>JADEZT010000002.1:0-4800000 GCA_016618095.1 Colletotrichum echinochloae
GCTTCTTTCTACCTGCAGCACCCCTAACCCTAACCCTAACCCTAACCCTAACCCTAACCCTAACCCTAACCCTAACCCTAACTCCTAACCCTAACCCTAACCTAACCCTAACCCTAACCCTAACCCTAACCCTAACCCTATTAGTAAGAGACCAGATATAGTAGCTATAGAGCTAGTAAGCTATAATCCTCTAGATACTAGTGATAGTTAATACGAACTATAAGAGGTAGTATAATATAAAGTAATCTATAGTAGCGTTTAAGGTAGAAGAAAAGGTCTTACTATTAGTAAGGTTTATATAGTAAAAGCGCTTTATAAAGAAGCTCTTAGATAAGTATCTAAAGCTATTTATAGTTATGTAGGTGGTTAGTAGAGAAAAAGTATATAGGCTTAACTTAGAAATATAATACTATATTTATAATATATTCTTATTATTATAGTTAGAGAAGTTCTATAGGGTAGTAGTAAAGCTATAAGTAGTCTCTATTAAGGAGGAAGAGAAGGATATATACTAAGTAGAGAGAATAGTTATATATAAGAGCCCCTGGAGAAACTAATAATATCTAATAAAGTAGTAAAGATATAGAGAGAAAGAGAACTCTTAGAAACTATAGTAAAATATAGTAAAGAAACTATAGTAGGATTATAAATAGAGAATTACTAGGGGCCTATTAGAGAGAAACTAAGTTAATAATTATATAGCTATAAGGTAACTAGGTTTTATTATCTCTTTAGTACTAGAGCTAGGAAGTAGAAAGGCTTAAGGGTTAGGTATTCTAAGCTTGGGGATAAGTAACTAATTAAACAAATAATAGAGAGGTATTAGTAAGGTACTAGAGAGGTATATAGAGGGCACTAGGGCTTACTAGTTAGACTCCTTCTTATTATTATTAGTAGTACTTTTTCTAAGATCTAATCTACTAGCTTAGGAGTTAATCTTACTAGTATACTAGAGGCTATTATTAGTATTATAAGGGAGTACTAAAGAGGTACTAGAGTAGGAAAAGAATATATAATATAAGTATAGAACTTAGTTTAGTTAGAGAAGAGAGTACTCTAAGCCTTAATAGCCTTAGTCTACTTATAAAGTATAATAACCTAGTCCTAGGTAGTACTAGTAGTAATCTTAGTACTCTTAGCTAATAACTTAGCTTACTTAGCTTACTATTTTATAGTAAAGTAAGTACCCTTAAGAGTAAGGACCTTATACTAGTAGAGAAGCTACTTCTTTTTCTCTTATACTACCTTATACTTAGTATTAGAGACTAATATATTAGAGGCCTTTATCTAAAGGGCCTTTAAGCTTATAAGCTAGGCTTTCTTAATCTCTTTCTAGAAAGAATTAAGCTAAGGGATACTAGAGAAGTATAGAGGTATATATATACTTATAAGGTAGTAGTAGTAATAAGAGTTAGCCTCTTTATAGAGGTCTTTAAAAACTACCTTAAGAGTAAGAGTAATAGTAGTAGTAATATATAAGGCTTACTATAGGTTAGTAATAGACTAATAGCTATAGGAGTAGTAATAGTAAGAGAGGAGATAAGCTTATAGAGATATAAGGCTTACTATACTAGCTAGTATAGTAGAAGTACTTATTACTAGTAGCTAGAATAGTTAAGATAGTAGAGAGGTAATAGAGAAGTACTAGAGAGATAAATATATACTCTAGGTCTTAATATAGTAGAGAAGATAGGTAATAGTATTTTTTATATTAGATTACTACTTTACTATAGCCTAAAGCTAGTAATAGTAAGAGACCTTATATATAATAGTAGGGTTTATAATACTAGAAGTATTAGAATAAGTATTATCAGTAGGGGGGGCTACTAGAGGGGGACTGGGGGGGGTACAAGAGCTACCTAGGATAGTAAGATTAGTAGGAGGTATAGAGGATATAACAGCAGCAGTAGGGGAGTAGCTAGTACTAGTACTACTACTAGTATTACTATTACTAGTACTATTATTACTACTATAGTAGTAGAGATATAATAAAAAACAAAAAAATAATAATAATATAAGGATATTATAAAAAAAAGAAGGAAAAGAAGGAAAATAGGTAAAAAGTAAAAAAAGAGAAGGTAGGCCTAGCTATTCTACTAGGTAGTATATATATAAGTAAGTAATAATAATAACTCTAGCTTATAAAGAAATAATAATACCTCTAGAAGGAAAGAGAAGTAAAAGGTACTAAAAGAGTACTAGTATCTCTTTTACTATTACAAAGCATACTCTTACTATTATACTAAGAATAATATAACTTAGGGCTTAGCTACTAGAGAAATAAAGGTATAAGTAATTAAAACTAACTATATTACTTTATAGATAATAAGATACTAAGCTATAAAAGAGAAAAGAGAGTAAGTAGCTAAAGTAGTACTATAAGTAAGTAAGGTACCTTTATAGTAAAGTAGGTAGTCTCTTACTAATAGTAATAAGGGCCTAAGACTTATACCCTAAGTATAGAATAGCTAGGCTTAATAAGGTACTAGAGGGGCTATTAGCTATACTAAGCTACTATAGAATAAGAGTAAGGCTAAGGGTAGGTAGTTTGCTAGAGAGATAACTACCTATCTAGTAATCTACTAAGCCTAGTAGAGTTTCTAGATTCTACTAAAGTATAAGTAGTGTTATAGGTAGAGTACTACGGTACTAATAGAGGGGCTGATTGATTAACTACTGGGTCCTGAGGATAGGACCTTAGAGGGGGGGGATTTTATTAGGTTTCTAAAAGTAGTACTAGCTTTAGGTCTAGTAGGGCACCAGGTAGGGCCCAGGGGACACTATAGAACAGAATAATATTATACTAAAGGGTATATAAAAGGGGTTTTTATAATAGTATTAAGGTTTAGAGAGGAGATAGATTAGAATAATAGTTACTAGTAACCTCTTACTACCCTCCTACTAACTCCTTTACTTAGTACTACACAGCCTCTAATATATATTATAAAGAGCTAGGGTAGCTAGTCTAGTTAATAGATTTAACTATTATTAGTAAAAGGAACTTCCTATCTTACTATCAAAAGGCATACCTTCATGGTCTCACACCCGAAAACATCAGAAGTGGCTGGAAATATACTGGGTTATAGCTAGTATCTATAGCCAAACCTCTGATGAGTGGGCACCTCCTATCTAAGGCATCCTTGCTAGCATCATCGCCCTCAACGCCGCTCAACAAGGTTACAAGAGATACCCTGGGAGACCACGATGCCCAGGTTATCTAGGATATAGATGGGTAGGCATCTGCTGTGAAGTGGTCTACGCCAAGGAAGGTGAAGGACCTTGGGGACCAACTGGCCCTCTTCAGTTAACTGGAACAAAACATCGCCACACAACGCCAGTCATTCAGAAAGGTCAAAAAAGGCTTCCAAGAGCAGTCATATAACCTAGCTACAGCTAGGCACAAAATCGAGGTTCTGGAGGCAAAGCTAGCCCAGAGTATACCAAGGAAAAGAAAGGCTGTTCAACTGGACCTAAATACGAAGTTCGCGATAATCAAAGAGGTGCGGAAGGCGCAAATTGAGGCTGGCGAAGTTATGGATGAGTCAGCTGAATCCAGCGCATCAGAATTACCCAGTGAGGCCGAAAGCTGTATTATCGTGGCCTCAAGAGGTGGTTGATAGTCAATTAATAAAGTGGTGGTTGTTGTGATGGCATCATTTTTTGGGTGGGCGGAATGCAGGGGTGGGCGGAAAGTGGGTGCTTTGACTTAACTTTAAGAATGTAGGAATTTGCCAGCACGTACATTTTTAGTCAGTTGTAACTTTTCTTCTTACTATTGAGATCACTTCTAAGTGCTGCGCACATATTTTCCAACCTTCTCAAGTCTTATCACATATCTCTTTTTCATCCCCTTGCAAAATTTCCTATCATTCACCAGCAGGGCAACGACATCTATCCATTTAACAAAGATGCGCTATACAGCTATTGCCCTCTCTGCTATTGGCCTCCTCACGGGTAATGCTCTAGCAGGTAGTTCGTTTGATTTGCCCCATGACGATGTCTTCTCAAATGGTCGATCATCAGGGAGTTGACTGGCGAAACTGACCAACTCCTCGCTTACTAGCACCTGCCGGTAATGGTAATGGCGGCGGTGGACAAAACTCCCAAGGCAATACTAGCGGCCACCAGAGTATCCACCAGGGAGGAGGCTCATCCGGTGGTGGCAACTAGAGCAATACGTCGGGCAACCAAAGCCCCCCAGGAATGGAGGCCAGGGAAATAACGGCCGGTCCAAGATTAGAAGACAGCCTCCCATCGGTGTGGTTGACGATGTCCTAAAGATCTTTGGTAGTATGTAGTCTTCACTGAGAACTTCATAGCTTGTTCCGCACCAGGCATGTTTCCATCGTGTTCCCTAACTCTTGCATGGGACCACTGATCCTCCAAATCGCCCGGACCAAAAGGAACGTTTGGCTTAGTCGTAACTTCGTTCATTCAATTCGGGTTACGCAGTGAGAGGCCGCCGTTGTATCCTTGGCCAAATTGAGGTGAGATTGGAGTCTCAATGAGATACCGCCGACCGGTGGAAAGAGTCTCCAACCAAAGACGGAGATTTGGGACAGAGAATACTGTCTGCCTGGAATAGTAGCACCCGTTGAAACGATAGCAAATGCTCCCGAACCCACGGCGAACTGAGGAAGATGGACAATGTGTGGTGCTCTGATAGGGTTGTGTCTGGTCGGAAGAACTCCGCCCTTATGTGGTTGATGTTCATTAAGCGTTCAAAGGGCGGGAGGGTCGGAAAGGTTCCAAATCACTTCGGGCGTAATAAGCACTAGCTGCCAGGTAGGTCCCAGCACTGTAGGAAAGTGAAGCATGATGGGCACCAGATTAGGCAACTGTCGCGATGCCCTCATGGGCATCGCCAGCCTCGTGCCAAGGCTAGCTGGAACAACAATGTCCTGGCCCTGATTAGGTGATCCACACTGCAGTTATTAATACCTACGTTATAGCTCATGCAATCCTATATATAGATAGTTAAGTAGTTTTCCTATTATTATATCCTACTTAAGGTAATTCTATAATAGTTATAAGCCTAGCTTATATTATACCTCTAATTTACTATATCCAAAGTACTCTTTAAACTAGAAAACCTCTCTTAAATAAACCTCTTTTTTAAATACCTTATTTATAATATCTATTTATTTTAATACTATAATAAGTATTATAAAGAAACTTTAGTTTTAAAATAACTAGCTTTTCTAGTTTATAATACTAAAAATAGAAATATAATTAAAGTATATCTAGAAGTATATTAACTTAGATAGATTCCTACTTAATAAATTTTAAAACTCTATATATTCTAATAAAGTTCTTAATATAAAGACGCTTATTATATTTAATAAATATATTATAATCTTAAACAAATATACTTTTAATAAAAGTCTTTTTTTAGATCTAAAAGACTTAAATATAAGATTAAATTACTAGGTATATCTTGTAGAGGTAATATCTAATAAGTTTATTAATAAATAAAAGAAAAAAGGTTTTAAAGTAATTAATATATAAGTTAAAATAATAGTATTAGAGTTAATACTTTTACTAATATAAATAGAGGTAATATCTCTAAGTTAAACCTCTTTCTATATAGTACTTTAGATTCTTAAGTAATAATATACTCTTGGTATTTTATCTAGTTAGACTATTATCTAAAAGAAGTATTAAGTACTACTTAATAAGATAGTATTTAATATAAATCCTTATACTTAACTTATTAAATAGAGATATACCTATCTTTATATAAAAATCTATAATCTACCTAAAGTCTAAAGTACTTTTATTTCTTAAACCTTTTTTTAAGTAGTATTATATTATATTACCTCTACCTAAGTAACCTATAAACTCTTAGATATTATCTAAAAAGAAATACCAAGTTACTTTATTAGTACTTTTAATAATTGTACTACTTTTTTATTTAATATTCTCTAAGAAAACTCTTTTATAGTAAAGTATAGAGAAAAGGCTTATAAGGTCTTTATAACTCTAATAGGTTATTTTACTTTATAATTAGAAACTAAGATACCTTACTTTATTTCTAAGGATCTAAATAATAAGTACCCTTATAGGTATATATATTAGTAACTATTAATTAACTATTTATATATTTAGAAAGTTCTTATAGGTTATATACCTATTTAGGTAATAGTTACTAAGGAATAGACTAAATAAATCTATAATTAGATAAATAACTTTCTAAATATAAAGCTATAAATTATACTTATTTAAAAAGAGTAGCTTATAGCTATATCTTTATCTTAAAGAAAGAATAACTAAAGAAATAATACTTATAATAGCTGAAGTAAATATAGATTAAATTAATATAAATCTAATAATGAGAATAATAAGTTAGATAATAAAGCTAATAAAAATAACCTTTTATTATAAGTTATAGTCTATATGATTAACTTTACTCTTATCCACTTACTTCTAACTAAACCTACCTTAAGAAAAGAGCTTTATAAGGTATTTACTATACTTATTATAAGCTTATATATCCTATTATATACTACTATACTAGATAACTATAGTATAATATACTTAGTAAATAATATTTCCCTTCTTAAGCTTAGTATAGTCTATATATATAATAATAATAAAGACTAAATAGACTTAGGTACTACTTTATATCCTATAGTTATAAGAGGTACTTATATAATAAAGAATACTCTTAAAAATAGGAATAAGAAGATATAAGATCTTAAGCTTAAGAATATAGTATTTATAGAGAATTTTTATATAAACATTATCTTAAAAGCTTTACTCTAAATAATTAATATCTAGTACTTTAGATATAACTTTACTCTTTGTTATAAGGGGTATACTAATAGCTTTATAGTTAAGTAACTTATAAGAATTATAAATATTTTATTTCTTAAATATAAGCCTTTTTTTAGTTACCTTACTTCTAAGTAAATACTAATAAGTAATACAGCTTTAATTAATATTAACTCTATACTATTACCTTAGAAGTATAAGTTTATATAATACTTATATTGAGAGAAAAGAGACTAAAATAACTCTATCTAGCTCTAGTACTTATATAGTAATTACCTTAGTCTTAAGACTATTTAATACTTTATACTTAATATATAAAAGGTAAAGATAAAAGTATATAAAAGTATTAGTAAGTAAGGTATTAAGTTTCTAGTAATAAATAAGAGGTCTTAAAAAGGGTTAATTATATATAAAGAAGTATAACTATTAAGAGAGCTACTAGGTTAAGCTGGCAGTAAAAGGGGCTCCCGCAGGTATGTTACAGCCAGATTCCTGACAGTGGGTTTTCTGCTAAAGTATAGCTGAGGCTGGGATAATAATTAACAGTGTCGTACTTGCTGGCGTTCTTGCTAATATATCAGTCACTCAGTGATTAGTCAGGTGGTCAATAGACAGGTGGTAGCTCATATAGCTCAAGAAGTGGTTCACAAAGATAAGTAGGTATAAGGAGTCTAAAAGTTATCTAAGGATGTTTTATAAGTTAATTACTAAAGAGCTATAGAAGTCTATTCTAAGTATGTCTAAGTCTATCCTATATATAGTCTTATATCCTAGTATTCTCTGTAGATATATTAGATATATTACTATCTAAGCTATCTATAGATCTATTAGATATATTACTACCTAAGCTATCTACCCTTGTTATCATACTATTATATAACATATACTATAGTTCTTCTATATCTGGGGGAGTTATCTATCTAACTATCCTCTTATCTATATAAAGCCTATACTGCCCGCGCTTCCTACTTAGCTAGTGGGGCTGTATCGCCTATAACTTGTTAAGTTATAACATTAGGTCTCCTCTTAAAAGGTCTTATCCTTAAGGCCTATAAGTAGGTTATATCCTCCTAAGCTAGGGAGTGTTAAACTTACTTCCTTCTTTAAAGCTTATATTATATTAGGTTATATAAATAAATAAAAGGCTATTAATTTATCTAAGAAATATCCTACTAAAAAGACTATTAAAAAGAATTCTTTACTTTCTACTATCCTTTAAAGTACTATTATTATACTAACTTATTCTTACTATAAGGGTAGGGGATACTTCTTATACAAGGTTTCTTTCTCTAACTCTACTTATTACACTGAATATGTTTAACAAGGTTATGGTCGCTGTGATGTCCTTAGTATTAGTGTGACTGAACTTTGTAATATTACTACTTAGTATTAGAAGTTAGAAGATAAGTTATAAGCTATAGAGGAAAAGGTTCTTTATCTCTAAAAGTAAAAGAAGATATAGTTTAAGAAAATAATATATATAGTACGCTAAGGTATTAATAGTATTAAGGAATTAGAGTAGATAGAGAAGGAGGAGGTAGAGGTAGAATAGTATTAATAGGAGGAGGCCTAGCTACCTTCTACTGGTTCTAACTATCTTCCTACAGAATTTATTAGGGAGTAGGATATAGTTTATCCTAATGTAGTCTTATCTCCTTTCCTACTAGCTAAGTTTAGTTTATTAGGTTCTTAGTCCCCTATTAAGAGTTATAGTACTCCTAGAGTATCTATTAAGAGTACTAGAGGTTCTTAATTAGTTTCTATAAATTATTCTCATGCTTATAGTTTTTCTACTTAATAAGGTACTATTTTTTATTATTCTTATAGTATTTATTAATAATTCTTTTGACTTTATACTCTAGTTTGTTTAACTCTATAATAATATAGTTGTTAGTATTTGATCTACGCAGTGCTAGCTTAAGTAGTATAATATAAAAGACTAAGTAAATTTTTATCATATCTAGTAAGTCAAGTTTATAGTTAATATCTAAAACTTTTTATAGGATTTTAAAAGGTCCTAATTTCTTATAGTTAAGTTTGTTACTAAGCTGTTTGGTTTTAATATTTTAGTATACAAGGTATGCGCTATCTCCCTCTTTAAAGGTTAGTCTCTTAATCCTTAAAGGGTTAGTATATTTCTTTATTTATTATCTAATAAATTCTAAATCTAGGGCTGCTTTACTTTGAATTTCTCTGAGTTTGGTAATGTTAGCTATAGCTTTTAGTACTTGTGGTCCTTTACAAGGTTCTCTATAGGTAGTTAGTTTAAATCTGTAGTTTAGGTAGAATGGTAAGTTTCTAGTACTTTCTCTAATAGTACTATTATAGGTAAATTAAGCTATAAGTAGTAGTAGTACCTAATTATCTTAGTTATAGTTAATATAATATTAGAGATACTATTTAAGTATTTAGTTAATTCTTCCTATTTATCTATTAATCTATAGGTAGAAAGAGGTAGATAGTTTATAGTCTAAACTAAGTTATAAAATTAGGGATTTCTAAAACTTTAAGGTAAACAGTTTGTCTCTATCTAATATAATTTCTTTTAGCAAGCTATAATTACTAATAATATACCTAAGGAAAGTATATATAAGGTCCTTAGCTATACTAGCTTTAAGGTATAGGATAAAGTGGGCATACTTTGTAAGTTAGTTAATAATAACAAGAATACTATTATACTATATCTTTATAAGTGGTTCTCTTAACTTGGGTAGTTTAATAATAAAGTCTAAAGAGATTGAGTGCTATGCCTCTAAGGCTACTAGTAATAGTTAAATATGCCTATATAGCTTATAAGAGCTATTCTTACTCTTTTTACATAGCTTATAGTCCTTGATTACTAAAGCTACTTGTTCTTATATAACTTACTTATTATAGTATTGTTAAATTCTTTTAAAAGTTTTTATTACTCCTTGGTGTCTATATACTCTAGTGCTATATATCTTATATATCTAGTTATTTATTATTCTTCTAGTTATACTAGTATTAATATAAGTACTAATTATAATAAGTTTTTATACTAGAATAATATTACTATTCTTATTATACTTAAGAATAACTTATATTTTCTCTAGTACTATATTAGAGGCTATGTAGTACTAAGTAAAGGAGTTAGTAGGAGGGTAGTTAGAGGTTACTAGTAACTATTATTTTAATCTATCTTCTCTCTAAACCTTGATACTATTATAAAACCCCTTTTTATATGCCCTTTGGTATAATGTTATTTTATTCTATAGTATCCCCCAGGCCCTACCTGGTATCTTACTAGCCCTAAAGCTAGTACTACTTTTAAGAACCTAATATAATCTTCTCCCTCTAAGGTTCTATGCTTAGGACCTAGTAGTTAATTAGTTAGCCTCTCTATTAGTATCCTAGTACCTTACTTATAATACTACTTATACTTTAGTAGAGTTTAGGAACTCTACTAGGCTTAGTAGATTACTAGATAGGTAGTTATCTTCTTAGTTAATTACTTACCCTTAGCCTTACTTTTATTCAATAGTAGCCTAGTATAACTAATAGCCTCTCTAGTACCTTACTAGGCCTAGCTATTCTATACTTAGGGTATAAGTCTTAGGCTCTTACTACTATTAGTAAGGGGTTACTTACTTTACTATAGAGGTACCTTACTTACTTATAGTACTACTTTAATTACTTACTCTCTTCTCTCTCTTATAGCCTAGTATCTTATTATTTATAAAGTAGTATAGTTAGTTTTTATTACTTATGCCTTTATTTCTTTAGTAGCTAAGCCCTAAGTCATATTATTCTTAGTATAATAGTAAGGGTATGCTTTATAGTAATAAAAGAGGTACTAGTACCTCTCTAGTACCTCTTACTTCTCTTTCCTTTTAGAGGTATTATTATTTCTTTATAGGCCAGAGTTATTATTATTACTTACTTATATATATACTACCTAGTAGAATAGCTAGGCCTACCTCTTCTTTTTTACTTTTTACCTATTTTCCTTTTTTTTCTTCTTCTCTTTATAATATCCTTATATTATTATTATTTTTTTATTTTTTATTATACCTCTACTACTATAGTAGTAATAATAGTACTAGTAATAGTAATACTAGTAGTAGTACTAGTACTAGCTACTCCCCTACTACTACTATTATATTCTCTATGCTTCCTACTAATTCTACTGTCCTAGGTAGCTCTAGTACTCCCCCTAGTCCCCCCTTAGTAGCTCTCTCTACTAATAATACCTATTCTAATACTTCTAGTATTATTAACCTTATTATTATATATAAGGTCTCTTATTATTACTACCTTTAAGCTATAGTAAAGTAATAGTTTAATATAAAAGATACTATTACTTATCATCTCTACTATATTAAGACTTAGAATATATACTTATCTCTCTAGTACCTCTCTACTACCTCTCTACTATTCTAACTATTCTAGCTACTAGTAATAAGTACTCTTACTATACTAGTTAGTATAGTAAGCCTTATATCTCTATAAGCTTATCCCCCCTCCTACTATTACTACTTCTATAGCTATTAGTTTACTACTAACCTATAGTAAGCCTTATATATTATTACTACTACTACCTTTACTCTTAAGGTAGTTTTTAAGGACTTTTATAAAGAGGCTAACCCTTACTCTTACTATTACTTTATAAGTATATATATATCTCTATACTTCTCTAGTACTTCTTAGCCTAACCCTTTTTAGGAGGAGATTAAGAAGGTCTAGCTTATAGGCCTAAAGGCCTTTTAGATAAAGGCTTCTAATATATTAGTCTTTAATACTAAGTATAAGGTAGTATAAGAGAAGGAGGAGTAGCTTCTTTACTAGTATAAGGTCTCTACTCTTAAGAGTACCTACTCTACTATAAAATAGTAAGCTAAGTAAGCTAAGTTATTAACTAAGAGTACTAAGATTATTACTGCTATTACTTAGAATTAAGTTATTATATTCTATAAGTAGACTAAGGCTATTAAAGCTTAGAGTACTGTCTTTTTTAACTAGACTAAGTCCTATACCTATGTTATATATCTTTTCCCTACTCTAGTACCCCCCTAGTACTCCCTTATAGTACTAATAATAGCTTCTAGTATACTAGTAAGATTAACTCCTAAGCTAGTAGATTAGATCCTAGAAAAAGTACTACTAATAATAATAAGGAGGACTCCAATTAGTAGGCCCTAGTACCCTCTATATACCTCTCTAGTACCTTACTAATACCTCTCTACTATTTATTTAGTTAGTTACTTATCTCTAAGGTTAGAATACCTAGCCCTTAGGCCTCTCTACTCTCTAGCCCTAGTACTAAAGAGATAATAAAATCTAGCTACCTTATAGCTATATAATTATTAACTTAGTTTCTCTCTAATAGGCCCCTAGTAATTCTCTATTTATAATCCTACTATAGTTTCTTTACTATATTTTACTATAGTTCCTAAGAGTTCTCTTTCTCTCTATATCTTTACTACTTTATTAGATATTATTAGTTTCTCTAGGGGCTCTTATATATAACTATTCTCTCTACTTAGTATATATCCTTCTCTTTCTCCTTAATAGAGACTACTTATAGCTCTACTACTACCCTATAGAACTTCTCTAACTATAATAATAAGAATATATTATAAATATAGTATTATATTTCTAAGTTAAGCTTATATACCTTTTCTCTACTAACTACCTATATAACTATAAATAGCTTTAGATACTTATCCAACAGCTTCTTTATAGCGTACTTTTGCTATATAAACCTTACTAATAGTAGGACTTTCTCTTCTACCTTAAATACTACTATAGATTGCTTTATATTATACTACCTCTTATAGTTCTTATTAGCCATCTCTAGTATCTAAAGAATTATAGCCTACTAGCTCTATAGCTACTATACCTAGTCTCTTACTAATAGGACCTCTATTGGTAAGGCTCCTTCTAGCTTTATATTATTTGCATTATATAGTATATAGCCTATTAGGGCCTCTACTAGTACTATTTAGATTATACTATACTAAGTACTATTATAGATAAACTTAGCTATTAGTAGTTACTTTGCTTAATTATCTTACTCCAGGCTATAGAAAGCCTAAAGGAAGTACTTAATATTCTAGTTTTATTACTCTATCTAGCTATCTATCTATAGGTAGTAGGCTATACTTAGCCTCTACTTAATAGCTAGTAGGTAGTATACTACTAACTAGAAATGGCTGGTAAAGATGGATCCTTGGTTAGATACTATTGCTACTAGGATACTGAATTATAAGAACACCCTTTTAACTAGGAGGGATACTAACTAGTCTACTATTAAGGTCTCCTATATAGATTATATAGTATATACTTTATAAGTTAGTTTACTATAACTAGGATACTATTATAGCTCTCTCTAGTAAATCCTTTTAACTTAGGTAGCTTAGTAATAAAATCTAGGGTAACCTATTCTTATAGTTAGCTAGGTAGTAGTAGAGATACTAGTTCTCTATAGGGTAGGTAGTAGTATAGCTTTATCTATTAATAAGTTATATATATCTAAATATATTCTATTATATCCTTCTTTATTAATCTCTAGAAGAATGTCTATTTAATCCTTTTAAGTATATAGGTTACCTCTAGGTACTCTCTAGGTAGCTTATTATAGAATACTACTATAATCTTTATTCTTAGTATATACCCTTCTAGAATAACTACCTTACCCTTATACCTGAGGACCCTGTTCTCTCTCTCTAACTAGTTATCTCCTAGCTTTTGCTACTCCTTAGAGGTAATCGCCTTATTAGCTTGCTATGCTACTATAGTTTCTTTCTCTAGGCTTAGAGTAAGTTCTTCTAGTAGTAATAGGTATACCTTTATTAACCTACTACTAACAATTACTACTACCCTCTAGGTAAACTTACTTAAGAAGCTTTCTAGAAATATACCCTATACCTCTTGGTCTTTTATACCTGAGGGCTAATAGTCTAGCTACTATAATAGCTTATTAGCTATATTCTTCTTTTCTAGCTAGTAGTTAATCTTAAAGTTAAAGAGAGATAGGTTCTAAAGTAACCTTACTTATTAATTATTAAGCTAGGGCTTACTAGTAGGGTAGTAGTACTCTAGGTAGTCTATTAAGAATATAATCCTACTCTAGGTATATAAGAGGTAGTACCTCTAGTATATAGCTGCTTCTTAGATTGCTAGTAGCTTAGCCTCTAGTATACTATACTATAGTTTAGTACTCTTTAGCTTTCTAGATAAGAAGGTAATAAGGTACTACTAGTTCTCTACTAGCTATAATAAGATAGCTCTAATTATAAAGTTTAATATATCTATTTCTACTTAAATTAGTAGTACTAGGTTAAAATACGATAGGATAGAGGCTTAGGTAAATATAACTTAGAGCTTATGGAGGGCTTTAATTACCTCTCTAGTTATTACCTTCTCCTCTATTATCTTAGCTATTAGTTAGTCTATAAGAGAGGTATATACCTTAGAGTAGTTCTTAATAAAATACTAATAGAACCCTATAAACCTAAGAAAGACCTATATATCTTTAATACTGGTAGAGAGCGGCTACTAAGTAACTACTTCTATATAGTGCTGCTCTATAGTAATACTCTCTAGGGATACTACAAACTCTAGAAACCTAATTATCTTAGTATAGAAAATATACTTCTCTAGGTTAGTATATATGCTAGTTGTATCTAATTAATATAGTACCTCTTTTACTACCTCTATATAACTAGCCTTATCCTTAGTAAAGATTAAGATATTATTAAGGTATATAATATAGGTAATATCTACTAGCCTAGCTAGAGTATTATTTATATATACTTAGAAGGTTACTAGTACATTAACTAGCCTAAAAGGTATAACGTAGTACTTAAAGTACCTATACTATATCTAGAACGCTGTTTTCTACTTATTACTAATGCAGATCCTTACCTAGGAGTATATATCCTTAAGGTTAAGCTTAGTAAAATACTTTACCTCTCTTAAGCAGTTCAGAATCTTCTTAATTAGTAGTAGTAGTATATAGTTCTTAACTATAACCTTATTAAGGCTATAATAGTCTATATAGAGGTATAACTTATCTCTCTTCTTTAGTATAAATAGGATTAGCACCCCCGCAAGGCTTTACAAGAGCTAGATCTACCCCTTACCTAGTGCGTTATTAATATACTTCCTTAGCTCTTCTAACTCCTTCTCTATAAGAGGGTAGATAGAGCTAAATAGTAGTTCTACCCCTAGCTTAAAGTTAATAGTATAAGAGTAACCTTTATTTCTAGCTAGTTTAGCTACTAGGTTTATATTAAATATGTATACCTATTCTTAATATTCTTCTAGTAGCTTAAATCCCTTTATCTCCTCTCCCTTTTCTCTCTTTACTGCGTGAGGTAGTAGCTCTAGCACCCCCTTAGCTCTCCCTATATATAGGTAGTAAACTAATAGGTTATATACTAGTATTACTACTACCTCTCTTTATACTCTCTTTAATACCTTTTTTCTTTAGATAAGTTATAGGTAGCCTTCCCCTAGTAGGTAAGTCTATTTAATTATTACCTACTTAAGATTTAGCTATACCTTTTACCTCTAGAGGATCTCTAAGATAGTATTATATATACCTATATTACCTACTTAGTAGGTATAAGACTATACCTTTCTTACCTTTATATTATCTTTTACTTCTATTACTAATACTACTACTCTATAGTTAGGTACCCTATCTCTCTATATCTCTAGGAACTCTACTCCCTCTTTATAAACCTCTAGTAATACTTTCTTATATAATATTCTCTAATATATAACATTCTTATCTACCCTAGGGTTAATTAATACCCTTTCTTTTCTCTATATACTAGCTACTCTAATATAGAAGTCTACCTTAAAGTAGTAATATAGTTTCTCTCTCTAGAGGATCTATATACTATTAACCCTTATAGCTACTAGCTAAGCTACTAGTATACAGTACCTACCTATATAATAAGGCTAGTTATACTTATAGTACTTCTCCTCTATATACTCTATTAATATATATCCTAGCTTATTATAGTTAAAGTATATAGGAGAGCCCTAGGAGTACCTTAGGGGTTATCTATACTCTCCTTATTTCTACTTAACCTACAGCTTAGGTATAGGTATATATATAGCTACCTTAAGTATTTAGACTAACTATTACCCTTTTAATTTATCTAAGAGGGTAGCTAATACTAGTGCTAGGGTAATAGCTAAGGTTTACTAGTTCCTCCTTTCTTATAGCCTTTACTAGTCTTCTATTATTATCTTAGTATATATCTTTATAAGTATCTCTACCCTCTTTACTATATTGTTTAGCTCTTAATAAGTAGCTAATAGCTTATATACTAGAATATAGCTTTATAAGTCTAGGAGTAGTTAGTTTAACATATAGACTACCTACTACCTCTCTAGTTAGAGGTCTAGAATCTCTACCTTAACTATTTTATATTAGTTAATAAATTACTAGTATATCTACCTAGGTTTCTACTATATCTTATCTAGCTCTATAGCTATACTAAAGGCCTATATATTATTATTAGTAATACTATTATAGAGCTAGGCCTCTATCTATTTCTAGGTAATTAGGCTGATATTGCTACTATACTAGAGGTTGATGTAGCTTCTCTAGCTATGTCATGGGTTGCCCTCTAGATAGGCCTCTATAAACTAGACTTTACTCTTATTAGCTATAAATTCTTTCTTAGTAATAGAGAATTAGCCTTATAACTTAAAAAGAAAGTCTTTAAGGTTATTCTATTTACCCCCCTTATATTAGATAGAGGCTAACTACTTAATAAGGGCATTGGTATATAGGTACTTAGGCTCTAGCTAGGTAGCTATAGGTCCTCTACTAGCTATATATATATTATTAATAGACTCTCTATTTCTAAGGACTATAATATATTTAATTATCTTTCTCTTTCTTACCTTAGCTATTTTATTATTAAGAAGGGCCCTTAGCTACTTCTCTATTAACCTATTATAGTTAGTTATATACTACTTCTCTACTATAGTCCTACTAGTATTTAGTATAAGCTACTATATTACTAGGCTATTTTACTAAATAATAGATTGGGATTAGGTTAATTATACTATTACTATTACTACTCTAATAGTTAGTATACCTATAAATAGAGAGAGATTAGAATATATTAGAAGCTATATAGTACTAAGTAAAGAAGTTAGTAGGAGAGTAGTTAGAGGTTACTAGTGACTATTATTCTAATCTATCTCCTCTCTAAACCTTGATACTATTATGAAAACCCCTTTTGTGTACCCTTTGGTATAACGTTATTCCATTCTGCGGTATCTCCCAGGCCCCACCTGGTACCCCGCTAGCCCTAAAGCTGGTACTACTTTTAGGAACCTGACATACTAGGACTTTAAGGTTTGGTTATTAGCTAAGAGTATTAGCTCTTCTATTCTCTGTTTCTTTATAATAGATAATCTTAAAGTTATATTTTAATGGGAACTCTAACTATTAAATCTATTGTTTATTTAGAACTCTAGAGGTTATAAAGTGTGTGAGGTTTTCGTGATCTATATATATAATTACCTAATGCTTTGTTTCTAATAGATATGTTTTCTATTTGTAGAATGCTTTAATGATTGCTATAAGTTCCTTATTTTGGATCTAATAGTTTAGCTCTAATCTGTAGAATGCTTTTAAATAGAATATATATAGGTATAGTTATCCTTCTTTGTCTTGTTATCTAAGCTATCCTCTTATGGTGAAGTCTGAGGTATTGGTCTTAACTTTAAAGGGTTTGTCTAAGTCTGGGATCTTAGTAACTAGTTCTAATATAACAAGGTTTTTAACTCTATTAAAGGATTTGTTACATTCTTCTATTTACTTGAATTCTATATCCTTATGTATAAGTTATTATAATCCACCAATATAGGTTATATAATTCTTAAGGAATTATTAATAGAAGTTAATAAATCCTAGAAATAATTAAACTTCCTTAACATTAGTAGGTATTAGCTAGTCCCTAACTACTTTAACTTTCTTATCTTATATTTAGATCTCTCCTAGTATAATAGTAAATCTAAGGTAGTCCACCTTCTAAGTATAAAATTCACTCTTCTCTAGTTTAACTAAAAGCTTTGCTTCTTAGAGCTTCTTAAGTACCTTATATATATACCCCTTGTATTCTTCAAGGTTCTTAGAGAATATAAGGATGTTATTAAGGTAATAGATAATAAAGATATTAAGATACTCCCTAAGTATGTAGTTGATTATTATTTGGAATGTGGTAGGTGCGTTGGTAAGTCTAAAGGGTATGATGAGGGTCTTAAAAAGTCCTCTATGTGTTTGGAATACCGTTTTCCATTCATCTCCTTCCTTAATTCTGATGAGTTTATAGGCGCCTTTGAGGTTAAGTGCTATAAACTAATTCACCCTATACAGTAGATTTTATAACTCTAAGATAAGCAGTAGTAGGTAGCTGTTCTTTTTTATGATGTTATTGAGTTTCTAGTAGTTAACATATAGTCATAGTTTTCTATTCTTCTTAAGTATAAATAGGATAGGGTATCCTACTAGTAATTCTAATAGTCTAATATAACCTTTTACTAGGTTCTCATCCAGCTATTTATTAAGCGCTTCTTGTTCTATTAGGTTAAGTCTATAAATTAGCTTAAGCTTGGGGTATTTTCCTTCTAGTAGTTAGATCTTATAGTTATATAGTCTATACTTTAGTAGTCCTATTTCTAGTTCTTTAGTAAATAATTATATATATTACTGGTATTTAAGAGGTATTAATCTTAGTCAGTCTTCTTCTAAGCTTTATTTATCCTATCTATCTAGCATATTTGTAATCTTTGTAGATATAGAACTCTAATCTTATACAGGTTCAATCCTTTTAATATAAGTAACATACTTCCTTAGTTATATAAGTTTACTTAGGGGTTATAGTATATAATACTACCTTATAGCTAAATCTCTCTACTAGAGTTAGCCTATTCTCTAGTTTATATTAGGGTTATATTCTTATAGCTATAGGATTCCTAAAATCACATCTATAGTTCCTAAGTTAGTAATATTAAAGTTAAGTTTTTAGTATTAGCTATAGATTACAAAAGAGAGGCATATAGTCTCCTTATTAATAGTTTCTCTATTATACTAAACTTATGCTTCTTTAACTATCTATAGAGTATATAGGTTTTCCTTATATACCCATTTAATACTTTGTTTATTTACTACCTTAGATAAGATAAGGTTAGCTTATAACCTACTATTGATCATAACCTTAGTAGGCTAGCTATTAATTAAAATAGTAAGAATGATATAGCTATTATCTCCCTTAGTTATTATATAAAGGTTTTTTATATTATTCTTAGCTATTAGTACCTTTCTCATAGGTAGCATAGGGAGTTTTTTAACTCCTTAGGGGCTCCTTTGATTTATTCTCTCCATGCTTATGCTTTTCCTTTATAGTGGCACACGTATTTGTTAAATAGGCAGTTAGACCAGTATCTTATGAGGTAGTTAATATATAGTATGGGGTGTTTTAGGCTTGGCTATAGGATAAGCTATAGCTAGTAGTATTCCTTGACTTTCTATATGCTGATTTCATAGTTCTTGTAAACCTTTAGGGTAGGTTTGTTATTATGTTATTATAGAAAGAAAGAGTATTCCTTCTTCTTTAGTTAATGTATTAAGCATTTGTCATAGATGCAATCCGTCTAAAATACCTTATAGTATAGGGGGTCTTTCCTATTAAGTTATTTATTATCTTTAAACATAGGTTCTTCTTTAGTTAGTATTATAAGGTAGTACTTAAGGTTAGTATCTTCTATCCTATAGAAGCATACTTTCTAGTTATTACTATACTTACTGATTTCTAATTATCTTTCTTTTCTAGCTTCCTCTTTGGTATTAATCATAAGTAGGTTTTCCCTAAAGTCTATATAGGTTTGTAATACTAGTAGTTTATCAAAATTATATTAATATTTAAAGGTAGGCAAGAGTAATAAGGATAGAATATTATTAGCCTAGTTCTAAATACGCTAGTTCATACTAGTCTATTTAGTAATAGGTAGGTTTATATAACTTATCTTAATTAGCTACTTAGCTATCTATCGTTCGATCTTACTTAGTAGTATAAATTTATCTAGAGAGAGTTCTGATTTTTTCTCCTAGTTAGAGCTAGTTCCCCATACTTTAATAGTGCTCTTAGGTATGGTTTTATAGTAATAAAGTTAAGGAGGAGAAAAGAAGGTTCTTTTTCTCTTTCTAGCTACTATAATAGTCTTGGTAATAACTTGTTAAGGTTTCTCTTAGGATCTAATAATATCTCTATATAAGGCTTGGTTAAACTTGTTTTCTAAGTTAAGTTAGTAGATAGGGTTACCTTATGCTTAAATTTACTTAGGTAGTTATTTTTTAATTATATTAATAACTTCTTAGTCCTAAGGTATCTTATCTTTAAGTATCTCTAGATTATCTTAGGCTTAGATTAAGTATATAATCTTTTCCTAGTTTTGCTATTTAAGTTACTATGTAATATTAATAGCTTGTAGTATCTTAGGGCTATATAAGGCCTTCTTACTTACTATAACAGTCTTACCTTTAGGTTCTTTAGGGTACTAGCCTACTTATTCCTTACTATTCTAGTAAGTTAGGTAGCTATTATTATAGTAGGTAGTCTATAAGAGTTATAGGTATAAAACCTCTTTTTAAGTAATATTTACCTATTAGTTACCTTTTACTAGTATCTTATTCTAGAGTTATTTTAGTTATTAGTAGTCCCTAGTATAGTATCTTATTTTCTTATAGTTATAGTATTTAATAGTTTTAGTATCTTTAGGTAGCTAGTTCTCTTGTTTCCTAGCTACACTAACATCTATAGGTCCTATGTGGTATCTATAGGATGTGCCTAGTTAGTTTCATGGTTACTACTAATTATTATTCCTTCCTTACTAGTAGTTACTAGGGTTTCTTAGTCCTTAGTCATAGTGCTTACCTGTGTTAGTATTTAGTTACTAGTTCTTACCTCTCTCTTTTTACTGTTTATAGAGGTAGGTATTAATCTTAATAGTAAGTTTAATATATCTAAGGAAGTCTTCTAGAGTACTAATAATCTTAGTAAGTTTATCTTTAATATCTTTCTTAAGTCCTTGGTAGAATATAAAGATTAGAGATTTATCTATAATATTAAGTCTAGTAGTAAGTTATTAGAACTTAGCTATATAGTACAAGGCAGCCTTGGTTTACTTAAGGTTTATAAGGTCTTACTTAGCTTATTATCTTTTATTAAAGTCTTAGAATAGTAACTTTAGGGCTTGTTTAAATCCTATTATACTTCTAAAGATTAACTAAGTCTTATAGGAGTATATACTTAGTTCCTTATTATTCTTAAGGAATTCTTCCTAGAATGGCTTAAACTATAAGAGTGCTTTGCTATATAGAAAGGTACTAGCATAGATAACTCTCTTGGTCTTGTTATAGAAGTTAGTAGTATAAAAGGTCTAATAGGTACAAACTTAGATTAGAAATCCTTTTAGCTATCTGCTTTTACTGTTATAGGTTCCTAGGGAGTTAAGTTTAAGCTTATCCTATCCTTTAACTGGGGTTAAGATAATATTAATAGCAGCTTAGAGTATCTTAACTTCTTATCTAAGTATAATAGCTTTACTATTTTTTGCTTCTAACTTAGTAAAGGTATTATTAATAATAGACTGTATTTATTATAGGTTATAATTATTAGTCCCCTTAAGTTATTCTATTTAGGCTATATTATTATTAATAATATTAGCTAGCTATTTATTATATCTAGTATTTCTCTTAACTATCTTATATATAGCTATGTACTGGTCTATGGTAAGGACAGCCTTGCTATCTTTGTTGAAATTGACTTCAGGCATCGTAGGTTTATCATTAAGATCTATAGCTTAGGCAAGCTCCTAGTCCAGAGACCTAGGAGTCTTAAGGACGCTTAAGGATAGGTTAGTCTTAGGAGAAGATATTATAGTTTTACTATTAATTAGTATTATAGGGTTAACTTACTAATAGAAGTAATTAAAGTATTATAGCTAGATTTTTAATAGTAGGTTTTTTACTAAAGTATAGCTAAGGCTATGATAATAATTAATAGTATTATACTTACTAACGTTCTTACTAACATATTAGTTACTTAGTAATTAGTTAGGTAATTAATAGATAGGTAGTAGCTTATATAGCTTAAGAAGTAGTTTATAAAGATAAGTAGGTATAAGAAGTCTAAAAGTTATCTAAAGATATTTTATAACTTAATTACTAAAGAGCTATAAAAGTCTACCTTAAGTATATCTAAGTCTATCTTATATATAGTCTTATATCCTAGCATTCTCTATAGATATATTAGATATATTACTATCTAAGCTATCTATAGATCTATTAGATATATTACTATCTAAGCTATCCACCCTTGTTATCGTACTATCACATAACCTATATCATAGTTCTTCTATGTCTAGGGGAGTCATTCATCTAACCGTCCTCTTGTCTATACAAAGGCTGTGCTGCCTATGCTTCCTGCTTAGCCAGTGGGGCTGCATTGCCTATTACTTGTTGGTTTATAACAGGGTAGGCCCGCAGACAAGCTTAGACCAGTCTTATATAACCAGTAGGATTAGAGTTAGTAAGTAACTCTAATAGATCCTAATAATAGGCTAGTATTATAATACTAATAACTCTCTATTTTAGCTAAATAGTAGCTAGCTAGCCTATAGTCTAAAAAGCTTAAAAATATAATATAAGTTTAAATTATAAAGTATTTAACTTCTTACTATTAATATAATATCTATATATCTTATATATAAAACCTATTTATTTATTTATATCTTTATTTACTTAGTACTAATAAGCTTCTCTAGTACCTTGTTTAATAATAACTTTATAAAGCTATTAGCTAGGTTATCTATACTATAGATCTATTATACCTTATAAATCTTATAGTATTTATATAACTACTAAAGAGTAATAATATTAATTATAAGTTACTTTTCCTTTATAGTACTAAGCTTTACTAAATACTTATATAGTAAGTATAAATTAGTATAGATAGTTATAGAGATCTAAGGAACCTTAAGGTAGTTAGAGACTATTACTAGTATAGTTCTAATTATATAGGCTATATTAGCTCTAGTAACTATTGCATATATCTTAGAGCTAAGTATACTATAGGTAACTCTTTTATACTTTATAGAGCTAAAATAGATAATATTACCTATGAGATTAAAAGCAGTATCTCTACTAGTAAATAAGTACTCTTTATTATTACTAGACTTATTAGTAAGTATAATAATAAAGCTAAGTTATAATATTAAATTACTGTTATTTATAAAAGAGCTATTAATAAATACAAAGAGTTTAGTATTAGTAAGATCTAGTAGTTAAAATTATAGCCTATAGTTAAGGTTATCTATCTACTACTTAACCTACTAGTTAAGGTCCTTAATTTTAGCTAGGCTAGGCAACTTGTACTAGGTAGTAATTAAATAGTTAAAGTATACCTCAAGTTAGTAAATAGAGGTAATATATATGCCTTAAGCGTATTACTTAATATACTATTACTTTGTATTAGGTATACTAGGGTTAACTAATTATAGCTTCTTACCTTAGTTCTTTTAGTAAAGGGTTATCTTACTATTATTACTAAGGGTTAATATACTACTATTAAAAGTAATAAGCTTATTAACTTTAAGAAATTCCTTTAGTTTAGCTATAAAAGTAGCTTCTTTTAGTATATAGTTTTTATAGTTAGAGAATAATTTATCTATAAGGCTAATAGTATTATCTATTTATTTACCTATTATTATAAAATTATTATTTTTAGGTACTAAAATAAGTAGGTAAGGGTTAAAAGTAGATAAATCTATCTAGAGGCTCTTTCTATAGTAGTTATTATATATAGCTTATTAATAAGTACTTACCTCAGGTATACTATAAAGTAGCTATTTAACCTTTATAATTATATCTATTATATAGAGATAGTAAATTTTAAGAGGAAGTTAGGTAAGAATAGTATATACTAATTTAATTACTAATTAAGTATATACTTATATTATATTATATAACTAGAGGATATAACCTTATTATAAAAGTAATAGTATAATAGGAAGTATTACTTATTAAGCTATTTATTAGATAGTTAGTAACTAGGTTAAAATTATAGCTTTACTATTTTCTATATAACCTTAGATAACTAATTATAATTTTTTATAGGGTTACTTATTTTTACTTTTAACCTTATATACTAACTATAACTTAAAAATCTATATACTACTATACTTTTTCTTATTATATTTAATAATGAAAAATATGCTATAGTTCATAAGTCCTTAGATTTTACTACTATCTAACTATTTAAATAGCTTACTAAGTATAGTTATTATACCCTTCTTATATAGCTTAATTACTAGTATATAATTAGTATTCTCTTTTATAGTAAAAACACAGTTAATTATAGGGACTATAGGTATAACTTCTATAGGAAAAGTTTAAGCTAGATTCTTCCTTAGTTAGCCTAGGCCTCTTCTTACTAGTAGCAGTTATACAGTAACTACAATAGAGTTACATTTAATTAGAGTATTTATAGGTACCTCTACTATAGTAGTTATTAGCAATCTAGGTTACATAAGATTAATAGGGTTCTCTACTTTAAAAGGGTTATACTATAGCTTAATAGTAGTAATAGAGAATTAATATAGTCTCTATAAGGTCTTAATAATACTACTAATACTATTATTAGTAATTAATTAATAAGGTCCTTTTTAGCCTTTACTCTAATAGTATACCTTAATAAGTAATTATAGAGAGAGAGCTATACTTACTGTAGTATTAGGTCTATTACATACTATAAGTACCTTATTCACCTACCTTTTTATATTGATATTATAAATCTCCTCTATTACTTTTTATATTGCTTTTATATACTATAGGGTTAAGGGTAATAGAGCTAAGTTATTATTAATATAAGGGTATATATCAAAGACTAATAGTATAGAGATAAGACTATTAAGGCTTGTAATATTATTAATTACTTTTATAGTAAGTTATAAGGTAACTTTAGGTTTAGCCTCTAACTCTATATAGACTATCTTATGTACTTAGTATAGTATTATATAGTACTATTTAACCTTACTAATACTATAATAAGCTTTAATAAAGACCTCTTTTACCTTAATAGATAGTATATAAGTAGTATACTTAAATTTAGCTATATACAAATTCAGCCTAGTATCTATAATAATTTAGTCTAAAGGGCTAAGATATATATTAATCTAGTATATCTATAGTACTTCTTGTATATACCCTATAGTAATAGAGTATAAAAATTATACTATATTAAAGGAGGTTATACTATTAATAATATAGAGTACTAGTTTATTACTATCTAAGTATATTATATTAATAAAAACCTTATAGTTAAAGTTATAGTCATTATAGAGAGTAAACTTAAACCTTTCTAGAGCCTTTAAATTTAGCTAGTAGTACTAGTAAAATTTATCAATCTCTTTAATATTTAAGATTACTATTATATAGCTAGCTTGCTAAAGTACTTTATATAGCTAATAAACTAAGAGGTAACTAAATTAGTAATATATTTACTATAGCTTTATATTAGTAAGATAGTATTACACTATACTACACTCTAGCTACTCTAAAAGTATCTATAGGTAGCCCTATTTATATACTACTAGTACTATAGTTATATCCTTAATAAGTATATTAGTAGGGTTATTAAATTATATACTATTAGAGTCTATATCCTTTAGGTATAAAAGAAATAGAGTACTAGAGGTTATTATATAGAAAGTAAGCTTACTAATAGAGATAGGTATAGTAATAGCTCTAAGTAAATTAAATAAATTACTACTACTAAATTTAATACTTACTTTATTAGTGTAGCTTATCTCTAGTAGTAACTTTACTCTAAAGTACTTATAGAGGGCTATATACTATTAATAGCCTATAGTTAATACTTAGGCTACTCTAGTATCTAGTATAATACCCTAAAAAGTTATAGTAGAGTATTAATTATTAAGTATAAAGACTTTGCTTAACCCTCATTCTTAGCTAGGGTCTTATATAAAAGGGTCTTCTTTTATTAAAGCGTATAAAGTAGCCTAGTTATATAGTTATGTATAGACCTTCTAGCTATTAATACTCTCCTTACTAAAAAATACTATAGATATAAAGAAAGTTATATTCGTAAAGAGCTCTTTACTATTATCTAGTATATACTTATTATTAGTTATATTACTAACAGAGTTAGGTTCTTTACCCTTATAGTTAAGAAAGTATTATTTAAATCTTTTAGTAAAGTAGCTCCTTTAGAGCTACTTATAAGAGGTATCTCTTTTCTCTTTTAAGTGTATTATTAACTAATATCCTTTGTTATTATAAATAAAGCACTTTTTTACTTAAAATATACTACTTTATAGGTAGTTATTTTAGGGTCTTAGATTGTACCCTTATTATAGTAAGTAATTACTATATTAGCTATTATAGTAGTAGTTAGTAAAGTATTACTAGTCTAGCTTAAGTAGTCTTTTTATAAGGTATTATACCTTTTGCTTATATATTACTACTATATTACTTATACTATTTCTTATCTATATACAAAGTATGTTATAAGTTATATGTAGATTAAGTAAGGTAGCTATATACTTAGGTATACCTTAGTAATAAGTAAGTAAAGTATTATAATAGTTACTATTAGTAGGTATACCTTATTATATTATAGCTCTAATTAGCTTTATAACTTTCTTAATAAGTAAGTCTAGTACTTTAACTCTTATTTTACTACGTAATTTATAAGTAACTTACTTATAGCTAAGCCTTTATAACTCTATATTATATATATAGTAGACTTTATTCCCTTTAAACTACAATTTAATATTTACTATAAGTATATTAAAGCTAATTAAATAGTTATAGAGGTTACTGGTATAATACTCCTATGTGTTACCTATAAGTATAAATAAGATAATAGACCTGTAGTAGTTACTAGAGATACTAACTCTTATATAGAGGTTATAAAAAATCAGAAGCTTTAAGTTAAGGGTCTTATAGTTATTACTACTATACTTTAATATTAAATTATCTAAATATAACTTAATAAGGTTAGTTAATTAATAAGTAGTTAGCCTATTAGTTAGGGGAGTAATTATGCTTAGTAACTATTTCTTAGCTATTGTAGTAGTTATAGGTAAACTTAGTATAAGAGAGGCTTTATTAGTTTGCCTTTTAAACAGAAGAGGTTTAAATAATAGGTTACTATATAAGGTACATTATTAATAATCTAACTTATTATATAGCTTCTATAAAAAATCTATACTTTTATAGCTATTGTATACCTTATTAATTAATAGTAGGGGAGTAGCTTATGATATCTATTTAATATTTTTTATAAAGTCTAGGTTATTAAGGTAGTTATAAAAGACCTTATACTTAGCCTCTATTTTACTTATTATCTTATTATTCTACCTTAGGAAGTACTTGTTATTAACTAGCTTCCTTAACTTTATGCTAATAGTACTTTTAATAGGTTCTTTTATTATTTATATACTATAGCTAATAATAAAGTTATAGAAGATAGTTATAACTATTCTTAAAGTAGTATTAAAATCTATATTAGACTAATTCTTAAATTGATTATAGACTTATTATTATAAATCTCTACTATAGTAGCCTTACTCCTTATAAGTAGTTAAGTAATATAGAATAATTAAATCTAATAACTTAATATAGTTAGAGGGTAGGCTGCTCTCTAAGATTTAATCTAAATACTTAATACTCTGAATTAATAGGTTAATATACTTATAGTATCTATTAGGTATAGATTTATAATATCTATGTACTGCAATAACTGCGCGCTTGCTTATAGTCTCTTTAGTAGCCTTAGGGGTATATTCCATAGCAGTTACTTCTTCTTATATTATTATAGTTACCCTCTATTAGCCTGATAACCTCTTAAATATAGGTATTTCTTCTAGTAGGCTAGAAGGTATATATATATATTAGAGGGATTACTACTAATAATATAGGCAACTACTTAGTTAATAAGGTCTTACTTACTTTCTTTCCTAAGGGCTTAGTAGTAGTATTGCTTATTAATATAATCCTTCCTCTTTTATACTAAACTTCTTACTTATTAAAAAAAGCCTTATATATAGTCTTATAATTCTTATTACTTATTAAAAAGAGCCTTCCTTATATAATACTTATTACTTATTAAAAAGAGCCTTCTTTATATAAGCTTCCTTAGTATTAGTTACTTAAGAGTAATTAGAGGTATATTTTAAGTAAGAAAAAGAGTATAAAAAGAAGATTAGAAAAAAGAAGGAGTAAAAAAGAAATTATAGAAGTTAGAAGAGAGAAAGGGGGTCTATTATACTCTTATAAGCTTATTAAACTATCAAGTTTTTTAATAGCTTAATAAAGTTACTTTTTAGGTAACTATAATAATAGTTATCAGTATAAAGTTAAAGTAATAAAAAGGTAAAGTTAATAAGGTTATATTAAGTTAGTTAATAATAAGTTATTAATAGTTATTTTTAGTATATAAAGTATAGAACTTTATAGTCTTATAGTCTAATAATCTTTTAGTAAAACATTATTATCTTAAAAGTTAGAGCTTCTTATAATATAATAAAGTTAACTTATATAAATTAAGCTTATATACTTATAGTACTTTTTATAAGGGTACTATAAGTTTACTATAACAGTATTCTAAGCTAGCTATCTATATAAGAGAAAGTATAGAACTATCTTATTACTACTATAGAGTTTAAAGTAGTTTTATCTCTTCTTAAAAAACCTTACTAATCTATAGTATCTTTTAGTAAGTAGTTACTATATTTAACTGTTAATTAGTATTAGTAAGTAAGGTATTAGGTTTCTAGTAATAAATAAGAGGTCTTAAAAAGGGTTAATTATATATAAAGAAGTATAACTATTAAGAGAGCTACTAGGTTAAGCTAGTAGTAAAAGAGGCTCCTACAGGTGGGCCTGTGGATGAGCTCAGACTGGTCTCACGTAACTAGTGGGATCAGAGTTAGTAGGTAACTCTAATAGATCCTAACAATAGGCTAGCATTACAATAATTACCTTATTTTATATAAATAAGTATATTATCTTATCTCTTAATTAGAATAGTAATATAACTTACTTAGATAAAGTTATCTAACTTTACTAGGGTTATCTCTAAGAAGTAATAATAAGAGTAAAAGATAAAAAAGGTTACTTCTAAATCTAAAATAATAAAGTCTTTAAGTAGATAATTTAATATTATAAAGGTAGCTAACTATATAGATAAGGCTCCTTTATTCTTTAACTATACCTTACCTTTATTACTTTCTAACTATTATTTTACCAGAAGTATTACTATTACTATTATAGTAAATTTATCTAAATAAGTATATATAGAAGCTATTAATATATCTTTCTTTCTTAGCTTATTTTTTATATATTATTATATTAAGGCTTACTTTATATAATTAATAATTACTTTATATAGCTACTATAAAAACCTTAGGTATATTTTACTTATAAAGTAATACGTTACTAGTAAGTACTTAGATATATTATATAGTAAGTACTTTTTATTACTATAGTTATTACTCTTATTATTATAGTTATCATAATAATTATTATACTATTTTTTCTTTCTTAGCTTCTTTTATATATAATTCTTTATAATATTATTAATAACTATTATTATAATAACTAAGCTAAAGGTATTATAAGTACCCTTTATTTAGAGATACTTTAGTTTTATAGTAATATAGGTCTGTATTACTAATATTACTTTATAATATAAGAGCTAGTTATTAATAGCTTTTATATAATTAGTACTTTTATATATCTCTACCTATACTATTAATAGCATATACCTTAATACCTTTATTAGTAATAGAAACCATTTATTAGTCTTTATAGCTAAATACTACTAGACTTATATACTATAAGAGAGTACTTTCTTCTAGTTAGATATCTATTTCTCTACCTCTTTTATATCTATTACTTTATAATCTACAGCTCTTTTTATAACTTTCTTATACTTTACTATAGTAATTTTCTTTTCTTCATATAACGATAGACTAATATATACCTTAATATTATATATCTATATATATATTAACTTACTTATAAAGTAGTATTTTATAATTACTTTTAGATTTATTATTATATAGATCTAAGTAACTAAGTTACTAACTATCTTATAGTCTTACTTATATTACTATTATTTTTATATATATATTTCATTATTATATCTTAGTTATTTTTAATCTTTAGCTAATAACTAAGATAGCTTTAAAGCTTATATATCTTTTAAATTTAATAGTTATTAGCCATTTATTATATTATTTATTACTTACCTAATTATTATAAATAGTATTATTAAATAGTCTATAATATTTAAAACTATTAGAAGCTTTATTAATTATTTTATAGTAATATACTATATATTATTAATATTTAAATTAATTAACTTCTATAGATTTAAAGCTACTACTTATTACTATAACTAGATATACTAATTACTCTAGTTAGCTAGACTACTTAGAGTTACTAATACTATAGCCATCTTATTTTTAATCATAATAATAGCTATAATATATATTATATATATTATATATAGTACTTTAAGTAGTATCAATTAATACTTATAAATTAAATTATTAATTATTAAAGTATATAAATAATTATAATAATAATTCTTAGTTAATTACTAGTATATATATATATAACTATATTACTATTTTCTATAGAATTTCTTATGTATTTATAGCTATTGTGTTGCCTTAGGATCTAAATGTATGTGGTTATTAGATTCTAAATATTTTGGCTGGAAAAATCTGTTAAAGTGGGTGCAATATGCTGGCGAAGGGCACGGACCTCCAAGCCTATTGGGCTGGATTGGGAAAGGTCTGTAGTAAAATGTTGGTTGACATCTATGGAACGGATTTTGCTAGCCAAAATATCTAAAATCCAATAACCACATGTATTTGGATCCTGAGGCAATACAGCAGCCATAAATATGCAGGAAATCCCATAGAAAATAGCAACATAGTTACACAGACACCGGCAATTAACTAGGGATTTTCACTATAATTATTTACATACTTTAAGAATTAATAGTCTAAATTTATAAGTACTAATTAATATTACTTAAAGTTTTATATATAGTATATATAATATATACTATAGCTATTATTATAACTAAAAGTAAGATAGCTATAATATTAGTAACTCTAAGTAGCCTAGCTAACCAGAGTAATTAGTATATCTAGCTATAGTAATGGGTGATAGGCCTAAATCTATAAGAGTTAATTAACCTAAACGCTAATAATATATAGTATACTACTACAAAATAACTAATCAAGCCGCTAATAGCTCTAGATATTACAGACTACCTAATAATACTATCTATAATAACTAAGTAGGTAATAGATAATATAGTAGATAGCTAATAACTACTAGATCTAAAAGATATATAAGCTTTAAAGCTATCCTAGCTATTAACTAAAGAATAAAAGTAACTTAAATATATTAATAAGATATATATATAAAAACAATAGTAATATAAGTAGAACTATAAGGTAGTTAGTAACTTAGTTACTTAGATCTATATAATAGTAAATCTAATGGTAGTTATAGAGTACTACTCTATAAGTAAGTTAATATATATATAAATATATAATATTAAGGTATATATTAGTCTATCTCTATATAAGGAAAAAAAATTGCTATAGTAAAGTATAAGAAAGTTATAAAAAGAGCTATAGATTATAAGGTAATAGAGATAAAAGAGGTAGAGAAATAGATATCTAACTAGGAGAAAGCACTCTCTTATAGTATATAAGTCTAGTAATATTTAGTTATAAAGACTAATAAATAGTTCTTACTACTAATAAAGGTATTAAGGTATATACTACTAGTAGTATAGGTAGAGGTATATAAAAGTACTAACTACATAAGGGCTATTAATAACTAGCTCCTATATTATAAAGTAATATTAGTAATATAGGCCTGTATTGCTACAGAGCTAGTGCATCCCTAGACAAAAGCTACTTATAATGCCTTTAGCCTAGTTACTAAAGCAACAGTTACTAATAACATTATAGAGGATCACATGTAAAAGAAGCTAATAAAGAAAAAACAGTATAATAACTACTATAATAACTATAATAATAAGAGTAATAACTATAGTAATAAAAAGTACCTATTATATAATATACCTAGGTACTTACTAGTAAGGTATTACTTTATAAGTAAGATATACCTAAGGTTTCTATAGTAACTATATAGAGTAATGATTAACTATATAAAGTTAGCTTTAATATAGTAATACATAAAAGATAAGCTAAAAGAGAAAGATATATTACTAGCCTTTATATATACCTACTTAGATAAATTTACTATAGTAGTAGTAGTAGTGCCTCTAGCTAAACAATAATTAGAAGTAGTAAAGGCAAGGCATAGTTAAAGGGTAAAGAAGCCTTATCTATATAGTTAGCTACCTTTATAATATCTAACTATCTACTTAAAGACTTTATTATCCTAGATTTAAGGGTAACCCTTTATATCTTCTACTCTTACTATTGCTTCTTAGAGATAACCCTAACAAAGTTAGATAACTTTATCTAAGTAAGTAATACTACTATCCTAATTAAGAGATAGAGTAACATACTTATCTATATAAAATAGGGTAATTACTAAGCATAATTAATACTTAAAAGAGTTACCTCTTATCTATTACTATTATATAACCTAGTATTATATATAATACTTACAATAAGAAATAATTAGTAATAAGATAATAATTTAACTAATAATTATATATATATAGTAAAAGACTACTTTATAGTATTTAATATAAATAAAATCACTAGTGAATACGTTATTAAGGCTAGTAAGAACTATAATAGTCTTTATACTATATTAGTAATATACCTAGTAGTAGTAAACGCAGATATAGTTATAGCAGCCTCAGCACTAACAGAGCACTGCCAAAGGAGTAAGCTAGTCAAAGCTAACTACTAGCATAACTATCTTAGCCACCTAGGTAGCTATATACTCCACAAAATAACTACCTAAGCCTGTAGTATATAGATAAAAGAAGATATACTAGAGATATCTATTACATCATATAAAGTATATATAATAAGTAAAATATAGTAGTAAATATTATATTAACTATAGAAGTTAATTAACTATATAGAGGTAAGTAATTATATTATACTAGACTTTTACCTATTTAAATAAGGCTATAGTAAATATAAGTTAGCCTTACTACTTAGTAACTAAAAATCTAGCTTTATATAAGACTACTACCTATAATAGCACACTTCTAAGGCTATTAAGACAGCTTTAGGAAACTTCACGTAGTTAATTAAAGTATATAAATTAATGGAAGTATAAGTAATTAAGTATAATAACAAGATCACAACTACCTATCTATAGGTAAAGGAGGCTATAGAAAGTATAAGAATCCTATTTAAAGCTTTAGTACTTAATATATAAGTATACAACAGCAGTATAGAGAGGATTATTATAGTAATTAAGGGGAAAGCCTATATAATAAGGCTAAAGTTAAAATTACTAGTATTACTATAGCTAGAGATTCTAAAAGTGGCAGTATACTTATATAATTAAATACTAGCTAAATCTTATAGCTAGAGATCTCTATATTAGATCTAGTATGTAGTAAGAGAGTAGCTATTATTTATACTATACCTTAGTTATTTATAAGTATTTAGCTATTATATATATATAATAACTTTAGATACTTAACTTAGTTATAATTATCTCTAGTACTTTAAAGTAAAGGTATATATTAGCTATCTAATTAGTTATATATTAACTAACTAGTACTATATACATCTCTCTCTAAAGAATAAAGTTTTTATATCTTATAATATAATATTTAATAAAGATAGATACTTCTCTAGAAAAGAAGATAAATAGATAGATAAGTTAAGTAATATAGATAAGACTATAATTAAGAAATAAATCTAAAAAGTAACTAAAAAGAACTTTATAAATATTACTAATAGTAAGGATATTATAGAAGAAGATATAGTAGAAATTCTAAATTAGACTAGTAGTAAAATACTAAAAGAAGTCTATAAATATATAAAGTTATAGTTTATATTAATAATACTACTAGAATCTCTAAATACTTTATCTATTATACTACTATTAGATATACTTAATACAAGGGGGTAAGAAGACTATATATATTATAATAAAATCTAATTTATTAACTATATTATATATTAAAAGTAAATATATCTATAAGAATCTTAGAAAGCTATATTTATACCTAGAACTATTAATGGTCCTTACTATAGTACCTAGAACTAGCAAGCTACTTATATAGCTAGCACTGTTAACAGTCCTTACTACAATCCCTAGAAAATCTTAAAGCAAGACCTCATACCTAGTAAAAGTACAGGCTAGCCCCCTAACATCAGAAAGGATAAAGCAATAGAAGAGAATCTATTTAACTTTAGTAATAAGATAATAGTACCTTAAAATATAGCTATGAGGCTAGCTATAAGGCTGCACTAAAAGGATTTACCTAGGTTACTAAAGGTATATACTAACCTAAAAAACTACCTATTTATAGAGGATTTTTAAGAGGCTAAGAAAGCTTATTTATAGAGCTATAATGCTATAAATAGCTAGGTTAAAGTTAGTATAGAAGAAGCTAGTAATAACTAAATACTGAACTACTAATAGGTATATACCTATAAGCTAAATAAATATAGATTTCTTATAAAGTTTAAAGCATGCTTTATTATTTATAGTAATTAGTAGCTAAAAGATATAATCTATAATATATATATAGTAATACTAATAGGACTTTTATTTTAATTACTTATTATAATTATAGCTAAGTTAGACCTAGAATTACTTTAATTTATTATAGTAAATGTATTTATATATACTAATATAGATAAGATAGTATTTATAAGACTTCCTCTAGGAAATCCAAGCTATAGTAGTAGTAAGATTATCTACCTATAAAAAGCCCTTTATAGGTTATAATAATTACTACTACTATAGTAAAAGTACTTAAAAAAGAAACTTTAAGAACTTAGATTTATACTAGTTACTAAAGAGCTATACTACTAGTAAAAGAAAGCTATTATATTTTTCTTCTATATTAATAATTATATCTTTATATTCCCTAAGTTATTATAACAAGAAGCTAATAAGGTAATTAATAGTATAAAAGAAAGATACTGCTTAGAGGGTAGTAATAAAATACAATAGTTCCTTAGTATAGAAATTCTCTATAATAGATAATAATAAAAGATATAACTATTGTAGTTAGTATATATTAAAAAAATAGTAAAGTTAATTAATAATAAAACCTAGCTGCTTCTAGATAATATTCTAATAAGCAATAAAGAACTTCTACTCTTATAGTAGATAGTAGTAAACTATAAAGTTACAAGATACTAGCAAAAAGTTAGATTAGTCCTATATGTAGTAGTAATAACAAGACCTAATATTATATTTATAGTAAGCTAGCTAGTAAGATTTAATTATAACCTATTAGTAGCCTATTAGAGGGTAGCAAACTAAGTACTATAATACCTTAGGTATATAGCTAGCCTTTACCTCAAATTTAAGCTTAATAGAGAGCTTATTATCACATCGGTTATAAACTTCAGAGACAACTTAATTAACCATAAGAGCTTATAGGCTTTTACTATCAAGCTATATAGCAGACTTATTAGCTAGAGAGTAAATAAGTAGTAGACAATAACTACTTTAATAACTAAAGCAGAGTTACTAGCCTTATCATAGGCTATAAAAGAATTAATATTTATAAGCTAATTAATTACTAAGCTTACTGCTAGTAATAATACTTTAAATATATTACTAAAGGTTATAATACAATATAATAATTAATAGATAATTAGCCTTATAACTAAGAAGTTAGTTTAATTACAAATATACCTTTATCACATACATATATATTACCACTAGCTATATTAGGAGATTATAGCCAGTTATATTAAAGTTATATATACCGTATTAGTAAAGCTAATAGTAGATAGTTTAATAATGGCCCTACTAAAGCAAAAATAGCTTATATTTGTATAGTAATTAAATCTTAGTAACTAAATCACGTAGTTAATATAAAACCATAAGAAAGAATTAGCTAAGAATAAATTACTAATATAATTAAAGTAATAAGTACTATAGTAATAGATAGTTAGCTAGTATAGCCTCTAACTAGGAGGGTTAAATTATATAGTTATACTAGTTAGTAAAAGTGAATTATTATAGAGATATAACTAGTAAACCCTAATATCATAACTAATTATAAATATAACTAGCAAAACTTTAATTATAAGTTTCTTAATAACTAAGTAATATATATAGTTAGTAATTTTATTATTATAATTACCTTAATTAGAACGAAAAGTTAATATAAAATCTAATTATAAAAGACTACTGTTTTAAGTTAGAAAGTTATAACAAAAGATAAAAGTATAGTTAAAACTATACTTTAAGGATAATTACATATACAGACCTATAGAAACTATATTAAACATAATAGTAAGTATATAGGACCTAAGACTACTATAAGTATAATATAGCTTTACTAAGTAAAAGGACCTAGGTTACTATATATTTATATTATCAAGCTTAGACTTATATAAGAGAGCTAGTAAGCTTTATAGATATAACCACTATTAAGTCTTTTTACCTCTACCTAGGATTAAACCCTAGAGCTCTAGTATAAGTTACTATCTTATACTATAACTATCTAGTAGAGAGTAATACTGCTAGACTATATATACTCTAGTTTTAGTTATTATTAATTAGTTAATTACTACCTTTATAGTAAGTAATTAGTAGTTATAAAAACCTATAGAAATACAAAAGAAAGGTATAAAAGAGTAGTAATTACCCTATCTATTAATTAGTCAGATTAAACCTATAAATAGCTTTAATCTAAGAGGGTATATCAAAGTGAGTATAATATACTAGCAAATAGCACAGACCTCTAGGCCCATTAGGCTAGATTGGGAAAGGTCTGCAGCGAAATATCAGTTGACATCTATAGAATAGATTTTACCAGCTAAAATATCCAGAATCCAATAACCACGTGTATTTAGATCCTTAGGTAATACAACAGCTATAAATATGCAGGGAATCCCATAGAAAATAGCGACATAGTTATACATACACCAGCAATTAACCAGGGATTTTTACTGTAAATATCCACATACTTTAATAAAATCCATCCCATAGATATCAACTAATATTTTGCCACAGACCTTTCCTAATCCAGCTTGATAGGCCTAGAGGTCTATACCATTCACTAGCATATTATACCTACTTTAACATCTTAAGTCTAGTAATATATATTATAGTAATATAAGTATATATAGTCCCTTTTTTAGACTTAAGAGATATTTATCTTAAATATTTACTTTATATAAGATAATTAATTATAAAATAAAGGTATAGTATATGAGTAAAAAATAAAAGTATTTTAAATATATAATTATTATTATTATTAATAAAAAAAGAAAAAGAAAAGGTAATTATTTATAGCCTTTAAAAAGGAATATTATTAAAAGAAGATAGAAATAAGATTATTATTATTAAGCTAATTAAAAGCTATAAATTTAATTAAATATACTTAGATAATAAATAAGACTAAAAGATAAGTTTTTGATATTTATATTTTATTATAGTATTATATAAGGATTTTCTTTATATTTATTACTTTAATAGTATATATTTATACTTATACTTATCTATTTATAAGTAATCTCTTTTATATATAATTAATTATAGGTATATAATATCTAGAATATATTACTATACCTAGGGAGGTATATCATAATACTCTTATAGGTATTACTAGCCTTATACTAAGGCTAGCTAGAATAATAATGTCCTAGCCTTGATTAGGTGATCTATACCGCGGTTATTAATACCTATGTTATGGCTCACGCGATCCCACATGCAGATAGTCAAGCAGTTTTCCTATCATCACATCCTACCCAAGGTGATTCTGCGACAGCAACCGTGTGATATCGATCTCAATGATGAGGGCAACTTTGCTAGTATCCAGAGTTTGATGTGTACCCAGTGCATCTAGGGCAAATTGGTCCTCGACAGGAGGCGGTTTACTGTCCTGCGTTATAAGACATTCGTTGTGCTCTTGAGATATCGGTTCTACGTTGAGGAATACAGATTACTAGGGGCATAATATGGTCCAAGACCTAATTGGAATCCTACCTCAAACGTCTTCTAGATTGCTGGTAGTGACACGAGAATAACAAAACATATTGAGTGGCTTTACTTAAATCGTAAAATGGCGCAAATAACCATTTCTGCCGATTGACTCAGAACCCACTGCGCGGGCCATGACGAGGAAAAGCTGGTTGTGAGGAACTTAAAAAGCGATGACGAGGCAGGCTGTATCAGTAGCGGGGAGAAGGTCTCTTTATGTTTTCAGCCCATGAGCAATCTCAATCTAGATTTAAAAGTCGGCAGTACAGAAAACCTTGGGAGCACTAGTTACTTCTGAACCACCAACCTATGTCTAGATCTAGTCCCTGTCCTGAAAACGTCCGCTAAGATCATGGAATGTATGTTACTAGATCAGTGGCTAAGATAGTGTGGAAAAAGGATAGCTTCACCTTTCAACATACATCTCTCTGCCTTAGAGAGAGAGAGAGAGAGAGAGGGTAAGGCCAGGTATGTGATGGGCTGAACCTGGTGTGGTAGTAGCGGCGTAGCGCATGCCGCAGACATGCATGTCAGACAGGCACACAGGTAGGCTGTCTAAGTTTTCCCTTGTATTCACAATCATAAGGGCTGTCGCCCCTGCGTGCTTAGAATGGAGTACGTACTGTAGAAAACGAGGGCAGATCTGGCAAATGCCCCATCCCCCCTGTTCTCTGCCCACACGACGATGCATGGCCAATGGACGCTTGGGTAGTATAGCATAGGCTATATATACTGCTGGCGGTTACAGAGTCCACTGGGTGACCTACGTACCTAGTTTAGGTCCTCTACGGATACCTCGACGTACCGGCTGGTTTCCGACTCATATACTTACTGTTTTGTACTGAGCCCCCCACCCTAAAAACCTTGGTCGGCGGCATTCCAACCGCTCGTGCAGACACATATCGGGGGACGGGATGAGTGTCAATGAGACGAAGGTGAGAAACAGTGACAGCTGCACAGCCAACCCATCACCATCGCCCACTTGTTGCTCGCCCTACTCTGGCCTCGACTTCTTTAATCTTTTTCCCCCTTCTTTAATGATAAGTTCTCTGCTACTAGTAGGCGGGCAGCTCAAGGTCGATCAGGGTAGAAAGAAGTTGAATAGCTACAAACGCGGTGGTAGCAGGTAAGCTGACCATCGGGGGGGGGGGGGGTTACCTGACCAAAGCCCCACAAAAGAGTGCCAGGTGGGTCCGCCCAAGAGATAACCTGACCATGGTCAGGTGACCCACTGCCCCATTTTTATGATTGGCTGAAAAAGAAAGTTACCCGATCGGGTTAGTGCCAGTTACTGATTGTGCCCACAATCCCTCCAGACCCTATCCTATATAAGGGTATAACCTATTCACAACTCTTCCTCTTCCCTTCCTCAACCCCTTCAACAACAACAGTAAGGCCCCTATCCCCCTCCCCTTCATACCCCCATTCACTTCCCTTCCCTAACTGATTTTGAATCAGTTCAGCAAATTCTCCCACCATGCCTTCCTACAAGGACACTGTAAGTTCTGTCCCTTTCCCTACCGATTCAGAACCCCTTCTGAATCGATTCAGCCTGAGTACCAGCAGTACTTTGTCGGTGAGGTCGACGGCCACCTCAACAAACGTCTGGCCGACCTCCCACCCTTCGAGTTCAACAAGGTAAGTGATTCACAATTGATTCTTTCTCACTTTCAAACTATTTTCTAATTGATTCAGGACAACGAAATCATGCTCGCCCCAGGAGAGGTCTACTGCCGCTTCGGTGGCAAGTCCGGCTCTATCACTTGCATCAAGGTATGTCTAACTGATTCACAAGCGATTCATAATCGATTCTGACCTGATTCTATAGAACATTCGCTTCAGCTCTGAGTCCAACCTCAAGAACCACATCAAGAAGCACAAGCTGAATGGTGTACCGGTTGTGGTTAAGGGCCGCAAGTCTGGCGCCAATTCTGTTGAGAATAATGATGAGGCTGTGGGTAAGTGATTCAGAAGTGATTTATAAGTGATTTAGAACTGATTCTCTTTAGAATTCTACGATCGCATCATTGGTTTTGCTGCCGGCGCCCTTGATGAGGGAGACATCCTGACCCCCTCTAAGAAGCGCAAGGCCCAGACCCCGCCCCCCCTCCTGCGCGTCCCTATGCGCAAGCGTGGTGAAGTCTCTCTGGTAAGTGATCTGTAACTAATTCAATACTGATTCATGACTGATTCTGAATTAATTCTAGCCTAACATGGCTCAGATGCGCAAGGACACTGGCTTCACCAGCAAGTGTGCTCATTGCACTGCTACTAAGAAGAGTAAGTTTCTAACTGATTTATAGCTGATTCATTACTGATTTTGAATTGATTTAGAGTCCTGCCCTGCTACTGAGCGCGACCCCGATTGTGAGGTCTGAGCCCGCTTTGAGTATGAGAATGAGATCTGAATTTGGTGGAAGTCGCTTATGAATCGGTTTGGCATGCATTTAGAATCGCTTCAGCAAGGTGATACCCAGGGCATTCAGCGGAGTTAAAAAGGGAATCTTCTGATCCAGAATCACTTCAGAATCGGTTCAGCAGTAGTTAGTTCCTAAGTTCTTAGAATCAATTCAGAATCGGTTTTTAAAAGTTCTTCCTTATTATTAAGTAATATAAATTTATTTCTTATAGTTTAACATAATATAATATATTTTATAAGTACTTATAATTAAATAATATATATAAACATAACTAAACTTAATATAATATATTTATATAATAAGTTATCTATCTTTTTCTATCTTTTTATCTTTTATATAAGTTAATTTAATTATAATATATTAAATTAATTAAAATGACTTATTACTTTTTTTTAAATTATTTTATAAACTTATATATTATATTTAGTATTTTTATAATTAACTTATTATATTATTATTTATAGTTATAGTTTAATACTTTTTATATAACTCTCTTTTTAAAAGTTATTTCTTTTTCTAGTAGTTCTTAATATTACTTTTTCTTATTTATAATATTTTTATTTTAGTAATATTAAGTAACCTTTTAAAATACAATTAGAATTTTTTACTTTTTAATACTTATTTAATATCTATATTTCTATATAAAGCTTATAAGTCTTAGTCTTAAAAATAGTAAGCTTATATAATAACTTATTAAGTTCTTTAGTTTAAAAGTTAATAAGGTTATATATTATTATTAATATAATATTTTTTAAATATTTAGATTTTCTTTTTAATAGAATTAGTATTTTATATACTATTTTTTATTATAAATAGTATCTTTAGATCTTAAAAGCTTTAAGTATATAAATTTAAGCTTAATAATATTAGTATTCTTAATTTAAAATCTAAATAAAAATAATAAGTTTAAAATTAAAAGGTATAAGGTTTATTTATTTAAAACTAGTTTATATATTATTTTTACTTATTAAGATTAAGAATATTATTTTAAAAATAAAATATTATTAATTTTTATATATTTTTTACTTATTATAAAAGCTTTAATTTTATTTTATAAGAATTTTAATAAGCTAAACTAATATATATATATATATATATATATATATATAGTGAGTAGGCTAATATAGTAAGTAGGCTACTTTCTTATTATACCTTAAAGGCTACTTTTTTAGCTATTTTTTAAAAATTAAAATTAAGCTTAAAAAAGGTCTAGTTTTCTATATTAGGCTTTAATAAGGGTTACATTATCAGAAATAATACTATAGAAAATACCTACTTACCCTAACTCTTATATCTCTTATCTAAACCTCTAGATAAGTAGTTAGCTAGGTATATAAGGGTTAGGGTAAGTAAGTATTTTCTATAGTATTATTCCTTATAATATAACCCTTATTAAAGCTTAATATGGAAAACTAGACCTTCTTTAGGCTTAATTTTGATTTTTAAAAAATAGCTAAAAAGTAGCCTTTAAGGTATGATAAGGAAGTAGGTTACTTACTATATTAGCCTACTTGTTATATATATACATTATTTAATATTAGAAAATTAAGATTTATATAATAAATAGATAATATATAAAAAGTAATAACATTTAATATTTTATAATATTTATTAAAGTTAGTTAGTTTATAATTATTATAATTATTAAGAATTAAAAGATAATAAAAGTCTTTTATATAGATATATATATATTAGTTAAAATACTTTAACTAACTAATTTAAACTAATATTATTTGTTATATATTTATTTTTATTTAAATAAATACATTATATAACTAGTTAGTAATTAGTTATTAATATACTAAGAGAAAAGATAATATTTATATTTTATAATAATAACTATATAAAAGCAATATTTAATTATTTATATATATATCTTAAATAAGAAAAACCTATTTATAATTATTAAGTTACTTTATAAGAAGCTTTCTCTTATAATTAGAAGTTATAATAACTTTTATGTATAATAATATTTCTATTAAAAAGCTAGTTTTATTAAAATCAAAATATTATAATTTTATATTTTATACTTTAATTATAGTATTACTTAAAAAACTTTAAAAGTAAAAATTATTTTTTATTTAGATATTTTTAGATTCTTTTTAATAATTTAAAAAGTAAAGATAATATAACTTTTAATTAATATAGATTATATATTTATATAACTATAAAGAAATATTTATATAAAAATAAAAAAAGTAAAAAGTAAGAAAAGTAAATAACTTATTATACTATTAAGAAGTATTTATAGAAACCTTTTATTAAGTAATAATTCCTTTTAAATTTAACCTAATCTGATTTAGAACTAACTTAGAACTACTTTAAAACTAATTCCCTTATAACCTTTGTCGCCGTTCCTCAATTTCTAACCTCCTTTCCTCTAATGCAAGCTTCTTTTCCTCTAACTCCAGCCTTTTTTCCTCTAATTCAAGTAACTCCCTCTCTCGTACTAAGCTTTCTTCTTCATTCCTCCGTACTTTATTCCGCCGATTAACTACTGAAGCCCTTTGTAGACTATTGCTCTGAGTATTTTTAATAACTCCAGAGGAAGTAGCTTGACTTAGACTTGGGGATCGATTCTGAATGTGTTCTGAACGCCTTTGTGATGGGCTCCCGGTAGCTTCAGAAGGAGTACGAGATTGACTTCTTGACGTACTTCGGGATAGCCTTTGGGACGTATTTCGTGATGGTGGAAGTGACTCAGAAGGGGTTCGGGAGGGAGTCCGAACTGATTCTGTTGACTCTATAACAGACCCTTCATTTAACTGCTGTTGGGTTCGGCGTTCTAGAAGCATGCGTTCAATACGTTCGTTATCCTGTTGCTGTTGGTGCTCCCGTCGGCGTATACGTTTTGCCCCTAATTAATTCTAAATCAGTTTAGAACTAATTAAAATAGACTTTAGACTTCTTACTAGAGCGGCCAGCAGCAGTATTATAACGCCCAATCAAAGAGGTATCCCGCCATGTAAGAGGTATCCCAAGTGTTGTAAAGACTGTATCTTGTTCCATAATATGTCGATCATATTCAGCACATCTAAAGTAATTAGGAATAGATTCTTAAGCAGTTTAGAATTAGTTCTAAATAGATTCTGACATACCGGTGAATACAGACAAGAAGAGGAACATATCGACTACTCCATATATATGAAGCCTCATGTAATACCTCAACAGTATTTGTATGAGGTATAAGTTCATTCCAATCATCTAAAGTCATTTTAGAACACTTCTGATTCAGACCAGCAGCAATTATTGCTCGAGCCTTATGCTGAGCCCATGCAGTTACTCTGGGTTCACCTTAAGAAGATATTAGCCTTAAATCGATTCCTAATCGATTCAGAACAAACTCGGAACGCCTTCAGAACCACTTACCAGCTAGGAGACTACAAAGTAGCTGATAGTCTTCCTCTGACTGGCAGAGTAAGAGGCTTCGCATCCGGTTAAATAATGAGTTTGGATCCCGATCTTCTGAGCAATACTGCTCAATACCACGAATAAAGTGGACTGTACAGAAGCGTATACAGCGCTTAACCTGCCAGTCCCATGGCCGGTGTTCAGGGTCGCATTCCTTTGAGAGGTATTGGCCAAAACCTTCCAGAATCAGTTCAGAACCAGTCTAGAAGCAGTTTAAAACTACTTACCAATCAAATTCTTATGATCTTGGTCAATAGTAATACCCACTAAGCCCTCATTATAGAGGTACTTCCAGCGAACTATATATCCATATCGCTCCTTAAGAACTCGGAATACAACAGTATACATCAGTTCATACATATCTGTACTCTCACAGTTTGTATATACCCGTACAAGTGGGATTGCTAAGATCCAGTCTAGAATTAGTATAAAGCCTATTTAGAATCAATTCAGAAGTAATTCTTAACATACCTTTTGAAGAAAAGGTACTATAAAAGCCCCAAATCACTTCAACCTCACGCTGGCCAGCAAGATGCTTAAAGTTAGTATCTAACTGAAAGGTCTTAAAGGCTGCCTTTTTCCATAGCTTAGCTTGCTCTTTATGGAAGGTAACACATATGTAGTCACCCCCATTATCCTCAAAGTACTGGATATACTAGAGATAATTAGTTTGGAATCTTATATAAAAGCCTTCTAAACCGGTTAGGAACCGATTCTCAACGCATTCCTGCCTGGATTTGGCGCCTACTTTGGGCATATTGATACTCATACCAGACTGCTAGCCGATCACAACCAGCAGGAAAGCTTATAGCTTCTTGCTTCTGAATAAGAGCTTTGAGAAAGTCCATATTTGAGAGACTTGTATGGACATCGATAATACTCTTCCCACTATAGGTATTACAGAATTCCTGGAGCTCTGGAGACTGGAGGAAAGCATCTAGAATCGATTTAAAATCAGTCCTGAATCGGTTTAGAAGCAGTATAAAAGGATTCCTTACTTAAGCCAGTCTTAGGCCGGTTAATCTTTTGAATCACACTCTGAAGCCCATGTATAATACTTATTGGTGGCTTTATTGGAGGGGTGGTGGATGATAATGAACTCCATGTGATGTTAATAGCAGCGCTTCATTTAGAACAACCAACCCCGTTTTGGCCCCTCAGTTGATTAGTTGATTTGAGGTTATCCCGATAGTTGGTTGGTTGGTTAGTTAGCCTTTTTTCATGATAGTTGGTTGGGTTGGTTGTATTTGGTTGATTAGTTGATTATCCCATGGGCTATATTACATCTATATGATCCTATTCCCATACTATATAAAGGTATCCCCCATCCCCATCACAGTGATTCTTTTCTTCTCCCCATCACAATTGATCGTGTCGTCATACGACGAGTATCGTATGACGACACAATCAAGATCTATGTGTGTGTGTGTGTGTGTGTGGTGGTGAGGCTATTCACAACTATCCTATCTATAAATTCTACCTTAAAACCCCCCATATCCTATCTATTATCCCATCTCTCATCCCATCCCTTATCCTATTTATATCATCATAGGATTTATCCCACCCTTCATCCAATCCTTCAGTAGCTCTATAGCTTCAACAGTATCTATATTCATCGCCTGCCTTTGCGATGTCAACAGGAGCTTTGCAGAGCTGAATTCTCTCTCACAGTCTGCCGCCATTGCTAGGATAGTAAGGATATCCAAAGCTAGCTAACTAACAAGAGGATACTGCTTACAATAGTCTATCCACTACTGCTCTGGTGTTTCTGTTTCAGCTATAGGGGTATCAAACCACTTCTTTAGCTTATCATCAACCCAATTTAAGCGCTGGGCCTGCTGCTGCTTGTGTCTCATAGAATTTAGAAACTGCTGATATCTAGAGTCCTTAGCTAGTATGGTAACTGATAGGATGATGCTAGGAGTAGGGGCTGGTGATGGTAATGCTAAGGATAAAGATATAGAGCTTTCTTAGCCTTGCTTATACCATTTGTTGAAGTATTATATGATGTTGCCTTTCACTCTCCTTACCTATCTAGACTGGTCTTTAGAATCCCAGACTGCTTTAAGGTATACTATACTATAAGATAGGTGAAAAACAATAGAAGCTAGGTATAAAGGTAACTTATAGAGCAGTATATAATACTCATTAAGTTTATCTTATGCTAGAAGAATTAACCTATGTAAATAGGTCTGATAGTTAGCTCTAAGGTCTCTAAAGGAGGAGGTTTCTTCAGCCTAACTAAGATACTCCCTTTAGGTATGGGTAGGAAGAGTATCTTTATTAAACCTCCTCCTTCTTAACTATCTAACTCCCTCTATTTCTACCTTAATAAGAAGAGGGTTAATTAACTAGGTATAGAATGACTTCCAGTCCTCTAGGTATTAGAGGAGATACTCTATCCCTATCTAGATCTTAAATAAGTAACCAGTCTAGCTACTCTTCCCACTACCTTAAGTCCTTATAGTTATCATATACAAGGGCTCTAGTATATTCTAAATCTCAGTGAGGACTTTCTAGTTATCTAGAGATAGTATATCTTTAGCTAGGAGCTAGCAACCCTTGTGCTTATTAACCTAGCTCTAAGTGATAAAAGTGATAATCTCTAACTGCTTGAGAATAGCTTGTCTGATTATGAGGAAGGTAGAGTTCTATTAAGTGTTGTTATCTTAGATAACCTAGAGCTTAACTATTAACTAGTGGTGTAGATTAAACCTATTATCATCTACCTCTCTTACTAGGTCATGAAACTTCTGACTTCGCTGAGGGGAAGATCTGATGAAGTATATAGTGTTGTGAAGCTTGCTAATTAGGCCTCTTTTTCTCTAGAGCTAAAGCTCTCTCTTATACTCTCTAGTTGAGCTATATATACTAGCCTTAATGTTAAAAACCTCATAGTCTTTACTATATATAAAGGCACGAGCTATAAGGTTGAGGATATAGCTAAAGCAGCAAAGGCAGTGCTCCTTATAGTCCTACTCATCTATAGATAGATCAATAAGGGGATAGAGATACCTCACATAAGCATTATTATTAGAGGCATTATTGCAAATAATAGAGCCTAGCCTTTCAGTAATTCCCTAGCTCTGAAGGACCCTATAGATAGTCAGAGCAAGATTCTTACCATTATGGGCTCCTAGTTGCTCCTTTAGAGCAAGGAGATATTTCTGACGGTACCCTAGGGGATTGAGGAAGTGTGAGGTAATAGCTATAAGTACCTTATTGTTAGGTGAGGTCCAGAGGTCAAAGCAGATATAGATCTTAGAGATAGACTGGATCAGCTGTTATTAGATACTCTTTTTACCTTACTAATATAGGCATAATATTCTCTGCCTTATCTCATTTCTTCCCCATGGTACTTGGGCAAATAATACCCCATTGTGATGCTGAAGTAAGCTCTTTAGGTATGAGTCCTCAAAGATATTCATTGGGATGTTTCATGACACAATAAACGCAGCAGCAAGGTTCTAAATAGCTTCAACCTTAGCTATAGGGATAGTGCTAGATAAGACTTTGGGATACTTATATGGTATAGAGGTAGTATCATCCTCTTCATCCATATTAGTAGATATAGAGCTCTCTTTTGTAATCTTGTGGACTTTCATAAGATGCTCTAAGGCAGAGGTTGTTGAGGCGATAGAGAATATCTCTGGCTCTCCCTTCCGATCACATATCCTACAGCACCAGAAGGATCCCCCTACGTGGAGTGGGCTGGGATGGGTAAGGAGCTCTACAAGGAAGACTCCATGGTCTTTGATCCATGAGGATTGACCTCTGCCTCTCTTCTTCGCCAGGTGCTGCTCAAGAACAAAGGACCTATTACGCCAATATATAACAGGCAGGTCTTGAAGAGAGGAGGAAGATTGGATAGTAGCTGAGTAAGCTCTTGTAGCCTGGGCCTGGATACTTTCTGCTGATCGTAGGCGTGTGAGGGCATTATGTGTAAGTGGTATTGGCATCTTGAATAGCCTCAAGAAAAGGAGGAGGATATGGGTGAAGAAAAGGATGAGGAAGAGAAGGAAGAAAAAGAGTAAGAAGTGATGGGGGGTATTGAGGTATAGGGGGTCATGACTCGTAGTATATATCCATAATAATATCCACTATATACCCATATAAACACTAAGAATAGCATCACTAACAGGGATATATATAGACCACGGAATGGGAATATATAGATATTCCGTATCCACTTTGTTTAAATAACCAACCCCGTTTTAGCCTTGAGGTTGGTTAGTTGATTTGAGGTTATTTGGAAAGTTGACTAGTTGGTTGACTAAGTTGGTTGGTTGGGTTGATCTAAATGAAGCGCTGGTTAATAGAATAACTGGAGTTGAAGAGAGGTTAAGTGGGATCCAGAAGTTAAATTTAACTGAGCAGGATATCTGGAGAATTGATTCAGGAATAATGTGATTTGCATCTATAAAGAACTAATTTAGTAGATATTCAGAATTGGTTCAGGATTAGTTCTCATACCACATCGCTTCAGCTTCCGGCGGTTACTTGCAAAGAGATAGCACTCCTCATGATATATCTCTGATATATCCTCTCCTTGGAGAACAGTCTCTATAAGAGCTAAATGAGATTGAAACTCAATAGGAGGAAATCCTATATAATGGGTCTCATTCTCAAAGCCAGATTTACCCCAGTGCTTACATGAGGCTATAAGCTGGGAAGTTCCAGCAACAAACTATTAAGAATTAGTTCAGGATCAATTCTAAACCCGTTCCGAATCTATCTTATCATAGTTCTATTTACTTACCCCATAGTCTGACTTAAGTACCTGAAGGGAGCAATCAGGGTGAAAAGGTGTACAGGCAGTCTGTCTTTCAAACCGCTGTTGTTGTGCTCTTGCCCATCTTGAAGGTAGAGTTGGTAAGAGAACCCATTCTGAATCCATCAAGAATGGATTTAGAACCACTTACGCTACTGCTTTCTTTTCAAGGTTAGGCTCATGTGCCTTCCTCTGAAGCTCTGCAATATCCTGAACTATTTCAGGAGTAACTTTTTGATGCTTCCAAAAAGGTAGATTTTGGTTAAAATAAGAGCAAGCTTTTCCCCCAGTACAGTTATATGTTGAACGTAAACAAACAGCATTTTGGAGGAAGGCTGATGTAGTACGCTTAGCTGGGAAAGCACGTGCATGGTTATATTGAACCTATTAAGTATTAGTTCCAAATCGGTTTAGAATCCCTCTTGAATCAATCTAGACTTAGTTCCCTACCATATTCCAAGGAGCTTTGATATCATCTTCCTTAATTGTTCGGGTATCTATAATATATAGAACACCTTCTTCACTTGTTTCAGGATACTCAATAATACAAGGTGTATGAATTGTCTTTTGGATAAGAGTATGTGTATCATGGAGGCTATGATGCCCACTTCGTGATACTTCTGCTGATACTAGTATTGGACTTGGTGTAGGCTCTGAATGGGGTTCATCCTAGTGCTAAGTCAGTTCCGAATGCATTCCCAATCGGTTCAGAATGCTTTCCCCAGAGTAACTTACCGGTTGAGGGGCTCGGGGAGCTCGGACAAGATCAAAGGCATGCAAGGTATCTCTTGCGGTACTATCTAGTTGTGCCCGGCGAAAAAGTGGTATCCCTTCCTCAAGGGGAGGGAACACATCGTTATCATCCATTCGGAATAGGTTCGGAACCGATTCCGAACCACTCCCATGTGGATATGTAGAAGGGAAAGTTTAGATGACCATGAGGTTACCTGACCATGGTCATATAACCTCCTGCCTGCCCCACTTCTGAAATTTTTTGTGGGGCTTTGGTCAGGTAACCCCCCCCCCCCGATGGTCAGCTTACCTACGTCCTCCAAACGCGCTGGATCGAAAGCGTGGCCTCTGCCTGTTGGTTGGTTCTTGTGGTGGTGGACTGGCTGTTCCCTTTCGAGCTAGTGGCGTCAAGTGGCGTCGAGTGGCGTCGAGTGTCAGCCCCTTAGCTCTCCCTCTCTTTGTTCATGGTCGTCCCGCCAGTCGGGTCCATCGCCTTTGTGGTGTGTGTCACGTGCGTCCTGGTACACTAATAACGTACCTACCTACCTACCTAGGTAGGTAGATAAGGTGCCCCACAAGTCTCCTGTCCTGACCTTTGTCTCGCCATACGAAGCAAGGGTCCTCTGCGAAACAAACTACGTAGTTTTTGGCTGCCTCAGCGAACCCAGGGTACCCCCGAAACATTCCTTTCATGTTTATTTGCTAATCATCTGCCTAATCTGTCCCTTTCCTTTGGCCTCTCCTTTGGACCATTTCTCCTCGATACATCATCCGTCCCCTCTTTTCCTCCCACTATAAACTCCAACCACGGAGACGACGGAGACGACGGAGACGACGACCACGCCGACGACGCCGACCACGACCAACCCGCGATACAGAACCATTGCGGCCGACAACCCATTCACCTCTTGGCCGTCCCCCGTTTTTCAACTGCAAATCCTGCGCCCTACCGACTCGCCCATCAATTGGCTGCCTCTGTCCCTACCCGCCCCTTCCGCTCGCTGTCGCCGCGGTCGTTGCCGCCGGCCCTTGCCGTACCCTCATACCACCACTGGCGACGCATGCCAGAATGGGACTGAACCGAGGACGGCGCGCTGTTTGTATGAACCCGATAGTCGCTGTCAATATGCTTTCTCGCCGCGCCCTCACCGTCCTCACCCTCGTTTCCGTGACCGCTGTCATCTTCCTCCTGTCCTCGAGGCGACTCAGCGGCGACTGGGCCATCGAGGGCCCCAACTACCACCCCTTCAAGGGCCAGAACCCGTCGGCAGCTTCGGCAAGCTCTCCCAGCGGCCGCCCTACGACGCCACCGCCCCCTCCGAAATACGAGGACGATCGCCTCGCTCAAAACAATGTATCGAACCATGACATCCCCTACCGTCCCCACGACCCCATTTGCGATACCTTCCCCGACACAAGCAACATCCTCCTTGTCGTCAAGACGGGCGCCACCGAATCCTTCGACAAGGTGCCTACCCAGCTCATGACCATGCTCAAGTGCCTACCCGAGTACTTCATCTTCTCCGACCTCGACCAAACCATTGCAAACTACCACATCCGCGACAGTCTTGACAGTGTCCTTCCCGAGGCCATGGAGGGCAACAAGGACTTTGACCTCTACCGCCGCCAAAAGGCCTGCCAGGCCGACCAGCAGAGCTGCAACAAGCTCGCCGAGAGCAAGGACGAGGGCTGGAATCTGGACAAGTACAAGAACGTCCACATCGCCGAAAAGACGTACAACATGCGCCCCAACTACGACTGGTACATCTTCATCGACGCCGACACCTACGTCCTCTGGCCCACTCTCGTCCAGTGGCTCAAGAACCTGAACCCCAAGAACAAGCACTACCTGGGCAGCGTCACCATGATTCGCAACTTCGTCTTCGGCCACGGAGGCAGTGGCTACATCGTCTCCCAGGCTGCCATGCACGACATGATTGCCGGCCACAAGAACGTCGGCAATAAGTGGGATGTCCGCGCCAGCAAGGAATGCTGCGGCGACTACATCTTTGCGCTGGCCATGAAGGACAACGCCGATGTCGACGTACATAACGTGGTATGTCTTGGACTATTTGTTTTTCTTCTTTCTTGCTCTCTCTTCTCCGCGAGTAAACTGCAGGCGACGACAACATACTGACATTGTACAGTGGCCGACGATCAACGGAGAGAAGCCCTTCACCCTCCCCTACGGCCCAACGCACTGGTGCCACCCCATCGTGACGATGCATCACATGAACGCCGAGGAAATCTCGACGTTTTGGGAATACGAGCACAAGCGCTACGCCGACCCGAACCTCCCGCAGCCGCCTCCCGTCATGCGCATCAAGGACATCTACGACGAGTTCTTCAAGCCCCGCATGCAGCCCAAGCGCGTCGACTGGGACAACCTGGCCGACGACCGGTTCTACCTCGACGCGACCGCCAACAAGCACGAAGAGTGGCAGCTCAGCCGCGCCAAGACGGAGGACCTGACACCGGAAGAGAAGGAAGCTCATCTGTCGTTTGGCAAATGCCGCAAGGCTTGCGAGGCTGACGGATCTTGCTTCTCCTTCCAGTACAAGGACGGCCTCTGCAGCTTCTCGTGGGCGTGGAAGCTGGGCCACCCGGTCAAGCGGGCGTCCCAGGACGAGAACCGCGTCATGTCGGGCTGGGCCGTCGATAAGATCAACCGCTGGATCGAGTCGCAGGGCGAGTGCGGCCCCGTCAAGTGGCCCGATGTTTGAAGCGGGGCAAAATCCGCCCACGTTTCCCCAGCTAATCATTCACGAGCGAGCCCAAGAGATTGACGTCCATGTGGGGAAAAAGAAAGAGAAAAAAAAAACCCCAAGCAAAAGAGAAAAAAGACGCGGCGCCGAGAAGCTGCCGCAGGTACACGACCGTCATCCAAGGCTTGATCCGTGACGTACGTTTGATTGGCGGGCCCGCATCCGATTCATCCTGGTATGACAAGGACCTGCATATACACGCGGGGCAGTCTTGGACATGCCGGTGGGAAGGGGTGTGATTTTGCCCCGTTTCATCACAAGCTTTTCTGGACTAGGTGATTCGCTCCCGCCACAGAAAAACTACTGGCACCTCTTGGCTTTCCATAGAAGAACGATCATGTGTTGATGTTTTCATTTTATTTTCCCTGTGTACTACGAGGCAGACAACTTTCTGGAGACAGGTCCTGGCGTTTTTCATGGGAAGGTCGTTTACACGACGGGGCTTGCTGGGCTCATGGGAGCATGCTGGAAAGACTTTTTTATTTTTATCACTTTTTTTTTTGTGGCTTATATTATCCAAGGTATATATAATTATTTCATCATTCTATTTTCGGACGCCTGACTTGTTCGCGGCCCAACCGGGTTCGAGTTTCAGCGACCCAGCGACTCAGCGGAACTAACCCCTCGTCCTGACTCGTGTCCAGACAATACCGGTATTCTTATCCCTTCCTGTCGTCTGGCCACACGCGCGTGGGGGTCAATCGGCAGCGATAGCGACAGCTGCAGTTGGTGTGTCACACACCACCGCACCGTAGGTGGTTCATCTGACATTGTGCCCCCTCGAAGGCCCCCCCTCCCCCCCCGGGGACTGGAAGCAGCAACTCTCGCTCTCCAGCCGAGATAGAGCACTCCCAGACTCGGATGTAGGTGGTGGCTGTTCGGTATGCCTCCCGAGTGGTGTACCCCGCCCAGACAGAACAAGGATGATCATAACATCGTGAATTATCTAGTCTATGGTCCACCATTTTAACCCTTTCTCCGAGAGGACTTTCCCGCGTGGCCCACCCCCTAATTGCTCATCAACTCGGCTCCGCTGCGAATGACGCCCACGACGGCGCCGGTCTGCACTGCCTCGCTACCGCCGCTCGCCACTCGGTGCTCAATGTCCGCGAGCCCGTCCAGCCACTTGATCATGATCTCCGGCTTGACCTCCAACGTGGCCAGCTGCTCCGCCAGCGCCGTGATTATGTCCGCCAAGGCAAGACCCCTCGCCACCTTTAACGTGTTGATGGTCGTCAGGCAGGACGTGACGTCGTTTGTACTCAGAAGGACGTCGAGGATCTCCTGGATCGCGTCGGGCTGCGGGGCCGCGATGCAGTTGTATATCGTCTCGGTCGAGATCATTTCCCTGACGATGTCGCCTTCGGCCACCTTGGGGGCGTTTTTGGGTTGGAGGGGTGTACCTGAGACGTCGAGTCAGCAAACGAAAAGCCTGGTGCGCTTCTCGGGGCCCGTGGAGACACGACTCACTTGATGCATGACATGCCTGCAGCACGTTCAGCGCCCTTCTCATATCGCCCTTGCTGAGCTTCACGAGCGCCTGCGTCGCCTCGGGCATGATCTTGACATGCTCCTCCTCGATGACCTTGTCCACAAGCACCCTAATGTCTCGCTCTTTGAGCGGGCTGAAGCGGAAGCGCGTGCATCTGGACAGCAGCGCGGGGGAGAGCTTGTGCGAGTAGTTGGCGATGATGCAGAACCGCGTGTTGGCCGTGTACTTTTCCATGATGCGGCGCAGGGCCATCTGTGCCGTGTTGGTCATGGCGTCGGCCTCGTCGAGGATGATGAGCTTGTACGATGCCATACTCCCGCCGCCGCCGCCCGGCTTTGCCGAGGGACCGAGAGTGAAGATTTGTTTCGTCGAGGCGAACGTCTTGATCTGCTCACGCACAACGTCGATGCCGCGGTCGTCCGAGGCGTTGAGCTCGAGCACCATCTGGCGCATGTTCTCGGCGCCGTAGATGCGTCGCGCGAGAGCGAGGATCGTCGACGTCTTGCCCGTCCCCGGGGGGCCGTAGAGCAGAAGGTGGGGAAGGCGGTTGGAGTCGACAAACTTGTTTATTGTCGCGAGGATGTCTTGGTGGCCCGACACATCGGCGAGGCTCACGGGGCGGTATTTCTCAACCCTACGGATACGTCAGCCATGCGAGATTCAGGGAGCGCAAGGGGGAGAGGGGAAGGGAAGGGCAGGACTGGAGCTCACCATGGCAGGCTGTCCTCCGCTTCGACCGGGAGATTGGCGGCACTCCGCTTGCCCTGCTTGGCGTCGGAGGAGAAGGTGATGTCCTTGGACACGGGGACGTCGACGTCCATCTCGTCCTCGTAGTCGGACATGATGAATCTTTCAACTGAGGGCGCAGGGACGTAACTAGGTAGGTTGGGCTGGCGGTCGTCACACAAATCGTGGCCCAGGGTCTTGACGTTCTTGGAGCAATTGGACCCTGTCGAGTCCCGCGCGAGACGCGTCGCAAACGCGCTCGGACAAATCTGAGCGCGCACGTGACTGAGCACTTAAGCTCGACCAATCAATCGCCTGTAGGTACCTAGTCTTGCTTAGCATCCATCCCATCATTGACAATTGGTCGGACACTTACCCGGGGGTTCTAAGGCAAATTAAGAACCCCCTTACAGAGGGGGTGAAAAAAGGGGGGTTGCAGATAAGGTATAATATGAGTAGCCTACTAAGAAGACTAACAAAACTATGGACTAAGAGCTTCAGTTTCCCTAAGTTTTTTCTTAACTATTTTCTTTCCTGATAGGTATGTATTTCTGTCATTTTTTTTTAGGTGAACTACAATACTAAGCCTTACCTGTAACCCCCCTTTTCCTGCTACAACCCCCCTTTTTTCACCCCCTCTTTGGAAGGGGTGTTTATCAGTGCCAAAACATAGCACCCCCGGGTACTTCTCTCAGCTCGGACATCAGCACTTTACCTCGTTGGGTCGTGTCCAGCAGCCGCGACTTGAGCAGACTACTTCAGGCTAAATCGTATCCACGTTCATTCATAAAGTATATATAGGATTCAAACATTTCTGTCGCCTTATCAGATTCCAGCCTTGTGTCATCGAGCCGTCTGACGCGGCACTAGGCACATTCCATCTTCAATGTTAATAAACAACATAACCCCCGCCGGTTGTGGGCTCATGGCGCGTTCATGTCGCCGGAGAGCATTTCTGCACCCTGGCCATAGTAGTAGTAGGCAGGCGTCTGCGTGCATGAGAGTTGTGCTCGAATGACCACTAAATGCTGACTAGATGACGTGCTTGGTCTGGGTAACATCGACCCACCCTCGCTCGCATGCGACACTCAACCCATCCGTACCAACCTTCTCCCACTCACCTCTCTTTCTCACTAATTGTCTACGCATACTTCATGTTGAGAGGTAGCTGCCGCTGTCGAACCAGCCTTCTAAATCTGACTGGTCTTCCATTGAACAACAGCCACCCATCACCCTCCTCTTATGATGGCATCTACGTCCTCCCTCGACATTGTCGAACACGCTACGCTGGAAGATGCACCAGCTGTGGCTGATGTATTTCTCGCGTCTTTCAACAGTGACTTTTTCCAGACGCTATTCCCTCAGAACGAGTATGGGCGCGACTACATGACCAAGGCCAGCGAGCAGTTTATGCTCTCTAGGCAGAACGGGAGTCAAGAGGGTCAAGTCTTTGTCGTCAGAAACGAACAGGGTAGCTTGTCCTGCCAAAGCCCGCCTCAACTCTGTTCCGTCGCGCGAAGCCCGCTTCCCGTGAGCTCCGGCTAGCCTCAGGCTTCGCATGACGGCGGCTGTGGTTGCCGTGATGGACTCTCAACCATTGACACGTCTGTCGCTCGCAGGTATACCCGTGGCCGCTTCGCTCATCTGGATTATCCGCCCAGAGGACGGTGGAACTTGGTCATGGCGGAAACGATGGCCTGCAGCGAACGCCGGGCAAAGAGATGATCTCCTCGACGACTTCTACACCGGCATGGCCACTCAGCACGACCGCATCATGGGCAAAGAGCCCCACGTGTGTACGTCGAACCCGGCGTCGGGAATACCTCACTTTCATCTCGTTTCCCGATCGTGCCCTGCCGCCCGACTAGCAAACTAAACTAACCCGATGGCTTGCTTGATTAGACTTTGAGCTCATCATGACCGACCCGGCCTATCGCAGACGTGGGTACGGGCTTGCGCTTTTGCAAAAGGCGTCCGAGGTCGCGGACCAGAAAGGCTATCCGATGTATCTTGATGCCGAAGAGTATATCGTCCAGCTGTACAGCCTTGCAGGCTACGTCGTCAGGACGGATCTCGGCCGGACCTCTATGATGGTTCCAATGGTGCGACCTGCCAAGTCTTGACATCTTTCATGCAATAGATCAACTTGAACTGTGTTGAATTATTTCCGTGTCCTTACACTCGGACTGGGAGGCCTTAACCAAGCACGCCTGAATAAACGTGGTCGCGGTAAAATTCTACGGCTGGTATACAATCAGACGGACGCCTGAGCGGCGCCCATACGCTAACACGCTCGCTCGGTTTCGACACTATTATGTTCTGCTATGCTTCTCTGAATCACAACCTCGGCTCAAAACTTATCATCCCCTTTTTCGTTTTCATACGACGACGACGCCCAATCCTTTTGGTATCGCATGTCGTAGCTCTGCCCGGTTTCAAACTCCGAAGACATGGACGGCCTTCGGGGACGCGCAGGTCGATACCCTCCTCTTTGATATGTGCCCGGAATTGCCGGGTACACTGTTGACGCTATTGGAGGACGCGGCAGCGTCCTGATGGCATCGATAAGCGTATCCCTTCTGGTGATTCGTTTCGGCCTCTCTGGCAACTCCAAATCGTCAAAGCCGCCTCCACCGGTTTCACCTGAAAGTTTGGCCTTCTTTTTCCCATCACTGTCGTCCTTCTTTTTGGTAGCGAAGAAGATGGCAAACACCATGTCCATATCCTCTGGCCCCTTTCTCTCGCGCATGATCTGGTGCGGCACTTCTAAGCCATCGACGAGCCGCTCGATTTCCTCCGCGGAGTATTGGCCCCTCTGCTTGTCGCCGGAGTAGTCTCCGGGTCCGCTCGAGCCGTTGGGGATGTAGTAACGCTGGTCGACTCGCAATATCGCATAAAGACCAACGACGATGAGCTCGAACATAAAGCCTGTGGTGTAGAATACCGCCTTGCTGTAGATGATGCTGTTTGTCCCTGGTGGCTCCTTGTTGAACAAGGCATACAAACGGATAGACTGCCCTGTGATCAAGAGGAAAGCTCCAAAATAAAGTAGCGCGACCTTCACTCTCTGTGAGCCGGTACCAAACTTTTCCGGTGCGGGCCCGGGCACACAAAGACACGCACTGACGGCCAGTACGGGAAACATAGAGAGCCCCGTATTCCAGGAGTTCCCAAACTTGAGGAGATCGTCCAGCACCTCGAGTCGGTCAGCATTGCCTACGCTGAAGAAGGCGACTATCGTGGAGCTGATGTTGAAGACGATGAACGCCGGGACGGAAATAAGCAGGAGGAAGGTAAGCTGCCCGAACGCCGTGGACCATCCTGCTTTGGGATGTATCGAACGGACCAGGCGCTGGGCAAAGAAAATGTTGACGGCAAACAACAAGGACGCACTAGAAGCTGTCAGCTTGCGGATCTTCAGATCAGGACTCGGAGTCGACAAACTCACCCACCATTCACCGTGATCAGCGCCATGAGAATCACACCCCTCGTCGCGACGATCGACCACGTTATCCTGAAGATGCATGTCACAGTCCGCAGCATGCAAAACTCGAAGATGATATCCGAAATGAGGAACTTGTGACCGCGCTTGGCGTTCTGCCTGTAAGTGGTGATATGGATATATGCCCCAAGCATGAAAAGCACCATGAAGACAAGTGTGAGGGGTAAGTCGAAGCTCTTTGTCGGCACGCCGCCGAGGAACGCGCCGGCAGCTGGGTCGGGCGGACCCATCGGCGGGCCACTCGTCGGATCAGTCTGGGCTTGCGGATCAGGGCTTGGACTCGGCGATCCACCTCCCCCGGGCTGTGAGGTGCTCATGGTAGGAGCAAGAGCAGGAGGTGATGTCGAATTTGCGGTCCTGGAAAGAGTTGATGCTGAAGCCGTCGCCTCTGAGGCAAGGGGTGGCAGGGGAGGAGCGAGTGGGATGGAAGATATTGCTGCTGAGGTGGTTTGAGGTATATGCAGTTGGGAAGATGGAGAAGAAGAAGATGGAGAAGAAGAAGAAGAAGAAGAAGAAGAAGAAGAAGAAGAGGATGACGAGGATGATGATCCTGTTGTTGGTTCAAATGACAAAGTGATGATGGATGATGCTGTTACTAGAAGATCGGGGTTTGCATAAGGTTGCCGAATTTGAGTCGTAGGAGAAGAAATTGGCTGTGTTTTATTCGGCGGTGGTGAGGGGTCAGGTTGTAATGTTTGTGTGACTGTAATATACACAGCAGAAGCAGCTATTAGCTGCGTGTGGACGATATATACCGTCTCGAAAATGACTTGCGGAGGTGAAGAACAGGCTCCAGGCATCGAGGCAACATTAGAAGTACCAGCTTCGCCTGGTGTTGACTGGCGAGGAGATGTAACCAGGGCTGGTGTGACCAAAGGTTCCCCGGTCGACGACGAAGACGACGTCGAATTCGCTGGCCTTGGGGCCGATGCTGTCACTTGCGCCAATGGCAATGCTGGAGAGGTCGAGACTTCTGCAGCTCCCCTGGCGTTTTGCGTGATGAGGAAGTTGAGAGACAGAAGAGGGGCAACAGAAAAGAGTTCAGTAACGCCAACCATGATTATTTATAGACGGCAGCGAAGGCAGCTGTCTCTTCTGTCCAGTTGTGTTGGTCGGACCAGGGTGTGAGCTCTCGGGATGAGAAAAGAGCCCGGATACGAATTTGAGTCAGCTGCCGAGTTCCTCCGTCTCGGAGGTCCCATTCGGACCCTTGAGACAACAGGTTTCGAGCACACAAGGCTTCAGCATGCCTTTGATGGTAGACCGAATTAGATACCTGGCTTTACGCCCATGATGATACTGAAGGGCCGTATGTATGGTGGGTACTCGGGCTATATGGCGGCTGTGAGGGTGTGCTGCAAGGTGGAAGGAAACTCGGGTGGGAACCAACGTGGGTGTAATAGGGCTTTCACTGTGAATGATTTCGCTTGTCTGCAAGGAAGGATGTATTACCACGACCGTCTTCGGTTGTTGAACACCACGGTGCTATATACCCAGATGGCGGCGGTTTGTTGAACGACCTCATGGTTTCTCACGGTTACCTATCGAAAAGACTATTCTACAGATGGGTATGCTACGGTTATTACCAGAAATGGATCCGCCATGCTCATCATTTTGCCTTTGTGCTGTATTATTCTGCTTCCTCGTTTCTTGCCTCTCGGACCCTATTGCCAAATCTGATAATATGCTTGGTGTGACATGAACGGGCGTGTAGGCCGGGGTCCAGTAAGTTATAACGGAGTAGTTTAGACATCCACACTGTACTTGAGCCAAGTTGCCTTTTAGGGTGTGTAGCAAGAGGACGTTCGAACACGGACGCTTTCGGGGGCCGTTGGGGAACAACGGGCAATTGCCGTTCCGGGACTCGGCAGTTCGCGTCGTAACGAACCACAATCCCCAAAGAAGCAACCAAACTGTGAGACTTGGTTGTCGTCTCATGTTTTGAAAGTGTCTTGTCTGTCATTGTGTATCGTCATCCGTTTTCCCCTGCTCGTCGTTGGCAACTAGCCTCCCCTGAATGTCTGTTCGCACACCCACAAGATCGGTACGCATACAAACTCACTTCAATCCATTCCACCTAGATCGTGAGCCTGATAGGCCAGATTGCTGTCGTGGACGTGAATGTTGCCATTCGCCCCCGGCCCCCGGCCCACCGGCTTGGTGTTCGATCATGCAAGTCCAGACTTTCTGCCGCAGCCAAACTATCGTCCTGCGGGGATTTTCCAATCTAGTTGCGTTTTTCGGTAATCGACGGAAGGAACTAATCAATCATCCTACTTCTAGCCCCGGCCGTCTTGCGAAACCCTTTGCACCTCACTAGACAGGCGTTTGAGTGGCTTTTACTATCCTATTTCCGCTGTGCGGGAGGGTTTGTACAGAGAATGCGAGAGTTGTATGCCCTCGAAAATACACAAAGGTCTGCACCAACAGCGTCGATTGAAAACTGCTTGCGGATCGGAGAGACTGCAAACAAACGCGCAGGGAAGCGTTGTGACCCCATAGAACCGTGGGGGGACTACTCTGCTGGTAAATGTGTATTAGGAAGCTTGAGCCCAGTGGAGCCCGGGATCGCCAGTCGATCACTGCACCGTTTGTTGATAGGGAGATCAAGTACGACCGATTAGTCACCTGTAATACAGTCTGTTGCTGTCAAAGTGGGTGCAATATGCCGGCGAATGGCACGGACCTCCAGGCCCATTGGGCCGGATTGGGAAAGGTCTGCGGCGAAATGTCGGTTGACAACTATGGAACGGATTTTGCCAGCTAAAATATCTGGAATCCGATGACCACGTGCATTTGGATCCTGAGGCAACACAACAGCCATAAATATGCAGGGAATCCCATGGAAAATAGCGACATAGTTACACATATATACACCAGCAATTTAACCAGGGATTTTTACTGTAATTATGCACATACTTCAATAATTAACAGTCTGAATTTATAAGCACTAATTAATATCACTTAAAGTACTATATATAGTATATACAATATATACTATAGCTATTATTATGGCTAAAAATAAGATGGCTACGACGTCGGCAACTCTAAGCAGCCCAGCTAACTAGAGCAATTAGTATATCTAGCTACAGCAACAGGCAGCAGCCCTAAATCTATAGGAGTCAATTAACTTAAACGCTGACGATATATAGCATACTACTATAAAACAACTAGTAAAGCCTCTAATAGCTCTAGATATTATAGACTACCTAATAATACTATCTATAATAACTAGGTAGGTAACAGATAATATAGTAGATAGCTAATAACTACTAGATCTAAAAGATATACAGGCCTCAAAGCTATCCTAGCTATTAGCTAAAGAATAGAAATAACTTAAATATAATAATAAGATATATATATAAAAATAATAGTAATATAAATAAGACTATAAGGTAGTTAGTAACTTAGTTACCTAGATTTATATAACAGTAGATTTAATAGTAGTTATAAAGTACTATTCTATAAGTAAGTTAATATATATATAGATATATAATATTAAGGTATATATTAGTTTACCTCTATATAAAGAAAAGAAAATTACTATAGTAAAGTATAAGAAAGTTATAAAAAAAGCTATAGATTATAAGGTAATAAATATAAAAGAGGTAGAGAAATAGATATCTAACTAAGAGAAAGCGCTCTCTTATAGTATATAAGTCTAGTAATATTTAGCTATAAAGACTAGTAAATAGTTCCTATTACTAATAAAGGTATTAAGGTATATACTACTAGTAGTATAGGTAGAGGTATATAAAAGTACTAACTGTATAAGGGCTATTAATAACTAGCTTCTATATTGTAAAGTGATATTAGTAATATAGGCCTGTATTACTGCAAAGCTAGAGTATCCCTAGGCAAAAGCTACTTGTAATGCCTTTAGCCCAGTCACTATAGCAACAGTCACTAACAACGTTATAAAGGATTATATATAAAAGAAGCTAATAAAGAAAAAACAGTATAATAACTACTATAATAACTAAAATAACAAGAGTAATAACTATAGTAATAAAAAGTACTTACTATATAATATTTCTAAGTACTTACTATTAAGGTATTACTTTATAGGTAAAATATACCCAAGGTTCCTATAGTAACTATATAGAGTAATTATTAACTATATAAAGCAGGCTCTAACGCAGTAATATATAAAAGATAAGCTAAAAGAGAAAGATATATTACTAGTTTCTATATATACCTACCTAGATAAATTTACTACAGCAGTAATAGTAGTACCTCTAGCCAAATAATAGTTAGAAGGTAGTAAAGGTAAAGTATAGTTAAAGGGTAAAGGAGCCTTATCTATATAGTTAGCTACTTTTATAATATCTAACTATCTACTTAAAGACTTTATTATCCTAGATTTAGAAGTAACCCTTTATATCTTCTACTCTTATTATTACTTCTTAGAGATAACCCTAGTAAAGTTAGATAACTTTATCTAAGTAGGTAATATTACTATCCTAATTAAGAGATAAGGTAATATACTTATCTATATAAAACAGAGTAATTACTAAGCGTAATTCACACTTAAAAAAGTTACCTATTATCTATTACTATTATATAACCTAGTATTATATATAATACTTAAAATAAGAAATAATTAGTAATAAGATAATAGTTTAACTAATAATTATATATATATAGTAAAGAACTACTCTATAATATTTAATATAGATAGAATTGCTAGTTAATAGGTTATTAAGGCTAGTAAGAACTATAATAGTCTTTATACTACATCAGTAGCATACCCAGCAGCAGCAAACGCAGATGCAGTTGTAGCAGCCTTAGCGCTAACAGACTGCTACCAAAGGAGTAGGCTGGTTAAAGCTAACTACTAGCATAACTATCTTAGCTACCTAGGTAGCTATATACTCTATAAAATAACTACCTAAGACCACAGCATATAGATAAAAAGAGATATACTAGAGATATCTATTATATTATATAAAGTATATATAATAAGTAAAATACAGTACTAAATATTATATTAACTATAGGAGTTAATTAACTATGTAGAGGTAGGGAATTATATTATACTAGATTTTTACTTATTTAAACAAGGCTATAGTAGATATAAGTTAGCCTTGCTACTTAGTAACTAAAAATCTAGCTTTATATAAGACTTGTACCTATAATAGTATACTTCTAAGGCTATTAAGATAGCTTTAGTAAACTTTATATAGTTAATTAAAGTATATAAATTAATAGAAGTATAAGTAATTACGTATAATAATAAGATTATAACTACCTATCTATAGGTAAAGGAGGCTATAGAAAGTATAGGAATCCTATTTAAGGCCTTAGTGCTTAATATATAAATATAGAAATAGTAGTATAAAGAGGATTACTACAGTAATTAAGAAGAAAGCCTGCATAATAAGGTTAAAATTAAAATTACTAGTATCACTATAGCTAGAGATTCTAAAAGCAGCAGTATACTTATATAACTAAATACTAGCTAAATCTCATAGCTAGAGATCTCTATATTAAATCTAGTATATAGTAAGAGGGTAGCTATTATCTATACTATACCTTAGCTATTTATATATATTTAGCTACTATATATATATAATAACTTTAGATACTTAACTTAGCTATAATTATTTCTAGTACTTTAAAGTAAAGGTATATATTAGCTATCTAGTTAGTTATATATTAACTAACCAGTACTATATATATATCACTCTAAAGAATAAAGTTATTATATCTTATAATATAATATTTAATAAAGATAGATACTTCTTTAAAAAAGAAGATAAATAGGTAGATAAGTTAAGTAATATAGATAAGGCTATAATTAATAAATAGATCTAAAAAGTAACTAAAAAGAATTTTATAAATATTACTAATAGTAAGGATATTATAGAAGAAGATATAGTAGAACTTCTAAACTAAACTACTAGTAAAATACTGGAAGGAGTCTATAAATATATAAAGTTATACTTTGTATTAATAATACTGCTAGAATCTCTAAATGCTTTATTTATTATACTACTATTAGATATACTTAATATAAGAGAGTAAGAAGACTATATATATTATAATAAAATCTAATATATTAACTATATTATATATTAAAAGTAAATATATCTATAAGAATCTTAGAAAGCTGTGTTTATAGCTAGGACTATTAATAATCCTTACTGCAGTACCTAGAACTAGCAAGCTACTTATATAGCTAGGACTGTTAACAGTCCTTACTGCAGTCCCTAGAAAACCTCAAAGTAAGACCTCCTACTTAGTAAAAGTATAGGCTAGCTTCCTAATATTAGGAAGGATAACGTAATAAGAGAGGATCTATCTAACTCTAGTGATGAGATAATAGTACCTTAAAATATAGTTACAAGGCTAGCTACAAGGCTATACTAGAAGGATTTACTAGGTTACTTAAGGTATATACTAACCTAAAAAACTACCAATTTATAGAGGATTTTTAAGAGGCTAAGAAAGCTTATTTATAGAGCTATAATACTATGAATAGCTAGGTTAAAGTTAGTATAGAGGAAGCTAGTAATAACTAAATACTTAACTATTAATAAGTATATACCTATAAGCTAAATAAATATAGATTTCTTATAAAGTTTAAAGCATGCCTTATTATTTATAGTAATTAGTAGCTAAAAGATATAATCTATAATATATATACAGTAATACTAGTAGGACTTTTATTCTAATTACTTATTATAATTATAGCTAAGTTAGACCTAGAATTACTTTAATTTAATATAGTAAATATATTTATATATACTAATATAGATAAGATAGTATTTATAAGACCTTTTCTAAGATATCTAAGCTATAGTAGTAGTAGGATTATCTACTTATAAAAGGCCCTTTATAGGTTATAATAATTACTACTGCTATAATAAAAGTACCTAGAAAAGGGACTTTAAGAACTTAGATTTATATTAGTTACTAGAGAGCTATACTGCTAGTAAAAGGGAGCTATTACGTTCTTCTATATTAATAATTGCGTCTTTATATTCCCTAAGTTATTATAACAAGAAGCTAATAAGGTAATTAATAGCATAAAAGAAAGATACTGCTTAGAGGGTAGTAATAAAATATAATAGTTCCTTAGTATAGAAATTCTCTATAATAGATAATAATAAAAGATATAGCTATTATAGTTAGTATATATTAAAAAGATAGTAAAGCTAATTAATAATAAAACCTAGCTACTACTAGATAATACTCTAATAGGTAATAAAGAACTTCTACCCTTATAGTAGAAAGCGGTAAACTATAAAGTTATAAGATACCAGTAAAAAGTTAGATTAATTCTATATATAGCAGTAATAATAAGACCTAATATTATATTTGTAGTAAGTTAGCTAGTAAGATTTAATTATAACCTATTAGTAGCTTATTAGAGGGTGGCAAACTAGGTGCTGTGATACTTTAGGTATATAGCTAGCCTTTGCCTTAAATTTAGGTCTAATAGAGAGCTTATTATTATATTAGACATAAGCTTTAGAGATAACTTAATTAACTACAAGAGCTTATAGGCTTTTACTATTAAGCTATATAGTAGACTTATTAGCTAGAGAGTAAATAAGTAGTAGATAGTAATTACTTTGATAACTAAAGTAGAGTTACTAGCCCTATTATAGGCTATAAAAGAATTAATATTTATGAGTTAATTAATTACTAAGCTTACTACTAGTAATAATACTTTAAATATATTACTAAAGATTATAATATAATATGATAATTAATAGATAATTAGCCTTATAACTAAGGAGTTAGTTTAATTATAAATATGCCTTTATTATATAGATATATATTACTACTAGCTATATTAGGAGATTATAGATAGTTGTATTAAAGTTATATATATTCTATTAGCAAAGCTAATAGTAGATAGTTTAATAAAGGCTCTACTAAAGTAAAAATAGCCTACGTTTCTATAGTAATTAAATCTTAGTGATTAAACTACGTGGTTAATATAAAACCACAAGGAAGAATTAGCTAAGGATGAATTACTAATATAATCAAAGTAATAAGTACTGTAGTGATAGATAGTTAGCTAGTATAGCCTCTAACTAAGAGGGTTAAATTACATGCTTGTGCTAGTTAGTAAAAGTAAATAATTATTATAAAAGATATAACTAGTAAACCCTAAAATTATAACTAATTATTAATATAACTAGTAATACTTTAACTATAAGTTTCTTAATAACTAAGTAATATATATAGTGGGTAATTTTATTATTATAATTACCTTAATTAAAGCTAAAAGTTAATATAAAATCTAATTACAAAAGACTACTATTTTAAGTTAGAAAGTTATAATAAAAAACAAAAGTATAGTTAAAACTATACTTTAAGGATAATTATATATATAGACCTATAGGAGCTATATTAAATATAATAGTAAGTATATAGGGTCTAAGACTACTATAAGTATAATATAGCTTTACTAAGTAAAAGGACCTTAGTTACTATATATTTATATTATTAAGCTTAGACTTATATAAGGGGGCTAGTAAGCTTTATAGATATAACTACTATTAAGTCTTTTTACCTCTACCTAGGATTAAACCCTAGAGCTCTAGTATAAGTTACTATCTTATACTATAACTATCTAGTAGAGGGTAATACTACTAGACTATATATACTCTAGTTTTAGTTATTATTAATTAGTTAATTACTACCTTTTATAGTAAGTAATTAGTAGTTATAAAAACCTATAGAAATATAAAAGAAAGGTATAAAAAGGTAGTAATTACCCTATCTATTAATTAGTTAGATTAAACTTATAAATAGCTTTAATCTAAGAGGGCGTATCAAAGTAGGTATAATATGCTAGTAAATAGCACAGACCTCTAGGCCTATTGGGCTGGATTGGGAAAGGTCTGCAGCGAAATGTCAGTTGACATCTATGGAACGGATTTTGCTAGCTAAAATATCCGGAATCCGATGACCACGTGCATTTGGATCCTGAGGCAACACAACAGCCATAAATGTGCGGGGAATCCCATGGAAAATAGCGACATAGTTACACATACATACACCAGCAATTAACCAGGGATTTTCACCGTAATTATCCACGTACTTCAATAGTGATAGTATTGCTAACGCACAGACGAAAAAGTAGGTTTTCAACACTGCCAACGCAACAGACTGTATGATCGGCTATTGTTAATGCTTGTGACTACATTGTGTTATCCGTATCACGGCATCCGATCTGTTTCGCACTCCGGAGCTTCAAGTTTCCAACGTAACGGACAGCAAACATCGACATGAGCCCGATGTACCTTGACCGTCGTTCCTGTCTGATTATTGGAGGCCATGCAGATCGATCGGAGGGCAGTATGGACAAGTTTAGAGTACACACATGATGATGTAACGTTTTGACATTAGCTGAAGAGGTATATAAAAAAAAACCCCGGCTCTCACTGCCGTGCTCTCAGCCAAACTACCCCCAGTACTCTCCCATATTCCGCGCCTCTATGTACAAAAGACTTGCGCTAAGTAATCAGGCATACCTTGTTTCTTACATCGTACTAATAGAATGGGACGACAAGTTGCTAGTGTTCAAGATCTGCTGCTCGTGTTCTTGACTGATAATCCTAAGCACGGCCTTCTGGATTTGGCGAAGCTCCCCGGTGAAGACATATAACTGAGACGATCCAATATGATCACTGTTTAGATTCCACTGACGGGTGCCATATGAGGCTGCGTTAGATGCGCATCTACCCTGCAAGCTGAAGAGAAGATGAAATGCCAAAAGAAAGGAGGGTCCTTAAATACACCAAGGGTTGCAGGGGATGATGTCGCAGAGAGTTAGACCCCAGGATCGACATGCCCTTGTTGTTTACCCCTTGTCCACATTCGTGCTGCGCCCCTGATCCAGGCTTTTGGTCTCACGAGTGCGGCAAACTAAACAGGGCCATGGTGATCCCGGAGAGATCCGTCGATATATGTACAGGTATTTGTTGCAGAAAAAGCCTAGCCACGGCCAAGGCAGCTTGGTACCCAAATGAGTGGATCATGTGTCAGAGGCTGTGTAGTACCGAGTAAAGGAGTCAGTGGGAGGGCAGTTAGGGGTCACTGGTGACTGTTATTCCAATCTGTCTCCTCCCTAAACCTTGATGCTATCGTGAAAACCCCTTTTGTGTGCCCTTCGGCATAACGTTATTCCGTTCCGTGGTGCCCCCCCGGGCCCCACCTGGTGCCCCGCCGGCCCCGAAGCCGGTACTACTTCTAGGAACCTGACATCATGGTAATATCTTCATTCATGACCCCTGCCATATTGCGAATAGTCGGCCCATGCAGAGTTGTGATGCGCATTACTGGCAAAGCGTACCCCTTCCCGTTTCAATTGAATCATCTTTATTTCTTTTTCTATCATAACATGAAATGCTATAGTGCTCTTATCTTGGAGCGGAGATCTTTTATCGCGGTAGCACTTCAGAAGTAACTGAGCTTGGGAGGGGCATTTGATGACCAAGGCCTCGAGGTCAGATTTGTTGATACCCAGAAACTTAATACAGGAGGGAATGAATTTTGTTTTGCCCCTTGATCAAGCTATTGAGGACTTGCTTCCTCTTCACATACCATATTCACTTCTCAGTAGAGAGAAGGGTGAGATGTACATAGACATCTAGAGATACAACGGATTTAACAACATCAGGACCTTGGCATCTAATTATTGATAGATGTCAAGTCACGTCAGACAGGGAATGACGACGACGAACGCATTAGTCCGCTTCACCAGTCGACTTTGACGACCTGCAACCCTATAACAAGAATCAGGTTATTACTGGGAGCATACCATATAGAAAGGAATCCATTTAGCGCCCCACATATCCCCACGACCCTTGGGATCCTGTTTGAGGTTGGTGGAAAAAAAGAAAAACTTCACAGAGTCGGATTTGCGACGCGGTCCGATCACAAGCCGAGGCTGAGACTCTTCCGATTTGCGATGTTTGTTTTGACTCCGTCACAAGGACTTTCCCCTCCTTTGTTTACCTACCATCATTACCGATCCTGCGAAACGCAGTGGTTTGGTTATAAAAAATTAATCTAATTTCCAGGATGATGGGTATGGTTACAAGGACCAGTGCCAGGGCGTCGGACCGACAGCCACGTTCCAGGGTAACAGTTTTCCCTGCTTGGGTGCATCCGCGTCGGCGGCAACAGAAAGAGCTCGAGAGGCGCTGGGGAGCGGGAGAGAAGCATAAGTGCGGCGGTATTAACCGAAGTTTTTGCAACACAACTCTTCCTTGTGAAGATCACCCGTTGATCTCCCTTTCGGTAAAGTATCACAGTATGTGGGCAGAAGGAAGAAGTTGGGAGAGCTGATGTTCTGAGCCGCTGATGTCAAACAGAATCCACAGACCCCCAACAATATTCTGCAAGGTCATATAGGGTAGAAGCACGCCAAACCTATTCTGGTCTTCTCATACGATCAAATGATATATGAGCAGTTTTGGAAACGCTAGTTGTCTTCGCATGGAGTTCCGGTTTCACTCTTCTTCAGTCGCAAGCTCGCCATGACGCTCGGGCTAAGTTGTTTCGTCTGATCTTGATCTTGCGCATCTTGGCCATAACAATTCGCATTCGCTCAAGCGTGTCCCCTGCTGACGGGAGGGATGGTGGCCTGCTTGTTTTGTTTTTTTGGGTCATGTCTAGAGTAGCAAAACAGGCCCAGCAGTAAGGTTCGACAATCGGTTATGGCGGCTGAGCCGAACCAACTTGTGTGATAGGTTTGCGGCCATCGTGTACGGCTGGCTCGGTTTACCCTTGCACTCTCCCTCCCCCGTCCATCTGCCACCGGGTTACAACCCGCGCAACGTCAAATCCTTCTCTTCCCCGTCCTGGCATTCACCCACCGTCTATCCAGCAGATGTCCTTGCGACCAGAGGCTGATTCGTGTCATCAACCCAGGCGTGGCGGGTTTTAGAGTTGAAACATGTCAAGTTCCTTGCGTCTTCCTCCGCCTTCTCTGTGAACGAAACCGCCCGCATTTCCCTTTCAATGTTTATCAACAGCCGCCTGATCATTAATCCGAGTCTGACACATCTCAGGTTCACTCTGCTCATCGTCCATTTTAAGGCTGGTAGAAGCACGTCCGCCCCTTCCACTTGCTTGAGGTTTCCTACTTCGATAGGTAAACCCACATGACACGGAACCCTCTCCCCCCCCAAAAAAAGACTTGAAGCATCAACTGCCCTTGAACCATTGATAACACCATCGTTCGACAAAACACGGTATTACCGGTCTACTGGCCTCTCCTTCGACCGTGACGTTCGAGATGGTCAACACAGGGCACCCCAGCAGGGCTTGCAAGCTCTGCCGTGCAAGAAGGATCAAATGTGACGAGACCAAGCCGTTCTGTCTGAAATGCGCCAAGTCGAAGAGAGTGTGCCCGGGCTATCGGGACGCTTTCGAGATCAACCTCCGAGATGAGACCCAGTCAACCATCCGCAAGGCCAAGTCCGCCGCGTTGCGTAAAGCCATCAAAGAAGGGCGCACGCTGGAGCAGGATGAAGAAGACGAAGGCCGGACCCAGGCCAATGTGATGGAATGGACCCCGCCGGCGGCACCGCCTCTGCGGCAACGGCAGCAGGTCAACATCATACCGGTGAATAGTGACGACGACTGGTTTGACAGGTATTCGAATTCGTCATCCTCGGACGTGTCACCGTCAATGTCGTATGCTTCTTCGCTGTCGTACATCAGCACACAGGCCCCCGATACCTTTGTGTCATACAAAGACGTCGACGGCGGGACGTACGGGATGCCACACACCTTACAGACGCCGCTCGACCAACAAGCCACATGCTATTTCCTCGCCAACTACGTCCTCGCACCGCCGATAGGAGTCGGTCGGGGAATCCTCACCTTTGTTCTCCCCTTGTTGAATATGCCGAGCTATCAGGCATCGCCGCTGCAGTCTGCGTTTTCTGCCGTGTCAATGGCAGCCCTGGCCGGAAGGCCGAATTCGCGACGCTTGTCGTCGATGGCACACTTGCACTACAGCAAAGCCCTCGAGGACCTGACACGAGCCATGCAGGACAAGTTGGCCGTCAGGCAAGATACGACACTCGCGTCCGCGATCCTTCTCGCCTTCTACGAAGGCCTGGTATCGGATGACGTCGGCATGTCCGGCTTCAAAAAGCACATCTCGGGGGCGACGGCCATTGTCAAACTGCGAGGACCCCAGCAAACACAGTCGGGCGTGGGTTTGAGCATGTTTGAATTCGTCAGAGCCACATCGGTACGCGTTACCCGTCTTTTCATACCAGCTTTTGGGGGGGAGGAGATTCTGATGACAGGCAGGTTCGGCAATACACGTTCTTCTCCAACATCTCACTGGAAGACCTGGCTTGGTGGGCCCGGCAAGCAGTCTGTGATCCCGTCGGCCACCAGGCCTTGGTCTTGAATCTCCAGACGACCCTCATCCGCGCCGAGGCCGACAGCTTGCTCAAGGGCGCACGAACGACGGATAAAATCGACAAGGCCCTGAAGCTGCTCCGGCGGGCTCGAAGCATGGACGACGAACTCGGTGTGTGGTTTGATAATTGTCCGCCAGCATGGAGGAAAGTCGTCTCGGGGACGGCGGCCAGTGTGCCGGAGGATAGGATCAAATTCGTGTCGGCATTTCCAGGAACGATCTATGACTATCCCAACGTTTGGGCCGCGGGAAAACACATCAACACTCATGTGTCGAGACTCCTTCTCAATCAGGTGATAGTCCGTTGCATCGCTTGGGTCTGCGCGCCGAGCGATCACACCCTCACCAAAGAGTATATCGAAGCCCATAGGATTGGCACCGAGCAGGTGGCGGACATCATCTCGAGCACGCCCTACTTTTTCGGTTGGACTGGGGATGCACTGAGTACGCCCTACTTTCCCTGTGGGACATCCGAGATGCCCAAGGGATTGGCCGGTATATCATGTATGTGGCCTCTCCTTGCCACGGGATCGAGCCGATTCGCAACCAGATCACAACGGGTCTACGTTAAAGCACGACTAGCAAGCATTGCCGAGGAGATGGGTATTCATCAAGCCGATGTTCTCTCCAAAGTAAGTTGGCCGGCCTCGAAACCTATATGTACGGTCTATTAACACTTGCAGCAAATCATGTTGGAATCCCCGGAGCCAGATCCAGCGAATAGTTATTGTCCAGATACTCTCCTTCATTTGCGTACTTAGCTGCGCGTCGGCAATCATACCTTTTTGGCCTCTGGCAAGCTTCCGTCATCCAAAACCTAGGCAGCACGTCGTTCAGGTGATGGTGCATGAATAGCATTGGCTCGAATAGTGAGCGTTATCTCAGAAACCAACGAGGCGGCAACTCCGGAATGCCCCAAAGGCCCAAAAAATGCTTATCATTGCTGTAAACGCGACTTGGGACTACAACTGCTGAATAGAACTTGGAAGGAGTCTCGAGCATTTGCGACTCGCGAGATGGCGAGAAACCAATGCTGGCCCCAGCTTCAGTCCATCTATTTGTCATGACAAGCGATGCAGATCAGGGTTGGTTGATTTTGTCGAGATCTTGTACGAAAGGAAGGTCCCGCCGAGACGCGGTAGTTGTCTTCCAGCAGTGTCAGTTCCCGGTCAGTAACTCGGACGAGGTCGTTGAAGTGATTTATGCTTCGGGGCCCTGAAGATCGGGCCTGGTGACAACGGCATCACGATTCGCCGTTAACGGTAAGATGAATGCCAAGAACTAAGCCGTATGCCATCCCACACTAGACGGGTTGTCAAGGGTAGAACAGCTAAAAGTGCAATGATCAACACGAACCGAAGAGACGCACTCTTGTTTGGACGTGAATTGGGGAGAATCTAAACCTCTCATACTCATGCCAATGCGATTGCTCAAAATGCTCATGCTCAGTCCCAACACTTCTCCCAAAAGGAAATGTTGCCGTAATCCAAACAACCGCCAGATTCTAGGAACGTCTCTCGTCTATCCTTTGAGGAGTAATCGTAACTCTTCATCGCCAATGTCCCACAACTCCAATCGCCCGAAAATGAGCCAAACCCATCCCATGCCCCCATGCTGTTGGTCATGGCCATCCATACCCGCTTCGGCCGTGTCGGGGGGAGGGAAAAAGAAATGCCGTATGCTTCTCTCAAAACGCCTCGTGGCTTCGTTATGCAATGATCAAGGGCAGTGCACTTCTATCAGACGACCACCCCCACCTGCCCACTTTCCTCGTCAACTAAACATCTTCGTTTCCCACTGAGAGGCATACCGTCAGTGACCTCTTCCTCGAAGCTGCCGTTTAACACTTCGGCAAGGGCCTCGCGATCACGTCGTCGCTTGAGCCTATCGGGGTTGCGTTCTGCTTCCTCTTCCCATGTTTCAATATTGTCCTCGTCGAAATACCCCACCACTTCCTCGCCCAGCGCTTTGCCCAGTCTTTCCTTGAGGCCGAGGATAGGCCATACTGGGACTCGTGTGTATTCGATGCGAATGCCCTCTTTTCCTGTCGCGTTTTCGAGTCTTTCGGCGAGCGTCTTTTTATCATTTGCGCAGGGGTTTTTGGTAGGTTCGTGGAACCTTTGAAGGAGTTCTGCCGTAACTGTGCCCTTGTAGACGATGAATTCGGAGGTTTCATTGTCGTTTGTGAGTAGCTGCACCGTCACATCGTGGAAGTTTGGCTCCCCCTGCCCAGTGGGAAACGGCCGCGAAGGGATCCACTTGCTCGCTGACGGCTGCGGCTCACCGTAGAAGCGTCGTTGGGCCATCGCCAGCATGACGCCCACAAGTAGCGGGTCATGGTTGGGGTTAGCAGGCACAAACATCTTTGACCGCAGCTGCTGCAGACGCTCGACAGGCCCGTTGTATGCTCTGTTGGGCCCCTGGATGACACGGTACATGTTTTTTCGCGTAGCGGCAATCTGTAGCTTGCCCAGGTATGCGAGGACCGGCTGGGTATACGTCGGTTGCTGGCTGCTGCCGCCGTTGCTTGCACTGACGGCGGCGCCAGCAGGAACAGCGTTGAAAGACTCGGCCCGGCGCGTCGAGGCGGACTCGAAAGAGGCAATAGAGCCGCTACGTGACGGCATGGCGTCCCAGGCGACTTGCACACGACACGTGTCGCGATATACCAAGCCGCCAAAGTACAGGTGCATGTCGAGCTGAGTGCGCGATTGCGACAGCTTGCTGGGGTAGAGGGTAGACATGATGGTGCGTATGGAGTTGGTGTAGAAGCTCCTCGTCGAGCCTGGCGCGAGCATCGCGGTGAGCTCTCGGCTAAGTGTCGTCGCGGCGGCCGATGGCTTCATATGGCACCTCGAAGGGGAGACGGGGGCACCGCGCGGCGAGGGAGGAGGGACTGGGGTATCGCATGGAGGAAGCTCGATGAATGCTGCGTCGAGAAGGCGAACATGCAGATCGGTCCAGCAGATGGGGCGAACGAAGAGGGATAGGCCAGCATGCTCGTAGAGCAAGTCGTAAAGTGAACCCTCGTCGGGACGGAAGACGCGACGTCTTTTTATGCGTTTGACGGGTGATGTGGTCGCGTGGATCGGGCTGGACGTGGGAGGCGTTGTGTGGATCGGTTCGGGCGAGGACATTGGTGATGCCGTCGGCGCCGTGGGCGCGCTGCTGGGAAGATCCATTTCTGGTAATATGACGATAACGTCTAATGGCGAGCGAAAGGGTCGGCGATGGTTGGACGATCGTCGAGTGATGTTGCTCTCTTGGTGAATACTGGCCTACGCGACTGTCAACATGGTCAGGAAATCAAGTAGGGAATGTTTGACGTTTTCGGCAGCAAGGGGTGGAACAAAACAATAAACGACGACAAGAATGGCATTTGGGTTGTCTTACGCTAAATGAGCATTGGGGCGTGGCGCTCTCCCTTTCGCTCTCGATTTCAGGAGCGAGAGACAAGGGGAACGGGGGGTCTTTGCGTCGTGGATCTCGAGCTTGGGAATGCCGACAAAACGGGGCTGGCTTTCGGGGCGGTCGGTCAGTCTACGCAATTACCCATGTGCGCGATGTGGTATTGAGAAAAGAAGAAAAGGGGAGACGGGTCCGCAAAGGTCGGAGGAAATCCGTACGTATATGCTGTCCGACGTATTTTGCTGTGCGCCGTTTGATCGACGCGACAAGGTAAAAAGAGTGGCGCCTTTGGAGCTGGCCTGGAAGCCGACACGACCAGGATCTCTTGAGACCGACGACGCTTCGAGCTTAAGGCGGCAGCGTGACGGAGGGGGAGAAGAAGAAGAAGAAGAAAAGAAAAACCCAATACCTAGGTTGTTGGTCCAAGAGGAGTAAAGATGTGGCGGTGGTATTTAGGTAGATATGTACCTATGATGATAATGATAAGGTATGTGACGTTTGGACAGGCAGGGAGATCCAAAAGTAAAAGACGAGAGAAATGGCAAGAGACTTGGGATGGCTGAAACGTGGGATGCGCGAGTCAAATATTGAGGTCGGGGAGGTCTTTTTGTGTTCTCTCTCTGTTTCTTTTTCTTCCTGCGTGTTCTGTGCCGTGGCTGTCACTGTATTTGTATGTTCCAAGGTTGTGAGTGTGTGTGTTTGCGTGGGCACCAAAAACCGGGCAGGAGGAACGCTGTAATGTGTCGACCCCGTCAAGGTGTCGAGTGTGTCATGTCGTGTCGACAGTGTGCGATCACAGTGGTGCCTACAGTCTGTTGCGTTAGCAGTGTTAGAAACCTATTTTTCTGTCGATACATTGGCAACCTACTAATATAACCCTATAAAAAACTACACTTTTTAGCTAGTAGATTTAGAAATCTATATATCTAAATATTAAGTAATCTCTCTTTCAAAGTTACTTACTACTAATATTACTAATACTAAAAAATAAGGCTATTTAAACCTATATAAAACTCTTTATTAGTTAATTTATTAGTAATTAATATCTCTTAGCTTTTTTATTATTTTAATTAAAAAATTATATAAACTATATTAATATATAGCTTTATTACTTATTATTATAATATATAAGAATATATAAACTTTAAAGTTTATAATATTTTTATTTTAAAAACTTATATAAAGCTTTTCTCTTATTAATTTATTAGTTGATTAATAAAATCTTAGACTCTAATATCTTAAAGAAATATTATAAGGTCTACCTTAAGAAATAGCTTAATAGAAATAAGAATAAGCTAGCTAAGCCTCTCTTAGCTCTAAAGTCTATAATATTCTTATTATTATTGCTACTCTTAACTAAATAAAATAAAGGCCTTAATTAAAATAAATAAGAGATTATATATTTGATTAAATAAATATAATAATACTAAGGCTAAATAAAAATAAGGAAAGAAAGATAGTATAGATATTAAAGATTTTAAAAGATAAAATAAATATTAAGATTATTAAATAGATGGGCTATAGTTTATATATAGTTTAATAATAATAATATTAATATAAAGTAATAAAAAAAAACGAGTATATACTTTAAGTAGAATAAGTTATATAAAGTTGAAGATATAATAATTATAAAAGTTATTAAAGCTTTTTATATACTATAATAATCTTAGCTTTAAAAAATATAAGATTTCTTTTTTAAATAATATATTATTAATATTTATAAGTTAATAATTAATTAATAGCTTTAAGATAATAAATAGGTATTAAAATCTATTTATATTATTATTATTTAAAGAGATAAGGACTTATAATGTACCTAGGTATATATTATTTATTAATACTACTTAGAATAATTAATCTTTATTAATAAGTTAAATATAAATAAATAAATAAGTACTTAAAGAATAAGTTAAGTATTAAAAAGCTCAGTACCTTATCATAAGAATAAACTTAAATATAAGTAGTAATATTAGATCTTACTAACTCTTATAGTAAGTAAGATCTTTAATATATTAATATATCTAAGTATAACTAATAATAATAGGTTTATAATATAAATATAAGAAAGAGTATTACCTAAGTATAATACCTTTCTTATAGTAAAGTTAGTTATTATAATAAATAATACTAGTTTTTACTACTAATAAGATATCTAAGAGATATATAAATTAGTTAGTATATACTTATTATATCTACTATTATACTTACCTAACTTTAATTCTATTAAAAAGGTATTTTATTAGTAAGCAAGGTATTAGGTTTCTAATAATAAATAAGAGGTCTTAAAAAGGATTAATTACATATATAGAAGTGTAACTATTAAGAGAGCTACTAGGTTAAGCTAGTAGTAAAAGGGGCTCCCGCGGGTGGGCCCGCGGACAAGCTCAGACCGGTCTCACGTGACCGGTAGGATCAGAGTTAGCGGGTAACTCCAATAGATCCTGACAAAGGGCTAGCATTGTAACACTGGTAACTCTCTATTTTAGCTAAATAGCAGCTAGCTAGCCTATAGTCTAAAAAGCTTAAAAATATAATAAAAGCCTAAATTATAAAGTATTTAACTTCTTACTGCTAATATAATATCTATATATCTTATATATAAAACCTATCTATTTATCTATATCTTTATCTACTTAGTACTAATAAGCTTCTTTAGTACCTTGTTTAGTAATAACTTTATAAAACTATTAGCTAGGTTATCTATACTATAGATCTATTATACCTTATAAATCTTATAGTATTTATATAACTACTAAAGAGCTATAATATTAATTATAAGTTGCTTTTTCTTTGTAGTACTAAGCTTTACTAAATACTTATATAGTAAGTATAAATTAGTATATATAGTTATAGAGATCTAAGGAACCTTAAGGTAGTTAGAGACTATTACTAGCATAGTCCTAATTATATAGGCTATATTAGCTCTAGTAACTATTATATATATCTTAGAGGTAAGTATACTATAGGTAACTCTTTTATACTTTGTAAAGCTAAAATAGATGATGTTGCTTATGAGGTTAAAAGCAGTATCTCTACTAGTAGATAGGCGCTCTTTATTATTACTAGACTTATTAATAAGTATAATAATAAAGCTAAGTTATAATATTAAATTACTGTTATTTATAAAAGAGCTATTAATAAATATAAAGAGTTTAGTGTTAGCAAAATCTAGTAGTTAAAATTATAGCCTATAGTTAAGGTTATCTATCTACTACTTAACCTACTAGTTAAGGTCCTTGATTTTAGCTAGGCTAGGTAACTAGTACTAAGTAGCAATTAAATAGTTAAAGTATGCCTTAGGTTAGTAAATAGAGGTAATATATATGCCTTAGGTATATTACTTAATATATTACTGCTTTATATTAGGTATGCTAGGGTTAACTAATTATAGCTTCTTACCTTAGTTCTTTTAGTAAAGGGTTATCTTGCTATTATTGCCAAGGGTTAACATACTACTATTGAAAGTAATAGGCTTATTAACTTTAAGAAATTGCTTTAGTTTAACTATAAAAGTGGCTTCTTTTAGCGCGCGGTTTTCACAGTCAGAGAACGATTTATCTATAAGGCTAATAGTATTGTTTATTTACATGCCTATTATCATAAAATTATTGTTTTTAAGCGCTAAAATAAGTAAGCAAGGGTTAAAAGTAGATAAATCCATCTAGAGGCTCCTTCTGTAGTAGTTATTATATATAGCCTACTAATAAGTACCTACCTTAGGTATACCATAGAGTAGCTATTTAACCTCTATAATTATATCTATTATATAGAGATAGTAAATTTTAAGGGGAAGTTAGGCAAGGATAGTACGTACTAATTTAGTTACTAACTAAGTATATACTTATATTATATTATATAACTAGAGGATATAATCTTGTTATAAAAGTAACAGTATAATAGAGAGTATTACTTATTAAGCTATTTGTTAGATAGTTAGTAACTAGGTTAAAATCGTAGCTTTACTATTATCTATATAACCTTAGATAACTAGTTACGATTTTTTATACAGTTACTTGTTTTTACTCTTAACCTTACATACTAACTATAACTTAAAAATCTATATACTACTATACTTTTTCTTATTATATTTAATAATAAAAAACATACTGTAATCTATAAGTCCTTAGATTTTACTAGTATCTAACTATTTAAATAACTTACTAAGCATAGTTATTATACCTTTCTTATATAGCTTAATTACTAGTATATAGTTAGCATCTTCTTTTGTAGTAAAAATGTAGTTAATCACAGGGACTATAGGTATAACTTCTGTAGTAAAGATTTAAGCTGGATTCTTCCTTAGTTAGCCTAGGCCTCTTCTTACTAGTAGCGGTTACACAGCAACTACAATAGAGTTGCGTTTGATTAGAGCATTTATAGGTGTCTCTACTATAGTAGTTACTAGCAGTCTAGGTTATATAGGATTAATAAGGTCCTCTACTTTAGAGGGGTTATACTATAGCTTAACAGTAGTAATAGGGAATTAATATAGTCCCTATAGGGTCTTAATAGTACTACTAGTACTATTATTAGTAGTTAATTAGTAGGGTCCTTTCTAGCCTTTACTCTAATAGTATACCCTAATAAGTAATTATAGAGAGAGGGCTATACTTGTTATAGTATTAGGTCTATTGCATACTATAAGTGCCTTATTAACTTACCTTTTTACGTAGATACTATAAATCTCCTCTATTACCTTTTATACAGCTTCTGCGTGCTGTAGGATTGAGGGTAATAGAGCTAAGTTATTGTTGATGCAAGGGTATGTACTAAAGACTAATAGCATAGGGATAAGGCTATTAGGGCCTGCGGTGTTATTAATTACTTTTATAGTAAGTTATAGGGTAACTTTAGGTTAAGCCTCTAACTTCACGTAGACTATCTCATATGCTTAGCATAGTATTATATAATACTATTTAACCTTACTAATACTATAATAGGTCTTAATAGAGACCTCTTTTACCTTAATAGATAGTATATAGGTAGTATACTTAAATTTAGCTATGTAAAAATTTAGCTTAGTATCTATAATAATTTAGTCTAAAGAGCTAAGATATATATTAATCTAGTATATCTATAGTACTTCCTATATATGCTCTGTAGTAATAGAGTATAAAAATCGTGCTATATTAAAGGAGGTTGTACTATTAATAACGTGGAGTACTAGTTTATTACTATCTAAGTATATTATGTTAATAAAGACCTTATAGTTGAAGTTATGGTTATTACAGAGAGTAAACTTAAACCTTTCTAGAGCTTTTGAATTTAGCTAGTAGTGCTAGTAAAATTTATTAATTTCTTTAATATTTGAGATTGCTATTATGTAGCTAGCTTGCTAGAGTACTTTATATAGCTAATAGACTAAGGGGTAACTAAATTAGTAATATATTTACTATAGCTCTATATCAGTAAGATAGTATTATACTACACTCCGCTCTAGCTGCTCTAAAAGTATCTATAGGTAGCCCTATTTGTATACTACTAGCACTATGGTTATACCCTTAATAAGTATATTAGTAAGGTTATTAAATTGTATGCTATTAGAGTCTATATCTTTTAAGTATAAAAGAAATAGAGTACTAGAGGTTATTATATAGAAAGTAAGCTTGCTAATAGAGGTAGGTATAGTAATAGCTCTAAGTAAATTAAATAAATCACTACTACTAAATTTAATACTTACTTCACTAGCATAGCTTATATCTAGTAGTAACTCTACTCTAAGGTGCTTATAAAGGGCTATATACTATTAGTAGCTTATAGTTAATACTTAGGCTACCCCAGTATCCAGCATAATGCTCTAAAAAGTTATAGTAGAGTATTAATTATTAAGCACAAAGACTTTGTCTAACCCTTGTTCTTAGCTAGAGTCTTACACAAAAGGGTCTTCTTTTATTAAAGCGTGCAAAGTAGCCTAGTTACATAGTTATATATAGACCTTCTAGTTATTAATACTCTCTTTACTAAAAAATGCTATAGATATAAAGAAAGTTATATCCTTAAAGAGCTCTTTACTATTATCTAGTATATACTTATTATTATTTATATTACTAAGAGAGTTAGGCTCTTTACCCTTATAGTTAAGAAGGTATCATTTAAATCTTTTAGTAAAGTAGCTTCTTTAGAGCTACTTACAAGAGGCATCTCTTTTCTCCTTTGAGTGTGTTATTAACTAACATCCTTCCTTATTATAGATAAAGCACTTTTTTACTTAAAATATGCTACTTTATAGGTGGTTGTTTTAGGACCTTGGACTATACCCTTGTTGCGGCAGGTGACTGCTGCGTTAGCTATTGTAGTAGCAGTTGGTGAAGTACTGCCAGTCTAGCTTGGGTAGTCCTTTTATAAGGTACTGCGCCTTTTGCTTGCATATTACTACTATATTGCTTATACTATTTCTTAACTATATATAAAGTATATTATAAGTTATAGGTAGATTAAGCAGGGCAGCTATATACTTAGGTATATCTTAGTAATAAGTAAGTAAAGTATTATAGTAGTTATTATTAGTAGGTATATCTTACTATATTATAGCTCTAACTAGCTTTGTGACTTTCTTAATAAGTAAGTCTAGTACTTTAACTCTTGTTTTACTAGGTGATTTATGGGTAACTTACTTATAGCTAAGTCTTTATAACTCTATGTTACACGCGCGGTAGACTTTATCTCCTTTAAACTATAATTTAATATTTACTATAAGTATATTAAAACTAATTAAATGGTTATAGAGGTTACTAACATAATACTCCTATATATTACTTATAAGTATAAATAAGATAGTAGACCTATAGTAGTTACTAGAGATACTAACTCTTGTGTAGAGGTTATAAAAAATTAGAAGCTTTAAGTTAAGGGTCTTATAGTTACTGCTGCTGTACTTTGATATTAAATTATCTAAATATAACGTAATAAGGTTGGTTAATTAATAAGTGGTTAGCTTATTGGTTAGGGGAGTAGTTATGCTTAGTGACTATTTCTTAACTATTGTAGTAGTTATAGGCAAACTTAGTATAAGAGAGGCTTTGTTAGTTTACCTTTTAAATAGGGGAGGTTTGAATAATAGGTTGCTGTATGAGGTACGTTATTAATAATCTAACTTGTTAGAGGCTATGAGGGGTAACGAGGTTAGAAATAAAAGATAAGAGATAAATAAGATATATATTGTTTTTAATATAATAGAAGAGCTTTCTTTTCACCTTACTATCTAGCTAGATATAAGGGATATAAGGGGTTTATTTATACTTACTTTCTGTATATTCTAAGGATTTCTTAGATATTCTAGGTTGTTATCTAAAACACCTCGGTTATATAGTTTATAACTTTATTCTTATACGTTGTTTTCTAAAACATCTCGGTTATATAGTTTATAACTGTATTCTTATTTCCTAGATTTCTCCTTAGATAAATAGTTCTTGCTTAAAGGAACTATTCTTTGTATATAGATATCCTATGTATTTATGATATATAGGCATTTTCTAAGTAAATATATAGTTATCTAGTATATACAGTATATACAGTACTATTAATACTGTGTTATATAATTCACTTTATTATTATATATACTATCTTTTATATATAGATATAAGGTATTTAAACCTTAATATCTAACATAACTTATTACATGACTTCTATAAAAAATCTATACTTTTATAGCTATTATATACCTTATTAATTAATAGTAGAGAAGTAGCCTGTAGTATCTGTTTGATATTTCTTATAAAGTCTAGGTTATTAAGGTAGTTATAAAAGACCTTATACTTAGCCTCTATTTTACTTATTATCTTATTATCTTACTTTAGGAAATACTTGTTATTAACTAGCTTCTTTAACCTTATACTAATAGTGCTTTTAATAGGTTCTTTTGTTACCTATATACTGTGGCTAATAATAAAGTTATAAAAGGTAGTTATAACTACTCTTAAGGTAGTATTAAAGTCTGTATTAGACTAATTTTTAAATTTATTATAGACTTATTACTATAAATCTTTACTATAGTAGCCTTACTTTTTATAGGTAGTTAAGTAATATAGGATAATTATATCTAATAACTTAATATAGTTAGAGAGTAGGCTACTCTCTAAGATTTAATCTAAGTATTTAATAGTTTAAATTAATAGGTTAATGTACTTATAGTATCTATTAGGTATAGATTTATAATATCTATATGCTGTGCTGACTGTGTGCTTGCTTACGGTCTCTTTAGCAGCCTTGGGGGTATGCTCTATAGCGGTTGCTTCTTCTTATGTTATTATAGTTACTCTCTTTTAGCCTGATAACCTCTTAAATACAGGCATTTCTTCTAGTAGGCTAGAAGGCGTATATGTATATTAGAGGGATTACTGCTAGTAGTATAGGTAACTGCTTAGTTAATAAGCTCTTGCTTACTTTCTTTACTAAGGGCTTAGTAGCAGTATTGCCTGTTAATATAGGCCTTTCTCCTTTGTGCTAAACTTGTTGCTTATTGAAAAGAGCCTTTTGTGCAGTCTTGTAACTCTTGTTGCTTGTTAAAAAGAGTCTTCCTTGCGCGGTACTTACTACTTATTAAAAAGAGCCTTCTTTACACAGGCTTTCTTAGTATTAATTACTTAAATGTAATTAGAGGTATGTTTTAAGTAAAAAAAGAGTATAAAAGAAGGTTAGAAAGAGGGAAGGAGTAAAACAATTATAGAAGTTAGAGAAGGGGAAGGGGGTTTATTATACTTCTATAGGCCTATTAGACTGTTTAGTTATTTAATAGCTTAGTAGAGTTACTCTCTAAGTAACTATAATAATAGTTATAAGTCTAAAGTTAAAGTAATAAAAAGGTAAAGTTAATAAGGTTATATTAAGTTAGTTAATAATAAGTTATTAATAGTTATTTTAGTATATAAAGTATAAGACTTTATAGTCTTATAATCTAATAATTTTTAGTAAAAATTATTATCTTATAGGTTATAGCTTCTTATAATATAACAAAGTTAACTTATATAAATTAAGCTTATATACTTATAGTACTCTTTATAGGAGTACTATAAGTCTACTATAATAGTATTCTAAGCTAGTTATCTATATAGAAGAAAGTATAGAACTATCCTACTACTACTATAGAGTTTAAAGTAATTCTATCTTTTCTTAAAAAACCTTACTAATCTATAATATCTTTTAGTAAGTAGTTACTATATTTAACTACTAATTAGTATTAGTAAGTAAGGTATTAGGTTTCTAATAATAAATAAGAGGTCTTAAAAAGGATTAATTATATATATAGAAGTATAACTATTAAGAGGGCTACTAAGTTAAGCTAGTAGTAAAAGGGGCTCCCGCGGGTAGGCCCGCGGACAAGCTCAGACCGGTCTCACGTAACCGGTGGGATCGGAGTTAGTAGGTAACTCTGATAGATCCTAACAAAGGGCTAGTATCGCAACATATTTAGTAACCTTAAGAAGCTTCTTTATAAGTAGTATTTTATTTAAAATAGAGATATAGAGAATATATAGGATTTAAAGAAACTACTTTATAACTATATAATAGAGGTTAGCTATAAAATAAAATAGATAGAGAGCTACTTTTACTATTCTTTTATTAACTTTAATAAGATATAGTATATATTTAATAATAAAAGATTAATTAATAGTAGTATAGTTATTATTAATAGATATAAAGTTAAAGTTACCTTTATAGTTAAGAAAGTATTACTATTAAGGTAGTAGTAAAGAAAAGAAACATATATTATTAATAATTAAAAGAAATCCTTCTTTAGTAACTACTTATTTAGCTTTATTACTTTATTTACTACCTTACTCTTTACTAACTTTATTATATTATTACTTATTACTATTATATAACTTTATTAATAACCTATTATCTATTACTTTAATGAGATTTTTAATCTTATTATTATATAACCTATTAATATTAAAGGTATTATTATTATTATCTTTAAGGTATTAGTTATATATAGATTAAGAGACTTATTGGCTTAGGTAGAGAAGTAAAGAAGAAATAGTAGTTAGCTATAAAGGTAAGAATACAAAGAGGTTAATATTTAAAAAGGTTAGTATTATAATAGTAATAACTAAAGTAAAGTTAATATACTATATCTTCTATTCTTAAAGTTACTTATTTTATTAATAATAATAATAGTAATAAGTAATAAATTATTAACTTTATTATTAGTAATATTTAATATAATATATAGTAATTTATTTTATTAATTAGAAATAATAAAGTTATATTGTTGCGATGCTAGCTATCGCGGGACCGATCGGCGTTATCGGGCTTAACCCTGATAACGCGGCGGCGGATTAACTGTAATTCCGCCGCAACCCCACTAGGCTAATAACTGGCGATTCGCTAAAAGCACTCTACATCTGGTGGGGAGTATTTACCGCCCTTTTCAACCGGGCAGCCCACGATAGTTACACCTAGAACAACGCATAATAGAGATCTAGTATTTACTTCTATTATCGGCGTTACTTGCCTATTGATACGTACAGTTAACTATATCATAACCCCTGTGATTCCTATATATATCTATACTTATAATATTATTATATATAGATAAAAGTCTTAATTAACCTCTATATCTAGCTAATAAGAGTAATAGATATACCTTTTTCTTTATACTACTTTTTTAATATATATTAGATTATTTCTAAACTTAATAATAAGCTCTAGAGTTACTTAATTACCTTATTAGTACTACTTTTATATTACTAATATTACTCTTTAACTTTAATAAACTAATTAGTAAAATCTTTTAACTTATATAACTATATTATAAGTAATTACTTACTATACCATAGTAATAATAATAATAGTACTAAGTTAATACTTCTTATTATATAAGAAGTTTATAGTAGTTACAATAATAATAGGTTAATTAGTAATTAATAATACTATAGTAAAGAAGATAGCTAAGTTTAGTATAGTTATTAATATAATAATTAGAGATAAGGGCTTTTTCTATTACTACTAAATAATAAATTAACTATTATATTACTAATAGAGTTATTTATAGTTAGTAATATTACTAAAGTAACTAGACTTTTCTCTTCTTTAACTATAGTTATAAAAAGTAAGTTAGTAATTTTATCTTTTATTATTATTATTAATATAACTTTCTTTATATACTACTAGTTAACTATAATTAATAGGTTTATTATTAAACTCTTTAGGCTTATACTAACCTCTTAATAAAGTATTACCTTTTATTATATCTCTATATTCTTTATAAATAACTTATAATAAGTTTTATCTATAATAAAATACTAATTAGTATTACTATTATTATAAATATAGTTATAATAAGTTACTTAGTTAGTATATTAATAATACTTTATTAGATCTTATTATATATCTTTTTTTATATTTTTCTTTTCATTAATCTTCTCTTTTATTAAAGCTATTACTATTTTCTTTAGCTTATACTTTAGTAACTAATTACTATAGTTAGTTTAAGTATTATTATTATTATTATTATTTTAATTATTATAATTCTATTAGTTATTATAATTATTATATTCTTTACTATAAGACTTTAACTTTATATATATTATATTACTTACTATAGAAGATATTTAACTTTATTATATTATTTATAATATATTAAATACTAATATAACTAAACCAGTATTATATATAAGATTTATATTAAAAAAAATCTCTTAAGTTTAGTAACTTAATTAACTAAGTTAGAGGTTAAAGTTATTTTATAATAAGTTTAGCTATTTTCTTTCTTTTATAGTAAAGTTATTATAATAATAAATAACTTTTAATATCCTAGTAATTATTTATCTTTTATTAAACTTTATACTTATCTATAACTTTAAGAGCTAGTATTACTTACTAATTTATATCTAAATATACTTTTTTATATCTCTTAATATTTACTTCTTTTATTATAACTTTATTATTATTATAGCTATTAGTTAACTTAATCTTTATACTATTTAAAAGAGCCAAATTAATAGTATTAATATAATACTATTAAATTAAAAGCTAAGAGTAAAATAAATATTTACTTTAATAAGTAATAGTAATAAGGTTTATAATAAGATTTTAAAAGAATTAAAGTAAAAAAGTACTTAATATATAAGCTCTTTATTATTATTATTCTTATTACTATTACTATTATCATTATCATTATTATTATTATCAGTATTATTACTATTACCATTATTATTATTATTACTTACTTTAATTACTTATAAAAGTTTTACTTACTTCTTTAGTATTTTAATAATTATTATTAATTCTTTAAGTAATTTTATAATATAGCTTTTTATAATAATTATATAACCAGTTATAAATTAGCTAGTTATTATATTTTTTATTAATCATACTTTAATATCCAATAATACTTTATAAATAGCTTTATAAGCTTATTTACTATTAGTTAGTAATATTAGTAATACTATTTCTTTATTATTAAAAGTATTTACCTTTTTTTTTTAATAGTAAACTAGTAATAATAATAATAATCTCTTAAAGTTATTTATAACTATAATATCTATATAAAAGTCTATAGTATATAGCTACTTAGTAGGGTAACTCCCCTATATAGCCCTAACTAGGGTAGTATTAGCAATAGTATTTCTAACGCATAGACAGAAAAATAGGTTTCCAATGCTGCTAACGCAACAGACTGTACCAGTCTGCCACTTAATGTTCCAGCCTGCTATAGTGCCTTCCCCCATCGAAAGTCCGTCCCCCCGCCCCCCTAAACTCAGATATGGATATCTTTTCTCTCACTTCAGGCGGGGGACAGAATGGCGCGACTTGCCACCTGTCTTTGACCCGTTTGCAACCGAAAGACTGACACGGAGGAAGAGCGAAGTCACCTGATCTTAGGCACCAGGCCCTTCTGGAAAACCAAGGATAGCAAGGTAGGTACCTAGGTACCTATGTAGGTAGGTACGTATCAGCATCGACGGTGAGCAATGTCATCGCTCCTGCCAACTGTGCAACCTGGGACATGGTGGGGCCCGTGTGATCATTGACGCGCCGCCCCTGCCTGAGTCACAAACTTCATGCGCTTGTGACTTTTGTGGACCCATCTCATCGGCTGCTGCGCCACAGCACCTGGAAGGACTACCTACACTGCCAGGTACCTAGAGGCTGGAGCGACACCGTCAAGCCTCAATCCTTGGAGGTGAGGTGCGGTGCTGCGGTGGGACGTCAGCCAGCACGGGTCGAGAGCCCCACCATCAGTTGCTTGCTTGCCTGCTTGGTTCCCATACCCACGCAGCACCAGTTGACCTCTTCCGACTATCAACTGCGTCTAGCTGGTACTTCATCAATCCCAGCTTCACATTCGACAAGACCAATTGCTTGGTTAGGAAGCAAAGCAAAATGCCGGTATGTCCAACGCGCCTTTCCTGCCGCCACCCCGAGCTTCTCCCAAGCCACGGCCTCCCGCCCTTCCAACCAACTACTCCGCCCGCCGAGGTCAAGCTGACGATGCCCTCCCTCTCCGTGTAGGCCTATAACTCCATGTTCAATGCCGACCCCAACATCCCCCGGTTAATAGGCAACTTCCCCCTCCTGCCGTTGCGCACAAAGACTCGTGGCCCAGCCTACACCCTGCCCTTCCCCAACCCGCCTTTGCCCGCCAACGAGTCCCCCGACCCGGACAGCGAGAGCTACGACATTCTCGACGAGGTCCTCGCCCTCTTCCGCGCCAACACCTTCTTCCGCAACTTTGAGATTCAGGGCCCCGCCGACCGTCTCCTCGTTTACGGTATATGGTTCGTCAGTGACTGCCTGACCAAGATCAAGCCCAACGCCGGCGTGCGCGATGCGTCCAAGGATGTCATGAACGTTGCCCTCGACACCAACTTTGCCATTCCCGGCGACCCGGCATGGCCGCTGAACCAGGTACCACGACCCCTGTACACCTTTGGACCTTGATCAAGCCACTGACCGACCTGCCTAGATGTATGAGCCCCCGCGCGACCGACAAGATGCAGAGCAGCTCCGACAGTACCTGTCCCAAGTCCGCCAAGAGTTGGCCGCGCGGTTACTGGCACGAGTCTACGACGAGGGCGGCGACGGAAAGCCGAGCAAGTGGTGGTTGAGCTTCACCAAGAGAAAGTTCATGGGCAAGGCCCTGTGATGTAGGCGATCAGGACCAAAACGCTGGAGACGGAACGTGTGAAAGTGTTTTAGAGCGACTAGGCCAATATGATGATGCCAGCAACTCCAATTCCAGCCCCCTTCCCCCTTCTTCTTTTCTTTTTTTTTTAACAATAAGGCATTGAATGGAGCATGCTGGGGCATATCTATATGCATGCAGGCTGCTGCCCGATGTTCGAATCCGCATCTCCCCCCGATACGTGCTATGCCACTTGCGAGACGAGACCATGTTCTTGAAAACTCTCGCCCTTTGTTTCATGCTTCCACCTTTCTTCTCTTGAACTTGCCTCGGGCCTCGACCTTGCCCTCCGCCGGCACGGCCTTCCAACCGGTAAACACATAGCCGTCCGCGCCGCCCCGGCCCATCATCATGGGATGCGTGCGCCCGGGTAGTACCTGCCAGCGCTTGGCCCGGCTCGTCTGCACATTGGCGCCCAGGAGCAGGGTCGGGTTGATGGGGAAGTCGTCCGAGCCCTCCCAGCGCTCCAGTTCCTGGATAGACTTGCCAGCAGCCTCGGCGGGGGGGTTCGACGACCACCCGGCGCGACGAGCGATGCTGAAACAGTCGGCGAGCTCGGTCAGCGGCTCGATGCTCTGCGAGTAGATGGCTATGGGCGCTCCGCCGGCCAACAGCGGTAGCGTGTGGCGCAGGATGGAGATGGCGTCCATCGTGCTTGCGATGACGAGCCCCGAGAAGCCGCCGGCGCGGGTCGAGTCCACAATGTACCGCGTGCGCGCCCAGCGTCTCCTCTTGCGATGATAGTTGCCTCGGCGGTTAGCCTTCCAGGTGTGCAGGATCTCGTCCGAGACGTCGGGGGGCGGCGTCGAGTACGTGACATCCTCGGCGGGCTCTAGCAGCTGCAGCCAGGAGATGGGCAAGAGATTCGTGGCAAGGGGGTGGAGGGGGTGCGGCGGGTTCGGGTTCGTGCTGTCAAAGTTGTAGTACTTGAGAAGAGCGAGGTTCGGCTGGCTGTTGGGGTGGATAAGGGTGAGGGTATTGGTTGGGGCGAAGATGGACTCGAAGTCATCGCGGCGGGGCGGGTGTCTTCGTCGAGGGTGGTGCGGTTTTGGACCTTCGGCGTCGTCCGCCATCACGGCATCTGTCGTTGCCGTGACTTGTTCGAAGCTCGTCGTCGTCTCTTGGGCAGCAGCAGCAGCAGTGTTCTCCATGCCAGCCCCCTCGGGATTTGTGGTTTGCGATGCAACGCCGTTGGTGGCGGCGTCGTCTGCTGGCTTGGATCCGTTAACATCCACGTCGGCACTATCCCCTTGGATACCGGCATTCTCAACGTCTTCTGGGTCTTTGGGGTACAAAATGCCCATTCTCTCTGCCATGGCAGCGGTCACCAGGCCCCCAGTATCGTCCACGACTAGCCATCGACCACCAATCTCCGACTTGTCTAATAGTCCCGAGCCATCTGTCGTCACCATTTCTGGTTTGTCCGTTGGTGGGATGCCACCGAAATGCACATTGGCCCAGCAGCCAAGCAGTCCCATCATCTCCTCCCGCATCTCCAGCACCTTTCCGGCATCCTTCTCCTCCAAGAGCCACTTGCCCAGCGTCAGGGGGTCGAGGGGCTGTATCGTGAAGCGGCGAATGTACTTCTTGGTCTTGAGCAGCTTGTACTTGGCCAAGGAGAAAGCCGTCTTCTGGTCAATGGCAGTATGTGACAGAAGTAGCTTCGCGATGATGTCCTTGCCAGCATCGGTGTTGTTGCCCTGTTTGAGCTGTTCAATCTCGTCGGCCGTCAGGGTCTGGCGGGCAGCATCGTCGATGATTTCGCGTCTTGAATGCGCGACAACGTCGCCGCTCTCCTTGTCGACCAGTTCGAACTCGGCACCGTCGGGGGCAGCAATGACATTCTCGAGGGTAGTGCCCTCTTCTTCGGCGTTCTGGGCGTTCAGATCGGCTAGGGCGTCGGCGTGGATCTCGCTCGGAGGCACAACTCGTAGTCTACTGAAGCCCTCGCCATCACGTCGGTCGAGGATTTCGTAGGTGAGGTGGAAGGGACGCTCAATGACAAGATTGCTCGGAAAGGAGCCGAGTTTGCCCAGCGAAATGGTTCTGAGGCGCAGAAAGTCAGCTGCGAACCCGCGAGCCGTTGGTCCTCTGGTAGGCGGACTTACGTGCTGGGAATGATTTGAAGCACCTTTGTATCTTCCGACAGCAGCTTCAGCGACACCCATTGGTGGGGCTGGACGAGGTGATGCATCCTTACGACTTGGCGTGACCAGTCGAGAAATCCGTTCCAGTGGAAGCCGTCGCGATCGAGGATTTTGAAAAAAAAAAACATATAAAAATAATTTTCTTTTTTTTTTTGGGCGAAGCGCCGACTGGTCTTATCGCTATCGACAACTCGCTGTGACCAATCAGCCGACGACAGTGCGTCCCCTGGAAGCCCGCCTGGCCTGATACCCCGCGCGGGGCATGTGTACCTACTATGTACATAGGTGGGTACCTAGTGCCTTAGGTAGCATGGTGGGTAGCTCAAGCCTGCGTGTCCCTGGGGCTCCTGTGGGATGGACCGCATGTTAATCTCTCATCGCCCACGACTGGTTTCCTCTTTTCAATCAATGCTTTTCTGATGTTCAACTTCCTATTACCTATGGGGTCTTCTGATGCTATGTATGCTACATACAGCGATTCTCGCGCGCAGGATTCTTCTCTGATCTTCAGGTTCTATCACCTTCACGGCGGGGAACGTTACCTGAACCGAGAACCTTTCTAGCCCGGTCTTCCAAGCCAAGAAGCCGCAGGAAAGCCGCAGTAGCGTGAAGAATGCCCGTCAACGCACCGAAGAAAAGCAGAGGGAAGAGGGTATAGCTCGTAAAGACTATGTGGGGAGAATCAGCATGTTTCCTAAAAGCGACACCGGGTCCCGGGCCATGACTTACACACGGCGCCACCAGTCTGGGAGACGACTTGGAAGAGCTCCCCACGCATGATACCGAGAGCACCCGCCTCCCACTTCCACGGGCCGACAAGCCTGAACTTGGTGTTGAAATTGGATCCCATGGCCCAGGTGAAGAAGGCCCTAAAGCCCTGGCGCGCCATGAATGAGATCGTCGGTGCGGCGCCCATATCCAGGGCAAGTTGATACGCGTATGACTCTTGCTCCACGCCATGCTTAGTCTTGAAGAAGTCGTGCCCGCCTCGAGCCTTGAGAGCGTAGTCGACCTCGTAGTGCCCAACGGCATTGGCATATGCCCCCTGGCCAGGGTTAGGGGAAGGCATCGGCACTTGCTGGGGATACCGGTGTCGGATCAGGTTGAGAACCCAGAGTTGAGCTTGCAGTTCGGCAAGCGGTGGAATTGCACCTGCAAAGAATGAGTTGAGGTGGTCAACATTTTGGAACAATCGTCGGGTTATCTACCGATACCAGGACGCACAAAGCCGATGAAGCCAGCTGTCACGTCGCCGCGTCTCCAAATCCCACGGACATCCAGCTCATCCGGCTTTGGATAGTCTTCTCCCAGGAACGAGAATCGACGGACGTAGCCCGTGGCGAGAACGACCAAGTCCGGTCGCATCACTCTGGAAAGTGCCTCGGCGTGCTCGACGCTTTTGCTTTCCGGAAAGCTCACCGTGCCGTCCTTCGAAAAGGACAAAGGCCAAGGGGCAGTCAAGATCTTTTTCCCGCCAGTATCCTTGAGCTCCACATTCATCATGAAGGCTCTCATGCGGGAGAGAATGTCTTGGGCGCGGTGCCCTTCGTTCAGGTATGGAAGGGCGCGGTCCGACTTGACGAGGAACACTTCTTTGGTTAGCCGTATGCCTGCCCATAGACAAAACCCCCTCACTGCCCCTATCTTTCGATCACTTACAGGAATCCACATGGTTACGATCGCCTTGGATCCCACCAACCCACTGGTCAGGCCCAGCGAGCGTTCCTCCAGAGAGGAAATGAAGCCACTTCATCGTCTTGTCATACACATCCCAGGTCAGTTGGGAATGTTGAAGCCTCTCTGGAAGGTAGGCCGTGTCGAGGAAGCTGGCGATGGCGGTGTCAGTTGGCTTCTGATGCGGGTCAGGCTTCAGCGTCTTCATGACGACTGGCAGAGGAAGCGTCTAGCCGGGAGACTGGAGTCAGCAGCCCCCCACAGGATGAGGATGGTGAGCTCGGGAAGCATACCTTTTTGGCACAGAAGAAGCCGTCCTTGTGGCACAGTATCACCTCCTGGGCCTTGGACGTCACTGCCAAGTGGGCGAGGTCCATTGCCGTTTCTCCTGCACCCAAAATCATCACTGACGTGTTTGTTCCAAACTGCTGTCTGTCTTTGACCGCAGAGGAGTGAAGAGTCTGGACGCGATCGAGGCCCTGGATGGCCGGGATTGAAGGCACGTTGTTCAGCCCAGAACAGACAGCAACAGCGTCACAGTCCCAGGTTTCACCTTCACTTGTCTCATCCTTGGTGCAGCTGGTTGATTCCTCATTCGTCCGCCGGAGGAAAATTCGGTGACCATTTGGAGTGCGAGACACGCGCAAGACCTCGGTTCTTGTCTCAATCAGGTCCCAGAGGCCGAAGTGGGTACAATAGTCCTCGAGATACCGAACGTAATCTGCCATGGGTAGGAAATCAGGAAGATCGCGAGCAACCCTGAAGTCCGAAAAAGCTGTCAGGTATTTGGAAGATACCATCTGTTCATAGTAAGCTTCTACTGTAATGAACCGCCCCAGTTGAATGATGGCTGGGATTCGCTGATGCAGCAATGATGGATAATAGAGGAATTGAACTTACCTCGGCCTCCTCGTACACTTTGTACTTGTAGACACCGCCCACACTGCTCTCTCGCTCGAAAATGCGGATTTCAATGTCAGGGGTCCCAAAGTATTCCCTGGTCTGACTGAGGTACTTGGCAGTTACGAGTCCAGACGCACCGGCGCCAATGACTGCCACTCGCATAGGCTTCATGGTGGTGCCTGGGCCTCCATGGGTGTCGGTGATCCGGCTCATGTTTGTTGTGTTCTTGACGAGCGTTGTGTATTCGGTGTTTTTCTGTGTCGAATCTCGGTCAGTGACGGGGCTTGAGGAGACGCAGAGGGTGGGTGGAACAGTGGAGACTTTTAAAGATGGATTTAGCAAGGGTGAAGAGAAGGTGAGGTTGGGTTTCCCAGGAGGTTTTAAGCAACAGGAGCGGGAGAAGAAATCTCTGTTTGTTTGGGGGGGTGGTATTGAAGGAAAAGCAGTCGGGCCTCACTGCAGGTGAAAAGCCCGCTCAACAGCGTTTGCTCTTCCAGACACAAAGCTACGAGTGTCACTGAGCAGCGCTTCATTGTCCTGGGAAGGCTGTAAGGGATTTGGGAGATTTAAATCTTCTACCAAAAACGGAAAGGAAGACCGACTGTCCGTGAAACGTTCCTGAGAAACAGAACGATGAATGTATATCCCTTGGAACTTACTTTGTCCAACAGACAGCAAATTCACCTGAGAGGATTAACTGGCGCTATGGATAATAGAGGACGGGGAAATCATACAACGACGTGTTAGAATTCCTAAATCATATTATTTCATGAGGAAGCTCCTACTAATCGTACGATCTTCCAAGCAGATCTTACTACTATTCTAAATACTTGAAGTTGCTGACTGCCTAGAAATTAACCTGCTTTTAGTAAGTCGTATAGTCATAGATTTCCGCTACTTCATCAGTGAGCCCACACCCTCTCAGACTCAAAGGATGCTGACTTGGACCAGGGTCGTTCACACCATTTCGTGCTGTTATCCCAATCGAGACTAATACTCACAGTTGGATTACGTAGTAGGGCCGATCCGCAGAAGTGGCTGAGCCCGACCCCGCTGGACTTCCAAGACTTCGGTGAGATCGATTCACACTATGATTGGTACCCGAAATAGATTACATTGAGCTGAGCCTGGCGGCAGTAAAGCTGAATTCACAGCAAGGAGCCCCATTTCCCTATATTATCATGGTATAACTTACATGCAGTCTGCCCTGAACAGTCCGCCGCCTGTATCTTTGCCCCCAGCTGGCTGGAAAGCATAGTTGAGGCACGTTTCGAAATACCAACATCGCAAAGAAACGCGCTCCGTCATATTCTCGCAGATCATCATGTTGAGATTGCTAGGAATGGGTATCATTTTGCATGACATTACGTCTAATTCTCAAGAACCCGAATTCTTTTCTATTGCAGGTTCAGCCATCAAAAGGACCACTTTTACCAAGGGTCAAGACAAGATCCAACAATTCACATGAATACTCCATTCTCATAATGACAGTTCGGGTATAACTCAAAATTCAAATTGAGTCACTTCTAATACATCTTCAATGATAAGGCGTCTCGAACGAGGCTTCTCTGCGAAGCCTCAAGCGCAGATAATCATCGGAATATAAAACATGGCGGTTTATTCGGTACTTTGGGCTGGCAAGATGTCAGTATACTCTCTCGTCCTACAGGATAGCAGTCGTCTGTGAGTTATCTGTATCGAATCAGCTGCGCAAGCTTATTCTTTTCCCCACGCGCGATATGGAGAACGTGAGAACTGGTGAGAGGAAACATCAACCATAGAGCTGAAACGTCGAGCAAATCCTTTAACAGTCGTCTAAATATGAGTTGATGTTGGCCGGTCTACTCTGATTCATTTGCTAAGAGTAATCATCCTTCTTTCTGCTTTATACGTATAATGGAAAGCGACACTGGGAATGTCCAAAGAGCTAGGAATTCGCATAACCCAACTTCCATCATTAGAGGGCCTCTGGTCGTGTGTCGACTGGTGCCCAACTCAACAATGGCCTAATACAGAACAATTACCTCTTAGACCCCCACAGTTCATCAGCTACAAGACCAGCCGGACGGACTCGCTAGCGTGGCGTCATGATAGACAGCCCTTTTCGGATAAGGGCACAGTATATGGTCCTCTGGTGTATTGTCCGGCTTCATGATAGTTATGGGCGAGCTCTCTGGGACTGTTCCGTTCTCAACCCAGAGTCTCAGCTGGTCGAACAAGGCAATCGGCTGGCCACCGCGGCCACCCCAACAATGGCCTAGCCCTGGAACCAAGAAATACTGGTAGAAGTCTGGCGCGTCTGGTTGAAGTGCCAACACCTCCTGGTAATATCCCAGAGAGATGTTTGGAGGGATAGTCGGGTCAGCCTTTGTGCCATTAGTAAGTGTAGGTCCTTCTGGTGTGAGAAGCACTGTTAGCGTTCATAAACTTACTAGTCCATGGAACGTTATCATTTTGCCGCCAGCATTTCGGAATGACGTTAAATCGGGATCGTAAGAGCCCAGCAACGAATCGTATTGCTGTCTGAACGAGTGATAAGCTCGCTCTAGCTCTTTAAATGAAATCTTGGTAGTGCTCGAGTCGGGGGTTTTTCCAATGAAGTACCCCATTAGAAGCTTGACGGCGACATTGGGTACCCCCGTACATGGGCCATTCTTGCCGCAGTTTGTTGGAGCACCTTTGGTGAGATCGGTGCCTATTTCTAAACCATGCAAGTAAGAGGGTTCGTTCTCGGCAGTCGCAGGCCCCGTCCACATCGCATTGGCAACGGCTGCAGCCGCATGACTGAGAGTGGTGTAGTTTTCTAAAGACTGGCAGTAGAATCGTGATCCCACATGCTTGAAGGGATCAAAAATCTTTTTGCAGTCATTTGTGTTTGCGATAATTCCATCTTGGACGCCGTCGAGCCCGTCACAAGTAGAGATGGCAAGCGTTGTGAGCTCTGCCAACTCGCATGCTTGGGGATATTGTCCCGTAACATCCATGTACACTTTTGGCCACATGGTACTGATAAACACTCCGGCCCAGTTTACCGCTGGCGCCGCGGCAATGATGCCGTCGTACGCAGTTGGGTATCGCTGGGCAAGTGTTGCACCCTGCCGGCCCCCTTGAGAGCAGCCGTTCCAGTATGAGTATTCTGGTTCTGCGCCGTAATAGCTTCTGATGAGATGCTTCGCGATTATCGCCTGGTGTTGTTAGTAAAGGGGTTCTCAAGACATGGCCAATTCCAAACCTCGTCATTCAGCGCTTGTGAGCCAAGATCGTTGAGCGCATAAAGGTTGGAGTTTCCGGGACTGATCAACGCCCAGGGCTCTGGTCCAACAGCGGTCCCAAGCCCTGCATCGGTAGTCACGGTCGCGTAGCCATCTGCTATAGCACCGGCCATACCAGCGTAGCTGAGGATGAACCGGCCAGCACGCCATCCGCCGCCTCCTACAGCCTGGAGCTTCCCATTCCATCCTTTTGTTGGAAGCCATGCCTCGACATTGACCAGATCGTCATGACCGGGATGAGTGTAAGACACTGTGATGTTGCAGAATGATGCGTCGTGGACGTCGACCGATGGCTGCGAAAATCTCCAGCCTGAGGGAATCCAAGCGTTGTAGTTTGTGACAGCTGAGGCTTGTAGAGAACGAATCTCCGCGCCTGGCAGTGAAAGACTTTTAAACGCCTCAGGAACACATTGAAATGGAGTACTGAAGCCATTTGCGACTGCATTCAGTTGGCCAATGGGTTTCTGCAAATCGGTCCCGTGTGAACGAAATGAAAATGAATGAGCGAATGCGTTGATCATGGTTTCAGGATGTTGGAAATGAACACTTAAGGTATTATTGATCCCGGGTATTTTAATCCATTGATAGTACTATGATGGTAATGGGCTTCACGGCAATGTCCAAGGTAATATATCAGATGCTGTAGAAGCCAATTGCATCTCAGGTCTGTTCTGTCATCCTTCATGAATGCTTTCACACTGACCCTGCCTTCCCGAGCCTGCCGAGCTCCCCACAGACCGAAAGGCCCTTCCAGCATATGCTGGTAGATGTTCATCGGTTAATGAGAGGCGCATATAAACTTCTTGCTATATAAAAACCCCATGTTTGGGATGAGAGGCCCATGTGCCTGCGAGGTGCATGAACAACAGGCCGTGCTGTTGATCAGCATTGACAGCTCAGCAGATTTGCCTTAGCGGAAAGCCTTTGAAGCTACCTGAGGAATCATGTGCACTTTGTAAGATGACAATCAGAAGCATGAATGGGTTAGATGCCGGTGCGTACTATGGTCTCTCAAATCAACTTGAGCTCTATCCAGCAAAACAACAACCAGACCATTTGAGTAGTCATGGAGCCGTCAAGAAGACAGAACCATGCGGAACCTTTACATTCACCGAGAGGCTGAGCAACGCAAGGACTGGTGGTCGAGCGTCTATCTTCAGTCCACAATCTCCGTTGCGTTTGATGCGGGTTGCTCTTTGGCCCAACGATCATCCATTGTATAAAATCGTTCCGGATCACCATAGGCATCCTAGACCAGTTCACCCGGTATATGGTAAAGCAAAGCCACAGTACGTTTAAACCTATAAAAGCACCTTAGCCTGGGCCATATCTTGTTTATTCAATTCGGTACGGATACCCAACAAGTCAGAGCAATGCCCAACAATCATTGACCCAATGTTTGATTATATTTACAGTGACCCTGTCGGTGTTTCCACGGAGTGAAAAAAAAACGGTATACCAAACTACAGGTCTAAATCTCATCTTTTGACTTGGCCAAGAATGTACTCGTGAAGAATTGTTGGTTAGCTCAGATCGATAGCCGGGTCGGCCAATTGCGGTTCCATGCTTGAGGGAGCGAGGTAATTTTCTGCGGTACGCCTATGGATGGATCACTTATGGATCGTTCCAACTCTCGTTCGCATGGATTCCATGTCATCGTCCCTAAGCCCAACAAATGCAAGGAAAGTCGTGTCAAAGGGTGCCCCCGGGGTAAAAAGCAGAGGCGAAGCCCAGCATAACCCCGCCTCCGGACCAGAGAGTCAAGCATGCGGGCAGATGTCACTCGATACAGCCACCTCCTCCTTTGCCAAAACCTCCTTTAACGACTGGGCCGATAAACCCTCTACCTCCAAGTGGATTTCCACTGTGGCATCTTTCGATTTTCTTTCGGTGTGGACATGGCCACACATAAATCCTGGCGCGCGCATGTGCACATTGATGGGCGAAGGGCAGCCAGTGTATTACTGTTCATATTTGCCGTACCAACGGTCGGACTCTAGGTTTGCCAAGTACGTTTTTAAGTTACTTGCGTTACTAATCCTGAGTGATATTAGTGACTATCGTCAACAGATGGTGATATAGTTTTTACGACCGACCAGCTGACAGCAGCTCGCCTTCGACGAAGATAGCAAGCGATCCAGAATCATCCTTGACACCAACCCAACAGCGGTAGCACTAATTAAGCGATCGAAGACCGTGCTGCAAGCTGGTTGGTCTGGACACGATCGGGCTATTTTTCCGACTCATCGACCGAGTCCTTGGGGATCTAACTGCATGCGTCATCCAATTAGGTTCACACTTCGCCGAGTCTTGGCATGTTTTCATGTAATCGTGATTCTCATTATTGCGCCACGATACTGGCATAGACTCGTGCCATCCATGATATTGCCAACCCTGTGCCATTCGCTTTTCAGTTATATTAATTCTAGTAATGGTGGTATCTTGTGAAAGTTCCCGGTCGGGATGAAGAAAAGAGATGCGCTTAGAAGTGAGGAGCGTTGATGAAGAGACCCATGAGGACACCGCCGATGGTTCCCGCGACAGGGATGGTCATGATCCAGGACAAGACCAAGAGACCCACACGCTGGAAGTTAACCGCCTTCAGGGTCCCATTGCACAGACCAACGCCAACAGTGGCCCCGGTGATGCACATGGAGGTAGAAACCGGCAGAGAGTACTGCGAGAAAACAAGGACGGTGATGGCGGCACCCATCTCCATGGAGGAGCCACGGCTGGGAGAGTGGTAGGTAATCTTGTTACCCATGACTAATGAGGTGTTAGTATCATGTTCTTGCAAACCAAGCCCACAGCGAGTGAACTTACCCTTCATGATGTTGTAGCCGTAGGTGACCAGTCCAAGAGAAATGGTGGCAGAAAGAACGGCGAGCTGCCAAATGGGAACGGGGGCCTTGGCGGCAGCAGCATCGCCAGTACTCCAGGCAGAGTAGATGACAGCCCAGGGACCGACAGAGTTGCCAATGTCGTTGGCACCGTGGGCGAAAGAAGCAGTGCAGGCAGTGATGATCTGGACAAAAGAGTAGGTGTGCTCCACCTCGTTGGGGTACTTTTGGGCACTGGCGTAGACGCGCTTCATGCGCTCGCCCTCGGGAGTACCAGCAACGCCAGTCTGAGCAGCGTGGATGTCGTAGTGGAGACCGTAGAGAGCACCGACGGTGATCATGGCGGGAATGCGCTTGAGTGCAATCTTCATGTTGTGAAGCTCGTAGATCTGACCAGCGCCGAAAGAGTTGTCGCGAAGAGTGCGCATGGCCCAGCCGAGGGGGCCGCGCTTCTTGAGGAGCTTGGCGTGCAGCTTGGCCTCGCCCTCGGCCTGGAGCTGCTTGTAGCTAGGACCCTGGCCGATCTCGGCGGCGGCCAACGACTTCTCCGGGGGAATGTGAGTCTCCTTGGGGCTGTGCGACCCCTTGAGAGGCTCGTCGTTGGACTCGGAAGACTTTTCGGACACATGCGAGGGGAGGGTGTGCTCATCCTCATCCTCTTGAACAACGGCGTAGTTGGGAACCGTGGCCTTCTCGGCATCAGGAGGGGCGGGGCGCTTGAAGAGAAGAGGGCCGTAGACAAAGTGCCACCACTTGAGGGTGTAGTCCTTCTTGATGACCTTGGCGTGAACAAAGGGAACGAAGAAGAGAGCAGCCAGGATGCAGAGACCAGCGCCGGTGCCAACAGTGACAGATGCGATATACCACGAAGGCTTCTTGCCCAGACCCAGATTGGGAGAGCCCTTGTAGACAATGGACAGAGAGCAGATGGTGCCGGCGATGAGGAAGAAGAACGGCGAGGTCCAGACGGCCCAAGGAACGGGGTTCTTGCGGACGTGAACGGTGAACTTGATGAGGCTGAAGATGATGGCACCGAAGCAGCCAGAGATGGCAGGGGCCATGGCCAAACCGGCGAAGATGGCACCGAGACCCTTGCCGTTGTTCCAGCCCCATTGGACCTTGTCGGCGCCAGCAACGGCGACGCCGACACCGGCGACGGCAGAGACGAGAGAGTAGGTCGAAGAGACGTGAGCAGAGTGGCGTGTGCACCACATGACCCAGGAAGAGGCGGCAGCCAAAGCGCAGGTGAAGGCGAGCATCTGGACACCGGGGTTGCCATTGAAGACGCTGTTGGGGATGATGCCGTTCTTGATGGTCTCGGCCGTGCGGGCACCGACGGTGATGGCACCGAGCATCTCGAAGATGGTGCCGAAGATCATGGCCTGCCTGTATGTGATGGATCTCGACGACACACTGGTCGCCCAGGCGTTCGCGACATCGTCTGAGAGTTTGGTTGCATCAGCGTCTGATATCGACGTTGCGCCAAAGCTGACCGACCCAAGAGCAGGCGCTGGTGATCGGCCGAGGGGAGTACTCACTTGCACCGTTGTTGTATGCATCGAGCATGGCAAAGAAGGTGCCGATGGCGAACACGTAGGTGTACTGGTCGAGCGCCATCGTGGAGGACTGCTGCTGCTTGGCTGTGACTGGACAAGCAGGTTGTTGTGGTCTCGTCGAGTGAGAGGAGAGAGGGTCGCTTGCTGGGGGAAGACAAGACACTCAAGAGAGAGGGACGTATGGAGAGTGCGCCCGGTAAACCTTTTATGTCCTCTCTTGGCGGGTTAGTATGCCAAAGTGGCGGCTTTCCCTTCGAGAAGAGAGGCCGACTCACCTAGGTCCATGTCTACTTGTCCATGTCTACTTGTCCATGTCTGCTTGTCCATGTCTCCTTCGAACCCCCCCCATGCTCAAGGTACATCTCTGACTAGCCGTGCTAGGCATCTTCCACGCCCTTGGCCGAGTGAGCTTCCCCCCTCATACATGGACACCCCATCCATCTCACTCCATACCATCCTCGACAATCGACGGACCTTGATGGGACGGGATGCAACCAAGGATGCTGGATCTGGCTAGCGTGCCAAGATGTCGGTATCCCTAGCATGCTAGTCTGGGTCCTACCCAGCAAGCTTTGTTCTGGACGAAGAATCTCATCTGGGGGAGCATCTGGAGTCGGCGAATCACATCGCCCGAAATCTCCACGTGTGGCATCTTCTTGCTACCATTGTTTGACTTGGTCGTCAGCCCCCTCTTGGTAGCCAAGGCTTACAGATAGCATCTCAAGAGCGTGCCAAGCCCTCCATCCTGATCTTGTTCGTCTTTCCAGTCGGTGCGTCGTCAAGTGCACGCGACTGTTTTATTGAATTTTGCCCTTCGAACGCTCCATAACGGCTTTTGCCTCCATTATCAGTGGGCCTTGTGTCCCACCCACGCCTCTCGTCTCCTCCCGAACTGTCGTCCGACTTGCCCGTAACAAGATGCCTCTCCGGTCTGTCAACGTGGGCCCCTTGGTTTGCTTTCTCCGCCGAGGTCAACCAGAGTCAAAAGTTCTCTTCGTGAACTGGGGGGCCATCGCTCACCCCGCCAGTGCCCCCTTCTCATCTTCAAGCTACCCCAGTCGGGGCCAGACTTTACTCACACAGCCACTCTATCTCATCCGTCGTTCCCCGCCAGATCCGACAGTGGCCCGAAACCTCGACCACCCGGAATGCGCGTTGCAAGCACGTTGCGCAGAGTCTGCTGCCAGATCCCACTACGACTTTACAAGCGCCTCTTGGCACTTCGGTCCCCTTCATGGTATAGCCCCGTAATACTGCCACCAACCCCCCGTGCCAGACATGCAAACCAACGGAACAGAGACCTGTATATTTGCTGGCGCAAAATTGGATGCGTTATAGCTGAGTCTGGCCCAACGTCCAATCATCGTGTGCCTAGTTACTGATGGAGTGATGGGTCCTCCGAAACGTGGGCTGATTCACGAATCCCTCCGCTCGGTATCCTAACGAAGCCGTCTGGGCTATGTATCCCGGTATCCCAATTGAGAGCAATGGTCCGCGCTGATCTGGGCTAACCAAGGCGAATAGAATCCACCATGTCGTGGCAAGCCGCACCCATCTACCTAGTTGCGCTGTTGGACGGGTTGTCAAATAAAGAGTACGAAAAAGGATTACGAAAACACCCGACCCCTCGCCAAAAAAGAAAAAAGGATAAGAGAAGTTGGGACCGATGTATCGAGTTCTTATTTGATGAGTTTGTCATACGTATTTGCCCATATGACCTTGGGTTCAAGATAGAAGCCATCCCTTTAACTGATCTGATTTTGCCTCGCGAAGCGCAATCAACAGAGTGAATTGCGGTGGGCGATACCAAAACGTCTCAATCGACGTTGATGAGGTTCTAGAATTATCAACCGCCAAGTCGGGTAATTAATCGATGCCAGGACGCACCAAGACTCGCCAAACCTGCCAGTCGGGTGCGAAAGGAACACCCGCCCATCAGGTAGCAGAGGGTTGGCAAAGCTTAACACATACCCAAGCATTGCCTCACCCCGATGGCAAGAGGACAAGAGTCTCGGCGTCCCGATCGACGGTGAAACAGCGTAGGGGCGCTGCACGCCACGCCTTTCGGCAACACTGCGTGGGAGGGTTGGCGGAAGCTTCATGGTGTTCAGCACCCCAAGCTACATGTAGCGAGACAGCCGAGACATGTCCATCCTTTCCTGGCACAGAAGCCTGGGAAACGTCCTCGATTTCCCGACCACACGGGTTCGATAGCTTGTCCCGTCTTGCACATGCAACTCCGGTGCTAGACAGACTCAGCCGTTCCCGAACCGCATAAGGTAATACCCCCACTCTTCCGGCCGCCTACCCGTTCGCCGTGGCCGAACCCACGTGCTCGATCCGTGGGCCAGGACTGGCCGTGCTAGCACAACGACACCAACACGCAACGAGCCAAGCCGGCCTACTTTGGCTGGGCGATGCTAGTTGATGAGCCCTCGGGGGTCTGGCATTTCGGAACGTACAAGGGCCGGCATCAGCACCCTTCGCAGGAACGCTAGATGAAGTACATGGTCGCCGATACGGTACGTTATTGGTTCTTTTGCTGTAGGTGATACCGCTTAGACTTCAGTCTAGAAGGTCTTTGGAAAATTGTTTTGCACGGCCGGGGTGGCCGTTGGCTGTGCCTAGAAGCATTTCAAATTGGATATGTATGTAACCTGCTCTATTCCTAGGCCAAGACAAATGACGCCGAGGTCTCGCTGCGACGGAAGAGATTATTGCCTCTTTTTTCTAAGCAAAAAGAGAAAAGAAGAAGAGAACAAACTCGTCCCTTGTCTGCTACTTAATGCTCCTTGACATCCATCTCATACCGGCTGAGTCAGCCGAAAAGGGTCGTCTCTCCCACTAACATGAGTATTTATGATGATGCTCCCGCTGATCCTTACAATCTCCGGCTCAACGGTGACGAAGATTCAGACGTCATTTGGTATCGTGAGTGACCCTGCATTACACAGAGGATCATAAGTGGCGCTAATGAGCACTTGCCGCGAGGTGCCAAACACTCACTTTGATGCTCGGGCCCAGGCGGGCTGCCGTTTTTCGAGATGCAAGGGAGGGCATCCGCTGAGAGGCTGCATCATAGTTTGATACCATGCAGAAGAGTTACATCAGCCCAGGACCCCTTCCCGCAGTGCATCAACGCGCGACGCCTCACCTACAGTCAGACGCCAGCTTTTTCGGGGAATGGTGGGGCCCAGTATCTGGGATGGTTCATGTCGACGCTTGTTCAAGGAGACGAATAGTGTTCTCTTATCGATATTGTGTAAGTATATTTGTTGCTTACTAACAGGTGGTGTCCAGCAAAAGACTTTGATAGTTGGTGATCTCTCCACATCGGCCTGTCACCTAGAGTCCGGCTGCTGGATCTTTTTTCGTAATGACGTATTATATGTTGCCACAGATTTTTGGCTGTAAAGCATTAAAGGAACAGCCGAGAACAGTGGCTGGGATGGTAAATTTCCAGATGATATGTTTGCTCGAAAGGAGTTGTAGCGCATGCGAACGGTGAACCATCAGCGAAGGCTTCGTGGCAACAGGGGGCTACAACTCGAAGCCTAGCTTGAAAGTTGCTCGGAACGGCCCACATCTCCTGTGACGACTATGTTGTCCACGAAGGTCCGCACGAGCGCTGACTTAAGAAACTGCAACTTGCCAGGCCCTGGTGATCCATGTTTTCTTCGCAAGTTCTCGGCATCGCGGGTCCGTGATATGGAAGTGAAATCATAACAAGAAAAAGAGAGCAAGCGTTCGAACCCAGCATCTGGAGAATCCATTTTTTTGTCCAACGCTCCTCGCAAGTTTGAGCATTCAGTTGCCCTTGGACAACAGACTGTCCGATTTGTGAGAAAGGCGCCGAACGAGTATGGTTTGACCTTTGTGCGAGGCCTATGAGGGCGTTGACCCTAACGCTTTTATCATTGGTATGCCCATCCGAGATTCCGAATATTCCGAGGTGTCTTGTTCGATTCTAAAAGCCTGGCAAACAAATGGAACAGCACTTGAAACATGAACTACCACATTCTAAAGATCAATAACAGTTATTCTGCGGTCATGTGGTCACTCGACTGACCTATCCAACAAACCAGCCCCGTTCCCCTTCTGCCCAACCGGCGGTATGCTACCGTCAGCGGAGGGATTTCCAAGTGAAAGCTCAGCAGGACAGGCCGTCTTGTTCTTGTATTTCTTGGAATGATTAGTTCATCAACTTTGCCAGCAAAACAGTACATCACTTACCCAATTCTTGTCGAACTGTATTTGAATTTAAGACATAGTGGGCATCTCGATTCCAATCAGTGGAAATACCGTCCTTGGTGTCGACTGTTCGGAATCTACGGCCATAGTGTGACGAGAGGGTCGGTGCATGTTGCGGATTCTTGATGCGCGGATGTCCAAGAGATATCATGGACGTTCTCTCAAAGACTGCCAGGTGCACAATAATAATCTAAACTCAGCGAAGCCTTATGTTTTATCCTGTGATTGAATGCCTCCTATATATAGTGAGTCAATAGGCCTTAATATCCGTATTCACGTGGCATCATTAAGAGCAACACTGGCGGTATAGAATCAACACGAAAATCTGTGACAACGCCGCATTCGTAGCTATCAAACCAACTTCAGCCTCAAAGTTTATCGGTTGGCATGGGGTCATTCCCAACGTTGGCCAAGGTGGTTGGTTGTTTGCTATTCTCCTGCAATAGTTAACTCAATTGATTGTTTCAGTTAATATACTTATTAGCTATAGAGGGTCAATGAGAAGATAATAGCACGCTATAGGTAGAAATATTTCTATTATCTAACTGATGAAAGAGAATCTTAACAACGACGTCCACTTTAGCTAGCTCAACATCAGCTGAAAGCTTTCTATCTACCTTACCAGGATCGAATACCTAGATGGTATGTATCTGTATATATTTGGATATACTCGGCCTTGAGGTTAGTTGGTTAAAGTGATGCTAGTTGTAAAGTTGATGGGTTGGTTAGTGAAATTGGGGTTGCTCTAAATGCAGCGCTGCGATGTACATGAATCGGTATCGCCCGGGAGATGATTCTAAAATCTCTCCATTCAATCGACCGTCACTGTAATACTGTTAAGTAGTATTATCTATGGTTTCGACAGGAAATCTGGTTCCAGAGAGCAAATATATAGTCTCATTCTTGATCGGTTGTCGTCCGAAGAGCTAACATGGCCACAACTGGAAGGGGAGACCAGAAAATAGTCGAGGCCAAGACACGGAGGTGAGCAGCCGGCGTCGCGTCATGCCAGGGCCGAAGTAGCCGGACTCATCATGTGCCTTTTTCAATACCGCTGAGACCTCATGAGGGAGTAGGCATAATTAGCGATGACCCGCCCAGATGTGCCAAAGCTTGTTGTCCTCCACGGAGTGTTGGGTAGCTTATCGAGATATCCATGCGACCTTGTATCCTTAGCGGCTTATTCCGGACCCAGCCTTCGGCACCAACCCAGTGGTCAAGCATGGGATGATGTCCTTGTACCAGTCACAGCGACGCCATCTTCGCAAGGGGTCCACCACGTAGCTGTGGTGACAGGCCGATCTTGTCAATTCGAAACTGCTGATTCTGAGAACCGTGGCATCAAGAACTATGTCATCTTGTCTCTCCTGGCGCAATGGTTTTCGGCTGGCTGCTGCTAATCGTCGTCAAGTTAGTCACAGCCACGTGGCCGCCAGGACCGAAATACGAGTCATGCCACGAACCCCCCATCCGATCACTGTTACATAACAGTATGGCTTTGCGGCAGTTCGCCTATAGCTTTCTTGGCTTAGATCACAGTGCAGCCCATGCTACGGCAGTCCGCAGGGCTTACTCCCTCAAAACAAAGAAGGAGCTACACCCACCCCTCCTGCCCACCTTTGTAGAATTTGCATTAACTATATATACTTTTATATATAAAACTAAATTGATATACTCTAACTAGCTAAATAAGAAAGTGGCCCCCCCTCCTCTCTATTTACCTCTATTACTTAGTAATTGCTTTTTAATTCCTCTTTTTTTTTCTTTTATACCTATATTACTTTTTATAAGTTACTCTAACTTTAACTGTATAATACTACCTAACCCTTATAGATTTATACCTTTTTATTATAAGATATTAAATCTCTAAGTTATTATAATTAAAATAATATATCTTTTTATCTTTCTTTAATATATAATAATTAGTAATAATATATAGTATTTTATTATTTTTTCTTTAGTTATATTACTATAACTATACTTTTTTATATAACTTTATTTATACTTTCTTTTTTTTTAATTTTAACTAACTTTGATAATAATTTATATAGATCCATATATACCTAGTATTATATATATATACTTAACTTCTTTTTTATACTTTTAATAGGTTTTATATAAGCTTCTATAACTAATTATATAACTATATAAAGTCTAATAAAATATTACTCTTACTTCTAACTATAATTAGAGGTATATTACTTTCTATAGATAATAGTAGAAGTAATTAGTCTTAGCCTCTAGCTAATTAAGCCTATATAACTATATAAGCTCTTACCTATATATATATACTCTTATAGCTATTTATATAGACTTATACTAACCTTTATAAAGCTATAATTAATTATATTAGTTTAACTATAGCTATATATATTATACTAGTTACTTTATTACTGTAGGTATATTCCTATATAAGACTCTATATATTCTTATATAAGCTTATATTCTTAATAGCCCTAGTATATAGTTAATCTTTAAACTAGTATTAAGAATAAAATCTTATATTTCTATAACCTTAATCCTACTTATATATAGAATACTAATATAATCTTAATCTATATATATAAAATTAAGAAGAATTATATAGATTATTATACTAACTATAAGAATTTTTTTAGACTTTTTATAACTTATATCTAGCTTATATAAGATAATATATATAATAACTATATATATAATAGTAGTACTAGTAACCATAGCTTTAGTAAGTTTCATATATAGTTATAAGATACTATATAAACTATTACTAACTTATATAAGAGAAAACTATTAAGTATAGTAGTATTCTATTTCTTATAACCCTATATAAGCTTAAGATTTCTTATATAGAGGTAGACTTTCTTATAATAATCTATAGTATTTATTTATATTAGCTTAAGCTTTTAGATAATACTTCAGTTAGTATTATAAATAAGCTTAATAATATTAACTATAATATATTTATATATAAATATATAATAGAATAACTAGAAATATTAATAATATTATATAGACCTAAACTAGCCTATCTAGTTCTATAAGATTAAGTCTAACTCTAATAAGTAGATCATAGTCTTATATATATTTATATATTTCTGTATCGCTAGCTATACTTAGCTATTAAAATAGTTAATTTAATATAGCTTTAAGTAAGGAGTTATAGGTATATAAGGATATATACAGAGGTTTATAAGACCTAATAGAAAAAAGTATAATTAGGGTATTTTAAGTAGGTTTTTTTAGGTATAAGTACCCTTATATATAAGTATATAGAGGTTTATAGATCTACTTTACTTTTAAGTTTTCTAAGTTTTTAATACTTAAATAAACTATTTTATATAATCTTATATAACTTTATAATATATTCTATAAAATACTATACCTATGTATTAATCTTAAGCTATTTTATAATAATATCTATAAAAAGTTTTAAGCTAGCTAGAATTACTCTATAATTATCTCTTTTCTTTTTAAATCTAAATTAACTAAGGTATCTCTAGTAACCTTTAAGCACTATTTATAAAAATATAACTTTTATTATAAAATCTAAATAGAATTCTCTATATTACTTCTTACTTATATATTTAAGCTCTTCTTCAATTAAGAACTTCTTAATAAATATATCTTTCTTATACTTTAGAATAAAGGCTTCTAAATTTTACTAACTAGTCTTAAAGATATATGGAAATATTATTAATTATAGTAATAATTATTAAAAAAGTAACTTATTATAGCTTATAGTAAGGTAACTAAATACTTCTATATAAATAATAATAATACCTACTAGACTTATAGTTTTAGCTATAAGTTTCTCTATACCTATATATAATAATAAAGGTATATTATTAGCTATAATATATTATTCAAAGTATATTATATAGTTTTTTCCAAGGAGGTTAGAAGCTAGCTTAACAAAATATAATATTAATAGAAAGGCTACATAACTATAGGGCTAAATTATATTTAATTAATTAATATATATAATAAACTCCTTTTATAGAGGTTTAAAATCTATACTAGTATTAATATATACTCTTATTATATTATATAGTTTTATATAGAAGTTAAAGTATATACTACTTAGGCTATACTTTATTAATATCTCTATATTATTTTATAATAAGATATAATATCTTATAAGATATAGTTAGATTATAGTATTAAGACTATACTTACTACTAGAAGCTACTACTTTCTATTATAAGATTATATAAAGTCTAATTCTTTAGTATTAAAATAAAATATCTTAATTTAATTTTATAATTTCTAGATCTTTAGTAAAAGTATCTATAATATTAAGATTAAAAGTTAGTAAGATTAACTTTATTAAGCTTCTTTAGTATAATAGTATATAAGTATATATCTCTTAATTATATAACTATATTAATTATTATATATAAATACTTTAGCTAATTATAAGTATATAGATTATTTAACCTAAGCTTTTTTATTAATAGGATTATACTATTATTTATCTTTATACCTTTAATTTATAAGAACTTTATAGATTTTATAAATATTTAAAATAACTATTATATTTACTTATAGAAAGGCTAGCTAAATATAGTTACTAGGTAACCTTAGTAACTATATTACTATTTTAATTAAGAATCTACTTAAGACTACTCTTATCTATATAATTCTACTAAGCTTTAAATAATATTAGATATCTTAGGCTAAGATATAATATTAATATTACTAAATTAGTACTTATTAGATAAAACCTTCTAACTTTATAAATAACTTCTTAAAGATATAAGTAATTTTACTTAAGTTACTTAGTTTAAAGGTAGTATATATCTATAGGTTAAAGTATATAAATATCTATAGTATTATCTAGATCTATACTATTAGTTTAATACTTAGCTAGTAATTTTATAGTTAGAAAGATAGATAGAAGGAATAGAATAGATTAAGTAATAACCATAAGAATATAAGATTAATATTAATAGACTTATATAAACTAAAGTAGATATACTAGAGGTAGAGAAATATAGTAGTATATAGATTATTTCTTTATATTTTTCTTCTCTTTTCTTATGACTATAGTATCTTTCTTATCCTTAAGTATAGGTATCTTAGAATTTTAACTATTACCCTTAATAACTTATAAGTATTTATACTTTTAATAGGTTATATACTTTTATAATAACTTAGTTATCTCTAATACTTTAAGTATAAGCTTTTACTTAGCTTCTATCTTTAACCTTATTAATATAAATAGATTATTATTAGGCTACTAAAGCTTATCTAAAGGTAATATCTTCTTTATATTTTATTACTTTTTTATAACCTTTAGAGCTAGAGTTAGTATATCTATATATAATAGTAATATAACTAAGAAGCTATATATATCTTTCTCTAGAAGAATAGATACTTTATTAAAGAATACATTAAGTATTTTTGCTTTATATATAGTACTTTAGAATTTATAGATATTAGTTAGGTTTTTTAGATTAATATATATTACTTTCTAGTCTTAGTTAAGAAAGTATTTCTCTATAGTAAACTTTAATAGAATTATTTATATTATATTAAAACAATATATATAGGGTATTATTAAGAAAAAAGATAATATTCTACTAAACTTCTTAAGTAATACTATATATATATATAATAATAAAAACCCTATTAATCATAGTCTTATTATATAAAGTAAGCTATAAATAAATACTAATTAAAATAGATAGGAAATTCTTTATTAGCTTTTTTATCTATTAGATACTTAATTTATATTAAAAAGAACCTTTTTAAGTAGCTTTAAGAAAACTCTTAGCTTTAGGTATAAATAGTACTTTTATTTTAATACTTATAGATAACTTAAAAGGTTATATATAAGAGAATACTTAATTAATAGGGGTTTTAAAGTTATTAATAACTATAAGGTTAATTTTATCTAGCTTAGTAATATTAGAAAGATCTTAAGAATAAAATATATAAGTTACTTACTTATAAACTGTTAGATATTAAGGTTTAAATACCTTATATCTATATAAAAAAGATAGTATATATAATAATAAAGTGAATTATATAACACAGTATTAATAGTACTGTATATACTGTATATACTAGATAACTATATATTTACTTAGAAAACGCCTATATATTATAAATACATAGGATATCTATATACAAGGAATAGTTCCTTTAAGCAAGAACTATCTATCTAAGGAGAAATCTAGGAAATAAGACTACAGTTATAAACTATATAACCGAGATGTTTTAGAAAACAACGTATAAGAATATAGTTATAAACTATATAAGCGAGATGTTTTAGAAAACAACGTATAAGAATATAGTTCTAAACTATATAACTAAGGTGTTTTAGATAACAACCTAGAATATCTAAGAAATCCTTAGAATATACAGAAAATAAGTATAAATAAACCCCTTATATCCCTTATATCTAGCTAGACAGCAAGGTGAACGGAAAGCTCTTCTATTATATTAAAACAATATATATCTTATTTATCTCTTATCTTTTATCTCTAACCTCATTACCCCTCATAGCCTCTAACATAAACTAATTTAGCTAAAAAGTAATTAAGTTTATAATTATTAAAGTACTTTTATACTATTATAAAGTATTATATATAAAAGTAAATAAGACATTTTGCTTCTATATAATAATATATAGAATTTCTTATAGTAGTATAATTTTATAATAGCCCTTGCTTAATTAATCCTACTAATTTAATAATGTTATTTATGCTATAAGTAAATATTATATTGCGACAGGGGAGTGGCCCTATAAGCAAAAAGTGGCTTTTTTAGAATCCACTTGTGTTTTGAGGGAGTAAGCCCTGCGGACTGCCGTACATGCTCTCTTGTGGGGTACAGATGCGGCTCGGTCACGTACCCAGCTCCTCGATATCACATTTCATGCGGGGCAGAGTTAGTTGAGAAGGTTGCGATTTCGATTTTCGTCCTTCCTTTCGTCTTTTCCCGTTTTGGACCATTTCTTCATCCGTATAATTGTAGAATTAAATCATTTCCAACAGCTACACTTGCAATGTAAGCGGTGATGCGCCAGCGGTGATCCGCCCGCTGCCATGTCCACAGGCTCGCTCTCTCGAGACGTTTTGGAGCTCTAGGGTTTGTTCTTGAAAGAGTCCTCACTTTGGCAGGCTAGCATGAGAAGGCAAAGACTCGAGAGAACCAAGGCGACATATTCCAATGGCTACAGGACCTGACCAACGGACAAACTGAAAACAAACGCCGTCAGGATATGGCAAAGCTATCAACGGAATGCCAGGTGCTTGTGTTTAGAATTCCGCTGAGAAACCCGTTCCAAAGAGGCGCCAGGCTGCAGGTCAAACAATAGCCCCCCATCTTCATAATAAATTTCGAAGCTGAACCGTTGGGCTGCATATGTCCACGAACATGTGTGTCAATCCACCTGCGCATCCAGCTGTAGTCTCCCTTGCATGGAATGGAATCCTTTCAACGCTTAATGGCACACGGACGAGACAGTCTCTACACCAATGACAGCAGGTCTGCATTATCAACCTTCGGGCCATCTTTGTGTCGAGTCCCGGACGCCTGACCCCGGACCCAGAACTGCCGACGGGTCGCCATCCAATCACAGCACCCAAGACTCGAAGTCGTTCCAACTCGCATTCACCTACTGCCCGGCCTCCCTGTGGATTGCCACCCACATGGGTGTATGCCAAGGTTATATAGATGTATGGCAGACCTCCCAAGGCCTCCAGAGATCCACCCTGTTCTCTATGACTGGCTCCCCCGGCCTTCACCCCGCACTTGAAATGAGGTCGGACGGAGAAACATCAGCTTCCCCAGCTCAAGGCGATCCACCCCCGCACCCTCCCCAATAGTTTACCTCAACCCAGGAGTTATTCTTGTTAGTGCTCTCTTGCGGGGTTGTGCTCACTCTGTATGCTAATACCATGGGGTGCCAAGAGTGCCCATGCCCATCTTGCTTTGCCGTCCAGGCAAAACCGGCCTCGAAACAACCGAGGGTATGGCCCGCTCAAGCCTTTAAATACAAGTTTTCGTCCGACCCCGACTGACTCTCGCTCCTGGAGCCGTCTGTTTATGTTTGATGCGCCTCGCCGATATCTCTCAAGCGCCAACGCTATCATCCAACGGTTACGGATACGCCTGTCTCCTCACCAGGCTTCAGCATACTCATCATACGCCGCTGGCGCGTGATCATCCTGGAGACTCGTCCAGAGACCTGATACACCATCAGCCGTTCCTATCTTACCTAAGATATGGGTGTCAAGGAGTTCTTCCGAAAACGATCGCTGCGCCAGAAAGATGACGTGCGCACAAATGCCGCTGAGCTGACACTGAAAGAGTCGCTATTTCCGATTTTCCTCGTCACCATCCTCTTTTTCCTTTGGGGCTTCTCCTACGGTGCGCTACTTCCGACCCGACCATATGGACAAGTCGTTAGAGATTTGCTAACTTCCCACTATTAGGTCTCCTCGACACACTCAACAAGCATTTCCAAGAGACGCTGGATATTACCCGAGCGAGGTCATCAGGCTTGCAGGCCGCCTACTTTGGGTATGTTACTCCCTTGCAGGAGCTACGTGTAGCGCTGTGGACTTGACGGAGGAGCGTGCCCTTCAGCAGCCGTCATCTTTCGTGCCAACCACGAAACGAACGACGCCAGAAAGTGTTCTATGAAAACTGCCCACGACCCAGCTACACAATCCAGCTTTAGCGATCATTCACACATGGGTCAAACCAGCTTGCTGACTTTTGCTGCGCAGAGCCTACCTCATCGCGAGTCTTGGCCATGCCGCATGGATCTTGAGGCATTGGGGTTACAAGGCGACCTTCGTCTTTGGCCTGTTTCTCTATGGCCTCGGTGCTCTTATTGCGATCCCCTGCATCATAGCCAAGAGCTTCGGTGGCTTCTGCGCCGCCATCTTCATCATTGGCAACGGCCTTGGCTCCCTCGAGACGGCTGCGAACCCGTACATCACCGTCTGCGGCCCTCCAAAGTACAGCGAAATCCGAATCAACATCTCGCAGGCCTTCAACGGCATCGGTACCGTCGTGGCCCCCGTCATGGGTTCTTACGTCTTCTTTGCCTTTGACGACAAGCGCGCCTTGGAGAATGTTCAATGGGTATACCTCTCCATCGCCGTCTTCGTCTGGTCCCTCGCCATCGTTTTCTGGCTGGCCAGGATTCCCGAGATCACGGATGCCGATATGGCTTTCCAGGCTTCCGAGACACACGCCAACGTTGACGATAAACCGTTCCGGAAGCAATACCGCCTCTTCCATGCATCTTTCGCACAGTTCTGTTACACTGGCGCTCAGGTTGCGATTGCCGGGTAAGTTCAAACTGCGGAACGGCAGAGATGCGATCGCGCGCTAACAAAGCATCTCAGCTTCTTCATCAACTACGTGACTGAACGTCGTGAAAATACCGACAGCGCTCTTGGCTCCAAGCTCCTCGCTGGCGCTCAGGCAGCCTTCGCTGTGGGCCGTTTTATTGGTGTCGGTCTCATGCACTACATCAAACCCCGTTGGGTCTTCCTCGGCTTTCTTTCCTGCTGTATCATCTTCATTGCTCCCTCCATTACACAGGATGGAGATGTAGGCATGGCCATGCTGTACATTGTACTATTTTTCGAATCCATTTGCTTTCCGACAATCGTCGCTCTGGGCATGAGAGGTCTTGGCAGACACTCTAAGCGAGGAAGTGGCTTCATCATTGCTGGTAGGCGGTATCGCAGGATCATTCGGTTCCTTAGAGTGCTGACTAAAACCTTTGTTAGGTGTGTCTGGTGGTGCTGTCGTGCCTCCTCTCCTCGGTGTTGTCGCCGATGCCAAGGGTATGGGCACCGCCATGGTCATCCCTCTCATATTCTTTGTGCTGGCGTGGTCATACGCCTTCGCCGTCAATTTTGTTCCGAGGTATCGTAACATTGCCGATGCTTTCAGCACTACCGAAGTGGGCATACGCTCTGTCGACGCAGATGGGGAGAAGGCAGGGATCGAATCTGTCGAGGACAAACAGGCCAAGAATGCCGGATCTACTTTGTCATAAGTCGACATGGCCTAACCGACGCCATCGCATTGAACATGCCATTCTATGACACGTGTATGTACCTATCTGGATACCACTTGGCTTATGATTATAATATCAAGACTGTACTGAACACCTGAATCTCGACTTCGTCGCGTAATCAACATAGTCCTGGGAAACTAAGAACTTGTACTTCAGAGCCACACCTGGACTTTCCAGGGCATCCTTTCAGCCAGCGAGGGTTACGTACTTTCGGTTCAGGAAGAAGCCCTGGCAATTAAGAGTCAAGACTAGCCAAAGCGTTGGGCGTCAAGGTTTACAATCTGGGTAAATAGTTTGAGGTAATTGATGGCAACAAAGAAAGAAGTCGGGCTAGTTATCTCGACCCTATCAACATTCTCGAACTTTGTTCTGCAGATTTTTTGACTCTGCCGGCTGTAGTGCCGGCCTCCGTCTCCGTGTCATGCTAAGTCATCCCTTAACTTTGCCGATCCCGGAGCCGGAGCCGGCGACCGGTATCCACATTTTCGCCGACCTCGGCCTCTTATCGCAGACAGTCGATATCGAAGTTTACCGAACTTAGGTTCTGCAAGGCAGCGACATCAGTGGCTGCAGTGAACACACCAATCGTACATACATAGAGATCGTTATCAAATTCTTTTACATAGTAGAGTGTTGGGACAGACAACAAGCAGCCAGGATAACATGCCTAAGCAGGAGGTCCTTTGCTTTGGGACGTTGGAACCAGCACCATCTTTCCATCACAGTGGAACTCTGACCAAAACAAAAAACAAACTGTAAGTACCTTGGAGCAAAAATACGGTGGTTTCCAGCACGGGGCAAGTTTGAAAAGCTGTGAGCAGGACAAGAGTCAGTCCCCCCTGTACTGTTGTTGCAGAAAAGTGCTCAGAATAGAATCAATATTGATGAGAGCTCGCTTAATCTAAATATCCAACATATCACTCGGTCTGTCCTTTTATTTTCATCATTTCGCCTTTTCTTTTCGCTTTTTCTTGTCTTCACCGGATTTATGATTGCTTAGAGACGTTGAGAGAAGTCCTTCCTTGCCGTGTTGAGCCGCACCGTGGCGATCAACAATTCTCCATAAAACCCGTCATTCGAGCATCGTGGAGTAAACTGTGGATCGTGAGTCGCTGGAAACTCGTGGTGGATTCAAAATTGGGACGGAAGAGTTTTCAAGAACGTCACTCGTGAACACAGTTGCACGTCTAAGCTATGGAAGAGCTCCGAAGACCTCTAGAGATGTACGGTTGAAATTTCGGATGTACTAGTGCTGAGAACACATCAAAGCAATGTCCTGAGGCACAATGCAAGTGCCTGGACTTCTATGCGAGGCTGGCATCGAAGTTAGGGCATTGTTCTGGGGAGTCAAACCATGCCACTTACTCAACCCAAACGTTCATTCAATGGATCCGTAAAGAAATGGATTGATATCAGTACCGCTATCGATTAAACGCTAACAGAGATGAGCCTTGTTGAATTGCTAAATAACACGCCTGCCTTCCTGCATCAGTCGAGAGCGACCCGGTCAGGCGTAATTGTCTGATTTCGGTAGGTGAATGAAGCTGAAAACTACTTGTGAGCCGCAGCGCCCCTTCTTGTCTTTCTGTGGCCCAGATCGGGATTTGCGCGGGGTTGGTGGGGATGGCGAACCTTTGTGGTGGTTCTGATCTGGGGTTGAGGCTATCGTGACATTCGGTATCAATGTGGGGTTGGTATTATTTCGCAACTTCATGCCTTCAAAGCAATCGACGCCCTCCCGATCACTAAGGCCTATCATCAGCTCAAAAAGGGCGCTGCGTTCGCTTAGTGAGCCAAAATGCAATTGGCACCATCCAAACCCAAACTCTTTCTCAAAGGGACTACCAGGACCCTGAGGCATTTTTTTTTTCCACTTCCATCTGCCGTACTCATTGTGCCCGAGAACAACCGAGAATGATGAAGATCAACATACAAAAGTTCTGTGTTGTAACATTACTTGAAGCAATTAGCAGCTCTTTCCCTGCAGTAGCTCGCCCGAGTCTTCTTCGCTGACACCACATCTGACTCGTGCTGGATTGGTATCGATTGACACGGCTTTTCTGCTTGTTATCTTTTGAAAATCTACATGCGTGGTATGGCGGTGACAAGGAGATTTTCGGTATGGTTGCATGTTATGCGAGTCCTGACCACTCGTCACAGTCTCGGCCGCAGTCGCTGTCGATTAGCATCTGCACTAGATGGAGGAGGGGGGGACGGCCCTTCTCGTCAAGTTATTCCACTGCCCTGTTTCGCTGTTATTCTCGGCTGCCTCGCGCGGGTATTCTTTTTTTTTTCCCCCTCTTGTTATCCCAGCCTTGCAATAGAGGAAGATCGAAACCCGGTTTCATTGCTTGATCCCGATGCATTAAGACGTAATCTTAGCGGTGCACCCTAGGCTCCCCTACGACATGGACTTGAAATCCCTCATGAAACCAAGTTTAATAGTGCAGCCTCACCAGGGTTCGGCATTCAGCGAAAGCTCCTAATGAAGGCAGCCGTCATAGCAACCAAGACCCCAAGGCCAAATCCATTATAAATGTTATGCTGATGTGGTGGAGCTTTGGCCCCATCCACCGACTTGAATGGCACAATGGCCACCACACCGCCAATGACACGGATTGCCATTGGGGTTTTCTCGACTGCCTGTTTGCTTCATGCACCGTGCCGAGAGGATCAAGAGCGACATGTTCCACCTCGCAGGCGTCTCCACCGAGGATCGTCTCTCTACAGGTACTCCGTACACACCTACCTACATAGTACATCGTACAGCCTGCCTGCTTGTGTGCTGTGCTTGTGTGTCAAGAAACTATCGACGTCTTAGCGCAGCCCACACCGCGAGGTGGTTTGTCCAGTGAGAAGGGCTAGTACCCATCCATAACCACACCAGGCTGGGAAGAAGTGCTCGCTACCTTGGTTGAGAGAAAAGATAAACTGGAGCCTCGCGTGGGTCACTGATAGGGCCTTGTCTCAGGGTGCAGGTTAGATAAGGAGGTTGGTCGACATCGATCTTCTTGACAGGGATTGTGGAAGGCTCATGTTTTTTTTTCTATCCCTTTTTCCCACCTAGCTAGGTACCTGTTTGCCCTTGGACCAGAAAATGAATCCTGATATCTTCCTGCCGATCCACTGGCCGTAGTGTGATGAGCGCTTCCAGCTTGGCGCAGGTAGGGAGGGCAGTGTAGTGAGTGTACATCGTACATGTGAAAATTTCTCAGAGTTGATACGGTTTGCTGATCGCTGGGGTCTTCACCATCAGGGTCAGGGTCTCAGGGTCTCCAAAGTTGTGCAAAATCAGATCATTTTTGTTCTTCTCGCTGAGCCGGTACACACCGGTACGCTACTCCGACCTGCCAAACCCCGGTATACATTGTATAATAATACATAGCCTGAGCCCTTCCAGGAAGAGATACCTGGGCATCCCATCCCATCCAAGGACACTGATTGCCCAGGCTGAGGGACGAGCGGGCCCTTCCGAACCCTCCCGATACTAGATAGGGGACCTGCAGGCCGTACTTCCGCCCTACATCGGGACCATCCAATGACATCAGGGGGGAGACTGAAACCACGTACCTGAGTTTCGCAGGGCTTTGAGCCAATCAACTAACGGGTTACAGGGGTATAACCTTCCAAGAGGGCCCCAGTAGCAGGACGCTAGAACAGCTTTTCAGGCTTTTCAGACTCTGATCTTCAGCCTCTCACTCGTACTGCAAAGTACACTTTCACTGCCAAATTACGCCCTCACCACCAGCAATTCAGTGTACATACACACCGGAGACAGACTGCGGGATCTCCTCGGCTTCGGAGGGGTTCCGTTCCCAATTACGATGTAGATTTTGAGCTGCACGTCTGGAATCGTCCGTCCAACTTTGGCCGTAGCCAGCGGCGGCTTGACGTCATATTGTGAGAGATTGCGTCTGTCGCCTATTGCGGCTTTTCATTTCACGACACACCTTACCCAGGTCACTCACTCATTGTATGTACCTCCCTCGCTCAGCCGCGTCGCCTTGGCTCGATGCCCATACTGTGTCTCCTATGCACCATGAAAACCCGCCGCGGCTGAGAGTGAAACGGCACTTCATGTGTCTTCGGGGATACTTTACCGAACAAAGTCTCTCTAGGCTTGGCTCTCGGCAGTCGGGATTCCCCCATCGGCTGTCAGTTCTGCTCTGTCCTTTGCAGTCAGTTGGGCTTGTCCATAAAAAGAAAAAGAAAAATGACGGAAAATAAGACACCTTCACTGCAAGCTTTGCACTAGAGTGAAGGCTGATATTTGCCATAACGGCGGGACACATAAAACTGAGGCTCAACAGTCTCCGGCCACACGACACGCATGTCCATGGTAATTAATTCGCCTGATACATCGCTCACTCCGTCGGGAAGATGCAGCATGAGTCGAGTTCACGAGCCAAGATCGGTTCTCGGCGGCCGGAACTTGAGTGAGGCCTGCCGTAAATAGTGTAACTGGCCAATTGTCACCGTGCCTCCGTCGAGAACCCTGACTCGGACGTTCGCCCAGCGGCCCAGCTTCGGCGGAGACACGGCACGTCATTGGATCCATTCTACGGCGGATCAGCGGCCCAATGCCGGCGGAGAACTTCTACGTCATTGGATCCAACATCAGCGGGTCGTGGGTTTAGAGATAACGGGGGCATCAGCCTGGCACCGTACAGGAGACGGACGGATACCGAGTGGGAACCGCCGGCGGCACCAGCTCGAAATCCGCATTCCTTCACATGGAAACGCCTGCGCAACACCAAAGAAGTGAGTGAGCCTCCAAAATCGCCATGGGGCGAGTGAAGTACCCATCCAAGTGGTGGGGCATCATCCCAGCACAGACGGGCTCTTCACCACGGCGGGTCCGCGACTGGCGACAAGAAAGACGACGCCATCGGACCGAAATAGGTAATAGGACAAGATACAGAGAGACGTCGAAAAGAATAAAAGGAAACAGATAAGTCGGCCACATCTGCTCACTCACTTGGAAGGCATCACCCCCACATCAATCACCTCCAGCGACCTCAACATCCCAACGAACACTCCTCCATCCCGATTTTCCTACTCACACAAAAAAACTTTCTTCTTCCCAGCATCCGATAAACCACCTTATCAAATCATCCAAAATGGCCACCCAGTTCGCTTCCCGTCAGCCTGAGATCGTCGGCAAGGAGAAGTCCATGCCCACTCGCCAGGACTCCGGATACGCCTCTCCTTGCGACTCCCCTCGCTTGACCGTCAGACTCAACGACGGCAACGAGATTCCCCAGATCGCTCTTGGTGTCTACAAGGCCCCCAACGGCCAGGAAACCGAGGACGCCGTCATTGCCGCCCTCGACGCTGGCTACCGCCACATCGACTCCGCCGCCAGATATGCCAACGAGGAGGCCTGCGGCCGCGCCCTGAAGAAGTGGTTCCAGAAGACCGGCACTCCCAGATCCGAGGTCTTCGTCACCACCAAGCTCTGGGATGCCGACCACGGCTACGAGGCCACTTTCAAGGCCCTGTGCGACTCTCTGGAGAAGTTCGGCCTCGACTACTTCGACCTCTACCTCATCCACTCCCCCTCCGACGACAAGGAGAAGCGCCACGCTTCCTGGAGGGCCCTCGAGACCGCCCAACGCCTGGGCAAGGTTCGCTCCATTGGGGTCTCCAACTTCAGCTCCCAGCACCTCGAGGATCTGATGCAGGAGACTTCCATCGTCCCCGCCGTCAACCAGATCGAGGTTCACCCCTTCTGCCAGCGCCAGGATCTCGTCGACACCTGCCGCAAGCACGGTATCGCCATCGAGGCTTACTCGCCCCTCGCTCGTGGCAACAAGCTCGAAGACCCTACCGTCGGCAAGATTGCCGACAAGTACGGCAAGACCCCCGCCCAGATCCTCCTCAACTGGAACGCCTCCCGCGGCAACATCGTCCTCCCCAAGTCCCTCACTGCCCACCGCATCAAGTCCAACTTCGAGTCTTTCGACTTTGAGCTGTCCCAGGAGGACGTTGCTACCATCGACGCCCTCGAGGAGAACTACGTCACTGGCTCCCTCCACAAGGAGTAAATGCCTCGACGCCCGTCCTTCGGGCACCCGCTTTGATCGGCACCACACGTCGCTGGACCATCAGCGCGAACTGAGCATTCCTCCTTCCTGAGGGCATTGGAACAGCCTCTTACACTGGCCGATGTGACGCCTTACGCACGTCGTCCATCCAGGACATTTTAAAAGGAGTTGATTGCGTGCGCCACTCGGCGCTTTATTCCCCCCCCCCTCCTCGCCGAGGGGGTTCAATTGGAGTTTGGATTATTCATGAGAGGATATTGCATATAGATATTAGAGATCTAGATGAGCGAGCTAGACAGCACATCAGGCGAAGCCTGGTACGAATTTATGGCCAATTTCTGAGACATTTTGACATTATGAAAAGTTTGGATGCTTCAAGTGGTTTGAAGCTGCGCATGCTTGATAAACCTCAAAGAAGTGTAGACAAGAAACGTCCATCCAGTTTGGGTTTTCAGGCGCAAAAATGAAGGTGTTGCGATGCCAGCCCATCGTCAGGATCCATCGGAGTTACCCGCTAACTCCGATCCCACCGGTCACGTGAGACCGGTCCGAGCTCGTCCGCGGGCCCACCCGCGGGAGCCCCTTTCACCGCCAGCTTAAAAAAAACTTTCGCGAACTTTCTCTTCACAAGGTATCCACTGTTAGTAATTGTTAAGATCATAGAGGGCTCCGGCCCACCGCACTATCATTTCTCATCATCAGCCCACGCGAGCTGAATCTCACCAGCATGGCCGTCTCTCTAGACGCAGGGCCATCGATCACGGTTCACGGGGACGCCAGTACATCTCGACGGTCTGGACGTGTCCGGAAACCGACCGCAAAGGTCAGAGTGGTTGAGCAAGTCAGCTACCAAGACAATGCGGAGCTTAAAGACGAGATCAACAAGCTCTCAAACCTCGTCCAGGATCTCCTACGACGGGACGCCGAAAGAGAACAGTTCCTGAAAGACTGTTTGATGAAGATCGAATCCTTGGAGAAGGAGCTTCAGGAAGAGAAGCAGCGGTCAGACCGGCACCAACGTGGTCTAGCAGGGTCCATGCATGCTAACCAGCCGCCCCAAGTTCGGTCCTACGCGACGGTGGCGAGCCAGCCGCTTAACAGAAAACTGCATGAACCAACGCCAGCAAAACAAGCCGCTAACCGGGCGGCCTCAAAAGACCTACGCATCTTCGCGCGTCTGCCACCTGAAAGCCCGCTCCGCAACGAGAGAGCCTACGACATATACATCTTCGTTCGAGAAAGGCTAAGTCCCCAAGCTCGAGAAGCCCTCAAGGGGATCGACCATGTCAAGACAGGATTAGCACTCTTACCATCGTCAGCAGATGGTGCAAAAGTCCTGCTGGAGAACAGAGAACAGATTGCTGCCCTTCTCCAGGCACAGGCGGTCGAGCAGCGCGACACCTGGATCCGGGCCTATATCGCAAACGTCCCTTACACCAGACACTGCCTGCTCACCAACACTGAGCTGGAAATCACGACCGAGGAGCTCCTTGAAGAGATCCAGGCCACGACGAAACTGAAGCCCGAGAAAGCATACTTCTCCAGAAAAGATGAAGCCGAAAGGCTAGGCACGGTGACAGCCTGGTTCAAGGCGGAAGCCGTGAGGCAACTACCAAGGCGCCTCCGTTTGATGGGGGCCAGCGTTTTCGTGAACCTGCAGTTTCCGAAGGAGAAGAGGTCTCCTCAATGCCACCGCTGCGGCGGTTTTCACAACGAACGAACGTGTACCAGAAGGAAGAGATGCCTTAAATGCAGTTCGCCTTCCCACACGGCCGACCAACACCGGGCACCTTGTGGAGGCACCGAAGGCCACGAAGGCTGCGATTGCCCCTTTAAGTGTCCGTCGTGCAACGGGCCCCATGCCGCCTTTGATGTGACTTGCCCTATCAAGCCAAAGGTGGTGAAGGGCGTAGTCCAGAGGAGGAACAAGGCACAGCTACGGGCCATCCGAGCCGAGGGAGAGAGATCGTGGAGATTTGCGACCCAGCAGTCGCACCAACAATCCCGAGAAGGAGGAGAAGAGATGGACTGCAACCAAGCTAATGAAGGACATCAGGAGTATGCGGCCCTATAGAGTCCTGCAGATCATGCAGGCGAACGTGGCCAGACGACCACTTGCACATGAAACGGCACTGAATCTGGCCTACGCGGCCCATGTCGACATACTGCTACTACAAGAGCCCGCTATCCGCTCGGAAGAGAGAAGGCTCACAAGACGCCACCCGGGTTTCGAGATTTTCACCCCAGTGGACAACTGGGTAGAAGACAGACCCAGGGTGCTCACTTACCTCCGCAGAGGAACGGGACTACGGGGCGTACAAACACGCCCACTGCCCAGCCCATCCACAGACCTGCTCTTCCTACAACTCCTGGCGGGAACGCGGAAAGTCCTCACAGTCGTCAACGTGTACAACGCCCCTTGTGGCTCGCTGCGACCAGGCCAAGCGATTAGGGATATCATAACAGCCTGGCAACCCGGACTCCAGGAACGTGTGTTGGTCGCGGGGATTTCAACCTCCATCATTGGACCTGGCAACCCGAGGCGACCAGCTCCCCTGACGCTGATGCCCTGGTAGAATGGGCAGAAGCCGCCGGCCTTGTCCTCCTGTCGCCGATAGGTGAAGCCACACATAAGGGCGGCAACACGTTAGACCTAGCCTGGGCGTCCGGCAGCCTCTATGGGGCATCTAACAGTATAGAAACATCCCTACACACAACGTCAGACCACGAAAGCCTGCTGACCCGGGTCCCCTTGGCCCTAACCGATCCGGTCGACCCAACTCCGGGAGGTTCCGGCTCGACACGATGGACGAGAAGCTCTTCCTCGACATCCTCAAGCGAAACGTACACCCCATGCGCCATACTGCAAGCAACGCAAGAGATCCACAGGCTTTAGACATGCTAGCACAGCAGCTTACAGATTGCCTCAGAGAAGCGCTTACGGCCTCTACTAGGCGCGCGTTTGGCAGAGGACCTGGGAGGCCATACTGGGACGAGAACTGCAGGCGGAAACACCGAGCCTACACGACCATGAGAGCAACTGTGGCAAGACTCTGCGCTTTGGGAATAGATTGTCAATGGGAGCGAAACGAGGAGGACGCTCTTAAACAGGACTTTCTCCATCAGCTGCGGCGCTCTAAGGACACGTACTGGAGAGGAAAGATCGGCGCAGCCTCTACTGGCAAAGACGTATTTGAAATGGTCGGGTGGCATAAGGCCAAGGGATCCTTCCAGACCCCTCCACTCCGAGATGGGAGCAATCCAACCATGCTCGTATCACAACCGAAGGAGAAGCGGGATCTGTTCGCCCGCGTCCTCCTCAGAAATGCCGCCATCTCCACAGACATATCAGCAGAGAGCCCAGGACCTCGCCTGGAGGCCAATCTTCCTTTCCCGCATGTTACAAAAGACGAGGTACAAACGTCAATCTTCTCTGCGGGAAGCACCACTCCCGGGTCCGACGGAATCACTACCGCCGTTCTTAAGACAGCGTGGCCCGTTATCGAGGACACCGTCTTCTGGCTCTACAGCGGATGCATACGCGAGGGCTGGCATCCTACCTGTTTCAAAGAAGCTATCCTAGTCATCCTGCCTAAGCCGGGCAAGAGAGACAGGGCGCTCCCGCGCTCGTATAGACCAATCGCGCTGTTGTCTGTACTCGGAAAAGGCTTGGAGAGACTTGTCGCAAGAAGGCTTGCCTGGATCACAGTCAAGTTCCGGGTACTGCACGACCAACAGTTCGGGGCCCTCCCCCCTCCGCTCGTGTAGCGACCTCATCGCCGCTGCCATCCACGATATCGAGTGTGCCTGGCAAAGAGGTCTTGTCACCTCTATGCTTACGCTCGACATCAAAGGGGCCTTTGACGCTGTGCTGCCAGGGAGGCTGATCCGACGCCTCCGATGCCAAGGATGGCCGGAGAACCTCGTGCAGTGGGTCTCGAGTTTCGTCCTCGGGAGAAGAGCAAGAATAAGGCTAGACGGAGAGATGGGAGACGTCTTCGACCTTGAGTGTGGTCTACCACAGGGCTCGCCCGTGTCTCCCATCCTCTTCATGCTTTACATCGAACCCTTATTCAAGCTGGGCACTGTTCATCCAGGCAGGGTGCGATCTCGATTTGGCTATGCCGACGACATTGCCATCATGGCAAGCTCAACGTCACTAGAGGACAATTGTGCCCTGCTAGCGAAAGAATGGGAAGAAGCCCAAGCATGGGGGACGTTAGAGGGAATTACTTTCGACACAGATAAATCCGAGCTCATCCACTTCACCAAGAGACCAAAAGATGGAAACCCGCCAATCACCGTCAGACTGTTAGACGGGAGGCAACACACAGTTCAGGCCGTCAATCGAGGGGCCTCCCTACGGTGGCTTGGGGTCCACTTCGACCGAAGACTCACATTCAAGAACCATGTGAAAGGCCTCTGCGCCAAAGCCTGCCAAGTGATCAGCGGACTACGGGGACTAGGGAACACCGTCTGGGGCGCGCCGGCCCACCTGCTTTGCCGCACCATGACCTCCTGCGTACTACCCATCCAGTACTATGCATCAGAGGCATGGTGGCCGGGCAGGAATCGGATCAGGAATGGGCACATCGCCTCGAACGGGGTCAACGGTCTACTCCGCCAACTTGACATCACGCAAGCCAAAGCCGTTAGAGCTGCACTTCCCGTATATAAAACGACGCCTCTATCGATCCTTCAGCGCGAAGCAGCCCTGCCCCCGGCAGAGGTGACGCTAGACGCGAAGCTCCACAAAGCCTCCGTAAGGATCCATCGCCTTGACGAACGACCCCCCCTCCGAACGAGGCTCGGCGACAGGCCCGGGCTGGACTCAAGACTGCGGCGAATGGCAAGCCTCACCGATATAAATGCTGAACACATCGACCCGCTAGACCTACCACCTTGGGAGCGCCTAGCTGACTGGCACACGGCCCTTAGCATGGTCGGCTATGAACCTAGGAAGACCAAAGAAGAACTGGCCATCGCCTTTACAGACAGATTGGGAACATTCTCAAAGCGGGACATTGTTATCTACACCGACGGCTCCCAGATGTTGGACGGTAGCAGAACCGCCGCCGGAGCAGGCTGGGTTGGGTACCAGGCCACACGGCAGATCTTTCGAGGATCGGAGCCGCTCGGTCATCAGACGGAGGTCTTTGACGCAGAAGCGCAAGCCGCTTTTCGGGGCCTACTGGAAGCCATGAGGTCTCCCACGGCGCGGATGGCAGACAATGTTCACGTCTGCCTCGATAACCTCGCAGTCGCAGCTAGGCTCGTCACCCGGAGCCCAGGAAGCAGCCAGGCTAGGTTTAGGGCCTTTAGTGAGCTCTCCGCCTCTTGGGCACAGAGAGGACGGACAAGCTGGACGATGCCTGGCAGGGTATACATTTGGTGGTGCCCTGGACACACGGGAATAGCAGGAAACGAGGAAGCAGACGCTCTTGCCAAGGAGGCCTGCAAACAAATCCCAGAATCACAACCACAGCCTACATTGGCACACTTGAAGCGGGAGTCTAGAGCAGCCGATCTCCAGGCTTTCGCTAGGAGATGGCCGTCAATCTGCCCTCGGCAGTATGCTGACCTTGGGATAAGTCCTCATCCCAAGCCCCCCGAACTTCGCCTTCCTCGGCATGTGCTAGGAAGGCTATATGCGGCAAGATCGCATCATGGAGACTTCGCAGCATACCACGAGAGGTTTGCTCATCAGGATGCACTGCTCGACTGCAGTTGTGGAAGACGCAAAACCCCAGTACACTTCTACTTCTGCAAGCGTGGCCGTAAGGCTACTCCGCGGCATCTCCGCCGACATATGGCGAAGGCAAGCATAGATTTTCTGCTAGGTACTTCGCAGGGAGCCTCTCTTCTGTGCGAATGGATGGAGGCAACCAATTTCTTTTCCGAAATCTGCCCGATTCATTGATCAGGAACGTTAGGTGAAGACGGTAGCCTGTAGAATAGTATAGATTAGCATAGACCATGTCGGCATTGCCCGGCACGTCCCTTTTACTCTGGACGTTAAATACATCATCATCATCATCATCACCGCCAGCTTAACCTGGCGGCCCTCTTGATAGTTACACTTCTTCACGCGTAATTGACCCTTTTTGAGACCCCTTATTCGTCACCAGAAACCCAACACCTTGCTTACCAACAGAAGGGTAATAATCGTTCTCACATGATTGGTTGGGCTTGAAGTTGGTTGGCTATGCCGCCGTGCCGCCGAGTTGTCAAATACACACCTTCTCCAGAATTCTCGTGATCGACTCGTGATGAAGGATCAGCATTGGCGTCCTTGTAGAGTCTGTAAATGATGGTCCATACTCTCTTGAAGAGTGATTGGAAGGCATCGCAAAGTACTTTTCCGAAAGGCACAGGATGTGTTGATGACTTTGCTCGCAAGGACCCAGTGCTAGTAGGCCTAGCACTTGGTACAGTATTCTAGGGTCGCCGTGTTCGGGATCTCTGTCAATTGACAAAAATGTTCGAGAGTTGAGTGCTCGTGCACGACCGTCGTGACAATCGGTTGTGACTCGATGGATTTGGGAGACATACCCCAAGCGTTATGGAACATAGCAGATCAATTTCCACCATCAGCATTCGCTATAGGCAGAGGCGATGGGCCAGTGACGACGAGTATCCAACGATTTCTATGCACGCGGCCAAGAGATCATCTAATATGTTGATGTGTTCCTTGCCTTCGGTTTCAAGTTTTGAGTTGGCTGGACTCCTGGAGATGCTGCTGTGGTCATCGTCCGGTTTCTCGCCCAGATTCCCCGCCGTGGGGCACGGGATAACGCAGTAGCGGACGGGACAAGGACCGTGTGACACGGCAATTCGGCCTACCGGGCCGCCGGCGTAACACAAGTCAAGGCAGCCATGCTGGAAACTGTGTGCACGTTTGTCTATGCCATACATGATACTCATCGTCATCCTGAGAGTTATATCCAGTCGATGGATATGATACCTGATGAATTTGAGGGTGCCGTAAGCCCCGGCAGTGAAGGCGCCCTGGGGTCTTTTGTCCACTTCCCCCCATCTCCATGGCCAAAGTGCCCGGTAAGATGGCAGAGAGGGCTCTTCCGACTTACTGGTGTTCCCGAACAGGCACACGAAGAGACACTTGGGAACGGGGATTGTAGACTTTCTTGGATTGTTCTCCTTCAGTGACATCGTTGTCATTCAGCCCTTGTTCCGACTGTGGCCCCCTCATTTGGCCACAACCTTGTCACCGATCTATGTTCAGACGGAAAGCGAACCCACCCCTCTGTCAGTGTACACGGCATCCTAAGATATTTGACCGAAAAGTCCCCCTTGATGGATTTCTCGAATTCAAGACTAGGACATCAGAAGTTCTACGCCAGGACTCGAGTGTTTTCAAATATACCAATGGCGGTCGTAACTGGCAGTGCAGGACAGGAAATCCCGTCGCACGGGAGCCCCAAAGAACCAGGGAGAGCTTTTGCGTCGGTGAAGGTAGGACGGCGCTTTCTGGGTGAGAATCAGCCCCTGAATAACAGCATGCAAGATGCCCTCCCAGCCTAATATTGGATAATGAAAAGTGCAAGCGATGTGCTTCGGTATGGACGACTGTAATACCACACGACAGGCCTCCTCGTCCTGCCCCACCAAGGTACCATGGAATCGTAACCCAGTCGCTTGATAATTAATTTAGACTGGTTTTAAAATGATTCTCTCCAACAGTACATAAACCTTTACCTGTGTTTCCATTTTCCTTGTTCGCTTTCTCTGACGTTTCTATCGCTTTTTGTTTTCGTCCAGTCCCTAATATCCGGCACCCTTGGTCTGATGCAATGAAGACTTCACTTCTCCGCGTCGTCGCCGCTCTGGTGGGCACGGCTACTGCCCAGGTTCAGGGCAAGGCGTTTGGATTCGCTGCCGGAACCACTGGCGGCGGCGCGGCGGCGCCTCAGTCCCCCTTCGAGCATCGCTCAGTGAGTGCGAATGAGCGGGCCAACGGAGACCCGGGTGAACCGAAGGGACTGACACGATCATGCAGGTTGTATACGAGTTTACGCTGCTTATACAGTCCTCGACTGGGGTATCCAAAAGTCTCAATCATAATCGTCCTCCGCTCATGTCCGTATATCTTTTACATGATTCTTAGCCGTATTCAGGTTCAAGAGACTAAGAACGCCCAACGCCTAAATTTGTCGTACGTCAACACCAAACAACCCATAAAACAAGGGCAAATCGACTTTTGTGTATGCCACCGGCCTATCACACCACTCGGACACCATACCGACCCAAACACTCACGACTCTCTGAGCCCCCATTCTTGTTGTATTGTGGGAAACTGGACGGCTTTCGCCTGCCCTGACAACCATGCATGGCAAGCTTCGTAGTGGGAGTATTGGATGTTCTGCTTGGAGGTCGTCACCATCCGGTCGGCGACCTTGAGCACGCTCCTCCCCTCCGCATCGCGCGCCTGGGGGTTCGCCCCGTGTTGCACCAGCGTGCGCATGGCGAGCTTCTTCCCCCTCCGGACGGCGACGTGCAACGCGGTCTCGCCGTTCCTGTTGCGGGCGTTCACGTTGGCGCCGGCCTTGATGAGGACCTCCAAGATGTCGACCGGCTTCTTGTAGTCGTCGTCTTCGGGGAGCTGGGCGACAAAGGCCGTGAGCACCGTGTTGCCGTATCTGTCGTAGTGGTTAGGGTCTACGCCGAGTTCGACGAGGTCCACGACGACTCTCTCCCGGGTGGTGAGGCGGTCCCTGGATGAGTCGGATAGCGATTTGTCGAGGACGGGCCTGTTGTGCTTGCGCTTGCGGCCGAAAGCGGCCGACTGCTGTGCCTCGGCGCCGGTGCTGGTGGAATGCTGAGGAAATCTGGCAAAGAGCGTGTCCTGGCTGAGGATGGCGTCAGCGAGGCAGTGTAGACCGTTTCGGCCTTGCGTGTCCTGTGCTCTCGGGTTCGTGTGCGCTTCGTTGACGAGCCTCAGGAGCGCGGCCTGCTGTTCGATGGGTGACGAAACCTGCCGCAAGGCACGAGGGTCCCGCGCCGGGGACATGTCCTGGCCGGCCGCGGCGGTGTACGCCCGGCGAACAGGCAGTCCGATTGGTGCCGACTCGGGGACGTTGTCAAAGGCATCGCGACGGCAGTACTCCATGGCATCGAACTGCTTGAGGAGGGCGTTCTTGGTGTCCTGGTCGAGGATGTCCGGCCCCTTGGAGTGCAGGACATGGCAGAAGTTGCGACCGTAGACATCGCGCGCGTACAAGAACTCTGCGTATTTCAAGTGCTGGAGGAGGCGGAAGAGAGAATCCGCCCTGTGCGAGAACCAGGTATCGTTGAGAACGTGCAGGAAGGTCTGGCCGGCGCTGTTTGTCGCCGACGGGTTCGGCGATGATTCGATGGCTCTGAAGAGGTGATCGTGGTGCGCGTCGCCGGCCGCGAGGAGGTGGAGGATGGTGTTGCCGAAGGCATCGCGGCTGTCCAGCCTTCCGTCCGGGGGTGCGCCGGAGAGGAGGACCTGTCGAGCATACGGCGACGGGCCGGCCCTGGTCACCCAAGATTCCTCGGTGAGCTCGTCGCTGACGTGGCAGAAGCAGGACCGCGTGTCGTGTTCGAATAGCCCCTCGGCGCAGAAGCCCCGGCCGTCCATGTGGCGATGCAGACTGAGGAAGTCGCCGGGGAGCGGCCTAGCTTCGGGGTCCGAGTTTCCTCGCGGTGCGTTGTCTTCGAAGATCCAGGAGGCCGGGTTGGAATCGGCGGTGCCCGGGCGGTCTTCGTCGACGGGTGACCGGTTGAGAACGGTGTTGCTTGGCATCGTGTACCGCTTGAGCAGCTTGTCGACTTGGCGGATGAACCCTGTCGAGTACTCTGACAAGACCTCCTGCAGGGTTAACGTGGTAGTTTGACGGCGGATTCCGACGTCGGGCGGCGGCGCGGACGCGAACTCGCTGGTGACCAGGGTCGGAAGTGGCTCCGCGGCGAGTGGGCGCCAGCCGGCAGACGGGGAGCGAGAGTGTTGGAAGGGCTGGAGGTCACGCAGGTTTGGACTGAATCCGGTTTCGTGTTTGAAGTCGGGGTTTGCGCTCGAGCGCGACTGGACGTCGGAGCAGATGGACCTGGAGTAGGTTGACGAAAGCTCGTTCTCCGGCGTGGTGTGGCGCGTGGGAGAGCTATCGAGAGCGCTTATACGGCGATCCATATCGGTGCGGGTTCGCGGGTGAAGCCATCTCGGTTCCTTGTCGAGTATGGAGTTGAGTTTCTTGTTGGCAGAGTCCTTTCTGCGCATTCCTGTCAGCAATCGCGGTCAGTGGCGGCTGCGAGAAGCTTGACGAACCCTGGGCAGTCCTTGTTTCCGGGGGTCGACTTATGGACGACCTCGACGATCTTCTTGAGAGGCAACGTGGTGTAGACGTAAAGCCTAGCTAATCTGCGCTCGGAAGAATCGTTCCACAGAGAAGGGCGACCAGTCTGGGTAGCGTGCGAGCTAGAAGGCGAAGCAGACATTGCGGTCGAGGTTATGGCTGGCGGCCACAGCCTTGTCACGTTTGGTGATGAAGAGCGTGTAAGTAAGCGGCAAGGAGGGTATCGAGTTATGTGAAGAGAGAGACTTGTCGCAGACGGAGCGCTGGACGAGAAATTGAAAGGGAAGACTCAATACGGGGGAAGAGACATGGTGGGCAATGAAGAGAATCGGAGCGGACCATGGTCATCGGAAGTGAGGGGGGAACGATCAGGCTATCAATGAGCCGAGAGATGGTGCATGCTAGCGATGGGCGAGAGACGAGGAAGGGAGGGACAATACATGGCGAGGGATTGCAGGATGCGGTACGAAGCAGGGGTCAGAATGAAAGACCAGACTAAGTAAGGCCAAAGAAGCGTGGCAGCCTGATTCTGATAATACCGGCCCCCCCCCGTCCGGCGGCCGGGGTTGGAAGCCGAGTAGCGCAGCAAGAAGTGAGGTCTTGAAGGTGGTCAAGCGGAGCCAATGGGCTTGGGATGTAAGATTAGGGAGTTGGCGCGGTGCATCAGTAGGCTGGAGCTGCAGGGCGCGGTGGCTCAGCCGTTGTGTGCCATAAGATGTGATGGGATGGGATGTATGAGAGAAACGGTGTGTGTGTGTTGGCGGAGGGATCTCTAGGAAGGCCTCTCATGACGGCGGCCAGAGGATGAGGGCGAGTTTCGTGCGCGAAACGACAGCAGGCATGGATCCAATTGCCCAAGGGCCGGACATGTGTTCTCGACTGTTTGTGTTATCTGCTTCTTGATTTAGGCACCAGACTAAACCCAGTCTCGTAGTGTCTGGGATTGTTCAGCTGGAGGTAGTAATCGATTCCTCCCAGTAAGCGCCCACTGCTACTGCTACCTCCCCCGTCCTTGTCATCGTCCTCGGCAACGGTTGTGTAGAGCAGTTGTGATTGTGGCAGAGGGAGATGGGAATGACTTCATCCCCGTCGGCGGAACAGGAAGATGGCGGACGCGCCGTGGAATGAGGGCTCCAACCAGAAGTAGCCGCAGCAGACATACATACACACACTCACGACTGCGGCTGTGGTGCAGCAAAGAAAATGGGATTGAAAAAACTGCCCTGTCAGGCAGAGTCGAACGGGCGGGGAAGTGAGAGTGTGGCGGAGCTGGGGGGCCCTCGTGCGATGCAAACAAGCCTTCCGGGGGTTGTACGGCAGTCCGCAGGGCTTACTCCCTCAAAACACAAGTGGATTCTAAAAAAGCCACTTTTTGCTTATAGGGCCACTCCTCTGTCGCAATATAATATTTACTTATGGCATAAATAAAATTATTGAATTAGTAGGATTAATTAAGCGAGGGCTGTTGCGAAATTGTACTACCACAATAAATTCTGTATACTATTGTATAGAGGTGAAAGGTCTTACTTACTTTTATATCTAATACTTTATGATAGTATAAAAGTGCCCTAATAACCACAAACTTGATTACTTTTTGGCTAAATTGGTCTATAAGTGGGCAACTTGTGTATTTTGTTCTTAAGATCTTTCTAATATTACTAAGCTAGATAAAATTGACTTTATGGTTATTGATAACTTTGAAACCCCTATTGACCAAGTATCCTCTTATATGCAACCTCCTAAGTCATCTACAAGTGTTAAAACTGAAGTACTATTTGTACCTGAAGCTAAGAATTTCCTCAAAGCTGCCCAAGAGGGTTCTTTTCAATGCGAATTGAGTATCTAACAGATAAAAAAGCTAACAAAGAATTCCCTATCTATTTCAATCAGTATTCATTTATGGCTTACTTCATATAATAAGACTGAAATTGATAGGGTTCCTATTACTATGTATATATGTGTAGTATTGCCTAAGAAGTTTAGTAGAACGTTGTCCTTTTTCTTAACAATGCTCTATATATGTTATTCTGATATAATACAAACAATCCTATCAAAGTTTACTATAGAGAAGTACTTTCTTAAGTGAGACTAGAAGGTAATGTATGTTAATCTAAAATACCTAACTGATATCTATAAATTCTAAAGTACTGTATATAAAGTAAAAATACTTAATGTATTCTTTAATAAAGTATCTATTTTTCTAGAGAAAGATATATATAGCCTCTTAGTTATGTTACTATAATGTATAGATATACTAACTCTAGCCCTAGAGGTTATAAAAAAGCAATAAAATATAAAAAAGACATTACCTTTAGACAAGCTTTAGCAGCCTAATAACAATCTATCTATATTAACAAGGTTAAAGACAGGGGCCAAGCAAAAGCTTATACCTAAGGCATTAGAGATAACTGAGTTATTATAAAAGCGTATAACCTATTAGAAGTATAGATACTTATAGGTTATTAAGGGTAATAGTCAGGAGTCTAAAATACCTATACTTAAGGATAAGAAAGACACTATAGTTATAGGAAAAGAGGGGGAAAATATAGAGGAATAATCTATATACTACTATATTCCTCTACCCCTAGTATATCTGTTTTAGTCTATATAAGTCTATTAATATTAATCCCATATCCTTGTAGTTGTTACTTAATCTATTCTACTCCTTCTGTCTGCCTTTCTAACTGTGAAATTACTAGCTGAGTACCAGACTGATGGTGTAGATCTAGACGATGCCATAGATATTCATATGCTTCAACCCGTGGATACATACTGCCTTTAAATTAGGTAACTTAAGTAAAGTTACTTATGTCTTTAAGAAGCTGCTCACAAAGTTAGAAGGTTTTATCTAGTAAGTACTAATTTAGTAATATTAATGTTATATCTTAGCCTAAGATATCTAATATTATCTAAAGCTTAGTAGGATTATATAAATAAGAGTAGTCTTAAGTAGATTCTTAATTAGGATAGTAATATAGCTGCTAAGGTTGCCTAGTAACTATATTTAGCTGGCTTTTCTATAAGCAAATACAATAGTTATTCTAGATATTTATAAAATCTATAAAGTCCTTATAGATTAAAGGCATAAAGATAAACAACAGTACAATCCTATTAATAAGAGAGCTTAGGTTAAATAATCTAAATACTTATAATTAGCTAAAGTATTTCTATATAATAATTAATATAATTATATAATTAAGAAATATATACTTATACGCTATTGTACTAAAGAAGCTTGATAGAGTTACCCCTACTAACTCTTAATCTTAACGTTATAGATACTTTTACTAAAGATCTAGTAGTTGCAAAACTGAATTAGGATATTTTATTCTAGTACTAAAGGGTTAGACTTTGTATAATCTTATGATAGAAAGTAGTAGCCTCTAGTAGTAAGTATAGTCTTAATACTACGATCTGACTGTATCTTATAAGGTATTATACCTTGTTGTGAAATAACATAGAGATATTAGTGAAGTATAGCCTAAGTAATATAGGCTTTAACTCCTATATAAAACTAAATAATATAATAAGAGTATATATTAATACTAGTATAGATTTCAAACCTCTATAGAAGGAGTTTATTATATATATTAATTAACTAAATATAATTTAGCCCTGGAGTTATATAGCCTTTCTGCTAATATTATATTTTATTAAGCTAGCTTATAACCTCCTTAGAAAAGACTGTATAATATGCTTTAAATAATATGTTATAGCTAATAACGTACCCTTGTTGTTGTATATAGGTATAAAGAAACTTGCGGCTAAAACTGTGAATCTAGTAGGTATTGTTATTGTTTATATAGAAGTATTTAGTTGCCTTACTATAAGCTATAGTAAGTTACTCTTTTAATTGTTACTACTATAACTAGTAACATTTCCATATATCTTTAAGTCTAGTTAGTGAAATTTAGAAGCCTTTATTCATATATTTATTAGTAAGTTATTAGTTAAAGAAGAGCTTGAATATATAAGAAAGAAGTGGTATAGAGAATTCTATTTAGGTTTTGTAACAAAAGTTATATTTTTATAAATAGCGCTCAAAGGTTACTAGAGATATCTTAATTAATTTAGATTTAAAAAGAAAAGAGATAATTATAGAGTATTTCTAGCTAGCTTAAAACTTTTTGTAGATATTGTTATAAAATAGCTTAAGATTGATATATAGGTGTGGTATTTTATAGGATATGTTATAAAGTTATATAGAATTATATAAAATAGTTTGTTTGGGTATTAAAAACCTAGAAAACTTAAAGGTAGGGTAGATCTATAAACCCCTGTATGCTTATGTATAAGGGTGCTGATACCTAAAAAAACCTACTTAAAATACCTTAATTATGCTTTTTTTATTGGGTTCTGTTAACCCCTGTATGTGTCCTTATATACCTGTAACTCCTTGCTTGAAGCTATGCTTAATTAACTATTTTGATAGCTAAATGTAGCTAGCTATATGGGAATGTGTAAATGTGTATGAGACTGTAAACTACTTATTAGAATTAGACTTGATCTTATGGAATTGGATGGGCTGGTCTAGGTCTGTATAATGTTATTAGTATTCTAAGCTATTCTATTATATATTTGTATATAAATATACTATAGCTAATATTATTAAGCTTGTTTATAATACTAACTAAGGTATTGCTTAAAAGCTTAAGCTAATGTAGGTGAATACTATGAATTATTATAAGAAAGTTTACTTTTGTATAGGAAATCTTAAGCTTGTGCGGGGTTGTAAGGGATAGAGTACTACTACGCTTAGTAGTTTTCTCTTATATAGGTTAGTACTAGGCTATATAATATCTTATAGTAGTATATAAAACTTACTAAAGCTATAGCTACTGGTACTACTATTATATATATAGTTACTATATATACTATCCTATATAAGCTAGATATAAGTTATAAAGGGTCTAAGACTTTTCTTATAGTTAGTATAGTAATCTATATGGTTTTTCTTAGTTCTATATATATAGATTATGATTATGTTAGTATTCTATATATAAGTGGGATTGAGGTTATAGAAGTATAATATTCCGTTCTTAATAGTGGTATAGAGATTAACTATGCGCTAGGGCTATTAAAGATATAAGCCTATATATGGATATGTAGAGTTATATATAAGATTATACCTAAAGAGGCAGATTACCTAGAGTAATATATATAGCTATAGCTAAACTTGTGTGACTAACTGTAGCTTTGTAAGGGTTAGTATAGGTTAATGTGAATAGCTATAGGAGTGTATATATATAGGCTAGAGCCCATGTAGTAACATAGGCTTTATTGGCTGGGGGCTGAGGCTGATTGCTTTTGCTATTGTCTATAGGAAGCTGTATGCCTCTGATTGTATTTGGAAGCTTGAGTGATATTATATTAGACTCTATGTGAGGATGTAGGCGGTTATAGGGGCTTGTATAAGACTTGTTAAGAGTATAGAGTAAAGGTTAAATGTATTAATATAATACTAGGTATATATAAATCTATATAAATTATTATAGAGGTTAGCTAAAATCTAAAAAAAAGGAATGTATAGGTAAAGTTATATAGGAAAGTATAGTTATAGTAATATAACTAGGTAAAAAATAGTAAAATACTATGTATTACTACTAATTATTATATACTAAGAAGAAGAGGTAAAAAGATATATTATTTTAATTATAATAACTTAGAGATTTAATATCTTATAATAAAAAGGTATAAATCTACAAGGGTTAGGTGGTATCGCAGGGTTAAAGTTAGGGTAACTTATGAAAAGTGGTGTAAGCGTGGGAAAAAAAAAAGAGGAATTAGAAAGCAATTACTAAGTGATAGAGGTAAATAGAGAGGGGGGGGGGCACTTTCTCATTCAGCCAATCAGAGCGTGTCAATTTAGTTTTATGTACAAAAGTGTATGTAGTTAATGCGAATTCTACAAAGGTGGGCAGGAGGGGTGGGTGTAGCTCCTTCTCTGTTTTGAGGGAGTAAGCCCTGCGGACTGCCGTAGGTTGGCGTGCTGAGAAGTGGTTCCTCGGGCTCTTTCACTACTTACTACTACTACGTATACTACGATGTAGTCCATGCTATGATACACCCTGGTCAATCGTGACATGGTGACATTGTGACAGACGAGAGGAACGAGTGGACAATCACAAGTGGCAGTTGGAATACACAATGGTGATGCGCAACGGAAAGAAAAAAGAAAAAAAGTCGAGGTCGGTGCCCAATGTGACAGTTCCTCATCGTCGGATACTTTTTTCTTTCCTTCTTCTTTCCCCGCGCACTCAAGCTCAAAGTCTGTCTGTCAGTCTGTCTTCATGTTTGCTCTTCCACTTCGGCCTCAACCCGATTGTGACATGTCTTGATCGATGACGAGCCGGAAACACCCAGCGCTAGTTGCGAAGACTCTGCCAGGATATGCTCCGAATCGAAAACGTAACCCATTGGGTCCCTGCTGTGGCCTTCGTATGTATCATTTGGAGCCACTGGACCGCCGGCATACTCGAACTCATCTACAACTTTTTTTGTGTGACACTCTCCCCCTGCTGTGCTCCGCCGCAAAAAGCCACCAAAATGCGGAACGCTAGCTGTGGCTTGACGCTAACTAATTACCCACATCGCAGTATGCCTCCCTAGGTAACTAACTATCCGTACCTGGGTACGAGCGGGCGGCCTCGATGGCCGCTGACATAGCCCCGATCAACTTTTGGTCTCCATTACACCATCATCTTTGCTTACGCCCAAGGTGGTCAGTCTCCCTGAGCATCATCGTTCATCAACGGGGCAAGATATTGACAACGAAAAACCCACGGCGTCACCCACTTGGGAACCTATGGCTTCTGCCCAACAAGTCGTGAGTCTAACCCGTTCTTTGACGACCAGCACCCGGGCACCATCGTCCGCACAACAACCATCGCCAATCCCGCGCTGCTCCGTCTTCAGTTCCGGTGCTCCTCCGGCGGGGGTTTGTCTGTTTCATTCCGAGAGGGCCGTCCATCCAAGCCTCTCGGAAGCTAATCCAGATCCAAGTGGCAAACTTCTCGGCGATACCATACGAACCTTGCCCAAGCTCTCCACACGCCCCGATCTAGAACCAGGAACCCCTACGCTTTTTCCAATTACCCTTTTCTCTTATTCCAACTTCATTGCCGTGACCCGAGCTCCATGCAGAGCCCCGCCCTATGCATTGTACTTTGGCACGCTTGCAGGGAGGCTGCTAACTGCCAGTCCACAATATTGACCCGTTCCTAATTCGATGCTCTCTCTCTCTCTCTCCCTCTCTCTCTCATATGACGATGCTGCTGCTCGTCAAGTGACCCTGAAGCCAAATCGATTCCTTACCTCTCGGTTCATCCGTCCCATCACCGCCAACGCAACATGCAGCATGTCGACTTTTTACGATTCCTAAATACGACCCTTCCATCCCATACCTATCTTCTCAATAACGCCCCCTCCCCATGCCTTTCACCCGTAAACCACTCACACATCGCCATTGTGTCCTGTCTGATACCAAAATATATCAATGATGATGTGTCTTTTTTTTTTTCAATTACAAGTGCTTCTCACTATGCTGCCTCTTGCAACGGAAATCGCGATTATCACCCGTCTTCGTGCTAGATGAGTCGACCGCTCAACTCATTTACATAAGGACCGCTGTTCCTCCTGGTTGTCGATGAAGGCCAGACCCGACCAACACATGCCATTCATCTTCCTTGATTGACCTTGACTGCCAACCATTTAGTGCATATTCGGCCTCTCCAACGTCTTTTCTGGTCTCTCCCGCCCCGCCACAAACCAACACAAGACAGACAACATGTCCGGATCTAGCTACAACCAGCGTCCCACGTCCAGGTACGCGGGCCGCCCCTCCCCTTACCGTACCTCTCCTCGTCCTAACACATTCCAGCTACCCCCAGTCGGCATACAGCGGCTCCGCAAACACTACTGGCCGGCCGCGTGACACCCCTACCCACCAGGCTCCTTACACCACATACGCAAGCGCATCAGACCCGATGGAGAGATTTTGGGTCACTGGTCAGGGGATCGACAGGACGCGCCATGCGGCCAACGAGCTGGCTAGGTTCAACCAGCAATGGACCTCCGCCAGTCGTTGACCAATGGGCCGGGTTACGAACTTGGGAAAGCCTCCCTCCCATACAACCTAGGCACTGTACAATGTTTCCATCCTGTATGATTAGTTAGTCGTCGATACCCAAGCAAACAAGAACGCGCATGCCAGATATCAATAGCCATTTGGGGGGGCAGGGGGAATGCTCTCCACCAGACACCTATTCATGAAACCCCTTCGTTCGGCCCCTACCTCTCACGATCTTGAGATCCGCGGCATCGGCACCGACCAAACCCGTGCACATATCTTCGGACGAGTAAATAGCAAAACAACCATATACGGTGCTGCTTTGACCCCTCCGCCTGTGTCCGAGCCAGGGGATGTCTCGGTTGACAGTCGGACGCCTCAGATATTTTCGCCGCACCCGGCCCCCCACGCTCCTCCGTTCTCATGGGCCCAGTTGGCCAAGATCTCAAGATGGGACGTGCGTGCTGGGTCTCCCGCCCAAAGATCCCGGCGCTCCTCACAGAAAATATTGACGAGATTGCGGAGGATGCCAAGTTCAACTTTGGTCTGATGTTCAGCCACGGGGACTGGTGATCGAGGACAGTTGACGGTGACGCGGGAGTGTGGTAAACCCGTGTATTTGGTCGGAATGATAGCCTCGGAGATTTGTTCGCAATCGCCAACATCTTGGGGTTTCCGCAGCGTCCAAAGCTAGTGTTTGATCATTAACGGCCTGCCATCTGAGCATCGTGCTGCCTGGCATGAGACGACGTGTGGTGTGGATAGCCCGCGATCGCAGCTAGGACGTTGCGTGTCTGGGAACGGGCGTCAGACACGATCAACATCGCGGCACTTATGGACGCACCCTGGCAGATTGCCCGTACTTGGAGGTACGTAGACGGCCGGAAGCGGCCTCTCTGACAGGCACTATAAACGGCTCGTCGATAACATAACGTCAACGGAGAACTGAAACCACAGCCCACAGACTGCGGGCACGTTGACTAGCTTACAAGGTGCACCCCTTGTATCGTTAAACGGACAAAGAACGACCGGCGGTTACAGCGTAATTTTCTGGAAGCCTCGGGGGGGGGGGGGTCTTGGCAGAGCGAGTGAAACCTTGATCCGCAACAGAGCCCGGGATGATGTTGGTATCTGGGGAACTATACCACAACGCTTCCGAATAAACCGAAGTGACAGGTCCCGGCTCGCCCCCGAACCGAATTCATGCCCGGAATGTCCATGATTGATTCGAGAATCCATATCATCCGGCCCGCGCTACCCACGATCCCCTGGCACCGGTTTGACCTTTGTTCGCCAACAGCCAATTAGCCAGATCCAGAGGCCGAGCTCGCGCCAGATGGCGAACAGTAGTCGGGCTGGTTTTACCCCCGTCGGCGCATGAGCCCGGTCACCGAGACACATCTCGACTCGGACGACTTGTGCTGGTGTCGCTTCAACTTCAACATGGCCAACCCGACCGCAAAATTCCGTTGTTGAATCACAATTTCTGTTTTGGTGACATCCCCCCCCCCCCCTCCCCGTCGGAGACGATTCCAAGCCGAAGCCACACCGACTTCGTCTTGACGGCAATCTTCAACCGTTGCATTTTGCAAATGGGGCCCGCCCCGATTTTAAATCCCAGTAAAGGACACCATGGCCGAAACAAGCGGGCGAAGAAAGCGCCAAGCGGACGATGAGGGACAGGACGTCGAGAGCCCCGTCAAGAGAGGCCGCCCCAACGATGCAGCTCGCTTCACGTGGCTCTGGTCGCCGCCGCGCCCGTCGGCCCTCCCCCCCTCGCCGGGCCTGTGGTCTCGTCCAGTCCCGGACGGCATGTTCCTCACCCACCACGACCTCCCGTGCTCCTTCTCCGTGCCCCCGGAGCCCGCGCACAGCAGACGACCCCGCCGCCGAGGCGCCATCTCGGCAACGTCCACAGCCGCGCCAAGCGAGTTGGACCGCCAGCTGGCGCAGCAGCTCCAGCAGCAGATCGCAGTCATCCACTTCAAGTCGGCGGCCGACCGTCGCCCCGCGCGGGGTGAAGGAGACGACCGCCACGACGAGGACGCCGAGGTCGACGGGCTACGACGTGGGCTCGAGTCCGTCCAGATCGACACCGCCCTGCCGTCCATCTTGGGCATCTCGATCGATTTAGATCGAAAGCTTTGCCTTGGAACCTCCAGTCGGTCATCCGAGGCTCCCAGACATCGAGGTACGTCGGCCGTCGCTCGAGTGCCACTATTTCTTGGCACTCCCCCTCCCTTCCAGGAAGGATGACGGAACACGATGAGTCTCGGATGGACGGAATCTACGCTGTCTCCTCACTGGCCACGACCCGCCCGTCTACGGCCACGAACCGCGTTCTACGTCGTCGATCAAACCCAAGAGTCAAGGAACACGGACATGGTTCTCTAACAACTTCGCATAGACAGCAGTTCACCCACAGGCTCGGGTCCGGCATCTTCCTCTTCCTCTTCCTCTTCCGCATGCTGTCACTTGTGGAAGTTTGGCAACCCTAGTCCCACCACCACCAGAGGCCCGAGTTCCGGTCTTCAAGTCCCATATCACAACGGGGACAACCTCCGGAAACACGTGAAAAGTAGCGACAATGATCTATGGATGCAGCCTCGGGCTTGAGAACGTGCTTTAGTTAATCCGTCAAGTCTTGTGATCCGACGCACCTTCTTCGCCCCTTGCCTCCGCCGGGAAGAAACGACACGCAACGTATAAACTGAGGGCTTTGTTTCGCATGAACCCAAACCGCAATAGTGCAATATGTATTATATTGAAAAATAGTCAAGTTGAATAGGTCCTGGGTAGCATGACCAAGAATCAAATGAAGAATTATGCACGGATCGTGGACGCGTGCGACAACATTCCGGTCGCTTCGACATCGCCGATCAACGCCAATTAGCACTCCATCTCTACCTTCACCTGGCTGTCGGAGGAGACGGGTTCGGCCGAGTGAACGGCCAGGATGCACCCTTCTCCTCCGTCGGACTACCAGCAAGGTCACCGAACGGGCTCACAGTCCGCGTCCGCCTCAACCACGACTTGCCCCCCTCCCCAAACTCGTCCGTCTCCTCGTCAACCCTGTCCAGCTTTTCATTCGCAGTCCCCGTGGGCGCCAGTGGTGCCGCCACCGTCGATGCCGACGACGACACGGACCACCCCCGATCTCTCATCGCGGCCGGGTTGGATGGCAACCCGCCAAACCCCGGGGAGTCATCCTTTGAGTTGGATGGGAACAGAGTAAAGGACGTCGGCTTTTTCGGCGAGGCCGGTACCGGCTTCCGCGCCACCGACGGCTCCCTCTGCAAGCCCATGCCCCCCGTCTGCGGCGCCGTGCTGCTCTTCAACGTCGTCCTCCGTGAGAAATTGGGCGTGCCGTCGCCGAAATCGCTAACAGCGTACCCTGTCCCGCCAGGAACTGCTGTACGCGCCGGCTCCGGTCGCGCCGGTGACATCGGCCGCTTGACATCTTGTGGGTAGCCGCCGGTGCCCATGACCAGGCCTCTGTTGTCCAGAGGCGAGGCCTGCTCGGGGTAGCTGAAATCGCGGCGAAACTCGCGTGCCGTCTGGTCTTTGCGTTTGTTGCGACGATAGCGCATGACGAGGTAAAAGAATAGCATCGTCAGGAGAGACGAGCCGACGATGGCTCCCACGATGGCGAGTGCGGCCTGTGTAGCCGACACTGCGGCACCTTGCGCTCGCTGCACCTGAGAATCCGCTTCGTCCTGTGATGAGGTTAATTAGATGGCGCTCACACCAAGGGAGCGGGGAAATATCGAGAAACGTACTCTCAGCCTTTGCACTAACGCGTTGGCCGACTGCGTGGCGGAGGCAATAGCACTCGCAGCGCTGGCGCTGGCACTGGACTGGGCGCTCGCAATCTGCACCGACGCACTGGACGTGACACTCGCCAGGTTTCGCGAGATCTGCTGGCTCGCACTCTGCCTCGCCGAGTCTTGAGCGTCGGCAATGCCCTGTCGCGCGCTCGCCTGTGCCTGCTGCACGGCGTTGTTTGCCGATGACGATGCCCGGCCGGCCGCGTCGCTGGCTTGCCTCGCCTGGTCCTGGGCCTGCCTCACTTGATCGTTTGCTTGTTGAACAGCTTCCCGGGCCGACTGAGACGCCGACGCGATGGCCTGCTGGGCGGAACGTGACGCCGACGCGATGGCATCGTCGGGATTGGTTGCGCCTTGTCGGGCCTTGAGGATTGAACCCCCAAAGAGGGCCGGTGGTGTGGGCACCGCCAACACGACACGCTTCTCGAGAGGGGCCGGTTTGCCAATGTCCGTTGACGCCGTCGGTGGCTGTGATCGTCTGGCCGAGAGGTCGACGAGCTCTTCGGATCCTGTCTCCCTTCGCTGATGCTCCACCTGCAACCCGCCGTCACCTCCCTCGGCCGGTCTCGCCCATTGTCCTTTTTCTTCGTTCGCTGCTGTTGCTACCAGAGAAAAGCAGAACCAGAAAGAAAGTACTAGTAATATTCGTGGGAGGCAAGCCTTCAGCATGATTTGATGTCAGTCGTGTCTTGTTATCTGTGCCGGCTTTGTCTCTGTAAACATATTCTTCAGGAGCGCATTGATAGTTTCCACCTCTGTCAACTTCGATGAATTATGAAGACGAAACGGACTATTAGAGAAATAAGAAAATCAAAACAATGACCAAAAGCAATGACCAAAACAAAATGAGACAGTCAGCGTAGGATACGGCGAGGTGGCAGTCGCCCGTGTTATAAACCACCTCGTCCTAACTGCCCAACGAGGAGCCCCCGGCCGCAACCAGTTGGAGCATTTCGGTGGCATTCTTTTGGTGGTACGCAGTAGCTTCTCGACCCTTGTCTATATAATAACTCTTGGCATCGCTTTCGGCTTCACTGGAAGCCAGAAGGGGGATCGCCATGACGATAACAGACGGGATGATAGATCAAATTAGCGCGGTACCGTCCCATCTTCTAATGCGGTAAGACGCTCAGGACTTAAGGTTGTATAATGCGTGGGGGGGGGGGGGGGTTCAGGGGTCATTCGGAAACAGCTTTGCTAGCAGAAAATGACAAAAAGTTAATGCCTGTCAAGGTGACATTCGCGGCATCAACCATCGATTGTGTTCCGGGCTGGGTCATGTTTCAACTGCCCACGAATGGACTAGGCGAGGCTCTGCTTGGACGCACACACTGAGAGGGGAGCCAAATTGAGAGCATCGTCTCGGACAGCGTCGATCCTCCAGCCGTTGGTGTCACACATCCCTGCCAGTCACTTGACCCGGGCGTGAGGGGATGCGTTGGAGGACAGAATGGCCGCTTGAGTGATGAGCAAGGACCGAGGGGAAAAGTGAGCCGCCCACCAACGCATTAGTAACCCATTAAGCATGCGATGTCTTTGTCGGGAGGGACCTGGTTTTCTCCCATCTATCGGACAGGAGACCAGAAGGGCAGGGAGAAGAAAAGCCCGTAGGATCAACAAGGAATTGGCCTCCGCATTCATGTCCCAGAAATCAACACAAGGTTTCGGAAACCGGCAACCTAAGCGGGGAGAACCCTCCGTGTCATCCATCGTACGAACCGCCCGCTGGATAGTTGGCGCGCGCGGACGAAAGGAAGTACGGATGACGGGTGGAGACATATTGGAAGAGTTTGAGAAACATTCTTCAAATTGACCTTCTCTATACCGGTGGGTGTCCCGGTCTTCTTTCTTCTCATTCTCGATCGTATTGATCTGTAGATACCTTCATATCAGCAGTTCAGCCAAACCCGTGCGTGACCGGCCAGCTGACGCGCTGTCCCGCCCATGCAAAACAAACCATGTCCACCAACGCCAGCCATGCACCCATCCTGACGGAGGATATCCCGATCCCTGCCAAACTGTGTGTGACCAACGAGTTGTTGCGGATGTGCCTGAAAAGAAGCTCAACATTCATTGAGAGACCAGACGAAGGGAGGAAAAGAGAGATGAGGAAGGCCGTGGGCCGCCGTTTGTCTCTGGCATCCGGTCGTAGGGCTGTACTACGTCTTCCATGCCTCGTGTTCCGTGCTGCCCGTTGCCCGGCGAGAATTGTCAGCTCGGGGCTGCACGAGTTTCTGCGAGAAGGTGGCCGCTTTAAACAGGCAGTTTGAACTTCTTGCCCTTCATCACCTTGGTATAGTAGATCCAGAAGAAGTCGCTGTAAAGGATGGTCTGGATGACGCCCGCGATGAGGGCGATCCAGTCGACCTTGTGGTTTACCTCGGTGAAGTAGCGGTAGATCCAGTTGGGGATGTACAGGGCGCGGTAGATGCCCAGGGCGAAGAGGTAGTGGGTGGTGATGGTCTCAGCCTCGCCGGTGCGCTGGAGCATGAAGAGCTGCGGCAGGATAGCGACAGCCTCCAGCCAAATCGAAAAGGCCCAAAGGATCTCCCAGAAAGTGTAGTAGTACGGGAAGAGAATGGCCAGGATGGCAGCGCCGCCGAGCAGATACTGGACACGGAAGGTGTCCTGGTTCGGGTCGTTGGTGGGCTTGTAGGCGGTCGTCATCAGGTACACGATGTAGCCCTGAGAGGTGATGAAGAGGATCTTGAAAACAACGTTCCAGAGACTTGAGGTCGAGAAAAGGTCTGGGAAGAGAGGGTCAGCTTTGCACTGAGTGGATGGGTGGGGGTATTGGTTGCATAGTGGCCATACCAAGATACCTGGTGATGTAGACCAGGAAGTAGAGAGCTTGCGATTTGAAGGAGATACCGGAGCAGCTCTGTAGACGGATTAGAAAAGGCGGCCAGGTGACGACGACGTCTTGGGCACCGCAGAGCTCACATTCAGCTGCACCATCTTGTGGAGGAGGATGCCAATGCTGGCCAGGTGGGACAAGTCCCCTGCAAGGCCATCTTGTTAGCCGACGAAACAGGCATCGAGAGAATTGCGCCAGGTGTTGGTTCGGCACGTACCAGCGATTCGGAAGAGATTGAGCATCGTTGCAGCGTGGGAGCGATGAGTCGTGAACCGATGGTTGGAGGTTGGGCAGCTTCAGATTGGTGGGAGCTTCAAGCTGCCAGTGACAGCTACGGGTCAGAGAGCGGTTTCGTAGTCGAGCGGGAGTGCAGCAGGTCTTGTATGCTTGGCTTGCCGTCGAGGGTCGCGGGGTTGCGTCGTGGTGTGTCGTGATGGCGACGAGGACTTGATAGATTGCCAGGGAGGGAGAGCTTCGGTTGCGTTCGACGAAGCTGGCAGCTGTTTTTTTCGTTTTTGTTTTTTTTTTGTTCTCTACTCAGGTTTCCAAGGTCGAAAGGACACGAACGCGATTGCAATCCCATTGGAAGCTGGAACGGACCACTCAAGCCACGCACACACACACTGACCAGGCCAGCTCAGCACTTTAGTTCCAGGTTGCCGGTTGCCGGCCTTTGCCTCGCCTTACCTAAGACAGAGTTTGGCTTAGCTAAGGTACCTAATGTGGATGTGAAACAGTCAGAGGGGGGCACAGAGGGTATCCACAGCGGGTAGCTGCCTTAGTCGCCAGGAACCAAAGGAGAGCGAGTGCTTTTTCCGGGTCACACCCACTTCTGTTTGCTGAGGTAATGCTGGCGGGCTCCCCGAAGAATAGCGGGTATTTCGGGACCAATCCCTAAGTCCAGGCCGTCGGAGGACGGTGCTTCCAGGTGGCCGGGTGTGTGACGTATTACAAAGCTGCCTGCACTTACAAACCATCTGAATTGCCATCACGAGGGGGCTATCTGCACCTCACTAAGTGCATTTCCTACGCATTCCACGACAGTCCGCCACCAGCCGTATATAATCCCGCGGACAGGAGATCGATCGACGAGCTTCTGCAACCCTGTACATTCATTTCATATCACACAAATATTCAGAAATTTGATCAAACCCTTGAAAATCGCCACATCGTGTCAACAAGCATGGCCGGACCGAATGCTGCCGAGTTCGACTACGACTCCTCCGACGAAGCAATCACCATCACTCTCACCCACCGCAACACCCCGCACACCTTCAAGTTTCCCTCGGACGGCACAATCACTCATCTCTCCGAAGATGTCGAAGACACCCTTTCCATCCCTCCAACGAACCAAAAGTTCATCGTGCCGAAGCTCGGTCTTCTGAAGCCTCCTTTCAAGGATCCCAACATGTCCCTCATAACCCTGCAAGACAAGAAAATCATGCTCATGGGCGTCGAGGCCAAGGAAGTCGCATCCCTCCAAGCCGCATCCGAGTTCGCCGCGAAACGAAACGCCGCCCGCAGCGCCGCCCGGCGGCAAAATCGCCCTTTCCGAAGACGCGACCAGGGCCTTGCGCAGGCCGACAGCACATACACATTCCTCTCGGTCCGGCCCCTCGCAGGCCTGCCGCATCCCGAGCGCTCCCTCGCCCTTCTCGAGAAGCTGAAGGAGGACCCGGGCATCCGCGCCTCGATGCGCAAGCACAAGTTCAGCGTCGGCCTGCTGACGGAGATGGAGCCCCTGTCCAACACTCAATCCAGCCATGAGGGCACCACGAGACTGCTGGGTCTGAACCGCAACGGGGGAGAGGTCATCGAGCTGAGGTTGAGGACGGATGCCCACGACGGATACCGGGACTACAAGACCATCCGCAAGACGCTATGCCACGAGCTGGCGCACAACGTCCACGGCCCACACGACAGGAATTTCTGGGATCTTTGTCACCAAATCGAGCGCGAGGTGGACGCCGCGGACTGGAAGCATGGCGGGCACACCGTCGGGCAGCAGTCGTACTATGCGCCAGTGGAAGACGAGGAGGAGGAGGGGTTCGAAGACCACGGGGGCTGGGAGGGGGGCGACTTCGTGGTTGGCGGCAACGCCGCCAACACAAAGGGTCTCAGCCGACGAGAGATTCTTGCCAAGGCGGCGGAGGAGAGAGTCAAGAAGATGAACATGGAGAGGCGGGACGGAGGGAAGCCTGACCCTGGTCCGTCGTCCTGAGTCCCGCGCCCGCTGAGACGGGGGTTTGACTCTGTGGTTTGATGTCTTTTCTTCTTTTTTTCTTTTTTAACCATGTGAATTCTAGCATTGCGCGGCGTTGGTGCACTTTGTGGGACGAGCCATGAATCGGCCTCAGAAGCCAGGACACTTTGATAGTAAAACTCTCGTGACGCATGTTTTGATATGTGCGCAATGAGTCATTAAGATGCTATCGCCTTCTAATCCCATGCATGTGATGGTGACTAGCAACGTACAAGTCTACCCGAGGGACGATGCTGTTCATGTTGTTCGGACTCCGTCGTCGTGATATCCGCTGTGAAATGGAAAAGAAACCCGAAAGAAAACAGGCGTATGCGACCTCGTCCGAGTATCGTCCCTGTATGCAAATCCCCGACGCTGCAACTCCAAATTAAATGCCACGACACGCCCTATTCCGAAAACGCCGCCAAATGCATGTACGCAAAGTTGAGTCGCCCAAACTGCTGCGATTCCTTTTCCCGGGACCATCGGAACCCAAAGACATCGATCATGATCCAAATCCCAATAGTCTCATCTGCTAAAAGACGGGAAGTAGAAGAAGTAACGCCCCGTGTCTCCCATCTATTTTTGAGTCTTTTGCTCGTCCCACTGCGGTGCCTTGATCCATTCCTTCTGCTCGGGCTCCCATTTGTGTCTGCATCTCGTGTTAGCTGTAAACTTTGAGAAAAAAGAAGTCCAACGCGCCCCCCCCCTGACCCCTGGGAAATGGAGTCAAGTGTAAAAGACTGCAGAGCAGATGTTCGACTTACCCAAGCCACTCCGTGGTCACCAGGCTCTTGCTGCCGTACTCGTCGGAGAGGATGCGCTCGAAGCTGTAAGGAATGGTGGCGGTGACGCCCTCAAACTCGGTTTCGCGCATGGGGAAGAGATCGGTAGTGCGGTAGCGGTGGTAGTTTTTGCAGCTCCAGATACCTGGCATGCCGGAGGGGTCGCGCTCGGCGAGACCGGTGATGTCGACGAAGGCGCCGTTGGCCATGTTGATCCAGCGGGCGTCGATAATGTTCTGACCGTCGCCACGGTCCTTGTCGGTGCCGTGGGGGTTGACGTCGAGAAGGTAGCGGTCCCTTCTAGCATTGCCGTCCTCGTCGGTCCATTCGTAGTCGTGCTCGGTGCGGTTTAGGTTCTGGCCCATCCAGTAGAGAGTCGCCGTTGAGACCTGGACGTCGAGGTCATAGTCCCACGGCATGATCTTGCCGTTCCACCACCAGCCCAGCAGAGTGCCATGCGCGAGCCATGTCTCGACCTTGAGCTTCTCGGTGGTGATCAAGTAGGAGCGGATGAGGTGGCGCAGTACGACGCGGTGGTCGTCGTAGCCCACAGCCTCCTTGAAGTAGCGGATATCGTAGTGTCCCAGCTCTTCGCCGCAGCAGGGCTCGTGGAAGTACTTGGTGTCTGCGCGCTTGGCCAGAGCTGGTGATGAATCCCGGATGTTGTCTCTGGGAGGTTGAGAGGGTGCTGCAGCGACTGAGGTGGTGAGACCCAGCAGGGCGAGGGGGAGAACCAGACTGAAGCGCATAGTAGCAAGATGTGTGGGTGTCGATATGTTACTTGAGTTGGGTTTCGATAACCGTAATCGACTTCGCTTGGTCTATATTAAAGACGGGAGAATTACGTTGACCCCCAAAAAAGAAAATAGACAGACGGCTGTCCGTGGGAGGCCTCGCAGGGTTTGGAGTTTGAAGTGTGCGGGATGAGGCAAGAGGCAGTCGCGAGAGTCGAAACGCAGGCCGTTGGTTGACAGGAGCGAGAGGACTTATTCAGTGTTGTTGAGTAAATGCAAACTCGGAGAGCTATGTACTGCTGCAACTGTTGAGGAGGAATAATCAGAAAGTCCAATAGTCATTCGCTTATTTGTGCGAAACACTCTGAAAATCGAAAAGCCGGTCCCTGGGTATCGTGGAGGTGAGGTTGGTGAAGAGGAAGTCGAGGCGAGGCGGCGGCAGGCGTATAAGTCAGACACTGGCAGACGGGTGTGGACGACTAGGGCGTAGTGGGTGAAAGGATAAAAAGGGCACCAGAGGAGGTCGAGTCTGATGGTGGGGGGTCGTCAGGAGGTTCATATAACAAGAATATCTGAACACAGGATTGCCAAGAAGTAGGGGGCGGAAGGGACAGAAGATAAAACCGGAGCGGACATCTGGAGTGAAGCGCGGCTGGGCAGGATGATATGTAAAATAAAAAAATAAAATAAAAATGGGTGGGATGGGGATGAGTGCAGCAGACGAAGGCGTGTGAGAGCAGGGAGGGTGTGTATAGCTTGGACTATCCGTACCTCGCCATGGCAAAGAATCCCCACGCCCAGAGAAAGTAACCGCAACTGTTGACTAGTAAACTTGGCTGTGTGTAGTATCCGTACCTAGGTTAGGTAGTGTGCATAGATACGGTGATTTTTGCTCGCCAAGAAGCTGGGGTTGCGGTTCGTTGCTCCATCCTTTTCGAGGATTCCTCCCGCCTTCTTTCTACATACCGTTCCTCTCTGCCCCCTATTCGCCTTTGTCTTTCCAGCCCAACCAACCAGACCGAGCCGACGATAGGAAGGCCGGGCAGGCGAGATACAGGTCAGAGAGACTGGCTCCAGGCCTGCCCCGCCAATCGTCCGGCCGCAGATAGCGGGCCTCCCACATTCCTTGGTGAAGCGAAGGGTGCATAGCCGGTGCGCTATGCGCCATGTTTGAGGAGCATACGTAATCCCGCATAAAACTACTAAATTCAAAGTCAATCAGGCGAGGAGAGAAGTGTGCTGGAACTAGGTAGGTAGGCTGGACTGTTGCCGGTAGCCGGTAGCCGGGATCAAGGGCTACCTAGTGTATAGTGTACAACGAGGACGACGACGACGACGACGACGACGATGGTGAAGATGATGACTAGCGCGAGTGACAAGGACACACTGCCCCAGGCGCAGACCCACATCTCTTTCCCATTCCATGAAGCTTAATTGTTAATTAGAACACGTGCTAGCTACCTAGGTAGTAAACTAGGTACCTGCCTGCATTATAAAATCCGAGGAAGCGCTCGGACGAGGGGTCAAAGAAAATGGGACAGGATATCTATCACGAGACCCAAGTGAGAGGCGGAGTTGACCTACAGTGACAACAGACACTTTGGTACGGATACGGATACAGGGTGAAGATTGGATGGGGAGTATCCGTACTACTAGTAGTAGTGTACCAGGGAAAAGAAAAGAAGAAACGCCCTGGTCAGAGAGGAGAGCCGTGCAGGAAGGATCAGTGTCGTGTGCTCTCCTTCTGCCCCTGGTGTTTACTTGGTCCCGGGCGCCACATGAGCCGCTAGCGGTCTTGGTATTATCCCGGGGGGGTGGGGGGGGGGGGGTTTGGACTTCAAAGTCGGTGGTGGCACGAGGGTTAAGGGAATATATTCAACTATCCATAACATCTACTCCTCCCGGTACAGCCCCAGTCAACCCGTCTTTCGGTAGAGATCCTTGTAAACAGAAAACCATTGATGCAGATAGGAGCGCTGCTGACCACCACCAATGCAGGCAAGTGCCCGCCCACCTAGGTACTCAACAACGTCACAACGGGACCTTCTTTTCTTTTCTTTTTTTACCTTCTCCATCGAATTGGAGAAGCCCCTGCTCGCTCGTCCAGTCTGCGATCGACATGTCCACCGCCTGCTCCAATTCAATGACGATCTCATTTCGCTCACAGCGTCCTCGGCGAATGGGGATGGGATGACTCCTGGCTAAAGTGTCGCGTGTGGTGTCGTGTGCCATCCTCTCTTCCAGCACCATCGGATCCTCCCAATTCATCCGAACGGGACAACCACCAAGCGACGAGGAGAGCCCGACGCTGTGGCACACCGACGCTACGCAGCTAACGGTCCATGGAACATGGTACTACGACCAGACACGGACGCAAACTGCCCCATCGGATCAAACAAGTTGGGACAAAACAAAGCGGCTGTACATTGAACGTACGCACTGTCTTGGGAGTCTCAATCCGCCCCTCTTAGTGTCCTTCAGCCTGCTTGCTTACTCCAATCACCCGTCTCTCTTGGGGCCCCTCCGTCTTGGCCTGCCTCGGCTCCGCTCATTGTGCACATAACGACGACACACGTTGAGCCCCGTTTCGCCGCTTGGCATTTGCACTAGGACTTGTGTCAGACTGAGTCCGCCGGACTGCAGACGCATTGCGGCCATTCGTTGCAGGCAACCAGCCTCATGTCGTTCAATGCCTGCCTCTATTCCGCCGGGCGTCCAGCCACCTCGCCTCGTCTTGCCTCGTTATCCCCATTGGGCACGATTGGCCTCACCCCAAGCCTAAACAAACGTCTTACCGAGAGAAGCCCGACGGGATACAGGTACTTGTCGTCCACTTCCAAGCAGACTCCAATTGCTGCCAGCCGCACGCTCAGGAGTCAGGATGCAGGGAACCGCCTCCTCCTGCTATTGCGGTCGTCGAATGCCACTGCCACGTTTGCATCTGGCCGAATTCAGAATCAGAATATTGAAAAAGAAAGCTTGGAATACTCCGTGCAGTACTGGTAACTCGCCGTCTCGCCGTCTCGCTGTTCCGCCGTCTGACACGGGATACCTTGGCAGCTACTCACCAAACCCCTTCCGTGCGACCTACCTACTGACCCATTGGCATTTGGCGGCGACCGGGCCCACAGTGACGCGTGGCCCTCTTGCTATACACACCTGCCACTTTCCCTTTTCCGTGTAGTGTAGAATAACGGTTGTCTTGCTGTCTTGGTCCACCACCAAGTCAGGAAACGTCGGATGCCTCTGATTGTACGGAGTAGTGTACCTCTTTTCCCGCCCTGCCCATTCGCGTATCCTGCCATATGCCTCTCTATCCGTCTGATTCAATGCATGGAACCGGCAGCATATTAAGATTGTCTCCTCTGCCCACCCAAACTGTGGCGCCGCCGTCCGTGGCCCAAGGCCTTCCGCTCCGCCCCAGCTCCCGCCTCCAGCCGTCGACAGTCGTCGGGAGTCAGTTAGCGCCGCCGCTTTCGAAGCCGATACCCATCTTCAAGACGCTACTCTGCCGCTACCGGATATACGGCTGGCAGCTAACACGTGGCATTCGTCGCCCGGGTTTCATCTCTCGTCTACCCACGGCGAGTCGTCACTGGCCGCGTGGTCTCACGTAGCAAGATCGACGGGGCCCGGCATCGTTTGCCGGAAAGATTAGCCGCAATCAGAAAGCAACCATGGGTAGTGGTAGCTTGGGGAGCGTTGCCCAGTGCCAAACTGCACGCAAAGGGAGGTTAAGGACCTCGAACTAAAAAGGGCAGACGGGTATCTGCGACGCGCCTTCGCTGCCACACGGTTTGTGGCTGTATACCTCGGCACCGAGCCGGCCAAAATACCGCTAACGATAACAAAACGACTGCAGCCCAGTCATCAACCCCCCTCCCCTTCCACAATGTCAACATGATCGTCCTGTCGCGTGCCCACCGTTGAGCTTCCTCTGGGGGCGGGGGAATGCCCGCAGTGGATTGTGGGCGGCTGCGGGTGAATACATTGGCAGCGCTGGCCATCTGCCCACATCCCGATTCAATACCATGCGTCTTCACGTATCACCCCCCTCGTTCTACCGGGCTGTAAGATGGTTCTATGTATTTCCGAACCAGGCTGGCAGTGTGTTGCGACTCCACTGGAGAAAGTCGACTCACCAAGGTTCCCTCACGGTAATGGGATCGAAAACAGATCCTGATTCTCACTGCCCCCCCCCTATCTCCGTCCGACGCTGTCTTTCCGACCCTGAGCCCGCAGACCATCGCGTCTGCCCCGCTGTCAAGTGGAGGGCGGAGTAATGCAGGTAAGCATCGTAAGAGGCGAAGAGAGTCACCATCGAGGACACGGGGGCGGGTCTCGAAGAGGCTTCAGAGTAGGAGGAAGGGCGACCGGTCCTTCCCGTGAGACAGCGCACAGCAACTTGCAGGCGATTGGCCGACGTTACTGACTGCCAAGCATCCACCTACGACGGAGGCTACGCCATATCCCGACGCAAGCCCGCTTCATGTCCTCACGCGAGTCCCAATGACCGGTGCCCTCGCTGAGGATGATGATGTGTGCACCGTGTCGGGGGCTTGGCAGGCTTCCGGGATCCAGGGAGTGCGCAGCATCCCTCGGCGATACCGCCACCCCGCGTCCCGTCGAAGGTCCTTCCGTGGCCTCGCCGCTCTGCTCTGCCCCGAACCCGCCGCGTGCCCCTCAGGGCGAGCGCGCCGGCTCATCCGCCGCCCAGGGCCCCCGTCATCCCGGCCGTCGATCCGATCTTGATATCTCTTTCGGGGTCTTGGCGAGTTCTTGGTAGCGGTCGGCTGGTTCTTTTGGATACCGAGCTTTTGGGCCTTTTGCTTGTGCGTGTCCATCAAGGCCCTTCACCATATCCTGCCCAGAAACAACGCGCTGGCTGAAGTGTTCCACCGCTTTCCTTGGGTTTTCACCAATCAACATATGGACTGCTGGACTGTGACGATGCCCTGGTTCGGGACGGACTTCCACTGCGGTGTCTTTTTTCGAATACGCTGGCGCTGTCTGGGGAAGGGCTGGGACGAGGCCATGCGATGTCGCTTCCCTGACTGGTTTGGGCCTCGAAACAGCAGCTTCACTCTTAATTTTCCTTTAAACATGGCCTCTGGCCTCGTAGACTATGGAGTTACGGCCACATGTCATCGGTGGTGTAAGACGGCAATATAGCATGAGATACAACATCAAGCTCCACGTGTAGACTGTTGAAGATGTCAAAACACCAATATATGGAATAGGAGACATGTGAATAACGTCACGGATCTCATGCCCGGCCGCCTATCCAATATATTTCATCCCACCTTCGGAATCATAAGGCCACGGATACTCGTCACGGATACTTGTCACATTGTGTCGCGAGGCATGTGTGTGTTACGACAATGAGCTGTGCTGGTCGAGATCCTCGAGGCTTCCCCGCCCTAGGACGTTGGGTGTCGGCGGAACTTCTTGTAATTCCCTGCTGCGCTGTGCGCAACCTCTTCTTCTCTGAAAGACGCCTAAGCCTCGAGGGACAGTCCGTTGCCGGGCAAGTTGGTATGATATGCAAGTCGCATATTCACAACCTTCCGGCAATGACGTTGAGGCAGCGGCAACCCGTTGGAACGGAAGGTATGTCAGGTGGTGGGAGTGAGGTAAATATATGCCAATGACTATTGTTCATGTACGAGCATCGGGCTTTCATACAGATGCAACTCTTGATCCACTAGGTAGTGCGACCCAACCTCATCGTCAGGTCAGGGGAGCGGCATCATGTCTAGTCCGGGACTCGTCGCTCACCGTTCGCTTCGCTGTCAGTCTGCTCCGCCCGGCTAGCTTTATGACATCGCAAAGCATTGTCTTGCCGGGCCATCTTCGCGGTGAATTGCCATAACAGGGTCCTGGCTTAGGATGGAACTTTATTGGGCGTTGACAGGAGTACCAACCCCAGTATGGGCGAAGATCTAGGTAGCCGCTATTCGTGAACTGGAAACGTAGCCTATCCTGTTGGTCTGCAGAATTCGGACTGAATGACAGCGCCAAAAGCCCACGCCTTTGTGTGGCTTGGACGCATTCATGGAAGATGAGATGACCGGGTGTGGGGTTCGAGCACATGACACATTCAGTCATGAGTCGGGCGTGTGTATGTTGGGCACGCAGAGTTGGTAACCAGACCGTGTTAACTTGCCAGGCACATGTTCAGGATAAGCGGACCCCTGGCCGTCAATGTTCGAATAGGCTGTGAATGTCGTCGTAGATATCCATATTGTGACATATGCTCCTCGTAGACAAACAGGCCCCGGATCGAATGCTCTCCCTTGGCTGGCCTGGCCATTGACGACCCGCTATGCAGTTCCAAGAATCCGGGGCGTTGTCCCCCCCGCGCCGCCATCGACGACCGACGCAACGCAAAGCAGAAGGCCGTAGAATGCAGCCCATGCCCCCGTCTCCTCTTTATGGTATACCTCCGGCCAGGTTGCCTCGTTCCAATTACCATCCGTACTGTGTGCTTCTCCCTTATCGCGAATATGGTTTGTTACTCATGGATCCTTGTCCGAGCACGAAATATCATAGTCGGATATTGATATCCAGGCACTCGACGCGCCATTCTCTTCGCCCGAGGAGGCTGCGTAGCCATTCGATGCCCAGCCCGGTCCACTCCTGCCTCTGCCTCGCAAGCTCTTCCGCTGCAGCGCCGGCGAGCGCGCTGGCGGTGGAGTTGATGACTTCTACAACAGTGGCATTGAAGCCGGTGTTGGGATCGAAGTCGGGCAGCTGGGATGAAGTGGGCGGGCGGGGCTGGAACCAGTTACTGCTGAAGTCGAAGAAACAGCGATCGGACCAGTTGCAGGAGGTCAGGAAGAGGATCAGCAAAAGAAAGCTGCAATAGACGCAGGGGCGATTAAGGAAGTATGTGCAGATGAAGAAGAGGAAGATGAATGCGGGCGAGGCATTGGTCGGGATGAAGAGGAGGGGCAGCCAACTGGAATCGCCGTTAGTAGGGAGCCCGGTAAGGCAGGAAGGAAGCACGGATTGGAGAGAGGTTACCTTCGCAGACAGAACATGATGGCAGCGGCTGTTCTGCCCTTGTGCCGGTGACGTAAAACGAGGCGGGTGTGGGAGAGCCCGGAAAGGTCGACGATTGCGGGATGCCCCAAGCGCAGTACGTAGCACGTGTCTCTACTTGTAGGCCGGACGCGCTGGCTGACGGATCGAGTGATGGTCGTCTGCGTTCCTGTTGCTTGAGGGATGGTTTAAGGCTTCCGAGTTTGCGAGCGCGGTGGGATACGAACTCTGGGGCCGAGTGCACGTGTATTCCGGAACGAAAGTGAAAGTGGTGAGATGGATCGGCGGGTGTGGATGTGGGAGTGGAACTCTGACGCGGAAAGGGTCCCCTGCGTGCGGTGCGATATGTTTCTCAATAGATCGGTCGCAAACCGGAGGCGAAGGACAAGAAAAAGGAAGAAGAGGAAAAGAAACCAAAAAGAGAATTGCTAGATATGTTTGAGACAACTGGCCGGCTTCCTTCTAGCACGGGCGACGTTATGGAACGCAATTGCTGGACAGATTCTGGTAATGTCGACCGAATGGCTGGCTACCTAGCTGAATGCGTGCAAGGTAGGTAGGTAGGTTGCTTACGTCAGACTTTTCCCCAAATATCTACGTACCAAGCAATACCTAGCAATTCTGCAAGCAGCACCGCAGCCAAAGCAGTACTGTAGGTAGCATGGAGGAAAGGCCACCAGTGGCACGGCCCCACGTCGACTCTCGGCAGCACAGACCACCTGCATCTCTCCTGCCTGTCTGCCCAAAGCGCCAGTAGCGTACCGGTGATCACCCAAGCTCTGATTTTCTTACGGCGAACTGTGTTTACCTACCTAGGTAGGTAGGCACCTACCTACCTAGTACCTGAGCTGCCAGCCTTGCTTGCCCGCCAAAGTAAGGTAAGCACCATCAGGACCACCAAACAAACCAACTCTACCTTAGGTACCTTACCTAGGTACCCACCAACCTACCTACTGAAGGTCACCCTCAAAAGCTGGGCTTGCTGCATCACGTTTGATGAAGGGTACATAGATGCCACATCTTAGGAAGGGTAGCAAAGGGGTCAATTGGAGAAAAAGAATAAATAAAAAAAATGTGGGAGGTATAAGGAACAAAACGTGAAGGAGTAGAAGAAAGAACAGTTCAAACAAAAATCAAGTCGCCCCCGGTTCGTTTGTCCTGGGCTCCCGCCTTTCAACCACGTCACACCCTCCCCCCCTGCTATTTGCCCTCTCTCTTCTCTCTCCCTCCCTCCCTCCCTCTCTCTCTCTCTGGCGCTACGGATACATCGACAGGGTTGTCTCACCTTGGGTCCTGGCGTTGGGCTCAGAAATCGTCCAGCCTCCCAAGTCATACCATTTCCGTCCCAAAATTTATTTTTCGATATCCCATTCTTCGCTCGACCTTTGCCTTCTTTCCCTCCTCCTTCTCTTCCTCCTTCTCCGTCACAACCTCTTCAACCCCCAATAATATTGTCAACACATCTTTGTGTCGCGACGGAAGGGTCCCCTTGTCAATTGCCCTTCGTTTCACATTCTCTCCGCATCTCCCTCCCTTCACCCCCTCTCTATCCCCATTGACGCCACCATGGTGTCTCCGATGCCCCCGGCGCCGACGCCCCCCGGTGGCAGCATGCCTTCAAACGGTGATCGCAGCAACAATCTTCTGAATCTGCTCAAGTTCAGCGGTGTCGGCGGTCAAGCTTCACAAGCTGCCCAGGCCCGCCAGGAAGGCTACCAGCCGCAGCAGCAGCAGCAGCAGCAGTCGCCGCATCACCAGCACCAGCAGTTGCATCATCAATCTCAGCAGTCGCAGCCCCAGGCTCAACAGCCTCAGCAGCACCACCACCACCACCATCATGGCCACGAACCTTCCTCGACGATGCCTTCGTCTATTCCGACCCACATCGTCGCACCAGCCCGCGCCCCGGCCGATCCTACTGGCCTGCTCGCCGCTCTGATGAAAGGAGCACACGATGGCGAGGAGTCGCGACAAGAGCCGCCTCAAAACGGCTCCTTCTCGACTTTCGGCGCATCGTCGCCCCCCGACGATACGCGCGCCTACCTGCTGAACCTGCTGAACCGCCCGAAGCCCAGTCAGAACGACATGCTCCTGGCCGAGTCAACTCGTTCCAATGCCCCGCAGGCCGGCGAGAACATCCTCCAGAGGGTCCTGGCCGAAGCTGGTCAAGCTCCCAACATTCAGATGCCCTCCAACTCGTTCGACTATGACCCCAGCAGCTACTCTCAATCCAGTGGCAACTACGGCACGTACTCGTTCCCTTCGACTCAGGACTCGAACCTGCACGTCGCCCAGCACCAGCAATATGGTTACAGTGCCCACAGCAACAACGGCCTCGACGAGTCCCAGATTACCTCGCCACAAACCCGCACACCCAAGTCTGGTTCCGTCTCGGGTATCGCCCCACCTCAGTCGGCTGGCCAGTCGCCTGCTGGCCCGGCTTTTCAGATCCTTAAAAAGACCCACGACTCGCCGAGCTCTCATTACTCCCATCATGGTAATGAGACGAAGCGCATCCACAACGAGGGCAGCCCTCTTGCCAGCCCTGAGCGTGTCCGCCACAATATCGGTCACTCTTCTTCTCCTGCAGACATGCTTGCCAACCCCACGCCTCGCTCGATCGCCTCGTACGTGAGCGCCCCGTCTGCTGCCGAGAGGAATAAGGAGACCGTTTCTGAGGCAATCCACGACATTGCCCAGCAAGCCGACTACGAGGCTCAGCAAGCTCTGGCCCGCGCTGAGGAAGAGCAGTCGCGGCCGGAATACATGCAGGACCTCGAGAACATGGACTCGGCGCGCACCGAGAGGGAGTTCGAGGAGAGCGCCCACCATGCCGCCCAGGCCATCAAGAAGGAGCTCGACCGCGAGGAGAATAGGGATCTCCTCGAAAAGGTTGTCTCCGCCGAGGTGGCTGAGGAGGTCCGCGAGATCATCGAGGAGGCTGCTGGTCACGCCGTTGCCGACAGCTGGGAGAGCGCGGACCAAGACGAGATCGTGGTGATTGAGGAGGAAACTCCCTCGCCCGTCAAGGTCTTCAACTTCCCCATGAAGCCCTGGATCTCGATTGCTCTGCAGGACGGCGCCACCGAGCCCCGCCCCCAGTTCCGAGACGAGGCCATCATGGATATCGCCCGTCTCAAGAAGGAGTTTGACCAGATCGACCGCAACCTCTACACCGCCACCGAGAACTACATGGCTTATGGTATGTCCAAGGCCGGTGGTCTTCGCGTCATTCGACAGGACGACGGCAAGGACGCCAAGATCTTCACCGACACTAAGGACCGCATCTTCAATGTTGCAATGTCCGTCACCCCGCCCGACCATGCTAGCACCCACCGCGAGGCCATTATCGGCACGGGCATCAGCGGCACTGTCTACTGGGTTCAGATCAAGAACGGCGAGAAGGATCACATTGAAGATGCCCACCCGGAGCAATACGGCTTCGCTCTGCCCCCCATGGCTTCCCACGAAGGTGGTGACGCCCCTGGTGGCGTCCTCAAGACCCGCGCTCGCCCCTCGACGATCCACCCCGAGTTCTTCGCTGTTGGCCGCGGCAAGTCCATCAACATCATTTGGCCAACATTCATCATGCAAAACAATCTGCTCAAGCCTGGCCACGACCGTGTTGTCGACACGGAGAAGTTGGCCAAGCAGTGTTCGTTGAAGATCAACACCGGTAAGGCCGGCAAAGACTTCACCTTCAGTCAGGACGATAGCGTGATAGTGTCTCTTGACAAGTCCGGACGCGTCAAGTTCTGGGACGTCCGCGACCTAACCGCTGCCAAGGAGGGCAGCGACCCCCGTGGGCCTACGCCCGCCCACACCTCGCTCGAGATCAAGGAGCCTCTCATGACCCTGACTAGCACTCCAGAGGGTGAGAAGGCCTGGCCCACGTCCGTTCTGCTTGTCGATAAGCTTCGCCCCTACCAGAAGCGCTGTGCTTTGCGCTACATGATTATTGGCATGAAACAGAACCACACTCTCCAGCTCTGGGATCTCGCTCTCGGCAAGCCTGTCCAGGAGTTCAATCTCCCCCACAGCAAGGAATCCGACGCTGTCTGCAGCGTCATGTACCACCCTCCGACCGGTATGCTGATTATCGGTCACCCGACTCGCAACTCCATCTATTTCGCGCATCTGTCGGCTCCTAAGTACAACCTCAAGAGCGTGTCCCAGGTGGAGTACATCCAACGTTTGGTTGCCCAAGATGCTACCATTCCCCAGCCTGACTCGACGGCCGTTATCAGCGGTGTCCGCGAGTACTCGTTCGCGAACAGAGGTATCCTGCGCAGCCTCGACATCCTCGCCAACCCGACCATGGCCCAGGAGACTGATGAGCCCACGCTCTTTGAGCTTTACGCCATGCACTCCAAGGGCGTTGCTTGCCTTTTGATCAAGCAGGCCGAGCTTGGGTGGACCAAAGACAACAAGGTTCTGTCGCCGGTCGATGCCGTTGATGCCGGCGTTGTTACCATATCGAAGTTGAAGCCTCCCGTCAGTCAGCCTGCCGAGCCCAACCACCAGCATGCCGATGCTGGCCACCCTTCGTCCCGTAACGTTGCCAAGGATTCTCTGCTCCAGACCACTCCTTCGCAAGACGAAAACATGCCCCGTCGCGGCCCCGAGTCCGTCACTCCGGTCAAGATCGCCAAGGCCGAGGCTAGGGAAGAGGAGACGCCTGTTCCTGCCCCCGCCCCTGCCAAGGAGGAAAAGCAGGAGCGCAAGAGCCGCAAGAAGAAGGCAGCTGCCGCTGCCGCCGCTGCCGGCAACGACGCCCAGACCAACGGCTCCTCTCGCGTAAACCCGAACAACAACAACAACAACTCGAAGGATTCGGGCAAGTCTTCTGCCAACAACTCCAACTCCATTACCCAGGAGTCTGTCGAGACGGCAATCAGCAGCATGGAGGCCCGCTTGCAGAACGGCTTCAACAGTTTGCTCAATTCGTCTTTCAAGACGCTCCACGGCCGCATTGACGATGGTCTGCGCGCTCGCGAGGCCGACTTTGACGAGCGCCAGCTCAAACTCTTGAACATGGTCTCGGAGGTCCTCAACGAGAACACACAGAAGGTGCTCGAGGCGCTTATCCAGGAGCAGTTCAGCAATGCCGTCATCCCCACAATTGCCAGCGTCGCGGGCAAGGCCGTCTCTGACCAGTTCGCCAAGAGCATGAACGCCCAGGTCTCGCAGTCGGTCCAGAAGGAGATTCACAAGGCCCTGCCTTCTGCCACCCAGCATGCTCTGCAGAATGGAGACTTTGTCAAGGCCATCTCGGACAGAGTCGGGGCCACCGTCTCGGCCAGCGTTCAACAGGAGGTTGTCAACACCTTGACCTCGCGCCTGGGTCCTTCGTTTACCAACATGGCGGCCCAGGCCTGCCAGCGGGTTGCCGGCGAGCTGCAGAAGCAGCACCGCGGCGAGATGGAGGCGCTCAACGCCCAGCGTCTCGCCGAGAGCAACAAGGTCGACCAGCTGTCTGCGATAGTGACTCGTCTTACTGGCACGATCTCGAGCATGGCCGCGTCGCAGGAGCAGTTCCAGAACGAGTTCCTCAAGTTTCAGCAGCAGATGATACGCGTTCAGGCACAGGCTCAGCAGCAGCAGCAACAACAGCAACAGCAACCTCAACATTTGTCGCACCACCATGCGGCCTCGTCCTACAATGCTCCTTCTGTTGTTAGCCAGGTCCCCAGCCAGGCCCCGAGCCAGATGCTCAGCCAGTCCTACAGCAACGTCCAGAGCCCCGACCGTGCCTCGCAACACTCGATGAGCTACGGCCACTCGCAGGCTCTGACTGTTGCCAAGGCCAACAGCAACGAACACGACGCCGACCTGCAGGCCCGCATTGCCGTTATCAACCAGTCAATGAGGGAGGGCCGTGCCGAAGAGGCCGTCGTCCGTTGGATGCAGTCTGGACGTGAGCAGGAAGTGTTTGAAAAGTACATGTCGAAGTACAGCCCAGAGTTTGTCCGCAACCTGCCTCACCTCGTTCTCCTGACGGTGACCGCCACTGTCAGCTTGAACCTGGAAACCTACACACGCGAGAGGATCGCCTGGCTTGAGATGGTTGTGCACAGTCTTCAGGTCTCTCTCGGCAACATGGTAAGTCGTCGCGTTGCTCCGTCTTCACAAGGCAAGGCTAACGGGTGTTGTTTGCAGGATGAGGATGCTCGTGCGGTTACGCCAAAGATTATGGGTATGCTGGTCGCCCGTGTCGAGGGGCTCTTTGTCCGCATCAGCAGCACGTCGGGCAACGACCCGGTCCTGAAGAATCTCTCACAGATCATTGTCAATGCTAAGCGCGTCATCGACGCATGCCAAGACGAGCAGCAATACGCCTGAGAAAAAAAATGTCCTCAGATGGAGGTGGATATATCTGGCAACCCCCTGCCCTTTTGACGATATGACGATATCAAGTACATACGACATTTCGACACCATACACAATGGAGGGTGGCTTTGCTGATAAGCACGGCCGTGACGGCGAGGAGACAGATATAACATCCTGGACAGTGGGCTGCGGACGGGGCACGATAGCCCCGGGCCGTCGATACCTTTAGTGCACATATTGCGTTTCCTTGGCTTTGGAGAATGGGGTTCAGCTCGTTGCGATTCAATGGGATGGGCGATATCGGGCATGCAAACGGAGTAGTTTGGGCTTGGTAGGAACTGTAAGAAGGGTGGCAAAATTCGGAAGCTTTTCTCGTACTAATAAGGGGTACGCTTGGGGGGGTGTGTGTATGGTCGAACGAAACGACAAGGACAGATGTCTGAGGGCGTTTGGACGACTGACCCAGAGTATTTGGTATCCATGGGTTTGGATGGTTCCACTGGGGCATAGCCTCGTCTTTAGCACAGGAATATGAGACGCGATCTGAAAATGGGTTATGCAGCGATCAAGGAGGGACGACGTGAGGTGGGGATGTGCAGGCAAAGGCGGGAGGAGCGAGCTCGCTCTCTCGGGAGTGAAGGGGTGCAGTAGTAAAAGAGAGATGTATTACATAATCTTCAAGGGTGATGTGGCCGACCGCCTGTGCCCCTGAAGAGGAAGCAAGCAGAGAAGGAAGCAAGCAAGCAGAGCCCTGCAGCACTTGGTGCCTGACAGCCTCACAGCATTTTTGGCCTGCTAGTGATTGGACGAAGACTTGGCGGCAAAGACAGGACAGGTGTGCATAGAGAAAAGCTCAGTCACACAGCGCCAGCCACGCATGCACAGGCGAGGCGACGTGGACAGAGTACAGAGTGAGAGAGAGTGGGTCCCCCCCCCTAAATTGGGGACCTACTTACAGCAGAAAGGAAAGCAACAGTAATGACAGCAGCAGCAGCAGCAGCAAATTCAGTCATCAACTGATAAGTCGACGCGATCAAGATCTTGCCATTTGCCAAGCCGTAGGAGTCCTCTGTATTACTGTATAAGACACTTGTTTCCAACAGGGCTATTGTTTAGTCCTGGGAAGGAGGAGGGCCTGTCGTCTAGGTAGGTACCTATAGACAATCTGCAATCTCGACACGTTGGTTGTTTTTCCGGCCGCCGAGCTGACCTGGAGCCAATTGTGTTGGGGCCCACCTAATCATAAGTGCATAGCACTGAGTGTGTGCAAGAGAGAGAGAGAGAGAGAGAGAGAGAGAGAGAGAGAGAGGGTACTCAAGTTCTGGTAGCCTTTTTGGCAGACGTCGACGCAACGCGACAACGGGAACAAAGCTCCAATTCAATTGACCAGGGCCCAACACAGCTCCGACCACCGCTTTACTGTCTGCCCCGAACCGACGGCCAGCTTTTCCCTTTAACGACGAACACGACGACCACGACTAGCGACGCCAGCTTTTCCACGAGTCGCTGCCGCCGCCAATCCTGCGACGTCTTCTTCGTCCACCTGCCTACCTAGATGTAAAGACGATTAGGTACACTTTATCATCGACAAGAAACGCGCAATTCGCCGCACCAGCAGGGCCAGTCGGGAGAAACCCAAACCTGGCAGCTCGACGTCACTCACCTACATCTCGTCGTAGTCGTTGGACTCCCACCTCCCCAACTCCCGCATCTGACCACAGCGTCGAGCTCCTTGCCTGGGACCAGTGCCCCCTCGCGCGCGTATGAGCTGGCAGGTGGCTTCGGGCATGGGGTCGAACGTCGGCAACGGCATGGGCGGGCCTGGGGGAAACGAGATGGGCGGTGCGATGCAGGGCAACGGGGGCAACCAGCCTCATGCGACTGAATACACGCTGCAGGGTAGGCATTTCGGCGCTGGTAACCCCCGACATCTGTTTGCTGACCAGGTCGCTTCCCAGGTGTCATGCGCTTCCTCCAAACCGAATGGCACCGTCACGAGCGGGACAGGAATGCTTGGGAGATTGAGCGCCAGGAGATGAAGGCGAGGATAGCCGCCCTCGAAGGTCAAGCGAGGAGATCCGATGCGACCCAGAAGGCTCTTAAGAAATACGTCGCCATCCTCGAGAAGAAGGTCAAGGACCAGGCTGCACAGCTCAAGGGAGGGGGGAAGGCGGGCGACCAGCCAACAAAGACGGAGAAGGACAGGGCTGCCCTGATCCAGGAGAAGCTGCAATGTGAGTATCTCGGATGCACGTGTCCTCGTTTACACCACCACCGCCGCCACTAACACCATCTCTCAACGCAGCTTCCAAGAAACCTTCCGACTCCCAAGTCAACGACCTCGAGCTTGAGAAGGGCGACGACGAAGCGCAACGTGCCGACATGAAATCTTTCTTGGATCAGTGCCAGGCCGAGTTCACCTACCTGATGATCACGCCCGCAAACCCTCTGCCTCCCCGAGAGTCACCCCCGCTTCCGATACTCGAAGATTTGCGCGAGGGTGAGCTGTTTGGCGTTCCAGGCGGTAAGGCCTTCCAGGAACCGCCCTTCCCCTTCGCCTCATCCTCTCTCGTGCCACAGAACCATGTCCGCGAAGCCAATCGTCCTCCTGCTCCGAACCACGCGCCTCCGATGCAACGAAGCCAGCCGACCAGTTTCCAAGTGAAGCCAACCGATCAGCAGCAGCAGCAGCAGCAGCAGCAGCTACAGCAGCTACAACAACAGCAGCTACAACAACAGCAGCTACAACAGCAGCAGCAACAACTACAACTACAACAGCAGCAGCAACAACAACAACAACAACAACAACAACAGCAGCAGCAGCAGCAGCAGCAGCAGCCGCAGCAACAACAACAACAACAGTCTATGCAGTCCTCGAACCCTGAAACTGCGCCGCCTGTCATGTATGCTGCCGGCACCGAGTGGCCCCAGCCCATGTCGGTAACCGCCCGCATGCTCGACGATAACATGCAGCAGCGTCCTACTCATGCAGTGGAATCTATTAGTAGCGTGGAGCCGGCAGAGGAGCTCCAGCCCAGTCGTTCTGCCCCCGAGTCTGACGGATGGGACTTTTCCGAGGGCGCGTTCCCCGAGTCCAACATATCGCAACCTGCACAGCAACTCACAAACCGGCCCGACACCGATGCCTTCCCGGCCGCGGACAACCTCCCCAAGTCGCCCAGCCGCGGGCCAAGCTCTAATCGGCGCAAAGGATCAATGTCGCGAAGGCGCAGCGCAGAACATGAGCTGTCGCTGAACGCGGCTACCCAGAAAGCCGAGACTGGCAACTTTAAGCTGAGGTTCGGACTCCGAGGTCACCTGGACACAGTGCGGACCGTCATCTTTTCGGGCGGCGGCAGTCCTGGAGAACCCGAGATCTGCACCGCTGGCGACGACGGCATGATCAAGCGCTTCCACATTCCCCGTGTCGACAACCACGGCCAGACCAACGCAGCATCGGACCTTGATGTGACAGCCAACTTCTCTCACCGTGGTCACGCCGGAGCAGTGCTCTGCTTGACGTCTTGGTCGCCGTCTCCGAGCTTTAGCACTGGTGGTCGCGCCCAAGGCGACGGTTGGATATTCTCTGGTGGCCAGGACGCGACCATCAGGGTCTGGGAACGCGGCAGAGTCGACCCGAAAGCCACGCTCGAGGGCCACACCGATGCGGTGTGGGCGCTGTGCGTGCTGCCGACCACACTCGGCGCCGTCTTTGGCCAGAACAGCCAATACGGAGGCCCCGACCGCATCTTGCTTGTCTCTGGCGGTGCCGATGGATCCGTCCGTCTATGGGCCGTCAGCGCGCCTCCCCAGCTGACTTCTCCCCAGCCGGGCACCAACAGGGCCGGGCCGTCGGGCAGCCGCGGCCGCGTCCGTGGCAACTCGATGAGCTCCGGGAGTGCCTTCTCGAGCAACCCGCAACCCAACATGGCGTCCAATTCACCCTTCAACCACACTCTGGTCCACAATATCAAGAGGCCCGAGGGCTCCGACGCCAGCCCTACGTGCATCACCCCTCTCAGCCCCAGCGGCGAAACCTTTGTCGTCTCTTACTCGGACGCATCCATTCTCGTCTACGACACCAGGTCAGGCGAACAGACTGGAACAATGGACAGCACAGAGACATACGACGGCACAATCAACACAAGCGTCAACGCTGTTGTTGCGACGACGGTCGGGCTGGAGCAGTCTCAAAGCGGGCTGTCTGAAGAGGACAGCAGTGCCGGTGGCGGGCCGACGGGCGGAGGCAGATCCATGGCAGGATCCGGCGTCGAGGGCGTCATCATTTCCGGGCACGAGGATCGGTTCGTGCGGTTCTTTGATGCCAACAGCGGTAAGTCGAGGGTGGTGTCGCTTGCCCATCAACAAAGTGCTGACGAGTCTCTAGGGCAATGTACGTACAACATGCTAGCCCACCCAGCATCGATATCGGGCCTTTCCCTCAGCCCAGACGGCCGCGAGCTCGTCAGCGCGGGCCACGACGCGTCGCTGCGATTCTGGAGTCTCGAAAAGCGATCATGCACGCAGGAGATTACGAGCCACCGCATCATGCGCGGTGAGGGTGTCTGCTCCGTCGTCTGGAGCCAAGACGGGAAGTGGGTTGTCAGCGGCGGCGGTGACGGCGTGGTGAAGGTCTTTGCACGATAGATGGGGTGGGGAGAAGACCGGGTATGTCTTCGTTGAAGAGAAAACGACGAAGAGAGCGGATATACAATAACAACAACAACAACAGCATAGCGTCCGATGAAGTCACGTCATCTTTGGGTCACTGCTTCGCTCTGGACGAACATTCTGATGGTTACTCGTGGCTTGGCTGCCGTGGCATGAGATGAAGAGGGTATTGTTTTTTTCTGTTTCTTGATTGTTTTTTTTTTCTTCTTCTTCTTATTCGGCATCTTAGAGAAAGAAAAACGTGCCTATGCTTGGTTTCCCGTGGAGCAGTGGGCTGGCTCATGGGGTCAAAGATACCCAGGAGAGGGTACGAATAGTCGAATCGGGTGGACAAGAAGATGGCCATGGGCAGGAGTGGCGGGCCCGCCTACGTTCTGTTTTAATACTCTGTACCGGGGCATCATTGTTCGTTGCACGTTGATACCCCCCCCTCACCATTAACCAACCCCCCCGGCGGCTCGCTGTTGTGCGGTTATAGCTGGTTTGGCGTTACGGGGGGTTGCTCGGTTTCTTCGTACATAGTTTCACGCTGAAGGAATAGACGACTGTATGAGTGTGGTATTGCTGTATGAACGTTTGTGGGGTATTGAAAACTTGTGGAAAAAGCCAAAAAAAAAAAAAAAAAAACCATGATGAATCTTCCCATTCGCAAAAGGGGGAAGGAAGGGGGGCAGGGTTCGAGAAGAAGAGCCGACATTTTTGTTAAATTTAAAACTCCAGCTCCTCCACCTCCATGCCGCAGCCGTTGCACTTCTTGACCGTCATGCCGTCCTCGTTCTCGACGGCGCGGCCCCAGTCGTGAACGTGCTTCCCGCCGCCGACCGAGTCGCCAAACATCCTCGGCCCGGCGCCGGCGGCGGCGGTGGCCTGCTGCCTGCGGATGGCCTCGGTGCGGGTCTTGCGCTTGAGGTCGTTGAGCTTGTCGCGGAACTTTGCGTCCTTGCGGCGTTTCTTGTCGGCCTCGCGGCGGGCGAACTCGGCGTCGAGCTTCTCGGCGGACCCCCACTTTGTCGTGAAGGCGTACTCCTCGACCTGGAAGCGGAGGAAGAGCATCATGTCGTGCCAGTGGGACTTGTGCGGGTTCGGCCGCGAGAGGTGCGGCAGCAGGTCGGCGTCCTTGAGCTCCTCGTCGGTGAGGAGGTAGTCCTCCCTGCACTCCGTCTTGGTCAGGAGGGAGTACTTTTCCGGGTGCTTGTCCTTGCAGGCGTGGCAGACCTGGGCGCCAAACACCTCGTCCCAGACAAAGTCGATCTCGTACGAGCCGCAGTCCTTGCACTTCTTCCGGGCGGCGTCGTCGGCGAGGACGCTGAGGCCCGGCTCGAAGGGCCCGGCCTTCTGGCGGCGGAGCTTGCGGAGGAGCTGGAGGCGCTCCCACTCCTGGGAGGACATGCCCTTGGGCCTCTCCTCCTGCGGCGGGCCGCCGGGCTTCTGCCTCGGCACGAGGGCCGTGTTGTGCGGGTCGTCCTCGGCCGTGAGGAAGCCGCCCTTGGTGTCCGTCATGGCCGACATGTTGTAGTCGACAAACTTTGCAAAGTTGCGCGCCGGGCGCGGCACGGCGTTGGTGTCGCGAGCATCGCGGTTCGTCGTCGGGTGCTGCTGCTGCTGCTGCTGCTGCGAGCCCGCGCCGGGGCCCGCGGTCGAGATGGACGAGTGCGGGCGCTTGCGCGCGGTGTCTGCCGCCGGGGGACGGGACGCGCCGGCCGTTGTGATGTGAAGGTCGGGGGTGGCGACGAAGCCCGAGGCGGTTTTTGGGACGGGAGGGGCGCCGGAGGCGGCGAGCTCGGCGTCACGGCGGTCGCGGAGCGCTTTGGCGCGGAGGCGGGACTCTTCCTGAGGCGGGAGGGGTAGGGGACAGCATTAGACGAGGAATGTGATGAGGCGCTGGGGATGTGGAATATCGGAGAGGCTCACCATGCGACGGGTCGCTGCTGGCGTGGGGGGCGTTGCGGCGGGCGGCGGGGCGGCTGCCGGGTTCGGCGGCGGTGTTGATGGACGGACCATGGCTGTTGCAGAGGTTGGGAGGCCGAATCGGGAATCGGGGATGTTTCTTGGGACGTGTTGTACGCGCGACGGAAGGTTTGCGGTTCAGAGGGATGTAAGTGTGTGAGGCGTGAATGGGCGTACCTATTGGAGGGGCAACTTTTCGAGGAAGGATTATGTCACCAGTTTGTCGCGAATGCACGTGCTTTTTTTTCTCCCGCTGACTGAGCCACAGAGGGAACGTGAGGGACGAACGGGGTTGGGGAATGCAGGAGTGGCGGAGCTGCCAGAGCACAAAGGGGCGGAATTGGAACTAGTGGCACAATGGGAGAGGTGAGAAGGCAGGAGACATTGGCGGACAACAGACAGCAGGAGTAAAGATTAATGAGCTGTATCTTTGGACGAGCTAAGTAAGCATCTACGCGGCGGTTGCCTTCCTCGTCCTGGGATGACCCGCACGCACACAGGTGCGTCCTGGCAGATGTGTTACTTGGTAGCAACCAGCTGCGAGAGCACATTGCCTCCGGGCCTGGCCTCCCATGGTGTGATCATGTATAGCCAATGGCCTGTTTTTGTTGTCCGTCCCAAACACCCGAGCGAGAGAGACGCGAGAGAGAGAGAGAGAGAGAGAGAGAGAGAGAGAGAAAGGAAGGAGAAAGAGAGAGACAGAAGCCCGTTTACTCCTCCTTGGCACCGCCACGGCCGGCGCGCTCGGCGGCCTCGATGGCCTTCTTGTCGCTCTGGGCAGGGCCGCTCTGGAGACCCTGCATGAAGCCGGCGGGGGCGGCGAAGGGGCGCTTGAGGTCGCCCGAGGCGGGCTTGCCGAAGACGTGGATCTTGACGAGGTTGCTCTCGAGAGCGCTCTTGAGGGGGATGATGGACTGGATGAGGAGGGGGTTGGTGTACTTCATGTAGACGTGCATGAAGCCCATCATGGCGATGCCCATGGCCTGGGAGCGGAAAGCCTGGCGGAGCTGGGTCGTGTCGTAGGCGTGGATCGTGGTGGTGACGAGCTTGCCCTCCTCCGAGGAGCCCATGGGCGCCGGCTCGACGTACTTGAGGGTGGTCATGTCTGCGTTTTGTACCCGTCAGCGTCCGCCTTCCCTTGGTCATGCGCCGTGTGGAAGACGTGTCTCTACATACCCTTCTTCTTGTTGATCTGGGCCTGGACGTAGAGGTAGATGATGGCGATGATGATGTTGCTGGCAATGTAGCCGGCGCGGCACAGGTTCAGGACGTTGGGGTCGTCAAAGGGGACCTTGCGCGAGACCTGCACCATGCCGAGCATGATGATCAGGTTGGTGCTGCGAGTATATTGTCAGCACTGGGACGTCAGGCCACACAAGAGTTGTCGGGACAGGCGGCAGCGCCAGCGGCAGCGGCAGCAGCATGGATGGGCACGCAGAGATTGCAGCGCGTTGCGACGTCGCCGCGGCGGCGGGGATGGGGAGGGCGACGTACATCTGAGGGCTGACCATTTTGGCGGTTTGTCTTTTTTGAAGAAGGGTTATGGAGGATGGACACGAGAGAAGCTTGACCCGAAGGACCTCTGGGGATGGAAAAGGTAGAAGAAGGCTGGGAGGAGGCGGAGGAGGAGGAGGAGGAGGACAGATGCAGAGGGCGAAGACGGCGCAGCGTGGAGTTTGGCGAGTTTTTGTACGGTTTTAGCGCGCGTGAGGGTCAGTGTTGCTGGCGGAGAGGGTGAGGTGGTCGAAACGGCGTCCGGGCTTGGGCGGGGCTTGGTGATGAACCGTAGGGCGCGAGCGCTATGATACAGCACATGTGTGTACCTACCCGCCTAGCTACTGTTACCCAGGTTGACGATTAGTGGACCGTACCCTGTCCGATTCGGGGCCCAGCGGGATGGCGAATTGCGAGATGTCACAATTTTTATTTTTTTCCCCTCTCTTCCCCATCGAGTGAGGCGTGGAAGTTGGGGTACTTTTTGGGGTTTCTCTTCTGTAGCCTTCCGTTGCCCTCCATGCCGGAACACAACACACGACGCCACGGGAGCCTTGCATCTAGTGTACATCATAGATCCATCTGTCTTGCATCTACCTACCTACCTACCTAGTTTCCCCTAATGCAAGCCCGGCCGGTGTCTTTGGGCCCTCCCGTCCTGCAACTCTGACGCAGCAATGCATAGTCTCGTGCATCTTTGAGCTGTTGCAAGCCAATGCTGAGACGTAAGACACGCAGGCGACCAGCGTCCCTCTAGCGAGAGAGAGAGAGAGAGAACAGTCGACGCCACCAAAGCTGCTTTGCTGCAACTGATTGACTTTGCTTTGCCATAAGGACACGTTCGTGGTACCCCACCACCTGCCTAATCCAGACAGCTCCCCTTTTGCCTCATCTTACAGCTGAGATTTGCTAATGCAGTTCTGATGGATGACCAACGGTTGGATACCGAGCACAGGTAGCACCTGTAGGTATCGACATGTCCATGACTGTGGCTCTGCCTAACCCCTTCTCTTCCTCTCTTTCTTTGCACAGTATCCCTAGGTATGTATCTATGTGCACAGCTCTGAATCACTGGCGAAAGAAAACCGTCTCGGAATCTCTAAACGACAGTCGTCTTGTCATATTTCGTATGCTGCCTTGGTATGTACCGTACACCGGGGACCAAAATCGCCCAGCACAATTATCCACAATGAGAAGAAATTCGTTACATACACCGTCTTGGCCATCCAACAGCTAGCTGCCTACATCGTATCCCACGCCGTCACATCTCACCTGAAGTCCGTACCGCTCGCCCGGTCTTCATCCAACCCCCCGTCATGCCCCCTTCAAGCAAACGCCTTGAGCATCGGAAGGTATGTCGTGTAAGCCTTTCCAGTGGCTGGTTCCATGCTGTACATGTAGTCGGCCCACCAAGGGCCCGCTGCCCACCAGAAGACTCTGTGAATTCGTTAGCCCTCTCCCCTTGCCCGTAAACGCTCACGACCACCACCGCGTTCCCGCATCTCGACTCACCCCTTCCACTGCTCTGAATTGTCCGCCAGGTGCTGCAGGGCGCCCTTGACCGCCGCCTGGCACTGCGTGTTGGCACCGGCCCCAATCTCCCCAATGACACCCTGCTTCTTGTTGTCCTTGAGCCATTTCGTCGCCACGGCAAGACGCTCCGCGCCCACGGTGCTGCTGACACAGGCCTCGTTGGTGCCCGATCCGTCCGAGTCGAGGTACTGGTGCATCTCGTAGTAGAGGAGCTTGCCGCTAGGGTCGGCCGGGTCGCTAAGGTTCTTGAGCGCCTCGCCGGTGCCGCTCTCGATCTACAGAGCGTCAGTATCCACGTGTGACTTGCAGGCGCCGGGAGGGGGGAGGCGGAGGGGGCTGGCTCTGGCGGTCCAGATCAGCATACCCAGTGATAGGCACCCGAGTAGGCGTTGCCCTCGATCCAGATCTTCTGCGTCGTGGCCCCTGCAGCTCGGATGTTGTCAATCGCGGCCTGGTTGAGATCCCTGACCAGCGAGTTGTCCATGTCGTGGTACTCGTTGTTGGTGTCGAAGATGACCTTGTCGTTGTCCTTGAAACGAGCGGCAACCGTCTTCCACCAGGCGCCAAAGTCCGACGGGCTGGTCATGATGTTGCCGTAGTACCGACCGTAGTTGTGAGGATCGAAGACGGCATATGATCCCTTGGTGGTCACGTCCTTGATGACCTATATGCGTCTTAGTCCTGAATCCCCTCTCTCATCTTTGCCAGAGAGGCGGGGGACACGTACATCTTCAAGACCCGAGAAGTAGTCCTCGTTGATCTTGCCGGTTAACTTATCAGGGATGATGCGTTCCATCATGGCCCTGATACGAAAGGTGTTGAGCCCCTGAGATCTCAGGATCTTATAACCGAGTTTAGCCCATGCCGCAACTTTACATCCATCAACACGCATCGCCACTTACATCAATGGCCGTCTTGTTAGGCCATGTGTACTCCTTTCCTAGCTGACCCGGTAGAGTGTTCTGTCCAAATTCGCCGCCGCTCTCGTTTGCGCCCACGAACTCGAGCTTGCCCGCGCGTTTCTCCTTGGTGCCTTTCATAGGGGCTGCCATGACCGACACGACGGACGCGGCTCCGAGAGCGATGCTGGAAAGCTTCATGGTGTTCAACGACCGAGATGAGAAGAGTTAAGCTTAAAAAAAAGAAGGTCAAGAGGTCGGATGCCATCCCAATCCAAGACAAGACGGTTTCTAGGATGACATCGAGGCACGGCAGCTTTATATCCTCCGTTGCCGACCCTCCTGCCTCCCCTCTCCCCTTCTCGTCCAATCCACCAGAGGAGAGCATGGTTCATGGTTGGCGACTGAATTTTAAAAGCAGTAATTGCACTAGGCAGTGGAAACAAGCGAAGACCCCTCTGGCTGAGTTTACTTGGCACAGACGATGTGCCATGTGGACCAGCCCCGGTCTGGAAAAGCAAAATCAAGATCTGGAAATGCGGACGTCTCTTTCGAACCTTGTAAGCGTAATTCGAGATCAAGGTGACACAGAGAGTGCCAGTGTACGCGACTGCTTTGCGCAATGGAGTCTCCATTTCTCACCCCTGTATCAATCTATTGGCGGGTGAAGCCCGGCTGCCACGCTGCCAACGGCGTCATCACGCGAGGGATTTGGGCGACGGAGGAGAGCGCATCCGGAAACTTGAGCTTATTCACACGGGAAGTAACTTAGTAAGTGCCGGGCCCCGGCATAAAGTGCCAGAGGGAAAACAGTGGTAATATATTGGACGAATGAAGGTCTAGAGGCAAACACCAAGCTTTCGTTGGCCCGAACAGGGCGGGGTTTGAAGCTGGGCGTTTCAAGTCGCGGGGGAACTCCCTCCGCGTGGTAACTAATACCGGTGTTATAGCTGCGTAGAATTAAGGAGATTTACCAACCCCACAATGATCATCGCGACGGGGCTCGCTGGGAGCAAACGAGAGGCTAGAACGAGCAATGAGCGCGGGACGACGTCACGATGAGAAAAAGGCACAAATTAATCAACGCCAAGGCAGTCTGGCCTAGCAAGCCATATGAGGAAACCTGACCAAATCTAAGTGATGTTATTCGACAGACGCAGTATCAGTGGAGCGAACCGTTGCGGATACTCTGAGGAGACAAACAAGTCGGCATTTTCAGTCCGACATTGGAAATTGCGTCCAGGCAGCGAGCCCTCTCGGCAGCGGCAAACCCAGGACGAGCTCGGGAAACAATTCATCGCAGCTTCCAGTTGAGGGACGATGGATTTCAACTGACGGTTCGATCTGCTCGTCGCTGCTCCCAACACAGCGCAGGCTGACCATGTAACATGTGACGAGACGAGTCGGAACTCTGGTTCGTTTCTGCACTGAGTAGACTTCAATCAAGAGACGTTGCACAGAAATCGATCCAAATCACAGTGCCAGTTGCTGTTGTTCTCTGACTCGGGCTCTTAGTATGAATCGTCGCTGATCGGTCGTCTGGAGGCGAGCGGATCCGTGGTTGGCTCACCGGGATTGACGGAAGGTCGGCCCCCCCCCCCACGGCGCACCGACCTGTCACGTGATCCGGACAAACTCTGGGACCACGGAAATTCTTCCCGCGTCGCGACCGATCTGAAAGGGCGGCCATCAATCCCAGACAGTGCTTCAAATCACGAATGCCGGTCTTGCGAAAATGCAGCCAACAAGAGTCCTGCTGAAGAGATCCGTGTGGAAGGGTGAGTCACGACTGCTGGCGCATTGCGCGTTGAATTAATCAAGTTCATGAGCTAACCAACCGCTTCCAGGACCACACATCGTCCCGTAAGGAGACTCCTCCCCCTCCTCCTGCAAAAGCCTTTCGATCGAACCCTCGAGTCTGACCTTGACGCGATTAGTCTCCCTATTGTGCGACCCCAGCCTGGCCAGAAGATCACGCCCATCCGGACGCAGGCCCGTTCCGCAACGATCCTGCCCAACTTCGTCGGCCTCAAGTTCCAGGTCTACAACGGCAAGGCCTACATCGATGTGACGATCACGGAAGACATGGTCGGGCACAAGCTGGGAGAATTCTCACCGTATGTGTGCGAACCAAAACAGACGGCGAAGCTCTTGAACTAACTGTCACAGGACGAGAAAGCCTTTCATCTGGTCCAGACTGTGAGGGGGTGCGAATTTCCAGCCATTGCTCGGGCGGCGCTCGCGGGGTGGGAGATGGGAGGCAGAGGAAGAACAACACATGTACAACATTGTCAAGATACCAGCGATAAACTTGTAGCATAAGGAATTGGGGTCTCGCGCCGTGGATATGACCCTGCTGATGGGCCTTGGCGCGCATGTTCTACCTTGCATCATTCTCTCTCCATCGCTCTTGAATTGTCCGCGCTAAAAGAACTCCCCACCACTGATCCAGCCCTTGGCCATGCCCTTGCCCTGATTGACCCCGAGACGCCGAACCCAGACCATCTAACGCCGTGGTATGTGTATGTACATCAGCCCAAAGGTTGCAAACTCCTCTCCTCGACAGACACCAAGCGCGGCATTCATCGGTAGAACTCGCTCCTCTTCACGTTGACGCCGTACTCGCCGACAGCCATGCCGAGATCCTCCATGGTAAGGACGGTCCTGTTCTGGCTGCCGCCCTGACCGCCACCGCCGTAGCCTGGCCTCTGGATACCGAGGGGCCCGCCGCGGCCCTGGTCCTTTGTGCCGGCCGGCCCCGTGGGCTGCCCGGGAATGGGGAAGCCTGCCGCGGCGCCGAGGTTGCCCATCGGGTTGTTGGCGTTGGAGTTGGAGGCGCGGATGCGGCTGTACTGGTAAGCGTCGGCAGAGATGTCGGCGATGAACTTTTGCGTCGCGAGGGCGAGCAGGCGCGCCAGGCGCGGATCGGTCTGCGGCGGCGGGGGGAGGCCGGCCTTGGTCATGTAGTAGTTGGTGACTGCATCAGGGATCTAAGGGGGGGAAAGCGTCAGCCCTGGAGCTTCGGGTGCGGGACATGGGAAGCGGGTGGTGGCAACGCACGATTGGAGCGTAGTCGTTCATCTTTGTCAAGAACTCGCGTAGGGACATGTCCTTGCGGGTGATGGCCTTCGGCTCGGGGCCTGGTGCGACCGCCTCGGGGACGGCAGCGGCGTCGGCCGGGGCAGCTGCTGCCTCGGCGGGAGGTTCCTGCGTGTTCGGGGCGGCGGGGGCCTGCTCGGCATTCTCGGGTGCGGTGGTGGCCATTTCGATCGCGAAGCGTCAGCCGGGGCAGCCGTTTTCGATGGTGTTTCTGAAATGAGGAGATGGCTTCGCGCGACAAAGTGCTGGCGAGGCTGATGAGGCTGGTGGTTGTATGATGTCGGTCGCCTTGCGAAAGCAGCAGGTGGCGCACCTGTCACGTGCTTCCAGAACCCTGCTCCTTGACCTTGCTGGGCCACTGTCGACGGTCGTTAGCTTCTCCCCACAATCTGGGGCGGGGGACGGTCTGTGCACTTACCTAACCCGAACCCGGATGTCCCACAGGCTACCTACAGGTACCTACCATGGAAGGTACCTACCTACCGAGGTAGGTTTGTTCTCGCTTCTTTTGGGGTCCTCCAGTTCCTAGGCAGTGTGAGCGAACCTGAGAAAGTTCACGCGTATGTCTCGACATCGCAATGTCACCACCAACGGAGATGGTGCTTTCACTGTTGCTTGCCGAGATGGAATGCCCTGCGTCTCATAGAAGCCCAACGTCGCGAAATACCCGTTTTTTCAAGAATCATCACAAGGAAACGCGATCGTGCCATTCCCTCGCTAGAATAAACTGCTTTCACAGTTCGTAGATTGCATCACGTCCTTCCTGGAGAATAACAGCGTGTCTGCTATCAAGTCGGGGCAATGACAAAGTGGATAATATCCACTGCAATAAACACCTGCCGTCCCAATAACCCTTGAACAGCCCTTGCAAACTCTATATTGCTTGAGGCAAGAGCTATGCCAGGCTGCTTTCATACTCTGTGAGTTGTAACCATGTCCGCACGTATGTTGCCCCGGAACCCTTAACCTAAGACATGGGATTCGTCTTCATTTCGTGCTTCATGCACTTGTAGGGAAAGGCCCGAATCAAAGGCCCTCCGCGTCTGCCTGCTTCTGACCAGCCTAGCCCTGTGAACTGGCCGAGAGTGCCGTTTCTTCATCATATCCTCGAGTTCCTTATACCACCAAGTACATGATGGTTAGCTGCCCACTTTCTGTCGCCCCGGAGACGTGCTACGGCTTTCCCGCAACCCTGTTTTTGCCTACTTTCGGGGGATGAAACATGCTACCGGGCTACCCCAATCATTCCTCATGTTCTCATCGACAACGATATGCAATTACTTCTGGCTATCTGCCTAGATATCGGCCATCACAAAGTTTGGGATCATTCCTCTCGTCTTCGTCAGGTAACGGTGCTTTACTACTCTTAAGACCACGCTACAATAGCTCTATCCAAATGGTTCTGCGTCGCCGTACTATGAAGCTGGCGGTCCCCAGGACGACTTGTGCCCCCCACCAAAATCGTGTCTCCTGTCAGTCTTCATAATGGGCAGCATGGGTCCTTCGTCGCTGAGGTTGGTCTCACTGACATTTCCCGATCGTGGAGAGCCCATCTGGATGCCTTGCTCCTCATCCACCCAATGAGCCTTGGGTAGAGGTGGAAGAGGTTTGCGTCCAGCAGGGATGGCCTGCGTGTTGTTCCTTTTCTCCCCCCTCAACCTACGCCATTTCCGTAGAGTAAAAGTCTCAAACATCAACGTGCGGCAGCTTTTCGTCGTGCCAAAGATGATGAAGAGGAAGATGCCCGGCGTCACGCCTGGGAGAAAGAGAGCATATGTTGTCTTGGCGCGTTCCAAGCTGAAGTCTGGTTCTTCCAGAGCTGCGTCTTTTCTAATGTTGTTGATGGAGGCTAGTTGAAACAAGGTATTGGTAACCTCGAAGATCCTAGAATCATTGTTGGCATCGTTGTGTCCCTTACAACAGTGTCAAATGGAGTGGGTTCTTACGAGAGCGCGAAAAACGCAATTGTGAAGCGCCCCATGAGCCATCTGTCATAAACGCTGCGCTGCATGGGCTGTGACTTGTGTGTGGAAGAGTTGACTGTTATGTCTGCACTCCTTGACCCTGATTGACTCGAGGCCCCGTAGCTGGCATTGAACGACGTCAAGCTCTTCCGTGATTGAACATATCTTATGAGTAGAGCCAGCATTGTACTGCTCCCCACAGCGAGGCTCAACATGACTAGAGGGAGTCAGTCTAAGAGCACACCTTCTAGACGGCAAACAACCTAAACCTACGAGGCAGGTCCGCTACGAGGATGAATGGAACAAACTGTTTCTGCAAGCCGGGTATGCGCAGTGCTAGAATGGTGCAGAGCGGAAATACAACTGCAATGATCTTGCCGGCCGCATTGACTTTGTTCAAGATTCGCTTGAGCTTCCCGCGTTCGCTCAGCCTGTAAACCGATTGAGCGAGTGCGATGGCCCTGGAGGAAGTCCGTCAGTTTGTTTCCTATGCCATTGATTTCAAAGCGTCTTTCATTCCAAAGACCACTTACCAAAACATGATGAACATTGCCTCTACATTGTAGCAATAGTACTGGATGTAATACAAAACCAGGTCCATGCCGACGGAACCATTGGCGATGGCCTGTTCTGGGTTGTTTCGGTTCGATTTCTTGTTATTGAACTGCGCCCACAACGTGTCTCGCCATGTTATGATGTCGTGGACTTGTTGGATGATCGAGGCAGTTGTGCTTATCAGGGTAAAATAGGCCACGCAGGCGACATCTGTCGTGATGATCAGCTGGCGGTTGGCGGTTTCGGGAGAACAGCATTGACTCACAAGTGTATTGTTCGCCGTGTGACCAGGTCAGCCACAGCATGAGGACACTACAAATCTCGCTGATGCAGGAATACACCATCACGCCGGCGGCGGCGCCGGCAGCCCCCGATGGAAGTTGAGGCATCTTCGGGATCGTTGAGGGCCAAGAGCATTAACCCTCTATTATAGTATCAGCATACCAGGGTTCCGACAATGATCGTGAGTCGCACGGCCCCTTCAGGAACATGGGAAGCTGCCCACTTTACATACTTGGTGCATGCCGCAATACGTCCGGAGCTTCGGGTCCAGGTGCCACTATTTAGCCTCTCCTCCCTCCCTCCCCCTATGAATTTTGCGGGAGTGTGACCCACCCACCCCACTTCCGCAAAGCCCCCACCTCCGCAAATCCCCATAACCACCAACACCACCACTATCACCACTTTATTCCTCAGGTCTGCCGCCCACCCATATGCAACTTTCGGCCTCGCTGGATAATTCGGATGCGCTGGATTCATCCGGACTATCCATATTGCCGATATCCGTATTTCCTGATAGCTGGCTCTGCCGTATGGCTGCAAATCGACTGTTGGGGGATGTAGGGGCCTTTTTCCTCCTACAGTTAAGCAGGTTATCTAGCTGGGCCCTTAATGCCCTGTTTTCCTGCTCTATAACAGACCCCTGGAAGAACTCTTCATCATACGCCTTTTGCACCTTTCTAGATAGGTGACGGATAGTATGGGTATCCTGCCCATCCTTACCCAACTGTTGGAGTTGATATAGTTGATGCCGTAGTTCGGCAGGCCGGCGAGGGGTTGACCATGGGATAACAGATACGGATTCATCCCACTGCTGGCTGCCAGCCTGGATGGGCTGGCTGGCCTGGATGGGCTGGTTGGATGCCTTGGATACCAGGGGGTTGGATAGGGGGCGCCTTGAAGAGACCGGCCATAACCCAGCCCCTTTCCAGCCAGCCCTTATATTCTGGCTGGTTATTTCCGCATCTCTGGCCTCTAAATAACAGGCTAGAAATGCCCTTTTGCCAGCCACTGTTGAATCCGTCACTATATCATCCATCGATTCAACCCCCTTCCTATAGGCGTGCTTTAATGGGCTGAAGACAGCCACATCTAGAGGCTGGAGGACTGCAGAGGAGTGCGGCGGCAGATATAACAGCCAGATGCGATGCTGCCAGCATTTCCACATGAAGTCAGTGGTTATATGGCTGTGATGCCCATCTAGAACCAGCAGTCTATATGCCCCTGGTTGGCTGGGTTGGGTATATGGGATGAAGACCTTCTCCAGCCATCTAAGGGCAGTCTGGTCAGTCGTCCAGCCATTATCAGTATATGTGAAGTGCCACCCTTCATATCTAGATAGGTTGGATGGGAACCACTGGGTCTGGAGGGACTTGCCCTTATATATAACCAATGGGGGTATGCGCTGCCCATCAGCAGACACACATTCCAACAGTGAGATCCATGCCCTGGATCCAGGCTGTTTTTTCTGGATATATCGCGATGCGGCAGAGCCCAGCACCAGCCCATTAGTCCCTTTGCCCTCCATGATGCCAGTCTCATCCATATTCCATCGGTTGGATGGATGGATGCCCTTGATCTCTGGGATATCCAGACGATCGAGGAATTGCTGGATGATTTCTGGCGAATGGGCTCGCCAGCGCCTGGCATCTATCGCCCTGGATCGCTTGGTCCGGATTAATGGGTTTCGCCGCAGAAATCGCCGCATCCACTTCCTCCCTAGAGGTTGCTGCCCATCGCCCAGCATACGCTCTGCCAGGCCCTTCAATTGCCCATGGGAAATAGGGCAGCCCAGAGCTTCCTGGGTTAATATATAGGCAACCAGATTATCCTCCTGGGACTGGGTTAAACGCTGCATATCGGCAAAAGCAGCATTCCTACTTTGCCTACCCCTTTTCAGCCGATAATAAAGGGTATGGTATGGGATGCCCCATTGCTGGGCAGCCCTACTGATAGGGCGCCCATCTCGCGCATCTGCCAGCGCCCGTTGGAGCTCAAATTCGGAGTATTGCTTCATGATGGGTTGAAGAAGATATCCTCAAAAAATGGCGTTGTTTGGCGATATATGGCAATTGTTGTGATAGTTTGAAAAAGGTGGTGATGTTGATGGAAGAGGATAGATGCGGCATTTTCGGCATTTGCGGAGGTGGGGGCTTTGCGGAAGTGGGGTGGGTGGGTTGATGGAGATACGCATACAGCGTGCATGCATGCTACTCGAACCACACCTAGTGGCAGACATTTCGCGTTCCACCGGCTCTTGGCTACTTAAAGGAGAAACCCACGTGCGGTCCTGGAGAACGGAATCAGCAGTCCACGCCCAAGATGGCAGGAAAATTCTGGACCGTGGTCGCTGCAGCTCAATAAGTATGAGATGATTATGCAGGGGCGGCACAGCAGCCCGTTTTTGTTCAGACGGTGGCCTCCCACCTCCCCCACCCCGCCCCCTGGGAAAAAGAAACGTCCCAATCCTTCAACCACATTACGCCCGAACAGGCAGCTCACCTGGAACGTTGTCGATTATAGCGTGATAGCGTGTGCCACACCGTTACGGGAGGCGTGCGCGGTGAAACGTGCTTTTGCCCAGATGGGGGATAGCGGAGGCACATACCCGGCCGGTACGCATAACCTAGCACGGCGGGAGTCGGGACGGGTCACTTCTTTGCACTGACATGCAGAAACAGGCTTTGGCCTAGCGCAGTGATACAGGTCAGCTTTGCATCTTGGATGAAGTAACAGTCATTCGGAAGTAGAAGTATCTCCGGCGTATCGCATCGAGTACCACTGAATGCGTTGGCTGGGTCCGACTCTATCATATTTTGCCGACAAGCATCGTGTCATCCCCCGACAGGGGCGAAAACCCCGTACTTTTTAAGCACTTTGAGAAGTAGCTGGGTATTTCGGCGAGCTTCACGGACTTCACGTAACAGAACGATACCGTTGGTTACGTGGGCAGTAGCTGACACTTATATATCTCGTGACAGATACCATCCTATCAAGATACGTATCTAAAGCGGCCTCTCTTGAGCTAGCACGGGTGTTCTCGGAAATCAAATCTCTAAACCAAGATCTCGACAGAAACATCCAGGGGTGCACATTGGCTGACTTCGTTGTAATCCAAGTTTCGCCATGCCATGGGCGTTGTTAGCATAGTATCACATGATTCTTAGCCGCTCCTCGAAGGTACTGTAGGCTTGCCGCTTTCGGGGTACGGCCAGAATTGGAATAGCGAAGCCACAAATCAAACAACGTCCAGCCACTTTATTGGGGTCGGGACTTTCAGCCCAATGAGCCTCTCTTTAGCACCATTAAGAAGCCGATGTAGAGATCAGATGTCTAAGTACTGTACTACGGGGGGGGGCATTCCATTCTTTCCTTCATAACCAAACTTGGCCCCCCCTTTCAGTCTTCTTTCTCAGCCCTAGCCACTCCAAGGAACATATCATCGAACGTGATTCAGTATCGCGGCTCGGGGGCACACCCGCCATGTCCCCGCACGGGTTTCGGAGTTCCTTTCCGTTCTGGGCACTGCCTGCTTGCTCTTTTATCCTCTTTCCTCTTGGGTCAGTTGCCAAAACAACAGGCGGACCTCTAGCACCAGTAACCCTTCACTGAGAGATAGCGTACTCCACAGCAAGAGCGTGCGCAGCTAATTGCCTTGTCCACAATGGTATCTGGCAGTGTGGTGTTAACGCCGGATACCAGAATCTGGGAGTGGCTCTTCAATGCGGTTGACTGTCAACCAATGTCTGCTATTGCAACACGGCTCTCGATAGCTCGGCAACTTCATACATCTCCTCATGCGTCAGCAAGGAGTGCAGCAAAGTCGACAACCGGCCACTTGATACGACGAGCATGCTCAACCTGTACGGCTCATGCTGTGCGACCGCAAATGTTGCGGTGGTTGAAGCGCAGGCGACAGCAGCAACAACGATTGACGCATCGGCCTCTTCTCCGACAGTGGCGAACGCTGCAGAACCCTCGAAAGTCGGACAGACAACACCCGCTTCGGGCCCTACTGCGAGCGGAACGGCTTCTGTCAATGCCCAGCAGACAGGGGCGGCAGACTCAGACGACGGGCTGAGCAAGTCGGATATTGTAATCAGCACTGGCTGCCAACTTGGGCGTCGGAATACCAAGCTTGTTGATCGCGGCTTCGACTCTATACTTCCAGATCGGGAAGAAACCCAGAAATGCGGCTATATCGGAATACCCCAGCTGAGATGGCGCCACAACGAAACGCATACGGAGTGAACGCATTTGGGAGCACGCCATCTTATGTTCCTGACGCGGCAGGTACGAAGGGTTGGTGACGTTCTCGGGTGGAATAGAAGCCCGCCTGGAGGCAATGAGTTCGTCCATCCAACTAGGAAGCACACAAGGTGCTGTGACAAGATGATGTTTCTGACACGTATTTGTCTTCTCGCCCGCAGGCGGTCGTGCTGTTAAGGGTGTGAGTATGTATCAACAGTATAGTCCAAGCAGTGGGGTGCCGAAGATCTTATGCAAGATGATAAAGACGAAGCCTGGGTACGAACTCAACAAAGATTATCACAAACAATAGCGAATGGGTTAGACGCAAAGCACAACTTACCAGTCTGTTTTACCACTGTTTCTTCCCGCCACCTCGGCAAATGATAGTGGGATTCGCCCATCGCGTCCCAGCCGATCCAGGCAGTCGAGTGCAAATCGGCGCGCATCGGGAGGCGTTAGAGACAACTCGGCGATCACCGACAACGGCCAGATAAGACACCTTGCGGAAACAGAGAAGCGGTCTCCGGAAGACTCAACATAGTCGCCGCAGCTACCAAGCACCTCAACAACGAGACTCGACATTTCCCTTCCAGCGGATCGTTGAAGCCCTTTGTAGTCTGTCTCATCACCCGGGTCCGGCCCACGGCCAAGCGCCAGCGATGATTGGGTCCAGACGGCGTCGTTGAGAAACATTCGAATGATCCTGAGCGAGTTCCAGTACCGCAGAACCAGTAGTGAAGGGTAGCAGAAATACATTCCGTTGTACGACATGGGAGCCCGCTCTCCCACACGCCTTGCCGTAAATCTCCATTCTTCCGGGACCTCCTGACCAAGCTTTGCCGTCGCCGCGTCCAAGTCAAGAGCCTCACGTAAAACCTCATGTCGCTCAGAGTCTCCTAGACTGGCGATTCTCGATCTCAAAGTCGCAACTCGGTCGACGACCGGAGCCATCTGGAGGAACGGATCCTCGAGATGGAGGTGCGGTTTGGCAACTTCGTACAGCTTCAAAAACCGTTGCGGGACGGGCGTCTTGCTGTGTGCGCAGCTTGTCCGAATGTTGCCGCTGGAATGCACGAAAAGCTGCCGCCCGAGAGGCGTGTCAAACTGTCGAGTCCCACGCAGGCGGAGGAGCTCCACGGTGCCGAGCGCGTGTTGGTTCCAGCTGTCGAGAGACTGTTGCCCGGAGTAAACTATGGCCTCGAAAAGGCCCAGCAGTAGCACCGCTGCCAGTGTGCCGTCCTCCACGGCGCGTTTTGGTGAGCTGAGAGCCTGATTTGTTTGAGACAAGGCGCTAGCATAGTGTGTTCTGGCCAACTTCATCATCTTTGGTTCCGATATCTTGAGCGACAAGCTGGCGAAGGACGCTGCTAGTATCGAGGCTGACATTGCGTCGTTATTCTCTAACCCATGGGGGCAGAGTCTGGGCAGATACTCAAACGGGGAGGATGCTATGTACTCCCTCATGAAGTATGTACGTGCTATATCATCCACGGGCTGCGAGACGGTTTGATACCGAACAAGACTGAATCCCGAAGATGGTTCGGCAGGCGGTGGTGGTCTTGGAAGGACATCAGAGATGGGGGAAGTTCCGGCTACCTGCGTCGCCACGACGGCCACTGCTGTCGGCGCTGTTGCCGGCGTATTGCTTGAACCTGCATGTTGTTTCTCCTGTGAACTTGCAGCGCCATGCGCTTTAGATTGCTGTTTAGTCTTGGTGGGTATACGCCTCCTGGGTTTTCTATTCTGAACCTTGAACGCAGCGTTGGCCGTCTCGTCTCTGAAGTAGAATTCGGAAGGATCCCTGTAGCCGGGGCAGGTTATTTGCTTGCGGAAGCATTGGGTACATCCGGACTGCAGGCGATCACACTGCGAAACGAAACAAAAAAAAAGAAACGGTTAGCTCTGGCTTACATCTGAAAGGTGATCAGAGCGGGCTGGGCGAGTTTGCGTCGGTCAAAGTCCGCCGGTGTAGGGCTGACGGGCTGGAGTTCGGACCCCGTAGTGAAAAGGGACAGGATGGAGTACGAACCCTGAGTCTTCCCTCACGACAGGGGCCGCATGCATCTGACGGACGGCCCAGAAAGACCATTATCGGTTGCTGAATGGAATACCAGGCTGGAGTTGAGTGGTGGTGCTCAAGAACGGGACGCACGGCAGAATACCCCTCGTGGCAAAGAGGCGCTGGAAAAATCACAACGCATGGGGATGAGGAGTTAGCCTCCCTACTGGCGTTTTGGTTGTGCTTGTGTGCCTGATCACCAGGGCAAAGAATGTCGTCGCAGCCGGGAGCCCGGCACAAGACCGCCACAGCTTGGCATTATCGAAACGAGCTCCTCATTTGGTCTAGCCTACTATTCATGACCAACGACTTTGGACTCTTCGTCTTTGAAAACCCCACAGTTGATCCTTGTAAAGCAGGGGGTAAACTGTGCGGCAGAAAATAGCCCAGCTCCAGGGGCTATGTACCAGATTCAACTGGTGTTCGCTGACGAGGGAAAACCGCATCTGGCTGGTCTGGCTAAGGATGCGCCAGACGGCAGACAGCGCCAGTTTTTAGTGTACCTTGAAGCGTCAGATGAATGTACGGGTGGCCTGAGCCGATCTTGAATTTGGAGACCAGTTGTTCCAACAACCCTCCCGATACAAGCAGATAAGGACGGCAAAGCGCTTCTTGTGAATCCCATCGCCCATCACAGCACCCTGCCCCCAAGCAACTCTCTTTCCAGCTTCCATTGTTTATTTCTTATGAAGGAGTGGATATCTGAGACCGGCGAGCCGAGGCCGCTGAGCCGAGGCCATTGAGTCGAGGCGGGCCGTGTTTCCATATCAGTAGAAAACCGACCTTCATGCCATACCGATGATATTACCAAGCTGCATTCTGTGTCAATCCGTTGTTTATCGATAACAGTCTATGTTGAGGACGGAAAAGCGGTCCGTAAAGCGGTCCCACCGTTTCGTTGTGTATTAACTCGGTTTATTTTTCTGCGGCGAGCCTTCCAATTCCTTGAGGCCAGCGGTTCTCAGAGGTGATTGTTGTCTTGATTTGAACGCACCAGCCATCGGCAGAGCCAGTGAATAAGTGTAGCAGTAAGACTGGGGGTATGTGTTCCAAAACAATTGAACACACCAATCGTACCCTAGTAGCAGGTTCTGTTTAACCCAGCAGATTACCAGCTTGCTTGCACGATCAATGATGAGAATACACGCGCCCATTACAGAGCCCATTGCCAAGAGCTCTATTGTATGCAGTCTTGCGGCTCAGTCTCAAAGTCATACCACTTCAATAACTCCACTTTTACTGTATGTGGAAGGTAACATCACGAGCCGTTCGAGTGTGCCTTGAGTCCTTCACCAGCAAGAACCTCCAGAAGCATCTGGTCTAGTCTCGTGACAGACACATACACTTGAGACGGGATGACAAAGATTCATGTAAAAAAAACCCCGATCGATTTTGATGACATTGTGTAAGGGTCAATGAATACCATTGGTACCCAAATTGGGAGGCAGTAGATAATCGCCACCTAGCTCACCAGGCGGCTTCTCTGGCGAGGGCCACACCGCAACGGCAAGGTGAATTCTGACATTGGCTTTAGGCTGTGGGAGCTTTCTCCTCTCACCAACCACGGATACTGACGCCTTGTTGTTGTGATTGGTAGTGGTGACGCTTTTTCACCCGTGCCACCTAACATGCATGCGGCACAGCTTATCACGACAAGGGAGAGAGCCATGGATCACATGTCCAATATAATCAAGCCAGTCACTCACTCTGCGAGAATCGTAGCCGGCATCTCCACTTTGAAGACCAGCTCATGATTGGCACTTGCAATGAACCTCTGACTTTCTGTGTACTGCTAACACACTGATACAACTTTCTAAATCGTCAAATACCTATTTGATTGGAGTATACTTCTCCTTTGGAGGCTTTGATGCACTCATATCATAATGCAATATAAAGTTCTGATGTAGCTTTCACTAATCGGTTGATAATGATTATCGTCCCAACATTCGTCAATGATACACAGCGCGGGCTGACTCAGTACAGCAGACTACGACCAAAAGCGAACTATGATAACGCGGAAGTGACGGAGAATAGCTACTGGCATTCATGTTGATCCAACTTGGTGTTGTGATTGGCCAGCATTCCAGTAATTGCTGCGACTGTTGGTTGGGCGGCCATTCTCTTCCCTGTTTCCAACAGCAGTTACCCAGGCATCCACGCCCATTTGGGTATGATGTTTTGATGGTGGTTCGTGATCCCTGTCAGCAGGTTAGGCTGCCGTTTGTTGCTAGAATATTTGTATCCATCAAAGCGCCGTCAATCTCGGAAGCCTCTTGATTTACACCCCACGCAAGTCCCATACATACATTTTGCATCATCAAACTTTCTCACAACCTGCTTAATCTTGTTTCTTCACATACCTGAAACATGGCCACCGCATACACCGGCCCGTCGGCTGCCTATATGATTGCAAACCGCACACTTGCCAAAGAAATTGTCGCACGCAACAGCGACCCCGAGCCTGTCCTCGACACTGACGAGCTTGCGCTTTTGGAGCAGTTTGTCAACGACCCCAGCCGGGCCAACGCCATCCTTGAGTCAAAGGGTCTTCTGGCCGATCCAAAGAGCTCAGGCAGCCTGGTAGCATACGTCATCTCCCTTCACGGCACCGACAGCCCAGCCCTCAGCGCTGAAGATATTAGCTCCTTGAAGGAGTGGTTTGTGAGCAACGCCGGAGAGGAGGCTTGAAAGTCTGCAAACATGCGATGGTCCAAGCTGTGGTGATACATGGCTTCGATGGAGAGCGGCTACAGATAGGGAGGAGAGGTGGGAAAGGATGTGGTACCGTGGGATGTTTGCCAGCCACGGAATTGTTGAGATGGGCGGGCCAGCGCCGTAATTTGAGTGACGCCTGTTTCGAATTCAATAAAACAATTCATGGTTGTCTCATTGCTGGGCGATTAGTCGCGTGACGGCATAGAGCGATATCTGTGTATTCGAACTTTCGACGTCGTATGTCAACTAGGAATGGATTTGTGCAGCATCCTCTCCCTTCCCCTTCGCCCCCTCTGGTATATGTTAAGTGTGAATATCCCGTCCCCAGAATCAGCCTCGATGACGGAGGGCCCGACTGCAGAGGTTTACTGACCTTGTCCGAAGCTAAGAAGCCGGCCCGGAACCATCCCGTCCCTACATGTATGGCCGAGCCGGGCCTTCCTCATAATTGCATAAGCCATCGACCTCACAATAAGCTTTTTTAAGTCATCCAGCAACCCCCTTGTCATTGACGTCTGAACTCGCGTTGCACAGCAATTCAGGAACGCAGCCAAGACATTTGAGTCATACTTTTGTTTCTTCTGCATCTCCCTGTTCTTTCTATCTTGGATATGCTTCCAGTTTCGGTCATTCTGCATCGCATTCTGGAGACTGACCTTTAGGACTAACCAACGGGTTAACCTTTTCCATGAGCGTGTAGAATCACAAAAAGCTGTAGGCCTTAGTTTGCTGTCTAAATCTAAATCAACGTGGCGACGAACGAACTCACACTCAGTACTTCGAATTTGGATGGGTTTGACGTGAAGGATTCTGGGTCGTGGTGGAGTCCTCTCCACAAACCACGTACTAGCCGGCCACAAGTGCCGACAGAGTGCGGAGGAGACTGAAGTGGATATGCGGTGGCGGGGGAGGGGGGATCTGTTTATATTGTGGTGCAGCTCTTGGAGAACTCGGGCCGGACAAAGGCTAAATTACTCGCAGCCCTCGAGCATCTCTCGCATGATATGATACCTACTTACGTAGGTTCCTTGCTTACCGGCTAAGCGTTTAGCCCTGCTACCTAACTACTCTCGCTCTGTTGTGCAGAGATGTTTCCGGCTAAGTTGACGTTTGCGCCAATCTTGGGATTTGCATGACAATCTCCTGACTCGATTCGGTTGGCTTCGTCGAGGGGAAGGGTCCATCTTCATGCCGGGCCACTGAACCGGCAAATGCTACTACATACCTAGGTGTAATTGGGTTTGAGTACAAATACCCCGCATCCGGCACAGTATCAGCCAAACGCAACCTAGTTGGCCACTAGTAAAGACTTTCAGCATGTTTCTGTCTTGGATCCTCACAACGGCGCTCGGCGCATGTACCGCCGTCGCGCAAGACCTCCCGGCGCCCCAGACGCCCAAATTAACGTATCTCTACACTCTTAACTGCCAGCTTGACGCACCATTTGAGATTGGAACGGGGATCTACAGTGATCGCAAGGCAATTCCCATCATAGGCGGCACTTTTAGTGGCCCTCGGATGAACGGTGAGATATTCTGATATATCCTGCCTCCTATCAAGGCTTGACTCTGACTATCAATGACAGGTACTGTCTCCAACCTTGGTGCCGACTGGGGCCTTACGGACCAGAAGGGTGTATTTCATCCTGATACACGCTACAACCTGAGGACAGATGATGGTGCAAACATCTACATCCAGACGAGTGGCTCGGCACAACCGAACGGCAAGATCTACCTTAGACAAGTATTCGAGACTGGCAGCGAGGACTACTATTGGCTGAACAATGTCGTGTCTGTGGGGGTGTTGACCCCTGGGCAAGGCAGCGTCACTATCGAGGGGTGGACAATGGACCTGTGATGGTTGTGTTCCATCACGGGATGAGATGAGTCCACATTATTTCTTCGGGCCTTCAGTAAACATAATTCCTGATCATTGCTTCTGCCGTCGTTTTCATACCAAGGCCAAGCAAGATAGGAAGATGAGTAAAGCCATTGTATACAAACTACCTCATCAGCTGTACATAAGGTAAATCCGCCATACTAGGCGCTGCTCATAACACAATGATTCCCAAGATTTCTACAAGCCGTTTCAACCCATAAGGTACCAGTTCTGGGGGGTTGAAGAAGAGAAAGCTGGTATCACTCGCTTGCGTACGCTCAAGATATCACTAGTTTCATAAACCTCGCCGTTGCTCGAAGCCTCGAACCACAACAGCTACGGATGCCATATGACCCGGTCATCCGACCACAACAGTCTTCTATGAAAGCATAAGATCTTTGCAGAATAGAAACAAAACGCGTCTGCTGCCGTATCGCACAGTTGATTGCAAGTCCTGTCGGACCATTCAGCTTGGGTAATCTACGCTTCAGCATAAGCCATCTATAAGTATCGAGACTGATGGATTCCGGCTGCACATATGTATCCACTACGACTGAATGGCTAATTGATAGCCTTGCCGGATAACCGAAGATGATACCTCCTGAGAACGAGTCCGATATAAGAGACCAATTATCCCATAGCAATGTTTTACCCTATGTCTAACATGCAGGCTATCTACCAAAGTTAGGTTTAACTTTGGGTAGACTAAGAAGCTTGCAGATTATAAAATACCTATCGACCTAGCTGTTCATATAGGAGGAGGAGTTATGCTGAGTTCTAAGCCCAGTAAGATTAAGTAGGGAGCGAGGCAGCCATATGTTGTAAAAGGTCAACCTGCTTCAAGTTGGTTAAATTGTTCTTGCAAGTCCAACTTTTAGACTGTTGGTCATTCGTGACATCCATACAACTTTGACTTCTTTTTCACGCTTCCCGCTGGCCTGTATCGCCACTTTATCACGCTCTGTGACCTGCTACGTACCTGCTGCCTTGGTCTTGTCTTCCTGTCTACCTGTCCCAAACCATTGAAGTCTTGCCACTTTCTTGAACTATACCCAAGCATTGCACAGTACGTTCCCGGAATACTTTCGTCGCGGCGATGGCCAAAGCCATGGTCAAGCTGTAACACTTGAGTTTTATTGGCAATGCTTTCAAAACCCATTATCAGCTGACACTATCCCCTTACTGGTGCCAAAAGTATAGACTCGCTAGCGCTGGAGGAGGTTCGAGATTTTCTCTTACTGTTTCGACGGCACAAGCGATCTTCAGAGTGACTAGTTGAACGCCAGAGAAGCACTCAACAACATGGAAGATGTGTCAAGAAAAAACGTCATCGTGCCGCCATAGCCCCGCTCGCAATGACCACTGACCGGATCGACTTTGCCACTAGGCGAGGCGAAGGCCCGGAAGCGGCAGACATCAGTATCCAGGCAGGCACTAAATCGTCTTCCAAACGAGGGAGGTCGACTCCAGCGAGGCTGTGTTGCTATTATAGTCCCAGAGTGTGATAAGCCTGCACTAACAGTATCTCAGTGATGTAGAGGTTAGGTCAGAAATGGAGGATCCTTAATAAGCATTGAATGAAGGGCGGACAAGTGCACGCTGGACCAGATATATGTCGTATCTTTGTTGATTCGTAGAGATTGGTCAGAGCCACGGACCAAACCATGACGCGCAACATGCCCAGCGCAACCCCGACCACAGAGGACACGTAGGTCGGCCTGTTCAGAATACTCAACTGGATCCGACTCCCCATCACCACATGACTACTGATTAGAACTTGCTGCGGCATCGTTGTCTTTGACACCCCCTTTCTGCTTTGAAGGATTCTTGACCTCTCCACAAGATTGCTAGCATTGGTGCCCATGTTCTTGTCTGTTTGGGACCCTTACAGGTTGAATATTATAGGTTGCAGTATCCTTTAGAAAATGTAAAAAGAAAGAAACAGCCTGGCGCGCTGGCTACACAATGGGGAAACTGCAAGAACTTGATTGGTTAGTGCAGAGGTACAAGACTGCAAGCCTCTTACCAGGGACGAAGAAGGAATAGGCTCTGGAAGCCGGAACGCGCGGCGAAGAGTTCAGCTCCGCCGGCGAATGGGACGATGGAATACATATTCACCGAGCTGAATCTTTATACTAAGTTTTATGGTGCAATACTATACCCGCGGATGACCAATGTAGATCCCGTGTCGGTAAGCAGCGTCAATCCACCCTCTATACTAGCACCTTGGCGGAAGAGCCCATGACGGCATACTGGACACAGTGCCTGTTCTCTTTAACACGGGGAAGCCCGGTATATGTAGGTGGGTGGGATAGCATCCTCCCTTTGGCCGACTTCTGGATCGGGTTATTTCTGTCTCAGTTGACAGTCAGTGGCGATAGTGTGCAAGCCAAGAGGCAACAGAGAGTACAACGAATGAGATTGCATGTATCAATTCTCACAACAATTAGCTCCAGACCTCCGCAATTCGGAAGGACCCCTTACTGGCTAATCGGCTCGCCAACGCCATCTATCAAGCCTGCCGCGCCTCATCGTGAATCGACTCCAAGACTACATGTAAGCTGCAAACTTCAAAGAGTCTTCCGGCCGAAATTCCCTGCAATACCAACCTTGATCTCGGCGGAAATAGGTATCATGGTGCGTAGCCGGGGCCGTCCGGGATGTCAGTTATGGCTGCATGCGACCAGCACGGAGTACTTGTCAAGGCCAGCCACGGGAATGCTACTGCGACTAGCTAGACGGGATCTGCTCCACAGCTGTCGAAAAAGGGTATTGCCAGACATGTAGCGGGGCGCCATTTTCGACACCTCCTTTGTCGTTGTTTGTGATAGACTTGGATAGGCCTAGACCGTAAACCGACTGCATTCGTCTGTTGACGTTGATGTTGGCCGCAGCGAGAAGATCGCAGGATTCGCCAAGAGTACTAGGGCATCGTTTCGCGGACTATAAATGCACGGGAGATTGCTCCCTTGGTGGCCTAGGATATTGCTCGTTGTCTAGGTGTCATATTCTAGCGATTCGCCTGGGAGAACCGTCGCCAAACTCTCAAAATGGTCTCCATTCGCGTCGTTGCAAGCCTCATCTTGGCGCTCGGTGTTGCGGCCATGCCCGCGCCGGCGCCCGCGCCCGAACCCGAAGATGTAGATCGATCGTCATTGCTCGATTTGTCGCTCAACTTTGCGGCTGTACCATCTGACTCTTCGCCACCCGAGACATCAAGCACCTCATCAACTTTGGCTCCCGTTCGATCGCCGCCAGTCATCACATGCGCAACTATTCTGTGCAGAAGCCCCTACGTCTGTCGGGAAATCGATGGTCGCCCTGGTTGTTACGAGAAAGAGCCCTGCGGTAATACCTTCTGCGCGTTTGGAACCCAGTGCTGCAACTCCAGTTGCAGTATGTGCGCGCCTCCCGACGTCATGTGCACTCAGCAGCTTTGCCTTGATGAGCCTCTCGCCTAGGCTCCGATATCGTCCTAAACGGCCCGCGCCGTTGATGTAGACGCTGGCAACTACCATGTATGGAGGGAGAAAAGAGAGGATGAACGGTGTGGGGGAATACAGTTACAGAGCCACCCCTGGAATGCGGAACGAGAACCCGCCAGGTTGCCCCTGAGCATGAATCGTTAAGTGTCCGACCTAATATCAACTAGCCATCCTTCGAACCGCCAAGCCGTGACGATCCGTTTGTCTGAACCTATCGGTGATTGCCGACTCCTGGTGCTCCCCTTGCGCTCTCAAGGCTCCTTGCCGCCACTAATAGAGCTAGGTCATGTTAAGCTATAACGGGCCTTGTTCTTTTAGAGTTCACTCATCTTTCCCATACAATTAAGGCCGGTTGTTGGCATGATTGTTTAACTACTTTCCAACAGTGGAGGTGAACCTTACCTGAGTCGTGTCAAACCTGCTGCCACCCTTTTTCTTTGGGGAACCCCTCTGCCGCAATCATAAAAGGTTGTTGTTGTCCGCTCGGCTTCCGGACATCACCATCCCTAAGCCGTTCACTCTTTAGAATCTAGCTTCAGATCAGTCTAGAAAAGGCGTACAGTCCGAATCTCAAAGCCGCTCTTTACCGACACACCACAGATCCAAGATGCTATTCATTCGCTCGCTCACCGTTGCCGCCATCGCTCTCGGCACTTCTGCCGCCCCGGCCCCGGGCCCCCAAATTGACTCTTCTCCCGCAAAAGACCGATGCTCCGGCATCACCTGCCCGACAAATTCGTTCTGCAAAGTCTTCGATTTCCGCCTAGAGAAGCCAGTCGCATGCCAGTCCAACGGCACTGTTCCGGCCGATGCGGAAACTTGCGGTAGCGTCATCTGCCCGACTGGAACAAAATGTTGCAATTCGTCATGCGGAGTTTGCACGGCGCCAGGAGTACCATGCCTGCTATGGACCTGCTGAGGAACCAAGAAGCCGGTTCTCAATTTTGGAAATAAGATTACAGTTAGGGGCTGGGCGTCATTCGGATCATACATGCTTTGGGGGAGCATTGCGACACTGGCTCTTTTGAAATGTTCGGGAACGATACTAGGATTGGCTACGGGATCATCAGACACACGAATCAAACACCACAACCTTCACCACATCATTCGCTCCTAACTGTTGATTTGGGTAGACACCAACCGCTGGGTTTGGTGTTGCTGTGCGATCGATCAACGACGGAGAGCCCGAGTTATTGCCTGGGCCAACCCTGCCCCCAGCCCTTGCAGTGCTGGCCTGATTGATCGACACGCATCCGAATCATCCTTGGCGTTCTTTTTTTATAAACGCATCGTTCGTTCTCTCGGGGTAATCCTCAAGGCCCCGCCATCGCATCGGTTTGATATTTTATTAGCTTTTGTGGGACCTGATCGTGAGGCGCGGTATAGAATATTCAGAAGTCAGCGGCAGTCAACGGAGGATTCACAATCTGACACATTCAGCATGGTCTTGATTAGGGAAATCAACGAGACCCAATCACTGCCCTTCTCACAGCTGCTGTGGGATGACTCTACCCAGCGGCGAGGTTCAGAACTACTCGGTTGTCCATCATCGAGAATTGAGCGAACCCCCTTATCCCTGGCAAGGTATGGTGCTGACTCCTCGTGGCTCAGTACTTTGGTTCTCCATGTGTTCCTAATGTATCTACTCAAGACACGATTTGTGCTAGGTACGATATGTAGGCGACATTCTTCTGTGACAAGGTACTTCCCTGTCCTGCTTTCCAGCCACACTTGGCTAACTCAACATCGGCACTCGAAGCAAAATGTGACATTCGGCGAGCCAGCTTGGACGGTTGGTGTCTCAACCCCATGGAACGCATATTCATAGACCCTGTTGTCGTATAACTGGCCATTTTCCCCAATGGACATATTATCGAATTAACGAGTTCGAGACACGGCCTCGCGCCAATGTCGCATCCTCTGGCCGGAACTCTGAGTAAAGACGGCCGTCATCGACCGTAAGATGCATTGACCATACCGTATCTTATCCTATTGGAGGCAACGTCTTTACTTCGGCCTTGGATTCACAGTCCAAGCTTCGGTTTGGTCCTTATCCCCCATTTCCTGGCCCGGGGGTCACTGAGGGTATGTCCCATGGACATCATGCCGCACCTCTGATTTTATGGCGCCACCACAGGGAATCGTATAGCATCGGCGTGGATGAGGGTGTTGATGAAGATGTCCAGTCGGAAAACGACGTGGGATTTTTCACGTTGGAACCAAGTTGGCACGGATGCGTATAAAGAAAGCATCTATCATTCAATTGCAAACAACCCCTGTAAGTAGTACAAAGATATCTCAGTTACGGTACAGTGCGTCCCAAAATGACCAAAGGAGTGTCGCAAACCATGTTACTCCCCATCTCGCACAACCATATCATCAGACATAACAAACTACCATGCTAATTATCCTCCTCTTCCTCGTAGCTTACATCAGTTCTCAGCGAGAGCGTGGCGGATGCCAGTCGTTTAGAGAATGAAGGCACCAAGAGCAAAAGCACCAGCCACAACGGCACCGAGGGCTCCGAGCAGACCGTTGCCGGCGGGGGCAACGAGGCCGGGGGCGGCGTTGCCGGTCGGGCGGTTGCCAACAATGGTGGAGGTGGCGATGGAGGGGAGGCCACCGTTGCCAGAGGTGAGGAAGGTGGTGGTGATGGCGGGGCGGTCGGTGGAGCGGCGGGGGGCCTCGGTGGTCTGTTGGCCGCCGCCGAAGGTGGTGGTCAGCTGAGAGCTGGCAGTCAAACGGGTGGCGAGGACAATGACGGTGTTGGCAACGCTGGTGGAGGACGAGGCGTAACCGCTGGCGCTGGGGAGCTGGCAGACGCTCATGATGCTCTGGATGCCTGGGGTGGAATTGTCAGAGGGGCTTGTGCGGAGATAGAGGGCTCATCGCGCGATGGGGAGAGAGAACTTACCCTCAAGGCTGCGCTGCTGGTCGGAGGGAACCTTGTCGATCATGCAGGCGTTGCACTGGGGGCCCAGGCTCTTCAGGTCGAAGGAGTTGTTGGTGCAGACACACTGGGCGTCGAGCTCATCCTGGGTCTGGTCGCTGTTGTTGTTGCCCTGGCCAAGGTTGAAGTTGACGGTGCAGATGTTGCCGAGGTCACGGACGGGGCGGCAGATGGCAGAGCAGTCCTGGGGGATGTCGTTGTTGTTGATACGGAGATCAGCGCGGACGACGGCCGCGGCGGCAAGAGAAAGAGCAACGGCCTTGGCGTGCATTTTGACGGTTTGTTGAAAAGGTAAAGTTGAAAGTTGGGAAAGGGTGTGTTTGTTGGAGCGAGTGTTGTAGAGAGCCGAGGCTGCGAAAGATGTGATAGACGAAAAGGGCGAAAGACTAGCTGTCGAAAGCGAAGTGAAGCTGGATGAGTGTGATCTGATGAGAAAAAGGGAAACCTAACCGAGGGGCTCGCGATAGGATATTTATGTCCTCGGGCTCGACCATCCATGCCTCTGTGAACTCTCTCTCTCTCTCTCCTCTCGTCGACCGGATATCCGCGTCGGCATCTAAGCAGCTAGCTCCAGCCTCCCCCGCCAGGATCGAAACAGCCAACGCGTCGTGCCCTGACAAGCAGAAGGAGAGTGGCACTGGGGAGGGGGGCCAACAGCACCACCGACCACGAGTTGGGCTGTGGGTGGCATTGCCAAGCTGCATCTCAGGGACCCGAGCAGTCCAAGCCTCTGACCGGGAGAGACTGAGTGACGCTATCGGTATTCCTGACTTGTTAGATCAGACAGTTTTCCGCCAAGGGGATGGGGAAGTTGCCCGTTGTGGGCGCAGCACAGGAGCAAGGCGGTCAAAGAGCCATGCATCCGGTAGAGAAACATCTTCCGAAGCATAACATCTTGAAACGTACGTCCTCTTTGCCTGTCATCGGTGCCTGTCGCCTCTCCCCTCCACGTGAACGGCGTCGACTAGTGCCTCTGCCCAAACCTTAGTCGCTAGTGCGCCTCGGTGCTCACTAAGCGAACGGCTGGTGTTTTCCCCCGGCACTGTGGTCGCGGGAGAACATAATACAGCAAAAGCAATATGCGAGGCACTAGTCGCTCGGAAGAGGTCCTTGTTAGTTGCTAAATCCGATCGATCCTCCCGGGGGTCCATCTGGGCTGGGTCGGGCTAGGGCAAGGGGGGCAATCTCACGGTTCCTATTGCTAGTGCCGGTGCCAGTTCGAGGCCTATGTTGAAGAAAATCCTATTCCAAAAGAACGGGTCGAGGTAACGGGTGTTAGCAAGGGTAGCCCTTGGCAGCGGGAACAGATTTGATCAAGGCTCGGGGGTGATGGTAGCCAAGACTCGTGCCACCCCCTGCACCAAGAGCACGCTTCCGCCACAGAAGTACAGGAGATGACGCCAGCCATCTGCCATGGTCCGATCATGACCATCAACCATTAAACAGCTTGTCACTTGTTTTGAGGCAGGGGACACGGCGATGAGCTTATGCCCTCAGCACTGCCCTACCAGACGCAGCAGACCTGCGGGCGAGGGGGAGGGGGCACAGGGCTTGTGCTGGATCTCCAATTAATACGGAGTACAGCCCCAATACCTCACAGAGCCAGCCCAGGGACTGGTCTCGGCCGGGCAACGGAATGTCGCTCTCTGTCCTCGTCCACTGCCCTGACGATTACTCCTCATAGGCGAGCTGTCGCGTTTCATTTCCGGCCGAAGCACCGGGCCGTGCGCAAAGACTCAGGGAGCGGTCTTGGCCACGCGACCAGCTCTGTGTCTCCCCAAGTCGTCCGGTGGTGGGGAAAGCCATCCGCTGCTTTGCTGCAAGACTGCTGCTGTGTCATACCGAGATGCCGGCTAACCGGTTCAAGTCGGGGCTGGTATGCGGCTCCGGGGCAGCCCGTTGGGAGACCCACGTCTGGTGGCGGCATGAGTGGTACCAACTGACTTTGACTTGACGGGTTGGAAGTTCCGCTCCGCACAACGGATTGGTGAAAAAACAAAAATAAAAAGTATTAGTCTGTGTCATTCGCTCTTGAGCGGACTGTCGGCCCTCATCGAGCCCGGTTGCTACACTAGATTACGGATAGATGGCAAGCTGCAAAGAATGCTTGATTAAGTCGGTCCCACCGTAAAAAGAGGTTTGATTTGAGTCTTAGTAGCAACTCGAGAAACGGATATTAGCTGACCCTGGTGAGGCATTCCATGCGCCGCAGAGTTGGTTGTCCAGACAATCTTTCACTGGTAGTGCCCGCTACCCTGGCCACGCTAGTCTGAGCGACCCTACCGCGAGAGGCTCGATCGAAGTTCTAGCCCTGTTGTCTTGAATCATCCGGCCTGGTTGATCCAGCTGCCTTCCGTCGCTCCCTGGTACCGGTCTTCATTCTTCGTAGTGTACTTTTACCAAATACGGCTGTCGTTTTCCCATGATATGTGAATTGGGTGTTGTCAAATTCGGGCCGAACACCAGCCGCATAAACTCGACTGCTCTGGCGTTCGTCACTCATATGGGCAGAGTTACGCACGCCCGGCAACCGGTTGTTCCGTGGGCCAACCAAGGGCCCGGCGCAGCACAAGGTAATTATCCATCGAGATGGCAAGTTCGTCCAAGGTATGTGTGTACCTCACACGGTCCAAAGTCAAAGGGCCCTTCACTTGCCCAAGCTGGCCACCATCCCAACTTCCAAGATTGGTCCACACACACACACACACACACACACACACATACAAAGGGAAAGGAATCCAGCGGATCGGGTTTCCGAGGAGTTACGTCACGGTTTTTGCAACGACCTGACACGGAGGAGCTGGCGAGGCTTGTGGCGGAGGGCGGTTGCATGCAGCATCGTGGCGGAGGCCTGCATCTCCTCGACAATGAACAGCCCCAGACCGGAAGTAAGTGAGACGATTTATCCAAAAAAGATTCTACTGCACGCTGCACCCCGCGTTTGGAAACCAAGGGAGGCAAACAAGAAAAAAGGATGATTTGAGTCTGCACTTCGCCAAGAGGGAGGAGGAGAGCTTCCGTCCTCAGTGCGAGGCCGAGCGTCGAGTGCACCGCATGGTTCACACGCAGTCAGGCGGAATGAGTTTGGCAGTGATGAGAAAAAAAAGGAAAAGGAAAAAAAAAAGAGAAAAAGAAAAAAAAAAGCCTTCTGGGCACTAGCGGACCGTGCTCTTCGTCCAGGCATGTATCTTTGGTGCGAGGTGGCCCCCTCCCCTCCCGTGGCTCGGCCTCGACCGAGATTACTCGATGCCGAAGCATGTCAGGGCCGTCTGTGCTGGACCAAAAGAAGAGACAAAACACATGGAGGCATCAATCACATGCCCGTCGGCTTTCTTGGAGGGAATGTCAAGGCGGGTGGCTTGACCTGGGGTAGTTCCAGCGGCCAAGCATTGGTGAGGTTCCGGACAATGACCGCTTGCAGTCGGAAAGCCCCTTGTGTTGTTCGTCTTCCGGGGGTGGTGGTGGTTGGGGTCGCCTCTAGATTGGCCGAGTAACGTGCCTTGGTCCACGAGCTTGGCACTTGGATTTCGGCCGTCCGATCTGCCTCACTTGACCCCGTATAACTAATATCATTTCGATAGATGGGGTATGAAGTGGGGTTGCTCATTCACGTTGGACAACAAACGCTGAGAAAACCCAATCTTCATCATTATACTGACTTGGTACTGGCGCGGAACTCTCGCTGTGAGCATCAATCCAACGCCTTGCGAGAAACGGCTCCGACGTTGATCGTGGAGTCCATTGCGCAATGCGCCCAATCCGGACGCTAGTTGAATGCGCTCCTCCACCTGGGGTATTAATAGTACATTGCCAACCCTCATTATCCGTCAATTCGCAAAGGGAGAAAGTATCCCAGCCAATATCCCTTGCATTCTCGCTCGGCCGATGGCTTCCGCACTCTCTGGCGACGGCGACAGCGTCGCACTGGCGAAAAATGGGGACCGAGAGGACCGGTCGGAGGGGTTCGGCGGTTCAGCAAAGCGGCTGATGGAGTATCCCGGATCCGACGGCGCCGGAATTGCGGGGCGCTCGGCTGCTCCAGCCGGACGCAACGGCGGGGTTGTGGGCTTTTCTACGGTGGCTCTAGGGAGAGAAAAGGGGAAGGGGGCACGTGTCAGTAGGTGTCCGATCTACCCAAAAGCAAGCCCCCTTTTCTCATGAGGCAAGACACACGGATACTTGTGACCAAAGCCATGTACCGCTGCAGTCGAGGACGAGGGCATTGTGCTCGATTGTGGGTCGCCTGGCCCGGGACAAGACAACCTCTCCTCGCTTTAGAACTGCAACCTCGCACGGGACCGTACCGCCAGGCCACCGTTGGTCGGTTGGATCCGGTAGATTTTCGGGGCGGGGCCCATCTAACTGTTCGGGTCGCTGCTGGCGTTGGTGTGGAACTCCCGAGTTTGTAGGGTGACTGACTGCCGGGTATCTGGTACGATGTAGCGAGGCAGGCCCCAAGCGAACTGATTCAAAGGGTGACGATGATGCCGATTGATAAACAATGCACGATGGGCAAGACCAGAGGTGATCGCGGGGATCGGAAGCATGGGCGGCTAAGTCCATATAAAGGAGCGGAATCGACCGGCGGCAGATTCGGATCCTGGTTCAGCTGGGCAGAGGCCAGGAGGGGGCAGCCTTACGCCAAGATGGCAGGGTGGCAATGGTGAACGCCTCGTGTCGTTGAAGCATCAAGGAAGGAGTGGAAAGCAAGCGTCATGGGGAGAGTGACGTGATGCCCGTTCCAGACTCCTCGAGGTCCAGGGCTCCGCATCATCCTCCGACTCAACATCGTACTCAGGCCGTATGTCAACAAATGGTTCGCGGACTGTCGTTGTCAACGCGAGACGGCCTCTCTCGAAAGGCAATTGATGGAACGCACAGGTTTACGGACGGACCGAGAGGTCGCCCGTCTCGCCCACCCATGGAAAACACGTCTCGCCGATCTAATAGATGCACCGGCGGTCTAGACCGCGAGGGAGACTGCGAGAGCAGCGGCGCCGAGGAAAGGCAATCTGGCGTCGCAACGACTCCTTGGACCTATGCGACCCCGTGCGATTCAATTGACGGGCCCCTATTCGCTATCAGGCGTTCGGCAACTGGCAGAAGCCAGCGGCCTGGGTGAAAGGGTCCGGCCGGTCTAGAACGTCCAGCCAGGAAGGGAGCGTGGCATTCTCGAACCGTGACGTCAGGCGCTCACCGAGAGGAGACGTGGCGTTTGCGAGGCATCCCAAAGAGGATCAGGGATCTCTGGGGAACGATGGCTGGAAGGAGGGCCTAGACTTTCACACCCTTGCCTTGGCTGCGCCGGCAAACCAACATCCCCCCTGTCCGGTTGTCCCCTCAGCTGAGATGGTTCGTCCCTCGTCGGTCGGGATCTGAAATGACGTACGCGGCCTGTTTCTCACCCGCTGAACTTATGAACTGATAAGTCGATGAGCTGGTATTCGGTAACGGAATGCCATCGTCTAACCCCCGACTCTCGACGTGCGTGCCCTTTCAAGAGGGCCATTGGTGTTGGTGGTGTTGGTATTGGTGTTTGCTTTCCTTTTTGTAGAAAGGTCCTGAGGAGGTGGGGAGATCAATCGTTAATGTCGATCGATCCAACTTCCCATCCAGAAAGACGCGATTAGAAACCGAATTTCGAAAGAATTCCCATGTTCTGTCTAAACTCAGTGGTTGTAGTAGTGGCTGGACCCCTAGAAGCTGCAAGCCAAGGGGGCTAATCAGGGCAGATCGGCGACGATCCTCTGTTGTCGCGCGACAGCGACAGGGATGGCATCAACAAGGCCTCGCATGTATGGTGGATAACGGCTCTGAAATGTATGCACCTGGCATGAACATGCGTCACACGATTCTCTTCCTATGCGGCCCTTTCTCCAAGACTCCAAGGATACAAACCCCAGGCAATGGAAACGAGATGGCAGTCAGAAGAGCTCTCCGAGCCAGAAAGACGATGACGCAGACGGCGCATTCTCAGCTGATGGCGTCACAAACTGCACTGCCACCCTGGCGTCAATGACGTGGTGTGTGATATCTGGCGACGAGTCGAGACTTCACTCAATCTTTAAACAGCTCCAACAGACAGTATGAGACCGAATCGATGTTATTTACTAAAGGATACTGTCTCAAGGTCTATTGAAAACATCGTTCAGTGCTGTAGGAGGTCTTCGCAGTGGTGTGGTACAGTGAAGCTGGTCAGTAGGGTCGCGGCGGTCGTCAAGTTCGTCCCGCAATGGAATGAAAACCGTGGCGTTCAATTCAACCACAGCCATCGTCCTCACCTTCATCGACGTCGAGAATGGGCCCTGCGCTGAAGTCGAAAGTGCTTTGGCTCTGTTTTCCGAAAACAAACCCGAAGCTGTCTTGTAGCTCTGTGGCCGCTGGCACAGACAACGATTGCTTTGCGGCCGATTTGGGCATTGATCCATCTCGAGATGTTTCCGACAAGGGCCGCAATCTCTTCTTCAAGGGCTTACTGGGTGAAACAGCGCTTCTTTTCAGCCTCGGTATGGCTCCCGATTCCTTGTCGACCCATTCACAGACCATGACTTTGAACTCGACCTTTTCGGGATGCATATGCTTGCTGAGCTTGCTGCGAGTCGCGTACAGGATGAACCTCTTTTGGATCCAAGATAGGGTGTCACTGACCCTAGACTTGACATTCCACTCGTCCTCATCTAGTTCGCAAAACATCCTGCCATCGCTCTTGAACGTCTTTCTGGAGACTCTTCTCTGTCTGTCTGTACCAGATGAGTTTGAATCTTTGACCGCGTTGGTAGTCTCATCCTGCGCGGCCGTGGTAGAGTTGACAGTCTTGCTTGGGGGTGGATTATCAAGGATAGCGTCTTCCTGCTTGCCTGTTGGAGAAACGCGTTAGTGCTCCATGGGCGGGTCTGCCAAGGCGAGTGCTTACGCTTGTCGGGCTTTTCAGACGCAGAATCTTTAGTCCTGATGGAGAGCTCAGGGGGCGGCGAGCCGCTGTCTCGAGAATCTTGAACTTCCACAAGGGGAGGGGAGCGTCTTTTGACAATGAGGTAATCGATAAAATAGAACGTCTGCAGGTTGGGAAGGTGGCGCGCCAGAAACTCGTACAAATGAACGGGGTAGACCTTGTTGACGCCGGCGCCATGCTGGCTGCCGCAGTGGCTGCAACGGAATGCGGTACTTGCAGCCTCCCAGCCATGGCAGTAGGGTATGGCGACATGGCGGATGTTGGCCAACTCGGGGCATTCGATGTCCAAGGACATGCGACACCAGCTGCGGAAGCTGTCGGCGGCCAAGTATTCCAAGCACACCACATCGTCGGACGAGGCAAGTGATACGATACGTCCGCCACTCAACTTGATACTCCCTGGCTGGTTGACGAGGCGTTGGACAACCGCGGCTGCCTCGAAGCAGGTGACTGATAATTTGGCCAGGGTGCGGTTGAGAGTGATGTAATTTGATAGGTTAGCCTGGGGTGTTGGATAGCGAGGTTCCAAGTTTGCCGGCCAGAGCTTCGAGGGAAGCAGTTCGCGATCGAAATCGAGAATAGGATTAGGCTGTACTGCATCGTCGTCATCGTCGCCGTGGTCAATGATAGAGGCAACGAGTGGTGAGGGCAGATGCGTAGCACGAGCTGCGGTCTTGAGGCGGAGAAAATGCATGCCGGGCTCGAGGATAGCGTCCTCCCAAATCTGATGGCGGATTTCGGGGGGTAACATGGAGAAGAGATGGAATGAGCGTGCGGATGCAGGGATATCGAATTTGATGGTGGATTCCATGATTGATTAGCGATTTCTGGCTGGTTTTCGTGTCGTGAATGTTGGGCGAAAACGACGGCGTGGGAAGGTCTGATGAGACGGATGGTGATGGGGTACCTTTGCAGAGAATGGTGTGGGATATAGAGGTCGAAGGCTGGACTCGGCCGTGTAAGACGAAAATCATGCAGAAGTATCGCAGAAGTCGGACATGCTGGCGATGTTGCCGTGGAGTGGATCAGAAGTTGGTTTGTTCTCGGATGGGAGAGGCTAAGGGCGGCCTCGAAGGTTTGGAAGTCGCCGAGTGAGTGGATGGATGGTCGAGCCTGAAGCTCTTTCAAAGGGGCAAGTTAGTGCGACGAGTCCCATGGAAACCCCATGAGAAACGAATGGATGGGAAACGCTTGGGTTGAGGTCTTGAAGAGGAAGGAAGAGAAGCGACCACGTCATGGTGGAAGGAGCTTACCCTATCTACCTACCCAGGTAGGACCCAGGTGGGGAAGGCACTTGAGGTAGGCAGTACCGTCCTTTCTCGTGAGGTTAATTAAGGTTAGGACACGGGCGCGGAAGGAAGGACCAGCCTGCCCCCTACCTAGGTACCTAGGTAGGTACCAGCACACTGTTGGAAAGCTAACGCCGGCGAAGATCTGCCAGACAGCAAAAGCACATCAAAGGCCACGATAAGGAGGGACAGCGAAGAATCTTGTTGAACATGTATACATTGCAAAGGGTTGAATGACGTCCAACCTGCAACGAAGAAAAAGGTGCTCGGGACGCCCGTGGTGGTGACGGTCGGCCGTAGAGAGTGTGGCTACAAACCATATATACACCAGGTATAAATCTATTTACATAATGATTGAGAATTGAGTCAAAGGACGCTCGTTCGTCGTCAAATTTATGGAAAAGGGACGTGAGGGTATCCTCCATCCCATGTCTTGTCGGAAAGGACATGCTCTCTCTCTCTCTCTGTCCGTCTCTCTCCGCTTACAGGCGGAAAGAGCGGGCGTGACGACGGACCCTCTGGGCGGGGCAGTCGTCAGTGTCGGCGTCATCGGAGGTGACCGGGGTTCCAGGGTTGGTGGGAGTGGCGGGAGCCGTGCCATTGGTGATGGGAGTAGGGGCGGAACCAGAGCCGGAGTCGCTGCCGGAGCCAAAAAGCGCGGGCCCGGGGATGGTGTACTCGGAGATGGTGGTGTAGGCTGAGGAGGTAAGAAAATTAGCTCATCGTGGTCACTGATGGCGTAGGGGGGCTCATGTTCGAATCCGAGGGAATCTCCAACTTACGGTTGAACCGGATGCCGGCGTCGGTGGCCTTGTACAGCTCCGTGCCGAGGGTGCCCTCGGGGTTGGCGGTGCCGGAACCGGTGATCTCAACGTTGATGCACTGGGGATAGTTTTGAGCGCCGTTCAGGTCACCGGCGGCGTGCATGGCAATGATCTCGTGGCGGAGGACGTAGTTGCCGGCGGCGAGGGACGCTGGGATGGTCGAGGTCCAGGTGTTGTTGTTCTTGATGAGCTTGACTGCGGCCCACTCCTGGGTATCGAGGTCGATGCCGGCCTCGTCAATCTTGACCCACTTGAGGGCCGTCTTGTCGGCCGAAGCGAAGTCGCCGTCGACCCTGGCGGCGTAGGTGAGGACGGGACCGAAGTGAGAATCGGGCCAGTCAGACCACTGGAAGTCGACCTTGCCGCCGGCGGCGACCTTGGCGGCGGTGCCTCCGGGGGCGGCGTTCTTGTGGCAGTTGATGTCGGCGCTGGTGTAGCCGGTGCCGTCGACGAAGCCGTTGTCGAGGTTCTCGGCCGACCAGGCGGCGATGGTGGGGGGGGCGCCGCCGCTCTGCTTGAGGTAGAAGTATTCGAGGCTGTAGCCCTGGGTGTATGCGCCGTCCAAGACGTATCCAGTGACCGTGCCGTGGGCAAGGGCACTGACGGCAAAGGCGCCGACGAGGGCAAGGGTAGACTTGACAGAAGACATTTCAAAAAGAAGGGAGAGGGTTGGGGAGTTGTCGCGGACGGAAAGCGAGTCTTGTTTTATCGTTGAATGTGAGTGTTGCAAAAGAATGTGCCAGCTTCACGCAGTGAAGAACTGAAGGTAAGAAGAGGGGTGGAAGAGAATGAACTAGATACCAAGGAATGTGCACGACCTGCAATGCTGGATGCTGAGCTGGAAGAAACAAGATGAAATGTGTGAGGCACTCACCTCCTTATGTATCTCACACACATCCTGCAACCCGCGAACCTTTCTTGACCCTGATGCCCTTTCTCTTTCCCTCTCTCATCTCGCCGCTGCCCCGGACATGTCCAGTTCTGGCACCCCCGCAGGCGCCGAGAGCTGAGCCGCCCTGAGTCCGGATGCCAGAGAGAAGACTGCAGGTAGACAAGGTGGGAATCTCGCAAGACCGAAACGCCAATATGCAAGCTAGACCGGTGGGGTTTCTAGGGTGGTGGGTACTGGGCCGGGGGCTGCAGCATTCGGATGTGCTCCGATTCGGAAGGCGGACCGGTCTTGGGAAGTTGAGATGACGGGTTGCTCCACTGGTGAGTAGCCAGCATAGATAGCCGCTTGGTTCCTGGTCTAGCGTACCTAGACGCTCTGTCGTCATCCTAAAGACATCTGCTCTAGCCCAGGGTAGCCTTCTCAACGAGCACGCCACAGAGGTTCCCGCGGGCGACTCGGGGCGAGTTGACGGGCAAACTACCTGCCCAAGTAAGTCTGGATTCTCGCCAGGCAATTCGTCAAACAGAGAAGACCTGACGCCGTAGCCATGCGCTCGTGGCGAGGTTGTAGCCGCGTTGAGAGGGCGCATACGCACACATGTCGGCGCGATCATAACTGAGTCGTCGTCGTCGTCGTTTTCGTCGATGCAGGCGCACCAGGATCACAGACGTAGCGCCCGGGATGAAACAGGCCCTCTTTTCGCCCTTAATATGGGAAGGAAAATCATAATAGGATCGGATCTGCGTTACTGTACCTAAAAGGCACGACATCCTCGTTCCAGGATGGACCGACCAAGGCGTGGCTCCTGGCGCGCGCCGTAGGTATGTATCCCTTTGCCCGTTGACCCGCCCAAGTCTTCTTCCGGGTCTGCTTATCGAGCCCCCCTTTCCCGTGCAGGCCTGGGAACATGCATCAATTTCCATGGTGCTTGCGTTTCTCTGGCAATGCCCTGCGTCGATCGCCTGGTCGAGACGAACCCGCCAAGACAACTGCCGCCAGGCCGTTTCTTCTTGATGCGCCGAGGCTCGCGGCCATTGGCGGATACGGCTCGACTTGGTCCGCCGTCAGTCTGGCCACTCAACCTGGCAATCAAGATGAAACGGTGGTAGCATGCCCGACGGGCGACAGGCGACGGGCGACGGGCGACGACGGGCCAGCGAGACTGCTAGCCGTCTGGCGGCGCGCAGCCGCCTTTACCTATTGCAGAACGAGACATTCTTCGAGCTCATTTGCTTCTTTTTTCTTCTTCTTCTTCTTCTTCTTCTTTTTCCTCTCTCTCATTCGCACGGATGGATAGATACATCGAACGTGATTGATGTGGCTCGTGAGGCCGACTCTCCTGCAGCCTCTCTCACCTCACCGCTGGATCCCTGGTTCTGGCCGCATGTAACAGGGCGCTACGGATCACTTTTGAACACACCAATCGTGGCTTCGTGCTTTGCCCGCTACCCTTCTACTTGTCAAGTTGAGATGAGATTGATTGATCGTCGCCATTTCCGTACGCTTCCTTCATGTCTACAGCTTAGGCCTTCTTCATGGCATGACAATTGCAATAATACCTCTTGCCCACCCTGGGTGGGCTACCAGTGGTATGTACGACCTGTTGCAAGCTTTCCCATTGCCTGTCCAATACACATAGTTCTCGCGACAAACTCTTTGATTGAAATGTCGAGGCCACGGCATCTTTGACATCACTGGAAGGCGTGTCTCTCGAGGCCGCCGGTTTACAATAATCCCTGGATGGCCTCCCAAAACGCCGCAGGGTCTTCCCACATCGGGAGATGGCCAGCGTTTGGCACAATCTTCAGTTCCGCTCCGTTGTCTCCGATCAAGTCCTTGAACCCGTCCATCGCCTTGACAAGCGCGCCCTTGGCATCGCCGTCACCGACGACCAGCAGCCCGGGAACCTGACAAGACTTGAGCGCCGGCTTGAGGTCGTAGTCCCACAGTGCTTGACAGCTATACTTGAACCCTTCAACGTCGTTGCCCGCTACCATTTCCGTCATGGATTTGACGACGCTCTCCTTGTCCATTGTTGCCGGATGGAACCACCGGCCCACCGTCTGCCCAGCCAGCTTTTTGATTCCTGCTCCGCCGTCCTCTTCCGCCGTCGCCGTGCGGTCTTTCCATGCCTGGGTGTTGGCCGCGCTGGATGTAACGTTAAAATCGCAGGCGATGAACTTCTTCAGCCGGTTCGGATACTTGAGCGCAAAGTTGGTGGTCGTCGCGCCTCCCATAGAAACTCCAATCAAGGCATGCAGCTTGGGGATGCGCAGAGCATCCAGAACGGTACGCAGGTCGGAGGCAAGGAGATCCAGGGTCGCCGGCACAGGCGGGCTAGGAATCGAGTGGCGGCCGCGTGTGTCGTACCGCAAGATGCGCAAGTCAGGACGCTGCCGCTTCAAAATCTCGACGACAGGGTCCCACATGTGCAGCGATGTCAAGAGCGAGTTGCAGAAGGCCACCGTCGGCGCATCGTCCTTGGCGCTGCCCTCTAGTCTGTAGGGAATCGCCAGTTGGTCCTCCGCCGTGATATACGAGCTGATGACCTCGTCGTCTCCGGGAACAGTGGTTGTCTTGCCGTCGGGAGCGGTAAATACGGCGGCTGAGGCTGGAAGCTTGGCCAGGTTGGCCAGGTCGCGAGGGGCCGGGCCGAAGACGTAGAAGAGCGAGTAGGTGCGGCGGTTCTTGGCGGTGACGGTTTTGGCAACCTCGGCGCCCCAAGGAGTGGTCATGGAGGCCTTGTGCTCCGGGCCACCCAGGCCATTCGTACGGGCATATTCGTGCAGTCCGAGGTAGGAAGACTTGGTTCCAGCGCCGTCGCCGACCGAGGATATCTTGAAGAGGCGGGTCCTTAGCCAGCCGGGGACCTTGGACAACATGGGGATGTGTTCTTCCCCATACCACTTCTTGAACTCTGACTCGGCAGACTCGTCTTGAAGGGTGGTCTCGACGGCGACCAGCTCGATTCCCTCGGCTTTCTTGTCGGAGAGCTGCTCGATGGGCAGGAACAGTGGTGCCTCTTGCTGGTGAACCAGGTCGTAGAAGTACCTCGTGACGTCGACTTGGCCGATGGTCTCTGCCTCGCGGGCAGACCGATTCGCTCGAAGAGTGGTGTAGGTAGGTGTTTCGAGGTGGGACATGCGTGTAACGTCGTAGAGGGCGAGAAAGGATGGTTCCTTGGCGTCGTTGGCGCGGTATCGCAGGCCGTTGGTGAAGATTTGGGGAAGTCGCAGGCGGGTTGGGCCATGCTCGTTGTTGTACCATTCGTGGAACTGCTCAAGAGCCAGGCCAGGCTTCGGCTGCATAGTAACGTAGAGCAATCCGGGGGTTGCCATCTTGTTGCTTTTGTCAATTGGCCTTGTTTTTTTGATGTTCAGGCGCCGTCACTGTTCGCGAGGGAGAGGAGAACCGGGTAGAAATAAAAGGCTGGCAGATGCCCCAAAGTGAGGGCGGCCCTTCGGGTTCTCGTGGGAAGCTCTCTCTCTCTCTCCGGGCGGGGCAGATGACGAATGCGGGGTCGATATTGGGGGAAGAGGGTCCAGCGCCTTTTTCGGGATTCTGCGACGGCAAGCAACACAAGCTCGATGCCAGTCAGCGACTGCGTTGTTGTGCCCACAGCAGCAGATGAGCACCTACCTACCTAGGTCATGGACTCTCGTCTTAACTTTGGCACGTTCGTACTTCGGGTCGGTTGTGCTTGCAGGCGAGGTAGACGGTTTCGGTCTCGGGGTTGTGCATAATAAATAGAAATAATGTTGTGGTTCGTGGCGGAAAAGCATTCTGCCTGAGCATTTCGTATGATGGATGATTCTTCCAGACCCGGTCTGCCGAACCCGTCACACCAGACCGAGCCGTCCATCCATCTGTCCATTCATGAGGCCAAGGGCTGATGCGATTCGCACCATGGACTCTGAGGAATGTTTGTTTCGAGATTCGATTGACTGTTTCGCATGTGCTGTTGCATCGTCGAGTGGGAAAACGTGGACGAGAGTTGATGGGGCTACTTACTCACTCGGCAGCCGTTGAAGATTGATTCACCACCGAAAACGGCCTTCCTTGAGATTCCATCTTAGGCATCTACCTAGGTACGTACCTCGGTAGTACCTACCCAGGGAGGTACTTACCATACGGTATTCTCCCTCGCCCCCACTCGGCTGGTGCGGGGCTCGATTACAAAAGGAAGGTATCGAGGTACGTACCTAGCTGGGTACCTACCTAGGGCGCGATACTATTCTGTAAGGTATGTGAAGCTCTCTGCAGCTTCCAAAGCTTCCTTGTTATCCGGGATTCTATCTGTCCACAGAAAACCGTTTTTACCCCTCTGTCAATGCTCCCCCTGACTTTTACGCTGCATTTGAGGTTAACGGCAGCCGCTATCACCGACATATGATCTTCTCTGCCTGGTATTCCTTCCATCCGCCCGTTTTGTTTGTTTGTTTGTCTGCCGCCCAGCTTCACAAGGGTGCAAACAATTCCGAGCTGCAGTAGCTTCCACTCACGATTCGTTCGACTGGGATTCTTGGATGCGCAAAGAGGTGTCAATAATTCATGCTGTGCCACGTCGCAAACCACACCATACCATCGGTATCCTGGACGACTAACGCCCCCAGACGACAGACGGCCTTGGCCAGCATCGACACTCTGCAAACCTGCTCCGGAACCCTTCGAATGCTAGCAAACATAAGTATCGTCACTGTGCCATACTTTATGGTCCCACGCGGTTTATCGCTGTCTCTGCCGCAGTGGAAATACATCGCTGACTGCCCGCCAGCTCATCCGCCTCGTCGCCTCTCTCCAGACTCCCCCGAGAACCCAGGCCTGCCTCCCACACCAACCATTGCACCAAGTCCTTTCCAGCCCCTCTTGTCCTCATGGAAGTCTTCCTCTCCAACGTCCCCCCACGCCTGACGGACCGTACGTTGGAAAAGGAGCTGAGGCCATACCTAAATGTTTTGGGCATTCTGCATTGGTCATGCTCGACCAAGCCCGGTAACAAGCTCGGCTGGGTGACCTTTCTCTACCAGGAGGATGGCCGCAAATTCTTGCTGCACCATGGGAAGCAGCCCATGATAACCACCCCAGGGGCGACGCATATCCTCACCTCGACAAGTGGTCCCAGAAACAGAAAGGGCCCGAGGGAAAAGGCAAACCTCTACCTCATGAATACTCCCGTCTTCGTCGCCCAGAACGACAAACCCCCCGATCCTTTTGCCATCAGAAGTCTCAGTCATCGTCTACAAGAAAAATACAAGCAGCGCAAGCAACAAGACGCTTCAATCGACAATGATACCGTCAAGTTCCATGTCGGTCACCTGGCTTGTGGCCACAACTCGTTTGGAGACGGTCACAAGGCCCTCATTTTTCACGAGCAGTACCGGATGAACAACCGTGGCCTTGCCAAGTTCGGCAAAAGGATGCTCATCTTGAAGTTTGACCAAGGCGTCAGGCTCGACATACCTTATTCTTCCATCGTGGAGATGGTACACACCTCGGCACCAATCACCTTTACGTTGATCTTAAGTGAACCCCCTCACTTCTACCAGTCCTCCGACGAGATCCAGGAGAAGGTGTCCCAGCTAGCTCTGAATCCTCGCATGCCTCCCCAGAAGGCGCTCGTCCGCTACGTCGGCATTCCCGACGCCAAGGAGCATGTCAAATATTCTGGAAGTTGCCTTGTCTATCAGCTCAGTGTCATTGATGCCGATTTCGACCACAAGATGTTTGATCTTGAAAACAAGGGCTTGCTGAACATTGTTCACTCCAATGTCGTCCTTGACCAGACGCCCGCTTTCCGCAAAGCAGACTACCATAGCTCATGGACTCACCTCCAAGGCGAGTTGGCTACTGCTGGGAGGAACAAGACACTCCCATTTGGCGTCCTCTTCCAGTTACAGTCTCTGGTGTGGAACAACTTCCTGCACCCGCGCAGCGTACACCGATTGCTGCTGTCTCTCCAAGACATATTCCAAAAGTCAAAAGCAGACAACCTGCCCGACCCAATCTCAGAGCAGGCTTTTAAGAGCCTTCGCGGAAATGCGCAAGACTACATACCCTTCCCATGCCATAACACAGACCCCGAGCTTCTCGACCCGGACGAAATTTTGCGACACCTTCTGGTCGTCGAGAAACTCCTACGTTCCGAATATGGCTACAGAAAGGACGCGTTGGGGCCCGCAGCAGCGAACCACCACGTGTGGGTTTTCAAGGCCATGGTGACGCCAACGAGAATTACGCTTCATGGCCCTGACCCAGAACCCTTGAACAGAGTACTTCGCAGATTCCCTGACCACACGGGCTATTTCATGCGAGTTACCTTTTGCGATGAAGATGGCGGTGCTCTGTTCTTCAATCCCAGGGTGTCTTACGAACACATCTTTGATCGCTACCGGGAGGTCCTGAACGGTGGAATACCGATTGCCGGCCGGCTCTACCAGTTTCTTGGGTTCTCGCATTCCTCTTTGCGGTCCCACTCGACTTGGTTTTCGGCCCCGTTCGTGGATGCCACTGGCAAACTGCAGTTGTACGCAAATATCATCAGGTCCCTTGGCGCTTTTGATCACATTCAGATACCCGCCAAGTGCGCAGCGCGTATTGGGCAAGCATTCTCTGAAACTCCTGCGTTTATCAATCTCGCTGAGAACCATATCAGCCACTGTGACATACCGGACGTCAAATCACACGATGGGAAAACCGAACGAGTTTTCAGCGATGGTGTAGGTACTATTTCGCAAGAGGCTCTCGAGCTGGTCTGGCCACGCCTCCCCCGAGGGTCACAGGTTCCGACATGTCTGCAAGTCCGCTGGGGCGGCGTCAAGGGTATGCTCTCGCTGGACTCCCGGCTTTCAGGCCGTGGCATCTGCATCCGGAGGGAATCTATGGAGAAATTTCCGAGCGACGATGTGCAGAACCTCGAGATTTGCGATGCGGCATCCAGGCCCCTCAAACTAGTACTCAACCGTCAGATGATCAAGATCATGGAGGATTTGGGCGTTGACAAGAACTTCTTCCTCCGATTACAGAAGAACGAACTCGACCGTCTGCGTGCCGTCACGGCAGATGCGTACAACACCTGTACATTCCTTCATCTGCAGGGCGTGGGCTTGGCCTTCTTTCTTCCAAATTTCATAAAAGGTTTGGAAAAGTATGGTATTGACTACCGTCGAGACGATTTCCTGAGGACAGTCGTTGAGTCAACCGTCCTGGGTGAATTACGATTGCTCAAGCACAAGGCCCGAATCCCTGTGCCCGCGGGTGCCACTCTTTTTGGCGTCATGGACGAGACCGGATTCCTCAAGGAAGGCGAGGTTTACGTCTGCTATGATACTTACAAGCGTTCCGGAAAGGCTCCTATCGAAGGGTCTCTTCGTGACGGGGGAGTGCTAGTGACACGATCCCCCGCCCTTCACCCCGGTGATATCCAGCTTGTCAACATGAGAACGCCGCCACCCGGTCATCCACTGCGCAACCTTAGAAACTGTATTGCGTTCAGCCAGCACGGACAACGCGATCTTCCAAGTCAGCTAAGTGGCGGCGATCTTGATGGCGATCTCTACAACGTCATATGGGATAAACAAGCCATGCCGCGAAGGGTGCACAAAGCCGCTGAATATCCCAGAGTCACGCCGAAGCCTCTTGGACGACCAGTGGAAAGAGAGGATATGGCGAACTGGTTTGTTGACTTCATGAAATCCGACGTCCTCGGCTTGATTGCCACGCGACACCTCATCCTTTCAGACCAGAGCCATGAAGGCACAATGGGGGAAGACTGTCTCAAGCTTGCCGAGCTACACTCCACAGCCGTTGATTTCTCCAAGTCAGGAATTGCGGTCGAACAGAAGAGTATTCCGAAGGCGCCTCGTTTTCGACCTGACTTGTATGTGGGCCCCGTCCACCTTTGTAGCAGCACAACTGATATATCCCAAGCCTTGCACCAGCTCCCCCCGCGCAGCTCTACGACCGTAACCAAATTGAATTCATCGGTGAAGACGAAGCGATTGATGATGACGAGGATGCGCAGGGGCCGAACCACAAGTACTACAGGTCGGAAAATGTCCTCGGTGAGCTTTACCGTAACGTCAATGAGAAGCAGATTTGGGATGAAGACATCAGTCGCGTTGTTTCCAGAGCTGGTCCGTCCGTTTGGGACCAGTTCATAGGGCTCGTGGAGCGAAAGATTGAAGAATACAGCAAAGGACGCATTTGCTGGGAGACGAAGCGCGAGCAGGCCAAAAGCCTGCGCGACGTGTGAGTAGCAATTTATGTCTCCCGCTTTACGTGATAGCTAAGAGGTTCCTAGGTTCGAGGACACTGTTAGTGGCTTTAAGGTACAATACTCTGACAATTACATCAAACCGCTCACAGAGGTCGAGGTCTTCTGTGGCTCCATCTTCAACAAAACTGGTTCGCAGACTCGACGTCAGAAAGACAACTCCAAGAAACTCAAGCAAGATTTCGACCGCCTTGCAGACCATACCACGCAGCAGATGAGACGAAGGTTTCGGAATGCCGATGTATCTGGAACAGCGGTAAACGATGGTGTTGACCCCGCCATTGATCAAGAGGCCTCTGGTTCAGCCGCCGTTGACGATCTTGACCGACTTCTCGCGCCCAATAGGGATGCTTTGGAGATGTCTTATGCCTGTTTCATGGTGAGCTTGTTAGATAATGCCGACGTTGAGTATGGACACCACGCCCGATTGCAGAGCTTCAAGGTGATTGCGGCGAGTGTTCTGCTCAGAGAACTCACAGAACTCGCGAATCGCGTGAGATACGGTCGTTTGGTGCATGCGAATGGCGACGAGGCGACGAGCGGAGGCTTTGTTGGTGTCAGTTCAGGGCCGGCGTTCTCATATGCGTATAGTGGCTACGACGTTGACGTCGGGCAGTATCCCAACTACGGGTACAGTCAGTACCTGTGAGGTGACTAGTAATTCAATCTGTGTCAGAGGCTGTGTAGTACTGAGTAAAGGAGTCAGTGGGAGGGTAGTTAGGGGTCACTGGTGACTGTTATTCCAATCTATCTCCTCTCTAAACCTTGATGCTATCGTGAAAACCCCTTTTGTGTGCCCTTTGGTATAACGTTATTCTATTCTATGGTATCCCCTGGGCCTTACCTGGTGCCCTACTAGCCCTGAAGCTAGTACTACTTTTAGGAACCTAATACAATCCCCTCTCTCTAAGGTTCTATCTTTAGGACCTAGTAGTTAATTAGTTAGCTTCTCTATTAGTACCCTAGTACCTTACTTATAAAGTTACTTATACTTTAGTAGAATCTAAGAACTTTACTAGGCTTAGTAGATTACTAGATAAGTAATTATCTCTTTAGCTAATTACTTACCCTTAGTCTTACTCTTATTTTATAGTAGCTTAGTATAGCTAATAGCCTCTCTAGTACCTTACTAAGCCTAGCTATTTTATACTTAGAGTATAAGTCTTAAGCTCTTCTTACTATTAGTAAGAAGTTACTTACTTTACTATAAAAGTACCTTACTTACTTATAGTATTACTTTAGTTACTTACTTCTTTCTCTCTCTTATAGTCTAGTATTTTATTATTTATAAAGTAGTATAGTTAGCCTTTATTACTTATACTTTTATTTCTTTAGTAGCTAAGCTCTAAGTTATATTATTCTTAGTATAATAGTAAGGGTATACTTTATAGTAATAAAAGGGGTACTAGGACTCCCCTAATACTTCCTATCTCTCTTTTCTTCTAGAGGTATTATTATTTCTTTATAAGCTAGAGTTATTATTATTACTTACTTATATATATACTACCTAATAAAATAGCTAGGTCTACCTTCTCTTTTTTTACTTTTTACTTATTTTCTTTCTTTTCCTTCTTTTCTTTATAATATCCTTATATTATTATTATTTTTTCTATTTTTTATTATATCTTTATTACTATAGTAATAATAATAGTACTAGTAATAGTAATACTAGTAGTAATACTAGTACTAGCTACTCCCCTATTATTATTATTATATCCTTTATACCTCCTACTAATTCTACTATCCTAGGTAGCTCTAGTACCCCCCTAGTTCTCTCTTAGTAGCTCTCTCTACTAATAATACCTATTTTAATACTTCTAGTATTATTAACCCTACTATTATATATAAGGTCTCTTACTATTACTACCTTTAAGCTATAGTAAAGTAATAGCTTAATATAAAAGATACTATTACCTATCTTCTTTACTATATTAAGACTTAGAATATATACTTATCCCTTTAGTACCTCTTTACTACCTCTCTACTATCTTAATTATTCTAGCTATTAGTAATAAGTACTTCTACTATACTAGTTAGTATAGTAAGCCTTATATCTCTATAAGCTTATCCCTCTCTCTATTATTACTATTCCTATAGCTATTAGTTTATTACTAACCTATAGTAAGCCTTATATATTACTATTACTATTACTTTTATTCTTAAGGTAGTTTTTAAGGACCTCTATAAAGAGGCTAACCCTTACTTCTATTACTACTTTATAAGTATATATATACTTCTATACTTTCTTAGTACTTCTTAGCTTAACCCTTTTTAAGAGAAGATTAAGAAAGCCTAGCTTATAAGCTTAAAAGCCCTTTAGATAAAGGCTTCTAATATATTAATCTCTAATACTAAGTATAAGGTAGTATAAGAGAAGAAGAAGTAGCTTCTCTACTAGTATAAGGTCCTTATTCTTAAGGGTACTTACTCTACTATAAAATAATAAGCTAAGTAAGCTAAGTTATTAGCTAAGAGTACTAAGATTACTACTACTACCTAAGACTAGGTTATTATACTCTATAAGTAGACTAAGGCTATTAAGGCTTAGAGCGCTCTCTTCTCTAACTAGACTAAGTCTTATACCTATATTATATATTCTTTCTTTACTCTAATACCTCTTTAGTACTCTCTTATAGTACTAATAATAGCCTCTAGTATACTAGTAAGATTAACTTCTAAGCTAGTAAATTAAATCTTAAAAAAGGTATTACTAATAATAATAAGGAGAAGTATAACTAGTAGGCCCTAGTACCCCCTATATACCTCTCTAGTACCCTACTGATACCTCTCTCCTATTTATTTAGTTAGTTACTTATCTCTAAGCTTAGAATACCTAGCCCTTAAGCCTCTCTACTCCCTAGCCCTAGTACTAAAGAGATAATAAAACCTAGCTATCTTATAGCTATATAATTATTAACTTAGTTTCCTTCTAATAGGCTCTTAGTAATTCTCTATTTATAATCTTACTATAGTTTCTTTACTATATTTTACTATAGTTCTTAAGAGTTCTCTTTCTCTCTATACTCTTATTACTTTATTAGATACTATTAGTTTCTCTAGAAGCCCTTATATATAACTATTCTCTCTACCTAGTATATATCTTTCTCTTTCTCCTTAATAGAGACTACTTATAGCTCTACTACTATCTTATAGAAGTTCTCTAACTATAATAATAAGAATATATTATATATATAGTATTATATCTCTTAGTTAAGCTTATATACTTTTTTCTTACTAACTACCTATATAACTATAAATAGCCCTAGATACTTATCTAAGAGCTTCTTTATAAGGCGCTTTTACTATATAAACCTTACTAATAGTAGAACCTTCTCTTCTACCTTAAATACTACTATAGATTACTTTACGTTATACTACCTCTTATAGTTCTTATTAGCTATCTCTAGTATCTAGAGAATTATAGCTTACTAGCTCTATAGCTACTATACCTAGTCTCTTACTAATAGGACCTCTATTAGTAGAGCCCCTTTTAGCTTTATATTATTTATATTATATAGTATATAGCCTATTAGAGCCTTTACTAGTACTATCTAGATCATACTATACTAAGCACTATTATAGATAAACTTAGCTATTAGTAGCTACTTTATCTAATTATCCTACTCTAGGCTATAAAAAGCCTAAAGAAAGTACTTAATATTTTAGTTTTATTACTCTATCTAGCTATCTATCTATAGGTAATAGGCTATACTTAGCCTCTACTTAATAGCTAGTAAGTAGTATACTACTAACTAGAAATAGCTAGTAAAGAGAGATCCTTAGTTAGATACTATTACTACTAGGATACTAAATTATAAGAATACTCTTTTAACCAAGAGAGATACTAACTAGTTTACTATTAAAGTCTCTTGTATAAGTATATATAGTATATACTTTATAAGTTAGTCTACTATAACTAGGATACTATTGTAGCTCTCTCTAGTAAATCCTTTTAACTTAGGTAGCTTAGTAATAAAATCTAGAGTAACCTATTCCTATAGTTAGCTAGGTAGTAGTAAGGGTATTAGTTCTCTATAGAGTAAGTAGTAACATAGCTTTATCTATTAATAAGTTATATATATTTAAATATACTCTATTATATCCTTCTTTATTAATCTCTAGAAGAATATTTATTTAATTCTTTTAAGTATATAGGTTACTTTTAGGTACCCCCTAGCTAGCTTATTATAGAATACTACTATAATCTTTATCCTTAGTATATACCTTTCTAGGATAACTACCTTGCTCTTATACTTAAGGACCCTATCCTCTCTCTTTGATTAGTTATTTTCTAGTTTTTACTACTTTTTAGAGGTAATTACCTTATTAGCTTACTATATTACTATAGTTTTCTTCTCTAGGCTTAGAGTAAGTTCTTTTAGTAGTAATAGGTATATCTCTATTAATTTACTACTAATATTTACTACTACCTCTTAGGTAAACCTACTTAGGAAGCCTTTTAGGAATATACCCTATACCTCTTAGTCTTCTATACTTAAGGGCTAATAGTCTAGCTACTATAATAGCTTATTAGTTATATTCTCTTTTCCTAGCTAGTAGTTAATCTTAAAGTTAAAGAGAGATAGGTCTTAAAGTAACCTTGCTTACTAGCTGTTAAGCTAGGGCTTACTAGTAAGGTAGCAGTACCTTAGGTAATCTATTAAGAATATAATCTTACTTTAGGTATATAGAAGGTAGTGCCTCTAGTATATAGCTACCTCTTAGATTATAAGTAGCTTAGCCTCTCATATACTATACTTATTACAGCTAGATTCCTGATAGTGGGTTTTCTGCTAAAGTATAGCTGAGGCTGTGATAATAATCAACAGTGTTATACTTACTAGCGTTCTTGCTGATATATCAGTCACTAAGTAATTAGTTAGGTAGTTAATAGATAGGTAGTAGCTTATATAGCTTAAGAAGTAGTTTACAAAGATAAGCAGGTATAAGGAATCTAAAAGTTATCTAAGGATGTTTTATAAGTTAATTACTAAAGAGCTATAGAAGGTAATCTATCTAAGTAAAATAAGTATCTTTATATTCTAATATCTTAATACTAGGACTAATATCTAGATATCAGTCCTATAGGGGTAGACTGCCCTTAGCATGTTAGTCCTTAACCATGGACTGCTTATTATCTATTAGTCCTTCTTATCTTTATATAACTTTTCCCTAGTTCTTCTATTCTAGAGAAGTTATCTATTTATATCTCTTATTAGTCCTATATAAAACTTATACTACCTATACTTCCCGTCTACTGGTAGGGCTGTACTACCTATAACTTATTAGGTTATAATATTAGGTCTCCTCTCTAAAGGTCTTACCCTCAAGACCTGTATAAGTAGGTTATATCTCCTAAGCTAGGAAGCTATTAAACTTACTTCCTATCTTACCTATAATACTAACATCATGTTAGGTCGCATAGAGAAGTCAAAATCAAAGAAAACTATTATCAAAGACTATAAGTATCTTACTTTGCTTGAGTTTATTAAAGCCTGATCTACTATTGCTAACATGCCTTATACTTAATGCTTCTATATAAAGGTAGCTTATTATTTTAGTAAAGGTTTATCTTATTATTAAATATATATTAAAACAAAGAAGCCTTATAATAGTATTTTAGTAGTATCTACTTATTAATACTCTTATTCTAGAGGTTGTTTTATTACTAATTATATTTTATAGTTTAAAAGTTAAATACTTAACAAAAGGAGTAGGATAAAAAAGGAAAAAAGGCTAGTAAGGAGCTTATAGCTCTTCATTTAAAGCTTATAGAGATATAGTTATAGATAGCTAAGGCTATAAGTTAGTTATTATAGATTTATAAGATCTATAAAAAGGTATGGGAATGTTAATAAGAGACTTTCTAATAAGGTATATAGGAGTTAGATAAAGAGGATAGTATTTACTTTACTCTAGATTCCCATAAGTCTTAGATAGTACATGACCTATAGTTACTTGGCGTTCCTAACAATATTAACTAAGGTTCCTATAGTCTTAGTAAGGAGTTTGCAAATTTAGGTCTATTACTAGAGCGTTTGTCTAGAAATCATAGTACTCCTAAAGTACCTATTAAGAGTACTAGAGGTTCTTAGCTAGTTCCTATAAATTATCTTTATACTTATAGTCTTTTTATTTAATAAGGTATTGTTTTTTATTATTCTTATAGTATTTATTAATAATTTATTTAACCTTATATTCTAGTTTATTTACTTCTATAATAATATAGTTATTAGTATTTAATCTATATAGTACTAGCTTAAGTAGTATAATATAAAAGACTAGGTAAATTTTTATTATATCTAGTAAGTTAAGTTTATAGTTAATATCTAAAACCTTTTATAGGATTTTAAAAGGTCCTAATTTCTTATAGTTGAGTTTATTACTAGGCTATTTAGTTTTAATATTTTAGCATATAAGGTATACACTATCTCTCTCTTTAAAGGTTAGTCTCTTAATTCTTGAAGGGTTAGTATATTTCTTTATTTATTATCTGATAAATTCTAAATCTAGGGCTGCTTTGCTTTAAATTTCTCTAAGTTTAGTAATGTTAGCTATAGCTTTTAGTGCTTGTAGTCCTTTACAAGGTTCTCTATAGGTAGTTGGTTTTAATCTATAGTTTAGGTAGAATAGTGAGTTTCTAGTGCTTTTTCTAATAGCACTGTTGTAGGTGAATTAGGCTATAGGCAGTAGTGGTACCTAATTATCTTAGTTATAGTTAACATAACATTAGAGATACTGTTTAAGTATCTAGTTAATTCTTTCTATTTATCTATTAGTCTATAGGTAGAAAGAGATAGATAGTTTATAGTCTAAACTAAGTTATAAAATTGGGATTTCTAAAACTTTAAGGTAAATAGTTTATCTCTATCTGATATAATTTCTTTTAGCAAGCTATAATTACTAATAATATACTTAAGGAAAGTATATGTAAGGTCCTTAGCCATACTAGCTTTGAGGTATAGGATAAAGTAGGCATACTTCATAAGTTAGTTAACAATAATAAGAATACTATTATATTATATCTTTGTGAGTAGTTCTCTTAACTTAGGTAGTTTGATAATAAAGTCTAAAGAGATTAAGTACTATGCCTCTAGGAGTACTAGTAATAGTTAAATATACCTATATAGCTTATAAGGGCTATTCTTACTCTTTTTACATAGCTTATAGTCCTTAATTACTAAAGCTACTTATTCTTATATAACTTACTTATTATAGTATTATTAAATTCTTTTAAAAGTTTTTATTACTCTTTAGTATCTATATACTCTAGCGCTATATATCTTATATATCTAGTTATCTATTATTCTTCTAGTTGTGCTGGTATTAATACAAGTGCTAATCATAATAAGTTTCTATGCTAGGATGATATTACTATTCTTATTATGCTTAAGGATAACTTATGTTTCCTCTGGTACTGGGACTTTAAGGTCTGGTTATTAGCTAAGAGCGTTAGCTCTTCTGTTCTCTGTTCCTTTGCAATAGATAATCTTGAAGTTGTATTCTAATAGGAATTCTAACTATTAAATCTATCGTTTGTTTAGGACTTTAGAGGTTATAAAGTATGCGAGGTTTTTGTAATCTATATATACAATTACCTAATACTTTGTTTCTAATGGATAAGGCTTCTATTCTTAAAATACTTTAATAATTACTATAAGTTCTTTATTATAGATCTAATAGTTCAATTTAGGTCTATGAAATGCTTTTAAGTAGAATATACATGGGTATAGTTATCCTTCCTTATCTTATTATCTAAGTTATCCTCCTATTAAAAAGTTTAAAGTATTAGTCTTAACTTTAAAGGGTTTGTCTAGGTCTAGAATCTTAGTAACTAGTTTAAATATAACAAGTTCCTTAACTCTGTTAAAGGATTTATTACATTCTTCTATCTACTTAAACTCTATATCCTTGTGTATAAGTCGTTACAATCCTCTAACATAGGTAGCATAGTTCTTAAGGAATCGTTAATAAAAATTAATAAATCCTAGGAACAATTAAATTTCCTTAACGTTAGTAGGTATTAGCTAATCCCTAACTGCTTTAACCTTCTTATCTTATATTTAGATCTCTCCTAGTATAATAGTAAATCTAAGGTAGTCTACCTTCTAAGTATAGAATTTGCTCTTCTCTAGTTTAACTAAAAGCTTTGCTTCTTAGAGCTTCTTAAGTACCTTATATACATACTCCTTATATTCTTTAAGGTTTTTAGAGAATATAAAGATATTATTAAGGTAATAGATAATAAAGATATTAAGATACTCTCTAAGTATATAGTTAATTATTATTTAGAATATAGTAGGTATATTAGTAAGTTTAAAAGGTATAACAAGGGTCTTAAATAGTTCTCTATATGTTTAGAATGCTGTTTTCTATTTATCTCCTTCCTTGATTCTAATAAGGTTATAGGTACCTTTAAGGTTAAGTATTATAAACTAGTTTACTCTATATAATAGATCTTATGGTTTTAAGATAAGAGGTAATAGGTAGCTGTTTTTCTTTATGATATTATTAAGTTTCTAGTAGTTAATACATAGTCATAGTTTTCCATTCTTCTTAGGTATAAATAGGATAGGATATTCTACTAGTAAGTCTAATAGTCTAATATAACCTTTTACTAGGTTCTTATCTAGCTATTTATTAAGTACTTCTCATTCTATTAGGTTAAGTCCATAAATTAGCTTAAGCTTGGGGTATTTTCCTTCTAGTAGTTACATCTCATAGTTATATAGTCTATGCTCTAGTAGTCCTATTTCTAGTTCTTTAGTAAATAGTTATATATATTGCTAGTATTTAAGAGGTATTAATCTTAGTCAGTCTTCTTCTAGGCTTTGTTTATCCTACCTATCTAGTATATTTATAATCTTTATAGATACAGAACTCTAATCTTATACAGGTTTAATCCTTTTGATATAAGTAACATACTTCCTTGGTCACATAAGTTCACTTAGGGGTTGTAGCATATAACGCTACCTTATAGCTAAATCTCTTTACTAGAGTTAGCCTATTCCTTAGTTTATATTAGGGTTATATTCTTATAGCTATAGGATTTCTAGAATTATATCTATAGTTCCTAAGTTAGTAATATTAAAGTTAAGTTCTTAGCATTAGCTATAGATTACTAAAGAGAGGTATATAGTCTTCTTATTAATAGTTCCTCTACTATACTAAACTTATACTTCTTTAACTATCTATAGGGTATATAGGCCTTTTTTATATACTTATTTAATACTTTGTTTATTTATTACTCTAGATAAGATAAGGTTAGCCTATACTCTACTGTTAATTATAACCTTAGTAAGCTAGCTATTAATTAAAATAGTAAGAATGATATAGCTATTATCTCTCTTAGTTACTATATAAAGGTTCTTTATATTATTCTCAGCTATTGGTACTTTTCTTATAGGTAGCGTGGGAAGTTTTTTAACTCCTTAGGGGCTCCTTTAATTTATTCTCTCTATGCTTATGCTTTTCCTTTATAGTAATATATGTATTTATTAAATAGGCAGTTAGACTAGTATTCTATAAGGTAGTTAATATATAGTATAGGGTATTTTAGGCTTAGCTATAGGATAAGCTATAGCTAGTAGTATTTCTTAACTTCCTATATACTAATTTCGTAGTTCTTATAAACCTTTAGAATAGGTTTATTATTATATTATTATAAAAAGGAAGAGTATTCTCTCTTCTTTAGTTAATATATTAAGTATTTGTTATAGATGTAATCTACTTAAAATACCTTATAGTATAGAGGGTCTTTTCTATTAAGTTATTTATTATCTCTAAATATGGGTTCTTCTTTAGTTAGTATTATAGGGTAGTACTTAAGGTTAGTGTCTTCTATCCTATAGAAGTATACTTCCTAGTTATTGCTATGCTTACTAATAGCTCGTGGTGTCTTAGGATTGCGTAGGGCCTTCTTACCTACTGTAATAGTCTTGCTTTTAGGTTCTTTGAGGTACTAGCTTGCTTGTTTCTTACTATCCTAGTAAGTTAGGTAGCTATTGTTATAGTAGGCGGTTTATAAGAGTTATAGGTATAGGATCTCTTTTTAGGTAATATTTACTTATTAGTTACCTTCTACTAGTACTTTATTCTAGAGTTATTTTAGTTATTAGTAGTCTCTAGCGTAGTATCCTATTTTCTTATAGTTATAGTATTTAATAGTTTTAGTATCTTTAAGTAGCTAGTTCTCTTGTTTCCTAGCTATACTAATATCTATAAGTCCTATATAGTATCTATAGGATATACTTAGTTAGTTTTATAGTTACTACTAGTTATTGTTCCTTTCTTACTAGTAGTTACTAGGGTTCCTTAGTCTCTAAGCATAGTACTTAACTATGTTAGTATTTAGTTACTAGTTCTTATCTCTCTCTTTTTACCGTTTATAGAGGTAGGTATTAATCTTAATAGTAAGTTTAATATATCTAAGGAAGTCTTCTAGAGTACTAATAATCTTAGTAAGTTTATCTTTAATATCTTTTTTAAGTCCTTAGTAAAACATAAAGATTAGAGATTTATCTATAATATTAAGTCTAGTAGTAAGTTATTAGAACTTAGCTATATAGTATGAGGTAGCCTTAGTTTACTTAAGGTTTATAAGGTCTTACTTAGCTTATTATTTTTTATTAGGGTTTTAAAATAGTAACTTTAGAGCTTATTTAAATCTTATTATACTTCTAAAGATTAACTAAGTCTTATAGGAGTATATGCTTAATTCCCTATTATTTCTAAGGAATTCTTCTTAAAATAGCTTAAACTATAAGAGTACTTTACTATATAGAAAGGTATTAGTATAGATAACTCTGTTAGTTTTGTTATAGAAGTTAGTAGTATAAAAGGTCTAATAGGTATAAACTTAAATTAGGAATCCTTTTAGCTATCTACTTTTACTGTTATAGGTTCCTAGGGAGTTAAGTTTAAGCTTGTCTTATCCTTTAACCAAGGTTAAGATAATATTAGCAGTAGCTTAAAGTATCTTAACTTCTTATCTAAGTCTGATAGCTTTACTATTTTTAGCTTCTAGCTTAGTAAGAGTATTATTAATAATAAATTCTATTTATTATAGGTTATAGTTATTAGTTCTCTTAAGTTATTCTATCTAAGCTATATTATTATTAATAATATTAGCTAGCTATTTATTATATCTAGTATTCCTCTTAACTATCTTATATATAGCTATATACTAGTCTATAGTAAGGATAGCCTTACTATCTTTATTAAAATTAACTTCAGGTATCATAGGTTTATTATCAAGATCTATTGCTTAGGCACGCTTCTGGTCTAGAGACCTAGGAGTCTTAGAGATACTTAAGAATAGGTTAGTCTTAGGAGAAGATATTATAGTCTTACTATTAATTAGTATTATAAAGTTAACTTACTAATAGGAGTAATTAAAGTATTATAGCTAGATTTCTAATAGTAAGCTTTATACTAAAGTATAGCTAAGGCTATAATAATAATTAACAGTATTATACTCACTAGCATTCTTACTAATATATTAGCCACTTAGTAATTAGTTAGGTAGTTAATAGATAGGTAGTAGCTTATATAGCTTAAGAAGTAATTTATAAAGATAAGTAGGTATAAGAAGTTTAAAAGTTATCTAAGGATATTTTATAAGTTAATTACTAAAGAGCTATAGAAGTCTATTCTAAGTATATTTAAGTCTATCTTATATATAGTCTTATATCCTAGTATTCTCAATAGATATATTAGATATATTACTATCTAAGCTATCTATAAATCTGTTAGAAATGTTGCTATCTAAGCTATCTACCCTTGTTATTATACTGTCACGTGACCTATACTATAGTTCTTCTGTGTCCGGGGGAGTTATCCGTCTGACCATCCTCTTGTCCATACAAAGGCTGTGCCGCCCGTGCTTCCCGTCTGCTAGTGGGGCTGCACTGCCTGTAACTTGTCGGGTTGTAACACTTATATCTCTAGTAACCCCACTCTCTCTTTATAAACCTCTAGTAGTACCTTCTTATATAATATTCTCTAATATATAATATTCTTATCTATTCTAAGGTTAATTAATACCCTTTCTTTTCTCTATATACTAGCTACTCTAATATAGAAGTCTACCTTAAAGTAGTAATATAGTTCTTCTTTTTAGAGGATCTATATACTATTAATCTCTATAGCCACTAACTAGGCTACTAGTATATAGTACTTACTTATATAATAAGGCTAATTATACTTATAGTACTTCTCCTCTATATACTCTATTAATATATATCCTAGCTTACTATAGTTAAAGTATATAGGAAAGCTCTAGGAGTACCTTAGGGGTTATCTATACCCTTCTTATTTCTACTTAACCTATAGCTTAGGTATAGGTATATATATAGCTACTCTAAATATTAAGACTAACTATTACCCTTTTAATTTATCTAAGGGGGTAGCTAATACTAGTACTAGAGTAATAGCTAGAGTCTACTAGTTCCTCCTCTCTTATAGCCTTTACTAATCTTTTATTATTATCTTAGTATATATCTTTATAAGTATCTCTACTCTCTTTACTATATTCCTTAGTTCTTAATAAGTAGCTAGTAGCCTATATACTAGGATATAGCTTTATAAGTCTAGGAGTAATTAGTTTAAGATATAGACTACCTACTGCCTCTCTAGTTAGAGGCCTAGAATCTCTACCTTAACTATTTTATACTAGTTAATAAATTACTAGTATATTTATCTAGGTTTCTACTATATCTTATCTAGCTTTATAGCTATGCTAAAAGCCTATATATTATTATTAGTAATACTATTATAGAGCTAGGCCTCTATCTATTTCTAAGTAATTAAGCTAATATTACTACTATACTAAAGGTTAATATAGCTTCTCTAGCTATATAATAGGTTACTCTCTAAGTAGGCTTCTATAGACCAAACTTTACTTTTATTAGCTATAAATTCTTTCTTAGTAATAGAGAATTAGCCTTATAACTTAAAAAAGAAATCTTTAAGGTTATTTTAATTACCTCTCTTATATTAGATAGGGGCTTACTACTTAATAAGAGTATTAGTATATAAGTACTTAAGCTCTAGCTAGATAGCTATAGGTTCTCTACTAGCTATATATATATTATTAATAGACTTCCTATTTCTAAAGGCTATAATCTATTTAATTATCTTTCTCTTTTTTACCTTAGTTACTTTATTATTAAGAAAGGCCCTTAGCTACTTCTCTATTAATTTATTAAGGTTAGTTATATACTACTTCTCTACTATAGTCCTACTAATATCTAGTATAAGCTACTATATTACTAAGCTATTCTATTAAGTAATAGATTAGAATTAAGTTAATTATATTAATACTATTATTACTTTAATAGTTAGTATACCTATAAATAGGAAGAGATTAGAATATATTAGAAGCTATATAGTACTAAGTAAAGAAGTTAGTAGGAGGGTAGTTAGGGGTTACTAGTAACTATTATTCTAATCTATCTCCTCTCTAAACCTTAATGCTATTATGAAAACCCCTTTTGTATGCTTTTTGGCATAACGTTATTCCATTCCGCGGTGTCCCCCAGGCCCCACCCGGTGCCCCGCCAGCCCCGAAGCCAGTACTACTTTTAGGAACCTGACAATCTGTTAGTTCTCCCTGTCACGGCAATGCAGTAACATCCAACCTGATGATAAGCGACGAGAGGACCCCCTTGCTAGCAATAATGATTGATGAGTAGGCACTGTGTATAGGGTTACGGTCATGGTCAGGTTGCTGTGCTGGCGGCCCCGCGATGGCCATCGCCGGCCGTGCAGTTCAGGGCATGGAGAGTGGCCGACTAGTAAGAGGGGTAACCTACATCACCACTGTGGACATATACTACCTAGATCGGACCTTTTTGTACGCTTGCATCAGAGGTAAGCAGTAGTAACATGTCAATAGGTGTATCTTGGGAGCATGGGCTGAAGGCACAGAAAGAACATGCAAGTGGGTTTGAGAGGCCTGGGATGCCCTTAATGAGATGCACTTGAGAGGTGAAACTTTAGAAGGAAATCAAGAGAGATACTTATTGCAACCGGTCTGATGTAGAAAGGAAAGAAAATTGTCAAAAGCTCAGTCACGTCCATCGACACAACGGGAAAGCTCCGCGGTGGAGGATTTGACGATAATGACGACGATGGCGAGGGTCAAAGTACCGATTTTTGCACCTTGAGAGAAGTTTACTATATCTACTCTCTCATGGGGCTTATCCGCGTTTTCGGTGGCCCGGTGTGGAAACTCATCGACAAAGACTTGCCGTACCTCGGGGACGTGTCTGAACTCGAGGCCCTTGGCGAGTTTGTCCGCGAGAGAGTCGCACAGAGAAATGTCAGCCGTGGGGATGGAGGCGTGGAGCCCTACGCTCATAATACTCTGCGCCGCTGCTTTCGAGTCTAGAACGCCCAAGCATAGAGAGAGAGGGGGGGAGTAACCGAGCTTTTCCATAGGATCATGGAAAAAGGATTCCTAACTATGGAGGGGTTTTTGGCTGACCTGAGACTAATATGGAGGGACGACTGTGTACTGGCACACACTGAGGGGGACTAGTCGTTGGGGATATGCACTGCACTATATCACTTTTTACGTGCAATTTCTGATTCTTTTTAAGAAATCATATGCACAGGTACAAGTAGTTGAGTACATATATATCTTATAGTTCGAGCGGACGAACAGCTAAAGGCGTTTCCATAATGATTATATCATGGGAACACCAGTGCGCCGACGTGGCATATATTATCCGTTCGCAAGGAGGAGACTCATCTTGCTGAGGGCACTGCTTTTCGAAGCGGCCACGGCGAAAAGATGGCCACCATCGCGCACATGACTGTGTCGAGTTAAAAGAAAAACCGGCTAATCAAAGACAATGATATCTACAGTATCACAAGGTTTTGAATCAGATAGGCGAACAGTACTGGAATTGGTGTATTATTACTTAGTGTCAGAGTGGAACAACTATCATAACATACCTAAGGTAGTTAGCCAGTTAGCCATATGGGGCTATAAATATCAAGGGAGCTAGCCGAAGGCCGCCTAGCACCCCTACAGTGAGTGACAGCCTGTTCCCAAACCCCCTGGAAATGAATTTATCCGCTGGAATGACATCATCTGAATCCTACGAAGCACGCAGTGTTCCCCGCATCCAAAGTTGAAATGAAACATGAACCTGGCGAAGTTAGAATCCATATCCTGCTCATGTCTGGGAAGTCATAGAAGCAATGGCGCCGCCTATTTGCACGAAGACATTCAAATTGAACAATGGTGAGCTATTTAGACCCAATACGATGCTGATTGAATCAAGTGAATACAGAACGAGGAGTGCTAACGCACGATGACTAGGCCTCGATTTTCCGGCTGTCGGTCTAGGTACTTGGCAAGGCAAGCAAGTCTCATTGTGTCATCGTTGATCATAATTTCTGACACTTTTCAGGTGCTGAGTGAACGGATGATTCCAAGGCCTGGGAGGAGACCATCACCCATGCGCTGAAGGTCGGCTACCGCCACATTGACACCGCCCAGCTCTACGGAGTAGAAGAGGTAGTGGGCAAGGCCATTCGTAACAGCGGCGTGCCCCGCTCCGAGATCGTCGTAGTCACCAAGTTCTGGGGCCACTGGCACCACGACCCGGCCAAGGCGCTCCAGATCTCGCTGGATGCTCTCGGGCTTGACTACATTGACATCTTCCTCATGCATTGGCCATGGACCACAACCCCCGCTCCGGAGATGAAGGTTCTCAAGAAGTGGGAGAGCCCAACCTTTATCGAGACCTGGAAGATGATGGAGCCGCTGGTTGGCGAGAAATGCAGGGCCATTGGCGTGAGCAACTTCATGCCCGAGGTCATGGACGAGCTGCTTGCAGAGGCCAAGATCGTGCCGGCCATCAACCAGGTCGAGCTGCATGCGTTCAACCCCAACCTGAATCTAGTGCCCTACTGCCAGAAGAAGGGCATTGTTGTCACCAGCTGGAGGTGAGAATTGACAATACGGTGTCATTTCCTGGCAGAAGGAGTGAGTGCTGACCTTGGCAGCACACTGGGCGGGTCGCCTGCGGCGCAAAACGATATCCTTAACCACGAGCTCTTCACCAGCATCTCCAAGGCGCACGGTGTCTCTCCCGGCGTGGTGTCGCTCTCTTGGGCGGTGCAGCGAGGCATTGCGGTCATCCCAAAAAGCGCCAACAAGTCCCGCATCGAAGAGAACATCCGCCTCGTCACTCTCACCGACGAGGAGATGCACAAGGTCAACGAGGCACACAAGACAATCAAGAGGGAGAGACTGTCCAACAACATTGCATCGCAACATATGGAGATTGATGGTAAGATGACGCAGCAAGGTTGGACTTACGTCGACATGGGCTACGAAGACGAGGATGGCAACTGGTTAGCGTGAGCAATACTGTGACATGGAAGGATAGGGTCTATGGCAAAAACTGGGGTGAAGTGTGTGGGCTGGACAGTTGAGGGGGGGGTTTTCCAGGTTCGGGGGGGGGGTACCCGAGGTGGATACTCAAAGTTCGGGGGGGGGTATTTGTGGTGGGGCCGCTGAGTTATGAAAAAAGGCTACGTGCGAATATCAACGTAATATTAAGGGCGCACACAGTGAAGAATTTTCAATTAATTAACAGCCAATCAATTGACTTTGTTTACAGTATCCACTTTCAGCTTAGCGCCAGCTCACTCTCAGTATATGCTCAACTCCAGCTGAGAAAATTTCTCCTCTTCTTTTTTCTTTTCTTCAAAACCCACGAAATCGCGAAGCAACAGCAGCAACAACAACAAGGTATTGACACAATCAATGCTCATCACATTCGCAGCATATGCTCACGATATTTCAGATGTCTGCTCCCAACTTCGCTGCCGCCGGCATCGCCAACGCGGCCAACCCCAGCAGCTTCGGCCATCACCATGGTGAGCATATGCACAATCCCTGTCGAGTGGTGACACGGCATATGCTAACCTCATGCAGGCCCCATCGTCAATCCAAACCCCGACTACATCCCTTCTGGTATGAACCCTGTCCCTGCTGATGCGACGCATATGTTGAGCACTGACTTGTCATGAAGATGTCCAGGAGGCCCATGACGCCGGTCGTTCTTGTAAGTTCCCAGCTTTATCCTGGTGCATGTCCAGCATATGCTAACTTCTCTCTCTGCAGATACCGTCACTGCCGAGATGAACGCAGGTTTGTCAATTCGAGGAGGATCAGGAATACCACCAGCATATGCTCACCACACGCCCAGCTGCCCCCAACGCCGGAGCCAAGCTCAGCTCGGTCAATACTGGAGTGTACGTGGACATGGACCCAGCATCGACCTTGCATATGCTGACTTGATGCCCAGCTGCGACATCGTCGTCACCCCCGAGACCGGCGCCATGTGCGGCACCGTTTTCAATTCTCAGCCGGCTGTAAGCATACTCTTTGCATATGCTCATTCTATGCTAACACAGCATCCAGCTTCGCCGCCACATGCGCACCGCCCACCCTGGCGCTAGTAAGTGTACCAACCAAGCATACACAGAGCATATGCTAACCATGTTCTAGTTGAGAACCGCCCCCGTGTCAATACCAACGTTGCGGAGGAGGCGGCTGGCAAACTGTATGTACTATGCATATGCATATCACATCCGCAGCATCCACTGAGCATATGCTGACTTCATACCAGCGCGATCCAGAACTGGGTTCGCTCCCTCGGCTGGCGTGAGGCGGATTACGTCCGTGAACCTGTGTATGTTCTCAACATCCCCTCAGCATATGCACAGCTAACACTAGATCAGTGCTGGTCCCCCTGGTGGCCTCCTCGAGGTCTACTGTGACGGCATGGAGGCGCTTGCGTAAGTATTTCCTGAGCCCATGCTTTGCATATGCTGAGCTAATGCCTGACACCAGCCGCACCGATGCCAACTTCGCCAACGCGTATGGCTACCACTTCCATCGCGAGGTAAGTACACACACACTGAGCATATGCTCGACACAAGTCCGGAGGATGCTATTTATTTTGCCATTTATTACAATTTACCTTTTGACATACTGACACACCTAGGCACCACCTGAAGGTGCCAGACTCCAGAGAGGGGTTGTTGTGGGGAAGGTGTTACAGGATGTACCAACGTCTACTGTCAATAGACGGGGCATGCATCCAGCATATGCTAGATGCATGCCTGGTAAATGCCCTGTACCATCCTCATCACGACAATCCCGATCTGTCTCAGAACCGGCCACAACCAAACACAAGCAGGGGATATGGGCAGCATATGCTGGAAACTCACAGGGCATATGTGGGATACTAACAAGAAGACAGCGCGGCGGAGGATCTGCGCCCCCTTCTTCTCGCAAGAGACAGAATGTAAGTACATTTTGGCATTATCGCAGCATGGACCTAGCATATGCTAACAATATGTAGCGCCCTGGCCCTGCTCGTGAGGAGTCCCCTGAGACCCCCACCAAGCGCCCCGCCGTCGCGCCCAAGAAGAAGGCTGGTATGTTCTCAGCATTCGCCCAGCATATGCACAGTACTGACTTAGCATAGCTGCGCGCAAGACCCCGGTCAAGAAGAAGGGCGCCGCTGTTGCCCCGAAGAAGCACATGACTCGCAACCGTACGTATTCTAAACATGCTCCCAGCATATGCACAGCTAATGTCGAATAGAGTCCAAGGGTGTCCAGGAGGAAATCGAGTTCAAGGCTGACGAGGTTGATGGTGAGATCTGAGCATATGCTCGGCACCTTCTGCGCACCTTCTGAGGTCAAACTATGGACAAGCCAGGCATATACTGGGCCTGTGCTCCTAGCATACTAGAATTGAGCTGGAGTTAAGGATGGACTGAACTTTACGTCAGCATATGCTGAATTCATACCGCACACTAGCTTTCTTATACGAATTGAGACGGTACTTTACACATACTATGCATATGCTGGTGATATGCTGACCCTATGCCTGGCTTAAATCTTGCTCAAGTCGCGCTACTTCTGCCTCTAATTCCTTAATCTGCTTTTCGCGTCTTAACCGCTCAACCTTATACTCTAGCTCCTGGATCCGGATTTCATCTTGCTCTCTTTCTGTACGAATACGCTGTTGTTGGGAACGGGCTTGTGTTCTTTGCATAAATGCAGAAACCTCCCGCTGGCCCATTGATTGAGAGTAGGTAGCTCGCTTCCGTGAATGTGAACGTGACGTAAGTGGGGATGATACTATGGGTGATGCTGGTAAGGGTGGAGATGATGCTAGGGATGGGGTTTGTGCGAGTGGGGTTGATGCCTGGGAAGTGGCGGGCATATGCTCAGGTGATGCTTGGGATATGCTGGGACTTGCCTCAGTTCCTTCTACACTATCATCCGTACTATCCTCAATACTAATAATTGGGGTATCGTATGGGTTGTGTGGATTAAATGGAAGGGTAGGGTTTTCTTGACGTCGTTGGGCTTGAGTAACCTGTTTTTTTGCGTTTTTGCTAATGCCCGGGTATAGCGCGCAGTCTGAGTTTTATTCCGCCACGATGACTTAATTCCAGTTGTAAGTTGGGCCTTAGTCTTAGCAGCTTGTTGGAATATATGTAGCTTAAGCCTAGGATATAGTTAGCATATACTCTACTATTAAAAGGAATATACTACACCGTAATACAGCAGTTAGAAGTGGAAGCCGTTTTCCAACTGCCCAATTGTCTTGATTATGGCTGGATTCAACAATATTATCATACTTCCGTGCTAAGACCTTAGCATCAGGGTCAATATCGCCAATTTCTAATGCAAGCCCACACATAATCCATCGAGCCTTTTTTCCTTTAAACCAAGACTTAGTCTCAGGATATTGTGAGGTAATGCCTGCAATATGTGCTGCATATGCTGACGCTGTACGTGACTCCCATAATCTCCAAAGCTCATGCTCAGCTGGGTGGTCTGGGAATTTCTTACGCCGATTCCACCGCACATGGACCTTACAGAAGATAAGGATATGGCAAAGGTGTTCATCCCAGGTCCATGAGGGGTAAAGTTCAGAGAGGTAATCCCCAAGACCTAGCATCTAGTTAGCATATTCTACGCATATGTCTAGCATATGTAGAGCTTACCCCCTGCTTGCTTCGCATCCACATCCATTGTAATTGCGTAGATTGGGAAGCTTCCAGTTGGATTAATGTGATACCAGTCTCTTCGGGTACCAGATACCTTATAAAGCTGCTGAAAGCATTCTTCAAATAAGACCTTATATCCATGCCGCGAGTGCCAGTTAGTCCAGGCGTAAACATATGAGTCAATATCTAAGTACTGTTAGTACATATGCGTAGCATATGCTGGGCATGGGTAAAGCATACTCTGAGTTTCCGCATTCCATCCACAGCTCTTAAAGGTGTTGGTTTCTCCTTTCACCATCTTAAAAGATAGATCAACCTCAAGAAACTGTGCCTTTAAAAAGGCTATAGCCTGGGTCTGCTCAATACAGATAATAAGAAATCTACCATCTGGCCCAGAGATCACCTTACGAATCCATCTATCCTCTTTTAGCTGCCGCTGGTCAAAGGCATATTCACGCATAACACCTAGTAAATATTTAGTATATACTAAGTATTATTAGGCTATATGCCTAGCATATGCTACTTACCTGCAAAGTTACTACCAGCAGGGAAATTTAGTAGCCGAGCCCTACGAATAAGAACACCAATAATATCCTCATTCTGTAAGGATGTGTGAATGGCTTGGATTGCGCTTACGCCAAACCTACGGTATACCTCACGGATCCCTGGATTCATAAGTAGTAATCCTATATATAGTTAGTATAAATAGAGTATATACCTAGCATATGCGTAACTTACGTGGTGTTAAAGTTGCAATTTCTGGATCGTCCTTTAGGCTAAGTATAATACGGTCTGCCAGCCAAGGTGGAAGGGTTGTTGGTAGAGGTGGAATATGTGAATGGGACCCTCGGCAGAGTAATAAGACAAAAGGGAAGCGATTCTGGTTAATAGGGATATAAATATCCATTTTAACGTTACACTTATGCTTTTGAATACCTCCACGGCCTACGCCAGGAGGATGTTGGTAACCTAGATGTTAAGTTAGATCTAAGTATCTACTAAGCATATGCGTAGTATATGCTTACCACATGTTTTCCTTGTTCCTGACATTTTCCCAACCCAGACACACTTAGTACTCCAACCATGTACCCGACCTATTAAGCAAAGCTGTCGCAAATACTCAATATTAATCTGGCTTTGGAAGCGTGGAATACTATATGACGTATGCCAAGTCTCAGTATTACTTGATCGTGGGCAGCCAATAAAGGTAACCTATTTATTTTAGTTAGTATATAACTTAAGAGTAGCATATGCCTAGTATATACCTACCTCATTACGAGTATACACCTCAAACCTCTGTCCCTGACATGTGTAGGTGTCTAGATCACCATTCTGACCTAGTTGCTTGCATGGATGACTAATATCCCAAAGGTGTTAGATTGACTCAAAGTATCTAGAAAGAATAGGGTAAGCATATACATAGCATATACATAGCATATACAGTGCATAAGTGAAACTTACGCCTCAGTCTGAGACTGGATATGCTCTGGAAGTGTTGGAATAATTGCCATCCTTCGTTCCATCTGTTGTAGCCTTTGATGAACTTGGATAGTATTACCTCTATCAAAAAGCCTATGAGGCTTTAAGACAGACGTGCGGGTAAATTTACAGTGTTTAACCCCACTACAGGCAAGGGATTGGTGCCAAACCTGATTATTATTAGGTGTATTTCTAGTATAAGATTAGCATATACCTAGAATAAGTTAGGAATATTCTTAGTAAGTATTACCCTAATACCTGGCATGACTGTTTTGATATACGCTCCTTATACTTTGTTGAGTATTGGATAGTATCTGAAAGTACCCTAACAAGCTCTTTGGCCTCTTCTTCTGTAGTATCTTCTGTATTGGCACATGATGTAATACTATGAAGGATTCCAGTATGTGAGGTAGCTGGATAGAGGGGAGTAGTAAGATGGTCTTGAATAGACCTTGCAGCAGCCCTACCACGCCCTCTAGCACTAAGAAGAATGCCAAATCGCTCAATTGATTCCTAGAATAGTGTTAGTATATATAGAGTATAGGTACAGCATATGCTTAACTAGTACCTTTGTCTGACCCATATGGAATAGTAGGTCTGGGGCAGCAGAAGGGTAGCTGCCGTGGGGAAGCCCGTTTAGCCAAAAGGAATCCTATTAATATTAATATAGTAAGAGGTCTTAAATAGAGGATTTACTTACATCATTCAACCATCTACCTAACATATACTGAGCACCTGCTAGGCGACTACTTGTACCTGTAGTATCATCCCCAATGTCGTTATATCTAACATCATCTGCCCAATTTTCATCGTCAGATAACTCAGAGGGGTGAACAGAGGTAATAGAAAGACTGTTATCACTACTAGTACAGTCTGGAATGTCGTCCATAATCTAAACATAGGGGAAGTAGAAGTTAAGAAGAAGTTAAGCTCAATCTAAGCATATGCTGAGAAGATGCTCTTATATACACCTACTAAAGTATTACCGTTATTATAATTAATTTATAAGCCTTCTGAGTTTTCATCTGACCGCCTTTTTCTGTGCCCTTTGATCCTTGATTTAGATATTGTATAGCGGAGCATATGCAACGCACATGCTTAGGGTATGTTCCACTAATGCTACACTCATGACTCATTTCTAGCCTGTTATGACTCGTCCCCTGGCCTGTTGCTGAGATACTGTGCCACGTAATTTGTGCTCTGTACAAGGTGTGCATAAGTTTAATTCCCCCCTGGGAGCTTTCGGCGAAACCTCGGGTACCCCCCCCTCAACTTGGAATACCCCCCGACGAACTGAAAACCCAAGTGTGTGATGTGATGAAAACTAAGCCGAGTTGGCTGGCTGGGCTGGATGACGGGTAAGCTGGAACTGGCGGCCGGCCCGGCTGTGGGCACCTGCCACATGGTTACACGCACTTAGACTTCTAATAATTCGCAATAATCAAACTTTACCTACGTAGTATTCTGAGAGCACGGTTAAAACATATGGACAATTTGTAACTATGAACCCGGCATGAGCGGAATGAGAGACGTTTCAGGGGATGGTGCTGATGAGCCGTTCTACCGTACAACCTAAGTCGATGGGATGCTTTGTGTGTTTGGCGTTGCTGATGCGGACATACAAAATTACTCAGTACATTATTGCCCTGTCATCGGGTTCAAGCGTTAAGAGGAAGTCGGTCTGTGGCGTCTCCTTCCCCGCATTCTCCACCGTCCTGACGGTGATTATTATTAACTGATCGAACGCCTGTAACTCATTTCTCTACCATCCTCCGTCCTGAATCATCGGGCATCGTCCAGTTCCACGTGTGAAAGTATGGAGCAGCCCCAAGCCGCAGAGGTTCTTGATGTTACTCAATGGCCAACAGCAAGAAGGTTCATCTCACGATGCGGCGAGTTTTTAGCCGAGGTTCAGGACCTGTAAGTCCTGTTTGTTTGGAACCCGTCTTACTTAGTCTCTGGTTCCGGCCAGAAACCATGATATGCTAATAACTTGGTATCCTGACAGAACTCCTGGGAAAGCCCTCGAGAGTAGACTCAACAAGTACTACGGCCCAAGTAACCAGTTTTATGAAGATTTCTGTGCCTTTATTAAACAAGGCCTCGAAGAGGGATGGGTAGCCCAGACCGAGATCGAAGGCCGAAAATACAGGCGGGGTAAAATCGCCCTCCCCTCGGCTGAGACGAGGTATTTCAGCATCACCACGGTCTATATGAGCAGCCAAGAAGAGTTCAAGGGCCAGTATCACGCTCACCCGTACGGTGAGATCAACTGCGTTATTCAGCTGGATCCAGGCGCCGAACTGAAGGGAATGCAAGGGTGGCAGGGTGCTGGCTGGACCTCTCCTGGGCCAGGTACGCATCATTATCCGGAGGTTCGCAAGGGGGCCTTAGTTGCGCTTTTCTTCTTGCCCGCCGGTCGAATTTCGTACAATGCCGAGCCAGGTGCTCCGCAACCAATCTCGGTGTGATGGGTCAGCACCACGCTCCTCGAAAAGTCAAACTCGACGTGTTTGGACCCCATTGTTTGGACGTAGCCAAGACTTTTCCAAAAGTCCAGGGAAGCAACAGCTTTTCCAAAAAGAAATCCTACGGTGTCACTTTGGTGCTCCCAATGTAATGATCAGTACAACGTGCATCATTGACTGTTGGTCAAGCTTCTCTGCCTCGCTAAACGCACAGGATATGCATCTTCACTACTTTGGAAACTTGGAAACCCGCAGCCTTTCACCTCAGCTCGAGCTGCACCTACTTGAGAATGGCGATGGCTCAATGGAGCTGATGTCAGTGCTAACTACCTGGGTAGAAGTGTGCATAAAGCTGTATCTTTGCCTCTGAGTATTACGCGCTATTCTGTTGATTGCGGTTTTTTAAAATCCTCCGAGCGCTAACCGTGTAGAAGTGTAGGGACAAAGGGAACCCTGAACCTTGACATCTGCCAAGTATTACATTGGTAACTACCTAGGTAAATAGGAAAACCACGGCCCATCGCTGCGGTTACGTTACCCATTCTCCATCCAGCATTGGCTGTGCTGCGTTGTTACATTGCGATCCCAGTATGCGGGGTACGTATGTCATCTTATCAACGATGATCTATTTCCCAGAGATAAAGTGAGGGGGCATTGAGGCGATGGCATAAAGAGCTTGGAGCGCAATCGAACTTATAACCAGGACACAAGTGCCGGAGTTTCGATTGGATGCATCTAACCAGACTCGACTTGCAAGGTCGGAGATTCACAGACATAAAGTCATAATTATGGCTTTTCGTCGTGTCGCGGCGGTCCTCTGCGCCCCGGCGCTTGCCTGGGGTCTCCAACTACTCCCGCCCGTCGTAAGACCGGGTGCCCCGGCAGAAGCCGTATGGCAAATTGCATCGAGCTCGAAAACCATATACATCGATGACCTCTTCGCCTCAATAGCTGATACGGACGGGTTGACATTGATACCACCTAGCAGCTATGCCTTCGCCAGCCTCTTCCAGGAGGATATCAGCCAGGTCACGGGCGTAAACTAGACTTTACAACGAGTAGATCGCCTTCCAAACGCTGCCAATTCCAGTGGCATTTTCCTCGGCCCATTCCTCGGCAATGCCTCATCTCTCTCGTATGAGAATGGCGACCCAACATCTGAGGGCTACGAACTCGACATTTCGCCCACCGGCGCATTCATCGGCGGGACGGGAGCCCGCGGCATGTGGTGGGGGACCAGGACGCTACTCCAGCTTCTGCTCTCGCAGAACGGGTCCCTCCCCGTGGGGCGTGTTGTTGATGCGCCGGCGTATGCTGCGCGAGGCTTCATGCTCGACGCCGGGCGAAAATGGTACGCGCCTGGGTTGCTGAAGGAGCTGTGCAGCTACGCGTCGTTCTTCAAGATGAGCGAGTTCCACTACCACCTGAGCGACAACTATCCACTCAATCGCGGGCGCAACGAATCCTGGCAAGATGTTTACTCGCATTTCTCACTGCGACCAGAAGACGAATCCTTGTTGCCGATTCTCCACGGCCGTGAGAACGAGACGCTATCCCGCCAAGATTTTGCCGATCTTCAGAGTCATTGTGCTGCAAGGGGTATAACAGTCATACCCGAAATCGAGGCCCCTGGTCACTGTCTATACCTGACCAAGTGGAAGCCTGAGCTTTCTCTGGCAAAGCGCGACCTGCTGAACCTGTCACATCCGGAGGCTATTCCCACGGTCAAGCGTATTTGGTCCGAGTTTCTTCCATGGTTCGAGACAAAGGAGGTGCACGTCGGAGCCGACGAATACGACGCAACACTGGCTGATGTGTACATCGGGTTCGTCAACGAGATGTCGGATTTTATCAACTCCACAACTGGCAAACGGATCCGTATCTGGGGCACAGATGAGCCCTCGGAAAATGTCACCATCTCTAAAGACGTCATCATCCAGCACTGGCAGTATGGCCAGTCGGATCCATTGCTACTTGCCGATGCCGGATATGATATTATCAACTCAGAGGACTGGTGGGCTTACATGTCGCTCAAGAATGACCATATGCCCATTCTCCCAGCCAGATACCCCCAATTCTTCAATGAGAGCCGCGTGCTCAATTTCGCAGACGAGCTTGGGTGGCAGTGGACGCCCGCCGATTTCAACCCTTTCAATAAATCCATGCAGATACCTGACGGGTCGCCCTCCAATAGAGGTGCTATCCTAGCGGCGTGGAATGACAACGGCCCTGACGCTTCCACTCAGCTCGAGGCATACTACGCGATGCGCCGAGGCATAGCACTTACGGGTGCTCGCGCGTGGAGCGGCCATCGGGGCCCAGAGCTTGTGGAAGAAGACGTGGCATCCAGCATTGACTTCTACTCCCCCCTCGCACCGGGTCAAAATCTCGACCGTTCCTTGCCGTCTTCTAACACTTCTGCGCCTCTGGTTACCTGGAGTCGTTCCTTCGACGATGCTGAAACAGTGCACTTTGGTCACGGCAGCAAGGGCATCAACTACACTCTGGCATTGTCTGTTACAGGGCCATTCACACTCGCCAGTCCAGACAGTACGCTCTCTCTTGACGGCAATGGTTGCCTCGTCTTCAACGCGGACGGTTGGGTATATCCGCTGCGGTCTGTAACCCACCCACCCTACTTCCGCAAAGCCCCCACCTCCGCAAATCCCCATAACCACCAACACCACCACTATCACCACTTTATTCCTCAGGTCTGCCGCCCACCCATATGCAACTTTCGGCCTCGCTGGATAATTCGGATGCGCTGGATTCATCCGGACTATCTATATTGCCGATATCCGTATTTTCTGATAGCTGGCTCTGCCGTATGGCTGCAAATCGACTGTTGGGTGATGATGGGGCTTTTTTCCTCCTACGCTGCTGCAGGATATCTAGTTGTTCCTGCTGTTGGCAGGCCTGTTGCTCTATACTGGATAGTCTGAATGCCTGCTTATCCCAGCCCTTCTGCATCTTTCTAGATAGGTGGCGAAGAGTATAGATATCTAGCCTATCCTTGCCTAGCTGTTGAAGTTGACGTAATTGATGCCGGAATTCAGCAGACCGGCGAGGTGTTACCCATGGGATAACAGATACGGATTTATCCCACTGCTGGCTGCCAGCCTGGATGGGCTGGCTGGCCTGGATGGGCTGGTTGGATGCCTTGGATACCAGGGGGTTGGATAGGGGGCGCCTTGAAGAGACTGGCCATAACCCAGCCCCTTTCCAGCCAGCCCTTATATTCTGGCTGGTTATTACCACATCCCTAGCCTCTAAATAACAGGCTAGAAATGCCCTTTTGCTAGCCACTGTTAAATCCGTCACTATATCATCCATCGATTCAACCCCCTTCCTATAGGCGTGCTTTAATGGGCTGAAGCAGCCACATCTAGAGGCTGGAGGACTGCAGAGGAGTGCGGCGGCAGATATAACAGCCAGATGCGATGCTGCCAGCATTTCCACATGAAGTCAGTGGTTATATGGCTGTGATGCCCATCTAGAACCAGCAGTCTATATGCCCCTGGTTGGCTGGGTTGGGTATATGGGATGAAGACCTTCTCCAGCCATCTAAGGGCAGTCTGGTCAGTCGTCCAGCCATTATCAGTATATGTGAAGTGCCACCCTTCATATCTAGATAGGTTGGATGGGAACCACTGGGTCTGGAGGGACTTGCCCTTATATATAACCAATGGGGGTATGCGCTGCCCATCAGCAGACACACATTCCAACAGTGAGATCCATGCCCTGGATCCAGGCTGTTTTTTCTGGATATATCGCGATGCGGCAGAGCCCAGCACCAGCCCATTAGTCCCTTTGCCCTCCATGATGCCAGTCTCATCCATATTCCATCGGTTGGATGGATGGATGCCCTTGATCTCTGGGATATCCAGACGATCGAGGAATTGCTGGATGATTTCTGGCGAATGGGCTCGCCAGCGCCTGGCATCTATCGCCCTGGATCGCTTGGTCCGGATTAATGGGTTTCGCCGCAGAAATCGCCGCATCCACTTCCTCCCTAGAGGTTGCTGCCCATCGCCCAGCATACGCTCTGCCAGGCCCTTCAATTGCCCATGGGAAATAGGGCAGCCCAGAGCTTCCTGGGTTAATATATAGGCAACCAGATTATCCTCCTGGGACTGGGTTAAACGCTGCATATCGGCAAAAGCAGCATTCCTACTTTGCCTACCCCTTTTCAGCCGATAATAAAGGGTATGGTATGGGATGCCCCATTGCTGGGCAGCCCTACTGATAGGGCGCCCATCTCGCGCATCTGCCAGCGCCCGTTGGAGCTCAAATTCGGAGTATTGCTTCATGATGGGTTGAAGAAGATATCCTCAAAAAATGGCGTTGTTTGGCGATATATGGCAATTGTTGTGATAGTTTGAAAAAGGTGGTGATGTTGATGGAAGAGGATAGATGCGGCATTTTCGGCATTTGCGGAGGTGGGGGCTTTGCGGAAGTGGGGTGGGTGGGTTAATGGGGGTCAGCTGCTAAGGTCACCTTTCAAGCCGGCAGGAAACGTCGACTTACATATAGAAAATACGACGCCCGTGAACAATGCCAGGACCTGTATTCAAGTTAGCAATATTCCAAAGGCAGAGCGGCCTAGATACTGACGTATGAAATAACAACAAAAGAATCATCCGCCCCCCATTTCTTCATCATAACAGCTCGTACATAGACGCGAAGCGCTACGAAAATGAGTGTGAAGGCGAGGAAACCAGCAACCATGCCAATAAGAAGCGATCCTCTGTTGTCGTCCCTGGTGGACCACGCCGTTTGTTCATCTGGGGCCGCGAGCCATTTCATTGTGGTTCCTTAGTTGAAGTTGAGAGACCGAGATGTCCCGTAAAGTGGTGAGCGGGTATGGGTAAATAGATGGACAGGGCGGTGCCCCAAATCGATGGTTACACAGAAGAAACCAGACAGCTTCCGTCGATTATCGAGATTAATGTATTTAGCGGTGCCTTGGAATCGTCTTTCCGAGGACCAATGAAGTGAAATGGGGATTTGCGCAGTATATCAAGACATGGAATGCGATTCTAGAACAATACTAAGATTGCGCTAGAGCTGGCACTTAACGCGTGCGGTATTTTGCTGATCGTTAGAGAAAGACACATTGTGCCATTACCGAATGCGTCGGCGCCACGGATCACTTCAGCCGCCACGATGCACACAAGTTGAAGGGATTTAACTCCACATCAATCATCTATGCCGTCATGCCAAACTGTTGAAACTCGAGAGCAAAGACATCGATTGAACTAACATGGGATTCTTTTGGAACTTTACCAATCGAGAATCCAGGCATTAATTAAGCAATGCACCGAGTTTGAGCTTCCATGAAAGGACTACGAAGTTTCGTCCCGGCCTAAATTGGCTTCCGATAACGTACCGATACTAAGAGTCACATATCGATAGGCTGCTCTGGAGGCCTAATTATTTCTTTCTGGTGCCTCCAAAGAATAGGGGTTTGAAACGAAGCTCACAGCTTAGTGAGGCAGCATTTCGATCAAGACCGTCTCGAGTGGCGCTTTTATCGAGTCGAAGGCAAGCGACAAACCAAACCACGGGTCGGGAGCTCTAAATGGAAACGATCAACCGTGGCAAATATAGGCTTTATTGCTAGATTTGCCTGTCAAACCCCATGCGGAAACGAACAGCGTTCAATGGCAGCATCGGTAGTGTCAGGTTCCTAAAAGTAGTACCAGCTTTGGGGCCGGCGGGGCACCGGGTGGGGCCCGGGGGACACAGCGGAATGGAATAATATTATGCCAAAGGGCACACAAAAGGGGTTTTCACAATAGCATTAAGGTTTAGAGAGGAGATAGATTAAAATAATAGTTACTAGTAACCCCTAATTACTCTCTTACTAACTCCTTTACTTAGTACTATATAGCTTCTAATATATTTTAATCTCTTCTTATTTATAGGTATACTAATTATTAGAATAGTAATAATACTAGTATAATTAACTTAATCTTAATCTATTACCTTGTAGAGTAACTTAGTAATATAGTAGCTTATATTAGATACTAATAGGATTATAGTAAAGAAGTAGTATATAACTAACCTTAATAAGTTAATAAAGAAGTAGCTAAAAGCCTTTCTTAATAATAAAGTAACTAAAGTAAGAAAGAGAAAGAAAATTAAATAGATTATAGCCCTTAGAAATAAGAAGTCTATTAATAATATATATATAGCTAGTAGAGGACCTATAGCTATCTAGCTAGAGACTAAGTACTTATATACTAATACTCTTATTAAGTAGTTAGCCTCTATCTAATATAAGAAAGGTAATTAGAATAACCTTAAAGATTTCTTTTTTAAGTTATAAAGCTAATTCTTTATTACTAAAGAAGAATTTATAGCTAATAAGAGTAAAGTTTAGTTTATAGAAGCCTACTTAGAGAGTAACCTATTATATAGCTAGAGAAGATATATTAACCTCTAGTATAGTAGTAATATTAGCTTAATTACCTAGAAATAAATAGAGGCCTAGTTCTATAATAGTATTACTAATAATAATATATAAGCCTTTAGTATAGCTATAGAGCTAGATAAGATATAGTAAAAACCTAGGTAGATATACTAGTAATTTATTAACTAGTATAAAATAGTTAAGGTAGAGATTCTAGACCTCTAACTAAAGAGATAGTAAGTAGTCTATATCTTAAACTAACTACTTCTAGACTTATAAAGCTATATCCTAGTATATAAGCTACTAGCTACTTATTAAGAACTAAAGAATATAGTAAAGAGAGTAGAGATACTTATAAAGATATATACTAAGATAATAATAAAAAATTAGTAAAAGCTATAAGAGAGAAGGAACTAGTAGACCCTAGCTATTACTCTAGCACTAGTATTAGCTACCCTCTTAAATAAATTAAAAAGGTAATAGTTAGTCTTAATGTTTAGGGTAGCTATATATATACTTATACCTAAGCTATAGGTTAAGTAGGAATAAGAAGGGTATAGATAACCCCTAAAGTACTTCTAGGACTCTCCTATATACTTTAACTGTAGTAAGCTAGGATATATATTAATAGAGTATATAAAGGAGAAGTACTATAAGTATAACTAGCTTTATTATATAAGTAGGTATTATATACTAGTAGCCTAGCTAGTAGCTATAGAGGTTAATAGTATATAGATCCCCTAGAGAGAGGAACTGTATTACTACTTTAAGGTAGACTTCTATATTAGAGTAGCTAGTATATAAAGAAAAGAAAGGGTATTAATTAACCCTAGAGTAAATAAGAATATTATATATTAGAGAATATTATATAAGAAGGTACTACTATAGGTTTATAAAGAGAGAGCAGGGTTACTAGAGATATAGAGAGGTAAGGTACCTAACTATAAGGTAGTAGTATTAGTAATAGAAATAATAGATAATATAGTAATAAAAAAGGTATAGTTTTATACTTACTAAGTAAGTAATATAGGTATATATAATACTATTCTAAAGATCCTCTAGAGGTAAAAGGTATAGCTAAATCTTAAGTAGGTAATAATTAAGTAGACTTACTTACTAGGGAAAGGTTACCTATAACTTATCTAGAGAAGAAAGGTATTAAAGAGGGTATAAAGAGAGGTAGTAGTAATACTAGTATATAACTTATTAGTCTACTACCTATATATAGAGAGAGCTAAGAGGGTACTAGAGCTACTACCTTATATAGTAGAGAGAAAAAAGGGAGAGGAGATAAAGAGATTTAAGCTACTAGAAGAATATTAAGAATAGGTATGTATATTTAATATAAACCTAGTAGCTAAACTAGCTAGAGATAAAGGTTACCTCTATACTATTAACCTTAAGCTAGAGGTAGAACTACTATTTAGTTCTATCTACTCCCTTATAGAGAAGGAGTTAGAAGAGCTAAGGAAGTATATTAATAATATACTAAGTAAGAAGTAAATCTAGCTCTTATAGAGCCTTATAGGGGTACTAATTCTATTTATATTAAAGAAGGGAGGTAGTTTATACCTCTATATAGACTATTATAGCCTTAATAAGGTTATAGTTAAGAACTATATATTACTATTACTAATTAGAGAGATTCTTAACTACTTAGGAGAGGTAAAGTATTTTACTAAGCTTAACCTTAAGGATATATACTTATTATAACCTAGGAATCTATTAGTAGCTAGTATAGCCTAAAGGACCTTAGTTAAGACCACTAGATAGTAAGATACTTAAGGTACAGGAGTGCGGCATAACTAGTGGAACAGAAGAACTAAGGAAGGTTATATAATAGATCAACAGGGTTACTAGTGATCCAAGCTAATCCCCTACTAGGGATTAAAAACATAGGATACTAATTCTATACCACAGATTAGTAAAGGTAAGTAGTAATCTAAGAGTATATAGTAAGATATAAGAATATTTATTCTACTTAAATAGATTACCTTTTATAGCTCTTTAGTAATTAACTTATAAAATATTCTTAGATAACTTTTAAACTTCTCATACCTACTTATTTTTATAAATTACTTCTTAAGCTATATAAGCTACTACCTATCTATTAACTACCTAAACAATTACTAAGTGACTAATATATTAGTAAGAATGCTAGTGAGTATAATACTGTTAATTATTATTATAGCCTTAGCTATACTTTAGTAGAAAACCTACTATTAGAAATCTAGTTATAATACTTTAATTACTCTTATTAATAAGTTAACCCTATAATACTAATTAATAGTAAAACTATAATATCTTCTTCTAAGACTAACCTATTCTTAAGTATCTCTAAGACTCCTAGGTCTCTAGACTAGGAGCTTGCTTAAGCTATAGATCTTAATAATAAACCTATAATACCTAAAGTTAATTTTAATAAAGATAGTAAGGCTATCCTTACTATAAACTAGTACATAGCTATATATAAGATAGTTAAAAGGAACGCTAGATATAATAAATAGCTAGCTAATATTATTAATAATAATATAGCTTAGATAGAATAACTTAAGAGAACTAATAACTATAACCTATAATAAATATAGTCTATTATTAATAATACTCTTACTAAGCTAGAAGCTAAAAATAGTAAAGCTATTATACTTAGATAAGAAGTCAAGATACTCTAAGCTACTACTAATATTATCTCAACCCTAGTTAAAGGATAAGATAAGCTTAAACTTAACTCTCTAGGAACCTATAATAGTAAAAGTAGATAGCTAAAAGGATTCCTAATTTAAGTTTATACCTATTAGACCTTTTATACTACTAACTTCTATAATAAGACTAAGAGAGTTATCTATGCTTGTACCTTTCTATATAGTAAAGTACTCTTGTGGTTTAAGCTATTCTAAGAAGAATTTCTTAGGAATAATAGAGAACTAAGCATATACTCCTATAAGACTTAGTTAATCTTTAGAAGTATAATAAGATTTAAATAAGCCTTAAAGTTACTATTCTAAGACCTTAATAAAAAATAATAAGCTAAGTAAGACCTTATAAACCTTAAGTAAACTAAGGCTGCCTTATACTATATAGCTAAGTTCTAATAACTTATTACTAGACTTAATATTATAGATAAATCTCTAATCTTTATGTTCTACTAAGGACTTAAAGAAGATGTTAAAGATAAACTTACTAAGATTATTAGTACTCTAGAAGACTTCCTTAGATATATTAAACTTATTATTAAGATTAATACCTACCCCTATAAATAGCAAAAGGAGAGAGGTAAGAACTAGTAATTAAATACTAATATAAGTAAGTACTATACCTAGGGACTAAGGAACCCTAGTAACTACTAGTAAGAAAGGAATAATAACTAGTAGTAACTATAAAACTAACTAAGCATATCCTATAGATACTATATAGAACCTATAGATATTAGTATAGCTAGAAAATAAGAGAACTAGCTACCTAAAGATACTAAACCTATTAAATACTATAACTATAAGAAAATAAGATACTATACTAGAGACTACTAATAACTAAAATAACTCTAGAATAAGGTACTAGTAGAAGGTAACTAATAAGTAAATATTATCTAAAAATAGGTCCTATAACTATAACTCTTATAGACTGCTTACTATAATAATAGCTACCTAACTTACTAAGATAATAAGAAATAAGTAGGCTAGTATTCTAAAGAACCTAAAGGTAAGACTGTTATAGTAGGTAAGAAGGCTTTATATAGCCCTAAGATACTATAAGCTATTAATATTATATAGTAACATAAATAGTAAAACTAGGAAAAGATTATACGCTTAATCTAAGCCTAAGATACCCTAGAGATACTTAAAGATAAGATACCTTAGAACTAAGAAGTTATTAACATAATCAAAAAACAACTACCTAAGTAAATTCAAGCACAAGGCAACCCCATCTACTAACTTAACTTAGAAAACAAGTTTAACTAAGCCTTATATAAAGATATTATTAGATCTTAAGGGAAACCTTAATAAGTTATTACTAGGATTATTACAGTAGCTAGGAAGGGAAAAGAACCTCCTTCTCTTTTCCTTAACTTTGTTACTATAAATCAATACCTAAGAGTACTATCAAAGTATAGAGAACTAGCTCTAACCAGGAGGAAGAACTAGAACTCTCTCTAGATAAGTTTATTCTACTAAGTAAAATAGAATAATATATAGCTAAGTAGCTAATTAAGATAAGTTATATAAACCTAACTATTCCTAAATAGACTAGTATAAACTAGTGTATTTAGAACTAGGTAAATAATATTCTATTCTTATTACTCTTACTTATACTAGACTACTAATATAACTCTAATAAGCCTCTAGTAACCTAGACCTATATAGACTTTTAGGAAGATCTACTTATTATTAAGATAGAAGAAAAAGCATAGAAAGAAAGATAACTAGAAATTAGTAAATATAGTGATAAATAAAAAGTTTACTTCTATAGAATAAAAGATACTAACCTTAAGTACTACCTAATAGTACTAACTAGAGAAGAACCTATGTTTAGAGATAATAAATAACTTAATAAGAAAGACCCCCTATACCGTAAGTTATTATAAGTAGATTATATCTATAATAAATACTTAATATATTAACTAAAGAAGAGAGAATACTCTTTTTTCCTATAATAATATAATAATAAACCTATTCTTAAGGTTTATAAGAACTATAAAATTAGTATATAAGAAGTAAAGAAGTACTACTAGCTATAGCTTATCCTATAGCCAAGCCTAAAACACCCTATACTATATATTAACTACCTTATAGGATACTAGTCTAACTACCTATTTAATAAGTATATATAATACTATTAATGGAAAGTATAAATATAGAGAGAATAAGTTAAAAAAGCCCCTAAGCGGTTAAAAAACTCCCTATACTGCCTATAAGAAAGGCACTCATAGCTAAAAATAATATAAAAACCCTTTATATAATAACTAAGAGAGATAATAGTTATATTATTCTTATTATTTTAATTAATAGCTAGCTTACTAAGGTTATAATTAATAGTAAAGTATAAGCTAACCTTATCTTTCTTAGGGTAGTAAATAAACAAAGTATTAAATAGGTATATAAGGAAGACCAATATATCCTATAGATAGTTAAAGAAGTATAAGTTTAGTATAGTAGAGAAACTATTAATAAGGAGACTATATACCTCCCTTTAGTAATCTATAGCTAATGCTAAGAACTTAACTTTAATATTACTAACTTAGAAACTATAAATATAATTCTAGAAATCCTATAGCTATAAGAATATAACCCTAATATAAACTAGAGAATAGGCTAACTCTAGTAGAGAGATTTAGCTATAAGGTAGTATTATATACTGTAACCCCTAAGTGAACTCACGTGACCAAGGAAGTATATTACTTATATTAAAAGGATTAAATCTATACAAGATCAGAGTTCTATATCTACAAAGATCATAAATACACTAGATAGGTAGAATAAACAAAGCCTAGAAGAAGACTAACTAAAATCAATACCTCTTAAATACTAGTAATATATATAACTGTTTGCTAAAGAACTAGAAATAGGACTACTAAAGCATAGACTATATAACCATAAGATCTAACTACTAAAAGGGAAATACCCTAAGCTTAAGCTAATTTATAGACTTAACCTAATAAAACAAGAAGTACTTAATAAATAGCTAGATAAGAACCTAGTAAAAGGTTATATTAGACTATTAGACTTATTAATAGGATATTCTATCTTATTTATACCTAAGAAGAATAGAAAACTATAACTATATATTAATTACTAAAAGCTTAATAATATTATAAAGAAAAATAGCTACCTATTACCTCTTATCTTAGAACTATAAGATCTATTATATAGAGCAAACTAATTTATAATACTTAACCTTAAAGGTACCTATAACCTTATTAGAATTAAGAAAGAAGACAAATAGAAAACAGTATTCTAAATATATAGAGAACTATTTAAGACCCTTGTTATACCTTTTAGACTTACTAATATACCTATTACATTCTAAATAATGATTAATTATATACTTAGGGAGTATCTAGATATCTTTATTATATGTTACCTTAATAATATCCTTATATTCTCTAAAAACCTTAAAGAATGTAAAGGGTATATATATAAGGTACTTAAGAAGCTCTAAGAAGCAAAGCTTTTAGTTAAACTAAAGAAGGGTAAATTCTATACTTAGAAGGTAGACTACCTTAGATTTACTATTACACTAGGAGAAATCTAAATATAAGATAAGAAGGTTAAAGCAGTTAGAGACTAGCTAATACCTACTAACATTAAGGAAATTTAATTATTTCTAGAATTTATTAATTTTTATTAACAATTCTTTAAGAACTATACTACCTATATTAGAGGATTGTAATAACTTATATATAAGGATATAGAGTTTAAGTAGATAGAAGAATGTAATAAATCCTTTAACAGAGTTAAGAAACTTATTATATCTAAACTAGTTACTAAGATTCTAGATTTAAATAAACTCTTTAAAGTTAAGACTGATGCTTTAGACTTTGTAATAAGAGAATAACTTAGATAATAAGATTAGAAAGGATAACTATACCTATACACATTCTACTTAAAAGTATTTCATAGACCTAAATTAAACTACTAGATCTATAATAAAGAACTTATAGTAATTATTAAAGTATTTTAAGAATAGAAGCCTTATCTATTAGAAATAAAGCATTAAGTAATTATATATATAGATTATAAAAACCTTATATACTTTATAACCTCTAAAGTCTTAAATAAATAATAGATTTAATAGTTAGAATTTCTATTAGAATATAACTTTAAGATTATCTATTATAAAGGAATAGAGAATAGAAGAGCTAACGCTCTTAGCTAATAACTAGACCTTGAAGTCCTAGTACTAGAGGAAATACAGGTTATCCTCAAATACAACAAGAACGGTAACATCATTCCAGCACAAAAACTCATTATGATCAGCACACGTATTAATACTAGCACAACTAGCAGAATGATAGATAACCAGATACACAAGATAAACAGCGCTAGAGCATATAGGCACCAAGGAGTAATAAAAACTTTCAAAAGAATTTAACAATACTATAATAAGTAAGTTATATAAGAATAAGTAGCTTTAGTAATTAAGGACTATAAGCTATATAAAAAGAGTAAGAACAGCCCTTATAAGCTATATAGGTATATTTAACTATTACTAGTACCCCTAGAGGTATAGTACTTAATCTTTTTAGACTTTATTATTAAATTACCTAAGTTAAGAGAACTACTTATAAAGATATAGTATAATAGTATCCTTATTATTATTAACTAACTTATAAAGTATACCTACTTTATCCTATATCTTAAAGCTAGTATAGCTAAGAACCTTATATATACTTTTCTTAAGTATATTATTAGTAATTATAGCTTATTAAAAGAAATTATATTAGATAGAGATAAGCTATTTACTTTAAAGTTTTAGAAGTCTCTAATTTTATAACTTAGCTTGGACTATAAACTATCTACCTCTTTCTATCTATAAACTAATAGGTAAATAGAAAGAATTAACTAGATACTTAAATAGTACCTCTAATATTATATTAACTATAACTAAGATAATTAGGTACTACTACTACCTATAGCCTAATTTACCCATAATAGTACTATTAGAGAAAGTACTAGAAACTTACTATTTTACTTAAACTATAGATTTAAACTAACTGCCTATAGAGAACCTTGTAAAGGACCACAAGTACTAAAACCTATAGCTAATATTAACAAACTTAGAGAAATTTAAGACAAAGTAGTTCTAGATTTAGAATTTGTTAGACAGCAAATAAAGAATTATACTAACCCCTTAAGGATTAAGGGACTAATCTTTAAAGAGGGGGATAGTGTGTACCTTATATACTAAAATATCAAAACCAAATAGCTTAGTGATAAACTTAACTATAAGAAATTAGAATCTTTTAAAATCCTATAGAAAATTTTAGATATTAACTATAAACTTAACTTACTAGATATAATAAAGATCTACCTAGTCTTTTATATTATAATACTTAAACTAGTATTATAAGGATTAAATATAAATAACTATATTATTATTAAAACTAATAAACTAGAGTATAAAGTTAAAAGAATTATTAATAGATACTATATTAATAATAAAGAACAGTACCTTATTAAATAGAAAGGATATAGGTATAAAGATAACTTATAGAAACTAATTAAGAACCTCTAATATTACTAGGTAGAGATCTAATAGTACTACAAAGGGTACTTAGTAGATCTAAGTCTATAAACTCAGGACCTACCCCTAGTAAGCTCTAGTTAACTATATTACTAGTACCCTAGGTAGCTAAGTTATTTTTAACTCTAGCCTCTATCTTAGCTACTTTATAATCCTTAGCTTCTAACTTATCTAAGAATTATATACCCTAATAAATTAACTCTAAACCTCTCTCTTTTAGAAAATACTTCTGCTTCTATAAATAGAATAAGTAACCTAGTATAATAGCAAGCTAAGTCTAGAGAATCTTTATCTCCTTCTCTGCTTTCTACTCCTCCTCTTCTACTTTTTACTAGTCTATTATATAACAGTTTACTAGGAAAAAGATCAGTAGTCACAAGGATAATAAAAAAGAAAAATACTTATAAGTATTTACTATATTATTTCTATTATACTAGGTAAAACTAGAATAAATATACTTACTATATTATAATAACTCTTTAGCTATTTTATAGACCTTATTTAACTTAAAATAATAAGTATAAGGTATAATATTAACTCTATAGTACTTAACTACTTTAGTAAGGGAATGATATTTATAAGTTTTCTAGGAAATCTTAGAATCTACTTTTCTTTTACTTATATAACTAGATGTAGTATTAGTATTATTAAGAAAGCATAATTAATAACTCTCTAACCTAAGAGGAACTACCTACTTATAGTAACCTTAGGGATAAGGCCTTTCAGAGGGAGACCTAATATTATAACTTAGAAATCTATTAGTAGCTAGTATAGCCTAAAGAACCCTAGTTAAGACTACTAGATAGTAAGATACTTAAGGTATAGGAGTATAGTATAGCTAGTAGAATAGAAGAACTAAAGAAGGTTATATAATAGATTAATAGGGTTACTAGTAATCCAAGCTAATCCCCTACTAGAGATTAAGAACATAGGATACTAATCCTATACTAAGAATTAGTAAAGGTAAGTAGTAATCTAAGAGTATGTAGTAAGATATAAGGACGTTTATTCTACTTAGATAGATTACCTTCTATAGCTCTTTAGTAATTAACTTATAAAATATTCTTAGATAACTTTTAGACTTCTTATACCTACTTATCTTTATTAACTACTTCTTAAGCTATATAAGCTACTACCTATCTATTAACTACCTAACTAATTACTAACTAACTAATATATTAGTAAGAACGCTAGTAAGTATAACACTATTAATTATTATCACAGCCTCAGCTATACTTTAGTAGAAAACCCACTATTAGAAATCTAGCTATAATAATACTACTAGGTAAGGATCTATACTAGTAATAAGTAGAAAACAGCATTCTAGATATAGTATAAGTACTTTAAGTACTATATTATACCTTTTAAGCTAGTTAATATACTAGTAACCTTCTAAGTATATATAAATAATACCCTAGCTAAGCTAGTAAATATTACCTATATTATATATCTTAATAATATCTTAATCTTTATTAAGGATAAGGCTAGTTATATAGAGGTAGTAAAAGAGGTATTATACTAGTTAGATACTGCTAGCCTATATACTAACCTAGAGAAGTATATTTTCTATACTAAGATAATTAGGTTTCTAGGGTTTATAGTATCCTTAGAGGGTATTACTATAAAGTAGGACTATATAGAAGTAATTACCTAGTAACTACTCCCTACTAGTATTAAAGATATATAGGTCTTTCTTAGGTTTATAGGGTTCTATTAGTGCTTTATTAAGAACTACTCTAAGGTATATACCCCTCTTATAAACTAACTAATAGCTAAGGTAGTAGGGGAGAAGGTAATAACTAGAGAGGTAAATAAAGCCTTCTATAAGCTCTAGGTTATATTTACCTAAGCCTCTATCTTATAGTACTTTAACCTAGTATTACTAATATAGGTAGAGATAGACATATTAAACTTTATAAATAGAGCTAACCTATTATAGCTAGTAGTGGGCTAGTAGTAGACTAGTAGTACCCTATTACCTTTTTATCTAAAAAGCTAAAGGGTACTAAACTATAGTATAGTATACTAAAGACTAAGCTACTTATAATCTAAGAGGTAGCTATATACTAAAAGCACTACCTCTTATATACCTGGAGTAAGATTATATTCTTAATAGACTACCTAAGGTATTACTACCTTACTAATAAACCCTAGCTTAATAGTTAGTAAATAAGGTTATTTTAAAACCTATCTCTCTTTAACTTTAAGATTAACTACTAGCTAGAAAAAGAGAATATAGCTAATAAGCTATTGTAATAACTAGACTATTAGCTTTTAGGTATAGAAAACTAAGAGGTATAAGGTATATTCTTAAAAAGCTTCTTAAGTAGGTTTACCTAGAGAGTAGTAGTAATTATTAGTAATAGGTTAATAGAGGTATACCTATTACTACTAGAAGAACTTATTCAAAGCCTAGAGGAGGAAACTGTAGTAGTATAGTAAGCTAATAAGGTAATTACCTCTAAGGAGTAGTAAAAGCTAGGGAATAACTAGTTAGAGAGAGAGAATAGGGTCCTTAGGTATAAGAATAAAGTAGTTATCCTAGAAGGGTATATACTAAAGATAAAGATTATAGTAGTATTTTATAATAAGCTAGCTAGGGGGTACCTAGAGGTAACCTATATACTTGAAAGAATTAAATAGATATTCTTTTAGAGACTAATAAAAAAAGATATAATAGAGTATATTTAGATATATATAACTTATTAATAAACAAAGCTATACTACTACCTACTCTATAGAGAAGTAGTACCCCTACTACTACCTAGCTAACTATAGAAATAGGTTACCCTAGATTTTATTACTAAGCTACCTACGTTAAAAGGATTTACTAAAGAGAGCTATAATAGTATCCTAGTTATAGTAGACTAACTTATAAAGTATATACTATATATACTTATACAAGAGACTTTAATAGTAAACTAGTTAGTATCTCTTCTAGTTAAAAGGGTATTCTTATAATTTAATATCTTAGTAGTAATAGTATTTAACTAAGGATCTCTCTTTACTAGCTATTTCTAGTTAGTAGTATACTACTTACTAGCTATTAAGTAGAAACTAAGTATTGCTTACTACCTATAAATAGATAGCTAGATAGAGTAATAAAACTAAAATATTAAGTACTTTCTTTAGGCTTTTTATAGCTTAGAGTAAGATAATTAGGTAAAGTAGCTATTAATAGCTAAGTTTATCTATAATAGTACTTAGTATAGTATAATCTAAATAGTACTAGTAGAGACCCTAATAGGCTATATACTACATAATATAAATAATATAAAGCTAGAAGGGGCCTTACTAATAAAGGTTCTATTAGTAAGAGAGTAAGTATCGCAGCTATAGAGCTAGTAAGCTATAATCCTCTAGATACTAGAGATAGCTAATAAGAACTATAAGAGGTAGTATAATATAAAGCAATCTATAGTAGTATTTAAGGTAGGAAAGAAGGTCTTACTATTAGTAAGGTTTATATAGTAAAAGTACCCTATAAAGAAGCTCTTAGATAAGTATCTAGAGCTATTTATAGTTATATAGGTAGTTAGTAGAGGAAAAGTATATAAGCTTAATAAAGAAATATAATACTATATCAATAATATATTCTTACTATTATAGTTAGAGAAGTTCTATAAAGTAATAGTAAAGCTATAAATAATCCTTATTAAGAAGAAAGAGAAGGATATATATTAGATAGAGAGAATAGTTATATATAAGAGCCCCTAGAGAAACTAATAGTATTTAATAAAATAGTAAGAGCCTAAAGAAAAGAAGAACTCTTGAGAACTATAGTAAAATATAGTAAAGAAACTATAATAGAATTATAAATAGGGAATTACTAGGGGCCTATTAGAAGGAAACTAAGTTAATAATTATATAGCTATAAGATAGCTAGGTTTTATTATCTCTTTAGTACTAGGGCTAAGAAGTAAAGAGGCCTAAGGGCTAGGTATTCTAAGCCTAAAGATAAGTAACTAATTAAATAAATAGTAAAGAGGTATTAGTAAGGTACTAAAGAGATATATAGGAAGTACTAGGGCCTACTAGTTAGATTCCTTCTTATTATTATTAGTAGTACCTTTTTTAGGATCTAATTTACTAGCCTAAGAGTTAATCTTATTAGTATACTAGAGGCTATTATTAGTACTATAAGAGAATACTAAAGAGGTACTAGAGTAGAGAAAGGATATATAATATAGGTATAGGACTTAGTCTAGTTAGAGAAGAGAGCGCTCTAAGCCTTAATAGCCTTAGTCTACTTATAGAGTATAATAACCTAGTTCTAGGTAGTAGTAGTAGTAATCTTAGTACTCTTAGCTAATAACTTAGCTTACTTAGCCTACTATTTTATAGTAAAGTAAGTACTCTTAAGAGTAAGAACCTTATACTAGTAGAGGAGCTACTCCTCCTCCTCCTATACTACCTTATACTTAGTATTAGAGATTAATATATTAGAAGCCTTTATCTAAAAAGCCTTTAGGCTTATAAGCTAGGCTTTCTTAATCTTCTCTTAAAAAGGGTTAGGCTAAGAGGTACTAGAGAAGTAAAGAGATATATATATACTTATAAAGTAGTAATAAGAGTAAAGGTTAGCCTCTTTATAAAGGTTTTTGAAAACTACTTTAAGAGTAAGGGTAGTAGTAGTAGTATATAAGGCTTACTATAGGTTAGTAATAGACTAATAGCTATAGAAGTAGTAATAGTAGAGAGAGAGATAAGCTTATAAAGATATAAAGCTTATTATACTAGCTAGTATAATAAGAGTACTTATTACTAGTAGCTAGAATAGTTAGGATAATAGAGAGATAGTAAAGAGGTATTAAAGAGATAAGTATATACTCTAGGTCTTAATATAGTAAAAAAGATAAGTAATAGTATTTTTTATATTAGGCTACTACTTTATTATAGCCTAAAGGTAGTGATAGTAAGAGACCTTATATATAATAATAGGATTAATAATACTAGAAGTATTAGAGTAGTTATTATTAATAGGGGGGGCTACTAGGGGAGGACTAGGGGGGGTGCTAGAGCTACCTAGGATAGTAGGATTAATAGGAGGTATAAAGGATATAATAGTAGTAGTAGAGAAGTAGCTAGTACTAGTACTACTACTAGTATTACTATTACTAGTACTATTATTACTACTATAGTAATAGAGATATAATAAAATAAAAAAATAATAATATAAGGATATTATAAAAAAAAGAAGGAAAAGAAGAAAAATAAGTAAAAAGTAAAAAAAGAGAAAGTAAGCCTAGTCATTCTACTAGGTAGTATATATATAAGTAAGTAATAATAATAACTCTAGCTTATAAAGAAATGATAATACCTCTAGAAGGAAAGAGAGGTAAAAAGTACTAAAGGGGTACTAGTACTTCTTTTACTACTATAAAACATACCCTTACTATTATATTAAGAATAATATAACTTAAAGCTTAGCTATTAAAGAAATAAAAGTATAAGTAATAAAGACTAATTATACTAATTTATAGATAATAAAATACTAAGCTATAAAAGAGAGAAGGAAGTAAGTAGCTAAAGTAATACTATAAGTAAGTAAGGTACCTCTATAGTAAAGTAAGTAACCTCTTACTAATAATAGTAAGAGCCTAAGACTTATATCCTAAGTATAGAATAGCTAAGCTTAATAAGGTACTAGAGAAGCTAGTTATACTAAGCTACTATAAAATAAGAATAAGGCTAAGAGTAAGTAGTTAGCTAAAAAGATAACTACCTATCTAGTAATCTACTAAGCCTAATAAAGTTTCTAGACTCTACTAAAGTGTAAGTAGTATTATAAGTAAGGTACTAGGGTACTAATAGAGAGGCTAACTAATTAACTATCAGGTCCTAAGAATAGGACCTTAGAGGGGGAGGATTATATCAGGTTCCTAAAAATAGTACCAGCTTTAGAACTAGTAGGGTACTAGGTAGGGCCTAGGGGATACTATAGAATAGAATAATGTTATACTAAAGGGTATACAAAAGGGGTTTTCACAATAGTATCAAGGTTTAGAGAGGAGATAGATTAGAATAATAGTCACCAGTGACCCCTAACTGCCCTCCCACTAACTCCTTTACTCAGTACTACACAGCCTCTGACAGGTAACGCCAAGGAGGATAGTAACGCCGGCGAGAAGATATACGTAGTAGGACAAATGAATTTTGACTCTCGACTCAATATCAATCAACTCATACCCACTAAGTCCAAACGGCGTGGGTCGGAGTTTCCCAGTCTTTTTTTCTTTTACCCATACCAATTCTATGAGCACATGCGACGAGTGAATTGTCTTGCTGTGGTTGGCCATAGACCATGTGCTCTGAAATATGTATTGTTCTAAAAATTCCACAAAATATAAGCACATGTACCTGCCGGGACAGGAATTCTGATAGGCCGGCGTGATCTAACCATCTTCAGGAACACGAATATTACATAGTGCTGTGTCCAAGGCGGTTTTCCCAATGCATTGAGGCTTATTGTCACGATAGCTTTATACATGACTAGCAACTGTCAATAGGTTTCACACGTGCAGATTTACATGTAGCATTTTCATCACTCGCGTTGTTCAACCATATATAGTGTGCTGACTTTCATATCTCTTCTTTCATAATTACAAGCCACTTCGAACCTCGTTCTCTTATGCACCGAAGTGTACTCTAACTCGTAACACTTGTCTACTATAGCTCATGTCTATGCGCAGGTAGTGCCGAAAGACTAATGAATGAATCTACAACGGGAAATGTATGTTTCCTTCGACAACTAAGCTTTGCAGCCCGGGACCGGTGGTATTGTCGAGTGGTGCAACGAAGGTCATCTGGCTCCAGCTGAATAGGGTGTTCCGTCCGCCATACACAAAAACCTCGAATCTTCCAGCAAACTTCCCGTCAACCCAAACAATGCTTCCGTGCAAGCTGTCTGTCGCGATAGTGACATTCGTTGGTAGGGTCGACAACTTCACCGCCTCGTGTGATGAGGTAGAGACATTCGCCCAAATGCGGCCAGGGTGTCCTGGATCAAGCTCCAGTGCGTCTCGTTCGCTTAACACACATAGCCACAACTTATGGCCTCGGCAAGCACGCTTGGGCGCTTTCACAAGACGAAGATGAGGCAGGTCGCAGGTTAAGAGTCAGAATTCCACCCAGACTATGTTTCCAAGCTGAATACTGACTTTGGTGAAAAGTTGGTGATATCGGCAACTTTGATCTACCACACCACATTCATCGTAATCAAAATGGCTTTCCTCCTGCAATTCCGTCGGGTCTTCGCCCTCCCTAGTTTCGTATTTGTTTGCAACATCATGCTGGGCTTTATTGGTATGTTCGGCATCGCGCTCGTCGTTTCGTCCATCGTGCTCAACACTCCGGGGTGGAGAGGGGAGCCAGACGCACCACGTTATGATCAGGTACTATGGTGGCTAGCCACTGCCGGTGTGCATCTGGCGACCGACATCATTTTCTTCCTGATGCCGATTCCTATGCTCCACAAATTAAGGTTGAAAGGGATGCAGAAAACTGCATTGTATGTCAGTTTTGGGCTTGGTTTTATGTAAGTGTAAATTCGCACGCTCTGTCAAGATGCTGTTTGACTAACGTTCCCATTAGCACAACGTGTATATCTATTGTTAGAATGTCCACGCTCCCACACGTGTTCACGATGGATACATCATGGGACATCGTTCCGGCGTTGATCTGGTCCGAGGCTGAGCTGTGTTGCGCCGTCATTTGTGTTTGCATACCGACCCTTCGGCCTCTCTTGCGTATCAACAAGTCAACACCGCCGCAATACTCATACGTCGGTCAGACACCAGGGCCAAGCATCAAAGTTTTCTTCAAACAGAAGCCCCTGGATGGGGGAACATTTGGGAGTCACAGTCAGCAGAGTCATGCGGGTCCGACTTTTGCGGTGGATGTAGAGTCGAATGTTGCAGAGCCGAAGACGCCACCAAGGGCGGCTTTCCGCGAAGATAGCCTTGCTGTAAGAGGAGATCGCAATTCCGCCTTGACTGCTGGGGATTCGGAGGACGGATCTGAAGAGTTTGGACTGGAGGACGTAGAAGTTGCAACGCCGTTAAGCCCACCGCCGCAGTCCTATACCAGTCCGGTCAGGCTTTCGTCTCGACAACGACCGCTATCCGAGTCGACGATTGAGGAGTGACCTGCTCGAAATGCAGATGCGCTTTATCGTCCCACTGCTATTTGGTAATAATTCACTGCCTGGTTAAGCTTATCAGGACGCCGGGGGTGTTATTGAATTCTGACCGAGAAAATATGAATATATATATATATATTAAAATGCACCCCCATAATCAATCTGCGAGTAGAAATGCAGGGGACCGATCTGGGCAATTACCCAGTCAAGCGTACAATCAATGAACACAGGATATCAATTTCAAACAGCTCACGATGAACGGCTGGTTTAGCTCATGCTTGCCCGTGATGGGGAAGAAAAAGGCCCAGGGGTGACCCTTGAAGCATTGGAGAGTTGTTGCCAACGTTTGGCCTCGGCACGCCTTGTGATTTTTCGGGGTCTTTTTGACCCAGGCAAGTTGCTAGGACGAATCGAGACTTTCACGTGCCATGCTCGCTAGTCTTCTATTGGAAGGCGGTAAACAGATAGCTTTGCTTATCGATTAGGTAAGACGGCAGAATCGGAATGGGTATGTCGCCCGCCCCTCGTACATCGCCGCCTGCCGAGTGGACACCGAATCGACACGCCACTTGTCACCGACCAGCTCCCCCTGCTTCTCGACACTTTCTCGATCGCCATACAGGTTCGAACAATCCCCATATCTGTTCAACACGCGGTCTATAATGCTCCGCGAGAACGGCGAGCACGCTGTTGCGGCCGCGAACGGCTACCCCGCCAAACCCCACTCTTCCGAGCTGTCTCCCCAGAGCTTCTATGATGTGTGCAACGAGCTGCGGAGCAAAGTAGACGCCTTCTTGGCCGAGGACCAGAAGACTGAATTGCTGCGCAATGTCCAGTCGCAGCTGCGCGTGTCAACGGGCGTAGTGGAAGAGGCCTTGGCGAGGTACAGGTGCGTCTGCTTCCCCTGTCAGACATGACCTACGTTGTCGATGGGTCGCTGATGCGCCGCCACAGCTTGGAACAGATCTCGCTTTCGTATAACGGAGGAAAAGACTGTGCGTTATTCTCCCCATGTCCCTCTTATTCAATCAACAGCCAAACATATCGCTTGCCCGCGTTGGAGTAACGTATTGGCAACTCGCCACTTCGCACTTCAGTTCACGAAGAACCTGTATTGCTGTGGGAAGCGCTGACTGACACTCGGCGGCAGGCCTCGTACTACTGATCATGCTGCTCGCCTGCCTCGCTCGTCGTTATCCCTCACCTGCCCAATCCTCCCAGTCGAACGACTCGAACGGCGCGACATCCTTTCCCAACGAGTTTCAAGCCGTGTACATCGTTTCCAAGCACCCCTTTGCCGAAGTAGACGAGTTTGTTGAAACCACAAGTTCCCAATACCACCTAGACGTGAAACGATACGCCATGTCTATGAAAGAGGGACTTGGCGCATACCTGGCGGACCGGCCGAGTGTAAAAGCCATCTTCGTCGGGACGAGGAGGACAGATCCCCACGGAGAGAAGTTGACGCATTTTGATCCCACCGATTCCGGGTGGCCCGACTTCATGCGGGTGCACCCGGTGATTGATTGGCACTATGGTATGCTCACTTCACGCTTCTATTTCGTCACAGACATGCTGCTTTAATCCGTTTTCTTTCTTCTTCTTTTTTCTTCTTTTTTTTCCCCTCTCGATGAGATTTCTGGAACGTTAGGATCCGGCCCTCTGTTTTAAACCCCGTTTTGATTCGAGGCTAACCTTTTCTCCTCGCAGCCGAAATCTGGGCAGTAAGTAACGAACGGGGGCGTATCTGTTTCTTTCGATTACAGACACGGGAGGCGATTAGGCGAATGTCGTGACTAACCAGAACCCAGTTCATTCGTCATTTGGACATCCCGTATTGTCCCCTTTACGACCGGGTATGTCCGCTCTGTTGCTCGCTGCGGAAGAAAGCTAACGCTCCATTCAAGGGATATACGAGTTTAGGCGGAACGCAAGATACCCATCCCAACCCTCATTTAAAGAAGCAAGGAGAGAACGGCGAGAGTTTCCGGCCAGCGTACGAGCTGATGGATGACGACGAAGAGAGGCTAGGTCGGGATAGATAAATCCAATAATACAGCGGCATGTTGAGTTACATTTTGAGGTTGAGCACAGACCAAACCTGTCACAGCGGAGCGATTTGTATAGAACATAGAATTTGGGCGATTGTTCGTCATCATCTTACACACCTCCCGGCGCTATCGTTCCATAGTTAGGAAATCTCCCATCTTTGTTATATTGGCAAAAGCAGTAGTGGTTGGAACGCGCGTCACATAGCAAGCATATGGACGTACCAGTGACTGGAGCCGACGGGAACGGCGGGGCAGTTCGAGATCCGGGGGTATCTGCTGTAGGGCGAGACGGTTAATGTATCATTTGGAATAATGCACATTAGACAAGGGCACTTCTCTGATAGTAGTGAACTCTTGGATTATGGTCCTCTTTACACTGTCATGTAATAATACCTCGTTGCCGCATCGTACTCCAGGAGCACTTCCGCCTCCATCTGTTCAACATCCACAACAACCTGACGCCACATGCTCAACTCATATGAGTCGGCCATAAACCCAGGAAGAACCATTGCACAGACATATTGGCCACCCTTGCTGTACTTGCTTGCATCGTTGATCAACTCGCCGCTTACATCCCGCACGTTTGACTGCACAGCCGAGCGAGGGCTCAACACAACCGCAATATTCATACCTTCAAGTCCCAGAGAGAATGTCGGTGGCGGTCTCCAGCATACGGCCATGCCAGGACGAATCCGCTCTTTGAAGGGTATCTGGGAAGCCTTCGGGTCCGGGTCAGCGCTCGAGTAGAGCATCTCCTGGTTCATGGCTATCTTGCCACCCTCTGGAACAGAATCCTCTTTGACCGTAGCTTCAGGCAGCTTTGTGCTAGACTTTTGAGAGTCAACGTGCAAGCGCCATAACTTGGATTGGAATGCGCGAGCCTGGTCTGGTGTAACACCGGGAGTCTTCAAGCACCGCGTAAGGAACTCGGGCGTGGGAAGACGAAGGAGCAGTGCACCGGTCTCGAAGGGTGCCAGAACATCGCCCGAGATTGCAGGGCATCCGGACTATCAACTGTTTAGCTAATAACGCGGCACGGTACGAAGCATGTCCTTACGTTGGCATCGATCCAACTCTTCAATTCACGGTTCGGCCACGTAGAAGGATTCTCAGGGTTATAGGCCTGGAACTTGGCCTTGGGCAGGAGTACCCGCAGCATCTCGGCGTACTTGAGCGTGTTCTTACCCGCGCCGGCGTCTGGGAGGTTAGGGTTGACACAGGCCACGACTACAGTTTTACAACTGCGCCGGCCAGCGGGATCAAACACATGCTTGAGAATCTTAGTGAGGGAGCTCTGGCGGAATGGGATGTGTGTCGGCTTCTTGGGCTTTCCCGTCAAGGATGCCGCATCAACCATCGCTCTGCCCCTGATGCAGTCCTTCAGGACCGACAAGCTCGAGTTGATTTCACGAGCCTCCTTCATGCGGTCGGCGGTGTGGTTGGCGACGTCCCGAGCGGCTTCAGACCCGGCCAAATCAATGAGATACAAGAGTCCATCATCGGCCGTTGGGATTGCTGGGTTTTCGATGCGGATGCGGCAAATGGCGTGAGATCGTGACGATGCATCATTCTTCAGAGTGGATGCAGTGCGACGAAAGCCTGCTGCTGTGTCGATGAGTCCGAGCAAGGTCGCTGCATCGGTGACCTCGAACTCCATGGCTCCGGCGAGCTGCGTGACGCCAAAAGAGTCTTCCAAGATGGAAATGGGCTTTCGTGAATTCAATAGATCTAGGAGGAATGACCCGATGTATGAGTACGAAGCGCTCGCTGGCCAGCGTAAAATCCCGACAAACATACCGAAAGAGGAGTTGCCCGCCAGCTCAATGATGCACGCATACACTCTTCGCTCGCCCTCAAGGTTTTCGTCCATTAATGACTGGGCGACCAGCTTTTCGATGGCGCCGACGGTGAATGTTTTGCCGGAACCTGTTTGACCGTATGCGAACATGGTACTAACGCCGCCGCCCCACGCCCAAGGAGCCAGTGGTTGTACCAAGTCTTGATAGATCTGCTCAGAGGTGTCTTCGGGGCCGTAGACGCGGTCAAGACGAACTGACGTAGACTGTGCGAATTGTTAGCTCTCCAGAGTACCGGGCATAGGATAATTACGTAGTTTGAGGTGCGGCGGCATACAATCAGTGTCGGTGGCCCCAGCGGCTTGACGTGTTTTCGAATTTGGTGAATGTCAACGGTGCCATTGCCGCTCTTCCGGGGGAAGACACCCCTAATGAGACCAGCAGCCACTTCATCCTCCAAGGCCGGGCGCAACCTGGCTGCAACTGTTATGTCCGGGCTGGATGTGCTACTCGAGTCACCGAGACTGGCAAGGTCTTGTTTTGCGGCCCTGTTGGCGAAGGCTTCGACAGAAGCCCGATACCAAGGAGCGTGCTTGATATGGTATTCGTCCATGGTACTTGAAGATATCAGCTGCCAGTAGAAGTAGGTCGAGTCGACTGCCACAACACAGTTCAACCTTCGTTTCAAAGGGTCATAGGTATTTATATTTGTTGGTGATTAGGAAGTTCGTCTGCATGTGTTGCGCTGTCGTCGATTACCACTGGCACAAACCCCTGTAAATTCCAGCCTGTCCGTGTCGAAGCCACCACAGCTGACGGAAAATGGGTGCCTAGGATCGGTTAGCCGAGCAACCAGGCAGCCCTTTTGGCGCGCCAGGGCAAAACACCACTTGGGTCTTTGTGAGCCAACAGGGGTTGTCACACTTTCAGGTTCACTGATAGATGCCTGGAAGCAAGATACGGCAAGAGGACTTGGGTCTTGGCCCGCGAGAACCGGGTCATCGTACGCACCGCTTCTACCTTCCATGAGTGTGAGTGGGTCCAAAGCCGACGGGTCCCCCACTCACTGTCCGGGCCGGCACCGGAGCGACGGCCCGGCGCGTGGCCCCACTCCCCACGGCCAAAACTGGCCCGAGCACTCCCGGGGATTTGGAAATTGCTGGAAACCTCGACCTCTGCCCACCCCCTCCCTCCCCTCAACTAGGTGCCTTCGCTGTTACGTCACACACGCCTGGGCTCGTCTGATCAGGCACAACAGAAGCACAAAGATTCTCTTTGATTCTGAAGCTTGTATATATTACGCTTAACTGGCCTTATCCTTCCTTATCTTCCAATCGCTCTGGCGCTGTTTGCTAGCTCTTTGTCAGGACGTATCCTTAGGTCGCTATTTTCCCCTCTCATATCACTCTGGTCTTCTTTCGTTGCGTTCTCTTTGCTTGTTTTTATTTTATTTTTTCTATTTCGGTCAATGTCTCTTGCTCAGCATGTCACCCAGGCCGAAGGCTTCGATTACGAGCGTCCCACAGAGCAAGCCAAAGACAATAGCGACAGGGAGGCCTTCTGCGGCCTGCCTCAGCCGGGAACGACCGAGACAGCGGACAAGAATCCCCAATGGCAACGGTTGAATTTCGCGCCCCAGAGGACGGGCCATGGGGAGAAGAAGTCAGTCGGCGCCTACCTGGTCTCCAACGCGAAACGTTGGGGTATGTGATCGCCTGCGGTAAGAAAAGCTGATGCTCTGAGATATGTCGCTTACACTGTATAGCACAGGTAGCTACCGCAATCATAGCCTGTTGCTTGACCGCGGGCATCGTCTTTGGTTTTGCCGCCCTCAAGCCTGTTCTCATCTCGCAAGGGGTCTACGGCGACTTATGCGATGCTGATGACCCAGGCTCCGTGGAAGACGGCAAGTACATCGCATGCAACAAACAAGATATGCGCCTCAACATATTCTTCATCGCGGCGTCCGTCGCGACAAACGTCTCTTCCCTCCTAGCCGGCTTCATGCTTGATCGCTACGGCAGGCGTGCTTGTTGGCTTGTGTCATCCACGTGCCTCACCATTGGCTGCGTCTTGATGGCCTGCTCGCACAGATTCGCCGGGTTTGACGGATACTTGCTCGGCAACATGTTTCTAGCTACGGGTGGTAGTTTTGTATTCGTGTCCAGCTTCCAGCTTGTCGACGCATTTCCCAAGCACAGCGGACTCATTGTGTCACTGGTAACGGGAGCCTTTGACGCGTCCGCAGCCGTATTCCTCCTCTATCGCATGGTATACGAAGCAAACGATGGCAAGATCTCCCTCGAAAAATTCTTCTTCTCGTACATTTCGATTCCGTTCCTGATCATCCTCGCCGAGTTCGCGTACATGCCGATCCGTTCCTACCACGCCACCTCCCAGCGGGACAACGAGATCGAAAGGGCCCAAGATGAAACACGCGATATCCACGAGTCAGACGACGAGATCGAAGACGTCGGAGAGCTCCAGAAGCTGCGAGACGAACGGGCTGACCGCCGGATGCTGGAGTTGGGCCGGATTGAAGAGGTTGCTGGCGGCGCTGAGCACCGTGAGGAGCGCGTCAAGATCAACAAAGAGCGTCAGAAAACAAGTGGTGTATGGGGTGCTATGCACGGTATCCCCGCCCATAAACAGATCCAAAGCCTCTGGTTCATTCTGATTCTGCTTTTGACGATCGTGCAGATGTTGAAGATGAATTACTTTATTGCATCTATCCGGGCCCAGTACCGGTACCTATTGGGCTCCGAGGAGGATGCCGATGCCCTCAACCGCTTCTTTGATGTTGCTCTCCCGATCGGCGGCATGGTATCTACTCCGTTCATAGGCTTCCTGCTGAACAGACTTAGCGTGTCCGTCACCTTCGGCATCTTGACCGCACTGATTCTCGCTATCGGTGCTCTCAACTGTCCTCCCTTTGGTTGGGCAGGATACGCCACTGTTGTTCTCTTTGTCATATTTAGACCTCTCTACTATTCAGCCATGTCGTAAGTAGCGCAGTCAATTTGATGTTGGTGGGTGATCCGGCGACTGGTGCTAATAGTTCCTCAGAGATTACGCAACGAAAGTCTTTGGGTTTGCGACCTTTGGCCGTATTTACGGCACCATAGTGTGTGTGTCGGGCATTGTTAATTTTGCCCAGTCCGGACTTGACTCACTTACCCATGGCCCCCTGCGTGGCGATCCAACTCTGGTGAATGTTGTACTCGGAGTCGCGGGCACCATTGTTGGGGCCATTCTTACGGGGTACGTGGTCGTGAAGGGTCGCAACTTTGTCAAGGAGGAAAAGCATGCGGTGGAAGCTCTGAAAGAACGACAGAGGCTATTATCGTCCGCAGGACCGGGTTACGGTACTAGAGAGTGAGAGTGCTTATCACTCGGCTGTGGGCTCGAGTATATAGAATACAGTTTTGAGCCGATAGGTATAAAATAGATCAACTATGGCAGCTATCTCTCGTTTTTACTATATCTATTCCTAGTTGATTCAACAAGTAACAGTATAGGAACCAACTGTGACTTCGTACTGTTGACATCCCATAGCTATAGAGAAAAAAAGCCACCTCGAAGATTGTTAATCGAGTCAAGCTTAGGCTTAACGTTGCCGAGACTGTTATACTCGCCAGAGCTTATGCCGCGCTTTGAGTTGGCGGCGTCCCGAAACTTGCCGCGGCTGAAGCCGGCGCCCAGGATGGTGCTAAAAACGGTCATGAATGCGTTTTCCGGGTCCTCGAAGATGCTGTAGACGGCCAAACCGACCTCGACACCGACTTCGATCAGCCGGAGCAGGTTGCGCAAGCCGGTCGCGACGGCACCGCCGCCAGCGGGGCCGATGAAGGGGATGAAGAAGAGGAAGCCTATGGTCATGTTGAGGATGAACTCCTCTCGGCGCTTCTTCTCAATCTCCGCGGCCTCCTGGGCGATCTTCCAGAATCCATCTGCGCGACCGCCTCCTCGACGGCGAAGGCGGGCAGCGAGCCGGCGTCGGTGAGATCCGACATTTCGATGTCTTCCTCGAACTCGGCAAACGTCTTCATGTCGCGGCACCGGTCGAGCAGTCCCTGGGTGCCGGAGAGAGCCTTGACGACGACGTCCTTGGTGTTGTACATTTTCGTCTTGCCTCCGTCCATGGTAGGGAAGTCGTGGAAGGGGACAGTTTCTCATAGTTCAACGTGAAGAGTTGATCCAAGCTATGGAGAGAATGGCATGGGGGCTGGCGGATATTCCAGTGTCTTTGTGCCTCTGGTGGCAGTCATAACTCATATACTTTATCAATAGCACCTACTAAACGTTGCTGTATGAAAATAAATATGGCAACAATTGATCATCCATCTTGAAATGTATATATAGCAGTGAAGTTTGCTTTCAGAAAGATTCACAAAATATTACCTCTAATTTCCTATACTCACGCCTTTTCAGTTATGATAACCAATTAATACTAGTACAACAGCAGCCAGCAGCATTATCAATGACCTTGTGGAACTTCCTTCAGTCCTTTTCTCGTAGCCCGTAAAGCTCCTCGTCCTCTCTGGCCACCATAGCATCCAGGTCGATACTGTTCATCATTGTCCCGCCCATCTCTTCTGGGTCAATAAAATACACATTCTCGGGACCACAGGGAAAGTCTGTATCTTCGGTCATCAAATAGGCCGCCCTAATGCCCTCTATACAAATTAGATGAACCTCGACAGCATTTCTAAACCACCTGCTGATCAACAGCGACTCCGTGCGGGAAAAGTACTCGTCATGTATGACCCGCAGAAGCCGTAGCCGATAGATCTGGTAGGCTACAGCCTGGAATTCGTGCAAATCCGTCTTCCCAATAGAGAGCACGTCATTGTCGAAGTTGAACCAGACATAGCGCTCCTGCCGCGGAACACGCTCGGACACAGGGTCGGGCTCGTTATAGAATGTTGTGGCGAGCTCAGAAAAGGCCTTCTCGAATCGATATACAGAATTGGGACACGTAGTGAGGTGTTCGCGGGCCTCTCGACAAATTTGCAGCTGGGCCGGGGCTGGGGTAGGCGAGCATAGGTAGCGCATCCGCGGTGGCCACTTGACCATTGGCTCAAATCTCTCGACGTTTGTAGGGCTTGGTCGATGGTAGAGCACGCGCACCTCGACGATGCGGGGCTCGACGGTCAGCTCCCAGATACGAGCGCGGAGCTTGGCGGGGAGGTGCGGGAATGGGTGGAACGTCGCCGTGGTAGCGGTAGTCATGGCGTTAGGCCGCGCGAAATATTAGCTGATAAAGGAGGATGATTTGGTGAAGAAAGAAACTTGTGAGACGGATGAGTGATTCGGACTGCTTGCCGGTGTGGGTGGGCGGGATGAGGTAGGATAAGGTGGGATGAGTTGGGATGAAGCCCCTTTGCAGAGGTCTTATCGGAGGTCAGCGACTGGCGATGGAACGGTGATTCAATCCTGGTAACAATTCGCGAAGTGCTATGCCGTACAGTGAGTAAATTAATTATGAAGCGGTGTCCGCCTGCCATATCTTATGTTGTAGGGTGAACGTATAGCATGGGGCCATTGTTGGTTTGTTGTCATGCGAAGAGATGACAATGTATCACATCGAGTGCGTCTATTTCCGCTACGGTCGAGATAAAGCCAATTAGATTCATTACCTAAGACCGCCCGGAAACAGTCAACCAATCAAATATCGGTTGTATCCATCTACCTATCCCCGAATGGAGCGATTCCGCGCAATTGATGGGATAGACAGGGGGCCTTTTGCATTTTGCTCGCCTGAATCTCCCTCCCCACGGGAGCTAAGCCTGTCACAGTCACGGGACAATCCTGATTCAACTACCTACCTAGCACCCTCTTCTTTCAGCCTTCTTTGGCTCTAGGAAGGGGGACTGGTCAGGGGTGAATCTGCAAGGGACGCAAAGAAACATGACCTGCGAAGTGGCGGTTACAGTCAGCTGCGGCCGGCTTTAATGCATGGCAGCGGCGTACCTAGAACCATGACGGCAGCGGTCAAATTTCAAGGTTTCCGGAAGAGTTTGAAAAGAAAGGACCTTCCTGAAGTTGCTGGATCTCGTGAACATTACGCTCTGGGCAACGGCTTGGCCCAACTTCTACCTCAACTCGCTTGTAAGCACTAGACCGTATCGAGCATTTCTCCATACTTATACAATATCCATACCTGCAATGTCGTACTATATGCAGTAAGGATATTGCGTCTGAAGCTTCTGAATCCCCCCTACCTGGGAGGATCTGACATGACCTGGGCTTGGCTAGGACATAATGTCAGGTTTCTAAAAGTAGTACCGGCTTCGGGGCCGGCGGGGCACCGGGTGGGGCCTGGGGGACACCGCAGAACGGAATAACGTTATGCCGAAGGGCACACAAAAGGGGTTTTCACGATAGCATCAAGGTTTAGAGAGGAGACAGATTAGAATAACAGTTACTAGTAACCCCTAACTGCTCTCCTACTAACTCCTTTACTTAGTACTATATAGCTTCTAATATATTCTAATCTCTCTTTATTTATAGGTATACTAACTATTAGAGTAGTAATAGTACTAGTATAATTAACTTAATCTTAATCTATTACCTAATAAGGTAGCTTAGTAATATAGTAGCTTATATTAGATACTAATAAGACTATAGTAGAGGAGTAGTATATAACTAACCTTAATAGGTTAATAGAGAAGTAGCTAAGAGCCCTTCTTAATAATAAAGTAGCTAAGGTAAGAAAGAGAAAGATAATTAAATAGATTATAGCTCTTAGAAATAGGGAGTCTATTAATAATATATATATAGCTAGTAGAGGATTTATAGCTACCTAGCTAGAGCCTAAGTACCTATATACTAATACTCTTGTTAAGTAGTTAGCTTCTATTTAATATAAGAGAGGTAATTAGAATAACCTTAAAGACTTTCTTTTTAAGTTATAAAGCTAATTCTCTATTACTAAGGAAGAATTTATAGCTAATAAGAGTAAAGTCTAGTTTATAGGGGCCTGTCTAGAGGGTAACCTATTATATAGCTAGAAGAGCTATATTAACCTCTAGTATAGTAGTAATATTAGCTTAATTACCTAGAAATAGATAGAGGCCTAGCTTTATAATAGTATTACTAATAATAATATATAGGCCTTTAGCATAGCTATAGAGCTAGATAAGATATAGTAGAAACCTAGGTAGATATACTAGTAATTTATTAACTAATATAAAATAGTTAAGGTAGAGATTCTAGACCTCTAACTAGAGAGGTAGTAGGTAGTTTATATCTTAAACTAACTACTTCTAGACTTATAAAGCTATATCTTAGTATATAAGCTACTAGCTACTTATTAAAAGCTAAATAATATAGTAAAGAGAGTAGAGATACTTATAAAGATATATACTAAGATAATAATAAAAGACTAGTAAAGGCTATAAGAGAGGAGAAACTAGTAGACCCTAGCTATTACCTTAGTACTAGTATTAGCTACCCCCTTAGATAAATTAAAAAGGTAATAGTTAGTCTTAATACTTAGGGTAGCTATATATATACCTATACCTAAGCTATAGGTTAAGTAGGAATAAGGAGGGTATAAATAACCCCTAAGGTACTTCTAAGGCTCTTTTATATACTTTAACTGTAGTAAGCTAGGATATATATTAATAGAGTATATAGAGGAGAAGTACTATAAGTATAACTAGCTTTGTTATATAGGTAGGTACTATATACTAGTAGCCTAGCTAGTAGCTATAGGGGTTAATAGTATATAGATCCCCTAGAAAGAGGAACTACGTTACTGCTTTAAGGTAAACTTCTATATTAGAGTAGCTAGTATATAAAGAAAAGAAAGGGTATTAATTAACCCTAGGGTAGATAAGAATGTTATATATTAGAGAATATTATATAAGGAGGTATTACTAGAGGTTTATAGGGAGGGAGTAGGGTTACTAGGGATATAGAAAGGTAAGGTACCTAACTATAAGGTAGTAGTATTAGTAATAGAAGTAATAAATAATATAAAAGTAAGAAAGGTATAGTCCTATACCTATTAGGTAAGTAATATAGGTATATATAATACTATCTTAGGGATCTCCTAGGGGTAAAAGGTATAGTTAAATCTTAAGTAGGTAATAATTAGGTAGACTTACCTATTAAGAGAAGGCTACTTATAACTTATCTAGAAAAGAAAGGTATTAAAGAGGGTATAAAGAGAGGTAGTAGTAATACTAGTATATAACCTATTAGTCTACTACTTATATATAGGGGGAGCTAAGAGGGTACTAGAGCTACTACTTTATATAGTAAAGGGGAAAAAGGGGGAGGAGATAAAGAAATTTAAGCTACTAGAAGAATATTAAGAATAGGTATGTATATTTAATATAAACCTAGTAGCTAAACTAGCTAGGGATAAAGGTTGCTTCTATACTATTAACCTTAAGCTAGGGGTAGAACTACTGTTTAGCCCTATCTACCCCCTTATGGAGAAGGAGTTAGAAGAGCTAAGGAAGTATATTAATGATACACTAGGTAAGGGGTAGATCTAGCCCTTATAGAGCCTTATAGGGGTACTGATTCTATTTATACTAAAGAAGGGGGGTAAGTTATACCTCTATATAGACTATTATAGCCTTAACAAGGTTATAGTTAAGAACTATATACTACTATTACTAATTAAGGAGATCCTTAACTACTTAGAAGAGGTAAAGTATTTTACTAAGCTTAACCTTAAGGATATATATTACTAGGTAAGGATCTATACTAGTAATAAGTAGAAAACAGTATTCTAGATATAGTATAGGTACTTTAAGTACTATATTATACCTTTTAAGCTAGTTAATATACTAGTAACCTTCTAAGTATATATAAATAATACTCTAGCTAGGCTAGTAGATATTACCTATATTATATACCTTAATAATATTTTAATCTTTACTAAGGATAAAGCTAGTTATATAGAAGTAGTAAAAGAGGTACTATACTAGTTAGATACTACTAGCTTGTATACTAACCTAGAGAAGTATATTTTCTATACTAAGATAATTAAGTTTCTAGGGTTTGTAATATCTCTAGAGGGTATTACTATAGAGTAGGACTATATAGAGGTAATTACTTAGTAGCTACTCCCTACTAGTATTAAAGATATATAGGTCTTTCTTAGGTTTATAGGGTTCTATTAGTACTTTATTAAGAACTACTCTAAGGTATATACCTCTCTTATAGACTAACTAATAGTTAAGGTAGTAAAAGAGAAGGTAATAACTAAGAAAGTAATTAAAGCCTTCTATAAGCTCTAAGTTATATTTACCTAAGCCTCTATTTTATAATACTTTAACTTAGTACTATTAATATAGGTAGAGATAGATATATTAAACTTTGTAATTAGGGCTATCCTATTATAGTTAGTAGAGGACTAGTAGTACCCTATTGCCTTTTTATCTAGGAAGCTAAAGAGTACTAAACTATGGTAAAGTATACTAGAGGCTAAGCTACTAGCAATCTAAGAGGTAGCCATATACTAAAAGCACTACCTCTTATATACCTAGAGTAGGATTATATTCTTAATAGACTACCTAAGGTACTACTACCTTACTAGTAAGCCCTAGCTTAGTAGTTAGTAAGTAAGGTTACTCTAAGACCTATCTCTCTTTAACTTTAAGATTAACTACTAGCTATAAAAGGAGAATATAGTTAATAGGCTATTGTAGTAGCTAGACTATTAGCTCTTAGGTATAGAAGACTAAGAGGTATAGGATATATTTCTAGAAAGCTTTCTAAGTAGGTTTACTTAGAGGGTAGTAATAATTATTAGTAGTAGGTTAATAGAGGTATACCTATTACTACTAAAAGAACTTACTCTAAGCCTAAAGGAAGAAACTGTAGTAGTATAGCAAGCTGATAAGGTAATTACCTCTAGGAAGTGGTAAAAGCTAGAGAATAACTAGTTAGAGAGGGAGAATAGGGTCCTTAGGTATAAGAATAAGGTAGTTATTCTAGAAGGGTATATACTAAGGATAAAGATTATAGTAGCGTTCTATAATAAGCTAGCTAGGGGGTACCTAGGGGTAACCTATATACTTAAAAGGATTAGATAGACGTTTTTCTAGAGATTAATAAAGAAGGATATAATAGAGTATATTTAGATATATATAACTTATTAATAGATAAAGCTGTGCTACTACCTACCCTATAGGGAACTAGTGCTCCTACTACTACCTAGCTAACTATAGAAATAGGTTACTTTAGATTTTATTACTAAGCTATTTAAGTTAAAAGGATTTACTAGAGAGAGCTATAATAGTATCCTAATTATAGTAGACTAACTTATAAAGTATATACTATATATACCTATATAGAAGACCTTGATAGTAGACTAGTTAGTATTTCTCTTAGTTAAAAGGGCATTCTTATAATTTAGTATTCTAGTAGTAATAGTATCTAACTAAGGATCTCTCTTTACTAGCTATTTCTAGTTAGTAGTATACTACCTACTAGCTATTAAGTAGAGGCTGAGTATAGCCTATTACTTATAGATATATAGCTAGATAGAGTAATAAAACTAGAATATTAAGTACTTCCTTTAGGCTTTCTATAGCCTAAAGTAGGATAATTAGGTAAAGTAGCTATTAATAGCTAAGTTTGTCTACAATAGTACTTAGTATAGTATAATCTAGATAGTACTAGTAGAAGCCCTGATAGGCTATATACTATGTAACGCAAATAATATAAAGCTCGAAGAAGCCTTATTAATAGAGGTTCTGTTAGTAAGAGATTAGGTATAGTAGCTATAGAGCTAGTAGGCTGTAATCCTCTAGATACTAGAGATAGCTAATAAGAACTATAAGAGGTAGTATAATATAAAGCAATCTATAGTAGTATTTAAGGTAGGAGAGAAGGTCCTACTATTAGTAAGGTTTATATAGTAAAAGCGCTTTATAAAGAAGCTCTTAGATAAGTATTTAGAGCTATTTATAGTTATATAGGTAGTTAGTAGAGGAAAAGTATATAAGCTTAACTTAGAGATATAATACTATATCTATAATATATTCTTATTATTATAGTTAGAGAAGTTCTATAGGGTAGTAGTAGAGCTATAAGTAGTCCCTATTAAGGAGGAAGAGAAGGATATATACTAGGTAGAGAGAATAGTTATATATAAGAGCCCCTAGGGAAACTAATAGTATCTAATAAAGTAATAAGGATATAGAGAGGAGGAGAACTCTTAAGAATTATAGTAAAATATAGTAAAGAAACTATAGTAGGATTATAAATAGGGGATTACTAGAGGCCTATTAAAGGGAAACTAAGTTAATAATTATATAGCTATGAGGTAGCTAGGTTTTATTATCTCTTTAGTATTAAAGCTAGAGAGTAGAGAGGCTTAAGGGCTAGGTATTCTAAGCTTAGAGATAAGTAACTAACTAAATAAATAGTAAAGAGGTATTAGTAGGGTACTAGAGAGGTATATAGGGGGTGCTAGAGCTTACTAGTTAGACTTCTTCTTGTTATTATTAGTAGTACCTTTTCTAAGATCTAATTTACTAGCCTAAGACTTAATCTTACTAGCATCCTAGAGGCTATTATTAGTACTATAAGAGAGTACTAGGGGGGTACTAGAGTAAGAAAAGGATATATAATATAGGTATAGGACTTAGTCTAGTTAGAGAAGAGAGCGCTCTAAGCCTTAATAGCCTTGGTTTACTTATAGAATATAATAACCTAGTCCTAAGTAGTAGTAGTAGTAATCTTAGTACTCTTAGCTAGTAACTTAGCTTACTTAGCTTACTATTTTATAGTAGAGTAGGTACTCTTAAGGATAAGGACCTTGTATTAGTAGAGAAGCTACTTCTTCTTCTTTTATGCTACCTTATATTTAGTATTAGAGATTAATATATTAGAAGCCTTTATCTAAAGGGCCTTTAGGCTTATAAGCTAGGCTTTCTTAATCTTCTTTTAGAAAGGGTTAGGCTAAAGGGTACTAGAGAAGTATAGAGATATATATATACTTATGAGGTAGTAGTAAGAGTAAGGGTTAGTCTCTTTATAGAGGTTCTTAAAAACTACCTTAAGAGTAAGGGTAGTAGTAGTAGTAGTATATAAGGCCTACTATAGGTTAGTAGTAGACTAATAGCTATAGGAGTAGTAATAATAGGGGGGGGATAAGCTTATAGGGATATAAGGCTTACTATACTAGCTAGTATAGTAAGAGTACTTATTACTAGTAGTTAGAATAATTAGAATAGTAGAGAGGTAGTAGAGAGGTACTAGAGAGATAAGTATATACTTTAGGTCTTAATATAGTAAGGAAGATAGCTAATAGTATTTTTTATATTAGGCTACTACTTTACTATAGCCTAAAGGTAGTAATAGTAAGAGACCTTATATATAATAGTAAGGTTAATAATACTAGAAGTATTAAAATAGGTATTGTTAGTAGGGGGGGCTACTAGGGGGGGACTGGGGGGGTACTAGAGCTACCTAGGATAGTAGGATTAGTAAGAGGTATAGAGAATATAATAGCAGTAGTAGGGAAGTAGCTAGTACTAGTACTATTACTAGTATTACTATTACTAGTACTATTATTACTACTATAGTAGTAGAGGTATAATAAAAAATAAAAAAATAATAATAATATAAAGATATTATAAAGAAAAGAAAGAAAAGAAAGAAAATAGGTAAAAAGTAAAAAAGAGAAGGTAGGCCTAACTATTCTACTAGGTAGTATATATATAAGTAAGTAATAATAATAACTCTAGCTTATAAAGAAATAATAATACCTCTAGAAGGAAAGAGAGGTAAGAGGTACTAAAGAGGTATTAGTACTTCTTTTACTACTATAAAGTATACTTTTACTATTATACTAAAAATAATATACCTTAAGGCTTAGTTACTAGAGAAATAAAGGTATAAGTAATAAAAGCTAACTATAATACTTTATAAATAATAGAATACTAAGCTATAAGAGAGAGAAGGGAATAAGTAGCTAAAGTAGTACTATAGGTAGGTAAGGTACCCCTATAATAGAGTAAGTAGCCCCTTACTAATAGTAGTAAGGGCTTAAGACTTATACTCTAAGTATAAAATAGCTAGGCTTAGTAAGGTACTAAAGAAGCTATTAGTTATATTAAGCTACTATAAAATAAGAGTAAGGCTAAGGGTAGGTAGTTAGCTAGAGAGATAACTACCTATCTAGTAGTCTACTAAGCCTAGTAGAGTTTTTAAACTTTATTAAAGTATAAATAGTATTATAAGTAGAGTACTAGGGTACTAATAGAGAGGCTAACTAATTAATTACTAGGTCCTAAGGATAGGACCTTAGAAGAGGAGGATTGTATCAGGTTTTTAAAAGTAGTACTAGCTTTAGGGCTAGCGGGGTACTAAGTGGGGCCTAGGGGATACTGTGGAACAGAATAACGTTATGCTAAAGGGTATACAAAAGGGGTTTTCACAATAGCATCAAGGTTTAGAGAGGAGATAGATTAGAATAACAGTCACCAGTGACCTCTAACTGCCCCCCCACTGACTCCTTTACTTGGTACTACACAGCCTCTGACACATAATGTTACGAGAGTATATAAGTGTTAGTTACTGCCACGTAACTAACGATGTCGTTTTGTTACGTGACACATAACCTCAAGACCATCTATTCCACATGCCAGTACATATTCACTGTAGACACAGGTCTAGAGATTTTCCAACTTTCATTGATTGAGTCGAGTCTTCTTCCATTCAAAGTTTCACTCTTTTGCTTCTGTCCTTTTGTGTTTCCTTACTGGAACCTGCACCACAACCGTCGCCTACTGAGCCAGTCCTGTAGCTCCCTCCATCATAAGACCTCTTGGTTGCTGTCTCTTGTTGAGCTGGCGCTTCTTGCGCACAAGGCGAGCTGCACAAACACCCCATTGCTCCCCTACGATCCGGAGACAACCTCTGACTGCGCCGACTGGTTCAACAATGAGGATGACAAGGCTTTCGAATGGGTACGGGATTACTTCAAGGCTACCCCGGAGGAGTTCAGTCACTGGAATCCATCAATCGGCCTCGACTATAGGCAATGGTACAACTGGAACTCATACTGCGTCATTACATGGACGAAGGTAAACGCTGCCCAGACGACTAGATCGACCACTACCAACAGCTCACCCACCTCCGCCGCACCCATTCTCGGCCCTTCCCCACGCTGTCAAGGGCGCATCGAGTGTAAGGCACCGCACTAAGGCACCGCACTATAGAGTAATCGACCCGATAAGAACACCAGGAGTCGGCACGTATCCGCAGTCTTGGGTTACCAGCATTGATACCTGTGCGGACCCTTCCAGACTGTAGGCACTTTTGAGGACCCGCTTACAGGTTAACCGGTGTTGGGGGGGGCAAGGGGGTAGTGACATCAACTTGTGTCTGGGTTCGCTTTGCTACGTCTTGTCTTTCGCTGGTTCAACTCGATTAATGACTGCACTGCAGCCAAGCAGCAGACATTATTGACCCTGGTCTGGTGGATTCTAGATGCCAGCGGTGATGCCGTAGTGTACACTCCTTGATGTTAACAGAACGTGGCGCCCAGGAGGAAGTGGATATTATTCCATCTAGGAACTGGAAACAGCATTGAACCATCAATTTCCATATAATGAGGCAGAACTTCCTGGTGGTTGGGACGTCAAGCAGACTTACCCTCCAGCGTTGAGACCTACTTCCGCCGTACTCTAATTAAGTCCAGCCCAGCCATTCTTTCACCATGCTTTCCTTTTCTGTATTTACTCTGGTTCTGGCCAGCGGCCTCCTCTCACCCGCGGCCGCCAGCAGATCTGCCCGCGCGCTGCAGGCTCACGATGGGGCTTCGCCGGCTCCGCCCTATGCCCCTGATACATCGACTTACTGCAGTTGGTGGGTGGATGTCAGAGCAGGAACCACTTGCGACGCCATCGTCAGCGAGAACTTTATCACTCTGAACCAAATTAGGCGTTGGGTAAGTCTGCCACCGATGAAGCATTGAGACATCTCACGGAGTCTTGATTCGCCACCCGAAATTCAAGTACGAGCTGACTTGTCCAACAGAATCCTTCACTATCGTGGACAACCGAGACGCCTCCTACTTCGTCGTGGCTGGCGATAATTGCGAGGCAATTGCTTCCAAGCACGGTATCACTGTGGCCCAGTTCATGAGCTGGAACCCGAGCGCGGGCGCGACTTGCACCGGACTCTGGGCCAACGCGTATGCCTGCGTCTCCGTCGTCGGCCAACCCCGATTAACCCTCCCCCCGCCACCGCCACCACCACCACCGCCGCCGGCAACGGCATCGCCACCCAGACGCCCATCCAGCCCAACATGGTGGGCAACTGTGACCTCTTCTACAAGGTCAAGTCCGGAGACACGTGCGCCACCGTCGCCTCCTCGAATGGCATCACGGTACAGCAGATCACGACGTGGAACCCCTCCGTCAAGTCGGACTGTACTGCGCTGTGGCTCGACTACTACATCTGCACCTCAATCGTCGGGCACACACCAACGACGCCGGGCAACGGCATCCAGACGCCCACGCCTATCCAGAGCGGCATGACCACCTCCTGCAAGAGCTTCCACTTCGTCACTTCGAGCCAGACTTGCCAAGCCGTCACCAAGCGATACGGCATCACCCAGACCGACTTTTTCAGGTGGAATCCTGCTGTCAAGGTCGATTGCACTGGCATGTGGGCCAATGCTTATGTTTGCGTTGCTGTGTTATAAAAAGGGTGGGTGGGGCAAAGGCAAACGGCTTCCACGGTCAGGTATCTGACATCTGTGTTTTCTACTAATATGCAGTTAAGTTCAAGGATAAAACCAGTACTATAGATTTTATTACTCTATTAATTACTTAATATCCGGTTACATAGTTAACAGTAACATAAGTGTTGGTATCACAGGGGTTGTGATATGGTATACCGTATGTATTAATAGGTAAATAATAAATAATAGGGTAATGACTGTGGTATATATTATATATAAAGAAAAGAGAGGCTATTATGGGCTGCTTGGTTGAAGTAAGTAGGTTATAACTAGCCTACTTATGGTAGAGACTATAGTAAAAACTATAGGTAGAGTTATAATAGAATTATAATTCTTCTACTATTATATTATTAAAATTAAGCTTAATAATATTAATTAGTTTTATAATAATAAGTATTATAATACTAGTAACTTTTCTCTTATAGTAAAAATACTTAATAAATATAGTAACTTAAAAAGCTTAAAAAATATAATAAAATAAAAAGAATAAAAGTATTTAATAACTTATTATTATATAATCTATTATATATATAATATCTATTTATTTATTTATATATTTATTAATCTATTACTAATAAGGCTAGTTAGTATAATATTTAATAATAACTTTATAAATTTATTAACTAAGTTATTATTATTATAGATCTATTATATCTTATAGATCTCTTATTACTTATATAATTACTAAAGAGCTATAATATTTATTATAAGGTATTTCTTTTTTATAGTACTAAGCTTTATAAGGTACTTATATAGTAAGTATAAGTTAGTATAGATAACTATAAAAATCTATAATATTTTTAATTAATTAATTACTATTATAAGTATTATACTAATTATATAAGCTATATTAGTACTAATAGTTATTATATATATCTTAGAGGTAAGTATACTATAAGTAACTCTTTTATACTTTATTAAGCTGAAGTAAATAATATTATTATAAATTTAAAAGTAATTACTATTACTTAGTAATTATATTATTATTTTATTAATATCTTACTTATTAGTAATAATAATAATAAAGCTTAGTTATAATATTAGGTTATTGTTATTAATAAAAGATCTATTAATAAAGATAAAAAACTTTATAGTTATTAAGTTAATAGGTAAAAACTATAGTTTATAGTTAAGGTTATTTATTTACTACTTAACCTAATAATTAAGGTTTTTAATCTTATTTATTATAAGTAATTAATATTATATAATAATAAAGTAATTAAAGTAAGCTTTAAGCTAGTAACTTAAAGTAATATAAGCTTTATAAGCCTATTACTTAATATATTATTACTAGGCCTCTAGTAATAAGTAATTAATAGGCTATAGCTTCTTACTTTAGCTCTCTTAATAGAACTAGATCTTACTATTAGTAATAAGTAATAAGATATTACTATTAAAGGTAATAAAGTTATTAATAGTAAGTTATTACTTAAGCTTTGCTATAAAAATAGCTTTTATAAGCTTAACCTCTTTATAGTTAGTAAAAGCTTAATCTAATAGTTTAATAATATTATTAGTTTATATATTAATAATCTTAAAGTTAGTATTTTCTTAAGTAAATATTAGTAAGTAAGAGTTAAAGGTTAATATATTTATCTAAAGAATTTTTTATAATAGTTATTATATATTACTTATTAATAAATACTTACTTTAGAGATATTATAAAGTAGCTTTATAATAACTATAATAATATTTATAAAGTAAAAGTAATATATTTTAATAAATAAATATATAAGTATTATATAATTAAGGCTAATAATAAACCAAGTATAAGCTTAAGTAATATCTTAAAGCTATAGTTATAAACTTTAATATAATAAAGTTAGAGTAATAATAAAAATAATTTTTTATAATATATATTAAATTATTAGTAACTATATAAAAATAGTACTTTTACTATTATTAATATATCTTTAGATAATAAAACAGTTTTTTTATAAGGCTTTTTAATCTTACTTTTAAGTTTATAAACTAATTATAACTTAAAGATCTATATATTACTATACTTTTATTTATTAAAGAGGATAATATAAAAAATACTATAAGTAATAAGGCTATTAACTTTAGCCTTATTAGATACTTTAAAGAGCTTACTAAGTATAGTAATAATATCTTTCTTATATAAGTTAATAGTAAGTATAAGGTTAGCTTCTTTCTTAATAGTTAAGAAGATATCTATAGTAAATTAGATTTATAGAGAAATCTCTATAAAAAAGGTTAAAAGAGAATATTTTCTTAGTTAGTTATATAGTCTATATATAGAGGCTTTCTATAGTAAGTCTAGGTTAATAATAATAAAATTATAAACTTTCTTATCTAATAGTTATAAAAAAGCTTTTATAGTATTTTATACTTATAAAGTAGTTATCTCTATAAGCTTATTATTATTTAAGGTATAGAAAGGTTTAATAATAGTAATATAGAAGTTATATAAGCTATAAGGTATCTCTATAATATAAGTAATACTATTAAGGGTAATAAAGTAGTATAAGCTCTATTAGTTATATTTCTCTTACTATATATAAATAAGAGATTATAATAGTAATAATGTAATAGAAATAGTATTAAAACTATTATAAGTTATAAGTATCTTATTTATTTACTTTTTAATATAAATTTATTATATCTTTTCTATTACCTTATAAATAGCCTTAGTATATTACTAGGTAGTAGCTAGAGGTAGTAAGGTATTAGAAATCTATAGGTATATACTAAAGATAAGTAATATAGATATAAAACTATCTAAGCTAGTAATATTATTAAGTATCTTTACTATATATTATAGTATAACTTTAAGCTTAATATCTATTTTAACTTAAATAATAGTATATATATACTATAGTATTATATAATACTATTTAACCTTATTAATATTATTATAGCTCTTAATAAAGATCTTCTTAACTTTAATAAATAATATATATATAGTATATTTAAAGTCTACTATATAAAACTTAAGGCTAGTATTAGTAATAATCTAGTCTAATAATTTAAGGTATATATTAATTTAGTATATAGAAAGAGTTTCTTATATATATTTAAAAGTAATAAATTATAAAAAATAAGTTATATTAAATATAGTAATACTATTAATAATATAAAGAGATAGTTTATTATTATTAAGGTAAATAATATTAATAAAAACCTTATAATTAAACTTATAGTTATTATAAAAGGTAAATTAAAATCTTTTAGAAGCTTTTAAATTTAGCTACTAGTAATAGTAAAACTTATTAATCTCTTTAAGTAATAAGATTACTACTTTATAGCTAGTATAATAAAATACCTTATAAAGCCTTTGAATAGATAGATAGCTAAATTACTAATATATTTATTATAACTCTATATTGGTTAAATAGTAGTTTATTGGACTTTACTTTAGTAGTTTTAAAGTATTTATATATAACCTTATTTATAAATAATAGGTATAATAATATTACTTTTAATAAGCTAGTTAATAAAATTATTAAACTATACTCTATAAGTATTTATATCCTTTAAGTAAAAAAAAAAGAAAGTATCTAAAGTTATTATATAAAAAGTAAAAGTACTTAATAAGATAGGTATAGTAATAGTATTAAGAAATTTAAAGCTTTTATTATTACTAAAATAGACACTTATCTTATTAGTATATAATATATCTATTAGTAAATCTATAATAAGATACTTATAAAGAGTCTTATATTATTACTAGCTAGTAATTAATATATAAGTTACTTTAGTATTAGATATAATATTCTAAAAGGTAGTAATAAAGTATTAGTCTTTAAAAGTAAAAATATTATTACTCTTATTATTACTTTTATTAGGTTTAAAAGTAATAAAGTCTTAATAGGTAAATATATAAAGAATGACTTAGTTATATAAGTAAGGATAAAGCTCTAAACTATTTACTATCTTTTTATTATAAAAAGCTATTAATATAAAGAAACTAGTATTTTTAAGAGAACTATCTTTATTATTTAATTAATACTTATTATTATTATTTTTATTAGCTTTATTAAGCTTATTACCTTTATAATTAATAAGAAACTAGGTAAAGGTTTATAATATCTCTATAAAGTACTAAAACTTAAAGTATTTAAATAACTACTTATAGTTATTATTACTATATTTTATTAACTAATAGTTAAGCTTACTATAAATAAAATATTTCTTATTTATAAAGTTACTTCTACTATAAAATAAGTATATATATAGATTATTATATAGTTATTATTACTAGTAATAGTTATTATAACTATTATACTTTTCACCAACCTAGTATTACTTATAATCTTATAGAAGACTTTTGATAGTAAACTAAGCCTTAGATTTATAAATAGCTATAGTATTACTTACTATATTATATAACTATATATAAAGAGTATTATAGCTTATTAATAGGTTAATAAGAGCTAATATATATTTAGTAATACTCTAGTAATATATAATAAGGGTATTATAATATTTCTTATTACTAAGGAGTCACTACTTTTTTATTACCTTAATAAGTAATATAACTTTATTAATAAGTAAGTTAAAAATCTTTAGTTTACTCATACTATAGTTTTTATTAATAATTAATATAAAACTTAGCTAATAAAGCTTTATAATATAAGTATAATAGACCTCTTTATCTTTAAAGTATACCTTAAGTTTTATAATTAATATATTAAAATTATTCTTAAACTTATAAAAAGTAAAGTTATAATACTTCTATAGTTTAGTTATAAGTATAATCTTGATAGTAGTAAAATACTAGTTACTATAGATACTTATAGTTATATATAAGTTAAAAAAAGTAAGTAATTTAGTATTAATTATCTTATATTAACTATTACTATACTTTATAGAAGTATTATTAAAGTATAACTTTATAAGGTCTATTACTTATTATAAGGTAAAGCTATTACCTATTAATAAGTTTAATAAATATATAATTAGATATTAACTTATAAATACCTTAATTATAGATTAGTATAATATATTATATTAGTAACTTTTCTTTATTAATAATAACTTAAAATCTAAGTTATTAATAAATATTAGTTATAAGGGTTAGTATTAGTAAGTAAGGTATTAGGTTTCTAGTAATAAATAAGAGGTCTTAAAAAGGATTAATTATATATATAGAAGTATAACTATTAAGAGGGCTGCTAGGTCAAGCTAGTAGTGAAAGGGGCTCCTGCGGGTGGGCCCGCGGACAAGCTCAGACCGGTCTCACGTGACCAGTGGGATCAGAGTTAGCAGGTAACTCTAATAGATCCTAACGATAGGCTAGCATCGCAACACTAGTAACTCTCTATTTTAGCTAAATAGTAGCTAGCTAGCTTATAGTCTAAAAAGCTTAAAAACATAATAAAAGCTTAAATTATAAAGTATTTAACTTCTTACTACTAATATAATATCTATATATCTTATATATAAAACCTATCTATTTATCTATATCTTTATCTACCTAGTGCTAATAAGCTTCTCTAGTACCTTATTTAGTAATAACTTTATAAAACTATTAGCTAGGTTATCTATACTATAGATCTATTATACCTTATAAATCTTATAGTATTTATATAACTACTAAAGAGCTACAATATTAATTATAAGTTACTTTTTCTTTATAGTACTAAGCTTTACTAAACACTTATATAGCAAGTATAAATCAGTATATATAGTTATAGAGATCTAAGAAACCTTAAGGTAGTTAGAGACTATTACTAGTATAGTCCTAATTATATAAGCTATATTAGCTCTAGTAACTATTATATATATCCTAGAGGTAAGTATACTATAGGTAACTCTTTTATACTTCATAGAGCTAAAATAAATAATATTACCTATAAGATTAAAAGTAGTATCTCTACTAGTAACTAAGTACTCTTTATTATTACTAGACTTATTAGCAAGTATAATAATAAAGCTAAGTTACAATATTAAATTACTATTATTTATAAAGGAGCTATTAATAAATACAAAGAGTTTAGTACTAATAAGATCTAGTAGTTAAAATTACAGCCTATAGTTAAGGTTATCTATCTACTACTTAACTTACTAGTTAAGGTCCTTAATTTTAGCTAGACTAGGTAACTGGTACTAGGTAGTAATTATATGGTTAAAGCATGCCTTAGGTTAATAAATAGAGGTAATATATATACCTTAGGCACACTACTTAACGTACTACTGCTTTATATTAGGCACGCTAGGGTTAACTAATTATAGCTTCTTGCCTTAGTCCTTTTAGTAAAGGGTTATCTTACTATTATTACTAAGGGTTAACACGCTGCTGTTAAAAGTGATAGGCTTATTAACTTTAAGAAATTACTTTAGTTTAGCTATAAAAGTAGCTTCTTTCAACATACAGTTTTCACAGTTAGAGAATAATTTATCTATAAGGCTAATAGTATTATCTATTTATATACCTATTATTACAAAATCATTATTTTCAAGTACTAAAATAAGTAGGTAAAGGTTAAAAGTAGATAAATCTATCTAAAGGCTCTTTCTATAGTAGTTATTATATATAGCTTACTAATAAGTACCTACCTTAGGTATACTATAGAGTAGCTATTTAACCTCTATAATTATATCTATTATATAGAGATAGTAAATTTTAAGAGGAAGTTAGGTAAGGATAGTATATACTAATTTAGTTACTAACTAGGTATATACTTGTGTTATATTATATAACTAAAGGATATAACCTTATTATAAAAGTAATAGTATAATAGAGAGTATTACTTATTAGGCTACTTATTAGATAGTTAGTAACTAAGTTAAAATTATAGCTTTATTATTATCTATATAACCTTAGATAACTAGTTATAATTTTTTATAGGGTTGCTTATTTTTACTCTTAACCTTATATACTAACTATAACTTAAAAGTCTATATACTGCTATGCTTTTTCTTATTATATTTAATAATAAAAAATATACCATAGTCTATAAGTCCTTAGATTTTACTGGTATCTAACTATTTAAATAGCTTACTAAGCGTAGTTATTATACCCTTCTTATATAGCTTAATTACTAGTATATAGTTAGTATCCTCTTTTGTAGTAAAAACGTAGTTAATTATAAGGACTATAGGTATAACTTCTATAGTAAAACTTTAAGCTAGATTCTTTCTTAGTTAGCCTAGGCCTCTTCTTACTAGTAGTGGTTTCGTAGTAACTATAATAAAGTTATATTTAATTAGAGTATTTATAGGTACCTCTACTATAGTAGTTACTAGCAGTCTAGGTTATATAAGATTAATAGGGTTCTCTACTCTAGAGAGGTTATACTATAGCTTAATAGTAGTAATAGGGAATTAATATAGTCCCTATAGGGTCTTAATAGTACTACTAGTACTATTATTAGTAATTAATTAGTAAGGTTCTTTCTAGCTTTTATTTTAATAGTATACTTTAATAAGTAATTATAGAGAGAGGGCTATACTTACTATAGTATTAAGTCTATTATATACTATAAGTACCTTGTTAACCTACCTTTTTATATAAATATTATAAATCTCCTCTATTGCTTTTTATATAGCTTCTATGTACTACAGGGTTAAGGGTAATAGGGCTAAGTCATCATTAATACAAGGGTATATACTAAAGACTAATAGTATGGGGATAAGGCTATCAGGGCCCGCAGTATTATTAATTACTTTTATAGTAAGTTATAGAGCAACTTTAGGTTTAGCCTCTAACTCTGTGTAGACTATCTTATATACTTAGTATAGTATTATATAGTACTATTTAACCTTACTAATACTATAATAAGCCTTAATAGAGACCTCTTTTACCTTAATAGATAGTGTATAAGCGGCGCGTTTAAATTTAGCTATATAAAAATTCAGCTTAGTATCTATAATAATCCAATGTAGAGGGCTAAGATATATATCAATCTAGTATATCTATAGTACTTTCTATATATACTCTATAGTAATAGAGTATAAAAATTATACTATATTAAAAGAGGTTATACTATTAATAATATAGAGTATTAGTTTATTACTATCTAAGTATATTATATTAATAAAGACCTTATAGTTAAAGTTATAGTTATTATAGAGAGTAAACTTAAACCTTTCTAGAGCTTTTAAATTTAGCTAGTAGTACTAATAAAATTTATTAATCTCTTTAATATTTAAGATTACTATTATATAGCTAGCTTACTAGAGTACTTTATATAGCTAATAGACTAAGGGGTAACTAAATTAGTAATATATTTACTATAGCTCTATATCAGTAAGATAGTATTACACTATGCTACGCTCTAGCTACTCCAAAAGTATCTATAGGTAGCCCTATTTATATACTACTAGTACTTTAGTTATACTCTTAATAAGTATATTAGTAAGGTTATTAAATTATATACTATTAGAGTTTATATCTTTTAGGTATAAAAGAAATAGAGTACTAGAGGTTATTATATAGAAAGTAAGCTTACTAATAGGGGTAGGTATAGTAATAGCTCTATATAAATTAAATAAATTGCTACTACTAAATTTAATACTTACTTTACTAGTATAGCTTATATCTAGTAGTAACTCTACTCTAAGGTACTTATAAAGAGCTATATACTATTAGTAGCCTATAGTTAATACTTAGGCTATTCTAATATCTAGTATAATACCCTAAAACGTTATAGTAAATTGTTCTTAGCTAGGGTCTTATATAAAAGGATCTTCTTTTATTAAAGCATGCAAAGTAGCTTAGTTACATAGTTATATATAGACCTTCTAGCTATTAATACTCTCTTTATTAAAAAATGCTATAGATATAAAGAAAGTTGCATCCTTAAAGAGCTCTTTACTATTATCTAGTATATACTTATTATTAGTTATATTGCTAAGAGAGTTAGGCTCTTTACCCTTATAGTTAAGAAGGTATTGTTTAAATCTTTTAGTAAAGTAGCTTCTTTAGAGCTACTTATAAGAAGTATCTCTTTTCTCTTTTAATTATATTATTAACTAACATCCTTTCTTATTATAAACAAAGCACTTTTTTGCTTAAAATATACTACTTTATAAGCAGTTGTTTTAGGGCTTTAGACTATACCTTTGTTATAGTAAGTAACTACTATATTAACTATTATAGTAGTAGTTAGTAAAGTACTACCAGTCTAGCTTAGGTAGTCCTTCTATAAGGTACTATACCTTTTGCTTACGTATTACTACCGCATTACTTATACTATTTCTTAACTATATACAAAGTATATTATAAGTTATAAGTAGATTAAGTAGGGTAGCTGTATACTTAGGTATACCTTAGTAATAAATAAGTAGAGTATTATAATAGTTACTATTAGTAAGTATATCTTACTATATTATAGCTCTAACTAGCTTTATAACTTTCTTAATAAGTGAGTTTAGTATTTTAACTCTTGTTTTACTAAGTAATTTATAGGTAACTTACTTATAGCTAAGCCTTTATAACTCTATATTATATATATAGTAGACTTTATTCTCTTTAAACTATAATTTAATATTTACTATAAGCATATTAAAACTAATTAAATAGTTATAGAGGTTACTAGTATAATACTCCCATGCATTACCTATAAGCATAAATAAGATAGTAGACCTATAGTAGTTACTAGAGATACCAACCCTTATATAGAGGTTATAAAAAATCAGAAGCTTTAAGTTAAGGGTCTTATAGTTACTACTACTATACTTTAATATTAAACTATCTAAATATAACTTAATAAGGTTAGTTAATTAATAAGTAGTTAGCCTATTAGTTAGGGGAGTAGTTATGCTTAGCAACTGCCTCTTAACTATTATAGTAGTTATAGGTGAACTTAGTATAAGGGAGGCTTTATTAGTTTACCTTTTAAATAGGGGAGGTTTAAATAATAGGTTACTATATAAGGTATATTATTAATAATCTAACTTATCACATAACTTCTATAAAAAATCCATACTTTCATAGCTATTATATACCTTATTAATTAATAGTAGGGAAGTAGCTTATAGTATCTATTTAATATTTCTTATAAAGTCTAGGTTATTAAAGTAGTTATAAAAGACCTTATACTTAGCTTCTATTTTACTTATTATCTTAATTTAATAAATGCTTATTATTAACTAGCTTCTTTAACCTTATACTAATAGTACTTTTAATAGGTTCTTTTGTTACCTATATACTGCAGCTAATAATAAAGTTATAGAAGGTAGTTATAACTATTCTTAAAGTAGTATTAAAATCTATATTAGACTAATTCTTAAATTTATTATAGACTTATTACTATAAATCTCTATTATAGTAGCCTTACTTCTTATAGGTAGTTAAGAAATATAGGATAATTATATCTAATAACTTAATATAGTTAGAAGGTAGGTTACTCTCTAAGATTTAATCTAAGTACTTAATACCTTAAATTAATAGGTTAATATACTTACAGTATCTATTAGGTATAGATTTATAATATCTATATACTATACTAACTACATACTTGCTTATAGTCTCTTTAGCAGCCTTAGAGGTATACTCTATAGTAGTTACTTCTTCTTATGTTATTGTAGTTACCCTCTATTAGCCTAATAACCTCTTAAATACAGGCATTTCTTCTAGCAGGCTAGAAGGTATATACATACATTAGAGGGATTACTACCAGTAGTACAGGTAACTACTTAGTTAATAGGGTCTTACTTGCTTTCTTTACTAAGGGCTTGAGAGCAGTATTGCTTATTAATATAGGCCTTCCTCTTTTATACTAAACTTGTTACTTATTAAAAAGAACCTTTTGCGCGGTCTTATAACTCTTGTTACTTGTTAAAAAGAGCCTTCCTTATACAGCACTTACTGCTTATTAAAAAGAGCCTTCTTTGTACAAGCTTCCTTAGTATTAGTTACTTAAGGGCAATCAGAGGTATATTTTAAATAAGAAAAGAGTATAAAAGAAGGTTAGAAAGAGAGAAGGAGTAAAAAAAAATTATAGAAGTTAGAGAAAGGGAAGGGGGTCTATTATACTCCTATAGGCCTATTAGACTATTAGGTTGTTTAATAGCTTAGTAGAGTTACTTTTTAGGTAACTATAATAATAGTTATAAGTCTAAAGTTAAAGTAATAAAAAGGTAAAGTTAATAAGGTTATATTAAGTTAGTTAATAGTAGGTTATTAATAGTTATTTTTAGTATATAAAGTATAGGACTTTATATTCTTATAGTTTAATAACTTTTTAGTAAAAACTTATTATCTTATAGGTTATAGCTTCTTATAATATAACAAAGTTAACTTATATAAATTAAGCTTGCATACTTATAGTACCCTTTATAGGGGTACTATAAGTCTACTATAATAGTATTCTAAGCTAGTTATCTATATAAGAGAAAGTATAGAACTATCTTACTACTATTATAAGGTTTAAAGTAGTTCTATCTCTTCTTAAAAAACCTTACTAATCTACAATATCTTTTAGTAAGTAGTTACTATATTTAACTACTAATTAGTATTAGTAAGTAAGGTATTAGGTTTCTAGTAATAAATAAGAGCTCTTAAAAAGGGTTAATTATATATGAAGAAGTATAACTATTAAGAGGGCCGCTAGGTTAAGCTAGCGGTGAAAGGGGCTCCCGCGGGTGGGCCCGCGGACGAGCTTAGACCAGTCTCACGTAACCAGTAGGATTAGAGTTAGCAGGTAACTCTAATAGATCCTAATAATAGGCTGGTATTGCAATAAGTATCTATAATATTACTACTACTTACTTTAGGTAAAGCTATTATAATTACTCTTTATTAACTTAATAACCTCTTAAATATAGGTTTTTTTTAATAAACTAAAAAGTATTTATATTTATTAGAGAAATTATTACTAGTAATATAAATAGTATAATAAAATAAAAAAAGAAGTATATATATATAATTAACTAGGTATTTCTTTAGGTATTTTTAATATTAAAAAGAGAGTAAAGTAATATAATTAATTAAATATACTTTGATATTTAAAAGTAAGTATTTAGAAATAATTATATAAGTAACTAAGTATTTCTTTAGCTTATTATTATAAAAAAAAGTTATTATAAAAAGGTAAGAAAATCTATATAATTATTTAAGTATTTTTTAGTTATTATAAAGTATAAAGAAGTAAAAAGTTAGTATAAACTAAGTATTTCTCTAGTATTAATTTTCTTTATTACTTTAATAATAATAATAACTATAAAACCTTACTTAAATAATAGTATATAAAGTAAGGTATTTTTTATAGTTAAGAGTTAATTTCTTATATTATAAGTTATTAGATTTATAAGATAGCTATATATTCTAGTATACTATAAGTTATTAAAGAGATATATTATAATGTTAAGCTAGAAATAATTAATAATAATTAGGTAATAACTTAGTTAATAAAAAGCTTTTTACTTAGTAAAAGGTATTACAAATTAAAGTTAATAATAAGTAATACTATAAACCTTATTTTAAATAAAAGATATAAGCTTAGTTAAAGTAATCTATAGCCTTTTATAATAGTAATAACTATAGAGTTAACTATTAATTAGTATTAATATTATAAAAGTTATAATATAATATATTATATATATTAATAAGTAAATAATAAATAATAGAGTAAGGACTATAGTATATATTATATATAAAGAAAAGAGAGGCTATTGTGGGCTGCTTGGTTGAAGTAGGTGGGTTATAACTAGCCTACTCATAGTAGAGACTGTGGTGAAAACCGTGGGTGGGGTTGTAGCGGAATTGTAGTTCTTCTGCCGCTGCGTTATCAGAGTTAAGCCTGATAACACTGATCGGTCCCGCGATGATAGGCATCGTAACAATAAGCTTTACACGCTATGGATCTAATACCTGTAACTAGGATAGCTTGAATAATCTCCAGCTAGACAGATAGGACCGCGAGACACCTAATTTATATATGTGCAGTAGTGCAACCGAAGAATCTATTAGTAACTAGTACAGGCTGAAGGGCCTCAGTGAAACCAGTCAGACAACGAGTCACCTGAGATACAAGAGTGTAGTACAGCTAATATAAGGTGGTCATGTACGCTTAACTAGGTTGGACCCGAAATAGTAGGTATCAGTCCTTATAGTGTCTACAAAAGCTAACTATTCAACATCTATTCGTAGACCACACTAAGTCCTCTACCTCGACTAGTGTTACAGGATATCCTACTTCGTAGTAGAGTTACAAGCTTTATATAGACATGGTCATAATGAATAGTACCTATTGAAGTAAACAATTAGTTCGTTCCTATAAGAAACCTTAAATCTTTATCTACTGGGTGTTCTTCTTTGATATATATCCTAAACCTAAGAGTAAAATAGCCGTAAGGGGTCTCTAGATTACTAGTTTTAATCCTTATCCCGCCTTAGTAGGTAGCTATACATAAGATTGGTGTTCTTTCGTGCCCACATACAAAGTGAGTTACCGAGATGCTTTCGCGGTCATCCCGCACTAAACCAATCCAAGAGAGCTGACCTATCGAGCTGCGTAAGAAAAGGATCTAGATGGGGGGGGCCATCGCTGGCTATAGCTGCGGGCATGGAACAGCGGGTCTACTTTGGCAATACGAAACTGTGACCGGTGCTGCGCGGGATGAAGGGCCACCGAAGCGCAGCCTACGCAGTTACTTAGTCAAACATGCTGGTTGAGGACGGCCTGATAGCGAGTATTAAGATACTGGGTTCCAGCCACGCAAGACAATGCAACTGGACAATAGACGATCCACTTTGCATTCTGAACTGAGGCAGGAGTGGTTCAAGCTCAATGGACATTGTTGCCCTGGCGCAGAGTTCCAATAATAATGAAACATCATACCGGCAATGTAGGAATCCACGAGTCAGAGTGTGGGTGCAGGACGATTATACTGGCCTCTACTATTAGTAGCCATGCACGCATTGATCGGCTGTGTCAAGCCCTGTTCAGATGACGATCAAACGGTAAACAAGCCGTTCGGATGGCACATCTCACGAACCAGATCAGGTGGATCCTGGCAACTACAAGCGGTACATCCCATCATTATTCGACAACAGTCACGAGGGGCCTTTACGGGGAAGTTTCTAGTCTTTCGGACCTCGATTCCTGGTTCTCTGATGGTGTCGCGGTTCGGTATCGCGGCACGAGAGCCGAAGGTCGAGCCGAGGATGGGGACCACGACCCACACCGTCGGTACGCCGACAGCGCCCCCGCGAACTATTGGAATGTATATACGATGTATATACGATGTGTATATATATGTTCCCAAGACGCCATCATCTCAAGCCTCTCTTCTGCTCACTATCTCATCACTCCTCACTTTAAATCAACTCGCAAACACATTCGCTTCAACGACCTGGCGTCGCAGTTCAATCTTTACAATTTTTTCATTAATCATACCTACGATTCCACACTCGCAGAAATGGTCCGCATCACCTTTTTCGCTACTGTCGCTTGTAAGTCTCGAGCGTTGTTTTCTGAAGCACCGAGTTCGTTGCGACATGATCTAATCCACCATCCATAGTCGCGGCCACCGTTTTGGCTCTCGAACCCAACAAGGCCGGTGCCAGAAACGTCGGCCTGGGCAATGGGTCCCAGTTCATTACCGGAGGCTGCGTTGCCAACGGCGACTGCTCGTCCAAGTGCTGCGCGGACTTGAGTGGCGTCGGCATCTGCTCGGCCGAGGCGGCACAGTTCCAGGCTGGCAAGAAAGGCTGCGGCTTCGTAGACCCTAACAAGGAGGCGACCATCGCTGCGGCTAAGGCTCAGGTCAAGAAGCAGGGTTTCTAAGCTGGAATGCAGAAGCTTTGCTGAGACGAGCGAGGGCCGAAGTTAGGGGGAAATGGCGGTACTGGAGAGATGGGTTTACCTATTCGAAAGAGTAGTGCATCAACCAAGGTCTTGCTGTAGACTAGAGAACCAATGCGGAAACCGGCCGTCATTCAATGGGGACAATTTTTGACCAGCAGATGGTGCCGTCGTAGTCGTCGTCTTTATTGAGGCTGCAAGTGATTTTTGAAAAGTGCATGCTCTTTCGGAAGTGTTTACTTGTGTTGCTGTCGCAGTGCGCACTGGCAATCGTTCCTACGGGAAGTACAGTTGGCATCCAACCTACAGGTAGGTACCCAGGCTAGCAACAACCGAGCCGGTTAGGAAGTTGTGAAAGTCGTGGGGGTGAAGCGAGCTGTACTGCCAAGCCCCGGGCTGCCAATCAATCCCTTAGTCAAGGAGCTTCCTAAAGAGACAACGGCGCGATTCGGTATGCTTACTTGCTATATGTCGATGGCGCGACTACTGTGTGCCATGGCGAGCAAGAGTGAACAAAGTATTACTGGTTGGTAGAGGCTGCCAGCCAGCCAGCCAGCCACGTCGGGTCCGTGCAACACACTCAACAACAGCCGAACCTAGACTGAATGTGGCAGCTGCTTACACTACAACGGCTTGGCGGCCCAGATAAGCTTAAAGCCCCTGATCCTCCTGCCACATGCTTCGCTTTGCTCCGATGAAATGTCGCCATGCGCATGGGCCTATGGCGCCTGGCTCCACGGGTCGTTGCGACTCGGGATGTCGATCGAGATGCCTTTTTCGGCAGCTGGAAGGAAGCATGCATGCATTGCGCGCAGGCTCTTGAAGAAAAAAACGAACGAGCTTGCGGCCCAGCCCGGACTTGCAGATGATCATCCCCCGCAGCCAAAGCCCATACCATACCATACCATACCTACCTAGGTACCTACACAGGCTTACACCTGACAAGTCAGATTGCTCTTTCCTTCCTTTTGTTCGTGGTAGTTGGTAATGCATCGACCCATTCATTATGACTCGGGGCTGGCTCTTGCCAAGTTCGCACAGTCCTTGAAGGGGAAGGAGCGGAGCGTCAAGCAGCATGCCATCTGATAAATATCAACTCTTCGCTTCACTTCGCCTACGACAGCTTCCTTTCCTCACTTGCGAGCTTTTTCCCCCCCAAGTCGTTTATCAACTTCACCTTCGTTTTAACGCACCCAAGGTACCTACTTGACCGGCATCATGCGCTTCACCACCACCCTTGCCGTTGTCGCCGCTTCCTGCGGCCTCGCCGCTGCCGCGCCTACCACTGACGGCCTTCACCCCAACCCTGGCCTGCGGCTCGTCAAGACCTCCGAGGATGATTCCGGCACCTGGGTCGCCGAGGATGAGAAATTCGAAAGGTACACCTCCAAGGGCATCGGTTTCATTGACATCACCGACATCTCCGTGAGTCTTCTTGGCAACACATATTTCTTGCCTGCCTCGGGAAGGGTAAATGCTAAACTGTCTTCCAGGATGAGGGTGTCCTTAATCTTCTTTCGACGTCTCCCGAGAATGTCACGTCCCTCGTTTCTCGCCAAGCAGTCACCTACCCTACAACCCTCACCCACCTCACTGAGGCCAACTCACTCATCAGTCGCGTCAGCAACACCAACCCCCAGTCTTGGCTCAAGACCCTCACCGAGTCAGTCAACTAACCTGGAATCCGTACCATTGAACCCTCGACACTGACAAAACTTCAGCTTCAACAACCGTCACTACCGTTCCGCCACCGGCACCCAGGCCTCGACCTGGCTCTACAACCAGGCCTTGAGCATTGCCACTGGCTACTCGGCCATCACGGTGTCGCGCTTCACTCACTCCTTCAACCAGCCCTCCATCATCGTCAAGTACCCTGGTACCAGCTCCGACCTCAGTAAGTCGATAACTGCTTCCTTCCTATGACTTTGGGCAACTCGCCTTCATTTCTTCAATGCCCACTGACACGCCCCCAGTCATCGTCGGAGCTCACTTCGATTCCACCGCTGGGTCCACCACTGCCCGTGCCCCCGGCGCTGATGACAACGGAACTGGCACCGTCAACCTGCTGGAGGCTCTCCGCGTCCTCGTGGCTGCTGGCTTCCGCCCCAAGAACACCATCGAGTTCCACTTCTACGCTGGTGAGGAGGGTGGTCTCCTCGGCTCCCAGGCCATCTTCTCCAACTACCGTTCCGCTGGCAAGCGCGTCTTGGGCATGTTGAACCAGGACATGACTGGTTACTCCCCCGGAGGCCGTGCTACCGTCTACACCGACTACGTTGACAGCGCCTTCACTGCCTACGTCCGTCTCGTCACCACTCAATTCACCGGCGCCGCCCCTGCCAGCTCGTCTTGTGGTTACGGTTGCTCCGACCATGCCAGTGCCCGCTCCAACGGTTTCCGTAAGTACAAGTGGTTTCCCTGCAAGGGAGATTTTGCTGACATGATATTTAGCTGCCGCCTTTGTCAACGAAGAACCTTTCAGAACCTCCAACCCCAACATCCACAGCTCCAGAGATGTACGCTGACCCTTGCACGGAAAACTTGGCACCGAGCTAACAATGACACAGACCTACGAGAGCATTCAGTGGAACGCTGTCCTCCGCCACTCCAAGCTGACGGTGGGCTTCCTCGTCGAGGCTTCATACTTGGCTTAGGACGCTGAAGAACCCGAGAAGCCCTTCAAATGCCCCCATTCATGATGGCCGTTGTAATTCTTGCTGAGTGAGACGTGGCGGTTGGTACGAGCAAGCATCATACGATCAGGTCGTACTTTCCCTCATAAAGAGATAATTCTACCGGTAGCCATAGCAAAGCATAGCATAATTGTGTGTGTGTGTGTGTGTGTGTGTGTGTGTGTGTGGACCAATCCATACTTGTTTTGAAAAGTCGACGCGCCCTTCTCCTTTGCCTCTCTCTCGGCAGTGAATTCCATGCGCTTAAAGCGACCCTAGTCTCCATATTTGCAAAGACTGCGTCGCATCATGTTTCGTCGTTTGTGTTAGATGGACAGTTTCGGGGAGAGGGGGCGGGGTTCACTCTGTGGATGAAGCCTTCCCAACACTTCCAACATGCCGCCGAAGACTGTACGAGTTTGTTATGCCGCTTACGCGCGGAAAGGGAAACGACGGCGGTCCCTTTTGTAGGTTGCTAGCATCACGCTTGGGGCTTGTTGGGAAGTGGAAAGGAACCGAGCTGGAAAGAGTGAACGTCGAGTTATCACTTCAAAAGATATGTGAATTGAGCGACACTATCACCATGTCACTCTTAAGCTGGCTAAATATATGCAAGAAGTCCTCCTCTTGAAGCCAAGTTCCCGTTTCACCCCTCATCATAGACATAGACATTATCAGTTCCCGTTATTACACCCCCTTTCCCCCCCGCACACACAACTCCACAACCACCCAGTCCGAGACATCGGCAGACGCACCCGCCTTGCCCTTGGAAGCGTAAACGCCTTAAGCGCGGTACTGGTTGTAGAAGCTGTACATGCGAGTCTGCTGGTTGGGAGTGAACTCCTCGTAGCAAGAGCTATCATCTTGTTAGCAAAAATCCTCAAATCGGATAAGACCTTTCTTTGGGGGGGAAAGGGGCAGCTTACTCGACGGAGTAGTCCATGTAGTTGTGGATGGGGTCAACGCCGGGCTGGCTGGGGCAAGAGTCACGGCCGACGGGGCAGCCGGAGGAGGCGCTGGACTGAGCAGGGGTGTCGGCGATGAAGTCGCCGTTGCCGGTGCAGCCGCCCTGGAAGGTGTGGTAGAGACCGAACCAGTGGCCGATCTCGTGGGTGGCGGTGCGGCCAAGGTTGTAGCTGGTCTCGCTCCCGCCGGGGACGGTGGAGGAGAGGATGGTGCAGCCGTCCTGGATGTAGGCGGTGGAACCGGGGGAAGCGGATGTGGGGAAGTAGCAGTAGCCCAGGGCGCCGCCAGCATCGCGCAGGAAGTACAGGTTGAGTGCGCCGTAGTTGCCCTTGCGGAGCGAACGCTTCATGCCAAGCTCGTCACCATCCCGGGCCCAGGTGGGGTTGATGGTGCGGGTGGTCTGGACCAGGTTGAAGGAGATGCCGTGGGGGGCGAAGTCCTGGTTCAGGACGGCCAGCTGGTCAGACAGCATCTTGTCCTATTTTGAGATTGTCAGCATGCATGTGTGATCCGTGGGTAGGCTGCGGGCCTTGGCTTACCGTGATGTAGCCGTTGGCCACGGTCTGGGAGGAGGCAACCACGTGGAAGTAGGTGGGGACGTTGATGGTGGCGGCGGCAGCCAGTTGGAAGTTGCCGGCGGTGGCATTGGCGGCCTCCTCCTCGGCGAGCTTCTTGGAGATCTCAATGTGCTCGGGGGTGGGATCATGAGTGCCACAGCCCAGGCGGCCCCTCTCGCCAGTGACGGCGGCGGAAGCCATGGCGGCAAGGGCCGTGATGAGAGTGAACTTGGCCTGCATGATGGCGAGCTAGACGATTGGATCAAAGTCGAACGAGGGAGACCGGTGCGGGGGCTTGAGGGCTGAGAGCGAGAGGGATGGCGAGCAAAAGAGAGGGAGAACCTTGATGGTGGACGACTGGTTTATATATACTTGGCGACATGTTCTTGATTCTCCTTTCAACTCCCTCCCGTACCTAGGCTACATGAGGCTGGAGATAAGATCTGGAAAGTGACGACCTTCCGGATAAGTCCAGGGTGGGTATCGGGGGCGTCGGCGGCCATCAGGATTCATCAAAGATGGAGGGCGATGGAGCCCTGGACTCAACGTTGTAAGGTAAGCTCGAATGCCTTCCTATTTGAGGCTAACTTCTCTTATCAACTTAATCAAAGCAAATGAGCTTGATTGAGAGTCGGTCGGTAGACGACTTGGATGAGACAGCCCGGCCAGGGTAGGATCTGTGAGCCCATTCGCCAGCCATGGCTTGGCATTGCCAAAGGCCGAATCAAGGCGGGAGCTGAGGACTTGAGGCGATGCCACCCCCCTCTCCTCTCCCCCGCCCGTCCATCTCCGCTTCGCTGCCAGGGCACTCGGGCAATGTCGCGTTGTTTGACGCGAGTAGACCGAAGACGGCAGGTAGTTGTATGTGGGGAAGCGAATGGAGAGAAAAGCAACGAGAGATGTGGTCGATGCTGTTCGGCGACCGGAGATGAATCTGGAAGGACAAGAGATGCGGAAGGACGAGTAAGCTTCGAGAGCCGGCACTAAGGTGGTCGTGCGGTTGCATCGCAACGCTCAACGTTCTCTTATACATGCATGCCAAGCTCCCGCCAAGACGGCCAATCATCCAACCAGGGCAATACAGTCGAACCTCCCTAATCGGGATTTAGCCGCAGCGTTCACTGCCAGGGGTGAGTGACTATTGATACGAGCGGCGTCCTTGTGCAACTTTGCAGCTCACAATCGACAACGAGCATGTCTCGAGTCAGCTTGCCGGGCAAAGTGCAGCATTCCGTTACCGAACGTCTCCGATTTTGCCAACTTCGCAGGAGAAACGGCGCTGGCCTGGGCCACTCGAGGTCACAACAACCGTCTGTTTCCGGGAGCCATTTGCGTGAGGTGGGGAAACGGTGTAGGGATTGTCGAAGGGGATCCTAGCTCTGCCAAGACCAATTGCCAGAGACTATTGGGATGCATTGCCGAGTTAGGCATGACAGCAATCAAGTGTCTGATAGGCCGACGGCACTGACCGTCGGATCTTGAGAGAGTTGCGGAGCCAGACGCGGCAGTTGGCGCAGGCCTGACGGTATAACAGGACATCGATACAAGGGCCCGGCGAGAGAGAACGACGGCTCAAGAGCCTACGAAAAGCTGATAGGTTGCCAAGAACGGCCATCAATCAATGGCTGTCGACGAGTCCGACATCAGAATAGGAGATGGCAGCGAACGCAGAGTCCCCGGAATTCACTTGATGTCATGTGTAGCTATCCCTCGTGGGCCCGATCTCGCTGGAGAACACGGAGGCTGAGAGGCTGTCCAAGACTCTCTCTCGTGGAAAGACCTGGGCTGCTCATAACGATGGCCAGCCGCGGAATCAGATAAGGAGCTAAGAAATTATGTCTGAAGTCGCGGCACGGCGTTTCTCTCTGGCAGACAGACGAGACAAGGTCGGAGCTCCAAGCCGAGATCGACTGTCGCGGTGCTCTTGACGGAGATCCGACACACCGAGTCTCTGTGTGTCAGAGACACACAGCATGGGATGTACGGGATGAAGTTGCGAGAGCCACGACGAATAGACGTACCTACCTACTTAGGCACATACGCGGAATACGTTCGAGTGCGGCGGAAGGTACCTTAGTACGTAGGTAGGTATGTGCCATCTAGGTACCTAGGTAAGGTACCTAGGTACCTATGCAAGGCATCAGCCACATTAAGAGACCCACCGCCACGTGATTGCGAGTTGCGGCAGCTCGCACTTTCGCGTCGCTGCCTATTGGGGGAGGCGCGCCGCGCGACGGCCACTTAAGCTGCCGGCCCCGCGACCAGCAACTGGTCCGTCCTTGCTCTCCTCAGCCCAACCAGCTCGCTGCAGCAAACCAATCCTCTCTGCCGATCGATCGACATAGCCCTCGGGTTCTCGTACGTGCGCATCGTCAAGCTGGCTCGCTTTCTAGTCTCCACGACACTATGCCTGACTTGACAGGTATGCCCTTCGCCCAATCCCCCCTCCCCCGCCTCCCACCGACCAATGTCTAACACCCCACGTGCGTTGGTTGTAGAGGCGGACACCATCCGGATTCTGGTTGCGACAGACAACCACGTCGGCTACGAAGAGCGAGACCCGATCCGCAAAGATGACAGCTGGAAGACCTTTGACGAGATCCTGAACCTCGCCAGGAGTCAAGATGTACGAACGCTGTGTCTTCTTCATCCCGAATGCTCCGTCGTCGGCTGACATATAGCTTGCAGGTCGACATGGTGTTGCTGGGCGGCGACCTCTTCCACGACAACAAACCCTCCCGAAAGTCCATGTATCAGGTCATGCGCAGTCTCCGGAAGAACTGCCTCGGCATGAAGCCCTGCGAGCTCGAGTTCCTCAGCGATGCGAACGAGGTCTTCGAGGGTGCCTTCCCCCACGTCAACTACGAAGATCCAGACATTAACATCTCCATCCCCGTCTTCTCCATCCACGGCAATCATGACGACCCCAGCGGCGAAGGCCACTTCTGCTCTCTGGACTTGCTCCAGGTCGCGGGCCTGGTCAACTACTTTGGCCGCATTGCCGAGGCCGACAACATCGAGGCAAAGCCGGTGCTGCTCCAAAAGGGCCAGACAAAGCTTGCGCTGTTCGGGCTGAGCAACGTTCGTGACGAACGCATGTTCCGTACCTTCAGGGACCACAAGGTCAAGTGGTTTCGGCCGGGCGTCCAGCAGTCGGATTGGTTCAACCTGCTCACGGTCCACCAAAACCACCACGCCCACACGGCAACTTCATACCTTCCAGAAAACGTGCTCCCCGACTGGATGGATCTCGTTGTCTGGGGCCACGAGCACGAATGCTTGATCGATCCTCAACAAAACCCCGAGACGGGCTTTCATGTTATGCAGCCGGGTTCCTCGGTTGCGACGTCGCTCGTGCCTGGCGAGGCGGTGCCGAAACATGTCGCCATTCTGAACGTCACTGGGAAGGAGTTCAAGGTCGAGAAGCTCCCCTTGAAGACGGTCCGTCCCTTCGTCACCAGAGACATCCAGCTAGCGACAGACCCGCGATTCAAGGGCTTGCACACCAAGAAGGACAACCGACAGGAGCTCACCAAGAGACTGATGGTGATAGTTGAGGAGATGATCCAAGAGGCCAACGAGGAATGGTACGCCGTTCAGGACAATGACGAAGAAGAGCCTCCGCTACCGTTGATCCGTCTCAAGGTGGAATACACAGCCCCCGAGGGTGGTCAATACGACTGCGAGAACCCTCAGCGCTTTTCAAACAGGTTCATCGGCAAGGTCGCCAACACCAATGACGTAGTCTACTTCCATCGAAAGAAGGCCGGTGCCTCGAGTGAGTATCTATCCGTATGCTACTGGCTCTTCCGCAGACTAACTCTCGTTCAGGACGCAATGCCGGCACTGACGTTCCCGAAATGCTGGAGGAGACATTAGGCCTCGATACTGTCAAAGTTGAGGCCCTAGTGCAGGAGTTCCTGATGGCTCAGTCTCTCAAGATCCTGCCAACGGCACCTTTCGGTGATGCCGTTAACCAGTTTGTCAACAAAGACGACAAGCACGCCATGGAGGAGTTTGTGAGCGAGTCTCTGGCCGGACAAGTCAAACAGATGCTCAGCCTCGACTCGGATGAGGAAGATCTCGACAACGCCATGGAGGCTTATCGGGCCAAGCTCGAGGAGCAGTTCTCCAAGGGAGCTCTGAAGAGGACGACGAAGCGCACCGTCAAGCCGAAGCCGGATGAATGGGATTCGGACTTGGATGGACACTGGGAAGACCAGCCTGGTGTAGTTGAGACCGAGACCGTGACTGGAGCACCTGTCAGGTCACGGAGGGCACAAACACGGGATGATGACGATGATTTGATGGGCATGGAGGATGAGCCAGCGGCTCGTCCAGCACCAGCCAAAAAGGCAGCCACCACCCGAGCCGCAAAGGCGGCTCCGGCCAAGAAAGCTCCGGCCAAGAAGGCGCCCGCCAAGAAAGCACCTGCTCGAGGCCGCAAAAAGGCTGTGTTTGAGGAGGAATCCGAGGAGGAGGACGTGGTGATGGACGATGACTTTGAAGAGCCACCCGCGCCCACTCGCGCTAAAAGGTCTCAGCCCGCCCGTGCGGCCCCGAAAGGTCGCCAGACGAAGCTCAACTTCTCACAAGCCACGACCTCGCAGGCTGCAGTCGAGATCAGTGATGATGAGATCTCTGACGATGATGCCTTTGAGCCTGCGCCGGTAACTACCCGTTCCAGACGGAGATAGTCGGCTGCTCAGGAGTAGTTTCACGGTTGGTGAGGTTCCGCCGCGGGCCTGATCAAAGGGACACCGTCAGTGTGATTAAAAAACTTTCATCGAGACATTTGGAGGTCTCGTGCATTTGGCCATCTGGAGTCGAGGGAGCGGGGGTTTGCTTTGCCTTAGATCGATCAACCTAAGATACCACGTCGCGAATGACAGGAAATTTTGACTCTTGACATTTTATTTGCAACACTCTAGATCATCTCTTGGCTTCTCTTTTTGAGTCTATGTTATGACATTCACGTTGCCTATCACGGCCATGCTCTTGACTTTGAGTGGGACGCAAGCACGCTCCCTACATCTGCGCATGGAGTATTGTTCGGCGTCACACTAGTGGCGAACCACTCGTACCATTTTCCCTGCGTGGCTCAACGTATATTACACTCCGTCCATGGTTCGTGAGAACTTACGGAGTGTCTCCTGCATTCTCGGCCAGTCTCGCTATCATACCCGCGGGCCGCGTTCACGCTGGCTACGGTGCCCACAAAGATGGACCAACGTTATACGCTCATCGAACTCGACTTTCGTGAGCTTTACAAGGCGAACGGTCGCTAGTTGTGATGAGGAATGTTGGGCGTTTTCCTAGAGCTAGATAGTATTGATAATAATAAAAACGCCAGGGCACCGCCGGTGTATGTTTTCGAGTTGATCAGCTTCGTGGCGAGACGGTATGCTACAGCATCGTGAGCATGTTGTATTCCATGTGGGATGTTGCTACCGGCCTGCTCTTTCACGCTTTTCTTTTGTTTATGAATCGCCACCGCCGATTTCCTGCCGCCGTCGTTCGTCTCAACCAACCCAAAGGCTAGCCATGGCTCGTTTGATTGAACCAATCCCCCTCGCCCTTGGACGCGTTGAACCGGTGGCTGAAAGCGGCTGTGGCCTCCCCGAAGGTCTTTGATCGGCTTCATGGTTCCAAACGCCGGCCGCGGCGCATCGACCACTGACTCTGTCCTTGATCTTATATCGATCTTGGTGTCAGTATGTGCATGGGGAAAAAAGGGGCGGGGGCTGCGTGGAGGTCGAATCGTCTTCAAGAGGTCCAAGTTTGGGTCCCCGTTGGATTTCCTCTCAAAGGGAAATGGATCCCGCGGCAATGCTGCATTGTAGAAACCGACACCCGATCCAACCTACCATCGTCTCCCTATCGAAACAAGAAGGACGCTATCGTACTATCCTTCTCAGCATATTAGCTTTCGTCCAGGACCGGATGACGATAGACTCTCTCGAAGACATCCGTGAGTGAGCAAAGTGAGCTTTGTATTATGGTTGTGTACTTACTGTGCATCATGCTTGCCTCTTTCCTTGAAGGAGCCGGCTCGTCTTATATAACCTTAACCCCTGGAAATCGTCTGCCTTCATGTGTACACTATTTCGTCTGTTCTCAAGGACCAAACTTAGAACCAGTGACACCTACCGGGAGGTTCAAACTGTAACCCCTAGTCCCCTGTGGCCCAGCGGCAATAACCGTCATCTACTCGACGATAGCTGTAAGTACTACACGTCTTGGTGGTGGCATTGACGACATTAGGTGTGTCTTATAGCCTCCTGCCTTGCATCACCCTACGACGAATGTACAGCGCCGCGGTATACAGTCCATCTCTGGCATGCCTATTCGATGCCAAAGCTTATGTGGCCGGAACCCAATGTTCCTCAATACACACCCTTCCAGATCGTGACGAGAACGTTCAAGTAGCAATATGTAGAACAGAGAAGCCGGCATCTCCATAGCTATCAACGTTTAGCTAAACTTACAGTCCTGCTCCGGGCTTTCTCCTACGCGTTGCTGATAAGACAGGCCCGTTTCAAGCCCGGTGTTGTCTAGCTAACAAAATTCTTGCCCCGAGAAGACTGCGAGCGTCCTACTTTGTGTAAGAGATGAACTGCGCCCAGGGCGACGAGAGCCGGTTGAGGTTGAAGAAGCAGCCGTCCTGCGGGCAGACCGGCCGTGAGTGTGGTGGATTTACCTCGACGGCGCTCAACTGGGGAGCTCCAACTCGAGGAGCCCCACGTCCGGAAGATTCGGGTGTCAAGTCGAAAGGGGGCTCCTCCTCAGAGACGCTGGCAGCATGCGTGGCCATGGCATAACGATGACCAACTGTGTTCGGGCGACTCACTCGGGAGGAAAAGGCCGCCCGCAGCTCTCAAAACCGGGCATCATCAAACCACAACCCCAAATGCTGCAACAGGATGGTCGTAATCACACGGCTCATTTGCACTGCCTCATCGTCCCCGTTCAGCTCATCATGCGGTGTCGACCTAGATCCAACAGCGCCGACTACCGGTATGATTCATGAATGTAACGACTGATGCTTGTCCTCTCTAAAAAGCCGGCACCGTCAAGCTTTTCCCCATCATTGCGACCCGGATTTCGGGAAGGCTCAGCAGCGGATGCTGATCTTACGAGCCGACTCAGCAGCAATTGCCCCTAGGTTCGCATCCATGGAATGCCTCGTCTAAGCATGACTCGAACGCCGCGCTACGTCCCAGCAACTCACGAGCGAGAAAACAACTTTAGGAGGATTCTGGCCCCTTACAATCTAAGAGAGTCCCTTGGGGTAATTTTGACGAGGGCAGCTCGGGCAGCACAAACGCGGCGTGCAGAAATGTGCAGGAGGTCGCGAGGACCGTTCTGCCTCGATCTTGGGGCGTAATCATGACTGCCGTTAATACCCATGAGCAAATCGCCCACGTGAGGGTAGGAAGCGCTCATCAAAATCACCGGAGATTTGCCCCATAAACCAAGCCAGAGAAAGACCACCGCGGAGCCTATTCCGAGGGAGAGCCTCACAGGATCCAAGGACCTGCACGCCCTTCCCTACTCACGCCCTCTCAAGCTGTCCCTCCCACCCCCCCTTTCGACGCGTTCGGCTAGTCCTGCGGTCACAATCATCACGATCTCATTTCGCGGGAGTTCGGCTTCTTGAACCGCTGAAGGAACGTGGGTGGGGTTACAACAAGTAAATCAAAAGTATGTCCACTTTGAGCCTTGAATGGGTCCGTCGGACTGGGCCGGACGGGGTAGCCTCAGGAGCCCTTTTCGCCTGCCACCTTTCTGTTTTAAGGGCGCAAAACCCTTTCAACCTTTCCACACTAGGTCCCGACGGTGCCACGAAACAAGGACCCTTGTTTGTTGCTAGAAAATGAGCGGTTCCATGAGGCCTTGGAGGCCATGCTTACATTTATATCGTGGCGGTTCACCGGTGCCCTCATGGCCCATGTCGAAGCACTCTCCATAGGTACATAGCCGATGAGCCTGAGCCTCCGTGATTCTGCCACGGAACCGCGGTCAAAATGTAGCTCTTGGATATTTTCGTCGGCTCCACGGGTCTACTGTACAGCTTCAGAGCATGACACTGATTGGTTTCATAATGTGAGGTCGCACAGGTCAAAGGTATGCCAGCCAACAATCAAACCGGCATACAGACAGTACCTCAGTGTGCGGGCCTGCAAGTTGTGGAGGGCCTCCGACTACCCGGCACCGGGCCGCCGATAGACCACACGTGGAATAGTCTTCTTCGGGATTCTCAGACAACTGCCATTACCTTGCCGAGAAACCGATATCATCTGAGAGCTGACGTTACAAGACCAGAGATTATTACCGTTTGACCGATTGACCGGCACCTCTTGGTACATGGTCATTTCACATCCGCTAAATAGGGTTGACAGGTCCATTTCGGTGATGAGTGAGTACACAACGAAACCCTCGGCTCCCACTCCACAGGCAATCCAGCAGCTGCGCATCGAAGACAGTACGTACCAGATTGATTACGAGGCTTCGACTGAACCATGGTGATGGACCCTGGGCATGCCCCATCGGTATGATCTCCGCTTCCCGCCGTGCATAGGCGGAATATGCAGCCTCGTTTCGTCACATCGATCACGCGCGCAGGTGACCGAGGTTCATGGCGATCTGCGGTTGATCGAACCAAGCTTACACACAATACCCAGACGATGAACTCATGAGCGCTTCCAGAAACTTCTCGAAGGTGCAAGTCTGAGCTCTCAGCATGAAAGAGCCAGTGGGCACTCTGGGGTTTATCAGACTGCCAATCTTGAGCAGTACATGGGTATCGCCAACAACGTGTAGCCATAGGCATGGTGCAGCGGTGTTGCCACGCAGTATGTCAAAAAAAAAAAAAAAAAAAGAAGCATACCCGAGTAAACAGCACAGCCAGGCACAGTGTAAATGCTCGTCTTCTTGTATCGTATCTGCCTGGCGTGATTTCACGATGACCGCAGTTTATGCAGCGAGTGTAGAGAAAGCTTCTTCTAGGAAACCCCGCTTTAGGAAATCATATGGAACAATAAAGAATGTTGTGCACCAACCAGGCCATCGCTAATCAGAACTCTACCTAATACAGGATGATCTAGGGTCATGTTACGAACGCGCCATTTGACATTGACTGGGGCTGGTGACGGCGACTGAACCTAAACCGAGACACGGGGCACTTGCCCGAGATCTTGTATTGATAGGGCGCCTTCGTGGAACGCATGCCTGCCCGACGAGTTGTCGGGATGTCCCGTACAGGGTGGTAAGCCTGTTGTTGCCGTTCGCGGCGAAGGCAGTCTTTGTGAAATGTTGAACGAGCCAAGCCACCAACTTACCATGTGCGATGCTGGACTAATGTTGTCGAGAACTTCTGGGTACTCCAGAGGGAGGACAGCTAGGCGAAAACGTGAAGTGCATGCCTGAGCTGATGGGGTTTTCGTGCAAAACCAGAGTGGAGAGAGCCTGTTGTACGGACGCTGTCCACCTACAGTGAAGCAAGCAGTTGATCCTTGACTATCCGTAGATGCAACGTCCTTTTCGAGGGGATGCTGGTACTGAGGTACGTAGTCCAGGCGGTCCCTCTTAAGGTCGCACAGGTACACAATAATACTCTAACACAGTTGGAAAAACACAGTAAAAGTATCATGCCCAATACTTCAATACGATAATAGAGAGGGGATGCTGGTACGTCCCGGAGAAGTAGTGAGCGGTTTGGCGTCTCCTTCCCCGAGGGGGGGATTTCGTGAGATTCTATGTGAGGATCAGAGGAGACAGACCGGGCCTAGTTAGTGAGCCTGTACACTAGGGAGGATCGCAAGGCAGACTGACGAGTCGGGGCGGCTCCGGAGACATTGGCTGCGACGGCGCACCGGTCGGTGGGTAAGATTAAGCTCCATCCCCATCTTGCATCCCATGAACGGCAGGGATGTCGGACGGGGATGCGGAGCTTGGGACGCAAGGGTCCGGCACATTTACCTATGGAAGACGAGCGTCGCTCGATGGCGCGTGTGCCGTTTTTTGTGCGACGGTGCACCCCGGTGTTCCATCCCGCTGTGCGATGCACAGTTCAAGCCGGGCGAAGCTCAGGCCCGACTTTATCGTGGCTTGATCGTGAATCATGCCAGGCTGAATATCCTTCCTGCATCCTGCATTCGACCGCACAACCTTGGAGATGGAGGACCTTCCAGAATGTGTAGCAGATTGTGACCGACTCGTAGCCATTGGCCCCAACGGGGTGGGGGGTTAAAATTGCGGCGCTGGATCATGACAGCCCCTGTAGGTCAATTTGGAAAAGGGGTTAGGCGATGGCCACAAGCGGTCAGCATCACCCACTGTCTGTTCTTTGCCAGGGCATCGTGTCGCCGCGCCAGGGGCAAGAAAAAGGGGTTCACGAACCCTGGGACATTACCATGGAAATGACGGCCATGGTATGGAACTTTGGAAGCAGTGGAGAGCAGTGGAAGCGTCTCCAGGCTCGTCGCCTTATGTACCTGTAGCCTTGTCGATCCGGCTCTGGCCTGGGGCGTTGCTCGCCAATTGACGCGATTGAGACGTCAGACGGGCTCTTCGCTGCCTTGAAGTCGACAGCTACTGGTAGGGGATCGACGATAGCTAGGCGTGTAGACTAATAGCTTTAGGCACAATGTGACGGGGGTTCCTGTGCAAGGCAAAATCGGGTTGGCGTCGATGAAGAGCCGAGTGGCGCGGCATGTACACAGGGGTAACTCGTATTGTGGTTTCCTCTGCGTGTGTAATTGCTTTTGAAGGCAACAAGACGGTAGCCAGCTCCGGTGCTACAAGTATCTGTGGGCTACCCAAGCTTGCAGTGCACCCCCACCGAGAGCTGGGTATGCAGCGTGCAAGGAGGTGCCATTGCTGCGGCAGCAGAGGGTGGTACGGATGAAGACGCAGGTTCGTGTTACCTTGAGGCTGGCGGGTGGACAACCTGTAAGCCAGAACATGTAGCAAAATTGTCTGGCTGAGCAGCATTGATACACAAGACGACATTTGGCTGCGCGCGTCCGACTATCACAGGCATTCTCAACATGTTCTATGGCATGGTTGGATGCGCCGGTGAACCAATGCTGAAAGCGCATATGCAGAGAGGAGAAAATCATGAAAGCGGGCGCGGTGTGGACGCGGTGATTGTGATCGGGTAAACCAAGACCCTCCCCCTCTTGGTCAAGCCACGCACACCTGATCCCGCGTCCGAGGTGGTGGATCGCCAGATGGACAGATGCAACAAGTAGGAAACCGACCCGTGGTAGTGGCCGTGCCGGCGGTGCCTCACTATTGGTGAAACGGAACAAGGCGGGAGCATTTGTGCAGCCAGCCAGCGTACTCGAAAATTGGGCGTATGGCCGGCCTATCGATATCGGATTGCCCTAGCAGCAGCTCGTATCTCAGTATAGGTAGAGAGAGAGAAAGGCGCGGGGGCTTTTTGTAAGGGACCAATTTACCTAAGATATACGATGCAGAAGGAAGAAAGATGGCATGTTGCGTGGAACGTGCTGTTGTGCTTGGTGGACGCTGTGAGGAGTCAGGAGTCAGGACATTTGAAGAGAAGGCGATTGAGTGGAGAACAAATTCCACCATGACGTTGAAGCACGCAGGACCACGTGCAAACAAGCCCAAGCCGAGCGTTGGTCGAGCTGTCGGAGGCGGGAAGCGGAATCCAAGGGTAGGTAGTCAGTTGATGATGTTGACCCAGTCGAGTGCGGACGAAGAAGACAAGACAAGACAAGGCAGGCGTCGTGTCGGGAATGGACATGGCTCTCTTTCTCCATGAGAGAGAGGAGAGGTCGACATGGGCGTCGAGAATGATTCGGAGGCCAAGCAAGACCAGACAAGAGTCCAAAGCAAATGCATGTCTCGCCCCTGCCGGTTCGTATGGATTTGGATTGGTGCGCGCGCGAGAGTATGTATAGTGCCTGGTAGGTACCGAAGCAAACGTGGAGAGGCCATCGGTATTCTGGACACCGCCATTGGCTGCAGCTCGAGCTGCATCTGGGGAGTGTGCCCTGCACCTCCCTCTCCCACTTTCTGCACAACACCGTCAACACGACGACTGCGGTGCTGCTGATGCTGCAGGCAGGCACGCACACATTAGGTAGGTAGGTAGCCTGGACTCTTGTTGCTTCTCACCAACTCGCGCAGCCGGGCCACTCTAATTGACCGATGGCGCCGTGTGAAGTGAACTGTGTGGACTGGGCGTCAAGGTTTAGTTTCCTGCAAGTCAAACTCCAAAAATCGTCCTTCCATCGCATTTGAATCGATGTAGCTAGTAGCCCCCTCGGGTGATTCCAATGCCAATTGGAAATACTCACGATGGGGACACAGAAAAAGGTTGATTCAGATGCCGTGTTCCTTTTGTTTTTCGCTGTTTCGGGCTGGGGATCAGCAGTGCAGTGCAAACAAACCAAGGCACTCGACGACACCCCTGGACTAAGGAACATACGAACCATTCCGCCCTCGCGTGTGTTCATCTGATGAGCGGTTGTTGTCCTGGAACCATGGCCATGAGCAAGTACTTTTTTCGTTCGCGACACTTGACACTTTGGGGGGAGTCCTTTCCGTTGGGGTGGGAGCTAATTGATTATCTGTATTCCTAAGACAGTTACCATGGAAAGGTTAGGTAGGTAGGTAGGTACCTCTCGCTGTGCTCCGACGGCACGGTGCAAAAAGAACACACATTGTGACGCGATCGCACTGCCGCTGCTGGTCGGTCTGGCCAGCCCGGCTAGTCATGGCCGCACAGCTCGGGTGCAGATGTCCGGGACGATTTGTGGGATCTAGTGCGTGTTTCCCAGCAACGCACGGCACGATCCATAGTCGTGGACCATTCAGGACAGGAGACGAACACGACAGGCTTCTTCCCTCTTTCTATTTGGCACTTGACACCAACAGATCGCTGCCAGCGCCGGCAAACCACTAGTGGCTGAACAGCCGCCATCATCGCGACCGTCCGCAGCTGACACTGTGTTAGCGTCGTGCCTTCCTGCCTGCCGTGCCCACCACACAGTCTAGGCCCTTGGGCCCTGGGCCGTTCCTTCCCTCATGGCACCCGACACCACCACACCTACTTAGGTACCTAGAAGCCCGTCCGTGGTCCCCATGCCACCTTCCCGTCCCTTCCCTCTCCAAATGCGACAACTACAAACATCATCCATATGCATCGTGAGAAGGTGCAACTGCGGCTGCAACCTTGATTGCGATTGCGATTGCGATTGCAACTGTACAGCCTGGGTTGATTGCGACCCCTTGGTCATTCCGTCCCTCTCCATCCCTTCTACCTCTCCAAAGGTACTTGAACAAACACAAAACACAGCCATGCGTGTGTGTACCTTTGATATATCTACTACTCCTTACGGCACTGGGCAGATGGGTAGAAAAGACACTTGCTCGCTTCGCCCCTTTTTCTGTTCTCCTCCTCGGGTCTCGTCGTAGTCGCTTCGCTTCGCTTCACTTCACTTCACTGCCCTGCCCCCCCCTCGCACCCCCTAGCAGAGGTGAAGCTCCAATATCCGTCGAGGATCCCCTTCTTCGATGCGACCCTTCTTACATGTTCCGGCTTCATCACGGGCTCGTTGTCTGCCCGCCGCCGCCGTCGGAGCCGACTGACGTCTCACGGGCTATCTAGGTAGGTATGATGAAAAGTCTGGAGAGATGGGCCCGGTTTTCTCGTAAGGATTGTCTTCCGAAGGGTGGGTTTCCTTGCCCATCTGCTATCCGAGACCTAGGGTACGGGCACAAGTGAGCATGGGCACAGCATGGCATTTTGGCTTCCATTTCCCATCGACCTTGGGCACGGGTGCCTCGCAGTCGCAGACTGTATCGCGTACCAGATGTCGCTCGTCCCTAGCCATCTCCTTTCCCTTTCTCGTTTGGTCGAGGCTACACGACAAAACTCGCACGCGACAGACCGACACAAGACGAGACGACACGAGACGAGCCCTTCCTCTCCATGTCCACCAGCACCCTATCCACTCACCATGCAGACCGCACCGCACACTTTTTGCCGGGGGTACCTGGCTTCGCGGTATCCGACTTGACCGTTTTTTTTCCTTCCTCTTTCCCTCTCCTCTCTCTCTTCTCTCTCTCCCGTTCTCATTCTTTCTCGTCCATCCTTCCGCTTGCTTGCGCCGGGCAACGGGGGACCTTCACTCAGAGCCACACGCTGTCATTGTCTGTCAAGGAAAGGGGGGGGATGGGCTGGAAGGTCAGAGAGTCAGTGCCGGTGTCAAGACACAGGTCCTTCTTCTCGCATCGACGACACTCTCTAGGAGGTACCTAAGTCGCAAAGCCGAAAGGTACATCAGCAGAAGACGCCTCGAGCACAAGGCTGTTGCGGACTTGCCAAAGTTTGCCGACCTCGTAACACCTTTATTCAGAGCTAGGTACCTACGACAAAGAAGCCTGGGCGGGCTGCAATGGCCATGGGCATGGCAAGGTCATAGCCCCATCCGTGATATTGCAACCCAATTCTTTTTTTTTGTCTCTTTGCTAATCATCACACAACGAACCCCCCTCCCGTTAACCAGAGAACCTAGACATGAAGGATACGGACTGGGTAGGGAGGGGACATGCACAAAAAGGGACATGACCAGCGCCAAAGTCAACCCGGTCAACAAGTCTCAAGTCCACCACAATGATAGAACAGACCTTTTAGCGACTGCTGGCGGTCAATGATTCCGCAGGCGTTCCCAGCAAGCCGATTGACCCTAGATGCCGTGGACCCCCATTTATTGCAGAGACATGGGCCAGTTGTTGTCTGATGAGCCACCTACCTACCCGACCTGGTTGGTACCTACCGAGGTACCAAATGTGGTTTACCTGCCTACCTTACCTTACCTTACCTTCTTAGCACAACAGCGGGTAAAGAATGCCTGCCTGGTGACGAGATAAGGTCTGCGCATTCGCCGTAGGAGAGACCTGGTCGAACTTGAAGGGAGGAAGCCAGGTCATTGAATGGATGGCTAGCACCACGTCGTTGTGCTTGGCTGGCAAGTCAGTCGTTGGGGAGAAAAGGTACCTTGGACTCGGTACACTTTCCATCAGGGCGTTTTCCTTCTGGCGGGAGTGACAGTCCCCGCAGCCGGTCGCGTTGAAGGGGCCATTTGGCCCTGTCAGTCAGTGTCAAGCTCTGGCCCCCCCGGGTCCTTCGTCACCTGGCCTGTGTGTTACTTTGTAGGTACCAATGCCCATTTGCACATTTAGTCCACCGCTTCTCTCGGCCGGATAGGGACGTGCTTATCAGTACCAACCGTCGGAGTGCTCTCGACTGTGATCAGAGAGAGAGAGAGAGCGAGAGAGTAATGGTCACACTGTAAAAGCTGCAGAGGGTCAGACATACTGCCAATCTGTCTAGGTAGACACCTACGCAGTAGACAACCTTAGCCGATCGCCTGGGTCGGTACTGCCGTGCCACCTGGCCCCGGCCCTGCCCTGCCCCCATATTCTCTGTACTGTATCCGTAGGCACTCAGGCACCTCTACATACCTGCTTGGGTACCTAGGTACTCTGTCCCTGGCTACCTACCTACCCAAGAGCCCCAAGAGTGAGAAAAGTCCAAAGTCGCTTTCTCCTTACCGTCCCTGATCCTTCCCCACTCCCTCCCCTGATGCCCTGACCTTCTTGTCGCCTTCTGCCGTTGCCACATACATTTTCTCACACCCCCCCCCCCCGTTGGCTGGTACCCGTCCTCCCTGTGGGCCTCTTCATCAGCTGCGTCCACTATCCGTTGTCGACAACGACGAGGGGAAAGAAATACTGGAAAGCAGATAGGAGGGGGGATGGAGAGAAGCTCCCCTTTTTAGCCTGCTCTCTTCAGCTTTTTTTTTTTTTTTGCTGCAACAATTTTTTTCCCCTCGTCGCTTGATCGTCCCATCCATCCTCTTCTTAACCTTCCCCTTAACCCTCCTTCCCTCTCTTTTCCCTTCCCCTCGCTCTTGGATATTTGAGCCTCAACACCAGGCGAAAAGCAGCAGCGCCTGTCGTAATTCCTTCACCTCCCCTCACCTCACCTCCTCTCCCCCCCCCTCCCCCCCTTCCTATTGCCACTGTGCTCTATCTTCTTCCTCTACATTCCCGTTTCGCCTCCCAACACCACGACCCATACATACCATCCACCAACGCCAACCACACACATCCTTTGCGCGCGCCTTTCCTCCACCCCCTCAAAGGCGCACACCCAGGCTTGTCTGCGACTGCGACTGCATCTGTCTCTGTGCTGCTGCGCTGCGTCTTCGGCGGAGAAACGAGAGCAAGCGAGCGAAAAGCAAGCACCGACCCATCTGCGCCCTTCCCGCAAAGCCCGCAACACCCAATCCAAATTCAATATTCAATACATACCAATCCCGCATACGGCTTCCCGCCGGCTACTTCCCGTACTCTCTCATCTCGCCTTCCCACGCCCCTACATAACATCCGCCACGACATTTGTTATCCCTTCCCCTTCTTCCCCTTGGCCACAGTGTGCGACTACTTTGCCGTTCGCATACTACCGCTCAATTTTTCTGTCCCGTCTCTGGGGACCTGCACGACTACGACGAGCAATCCCAACGAGCGAACGGCTATTCATCAGAGAAAGAAGGAACAAAAAAGGAGGAAATTTGACGACGACGACCACGACCACGACGACGAAAAAGAAGAATTCCTCCCGGTTTTCTATTGCAGGCCGCCTCGCGTATCTGGCGAGCTGCATTCTATTCCTGCTTCGCATACTGCATCTGCATTGCCTATCAATTCGGACGTTGATTTTCCCCTACCACAACACGTCAGTCTTTTGTCGAGGGCATTTTTTTCACGCTGCATTTGCCAACTGCCCCTTGCCAACCTGCATCCCCCTCCCACATACGCATACCAACAACTCCATCCTCAACCAATCTCCCACACCACTCCCTAGCCGGCACATCACATTACAGTCACTGGATTTCGACCCAGTAGCTGCTAGTCGTCGGGACTCGATCTCAAAAGAAAACAATGAGCCAGCAACAACACGACATGTATCTCGACTATTCAGCCCCCCCAAATCGCTCACCGAGCTCCTCGAGGGCGTATGCGGGCGGCTTCCAATCTGGCCTCTCCCTCCCCCGTCAGGCCCAGCGTCCTTACGACAACGGCTTGGGCTCTTCTGCCCTATTCCCGTCCGACCGTCTTGGTTACAACCCTAGAGCCATGGATCAAATGTCCGCCAATGGAATGCCCGGGGGATACATGCTGGACAACAGCCAGGCATGGAACTACAACGCTGGTGGTGTTGCGACCGTCAACGGCGCCATGAATGGCGCCAACAGACAGAGGAGCGTCAATCGCCGAGCCGCCCTGCCCACAGTAAGTCCTTTTTTTTCCCTTCTCCTTTTTCGATGCCCTGCAACCATTCATGTTCACTGTGGCTGTAAACTGATCTCCGCCCTTGCAGAACTGGACCGACCAAAGTATTGGTATGCACGGGTCATACGGATCCAGCATCAACGGCGGAATGTCGAACGGTCTTCGCTACGATGGACAAGGCGACATGCGACCCAGCTCACAAACAGAGGAGCAGCTGATCCCCACTGCCATTGTTATCAAGAACATTCCCTTTGCTGTGCGCAAAGAGACCCTTGCTGCCGTCATGTTGGAGATGCATCTTCCTCAGCCGTATGCCTTCAACTACCACTTTGACAACGGCGTCTTCCGCGGTTTGGCCTTTGCCAACTTCCAGTCTCCCGAAGACACTAAGATTGTGATCGATGCCATGAACGGCATGGAAGTTCACGGCCGCAAGCTGAGGGTCGAGTACAAGAAGATGTTGCCGGAGGCCGAGCGAGAGCGCATTGAACGTGAGAAGAGGGAGAGGCGCGGACAGCTCGAGGAGCAGCACCGCGCCCCGATGCTGCACCAGCAGCCTTCGTTGCAGACTCTGAACAGTGTCTCGAGCAACCCGCCCCGTGGTCCGCTGGGTAAGTCGAGCTTGCTCCACCGCGTCATGCGCGTATACTGACTTCCGAAACAGATGGAGATATTGACCTGAATGACCCCGAGACTCTCGAATTCTACACCGAGCTTACCCTTTTCAAGCGTGACACATCTCGCGAGATTCTCATCTTCCCCTCCACCGTTGCGCCCGAGCAGCGCCGACGGATTCACATCCTCGCCCACCACATGGGTCTCGAGCACAACTCTGTCGGAGAGGCCGAGTCGCGTCAGATCCACGTGGTCAAGCGACAGCTTCCGTCGCCCACGGCCCAGATTCATTCGCCCGCGGTCGGGCTGGACTATCACAAGAAGGGCCTCAGCAGAGCGGCTACCTTTGATTTCGCAGCGGACAGGGAGGCTCGCAGCGCCAGCACCAACTACTCCCATGCCATCGGCCGTCAGGGCCCAACTCTGGAGCTTCCCGGCAGCCCTGATGGAAACGGTCTTGCCAACCTCCGTGCTGCCAAGAGCTTTGCCGACCTGCGGTCTTTCAGCCCCAGCCCGTCTGCGTCCTCCTCGGGCTACCTGACGGCGATGAACGGTATTGGCAACATCCCGCAGTCGGGCAACTCGAACCCTCGCTTTGGCGACTACAATGGAGGCGTGAACCAGTCGGGACAGCTTGCTACGCCCAACCTGACGCCCACTTCCGGGACGGTTGGCACCCCCGGAACCGACAGCAGCCTCTTGAGCTCGCTCGGCGGACTCAATCTCGGATCCTACGAGTCTGCCGCTCACTCCCAGGCGCGCAGCGCCCCTGGCGCCATTGGCAGTCAGCGCCCCGGTGCCAACAGTGGCAACCGCAACGCCCCCGAGAGGCAGCCCCGAGGTCCCGAGTGGGAAACCTCTGCCGGTTTCGGCGGCCGCAACCGTTCCAACGGTCATATGCATCGCGGAAGCGGTTAGTTCACACGATGCCTCAACCCTTGGCCTGACAGAACCCCGCTCGAGGCTGACCAAAGGTAGACTCTTCAGACAATGCACCTCGCGCTGGAAGTGCCGGCGCGTCTCGATTCCACTAGACAAGATTTCTAATATCTCGCCGAGACTGCCACGACAACACGACAATGAGGACACGATTCATGACTCGCGACGCATAGAGACTACAAACGACTTTCGACGAGTTGACCAAGCCCCCACCCCCGCTCGGTAATCGACGAAAACTTCCCCTTGTGCTATATCCGCCATTGCTTTCATGATGGACACTCTCCCACATCCTACCTATACTGCTTATAATGATGATTTTGTTGGACACGAGCCTTTGGCAGCGTCATGATGTTTCGCTCGGCGGTCTCGGATTTGGTGGATAGAAAAATCCAACGTCGTGGCGGCATCCGATTCCGGATTCACGGCACCCGCCCGGCAAGGAAACCTCGGCTCATCGCTGTTTCACGACCAGAGAAGGATGAACGGAAAAGAAACCTGGATACAAGAAAAAAAAGCCTGATATGGGCAACCATTTCGACATGGCTAAAAGGCCCATGGGCGGTCCCCCTATACCCCCCTGTTTCCCCGCCATATATCCTTTCATGGCGCGCGGAAGCATATGAACCACCCTTGACGATGAATACGCTGTTACGACCTTTTTATGTCTAGATAGCTGTACCAGCATGCTCGACAAACCCCGATTCTTTTTGGATGACGAGAACATGCTCCGGCGACCATGACTATACCCACTTAATTACCGCGGTCCGGCATCACTTCAAGACCATCCAAGGCCGGAGTTGTCTTTTTTTGGTCTTTTCGTGACCAAGGCCCGTCGGAGTGTCGGGTTCAGAACAACACCAGCCCATGAGCGGCTCACTGAGAAAAAAAAAGTTGAAACAGATTTGGGACGTTGTTTCGCGCTGGCATTTCTCGTTTTGCTAATTTTTCCTTATCGGGTCCCAAGCCATCCTCTCTCTGCCTGGGTCCTTTGAAACCACGCCATCAATCCCTTTCGAGTGCGTCATCGCTCACGAACTCATCTATTCACTGTCTGATGGTGGTCCTTCGGAACACTTGGCGGAATCGTTGGCGTTGAGGCTGCATTGGGGCTGCTTGTTCGTTGTTTGTTTGATTTATTACGGCCTGTTTGTTAGAGTTTGCTATTCTTGCTGATTATTTGCCATGCATTTGCGAGCATCTTAGGAGAAGAGGACAGGACGAGATGAGTGGATGATGAATCTCGTGTCGATATGTCAGGAGACGCGCGAGATGGCAGAGTGCCAGGACTGCCAAGCATTCTATTTGCGAGCGGTAATGTACCTCGGGAATGTGGACAGTCGGAAGAGAACGAAGACTTGGAGAGAGCCGCACACACGGGGCCATTGTGCCGTTTTGCGCCTTGTTAAATATACTGCGTTTGGTTTCAGACTTTTGAGTTCTCACGATGATGAATGTTTACGACGGTTTCTTTCTGAAAAGAAAAAGTGGGAGGAGGGTCAGTTAAGATGGGGCAAGCAATGAATAAGTGACGAATGCTAGTTGAATATCGGTGGCACAATGTCGGATTTGGCAGCGCTATTTTCAACCTGACCGATATGTATTTGTCTTGTGATCAAACAACGAGTGTGAGGTTAACGTTGAACTAGAAAGGGGGGGGGGGGGGTGGTTCTTTTCGTCCTTGTCCACCCATATCAAGACCCTGAGACCAGGAGCCGACCGTGTTGCCCCCCTTCAGGAGGCCGTCAAAGGGAGTATCGCTGCACTGTCGATCCGACCTTCTCTCGACCTGAACGTCCGTGGATAGATACCCTTTGAGCGCGAAGACGGGATGGAAGGGCACGTGTCCCTCTGTGGTGTTTATCACGGTTTGAGGTCGGGGTCGTGTCGTGTATAGCATCTACCAGACGACCCATCGGTCGGTCTGATGACTGCTTTTTCATAAACATTCGTTTTTCCAGCAGGTGTATCCCATCCGCCGGCGTCCCCGGTGATTCCATTCGATGACTGTGTGTGGGCTATTTTCGCGTGCCTGATGAATCTCTAGAGGGTTTCCTTCCCAGATACCCCTCAGAGACACGCTTGCCTCGCCCCTGGATCTAGAAGGCCTTTGGGAGTCCATATAGTCCGTCATCGAACAGTTTTCGAGCAGAACGGCACATCCTGTTGGATTGAGCGCCAAGAACGCAGCAGTATCATTCACACACGCCTTCCCCCTCCCTCGGCGTACCATACAGATACTAGTAGACAAGAGGGGGAGATCCGGACAAGTCGTTGTCGTTGGGAAGGGCAAGCAAGGCAAGGATGAACAGCCCCGTGTCAACTCAAGGGCCCCGGGAGCTCTCTGCGCCCGGTTGGATCTCACATCCCACGCAAGGCATTGCTATTCGGCCCCCGGGCAACACCAAGAATCCCACCCCCCCCCCCAGCCCTTTCCCAGCCGTGGCCACCGAGGACGACCCTCGTTGCCCTCGACCACTCCAGACACTTCCGATCCCGCGTCCCAAGCGCCCCTGCCCCCAACCTCTTTCCGCCCGCTGCCGCCGCCGCTCCCGCGCCCCTAGACCTGGCGCTGCCACCGCTGCAACACCCTCGTCCGCCTCGCCTGCACGCGGCGCTGCCTCCGCTGCGGCCACCGGCTCTGCACCGGGCCCAGACGGCGCCGCGAGCGGGTGTGCTGGATGGAGTTCGACGACCAGCGCTGGAGAGGGTGGGCCGCCTGGCGCGGAAGCGTGAGGGGCGGGCCCCCGTCCCGCTCGCCGGCGTCCGAGGGCTGACGCGGGCGGCATGAGCGGCGGAGGGACTGTTGGCGGGAGTGCGACCACCCCTCCGAATGCCATCAGTTGCGGACGACGCGTCGCGGGGCGGGGGGAGTTGCGAGTGGGTTGAGGACGTCCAAAAGGGAAATGACGGGATGGTGGTTTTGATGCAACGCCCCTTTCCCCCCTTGAGAAGATGAGAAATTCCAGTACGCACATCGCCCATCACGAGTAGTAGAGAGCAAGAAAGAATTTTGCAGCCCCTCCCCATTACAGTTTTATTCAGTCTACCTAAGACCATCAGCCAAATGCCATATCCGCGCGTGCCTTGTTGAGAACCGAAACAGGAACCTCGAAATGTTATACATCGGTGAGCTGAGTGCCAGACTCGGGGCGAAGCCGCCTGCGCAGGCCCTGGAAGCGTGCAGGATGGTCTTGCAACGCCCTCACGAACAAAGAGCCCTTGGTTCTTTTGCGGCCTCTTTCAGTAACCGTGGTCCGTTCATGTCTCCAAGACGGAAAACCCAGCATGCACCCACGCCTGAGCCATTGCATGCTCTTCTTTTGTTTTTGTTTCCATAGACGTCATGAGGCAGATGATGCAACCTCTGGCGCATCTGCATCGTCCTAATCTCTGACCAGTGTTTAGGAAAGCGAAAAAGGAGCATCCCTTCAGACCGAGCCGCATCCCCTCCTAAAAAAAACACTAAAAAAAACACTAGGATCCTAAGAAAAGAGCCAACCGGGAATATCAACGTTGATTGGATTGCGAGGCGTGTCTGGATGTTTATGCCTCGAGCGCCTTGGCTTTCTTCTTTTGCTCGACCTTGAGGAGGAGCGCGCGGTTGATGTGTGGCAGGACACCACCAAAGGCAATGGTGGCACGGATCAGAGTGTCAAGCTCCTCGTCACCACGGATGGCGAGCTGCAGGTGACGGGGAGTGATACGCTTGACCTTGAGATCCTTAGCGGCGTTCTACAGGACGCGTGTTAGTCACAAGTTCGGGCAGCAATCCCGATGAGTCAACTGGATGCGCGGGATGGAGGAAAGGAGGGGAAACGTACGCCTGCAAGCTCGAGGACTTCGGCAGTGAGGTACTCGAGAACTGCAGTAACATAGACAGCAGCCTTGGCGCCGACGCGCATCTTGTTTTGGGTGTTGGCCTTGAGGAAACGCTTGACACGACCGCAGGGGAACTGGAGAGTCTGTGGTTAGCAACCTATAACGACCAGCCTGATAGAATTTGCATCGAAAGGTGCAACCCGGCCTTTGCGGCATTGGTTTCGAGCTCAACACATCCATCATGCACGCGACCAGTACATCATGACAAGTCATGTATACGACGTTGAGAAAAAATGGTCGCGCAACATTGTCATCGATGGATTTTGGCGCAATCGCGTGGGAAATCGATAGAATGAGGTTGGGCCGGTTTGAGTATTACGGCTGGGACGCGTCGAAAAGGGTGTCGTGTGTCGGTGGACGATCGATATCGGTGTGCCAAAAAACAAAGGTGCAGAAGCGGCGCATCATCAGTAGAGCACGCAACTTACCTGGAGACCAGCGCGAGCAGAGTGGCTCTGCTGCTTCTTGGGGACCTCGGCCGCAGCCTTGCCTCCGGACGTCTTTCCGCCAGACTTTCCCTTGCCGCCGGCCATTGTTGTTGGATATTGATGCGAGGGCGCGATAGATTCGGGGCGAAATAAAATTCAATGATTCGATCAAAGTGGGGATGGGATGCGCGTTGTCGAATGCAAGTTCCAAGAAGAAGAAAAAAAACAGGAACTCTCTACGCGAAGAAGGCCGGTGCGGATTTGTGTTGGAGTTGGAGGGGTTGTCGAGGGAAGCTTTGGCGGAGGTGGATGGAGATGTGCAGAAATTTAGCTGCAAGACTGGACGGTGATTGTTGTTGTTCGTCGGTGACGGCAGGAATCGAGGGCAGGGGGGCGAATGGGGAGCGAGGGAGCTTTCGGGGGCGAGCAAGAAAATCGCGGATCGGTGTGGTGTGGTGTGGTAGGTAGCTGAGGTGTCAGAGGAGGAGGGAAGGGGGTGGGTGCTGCTGCTGCTGCTGCTGCTGCTGTTGCTACTGCTCTGGTGTTCACGGTTCACGGTCCGCCAGAGAGTCTATTGCTGGTGCTGGTGCTGGTGCTGCTGCTGCTGCCGCGAGTGCTGGTGCTTCTGCCTCCCCCTCAGAGTTTGCTGATGAGCTCTTGTGCGCTCCTATTCGTCGGAGAGAGAGCTCTGTTGTGGATGGCCCGGCTGTGTTATGGCGCTAGCGGCGGATGCGCCGGGTTTCGTGGGCAAAGTGTTATGGTCGGAATATCGCGTCAGCCGAAGTAAAGCCGGCCCGCAGCCTACCTACAACCCGCGGTGGGCGGGCTGAGCGGGCGAGCGAGTGTGACTGAGTGTGTGATGAGCGAGGCAGGGGAGGATGCCGATGAACGTGTAGCACACGGCACTGCCCGCAACATGGTCGCTCTGACGAAAAGAAGATGGACAGCGCGGCAGGGATCGGCTCGAACGAGCTGCCTGGAGATTGGGAGAAGCCGTGGTTGGCAAAGAAGCACATACCTTGGGCCTTACCTACCACCTACCTTGAAGTGAGGCTCTGCAACGCATGCCAGCAGCATGCCTCGGCCAAGGCCGCTGAACTGCGACGGAATGACCAGATGAAGCTCATTGAACAATGAGAAGTAGCCTCCCTTTCAGGCTGGATCGAAATGCAGCCTGCATCGGGCCATGGATGGGGATGCGCTGCCATCTGGACAACGTCGTTGCTGATGTTGACCTTGATGTCGACGCAAAACGCAGACCGAGAAGGCGTCCCGCACGAGGCTGGTGCGCAGATTTGTGGCGTAGCTTCACGTGATGTGGCTTGAACGCCCATCCTTTGGCTCCGTCCCATTCCCTCGGATGTCCGGCTCCATAGAAATCCGGGGATTTTACTGATCTACCTAATTAGGTATGATGATGGCGCTTCCACCAGTTGTGGCCAACTGGTATTCCTTTTTCCATCCGGCCTCTCCATCTTCAATCCTCCCTTGCCCCCCCCCCCTTTCCCCCCTTGCGCCCCTCTCTCAGCGAGAGTTTGTGTACATATAATTACGTTTTTGCCAAACTCCAAAACTCTGCCCAACTATATGTGAGTCACCTGATGGCACGGACGTGTCTACGGATACACGGACAGCCTATGAGGAGGAGGGGGAGGACTGGCATTTCACTGACATCGCCCGCACGCTCGGCTGGTCGGTTGGTTGACCTCTGTCCATTTGATCGTCGACGAATACGCGCAGCGCAGTATGCTGTTTGAAGCCCAGCCTGCAGGTTAGAAACCGAAACCTCCCCTTCCCCTCACCCTCTCGCGTTTGGTTACATCGCTCCTTTTTGAGCGGCGTCCGACCTTCGCCGAGCCCAGTCAACTCGGTATAATGCGCCTTCGCCGCGTCGGCTCACAAAAGCTTGGTGTTTTCGTCGGTGGCATTGATCGTGTCGACAAAACTGCTCTCCCACCCCCAGTCACCACGAGGCATGAAGGGCCAAGCAACTGCACCGACGTCGCACACACGACACTTGTTGATTGATTAGAGTCCTGCCAGATTCCCAGTAGCTCTCCAAAATGGCAAATGTTAAGCTGACGGAATTGTGGGGGACGGCCTTGACCGCTCAATGGCTGACATTGACAAGCAAGCTCATTTCTTGAAACGTTCTTTGAAAAAGGCGGGGGGTGACTTGGCCTACACTCGGTGACTCCTGAGTCCTACCTAGGTAGCCAGGTGTTCAGCCAGCCATGGGTCCTGCTGCGAAGGGTCAGCTTCTCTCGGAGCTCTGTGCGAGGGCGACGAGGCCACCTGGTCTCGGGATCCGACTTGGCCTCCCGCGTATAACCTATCTGTGTATGTGGGTGGGTGGTCACTGGTAACTGGCAAGGGAAGAAGATGAGCTAGGGGGGGCGGCGCGGGACCCCTAAAAGTATTCGAAACGTGCGACACACCCAAAGCCTAACACCATCGACCCTAGGTTGCTAAAGTTGGACATGAAGATGCTTGGCCACGTTTTGACCTGAGGCTGACTGAGAGGTCCAAGGTGAAGCGCCATATTCGTACGGGAAGGCCTCCTGGCTCGGCCAGGCTTTTTAATACAAGGAGAGTCCTCCAAATGACTTTTTGTCGACGAACAGAAATAAACGAACAAGGTTTAGTTAGTTAAGGGGGGTGGCCGCTCTCTCTTCCGTCTCGCTGTTCTAGAATCCTAGACTTCTCGGCCAAGTTCTCTTCTATTTCACTCCCTCATCCAACTTGTCTCCACCAAATTCCATTCACAAGACCACACAAGAACGTCCGGCTCCATCAGCAAATGCCCGTACCACTCTCGTCTGACGGCCCTGACGCCCAGTAATACTTACATAGCATCGACGACCGAACGCTGGCCGGGGGCAGCCCACGGACCGGGACCCCACCTCGAACTTTCGGGGTGTCTTGGACTGCCGAGATACCTGAGTTGTGGCCTGGCGCCAGTACATCGATCGCGTACCCCTCGGGTCACTCGCTCATTCTCTCGCCATCTTCTTCCCCCCCCCCTCCTCCTCCTCCTCCTCTTGGAATCCAAGCCCCAGAACCATTTCCACCGCGTTTGCGCCGGAACACGCGCGCCGTACCAAGTCTCGGGCTCTCTCTCTCCCCTCGGCGGGGCCCCTATTAGTAGGTAGCCAACCAACCAACCTCCCTACGATCGCTGTGTGGCGATCGCCCATTCCAGTCCGTCCGTTGCGGCAGGCTCTAAAAAGGTGAGACGGGACCACTTGCAGTGTCTACCTACGGATACATAGTGCACAAAGACAAGACGTTACTGACTCTCCTCCTTCAGTCTTTTCCCACTAGCGTGTCTCTCCGGACCGCGCCTTGGTACTGGGAAACTTTGCGCTTGCTGCATACTAAAGTACCCATCGAACCCGTGCGGAAAACCCCTCTCAGGAACGAGAAAGCAACCAACCCTGCATCAGACCAAGTCGAATTAAGCCCGTTGTCTGCAAGTGGGAAAACGAAGAAGAAGAAGAAGAAGAAACGAAAAGAAAGAGCTCGGGGCGGGCTACCGTATCTCAGATTGATCACCATTCGATTGTCCTTTACCACCACTGCCGTCCCCCATCTTCATTTCCCCATCCTCTTCTTCTTTCTTCCTTTCTCTTCTTCTTCTTCATCCTCTTTTTGTTGCTGCTGCTGCTGCTTCCTGTCTGTCCCCCCTCTTCCTTCCTTCATCATATACTGAACCAGAACAATGTACTTTCGATCTTCAGCCACCGAGGCTACGATTGCAGACGTTGGCTAAGACCAGACGGACCACCCCTTTCACTCATCCCACTCGTCAGCTCACTGACCTAACCCTCGGCCGCCCACCAAACTCAACTCTTACACTCGCACACTCCCATGACCTCTATCCCTCGGCCCTCGCCCCATCTTTTCGCCTGGGATTCCCGGCGCGGCTCATAGACCCGTTTCATATCGGCCCTCTCTGTAGCACGCCGGGTTCCAACCAGTTTCAACCCTCCGTGACGAGGGGATCCCCGGTCGCCCAGCCGACCCGCAACAACACATCTCGTGCGCGCGACGGCACATAACCCGCTGGCGGTGCGCCGTCGTCGAGCCCTCCTCCAACATATCCCCCCCACCGTGCCGGGCTCACTATGGATGAGGTCGTTCGCTCGTTCGGCAGGGGCATCTCCCGTGCTGCTCGCAGCGTCCGCAAAAACGTCCAGCGAGACCAACCTTCGTCCGATACCTCATCCTCCCCGTCGGCCCCATCCCTGACCGCGGCGTCTCCCAGCGCCGAGGCCACCGCACATGCTCATGCTCATGCCCATGCACCGACATCCGCACCCGCACCGAACGCTCAACCCGATCTCGAAGCTCAACTTCCGACTCACGCGGCCGAGCCGCTTGCCGTGCCGCCTGCCGAGCCGCAGGCTTCGTCGCCTGCCCACACTGCGTCTCATAACCTGATCCTCCCTACGCTGACCCTCGGCCCATCGGCCCAACACCCTAACCACGACGACGCACCCCCTCAAGCTCTCACCGCTCACTCAACCGGCATCTCATCCACCTCTGATGATGCTCAGACCTTGACCAACAATATCACCACCCAAACCCTTACCGTCCCAGACACCCACTCTCAGCCCGTGTCGCCGTTGTCGCCTCCATCGGCTGCCCTCCACTCACCCAGCACAGCGCAGCTCTCTCCCTCATTCACTCCATCTGCCATATCTTTCGCACCGCAGATTCATCCTAATTCCCCGTCGCCCCAACCGCTCAACCTCTCAGCCGCCGCCTCGCCGGCTCAGTACATACCCTCACCCCTCGAGTCGCCCCTCCCCCTCGACCTCGAGCAGCAAATCTCCGGCAAAGATGGCGGCTCGATCCGGCCCCAGAGCGCCCGGCCTCGCACGTCCCGGTCCCGGCGTGACTCGGTCATCGAGAAAGTCGCCTCCCTCGACCCCCGCCGCCGCCCCCGCAGCATCGGCCCCAAGACGGGCAACAGCCTCATGGACCTCCCGCCCGAACTGCACCTCATGATCATCGACTACCTCGAGTTCGGCGAGCTTGAGAACCTGCGCCGCACGTGTCGCTTCTACCGCAACTTCCTCACGAAACAGACCATCCGGGACCTCTTTGGCGAACAGTTCCGCCTCGCCTTGCTGGCGCACTGCTACATCTGCCTAAAGTACGACCCCACGCGTGGAAGCCTGCTCTGGGCTGACTACAACCACCCGCGCTACCCGCTCGCCAGCAAGTGCGTCGACTGTGCGTACCAGGAGGACGAACTGGCCGTGGGCAAGAAGGTGGCCCTGGGGAACTACGCCAGCGTGTGGATCTGTCGATGGTGTGGGTACCCCGTCGCGAGCGCCGCGGCGCCCAACCAGCCCGAGTTTCACAAGGAATGCTACAGCCACTACAACAACGTGCTCCTCGTATACTTCGTCTTGGGCTGGATCCAGTTGAGTCTCGGCATCGTCGCCTCCGGGCTGTGCTGGAGGTTCTTCCGGGACGAGCTCTTGGTCTTGGTGGCTGCCATTGTAAGTTTCCCATCGTTTATCACGGACTTCGTGTGTAGAGTTGCTTTGCTGACTCGAGAGCCAGGTCAACTTTGTTTTGTTGTGGTGGTGTCTGGCCTTTCTTGTCGTCAGAGGCGAGCACAAGCGGACGTATCACTTTACTGGTGTGCTCGAAGCCGCGATCCTCGGCCTCTGGTGTTTGCCTCTTTACGTCCTTGTCAACGACGTGGAAGCCGGCGTGGAAGGGGCCTGGGACAGGAGGGTTCTCGTGACCCTGATCTTCATTATATTAAACATGTACGTCGCATCTCTCATCCTTATCCCGTCGTCAACCACCACTCACGCGCAAGCAGGGTTTTCCGCCTGTTGAACCTCCTCGGCAACATCATCCTCACGCTCGAATGGCGGCACTTCGCGCGGAAGAAGCCAAGGCTCACACCGGCCGGCCGGTTCGCTAACATGGTCATGGCCTTCCTCGTTTACTGGACCTACCCGCAGGCCGTCGAGCAGGAATATCCCCCGCAGTACCATTTCATCAACACCGGCCGACGGCGTGTCAGGAGAATCCTTGCCGAGAGGAACGCCCAGAGGCAGCGGGAGCAGCTGCAAATAATGACCATGATGTACTGAAAACGAAGATGGAAATCGCCCACCTTGGATACCTTGGACGAGTAATGTAGGTATGTGGCTGAAGGTAATGAGGGGGAATGGTAATTTTGGGGCCGGCGCTGGGCTCGATATGTGAAGCATGTACCAGATGGAATTTTGTTTTGTCTCGGAAGCGCTTGTCACACGCATCCCATACCGAGACGGCGCATTGTCATGGCGTATTGCGGCGCAAAGAAGACGGGAGGACCGTATGCATGATTACAGGTGACGATATCCTGCCCAGCAGCCTGTTGGATCATACAGCACGACATTGGCGCTGGTGATGATCCATGTTTTTTTAGCAGCGATGAAATACTCCCCTTTCCTACAAATATCCTGTTGGGAGGAAACAAAATAAGACCATAAACGTCTCCTCTCAACCGATGCACATGTTCCCAAGTGTGGGCAAACAGCCGAGTGAGCATTGGGCCTCCGGGACCATGCAAACTCACCTGATGCGTGGGCGGAAGACGTTCTCCTTGATCTCCGCTTATAAATCACTCATTCTTGTTGCTGCCAAGATACCTTGGTATATGCAACATGGCCAGGCTCACATCGCTGTCATGAAGCTTTTGGCTCTCATTGTTAGTACAGGATCGGAATCCACCTCCTTGCCGTGTCGACATTCGAGTTATGGTCTGGGCGCGTTCGAGCGCCAGAAGCGAGCCGTACGGTGTCCCGTCAACACTTCCCTCTCCAGACCGATCCGGTCCTGCAATACTTGGAGACGATCATCGAGATGACAGCCGCGAGCATGACCCCTCCACCAAAGACCCATGTCCCCTGGAACTCCCTCTGGACGTCCGCCGTCCCGTCTCCCTGCGGCCTCTGCGCTGCGCCCCCGATCGGGTTCCCGACCAACGCGCCGAAGCTGGCAATCGTGTACCCCATGCCCATCCGCGTCCCGTACTCGGACAGGTCGTCCGTCAGGTTCGCGATCGTGGCCGGCGGCAGCGACACCATGCTTCCCGAGATGAACCCGTAGACGACGGAGATGGCGATGAGCCCTGGCAGGTCGTGCGCGAAGCGGAAGAGGAAGAGCACGGTGGCGGAGCCGATGCAGCAGGGCAACATGATGGTCATGCCGCCGTACTTGTCGGCAAGCCAGTTCGGAGCCAGACGGCCGAAGAGGCTTGCGGCGTTCATGGCGCTGAGGAGGTAGAAGGAGGTGTCCGGGTCAACACCCAGGCGGATGGCGTACGCATCTACGTAGAAGAAAGGCACGTATACGGAGCCGATCATCAACGCGAAGGCTCGGGGGGTTGGTAAGCAAAACCGTTGTCGGTGGACGGGGGAGGTCAAGAGGTTGGTTTCCAGACTCACCGATACAAAAGGCAACGTAGGGAATGTCCTGGAAGTGCTTGAGGCGGAAGAGGGCGCCGCGGCGCTTGAGATTTGGCCGGAGACGCATGATTGCGATGCACACCAGCAGACTCCCGGTCACGATAAAAGCAAACACCCTAACGGCCCATGGAAAGCCGACCGAGGCGATGAGGCGCCTCTCCATTATGGGGTATACGATGCCCGCTTTGAGCGCACTCGTCAGCAACCGCCCATGTTCACCAATAGTCATCCCCAAAGCCGTCAAAACTCACCCAAACTGCTCCCCGTGGCAGCAATGCCGATGGCGATCATCCTCCTCCGCCGGAAGTACAGCGGGATGACGGCAACGCACGTCAACCCCAGCAGGCCGCTGCCGATGCCGACGCAAAAGGCCTGCGCAAGAAGAATCTGCCAGTACTGCGTGCACAGGCTGAGCATGAAGAGACCGAGGGACGTCATGGCGGTGCCGCAGACGAGGATGAAACGGAGGTAGCCCGCGTCGAGAAGCCAGCCGGCGCACACGCCGATGAGCATCATCAGAAAGATCTGGGTGGAGCCAATCCAGGCAATGGTTGATGGGTTTGTGTCTGACAAGAGCTCGTTGGAGTAGTAGGCTTGGAAAACGCCGAAAGAGTTGGTGAGACCCCTTGGGAAGGGCGCGTCAGTGCCACCGTCATGGGTGTTCCGTCTTCATGGGCAGCTGACCATGTGTTGGCGAAGAGGATCCAGCTTCCCAGGACCTGAAGCCAGGCGACGACGCCTTGATCCATGAGCAGCTCCTCCGCAACGTCTTGCACCGGCCCATCATTACTTGCCGGCGGCGTTGCCCGGTCTTTCTCCGCATCTGACGGCATGACGATCTTGAATACTTCATCGGAATCGCCGTCTTGGCTCTCTATTATGGCCATTTTGTTACGAAGGTGAAGAACAAGATCAACAAAAGAGATGATGGGAGTTTGCAGGGAAAGAGAGGCATCAGGAGGCCGGACTTGACAGCGGGTACTGGGCTTATATCAGGGCCGATGTGGCCGGTCGGTTGAGCCGCGCAGACGGGGAAGTAAGCCGAGCGTGACATTATGAAGAAGCCGACACACACACACAATGCGGACCCCTCAAAAGCACGGCTTGCATTCCTAACTATGCTAGGTCCCCTACTTCTCGCCGCATTCTCTATCCACTCGGGAAGCACTTTTTGCTCTGCCAGTGTATGTGTTATGACGGTCTGCCTGTTGTTGCCATTCTGGCCATGAAGCCTGGGCACATTGTGAGTCGACTGGGATCGGCGTGTGGCTTGGCATATTCGTGTGATTTTTATTTTATAAGCTCCATCTTATTGCTAAGCAGTGAGAGAGAGAGAGAGTCTCGTTTTCTAACCACGAGTGCAATCGCAACTGATATTCAGGGCTTGGGGTTTGGAACACCCCGGTGAGACCCTTACAGGAAGCGTCCGTTGTAGGGCCGAGCCGAGCAGAGCAAATGGAGGGGTGCAGGGGGGTGTGAGTATGTTTCCATAGGTACACCGAGATGATATTTTGCATCCCAAGCCGAGATAGGACGGGACGAATGAAAGCGAGAAGAAACAAGCCAGACTGGACGGAATGGCCACCTGACTAATAAAAACAAATATAAAATGAAAATCACTTGAGTTAGTTTAGTCCCTTGAGACGAATCGCGGCGCGATGCCCCTTCGGCTTGATCAACTTCGGCTTCGGTTACGGCCTCGGCTGACTCAATTGGATTGGACCAACCATTAATTAGTACAAGAATGAAGACGCTAACTTATTACTAAGTGGGCTAAACTAAAAGGTGCAATGTAATCAATCACCTCAAGTTTAATGATTGCTGAAAGAAAAGCAGACACGTAGGCAGGACGGATGACGATTACGCACACTATGAAGTTGCAGCAAAATTCCAAAAGAGAAGAACCCGTTGGAGTGGCTTTGCCAATCGCGGTGAGGATTTGAGCCTCACGCGGGGGTCGAACCCGCAACCTTGAGATTAAGAGTCTCACGCTCTACCGATTGAGCTAGCAAGGCGGGTCTTCTTTGTTGATGAAAACTACAACTCGAAACTCTAAGTACTTCGCGCTCCTGGCTCTCCCTCGTCCTTCTCCTCCAACAAGGGCTCCATGTTGGCCGTGAATCGTGGGTGATCTCAGAACTCGACAGGCACCCTTCCCAATTTTCTGTATTCTCCCGTCACATCATCTAGTAGGCTCGAGCTGTGACCCGTCCAGTCGTGATAGACGCCGGGACGATAAGGACTTGCACTGCGAGTGGGCCGTAATGCTCTTCGAAGCTGCTGGTTCAATCAAGCCAGCCGTCCGACTAATATCGGTCATTGACCACAATCGCCGAAGCTTCGCTGTTGGGGGCTCGTAGAGAGATGTATAAAAATCACTGGTTACGATAGTAGGTCTCCCTCAAATCATCAGTTGCCCGCATTCTGCACCTCGCCTTCGCGTCCCGTGCATGCGTCAGTGGCTGGCTATGTTTCATTCCCAAAGCTTCGCAACCCAATTCCTCAAATATGTAGAGACTGCTATGGGTGAGTCGTATGAGATAGGCTAGGTATAAATACTCAAGGTATACTCAGTTTGACATCGGTAAACCTCTTCTCCTCCACGCACGCGAGAACGAGCTCGGGCAGAGCTTCAGCTTGAAGGAACATTCTCATACTGCCGTTGAATGATGTGTCTGTGGACCAAGATAAGTTGTTCCCTTTGTTACCGTCGTGAGCCCGCTTGTGGCCTTGACTGGGGAGCAATGGGAGAATCGAACTTCCGTCAGAAGGTGAGAACGCCCATCTCAATGGAACTCAAACGTCACCCGCGGAGGTCCGCCACGGTTGTATCTCACCTTTTCAGTCACCTTCCCCCACATCAAGTCATCGTCCACCAGATAACAGCTTCCAATCAGGAGCCGATGGCTCCTCCTCGGCCGCGCAACGAACGGCATGCGGCCCCCGAAAAGGACGACGACCTCGTCGCCCGGTCGCATCATCTTGGGTCCGACACCCACCCGTCCATCGTGAGTCACGAAAGCCCGTCGATTATTCGAATACATCCGCGCTCCAGCGCCAAAAGTCTGCAGCTTTTCCTCCCGCCCCGCATGCCCGAACTCGTCCGCCGTTGGCGGAAGGCCAAACTCGGCCATCTGGGTGAGAAATGTCTCCGCAAGGTCTCGGACCTCCTCGTCGAGCTCCTCGCGTGGCCTCCGCGTGCGGTCGTCGAACAGTGGGTTGAGTCCCCCGTGCTTCTGGGTGAGGAGGTGGCTGTGCCCGATGATCGATCCCAGGACACCGGCCAGTACGGCCTTGCAGAATGCTACATCGAGCAGGCTGCCGTCTCGATATTTCCTTCCGCACCTGGGAGCAACGGGGATACCGAAAAGCTGCTCCCAAGCGTCCACGATTGTCGAAGCTGTTGCCCGCGATCCCCACTCAAAGTCGAACGTCCCACTTGTCTTCTGCACCGCGTCCACATGATACCCATGCAAGGACAAAACCTTTGGCTGCACGGGATCGTCTCGAATGGGCATGTCGTGAAGCTCAGCAAAATAGCGGAAGTGCCCGTCGCAGAGACCGGCGAGATATGCCCCCTTGAACACGAAGCAAGTCCTCTGGTCAAACCATTTCGGCACCCACGATGGATACTCCCCAGCATCCGGGTCTTCGTTATGCTGTACGTGATCAAGGACGTCCAATATCCTCGGCTGCTTCCGCATGAGAAACCGCGTCAGGTCGCAGTAAACCAAAACCGTCTCCCTTTTGTAATCTGGCCGCAGAGCCCTCGGCCGGCCAAAATTGAGATCAGGCGCGAGCCCGTTGAAAAAATTGTTGATACGCGTGAAGCCCCGACGGATCAGCCGGATGCGCCAGCTATCATTGTTATCCAAGACCTGCGTCAGCGCCAGCACGGGGTTCAGCCCCTCATCGCAGATGCCCAGCAGGGAAAACACCTTGTCGCGGTCATCGGTCGCCTGCAGCGTCCGGGTCAGTTCGAGCAGGCCGAGGAACGAGCCGATCGAGCCCTCAACTTGGGGCCGGCTCTGGGTCGTGGTCGGCTGGCGGCGCATCAGGATCAGGTTCCACAGCTCGTAAGACCGGTGTATTGAGATTTCTCCTTTCCAGCGGGCGAGGATTACTAGCGACGCGATTAGGTCAAAGAAGGACATCTCCAAGTCCTCAATCTTGGCGATTGCCCATGTCGATGCCACAACTTCTTGTACACACCAACACCGTCTAAAGTACTGCCGTTCAAATACTTCGTCCAAATGGGCCATGCAGGTCTCGGGCAGGTCGTCAAGCATGCTTCTCATCAGCTGTTGCACCGCATCGGGATCAAGTTGCTCGGCGTTCGGAGTGGGATGGGTGTATTCTCTGATCTTCGCAAGCCTCTCCGCAGCCAGAAATGCTTCTTGAGTCCCCTCGGTCTTGAGCCCCAGCCACACAATCACGCGGGCAGCATGTTTGTAAACTAGCCTCATGTATTGAACCTGGCGAGAGCGTTCATCCAAATTCGACTGGTCGATGCAGAGGGCGTCGATCCACAGTCGGCGCACCTTCGTCGGCAAGCGCAGAAAACGCAAGGCATCCTCTAGATTCGGTTTGACAGGCAAAGGATAGCCCTGAAGCCAAATGTAATCTCTCGGTTCGTCAGTGGGCTTTCCCCAAGTATAGGATAACGCCTCATAGGGAGGCGCATCTTCGATGTTGATGATCTGCAGCTGCGCTTCGAAGGGGTCATCTCCCGAGCCCGGGTGTAGGAGGAGCAGGCGTGTAAATGGTGGCGTCTGGCCCTGTTCTGAGATGGGCGGAAGGGGCTGATATCGGTACGACCTATTTTGTTCCATCATGTACATGTGTTCATTCGGTGCCGTGAATCTCTTTGTAAGTCCAGGTTGGTTGACTGGCTCCAGGAGCGAGGTTGGACCTGGGAGATTACGGCTGAATGCCTCGAGTCCCCCAGATGGTGTCACGTGTGGCTTCTCAGTGCAGGTAGTCCATCGTGAAAATCGGACATGGTTCGTCCGGCGCGGCAGGGGTACGATGCATGATGCCACTCGACTGGACGCCAGATCTCAGCTGCTGGCGCTAGATGTTAGATGCAGGATGCCTTGGACAGTGTTTGACGAGGCACTCGACAAACTGCAGTGGCACGGCCTGACGTGAACGGCATGCATAGCGATGCAGAAATAAATGGGTTAATATAAAGGCCCAACTTATTGGCCACACGAATGCTCGAAAACGACTCTCCTAGACGTTCAATCTTGAGCTGCAACCGTGCTGTCAGGCTTTGAGCCCTGGTATAAGCATTTTGGTTCTTCCGCATCCGATTCCGGGGTATCATTACAGTAAAAATAAGCTGCAGTAACGTTTGCTGCCCATTACACCCTGATACTTTCACGCCGGGGTCGTGAGCCCAAGCCCTTCCAACTACTATTGGAACTTCAAGCTGGCAGGCAGGGGGCTCTCAGCGCCAGTTGATGGTACTGGGGATCCATCCTTGCTCATCGTATTTCAGGTTCCTTCATGAAATCCGGAACAGTAAGGCCGGCTTCGAGCACGGAAAGGTCCCAGGGATCGGCAGGTTCCTCGTCCGCCCCCTCATTCGCAACCTGCTACGCGAACCCCGTTAGTGACACACCTATGAACGGATGGAGACCATACCTACATGGTGCATGTTGTCCAAGCCAACGTGGGGGGCGTCAGTGTCGGCCGCATATATCTTGATGGATCGAAGGTGGGTATCCTTTCCGTTCTGATGGTTCTCCAGTATCTGCATTTGGAACACGTAGGAAACCAGCGTGTTGCCGTCGGGGCCACCGCCGGCACCAACAACAGGAACATGTTGCCAGCCAGAGGGTTGCGACATTTCCATTGTGGCGAACTGGATGAGATTGTTCTCACTGGTGCCGGACTTGAAGATGATCTTGGTAGGAGTGTAGGACTCGTCCTCGTTGTAGTCCACAAAGAAGCGAATATCTCTGATGCCGACCCGCTTGATGAAGTATACCGTTAGCTTATGAGGTTGGGGTCCATCGGATCTATCGCCAGTTAGCAGGCCGAATTGACAGTGCTGGTAGTTGAAGCTGTAGAGCTACATACTGCCAGTAGGTCTTCAAACTATCATTGCGCAGCTGCTCAACGCCGTTGCCCTGCTTGTGGCTGCTGACGGTGAACTTCCCCAGATTGGAGATCTCCTTGAGCCCGGCGGCAAGGGGATCGAACTCAGGCTCTTCGTGATGGTCTCCGACGTGATCCGCGTTGTCGCCGTCCTCGACGCTGGTGTCGGTGCCAGATATCTCGCCGAGATCATCAAGGGGCATGCTGATGCCCTCTTCGTCAGAGTACTCCGGGATCGGCGCATTACGTAGATATTGCTCCATGTCGGCACCGGCTCTCATGGCCTCCCAGTCGACGCGCTGTGGGGGAAAGGCTTCGCCGTCGCTGGAAATATGGTCGTCTGGATGTGAGCTGCCTGGCAGATGAAATGAGTCAGCAGTTTTGTTAACCACGCAACGAAGAAATCGAATCCTATGGCAGGCCTCCCGCTTGAGCAATCATCTGAAGTCTACGGCCGGGACCGCATGAACCAGGGCGCGGGCCGGCGGATGGCCCCGGTTCTGAATCAAAGCCTCATTTGTGGATGGACTCGCCAAAACAGTCAAGCGCCGCTGGTAATCTGCTTCTCAAATGTCTGTTGCCGGAATGCGCAAATTTCGTGAGAGAACGAAAGCAAATGAAGGCCTCGTCTTTTGGGTTGCAGCCAAGGTTCTAGGACGGCTTCTCATCAAATCGCGACCGAAATGAGACCCCTGCCCAGCGAAAACCACCCTTGTTTGCTTCATTCGACGAAAAACGACACGCCCGAGCCTCCCTCGCTTGTTCCAGTAGTGCAAAGGGGGTGAATTAGATGAGAGGCTAGCAACTACGGTCGGTGGGTGCAATGGCAGCTGCAGAAGAAGCCTCAGCGCAACGATGAAGCTGGCTTTCCGAGGGAATGAAAGACGCAATTAACCCACCGTTCGGACCATGAGTTCTGGTGGCTCGGCGGTCGTAGTAGTCGTTCATCCACTGCTCTGAATGATCGGCATCCAGGTTGAGGCCGTCACGTCCGTTGCTGAGCTGCTCCGAGCTCTGCAGGTCAGGTCGTAGGCGGCTGACATGGAAGTTTCCCCGCCGTCGGTCTTCCATCTCCGGCTTCAGAATTGAGATGCACGATCCGAATCTCCAGGGTTGGTCAATATGCGCGCTCGTGAGGAAAGGGACGTGTTGATGCTCTTGCCGCGTTCATCACATCGAATCACGTGGGTCCACCGAGCTGCGTCACGTGCCTCGCTTGTCGGTAAGAGATGGCTCACCGACGCGCCATCGTCAAAAGACACCGACGAATCTTGGACGTGGAATGCCAGAATATGCGCTAAACGCTTGGGGTATCAATCCCTGTGATAAATATACTATCGTTTGATTGTGGCTTTATTTCCTGCATAGCACCTTACACACTAGTTGCGGTTGCCTTGCACATACCTCTGTGCTAGGTGTTGCAACATACCTGCAGAGGGCTCGAGATGTATCTGGCCCATTGGTGGACACCTCAATTACCCTTTACGTGGCCAAGACTCTCTGTAGTCCCAGTCCTTTTACGAGATTTCCTTGACAGCTGTTTTCAACAGCAAGTCTCCTTCCCTATTGGCACTAATATATTGGCCAAGCTAATGCATCCAAAGATTCTGCGTATCTTTACACATATCATGCAAGCGCCCGTCAAGTTATCCTGTCGGGCTCTCTAGTAGATACCGGAGGTTTTACAAGTATGAACGAAAAACTGGCATGCGCAGCCAATCACAGCACCGTCAACTTGTTTCAACAATGCAATTGAAGTTGTATTTGCCCATATACTGATGCTTTGCAGTTTCATCCTTGCCTCTGCAGTGGCATGGTACACAGTCTAGGCATCAACCGGTCAGAGTTTCAACCCCCCTCGCTCTGTTTCTCATCACCCGGCGGAGCTGTGGCCCGCGTGGCTTGCTTCGAAAGTCGGGACCGCATCTTTGATATCAGAAGGAAACATGAACAGAGCCTCGTGGCATAGTTCACACAACGATTGTCAACTATAAAGGGCGTTTACTTCCGTTCAAGGAACAAAAGCTCCTCGTCCAGACCAACACACAGCAAATTTGAGCACTTCGCATCCACTTCACAGTCACACCACTACAACGCGAAACATGAGGGCTTCAGCTCTTGTCTCGGCGCTTTCTTTCTCGAGCGCCCTTGCAACCATTGGTAGCTATCGCAAGGACAACAAGGTCTGACCTACTCACGCCTATTTGCTAATCTCACCTGGTATTGATTGGCTTGGTTCTACAGGGAAACTATGGCACTTGCCAGCAGGTCAAAAAATGGAATTATCTCAATGGCTACACCAAGACCAACCTCTGTCCCAATGACCCCGATGACGTGAAGTGCTGCTTCTACCCGGATTGCAACAGCAAAGGCTTCTGCCAGAGAGACTCACTCTCCTGCAGCGGCACCTACTCCACGCGAGTCCTCCTTGGCTCTGATTTAACACCAAAATGGACAACGGCTGACACCGCATTTCCTTAATTGTAGTGGTGACTGCCCTGGATCTTCTAGTTACCGCGTAGGTACACGCTCTGCTATGCATAGCTTCTCGACGCTGATTTGGGCCAGTGCTGTAACTTGAGGACCGGGAAGCCGCCAATCTGCAGCTGGGATGAGATGACCCGTCGTTGCATTCCCATCTGAACTGGGACCAGGGACACCTCGTGCGGCTTTAGTCGAATCTACACGGGCAGTTGAACGTAGTAGCAGAACCAACACGACTGAGACTGAGCCTGAACGTGCTGGCCTCACTGCACATGATGGAGTAGAGAGGTGGGATCGTAGTTAGTATTGACCATTACGTAGTCACTGGATGGATCAACTCACAGGAGGGATGGAATAGCTAACAGACACGAGTTTGCAAGACATTGTCACTTACCGGTCAAGCATATTCCAAGTGCTCGAGGCTGGAAGTACGCGATGAATGAGACACAACGTTGACTGATTCTCAGCAAGAGGTGCCATAACTTATCAGGTAGGCAAATAGCGAAGCTAAACAAGCAATTACATTGCATTTTTCCTGCCAGTTAAAAGAAAAAACTATGCCCATCCAATGATCAGACCATTTAAACCCCCCAAAGGTCCATCCCAAAACGCCGGCCAGAGAGATCAAGGTATCATACAGCGCATTGAACAATATGTTGATGCACATGAGGCCCAAGTGCCGTCTATGAATAAGAAATGCGACGCCGCTTGGCTTCCTAAGCACCGAGGGAGCTGCGCTTCTTCTTCAGCTTCTTCTCCTTCTTGGGCGTCTCGTCGTCCTCGTGCTTGCGCTTCTTCTTGCCGCTGTCGGTGGCCTTGACAGGTGTCTCGTCGGCCTCGCTCTCGCCCTTCTTGAGCTTCTTGAGCTCCTTTTTGCTGAAGACGACGGGCGTGCCGTCCTCGCCGAGCTGGACGTCGCCGCGCTCGAACTTGCGCTTGAACTTGGACACGCTGACACCAGCGGCCTCTGCAAGGCGCTCGTACTCCTTTTCACTGAGCTTCGCGGGTGTGCCCTTGACGCTCTTGCTCTCCTTGACAGGAGTCTCAGCAGCTGCGATGGAGACCCGCTTCTTGTCCTTCTTCTCCTTCTTCTTGTCCTTTTTGCTCTTCTTCTCCTCTTCGCTGGCGTTGTTCATCTCCTCGTCCTCTTCCTCCTCATCGCTGTCAGCGTCCTTCATCTCTTCGTCAACGACCTGAATGAGCTTCTTGGACTTCTTCTCAGGCTTGCCGTTGGTCTCGGCATCCTCGATACCATCGGCGTCGGCGTTGTACTTGCGGGACTCCTTCAGGTTGAAGCCGCCGGGGGCAGTGAGCTGACCGTCGGGGCCCACGCCGACACCCTTAGGCAGAAGAGGCTTGCCCTCCAACTTGCGGAGGAGGTTCTCGAGCTTGATGCGGCTGGTCAGGCCAAGCATGCTGCGCTCCTCCTCGTCGTCCTGGTTCTCCATGTCGCCAAGAGCGTCGACACGCAGACCCAGAGCGGTCTTGGCAGCGAGAGAACGGGCAATCTTTCCCTTGTTCTTGCCAGTGGCCTGGCCGACGAGGGAAGAGTGGTAGATGATACCGTACTTGGGTGTGTCATGCTTGGTCTTGAGAGCACGGAAGAGGGCCTTCTCGGCACCGAAAATCTGGATGGTGGACGAGGGGGCCTTGGCCAAGCTGACCAGAGAACCAGCGTGGGCGATGAGGCGGGCGCCGACGAGGTAGCCGACAAGGGCGGTCAAGTTGGGGGCAAGAGCGCGCATGCGAGTCTCCAAGTAATTGGAAAGCGAGGCACGGTATTCGGAGTAGGTAATGACCTGCTGAGCCAACAACTGAATGTTCTCCAGATCCTCAGGGGTAATCTCAGTGCCCATGGAAATCTCTGCAGCGGTCTTGACGGGGGTCTCAAGCTCCTCGGGGAGGATGTCGGAGAGATCGGCGTCGTTGAAGTCCTGGCGCATGCCAACAGCAACGACAAGGCGAGCGTAGACCAGGTTGTCGTTGAGGATCTTGGCAAGCTCGGGGAAGTGCCAGCCGTACCATTCCTTGGTGCGCATAGCGTAAACGTTGAGCTCCTTGTCGAGATCGTCTACCAGCTTGATCGCCTGGACAACCATGGCGTCGACCTTGTCGGCAGAGAACTTGAGCTTGTGTCGCGAGATGGAGTGCGACAGACCAAGGGCCATGCGGTCCATGGTCTCGGTGGTGAGGCCGGGAATCAGGGACGAAAGGTTCTCACGAACAGCACGGAACAGATCCTGGGAAGCGGCCTCGGAGACAGCCTGAATGTTCAGGTCGGGGAGCTTGCCGATGGCAGTACCGAGCTTCAGGTCGGCGACGGCAATGGAAGCCTTCTTCTCGTCCTTGAGCTCCTTGAGCAGGTTGGCGAGCAAAGGCGGGACGCGACCCTCCTTGAGACCGGCGGCTTCCTCGACGGCGACGGCGGAGCTATCGAACTTGACGAAGGACTTCAACTTGAGCCTTTGCGACAGTCAGCATTATTTTGCTAGCACGCAGTACTTCCTGCGATTGGGCCCACAAGGTTGTAACGCGTGTGCGCTGTCTCGTGCGTTTCGTGGAAATCGACTGCCATTGGCTTTCTTAAGAGCGCGACTTACATCTCGTTGATCTTCTCCGAAGAGGTAGGGCCCGAAGAGAGCTCATCGCGCTTCAAAAGCTTCTTGTCGGCAGCCTTGAACAGACCGTAGCTATGATTTTTTTTTTCGTTAGCTTCAATAAGTTCGTACTACTCTCGGGATGGTTTTCTTCTTTTTGCAAGTCAAAACGTACCCTGCCGGCGTCTCGGCGAGAACGAAGAGAGACATGTTGAATACAGTCGAAACTCTTCTAATCTAGCCTGTCGGTTCCCTCGTGTGAATTCCTCCGCTCGTGGGTGTGTAAGTTGTTGTCGGCGGAGGCAGGTTTCCAGAGCGGATTGATGGTTTGGAAATATTTTTTTCTCAATCCAAGCTCCACCAATTTTTTTCCATGCTGCAGACCTTTGGGCGGGCGCCCCACACCCAATTGGCAAGTGGGATGGCTCGGAGCGCGTAAAATCAGTTTCGCCGACGGGAGTGACTGAAAAATAAAATAGAATAAAAACCGACACCCGGGTAAACAGATGCACCGCCACAGTGGGTCTGTGCTCAGTTGGATTCGTACTGCGTAATGCTCCAAGGCGGCCGAGACTGACTGGACTGGCTGGGACCTGTTTGGCTAAGAAGAGCGAGTCCTTGAGTCAACGACCATAGCTATCTACGTCTACGCCTCCACACGACGGGCGTCACCATCTCCAGCTCTTTCTAATCGAGCATCCACGATCCTGTCAAGATGGAGGGTCTTTTTTTCAACGTCAACAGCGGGTGGGTTTTGTTTTCATGATACATGAGGTGCGCGCGGCTGGTGGCTAACGTGTTCCAGCTACATCGAGGGCATTGTTCGTGGCTACAGGAATGGCCTTCTCACGAGTTCCAACTACAGCAACCTGACGCAGTGCGAGACCATAGATGGTTAGTCTATCTCTGTCTTTGCCTCTGGTTTTCTATTCAGCGCGATGCGTGTCTGACTTGGCTCTAGACCTCAAGCTGCAACTTGGTCCTGCGTACGGCGACTTCCTCGGTAGCCTCCCTCCCAACCCCTCGACGTCAGCTCTCGCTGCTAAGACGACCGACAAACTCATCTCCGAGTTCCGCTATGTTCGCGCCAATGCTGTCGGTGCCCTCGCTCAGTTCATGGACTACCTGACCTACGGTTACATGATCGACAACGTCGCTCTGCTGATTACTGGCACCCTCCACGAACGAGACACCCGCGAGCTTCTCGAGAGATGCCACCCCCTTGGATGGTTCGAGACCATGCCCGTCCTCTGTGTCGCAACCAACGTTGAAGAGCTCTACAACAGTGTTCTCATTGAGACACCTCTTGCTCCCTACTTCAAGGGTAGTCTGAGCCATCAGGACCTTGACGAGCTGAACATTGAAATCGTTCGGAACACGTTGTACAAGAACTACCTGGAGGACTTCCACAACTTTGTCAACACCCATCCCGATATGGCTGGCTCGCCGACGGCTGATATCATGTCGGAAATCCTCGAGTTCGAGGCTGACCGCCGCGCGATTAACATCACCCTGAACTCGTTTGGCACCGAGCTGAACAAGAACGATCGCAGGAAGTTGTACCCCAGCTTTGGCAAGCTGTACCCCGAGGGAACCCTGATGCTGTCTAGAGCTGATGATTTCGAGGGAGTCCGTCTCGCAGTTGACGGCGTGACTGACTACAAGAACTTCTTTGAGGCTGCTGGCCTTGGCGGCGGTCCTTCTGGACCTGGTAACATGGGCGGCGGCTCAAGCTCAGACGGCAAAAGCCTGGAGGACATGTTTTATCAAAAGGAAATGGAGATTTCCAAGAGCGCTTTCACTCAGCAGTTCACCTTTGCCATAGTGTACGCCTGGGTGAGGCTTCGCGAGCAGGTAAGAGATCGTGGCACGCCAACATGAGACGAGATGAAGCTAATGATAAATCAGGAAATCCGCAACATCACCTGGATCGCCGAATGCATAGCCCAAAACCAGAAGGACCGGATTGGCAACTACATCAGTGTGTTCTGATTCTAATGTTTTTGGCAGTCCTGTTCTCGTACTTTTGTAGAATACCAGTTTTATCGTTTAATGTCAGGTCACCACGGCGCAAGGAGGTTGCTCAGGTTCATGACGTGGAGATCAGTATATCTTCACCGATCGCTATAGTGTACATAGAGGACAATTACAAGTCTGAATTTTACACATGTCTTCACCTCCGGCTTTCGCCTCTTTTCCCGTCGGCCTAGAAGCTGATCTGCTCCTTGTATGTCGCCGGAGAGAGACCCAGCTTCTCCAGCAAGTGCGTCCACCGCTCGCTTCCCCTCTCCCGCCTCTCCATGTACTTGAGCAGCTTCTGCCTCCTGTGGCAGAGCACTCTCAGGTTCCTCTTGTTGTGCTTGTCCTTGTAGCCGCGGTTTTGCGAGAGCTCCTGCGCCAGCTTCCTGATCTTGGCGGTCAGGATCGCAATCTGCACCTCGGAGCTACCGGTGTCTGGGCCAGCCCTCTTGGGCGGCGGCGGGGCATCGGGGTCCACGAGGGCGGACTTGGGCTTCTGCTTGAGGAAGTTGTCCGTATTGTGCCGGCCGAACTCGTCGACACATCTCTTGATGTTGGTGTGCAAAAGGATCTTTGAGTTGGCATTCTCCATGGACAGAATGCGGTTGAGGGCCTCGACCGCCTTCACATGATTCTCCTCGTGCCTTTTTTCTGCCAGCTCCTCCTCCGCAGGGTCTACGTTGTCTCGAATTTCGCTCTTGACGGGTTTAGTCAGGACGTAGGCCTTCTCTATCACGCGCTCAAGCTCTTGCTTGGTGACGAGATGGTTGAGAAGGTTTGGAGAGGTAGGGAGAGGGCGAGGCTCAGAAATAACGTTGCCCTTGTCGTCCTTGATGAGCTTCGTCGTCGGTGCCTGGCCAGCCGAGTCGAACGATTCGACAAAGGGAGTCGGGATGCCGTGGACCGGGTCGCCCCATTTCGCGTCCCTTTCCGCCTGGATCTCGCTCTGCCTCTTCTCGTTCGCGGCCTTCCTCTGCTGAGCCTGCTGGTATCGGTACGGGTCCTGCTTCGCCTTCCGCTTCTTCTCGCGCTGGGAGATGTTGGCGCTTTGGGTGACGGGGAGGAAGCTCGGGGTTGCTGGCCTCACGGCTGGGCGTAGGCACACTATGACCATCAATTAGCCATTCAATTTGATTCCTGCGTGATCCAAGGCAAATCTGAAGCTCACAGCTGGCAGTGCCTAGCCGTTGCAGGCTTTGTAATCTGGGAGGCATGGCGGCGACAGTTTCCCGTTCAATACGATCGTCGGCGTATAGAGGCGCCCATTTTTTCTCCAGAGCCCCGTCCCCCGAAATCAATGGCCCAGTCTTTCTGCGATGCTTAGGTAAGGTGACGGTCTTTTTTGACTTACCTCAGCATGTCTGGAACTGTCGCCCCGATGCAGGCTAGCTCTTCATCACGTGATAGAGATGGACCAACAAAAACTACGTACCGCCCGAGCCCCGCTAAAGGCCTTAGCGCGATGAGGGCAAGCAGTCCCACAGTCGCACGCTGCCGCACCGAGCAATTTTGTCAAATCTTTTGTCGCGAATCTGGAAACTTTACGATTTCGCAGTCTTCTCTTTCTTCCTTTCCGCACCACCACCGTCCGACACCGTCTCCCCGTGGAAGAAAGACCGAAATCGCCCAAGATGGCTCCCGCTAACCTGCCCTCGATCTTCAATGCCACTTCCCAGGACATTGAGATGCTGCTCGCAGCTCAAGCCCACCTGGGAAGCAAGAACCTCCAGGTCCATATGGAGCCCTACCTGTGGAAGACCCGTGCCGACGGTGTCAACGTGATCAACGTTGGCAAGACCTGGTAAGAGAACCTGCGCACGCGCGCGCGCGAGCTCAAGCTGCTTCAGGAGCAAGTCGGAGAGAGAGGGAGAAGGTTGGCGCGCGATTGCTGACTTGCGCACTCTCCAGGGAGAAGATTGTCCTGGCCGCCCGTATCATCGCCGCCATTGACAACCCGGCCGACATTTGCGTCATTTCTGCCCGTCCCTACGGCCAGCGTGCCGTCCTCAAGTTCGCCGCCCACACCGGCGCCGTCGCCATTGCCGGTCGTTTCACCCCCGGTTCCTTCACCAACTACATCACCCGCTCTTTCAAGGAGCCCCGCCTGATCATCGTCACCGACCCCCGTACCGATGCCCAGGCCATCAAGGAGGCTTCCTACGTCAACATCCCTGTCATCGCCCTCTGCGACACCGACTCTCCCACCGAGTACGTTGACGTCGCCATCCCCACCAACAACAAGGGTCGTCACTCTATCGGTCTTATCTGGTGGATGCTCGCCCGTGAGGTCCTCCGCCTCCGTGGCACCATCTACAACCGCGAGACCCCCTGGGACACCATGGTCGATCTCTACTTCTGTACGTTTTTTTTTTCCCTTCCCCTCGCTCACCCCGAGGCGTAGGATAGTGTGGGAAGGTTATTGAGGGGGAGACACGAGACTAACTGTATTTTCAACAATAGACCGCGACCCTGAGGCTGAGGCCGAGGAGAAGGTCGAGGAGGAGAAGCTCCCTGGCGTCGAGGAGGAGGGTGTTGCCGCTATCGAGTCCGGCTTCCCCGCCACTGGTGACTGGGACGCTCAGGCTCCTGGCTTCACCGGTGCCCAGGCTGGCACCAACTGGGACGGTGCTGGTGACGAGTGGGCCGCCGCTGGCGCTGCCCCTACCGGTGACTGGGCCGCTGCCGGTGACGCCGCTGCCGCTGCCCCCAAGGAGTCCCAGTGGTAGATTTCCCACCGTTCAGCAGGTGTCGGCATGAACGAAGGATACCCCCACACGAGCGCTGAACAGAAGGGTCCATCGGTCATCGAAACACGGTGAGACCTCTTCTACAAAATCGGCCGAACAGCATCAGAAAAAACAAGGTCATGGAATGGTAGATTATGATCGTCGCTGGTAGCAAAAATCTTCGGGCAAAAACGGGGTTCAACTTGGCTTGCACTAATGAGGGAAAGATACTCGAACCAAAAGAAAATGTGTGAAATAGTCGGCAGAACCACCACATTTTCGCGGATTGTCGTGCATGTCTTTTGGGGAGAGGGAAAGCCCTGTGTGGCCAAGAGGGGTGGACTTGATCGTTATCCCGCCCGGTTCTTGTCCCGTTGACGAAGGCTTCCTGGTCGAGAGAGAAGAAAAAAAATCATCATATGTTTGGGGACTCTGGCATGGTTCCAGGACTTGGCATCGCAATACCATATCCCGTCAACGGTCTCTCATCTTCTCTCCCCTTGGTCCAGATGTAGTGATTCGGCTTTGTCCCCCACCCCCCTATGCCGTCCTCGGCCTAAGTTGCTCTCGCCTTGAAACCTGAACACCCCGAAGCCGCTTGTAGCTTCAATCATGTGCCATCGTTACTTAATGCTCGACGATAGTCTCCCCTCTTCCATTCCCCCCCCCCTGCAATCCGACGTTGATGACAGAACCTGGGAGGTCCTGCTTATGCTTCAGCTGGCAGACGACGGCGCCCGAGTACCTCTCAGGCTTCACACGGGAGGCGGACATTGATTGAATACATCACTCACGACCAGACATGCCCACACATTGCCAGGAATCCCTCGCACGGAGCTGTGAGGGATGATCGAGGTGGCTGCCAGCCATCCCTTTGACCACCAGCACGCCTATTTTCGTTTCGCACGGACCAAGCAAGAACACTCAGGAAGGAAGTTATGTAAGCAGCTTGCTTATGTCATTGGCCATCAGCCCTTGCTATCCCCTGTAGCCGCCAAGGCACTAAAATAGGTAGCGTTGGTGGTCAAAGGGATGACCTACTGGCATGGCATGTATGCCGCCTTGGCCACAACAGACACTCTACAACTCCAATACTCACGGCCACGTCACCCCATTCTTCTCCCTCTTCCTCTTGAGAGGGCTTGCACGAACGTCCGAAAAACTAACCGTTTTGATTACCTTACATCCGAAAAACGATAGCAACCTCACCATCCGCTACTTGCCTGTACAGGGCTAGGGGTCGAAGCCTGTCCAATAGGGAGGGGGCCTTTATCACGTCACAGAGTCGAACGTCAAGAATGCGGTCTCAGAAAGCTTGTAGATCTCATGGTATTTGTCTGATTCACTCGCCTTCTAGAGTCGATTAGAGACTCGAACATGCAAAAGGGGTATTGAACATTACTCGAGAAGCCTCAAGCCCAGGAAGCCCAACATGTATGTCCCTCTCTCCCTTCCAAAACAAAAAAAAAGGAAGAAAGGAAAAACAAAGGGGGGGCGGGGGAGACCGAAAAAAGCAAACCGTAAAGCAAGAATAAAACTCCAGTGTCCTTCTCAACTCCCATGCTTCCGATGCGGTCGCTCGCTCGCTCAAATGACGCTAAGTGAGGGGTATAGACCACCGCTTTCTATGTGCATGCATGGACCAGCCGTGGCCAGATCTTCACCTCCCCCATCTCTCCTCCGATTCTTGAGCCTCAGTGCTCGTGTGATACCGTGATGGCATTATCAATACAGGGTATATGACCGTTACATAGAAGATGCCACTTCAAAGCAGTGGAAGTGTAAAGGACAATAGGAAACGTGAGCGAAAGTTGTGTTTTATGTATGGGAAATACAGGTCCAAAGTGACGACCACATCTCGGAGCTCGTCATTGTCGCGGCGGGGTGTGGCGTTGGAACAGGGTATGGCAACCGTGTGTTTATCAGAAAGGAAGCCGATCCGGCTTACTCAAGGCGGTGAGAGTGTTTGCGTATTTCGTCGTCGCTCAGAGCACTCATCCACAGGCAGCGCTCAGTAACGCCTTCCACCGGCAAGAACTGATACAAGGTGCTGGCCTCGAGCAGCCTCAACAACGTCTTGACAATGGTGGCAGCGTATCTGCATCGCTCAAAGTTGACGAGGGGGGCGGTTGTCGGCGAGCTAGCGATCTCAGAAGGGCGCTGGGCATTGAAGAGCAGATCGTGTGTGTAGATGCCAACAAACGGAATGCAGCCCGTGTCAGAACCACTCTCCATCTCAGCACGCAAGTTGTAAAAGTTTCGTGTTGGCGCAATGAGGGTTTCGAACTCTCGCAGAGTCTGCAAATCGCGAGGCGGCACCATGGCCCACGTGTTGCTCAGTCGGGAAACCTCCATGGAAGTCAGAGCAATGGTGATCTGGCTCATGGTGGCAAAGTTGCGGTAGCGGCGGCAGTGGGCGGCAATGTGGATAAACTTGATAATGCATCGGGCCCGTTCCTCAATGTTTTGCGTGAGAACGATCTCGCTGCACGCCCATTTCACCATAATGTTGAAGCGTGCGATGACGACTTCAACACCATGAGCATCGGTGTTGCGCAGGAAGTCCACCCATGATCGCGAATCGTTCTTGGCTGCGTTCTTCCAACCCATGTCGATGAGTTCCTTCCAGTCGATCTCATTGAGGGCGTCTTTTTCGATCAAGGTGAATTGTTGCGCTAGGATCTCCGAGTCGAATGCGAGAATGAATGGTAGGTGTACGGAGAATCTCAACGATGATTCACGTTCCGCTTCCGAGTGGCTGGGCTGGCCGCGCAGCGCTTCCCTGGTGCCGGTGGGGTCAGGTGATGACCCAGATTGGTCTCCAGGCGCCAGAGTCATGTCAGGGGTCCACGGCAAAGGCTTTTCCTGGTACAGCTGCTCTTCACGGAGCTCTGGAACATAGACTGCTTCAGGTGACATTTGGAGCGCCTGGACAAGCGTTATCGGTGGTGAAGGAGGGCCGTCTGATATGCCAATACTCGACTCGCGCAAGGGACGAGGATCGAACTCCAAGATGGAGTCGCTGCGGCGTGCGTTGCGGTCGGGCAAAGGCCGTGTCTGGTTCATGGCGAACTCTTCCGGTTCGACCATCTCTGCCGAGAGCTCAGAGGAAAGATCCGAGTGCAAGTAGTCGTCGTCGTCGTCGATTCCATCTTCCAAGAACGAAGGCTCACTAGGCAGGGGCTTGGTGTCGCCCGCGTCGAGCCTTTCCATGCTCTCGGTCTTTCGAATGAACTCAAAAGAGGAATCGCAAAGCGCACCCTCGCACATCTGGCGTGGAGTTTCTGACGGTGATATGTCTTTTGATCCCTGGATGGACATGCTGGTCCGCCCCCGGGCGGATACTTTGCTCCGGTCATCGTCCGTCAAATCGCGTTCCAGAAGGGGGATAGAGCAGTACGACCCTTCGGAATTGTCCGACAAGAAGCTGGCCTCGGTGCCCGGTCTCCGGGAAATGCTGGGTAGGCTGGAATGGGCCTCGTGCTCTTCGTCTTGGTGCCCCTGTACCGCATCGCCAGGGAGGACCTGCAACCGACGTTTCTCTCTCTTGTCATGTTTTTCAACTTCGGGCTCCTGTTCGGATTCCGGAGCAACATATACACCCTGGAGCGGGGCGTTTGAGGGTTCAATGGACAGCTTGAAAGACTTCTTTTCGTATTTGCCTTCCAACTTCAGCAAGGCCGACTCCACTCCGCCACCATCCTCGTCGTCGGGAATTTGAGCGAGTTTCTGTGCCTCCGCCTCGAACGAGGGGCGCATGATCGGCTTGGACGAGTGTGTGCTAAAGAATGAAACTTGTCGTTTTGTTGATGACTCCGCCATGGCACCAAGAGAGAAGTTATCCGCTTCGTTTCGGTGCGAGAATTCGCTAGAGACAACGTCTACAAAAGCGCTTGTGTCTCGGTTGGGGCTTGCCAAGGAAGAGCTTCGTAGAGACTCCGAATAGGCCGTGAGAGAGCCCTCGGACCGCGACCTACGCAGTGGCGGGGCATCCAGATCGGCAACGTTGTTCACAGCCCGCAGGTCGCCACCAGGTCGCCGTCTCAACGCGCGCATAGATGGAGGTGCCAGGCTGGTCTCTGGGCCGGCGGCGACTGAGCCTCCCGTGTACGTAGTCGCGTCGAAGCTTTTGACAGTCGAACGAGGGCTGAAAGTGCTCCCGAAAGAAGTAGTGCGTCGACGCATTGGAGCCGAATCAAGGGACCGAACCGTTCTGGTTGACTTCTGTCGGGAGTGTTTCCTCGGCGATCTCATCAGGCCGTGTCTGCTGGACGTCCTCTCAACGGAGCCGGAGAAAGGGTGGTCGGTGTCCATGGACGGGCGTGTGCTAGAGTTATTGCCCAACGTTGCCAGGTCGGGTACAAACGGGGGCAAAGAATCCGTAGGAATGGAAGGCTTCATGACATGCTGGTTGAGGAGATAAGACGACCGTCTAGGGATGCCCAGGAGATGGCCGGGAGGGGTGGTCGGTGGCGTCGGGTCTGCACCGGTCCGAAGGAAGTTGTCAGTAAACGCCTCAAGAGACTCACTGGCCGGCAAAGCCCCGTGCATGGTTGGAAGGGGGGACGGGATCGTGTCGTCGACGATGACGATTGATTTGCTGCCCGTCGTGATGGCCAAGTCACTGACGGGCCTCGGGATGTCGTTCTCCAGGATGTCTTGACCAGAGGAGGCCGCACGAGTTGCCGGGCGGTCGAGAGCTTCCCTTGAAATCGCATTGCGCAAGGCTTCTGCAACAGGCCCTAGGTGTTCGTGTTCTCTCCGCCCGGCGTCGACAGCGCCATCAGCGGCCGCGTCTTCTCGTACAGCCTGCTTGAAAGCCTCAACGGTTTCTGCGCCCAATAGGTCTATCCTCACGGGCGGGGGGGTTCCGTCGTGCTGTGGCCTCGCTTGGGGTACAATTGCGGTCCCGGGAGGTCGGTTTGTCGTCGCTCCAAGAGGTCCGATGGGAGATATATTGATAAAGTTTCCTTGTGTGGGTGTAACAACTTGCCCTTTCGTGCTGAGGGCTCGTCGGACACTTCCAATCAACTTCTTCATGCCTTGACCCGACATTGCCGAGGCGCTTCTTTGTTCCTCGGGCATCTGAAAGATGGTCGTATGCCGCTGGACATCGCCTGCGAAGTCAAGAGACGTGACCTCGACGTAGGGTTGGCCAGGTGGCATCAGATTTCCCCGGACAAGACTGCCAGCGAAGGGCGATGACATGAATAAGTCCATGTCTTGAGGGCCCATTCTTTCAGCCGAGTGCTCCTTGTCTCTGAGCGAGTCCGTCAAGCTGGCGTTTTTCTTGTGCCCGTGGCCCGCCCGCACGCGCTTTCCGACCAAGGTCCTTGGTGTCGTGGCAACGAGTCCCGCACTGGAATATGTCGAGCCGGCGGGCGCCACAGGGTGGGCGCCGAGCGCGCTTTTGTTAGAATGCTGAGCCCCTTTCGAGGTCTTGCCAGGGAAAGAGCAGGAAACGACTTCCATGCTGGCGACACTCGTCGGTGAGGCTGCGTGCCGTCTGTCAATCTCCTGGACATGGTAGTTCTCCGGTGTAGCGGGTCTCTCATCCAAGACTCGAGAATCTCCAAGGTGTCCAGCACGCGATACTTCGGCGCGGAAGCTTGTCTGTTCTTGATCCTCCAGGATTGGCGCGAAAAGACTGTCGAGCCGCGGGGCGACGTGCTCCCTCTCCCAAAATGACGGGTTCAAGCTGGCATTTCGGTGGCCGGCGATACCGCCTGGTGCAATCGGCACATGCGGTCCTAGAGAAGGCTCGAAGTCGGGGCCGTCCCAAAACTGACCGCAGACCCGCCGCCAGCACTTTTTGAGTTCGGCAAGGATCTTCAGCTGAACTTTCCGGCCTCGGGGGTCGGCCGACATCTCGTCGTACATGTCATTCAGGATGTTGCAAAACGACGCGCGCAGGGAGTACTCGATCACAAAGTCGTCCATAAAGTAGTTTAGAATCCAATGGCGCATGGCCACGAACGTTCGTACCCTTACAACCATGCCGATTTCATCGTTTCGGCCCAGCGCCCATCGCAGACGCGTCATGAGCAGCTTCAGCAGATCGCCTGCTTCTAGGAAGGTTCGGTAAGTGAGAAAAAAGTCGGAAATGAGCTCGTAATCGAGGAAGCTGGGGGAGGTGAATTCGGCGACAAGGCGAGGGGGCGTCGCAGCCGTCACGGCGCCTGTGGACGGCGAGTACCGTACTATCGATCTATCGTCGCATGTCGGCTTGAAGGTAAGAGCATCAAACATGCCGGGTTCGATGACCAGGTGGGTCGACATGTAGGTCGAGCGGACGGCAGGCAGCCGGGGCGTCGTCGTGGGAGGTGGATCAAGAGGGTCGGCCGACCTCGTGGTTTCCAGGAGTGGCAGGTGTATTTGAGGAGCCGAGATCGGACTCGGCCTATTGGACGCTGTTGACCCGGGGGTCCTCGGGGTGAGCTCGCCAGACTGACACGGGTGCAGGAAGGAAACGTCGCCCGAGCGCGCAACTTCGTCTGTTGGGGCGTAGCTCGACCCTCTGAAGAATGCAGTGCCTCTAGCGGTGAATCGCGGGTTGCCCAATTTCCAATTGGGAATCTCAATGTCTAACAGGGGAATTTCAGGCGCGTCCAAGTCTTCCGTTGTCTTTGCTCGTTTTTCGTCACGCGGCTTGGAAATGACGATCTTGAAGCCTTCGGCCTCAGAGCTTCCGCTAGCGGCGCCATCATGAACGGTGGAATCCGAGTGGGCACGTCGGTGTTGAAATGGCCTCAGGGCGTGGTTGGAAGGGTTGAGATTGCTGCTCGCCGTTGGGGAGGGACCTGCAGCAGTTGCAGGAGATGGCGGCGTCGTGGCCCACTGGCTCGAGTGTATCTCACTTCCGCCGGCGCCCCCCTGCTTCTCGGTCAAGGCATCGAGACCCGCTGTCCCTGGCGGCGTTATAGGGAAGACAAAACTGGGCTGAGGGTATCGCTGGTTGGCGGGGCGGATCGTTGGTCTGTTTCTTGTCAGTACGTTTTCGGAAAGACGTGAAATTACAGTGAGGTCTCTTCATTCCTGCCCATGTGGGCAGCGGTCGAACGAACCAACCAACGGTCACCGCATGCGATCAAAGGAGGGAGGAAGCCCACCTCAGGTATATCCGGCCGTTGTTCCCCACGTTGGCAACGGTGAACTGCCTTCCGTCGCGCCCAGCAGAACTTCCGTCTGGGGTGATGTCGGGTTTGTCATCGACGGAACCACCTGCTCTCATGCGACGCGTGGGGATCTGGTTTCTCTCCTCCGACGTCCTCTCTGCTGCCGGAACGATTGGTTTTGTCGAAGATGCCGGCGGGCGCGCCTTGGTGGTCCATCTCCCTCCAAACCCTGGTCCCCCTCCAGCAGCGTGACTCTGGACTTCCTTTGCCCCTCCAGTCGCCGACTTTGGCGACGCTCCGAGTTTCGACCCGCGGCCGATGAAGCCTCTGGGGCTCAATGGGCTGCGCGGGGGTTGGTCGCGTTGTGAAGAGCGCACGCCGAAGCCGGATCGGTCTTGCGAGGACCGCGGTTCGGTGGCCTCCATGGCCGGTGTTGCGCGCGTCTTGGTTTACAGCTGCGGGCAGCGGGTTGTGCTCGCTGCGGTGACTGGTCGCAAAGGTGTTCAGTCAGCTTCGTTGAGGCTCATAGCAGGATGGATGTGTGTGTGTGTGTGTGTGTGTAGTCAGACAAGGTCAAGTGGGTAACGGGGGGGGGCAGAAATGGGAAGATGAGGCTCATTGGTGAGAGAAGGCGGCAAGGTAGGCAGGCAGGCAGTCAAGGCAAGAGCGGCGCATTTGTGTGGCAGGATTCTGAGCTCCGAAGGCAGGACCCGGCGTCGGAGGCTCGTGGTGCTTTAGGTACTAATAGATATTGACCTAGACGGTCGAGGGTCCGTGGGATCCAGGGACCGGCTCAAGTCAAGGTCCGAATGTGGGTGTGTGACGCTCGGAGGAAAAGATGAGCTCAGGGTGCATGATGCGTGTAACGTACGTTTTGACGCCATAAAGAAGCAACGGCAGCGGCGGCGGCGCGAGCAACGGTAGCAGTATCTTGCGACTAGGCACCAGGGAAGCAAGCAAGCTTTGCTGGCCTAGTAGAGACAGTGACAAGGAGGGAGTCGGAGTCTGAAGTCAGGGTCAAAGTCGGGGACGCAGAGGCAGACACAAGCGTCCAACGGGCATAGTCCAGAGAGCCAAGATCTTGAAACAAAAGCCGAACGGGAGCGGGAGATTGGAATGCGCTTCAACACCCGGGCCGGAACAAGACAGGGCGGGGCGAGGTAAAAGGCTGAGATTTGCAGGACGGATGGCGCTCGTTCGTATGTAGGTATGCAACGACCGTTGGTTTCCTGCGTCTTCCAGTGGGCGGCGAGGTCGAGGTTGTCGAACTTCGAAGAGGTGGGGGGACAAAAGGGAACAGGAAGAGACCGAATGGCGGAAGGAGAGAAAGCAAAGATGCGATGCGAGAGAGGGAAAGAGGAAGACGGAGGGTATGTGTGTGGGGTCAAGGGGGGGGGAGAGGGTGTGTGTGTGTGTGTGTGTGTGTGTGTGTGTGTGTGTGTGTGTGTGTTGAGATAGTGCGTGAGTCGAAAGTAGGTACGGATAGATAGAGAAGCAAGCTACGGGACGGATGGACTGACTGGACGAACAGTGTCTACGAAGCGGCCGGTCGGTCATGCCAGGACGAAAAAAATAATAATGGCAAGGATACACACCCAGATTGGTTTGATATGGGCAATGAGGAACAGGACCAGGAAATGGGGCAGTCCAAGTGAATTTGGTGGACCGTGAGACGGGAGTTGATAGAGAGTGCAGGGCAGCCACCACCAACAGACCACCGTACCTGTAACCATAGGTACTAGTGTACGGTACAATGTACAGGCACAGGAAGGAAGGACTTTTCTGTCCTATTATGTGGGACCACCAAGGACAGGGGTCAAACAGAGCAACAAAGGCGAGCAGGGAAGAGCATTGGAGGCTTGGAGGAAGCCAAGGGGTATGGTTGGTCAATTGCGCGTGGTGAGGCGCCGCATAATTAGGTAGATACCTGAATAGGGTACCGGTACCATACCTAGGTACGCGCACTAAGGTAGTACTTACCTACTACGTAGTAGATAGAGCGTTGCGGCCCCTGTCATTTATCACCCATCACCCATCACCCAACCGTCCAACCAACGGGTCATCGTGTTGGTCTCTTATGGTGGCGGAAGCCATAGCATCAACCGACACAAAGCAGAGCATAAGGAGAGCGCAGCATAACGTAGGCAATATCGCCCTGACATCATCCAAGGACAGACCTGACCACAACCTGGCCCCTCCCCCCCTTCGTCTGACCGTACGGACAGCACAAGACATTGAAGACAGAGAAAGCAATTACAGCAAGGGACTCATCTGTTCATGCCTGCCAACCTACCTACCTAGGTAGGTACCTACACACACAAATCACCCACCAGCCCCGCCTAGGTAGCAAGACACAACCTGGAAGATATACTACCATACAATGCAATGCCAGCGTCGTCGCCAGAATGCAAGTCGCAGGAGCGTGTGGTAGTAGTCTGGGGCGGTCCAATGCACCAATCTCCCCCTAACGAGGTACTAGCATGCATACCGCATTTGTAGTGCAGTACCTGTAGTACCTACCTACCATCCCTAGGTATCTAGGTCAATAGTGTAGTAAAACCGACCACCAATGGTGAGATCCTTTGACCGGCGACTGCTTTAAGGGGGGGGGGGGGAGTTACGTACCTACCTCCGTTGGGCTGATGTTTTCATTTCCCTCTCGTGGTTGGTTCAAACAGAGACGGTACGTATCCGTACTCGATCCACCTACCTAGGTAGGTGCTGGGGAAATGAAAGAGCAACGAGGGCAACGGCGAAGGGGAAGAGGTGGCTGGGGGGCGCCGGCCACGGTTTCCGAGAGTCGTTGAGACTTGAGAGGGTTGTTGCTAGCAATCAAGTTCCGCGCGCACGGTTCGAGCCCTTTGTGTGCAAGGGGAAGACCCGCCAAAGAAGGGGAGGTGGACAAGAGGTAATACCAGCCGGTGCGCCAAGTACCTACTGTACGTACCTATCTACCTAATGCGTAGATACCTACGTAGGTACGGTTGGGCCTAGCCGCAATAGAGGACCAGATGGTGCAGGTACGCGCAGACAGAATGCAATTGCTCCATCCATGCTGCTGCTGCTGCTGCTGCTGCTGCTGCATCTTCACCACCGCCGCCTGCACCAAGTACCCATCGCTCAGTCATTAGAATGCGGCGCCTTTCAACCTTGATTTCGGCCTGTGCCTCCTTTCAGTCAATGGGTTCGGTCTCGGCTTCCAAACAAGCTTCAGATGGCGGACTTGACACCATGCCAGCCCTCCCCCGGAAACCAAACACGGGGTACGATTCTCAACACGGTGAAAGAACAAGAAGGCAATACACGTCGCCCACGCTTCCCCGTCCGTCCCGCGTCGTCTGTCGTTGATTGCTGCTTCATACCGCACCGCATAACCACCCATGTGACGGCACTTCTCCGCCTTACGTTTGTTCGGCTTTTTTCCATGTACATCTCGGTCGTCTTATCGTGTCCACCGCAACATAGGAGCAACAAGAAACAAGACCGCCCCGGCAGGCAGCAGATCGCTACCTTTCTTCCCTCAGCCTCGACGCAGGTGGTGTTTCTTCTCAACCCGCACATCCGACCTCGCACCACTCAACCAGAAAGTCCCGATTTGCGGTTCACGATTGTCACTGATTTGGCACTCGGCATTCGGATGCATTCATCGCCGGCATCGCTTGGTCGCGGCAGTTTGGAGCACCCGTACGTACCTAGGTACCTACCTAGGTAGGTAGGTAGTGTAGGTACACTACCGCACACAACATGGACGCCATGGCCAACCGCGGTCCCCACGCACGCGGGATGCTTATCCCCAGTTGATGTCATGTCCTGCACCCAACCTCCTGGTTACCACCAACTGACCCAAGAAGCGAGACGGTGTGGGACTGGGACGAGAAGATCAATCAAAGCCCTGCTTCCGGCTCAAGCTGGCTCCAGGGGTTCAGTCACCGTCACCGGTAGTCCCCGCCCCCCGCCTTCGAATCGACTCCAGCGTCCAGTCGTACCATCGAGCTGTTTTCCACCCTCTGCATCGGGTTCTGGGCCTCCGTGGTCAGGCGGGTCTGAAATTGAAACAACGCGCCCGAGCATCAAGGACCTCATCCCTCCAACAACATGATCCATTACACTACACAATACCTATCCGAGTCCCAATCAACCCCAGAGCACGGCACGCAACTCCATGCTCGTGCCGTCCGTCTGCCCTCCACGCTTGACCTGACCAATGAGTTCCTCCGTGTCGCATGGCAGCAAGTCGCATCTGCATCTGTATGTATTATTCGCTCGCTGCACGCTGTAGCCTGTCGATTCATCCCGCCCACCAATCAATATTTACCAGCTGCCCCTTCCCTGCTCGCAATGCCTGCCCTCTTTATTGTAGTGCCGGCCCGCAATTGGCAGCAGCACATGTTTTCCGTTCCTGAGATGATTCCTTCGGTCGACAAGACTGTCCGGACGTCGCTGTCAGTCCAGAAGCTGGTTGTGCCTTGCCTGGCAGAGCGAACAAACGGCGGGGAAATGATGCCCATCTGCAAGAGACGGTCACGGATCACGGTGCCAATTTGTCTGTCCGCCTGCCAACTCCTTTCGCAAATCCGTAGGCTCGCCTCGGATTCTCTAGCAGACGCAGTTGGGCACTGGAGACTACTGATTAGCACGTGTGCTTGGTTGCGCTATCCATCAAAGAGGAAAAGACAGCACGAGATCAGCGCATGGTGCCCCATTGCTCTTCTGCGCCATGATACGACGATCAATGACTGCCTACACTCGGCTCCGCCGCCCCAAGTCGTTTTGGCAACAAACACTCGACGCAAACCACAACAAAGGGGAGTGGCTTGAACGTTTCCTCATGTTCCTCCGCTCACATCCACACACGTGACCCATCCAGCTTGCCAGCGTCCCGAAGACAACCTCTAACATAACAGCATGTCATACAGGCTGTCCAGCAGCGACCGCCTGGTGCGTGTGCCCTGTGCTGTATTGCAGGCACTCCCCCCCTACGACCCTCGTGGCATCGATTGTCGCATGTCAAGAGACAACTAGCTCGAACATGGGACGGAGATAATACCCCGCAGACGCGCAGCGACGGGGGTCGCTCAGGGAAGCCTCTTCCCTGACATCTGCTCAACGACAAAGGCAGAGTGCCTCTGGAACTTGATACAAAATGGACCGTTACAGAAGCATGGTTTACTCGTCAGGCTAATAGGATATTCTGGCGAGCCAGCATCGCCCGTCCTTCGCCCAAAACACGCCGTGGCGCAAGATCAAGCGCTACGAGGGCCGTCAAAGAAACAGCCACAACACAACGTGTCCGAAAATAGGGCTTTGGGTTCTCTAAATTTTTATCGTAAGCTTTGCTCAGCGCGTGTGCTCCGACTGAGGCCGAGAAGCCGCATCGACGGGCAATGGCCTTCACGACATCCTGTATGGTACCAATACAAAGTACTCACTCGTACCAAAAAGCCATCGACGGCAAATCTGCGAGTTCTCCGCCCGCCGTCAGGATTATTCTATCTAATACACCAACATCACACTGAAAAATGACTAACGACCAGGGTCGGAAATTGGTGCAGAGGCCAGCAGCGACAGCCACGCCAAAGCCTGTCTCGTTCAGGCGCGACAACCGGAGCCGAGCGCCGTCAACGACTAGGCCGTCCAGAAATGGAGTGCCGTGCCTGGTGAGGTGAGACGCGACATTCAATCGCAGAGAAAGGGTGGCGCCTCTGGTCTCCACAAATGCCCACAAACGCTTTCCAGGGTTGCGCAGACGCAATTCGCACAACTTTTTCAACCAGCTTCTTCCACAACACGGGTGGCTAATCCCTGTTACTTGTGGCTAGCAGCCACGGCACCGTTCAGAACAAGGCCAGGCAGGCCAAAGGCCTTCCACACCTCATCTCATTTCCCCATTCTGACACACATCACATCGGCTCGCGCTTTGAGCTTGTTGGTTTCGAGAAGCCTCGTCTTAGCACTTTGTACGTTCGCCAGATGCGATGATTCCCAGCTGGGTCTAAAGACGAATGGAAAGTGAAAGGATCTAACGCCAGAGTGTGGCACCGACATGATACACCGCTCCGCTCAACAACAGAGTAGGTAAAACGAGGTACGGCTCAAGGGGATAATTAGGTGTCATTTGGCCCGTCGTCAAGTCTGACAAGACAGGAACATGAGGGCACAATTGAGCAAACCGAGCCAGGCCAGCCCAATGCCCAACCATGAGAACATGACAAGCCTTCTAATGCACCTGTAGGGAATTGATTGCCACCAAGTGATAACTTGGAAACTGCCTGTACCTACGGCTTACATGCTTCACTGTACGCAGGCCCAGAGGTTCCGGAAGCATTCCAACTGCAATCAACGCGTGTCTTGTAAAGTCGTTCTTGCGAAACCAAGCCAGGGCAGCAGTGTCGTCGAGCGACGAGACTACATAGTGCAATGCATCACGTTGTTGCCATTACCTTGATGCGCACACATAGTTCGTGAATCGATGTACGAAGGCAAGCCCCGGAGGCTTGACTCACCCACCCCCGTCCCCAAGTGAGCGGTCGTCTGGGAGTAGGTATGAGGGTTGAGAGCTAAATCCCCCAAATCACCGGATGGTCTTGGCGTTGACCAATAACTCTCTTCCGTGGGGCCAGGCACCATCACTACTTACTACCTGTATGCCGTTGCTTGTCGTCCCAACCATCGCTGGTATCACGGTCTTGCTGCCGACGGCGAGTGTTGGGAAAATCCTCACTCCCCCCCCATCTTCGAACCTAACAAATCGACCAAGGTGCTGCTTCAATAGGTGTGCGCTGCAAACGAGAGTCACCGCCCCTTGCTCCTCCGGCACCATCCTTTCCAGAGGAACACAGTGTGCTGTGAAGACCATGCGCGGTTCTCGACGATGTTTGCTCATCCATGTTGAGGGGAGGGCACTGGCCATCTGTCGAGTCCTGTCAAGGCCTCGTGAACAGGTATCAGCGGCCCAAGTCGATGAAGTTCAGATTACCAACCCGGTATCGTGGGTGCTCCATGATGTCGTGCACTACATTAGGCAAAGGTTTCCTCCGACGACGAATCATGCCGAGGCACTGTGTTCCTCCATGGAGCCACAATCTGGTCACAGCAGGTGAAGGCGAAATATTGTAAAATGAAGACAGCACGTACCGTCATACGCGCAGCGCACCTCGTCGAAAGGGCCTGCAGCCCCCTCCACCACCGTCCCCTCGGCAGTTTCTCGGGGCAAAACAAGCGCCATAGTGCTTGTTCCGCTGCAACATGAACATGCATGTCAGTATCACGCAGCCGGGCCAGCGTACATATAGCAGCACCTCTCATCACTTGGAAACTGAGGGTGACCGGTGAGTGGGAGGAGAGGCTTCACGATGGATGAAAAGCAGCCGCGGGGTACGTCTCAATCGCACGTGTGAGAGGCCCGCTGCCATGTACACTGTTATTCGCCATGGTGCCAGGCGGATGCTGGATGGCCATTGCGAGATCTCGGCAAACGACCTCCACAGCCTGGCCCCCCAGGCCCGGCCGACTACGCGAAATCTCGACAAGGCATGCGCCAGTCCGCCGCTATCTGATCGACTGAGAGCAGGGCATAAGGTGTATGCCATGCCCGGGCCTTGCTTTCTTGAAACGTACTCTGCAATCATGGACGGATGACCCGCCTCAATCCCTAAGAAAATTAGCCTGTCTAGGAAGAAGAGGCTGACGACAGCGAGTGCGGATGGGCTGGAGCGTCGTCCATCGGCAGATCCCTCTACCAGGGGTCAGGGGTTAGCAGACTGATCCGAGTTCATCGCCGCAAGCTGATTAACCCGGGTCCGCCGCTGCGACGACCAAGAGGGCAGGGCATGTCCACTCCGCATCCAACCTTGAACCCACTACCGCTTTGACAGGCGGCCTGCAGCTCGCCTCTCTCAATGGCCTGCTCTATGCAGCGTTCGACACCGGCACATCCTCCGCGAATTCAGATATTGCAGGGGTTTGTGCTTTATGGCCGAGGCTGCTGCTGACGGGCTTCAGTGAAGTTTCTGCAGGCCTCCCAAAATGACACGGAGAGAGAGAGAGAGAGAGAGAGAGAGAGAGAGAGAGAGAGAGAGAGAGAGAGAGAGAGAGAGAGAGAGAGAGAGAGAGAGAGAGAGAGAGAGAGAGAGAGAGCGAGGTGGGGAGGGGGGGAGATGGAAGGCGTCTTAGCAACCTGTGACGGGATTAAGGTTGGGCCTATCTGAACGGGCGCGAACCGGTTCCTCAGCTTCACCGCTCCTGTCTCAGAGGGGGGCACGAAGACTGGGAACGTCGCCTCGGACGAACTACTGCGGGCCCGTATCACCCTCTCTCCCCCCGCCTGCGTTTTCTCCCTCAACACATCAATTCAGGTTACAGCGGTCACGAAGAGACTCCCCGATTAAGAAGGCGAGGAAGCCATCCCCCCCAAAGGCGAAGTGGCTCCTGTAGTAGTGTAGGTATGGTGCACAGGGTGGAGCGGGGTTGGGCCATGATCTGCGGTGGTTTTGCGGTAGTGTAGGGCGACGCCTGCAGGCAAGCAAGCTCACTGTTGTGGTGATCTTTATCTGCCGAACTACAGAATTGGCGGGAGGCTCCGGACGGGAGCCGGGGGATAATTCTATGATTGGAATCGGATCGAGGACTGGTTCAAAACCATGGGAGGGGGAAGAAGTGAGATATGAGAGTCACTATGTGAGTGGCCGAGAGGTCGGTCCCTCCGCCACGTCGCATCCGAGGCCCGCGCATATATGGGGCGCCAGGCGAGGGTGTGGCTGGATTCGACCAAGTCCCTGCCCTCGTGGTTTTCTATAATCGGCCTCTTTGGAGAGGGTCGACAAACCCCACCAGGGGGTGGTGAGAGGAAGTGTGGGTGGCCGGCGAGGTGGTTGCCTCATGAGCCTTGGAACAGCTACCGAGGTTCGAGAGAGAGACATTGGCGTCGTGGTGTTCGTCCGAGTTCATCATTCACCCGATCACGGAACACCTCAGAGGGTCAGCCATCCATCGCCCTGAGCTATAACCCCGTCCTTGGCCGTCGACCGCCCAGGCTAGGCCGTAGAACCGGCATGCCTTGGTTGTAGAAGATTGTCGTCAGCGAGTACTTGGGCCGTCTGGCGCCCATGAAGTCTGGCACGCCTGGACCAGACTTGGTTCGAAATGGTTTCCAATGCTACCATCCAGCTGCAAAACGAAACACGGGCATCAACCTGCGTTTCTCGTCTCCTAGTCTCGTTGTCGAGGACGGAGGGCGAGGTCCGGCGGTGGAGGTTGAGAGTGGAGGACGACGACCTATCTGATCGGGCGTGGCCAGGCCTTGGCCAGATGTTGCAACGAGGTGCCACATCAACCCCATGCCGAAGCCTGTGAGAATGCCCTCGTGGGCCGCCCTCCTTCTCTCCCCCTGTACGGCAGACAGCGCAACTGCGGGCGGCTCTGGTGTATTTACCGACGGTCATGATTGGTTACATGTATACTACCAGCGCAAAGCCGTCGTCGCCCCTTGACTTATTCTTTGCTCGTCTGTCGTGTATGCCCATATAAGGGTGATTGGTAGAGAAGTCATAGTTCCCAGAAGATAATGCAGACCTTGCAGTATCTCAGGGGTCCCGCGAAAATATGTTTCTCGCCGGTGATCTCATGCGCCTCACGCCGTGCATTCTTCCAAGGTTTGCAAGAAACTTGGATCAGGTGTCTGTTCTCGTCTAGTCCTTTGAGCTTTCTCAGTTGCAGAACCAGCATCTATACGTGCTACGCAGTATAACGGGAACTAAACAATACATTGAGTCGAAGATGGGCTTCCCTTGTAGTTTAGTCCTCTGTACGCGGCCGACGGGGCAAGAAGAAAGTGAAGCTTTTTGCCCCCCAAACACGATGTGGTGAACCGCATGTACGTCCATGCATAGTGCTGGCGCTGATGTGCTTAGTTGTGCCTTTGACAGCTAGGGTATGAAGGGAATGAGACAATGGCATACCTATCATTCACCTAGCCACCATTCCCAAGTATGAGCAGCTTTCAAGTAGTCATCTACGTAATCTCATCAAGCATTTATACTCTGGTCTCTCATCTTCTGAGGGGCACTTTCTTCTGGCCTCTGAGTCCATAGGTTCGCATCGTACCAAGTCACACATGTCGGAACAGACACTTCATACAATCGAGCCTCTGCAATGCCGCTATCACAGTCATTAAACTTGTCCCCGCCTCTTGTTCCTTACATGCGTTCGTTTGAACCTGCCTCATGCGGAACACATGGTTTCGACTGCAGGTTATGATGGCTCAGAGTCCACGCTCGTAATCTATGAGACGCCTCTATCAATGATAATAAGCGTCCAGATGTGCATTGGCCGTATGTATCTCTGCGTGGGCTTGCTAGAATATATCACCTGGTCAAATTAACCCACATAGTAGTTGTTCTGAAGGGAAGCCCGGGGTATATAAGCCCCTCAAGCTCCTTTCTTCAAGTGTCATACGGCAAGAATATGCCGTCTTATCACGCAACCGCTAGAATATACACGATTCATCAATTACTATGCAGGGCCTGATGAGACAGAAAGCTCTGGTGTTTCTTGCACAACAGCGCACGAGTCTCCAGACTGCCATTGTGAGAACTTTGTATGCCCGATCATTCCACGCAACTGGTTAGGGCTGTGGATAAGCTGATAGCAGGAAACTCCCGATCAATAGAGTCAATCGAGTTCCAGACCTGAAAATTGTTGGCATGAGTTACGGCACAACGGCCAGCTTGAAATGGCGTGCATACGGGCCCCCTGTTTGCCTTCCCAGCTTGGGCCGAGGCCAATGCCCTCGATCCCGGTCCGGGCACCATTCCTTCTGGGATAACCTACAGAGTCCACAGTCCTTTGGATCCATCGGCGATGAGTATTTCGAAGATTTCAGCTCTACTTCGAAAGACCATGAGCTGTCCCCTTCCTCGGAGGGTGAAATGAACTGACGTTGAAGAGGGGTACAGCCGAGCAACTGCTTTCTAGAACCCGTAAACGTGACGCGTGCGTATAGCATCATTCCCGACGACGTAAACTGGCAGAATACAATTGAAGCACAAATAAATGAGACGGAACCTCGACTTCTGCGCCGGGACTGGATGGTTTAAGCTTGTTCAGGTCCAATGCGACAAGTTCTGGAGGGAGGTTTCTGCTCATGATTATGTAGTATTCTTCCCGAACATCGACTCATGACCAGACAATCGCTTTTGTGATGTGACTCCTCGTCACTCGGCAACTCGAGGAGAGCATCAAGAGCTACACAAAAGCAACACCCATAAACGTGTTTTTCAGCCATTGACTGATGTGATTGATAGTAGTCAAAAACTGTATTCGCGCGCCATCTACGTACACACCATGCCCGGAAGAGGCCAAAAAACAAACGTAGCACGACCTGGTTTCGATCCAGGGACCTCTGGGTTATGAGCCCAGCGCTCTACCCCTGAGCTACCGTGCTTGCACCGGTGATTGGAGAGATCCGTGTCAGTTGCGGTTCAGAAAGGCTATTGGGCAGAGTGAGTGATTTTCCCGGCTCACAGTCTTTTCTTTGACATGTCCCAGCCGTGGAAACACCAGGGACAGAGTCGAAAGGTCGGCGACGAGGACGGTGACGGGGGAGGCAGAGGGGAGGGTCTCGCGAGGTTGCTTCATCTCGGACTTGGAAAAAGGGATTCGGGGGTATCACCTCCACAACCTCCACTCGTGACGTGATCCCTCCCACTCGGGGACAAGAGACGGATTGCGCGCTCTTGGACGTACACACAAAGGTAATATTACAGGGCGCTTCAATCGTCAAATCCATCAAACTCATCGTCCTTTTCCCCCCCCGCTGACGCCGCCGCCGCCTGGGCTTGGTTCTTCCTCCTGATCTCTGCAATCATCTCGTTCAGCTCCATAGCCTTGATCTTCTCCTCCTCCGTCATGGTCGACATGCGCTCGGCCTCCTTCTTGCGTCTCCTCTTCTCGCGGCGCTCTGCCCGCACGTCGTCCTGCTCCGTCTGCTTGCTCCACGCCTCGTTCGTCTTGCGCTTGCGCTTGGCCTCGTCCGCCGCCGCCGCCTTCTCGCCGTTGCGCTCGGCCTCCATGGCCGCCAGCCTGGCCGCCTCCCGGGCCTTGTCTTTGTAGGCAAAGTTGTCCCAGTCGAAGCCCTCGTTCCCGAGCCACTTGTCGCCCTCCCACTTCTTGGTCTCGGGCATTCGCGGTAACCGCAGCAGGCCCCACGCTTTGCCGAGGTCGGCCCAGTCGAGGTCCTTGGTGCGGAAGATGGAGGTCGTCAGGTGGGCGTTGTAGCTGCGCACCCAGCTCACGAAGGCCCGCTGGGCTTTGTCATGGAAGGCGCGGTCACTGCGGAGGACGTCGCGGAACTTTTCCGAGGCGGCAGTGGCCTCCTCTTCGGTGACGACGATCTGGGGTTGCGTGAGGGGGAAGATGGGGGTCTTGCGGACCTCCAGGAAGGGGATGTAGTCCTCCTCGTGGCCGGGCTGCAGGAAGACGACCGAGAGACCCTTCCTGCCGGCCCTCCCAGCGCGCCCGCTTCTGTGAATGAAGACCTTGGGATCTGAGGGAGGATCGACCTGGCAGACAAAGTCCACTTGTGGGATATCCAAACCCCTTGCTGCGATGTCTGTACAAATCAGGACGGAGGGTGATACCGAGTTGACGAATTTGGAGAAACTCTTTTCTCTCGCCTTGGGAGGAAGCTTTCCATGGAGAGGGACTATCGTGAAACCCGAAGGCATGATGGTAGGGAGAAGATGCTGGAAGTAGTCGACAGCTGCGCAAGTCGACAGGAAGACGATGCTCCTCTGCGGTCGCGGGCTCAGGTTTTCCAAGAGTTTGGCCAACGCCGGAAGCTTTTGGCTTGCCGGCGTGACGAGGTAGGACATTTGCAAGCTGACGGGCGTTTTCCGGTCCTCGATGATTCCTCCGTCCCTAAGGCTCTTGACCCTCACCGCAATCTTGACGGGATTTCTCAGACCAACGGTGATGATTTGGGAGACTGCTTCGGAAACCGAAGCACTGAACAAGCCGGTCCTTCTCTGCTTGGGTAGGTATCCCAAGATTCTCTGAATATCCTGCTTGAAACCCATGTCCAGCAGACGGTCCGCCTCGTCGAGAACCAGGAGTTCGAATGACGATTGTGTGCAGCGGACGTGGGGGGAGGCGAGCAGCTCGACGAGTCTGCCTGGTGTCGAGACCAGGACGTTGGGGGCGTGTCTGACGAAGAAGCTCAGATCTTGCTGTGTCGTAGTGGTACCACCAACGAGCAGCTGGGGGACAATGACGGGGACCGAGGCGTCGGGTCGTCTCTCATCCTCCTTGAGGAAGGGCAGGATCTCGGCGGACGGGGGGTGGAAGCCTACGAGGGACTGGAGGACGGTATGGATCTGGATGGCGAGTTCGCGGGTCGGGGATACGATGATGGAAAAAACGTGGCCGCGCTTCGTAGGTTCATCGAGGCGTATCAGCTTCTGGACGATGGGAAGCAGGAAGGCGAGCGTCTTGCCGCTGCCTGTGACGGCCTGCGAAGTTGTTATTCCAAGGTCCTTCATCTCGCGAGCGGGGTTTGCCTTACCTCGACAACAACATCTTTATTACCGAGGAACTGCGGAAGACATGCTGCCTGAACAGGCGTCATGCGCTGGAAACCCTGACTGGAAACGAAATCGAGGATCCATCTGCGCCAAGGTTAGCAGAGGGCGCGTGTGGTGAAAGGTTGCCGGGCTTTCGCACTCGGCCAGAGGGGGCGTGAGCCCTCGCCAGGACCTGGGGTCCTTCTTCTTCTCGGGAGGAGCCATCGTAGGAGCCGAATCGATTGACTTATACAAGCGAAGTGGTTGAGATCAACCAGAGTTTCGCAGCGGGTGCGTGCCGTCCAAGCTAGAGGGGCTGATAGTGGTGAACTTTTTTTCTCGTTATCGTTATCGATAGAGTAACGAGGATGAGACATTTTATCGATAAGATAAAGATAAGACAAATCGATAATCATCGATAACCGGTAAAGCATCCATGGCCCCACACCCATCCCTTTAGGCATCCAGTGACAGCCTTCATCGTCGCCTTGGCGCCATGTCTTGTCCGACCGCCCACGGACAAAGACAAAGAGTGATATCATACCGTCAAACGTCCAGCTCTCGTCCAGCCACCCACTCCAAGCCACGGGATTTCGCGGTCGCGCAAGCCCAAGCTTGGTTTTGCACAAGCCCAGCGCACTTGGCGGTGTAGAAACCCAGAATGAGAATGTCTCTCGTGTGGTATAGCATACATGGACTTAATCGCTGTGTTTGTACTCCGTACATGGAAGCGGGAAAGACGGCGGACTATCGCCTGAGAAGGACATGGAACCGACGGGATGGCCGGATTACGCCTCACATGCTTAATGGAGCAACCCAACCCATTTACAGTAGTGTACACTGAAAAAGGGTCCCCCCACCGTCAAGCGAACTGACTGCGCCGAGGATCCCTGCAAGCTGGGCTTGAAGTTGACACTGACTGCTCCCGAAAGGCCGTCCCTGCTTTGGTCGCATGCACCAGATAGTTTGGAGGTGGAACTCGGGGCGCTGGTTAGCCGGGCTCGGCACACTGTGGTGCAGACTCGAGACTGTGTGTGGGATGCTATCTAGCTAGGTAAGCATAGCTAGGGTTTGATACTTGAGGGACTGCAAGCTGGTTAATACCTTTTCGCAAGACGCAAGAATACATTGGAAACCGAAATCACCACTTCTTCCATTGTATACGCTTTCTACAACCGACCTTTGGATACGTACCTCAGTACCTAGGTACCTACGTCCTGACCTCAGTGCACAGTGACAGGCAGAAGAGAGTAGGTAAATGGCACGTGGCTTGATCAAAAGACAGTGTGGACGCTTGAGACGCACGGTCTGGCTACGTCGTCGAATGTACTTGGTACTTTTCCTCGACAAGGAAAAAAAAAATCCTCATCGCAGCGTTGGCACTGGACTCGCAGTTACAACAAGTCTCGGACGATCCGGTCCAAACTCCTCGTCTAAACCACATGTCAGGCTGCCTGCTGACCGACCGCATGTCTTCGTGGTCCTTTTCTCCTCCGTTCCAGCCCGGTACACCATGCGGCGGAGTTGCTCTCTGCTGCATCCTCAAACATCACCCTGGATCCAACAACAACCAAAGTAGTAGCCTCCGAACCCGAATCCCAGGCCCAGCATAGCCAGAATTATACTCGCCCTTCACGTTTCGTCGACACTCACACCCGCACCGCCGCTCTGGCCCCCCACGACTCCCGCCTCTCCAGAAGAGATAGACACCTCCACTCCTCCCTTTGGCCCTTCCGACTTATCTTGCCCCTTCAACGCATCTTCACGGGAGCAGTCGCCTGTCCTGCTCTCCCGCCCTTCTCCTGCACCACCATGTCGTCCGTCCGCGCTGTCCCCTCCACCCCGCGCGTCATCTCCCCCAGCCCGACACCCTCCGAAATCGATGCCGCCTCCCATGACAACTATTTTGGCCCTGTGACGAGGTCCGCCGCGAAGAAGCGCCGTGCCACACCCCAACCGCTGACGGAGCGCGCTGACGAGGATGACTACGAGCCGTCGACGATGCGCAGGTCGCGCACGAGAAGCCGCTCGCCCATCGAGTCCCGCCGAGTCACCCCGATGACTTCGGTCAAGTCGCAGACCAAGAGAGGCAAATCACCCGTCATCCCGAGCGAGCCCATCACCAACGACGTCACCGCCGTCGACGGCGTACCAAGCGGCAACGGCAAAGCCCCGACCGCCAACGGCCATCTGGCCCCGCCGTCGGCCGCCCCTGCCGGCTGGAGCTGGCGGGACTTCAGTCGCAGCCCCAGTCCGCTGGGCCTGATACCGATCCACAGGAAATGGCGGACGTTTGTGCACAAGCACGAGGTGCCTCGGAAGGTCCTGCACGTCTCTATCGGCTTCTTCACGCTGTGGCTCTACGTCTCGGGCATCCAGACGAGCTCGGTTGCGCCATGGCTGTTCGCCGCCCTCATGCCCATCACGACGGCTGATTACCTGCGTCACAACTACGCCTCCTTCAACCGCTTCTACGTCTCCGTCCTCGGCGCCCTGATGCGCGAGAGCGAATATGCCGGGTGGAACGGTGTCATTTTCTATCTGCTCGGCGCCTGGATCTCGCTCCGCTTCTTCCCCAAGGACGTCGGCGTCATGAGCATCCTCCTGCTCAGCTGGTGCGACACCGCCGCCAGCACCTTTGGCCGACTGTACGGCGCCTACACCCCGCGCATCCGCCGCGGCAAGTCGCTTGCGGGGTCGTCGGCGGCCTTCCTCGTCGGCGTCATCTCCTCGTACTTCTTCTGGGGGTGGCTCGCGCCGAGAACGGGACTTTTCCCTGGCGACGAAGACTACCCCTTCATGTTCACCGGGGCGCTGCATCTACCCCGCACCATTGCCAGCGCCGTTGGGCTCTCCGATGCTCAGGCCACCATCACCGGACCGCTAGCTCTCGGAGTTATGGGTCTGTGGTCCGGTTTTATGGCGGCCGCCAGTGAGGTGGTGGACATTTTCGGCTGGGACGATAACCTGACGATACCGGTCCTCAGCGGGGCTGGTATTTGGGGATTCCTCAAAATCTTTGGCTAGAACGGGCGGCGGCTGTTGAGGGTAGACGGATGATGGAGCCGGACGAAAACCACTAGCCTACCCATACTAACGCGAGCGAGCGTGTGCACACACAAATGCACACACAAACGCACAAACACAAATACACCGACGGCAAATGTGGGGACCATGAGGGGAAAGAGGTTGGACAACGCGCGCCGCCTGCCTCGTCAACGGCTGGCATGGCGTTTAAGTTTGCATGATTAATCGGCGTTCATATCGTGCCCAAGGGATAAGAGATAAGAAGGCTCTCTATGGCGGGCAGCATGCGAGGACGGCCGGGACGAGGAAACATGCCATCAAGGACAGGTATTGGACCATTTTTTCCAATTTTTTTTGCTTTGACGCTGATACAGGAGCAACGGGATCTTGGGAAATCATGGTTGCATGGGCACCGTGGGTACATATATAATGGTAGCTGCTATTACAAGATAACGAGAATCATCAAAACTTTGTTCCCTTTCTTGTTCCTCTTGACGGCTTTCGCCCCTCGCCCCTCGCCCCCCCTCCCCCCTCAGTTGGATTTTGCATCCGACATGCGTTTCCCGCGCGATGATATGGATGCAAGGACAAGGCCTCGAAGAGGTCGCGGTGATCCTGGGCCATTTGAGCGGTCAAGCATCGTCACTGCTTTAGCGTCGCCTGAAGGGCGCACAAGGAGGATCGATGTCGCAGCGTGTGACGGGGAGTGGTTCGTTGCTGGACCTTTGGCTTTGCGAAAAGGGAAGTGAGGGCTACCGTGCCATGACTTGGTGAGACTGGGGGCGGTACGTGCAAGATGAGTGTGGAGGGGCACTTCGACGGGTATCGCGACAAGGCCGGTCAAACATTATCCAACACCTTGTTCACTGGGTGTTCGTCGCACTACAGCAAAAGCGTTTCCGGCGAATGCATATTCTATCCACTCCATACGTCCGATCCATCCAGGCTATGAGCTTGGGGGAAGGGGGGGAGGGGGCTTGAATGGGCTGGGGCTGACAGGCATTCATCTCCGGCGTGCTTGACGCGGGCAGTTGCGCCCTTCGTGATGTCGTGCATCTGACGGACATTTTGTTCATGTATGCTTGCTTTTTTCTCTCTCTTCTTCTTCCCATGCGTGTTTGCCACACATGGCGGGGGTTTCTCTCACGGGCACCGCCTTCTTGATGTAGCAATGCTCCGAGGTATGGCGACAGGAACCTCACGTTCAACAGAGAAGCCTATACAAAGCGGGGATTGGCGGGCAGACACACGAGACCGGGCCAGAGAGTAGAGGAAGGCGGGACGGACATGGAAACACAAGAGGCACTTGGGAGCACTGCGCAGCAGCTCGAGGGATGGGGGGGGGGGATCCAGGCGCAGCCGTCGGCTGATGGCTGGTTGAACACAACGGTCGATCCGTGCAGGATACGGGAATGCGGTATGACATTTATTGCGTTGCCCTCATGCTCCGGCGTGAGAGAGGTAGGAGATGCAGAGGGGGGAGGGGCATGGCGTGTGCATCTGCGGGATTGGCGATGGCGTCGATGGTAGGCGAGTGAGTAGTGACATGGCGGGAGTTTGTGGGCGAGATGGCGGTTCCGCCAGCCGTCCGAATGTAACGTCGACGTCTCCCTCGATTAGCGTACCTTGGGTTTGGTGCTGCTATTCGACGCTCATGCCTACGGCTCTGATGCTCGCTCGCCCTCTTTTCGGTAATTGAGAGGGAGAAAGAGAAAGAGAGAGAGAGGTTGCTGTCCAGTAATGTGGTGCCCCATCATCAAGCAGCCCTGTTTGACTGCAGCTGCATCTACACCCACGTCCCGGTTCATGTCATGGCATGTTACGGTGCAGGAGACGCAAGCGAACCAATAGCTTTATAATCCTTATTTCTATTTGGATTTGGCAGGGGGGTAAATAGGTAAAAAAAACCAAGTGAGTGAGTGAGTGAGTGTGAGTTGTAAGTGGCTAGGTATACCCTATTGCGTATACCATGTGGTCAATCTGACCAGTATGTATCCATGTTGGCGCAGTAGAACAATAATAACACAAGGAACAGTACGATAGAGAGATAGGGAATGAAGCAGCGCCCCGCCAAACTGTGCGTCGTCGGCCCCGAATCCTGTGGGCAACTCTCATGTTCCGCGCAACCGCCCCGCAAAGCCAGGAGACACAGAACTTGTGACTGACTACCTATGTTCACGTTGGCCTTGACATTATGAGAGAGAGAGATAGGGACATTGTGCGACGTATGAGGGTTCAGAAATGGGAGAAAGAAGGTTTAATCCCGTCGCACAGGCTGTTCCCGGTTTCACTCAGTCACCGCCATGTTCGGAGCCTTGTTGATGGGCGGCCGGGCGGGCTCGTTCTCGAACAGTGCGCCTCCGGGTCACATTCCGATTCACCCGTCGGGTTATTATCCCATCAGTGGCGCAGAGACTGGACGGCAGCTCAAGCCTCGCCAACTGAAGCATTGGCTGCCCATTCACCCGCCGGTGTCATGTCACCCCCAGACACAGGTGAGTGGAGAGATGAAGACAAAAGAAAAAAGAGGGTGAGAGAGGGATCTCAACCTATGGGCGGATGGTAGCCCGAGTACGTTAGCCTCGCTACCTGCGGTCAGCGCCCCAGGACGACCATTGGCGCCATGCCTGTCATTCATGATGGTCTCTCTGCCTACTGCAAGACTAGCCGACTAGTCGAGTTCGAGATTCGGCTGTCGACCTCGCCCGGTTCTCCTTCCTCTTGTCTGACTAAACTTGAACTGTCCGAGTGCCGTTCGGTGGGCTGTGGAGTCGCTCTCCTCGGCGCGGGAATCGCCCTCTCCCACCCCCCCCTTTCATCTGTTCCTTCAACACACTCCCGTGCTCAAAAACCTTTGACATCGCTGTCCGGCCCCGGCTCGACACCCGGCAGGCAGACAGGTCTGACCTCGTCGGTCGACGAAGGTTTCCTGCTTGGTGTTGCGAGCGCCCATGCGTTTTGGTGACGATTCTTTTCTTATTGTTAAGCTATGCAGCAAGTTCAGATGTCAGACCGCTCCCGGGATGGCCCTAGCAAACATCCTTTGGCCCCCCCCTCTCGTCCGTTTGGAGAGCATATAAGTCATTACCATGTACCTCCTCATATTTTCGAGAAGGCCGTTCGTCATCCCCGGGGGCACCCTGCGGGGTGCCATCTCGGGTCCTTGCCGGCCAAGAGAGGGCCAGAGACAGCCCGGTCCATGAATGCGGCTGGCGGTTGTCAACGGAAGGAAGGCGAACGCTTGACGAGCACGGCCGTTGTCATGTCCGCATCACCCCTGCGGCGTACATACATACATATACATGCATACATGCATACGTACATGTCTTCAGCCGACGATTCCCACTCACACGCGGCGACCATCATCAATTCTGCTTGACGGACTCGGAGGTGCCTACCACTGCTGTATGTACAAGAAACGGGCATCTCGGGTGGCAGGTAGCAGGCAGCAGGACTGCCTTTTTTTGGGGGGGTACCCTGCCAAGAAGATGCTGATGCTGATGCCATGCTCATGCTCATGCTCATGCCCATCATCGTTGCATCTGAGGCTCCACTCCGGTGCCTAGTCTGCAATCGCCAGAACATGCTCTCCATCGCGAGGACTGGTGTATCTCGGGAGGGAGGGGGGCAACTCCCACATCCTGGCCCACATCCTGGCCCACAGCGTAACACAGCGGCGGCGCAAGACCACGGGCTGGTGTGGACATGGACTCTCGAGGAATGGGGTGACGCGAAGCCGATGCGCCGCTAGATTGGATCAGAATAGACCTACCGTCCATTGGCTCTGCAATCGTCACTCATAAAATCAGGCAGAGGTCAGAGAGCCAGCCCCCTTGGCTCGGCCGCAGCGGTCCGATGATGGCGATGATGAAGGTACTTTCCCCCCCCCCCTTCTCTCGTTTGTTCCATTCGGGTTGAGATGGGTTGGGTTGGGGGAGGCGGGGGCCTTGGGTACCTCTGCGTTTGGGTCGAATTCGGGCCGCCTCTCGCCTCACTCACGCTCTCGTTCTCAGCATTGAGCGGAGACTGTCGACTTGCGTCAGCCGTCGACGGCTGACGATGACGGAGTTGGGCGGGCACTTAGACCGCCGCCGCCCTTGGTTGCTGCGCGTGTAAGATGTAACAGGCTTATTGTAACTCGGGTGGGCAATTCTTACACTTGCCCAGGGCCAGCCAACCTAGGTAAGGAAGAAAAGAAAAGAAAAAAAAAACGGCTTCCAGATACGGTTATTCCTTGGACGCAATTTCGTTTCCGCAACGCTCACATGCGATGCGTCTCGAGAAGCTCCGCCGCTGCGCATACACGTACATACATACATACCATAGTACCTACATGCAACACAGCTACCATGTATGCTTCGGAGATGCACCCACCCCCGTTCGATCAAAGCGTCGTGAGCACTCTTGAAGGGGTGGCATTGCGGGCTTTGTACTGTATCTGTACATTTCCATGCCCCCTTCCCCCCTCCTCTTCGCGTCGGTGACTGAAGCAAGTCGGCGGGCGGGGGGCGAAATACCAACGAGTCGGCGCCGCTTTTTAGGAATCATCACCAATTGAAAGTCATAAAAAATCATATGCGTCTTCTACTGTAAACAGGCCAGGGTAAGATGGCAAGGGGGGGTGGGGGTGGGAGGGAGCATTAGAAAGCCCTGTCGAAGCCCTGGATGGCGTTCTTCTTCAGGTAAGTAGATTCTGGAAGTGGCCCGGATGTCTTTTGCACCAATGGAAAGGCTGGAAAGTAGATGTGATTTTGACCGAGTCAATCACGGGCAAGAGAAGAAGACGGTGTGGTGTGTAAGTGAGATAGCTAGATAGGTAGGTACCTGGTGCTGGAGCGAGCTGCGAGAGATGTGTGATGGGAGGGAGAGGCGAGTGAGTGAGTGATGGACCGAGGAGACCCAATGGGGACGACCGGGCCAATAGGAAGACAGTCGCAAGAAGAAAGGGAACAAACGCTTTTGAGTGAGTACTTGCAGGGGATACAAGGCAATAATGATAATAATGATAATGATAAAAAGACGATAATAAAAGGGACTGGTTGAGGATAAAATAAAAACCAATAAGATGAAAAAGAAAAAAAAAAAAGGTCTTGGTTTCCATTTTGACAACGCATAAAATGCCCGAACCTGCTGCACTTCTGCCTGACTGACTTGATTGACGCCCACACACTCAACGACCAAAGAAAGATACATTCGCTTCAAGTCGCACCCGCACAATTTCAGCGGCAGAAAGCAAACGCATCGCCATCTGGAACTACCTTCCGCATCGTCCCCTTGCCCCTTTCTCTACATATCATTTTACCCACGGGGAGGGGAGGAGAGGGGGCGCTTCTTTATCCTGCCATCCATCCCCCTGGAGATGTGGCTCCCACAGTCCAACGAGACGACGACACGAACTGCGTGGGAGTGGGCATGCCCACGCCGCTTTAAAAGAGAGAGAGAGAGAGAGAGAGAGAGAGAGAGGCAGAGAAGGGTATCAAGCGCAGTTCTTGGCTCGGCTCTGTTCTTCGGGAGGAACGAACGTAGCTACCTATCCCCCTCCCCCCATTATCGTCTTGCATTGCGTTGTTCCGCCGTAACTTGGCTGTATCGTCATTGTTGTTGAAGAGTAGATGTGGACGACACCCCGCGTACCCTGGATTTGGGGAATACCTATCCTACCCAGGTACCTGACCTCGGGTTGCCCTGAGGAGAAAAACGCCAGGTTCGTTCGCAATTGCGAACGAATGGTAACGGAGAGGAGAAATGGCCAGACCTAACCCCCCCCCCCAATCTCATCTCACCATTTTCAACTCTCCGTCCTGACCCAGCCTGCCGTACCGTGCCCTATCCTATACTGTCCGATCCCGGTGTCTCTCGTGATTGCTACCCCAACCTGTCCTTCTTCCAACCTATCCCATCTCGTCTTCCTTAGCCCGGCTTCGATCCACGTCAGGTCCTGCTTCTTCCCCGTGGTCCCGGGATTCCCTAAACATCTTGATGTCTGTTCATCCTCTGAACCCTCAAGGCCACCCTCCGTCTTTCTCTGTCTCTCTCTTCTCTCTCCCCTCCCCCCCTCCTCCTCCTCCTCCAAACCTATTCGTCACGAATCAGGACGTCACCACCCTTTCCTCCACTGGACGGCGGATGTCCCTTCGGCTTGCGTCTGACTGGACCGAGATCTCATACGACCCGCATGGTACCTCCTCCGTCATACGTAGGCCGGGCTCTTATCCCACCTCCCATGTATGGTCATGGCGTGTGTGCCCGTAGGAAAGCAGGCAGGTCGTCGTCTTCCGACCCGGGGTCCGTCGACAAACACAACACCCACACCCACGCACACAAACGTCTTACACCCACACCTCGGCCCCTTTGGGGCTAAAGCACACTCTACATGGCAATTACCTATTTGACACGGCACCACACGGGCGTGGGCGGAACTCGATGGTCCCCAAGAAACCCTTCACGCCATGGCCGTCCCTGCCCACAGAGCCCCATGCCCCTGGCTTGCAGCCTTTGCTATTCCTATCCCGGCCTTAGTCGGTAGAGTCGTGTGGGACGAGAGACATGGAGTGAAGTGAGGTAAAGTAGCTAAGTACCTTGATGTTGGTACCCTCCTTGCCACGGATCCAACGCATACATCACTCTCTGCATGTCTCTTGGTCGCCGTTTTACACGACATACATGGCTTTTTATTTTTATTTTTATTCTGTTTTCCTCAACCCGCACATTCTTGTCTCATCTGCTGCTGCTGCTGCTGCTGCTGCTCTTCGCCAACCTGCGCCGGCCAAGTCCGTGCCCCCGTGGCTTACCGGACTGTCTCTCACTCTCACACCTCACACACTTCGTCTTTTTCTCTCTCATGCTTTTTTTCTGGGTCCTAGGCCGCTTCTGAGGGGTTACTCTCCCCATTGCCTGGGATATTCCAAACTGATCCATTGCCTCTTCCGGGTCACACATCCTCCATCGTGGGATGCTCCACCAATCCAACCCATGATAGTCGGCTCTCTCCCCCACCCCCGGCATATGCAGACGCCTTGCTTGCTTTCTTTCCCCCGCTGCTTTCGAGACTTGCCGGCTTGACTTTCCTCTTGATAAACCGAAAAACAAAACCCCCTCCCCCGAAAAGGAACTCGGCTTGCAGATGGAGCCAGTCCGCTTCCCTGCCTCATCCTCCTTGGCCAATGGCTCTCCCTCCGTGACCCTCCTACCATCGTCCGCTGCCACACCCCCGATGCCCACACCCTCAAGATACTGACTGCTTCGTTGTTGAATATCTACTTTTCGTTTTTGCTCCCAATTCTCCCCCCGCGGTCCCCCCTCTCCGCCCCCTGTGTCCGCAAGGCAAGCAACGCGGGTGAAGACAGGGTCTGGTTGAATGCCACTTCCCTGTCACTTACGCACAGGCTAAGCCAGACCCGGGCAGGTCGACCGGTTGCCCCTCTATCACGGATGCCGTCGTCGTTGTCGTCTGCGACCCCCTCTGCTCGCACCATCCCATCACATCATGTCCCTTGGACCATTCTGTCCGTTCGCCTCTTTGGTGGGCCGGGGGCCACCGGCTGTTGATGAGGCCATAGCCTGTCATCGGACGAATCGAGGGCTTGGTTGTCTTATTCCTCCCCCCCCCCCCCCCAAAAAAAAGACAAAGAGATGGAGTCCGAGAAGGGTTCTGGGAGAAGAGGGAAAAAGTATAAAAGGGCACATGTTGAGCGGTTTGATTCTGTTTAATTCTTCTTCTTTTTCCATTACAGTCCTGAATCGTCTTCCCAAGGCTTCTTATATCTTGAAAGGCTACTCGCAGCTATCCTTTGCAACAACAAGCAACTACCTTGCACACTCTCGTGTCTTGCCGCCATTCTCCCTCCACACTCGAACCTGGTCATCCCTTGTTTGCTCCAAACAAGTTTTCCACCCTCACATCACACACACACACACACTCACACATACACGTCACAACTCTTTTCGTCGACTTGAGAGACCGCCCATCATGTCTTCCCACTACAACTCCCACTACTCCCTCCCCTTGCCCGTCCCCTCCCATAAGGGCCAACACTACCCAAGCTACAGCAGCCACTACTCGGTCTCGCCCCCAGAGACGGACGAGTCCGTCAGCTCTGGCACCGGCCCTTCGTACAGCAACAGCGGCTACTCGGTGGCGAACTCAAGCTACGCCGGCAGCAACAGCGGCGACTTTGAGAGCTCGCACCGCTCGGCAAGCGGCGTAGATTTCAACGACTACATGCAGGACCGCTTCGCCCAGACGTTTGACCCCATCCCCCTTGACCGCAATATTGCAGTCCAGGCGCAGACGTAAGTGGTTTGCTTTGTATCCGACGACAACCGCCGAACCAAGAGCGGTGCAAACGAAACTAGAAGAGCAAACGGCTAACCGGGGAGGGAGAGAGGAACAGGTCCGGAAAGCTCAACGCAAAGCACCGTGAACTGCTGGAGCTGCAGAAGAAGGCACAGGCCCGTCTCGCAAAGACGCGCGAGCGCTTCAACGAGGGCTACCGCGACGCTCAGGACGTGCGCGCGGACCTCGAGTGGACGCAGAAGAAAGTCTCGTAAGTGTTGAGCCCTTTTTTCTTTTTTCTTTTTTTTCCTTTTGCGCCTCCCGGGACTCCGAGAGCAATGCAATCCCCCCCACGGTCTGGGAAAGGGGAAGAAAAAAGGAAAGAGAAACAAAGTTGGAAGAACGCAAACCAGCGGGGTAGGCATCTATCGGCCTGCCGGTGTGGTTGCAACCGGGGAGTTTTGGAGACAAGAAACGCCATCGTGCAAGATCTGAGACAATGCGGCTAACACGCGGACATTTTTTTTCCTATTGCAGATCGCTCAAGAGCAAGACTTCCCGCAAACACACCAACGAGTACAACAAGGCACGCGCTCGCTACCCCTCGCCCGAGTACTAGGGGGAAAACCAACCAGTATCCTCTATTTCTCCTGTTCGGAGCGAGTGGACGGCGAGCCCGGTGACCCCTAGCCTTGTTGTCGTAGACGGTGTTGTTGATGTCTACCAGAAATTCTCAGCCGCGCGGCACAGCCGACGTCGAAAAGACGGGCGACTGGAAAAGCGTCCTTCCTCAGCCTTACGATACTACTCTCCTCTAATTAGCGTGCCATTTTTGTTTTATTCAACCACCGCCACAAAAAAAGGTTCCAAGCCCGCCGTCGTCGACAAACCCACCACCACCACCACCATCACAGACGCACGACATCCGTACGTACGGCACACACCCCTGCCGACGGCGAAAGGTACTGCAGGAACCGTAGGGGAGGGGGCGGGAGCGAGTTACCAACCGTTCGGGAATTTTCTTTGCATTTCGTTGCGTACTTGATGAGCGGAACACCCCCCCTCCATATCCGCCTGTTTACGGTTTTTTAATCACTTTCTTGGGGTACATATTGGGCAAGCAGGCCAGGGATGGGAGACAGGGGTCATTGGGCGGACCCGACGGCCGGGACGGGGTGACGCACAGCGGCACGGCGCGGAGCGAGGGCATGGGTGGGCGGCCGTCTAGGGCAGCCATCTCACGCTGCTTTTGCAAAAAGCCCATTTGGCGGCGGCACGCTGAGAGCAGGGTCGAGTGTGTGGGTTGACGGGGGTGCGAGATTTCCACGCGACCGGCCACACCTCCACACACGCATCATCTCTGCCCTGGCTGACGCAGGGCTGTGGGGTTTCCGCTGTGCTTCTCCGAACCTTGCCTTGGGAGGGGGGAGGGGGGGAGTTCTGGTGCACGAGGCCGTTATGAGGTATGATTGGACGAATGGGATATCATTTAGGGCGGTTTCTTGTAGTTTGAAAAAAAGTACACACACGCCCTCCCTGCTGGGGGTGTGTCGAGGCCATGCCAGGGGGGCTGTAGACGCCTTTTGAAGGGTACTTCCAGGGGGGGTGGTGACAGACCCGCGAGAGAGAAGTTCCCTGTGGAGACGGGGGAGACCAGGCGAGGAGATACAAAGCCGTGGTATTTCTGTACAAGGCGCTTGTCCTTTTCGGGGCGGTGGGATATTGCTCTTTCAGGAAATGAGACGACAAAGACGAGGGGATGGTTTCCCTCGGCTGGCGGGAATGGTGCTCCTGCGGACCCCTTGGTCGCTCTGTAGCGACGATGGGTCCCTCCCCGCCATAGTTTCTTAGTTGCGTATCGTAAACCCTTTGCATCCGGTCGTGGTGGCTCCCAGCCGGGGGCTGCTGTCCACGATATGTCCACCGTAATGCTACCGTCGGGCCCGTATGTGTCCATCCAGTATGCCACCGTAATAAACCCTCAAGGTCTTGGCCAGGCCGGTGCGTGAATGTCTAAACCCGAGTGAGCACCTTATGTGAAGAGCCCTTGTGTGGTGATATAGCCCAAGCCAAGAGGTGCCATCACGTGATATCGGTGAGGGCGTCGGTGAGTTCATGTCGTCGAGATGCCAAAGGTGGAGAGGGGCTGCTGGGTAGACGGTGTCCATTTCATTGGATGCGCCGATAAGCGTATCTCACCCATGTCCTTGCCAGCCCGGTGAGCGCGAAACTCCTCTTTCATCATCGGCCATTCTCCAACTGCAGACCTCACACCGTCTGCGCTTGGCCCCTGGACACCCAAGTCCCCCTTGACTGGACGCCGGCCTTCTTTTCCAGCCTCTCCCACGGGTTCTCGTTGGACGCGTGGTCATAGTACCCCTCCCACCAGGGCTTTCCGTCCTTCTTCTGCTGCTGGTAGCCCTGGCGACCACTACGGGACGGGTAGCCGATGGCAGCCTCGGCGTGCCGCTCCCTTGTCGGCATGGCCGTCGGTGCGGACCCCATCTCCTTGCCCCACGATATTTCGGGACGCCTGGGCAGTGCTGGGGAATGGGGAAGGAGGCAAGCGCCCTGCGCCTGCGGGGCCGAGGTGTCTTCTGGCGTGTCAGAAGCAACGCCAGCATGAGTGGAGAGCTCGTCGATGAGGCTTTGCGCGTGGGCTAGAGCCGGTGCGATGGTTGGGTCGGAGTAGATGTTGGCGCCGCCCTCTTCGGGGTCTTGATCTTGGTCTCGGTCCTCGTCTCCTGCAGCAGCGTCGGCGTCGCTGTCATTAAGGGCTATCTCGTCAGTGTTGGCTGGCGGCGCGCGGGCGGCGAGTGCGGTCTGGTTCGCGCCCGTGGCGGCGGCGGCAACGGGGGCATGGGCGGAAGAGACGGCGTCGGTACGGTGGTTGTATTTGCGCTTCTTGGCAGCGGGCTGGGTGCCGAAGGAGGCGAAGCCCATGAAGGCTGCCATCTCGGGGTCGATCTCCGCGGCGAGGTCCTGGTCGTCCATCGTCGGTGGTGAGCTATCGATAGGCCGCGGGGTGTGTCTTTGCGGTATATTTCGCGCGCACGCGCGAAAGAGAGAGGGGGGGGGGGGGGGGGCGTGATGAGGTTGGAAAAAGAAGAGGTCGGAGCTGAAGAAGAATGGCAAAGGGGAAGAAGGCAGAAAGTAGAGAAAAAAAAGGGAGCTCTGGGCACGGAAAGATCCGTGTTGCGCGAAAAGGTTGATTTAAGACCCCGGCTCGGCACTGCTGTGGGGGCGGTAGGTCGCTTTTAGCCTCGTGGAGACCAAAAACTCGGGGTCCAAGGAAGATTACGTGTTTGAGCCTGACGCGACGTAGATGAAGTTCCAATGGGAGGGAGGACACGGGTAGTTGCGGGTGTTGAACGACCTATAGGGTTCGACTATTTATCGCGAGTCAAAAATCCCGACACGCGGGAGACACATGCAATTGGGGATTGGGGGGGTATTTGGTTTGAGTCGAGACCCTCAAACGGGGGGAAGCGGGCGAGGAGAACAGAAAATGTGCTAATCTTTAGTGGCCCGAGGCCGCTGACATCATTTGAAACGCGACCGCTCACCTCTTCCCCCTTGGCGCGCGGATCCCGGGGTTCGACGTCCACCTCCTCCAGTGACCCAACCGGCAACATACCACGACCAGCTTCCACTCATGTTACATTCCGAACAGTCTCTTCAGTCGATTGATTGATTGATTGATTGGATTAGTGTACCATCGCGCTGCAAACATCTTGTCAATTCCCCCCCCCAAAATCATGGCCTCCCCTCCGACGACAGTATCCCTTCGCTCCCCCTCCAAGTACGCGCCCGCGCCGCCCTCGACCTTCTCAGCCCCGCCACTCGACTGGCTCCTCCGTACCTGGTGCGTCACGCATTCGACGCTCGCCATGTGGCGCGACGCCCGCAACGTACGCATTTCCTACGCCGCCCTCGACCCCAAGCCCGACGGCACCGCGCGCGTCGATGACCTCGTCGAGTACGAATCCAACAAGTCCGCCTCGGGTGGCGTCAAGTCCGTCAAGGGTATCGACACGGCCTGCGCCGCTGGGGACACCTCGGCCTGGGACTGGCGGGGCAAGGGCTGGCTGTTCTTCGTCAGCAGCCACTGGGAGGTCCTCGGGTGGGGGGAGCGGGAGATGGCCGGCGGCGAGAGGGAGCGCTGGGTCGTCACCTGGTTCGCGCCCACCGTCTTTACTAAGGAGGGCGTCGACGTATACTGCGACCGGAAGGAGGGGCTGAGCGAGGAGGTGTACAAAGAAGTGCTGGAGGGATTGAAAGGACTGGAGGCCAAGGATGTCGTCCAGATGGTTGAGAAGGACATGCGGCCTGTGGACATCTCCCTGCCCTGGAAGGAGACCTGAAGCGGGCGTCTACGTGTTGGGGTTTTTGCCATGACCCCGGGGGGAAAGACCTCCATGTTGGTTCAGAACAGCCGTCTCGCGAGACTGGGTGCACCGGATAATAGTATAATAGTAAAGTAACCTGCCTCATTTCTCAGCCGTGTTTCCCCAACACACATATCGACCGCCCGCCAACCCTTAAGGCAGCATGAACTTCAGTAAGTACTTGCGCGGCCATGGCATGGTCAAAAGGCAGAGGAGCAAAGGGAAGGAGAATACGAAGAGTCTTCAATTTCAGCTTCTTCATTTACCATTACCATTATATCCATCATCATCATCATCTCCCTCTGGTGCTTAACGAAAGTATCGGGTATTCTGCAAAGCCTCTCCAACCTGGCCGCGCCGATCGCGGTTATTGTCCTTCTGACCAAGCCCAAGCCATTCCATCTCCACCCAGCAGCTTACACCCGTATAATACAAGTACATGTTCTGTTTTTTTCTTTTTTTTTTTCTTCTTCTTCTTTTGTCCCCCCTGTTTCTGGTAGGGTCAGGGTCATCGCAAGGGGGTATTTGGAAACTAATCATATCGAGTATCGTGAAGCGCAAGGGGGGGTATGTCGTCGCAACAAAAAAACAAGAATTATCGACAAGTGGGAGCGGCCGTAAGGGGGCCCGGCTTTAGTGGGATGAAGCTATTCCTCCAGACCACAGCCTCGGGTCAGCACTCGGTGCAAACTCAAATGTTCTCGATGATACGAGAATTGATGGCTTGCCGGAAACCGGAATCCTGACCTCCAAAGTCATTGAAGTCGGCCGTGCCGTTATTGGCGCCGGTCGACGCCTCGCCCGTCTGGTTGCCGCTGAGCGACTGCTGGATGTTGGGCATGGTCTGGCCCGGACCCGGCAGAAAGATGACCTTGCTGTTGGACGACTTGGCCATGGCCTGCATCGCCTCGAGGTAGCGGATCTGCATGGCCGGAGCAGATGACAGAATATCGGCGGCCTGGCGCATGAGCTTGGCGGATTCGACCTGGGCCTTGTTAGATTCGCGGGTTTGATGAGAAGCAGACAAGAGAGGCATACCTCGGCCTTGGCGGCAATGATCTTGCTCTCACCGATACGCTTGCTCTGGGCCGCCATGGAGAGCGACTCCTGCAACTCCTGGCTGAAGATGATGTCCTTGATGAGCATACTCTCGACCTGGACACCCCATCCGGCGGCAACGTCCTCGATGATCTCGCCGATGGACTGGGCAATCTCCTCCCTGCGCTCAATGACGTCCTGAAGGATGCGGGCGCCGACGACGTGGCGGAGAGTGGTCTGAGTGCGCTCCATGAGAGCCTGGCGCACGTTGGAAATCCCAAAGGCGGCGCGGTGGGGAGCGACGATGTGATAGTAGATGACCGAGGTAAGGTGGAGCGTGACGTTGTCCTTGGTCATGCAAGTCTGCTGGGGAACCTCGGCCATCTGGATCTTGACGTCGACCTGGATGAGCTTCTCACTGAGAGGGTTGACCTTGACGAGGCCGGGGTCGACGGCCTTGTAGAATTTGCCGAACTTGGTGACAAGGCCGACGTTGCCCTGGTTCACGTTCTTGTAGGGGTTCGGACAGACGATGCAGCAGGGAATGGCTCCCATGGTACCGATGCAGGCGCCAAAAGCATTGACTAGAAGCACAAGGTCAGCATGATGGGATGGGGCATTGAGGGCGGCGGCGGGAACAGCACGTACTCATGGTTCCGTACCAGCCCTTGGGGTTGGCATCTTCTTCAACGACTTTGGCGTAGCTACGCTGGAGGTCCTCCTTGGTTGGGGGCTTGACCGTCATCTCTCCGTGGGGCTTGAAGCCGCCCTGGCCAAGGCCAGTACCGTTGGTCGTGGTCTCGGTGCGCTGGTCAATGTCATCGTACTCGGGGGCTCGGCCCTTGCCGGCCGAAGAGCCCTCGGGGTGCGGGGCGTTGGCAGCGCTCATTGTAGGCGAATGCGACCGCGTAGAGATGCTATGAAGTAGATGGCGAGCGGAGTTGGAGGAGGAGGCTTGGTGCGTATGGTTATCTTCGTAGATGGAGTCTGAATGGTGAGCCATGCGTTCCACTAGTTTGGGTGAATTGGGGAGACGAGGTTCTTAAGTAGACTGACTGGTCGTGGAACCAGCGCCTGGGGGATGGATCAGAGTCTTAGGGTAACGGCAGGGGAAGCCGAGAGGAGTCGAGGGTGGAAACACGGCAAGCCTGGGCAGTAACGGAACGAAGAAGACTGAGGATCATAGACACATGGTCAATGACAGGGTGTGAAGGCTGTGTTTGCCCAGAATGTACTCTGAGGCCAGCTAGCTAGTGTACAGTACCATGGAGGTGGAGCTACTCCCCTCTCCCCACTCCCAATCCTTCCTCTCGGGGTGAGTGGACCTTCTCTCCTTCAAACAGTACGTACCTATCTGGTATGGGTACCTAGGTAGGTACCTAGGTAGGTACCTACCTACCTACTACCTCAGCACACCATCTACCGGCACCTCACAAAACAGCATGTATACGGATACTTGGGTAGTATAATGTCGGCACCAAATACGCTTCGATCCATATACCCATTCTCTGTCTGGTGATGGCACTCGGCCAGCATGACGAGCAATGATTGGTCCGGCAGGTAAACAAGCCGCGAGAGGAACCTACGGAAGCCGAAGGGTCGAAAGGACAGGGATGTACCGTACCTACCTACTACGTAGTACCCCGTACACTACCTACCTGTACAAGCAAAAAGCACTAGAAGAAGCTACAGCCATGCGGGGCAAAAAGTGCCCGGTGATGGAGAAAAACTCTCCAAGAAAGAAACCCTGTGGCCTGTGCTCATTTTGGCTTCCACCTGTTTTACCAACCCACCCTACCCTTGTCTCTAGTCGTCTTGGCATCTCATGTCCATGTTCCGTCCTCGCTTCGACGATACCTACCTGCCTGCCTGCATGGCTACGTGCCACCATATGGTGACGGCTTAACTTTCCATGCCACCTCCAATCATGAACCTGCCGCTCTGCAGTCTTACCGTGGCACATGCCCGCAACTTGCCACCCTCCAGCACTGCTTTTCATTTCTTCGCTTTGCCCGGTCCATCAGCGCGAACTCCATGTACGAGATACAGCCGTCCGATGGCATTCAACCTTTCCGCCGGGCGGCTTATCGCTGCTCAGCCCTCCTCATTCATCGCTGCCTGGGTAACTGCAAACAACCCCACCGCCCTGTCGCCCATGTCTTTCAATCAGCCTTGGCAGATCAATCAATTACGCTGCCCGTACACAGGCTGGGCGTCGCTGGTCAGGGGTCGCTCAGGACGACCTCCCCAAGCTCCCATCCCAAGCCTGCGCCATCTGATCTCGACACAATCCGGGATGCCGCACAATGTCTGGCTACCAGGGGTAGTTGCTGCTGCAACCATCGAACCAAGACAGTCTCCTCGCGAACGGGAAACGTTTCACAAAACACTCATCTGCCATGATATCTGGCACCCTGTCCCTACCAAGCACGCCAACCGCCAATCACCATACTCGCGCGTGCCGAGTTCCGCCAAGGGGTGGAGCCCCAAGTCCAACGCCGAATATCCTAGCCTCAGTCGACTGACTACCTAAGTAGGTATGTACGGATACCTAGTGCTGCATAGGCACATTGCCACCTAGGTGGTCAACTATGTAGTAATTACACTACTAGTATAACGTGCCTCAGCACAGGATAACGGGTGCGTTCTTCAAGACACCTTTTGCGTACCAGTATGCCCTTGGCTACAGATGCCACTGAGGTATGCATCCAAAGGAACACAACCCCAACCAAACTGCAGAGCCTCTCCAAAAGGCCCGAGGGATCTAGGAATGACTTGATACCTAGCCCCCGCTTCCTGCGTTTGCGCCGCCGACCGGTGCCGTTTCGCTCTCCGGTGCTACACCGGTGTATGTAGACCCCAACGGCAAGGCTGCATGACTGGTTGACGCCTGTCGCCTCCCAGCTCCTCGGCTGAACGCCATTGATCATTGATCATCATCAACCACCAGCCTCCGGATCGGCCAACCCACATCCTCCTCATACTTTCTGTATGTGGTCATAGCGTCCCCCCCTCCCCCCTCCCCTCCCCCGCGGCACTCGTGACCGAGCACTGCCCGGCCATTCTTTCGCCCGGCGGCTTAGGGGGGGATAGCTCTGCGGTCAGCATGTCTGCCCATCGGCATATCGGATCCGTCAAGGATTCAAATCTTGACATCATATCCGTGGGGTCGTCAGACTCGGCCGATCGCCGGTTCCCAGGGAGCTGAGCTGAGCCTCTCCCTGGTCCACCGTCAAATCCTTCCAGAAGCCTTTCTGTCTCGCCACCCTGCCCCACCACGCTCCCGTATGTCTTGGCATATTATAATGTACCGTTGGCGTGCTGAACCACGAAACAGATGTCCGAATAGCAACAACATCTCAAACTGAGCTCCTCTGGAAGGCTGGAAGGACATGCCATACATCACGCGAGCCAGAATTCAAGGCAAAATGGCCATCAAGGCTGCAGCCTAGTCGCTAGTTCAACCACGCGCCTCACTCGTCTGTTTGAAAGACACGCCGGCTTCACAAGGCATACTGGATGGTTATTACCCCATAGTTCCTCGTATGCCCTCAAAGTATTCGACGATGGCCGCATGGTCCATGGTCCATGGTCCATTCTTCAGCTTGGTCTCGTCGAGCCCAACCAATTTCCCTCGAGCAACTCCTCATCCTCGATGCGCCGGCGCACATTTGGGTTTGGCTCAGATACTCCGGTACATTCCCCGGGCCGGGTAGCTCACAAGCCCGAAATCGGCCGCCGTGCTCATGGTTATCAAAGTCGCCACCCCTTGCTTAGACATTGGGTCGGTAGCTGCGGTGAGGTATTAGGCTTCATAGTATTCCATAAGCTATTCAGATTTGGCGCCTACGATTTGTACCGTGTCCGTTGTATTTTCTCGTTCTTCGCCAAGATGGAGGCAGTAGGGTTGCACATCTTGGTACGGACAGTTGCCCACTCAACACACATTTGGCAACTCTTCGTCCGTCAGGTTACTCTATTCTCTCGAGATGATGGCCCTGATGCCCGTTGCCCTGACGGCGATAAGAACCATGGCCATCAGCCCCTCGATTACTCCAAAGACCGCACTGGCGAAGCCAATGTATATAGGGGGTGAGCCGGCTTTGAAAAAGAATTCTAGATTGGTGGGCGGCGTGGACGGTGCTGGATCACGAAAGAGAAAGCCACTGAGGTCTACGACTGATGGTAAGAATAACTTCTAGGAAACAGCTATCTAATAACGGAGCATGCCGATGTGCGGGCCCCGGTCGCTGGGCTTCGGTACGAGACATGGCGACCAGCAACACGTTAACGGGGCTTGGATCGTCATAGATACGACATCTGCAACCCGAACTTTTGCCTCCGTACGTAGGTAATTCGGGGTGGTCCCAAAGCATGCTCGGCCATGCCCTGTCATGCTGAGAATTCTGGTGGTAATGCTCTTGTATCTGAACGCAATGCCGAGCCCTGGCAAATGGCCTGATTGCTCATTGAAACCTCTTCCAATAACGGTTGTCGAAGCATTCGGGTGTGATTTTAAAAGAGCCTAAGAGTTTCCCCTATTCTTCAATGCATGATTCTCGTGCGTTTTGGCTTCTTTCCCAACCACGTGCCATGCAACCTTGTTCCGATGCTGTCTATCAAAAACCTCCTCCTAGCCAACCTTGTCCCCTTGTTCCTCTGCTCTCATCGGCATCTTCCTCGAAGCACAGCAGCATGCGTGCACAGCACTTATTAGTTATTCCTGTTGGTGATCAGGGCCTGGCGTGCCCTCGCGGCTTCGCCGTCATCATAGCCTCGTAGAATCAGCTCTCTGTATAGCTTCTAGCTGTGGAGAATTAGACGATTTCGAGGGTGGTGTTGATGCTCTGCATTCAGACGACAGAAGGATGGCGTCGTTTAGAAATACGAAAGGGGAGACCAGCCGGACCTACCGTCCTGATATAAAAGAGGCCCGTCAAGACAGGTTCGTTGCTCTGCAACAGCATCCTCGTCATCAAGATTGCAGTCTTCATTCTTTCTCACCATGGCAGTCGGGGCCTTCATCTCGCTCTTTGCTCCCCTGAGCACCTCTGCACAGCAGATCCGCAAACTCACCCCCTTCGACACCGGCTGGCCGTCCGAAGCGGACTGGTCTGCGCTGAATGCCAATCTCGGCGACTCCCTCCTCGAAACCCGGCCCGCCGCCCCCTCTTGCTGTCCCGGGAACACTTTCCAGTCCCTGTAAACATGCGACGATGCCAAGAAGGAATGAGGCTACTCGTACTACCACACCTCGCTGCTCGAGTCTATCGGCTCTTTCTTCTACGCCAACAACTCGTGCCTACCGCAGGGTGCTTCAGGGTACTCTCCTGCGAAAGGCTGTGAGCTTGGCGGATCGCCGATGTAAGTTATCGACACTGCGACTGAAGACCAGGTCGCAACCGCGATGCGCTGGGCCAGCAAGCGGAATGCCTGTATCTTGGTCAAGGGAACCGGGCACGACATCAGCGGTCGGTAGGGATACCGCAGAGACACCATCAATTCTTCAGATAGACTAACAACTGAACAAGGACTTCTAGTGCCCACTCGCTGCTGACCGGGACGCGCAACTTCCAGCAACTTCAATACAGCGCCGAATGGCATCTCCAAGCGGCAATAGAACCGAGGCGGCACTCGCCGTGGGCAGCGGCAGTGATTGTGGCTATGTCTCCCGGTATGCGGTGAGTGTCGCTAGAGTTGTCGTTGGTGGCACCGCCGAGTCTGTCTGAGACGGCGGTCATTTCAAGGAGACATGGAGAGCTTATGTGGTCCTACCCGCAAGTGTGTCCGGCCTCATGAGCGACGCGTTGACCCGCAGTGGAATAGGTTACGCGCCAGCCCCCATGAACAGCTCCCATAACAGGCGCGCAATGTCACGGGTTACCTCTGCTTCTTCGAATACAACACGACAGAAGAACAGGTGGCCTCGCTACTTAGGTCAGTCAGGGATCGAGTGCCAGCCGGAGTGGGTAACAATTCCGTCGTAGTCAGCCTCACAGAGCCAAGTGCGTAGGAGGAATCCGGGATGTTCTTCGAGAGCATCAACGAGGCGCCGGGAGGTACGAGCATGGCCGCAAGGAGCTTCCGTACATCACTATCCCGTCGTCCTCGACCTCCTCCCTTCAGCGAATCATGGTGACGCAGGATCCCACTGCAACCGCTCCCACAGCCATCGGCTTTCAGGGCGTACAGGGACCTCGCGACGCCCCGAAGTGATGCTCGGCTCCCTCAACCCAGCGTGGCGCTCGAACTACATTCACATGATGAGCTATGGTGCCTCCAACGACCATGTTCTTTAGCCCCAAGAGGTGCTCGACAGTGCTACGAAGTGTTTGGAGGAGATAAAGGAGCCTGTCTGACGTGAGTGAACGCCAGGCTCTGGTGTCTACATGAACGAGAGCAACACATTCAATAACATGCCCAAAGAGGACTTTTGCGAAGCTCCCTATAAACGCCTGGCTGAGACCAAACGAAAGTTTGACGCCACCGCAAGTCTGTATGTCTTGTCGAATGTCGGAAGTGATGTATGGGGCTATGACCTCAACAGCGGCAGGCTGTGCAAGACGTCTATCTGAAATACCAAAACCACGAAGGATTGGGCATGATCTTCCGACCAAGCTGTATGCATAAGCCCAGTGGGTCGCTGTCAGCACTTGGGTAGTTCTCGTGCCTTTGTATTTAATGCCTGCCCCTCTCATCGAGTTCTGGTCGACGACCATTTTCATCGCGTCGTCGTGAGTCAGAGTCTCGCTTGTGTTTTTCACTCTCTGGTCGATGTCTTGCTTCATCACGACCTCGTGTCTCTGTTGTTCGTCTCTTCTCGTCCTCGTGCCTTCGTTCAAGGCGGTGGTTTCTTTCTCCATGCCAGCGATCCTCGTTTCGTGAGCGCTCATCGTCTTGGCTCGACCTGTGATGATGGTCATCTTCTTTCCTGGATCGATGTCTTTCCCCCCCTCGCTCGTTGTCGCGGGACCTGTCTCGCCTGGATCGGTCTTGGTCCCTTTTATGTTCTCGTCTTCGCCGTTCGTGCCTCTCCTTGCGCTTCTCATCCCGGCGTAGTTGCTTCAGTTCTCTTTGTCGCTCGGCCTCAAATTTTTGGCGTTCCCTCTTGACTTCGCGCACCCTCGAAGCACCCTTTTTCATCATGGCAAGAGGGTCATTTAAGACAATTCTCTCGGCATCCCTCTTTTTTCTTCCGGGGTCTTCGTTGCCCCATGCATCCTTGCTTGGGGGTTCAAGTTCTGATATAGCCCCAGAAGCTGCGTACCAAGGACCGACCAACCCATCCCTACCAGCAGCGTTCGAAAACCGCATGGTGTACTGGTCTTCTAACTCCTTCTTCTTTTTGGCGGCCTCCTTCTCGGCTTCTTCATTCTTCAGGTGCCGGCCCTGTTTGCGTGCTTCACCAAAGAGGTCAATGTGGCCGGCGTTGTCGACGATTGGCGCAGAACTCGTCGACTTGCGCAGTGTTTCGTTTGCCGTCTGGACTAATCCTGCGCGTTCTTTCGCGACACGTAACTCAAAATCCGTGTCGTCCTCGCCCGCCCGCTTACGCTTCTTCCTCTCTCGACCAATAGGCACGGCATCGCGGTCCCGAGGTCGTGCCTCGTCTCCAGATGTCTCTGTTGGGGGTAGGGGTGGTGGCACTTCACCTCTTAGGATGGCTAGGCGGCGCTCGGCATCAACTTCTTGCATGCGCTGTTCCTCGGCCTCTTCCTTAGCCTTCGCAGCAGCCTCATCCCGGCGGACACGGGCGATGTTGTCTGCATTGTAAACGTTCCAAGACTTCTTGCCCAGCAAATGGCTGCAAACTTTTTAGTATGTTTTTTGTGTTGTACCAATATTGAATGCACTCACAGCGGCATTTTCGCAACTGGGCATCTCAGACAGGGTGGTCATAAAGCTCGATAAGATGGAAAGACTCACGGCCGTCACAGTTGGGGCCGCCCGCTGGTTATCGTATTGAGCGACATCCGAAAGCAGACTAGTCGGATTTGTGCACCAATAGACGTCATTTGTAAGGCAGGCAGGCACCAGAATGCCGCAGCTGTGGCAGCTGCGGTGCCCCGCTTTCCCTCTCCTGCTGTCAGTCAGCTCATTGGAGGCAAGGAGGTAGGTAGGTACCTCCAGTGCTTACACGCGTGTCAATCACCATTTGTCGTCAACGGTGCGAGTACAGGACACTTGTCAGCGCTTACAGGGTGATCTGTCAAACTCACGCAACTCATGATTCTGTTCAAAACAACCCAGCGTAGCTGGATTGTCAGCTTTGCTGAGCCATACGTCTCATACTCCAAGTCAAGTCCATCATCCTCAAACCAGCCAGCCAGAGTTGAAACAGACTGAACACGGTTACAAACCCACCTGATGGGTCCACATAAGCACCGGCGCATCTTTCGTACCATTCGCTAACAAGGGTAAGGTAAGGGAAGGGACTCCTGCGTACCTACCCAGTACGTACTCTACTTCACCTTAATGCCCGAACAAGGTTTAGCGCTCCCCGGGCACAGGGACTTGAGGCGTAGACGACGCCGCGAAGCCCCTCCAAGCAAGTTCCCAACATCCACCTAAACAGATACATAATCTCCCCTCGCCATCCCATTCTCGCCGTCTCCCCCAACAATCACTCGATCCAAACACACCCCTTCTGCTACACGAACCCGTGGGCGACTGAAGAACTGAATCCACAACATCTCCCTACTCCGACCGAGCGGACCCCAACATGAGCTTCCCCGAGAAGCCGCTGCCTCGGCAGCAACAGCAACCGCAGCAACCCAGACAGCCGGGCGTGCGCCTGAGGGTTGAGAAGATCCGGGATAAGGCCTTGCAAACTCAGCTGATCTACGCCAATGTGTAAGCATTCCAAGATTCTTCGCTTTTGTCCCTTCCACGGCTAACTCTAGTATAGTGCTGGCGTGAGCTACCGAGACTTTGCCCCAAGCCGCGATGGCGCCGATATCAACATCCTCATTAGAGCCAGAGACCCTGTCCGCGGTAACGTACGAGAGAACGTTGTTAGGGCTAGGCCAACGCCTGAGCTTCCCGAAGGTACCATCAGTCTGTCCGACCCGCAGCGACAGTGGCTCAAGATCGGAATGACGGACACCTTCGAGGGCGAGGTTTACGATGCCAGCAGGCAAGGGGCCAAACCCCTGGAAGCCATGGACCTAGAGCTGTCTTGGGCTTCGATGAAGAGAGACCCCAACTACGAGTTCACACACGACTACTTGGCCAAGGTCTTTGAGCGCTTCTTCCAGATGCACTTCTTCGCTCCTGGTCAGCGCACCCTCCTTGACATCGAGGGTCTGAAGGTGTTTGCTACTGTAAAGACCATCACTTTCCAGGGCGGCCGCGGGCCTGAAGCCGTCGTCACGACCTCGGACCCTTCTGCCCGTGGTTTCTACAACACTTCAACACTTCTATCCTTCTTCAAAGCTGCCGACTCTGAACTAAAGCTTCAAGTCGGAGAACACCAGGGCAACGCCAATCCCATCATCTCCCCAGACTTCCAGTTTGAGGATATGGGTATCGGTGGTCTACACGACGAGTTCTCCACCATCTTCCGTAGAGCCTTTGCTTCCCGTGTCTTCCCCCCGCAACTGGTAGCGAAGCTCGGTATCCAGCACGTCAAGGGTATCCTACTTTTCGGTCCTCCCGGAACCGGAAAGACGCTCATTGCCAGACAAATCGGCAAAATGCTCAACGCCCGCGAGCCCAAGATCATCAACGGTCCCGAAGTCCTCAATAAGTTTGTCGGTCAATCCGAAGAGAACATCCGAAAGATGTTCGCCGATGCAGAGAAGGAGTACAAGGAGAAGGGTGACCAGAGCGGTCTTCACATCATCATATTTGACGAGTTGGATGCTGTCTGCAAGCAGAGAGGCTCTGGTGCTGGCGGTGGCACCGGCGTTGGTGACAGTGTTGTCAACCAGCTGCTCACCAAGCTCGATGGTGTCGACCAGCTCAACAACATCCTGCTCATCGGCATGACCAACCGAAAAGACATGATCGATGAGGCTCTCCTGCGTCCTGGTCGCTTAGAGGTGCAGCTGGAGATCAGTCTGCCCAACGAAGAAGGACGCAAGGAGATTCTGATGATTCACACTGCCAAGATGCGGGACAACAACATTATGGATCCCAGAGTTGACCTCGCGTCACTGGCAGCCCGTACCAAGAACTACTCGGGTGCCGAGATCTCCGGTGTCGTCAAGGCAGCAACTTCTTTTGCTTTCAACCGCCACACCGAAGTTGGCAACAGCGCCAAGATGAAGTCCGACGTCTCTGCAATGCAGATCACCATGGACGACTTTGAGAACGCGCTGACCGAGGTCAAGCCTGCCTACGGTGTTTCTGAGGACGAAATCTCGAACGCTCTAGGCATGGGAATTCTGCAGTTCAACGAAAACATCCCGGCCATTATCCGTACAATGATGGGCTACATTGACACTGTCAAGGAATCCGATGTTCTCACCAGGATCCCGGTTCTGCTTCACGGACCACAAGAGTCCGGAAAGACAGCTCTGGCCGCTCACACTGCTTCGCTGTCTGATTTCCCATTCGTCAAGCTTGTCTCGCCCCAGCACCTGACTGCTTTCCGGGATGAGTTTGGGAAGAGTGACTACCTCACAAAGGTTTTCACCGATGCCTACAAATCGGAGCGAAGCATCGTAATCCTGGACAACTTTGAGCAGTTGATTCAGTGGAACCCGATTGGACCTCGCTTCTCCAATACCGTGCTTGACAGACTTATTGCTCTCATTCAGACACAACCCCCCAAGGTGAGTTTCCATACACTGTTGGCACGAATGAGTCGAAACTAACGTCACTTAGGGTCGACGCATCCTCATCATGGTCACGACTTCGGAACGCTCTATCCTTAGCAACCTGGGCGTTCTCAAACACTTCCGCAGACAGATTCCAGTGCCTGCTGTCTCAGACGTCCGTGAACTTGCTTCGGTTTTGGATCAGACGGGCATATTTGGCGGAAGCGACATCCAGACCGTCATCCAATCCGTGCGAAACGACACTCGGTCCGATAAGATTGGTCTTGGAATCAAGACGATTCTGGAATCTATTGAGGAGTCCAAGGTTGAGGCATCTTCACAAGGGACGGATATACTGGAGAGTGTCGCGAACAGGATCGTGACGGCCATTTCCTCTAATTCCTTTGACGGCTAGAAAAGGAATACATGTGGTTTTAAGTCATAGATATAGACGCTCAATAGAGAAGACGTAAGAAGTACACCAGTCTGTCCAAACTGCTCTCCGGCTAATGCATGGCCGCATCTTGAGCAGCAATGCATGCTTTCTTGACAAGCGATCCCTCAACGAGTGACCCGGTGCACTGCGTAGTCAAGCTCAGTTGTAGCTTCAACTGCTCTACCGGTACAGGAAAATGCTAATCGCACTCTCGGTAACGTCAGACTGTACGACCACTCCTTGTTGCAAGAAAACACGGGAAATTCTATTGCCTACATATGTCATCGAACGCCTGATCCGGGGTGATTGGCTATACTCTGTTCGGGCCAAAACCGGGAGGGTTCAGCTCAGGCTGCCTGCGTTTGTCGAAACTCTACGCCAATCGAGTTACAAGAGCTTGCATGGCCGTCGAACAGCTCAAATAGAACAGTCATGAGGTGACCGCAACCCTTTTCAAGTACTGTGCCACAACCCAATCAGTGTGATGCAGAGAAGAAGCGGTGCCGAAATTACAAGCCTTGAAGTAGCTATTCTGCGTTCTGGAGCACTTGGAGGATATTGCAAGCTGTTTCACAAGCTCTTGAGTCGCTAAAGTTGCAGTTGTAGGAACCCCGACAAGGTCCTCAATCAACGGTGGGCACTGGTAAAGAGTCCATACTTGACAGCCTCTTGTTGTAATTGCATCAGCGTCTGCCCGGCCTGACGCTAAAGGTCAATTTGACCCTGGCGCGTCTCGATTATGACGGCAAGAGAGCCAATGCACCTCATGGGATTGCCGAGGGCTTCGCCGACCTTTACTTGTCTCCAGAGCAGATTTGTTAAGATACTGCCGTCCTAGGTCGTACTGCGCTATGCTACTCCGTATCTGGTTATGACTATCAGCGATCGGATGATTATATAATCAACGCGACCCCTGGCATGCATTTGAGCCATGCGTGGAATGTGGGGCATATTGTGAGGTCACCGCGCTTGCAGTAGTACCAGTAGGTACCTAAAGTTTAGAAAACCTCCGCAACTTTGACTTGTCTCTCTCACGCCAAACCACCCCACCACCGCCATGGCTGATCGACAACGTTCACGGTCGCGCTCGCCTCGGAGCGATCGTGAGAGAGACCGCGACAGACCGAGAAAACAAGGCGGATTCAGATGGAAGGACAATAGCCGTCGCGAAGACCGCGACGACAGGAGAGGCCTCGAGCGAGGCTACCGCGACCGGGACAGCGACCGTGACCGTGAACGCAATCGCAATCGCAACAACGACAGCTACCGCCCCCGCGACTCGGCCCCCAGGGACAGCAAGCCAAGCCCCTCGAGCTCGAAAGATGCATCGAAGCCAGCTAAGAAAGAGAAGCCCGCCCCTGCCCCGGCTGCTGGCGGCGAAGAGATGATTATTGTGCACGTCAACGACCGTCTGGGTACAAAGGCTGCGATCCCCTGCCTGGCCTCGGACCCTGTCAAGATGTTCAAGATTCTTGTGGCTGCAAGAGTCGGCCGGGAGCCCCACGAGATACTGTTGAAGCGTCAGGGCGAGCGACCATTCAAGGACAACCTCACCCTGGAGGACTATGGTGTCAGCAATGGTGTGCAGCTGGATCTTGAGGTTGACACTGGAGACTAAGAGGCTGGGGGGCTTGGTCATGGCTCCATTCTCCGAGATGAGGTCCCATCACTGTTTTCACTGTCGAAGCTTCGGGTGGTCTACTTCGAGATTGCCACGTACTTGTAAATTTTTGACGACTGAATCGTCTTGGCCTTCGGGCGATCACAAAACCATGAGTAGGAACATGAAAGCCAAGGATACCCTTTTATTTTATGAGGATACAGGAGCGGTGCACAAACGAGACTGTACGTTATCCGATGGGCCATCAAAGTCACCAGTTGGCCGCTAGTTATCTTGAGAAACAACACTTTGCGCTGCGAGAAGCATGAACCAGCTTCAGCATCGATGGTCACGTGTCGCGTCATGTGAGCCCGCGAGCTCACGCGCGAAGACCCCGCCTGGGCCGTCGCGGTCTGCGACGCGCCCTTGTCTTGACATGGCCAAACTTTCTTTAACTTTGACTCGATCGGCACTTTATCGATATATTACCTGCCGTTGCTCTTTAATCGAAGCTATCCGTCGATAGGTATTCGCCGTATTTTCAAAAACCCTAGTTCCGAACCGGCCCCTCCACACCATCCTAGTCATCACACACATACAACACCGTCATGTCTACAACAGCCCTTACGAAGGCGTCAATTGTGACTATGGCGCGAGACATCGCATCCATCTCCGTCCCTGAGGGCGATGATGTGCAGACACAACTTGACCGCATCGCCCGCTCAAACCGCACCCAATACGAGAAGCGAGTCTGGACTGCCCTCTGCCAAGTACCCAAGGGCCAAGTAACGACATACGGCATCCTGGCAGCTCACCTCAAGTCCTCACCGCGCGCCGTCGGCAACGCTTTGCGCCGCAATCCTTTTGCGCCACAAGTCCCGTGCCACAGAGTCGTCGCCACTGGCGGGGCTTTGGGGGGCTTCAAGGGCAAGTGGCCTAAAGACGGAGAGGGCATTACTCTTGATGAGAAGAGGATGCTGTTGAGGAAAGAGGGCGTCAAGATTGACTCGAGTGGTCGGGTTTTGGGGTCGCCCTTCGTGGCCTTTGTCTGATCGCAAAAACAACGAAGCATTGGCATTCTAATTTTTGCGACAGCTATCTGCATTCGTGGATGCTGGTCACCAGTGCTTGGGTCTTGTGCCTAGCCTACCTAGTCAAGAGGGGAAAATGGAAACCCCCGATGCCTGGAAATGTACTACATCGTTGCAACTTTGCGAGTGCGATATTGCAGGGCGACACAGCACAGCACGGGGCAAACATGGATCTCTGAGCTTCTTCCAGCAATCTTTATGACCTGGGGGCCAAGAGCACGACAATGCTGCTTGACCGAGGATGTGACTCTATATCTTTATCCAGACAATGGCAGCAGGACGATCCACGCGATAGACCCCATGCTTCTTTCACGGGTCGGCCCAGAGTATCTTGCCACAGTCACTCATGAGTACTTGGTATCACCGCTCAGACTGTCCTGCTGGCTAGCACCTTCCCAAGCTTCGTTCTCATGGTTGGAGGAAGAAAACGGGCGCAGCAGACAGAAATGGAGCAGAGGCCTCCAGCAGCATTACTACGTACCTAGGTAGGATGGGAGGTTTTGATACCCACCAAGACTTGATGTTTGATTCATCTGTGTCTTCTCTAGAAGGTATTGTCACCAACGTCACATTCCGCACGTCGACATGGTGCTTCCCCAGCGTCTTATCTTTTTCCGTCCCTGAGAATGTCCCGACTTTGCATCAAGTCGCATTGGCATTGCCAAGCAAGGCCAAGCAAGACCAGGTCAAGCGAACGCCACAACTTTGTCAGCGGACAGACCCGAGGTGTCAGCAATGGAAATCGTGGTTCGGCAGTTGGTTATGGGGTCTCAAATGCGAGTCTGACGCCACAAGTGCGCCAAGAAGGTCGTGCCTGTTGCTGATGGTGGGACTTCCGCTGCTAGCTTGTTTATGATCACGATGAAAAGGATGATGCGGTGGACAAAGGGCAAGGCAAATACCTCGTGCTGAGACGGCGCTCTGTCAGCACAACCGCAAGTTAGTAGGCTATCGTTGAAAGTGCAGCTCAAAATCTCCCCGCTATAAAGCCAACTGTTGATGCATCAGAGCGTCTCGCCGCCGGATCAGCAAGCATCTCTGGAGAAACCGACGATGGGGTTCACCGCTGCGTTCGCGTTCCTTTCTGCCTCCCTTGCTGCGGCAGCCCCTGGACCCCAAGACGACGAGCCTAGCGCAGTCTTCGGCAGCTCGTTCCCGTATGAGAACGGCACCTTCACCGACATATACGACGTGCCGGGGACGCTATCAGGGTACCTCCTTGGTGAGGCCACCTCAATCGGGTGTCATGGCCGGAGAGACACCGCCCTGCTAACCTCGGCCGACCCTGTTCGACAGCTAGCAACGGCATCGTGACAAACGTCTTTTCTACCCCCCCTGCCAGGCCAGCTCGCCCGTTGCGCGTTTTTGGAGACGGGCGCCGGCCTCGATCCTCCGGCGGAAGTGGGTTACGTGCAGTGTAACCGAGCCTAAGACGACTTGGTGGTGGTACCGACTACCGACAGACTAAGGCGCTAGTGAAAAATATAGAGAGCGGAGGGTCAAAAGAGACAACACCAGGGGAGGGATTTCCTTCCAGAAAGATACAGAGATAACAACACGCTGCTTCTTAGAGTGTTGCATCGACCTCGAGCGGACTAGGCGTGTGACATGCAGTCACTAGATGCTGGATCGTGCACAAGCTCGGATTTCGAAAAGGAGGGCGTGGAGGGATCTCACCGGAATCGTCCCGGCGCAGAGGTTCCTAGTTGGAGCTAGCACGTTTGTTAGTTCACAGAAAGCACGTGTTGACAGCTGATCTAAGCAGCGCAGAAAGACTGGGGGGTCAAGGGAGGCCAGATGCATTCTGCAACGCTCAAGGGTAGGGGCAGCATGCCAAGTCTGGTGTTCTGCCGAGGCTAAGAAGGTCACCCTCAAATAGCAAAATGCCTACGGCCAAATAGCCGTACTCGTCACCCTCTGGCGACATTTGCGTAAGGTTGCGGTTGGTGACCGTCCGTCCACCAAGCACAGCAATATAGTCCCGCAGTGGTTAAGCCGAAAAAGATGCGTATGTCGCCGAGATTGAATGGTTCGATGTCGCCACCTGAGACGTGTCTCCGGGCGCCACTGATGTCTGCGTCTTTTCTTGCCCTCTCTATGCTCCGCCAAGGGTCGGTGACATGGCGGTTCTGGGAAGACTGGGTAAGCTCGGAGGATCGCCAGGACTTGGAATAGCGACAATCAGGAAAACGCAACGGCCGATGCTAGTGGCCGAGACTATTGGAACGGACAGCAGGCCCAGAGAACTTTAGACGTCTGGGGTAACGGGTTAGGTCTGGATAAGATGCGTTCGCCTCTTGCCCAAAAGGGGAAAAGGTCCTACTTGCCGCCGGAAGGGAGAGAAAAAAGAAGAAAAGAAATATGGAACAATAGGGGAGAGGGGATTTCCACCAGCGTCCAGCCGATGCATCCCCACAAACGTTGGCTTATGCATGTATTACGAATGAGCAATCGACGTTGGCTGGCCGCGAGACGCGTTGAATAGTGTAGGTATGTCAGTAGGTGCCTATCGCTACTGGCACTTTCTTTTTTTGCACCGATTCTGACGCAGATGATTTCACAGACTCGATCGACCGTAGAATAGAGTAAAAAAATACAATGGAATAAAAATCAACGTCATGGTCAGCGACCATGTAAGAAGCTTGGCCCTGTGGCGTCAAGGTGCCTGTAGGAATACATACTACGCAGAGAAGCACACACATCCATCCCGGTCAGCCCTGCCCCTGTCGTCGGAAAGGTCCATGCAACCAGTGGCCGCCAGCATCAGGCCTGTGTGCCCCCTGAGAGGGGCCGCACATATTTCGTTAGGGGCCGCCGTCCGGGGCAAAAGGATCGGTCTCCAGCGAGGCAAGTGTGCATCGCATTGTTTATCGCTCCGAAAAGGAGGGAAAAAAAGAACAGGGAAAAAAAAGGGGAGGGGGAGACATGGCAATTGCGGCGAAGCTTCGGTGCATTGGCGAGATTCGATTCAATGCAACATCAGTTCACGCAACCCAACACTCACTCCGCACAGACGCAGAAATCTTCACACCTTCTAGAAGCCTGTCACTTGGAACGGCAATGGGATGGATGTGATGGGTCGGTTCCCCATTGGGCCATTGGCATACCTTCCTCTCGACCTCCTCGAGAGCCTCCGAGACTCAAGCCTCTGAAGCTCTTGGCTTCAGTTCCCTCGCGCAAACGGAGCCTCGTGTCGATCCTCGAGGCCAAAGCTGCTGAAGCCTGAAGCCATGGAGCCATGGAGCCGTGGAGCAAGTAAAGTATTGGTCAAGCCCGCAGACCCTGGTCCATGGCCTGCTTTGAGGGGATCGGACGAAGATGGAGGGGGTGGCTCCGCATCCCGCCCCCCATGCTAACGATGCCATCCCGGAGCATGCTGCCCAAACGGGAGTCGATCCCTCCCAGGACCATTGCAAACAGTAGGCGGATGGGTGTGGGTGTTTTCGACATCATGCTAGACAACGGAGACTGTCTCCCACATCCGCCGCCATGGATCGACCCCGGCTCTCACCCAGCCAGCCCCTTCTTCTCTTCCGATATAAAGACGGCCTGATGGCCCTTCCGCTTCATCGCAGCTCATCAGTAGTCTTCCCTGCAGCCCAGTCATTCTTTAATATCCCAACTCGAGGCTCGTCAGGAATCTTCCCTGCAGCCCAGTCATTCTTTTAATATCCCAACTCACTCCTGCACAGGCTCTCCCATCGCTGCGGCCCGTCCCATCTCTCAGCTTTACCAAGATGAAGACCTCCGCCCTCATCGCGACCGCCACCCTGGCTGTCGCGCCCTTCGCCGCCGCCGGACTCCTCCCCAAGCGCGCCGAGGACGCCTCGTGCCGCTGCCTTCCCGGCGACGCCTGCTGGCCCTCGACCTCGTCCTGGGACGCCCTTAACAGCACCGTCGGAGGCAAGCTCATCGCCACTGTGCCCATCGGCTCCGTGTGCCACGACCCTAACTACGATGAGGCCGCCTGCACCGCGCTGCAGCAGTCGTGGAATCTCCCAGAGACTCAGTAAGCGGAATCCAGGCATCTAATCGAATTCAAACGATAAAGCTAACAAGACGCCAGCTTCCCCTCGTCGTCGTCCGTGATGCAGAGCTACTTCGCCAACCAGTCCTGCGACCCCTTCACAGATCGCACCTCACCCTGCCTGATTGGTAACTACGTCAACTACGCCGTCGAGGTGACGTCTGCCCAGGACGTCGTCGAGACCATCAATTTTGCGCGCGACAACAACATTCGTTTCCTTGTCCGCAACACGGGTCACGAGTAAGCTCATCTTCTCCCCTTGCTTTTGTGCATCCGCACACGCCTCCGATAAGCACGTCCGCTAACACGCTCGGTCCAGCCATCTCGGCCGATCCACCGGCGCCGGAGCCCTCGCCGCCTGGACACACAAGCTCAAGGAGATTACCGTGACCGAATGGTCCGACGACCTCTGGACCGGGCCGGCCCTGAAAATGGGTGCCGGTGTCCTCGGCTACGAGATTACCGAAGTCAGCAAGGCGTCCGGCCTTGTCGTTGTTGGCGGCGAGTGTCCCACCGTCGGCCCTGCCGGTGGATACATCCAGGGAGGCGGTCACTCGGCCCTCACCACCAACTTCGGCATGGCCGCTGACCAGGCGCTCGAGTTCGAGGTCGTCACCGCCTCCGGCAAGATCGTCACCGCCTCCCGCACTCAGAATCCCGACCTCTTCTGGGCCCTCAGCGGAGGAGGCCCTGGTACCTTTGGCGTCGTCACCTCCGTCACCGTCCGCGCGTACCCAGACGCCGTCGTCGGCGGTGTCGGTCTGCAAACCGCCGCCAAGTACACGACCCAGGACAAGTGGTGGAAGATGCTCGACGCTTTCCACTCCCTCCTCCCCGGCATGACCGACAAGGGCGCCATGGTCGTCTTCCTCTACAGCAGCAGCGTCTTCGCCATCAACCCGCTGACGGCCTACAACAAGACGGCCGAGGAGGCAAAGGCCATCCTCCAGCCCTTCCTCGACGTTCTCGCCGATCTTGCCATCCCCTACTCCTCCGCCGCCACAAACTACACGAACTACCGCGACCACTACAACAAATGGATGGGCCCCCTGCCTTACGGCCACGTCGAGGTTGAGTCCTACAACTTCGGCTCTCGTCTCGTCCCACGCTCCGTCCTGACAGACGACGCCGCCCGCGCCGCCTACATCTCGGCGATCCGCTACGGCGCTGACAAGCACAGCGTCCTGTCCGCCGGCGTCGCCCTCAACGCTACGGCCCCCAGGGGCGTCGACAATGCCGTGAACCCGCACTTCCGCAACGCTGCCATCCATGTGCAGTACTCGATGGCCTGGAGCAATGCGCCCGGGGACTGGGACAAGATGCTGGCGGACCAGAAGACCATGACGGAGGACATCATCCCGCCCATCGAGGCGGCGACCCCGGGCTCGGGCAACTACATCAACGAGGCCGACTTCAACATTCCCGACTGGAAAGAGAAGTTCTTTGGCGGCAACTATGACAAGCTGCTGACCATCAAGAAGCAGTGGGACCCGCAAGGTGTCTTTTACGCGCTCAAGACGGTCGGTAGCGACACGTGGAACGTCGCTGCCGACGGCAGGATGTGCCGGGCATGATGTGATGTATCGATGATGACAAGGATAATTAGCGAAGTGAGCTGGATGCACGTTTGGAATACATTACCGATCCATACATAAGGCACGAGACACTGTGTCCCCTGCTCCTCGTTCAAGTGCCCACCTGTCTCAGCCACGCGTGCAGCAGTAACGTGATGTTCGCCACCAAACCGTGAGCTGTAGTTGAGTAAGCGAGAACCCTCGGGTACGACAGAAGCGACTCATGATCTATCCTTGTCTCCCATGGTTCTCGCCTATCGCGGGAGCAGAGCCAGAGCCGCCGCTCCTCCCCGGCATTCCTCTGTAAGCGGGAGCTTTCTCCATAAAAAGCGTGGACTCGCCGTGGGCAAGCGATGAGACCATCAAGAGGCGAGAAACAAGTAAAATCCACCGAACCGATATTGGCGAATGCTCATCGTCGCCGTCACCAAGGCAGGCTGCGCTCACCTTCCACCCATGATTACGTGTGTTCCCTCCGTTCTTGTCCCGGGCAAAGATCCCGCCCCTCAGCTCGGTTATCCTTGTCAGACGAGAGATGCATAAGCCCACCTTCCAAGCCAGTGTGGACGTATCACGCGGCTTGCCCGCCAGTAAGCAGCTCGCCAAGTGCGGGAACAGTCAGCGAAACAGACAGAGAATCTCTCCACCTGTCCCTTCCGGGTAGGGTAGCTGGTGAGAAAGTCGGTATGCTTAACAGTCGTCCATGGTTTGTGACCCACCTCTTGCGCAGCCTCGTCGCGAAATGACGCTGCTTACAGGCGCTCTCGATACCTGCTTGGGCGGAGGACGGCTATTGCGGCTGGGTGTCTGGGGAAAGGGGATGGCACGGATCAACGTTGCGAAGGATAAAGGAAGGCGAATCCTGCTGCTGCATCCGCAGCCAACCTTGAGACTAATCAGGCAGCCTCGTAGCTACAAACCCACTAGACGAATCTCAACATGAATAACGCCACGTCCCAAGTCTCCAGAGCCATCCCGTCGTTCGCCCGGCGTCTCTGCGCCCGCTGCCTCGAGCCGTACGAGTCCCAGCATGTCTGCCACCACCCCCAGAGGCCCCCCTGCGGCGGCAGGCTGACGCGCCGCTATTTTTGAGCGTGAGGTGTGAGTATTGCTGCAGTGGACACAAGGCACGCTGCCATGGATTGTCGGGCTGACATCTGTTGCAAAGTCGGACTTTGCGACAATGGCAAATTATACAGAGAGAGCGCCTCTCATGGAAACACCACTCCGTTTGAAATTTGTCACTTGTGAATTAAACTCAACCTTCGTTCTGGTCGACTTCCAGAAACTAGCAAAGGGTGGCGGGCAGCAGTAATCAGTATGTTGGAGCTCGTTGATACAGATATTTCAACGACGCGTCAACACGTAAGTAAGTCTTTCGTCTCCTTCTCAGGTGTCCAACGAATGACGGTGGGCCATCATCAGCACGGAAACGAGTAATGGTATTGCTACCGAAGGGGAAATGTGAGAGAGCACATGGTCAAAGGCAGCTGGGTAGCAGATGGCGTGTTACCATGGATCTTCTTGGACAATCATGGGAAATGGTTGATATCTTCCGCAGGAAATCAGCCTCTGGAGAAAGCCACGCGGCAATTGATGGCAAATTCTTGCGTGCTCATACCTTCTCAAACCAGGTAACACGTGCACGAAAAGGTTCGCCAATCTTGGGTATTAGTTGTCTCATTCCGTATGTTTTTTTTGTATGCCGGCCCCGAAAGTCATGCTGTGTATTGTACAAGCGTAAAGCCACGCAACCCAACACCGCCAGCCATGCCAACCACACCCAGAAGCCAAACCTGAAAAGGAAACCCGAATGCCTGTGTCGTTAACTAACAACATTTCTCACCCATTCCTTTACCAGCCTTGACACCCATCAAAGCCACTGCAGTAAATCACGTTGAGTAGGGCGTTGCTGTGCCCCCGTCGTCATGCGCCGTCGCGAGAGAAGCGGCGGCCTGTGGGAATTGAGCCTACCCAATGGCCCTCGACAGGCCAAAGAACGCCACCGGACAGAGCGTCTCTATGACTCTTCAGTACGGTGGGGTCCTCGCTGAGAGCCGGAGCCGCCGCGCTGGCCGCCGCGCCCGCGTCCACCACGGCCCTCGCCGCGTCCACGTCCGCGCCACTCGCCACGTCCACGTCCACGGTAGCCTCCCTCGCGGTCGCCGCGGCCGCGGTTACGGCCCTGGACCTGGTGGAAGCCATCGTTGGGGTCAGCGGCAGGGGTGGGGGTCTGCACGATAGTTAGCATTTCGGTCTGTTCGCAAACCGGGAGACAATGTACCTCAGCCTGGACCTCGTGCTGCTCAGGCTGGTCGTCGGCCCATGATTGGGTGTTGGAGGCAGTCGCAGGGGTGGCATCGACGCCGGTCTCAGTCTCGGCAAGATCGCGAGGGACAGAGACCCATTCCTGGGACAGCGACATACTGTTATCGGCCGTCTGGTCCCACTTCTCGCCTGCAGCGTTACCGGAGCCGGTGGTGATGTTGGCATTGCTGGGGGTCTCGGTGGCGTGCTCGGTCTGACCGTTGACGACGGCCGCATTCACAGCCTCGATCTCGTTCACGGTAGCGTTGGCAATGGTGGGGTCGGTAACAGCCTCGGCGGCGGCGGTCTCAGCTTCGGCAGTCGCCTCTTCAAAAGGAGACTTGTAGGCCTTGGAAGCAGCCTTGACTTGGCCGACTACGGGAGATTAGTACTAGGGGGGAGGCATCATGGGGTCTGGTGGCTGTGCTTACAGGTCGTTTGGAGCTGTTCGCCGTTGACGCTGTAGGTCAGGTCGTCGCTGCCGTCGATCAGCTTCAGCATGGTGGCGACAGCACTCTCATCACCAGTGTAGATAGCAAGCAGAACACCCTCGAGCGCGCGATTCTCCTCGATATTGGGGTCAGCATCCTCGGAGCGTCGGGCAGCAGCAAGACGGAGGAACTGTGACAGTGTGAGAAGCTTGCTGCTGATGGTCTTGCTAGAGTCGCCCTCCACTTGGGCCTTGGCCTCGGCGACGGCAGCAGCCTTCTCCTTCTCCAGCTTCTCGAGCGTCTCAGCGAAGGACTTCTCCAGCTCGGCCTTCTCGTTCGCAGCACGGGTGCGGTATTCCTGGTCGATCTTCTTGTACTGGGCAAGCTGCTCCTCGTACTGAATGATCTGAGCTTGCAGAGCAGGCTTCTTCAGGTATTGGGCCTTCTGGTCGGCATTGATGATGCGGGAGGCGACAAGGTCGTCGAGCGACTTGCCGGCGTTCTCGGCGATCAAATTGTCGATCTTGGAGGCGTTGGTCTGGACGATGTACTGTTAGCGGGTGTATTTGCCACAGGGAGGAGTGCAGGATACGAACAAGTTTCTTGTTGGTGTTACGGATGTTCCTGGATAACGCATTTAGCAAAATACGGGCCGGAGAGGAGCCAGTTGATGGTTGGTGACTTACTTCTGGATCTCGCGAATGTAGGCCGTCTCGCCAGACTCGTCGGAGCCGTCAGCCCTCTCGGGAGCGGGAGAGGCAGTAGGGGCAGGAGATTCGGTGCGTTCAGCAGCCTTCGCCTTCTTCTTCTTGGCCGACTTGGATTCGACCTGCACCGCGGGGTTCTGAACGGGGGAGGCGGCCATGTTTGAGAGGTTTGGTGGTGCGCAGCCAACGAGATCGGGGTCGTGTGAGCTTAGGTGGGAATTTTTTGGGGGTGACGTGGTAGCCAGCTAGGTATGGCAGAGAGCACGCAGGAGACACAAGGGTCAAACAAACTGGTTCGTCTGTAGAGGTGACGATCGAAGGAAGAATACCTAGGATCAAAGAAGGATATTCAGGGCAGAGGCAGAGGAATGATGATGAGAAAGGTTAGGCGAAGGAAGACAGTTAATGTCGATGTGTAGGTCAGAGGTGGACTCAATTCAGAGAGGTACGTAGAGAAATATCAGAGTCCCGGCCAGAGTCAGAGTCAGTCGGCTGGGAGAAGCTACATTGGGGGGAAGCCAAAAAAAAAAAAAACAGGGCCACGTCCAGTGAGTGTAGGTGCCCTGTCTGCCTGCATTGACTGCGCAAGCTGCTTGAACTAAGGCCCAAAGGTCCCATTTTCGGGTCAGATCCAAAGTGGGTTCCAGGAGCCGGAAGCACCCTTGCTGCCAGGCTCCTTCCTCCCTTTCCCATAAACCCCCCCTTGTATCCACTCCCCCAGCATGATTCTAGAATTAGCAAGAAGAAAAGATACATCGACTTGTACCGTGCAATAGGGTCCAGTTTTCAATAGTGTATAGCTGGTAGGTAGGTAGGTACCTAGGAAGGACTATCTAACCGGCTGTTAATCGTCATGGGGTTCTAAATGTAAAACTGGCCTCTGTTGATACATGATCACTTTGTGGTGTGTACCGGTTCATCCTATAGCCCGCGACATCCCATTTCTACGATTGCTTACTGTATATTTCTGGCCTCAATTCTGATTGACGTATCAGACAGGGCATACCGGCCTTGCATGGGTCGACACGGTACATGAGCGTCATTCCCCCGCACTTAATCTGTGTCCAACGGCCATCCAATGGCTGACAATGGTTAGCAAACCATTGTTCGACCGACAACGTCCGCGCGACTGCAGCAACGAATTGGCCGACAGAGGGCGCATCTGATTCCGTTCGCCATGTTGTAAGCATACCAAGGTACACCGAGGCTCGTCTGGCACTGTCCAGACGTGCCGTGCTTCTCAACCCGTATTCCATCCATTGGTGCTGTGTCTCTCAATGCGAGCAAGACGCCAACGTCTTCGGAGTCTTACACTGTCGGCTTAGGCTGCCTCCGATGCCAGGCACCATCCTCGCCTCATCAATGAACTGCTGATGGCTGATTGTGTCGTGGTCCTCTGCGCCGATAGCCCTGTCGCACCTCCGGAGTCTCCACCCCGGCACACGCGTTGTAATGGAAACTGCATGTGCAGAGTCGGGTGGCCTGGGAACACTGGAAACAGGGGCAAGGAGGTATCGCGATCACATGTTTTGTACAGAATTCCTTCGTTCATCGAAGGGTTCGGTATTCAGCCCCTGAACTTGGTCAGAGTATCCTGCCAAAATGCTATTAGTCTTCTGGCATTGGCTTTGCGAGTTTGGGCGCGATTCAAGGATACATACCGAGGTCACCTTCTTCACACTGCGTGCAGTGATGCCTCTCTCCCCAGACTTCTTGGACTCGATGGCTGCTTCCTTTACAAGTCTAGGAAAGTCAGAGCTTGCAAACGTGTGATCAATCGCATCGGCAACTTACGTCTGCATGAATAGGACATAGTCGAGGTAGACCTGTTCCCTAGTTAGCGGCGCGTACCCGACGCGTCGGCAAGCCACTGACCATGACGTCGACATTTTTGCTCAAGTTGCAGTTGGAATGGGCTTTGATGATCTTTTTGACGGTGCCTCGTGGGTATGCCTTTTGACCGGGCGCCATGATGAGGAAGCACGATCCGTACGATGGGGTGTTGTTGTCGTTGTTGTTGGAGTGTCAGGTCGAAAGCGTTGTGATTCGAAGTACCGCAATCGGTGCGACGTTCTCGGTGTGGGGGGAAGCTCGTTTGTTTTGTTTGGATTCAAGATGCGCGACCGTCAGGCGGCAGTTCCCGAGGTGAAGACACCCCCACATCTTTGATTGAACATCAATGTCCCTCTTTCTGTGAGGCCGTGCATTTCCCCTCCGCACAGTGTAATACCACTGTGACCCTCCTTCTGAGCTTTTTGGAGCTCCAGCCAGAGCGTCGTCAGTCAAATCGATCCCAGCAGCTTTGACAACATCCCCTTCCAGCATCATAGCGTCGCACTGCAACCCGCCAAAATGTTGTCACGGCGCATGGTAAGCAATATTCTAGCACTTACTCACCGTTTATACTGACGCCACTGTTTGCAGCTTACCAAGGCCGACGAGGAGTCCGTCGGCGACGAGGTGGAAGTCAGGAGGGAAGACCAGGACAAGATCAACAAGTTCAGCCGACTGCACCAGCGCGAGCTCGTTATCGAGGAAGAGCTCAAGAATAAGAGCGTGAGAACGCCTCTCTACTCGGACATGAGACATCATCTAACCATCGTGGCGCTATGCAGAAGGAAAAGGAAGAACTCGACGACCTCAGCACCGAGCTGGAGCTTGCCGACGAAGACGAGGCAGTACCGTACGCATTCCACAGCCCGTCACGAAGACTCTCTGGCATGCGATACTGATACCCAACGACAGATACAAGATCGGTGATGCCTACTTCCACGTTCTGCAGCCGCAAGCGATAGAGATGCTCGAGCAAGCGTCAGCCAAGATCGAGGAGGATGTCGAGGGACTGGAGTCAAAGCTGGAAACAATCAAGGAAGAGATGACCCAACTGAAGGTTGAGCTGTACGCCAGGTTCGGGAAGAGCATCAACCTCGAGACATGAATCAATGACAATCGAGACAAACCAACAATTATATCGCATTTGCACCTCCGGCTTCTAGGCACGGTAAAAGCGAGGACGAACAGGCCAGCAGGTCGGCGGGGTTTTGGATAAAACATTCCGTTATTGCATGCGGTGATGCAGCAAGCGCCAGTTGAGACGTCCATAGCGGCCTGAAGTCCAGTTCGGACTCTCCCAACGATGCCGCCAAGACATGCCGGCTTCGACGACGCAACCTCCTGTCGGCGTTGCCAATCACCTTTTACGGCACTACAGATTGTGCGAGTCAAATTGCGCCATGCCAAAGCCAGATGACCACAGTGGAGGGGCGGCCCCGAGGAGGCGGCGGGAAGGAACATCGACCGCCGCGGCCGGATAAGCGGTCTCAAGGACTAAGTGGGTCTGCGAATCGGCTCCGAGCCCAATGACGAACCAATGGCGGAACGCGCCCTCCCATCTACATAGTGTCCTTTCCCCTCGTCAGTCCCGACGGGGATAAGACTTCGTGTTGTGCTACTTACGCCCGGCCCAGTCACGAATGCTTTCTCTGGTAGCTAAAGTCTGGAAGAGATGGTGGGAGTGAGGACTAGGCTGTCTTGGTCCACAGGGGTCATCGGCCCCATGCAGCATGCAGTCACCGATTTTCGGCCCTATGGGTCCTTTGGGTTATGAATGATCCTTCCATGGTCACACGTATTTGACGGGGGGCTCTCGCCCTCCCCCCTCATGCCTTTTGAGATGGATTCCAGACCCGTAGTCGCAGCATCTTGTCGAGGAGATCAGTGACGGTTCGCCATGTCCACCTTCCGGGAATCTGCTGTGGTCGATAGGCAAAGTCTGCCGAATCTGCAACGTAGGTACAGCTGTGGTTGAGGCAAAATATCGTCGCCATGTCTAACTCTCTACAGACAACATCTCCTCTTTGTCAGATACTGCGGGGCGGATAGGCGAGGATGAGGCGCGCAGCAGACATGAGACTCAAGCCGAAGAGCAAGGCCTCGACAAGAAACCGGCTGTAAGCCCAAACTTGTCCAGCGACGAAGACGAGAAGACAATAATTTCCTGGGACAAGGGTGATCCAGAGAACCCATACAACTGGTCAAGTGTATTTCTTTCTAACCCTCGGCTACCGGCTCATCAACTGACACGCCCAGACCAGGAAGTTTCTCATTTTATGCTTAACTATGATGCAAGTCATCAACAGCACCATGGGCTCGGCTCTGCCTTCTAATGCGATCCCCTTCATGACAGCTGAATGGGGCATCACGAACGAACAGCAAAAGGTCCTGCCCATCTCTGTCTTTCTCATTGGCTACGTCTTCGGCCCTGTTGTCTGGGCGCCCCTCAGTGAACACCTTGGTCGGCGCACCTTGACAATCATCACCTTTGGCATGTTCATCATCTGGACAATGGCGTGTGCTCTGGCGCCCAACTGGCCGGCGTTCCTCTTTTTCCGGTTGTTTGCGGGGGTGTTTGCGAGCTCGCCAATCGCCATTGTGGCCGGCATTCTTGCGGATATCTACGGCAACACACAGTCCCGCGGTCGTGCCATGACCGCTTTCATGGTTGTAAGTTCATCCAGCCCCCAAATAACAAATCCGGTCCAGGAGGCACAGCTAACCCTTGCAGACCACCGCCTTTGGCCCTCTCTTCGCCCCAATCGTCTCCGGTTTCTGTTCCCCGACGATAGGCTGGCGCTGGTCCTTCTGGATAGCCCTCATTTACGCCGGCGCAACGTTGGTGCCCATCGTCCTACTTCCCGAGACCTACGGTCCGATCCTACTCTCTCGTCGCGCCCGAAAGATGCGCCAACTCGATCCTACCGCCAACGTTGTCGCCCCCCACGAGATGGAACCCACCGATATTAAGCAGTTGGCTACCGTGGTGCTGACCCGTCCTATGCGAATGTTGATTTCGGAACCCTTGGTCAGCTGCACGTGTGCGTACCTTGCCCTGATTTACTCGATCTTCTACATGTCCTTCCAGGCCTTCCCTATCATTTTTCAGAAGCTATACGGTCTATCACCCGGCGTGTCTGGGCTGGCGTATCTACCCATAGGCGGTGGGTCAATTATCGCAGTTCCCGTTTTCATCGGCTGGGAGCAGCGCCATCTTCGCGCGCAGCGCGATGGCTCCAAGTGGGCGAAACAGGAAGAGTTGCGGCGCCTGCCCCTGGCCTGTGTCGGTGGGCCGCTGTTCTTCATCTCTCTGTTCTGGCTGGGCTGGTCGTCGAGGGAGGATACTAGTTTCGTCGTGCCGATGCTAGCGGGGATCCCCTTCGGCGCAGGTTTCATGCTCATATTTATCGCCCTGCTCAACTACCTGACCGATGCGTACGAAATCTTCGCCGCCAGCGCTAATGCCGCGGCCTCGACCAGTCGGTCCCTGCTGGCTGTCGTCCTGCCGCTGGCCACGACGCGCATGTTCAACGAGCTGGGGATCGCGGGGGCGTGCAGTTTGCTTGGCGGACTGAGTGCCGTCATGTGCGTAATTCCCTTCATCTTCATCTGGAAGGGCGAGCAGATCCGGGCCGGGTCGAGATTTTGCATTGCATTGCGCGAGAGGAAGGCCGACATGGAAATAAAAGTTGAAGAGCAGAGGCAGAGGGAGGCAAGAAGGGCGTCACGACAAGACAATTTGGCGGGTCAGAAAGCTGAGGAGGTATAAGGTGAGATACGGGAGTTTTCGAGAGAACGGCCCCAGAAGAGCCTGCATTGCACATCTGGTTTAGAGCTACCCCGTAGATATGAGCAAAATAGAGAAGAAAGGGAGTGAGGGGCTCTGGCCTCTAAACAATCATGAGTGTAAGCCTCCATGAGAAACCCGAAACCATCAATAGCTAGTTGCAGTGATATATGGCTCTCGACAATCATTGTCCACAACATCGGGTTGGGAGGGGGGCATCGATGTCATGCATGGATGATGCGGACCCTGACATGTTCGAGACACAAACTACGCAGCCATCAATACATCTCTTCACTTAATACCGGGCATTACCTACGTTGCCCGACAAATACACGGCTTTGGTAGGTCTCATAGCCTGCTGCCTGCCCTTTGGCCCTTTGAATGTCATGGGCACGTAGATCGAGGCGAGCGCAGCCACTCCCCCGACAAGAAAGCGGGCTCTCGGTTTCCGTTGCCCGTCTCTGCTGGACAATCATGGTTCCATCTTCACATCGGCAAGCTCTCTCATCCGTCGGCCGCGGCTGCGCTCCGAGCTTCACCGACAGACACCCTTCCTCTCCATCTCGCGTGTTTGCCACGGAGCAACCATAAGGCAGCGGTGGCAGGGCGCAGAATGGTTAGGGTACGCTTCAGCTCGCCCGACGGTTAACCTGATATAAAATATCAATAGTACGAAGCCTCCCCTACCGCACACAGAGTAGAGACGCCCAAAGGCATATCAACAATCGCGTTCCCAGGCCTAGGCATGTCTCAAAAGTACATACATTCAGCACAAGGTGGTTGAAATAGGGTTTCAGATGTTTCACCAATTCGTCGCATTCATAACAGGGGGACTGCATGTCACCAAACCTTATTCCAATTGTCGATAAGACTTTAAAAAAAAACAGAAAAGAATTGTATACAAAAGAATGAAAAGATTTTCTGTATATTTCTCTTGCCAAGCACGAATGATGAGTCCAGGGTGGATGAACACTACCCGTTAGAAACAGTACCTATCTGTAGGTCCCTGATGGCCCGCTACGCGAATGCAATATGCCGATGTTTGTTTCCCAAACACTAAGCATAAAAAGGGATGCGTTGTGACCAGATGGATATCTTCCCGGTATGGACATGTTGGAGTGACCCCTTCCCCCCGTCTAAGCGACACAAGTGAATAATGATAAAAACACCACACTGAAGAAGCAGGCAGGACCGAAGGCACAAAGACGGGTTTCGTTGCATACCCCCCCCCCCGAATTGGTGTCTTGCGTTTGTACAAAAAAAAACCTCGTTCTATTCTTCACCTCGAGAAGTGTGTAATGTATACAGGACGATGTTGGCAAAAAGGATATATATATATATATGTTTGTTCATGAATCATAGATTCTTCTCATAACCAAAGATAGACTTGACATGCGGCGGCGAATCTACATCGAACACTCTAGAAGAGCTTGTTGGAGCGCTTGTTCTGGCCGGTAGGCTTAGCAGCACCGGCGGAGGCGGTACCGTTGGTGGGGTAGGGGGCAACGGTGACGGTGGTGGAGAGGGTAACAACATCGTCGTCGGCGGGGCAGTCATCCTCCTCGTCGTCGCTGTCCTCGCCAGCAGGGCTGGCGTTGTCGGTGACGGCGGCAGCAGCCGGGGCACTGGTGGTCGCGCTGGAGGCGACAGCTGCGGGGGCGGTAGGTGCAGAGCCGCCGATGGTAACGTAGACGGTGGAAGCGGGAACGGTAACGGTCACAGCAGCGGGGCAAGAGCACTCGCCTTCAGCGCCGAGGCCAGTGCCGGAGCTGGGGGAAGCGGCACCAGTGGAGTTGGGACGCTTGACGGTGACAGTACGGGTGTTGGTGGAGGTGGCGGTGACGGTAGTGGTAGGCTCCTCGGTACCGGCAGCGCCCGTGGCAGCGCCAGTGGCAGCGTCAGCGGCAGCGTCAGTGGCAGAGCCGGCAGGCTTGGTGACGAGGATAGTAGACTCGATGGTGGTGGGGATGGCGGTGGTGACGACGGAAGCGGTGGAGCCCTTGCCGACGGTCATGGTGAGAGTCTTGGTGCTGATGATCTTTGTGACGGTGGTCTCGACGTCGCCATCCTCAAGGGGGCAGTCGTCGTCGTCGTTCTCGGCATCGCCGCCAGTGGTAGGGGGCTTGGTGGCGACAGCGTCCTGGGCGGACTTGGTGACACCGGCAGTGTTGAGGGGAACGGAGGGAGCGGCGGTGGGCGTGGTCATGGCGGGAGCGGTAAGGGTGGAGCCAGGCAGACCGCCGGTGGAGTGCTGTTGAATGACGGACTTGGAGATGCTGGCGGCCTCGGTGACAGGGCAGACGACCTCGGTCAGGACAACGGTGTTGGTGACGACGTAGGTGTGGAGGTCAGAGGCGGAGAGGGTAGCGCTGCGAGCAGGGCAGTTGGCAATGGTAGGGGCGCACGATGTCACGGTCGCAACCTCGGTGACCTGGACGGTGAGGGTGGTGAAGCCGGCGGGGGCGGTGGAGTTGTCGCGGCGCCAGTGGAAGTGACGGGGCTGATGGGCGGAGGCGCTGGCGAGCGAGGCCAGGAGACCGACGGAGGCGATGATGGACTTCATTTTGAGGGTTGCGTATTTCTTGGATGTTTTCCAACGGCTTCTCAGATAACTACACACGAGGGTAGACGGGATTGTTCGAATCGAGGATCGCGGGTGGAAAAGGGCGAAAGATCAATTTCGCAAGATATCAAGTGTGCGGCAAGACACAGTTTGCGCAAAAGAACGAATGGTTGACTCTTGGGAGTGAGCGTAGGTAGTGCTGAAGGAATGTAAGGTGTCCGAAGACTAGCAACGAAAGACTGCTGATGTGGAGAGGGAAAGAGAGAAGAGGCAGAAAGAGCAAAGAAAAGAGAGGAAGAGGAGGAAGGTATTTAGAAGAGGAGGAGGAGGAGGTCAGAGTCCTTTTGGCCCATGGGATGGGGCCGACAAGTGGGCTTGCTTACATGGAAGAGCGGACTTGTGGATAGGGATCGAAATCCTCGAGGAAGAGGGTGGGGGGGAGGCCACCCTAGACCGCGGGCCCTTCATCTTGGACACTTGGACGACCATGGTCCATGTAGTACTGACCCTTTGGAATTGCAAGTCTGGGGCTCGGCCGACGCTGGTTTACGCTTGCAAGGCCAAGTCAACAGGGGGTGGGGGAGGAGGAGGAAGAAGAGGAGGAGGAGGAGGAAGAAGAGGAGGAGGAGGAGGAGGAAGTATCGTGTGCCTGGCAGCCCCAGTCCATGCTAGCTACATAGGTAGTAGGATAGGTAGTGAGTGTACTTGGTGCGCATTAGGGGTGGGCCGAACAAGGGCCAAGCACCTGCTTCGCCAGCCTGGGATGACATGGGTTGAGGCTACCTAGCACACCGAGGAATAGGATCCAAGCTTGATAGCAGAGCAAGACAGGAAATGCGGGTTGATGAGGTACCGTGGATGGGAGAGTGTACCAGTAGTATCGTCGGAGAAGATGACAAGCGACGGGGGCGTGGGTCCATGGAGCCTGGTTGTTCGATCCAGGGGTCTAAAAGGACCACTTCCCACCTTGGAAAGCTAGGCCAAGGAAGAGACGAACAACAGCTAACAAACCCGCACAGCCCTCGGCGTTCGCATGGGGGGGCTCGAGATGAAGCCACTCCGCTCCCCCCCTTTCCTCTTATCAATTCCCAAGGTCTCCAACCCGCAGACGAAGCCCTACTGTACTCATCAAACCTCAGGAGTGAGAGGGGCCCACCCGCACTCGTGATGGTGGTGGTGGTGGTGATGATGATGATGATGATGATGATGGCGGTCTTGTTGACGTAAGCCTCGAAGCAGTAAGCTGGATTGATGTCAGTTGTACGGATAAACTTTCCGTATACGCACGTGTGTGATGGTGACAGCGTAAGTAAATAGCGTTGGTTTGTCTAAGTCGAGTGCACCGTTGTACGCACCTGCCGCCGCCTCCTTCTCCTCCTCCTTCTTCTCTTGCTTCCCTCCCCCCTTGTTTTCGTCCTTCTTTCTTTCCCTTCGACGTCGTTCCGTTTCCCCCCTTTCCCCCTTTAACCGAACTTGGTTGCGTGGCACTTGGCCCGTCCATCCCCTGCCTGCCGTCAGCTTTTTGTGTGTGTGTGTGTGCCTGAACCTTGGCTGTTTCCCGTTACCGCTGATGGATGGGGCTCGCCAATGGCCCGTTGCCAGTTGCCAGGCCGGCTCACCCCTGTCGGACGAACCCCTTGTAATCCCGCTCTTCCCAATGCAGGTACCGCCCAACATGAGACGCAAGCGTAGCCAATCGTATGGACCCACCACGGCCATCATCCCAGTCCAGATCGTAGCGACAGGCGCCCTCGCGCCCTCTCTCTCTCTTTCCCGGGCACCCTCCCCTCCCACTCTCCCGAGTCCCGACTCCCGACACCCGACACCCACGATAAGCTACCTAGATAGGTTGTGGTGCCTTGATGATGGATCGACCTGGGCTACCGTAATTGCTGTTGTTGTTGCTGCTGCTGCTGCTCATTTCCATACACTTCCATCTATATCCGTACCTACCTAGGGTGCAGAGCACTTGGCATGCCCCCGCGTGCTTCTCTGCAGATGCGATGCAGCCCGCTGAGCGTGTAAACAACCTGCCGGGTGGCCCTTTTTTCCAGCTCCTAGATCTTTTGCAGATCCGGCTGGTGGAGAAGGGTAGGTACTTTGTAGGTAGCTAGAGATTGACTGCTGCGGTCCGTGCTCCACACTGAAAACCAGTCACTACATACCTTAGTACGGATAAGGTGGTACCTAAGTAAACTTATTCGCAATTGTCCGCGGCAAGACTTTTCCTGAATGCCTGTCCCGGTTCTCCTCCCGCCTCTGAAGGCCCCACCGGGTCCGCGCGCTCATTTTCTGCTCGTTCTCTCTCCCATGTAACAGACGATGAGCGGTGGATCCTCCCTCATCCCGAGCCAAAGCTGAACCATCTGTGTGCTATGCTGTATTGTGCAGAACCATAATACGATGCATTGAGCTCGGTCGGTGCCGGACCGAACCTATGCGCGAGGATGAGTTGACAAGCCCACAGACTGACAAGTCCGTGTTCAGTACGAGGGCCCAGTCGTACCTACATCGCATTGGTGCAGGCCATCGCAGACACGAAGATGCAGGTCTCACTCGGCAAACGTTCGACCGTCGACCGCTAGACCAGTCTCCGGAGACACACACACCCGTCTCGGCCGTCTCGTTCCTCACCTTGGATTCCAGCCACCTCTCTCGCTCTCATTCGCTTTTCACCCCCATCCACTAGCCAACACGGGCTTGGCCTCAACGGCCAGCGGCCAGCGGCACATTGACAGACCCAGCGTTCAAGATTCAACTGACGCCACTGAACCTCACCAAGAGCTAGAACGAGGAAAGCCACCAGTGGTGACCGGGTTACCGCTTACATAGTAGCCCGCGAGCCGTTTGCTTGACGTGTGTCTCTGCTCCCTGGTCATGGTGCCGTGTCCCGCTCTGAAACCACACCTCGCATCCTCGATCCAAGTGGCCTAGCGATGGTGCTTAAAATTCACATTGCTTCTCCCTCCCCCCTCGAGCCCTAGCCCGCCCGTTTGGCCCTGCGCATCATGACGTGACTTGCAGGAGGCGAGACTCAAGGCTCGCTCGATTGTGGTCGCAGCGCATGACTACCGCAGCGGCTGAGCGCGCATGCTGACTGCCCGGGGGTTTGCCGCCGACCAGAAATATCTGCGACGGAATGGTAGCCAGTCGATTCCTCGTTTTCGCCCTCACCAACCACCCCCCTACTGCCTGCCTGTTCCTATTTCCATCTGCCTCTTTGTGTGCCGAAGCCGACGCATCTTACCGCCGGCTGCGCTCCATGCTTGTCGTGATGTGTGTTGATGGTGGCCATCGTAGTCATCGGCCTTCCCCACTGGGGACATTTGTGGTTGGGCGACGGCACATGCGCGTTATTGTGCATAGACTCTTACCATCCGGTGTTAATTGTGTGTGAAACGCTTATGCCCTGCTACTTGGCTGTGTGTCGGTAATAGTCCGACGAGGCCTGCCGATAGCAGTCATTCTCTCCATCTCGTGCTCGCCCGTTGTCTGTCGCGTCAGGCTCCACGGCGACAGGTAGAGAGGGGTAGGAAATCGAGTACACTAGTGACTACACAGCCAGGTGAAAAGAGTGGGAGCGGTATTATGTCGGCTGTTCCTGAGGCGCCTCCCCCCTCCCCTGAAGGTTGGTCGAGTCGGGTACCTTGCTCTAGTCCAGGAACCGGGTCGCACGGCATTAGCCAGCGGACTCCCTACCTACCTAGGCACTGTACACTACCGTACCTAGGTAGCTAAGACGCCCACCTAAACGCTCAGCCCCTCGGCGCCCCTTTTCCCCTCACGATCGATGCGGCGTCGCTTCAAATGGGGGAGGGGGGGGATCGACGAGGTGGCCCTGAAATGATCCATCGGGGCGCAACGCTGTCTCTGGTTCCATTCTAACAGTGATTGCCCGTATCGCTCTTGCACTTGCAAAGCACATGGTCTGGATGTGACTCTTTTCCTGCCAAGCGAATCTGCGGTGTGCATGGGCGACAAGGTCTCGAAGAGCCAGCCATCGACGTTGTTTACAACATTTTACTTGGTTGGGTCCAAGCTTTGTCTGTGAGTCACTTATAATCAGTTGATAGGACTCTTCATGGGGCCTGCGGATGAGCACACAGGGTATCTAATGCCCTGTTGTCTGGGGATCCGAGTACTCGACAGCCGGTCCCAACCTTTTGTAACTGCAGACGAACTTCATTCTCCCACGTTCTTCTGTACAGCCCAAGACGTGGGTAGCCCTGTACTGGACGGACGACGGACGACTGGCAGCCTAGGATGCCGGTCAAAAACATGGGATGGAAACGGCGGGACGATCTGTCTGCTGGATTCGGATACGTCCAGACGGGTCACCAGGGTTGACAGCTCGCAAGTCTTGGTCCGTCTTTGGGGCGTCAAGTCACCGAACCGTGGCCCGAAGTGAAATTACGATGATGCTCTTCTTGTATTCGTTGCGGTCGCATTTGGTTGCCCTGCTCTACGAGTGGCGCTCTGCCGTTGACAGTGGCCTGCCTGCAATTTTTCAGCATTCGGCTCGTGGTCAAGCATTCTACGCCCAAAAGACTGTCTCAGGACCCCAGGGGCGATCCTCCGCTACGCCGTTCGCTGTTGCATTCGCGCAGCCGGCTGTCGATCCCCGCCAGTTTTGACGGCGGGTTTGTCCCCCTCTCGTCTGGCCTCTGAGAGAGAGAGAGAGAGAGAGAGAGAGAGAGAGAGAGAGAGAGAGAAAGAAATGAAACCAACCCTGCGACTGCGTAAGCTCATTACGGGGCGCAGACGGCGCTCTTGGGGAAGTGGTCAAATAATCTCCCCCTCACCCCTTAGCCAACCAACCCAGGGTTCGCCCCAGAAGCCGCTGTCCCAGACTAATTGTCTCGAGATTATGCCCTCATGAGCCATTTCCAGCCCATTCGCATGTCTGTATCCTGACCAGCCGTTTAATTGACTTGATTCCCTTTCTTTCTTGTTTGCCTGTAGTCCCAGGTTGTCGGCTCTGAGTGGGCGGGGCCACTTAATCAAACGACTTGATGAATGAATGGTATGATGGTTTCCCTCCCCGGCATCCCAAAGTTCCCAGTCTTCTAGTTCTAGGCCGGCCATACCCCAGACCTGACTCATCTGATGGAGGTGGGCGGAAAGCTGTCGAGGTGATTCGTAGTGTCTCGCCTAGCTACCTAGGTAGGGTAGGTTTCTATGCACAAATTACTTGGTGTCCGGGCCAAAAGACGATGAGTTCATTTACTCGATACCGCCATTCCTCAGGGCAACTTGTATGACCGTACACAACTACTCCGTAGTGTACGAATACTCTGTACAACGGACGAGAACAAGTCGGAGAGCACAAAAGAGGACCCTCGTTGCTTCTTCTGGATTTCAGCTGCATCGCACTCGCAGCGCACCCACCGCCTTCACAGATCAAAGCCCCATTCCATGCAATGCAATGCGATACGAGCCGCGTCGTGTGTCACGCTCGCCGTCCGCTGCTAGGTACGATGCGAATCTCTCATCACATTCGCTCAATTCAGACAGAACCCCCGGCTGGGTAAGCCAGGTCGGAACAGTAGTCGCGAATCCTCAAACACGGGCAACTCCTAACACCGCCTCATCTTTGGGAAGCACTCTAGGAGGCTTGATCGCTTGAATGACCGGGGTTCATACTGTTTTGCACTCACGTCCTGCTCTACCGTCTTTTTCTTTTCTTTTCTCTTTTTTTTTCTTTCTTTTTTTCCTTCCTTTCTTTCTTCCTTCCCTCCCCCTCTTTTCCCTCCTCAATTTTTTTTTTTTTTGCTAAACTCCCCGCCTGTCGCTTACCCAGACTCGTTCCCCCGTTGTCAAGTGCGGCAGCTCCGTTCTCTAGGTACGCGACATAGACCCACCCATAGTATGTAGGTACCTAGCCACCTTGAAGTCAACCGAGTAGATTCAGCAGCCTTACTGTAAGTAAATTGTCCGCGAGCCTGGGACCTACTGTCTCACTTAAAAGTTGGCAGATGAAAAGGGTCGCCGAAACAAACCGGGGGGACACGGCCGACAGCCATTCGGGGCCTGCTCCACATGTTTGAGCTTGCGGCCCTATAGGGCAGCCCGCAGAACCGGCTTGCCTCGGCCCACCCACCGGGAGGCTCGGACCCGATTCCATCAACAACCAGTCAGAGGGGACCCCCAGAAACCGGCAATGCCTCGGTCTGAGAACGGAGAACAGGTTAGATTTGATCAAGTGATATACTTGACATGGCAGACTGCAGACCGTCGCCAGGTTGCTGCGTTGGAGGCCCCAACTTGGCTCATCTCCAACAATCGTCTGCCCATTGCTATGGCCAACTGCTATACACATCGCGCCGTATTGCTCAAATTCCTCTTTCGTATGCCAGGTGGTATCACACAACGGGCGATACTCACATCGTTTCCTTCTAGAACCGTCCGGTTCTGGATTGCAGCTTGATGGACTTTGAAAGGGGTCGTGGAAGGAAAGAAACACGGCATCCACAGCCATCCTATAAGCCGCAATGGCTCCGCGATATGCATATGGTCAAGCACGCTTCAATTTAGAGTCCAGGGGGGGTTGGTTTCAACGCTAGCTCGTTTGAACAAAACTCGGGCAGTTCCAGCAACATTCATTCTATCCGACCCAGTCTCCCCCGAGCAATACAGTTCGTATATCAGCTTCAACACCAGTTGTGCCCAAAGGATGAGCAAGGAAGGGAGATGAAATAGAGGGAGACGGTAATCTCCGAGCAAGTGCTCAACTGCAACCCGAGAGCACACGCTGCTCACTGAGGTCCGCAGCCTTTGATTTGTGCCGTCACCAGCTGCAGGGCATTGTTGAAGGGAGGAAAGTGCTTGCCTTTGATGGCTGGTGCCCGCCCTGGATGCCCCAGCCGGTGGGACAATGTTATCTCTTGTGACTGCTTCCGCCAAAACCAGAGGGCATCGAGAAGGAGCACTGAGGGGTGACCGCTCTTTTCACAGAGCCGTGACATCGTCAGGTCGACCTCTCTCATCACCTGGCCTTCCTGCTTGCCTTCTCTGCCCCCTCCTCTCCCTCCAGAAGACTTTGACAGCGTTTCCCTCTCCTCCAACTTCCTACAATCTCTTCTGGCCTTCGCCTGCTGCTAGAAGAACCTCGCTCCCTCAGAATCTGCTCAACAGCCCTTCTTTTGCATCATTCTCCTTTTGGGCAAGCTTGGAAGTTTCTTGGATCGCTACTCGGCCATCATCGCTAGCCATCCGACTATCGCAGACTTTCGCTCGTTTGGGGACCAGACCTGAGCCAAGGACGGCAAAAAAACCAAATCCAGTCAAGATGATGCGGAAGATTCTCTGCTGCGCCAACGTTCTCCCCAAGGAAACGGAGGCCAAGCCGAACGCGAGGGAGAAGGAGGCGATTGGAGACGCCAAGCAAGCGCCCATCGAGCTGGTCCAACTGCCCCCACCCGCCAAGTTATCTGGCAGCAATTACAATTTCGAATCATGGCTCGCTAGAAACAGCACCGGTTCCATCGCATCATCTTCACGCTCGAACCTGCGATCCCCAGAGTTGGACTTCATTCCGGACCCGACCTCGGTCGAGTACGTATCGGACCCTGAGGACGGGTCCCATGAAGCGGCCAGAACAAGCAATTGGAGACGAATCAGCCGAAGCATCTCTCAAGACGGCAGTAAGAGATCTTTAAGCCCTAACGACGAGAAGCGCTTCTCCATTCCCAGCGTCAACCGCCCCTCTTCCGCCCCGCGTCCTGACGACAGAAAGGCCGACGAGAAGCCCCCGTTTGACCAAGCCGCTTACTTCCAGTCTGTGAAATCCAATAACAAGAAGCGAATCCAGGCGGAAGTCGATAGCGAGAACAGCTCTCGATCAGTCTCCACCCGCGCGAGTTATAGATTCCGCGAGCTGGAGACGGTTGAGGAGGACCCTGCTGATCACCAAGACGAGCTTCCAGGCGGACCGCGGGACCGGATAGAGACTGCCATGTCCACTGGAATCTCTGCGCTCAAGGCTCCCCGTCAACCGACTCGACCCCCCGCAGCTAAGCTCTCGATCCATGGTCTCAAGGTTGATCCCACCGACTTCGCCTCGGGAGATCGTCGCCGCAGCAGCTGCCCCAAGGTAGATGCCGGGTCCAAAGTAGCAGCGTCACAACTCGTCATTCGCGAGCGGGTTTCCTTGCCCCTTATGCCTTCAGCTCCCGTATCCGCTGCCCGGCAGGACTCTATCGACCAGGATGACGAATCGTTCAAGACCTGGCGTCTCTCTCAATGCATGCCTCACTGTGATGGCCACGCGACTCTCCCAAACGAGATTCTGAACGCTCTGGGTACAAACGATCCAAGCGTCGCCAAGGCCAACAGCAAGCACCAAACTGAGCCTGAGCAGAAGTGTGGCAGCGCCGACACCGACGTTGCTCGCAGCAACGAGAAGTCCAATACCGAGACCGCTTGCAGAGTCACTAGCGTTTCTGTTCGGCCTCAAACTGCAGACTATACCCAGTCTCCAGATGGCAGCGGTTGGGAGACCTGGCTGCTCGCCGAGAAGCTCGTAGCTCAGGATGATGCTGTCGCGGCCCAGCAAGCGCTAGAGAAGGGTGACAAGGGCATGTCTCACGTCGCCGGAAGCTGTCTCGAGTCCTCTGACAAGGACGACATGATTTCCGTGCCAGTGAGCCCCACGAGCTTCTGCAGCCTAGATAGTCACAGCACCTCGAAGGCAAAGCTACTCGACGACCGGCACGGATCCCTCTCCGTTGCTCACACCTCCCCATCACCGACGCTTGAGGTGGAAAAAAGTATTGCTACAGCCGTCGCCGAGTCTACTACCACACCCGCGCTGCATTATCCTTCATCTTCGGTATACTCTTCGACGCACAACACACGTCACGCCTCTCCTGTAGGCTCGAAGGACGCAAGCTGTGACGAGGATGCAGAGAGTCTCATTGATCTCGATCTTGCCCAATTTGAGAGTAAGACCTCCCTCGTTTTGCGTTCCGCTCTACCCAACTGACCACCGGCCAGCATTCAATATTCTCAAGGAACAGCGATCCGACGAGAGCTACCGCACCGCTCCGGACCAAAGCCATGATGCATTTATCCCCTCCATCGTGCTGCCTGTTGATGATGCTACCTCCGGCGACCTATCTGTCACTTCAAGCAAGTATCACCAAAAGACTGAGACACCGACGAACTTTTCTGGAATTCAGCCTCAGGGGTCGCTCAGCGATGCCCAGGACATATCGTACGCTACCCAAAACGCCCCCCAGAATAACGCGCCCGCCCGCAAGTCTTCTTTCCTCCAAGTCCTGCGTATTGGGAAAGGAAGAATCTCAAAGGGTCACGAAAAGTCGCACAGTCAACCTTCTGCCGATCTTTGTCGGCCCGACTCTTCGTCGGCGTCTCATGAGAACCCCAAGCCCTCGGGACACGCCAAGACACTGTCCAATCTCAGTATCAGATCTCACATGCACCCGACAACCTCACGCTCTCCGGACTTCGCCGCCCCCCGGCTGACTGAGAGCGCAACGACAGTCTGGAAACGAGCATTCCAAGTCGAGCACGACCAGCGCGAGGCCAAGTCTGATGCAGAACTGAAAAGAATTACGACCCCAGCGCGCATTGCTGACGACAACGTCCACGATGCTATGAGCAGTGATGATTTCAACGCAAATAATGCGTTGGATGCCCACAGCACGGAAATTCCTGTGCAGATCGCCCAGTCGGTCACGTCTGAGGCGCATGGCCTACATGTGGTTCACAAAAAGCCCTCGACTGTTGTCGTTGCACAGAAAGCGGTTGACCACGAAGCTGCAGTTGGTACCCGTTAGGAGTCGGGCTCCCACAAGCTTGCCACGCCCCCGGCATCCTGGGCAAAATGGGCTTCCCACGATCGAAGCCAGCGAACAGGTTCTGCTGGTATTGCCGACGATGTTACCACAAAAGACTTTGCGGTCCTCCCTGCCTTGGGGGATTCTGATCGGCGTGCCTGGATCACCAGCAAGGGCTCAGATTGTGCCGAAGCCGAAACCAAGTACCCACACCAGTCCCTCTCCAAGAAACTCGGCAAAGCTATGAAGAGCAGTCTGGGCAAGGTCATGCCGTCCACGTTGAGTACCAAGAACGCAGCTCAGTTGGAGTTCCCCGAGCTTGAGATTCTACCAACCAAGGGAGGCTATAAAGACCTCGAGGCAATTCAAAAGAGCATTGCGACGTTGAAGACCAGCCAACGTGCGAAGATGGCAACCAATCCCGCCCTTGCTATGGCTGAATTAGAAACCCAGTCCAAGCGGTCACTCACCAAGAAGATTCCTGCGCAACTTCAGGAAGCCGAGCACGCCAGACACGAGTCCGCTGGCAAAGCCACCATCGAGACCGCAGATGGCACCATTGAGAGCAACAAGGCCCATGAACACGATGATACAGGCCCTTCGATTCGTCCAGTCACGCCGGCCAACATGATTGGTCTTTCAGAGGGAGATTCAACCGTTGCCACCGCCACAACAGAGAACTGGGCAACACCGGCTAGCCATCTGTCCCGCGACCTTGCATCCGATGGTGACAACATGGCTTCCATGGGTGATGCCGAAACTGTAAGTACCTGCTCTTGGATGAAGAGGGGATGATGGGGTAGGGATGTTCTGAACCTCGCGATGCTAAACTTTGATGCTTAGGAGGAGAGGGCCAGCCGCTAGGGCACAGTTCACGCGATAGAGCCTCTGAGACCTCCGCCAACGCCTAACGATTAGCCGGAACGGCAACTCGGATGGATCATATGAGTTGTGTTGTGTTGTATCTCTGTGGCAGCGAAGGACGGAGGTCGATACTCCGACAAGGCTTGCACACATTGGGAGCATCCGCAGAAGGCAAGGTGTGTTATGGATGGACGGAGTGGTATTGCGGCTTGGAGAAGGTCTCGGAAAGAGCATTCCACACACATGGCATGTCTCACACTTTTTGTATGGTATAGGCCGGGGAGGAGGTTTGAATTTCCCCTAGTGTAGAGTTTCTCATAGACAACGGGTAACTAGGCCAGATTTCTCAAACTTTGGTTCGAACCCGTCGTCGTGAAGATGAAAATCGGCACTGAAGATATCCCTGTTGAAGCTGTAAAGCGTATACCTATCGTCACGTGCCCAGCGAGTGGATACCACACTTGGCTGTCGCGACGGAGGTAGGGTAGGGGTCCTTGGTCATAAATCGTAAAATTGACGGTATGCCTTGCATCAGGCCAAGACTCCGCAGCCCTGTCAAGGTATCTATCGTCTCGAAACTCCTTGAATCAACCGCAGTCTCCTCGGGAACGCCAATGGCCGCCGAAAACAAAAACTATAGGAAAAATGAGTATCAAGTTCCTCGCGCAGTCGTTTGAATCACATGGCAGAACCCCCTCCACCCCCACGCGCCCCTTGCCGATAAACAACGTCGCGGTGTGAGGAAGGCGCGCAGGAACTAACCGAACAGGACGTTCTCGTAGCTTTGCTGATCGAGGTGTTTGAACAGGACGTCCTGAAGCGCGGCCCTGGTCCGAACGATCTGAGGCACGACACCGTCGATCTGCTGCAGGTTGTTGCGCATGCTCTCCATGTGGCTGCCGACCTGGCCTGCCAGCCCGCGCAGCTCGTCGTCTTCAATGTCCTGCGCACGTTGTTAGCAATGTGGACCTGAAAACGCCGCCGCCAATGGCGGGCAGATGGCGTGAGGCTGTGGGCCACGAACCTTGAACAGAGTCCCGCTGACGTTCTCGTCAGGGACGATATTGAAGTCGTGCTCGTCCCTGCCGGCGTCGCGGCCGGCGGCCCCCGCACTCCCCTTTTTCTCGGGGACGAGGACGTGCGTCTTGCGGAGGTTGTCCTTGTAGTTCCTGGCCTCGGACCTTGCATTGGTCTCGAGCCTCGTCAGGCTTTCGTAGTCCGCCTCCAGCGCCCTCTCGTCGTGCTCCTTCTCGGCCTTGAGCAGCTTGACGGCGTGCAGCAGCGGGTCGAGCTGTCTCTCCAGTGCCGCAACGTCCTCAATGACACGCTCGAAGTTTAGCTCGTCCGCACGGCCACCGTCGGCGTCGTTCTTCTTGGCGCTTCTGGATCCCGTGGGACGGGCGGCAGCTGGGGGGAATGGGAGGCCGCGTGACAGCTTCTTTGTGAGGCGTCTCGTGACGAGGCGAATGGCTGAAGCGGCCTGGTCGCGGCGTTTCTCGTTGGCGGCAAGGCGTTGCAGGACGGGGCGCTCGGAAAGGCGGAGAAGGCTGTCGACGTGGGCAAGGGAAGCCGGCGCGAAGGGTGACCAGTTCTCCTCGATGATTGAGCGGGGGATCTGGCGGGCGCGAGGGGCGATGTGGCGATACTTCGGGGTTGGACGACGAGCCGTTGCTGGTTCAGCCCTGACTTGTTGTTGTTGTTGTTGTTGTTGTTGTTGCTGCTGCTGCTGTTGCTGTTGCTGTTGCTGTCGCATCTCCTCGGATGTTCGGCGGCGGCGTTTCTTTGCCGGTGCTGGGTCCGTTGCGTCATCGTCTCTTGACGGGCGCTTCTTGGACTTGCGGGGCTTGAGGGCTTGGTCTTCAGGGGCGTGGGGGGATGATGCCGCGTCCGAGGCTCGGGGGCGGCCCGGACGCCGGTGTTGTGTCTCCGGAGATGGTTCCGGAGGCTCTTCCTCACCTTGAGAGGACCGCCTCCCCCGTCTCTTTTTCGGCTTTTCAACCGCTGGCTCTTCTCTTGAGGATGGTGGCCTTCCTTTCCGCCTGCGGGCCCCCTTTAGCTCCGACTGCGATGTCTCCTGCACTGCCGGCTGGGCATTAATCGCAGGGCTACCGCGCTTCTTCTTTCCGGCCGCTAGTTCCTCTTCCACCGGAAGCTCCTCTGCCTCTTCCATTACTGCATTCGGTTTACGTCCACGTTTCTTAGGCGCGTGTTCTTCATTAGCCGTTTCGGCAGGCTCTTTTGCAACATGTTCCTTGCTCGGAGATGGGCGCCTGCGTTTCTTTTTAGGCGCTGGTTCAGCCTCGGCCGCTTCCTCAGGGATCGGTTCTTCGGCGTCACCAGACGTTTTCTTGGGCTTTCTCCCTCGTTTTTTAGGAGCGGGTTCGTCCTCGGCAGGTTCGGCAGGCTCCTTTGCGACAGGTTCCTGGTTGAGAGATGGGCGTCCTCGTTTCTTCTTTGGGGCCGGGTCGGGCTCTGTCGCATCTTCAGTTTGCGCTTCAGTAGGCGCCTCTGCAACCTTTGGCGATCTGCCGCGTTTGCTCTTGGTGGATTTGTTTGCTCGCTGTGACGAGTCGCCTTCCTCCGCAGATCCCTCGGTGGCATTTGCGATACTATTCGTAGCCTTTCTAGACTTACGACCCGGTTGCGCCGGTTCAGGGTCCGCGCTTGTTGTATCCTCCTCAGCCGGCACCTCCCGTCTTGGTCTTCCTCGTTTCTTCGTCTTCAGTTCCTCGGTGGGAGGCGGTGGTTCAGGATTCTGGTTCTTCTTCGGCCGACCGCGCTTAGCTGGGATCGGAGTATTCACAGCATCTTCGAGCAGGTTGTTGAGCTCTGTTTCTCCGACCTCGGGAGACTCTGGCGACGCGTCGGCGGCTTTGGACGCGTTGGAGGGACGACCACGTCCTCGCTTCTGACCCGCAGGTTTCGGGGGCTGAGATTGTGTCAGGTCATTCCAGGCGTATCAAGTAGACCGTGCTTACCATTGTGAAGTATTGCGCTGTCGGTGCTTCTGGTCGATTGAAGACGGAGGTGCACGCCTTGAGAGGTCTTGCAAGTCGGCACCCAGACGCGTCCCCTCTATGTGGGCCAGGTACGTACCTCACCTTGCGCTCTTCATCTTGTGTGGCTGTGGCTCGTTAAGACCGGCCGTTGCTAAAGTGGCGCGAACAAATGTGGCTGCTACCCCGGACAGGTGTTCCACGGCTTCCCCAAATGACGCTGACTGGCAGTAGTGTAGAGAGAGGACGCTAACCCGTTTCGAGCTACCTACCTACCTACCTAGGTAAGCTGCGTGGAGGCAGAGGCGTGCTCTGCAGCTCCTTTTCCAGTACCTAGGTAGGTAGGTAGGTTTCACAGTGCTCCTGCAGCTTCCTCCCCCAGCGACCAAAGCTCCGTGGCTGTGATTTCCCAGTTGGATCACCAACCGAGCAAGGTTCAGGAGAATGCTGGTCGTCCCCTTCCACTTTTTTTTCCCACCTTATTGACCTGTGTCCTTTTTTCTCAATTTCAACTCGGTGCCAAATCCAGTCTACTTTCTGAACCTCCACTCTTCATCCCGTACTTATCGTCCCTCCTTGACCTTTGTGATAGCTTGCAGCAACTCCTTGGCTTGCCTCACTCTTAGTGACTGCCCCTTCCCCTCACCCATCATTGCTTGGCCGCCTAATTGCGACACCTGCCTCGAGCTAACTCTCTCTCTCTCACTCTCTCTCTCTCAACCTCTACCTTGCAACCCACTCCCCCGACCACTTTCATCAAAATGCGCGTGTCCGCCACCACCATTCTTGCGCTCCCGCTGCTTGCGACAGCGGCAGAGTCTCCCTTCGAGCAGTACAAGGCGCAGTTCCAGAACTTTCTGAGTTCCTTTGGCGTATCCGCCCCTAGCGCGGATAAGCCTGCCGCTGCCGCACCCGACGCCGCCGCGCCTGCTGTCACGTCTAGCAAGAAGATCTCTGTCCTGACCGTCGAGAACTGGAAGGACGTTCTCCACGAGCCTGTCAAGGCTGAGGCCACAACTCCTGAGGAGTGGTGGGTCCTGATCACTGGCGGCAACAAGACTTGCTTCGGTATGCTGGGTCGCGCAACATGGCATGCTTCCTTCATCTCATACTAATCGTGATCTACAGGTCAGTGCGATAAGGTCGAGACCGCCTTCAACGAGAGTGCGTCCAAGTTCGCCAAGCTTCCCGAATCTCCCCACCTGGGTCTTCTTAACTGCGACGACGAGCCCGTCCTCTGCAACGGCATATCCGCAGGCACCGCCTCCATCTGGTCCATCGGCATGCTGCCCGCTGGATCCGAGATTGACATTTACAGGAAGCGCCTCAACGTTACAACCACTACCTCAGATGACATTATCGACCTGTGGAAGAACAAGTCCAAGGAGGACTGGATTCTGACGGAGAACATCTTCCACCCCTTTAACAGCTTCGTTGGCAAGAACAACTTGACCCTCCCTGTTGGCTACTTGTTCTGGGCCTTCAACCTTGTTCCCAACTGGCTTTTCATGCTCCTTGTGTCCTTCGGCAGCCGTACCATCATGAACCGCCGCATGAACAACACCATCGACAGCCGCCAAAATGCCGCTGCTGGCGGTGCCCCTCGTGCCGCCCCCGCCAGCGGTGTTGCGCGGTAACGGGAGCGAACTGTACTGGTGGAGGAGAGGCTGCAAGGCACAAAGCTACGGTTTTTGACGTGCCGGAAATCCAGGCAAGTTGGGAAAGCGGCTGAGGTCCCCGGTCATTTGGATTATGTAGTGCCAAATTAGTAATCATTAGTTGATCAACTTTTTCTGTCGCACGCCTCTTGTACACTTTTGAGACCTTGGATAACGTCTTCCTTGAGTTTGGGGTTGGAAAGACGCCCGTAGCGCAGATCACTCATGGTGCCGACTGTCTGTTTGACCGAGTCCAGTAGGGTCGCTTCCTGTGCCTCGAGCTTCTGAATCTCTGCTTCGAGATCGGCTATGGCCATGTCCATCTCTGGGACAATGGAGTTGATTGTGTGTTTGGCGTCTTGCGCCCCCACTGAGCCAAAAAGCTGCGCATTACTGTTAGGCCCGCAGTCTCATCTCCCGATAGACCTAGAGCCAGGACTGTAGACTTACAGCTCTTTCAATCTCAAGCTCCTGGTCGGCATCCACGTCTGCCGCGCGGGTTCGGGCACGGGCAATCTCGCGCTTGATGACCCTCCCGCGTTTCTCCTCGGCGATGATGTTTTCTGTAACCGTGTCGACAAGCGCTCTCCTTTGTAGCTGTAAATCGCGGTACAGAGAGCGGATTTGAGGGTCGGAGCGGTGCGCCTTGGGAAAGAGTTCGGTGAACTCCTCGAGTGTGATGGCGGAAGGTAGCTGGGCCGGGGAGGTCAGATAGTTGTGCAAAATGGCAGACTCAGTGGGTGCCATGATGAGACTATGCGACACGCAGCTCGGAGTGTATCAATGTCAGATGTCGGATGAGGAGGATACCAAGCGATAAAATGGCTTCAAGGCGAGGTAGCAACCGACTTGTTGATGTCCTCGTACCTAGGTAAGTGTGAAAGTGTGGCGCTTGCTGGGGGGGGCAGGCATGAACGACGCGGTGTTCCTGGCGGGACGCGTTAATGAGCCGCAGCAGAGTCGCGTTTCACTCCGTACCTACCTAGGTACCTAAGGTAGAAAGAATTCCCACGGCTTGCCATCTTCATCTCACTCACCACCACGACCTCGAGCAAAGGCTCCGCCACCTACCGGACTGTTTGCCCAGAACCCACAGCAACTTATTTATCTGACCGTGAGACTGTCTATCCTCTCATCAATGCTGTTCTTTAGGTCAGAAACTAAATCGATTCGCAGATACATACTGTGCTAGCGACTAATTTAGCACTGTGATCCGCATTGGTCGAGGTGCCTCTAGTGCTCGCCATTTGTACTGTGTCCAGTGGCTTCAACCCCTTAGTATTTGTGCCAAATTCACCCGGCATTGGCTGTGCTTCGTGTTATCGCGCACTGTCCGAGAATTTGACTTCATTGCCCCTTTGGTCCATCAACCTCTCGACTGCATCTGAGCCGTCAGCGCGACCCGGCTGTCGGTCTTTTCAAGCAGGTTAATCGTATCGTCACCAGAGCCTTCACGGTCGCACACATTGGTCATGGCGCCCGCACGCCAACCAGCTCAACCGTTCACCAAGGATGAGAAAGTTCTCTGCTTCCACGGTGAGATGCTGTATGAGGCCAAGATTCTCGACGTTCAGCCCGCCGATAGCGGCGAAGGCTTTCAGTACCGTATCCACTACAAGGGCTGGAAGAATACCTGGGACGACTGGGTTTCCATCGACCGCATCCGCAAGTTCACCGAGGAAAACAAGGAGCTGGCCAGCACCCTGCACGCCCAGATGAAGGACTTGCGCCAGAAGAACAGCGCCAAAGCCCCCAAGAAGGGTCTTCGCGTCAATGGCACCGATTCGGCTCGCGGTAGTGAAGAGCGGACCGCGGGAGTCGCCGCCAGTGGCCGAGGCCCTCGACGGGCAAGAGACTTTGACCTTGAACAGGTGAGTGGCGAAACACGATTTTCTTCCGTTTTTCTTTCTGTTCTGCGTTTCTGCTGTTTTGTTTTACTGCCTGGTTTTCCTCGTTGGGAGGCCTATAGTAGAGGCACACTATGTGTGCTCATTAGGCAAATGGACACAAGGAGAGGTGGGAGGATAGAGGACAAAAAAGGGTGAATAGCATCGTTCATGGTGACGCCGTCAAGGCTCTAGTACAGGGCTGTTCGGTATCACTGGCCTTCAGATCTTGCCGGTTTGTTGACCGAGGGGTGGTTGGGGACTGTCGGATCGAAAGATGAAAATATTCCATCAGTTGGACGTCCTTCGAGGTACCTGCCGTCTACCACATTTTTTCCTCAAAAGGTTTGCCTGGTCCAGTCGCCTCCGCAACAACTCACTTTTTCTTGCATTCGATCACCTTTCTCAGGCCACTCCAAGGTCCGCTCAACTACCAATCGCTGCCATCGGATTGAAACCAACCCGCAACTTCACAATCATCAGCACCTCTTGAATTCTTCTACTTTCTTCTTCGATTTCGACAAACTTAGATATTACCCTCGCCAAAACCCCTACCATCCACGATGATGAGTACTTCCTACCAAGATTACGACGGCTTGACTGGGCACCTTCAAAGCTTGGGAGAAAATCAATTCGGCGGTGATGAAGAGGATGCAGTCCATGGAACGGGTAGCCAAGACAGCAATGGATCTGGTGAATCTTTCGGTGACCACGACGGGGACGACGAGAACGAAGACATCGACTGGGTAGCTCAAGTCGATCCGCGATGCCATCGCTTCGTTTTTGCAGATCTGGGCTCGGGTGAGCCAGATGGCGACTCTCCGTCGGCCGAGGAGATTGAGAGACGATACGACGCTTTTTTCCCGCAATGGAATGAGATGAACTGGCAGGCGCCCGTCAGGGATCCTCTCTCGCCCTCTCTTTCGCCTAGAACCAGCATCCGACCAAGCCGAGGCAGAGCTTCAAGCGTCATCAGTATCTCCAGTGACGAGAGCGAGCCCAGTGGTCTAGGATTTGTCGACGACCTTGGTAGTGAAAGCAGTGAAAGCAACTCCAGCGTCGAGTTCCTTGGCGTATCACCTGTCATGCCCATCATTGACACCAGCGAATACCGCAACGCTTTACCGAAAGGTGATCAAGACCCTGAGGGAAAAGAGCGGAACAACTCCCAGCACCACCTTATTCCTATTCAATACCTTCAAGATCAGAAGGATGTCGATCTCGGAAAATTCGAGCATATGTCTGCTCTGGTGGACTCGGTCGAGTAGCCTACACGAGAAAACGTATGTTTGAGATGCAACAAACGGAAGCGGGAGAACAGTGTTGAGTTCCTCTTTGAGTTCCAACGAAATGTTCGACCCGTGATGCGTTGAGTCTTTGTTGGTTCACCACGCCAAAACCAGGGGTGTTTGCGGCTGGTTCCGCTACGCGTGTGGCCGCTTTGGCAAGAGCCACTATCGACCGCCCCTGCCTCGGACAACCGACTCGTCCTAGCTTCACTACCTATTCGATCGGGACCTTCCTATGCTTTATCGGCAGCGAATTTCTTTTCCTTTCGCAACTTCATCCTCCACCCGCATTATATTCCGCCGGTTCCATAGCCAGGACTCGCCTTTTTCAGCGCCTCGACCTTCGGACGCTTTTCATTCCTTCCAACGTCGCGCGACGCAGAACCCACCGCCATGACTTGGGTGTCTCATAGACCTGGACCGGCTGGTTTGGTGCGTCGACGGCCCGGTAATGGGAAAGGACTCACATGGATGGAACCACGCCTTGCATCAGACTACTTGGCCACCGCACCTCCGCCATCCAAGCTCTGTGGCATCAAGGATGGCAGGCTGTACTACAATGGTCGCTGCGAAACATCGGTCACAAATCGCAAAAGGCAACAGCCCACGCGCGTTAAGCCTCCTGCTGGCTTGACACAGCACAAGGAGGAAGAAAACATGGTAGTGAGTCCGCAAAAACACGGCAAAGACAGATGCTATCTGAATCGACCGTGGCCTGGCGGACTGTTTGGGAAGTGGAGGAAACAAATACAGTCAACGAGCCCAGTGGCCTTGATCATATTGCACCTTTCTATGCTTTCTTGCCACCAAGATTTTTGTCGTCACTTGGTCAAGCACTAATCTCGCATGAACAGGAGGATGGATTTCATGCACGCCCGTCAATCAAGCTACCCATTCCCGATCACATCAAGGCAATGCTTGTTGACGACTGGGAAAACATCACGAAGAATAACCAGCTGGTCCCGATCCCTCATCCCCATCCCGTGGATGAGATTTTGAACGACTATCTCAACTACGAGCGGCCCAACCGAGAAGATGGTTCGGCAAACATGGACATTCTTGAAGAAGTCGTCGCTGGTCTTCGCGAATACTTTGAGAAGTCATTGAGCCGGATTCTCCTGTACCGGTATGTGACTTGCACGCTTCTCTAGTGACCTGGCTCCGCTGACACAGCTGTAGATTTGAGCGTCCTCAGTACCATGAGGTCCGTAAGGTGTGGGAAAAGGCAGCGGAGAACGATAAGCACAAGTCTGTCTGTGACACGTACGGTCCGGAGCACTTATGCCGCCTGATGGGTAGGTCGTCTGCCAAGTAGGTTGCAGCGTTGCTAACTCGAATAGTATCCTTGCCCGAGCTCGTTGCTCAGACAAACATGGACCAGCAGTCTGTGTCGCGCCTGCGTGAGGAGCTCTCAAAGCTCACTGTCTGGCTTGGCAAAAATGCTAAGAGCTACTTCGTTAGCGAGTACGAAACCCCTTCTCAGGAGTACATCGACAAGGCCCGGAGTTTCTAGGCGCCCAGGTCTGATCCTGCATTCTTCTGAAGTCAACAGTCCGTTCTCTATGAAAGACTGTAGGATGCTTGGGCTCAATTGCCTTGCGTCTTTGGTATTTCTCGAGACAAACACTTGGGGGGCGTGGGAGGGCGACATTTTTGTACGGCCTGTTAGCATTTAGCTCTATTAAACAGTATGAAGGGTTGGGGCAGATACATAACCTTTTTTTTTCTTCTACAGAACAGGCCACGGGATGTTTGCGCTTGGGACTGGCCATGACATAGGCCATGGTCCTGGATACGTCTCTTACATGACCATTCTTCGCGGCTCCTTGCCCAGCCAGGCGGTCATCAACACTGCCAGCGGCCACTGGATCGACAAAACAGCTTATCACGGACTTGAAACCCCCAATGTTGAGTGAGCTCTTGTTTTATTCAGCGCAAATACCCTTGCGTATGCTGTTGTACATTCTGGCAAGATCTTGCACAGGTTGTGTTTTGTGGTGATGGTACAGGGAATCGCCCTTTTCCTCCCGAGTCCGTCACGGGGCTTTCCAATGCCAAAGATAAACCCCCTGTCTCCTACATGGAAGCCGATGCATGTTCATACGCCATTCCTATCCGTCCCCACCTCCTCAATCTCGAAATATCCTCCCCCTTTCGCCTCGCAAAGCCCCTCTAATGACAAACTTCACCGTGCAACGGCCTTCTCGACGTAGAACCCCGGGTCCGGCCTCCGCAGCTCGCGCAGCTCGGGCTGGGTCATGGCGCGGTCGACCTCCTCGACGCGTACGAGTTCCTTGACCTTGAGGATCATACCGGCGAACTGGGGGCTGACGGGGTGAAAGACGGTCTGGGAGCGGCGGCGCAGGCCGAGGGCCTCGAGGACGCCGCGGGTGCTTTTGGGCAGACCAATGGCGGAGCGGTGGAGGGTGATGCGGAAGAAGGACATGATGAGGAGTCGTTATCGGTGTGCTTCCGGGGCGATCTGGCGGTAGAGGAGTCGTCAGGAGGTGCTCGTGGGGATCGGTTCGCGCCGCGGTCGCGTTGGTTGGGTTCTCTTTTCGAGGGGTCTTGGTGATGGCTTCTACAGGGACCATACTGTTAGCTGAGCTGCATCGACAAGCTTTAGGAACCAATCGACATACGTATTAGTCTCTTCCAAGGGGGTTCCCGTTCGTCGATGTCGCGATGCCGTGGCAATTAGGCTTCTTCTTCAAGGAACCGACCTGCTCTCGAATGGTTTCTAGACAGGCCTTGCGATCGAAAAAGGATCCAAAATTCAAGGACCGGCAGACTGCTATTGGGATTTCGATGGTCCGTGCGTTGGTCGCGGCGGAAGTTGCCGGGCGTATTCCGGATGTTAGGGACCGATGGGCTCCACTCTGAATTACCTACTTGGTTCGGCCTTATGCGCCTGCGTACCTAGTAGATGCCCATACACAACAACAGGCATTGATCGTTGGACTGGACAGACGGTCTGGAGCATGATCTTCCATCTGTGGCGGGAACGTGTCATTGTCGAACCCGATGATCTTGGTTCCAGGTCTTTTCTCAGATTCTCCAGCAAGGTTGCTCCAACAACGGTCACGTAGGGTCATATTCGTTAGTCAGTTGACAAGTGGAATATCAAACCCCCATTCAATAGCACTGCTTACACCAGACATCAGTATGACTGACTATCACTGAACGCGGCGTGGACCTTGAACCAGACGGGAACCGAGAAGGATGCACTGTGGACCAAGTCTTGCATTGTGTAGATCCGCCTCTGTAAAAGCTTCGGCATTGACCAGAGACGGGCCGAGGGTAATGCTTGCATGCCACTGCGACCTGGAGAGAATCGTCAGTAGTACGAAGATACGCCATTGTTTGGATGAGTCGCCACAAGAAAAAGTCTGCAGTCAAAAAGGTAAGAGACACACCTTCCCAGAACCCCTCCCTCTACGATCGTCGAAGCATTCCCTCCAGAATCCCGTGTCATCTACATGTACTATGGCCCTAGGGAAGCGAATTGGCCTACAGTTTCCAAGGTATCTTGCCGGCTTATAGCGGATGGGCGTTTGGCCCTCGAGCTAGCTGTGGCCCGCGGCCTCGTAGAGAATGGCCAGTTATTCACGCCTGTATGCGTGTGTCACGGCCCTATGAAGGGAACGAATCCTGGGCTCTTCCGCGCCGCAATTGTTCATGCACGAAAGAAGGTTGTATCTCTCGGAAGCTCACCGTTCACCAGTTTTGCCAAGGAGCATTTTATGTTGTGGCGACAAGGGAAGCATCCCAGATCACGGGCTCGAGCTTGAAATAAAGTATCGGTGGGTTGGAAGTTTCGAGAGCACTGTATTGCCAAGTCTTCGAGTTTCAAACCAGCAGATGTCTTGAGCATTGCAGAAATTGACCCGTGAGTTAATAGTATTGTAGCTGGGCTCCTTGTTGGCGCGATGAGCAGCTTGACTTACAACTGTGGATTGTTCAGACGACGGCTCCGATCCAGACAGAGTCGGCCCGGGTTCTCCAGGAGAATGACCAGCATGTCCAAAGACACAGAAATACTGTCTGCTTCGGCCAATCCGCATCATCCAGAAGCTCTCGCATCGGGCGCATCATTCTGGCAGACGGCACGAACATGTCGCTTCTGGAACACGCAACTGATTGGAAGGGGTTACCCCGCGAGAATAGCACTCTTCCTACTGCTTTGTCTTCCTCTGATAATAAACCTTCCATATATCTTCATCAATGGTGGACACTAGGGTCAGAGTTCGCATCCTTTACCTGCACCAATCCCACAGGCACTGCCCTATGAGTTCACCAGCTATGTATTATATGCGTGCGTGAGCATACAACACAGTACGGTTCCGCTCGAAGCTTGGATACCTCCTATAATGAGAAGTGTCCTTCAGATATCGTTCGGGACAATCGAAAATGGTTGATGAATGACAATTGGCAGTGGCGGCTCGACATTGGTGACGCAGAAAACAACAGAGGCAGTAAGCCACTTTGCTTCATGTTGCCTCAGATTCACTCTACCTCCATGTCCATCAACAGCCTCAGCAACAAGAGAGATAGCCTAGGACTCGTTCGCAACTGCTAGTTGAACCCATCCACCGGTACGGTAGCCTACCCACCTACCTACGTCAGAGCATACCCTGTATTAGCAAATCGCCTTCCCCCAAAGAAAAGGAGCCTCTTTGGCATCGATCCGATCACTGATCACGAAAGCACAAAAGCTCCCAGCCGACGGACCCCCTCGTTGCCTGAGAGTTCATTCGCGGTTTTACTCACTTGCGCGGGAGCGGAACGGCGATTTTCGCACACCACTCTATGCTGACCTCAGTGACGGCTATGTTTGGAAGACATGGTCGTGGCTAATAGGAGGGTACGCTTCCAGGCCCATAGACACTGTCTGGCACCTTTTGCTATTATAGGTATTGAAACTCTATAGCGCTCGGTAGGAACCGTTAACCATACGTATGGGCCGCGGAAACATGCCGTCCTAAGAGCTCGGATATTTTCAGTTTGCGCTTCCACCTCGGTTCTTTTTCAGACCATCGGTTCAGACCCAACGAGCAAAACAGCCTTGATCATTTGTTGATCGATTTAAGCTTACCTATTGCAGGGTCCCATCCGAATCGAATGCTTGCAGCGGCCCGCTTCCCCCCCTGTTGGAGGGGGGAGGGTGGGGGTAGTGGCGGCCACGAAGCGCAGAGGCGCCGTTAGTGTCACAAAGCGGGCGTCTACGTAGTTATCCATCAAAAAACCGCCGCAAAGCCAAGGAAAGCTATCATTATTCACATCCCAGGTGGCGGTAGAACGATAAACGGGCAAAACCATTAGTATATCCCGGAGGGACTACGCAGCACTACACGTATATAGCTTGTCGTACAAGACGCCATTTAGCACACCATCATCCCTCGCATGACGTTAAAATCATTTACTCCATTTCTATAGCCACATCCTGTGGCAAGCCGTAACCTTCCGCCGCTAACCCTTAACCCTTTACATCTGAACCTCCACTCTGCCCTCGGCGCCTGGCGGGCCGGAGCCGAGCTGGGGAAGGATGTAGGTAATGTCATCCCACGGGTGACGGTACAGACCAGTGCGCAGTCTCTTCTGGTCGAGGTAGTGGGCAATGAGACCGATGGAACGGCCGAGGACGAACAAACCGTTGAGGACACCCATCTTGAGGTAGTCCTCGGCCTCTTCGGAGGAGAAAGCGCCGCAGTTGCGCATGAGATCGACGAAGCACACAGCGATACAGCCATCGACGTTGAGGATAAGGTTGTCCTTCTTCGAGGTTGTGACGGTCTCAACGGCCAGGGCGTAGTCGAGCAGCTTGTGAGTGGGGAACTTGGCCTTGACGTACTCCTTGACAAGTTCGACACGGAGATCGGGGTTGTTGCGGGACTTGACACGGTGTCCAATACCGGGAATGAGCTTGTTCGCCTTGCGCATGTTGTCGACGAACTCACGGGGGCTCAGGCCCTTGTCGAACGCCTTGGTGAACTCCTCAGCGGCGCCGTCAAGAGCACCACCGAAGCGGGAACCAATGGTCAACAGACCGGCAACGAGCGAGGAAATGAGGTCCTTGCCGGCACGGGTGGTGATGATGGTGTTCATGGCACCGGAGACGGCCGGGCCGTGGTCGGCAGTGAGCATAAGAACCATCTCAAGGAACTTGGAGGCGTAGGGTGGCAGGCGGCGACGGAACCACAGAAGGGACATGACACCGCCAATGCCGATCTCTTCCTTGAAAACGTCCGAGATGGGCATGCCAGCGTACAGGAGCTCCTGGCCACGATCGTCCGAGATGGTGGAGATGAAGGCAGCGGGCTTACGGATGAGACCGAGCTCCTGGGCCCACGAGTAGTCGATGGGGATCTTGGGAACAACAGGCTCAGGCTGGGGCTTAATGGTGCCGTTCTTGACCAGGCTGTCATAGAGAGCCTTGAGGACCTGGGGCATGTCCTCGAAAGTCTCGGGGACGTAGAAGCCAGCCTCCTTCATCTTCTCGTTCTTGGTCTTGGCCGTCTCCAGAGTGGAGTTGGCGAAAGCACCGGCGTGACCGAACTGGACCTCAGTCTTGAACATGCTGGCGCAGGTACCGATAGCCCAAGCGACGATGGGCTTGGTAATGACGCCATCCTCGACGGCCTTGATGACCTTGTACTCCTCAACACCACCGACCTCACCGAGCAAGACGAGGATCTTGCAGTCGGGGTCGGCCTGGTACCTGAGCAGGTGGTCGATGAAGGTGGTTCCAGGGTACCTGTCACCACCGATGGCGACACCCTCGTAGACACCGTCGGTGTTGTTGGCGATGATGTTGTTGAGCTCGTTCGACATACCTCCAGACTTGGAGACGTAGCCGACGGAACCCTTGCGGTAGAGCTTGGAGGCGACGATGTTGTCCATCATACCACCGGTGTTACCGATCTTGAAGCAGCCAGGCTTGATACCACCGACAGTGGCAGGGCCAATGATGGTGATACCCTTCTGCTGGGCCTTGTGGGCGATCTCACGGGCACGCTGGATAGTCTGTTAGTGGAACGCGAGGACAAGCGATTGGCGGCAGGAAGGACTCACACGCTCAGGGACACCCTCGGCGATGATGGCGATGGTCTTAATCTGGGGGAACTCCATCAACTCCATGGTGGAGGTGTAGACACTTCGGGAAGAGGCGAAGTTGACGACAACGTCGACGTCGGGGTGCTTGGCCATGGCCTTGGGGACCTCCTGGTAGACGGGGAGCAGAGTCTCGCTGGTTCCCCAGTACATCTTGCTGACGAACTGACCACCAAAGGTGTAGATGATGCCGGCGACGGAGGGGGTCTTGCGCTTGCAGATGAAGTCAAAGTCCAGCATGCCCTGGACGGCACGCGGCTGCAGACCATAGACGAAGCATCTGGTCTTGTCGTTGAACAGGGCGTGTTCGGGGAGGGGGCTCAAAGGACGGCTGGGAGCAGAGAAGCGTGTGATGTTGTCGTTGGCAGACAGGCCGCTGGCTGCCTTGTCGCCGTTCGCGGGGGTGGTGGCCGAAGGCATTGTGAAGAAAGTCGAGCTTCGTCGGTGAGGAGGATCTCAACAAGGGAAGAAGAAAAAAAAGTCTGGCGAGGGGAAGCAGGGTCAGCAAGCTCGTCGAAGCAGACAATGAACACGCCAGGAGCAACAGGATAGATGTCTGCCCGCGAAGAGGATAGTGTCCAAGTGAGGATGGAGAGATTGGGAGGTGGAGGAGTAGGAGAAAGTTTGGTGGAAAACAAACGAGTCGGAGTTGTGGTGGGGAAGAGGTGAGATTTCAGGAGGAACTCGGAGAACGACGTTCGCAGGAAGCTGGAATCGTTGGATCTGCGAGGCTACTGCTCATCGGCAGCTGGGGACACCAGCAGACATTAAGTGGACCTTTTTTAGCTGGCGTAGCCCCAGCTCCTTGGGGAGACTTTTTTTTCTTGAACATGTAGGAAGGGGTGTGTGGATGTGAGACGTGGTATGTGCGGAACCTGTTTGGAGGTGGGATGGAGGGGCAGGATTGACATGCCCGGGGTGTGTGGTGGCGGTTGGGATTCGTGGAACGACATCTGGATACTACTGACCCGAAGTGTTGTTGCTGTTTTAGGGGAGAGTTGGGATAGCAGCGACGGACTACGGCAAAGTCCAGCTTTCTTCTGACTATTATCGACCTGACGGAAGGCTTCGTTCGTGACAATGGAGCGTAGGGGGGTGAGGCAGGCTGGCAAGAGAGGAAAGGAAGGAGGGAGGGAAGAAAAAGAGAGTGGAGGGTGCGAGGGTCGGAGGAGAAGAAGAATGCAGTTCGATGTAGGCAGTAAGTAGTTGAGGAGGAGCAAACCACCAGAAAGGGGGGGGGAGGGGGGGTGGGCTGGGAAAGGTATCTTTCTCACTCTCTCTGCTTTCCTTCGTTCTTTCCGCAGCGGGAATTGGCAAGGGAGCGAGGGAAGGGGGATAGACAGTAGGAGCGAACAGTGGGCGGTACCTGGTGCGTCGGGGTGTGCGAGAAAGTGAGAGAGTGTGTGCGTGGTTTCTGTGAGTTGATGGTGAGCAGGGATGATATTGTTGGCGTCCCAAGTGTCCGAGGGAGGATGGAAGTGACAGCAAAAGTCAAGCTGGAGCGGAGTCAAGGTCGGAAGTCGAGACCCGGCCCAAGCAACACTGCTGCGTCGTCCAATTCCACGCCGAAAACAAGGTCCAATCCCAATCTTAGTCCCCACGAATGTCTGGTCGCCAACAATGCCAGACAATGCTTTGCAGCGGCAGAAACAGAGCGGGCAGAATTAGCGGACCGGCCATGGACACCGACAGACAAGACAGACCCGGCCCCGTTGACGGTGATGATACTGCTCGTGGTGGGGTTTGGCTTGGGCGGTGATGGGCGAATGCCTGGACAAGCAACGTCGGGATCCGAAGGTTACGGGCGATCTGTAGGTGTACTTTGTACCTGCCTAGGATCAGGTTAGTTGGCATTGCGACAGGTCAAGTCAAGACCGGTGGGTTTCTGGCGGTGCAGTGACACATTCGCACACACACCTACAGGAGTTTTTTTTTTTTTGTCTTTTTTTCTTCTTCTTTTCATTGGGGAGTGAGACTTTTGGGTGCGTGTGGGAATGAGGGGGATGGGGAATGGAGACATCCGTCATGCGACGGCTGAAAGAGTTGGGGAAGTTCAGGCCTCATGCGGGCCTGTGATTGGCCGTGTTTTCGTTGAAGTGTTGAATGTCCAGCGGGCAGGGGGGGAAAGTCAATGGAAAAGGGATGTGCTTTGGGCGATGGGTGACCGGGGTGCCGGGGCCGCAAAAGCGAGCGAACGAGCGGCGACACTGACAAGGTATCGGCTGGGCGCTGGACCCTGGACTTGCCCCACCTGTTTCCTGGCGGACCATCACGTACCTACTGTAGGTACCTACACTACGGTGCGTGATGGTGACAGGTCCGATACGTGTTTATACTGCGTAGGTAGTCTGTAAGAGGCGATTCGCACCCACCCATATTGTAGACTCGGACCGGGCACCGCGACAACCTTGCACGGCGCCGAAATGCCTGATTCAATGTTGGAGTTGATTTAGCTCAGGTCTTGGACCAGTTTTGATTAGTTCAGCTTAGAGCAACTCAGCACTGAACAGAGGGAGCATGGGGCATGGAGGGGACCAGGATAGGTACAGGGTAGGTATAGAGCTTCTTATGCCTAATGGGAATGTACCCGTGCCTGGTCCGTCCCCAATGGCGCCCGTAACCGTGTGGGCTGCGTACCTACACAAGCCCTGACTCCTACCCCTCAATCAGGCCATATACCAAGATAGTACGGAGCAGGCATACATCCCGTCCTAGCGGAATATGTACCACGAGTAAAGATTAAGAGAATAGGAAAAGACCACAGTAGGTAGGATCCATAGCATCGTACAGGTAGGCCGACAAAGGGACAAGTAGAAGCAGACTCCTAACAATCTATTCAATCTCGCACACATCCATCAGTACTTACTGACATTGGACCGGTTTGGAACGACAACACACCGGTGACTTTTGCATGTACTCTGTCGAGGATTGCCCCGTTCGAGATTGCTATTGAACCGTAGAGAGACGCGACGGTCACCGCAATGTTCGGGTGTTGCTCTCGCCCCGACCAGTCCAAGTTGAGACCAACCCTCGCTGGCGCTTGACCGCAACAATATAGTCGGGAGGCGCGTGCCGGGTCAGCTATAGTGAACCTTAGACCGCTCTTTAGCTTCATCGCAACCCGACCTGCGCTTGCAGCATGGTACTGCCTGCAGTACATACACTACCGGCAACCGACGACCACGACCTTTTGGGTTGACCGTCTCTTGATCGACCCCAATGGCCTCGGACTGGATCGTCAGGGAGGATCGGCATGCGCCAGTTCAGCCGCCCAGCCAGGTCGCCGACACAGTAATCCATCCGAACACGCCGCAGTCATACATGCTCGACACTCGCCCGACGCCAATCCATCGTCTTACGTAGTATTGCTCCCATCAGCGGTCTTGGGTGGGGGGGCGAGGCGGTCACTAGAACAGCCTCATTCCCTGTACCGTACCGCATGCGACTCAGGAGGTATCCTTCAGTCAGCTAGCGAGGAATTTTGGGCTCTGTGTGTGTGTGTGCGTGTGTGAGTAGGGGCGTCGGAGGGAGGGAGCAAGACCGATACGCGCTCTCGAGATCGGAAACTCAGCGGAGCGGGAAACAGATGAAGAGAGAGTGGAAGGTCAAGAAGCGCAGCAAAGAAACAACAGCCGAAACAAATGACGGCCGAGATGAGGCCTCGGGGACTTGGTAGAGTCAACGGGCATAGGAAGGTAGGTACTCACCCATGCTCTCGCATACCCCGAAACCCGGCTTGCAGCACCCCCACCTCCGCCGGTTTTCGGCCCTCCCCCATCATCACTCCGCCAACCACCGGGCATTGCGCATCCTCGCTTGAGGGAATCTGATGGGCCACCACATCCTCACTCGCACCTTCACAGCACGCGCATCGTGAACATCCCCCCCTCGCGTCGTACTGTAGTCCTCTTGAGTGTGGCATGTCATACGAGAGTGAGGCATAGGAACCTTTCTTGTTCGTCCGGTATGCCCTTTACCCATGCACTTTCGTTTTCAGGGCGAAGAAATGCCGTATCGTCGTGTTGAGTGAGGGGTCGAAATCCCGTCTGACTATGCAATTCGACGTCTCACTTGAGATTGATGATGACTGTGCTTTTGACCGTCCCAATCCCCATTTCCAGCGCCATGGCTAAGCGCCCGCCAATGCCCGGCTCCTTGACTGATACCCATTGGGATCTGACGTCCGGCACACCGTCCGTTGTTCCGCGACAAGATTGAGAAACGTCCCAAGTCCAAGTCTCCGCGGCTCTTGAACCCTCCCGGGTGGACTTGAATCACCGGTCATCCCCTCCCCCGCGTTAGACGCCGCCAGCGCAAAAGCAACGGTTCCAGCAACGCCTGTAAGACTGACCCATCGCCTACATGATCTCACTCGGACAAGAGACGGGAACAGACCCAAACCACGGAGATTAAGGTAGAGAATCATCTGGAAGCAGAGGAAATTGGAGCGAGTGCGATGCGCAGCGGCAACGATAGTCATAGTTACCGCTACCACACAGCATCGCACCGAACCAAGCCCGCAATGCCCGCAAGCCCCGTCTTTTCTACCGCCCAGCGCCTCCCGTTGGGTTGTCCTGCCCAATGGACTTCCCCGATATCAATGTGACACAGACAGGAGGGTCTTGCGGTTTTCGGCGGATGTTATGGCGCGCTGGCGTTGTAGAGATCCAAAGAGGGTGAAGAGGGAGACCAAAATACTACAACCCCCTGGTCCAACACTTGCTGGCCGTCAAAATGCCGCCGCCCTGCTGGGGGGAAAAAACCAATATCCCAAATAAAGAGACAGTGTGTGTATCTACCCATTTCTCCAAGTCTCGCCCTACCCAGAAAGAGTGAGTCGAGTGAGTGACTTTGAAAAAGGTACGAGGTCCACTTAAACCTCTCAACAACCAGTGCCTGTCTCCTTCCCCCCCAGACAATTTTTCCCTCTCTTGCCCCCCGCCATTCATTCCCATTCCAAACCTCACGCGACAACTTCGGCGAGGTGCATCTCAGAAAACAAGACAAAAAAAAAGGGTAGGTCAGTGATGCGGTTAGAGACATTCTGCATATCCCTTTCCTTTCCTTCCCCAATTGCTTTTTCTTTTCCTTGAGGGCCGCTTCCATCCCACCAACTTACCCCTCCAAAAAACAAAAAAAAAAACCGAAAGCAGGCGAGAGCTTGCAGATTCCCACAGGCCGATTTCCTGCACGTACCTTCTGTCTCTTCCACTCTCACGCATACACACACCCCAAAACGTTTTGGCGTGGTCCCTTAGCTCCCTCAAGGTGAATCCACCGGTTTCTTAGCACCCACACCCCCAGTCGGTACCTGGGCGTGCTTCGCTGCCCCACGGTGTACCTCACGTCCCCCCCCCCCTCCCCTTCGGTTCTTTCCCACCGCACCCCCCCCCCCCCAACTCACCTCCCACTCCCAATCCCCCTCCTTGCTCCCAGCAACAAAAATCCCTGGGAGCTTCGACAATCCAAAATTTTGTGAAAGGCTGACGATCTTCTCCCTCCCGCAAGCTCGCTCTTCCCACTCTAGTTCCTCCCCTCAATCCATACTTCTCCTCCAACGTCGCCGCTTCTTTCTTCCCTCTCTCACCGCTCGACTTTGACTTCGGACTCCGACCTCGACTCGACTCGATTCCTGACATTCACTTGATTTCAGGATCCTCATCAACCTCGTCCCCAGACTTCGACTTCGTTGCCTGGTTGCTTTTTTGCTCCATCGCCCGCTCTCGGTATGTCGTTGTCCTTGCTCCTCCCAGTATGCTTCTTGGTTGCTTGCTGCCCAAACTTGAGTGTCGCCGTCTTGCCCCCCATCCCACTTGGATTGCCAACCGGGCCCCTCTGTTCCTCCCCCAAGCTCAACTCGAGTACACCGTGGGTGTTCCGCTTCCGGGCGACACTTGCAGCCCCCCTCAAAGCTTCTGCTTCAGCTCACCTTCGATGCTGTTGCTGACGGCATCAACCCCCTCTCGTGCCTGGCTGTCAAAAACTAATTCCCATCGTTTTCCCACGGCCACTTGCTGACAACCTCATTCCCTACATCCAGGCCCAAGTAAAGCAAGAACACCAAAAGAAAACTAACCTCTTTCTTACCATCACACCGCCAGAATGTCCGCCAAGTCTATCCTCGAGGCCGACGGCAAGGCCATCCTCAACTACCACCTCACCCGCGCTCCCGTCATCAAGCCCACTCCTCTTCCCGTTCCCACCAAGCACAACCCTCCCCCCAGGCTGTGCTCGCTGCACTTCCCCGAGGATGCCAACGTCGAAGATGTCCTCAACCAGGCCGAGGTCACCTACCCCTGGGTTCTTCAGCCTGGCGTCAAGTTCGTCGCCAAGCCCGATCAATTGATCAAGCGCCGCGGCAAGAGTGGTCTTCTGGCCCTCAACAAGACCTGGGCTGAGGCTCGCGCCTGGATCGCCGAGCGTGCTGGTAAGGAGGTCAAGGTCGAGACCGTCACCGGTGTTCTGCGCCAGTTCCTCGTCGAGCCCTTCGTTCCTCACCCCCAAGACACCGAGTACTACATCAACATCATGTCCGTCAGAGATGTAAGTTGCCGCCAGTTTCCTCAAGTTTTTGTCGTGATCGTCTTCAGCGCATAGCGGGGTCGTCATTTCTCTATTGGCTGGCCGGGTCGATGGCGGGGAGGCAGTCCATCGATGAATGAGTCGTGTGAATATCAATCACACTGCACACTGCAAAGTGAGACTCTTCCGCGGTTGAAAGTGGAAAAATTAGGAAGCAAGCTTCGTTTGGCAACCTTGGAAGGAATGTGCATGCTTTATGGCATTTCCTATCCATGGGTCAAATAAGTGGATTCTTGCTATTGGACTGCCTCTTCCGGTAATTTTCCTCCCGAGCCGGACGAACGGATGCCACGAAGGCCTGTAGCCCGCCTACCCGTTCCCTTTTCAGAAGCTCCATGTGCACGCGGCCATCATCTGCCCCCCAATCACAATCTAATCTGCACAACGACCATACTAATGAGTATAATGATAGGGCGACTGGATCCTCTTCACCCACGAGGGTGGTGTTGATGTTGGTGATGTTGACGCCAAGGCTGAGAAGCTCTTGATCCCCGTCGACCTCTCACAATACCCTTCCAACGAGGAGATCGCTGCGACTTTGTTGAAGAAGGTCCCCAAGGGTGTTCACAATGTTCTGGTTGACTTCATCAGCCGGCTGTACGCTGTCTACGTCGAGTGCCAGTTCACCTACCTCGAGATCAACCCCCTCGTTGTCATCCCCAACGAGGACGCCACCTCCGCCTCCGTGCACTTCCTCGACCTTGCTGCCAAGCTCGACCAGACTGCCGACTTCGAGTGCGGTGTCAAGTGGGCCATTGCCCGCTCTCCCGCCGCTCTTGGTCTGACCAACATTGCCGCTTCCAACGGCGAGAAGGTCAACATTGACGCCGGCCCGCCAATGGAGTTCCCTGCTCCCTTCGGTCGTGAGCTCACCAAGGAGGAGGCCTACATTGCCGACCTTGATGCCAAGACCGGTGCCTCCCTCAAGCTCACCGTCCTCAACCCTAACGGCCGTATCTGGACTCTGGTCGCCGGTGGCGGTGCTTCCGTCGTCTACGCCGACGCCATTGCCTCTGCCGGCTTCGCCGACGAGCTCGCCAACTACGGTGAGTACTCCGGTGCTCCCACCGAGTCTCAGACCTACCACTACGCCCGCACCGTCCTCGACCTCATGCTCCGCGCTCCCATGAGCGACGAGGGCAAGGTCCTGTTCATCGGTGGTGGTATTGCCAACTTTACCAACGTCGCCAGCACATTCAAGGGTGTCATTCGCGCTCTCCGCGACTACGCCAAGCAGCTCAACGAGCACAAGGTCCAGATCTGGGTTCGTCGTGCCGGTCCCAACTACCAGGAGGGTCTCAAGAACATGAAGGCCGCCACTCAAGAACTTGGTCTGAACGCCAAGATCTTCGGCCCTGAGATGCACGTCTCCGGTATTGTGCCTCTGGCTCTCGTCCCCGGCAGGTGGGAGGCCAGCGGTGCTGAGGAGTTCAGGGGTTAAACGGTTGAAATGGAATGGAATCTGCAGTGGACGCGGGGAGGCTGGTCAGGTATCATGGGTTAGACGAAAGGAAGTTTTGCCTGGTGCTTGAGACGGCATCTTGCCCACTTTCTTGTACGCTTGCAAGTTAACGGTGTTTATGACGGCTGGTGCACAATGCTCTTGACGGGAGGGTCGAGGGCCGGGTCCTTGTATCGTATGTATGGAGGGCATGGTGGATGATCAGACGAGCAAATAATTAGACGCTCTGTAATGTGATCTTGACTGGTTTTTCAATGTCTCTCTTTGATACGGCGATGCTTGTGCTGTGTCCCTTGCAAACCTCATCGCTATTAGCGCCCGTCTCAATTACCTATGGCAGCCAAATGATCAAAGAGCCGCTAGATGATCAACGCCGTCCGTCCCTGGAGGCTTCTTTGCCAACGAACGCTGACGACAAGACGATGACGAACATTGGCGCCCCGTCCGGTCGACGAGGGATCGAATCCGCAGAGTTGATTCGCAATGTGTCTGCCTGTCAGCCATTCCGGCAATACAAGGCCACAAACAACACTTTCGGGATGTATACGACTTAGCTGTGTTGCCCAAGTGCCCAATGACAAACGCGTGGTGGCTTGGAATAGTTCAGAATGGCAATAATCACGAGAGTTGTAGAGAGTTGAATGGCGTCCAAATTCATCAGTGTTTGTTCTGACATCGGACTTGAGCTGATGTTTACGACCAAGGAGGCGTCGTGCAGCCTGACTGGAGTTGGGATGATATATCCGTTTCTAAAGTTGTCCAATACTTATTGATTTAAGCAATCTCAAGTACTCTATCCATCCCGGTGTAGGTAGGCGGCGTTCTCTGCAATGGAGCAAAGTGACAGTTTCGGATCTTGTCTACTTCCAGTTCACTCGCTACTTTTTCGTGCCAATGTGAGCCTTGACGAACAGCGGGAAGGAACCATAGCCGCATGGCGTGGAGCTCGAGCATAGACTAATCAAGTTGCAGGTACGAAAACCGATGACGGCAGCGCATGTCTCCGTTCATTTTTGACACTCTTCCGCCATGGCTGATGCTCGTCCAGTCCCCAAGGGCCGAGCTCATCAGGATGATTCCGGCATAAGCGAATGGTCGCGGGTCTAGTGGCAAGCTGCGCTGACGAAACCAACCGAGCCGCGCGGCCCTGCTGGTAGTATCGTCCGATTGGGCCTCTACCTTGAAGCTAACTAGGATGGTAGTCAAAGATGTATCTGCGCCATTGGAGGCTGATTGCGCGTGAGTTGGATTTCCGTCTCGGGGTGTCATATTTGATCGGCCCCGTGTTTGACAGTCTTCTGTCTTGAGGGCACATATGATTTATATATATATCAAAAGGCTTGCGGATACCATGCCACTGTGATTGTTATGTGCTAGTTAGACCCTATGTATGGGGCTCGTCTGTTGCTAGTGATTCAGCCAAGTTGCAACCGTGAGATCTCGAAAGGGGGAAAAAACAACGAAAAAGAAGAAGCTGCACCAAGAGAGAAGATCGACACTCTAAGCCACTGCAGGCATGGTATGCGTGGCGTGGGGAGCAGGTGAAGTTATCCAGGGGTGGGGGGCGCTGACTCCGGAACACGGCAACCACACGTTCACGGAAGAACACGCCGTACAGGAACGACACACTAAACCGTGCTCGGAACAGACTGGGCGGAGACTGGGCGGGGGAGAGCGACGGTTGCTGCTGATGAAAGTCCACTGGTGGCCGAAGTACGACGTTGGGAATGCAGACAAGGGCTGGGAGAGAGTTAGTGATCGGAATGCGGCAATTCAACATTAGTCCCCTGCCTGAGATGGCACGTCTTTGTTCCAAGTGGTGGTCGGAGGTACACAACTAGGGGGAATGTGGCCAAACCAGCGGCTCCAGGTCTAAAATGACAATATGATTGTGGTGTTAGTCTGAGAACACGCAGGTACCTACAGCAATCTTCACAACAGTACAGGCGTATCTTCCGACTGATGATATCAACCTGTAGACCAGCTTTGGCGACGTGGAGCCTTGGGTTACGAAAGGGGGGCAGTGCTCGGATTCGGCAATGAGCGAGACTCTCGGTGCAGCAACGGTTTGACCGGCCCGACATTGCAACGGTGACCAGGGATTGCTGGTCAGCCTCTGCCGATGACATGAAGAGGTTCAGCCACCGAGCTGCGGCCATCAGAGTGGCTCTTCGATCGAGGCCAGACGGATAAAACGGGATCCATATATCGCGGCAATGCGGTTGACGTGGACACAAGAGGTCTGCCTTCGGGGCCGACGATGGTACGGAAGCGAGATGCCGCGCGGGGCCGTGTCGGCCGGCCTCGTAGACGAGGGAAATCTCTCCCTCCCGTACAGCCGAAGAGACGAGATAGGGAGAAGACCGTTGGTCAATCGGTGAAGGAATGCCACACTTGTGGGGGCAGGCAAAGGGGGAGGGGAGGGGCACTAGACTATCACAATCAAGCAATGGCGGACAATGAATTCCCAGACCCTACCATGCAATCTTTCAGACCCCATAGGGAAGAGTCAGTCACATGAGTGAAAAGAATGCAGGGGATCGCGGATTCGGTGTTGACATTTGCAGGGGAACGGCGCCCAAATGATGGTAGGCGACTCGATAGTCCCAAATGAACAGAGAGGAAGAGAAGTAGCGACGTTTCCCCTCGTTCAACCGCGACGGCTAATCGGCACGCAGAAACGGAACCCGAGCTTTCCCAGCCATGCCCGCGACGGTAGACCTCGTATAGCAGCACTGGTTTTTGGCCCAGTGCGAGATAAAAGAAAAAAAGGATGGACGTAGACCATGGAGGGCAACGCCCATTTGCGTATAGTCGAGGCTTCTTCGGATGCGGATCAACACAATTGGCCCCATCAAGTCAATCGACAACAGCCCAAGCCGGTTTGAGCTGTCGTCAGGCTCAGGCTCGCGCGGTCAAAAGTGCGACGAAAAATGTACAAGCTAGAAGCCGGGCGGAGGCAAGAGCGTCGAGACAGATTTGACTGTTGGCAAGGAATGTTCTGTCAGGCGAGACCTACTAAGTAAGTAGTAGGGGCGATGCTTTGAGATGACACCGTGGTGAAGTGATAACATCGGATATCCCCCGCCCCTCAATGAAGCCACCATCCATCCACTGGGCCCCTCCCTGTCTCAGCCGGCCTATCCAGTTGGGTAACGGGGCGCATTGTGCCCAAAAGCTTGACCATGGTGTCTCACAACGTTTCGGGACAGGGCTGCGTATTTCCAGAGTCGAAAGCCGTTGCCTTGGTGTTTTCACACGTTGCATCCCGAATCAAACAATGCGCTTGCAGTGATAAACAGAGCAATGCCTCTTGGCCGCATGTCGTCTGTTTGGAAGAGGAAGAAGGCTCAAAGAAAAGAGGATTTTGATTGTAAAAAAGGACCCTGCAATGTGCCAACAGACCCCGGACGGGTCATGCAGATAAACGAGATCACCACCAGCGTAGCCGGTGAGATTGGCCAAGAGCGGGAATGTAATCAAAGAAGCCAAGCTTTGGAGCATGTAGCAGTACTCAGCACCGTTGCCCTCGCTCGGAGTCTGTTCCACATGTACTGCGCCCAGGCCGGCATGTTGCCCGAGTCATCCCGTCTCGTCTTTTCTCACCTTCGCTTCGCTCACGTTTAGGAAAGTCTTTTGGCTGAGGGAGGGGGATGGTGAGGAGGGCCCCTCCCGTCTGTGACGCTCCCCAGCCCTGTAAGTGTATGAAGTGTCTCGCTTCAGGAAGTAAGATGCCGAGAGGCTGTGTGTTTGTGTGTGTGTGTGTGTGTGTGTGTGTGCCTGCGTGTTTCTGGAGGCTTGGGAAGAAAGGCAAAAGTACCTTGGTCTGGTTGTCTGGCCAAAATCGCAAGCTAACGATGACAGTCTGATATAGAGGAAAGAAGCCATGTACAACGATGGCTGGCAAACATCAATCAACTGTCGTGGTAAGCCGGACTGCGAGATGGAACCCAATTCGACTTACAAAAGCAAGGGGGGGCAAAGTTGAGATGATGCACGGCCCAATGAGGCGAATGCAATTCGCCGCTGGTGGGTGGGTATTCGGAACGGTTGGTGTTTACCAGTGTGGATGAATAGTGATAGTGTGTACCTAGCAGCCTAGGTAGGTAGGTACCCACCTACCTAGGTAGGCAAGATGGACTGGTGAAGGTGCCTGTGTGACGCTAGGCCGAGATGAGACAAAAGCCGCTAAGCAATCGTATTCATACGCCTTTCCCATTTTTAATTTACATGCCACCGTTGGGCCGGTGTATACCAGTTGCCGTCTTTTCCTTTCCTATCCTCCTCCTCCTCTCTCCCATCTCGGCCGTATTATTTACTCTTGCCTCCTCCTCTTTCTGGTAGCACAGGGTTCCTCTTTCCTCCAGTCTTCAAGACAGACAGAGACATCCTCTTCTTTCTGTCTGGAACACTATCCCGGCGCACGTCAACATCGACATCCCGGCTCCTCTCTCCCGTTTCTTGTCACTCACTCACTGCCACATCCACCAACAACCCTCAAGGAGAGTTTGTTTCCCTCTTGGACCCCTTTGGTTTCGGATTTCCTCCCTTTCCACACTTCTTGTCGCTCTCTTGGACTTCTCACATCCCACCATTTATATCACGCCTGCCTAGCGAACGACGCCCACTTGGCCAATTCTCCTTCCGCTCCACGCCTAATACTCCACAAATCGATATCTCGGGCTTAGACGAAGAGATTCGCGCATCCGACAATCATGCTTGTGAGTACCTACACAGAACAGTTCATTTCCACATCCATGGCTCGCTTCCATTGGTGGCACCGGTTCAGCCCACCCGTTCGACCACTGCAGGAATCAATCGCGGCGACGATCAGGCCGTGGGACGCACGCCAAGTTCCTGCTCTCCCATGTGGAGGGCCAACCCCATCATCCGAATTCTCCATGGCGACGCCTCGTCATGCCGATCCCCCTCCCCCTCATTCATACACCTCGTCTCCCTCAGTGTCAATCCGATGATCCAACGCTAATTCAACGTGTCCCATTCCCGCAGGCCCAAACTGTTCTCGTCGCATTGAGTGCGACTCTGGCTGCAGCCGTCAAGCCCCTCACTGTCAAGGGCAATGCCTTCGTCAACGCTGCTGGCGAAAAGTTCCAGATTGTGGGTGTCGATTACCAGATCGGCGGGAGCGCTGGCTACGACCCTGCCCACAACCGCGACCCCCTCAGCGACGGCGATGTCTGCCTGCGCGATGCAGCTCTGCTGCAGCGCCTTGGCGCCAACGCCATTCGCGTCTACAACCTCGACCCTAACCTGAACCACGATGCGTGCGCTTCCATCTTCAACGCCGCTGGCATGTACATGATCCTCGACGTCAACTCTCCCCTGGTCGGCGAGAGTATCACCAGCTTCGAGCCCTGGACCAGTTACTACGGTGCCTACCTGAACCGCACCTTCGCCATCGTCGAGGCCTTCAAGAGCTACCCCAACACTTTGGCCTTTTTCTCCGGCAATGAGGTCATGAACAACGTTCAAACGGCTCAGTTTGTTCCCCAGTACCTTCGCGCCGTCACCCGCGACTTGAAGAACTACATCTCCAAGCACGCCGACCGCCCCATTCCTGTCGGCTACTCGGCCGCCGACGTCCGCGAAATCCTCGTCGACTCCTGGAACTACCTGCAGTGTGCCGAGAACGGCGACGCTAAGGACCCCAGCCGTATCGACCTCTTCGGCCTCAACTCTTATTCGTGGTGCGGCGACTCTGACTTTAAGAAGTCCACCTACGACCAGCTCGTCTCCGATTTGAAGGATACATCCATCCCCGTCTTCTTCTCTGAATATGGCTGCAACCAGGTCACCCCTCGTATCTTCACCGAGGTTGGCGCCATCTACGGCCCCGACATGAAGGACGTCTTCTCGGGCGGTCTCGTCTACGAGTACAGCCAGGAGGACAATAACTTTGGCCTTGTCAAGGTCAACGACGACAAATCCGTCACCCTTCTGATCGACTACCAGAACCTCGCGACCCAGTACAACAAGATCGACTTCAAGTCCCTCCAGGCCGAGAAGGCGCCTGACAGCTCCCCCGCGCCTCCCAAGTGCGATCCGTCCCTGATCAAGGAGAATGGCTTTAACAACAACTTCACATTGCCGGCCGTCCCCCCTGGAGGTCAGGACATGATCGACAACGGTATCAAGAACAAGCCTTCCGGCAAGATCATTTCCATTTCAGACTGGACTGTCAAGTACAAGGTCTACGGCGTTGATGGCAAGACGGAGATCAGTGGCCTCGCCGTCAAGCCCCTTTCTGATTCCGACTCTAACACGCCCGGTACCAACACTGGCGGCTCCACTGTTCCCGCCACTTCCTCCCCCACTGGTAGCACCACCTCCAGTCCTTCAAAGAGTAGCAGCCCCGCCGTCCCGTTGCGCCCGGAGGTCGCTGCGATGGCCGCGCCTCTGCTCTCACTCTTTTTCTTGTAGAAAACTCTGGAGGCGTACGCTCGACGTTGTATGTAGCTCTTTCGTAAGGCTTTGGTGGTAATGACTTGGCTTCTTTCTGGCATTATAGATTCCCCGCGGTTTGTTTAGAAGCCTCAATATATAGTTTTCCAACGAACGCATCATATTCTTCTTTCCCCGTCAATCGATGCGGGTCACCAGTCTTGTGCACGCCTCGCTCTGTTGTACCAGCGATGACTTCTGAATGCATTCCGCTTGACCCTGGCTGGCTGACTGTATAGCTGTGTCTCGCGAATTTACATTGTTCTGCGCTCTCTATCACTGGCCTCAGTGCCGTCTTGGCAGCTGCCTGTCGTTCTGCTATGTTGTGCACGTCAGCTAGACACTCAAGCGGCACCGCTCCCATTCAGAAACCTTTGCCGATTCTCGGGGAAGCCACGGCCTCACCGACTCGGCTCCGTGTTGAGAATTGCTGAGCGACAGCAACTCGAGAAAATTCGTTGTACGTACGGGTCGTTCCGCTGAGACGCTGGCCTGTGTCAGACCTGGCTGGCTATATTCCACCAAATGGACAAACATCTCATAATAAATCTCATAGAGACAAATGTCAGATACTTATGTGCTTCGTTTTATGCCGACTCAAGCCCCGACTGTTGGTGTTGAGTCGGCCGAATGTATCCGGTCTCATACCTCGTTTACTCTGCGACTTACAAGTTGACAATCCTGACGATATTCCAAACTACCTGTGCGATGTCTCTGACCGAGCTTTTTATGCGCATCGTGGTGTTTGGACTTCAAGGATTCTTTTAGTTATCAAAGGCTTATACGACTTGCTTCTTTGTAGTATGTAAGATGTCGGACTGGCCTCTTATTCGTGGCTGTATTTGATCCCTTACAAGCAACTGGTGAAGAGCGGGACTTGATAGACTAGAACTGTATAGCCTCAAACCCTCAAAGCCGACAGTTGCAATCGGATGAGCACTTCGGGCCTCCTCCTGCAGACCGCCGACTCAGAAAAGCCCATAGTTCTTCATCTTCAATAGCATGTCTCCTATGTGTACCTATACAGAGGTGTGAGTACACCAGTACCCCTGTGCCTGTGTAATCGACCCGGTCCATCGAGACTATTAATCGTCCCTGACCTCATGTACTTGATTCTGCTGCAAGCCAAAAAGTGACAGGAGTTCAATGGTCAGGGGCGGGGTGATTTGAAAGCCCCAGCAGCAGCGAGTGCTTGCAGACAGCAGTGAACGCAGTTGACAAGTAATTGGCAGCGAAACAAGGCACCTAACGGCTCCCCTTCACAGCCCTCTCCATCGGTAGGTAGTCATGGGAAGCCCAATGTTGACTCTGATCTTCAGCGGCAGCCTGCACGTATTCTGCCGGCATACGGGTTAGGCTCAGCCCCGTAAGGTAGAGCAGCCCCACCACACCCATCCAGCTGGCCTGGGACTGTCGGCCTTGACCGCCCAACACTATACCTGCTACCTAGGCACCAAGGTAGCTCTCCCTCCGAGACCACCGACCGCCGCCCGACCGCCCCCGTGGATCTTTTTATCTTTGAAACTCCAAGGACTGCTTTCCGCTCGCTGCCGCTCTTTTCTTCTATTGGAATGCTGCCCCGCCTTCGACCGCTCGCTCAGGCATTTCCACGACAACAGCGCCCGTTGACCAGTTTCTACTCCCCAAGTCAGACGTCCCGCTCTGCGCACAAGATGGCACCAGGTGAGCAAAAGATCGTGACGTTGTACCGAATACTGTCCTCCCCCAAGACGCCCAAGCTGTACCCAATCTCCGTACTCCCCCATCCCCCGCCCTCTACCGCCAAAAAAGGAAAAAAGAAAAAAAAGAAAACCGCCCCTCCAAGAAAAAAGAAAAGGACTAAAAAAAAAGACACATCATAAAGACTAACGACGCCCCGCGCCTGCAGTCCTCCCCTCCGATCGCCGTCCGATCGTCATCTCCGGCCCCTCGGGCGTGGGCAAGGGCACCCTCTACAAGCTCCTCTTCGAACGCCACCCGGACACCTTTGCTCTCTCCGTCTCGCATACGACCCGTGGCCCCCGCCCGGGCGAGCAGGATGGCGTCGACTACCACTTTGTCACGCGCGAGGCTTTCGACGACCTAGTCGCACGCGACGGCTTCGTCGAGCACGCCATCTTCGGCAGCAACGCCTACGGCACCTCCAAGGCTACCATTGAGGAGCAGTCCGCCAAGGGCAAGCTCGTCGTCCTCGACATCGAGATGGAGGTAAGATGCCCTCCTCCCTCCCCCCTCCTTTCGCAACTACCCCCAACAATCGCCCTTCTGGCAAGCCCTGCCTGGCGGCGCCGTGGCCGTCACGTACTGACACACAAAATAAATAGGGCGTCAAGCAGATCAAGCAGTCCAACTTCCCCGCTCGCTACGTCTTCATCGCGCCGCCGTCGGAAGAGGAGCTCGAGAAGCGTCTTCGCGGCCGCGGTACCGAAAAGGAGGAGAGCATCCAGAAGCGCCTCGCCCAGGCTAAGCTCGAGCTCGAGTTCTCAAAGACACCCGGTGTCCACGACCTCATCATTGTCAACGACGACCTCGAGAAGGCCTACACGGCCCTCGAGGACTTTGTCTACAAGTCGTCCTAAGCGCAAGGCAGACGGGGCATTCATTGCACCTTGCACGAGCGAGAGGGATAGAGGGACTGCTGGTCGAGAGTAGGCCGGGCAGCAGAACAGTGATGGCGACGGCGGGGCGTTGGGATCTGGATACATTTTAGAATACAAAAACTTTGCGGGGTTCCTTCTATATAGCGCGGGCGGTCATTGTGCATGCATATATATCCTATTAGACAGACATAAAAGCAATCTAGAGAGTCATTTATAGCTGAACCTCTGGCCGAATCTCGGCCTCGCAGAAATATCATCACCTCACGGTAAGACACCAAGCGCCACAAGTCGTAAGCCATGCCGGTTGTATTCCACGAGGTATCGAAACGAACTCTCTATCAGAGCACGAATGGATTAAAGAGTAAGAAGAAAATGGGGAAGGGACAAGTGAAAAAGCCGAGCTCGAAAATGCTGCCTCAGAAGAGCGAAAATAAATAAACAATAAAAGTGCGTCCAGCTGTAAGGTGGAGAGGGGGGAATAATGGACCATTTCGCCAGCACGAGTGCTTCAACGACCACAAATGCCAGAGGGGGTATGACCAATATCCGTGCGCCATGCCAGCATCTCCGAGTACCCCCATGCGAGCGAATTTCGCCAAACCCTCCCCCATGGGTATAGCAGCTGCTTCCTCCCTCGAATCATCAGTCGATGCAGCCTCCGTTTGCTGTCAAGGCCGTGCCGTGCCTCCTTCTTTTTTGGTCTGTGCATAACACCATGAGATTAAAAAGTCATCAGAACCCCGGCTGCCCGAGAGCATCATTGCCGGCTGGCTCCTCGAGTGTGTAGGCGGGACCATTCGTCAACTAGTATCCGTTCATGGTCATTCGTTGCGAGCTCCGGCTGAGCTCGCGATCAGCAGCAGGACTGATGGGTCTGCTACCACCACCGTGTGCGCTGCTCTCCTTGAGCGCCAAGAGCTGCTTGGCACGGAAAGTCTCGTAGTGGATCTGCGACGTGGTCTCGATGAGGTCCTGGAGGTGGGTGCGGAGAAGGAAGTTCCTCAGGTACATGAATTCGCAGTGGTTCTCGTCCTCGACGTTGATGACACCCCAGCGGTTCTGGCGACCACGGACCTGCTTGCCGTTGACAATGATGGACTTCTCGGAGCCGACCACGGCGAAAGGGACCAAATCCTGGTCCAATGTTAGCGACAGACGTGAGTACGATCCGCACCAAAAGGGCTCACCTTGATCTGAGTGTTCAGGTTACGCTCCTCATCATCAAACTCATCGTTGTCGTACGGGTACATCTTGAGGTTATGGAAGGCGAACTCCTCCTTGATACGCTCCTTGAATTGCAGACGCTCCTCAAGGGTCAAGGTATCGGACTTCGCAATGACGGGAACGACGTTGACGACATCAGACAGCTTCTTCAGGACGACAATATCGATAGGCTTCAGGGAGTGGCCCGATGGCTGGATGAAGAACAGGCAGCAGTGGATGCGGGTGTCTTGGATGTAGCGCTCACGCTGAGCGGTGAGCTCCTTTCGCAAGTAAGCGGAGTGTTGGTCCTTGATGTACTTGACAATGGGATCCCAGCAACGGTCGTTGTTCACCAGGTCGCCGTACCCAGGGGTGTCGACAATGTTAAGGCGCAGACGGACGCCATTCTCCTCAATCATGTGGGAGACGGCCTGAATCTCAGTGGTCGAACGGACGGCCTCGTCAGGGAGCAGGCGACCCTTGGAGTCGATGAGATGGGAAGCGAAGATGGTGTTGATCAGGGTGGACTTGCCCAAACCCGTCTGGCCTGGTGGTAGAAACATGATCAGTCAGTCGACGGTTACGGAGAAGATCGCGGACAAGCTGGCCTCTAGAGGCCGGCGGGTGATTGCAGTTGCATGGGGTTGGGGAGCAACTCACCGACACAGATTACATTGAACTGGAAGCCTCTCTTCAGGAGCTTCTTTTCAATCTGGGACGTGATGCTGTCAAAACCAACATGGGTCTGGGGGAAGATGGTCTGGGGCTGCGCCATGGCGATAGCTTTTCCGCGAGGGAGCGAGAGTGGGTGTTATGGTGGTGTGGTTTTTGTTGTTAAGGAGTGAAAGTGAGATACGCTCCTGTATTCCAAGAAAGGTATCCGTTACTTGATCTCTCGATTGGGGCCGAGTCGAGGTGAAGAGGTTGAAGGAAGGTCGGGCGTCGGAGAAGCGATGGGCAGGGAGAGAGAGAAAAAGAGGATCACGAGGTTGAGGGATGTTTCGAAGGACACAAGCCGGTGAATGGGCAGAGTGAACTGGACCAGGGGGGTAATTTCCTCTCTACTGGCACTTGCTTGCTACCCGTCCCCCGGGGTCTTGTCAGTCAGGCACTGACTGCGGCCGTTGGCTACAGCTAATAGGTTGTTCCTTCCGCTCCAGCAAACAATAATTTCCCTGCAGTGCAGGGAGGTGCAGGGGACGGAAGGAAAGGGGAAAAGGGGTCCCCACTGCATTGATTGGTCAGTCTATGTCCGTGCGTTTATGGGTACGTGATTGGCTGGCAGATCTCAATCGATAGCTCCCTAGAAGCCTTTTTTTTTTCCCCCGTTCGGAATGGAAGAAGCTTGACGTGAACGACAGAAAGTGGGTGCAATTGCCTGCCTCATCATCCACCATCACGAACAAGGATCGCAACCTAGACCCGGCAGCCCAGCCCTCTCGGCTCCATCTCATATCACGATTATTCAGAGCTACTTCTACACTCGACGGTTCCTGTCATCCTGCGAATGCTAGTGCCACTCTAACCGATCTCGAGCCGATCCATTGTCAATCATTCAAAATGGCCGCTATCGCCATGGGCGCGCAGCCTTTGCGCATGACCTCCCTCCTTCCACGAATTTCCGCGCCAGCTTTCACTCCGACGTCAAGGATATTTTCGCTCTACACGAGTCAAGTCATCAACTCCTTCTCTCCGGCCCTATCCTTCGCCCTCCCGGCATTCAACCTCAATATACCTGCGTGGCTCGGTGGCATTTGGGAGTCCATCCTAAGGGCGGTGCCCAAGAAGAAGACTTCGCACGCAAAGAAGAGACACAGGCAAATGGCCGGAAAGGCGCTCAAGGACGTCAAGTCCCTGTGCAAGTGCCCTGGTTGCGGCCAGATCAAGAGGCAGCACATCGTATGCCCGCACTGCCTTAACAGTACGTATGCCCTTGCCGTCATCTGATATCCCTTTGCTGACATTTGCTTGACAGAAATCAAGGATTTGTGGAGAGACGAGAACCCCTCAGGAAAATTCGTCTAAACCGCCCGATGGCCGTGTAACAATTCGAGATGTGTATATTCAAGTGTAAAGCAGCTGATTAGCATATTGTGGCGTTTGGGACAATCCATCACCTCGTTGGACGTGCTTTCACCGATGCTTCTTCTCGTGTGATAAGAGCGTCAGGACTTTTGGTAGCGCCTGCCGAGTCCCATTTTCATTGTCGGTTGCTTCTTTGGCATAACACCGTCTACGGGAACCGACGTCAGCAGATCGAGGCGAAATCATCCCAGCATCTTCATACAAATGGCGCGAGCTGGTCTATCTGATGGCTGAAAATTGCGAATCAGTAACCTGGTTTTCCCGTCCCAGACATGGCTCGATTCTATATTCATCAGAGGGAACACCAGGACTATGTGAACCCCCCTGTATCCCGAATGTAGATGTCATTCATCAAGCCAGCATCCCGAGCACCACGCCCAACGCTCGACCGAGACCACCTTCGCCAACAAATTATCAAGCCCCTTATAAATTACCTCTCATTCAATCTTTCAGCTCAAAGCCGTTCTGAGCACTATCATTGTATTCAACCCTGTAATTTTTGGTCTCGTTGGCATGTCACGCGAGCTGAAAGATGCCATCTCAATAGGTGCTCCTTTAGGTCGACAAGTGGAACTTGACTGCCAACCTATTCATAACCCGTTTAACTCACAAACTCATTGTACGCACTGATTGACTCAAACCTCAATCCATATAACCTTTATATATGGTGCGCTCACACCGAGTAACTTACGCCCAAGCGTAAGGTTCTTGTATCTTTCCAACCCAGATTCCAGATTTCTTATTTGCAATATCCACAGTTCTACATCGGAAGTCGGCTTGGCACCTCACTAGCCTTTCATGTACACTTACACAGTGCCTCGCCTGGGAGGCCTACCTGAAGAGCTTACTATTCGTATCGCGTCTTATGTGGAGGCTTGTTCAAAGACGCGAGTGGCGAAAGCCTCATCACTCCCGACGAGGCGCAGGTCCAAGACGACGATTTCGAACTAGACATCACAGAAACGTGTCCCTTTGGAGACCCAGGGTAGACAACCGATTCGGCCGTTCTGGAAGGCATCACTAACGTCAAGAACCTAACTTTGTTATGTAGGTGTCTCTATAGCTTGCTGCTGCCCATGCTGTACGTGAAAAGCGATCTGAAGGGCGATTGATACGCCCTATGATGGACCTCCTTCCATGGCTGCATCCTGACGATAGAAGCGGCCCTCTGCAGCGACGCGGATGTTGATCACAAGATTTCTGTACATGCCTATTATACTGATTGGCTGAGAGACAGAGGTGTCAATGGGAACACTTTCGGTCACCATAAGACCCCGAGATGGAGGACATTCAAGGCTGGCAACCCGCTCCTGGCAGCGCTTTACGGCGAATTTCTCAACCCCAAAAACGACTCGCTTCTGTCCCATAAGACAGATTTGAACCTCGGGGATCGTACCTATATCGCCCCGCTGCACATCGTGTCGAGATACGGCGTACATCGCCAGTCGACGGTCGAGCTCCTTCTCAAACACGGCGCCGACACAACTGGACAGGGTCATTGGGGTTGGAAATAGCTGCATCTGGCCTGCTAACGGCCTAGATAGACTTTTGCCGGGATAATCTTCGGGTCTTCGATCTTCAGACCCGACGGGTTATGAGGACAAGGCTATGTGGCCCATCGCGAAGATGCCAATTGAAGCAGGGGCTAATCTGAAGGCACAAACGAGATCTTCCGAACCTACAAGGTCTCGACTGGCACCGCTGCAACTGGCTCTCTACTGCCAAAACGATAACATGGTCAATCTGCTCTTTGAACAAGAGTGCAAATGCTCGAGCACTTGATATCGTCCCTTGGAGCGAACTGGTGCTTGGAGGGACATGATTTGACGCGTTTGTATCAGTCAAATCGTAGATTTTATGGCAGGTTTGAAAAGTGGACTGATATTGGATATGAAGGTTGGTAAAACAAACACGAAATGGACTAAATCCAGATACTCATTTCGTGTTGAGTTTCTATTTCTGTATTGAATAATCAAACAACTGTTCGCCTCAGTCAAAAGCCACGAAGCTGAGATCACAATCATTCAAATTTTGATATATTTCACTCGCAAAACTTGTTGCAATAGATGGAAGAAACATGTCTTTTGCGAAGGGATTAGTAGACAGTAAACAGAGACAATAATATGTCATCCTTGGAACTCATATAAATCATTGTCGGAAGGGTGGAATGAAATTGACTTTTGGTGACTGGTTTTAGCAAGGATGCAGAAGGTGCCCCTCCATTGCCCCTCCCTCACCAGCTGCTTGCTAGCAATTATTATCTGCAGGGGTCTTTCCTCGATATGTGTGATGTCAGTCCCCACCTATCCGACCACATCGCGCCTGCAACTTTCCCATTAACAACCGCGCATCATTCACAGCTTCACATGGACTGGCAATTATGGTAAGAGCCCCCTTCACACCTCCTGCTCACAGCGGAAGCTAAACCTGGCAGTCGAAACAATATCTAACCACACATACCGTGGACAATGGTGAGCTGGCCCGAGATTTGGAACTCGAGCCTTTCAAGCATTTGGAGGGCATCGCCTTGCTAACGCCTTGGGACTCTCAGCCCATGTAACCGACATCTTCGGGCTCGCCACAACACAGAGATCCCTCCTCTCTGCGAGCGGATCGTCCACTATTCACGTCCACAACACGTCCGACCCCACAGTCCCTATCACACAGTCCATCAGCGGCGCGCACAAGCTAGGCTGCCATCATATTTGCACCTCGCGCAATGGTCTTGTCGCTGCCAGCGCGGGTTTCGCCGGCGAAGTGAAGATCTGGGTTGTCGACAAGGACACGAGCGAGTGGAAGCTGCATTCGGAGATCACAAATCAAGCGGCCAAGGCCGGCGAGGTGTGGGCCATTGCCCTCAGCGAGGATGGCAAGTTCCTCGCGGGAACAACATACGATGGTCGCGTAAACGTCTGGGACGCCGGTGAAGAGGGAACGCCCAAAATAAGAGAGTATGAGACGGGTAGTCCGGGCTCGGGAAGTTTCGGCATGTCAGTCGACTTGAGCCGAGATGGAAAATACACAGCGAGTGGCCACGAGAACGGTGCAGTCTACGTATTCAACAATGACACCGGACGGCTATTGTTCTCATTGCCCAGTAAGACGCCCCTGAAGTCGTTCGAAATGCCTGCTAGCTAATCATCTCTTCAGGTTTGGTCAAGTCCGTCCGTGCTGTGGCATTCTCTCCTGGTAACACGAGACTCGCTGCTGCAGGAGATGCATCCGTCATTGCACTCTATGACATCAAAAACGGAGAGCAGGTCAGCAATATGACAGGCCATGCTTCCTGGATCACCTCTATCGACTGGAACGACAGCGGCGAATACGTGCTCAGCGGCGCTATGGATGGCAAGGTCAAGGTATGGTCTGTGGAGCGCAGCGCATGTGTCGCTACGCACAGTGAGACGGACAAGGCACTTTGGGCTGTCAAGTGGCTTCCGAAGACCGGAAAGAACGAGTCTTTCTGTACGGCGGGCGCTAATCGAAGTATCTCGTTCTACAGAGAGGCTACTGGAGCATAGATACAAGAGGAAAGGGCACAAGAAGGTTTGTGTGTGCCTAAAATACCCAGGTTATAGGCAATTCGCTACGACGGATACCGGGATAGATAATAAAGACATGCCGGAATGAACCTTGACGATGATGAGGACAGTGCTAAATACAGTGAGAATATTCGAAGTAACACTGTAATGCCCATAACGGCACGTGCTTTCGTACCAACCTCGCGTTGCCCCGCCAAATTAAGGCCCCTGCCACCTTTCCTGCCCATTTCGTCATTTGCTGCACATTGGTCTTTGTGGTTCAACAGAGAGTGATTTCGTGACGACACCGATTGGCGACGTTATCCAAACAATCTACACCTCATCCGAGATATTAAAGATTGAAGTCCGCTAAGGCTTGTTGATATATTGATAATTATTGACCACGTCGTTCAAACCTTGGGATACTACAGACACCACACCGCGGTCATATACTATTGACACAATGCCCACCACCCGAAGATCAGCAGGAGGAGCCCGGGCCAGATCCGGCCCGACTCGGGGTCAGTCGACCATCAGTTTCTCTCACAGGGTCTCCAAGCCCGTGCCCAAAGACCAAAAGAAAGCCGCTCTCACCTCTGCTGTCGAGAGAGCGGAGATCGGCGAGCCAGCCAAGGAGGAGGAAGAAGAAGCCCACGAGGTCCAGCTTGACCAGCCGGCAATCCCTGAGATCGAGAACGCGGAAGTCAAAGAAGAGCCCCTCGAGGAGTCGGACTCCGCAGCCAGGGCCAAGAAGATCAGCGACGTACAGATCAACAAATATTGGCAGTCGGTTGAGGCTCAGCGCATTGCACCTAGGGTTCATCAGAAAGACGTGAGTTTAGGAGAGAAAGTACTGCGGTACTTTGACGTTAGCTCGCAATACGGCGTAGGTTCGCTTGTCCATCGGAAGTTGCTACAATACTAACAAGGTGCCCAGCCTTGTATCGGTCTGCAGCGTATAAAGCGTTGGCAGCGGGCGGAGAAACTGGGTCTCAACCCGCCCATCGAAGTCCTTGCGGTTCTGCTCAAGGAGAAGCAGAAGGGAAATTCACTTGAGCGGGCACACATGGACGAACTTATGAACACGACGGTGCTCGGACCCGCTTGAGGGCGAGATGCATGGTGGGAAGTGTGTGATTAAGAATTAAGGCAGAGGAGTTTGGAGTTTTACACGGGGGGGGGGGGGACCCGAGCCGATCCTTTCAAGGCAACATGTTGCGTCATGAATATACGAAACATGCGAGATGAGAATTTGCTGTACCAATGGTTAGCCACAAGATTTGCCGCGCTGGACAACAGCAACCCAGAAATATACCCCTCTTCAGAGGCGTTGAAAGCCACTCATCTTTGTGACGACATGCCACGCAGCTGCTCTAATACCAGATGCTTCTCGTTCGGTGATGCCCCACCGTCTCTGCACCAGCGGCCTCCAGCTCCTTCATGGTATCATACAAAAAGAAATCAATCAAGATGGCGTTGACGCTCGTTCCGGGATGCTCCTTCTGGATCTCCCGCTTGATGAGCTCGATGCACCAGATGCTGCACGCTGGCTTTTAGTTAGCATGCCAGTCACCATGTCTCGTTTCGTCGGCCTCACCTCTCATTTGCAACTCCAACCTCGATCCACTTTCAATAACTCGCTTATCGACGATGGCCGTCGCCAGCGAAGGGCTATAGTACAAGCAGCCCATGGTGCTGAGGATCTGCGGAACGCGGTAGTCGGCGAACATTGTGATCTTGTCGATGTCCCTGAAGGCACCGAGTCCCTCACCGCCAAAGCACGCCCAGATGTCCGCCACAAGGATCTGTGCCCTCTTGAGGATCCTCACGGGTGCCCTTCGACCCTCAAACCTGTGCTCGTCACGGAAACAGTCAAAGTCCCGGGCGAGCAGGTTGACCAGCCTGGCGGCAGAGCCGTCGGCGGCCTCGATGAGCTTTGAAACGCTGCAGTTGTACCTGTTGTACAGCACGGTGCCAGCTTCACGCAGGCACGCCAGACGCTCCTCGAGCAAGGGCATCTCCTCCTCCGTCTTGGAGCGGAAGACGTGTCTCATGAGCTCCATGTTACACTCGTCCTCGCTCTGCCAGAAGTCGGAGCTGGTGATGGGGATGCCCTCATCGAGGGCACGCTGCAGTGAGGCAACCATGCTCCAGTATCCGGTCCAGGTCTTGCCGCGATACTCGACCGCGTATCTCTCGTCGTCGGGCTTCTCGGACCAGAAGCAGAAGTTGAGCAGGTCCATAGTGAATATGAAAGCCGCGGTGGCCTCATCCTTGGTTTTGGGGTGCAGCTCATGTTCGGCCCAGGTCGCTGTCGAGTACTGCTTTTGCTCCATCTGAGCGTAGATGGTGGCGGCGGCGCGCTTGGTGGCCCTCATGTCAATGGCGACATCAATGGAGTTATCGTAGACGAACTCGGCGCCATCGAGGACACCCGTCTCCGGCTCATCGTCTATTTTGAGCTTGCCCTGGAAGTGCTGACGCAGGAGGGCCAGGAGTTCGGGGTCGGCCTCGTCGTCGGACATGATGGGCGTACCGGGGAGGGGCTACACTTCAAATGCTTCTGGAGGGAACTGCACGGCCTTTGGCTGCCTGCACCGTCTCAATGCTTCTGGCCGGCTGCGTTGCGATCCTTTTTCTGAGAGGGGCGACAATGGCAGCGCAGGTTTGGACGTCGGGCCAGGCGGCTTAAAGACCCATACTGCTGCACTGACCCGGTTGTATTTTGTTGAATCACCGCTTGATTACAGGTGGCGATCAACCGAGAAGTCCCCTGATGGATAATCTCGTTTCTATCGTTGGATATCTTTGATCCCCTGCTCCACGGTAAAATCGGCTGCTTGCCATGTGGCAGGAGGATCGTTCCGCCTATAAGTCTGTCCAGGACCGGCAGAGGCCCAGCAAATCTTCGGAAGGGGAGCAAGCGAAATGCCGTCCCTCCCTGATGCACGGGCAGGTAACCACTACAGTGTGTCACAGCAGCTACGGGATGCCACTGTTACAGCGCTCTACAGTAGACTTCCACTGTAAGAGAAAGGCCCGGCTTTCTTGACGAATCAGACCTCGAGCGCGGCAACTCCCCAGGAACCAACAGCTCCGATCCCTGCTGAATCCCGTCACCGGCTGCAAGTAGTGGCTGGAACCTTGCTCTGGGCGATCGTTCCTTCCACCGACCTCAAGAAAACCTCAACCGTTCTCCCGCAGCCTGCAGCCTCGCCTCGCGCTCCGTGCTGAAACCACCCGCCCTCGTCTCATCCATCCCACTTGGCGCGGGCTTATTCCTCGCTCTTCTCTTCTTTCACCCTCGCGATTGCTACTTTCCGTCACAACGCCGCCCCGTCGCAACATCCCATTGATCGTCATCGACGCACAGGACAACTTCCACGACACTGCGAACTGAGCCCGATGGATCCCACTGCGGAAGCAGGAGCTGCTGCCGGCGCGGCGGGCGCTGCAGAGCCGAACACGCCCACCGCGACGGCGACGACGACAGTCAATGCACCACCGCCAGAACAACAGGAGCAGCCAACGCAACCGCCAACCACTGCGGCTCCCACTGCGCAGCCGCCCGCGCAATCAATGCAGCAGCCGCAGCAGCAAGGTCAGCCGCAGCAGAAGCCGCCGCCGCCGCCGCAGCAGCAGCAGCAAAGAGTCGTCGTTCAGCCGCGTGATAGATTCTACCAGCAGTCACTTGGCGGAGCCTTGAACACCAATGTCAAGAAGGTAGGTCGCAACCTTATCGAACCCGGCGCATCAGACCACGCGACCACCTCCCCCCCCTCCATTATGTGTACATCTTGCGACCGCGCCCGATCCATTGTGCGCTTTTTGAGACGACGCGGTTTTGGAGGACTATTTATTTGAAGATTCAATGAAGCTAACGCTAGTCACGCAGGCGCGCGTCTTAATGGCCGGAGCTGGCGGTATCGGATGCGAACTCCTCAAAAACCTCGTACTGACGGGCTTTGGCGAAATCCATGTCGTCGATCTCGATACAATCGACCTGAGCAACCTCAATCGACAATTCCTCTTTCGCTACGAGCACATCAAGAAGTCCAAGGCTCTGGTATGGTCCCCTACGCTGCGACGTAGACTTGGAGATACTGCAGTACTGACTTCTTCAAGGTTGCCAAGGATGCGGCACAGCCCTTTAACCCCAAGGTTAAGATTGTTGCGCACCATGCAAACATTAAGGACTCCCAGTTCAATGTGAAGTGGTTTAGGGGCTTCAACATCGTTTTCAACGCGCTGGACAATCTTGAGGCAAGACGACATGTCAACAGAATGTGCCTCGCCGCGGACGTTCCCCTGATAGAGAGCGGCACGACTGGGTTCAACGGCAACGTCCAGGTCATCAAGAAGGGAGTAACCGCATGCTACGACTGTACCCCCAAGGAGACACCCAAGTCCTTCCCGGTCTGCACCATCCGAAGCACGCCGAGCCAGCCTATACACTGCATTGTCTGGGGCAAAAGTTACTTGCTCAACGAGATTTTCGGCACAAGCGAAGACGAGTCCGCTTTCGACAACTCAGCCGATGCCGACAACGCCAAGGAGATTGAGGAGCTGAAGAAAGAGGCCGCGGCCCTCAGAGCGATTCGAGAATCACTGGGCACCGAAGCCTTTCCTCAGCTTCTTTTCGACAAGGTTTTCAGCGCCGATATCGTGCGGTTGGCGTCTATGGAAGACATGTGGAAGTCCAGGCGGAAGCCCGAGGCCCTTGATTATAAGACTCTATCCGAGCAATCGACTGGCGCCCTTGCATCGAAGGACGAAATTCTCAAGGACGGACAAAGCGTGTGGACGTTGGAACAGAATTTTGCAGTTTTCGTCGATAGCCTCAACCGGCTTAGCAAGCGGATGCAGGAGCTAAAGAAGGCCCACAAAGACGCATCTGGGCCGGAGCCTCTGATCACCTTCGACAAGGATGACGAGGACACATTGGATTTCGTCACAGCCAGCGCCAACATCCGATCATCCGTTTTCGGCATCGAGCGCAAGTCGCGCTTCGACATCAAGCAGATGGCTGGCAACATCATCCCAGCCATCGCGACAACCAACGCCATTGTCGCAGGCCTGTGTGTTCTTCAGTCATTCAAGGTATTGAAAGGCGACTTCACTCAGACCAAGGAGGTACGGTCGAACTCTACCCGTGGTCGCCAGGATTGTGGTCTAATGTTCTACTTAGGTTTTCATCTCCCCGCATAACCCTGCTCGTCTGCTCAACTCGAGCAAGTACCGGGCTCCCAACCCAGATTGTCCGGTGTGTAGCGTATATCAGACGAGTGTGTCGGTCGACTTGTCCAGAGCCACCCTCAAGGACCTTGTCGAGGACTTTGTGCGTCTGGAACTTGGCTACGGCGACAAGGAGTTTGCTGTGAACAACGACGCAGGCCCGCTCTACGACCCGGACGAGACGGAAAACCTATCCAAGAAGCTCAGCGATCTTGGCATAAATGAAGACACTTTCCTCACCGTCATCGATGAAGATGATGAAGAACCCTTCGTCAATGTCGTTATCAGCATCCAGGAATAGTAAGTCTTATATCTACACCTATATCCAAAAAAAGACCTCACTGACACCCTTACAGCAAGGACCCCTCAGGCGACAAGCCGGTCAAGGGCTTGATTGTGGATCAGAAACCCGAGATTCCTCGTAAGCCGAAGAAGGAGGCCCTCGCGGAGTCGAACCGCACAGACGAGCAGAACGGTAAGCCCGCCGTCGATGTCGAAGGGGAGTCGAACAACCTCAAGCGGCCTCGGTCGGACGACGGCGACGAGCCGATTGAAGCGAAGAAGGCCAAGGTTGCCACGACAAGCAATGATGACGTGGTTGTGGTGGATGATTCGACAGGTGGGGCCATCGTCATTGACGACTGATGACGGGGCCCCTTTTTTCAACATCAGGGGGTACCCCTTTGACCAAGACGCGGAGCCCTACGCCAGCTCAGACAGCGCTTAGCCCACCATCCAAGTTCAGGATGCAGTTATTGGCATAAGTGTTTTGGGCGAGAAAGGCGGCAGCATCGGCTACTTCGTCAGGCCGACCCAAACGCCCCAGTGGAATTCGCTTCTCTAGGGGTTCCTTTGACATTGCTGTGATAATAGACGTGTACATTAGTTATGCTCTGGTCAAGGGCATTGGCCTACCGAATCCTTGAAAGCCGGCCTAGCAGCTGGGGGATGAAGGAGAGGGGGAGATACTTACAAGCAAGCATGTTGGTTTCTATGTAGCCGGGGACGATGGCGTTGGTCCTGATGCGCAGCGGTCCCAGCTCAACGGAGAGAGCGTGGGTGAGGCCTATGGGACTCGGCATCGGCAAATATCAGACTTGGCCTATCATAATGGGGAGATGGAGGGGGAAGCCAAAACAGAAAAAAATACACAGCAAAGTATGGTGTGCGAAATGTACCAGAGTCAAAACCATTACAGGGGAAGGGGAGGAAAAAAAGACAAGAACATACCAATTATACCGGCCTTTGACGCGGCGTAGACACTGGTGCCAGGGCTGCCCTTCTCGGCTAGCAGGCTCGCAACGTTGATTATGCAAGCTTGTAAAGTGTGACGACGTGGTTAGCAGGGCTGTTACCGCAGGACGTGCGTGCACTGACTGCATGCATGCATGAAGCTGTTCCATCTGTGCGGCGGTAGCGATCAGATCGATCACGCAAGGTGAGGATCATGGAAGTGTGTTATGCCAGGATAGAGAAGGAGGAGGGAGAGGGGTGGAAGACGGTTGCCATGACTTACCATCCCTGTCTGCGCGCCTGCGCTTCATGCGCTGGGCCATGTACTTGGACATGAAGATTGTGCCCATGAGGTTGGTGTCTACAAGCTCCCTCGCAGCCTGCGGCGAAGTGTTCTGCAATAACTGGAACTGTGCAATACCCGCCGCGTTGACCAAGACGTCTATCTGGCCCGTACGTTTCTACGAGCGGGTGGGGGATGTCCCTGTTAGCTTGGTGTGTGTCTTCACAGCAAGTAGGCCACTACGGAGAGACAGCTCTGAGCCGTCATCATGGGATAGGGAGCCGAAAGAGAAGATAGTGGAGGAGACGGGTAGGAGAGGAAAAAGAGGAGAAAGGCTGAGACAAACCCAAATGTCATCCAAGACGGCATCGTCACGGCCGTCAGCGGAGACGTCCATGACGGCGTAGGAATGAGCGGGCCTTTCCCCGTTGACGGGTGGTGAAGACGTCGCGGTGGCGGTCAGAGGGGCAAGGTGGGAGTCCTGGAAGGGCGGCAGGCGGGCGCAGAGATCGCGCAGCTTGTCCTCCCTGCGACCGAGGAGGGTGACGAGGGCGCCCTCGGCGGCGAAGCGGGCGGCGATGGCGGCGCCGATGCCGCCGTACGCGCCGGTGATGAGGCAATGGCGGGCGCGGAGTGGGAGGAGGGGGGCAGACATTGTGCGGAATGCCTTTATTCAGTAAAAATGAGACGGATGGGAAAGTCTGGATAGTCGAGTGTTTGTCTGCTGCTGCGGCGATTCCGGTGGACTACGATGAGGCGTGTGTAGCTACCTACCTAGGTAGCTTGGTAGGAACGTGGAAAGGGACCTTCGGACGTGTCGACCGGGATGCCTGAGTTTAATTTCCAGTGGGCGAGCGGGAGGTGGGGCGAACTACCACCTACCTAATCGACCGGCTTTGACAACCTCCTTCAACACGGATCATCAAACGCAAAGCAGCCACAGTGAAAGAGGGGGGAGAAGGGAAAATCTGCTATCATATAACGCCATGTCTCTCTTATGCCGGTGTTGTGTTCCCGTCATGAGGTTACTACGATTGTACGCTGCGTTCAACTACCTAATGGTATGAGAATCTGTTGTATTTTGCGAAATACCGTGGTGGCTTTGTATGGGCAATCCCCTGTCCGGCTGTTTGTTGCATCGGACGAGGGGAAAAGAACGAATGAGGGCGATGCCAGAGTTATGTTCGAGAAGGGCAGAAAGAAGCCTCTCGGACAGGGAAAAGGATCTGCTAATGGGTAATGCAAATGCAGGAATACAACTCGCAGTCTTAAAAACCTTGGTGCGGAGAATCGTGCGATAAGACAAGTCAAAGACAGGATGTGATGAGACGAGAGCAAAAGATCCCGCGACTGAAGACCATGAGGGGGAACGGGGCTTTGCCAGGAAGATGCTTGAATGTGCTTTAGCGTAAAGGATTGTGTCCCCTCCCTCTGAGAATGGGAGTAGTTTGGGCAGCAGGGCAGCAAGACGGTTGACAATGGCATTATCTGCAGTGATGCTTGTGTCTTTGGCCGGTGTCAGAGGAGAAGGTAATCTGGTTCCCAGTGCATCTCATGTTCAAGCTCCTGGATGGTGAGACAAGAGGCGTCCGTCCATTGAGAAAGCCCGCCATGCCGTTGTCTTTTCCACGCCTTCCGGTGCATGTGAGGAAGACATTTCTCGAAGCCCACGAGTATATGCGTAGGTGTTGAGCTGTCTCGGTAGCCAAAGATTGATGTACTCGTACCGTATTATATCCGAGCATCCTGAGATCATGTTATGGCACCGTATTGATTGCTTGTTTCAACCAACACTACAGCGACCTACATACCTACCTACCTAGGTGCCTAGGTGGATACCTATCTGGATGGGTAAGCTCGGGGGGCGAGAGTTTAAGTTAGGTACATCAACCGAAGTACCTGTAAACCTGTGAAAGGCTACCTACTGGTGATGATTGCGGTGGCTTTTAGGCACGAGTGCTGTCCGTCGCCGTCGCTGTCAGGTACCGATCAAGCTAAGATACACCATACCCTACCTACCTACACACTAGCACTAGTGTGAGACCCTTTCGGTGACTTAGTATCCTCTTCCTGACGAGCCGGTTGTGATCTCTTGTAAAGATAATTACAGTTGCCTTCTGCCTCGACTGCCGTTACAGGCTTACCCTCCCTCATATTGACCACTCTCGTCTCTCTTTTGCTCCTCACAACGGCTGAGCTCAGAGTTCAAGGTACTTGGGCTGGAAGTACACACCAGCCCCCCCTCCCCCCGCTCCCAAAAAATGGCGGTCCCTGAGCCAAGGCCCTCCCTCCCACACACTCACTATATACGCCACGCCAGCGGTTCCAGTTGCAGCAAGCAGTTCGAGTGCCAGTTACAGTTTCCCGCGCCCGTTGGTGGTACGGACGCAACATCACAATTCCTACACTCAGCTCTGCTTTGTTGCTGCTGCAGCAGCAGCTATGCAACTTCCCCGTCCTCCTCTCTTCCTTCTCTTCCATTCCCTCCCTGCAGACCTCCGGAACTGTTTGCCGCTGGCTATCTCCTACTACGCGACCACTCGTTTTCACCAGACCAAGTGCCGTGTTCCGGCAAGCGGATGCGCAGCCTCCTACCGAATCGACGAACAAGTGCATCTGCATCTGCTTCCCCTCCACCTTAAACCCTTCTTCCACTAGCTGCCCCCCCCCCGACCCTCTTCCTCCTACCTACCTACCTACCTACCTAGGTAGCCACGATCCACACGACAGCACAACTGCAAATCAACACCCCCGACCTGAACCGCCGCCTCAACCCTTCCACGAGGAAACGGATGGCCGTATGCCTCGCGATCGCGACCTCCGACAACGCCTGATGACTAGTCATACGAATGGCGCCGCGACTGCGCCGAAGTCCGACCCGGAGCGTCGCGATGCTACCGCATCGAACTCTACAGTTGCTGACCCAGCGGCCGTCGCCGAGGCCCCCGCCCCGCCTCTCATCACAGTCAGGAGTCCCAGCGACGCGCCCGACGCGGGCCTGAGGAGTCTCGATCATTGTACGCTGCTATAAGCCTTCTCAGTCTTGACTTTCATTCGACCTGTCCTGCCTTCCCCCCCTCCCCCCTTGCGCCTCGCGCATGTACGCTGGGCGGCCGTCACAAACCACAAAAGATTGGACTAACCTCGCCCTCGAAACAGATAAGAGAGCGCTGCCGACATGGCGATACCGACTGCGACAGTGGCTGCTGCCACTCATCCGATGGGAGACTCCGTACTTGGCTTATCTGCAGGAGACGATGCGCACCCCGTGGCTCGACAGTTACTTTGCGATCACGGCGAACCTCGGCACCCATACCTTCTTCATGATCGGCTTGCCCATGCTCTTCTGGTGTGGCTACGCCTCCTTCGGCAAAGGGTGAGCAACTGTCAGCGTGCGTGATTGTCGAGCGCCCCGTCTAACTAGCTGCGCTCTCCAGTGTTATCCACATTCTTGCCGAGGGTGTCTTCTTCACTGGCTTCATCAAGGACTTCTTCTCACTCCCGCGGCCGCTTTCCCCACCGTTACAGCGAATCACCATGTCCGGCTCTGCCGCGCTGGAATACGGCTTTCCGTCAACCCATAGCGCCAATGCCGTGTCAGTAGCCGTCTACGGCGTCTTGCTCTTGCGCAGCCCCGACAATACCATGACAGAATCCACCAAGACCCTCCTCGAGGGACTATCATACTTTTACGCCATCTCCATCGTCTTTGGCCGTTTGTACTGCGGCATGCACGGCTTCACAGACGTCGTCGTGGGATCGGTTCTCGGCGCCGCTATCTCGCTCGTCGAGTTCCACTACGGCCCTCCTTTGGATGCGTACATGCACAGCAGCTCGTGGTGGGCACCTGTTATCGCCGCTCTCGTCATCATTGTGCTCGTCAGGATCCACCCTGAGCCCGCGGATGACTGCCCTTGCTTCGATGACAGCGTTGCTTTTGCCGGCGTGGTGATTGGGCTGGAGATTGGAACATGGATGTACGGGCGGACCTCGATCGATTCCTTTGGAGGATCCGCCCATAGCGTCAAGTCCATCGACCTCGGCGCTCTCGGGTGGCACATTGTTCTAGCCCGTGTCGTATTCGGCGTCTTTGTCATCTTTGTGTGGCGAGAGGTCATGAAGCCGACCATGCTCAGAATCTTGCCGCATCTTTTCCGTCTCTTGGAAAAGGTTGAGTGGAATCTTCCCCGACGTTTCTTCACTCCGGCGTCCAAATACAAGGTTATCGATCCTGGTTCGAGGATGGATAACCTCATTCCCTCAGTCAGAGACTTCCCCCGCGTGGTCCAGTCCATCCGTCATCCAACAACGCGTGGCCGTTCAGTATCGATCGGGCCCCAGAGTGCCGCTGACGCGTATGAGACGCTAGCATACCGCGAGCGCCGGCGGCGGGAGAGCATTGGCAGCAACGGCAGTATCAAGAGCAAGGGTAGCATGCACGAGCTTCGGGAAAAGAGCGGCGATTGGGAGGGGAAAGGGGCGACATCCGGTATACAGGGCCATCACGCCAACTCGCTGCACGACTTTGAGCGCATGATGGGCACTGGCAGCGTCCTGTCGAGCCCGAGCGAGGAGAAGGGTGAGCTGGACCTGACTGTCGGCCAGCAAGACGAAATCAGCGAGAAGGAGATGTTCCTGCGATTGATCCGACCTCGCGTACGTTACGACGTCGAGGTGGTTACCAAGCTGGTTGTTTATACAGGTGAGTCTTGCGCTCCTCTTCCGCAGGATCCGGCATACCCGCCCCTACTCCTGGGCCTTCTTCACAGCTGCTGACAGGTGATGACAGGTATCGCATGGCTGGGCGTCGGCTTGATCCCCATGATGTTCGAGCTGGTTGGCCTTGGATCCAACCATCTCCGCACCGCCTAATCCAAGGCTTTTGTTTTGGACGGTGTCATCCCAGGACATCGTTCCACCCCTTCTTGTTATTCTTGTCCTCTCTGCATGATGCATAGGCACGGATCTATCGAGAGTGCGCCAATAGGAGGAACGATGGGATGCATGAGAGTGACGCATAGTAATATTCTTTTGACGAGAGCACGACGTACTGTATATTCTTCTGGAGCTTGCATCTACCTAGGGATAAGCTGTCGAACCTGTTGCTTGTCGGTTTGTCAGGCTCCTCTTCTCCCGTAATGATATGGGTTCTCCTGGGCGTTTATGGAAAGGGGAAAGAAAGTTGTTGTTTTGTTTGTTAGGATGGAGGGTGGCAATACTGTGTGGGTTTTGTCTGACGAATCTAGAGTGAGGGGACCATCGGAGCCTTGCTGCTTTGGAATGAAAATAGGCGGCTTTTCTTTGAGAATGTCGCACGCGCTGAACCTTTTGTTCGTGACATGCATGTTGCTAGGCCCCAGTGATGGGTGCTCTGCTGCCGTGGGCTGCAGGCGAGATGGGCAAGAGATGGGAGAGGCACACCGAGGCGGAGAACGGAGAGACTCACGAAGGCAGCGGAGCACGCCCACGTTGGCCTGCCGGTTCTAGTGTGCGCATTATGGAAATCCTTCACCATGTGCCCCTTCCATCATGGTCAACTTCATCACTTTGCTGTTGTTGCTGCCACAGGTTTTCTGTCCACCGTGACAGACAGATTGCAACCGCTGCTGGAGGAGTTCGCCTCGGATTGGTATGAGGCCGGATTCGGCATGGCTCGTCATAGACGAGCTGAGCACCCATTGCAAGAGATAAGCCGTTGACCATACATCACGTAGCGACAAACCTGGCAAGCATCGTCGCCTTTCCCCGTGACTCTGCTGGTCACACTGGGCCTCCTCTCCGCTGCGTGGAGCTCGAGATCCACGTTTACAGTTCACGCCATCTCCAGGATCAAGGAAAATGGCCTGTGGGGGCGACCCAGACCTTCATCGCTTCTCCTCCCCCTCCACCCCCCTCACCGCTTGGTGCGGAGTTGCTGTTACTGGATTACAGTACCTGTGGTGCAACGATGTATGTACCACAAGAGGGGCCCTTGGCGATGCCACCCCCCTCTGATGGAATTTCGCCGCTTTCTGCCTTTCGAGCGCAAAGATGGACGGACAGTGAAGTGAATGATGTTACTTGGACGGTCACTGACAAGCGCGCCGACCGGACGATCGTGAGCCATGCGCATGCCGAGCAGCCGCCCCAGGGGCTCCCGCTTGCCAGGAGAGAAAAAGGATTGGATCATCGGATGATCGGCTTGCCGCGCGGCGGGTGATCTCGACCGGTAGGGCTGATATGGGCCCCGGGACTTCGGAACACGGAGCCCATGCCATGTCATGCCAGATTATCAGATCTTGAGGCCCGACTCCATTGGGCGAAGCTTAAAAAGCCTTTCGACGAGGTGGCTGGCCGATTCGTGTGCCAGGCGTGATATGTGCCCGGGTGGCTCGCGGGCGTCACTGAGACCAACCCAACGGGCAACAAATCATCCAACAGCGGATCGCATTCCGCATAAGACCTTGCCAGGTGGCTAATGAAGCACCGATTTTGCGATGCAGCCACGACAGGCTTTATATAGTTACTATTGACGTTCGCACAATCCAAGCACAGAGCAATGGCTTTCATTGCCTACACTACTCCCCTCCTTCATCGACAGGTATCATAATGTCAGTGCGAACAAGACTCCAACAGCAAAACCCACCAGCTAATGTGAACATTGGTCGTCGCAGGCCTGACGAAGTTGCGTATAAATCGCAATCAAAACAGTTTTTTCTTTTGCCCAAAAGCGCGGTTGCCAAACTGTGACCAACGAGCGACGTCATTTGCGGTAGCCCTCCAGCTACGGGTATTTGGCCTTGTCGCCTTAGGCATTAGAGATTACCCAGTCGGGACTAGTGCGGATACCTTCCGAGGGGCAAAGAGCGAAGAAGCGAGGGAAAGGGACGAGGGATGGGAGGGAGAAGAAGGAAGGGGAAGACAGCGGTAGCAAATTGCACGGTCCGGGGGGTTGCTGTTTCCTATCTGCGTGCCTGCCAGGTTCTCCTACTCACTCGCTTTCGGGAAGACCCAGAAGGTACGACCTTGGTCTCCCGCCCCACACAGGCAGCCGAGCACCACCACCGCGCTTGCAGCGTCTTCCTCGACACCTACCCGTGCCCGCCCCCACTTTAATTGGAACTCGAGGACTCGTCACCCACTAAAGTGGGTGCTGAACACCCATACGTCCATAACACCCATATGTCCAAAAAAGTGATTAATTGAATCTATTCCCACCCTCAACCCCTCTTCAGCAAGCGACCACAGCCCTCATCATCAATGATATATAATGGCTGTAATGTCCCGTCAATTCTCATCTTCCGAGCCTTTTTTGCGGCCTCAAAAACCACCTTTTTCGTGGTTTGGCGGATCTTTTGCTCAAGGGACTGTATCACCTTCACAGCCTTCGCATACTCGTTTTCCTGCCTCTGCCTCACCATTTTCCTTCCATCTTTGACTTGGATAACCCCTCCTGTTTGTAGTTGTGTATTTCGTGCCTGACGACGAGCTCTGCGGACCTTTTCAGCTAAATTGATCCTTGAGAGATCTCTCTTGACCTGGATCAATTCAGACCCTTGGGTTAGGGCCCCTCTGATGAATCGATCTAGATTGTGGTTGAATGGCGAGACCTCTCCAGTCAGCTCTTCGATTTGGTTGCTGATGATCTCTGATGCCTCAGAGAGCTTATTCGCCACTCTTCTGAGTTTCCTGATGGTTGTAGGAGTACTGAAGGAGGAGGACGACGATCCTGTGTTGGGTGGTGTGGTCACTGTAGGAGGGGTGCCATCTCGGATTGCGATCTTCTCCAGCACCACTTGTGGGTTGAATGGGTTTATCCCAGTCTTCTTAAAAGCTGATATAATAGTAGATTGCTTGAAGGTTTGTTTACGAATGGACTGAATAAAACTGAGGAACTCCAGCTTGGTGATGTTGGTACAGCCTTCCCGGACTATGGTGTCAACTGCAAGGCTGTGGTAGTGCTTGAGAGGCTGAAACACTACCACATCCAGTGGCTGAAGGAGATGGGTTGAATGAGGAGGGAGGCCAAAAGGAAGGATCTCATGATCCTCACAATACTGTAGGAACTCAACAGTGTGATGAGAGCCATATCCATCAATCAGAAGGAGCCTCTTGTGGCCCTGGGTCCGGTTCTTTGAGTGTATATCGAAGTGCTTGATCCAATCGAGGGACATCTGGTCATTCGAATAACCAGTTGGCGATACTCCAATTACTGTATCCGCCTCCAAGTCCTTGATGCCATACCATCTGCTCATATGAACAGAGCCACTAAGGATCAAGAACGCAGGGATATAATCACCTGCTGCGGATATGGCCTCAATCGCAGTTGCTGACTCTCTGTTGGTTGGGATGGCGAAGTAATGGGCCCTCTTGCGTTTGGTGATGACCATCTTATCCTTCCCAACTCCTATTTGGAAGCCAGTCTCGTCCATGTTCCAGATATCAGAGGGTTGTATACCATATACCTTAATGGTCTCTTGGAGCATCAGAAACCAACTGTTGATAACCTCTATATCCTCAGACTTCTTCCGTTCCATATCAAGGGTCTTCTCTTTGGCGTAGAAGTACCCATGCCTCTTGATGAATCGACTGGCCCACATAGGGTTGACAGTTGGAGGAGGCATCTGATGATCTTCATGGGACTTAGCCAAGAGGTAATTGGCAGCATCCACAAGAAGCTCTCGCCGTAGGGCAAGATTCATATGATCCATTCGATCAATATAGTGACAAAGAGCCTTCTCCTGGTCCCAGGTAAGCTTTCTACCGTGGACTGGGCGGTCCTTAAGAGATGGTGTTCCTGAAAGCCTCCGATACAGCTTCTTACGTGGTATCTGGTATTTCTCAGCCACGGCAGTAAGCTTTAAGTTCGGGTTTTCACGAATCGATAGAATGGCCTCCTGGATACGCTCCTCTTCAGTTTGATTGAATTTGGTCATTGTGGTGGCTTGGATCGAAGGTGGTGATGTTGATGTTGAGCTTGAGGGATTTTTTGGACATATGGGTGTTATGGACGTATGGGTGTTCAGCACCCACTTTAGTGGGTGACGAGTCCTCGAGTTCCAATTAAAGTGGGGGCGGGCACGGGTATGGTTTTTGGTCTTTGGTCTTCTGGTATTCCCAATCACCAGAGACGAGCAAGGAACCATTACCTCTCGAGTACCGGTCCTTGGTAAGCTAGAACTCTGGGTTTTCAGCACTTTCCATTCGCAAATTCTTTTATTCTACTCTTTCCCACCCTTTTCTCCCGACCTAGGTTGGTACTTGTTGTGTTTGCGCAAAGGTGTAGAGCAGCAGGACGAGCAGAACAACCTTGTGAGGTACACTCCCTCGCAACCTTGGCCCGTTCTTGCGCCCAGCCCTGACTCAATCAGCCCAGATTCGCCAAATATCGGCCCATTTTAGCGAGCTGGCACAGCCAGAAAGCACTTTCCTGCTGTTCCCTACAGTGGCCAACCAACCACCTTCCCCCCCACAGAATCTGATAACCAAACGAACGAACCCATTCTCCGCACTCGACGAGACAGACGTCTGCACCTCATATTTTTGGCCACTGGATCCAAACCAGCCCGCCCACCACTCACTTACGTTTCCACCATCTTCAAGAGGTGCAAATCAAAAAATCCCAAGGCGCATGCAGGTCGCATGTAGTCTCCTCCACGATGTCGACCGACGCTGCCAGCGCTCCAGTCCCGGAGCCTGTGACTGTGCCGGCGCAACCAGTGAAGACTGCCGACAACGACCAGGAGGAGCCTGCGCTTGGGCAGATAGAATGTGCGAAGCCCGCCTTCCTCCACTCCCCACCCGACAGCAATAATGCGCACAAGTCAGAAGCCAGCGACTCAGAGCTTAGCGATCTCGACGAGGAGGCCGTTGACCCTTCTGCGACGGCGAAAGAAGATGAGGCCCCTGTCGAGGACGACATTGGCGAGGTCCTCCCCGATCACTGGTCCGGGACTGTCCCTGTCTTCAGGCCGACGATGCATCAGTTCAAGGACTTCAAGTTATTCGTACGCCTCCCCCGTCTCGCAGTGTACCATCTTCCCTGTGACATCCGTGACCGACTGACTCTGAATACGCCTGTAGATGACCAAGGTCGATCATTATGGAATGAAGTCCGGCATCGTCAAAATCATCCCTCCCTCCGAGTGGAAAGAATCCCTCCCGAGACTCGACGACCTGGTGAAGCAGATAAGGGTCAGGGAACCCATCAAGCAAGATATCATGGGGTCGAATGGAACATATCGACAAGTCAACATTCTCCATCAGCGATCCTATAACCTGCCGCAGTGGCGGCAGCTCTGCGACCAGAGCGAACATCAACCCCCTGCGAGGCGAGGCGAGCGTCGAGCCAATGTCGAAAAGCCGAAGCCCCGATCCGTTCCAAAACCTCGCGCTGAGGGGAAATCGACCTCGTCCGGTTCTAAGAAGAAGGGGCGAGGTCGACCGCAGCGCGGGAAGGCCAAGGGCAACAACCAGGATGAGGAAGACGACGTTCAAGGAGACGAGAAGCGCCCGATGACCCCGGTATCACCCAAGCCAGACGCCGATGTTGAAGTAAAGAAGGAAGCGCTGGTCAACTCGGTCGAGGACCCGGGAATGGACGTGGACGAAGAGGAAGAAGAAGAGCCGCGCACCTTGGGTAGAATGGGCCGCATGGGTGGCGCAAGGCCCGCGAAGCCAAAGACCCAGTCCGTCTCGGCTCGTCGAAAGTACAGTAAGAGAGAAGGCTCTGCAATGATTGACGAAAAGGCATTCGAGGATTTCGACTATCAGATGGACGTGTCCGACTATACGCCTGAGCGGTGCGAAGAGCTCGAGAGGATATACTGGAAAACCCTTACCTACGCCCCGCCGCTGTACGGCGCAGATCTCATGGGCACACTCTTCCACGAGTCGACGGAAATCTGGAATCTGAACAAGCTTCCAAACCTACTGGATGTCCTTGGTACAAAGGTTCCCGGTGTCAACACGGCCTACCTCTACTTGGGCATGTGGAAGGCTACATTTGCGTGGCATTTGGAAGATGTCGACCTCTACAGCATCAACTATCTCCACTTCGGCGCTCCGAAACAATGGTACAGCATCTCACAGGCTGATGCTCGTCGTTTCGAAGCTGCCATGAAGAATATCTGGCCTACCGACGCCAAGGCTTGCGATCAGTTCCTCCGTCACAAGGGATTCTTGATATCCCCGTCACACTTGAAGCAGCACTACAACATCACGGTCAACAAGTGCGTCTCGTACCCGGGTGAGTTTGTTGTCACGTATCCTTATGGCTATCACTCGGGCTACAACCTTGGGTACAACTGCGCCGAGGCTGTCAACTTTGCGCTCGATTCGTGGCTCCCTATGGGCAAGATCGCCAAGCGTTGCGAATGCGCCCAAGCACAGGACAGTGTGTGGGTCGATGTGTATGACATTGAACGAAAGCTTCGCGGCGAGCCGACTCCCGAGTACGAAGAGACCGAAGACGAAGAGGACGACGAAGATGAGGATGAGGACGAAGACGATGCCACTGGTCTCCTGTCGCCGCCTGACAGCAATGGCGTTATCAAGCCGGCTCGGAAGCGGAAGCGCGCGTCTGGAGACAAGGATGGCAAGATCAAGGTCAAAAAAATCCGCCTCAAGGTCAAAACGCGCGCGGAGCCAATCTGCTGCCTTTGCCCCAACGACATCCCCGGCGCAGAAATCTTGCCGACAGACGATGGTCGAAAAGCCCATCGCATGTGTGCACTATACCTTCCCGAGACGTATATCGACACGTTAGAAGACAAGGAGCTGATCGCCAATGTTGCCCGCATCAGCAAGGAACGCCTGGACCTCAAGTGTCTCTACTGTCGATCCAAGAAGGGCGCCTGCTTCCAGTGCTCCCAGAAGAAGTGCGCCCGAGCCTACCACGCAACTTGTGCGGCTGCGGCAGGAGTGTTTGTCGAAGAAGCCGAAGTTCCGGTCTTTGGTGAGGATGGAACCGAGTACAAGGAGCAAGCATTCGAGTTTAGCTGTCGCTTCCACCGCACCAAGCGTGACAGGAAGCACGACGGCGACGCTCTGGAAGACGACGCTCGCATCCGCGACAGCGCGGCAGCGCTGAGAAAGGGAGAGATATGTCAGCTGCAGTACTTCAAAGGCGACATATTTGCCGGCGTCGTGGTGGAGAACCGCTGGGACGAGCAGACGCTGCTTCTCGACATCATCCCCAACGGGTATGCTTCTTCGAGTGATTTTAATGAGCCAATACTAACAAAAACCAGTGATCGTCTCGAGGTTGAGTGGAAATGGCTGTTGCTCCCCGACTCGTCCGACTACCACCTCCCGAAGGCGTCGGCCAAGGCAATCCCGATGCCGTCTTCGCAGAAAGCCAAGGACCAATTGAACGCGAAACGTCCTGCGGACGAAATCCCCCGGAAGGACGCTCCCTTTGTCGAAGGTTTCACATGGGCAGAGTTCCACCCATGCGCCGAATGTGCCAACCCGAACCAGGCCAAGGTTGATCTGGCGAAAGACAACCAAGTATGGCACTACTTGGGCAAGGCGTCGACGGAGGCAAAGGCGCAGTACTCCGAAGACCCCGTCAAAGAGCTGCATAACCCCAAGAGTAACTTCCTCGACACCATCCCGAAGCCCCCTAAACCTGTCTCTGCAAACACGGCGCATCGTAGGGCGTCCAACGTCCCCCCTCAGCCGTCACTCGTAGCCGCGCCAGGACCGATCGTTCAGAATGGGCCCAGGTCAGAGAAGCCATACGTCTACAAACCTAGAAAGCCGGTCGGGACACAATACGCTGGCACGGGGTCATTCACCACACAGAAGTTCACACCCACAGCCTCTCCATCACCAAGCCCCATGGGACAGCAGTTGCATTTTGGACTGGATCCCCGATACCCAGCAGCGAGCCCTCCATTCGCCCAGCAAAGATTTACGCCTGATGCCCACCAGCAATATGTCCCTCACGTCAATTCCGCTGGGCAAGGCCACCGCCCAAATCCGGATGCGATGCCGAGGGCAAGCCCGTACATCACACCGGGTCCGAATTCGGCAGGCGGCGCGCGACCGGTGCAGCAAACGTGGGCGACGCCGTCGCAGAGCCCCAAACCGCAAGTTTCTCATGGCGGTTCACACGGCCCAGGTCAGCAGACTCACCGCAGGTACTCAGCTGCGCCCACGCCTTCCGTCGCCATGAAGTACGCCTTCTTCCAAGTACACCACAACAGGTTAGAACCCCACAACCCCCCGACGTTTTTCAACGGTACTTACACCCTTCCTAGAGACTCCAAGACGTACCGAACCCCATATGCGCCTTGGGGTGGGTTCACCAACGGGTACGAAGGTAATCTGCGAGCTCATCTCATGCGAACGTCTCCAGAGGCATTTTTCAAGAACCGACAAGGCTCCATCCAGGGAGGTGCCCCGACGCCAAACCCGCCCGCTCGTCCACAAGCGCCAGGTTACGGTGGGCCGCACTCTAAAAGTACACTGACAAACACAACGACCCAAGGCTCTATCGGCATGTACGGCGTGAAAACAACAGCTCCTTCGTACTCGCCCCCCGCACAACAGGCGTCCCAGGATAGCGCAAGGCCGCAATATTCTGCATCAATGTCTCCGTCTCCAGTAGCCAACGGCGCTCAGTCCACATCCAATGGCCACGGGGACGCTTGGCATACGCAGCAGTCGCAGTCGACGCCGCTACATCCAGCAATTCGGCCACAGTACGGAACTTGGACAAATCAGCCTCGACATTCTGCACAATATACGTCCCAACCGGCGCAGCAACAGTTCTCGCAGCCGCCTTTGCAACAATCGACGCCGCTACAGCCCGTTGCTTCTGCTACTCAATATCAACTGAACCAGGCGAAACCTCAAGCCACGGCGAAGCCTGCGGCGCCAAAGGTTCAATACAAGGTAAAAGCCACCTCCACCAATCTGCTCGTATCTTCTTTTTTCGATTCTAAACTAACCGCACAATAGATTCCCGAGAAGCAAACTCCAGTTCCTTTGCCGGCCAAGTACCTTGCAGCCATGGGCAAACTGCCAGCGGCTGCCACTCCGTCCAAGACTAGTTCGCAAGCAACCGGAACGAGGTCGCAGGACGTCAGTCCACCTCTAGCTTCTGGATCGACCAAAGACTTTGCCCATGGCACGCCGGTATCCAACTCTCAGAATCCTTCAAGCCAAGCCGACACTCCTTCACAGTCAGCGACGGCCTTGAATAGCCCCATGACGCAGCAGGTGCCTCGGGTCTCTCAGACACCTGTACCGGTGCCGCACACACCCGCGCCAGCTAGCAATTCTCGGATGCCATTTACGAACCAGTCCGTGACCACGGCATTCCCTCGACAGCCGGTTGGGCCCAACCAGCCCACTCATAATCATACTCGGGCCTTCACGACACCATCAGCCCAGCAGCACTTCTCACGGCCGGTGAGCCAACCCCTCACAGAGCATCATACTTTGAACCCGGCAGAGATTCTGGCGCAGATTGCTACGCAGCCACGCATGAACCCGCCAACGCCTACGACACCTTCGCATCAGTCGATGCCGTCGCCGACGCCACAGACCACTGGCGGGCCAACTTACCAGAACCATGGATCGGGTTGGGGGGTCACGCAGCAGCAGCAGGCAGCATATCAGCCACAGGGCTATGCACCTCCGCCAGGACAATACGCGCAGCCGGTACAGCACCACCAGCCACAGTACCAGCCACAGTACCAGCAGCAGCAACAGCAGCAGCAGCAGCAGTATCAATCACAGCAACACCATCAGTCAATCCAGCCGGGACCCGTCCAGAACACGACCCCGCAGTACGCAGCACCGCGAGCTCCCGAGGGGGAAGTGCCTCTTCCAGAAGTTCCGGCAGACTCGACGGCGCTTGTGGAAAGGATGATGCAGAACCTTCGCCGTGCAGCATTCCAAGGCTGATTCGACGAAGCTGTTGCCACCACGGCACACGCTTATGGGCAGACCTGCCATGTCACCCAAACGAAACAGTCCTTGGCCATTTGATGGCACAGGAGCAAATTCTTGTAAGGCAAAACACACGAAAGATCGAGACGATGGAGGAAAATAAAAAGGACAAGTTAGACATGTACAGTATGAGGACATGCATGGGGTTGCTTGAGTTTACGGCGTTGGAAGGGGTTCGTCCATGTCATTCTGCTGCCTGTCGGACGGAGCTTTCCATCTTCGAGGCAGGCGTGGATGGACGAGCGGACGAGTGCTGTTTATTTGCAAAGCGTAAATTAGTTCGGAAACGAGACGATGAATCAGACAGATCTGCCGGGGTATGGGCTAACTGGCGTCGCCGTGTGCATACATAATGAATCTGTTCCTCTCACTTTCTTGCCCATGCCGAATCACGTTTCGGTCCCTTCTGGTCAAGCACCCGCCGCCTTTGCACCGACAGGAGAGGCGCCCTCCGTCCCGCTCGCGTTGTTCCCAGCGACGGGATTGGTAGACGCCTCGTCATGTGTGCTTTACAAACATCACAAGCGGGCCCGCGCAGTCAAGTCGCCGACATGGCAATGGTGAAAGGTAATTCTGACTCTTGTTCTCCCAACGCTAAGCTTCATCTCTAAGCTGGCTACAGCCTGGCGGCACCATGCGGCTTCCCTGCTCTCCCGAGCTCAATCATCCCTCCACCATGGATTCACGCGTACTTGTTGGCAACGAGCCACTCTTTCAGCTTCTCGGCGTCGCGTTCGCGGTAGGCGGCGCGGCCGCGGATCTTGTCCTTGACGGTCTCGAGGGTGCGGCTGAACGCACTCGTGTCCTTATCGGCGAAGAAGGCCTCAATGTCGTCGACGGTAGCGAAGTCGGTGAACTTGCTAAGCGAGACCTGAATGAAGCGGTCGACGACGATGGGGTTGCCGAGCTTAGAGACGCAGGCATCCCAGTTGGCCTTGACGTAGTCCCACTGCAGTTGGCGGGCGGCCGAGTTGCCGGCGAGGGCGGAGCCGAGGGAGTGCATATCGGCGGCGGGGACCGAGTCCGAAGCGGGAGCGGGCGGGGACTTGTTGAAGAGGAAGGGGAGGAGGGTGTTCTCGATGATTTCGGGGTCGCGGACGAAGCCGAGGTTGGAGAGGCAGATCTCCTTGCCGTCGATGGCCGGGGTGGTGAACCACTCCTTCTTGAGGGCCTCGACGGCGCGGGCAGTGTCGTTCTTGATGGCGACGCGGAAGACGGGGGTTCGGAGAGCTGGGTGAAGGGGGTTGGACTGGGGTGACTCGACCCAGGCGTTGAAGCGCTTGGTAGCTTCCTCAGTCACGCTGAGGTTCTCTTGTTAGTCTCGAGCGGTGAGAGGGGGGTGGTATGATTGGCATGCACTTACCCAGCATGGCCGTTGACGCCGGCAGTCACAAGAACTCTCTTGCGCAGAAGACCGTCGAGGTAGCTCTCGCCCTCGGGAAAGTCCCAGCCCATCTTGGCGACAACGTCGTTGATAAGCTTCAGGGTGAAGGCCTCGAGGCCCTTCTTGATGGTCTCGTCGTCGCTGAAGATGGACTTGACGAGGGCGATGGAGTCTAGGACCTGGCTCCACACGAGGTAGTTGTCCTCCTTGGCGAAGCCCTGGACGAAGGACAGCAGGGCAGCTGTGGTGCCGTAGCCGGAGAAGGCGAGGTCGGCGGCCGAGCCGATGATGGCGATTTTGTCCTCGGTGCTGAGGCGGTCGAGCTGCTGGCCGAGCTTCAGAAGGCGCTCGGGCGGGTAGTTGACGCGATAGAAGCCCGAGGCACCCGAGTTGAGCTTGTAGAAGTCGGTGTCGATGTCGCGGATCGTATCCTCCTTCTTCTCAAGGGACAGCGACGTGACGCCCTTGGCACCGACCTTGCCCTCGAGCTCGAGCGGGATCCACCATGTGGTCTCGTCGTCCTCGGGCTTGACGTCGCCCGTGGACAGGAAGCGGGACTGCTTGACAGAGATCTGGCCGGGCTCCTCGGCAACGGTCAGCACGGGGTGGCCGATCTTGGAGATCCAGGGGCCCATGAGCTTGTTGACGTCCTTGCCGGAGGCCTCGGTGAGGGCATCCCACAGCGCCTTTGTCTTGGCGTTGCCGTACTGGTGGGCCTTGAGGTAGTTGGACACGCCCTTGAGGAAGGTGTCGACGCCGAGGTGGTTCGCGAGCATGCGGATGGCCGAGCACCCCTTGAGGTAGCTGATGTGGTCGAAAATCTGGTTGACGTCGAGGGCGTCCTTGACAGGCACGTGGATGGCGTGGCTGGCGCGGATGCCGTCAAGCTTAAAGGCCATCTCCATGCCCTCGTTGACGAACTGAGACCAAACCTGCCACTCTGGATGGAGGTGGTCGGTCGCGTGCCATCCGACCCAGGTGGCGAAGCCCTCGTTGAGCCAGAGCTCGTCCCACCAGTCCATGGTGACGAGGTTGCCAAACCACTGATGGGCCAGCTCGTGGGCGACGACGTAGGCGACGCGGTTGCGGTACCTCGCCTCGGACGTCTTCTCGTCAAAGAGGACAGCGGTGGTGCGGTAGGTGACGAGGCCCCAGTTTTCCATGGCGCCGTGGGTGAATTCGTGGACGGCGAGCAGGTCGGCCTTGGGCAAGGGGTACTCGATGCCGAAGATGTCGGAGAAGAAGTCGATGATGCGGGGCGCGTGCCACAGGGCCCAGCGGCCCTGCTCCTTGAGGCCACGGGTAGTGTAGACGCGAACGGGCAGCTGCTTGCCGTTGTAGCGGCGCTCGGTGAAATCTTCGACGTACTCGAAGTCGCCGACGGCCCAGGCGAGGAGGTAAGTGCTCATCTTGGGGCTGGTCTCGAAGGAGACGAGTTGCCAGCCGTCCTTTGTCTTCTTGGTGTCCTTGACGGGCATGTTGCTAAGGGCAACCTGGTCGTCGGGGATCTCAATCTCAAAGTCAAAGGTAGCCTTGAGGTTGGGCTCGTCGAAGCAGGGGAAGGCGCGGCGGGCGTCACAGGACTCGAATTGGGTGCTGAACATGTAGTGCCACTCGTCGTCGCGGGGCACCGACTTGGCGGGCTCGACGGTGGGCTTGTACTTGCTGCGGTAGAAGCCGGCCATCTCGTTGTTGATGATTCCCTCGAACTCAATGGTGAGGACGGCCTTCTGGGCCTGGGGGATCTCCTCATCAAAGGTGATGGTGGCACGCTGCTGCTTCTCGCCGTAGCTGAAGTTGGAGGTCTCCCATGATTGCGTCGACTCTGTGTGGCCGACGGCGATCTTTGCGCTGAGGAGCTTGATCTCGAGGGCGTTGAGGACGATTTCCTTGGTGGGCTTGACAACCTCGGCGTCGATGCTACAGGGAGGCCACGAGAGTCAGCAAGGAGGTCGCGCGCATCGGGGGATCGGCCGCGTTTGAGCCGGAGTTGAAGCTGGAGCTTGAGCTCGGACGGGATGGGGGGGTTGGATTCTTACGTCACGGATCCCTTGTACGTCCAGTCCTTGAAGTCAAGGTCGCGCAGCGACAGGACGTAGTGGGAGGGCCGAATGGACTCGGGGAGGACTTCGCGATCAGCCATGTTGCCAACTCTGCTGGCGTATAGGGCCTTGTCGGATGTGGTGATGGTCGAACAGTACGAGCGGTGGCCAGGAGTGGGGTAGGGAGAAGAGGGTCGACTACGGCTGGTGGGATGCCGAGGAAGTTTGTCAGTTCAAGGACAAAGAAAGACCGAGAGAAGGCTATTAATGTACGTAAGGAATGGGGAAAAAACAAAAAGAAAAAGACGGAGGTAAGTAGAGCTCCACAAGTGTGGCCTTCCTACTTGGGATTCTTCACGAGGCAGGCAGCAGGCGTCGAGTAGTTAGTGGCAATGGTGGGGAGGTGTGTTCTTTTTATTGGCGATGGAAACTGGGTATGAAAGGTGCAGTGAGTGCAGTGGTGGGAGAGAGATGCTTCCGAGGTGGATTAATGGTGATGCTCTAGTGTAAATCCGACGTGAGGGGCAACGAGGGGTTAGAACAAAAGGTCCCTGCATGGCTAAGGTTGGTTGACGGCGGGCGTGTGTCCACAAATGTGAAGTCATTAGGGCCATTGGCCACTAATACCTTCCGCTACGGGTAAGAGGTGGTTCGACTTGCGACTCGGCTCCGGCAACAACACTCTTGCACAGAGAGAAAGAAAGAGAAAGAGGAAGAGACAAGTTGTCTTCCGAGAAGAGTTGCTAAACCTTTGCTATCCGAGATGAAGCCCAGGGTGCGGAGGAGATGAAGGCGGAAAAAAAGACAATGAGAGCCACACGACATACCTCGCAGTAACGAAGCCATGGCGAGCGATCCTCCCTGCACTTGGGGGAGTAGACGAGAGAAGGCTGGTAGTTGTGGCAGTGGCGGCCGCCCTGACGACGGATGTGCCCGAGAAAGGACGCGCGAAGCAAATGTTATACAAAGATGAAGTGAAGGACGCCGGGGCCGGGTGGCCAAGTGGTTGTACAGAAAAGGGGGTAAACAGTGGTGATACAGAGCCACGGTGGACGAGACAGCGAACGGCGGGAATCCCACGCGCCCACGTCCGCCCGGCCAGCAGCTGCCCGATCGGGTTCATCCTTCCTCTCTCTCTCCCTCTCTCTCTCTCTCCCTCTCGGAGACGGCCCGCACGAGCCGTGAAAGGCGGAAACGCTACAGCTCTCTCTCCTGTATGGTCTAGAGATGGGTGTTTTTTTGGGGGGGCAGGCTGTATGTAGTCAATCAACCTCTCTGGCTGACCATTGTCATGCCGTCTTCGTCTCGTCGTCGTCGTCGTCGTCGTGGTGTAAGTTTGAGAAATGGAACATGGGAAAATCTCTGCGAGCTGCGTCCCGTTCCGCGCGCGGGCGTTAGCTGTCTGGGGGTCAGAAAACGGGGCTGCCTTCAGGGACAAGGCTGTGGTGGCTTGTGCTCGATATTTATCTGTAATTACCTAATTACCTTACCCTAGGTAGGTAGGTACTTAGGTAGGGACCTATAGGTCGGTACATTGGGTATCCAAGAAAAAGAATCCCGTACATGCACATCAGCATTCTCGAGGCATTAATTCCGCCCTACACACGAACGACACTTGGAAAACTAGTTTGCATAGTTAAAGCTGACCCGAGATTTAAATAACCAATGCTTCCGTTTGTTTGCCATATATTCCTTGTGTGAAAGCGTCCCATGCCCATTTCCAAGTGCCCGCAATCGCTTCCCGGCACCTCTTCATCAAGTCAATTGTGTGTGCGTCATGTCGTCCGTCAGGCAGACTCCATCCCATCCCACTCACGAGCCCGCCGCCGACCGGAAAGAAAAGAAAAGAAAAGAAAAGAACAAAAAAAGTACAATGCTTCAAAACAATGCCATCGAAATGCATCAAAACCAGCCCACTTCACCCCAAACTCCTGTCCCACTCGAGCCCCGAACAAGTACATCATCACGTCGTCAAGAAAAGTCCTGCTGCAGTGTGCCCCCTCACTCTTACCCGTATATCAATCATATCATGCATGCAATGCCGCCCACCGCTATATGCTCTTCGTCGTAACTTCAAGCCGGGCTTGTGTTGCCTGCCCCGTCTTCCGCTGCCACCTTGGCCGCTACTTGGTTCCACCACGACCCGTGGGCCGCTCTGTCGACGGCCCCGACCTTTGAGATCTCGTCCAGCATCTCGCGAACTTGGACCGCGAACTCGGCCAGGCCCAGCCCCGCCAGCTTCTCGTGCGCCGTCGTCGCCGCGTTGAGCTTCTCCTTGGCCGATCCTGCCGTCAGCCTGGCATTCATGTGGCCCCGGAGACGCGCCAGCAAAAGTCGCAACACCGGCTCCGTCGGCTCGACGCTCCTCCTCATCGAGTCTTGGCTCGCGTTGAGCACCTTGGTCACCAACGCCTTCAGGTGCGTCTTGGTCGCCGCCGGCATCGACCGACCGCCCTCGAGCGCCGCCATGACGCCCTGCACCATCGAACCCATGTTCTCGTGGTCCGCTTCGAGAACCGATGTGATGCGCGTTGCCTCCGTCTTCCAGGGCGTGCGCACGTCCCGCTTGAGGAGATTCTTGCATTGTAGCAGGATGGCTCCCGTCGTGACGATCCTCTGCGACGCCAGAGACAAACGCGTCATCCGCTTAAAGTCCAGGCCCAGCATCTCGGGTACCGTGTCGACGGCGATCGGTGCTGGCTGGGTAAAACAGTCGACGAGCAGCTGCGCATAAATCTTGTCGTCTGTTGGCCGCGACCTCGGGTGGTTGATGCCCTCGGGATCCCGTTTGCGGGCCTCGGCCAGGACCTTGGAGCGCGCTGCCCGCCACGCCACCTCTGCCGCGTCCAACCCGTGCTGCTCCGTCTCCAGGGCGGTAGCGAACCTCCTCTTCTCGTACTCGGGGGCGGACTCGATGAGCTGCGGCGCTGCCGTCGAGAACATGTAGTTGACGTAGTCGCAGAGCATCAGATCGACAAACTCCGTCAGCGCCTCGACCCGATCGACCAAGCTTCCGGTCTGGAGCTTGTTGTCGACCAAGTCCTTGACCTCGTCGTCGCGGAAGGGCGCACACAACTTGGGCAGGAGAGACGCCATGGAGACAAAGAACTTCTCGTAAGAGAAGCTGCCCATCTGGAACTGACGCTCGGCCACCTCCGTGTCCAGTATCTCGCCTATCGTGTTGTGCATGTAGGCGCCTGCCTTGACCAGCCGCTGCAGGTTGTCTTTGAAGTACCTCATCATGATGATGAAGTAGCCAAAGCTGCCGTCAAGGTTGTCCTCCTCCATGCTCGCTCGCATTCCCGCGAACAGGGGTATCTGGAGGGCGGTACGGTGTTCCCGGTACTCGCTGGCGGGAATGCGGTACTCCCGGTTGATGGCAAGCTCGTGGACCACGGTCCTGTTGTCGGGCAGCAGGCCACTGAAACCGGGTTTGATCTCAATGGGCTGCGGGTTCCTTTGTCCCTTGGCCGGCGTCGGCGGTGGCGTCAGCGTCTGCAGCTCGGGAGACACGAGGCTCTCGGCAGTGGCAGAGGCCTCCCCCGGAGCGTTCTCGGCAACGCGGGGCTTCATGTCGCCGGTGGGTTTCTTGGCCGCCCGCGCCTTGCGTGCTTTGCGGACGGCGTCTGCGATCATCTTCTTGCCCCTCTCCTGGCCGGCGAGCTTCTTGATCCGCACAATGAGCTGGACTTGGTTGCTCTTGACGCTCTCCCGATACTGGTCTACGGCAGCGTCTTCGGTGCTTTCTTGGACCGTCTGCAAGATCATGTCCAGCTCGACAAACTGCAGGAGCATTAGTTGCACGAGGGACTCGGAATCGCGAGACTTCCAGGCGAGGAATGCGTTGTAAAAAGTGGCGTAGATCTCGGGCAGTGCAATCCGCAGGGCGGGCGGGGGGGTGCAGTTATTGGCAGCGGTCAACCGCGACATGATGTTCTCGAAAGAAATGAGGAGATCTCGGGCTTTCGTCACGAGGTCCTGCAGCTGTGGATTAGCAAGGTCGTTACGGGGCAACGGTTGAGGCTGCGATGATCCAATCTGTTCCCTATCGCCCGTGCCGTCCTTGTTGCTCAGGACCTGTGTTGGATGGCCCAGGATGAGAAAAGCGCTGAGGAATGTGCGGACGGCGGCCATCTCGTCGACCGACCCTGTCTCGCCCTCCTGCAGGCCGCAGATGCGCAGGATGCGGGCGGTGCGTACGAGAACCTTCTCTTGGCCCAAGAGCTCCAGGACCTCGTCGAAGGACGTATCCCGGACGCCTTCAATGGTGAGCCCCAGCTCGGAGAAGTCGGCGACGGCCTTCTTCCTCATGAGGCTCCTCCACCACCACTGCAGCCTCGCGGCCGCGTCGTGCTCACTCAGCGGCGGGGTGCCATCACTTTCGGCGGCGCTCGATGACGTCTCGGTCGGCTTTCGCGACATCAAACTCTGGCCTCGCGCCCTCTTGGTCGCATTACGATTCTTGAGCTCCACCCGCCGGCGCTCGGCCTCGGCCAGGCGCTCCTCCATCTGTATGCGTAGCTTGACGAGCTCGCGTTCCCTCTTGTCCTTCATGGTCTCAGCCACAGCCTTGGCCCTCTTGACCTCCTCGGCACAGGAGGCAACGATCTCGGCCAGGTTCTTTTCGCGGGCCTGCTGGGCGGCTATGGCTCGTTCTTCGGAGAGGGATGTATCGCGGTGGGTGGCTTTGGCCATGGCGGCTCTCAGACGGACCTTTTCGGCATGGGCGGCTCGGTCAGCAAGCCTCGCTTTTCGATCTTCGAGGAAGGACGTGCGCCGTAGGTGCTGTGCGATTTGCTTGCTCTGAGGGGCTCCCAGGCGGTTGAAGGTCTGGGTGGAGGAGCAGCGGGAATGGGCAGAGGAGATGGAGTTGCGGCGTGACGAGGCGGCGGATTCCTTGCGACGAGCCTGAGAGGGACGATAGAAGCGGGCGGCGATGTGCGGAGGGGGACTGAAGATGCGGCCATCATCTGCATCATCTATCTCGTCGTCGGATGTCGGGGGCATGGACAAGTCGACGTCTGCTGCATCTATGGCTGATGAGGGCGAGCCGACCGACTCCTCCAGGTTGCGCGAAGGGTCGGTGAGGTCTGCCGAAGGGCGACGCATATCGACGGCGTGCCTGGCGTACTTGTTTCGGGTGTTGGAGCGGTTGTTGTTTGGCGGGCGTGAATGGGGACGCTGCGGGTCTTGGGGGAGGTGCAGACCGATGGGCGTACTCGAAGGGGGGGTTGGTGAGGGTCTTATAGGACGTGGGATTTCAATATAGTTCGAGGAGTGAATCGGGAGTGTCGCGGGTGGTGATGTTGGTGGTTGATTGTTACAAAGCAGGCTCGCTGCATAGGTAGGCCAACCAAAGTGGATCAGCAAAAGGACTGAAGCCTGGATGGGGAACACATCGACAAGCGAATGTACTTCTGGCGGCGGCCGAAAATAAACAACAACAGAAGGATGTTGTGGGTGGGGGAACGACGCTCTTCGACTCGAGTCCAAGAAGCCAAGAAAACAAGAGGGTATAAGACAGAACGGAGGAGGTTGGGACGGGACGGGGTGTCTGCCGTGGTGAGATGTTACAAAAAGGACGATCGGTACGGTATGTAACTAGGGAAGCCGGAGGATTTTGCAACACTGGAAGCCAAAGAGAGGGGAGTCGTAATCATGGGTTTGGGCCGCTCGCTACCTGGGTGCGGAGGTGAGTACAGACAGCATGGCAGTACCGGTACGTGGTACAAAGCGGAGGAGAGAGTGGATTAGGTAGTGCAGGCACGGGGCTGCAACAAGTGCAAGTGTACATATCTACCTACCTAGGTGTGTACCTACACTTGTAGGTGCGATGGCTAGGTGAGCTTTGCACCGGGCGCCCGACCGGACCACCTAGGTAGGTGGCTAGGTAGGCTCTGTGGGATAGGCGGGCAAGCCCAAAGCACCCAAAGTACAGGTACCTACAAGAAGCTTCCAGTTTCTTGGTGCCCTGCTGACCGAGCATTTGCCAATCTGGACTAGCGGGATATACCCATCCCTCTTGAGCGATGCCAGCCAGCCTCTTGGATCAGATAGCCTTCAAAAGAACCCCCGGTCGACACAGCTTTTCCATCTGCTTATTCGGGCCCAACATCTGGAATCAAACTGACTGCTTGCTTCCTTGCTGTGTCATCTTCAAGCCATCTCAGCCAACACCCATACGAGTCCAGCGGCTTCTCGTGCCATCTCCAATTGCCCAGACCTGGGACCTGTATACTTTGTATGTATATATACATACATACATACATACATATATATATATATATATATATATATATATATATATATATTATTTATTTATCTTTACCTAGAATACCTACTGCGTAAAGTACGGATACCACGAATAGTAACATGCTGCAAGATCACCCCGGACTATGCCCGATCGGGCAAGACGCTGGCGTCATTGTCCTCTGGTCCAGCAATGATGCGACTTCCGTCACGTGGAAGGATCGACCCCGTGGACAGCCACCATCGGCCCATTGACATTTCCCAGCGGCTGTGGCGCCGTTCGGACCAACCTTCCCCTCGGCCACCAGGCAGCCCACGGCCCTCCGGCTCGCGGTAGTCTCAACGGCTGTGTGTCTCTTTTAGTCAAGCACCAATGCCCGTGTTTGGCGTGTGCAGCCTGCTGCTGGACCGACACATCAACAGGTATATATGCTTGTCTCACAATCGTCACTGGGGAACTCGTCCTTCCCACACACAACCCATCATTGAGACGCCGGCTGCCGTTTGGCCCCCCGGTGGCTCCGGCACAATCGCTTTCGTGTCTTATTTGCACCATCGAAGCGCCCGCCTAACACGACGGACGCCGCCCAGCCATGCTCGTGAGGACACCTCACCTCAGATGCTCAGATGACACATGGCCACGCACTGTACAAGGCAGTGGCAACATGCCCAAAAAAGTGATTTATACTCGACCAAACATACGCCCTATCAGTAATGTTTCACTCGGCATATACTTACCTAGGTAGTCTGCTCGTCCTTGTTTGCGCCGAATGACCATGACCGAGACTTGTGACAGCCGTGCAGCCATGCGAGGTCGTCCAAGTAATCAATGCAGAAGCCCTCCGCCCTTGACCCATATGCAGCTTCCCGGAACCAATCGCCAGTCAACTATTCTTTGCGCACTTGCTCGAGACCCGACACAGAACCTGTGCCATGCCAAAAAGAATAAGTTAGCCGTTTCGGGTTGACCAACTTCGTTGGATGAAAAAGGGAATCCCCTTCTTGCCGGTTGCCAGAAGCTCTTTGCAAATCAAATACCTAGTCTGCTGGGAGAGGGGCTCATGGTGTAGATTGGAGCGTAAAGAACTGTGGCATGTGGCAGATACATGCGGAACCATCCATCTACTCCATCGATCCTATTCCGTGAGATGATGCATGGAAGCACTTGCCTCAAACCAGTGGCGTCTCTGCCACGGGAAGAAGGACTACTGAGCAAGCGGTCGAAAGTAGGAAACCCCCAACAGACCGCCGTCGTCTGATCGTTGACACATTCCTACTTGTCGTATCTACCACCAATTGTCCAGATACGTCACGCAGCATCAGGAACCCTTTCTGTATCCCATTGGGGGAATTGGTGGAAAAGTGGCATACTTCTACAGATAAAGGAAGACATGTCGGCAGTAGATATGTTTCATCCACCAGAAACCCGAAGATTGATGGACTTGGCGATTCCTGTGATTGCCCCTTCCCCTCAGGGAGGGGGAGCTCTAGTCCTCGTCCTGTCTAGTCACGTCAAGAGGTTGGGATCTGTCTGCGTCCTCCCGGACTGCGGGCTGCGACATGAGCATCATTTCCGGAACGACATCGCCGACGAAGAAGTCGCAAGCTCACGGTACCGTGCTGGACTTCAATCTAATAATAGGATTCATCGCTGCAAGGGCATATCGAGTCCTATAAACTTACTCATGCCGTCTGATCGGCGAGAGACACCAGTCCCCGGGGCAAGGAGCAGCCAAGGAGGCTGCAAAGCGACTTCCTGGCCAGATAAAGAGATCTGAATTCGCCACAGCTGGTTGGAGTTTGTCGAGTCCGTTCCAGGAGGTGTATTGTGCCGGACATCTTTCACGCTCTCTTGGAGGACTGGTATACCGACGCGGACCCTACTTCCCATAGTAACACGTCTGGATTACCTAGCCTCCCCTTTTTCTGAACCATTCGGCATTGAGACCCGCGGAAAGAGCCTCGTCACGGCAAGGAGTTGCTTCCAACCCCAGGTCTGTTCTGTTTGCCGTCTCGCAACCTGAAGAAAGGATACGCATAACACAAAGCCGATGCAATAGCCTGAATGATGCTGGGTGAAGACCAGTTTCTGAGCTCTTCTGGATATTATAGACATGGTTCACCCAGGCGGCCTAGCTACTCTTTTAGAAGATTGCTCCATTAAGTGTGACTATATAGCCTCACTGCATACCTGGCTGAGTGTTCCGAGTTCATCAAGAGGAATAGCCCCGAGCGGCAAGGGACACCAGCATAGCATCGTGACGAAGGCATCTATCAAGCCCGAGCTCATAGCACTGCAACACGACGGTAATGAGCTTGGAAGCAGTACAACCAACCCGGGAAGATGATTGAGCGGGTTGACTGCGCAAAGCCGGGCGCAAACCGGATTCACGGCTGCATCCATTGTCGGACTCGAAGCCCTCACCTAGATATTGCGTGACAACTCGCACAGTCTTTTTTTCTTTTCTCGGGGCAAACCTCGCAGTCAACTCGCACAGCTCCCTCGCACACTCGACAACGTCTTCAGCCGAGGATTGCGGCGCGTCTGGCATCAATCGGTACAAAGGCCCTGCCCTGCACCGGCTGGCCGTGATCATCGCCCTCGGGGTACGACTTACACGAGGCCAGATCAACACTCACCTCCCCCCTACCTCGCCCCAGGCCCCAAAACTTCTCGTGAAGAACAAGGCCACGCCCTTAAGCAAAAGGAAGAAAAAGAATGAAAAAAAAAGCAAGATCGGATCCGTCCCAGTGGCAAAACGAGCCCGTCCTCATCCCAAGCCGTAAGCCTTGCCGCGGGGCCGTCTTGACACATCGGCGACACTCGGCGAGGTTGGTAACTTGGACAGTTCGTCAGCGGAGAAACCATGGAGCGGTGACTCGGCGAGCCGGTCGGGCTGCGACCACCCTCCGACGTCTGATTCCATTCATGTGATCGGCAAAGGTATGGAGGGTGATGACTTCAGGAGACTTCGTATGAGACTGTCACATGATCGCTCACGCGCCACGCCCTGGCCAACAGTTGCGACCAGGGCGTTCCCAATCTAGGCAGTATTATATAGCATGTATAATAAAACCGACGTGAAGAGTCGCTGATGTCACAGAGCTGCCCAACATCTGTGCATGGCTATTTTGAGGGAAAGTCTGGGGTGATACGGAGTATTTGCAACGCCAACGGGCACGCCGAGTTCTCAGCGTGTCACGACCATTAATGAGTGATCATTGGAGGGCCCCCATGTCTCATCTGAAGTGGCTTCATCCACTGCAGGTGGGTTCTTTCGGCTGGGTCTGACCTACGAATGACTTGCATAGCCGGCGCTTCAACGCCGCAACGTGAAATCTTGGGTGCAAGTACACGACAACACATTCATGTCAGTTCGGCGATGCTCAATGTTGGACGTGATCCGGCTTGACTCTGTTGATTTCATCGAATAGGGCCATGCAAATGTCCCCGCTTGGTTGATACATCATTTCTAGTCAATCTTTGCTCGAAAAGTCTCATCCGAAACAGAGTCAGCTCATCCTGGCAAGTAAGTGCTCAGCAAGGATTGGGCGTAGGGTAGCGGAGCTCTCCTGGCGGAGCAGTCTCCGGTCAATGATAACAGGCGAGACTGTCATGACTGCCTCGACAAAGTTTAACGTTGGTGGACCACAGACAGGTCTACATGGTAGAAGCGATTGTACGGCCAAAGCATGCGATTGACTCGTTTCAATTGTCAACCCAGACAGCCGAAATGCCGCTCGGCCAAGTTTGGGCGCTCCCGGCCGATTCATCCCCAGGCCCGGCCCAGAGAAACCGATGACGCCAGTAGTGTGCGTACATGGAGGCGGGCGAGCGAAGAAACCGGAGACATCTGTCCACATTGAACTGCCCGCCAACCGAGCTCGAGCACCCGTGGGCAGAAAAGAAAAAACCACAGATCCGAGACCCTGCCCCCAAGCCTGTGATGGGTTGAGTGGTGGGGGTAAGTGGATACGAAATGTGTTCTAGATCGCAATAGACGCTGGCGTTGCAAGTATCAGTGGGTGCGCATGAGCGATCTTCCCTGGAGACATGTGGGTAAAGGCCTGAAAGCGCGCGCGCCGTTCGATGAGCCCATGAGGGGTTGCGATAGGCGTTGTCGTGCGGGGGAGAGAGGGAGGTCGATACCTATTTGCGCTGTAAGACGACTGGCCGAGTTGGGCCCTAAGCTTGTTAACGTCCTCGTGGATGCAGATTCGGCGCAAAAAGTCGAATTTTGAAAGCTCACTTCTTTTGCCGATTAACAGGATCGTCAATATGGTTGTGTCTCGACTGAGTGGACGAGAACAGCTCGCCGTGGAGAGACATGGAGTGGCGGATGAAGCAGCCGATGGACGACGGCGCGCGTCCAGTCTCACTCACTTGAGACAAAGAATGGGTAGGTGGGTTTGGTGGTGATTGACTACGATACATTGAGTTTTGCTCCCTACAAAAAAAAAAAAAGGTCGCGGCAGCTCTCAGAGTCATGACGCTGGTATTACGGGACCGACACCGGGGGGATGGATACCTTGGTGGTTCATACACGGAATGTGCCGAAAAAGGAGGGGTTCGACCGAGGAAAACCCATCCGGGGCTTGCATGATGTTTCGACGGCCCAAGCGGATGGATACATGGCGGTTGACGAGTGGTGGCGGCAGCCCAGATTTCAAGCCAGAGGTCCTAGAAGGAGGCGGCAATCGTGCAACTCGTCCCCCAATCTATTGAGCAGCTGAGCAGCCCGACTGGGCGGACCGAGAACCCTGCATTCGGGCGCACCCAGCGGATGCAGAGAGCTAGCTGGCTTGTCGTCGACGAGAGGGTGTCTATCTTTTGATCACGCACCATAGGGTCGAGGCCAGTCGAAAACGTTGACACCATGACAGTAACTTACGACTTCAGGTTGGTGTGGCCTGTCAAAATGGAGACTAGGAGGATGGCGGGCGGCTTCAAAGGTAAAGGGGAGCAAGCTCCAAGTTCTTACCTGACGAGGGGAGGGCATTAGCGGACGCGGAATGTTGAGTCATTGGCGACAACGGTGTACGGCGTTAGCGGAGACGGAGAGGAGGCTCCGGTATCCGTAGGGCAGCCAGAATAGGTACCCAGGACAGGCACGGAAACCTGGACAGCACAGCTATCCGTGTAACCTAGGTAGGCTACCTAGGTAGATTACCTAGCTAGGTAAGCGCATTATTGGTTCTATTCGAGGGTGCCATGTTCCGTAGTTATGGTCGTAGCGGAGGACCCTGCTTATGGTCAGCGAGACGGTTGCAATGCTGGAAGAACGCTAGTCGGGTGAGGGGGGTGCCTATTTCCCAGGGAAAATAAACCGGTCTTGTTCGTGTCGTGTCGGTGAGGAAAATCAAGGCGGCTGTCAATGCCGGATGGATGGGGATGGGATGGGGGCGCAGACGGTGGGGGGGATGGAAGGGATGGGAAAAAAAACCGAGAATGCAAAAGGCGTATAATGCGACGATAGGCGGGTGAGTAATTTCCCCATAAGCAGAATTCGCATCGGCTTCATGTTTCGGCGGTTCGGGTCTGCAGCGAAATACTACGCAGGACGAGGGAGAAGCGTGTGGTTCCTGCTACGGCGTGCGAATATCGTACCTACTCGTCGTATACCCGCCCGTGATCAACTCAGATCAGGACGCGACAACGGGACCCAGTGCAATTTGCCCGGATTGCGGCGTGGAGCCCTGGAAAACGCATGATTTTTCCATTCTTGGATTGAATTCAAACTTTCTCGAATAGTTGTTCCTTCCACGGGAATTCCGTCTCCTGCCAACATAGAAGGCGCTATGCGGATTCAAATCTCCACATCCACGTCGGCAGGATTGCATGCATGGACGGGGATGGACGGATGGGACACGCGCGCGCCCAGCACGACGCACGTAGCACCTGCCGAACTCCCGGCGAGAACAGAACTGGACTGGAAAGACTGGCAAGCCCGAGAACAGAGCAAGGTAGGTAGGTAGGTACACGATAACCATGTCAATGCAAGCATCGCATCTCCCTCGAGCGACTCCCCCTCTCAGTGTCTTAGCATGTTCGGTAAGATCTGGCCATGCCAATAATGGCTTGATTAACAAGTCGGAAAACTTGGAACCTCATTGGCGGCTTGCTCCAAGGACACACACACACGATGTTTTCCCCGCCTTGCAGCACGACCGGCGTTCTCCAGAGGGCCATGCTCGCAAGGATTTTTAGGTTTCAAAAATTGATGGCCCTTTCTTGATTTTACTGGCATCGGGAATCAGCACGACAACCGGTTGTGACCCAGGGGGCGTGGCTACTACCTTAGGTACTATGCCAAGTTGCCAAAGGTCGTACTGTGTGCGTGGTTGCCATCGGTCACGTTCCGGCATGATGCCTCACCATGAGGTTGCGCGTCCTGTGATGAAGGTTAGGCTCCGGATGGATGGACGGATGGATGGATGAATGAATGGCATCGTTGAAATCAGGTTAAGCACAAGCTTTCGACTTTTACGTCGGGCACATGAGTCGAACATGGTTGATGGAACAGTTCTAGGCCCTCAAAACGCGACACCAAAGTCGAGGCTCGCGGGAGTACTGCCGGCTCCAACCTTACATCCTGCTGTCAGTGCTGGTGTGTTGTTTCCCAAAGCCAAAGACACGGATGGGATACGGTTTGCGGAACTACGAATGATTTGCACTACTGTGTGCCAGGGCGAGTGGTGGAAGTGAGCTGTCGTAAGACAGAAGGAAAGAAAGAAGGGAGCATCGTATGTACTTGCCAGCGAGAGAGGCACGAGAGGTAAACCGTAAGACACGTCGCTGAGACTTGCGCCCACACCAATCAGGGAGGCGAGGGCGCGATTGGTTGGCATGCGGCATCGAAAAGGGGTCCAGACTCGCCGACAGTTGGGATGATGATGCTAGATGGCAATTGACATGGGCCCTATGACGTCTGCGCCAATGCGGACCCCACTGTCCGAATAAAGAGAGGTGAGATGTATGTGTGTGAGAGAGAGCTAAGGTAAGGTACAGGGGAGGTATCTTTTTCTTCCTGCAACCCCGTCTGTCTGCCGAGGGTTTTTTCTTTTCTTTTCTTTTTTTCTTTTTTGCCATGGTAAACCCTTCCAAACCCACGCTTTGGCGGATGGTGAAGCCAGGAAAGGCCAGCCACTCACTCCATGTTCGTGGGAATTGGGGTTGTTGAAGGGGGGAGAAGATATAAATTGAAGGGGATGATGCTTGCTAAGGAAGATTACCACCGCTGTGTTGTTGCCTGTGTCAGCCCGAAAATCGTGGGCTCTGGGCTTGCACGCCTGGCGTGTGTGCCCTACTTTCTTTCCCGCGGGTCTTGTCTTGGAGGGTTTGCCCTGGCCCTGTCTCATCGTGAGGGCAGACAGGTATTCCAGTCGTACGAACCGGTAACACTTGGCTCATCACCAACCATTAACCGGCACGACCTGAATTGCCCGGCTGGAGAATTGTTTGTCGCCATACTCTCTCTCGTTGTTCAGAGGCGAAGGTCCGGGAGCTGTCGAGAGTTGTTTGAATGAAAAAGGCTCTGGCGGCGTGGTTTAGAGACCAAGACATGAGAATGAGAGGGTACAAATGCGATACAAGATTGGTATTCAGCTTTGCGCCATATCTCATCTCTGGGGAATGCACCGCCTCCCGGGGGGGATGGGAGGTGGCCAGTTAGAGGGTGCAATGCGACCCCATCAAAGGAGCGGCCCCCATCCTACCTATGACGAGGTGGACGGCAGGTGCGCCCTGTGAGAAATGTGATTCGGACATGGACAGTACGCAGACCAATCTGTATTATACCAGTACGTACCTACTGTGACATACACAGTATTTGCGCTCGTATGATATCTACCGACTGTTATGGTTACCCTTGCCTGTCTGTCTGTTACACAATCAAATAGTAGCTAGAATGGCATGTCTAGTACCCATACCTAGGTAGCGACTACCAACAGCTCGGCGGAAGGGAGAGACTTGGTCACACTACAGGTACGGACATGGGTAGTCAGCACCTTTTGCTGCTTTCCCCTTTATTCTCCCTACTATGCAGGTACTCGCGTACTGTACGTAGTATGTACCTAGGTAGGTAGGTAATCTCGGTGGCCATGCTGCATGATGCAACGGCAATTGGCACAGGTATGAGGTCATGGGGTCCACTCAGAAACCCCCAATCCGCTGATCATTCCCGGCTTGGACGACACACGACCTCATCGGGCATGTTGCCCACACACCACGCTGCTCTTGTCGTGCTCCCTTCCCCCTTAGCACGCCGTGTCGTTAGCATTGTTTGGCCTCTGCGACTCATCGCAACTCTACGGATAGTGTGTAATATCTGTACCATGCTCACTTTCCAGAGACTGTGACCCTTTCGCCGCCGCCGCCGCCGCCGCCACCCACTGCTTGCCGTGTTTTCTTAGGCGACCGTCGTCTTGTAGGAGAGTAGAAGTGCTACCCACCCACCAGAGCAAAACGCCGAGGAGAAGAATCTCGTGCTGCCTGCCCCTGAACGTCAAGTTGAGATAGGTACCTAGGTAATTCAAGGTCAGGGTCTGAAGAAGACAGACAGCCCGCAATAGGTATACATAGTACGGATACCGTACTACCTACCTAGTAGGTAAGTATACTAAGTATGCTATACCATACCGTACCTTCCATGCTTGCACCCATACTGCTGGCTGCTACTGGTTGGTACCTTGCCCGAAGATCCCTCCTTGCCGTCAGGGGTGAATACTATTACCGCGTCTTCTCAGCCTGCAGGCCTGGACCCTTTTTTTTTTTTTTTGTGCCCTCCCCTCACGTCGTCGTCAACCTGCTCTGCTCGCCCTGTCTTTCCCACCATACACACCCCCTTCCCAGACTTAACAGATGTTCCTCTTCTTCCTCTCTTTCTCTCATTCTCCCCTTCCGCGGGTCTATAGTTCCTCTCCATTGTCCCCACTGCTCGTTTTCTTGCACCGTCCATCTATTTACAACAAGCATTATCGTGGTCACCCTCTTCCACATGACTTGGTCTTCTCCCCAATGTTAGATTGTGCCTCAAGCTGGGCTTTTCTTACTATGGTATAGGCGCACCTGTTTCCCACAATAAACTTCGACATCTGAAATCCTGGGAAGCCCAGCGCCACCACCCTGTCCAGTTCATCATCCTCCACACGCCCCCGAGTCCCTCGTGTCCTGCCTAGAGGGCTCTCTTCTTGCGCTCAGTATCTCCCTCGGGAGTGTGTGCCTTTCCCTTTCCCTTTCCCTCTCTCTCTCTCTCTCTCTTTCTCTCTCTTCCTACCTCCCTTTCGGTTATTGGAGTCACAATATAATAGCAGCAGCGGCAGCAGCGGCGGCAGCAGCAGCAGCACAAAAAAAAAGCAACCATCACTGTACACCCCCTCACCCTCTCGGCTGTCCAGGCTCAGATCGCCACTTGTGCCGTCACGTCAGAGACACTCCCCCGCAACCTTCTTTTCTCTCTAAAAGACCCCCACTGCCTGCCCGTCCATCTTTCAAAGAGCCTCTTCCGCACACCCTCCCTCCCCCTTACCCCTTCCCTCCGATCTGTCTGAACCCTATCCTACCTTGCCTGAACCTGTCTGTCTCCGCCAAAAAACATCGGTCATACTGCAATGGCGCTATAGCTCTGCCAGGCCTGATCACTTGGCCGCCGCCGGAATAATTCTTCTGCAGCGTATCCTTCTTCGTCGACCACCACTACTGCCAGCAACAAAAACAATATCTCCTACACCTACACCAACTGGGTGATTAACAATGCTCGACAAGAGGAGCAACGACGGGGCTACATCCGTCCACTACGCCATGAAGACTCCGCATTCGGCTCCTAGGCTCTCGCCTGGTCAGCGATCTTCTCATAGCCATACACATTCGCAGTCCAAACTCGCAGTGTCTGCCGCCAAGAGCCCCAAGCCCTCCACGCCCATCGCATCTCCCTGGATGCCCTATTCGGTTGGCCAGTCGATGCCTCCCCAGAAGCTGTCCCCTGCGAGACAGTCGGAAGCGAGAGCTTCGAGCCCAAACTACTTCGGACTCGTTGTAGAACAGTCGGCCGACCCGAGAGATTCCTCCGCCATGCCTCGAGACAACTGGAGCTCCCCGACCTCGTCCGTCAAGTCGTTTGGCGCCGCCATGCCCAAGCAGGTTCCCATCGACGCCAACCCCGACTACGAGGCCTTCAAGCGCCAGGCCGACCTCAATCGCGGCCTGGGATTCAGCCTCTCCTCTTCTCACTTCCCACAAGCGCCCCCAAACCTCACGACCCTTCGTCCTCGCCCGGCAAGGTGGAACACCCACGCAAGCGACAACGCTTCCGACTTCTCGATACCCCGACTCCCCAAGGAGCGGCCCTTGAGTCGCATGGACGTCGATCAACAGAGCTCGCACGATTCAGCCTACGTCTCGTCCGACTCGAAACGCAACTCGGAGGCGTCGATACAACCACCCGCTGCTTTCAACCTGAATCTGCCGAGATTCGAGTCGCCGAAGCAATGCGTGTCGCCTTTCGAAAGTAGGACAACATTATCCAAGGTCGAAGACCGCCACCCGAGGTTATCCATGTCGGGGAACAAGATTGATGCACCGACGCCCAACAATGCCAAGCCAAATCAATCGCGAGCCGAGACGCTGCCGCCGACCATGGAGAGCGGGCCCTCCTTGATGACGCCCTCGCAACTCAAAGACTTGATCGAGGCCAACGGCTCGGAGAGCGACTTGCTGCTTCTCGATCTCAGAGTATCGCAGCAGTACGCCCAAGCCCGGATCAAAGGCGCGCTCAATCTTTGCATTCCGACGACACTATTGAAACGAGCCACCTTCAACCTGACGAAGCTGCAGAAAACGTTTCAAGACCCTGCGATGGAAGAGCGCTTCTCAAAGTGGAAGTCGACCAAGCATCTAGTTGTCTATGACGCGTACTCGGCAGAGAAGCGTGACGCCGTTTCGTGTATGAACATGGTGAAGAAGTTTACAAACGAGGGCTACATGGGCGGCATGTACGTTCTGCGGGGTGGCTTCAATGCCTTTGCTGATGCGTATCCCGACCTCGTGGATGAAGGATTCCGTGCCGTGGCAAGCGGTGGTGCTCTGGCGGCGACCAATGCCGGAAACCGTCCCGGCATCGCACCCGTCATTGGTGGTGTAATGCTGCCGATGGCACAAAACAACGCCAACCCTTTCTTCTCCAATATTCGTCAAAACATGGACCTTGCCGACGGCGTGGGTCAGCTGGAAATCGCCCGGCCCTCCGGCTTGGAATCACCGACACTCCCCCGATGGCTCAGAGATGCTTCCAAGCCCAACGACCACGGCAAGCAGGTGTCCGAGAAGTTTTTGGGTATCGAGAAAGCAGAGCAAGCACGGATGAAGGCTGCGTACTCCATGTTTGACGGAAGCGAGAAGAACAAGACTGCTCCGCAGCTTTGTGGCATTGAAAATGGCGGTAAGAACCGTTACAAGGATATCTTGCCCTTTGAACACGCCCGAGTGAAACTGCAGGGCCGGCCGGATGGCGCATGCGACTATGTCAACGCTAGTCACATCAAGTCGTCGAGGAGCAACAAGAGATACATTGCTACCCAGGGCCCGCTCCCGGCTACCTTCGAGGTGCGTATTCCCTGCTCACTTTTGCCACACTTCTCATTGACGGCACGCTGACTTGTTGCAGGATTTCTGGTCTGTCGTATGGGAACAGGATGTTCGCGTTGTCGTCATGTTGACCGCCGAGTCAGAAGGTGGTCAGCTCAAGTGCCATCCGTACTGGCAAGGCAGAGATTTTGGCTCAATAAGACTGAAGCCTTTATCAGAAAAGAAGGTCTCGCTGGATTTCGATAAGCATCGCACGAACCAGGGATCGACTGCCCCGTCCGCGGCGGCTGCTGCCGAAGCTGGTCGTCGTCGTGCCAACACAACAACTACCCTGGAAGCAACGAGCACCGGCGCCGCGCCCACACCGGCGCAGGGTGAGACGCCGTATGTCATCATCCGCAAGTTCGCCTTGTCTCACGCCTCCCATCCTTTCGCCCCGATTCGTGAGATCACTCATCTGCACTACCCATCTTGGCCTGATTTCGGTGCTCCCGCTCAGCCCTCTCATCTGCTAGCTCTGGTAGAGATGGCCAATGTCATGCAACGGTCAGCGAGGCCCGTCGACACCTCATCGGTATCTGCTGCCCGAGCATCACCCGAACCTGGCTCTATCGCATGGTATGACGAGCCCGAGATGGACCAGAGGGCAAGGCCAACGCTTGTGCACTGCTCGGCAGGGTGTGGCCGAACCGGTACTTTTTGTACTGTAGACACGGTCATCGACTTGCTGAAGCGTCAGCGACTCGCAAAGACGAACACCAGGCCTGTCAGAAAGCGGGACTCGGATGGTGACATCAAAATGAGCGGACAATCCGAAGAAACGTCTCCTCGCGAAAAGACATTCGACGTCGCCCCTGGCAGCCGTCGCCAAAGCGCTGATGCGCGGCGAGGCTCGCCCGACCAGATCCCGCTCGACACCGCATGGTTGGCAGAAGACAGCGACACCATGGACCTCATCCAAAAGACAGTGGAGGACTTTCGAAATCAAAGACTCAGTATGGTGCAAAGCCTGCGCCAGTACGTCTTGTGCTACGAAACGATTCTTGAATACGTATGGCGGGTGCACGAGAGGAACTCGCCTTCGAACAAGGGCGGAAGAGCTCGGAGTGGAAGCTTGCAGATCAGAGGGGACAACTAATTTCGGCTGGACTAGAGGGGGCGAGCGGGTATGGAAAAGGGTGAATGGAGAATTCGTGCGGAATCATAAGACGATACCCTTATTAATGGTAGAAGCTGCAAGCATCCAGCGGGTAACGGAAACCATCTTGCATTGTGGGTTTGAACGGCAACAGTCAGTAACGGATACACTGGCCCAAGGTATTAGGGCATATGGGCATGAAGTATGGCGTTTAAGCACCTTTGAACTGCATTTTTGTCAACGATGCATGGTTTTGCTCGACATACGTGTCCAATGGGCACCGGCATAATGGGATCGCACCACGGTTGATCCTTGGAATGTATAATAAAAATGACGGCTGAATGACAAGAGAGCATGGGATGGCTGCCTCGATGGGCGGTCCCACTGACTACGATTTCTCCCCTGCCTTTGCTTTTATCTACTGCGATGATGAGGTCGTTGCGAGGAGATGTCCCTGTAAAGTCTGTAAATGTCAGCCTCAACCAGCGTACCTTGCTTGAGCTATGCCAGTCAAGTCGCCCCGTGAGATTCATGGTCCATCTGTCCAATGTGAGCTCCCCTCCCCCCCAAGAGCACCAACTTTGATTTCTACCCATATTTGAGTGACAGCAATGACGGTCATCGCCTCGGGTCAGGGTAGTGACGGGGGAGCCGTTGGGCATCGTGTCCTTTCGAAGTGTCGGAGCAAAAACCACAACGGATGGGTGTGTCACCCGAAACCTCTTGCCGTCTTCCAGCACAAAAAGAAAAGAAAAGGGGGGCAGGATGGCACTTTGGCAGCCTGAAACACCATGAGGCGAGGGTGAAGTCGGACTCTTCTCCGTAGCATAATCGGACGCATCGCCGTGGGACGGCAAAAAAAGTGGGAGAGGGAAGAGAGGTGTGCAAGTCATTGCGGCTGATTCCATGCCAATGTAGTGGTACATAATTAGCCGTACAAGCGCCACTTGCGCGCACCCAAACTGCGCGGACGCTGCTTCCACCGCCGCCACACTTTCCCGCCAGTCCAACTCCCGCCAATCCAGCAAAGATGTAGTCGTTGTTGTTCCTCTCTCTCTCTCTCCCTCTCTGTGTGTGTGTGTATGTGTGTCTCCCTCTGTCTCCCTTTTCTTTCTTCCACCGCCTGCATCCCCCTCCGCGTGCGCTTACTTCCAGAGCTTGCCGAGCGACACCTCCTTGTCGTCGTGCTTGTTGAGAATCTTTGCAGTGGCGAGCTCAAAGTCCTCCTGGGTGACGTGAACTCTGCGCTCGCGGAGGGCGTACATGCCGGCCTCTGTGCAGACACCCTTGAGCTCGGCGCCGGAGCAGCCATTCATCTTCTCGGCGATCTTTGTGAGGTTAATGCCTCTCGTCAGGTTCATCTTGCGGCTGTGAATACGGAGAATGTCGGCGCGGGCCTCGACGGATGGCGGGGGGAACTCGATCTTGCGGTCGATACGTCCGGGACGCAGCAGGGCGGGGTCGAGGATGTCGAGACGGTTGGTGGCCATGATGACCTTGATGTTCTTGGTGGGCTCGAAGCCGTCGAGCTGGTTGAGGAGCTCGAGCATGGTGCGCTGGACTTCCGAGTCACCGCCCGAGGAGCCCTCGACACGAGAGGAACCAATGGAGTCGATCTCGTCCATGAAGATGATGGAGGGGGCGTGCTCGCGGGCCATGACGAAGAGCTCGCGGACCATGCGGCTACCCTCACCAATGTACTTTTGCACCAGCTCGGAACCGGAGACTCTGATGAACTTGCAGTCGGTGTGGTGGGCGACGGCACGGGCGAGCAGCGTCTTTCCGGTGCCGGGGGGGCCGTAGAGCAGGACGCCCTTTGGTTGTGCGATACCGAGCGACTCGAAGAGCTCGGGGTGCTTGAGGCCCAGCTCGATGACCTCCTTGATTTCTTTGATCTGCTGATCCAGACCACCAATCATATCGTACGTGCTGTCGGGGACCTTCTCGACCATCATGAGGGAGACGAGGGGGTCGACGGAGGAGGGTAGCATCTTCTCGAGCTTGTAGCTGTCGGACAGCAGGGTTACCCGCTTGCCGACGGTGAGCTTTGTGATGTCGACATTGTCCGAGACGTCGACGACTGCGAGTGGGTTAGTTAGTGTAGGAAGGCGGGACGGGGGCGGATTGCGTCGTGGGCAATGGCGAGTGACGTACCGTATTTGCCTTCGGGATGCACCTTGACCAGGACCTTTTTCGTGCTCATGACCTTGACGACCTCGCCGACGTAGGAACCGGGCTGCTGCAGCAAGCCCAGCTCTTCACGCAGTAGCCTCACGCGGGAGTTGTAATCGTTTCTTTGGGCTTCGAGGCGGCGGAGGACTGCTTGACCCTTGAGGATCTCGAGCTTCATGGCCTCGATCTTGTTCTGATAGTAGCTGTCGAGCGCCATTGTGACGGATGCCCCGAGGGTGAGAAAACGGGCAGGAAAGTTTGTAGTTGCCTTCGCTTTGGGGGGGTGGGAATCGTGATTCGGGGCGTTGCAGAGGGCAGGGGAGCAATTCAATCGGGTCGTCGAGGGCGGGGTTTGCGGTGGTTTGATGGCTGATGTTGCGGGGGTTGTTGGGAGGGTCGTCGTGATGGAAGCAGCTTGTCGTGGCGGGAAGCTCGCAGATGGGTTCCGGAGTGACAGGGCTGGAGGTCTGGCTGGCTCCGTGGGTCGGTCAGTCAGCCGTAGGCAAACGACGGTCGACGCGTTCACCTGGCCGGGATCACGTGATGCAACTGATGGTCGGATTGGCGACGATACGGGAGCTTGAGCTCGGGCCAGTCGGGAGGCGGATTAAGTGATACTCCGACCCCGGTCTTCTTCTGGAAGGGCTAACTGGTGGTGGTTCCATGTGCTCAAGTTCCCTGTAACTCTGTTGCTGTTGCATGCCTGTTGCAATGAAAGGTGCGGAATGCAAAGTGACGTTTTCTTCTCCCAGTTGGGAAAGTGGAGCGCAGCACGAGGTCAGAGCACATGTTGCGCACCAGTACGTTGAGGGGGGGCATCCGTGATATCGAATCATCATCACCATCATCAACATTAGGACGCGGCAGAGACAACGTTTGGGGTGACGCAGGCTATAACTCTGTATAGCGACGCATCGCGCATGTGGTGGGCCTCCCCCCCTTTCGGCACAAGGGGCACAGGGGCAGGAAAAGAAGAGGCGGCGAACACTGCACTGACAGGAGGGGAGAGGAGACGAGACGAGAGAGAGAGGGTCTCAGTTCGCGTGTGGCGGCTGATTGAGGTTGCACCCTGATTCTGAGGCAATCAGACGCTAGGCCGATTGGGGCGGGAGCTTGGTTCGCTGTTGCTAGGTCTGGGCCATAACACACGATAATCATCCATGTTGTTGACCGCCGGCGCAACGTCTCCGTAGTGGGCTCTGGGTCAGAAGAGCTCCACAGCACCTTCGCGGACCTACCTAGGTTAGGTACCTTACAATCATCCGCGGAAGATCAAGAGATGGCAACACGGTAAAAGGGACGTTGGAGACGTCCATGGACGGGAAATCAAACAGGGCCCTTCCGTCGTCCCTGTTTTCCCGCCAGATCTTTCTTGGACGGTGGACAAAACTGTAAGTATCCAACATCAGCGACAAGTCACACCGTGGCACTTGCTACCGCCATCACCCACCCATACCTACCTAGATAGGCACCTAGGTAGGTAGGTAGGTAGGGCAGGTACTTACCTATGGTACGGATGCACACCCCATACTTTGCCCCAAACTTCTCCCCATACTCGGTCAACAGCATCTTCCATGTCGTTCCGTGCATCCAAACATCATATCACAAAGGGGTGCACATGACCGCTATTCGCAGATGCAACTCGGAGACAATCCGGTCAACAGCGGACAAGGCCCGAGTCAGACTACAAATCTGGGGGAGGCCAAACATTCCAGCAGCTACACCCCTACCACCTGCCTGCCTACCTCAGGTAAGGTACCTATCCATGCAGTAAGACAAAGTACCGATCTAACTATCTGAGGTGACTCAGGTACATACCTACCTTCCTTACCTTGGTACCTTGCTTGCGTGCACTACAGCGTCGCATCGTCCATCTGTTTACTACCACCACCACCACCACCACCACCACCACCAGCATCCCGAGAATACTTAGATGATGGATGGATAGGGTAGACCGAACAATAATGTCTTGCGCCGCCGCACAGGAATGGGCAAGGCGAGACCTCACTCTCCGTTCCAGTACCTACCTACCTACCTACCTACCTACCTAGCAGAGTCTGACCATCTCGTCATGCCCCTCCTAAAACTCTCGTATCCTTCTTCCAGTCCTGTGCTTGTTTGTGCCTGTCTGTCTGTGTTGTTTACAATACCTTCCTTCCTTCCCACCTACCTACTCTTACGCTGCCTTCACTTTCCATTCCCGAGTTAAGTGCGGCTTTGGCCAACTAAGTTCCTCCTCGTTTCCGCTCAGCAAACCTTGGCCACCCCCGACCTACACCTACCTGCCCGGGGCCTCGACACCGACTCGACCGGAACAGCCCAATACGGATACTTGGGCTCTCCGAGGAATCCTCAAATCCCACCTCGAACCTAACCTCATACACAACAACGGCAACCCCAACCCTCGACTTCTTGTTTCTCCTCTCCTCTCTTTCTCTCCACCTCCTTCTCTTTCTCTCTTTCTCTCTCTCTCTCCCCCTCTCTCACACACACACACCCCGCCGGTTCGCTAGGGAAACGCATAGCGTCCAACACAGGAATTCAAACGTCCAAAGCCACGCGCGCATACGCCTCACACGTCTTTGGCGTGGTGCGCCTTGCTACTTGCTCGCCGTCTTGTGCCGTCCGCACTAATAACCCACATCTCCGACGCCTTGCTAATCTCCTCCACCCATCTCTTCTCACCCCCCCCCTCCCTTTAAAGACTCCATCGTCCTCCCAAAACCTTCGCGCTCTATCGTCGCCCTATCGTTGTCGCCCGATATGGATCCCTCTACCGGGCCGGGCACAGCCGCCCACGAGTCCCACGATAGCTCGACCACCGCCTCGCCCACCGATACTCGTCATCAACCCACAAGGTTTGACTCCTATGTCGCGTCCCGCGAAGACGGTTTGTCCGAAAGTTTCCAGTCTTTCCAGTCCACCGACACGGTGCGGAGGCGCCCGGAAGGTGGCTATGGTACGTACGACCGACCCGCTGTTGCATGCCCAGAAACTCAATACGACTTGACCGTCCGAGTTGCCGAGTTTACACCACAGAAAATCCTGGCTGACATCAACCCCCCTTCCCCCCTTTGCGCGTTTGCAGGCTCCATACATACCCAAGGTTCCGGTTCGCAATACCTGGGCGAATCCTCGGCCCACGACCGTTCTCATTCTCGCTCCACCCAAGCTACCCGATCGCCCATGATAGGCCCCGAACGCCCCAAAGCCTCCAAATCCCGAAAGCCCCCAATGCCCCGTCGAATCTCGACAAACCCATCGGCGCCTCATCGCGGCGAGGTCTTCTCGGCAGACGACGATATTTACGAGGTCGAGGCAGACGCCGCCGAACGTCACCAAGGCCAACGCGGTACCACCTATGGCACCCGCCGCCGACCTCAGCTGGCGACGACCATGTTGCGCGTGCAGTCGACCCACAGCGAAAACATCCAAGACGACGGCGACGACGACGGCGACGACGACGGGCCACAGACCCCCCGAGCCGAGGAGAACGTACCCCAAGAGGAGGAGCGCGACGCCTCTGTAGAACTCGACGAGGAGGATATCGGAGTCGAGTCGGACGGCGATGTGAGCGACGCAGAGAGCTTCACACTCAAGGACCGCCAGCAGGCCATCAACCAAACGCATCCCTTTGGTATCAGATTGTGGAAGCCTGCCCTGTACAAGAAGGATCGTTCGGTGCAGAAGAATGCCGAGGGCGACATTCACTCGACCCCTGGTGGCAGGGTACACAGCTGGCTTCTCTTCTTCAATCTCCTCTGGACATTGCTGTTTGGCTGGTGGATGGCGGCCTTCTCGGCGCTCGGCGCTGCCGTGTGCTTCCTGTTCGCCGCGACCCCGAGTGGCAGGGAATACGGCAGAGTCCTCTGGGGACTGGCCGCCTATCTGTTCTATCCATTCGGCAAGTTGGTCCGTCTGGAGCAGGATGAGGCCTACTTGCACGAGGATCAGGGCGAGGGACGGAGCATATCCGAGTATGAGCAGTGGCAGAACGGAGACCTGGAATACGGCCGCCTTTTCTTTGGTCCGGAAGGCTCCGAACGCAACCGATCGATTGTCGGCCGCTCGCGTAGGAGCATCGACTCGGAGCCGAGCGAGACGGACAGCCTCCTGGGCCTCTCTCGACGCGGCGACCGAAGCCAGACACCGCCGCAGACCAAGCGCCGACTCTTTGGAAGAGGCCAGTGGAACATTGGACGCGTCGTCTTCTTCCTGTTCTTCTACCTGCTGATCTCCCCGTCGCTGATACTGGTTTCCCTCATCTGCTGGTTCTTTGTCTTTTCCATCCCCATGGGTAAGGTCACCATGCTGCTGTTCGACCAGCTGCGGCGGCACCCCTTGGCGCTCTCTTTCGAGGCCGACATGGTGCTCGCCCGTACTGCAGACACGCCGCAGTCCTCGATCCTCTTGTGCACCTACCGCGCGGTTGGCATCAAGTACTGGAAGTACACCATCGACGGCACCAACGTCTTCTTGATCAATCTCATGGGCGTCGTCTTCTTCGTCATCTTCGACTGGCTGGTTCTCGACAACGTTCTCCACCTGGATCTCTTCATCACCTCGCCTGCCTTCCTCTTCATTGCCGGCCTGTTCTCCATCGTTCCGCTCGCCTACTTCATCGGTCAGGCTGTCGCCTCCATCTCGGCGCAGTCATCCATGGGAGTCGGCGCCGCCATCAACGCCTTCTTCTCTACCATTGTCGAAGTCTTCCTCTACTGTGTCGCCCTTGATCAAGGCAAGGGTCAGCTCGTCGAGGGCAGTATCGTGGGGAGCATCTTCGCGGGCATTCTTTTCCTCCCTGGCCTGTCCATGTGTTTCGGCGCCATCAAGCGCAAAACGCAACGGTTCAATGCCAGATCCGCCGGTGTCACTTCAACGATGCTGCTGTTCGCCGTCCTCGGCGCTTTCGGCCCTACGCTCTTCTACCAAATCTACGGCACCCACGAGCTCAACTGTCTGGACTGCGTCAGCCATGGCGGTATCGGAGGTGGACTGTCGCCTGTCGGCGACGGGCGTGACTGCAAGCGATGCTTCTTCTCCCAGACTCCAGCCCTGAACGACCGATTTTACCTCGAGGCTGTTCGCCCCTTTTGCTACTTCTGCGCCACATTGCTGTTCCTTTCCTACATCGTGGGCCTGTGGTTCACCCTGCGAACTCACGCAGCCGTCATCTGGAACTCGGAGATTGACGAGAAGAAACACGAAGAGGCACACGCTCATGCCGCCAGGCAGTCGGGGCTTCACTCGTTCGCCGAGACCACTGGCACCTCCGTCGACGTCCGCGACTCCCACCTCTACAAGCGCATTCTCGGCCAGTCGCTGAAACAGGTCGGTCTCGCGACAAAGGGCGACGACGTTTCCCGCCATGAATCCTTGACCGGATTGGGACTGAACCCCGGCAACGGCAGCGTCAGCACCCTGCACGTCGTCCCCCCCAAGTCAAGCGGCAGCGACACGGTCCGCTCAACCGTTCACATCCCCGGATTCTCCGAGGCGGAGAACAACGCCCTCGTCCGCGAGGTTGCAGAAATGGCCGCGACCGCAGCCACCATTGCCGCGCGGGAGCGGATGCCTCGCAGAACCTCGGCACAGCCCGGGGCCTCGAACGTGAACACTCCTCGCCCCCTTGCTCTGCGTACCGCCACAGTACACGAGAACGAGGATCTCGCGGTTGCCAGTACTGCGCAGGTGCCCCACGGTGGCCATGACGCCCCCAACTGGAGCCGTGGCAAGAGTGCCATCATTCTCATGGGAGCTACTGTGCTCTACGCCGTCATCGCCGAGATTCTGGTCGACACCGTCGACGTCGTTCTCGAGGGATTCGCCATTGACGAAAAGTTCCTGGGCATTACTCTCTTCGCCCTAGTCCCTAACACGACTGAATTCTTGGTGAGTTGGAGATCTGCTATAATCCACCCGAGATATCTACTAACGTGTTTTTTTCCCCCTTCAGAACGCCATCTCCTTCGCCATGAACGGCAACATTGCACTGTCGATGGAAATCGGTTCTGCTTACGCGCTTCAGGTCTGCCTGCTCCAGATTCCGGCGCTAGTGTTTTACTCTGCGTTTTGGGCGACCGTGGAGGGTGTCGAGGACGTGGGCGCGCACACCTTTGCACTCCTGTTCCCTCAGTGGGATATGGTGACGGTCATCATCTGCGTCTTTCTGCTCAGCTACATGTACGGCGAAGGAAAGAGCAACTACTTCAAGGGTAGCATTCTGTTGTTGAGCTATCTTGTAGTTGTCGTGGGCTACTACTTGTCAGGCTTCACCGAGGACGGCATGAGCGCGAACCGTTTCGACGTTATGGGCGCCGACGGACAGTACTCGTCTTTCAAAACGATCGGCCGTCGCCTCAACGGCGCCGTTGTCCAAGGATAGGGAGAGGCTTTTTTGACGCTTTTGATAGGAGAGAGATGGACGATGATGGGGTTCATGATACCCGAAGCGCACCTAATGTTCAATTAAGCACGTATCGAATTGGTTGAGTTGATGAGGGCGGAAGAAGTAGGTGGTCTGGGCCGAGAGCAGCTTTGGCATCCGATTGTCCGATAGCGGACACGACACTGCACATTACACTAGTAGTTTTATTTCCTCAAGCAGGCGGCTACCACGAGACGCTGACGGTGTTATGGAGAAGAACACGTAATACCTAGGTAGATTACCCTTTGGTTTGACGGCGGCTCGTTGGGAATTTACATGCTTATAATTGTACCTTTCGGACCATGACCCTTTGTTACCTGTCAGTGCCGACATAGGACGCGGGGTTCTCTTTAGCGACTTGCATATGCCAGGCAGCACTTGGTTCTGCCCGAGTGTATCCGTAAGTCTGTACCGAAGGCGCATAGGTACGCCATCTTTTGTGGAAAGGGGGGGGGCATAGGACGATCATCGTCATGACTTGGCCGAGTAGCACAAAAGCAGGAACAACAAAAGCAAACCAAACGGGAAGTAATCTTGGCTACAGGGGGAACCAGGTATGTATGTCTCTTTACGACCGAGAGAAGAAATTATCCTAGCAAGCGGCATCAAGGTCACGCAGCCGGGAAGAGGAGGTCGGAATCGAAATCCGATTGCTCCTGGAGGCGGTGGGGGTCACATTCAAAAAGCTTCATTCAGTATCGGTGACATATCTGTGATGCAAGTTGGCGCAATAGAAACCATATTCCCCCCCATTTTATGGAGTACGTCGAGTCTTGATGTGTCCATGACGACGGCACCACACCGTTAAAGGGAAAAAACACAATTCATTGGTTCTGCTGTAGACACATATTTCTCCTTTGGTGGTAGCGGCGGCATGACTGCGTGTTGAGAAGAGTCGCGGGGCATGGAAACCAAGGTAGGTACTTAGGTAGTACCAGCGGGCACGATGGCCCTTGCCATTATATCAACGCCGCCCTCCCCCGCCTGATCTGGGGTCAAAAGCCACTGGCCTCGAATTAGTTTTGCCTGCTTCTCGTATAGTGGCCTTACCATCAAATCGATCGGTTCATCATGGCTCCCGCTGAGCCGCATGCCATCCCCTTCAGGGCCAAGGGCAAGATTCCCGAATTCAAGGAAGAGAGGGAGGGCTGGAAGGGCTATATTGAGTGGGAGAAGTACCCCGAGAAGAAGAAGCAGGTTGAGGAGATCATGGCCCAATATGACTTTCCTTTGGTGAGTGGATTCATCCGTGATACTTTGCAAATCATGGGTTCATGATCGTTCATGCTAATACCAGTCTCAAGCCACCTGAATACCAACTTCGACCGCTGCCCGACACCAACCCTATCCTCACAGGTGAACGGTGGAAGCAGTATCACTATGCCGTCGGACTGGGGCACCTCACCGACATCAGCTGGGACATTGTCAAGAAGGAAAAGGCCGAGGACATGACCCACGTGCTGCAGTTCCCGTACAACGGCGAACCCCCGCGTGTAAGTGACCATGGGCCCCTCCCCCCTTCCAGAGCCGTAGCGAACAAAGCTGACGACGGCCCGTAAAGCAACGCCTCGTCGAGAAGGAGTTCACCGACAACAAGGATCACTTTGTCCGCAACCACGGCGGCATCCCCGAGATCGACGAGGACAAGTACACGCTCGACATGACGGGCCTCGTCAACAACCCCCAGACTCTCACCCTCCACGACCTCAAGACCAAATTCCCGCACCAGAGCAGCGTCGTGTCGCTCCAGTGTTCCGGCACCCGCCGCATCGAGCAGATCGCGCAGTACCCCGGCGACGGCGACGAGCTCATCAACGCCCCCTGGGCCGAGGGCGCCATCGGCACGGCCCGCTGGACCGGCGTCAGCCTGAAGAAGGTGATCAAGTACTGCGGCGGGCTCAAGGAGGGCGCGGGCCACCTCGAGTTCTTCGGCGCCGACACGTACTTCAAGAAGGGCAAGGTGTACAACTACGCGGTGAGCGTACCGTGGCGCAAGGTGAAGGCGAACGAGGTCCTCCTCGCGTGGGAGATGAACGGCGAGCCGCTGCCCAAGATCCACGGCTTCCCACTGCGGACCGTCGTCTTCGGCTACATCGGCGCGCGGAGCACAAAGTGGCTGACCGAGGTCCGGGCCATCCCGCACGAGAGCGCGGGGCCGGTGCAGCGGCGCGAGTACATCTACTACACGCCGCAGATCGGGAAGCAGAACGTAAAGTACAGCAACGGCTTCTCGATCCAGGAAATGCCCGTGTCGTCGGCCATCATGACGCCCAAGGACATGGACCTGATCGTGCACGACGGCGCGGTGACGCTGCGCGGCTGGGCGTACTCGGGCGGCGGGCACTGGCCCGTCCGGGTCGAGGTCAGCTCCGACGGCGGCTCCGTGTGGTACGAGGTGCCGTACGACAAGATGACCAAGAAGTACTTCCACGCCTGGAGGCTCTGGGAGATTGAGATGCCGGTCGACGCCGAGGGCTGGCTGGAGTTCTGCGTGAGGACGTGGGACAACTCGTGCAATACGCAGCCTACCTATGTGCGGTCTGCTTGGTGAGCGCCCCCTCCCCCCCCCCCCCTCCCCCTCCTTTGCTCCTTTCTGTTCCCATACCCTTCATTCCCATCCTTTGTCTGGTCCGAGAGCGAGGCTGGAGGAGAAGGAGTTGCTGACGACGACATAGGAACTGGGACCTCCACGTCACGTCCTCGTGCCACCGCATCAAGATCTACAGCATGAACCGCTCGCGGCCCGCGACGGCTGCCAGGCTGAAGGAGCTCGAGGAAAAGGGGAGCCCCGTTGTTCCGATTACGCTCCCCGTCCAGTTCGACCTGGAGTCGGACGAGGAGTATGAGAGGAACATGGCGGCGCAGGGCGGCCGGGATCCGAGGGAGTGAGAGGGGGGGGGGGGGGATGTGTTTGGTGGACGGAAGACACTCGTGCCATTCGCTTTTTTGCACAGGTTGATGGTTTGCAGCTCTAATGGTACAAATTTTATGGCCCTAGCCTTGCGAAAGCCTCTGCATTTCGACTACATCCACCTGTCCTATCTTATTGATAGTTTGGCATCGGTCTTGATGATGACCCAGGTTGTCGACGCGCTGCAATGGATCCGTTTGAGACCCAGTCAGTCTCCCAACAAGATTACATACCAAAGCAAGTCCGCCGCTTCTTCTCTGTTCAAAGACCCATCCAGTCCCCATTCTCGCCCCCGCCTATGCCTTCAAAACCCGGCGCGTACCCGTTCCCGAACATGGCCGAGAACTCGTCGAGGGCTGGTGGCATCGGCGACAGGCTCCCGTCAAGGCCGAAGAACGGCATCGCGGGCGGTAGTGACGCCGTGCCCTGCCGCCTCGCCCCGGGGGGGACGTGTCCGCCATGAGCCTGGGCTCCGCGCCCAAACACGGCAGGGTACGGCGGGATGGGCAGCGCCGCATCGAGGCCCCTCTCGGTCCTCGCGTCCTGCGGCGGCGCGTCCGTCTTCCACAGCATCTCCCACTTCTTGAACCTCGCGTAGTCCGACTCCTTGGCGGAGCCGGAGGAGTCGTCGGCCGTGTCCAACCTCGAGATTGCGCGCTCAAAGGCCTCGATCAGCGACATCTCGGACTTTGCCGACTCGCCGCCCGCCGACATCTCTTTGAGCATCGCCATGCCGCCCCTCAGCGCGTCGCGCAGGCGGTCCGTCTTCCTCTGGAGGCACTGCGTGATGATGACGAGCAGCGCGGCGCGGCAGGAGCTGAACTCGGTGTACGACGCCCTCGCGAGGCCGACGCTGCCGCGGAGCAGACGGCACGTCTCCACCACGCACAGCGCCGCGTCGACGCAGTCCGCGACCAGGACCGAGCGGGGATGGGTCTTGCCCGTCGAGCTGCTCGTCCGCGGCGGCGGGGCCGAGTCCGCGGGCGAGCCGGACGAGCTCGCGGCGCTGCGGGCCGAGTCCCGGGGGAAGATGAAGGGGCGGCCGGCGAACATGCGCACCAGGCAGTACTCCAGCCTCAGGTGCATGGTGGGCCGGAAGACCTCGGCGCCCGGGGCAGGGTCCTTGCGAAACGTCGTCTCCGGGAGGCTGTTCCACCAATTGTGCAGTTGGGCCTTCATCTCGACGAGCCTGGCCATGCCTTCGGGTATCTCGTGCTTTTCGTACGTCTTGAACAAGGAGCTATGGATGAGGGTCAGATGGTGTGCACTGGCGAGGAAGAGAGAGAGGGGTGTGAATGATGACAAACATCTGATGGGCTATTCGGCTCAGAGCGTTGTTGAGCTGTAGTGTTGCCAACATGTGTGCCGTGTTGGGCGGTGCAGACACTGGCCAGATATCTGTGCGATCTTCTGGCAGCTCTGCGTCGACATCGCTGGCCGCGATGGATACCGGCCGGCCGTGGAATATGCCAATGCGCCTACGACGAGTTAGTTAGCACAAAGTGGACTAGACTAGACCCCTCTGCGGGCGGGGGAGGGGGACGTTTCGCACTTCTCGGTGGTATAGGCGGTCCACCACACCCGGTTCCTCGTCTCACGGATGACGGGATCAATGGCGTCCCCGGGATACTTCCGATGCATCCCGTTCTGGATCGCCAGCTTGACTGCCAGGTTCAGATAGACGTAGGACAGGCCCGAAGCATCGAGCGGCAGCGTATACAAGCCTATCAGAAGACACGCCTGGACGCTTTCCAACGACGATATCGTGATGACGTCCGGGACCAGTCGGCACGCCTGCTGGTAGAACATGATACCGATCGTGTCCTCGGAAAAGGGGCTCGAGCCGACAGCGGCACTGGGGGGCCCGCCGTTCTCGTCACGGGAATCCAGGTAGGCGTATTGCGTCCCGATGGCGAAGACGATGAGGATCATGCACACGGTGCCGACGTCCCGCCGCGTGAGGGAGGCCGGGTTCTCGTAGACCAAGTCGAGCTTCTGGTTCAGCCAGTGCCGCTCGACGTAGAAGTAGCTGGTCTCGGCGTGGTTGAAGAAGGCGTGGACCAGGAAGTCGGCGACGTAGCGCGGCGGCAGGGAGGACAGCGAGGACGCGGCGTTGGAGGACGACTGCAGTTCCTCCGGGCGGTAGTACTCCTTGAACTGCGTCTTGGGGCCGTCCGGGGCGTCCTGGGGCAGATGGTCAGCAAGCCTTATCTCTTCCCCCGATAAACGCGGCTCACGATCGGGACCCCCCCCTTACGTTTACACACTGCTCGATCCACTGCTTTATCCTCATGGAGAAGTTCCAGTGCGAGAACTCGCCCGAGTAATCTGTTCCAAAGTCAACACATGGCACATCCCCACTCCGGACCGAGGTCGAGCTATTTGGGGGGTCACGCTCTTACGTGTGATGTTGTTCTCCAAAGGCTGCACCGTGATCTCGTCCACTTTGAAGGATTCCGAGCTTTGCGATTGCACATCTGCCTCGGCGCCGGCCTCGGGCTTCATGGAAACGTCGGCTTCGGGCCCGGCCCTGCACGCCTCCAGGCCGGCAGGTCCCTTCTCGACAGATTCGGTCAGGGTCTTGAGCGTCTGGGCATCCAGTGTGCTCTTGCCGGTATAGTGCGCCAGCAACCGCTCCATGTGACTCATCCTCTGTCTCAAGTCAGAATCCGCATGGCGCGGGGGTTGCGGTCTGTGGGATTCCGCGAGGGCCTGGTCAGCCATGTGTTGGCGCAATCAATGGGATCTATACATGGCTTCGCATAAAACGGAGGGGGCTCGAGGGGGGAAAAAAAAAACTAAAAAAAAAAAAAAACTACCTTGCCGTGGCCTCGGACCCGGGCTCATCTCTGGTGGTGGTGGTGGTGGGCGTGAGGAACTCACACTGCCGGCGCAAGCGGGTGCACCGGCGACAGGGGACTCCTCCGTCGCATTTTTCTTTCAGTCTCCGGCATCCGTCGCAGCTAGAACCGGGTCAGCACGGGGACAGCTTCTCATCGACGAAGGGCGGGGGGGGTCATCCTACGCTCGAACTGCACGCTTGCGCTCCTTGTCGGCGACACGGCGCTGCTTGTGTCGTTGCAGACGCAGGCTGTCGTCGGGATCCATGCGGGTAGGTAGGTAACAGTAGGGTTCGGAAGTACGATAGCAGATAAGCAGAGACAGGCACGTTGATGATCAGGCACGCGGCTCGGCGGACGGCGCCGATCAACCAGGACAGCCGAGAGCCCGGGCCCGGTTCGGTGGAAGGGAGGGGAGGGTTCTTTGCCGGCCAATGTGGTGTGGCTTGACCCTTGACGGTGGTAAGTTCAGGTCGGCAGTCCGGTCTGGACTCCCCCTCTCTCTCTCTCTCTCTCTCTCTCTCTCTCTCTCTCTCTCTCTCTCGGCGTCTCGTTGATCCCTTGCAGTCCCACGGTGCAGGGCGGGCAAGGTACGGATATGTGGGTGTGGATAAGGTGATTTGAGTTGAACGATTTGTGTGGTGGCTTCAGAAGTTTAGAGAGGAGGGGGTGGGCTTGGGACATGGCAGAATTTCGGCCAAAACCCGCGCCTCGGCCGGGGACCGGAACACTACATAGTCATAGACTCATAGTTGTAGACTGTTATGACCCGCCCTGGCCCAAAAAGACGCGGGGAGAGCCGGCCATATCCTGGTCGAAAAGAGTGTGCATCGGACACTGATCCTTGAACCCGGAGACCTAGGATTGTTTGACTTGTTTGACTGCTGGATGGTTCAACGACACCTATTTCCACGGGGGACTTGGGCGAATGGTCCAGCGAGAGATACTTCCGCTCGATCCTCGCTCTAGGCAGTGATTAGACATCTGGATCATGTTGGACAAGCCTGTGGAGTGGCCACGGAAGAGACACGATTACGCCGCACGATTGCGAGATCCTTGCTCGGTGGGAAAACCCCCAAATTCTAGTGTGACGCGTGAATTCTGCAATAGCAAACAACCCTGGCTTCCACCTGGCTTCCATGCAACCGGGAATATCCAATGCTACCTTGCGTACGGGACGGCTGGAACCGGCAGATAAACTCAGGTGGACATCGGCTGCGTTCCTCCGCCCAGGCCCGGGCGGAAGACAGACTGCATTTCACAGACTTGGGAGTCCGAGACCGGAGGCAGATTAGACGGGACCGGCATTTTGCCGGTCCTTACTCTTGACCTCCGCAAAGGACAAATCGTTGACTCCTGGCCCGACCAGCTTCCTATGGATTAACTGATCAAGCCAGTGACGAGTTGAGCGCCAAGACTAATGTCGTTCGCACTGACCGTAGTGAGATATTCGCGTCATCAATGTCGATTACTGTTGTATTTCCCGAGGCTCATGATTGTCCCATCACGTCGCTCAACATTCTGCAATCCAACTTGCTGAACAAGTGTTATTGAAAAGGCCTCGCCCCGTTTTTCACGCTGTAGTCATTCCTGCCATTATGATATCTATGCAAAACGCCCTCGGAATAAGACCAGCCACTCTCGGCCTGCCTTGAGAGCCAGAAAGCCCATGCTATGCCATCCGTTTTCTGTTTTCCGTTTTTGACTCCTTGCCTCGCCCCGATTTAATATTTACCAAGATGAAAACGTCTTCTCAAATGCCGAGATCAAAATAGGAACTGCAAATCTTGTCAGAATGGAATCTTGGGACGCAGCGGCGTCAATGACTTACTGTGAGCCTCTTCGAAGATGAGCATGGGCCGAAGTCTGATGGTCTCCTTGCCGCAAGCGCCAATGTTGACGCCGAGACGCTTCATTGAGCTCGTCACAGCCGCCGCACTCTGCGTGTCGAAAGCGATGTAGGTTCTGTGACATGTGTCAGCGAGGAATGCTCTGATCCGAGGCGTCAAGTGTGGCTTCACTCACCCCTGTCCCTTGCCGCGCAGGTTCTGAACGTGGTCGGGGTACTTTTCGGCAAGCTTCTCCATCTCGGAGTAAAGAACCTCTCCAACACGAGCCTATCAAGATGTTAGACAAAAAGGTCAAACGGTCAGAGCAGCACCCATACAGTTTGCTCGACAAGGTTCTTGTTGCGAATCTCCTCAATCACGGCCTTGCAGACAATGACACGGGCAGCGTCACCAATCCAAGTGTTGAACTGACGGTAGGCCTTGTCGGGGACCAGCATGCGGTCGCCGAAGAAATAACCGGCAGTCTGGGCCTTCTTGGAAAAGGTGACGATATCGGGAGGGGAGGTGAGGTTCCAGTGCGCGTGCCCCCAGAACTTTCCAGTCGCACCGAAACCTGTAGCTAATGTCAACACACCTCTCGGAATCGAATGGCAACACACCCCGGAAGATGAGCTCACCAGTCTGGACCTCGTCGACGATCATGACGACGCTGTGCTTCTTTGTGATGTCGCGAAGGCCCTGGAAGAAAGCCGGGGACGCGTGGTTGTCGCCGCCCTCGGACTGGATAGGCTCAACGATGACGGCAGCAACGGGGCAGTGCCAGCCTTGGATCAGCTTCTCGACCTCCTCCAAGCAGCGCTTCTCCTCGGCCTCGTTCTCGGCAGCGTGCTTCTCGAGGGGGTACTTCAACGCGGGGAAGGCGGCCTGGGGCCAGTTGAAAGAGGGTATGTCGAGCTTGTGAACGGCCTTTGACCGGGTGGTGGACAAGCTGCCGAAGCCCCGGCCGTGGAAAGAGTTCCTGAAGCTGAGAATGGCGAGCTCGGGAGAGCCGGGAGCGGTGTTGTTGAGGCAAGATTCAACCTCCTCGTTGGACCACTCGGCCTCGCCACGCTCGCGGCGACGGTAGAGCATAAAGGCGGCCTTGTAGGCCAGCTCGTTGGCCTCGGAGCCGGACTGGGCGGTGAAGATGTGGTTCAGGCCCTCGGGAGCCGCCTTCATCAGACCGTCCTGGAGGAGGTCGTGCCAGAACGACGAAGGAAAATTGCCAATGGCGGGTCTGTTGACAAGGGCCGAGATCATCTCGGGCGACTTGGCAGCCTCGATGAGAGCGGGGTTGTTGTAGCCGACCGGGATGGAGGCGATCTGGGAGTAGCTGCCGGGCAGGGTTAGCGAGCTGCGGGCCGGATATACGGCCAGGGTATGATCGGCGGGCTTTAAGGGGGGGGAACGTACACATCGAGATACTTGTTGCCGTCGACATCCACGATGCTGGAGGCCCTAAAGTCAGCGTCAATCCATTGACTGAACAGCGGCGATGATGCATACTAGTTTCCAGAGCTCTTCTCGTAGTCGACGACGAAGTACACAGCACGGGCGTCGAAGAATGCGTCAAGCTTCTTCGCGCTCGCCTTGGACATGGGTCCAGGCACCTCCGTGGTGACCGAGTGCTCAATGACGGCTGGCATTGTGACTTTTGATGTTCTTGTGGTCTTGGATCTCGGGAAACGGATTGCGCTGCAAGACCTCTTGTTTGACTGTTGAGGGGGAATTCAGTGTTCATCGTCAAGAGTTGGGAATCGGGTATTTATCGTCCGAGACCGTCATCCGCTAGCTTTCCATCTGTCTGTCCCTCACGACCGGGAACCGAGGACGAGCCGGCCGACTCGGGACCGGCCCCACCCGGGCAAGAACCGGAACCATCATCTCTCCATGGACACGATCGTCATCACACGCCGCGTTGAAGAGTTTCTGGTGGCCGCACTATCATTTTTTTTTGTGGAAATTGGTTCCAAAACCTCACAAAGTGGCAACGCATTGCTATGTGTCAAACAACCCCCACAACATGTCACACTCCGGGTCCCGGGCCGGTTCCACTGAACTCAAAGATCACCCCCGCACCGGCATCAACAGGCAGGGCCATGTTGCACCAGAAGTATCGCCCATCTCGACGCCATCATGGGACGCTCATATAAACTGCAGCCCGCATGAGGATTTCGAGCTCGCCATGGCAGACCTTGATCTGACAGACCACTTTGCTGCGGCCACGATCAAATCGAGGTACACTACTCAACTCTCATTCGCAATGGCTTCGGGCGCACACCGGGTGAGTCTCTTATCTGATACCAGCAGAGAAGCGGGTCGAGGTTGACTCCCAACGCAGTTGAAGGATGCTTCGCTGCTGAAGACAGCATGCTACGTGAACGGGCAATGGGTCGGTGCAGCGTCTGGCAAAGTCTTCTCTGTTGAAAGTGAGTGCGGCCGCTCGCCATCTTTGTAGCGGATCGAGGCTCACAGGCAGACAAAGACCCCTCTACTCTTGCCGAGGTGGGCAAATGTCCCGAGTTCGACGACGAGGACACCGAGGCCTCCATCCTGGCCGCCCACGATGCCTTCAAATCCTACCGCAAGACGCCGGCGCGGGCCAGGGCGCGGCTGCTGAGGAAGTGGTACGACCTCATGACGGAGCATGCCGAGGACTTGGCCACCATCATCGCTCTCGAGAACGGCAAGCCCGTGGCCGACGCAAGGACGGAAGTCGCCTACGCCGCGTCCTTTTACGAGTGGTTCTCGGAGGAAGCCCCGAGGATCTACGGCGACACCATCCAGGCGAGCAACCCCGGCTGTCGGCTGGTGACCCTCAAGGAGCCCATCGGCGTCTGCGGTCTCATCGCGCCCTGGAACTTCCCCGCCGCCATGATCACGCGCAAGGTCGGCCCGGCGCTGGCTGCGGGCTGCACCGTGGTGGTGAAGGCGCCCGCCGAGGCGCCCCTGACGGCGTTGGCCCTGGCGGAGCTCGCGCACAGGGCGGGGGTCCCCGCCGGCGTGGTAAACGTCATCACGGCCTCGGACAACACCGTGTCCGTGGGCAGGGTCTTGACCACGCACCCGGCCATCAAGAAGGTGTCGTTCACGGGGTCGACCGGCGTCGGGAAGCTCCTGATGAACCAGTGCTCGACGACGCTGAAGAAGCTCTCGTTGGAGCTCGGCGGGAACGCCCCCTTTATCGTCTTCGAAGACGCGGACCTCGACGCCGCTCTCAAGGGCCTGATTGCGTCAAAGTTTAGGCTCTCGGGCCAGACGTGCGTGTGCGCCAACCGCGTCCTGGTCCACAGCAGCGTCTACGACAGGTTCTCCCGGATGCTGACGGACGCCGTCGGGAGCTTCGTCGTCGGCGACGGGTTCGGCGAGGAGACGACACACGGGCCGCTGATCCACGGCCGCGCGGTGTCAAAGGTGGACGAGCACGTGAGGGACGCCGTGTCCAAGGGGGCCCGCGTGCTCCTGGGCGGCAAGCCGCGGGCCGACCTGGGCCCCAACTTCTTCGACCTCACCGTCCTGGCCGACATGAAGCCCGGCATAAAGGTCTTTTCGGAGGAGACGTTCGGTCCCCTGGCGGCCCTGTTCGCCTTCGAGACGGAGGAGGAGGCGGTCGCGCTCGCCAACGACGCCGACGTCGGCCTCGCGGGCTACTTCTTCAGCAGGGACGTCTCCCGGTGCTGGCGCGTGGCGGAGGCGCTCGAGGTCGGCATGGTCGGCGTCAACATTGGTAAGTCCCGAACCCCCCCCCTCTCCCCCCCTTGGATAATCTCGTCGGGGAAAAGCCGAGCAGCGCTAACCTGAGGGGAAACCACCAGGAGCCATCAGCGACCCCGCTGCGCCCTTTGGCGGCGTGAAGCAGAGCGGCTTCGGAAGAGAGGGTAGCAAGTATGGCATTGACGAGTTTTTGGTGACCAAGATGGTCATGACCGGCATTGAATGATGGTGAAGACCCCTTTCCTTCCCCCCCCCTCCCCCCCGGCTGTAGATTTCGATACCAATAAAAGCGAACTCGGTTTTTTTTTTCTCTTTCTGGCAGACCCATGGCAGTAATGCATGCGGCTTGTTGTCAAGATAACATCGGCCCTCGGTAACCGGCATTCACGCACCGGCCTGACCAGTCGCCGACCCGGACCTACTCTTGTCTGGTCATCCGAGTTGGGGAAAACATTCAGTTCGCGCCAGGCAGCGTGATGCTGTCGAATCGCAGGGATTGTAATGGTTGGTTATCCCCTTGACCCCGAGGAGGCCTATTTTAGTTTCGCACGGACCAAGCAAAAACAAGCAGAAAGACAGTTACTCAGGAAGGAAGCTATGTAAGCAGCTTGCTTATGTCATTGGCCGTCGGTCCTTGCTATTCCCTGTGGCCGACGAGCCGCTAAAATAGGTAGCGCTCGGGGTGTATATTGATGTGCTGTGTACGGAGTATATGTGTATATCTAGTTGCTTATATTTAGTTATGAGAAACAAGGCTATCCGAAATCCTAGTAAATCCCTGGCCTCTGATTGGTACAAATCTCAGGTATTTACTGTGCATGTGGGGCACTTTTACCGCCAATCGCCGTGTCATTTCCACGCACTCAACAGAAGACAGCATTTCCTGGTTATGCACGGTCCCTCGGTAATTACACGCCCGATTATACACATATTAATACAGGGGGGTGGGCAAGAATTAATGTGTGAGGTGGATAGGTTCTGCCACGAAAGATTCAATGACCGGAGACCCCAAGTGGTAGCAGGTAAGCTGACCATTGGGGGGGGGGGTTACCTGACCAAAGCCCCATAAACAATTTCAGAAGTGGGGCAGGCAGGAGGTTATATGACCATGGTTAGGTAGCCTCATGGTTATCTAAACTTTCCCTTTTATATATCTATGTGGGAGTGGTTTAGAATTAGTTCTAAACCTATTCTGAATAGATAATAATAATATATTCCCTTCTCTTAAGGAAGGGATACCGCTTTTTTACTAGGTATAACTAAATAGTACTATAAGAGATACCTTATATACCTTTAATCTTATCTAAGCTCTTTAAGCCTCTTAACTAGTAAGTTATTTTAGAGAAAGTATTTTAAACTAATTAGAAATATATTTAGAACTAACTTAGTACTAAGATAAACCCTATTTAGAGCTTATACTAAGTCTAATATTAGTATTAGTAGAAGTATTATAAAATAAGTAGTATAGCTTTTATAATATATATACTCTTATTAAAAGATAATTTATATACCTTATATTATTAAGTATCTTAAAATAAGTAAAGAAGGTATTTTATATATTATAGATATCTAAATAATTAAAGGAGATAATATTAAAGTTTTTTAAAATATAATAAAAAACTAAGTTTAAATTAATTTAAGAGAGATTTTAAACTAATTTAGAACTAATACTTAATAAATTTAATATCACTATATATATACTTTCTTAGTTAAGTATATTATATTAACCTTTCTTTCAAATACTATTTATTTATATTTAATATATAACTATACTAAGGAAAAAGCTTACTTTTATTTTAACTAAAATCTACCTTTTTAGAAGTATTAAAAAGTTACTTTTAAAATAGTTTAAGATATTATAGAGCTTTAAAAGAAGGTATATAAGCCTAACCTTAAAAAGAAAGTAGTAATATAAGTAATTTTAAACTATTCTTAATAGATTTAAAATAAGTTCTTTTACTAACTTTACCTTTAAGATAGGTAAAAGTATAATAATAGTAGTTTAAAAAATAGACTACTTATATACCTTTTTACTCTAATTACTCCCTTTAGGTACTTAAGTTAGACTATAGGATAAGTAAATAGAACTATAATAAGATAGATTTAAAATAGGTTTAGAATTAATTTTAAATTAATTCTTAATAGTTTATTATTAGAACTTCTTAGCTTATAGCCTTATATAAGTACTAAGGTAAATCTAGCTTTAAGAATAAGACTTATTATATAGGATTTTCTCTTATTAAGTTTTAATCTTATTTAGCTCTTATAGAGACTGTTCTCTAAGGAGAGGATATATTAGAGATATATTATAAGGAGTACTATCTCTTTATAAGTAACTACTAGAAGCTAAAGCAATATAGTATAAGAACTAATTCTAAACTACTTCTAAATACTTATTAAATTAGTTCTTTATAGATATAAATTATATTATTCTTAAGTTAATTCTTTAGATATCTTACTTAGTTAAATTTAATTTTTAAATCTTATTTAATCTCTTTTTAACTTTAGTTATTTTATTAATATTATATAAAGTTTATTATTATTTACTACCCTTTCCAATAAAGCTATTAATAAGTATTATATATAAGCTTTAGAGTATAATTTAAAAGATTAACTAGCCTAAGACTAGCTTAAGTAAAGAATTCTTTTATACTACTTCTAAACTAATTTAAGACTAATTTTAAATTAATTTTGGATACTTTTCTTTAGTTTCTAGAGCTCTAGAAACTCTATAATACCTATAGTAAGAAGAGTATTATTAATATCTATATAAGTCTTTTAAATATAGACTTTCTTAAAGCTCTTATTTAAAAGTAAAAAACTATAAGCTTCTCTATTAGTTATAATTAGCTAGTAGTCTAGTATAAGTATTAATATACTTAAAGTAAGTACTAAATCTAGGTAAGAATATATTAAGAATTAGTTTCTAACTAGTTTAAAAGGCTTTTATATAAGATTCTAAACTAATTATCTTTAGTATATCTAGTACTTTAAAAATAATAGAAGTAACTATATATATATTACCTTTTATAAAGAGTAAGCTAAGCTATAAAAAAAGTTAGCCTTTAAAACCTTTTAATTAGATACTAACTTTAAGTATCTTACTAGCTAGTATAAGGTTAAAGTAATTTAGGGCTTTTATAGTACTTTTTCTTTAAAAGTTATATTAAGAATTACTTCTAAATTAATTTTAAAAAGGCTTTATACTAATTCTAAATTAGATCTTAGTAATCTTATTTATATAGGTATACATAAACTATAAGAGTATAGATATATATAAACTAATATATACTATTATATTCTAAGTTCTTAAGAAGTAATATAGATATATAGTTTACTAGAAGTACCTCTATAATAAGGGCTTAATAGGTATTACTATTAACTAAGATTATAAGAATTTAATTAGTAAGTAGTTTTAAATTACTTTTAGACTAGTTCTAAACTAATTCTAGAAGGTTTTAGCTAATACCTCTTAAAGGAATATAATCTTAAATACTAGCTATAAGACTAGTAAGTTAAGTACTATATATACTTCTATATAGTCTAATTTATTTATAGTATTAAGTAGTATTACTTAAAAGATTAGGATCTAAACTTATTATTTAACTAGATATAAAGCCTCTTACTCTATTAGTTAGAAAAAGACTATTAGCTACTTTATAGTCTTCTAGCTAGTAAATAGTTCTAAAGATATTCTAAGTTTATTTTAAATTAATTAGAAATTAATTTAAGGCTAATATCTTGTTAAGATAAACCTAAAGTAACTATATAAGCTTAGTATAAGGCTTAAGTAATAATTACTACTAGTCTAAATTAGAAGTATTTTAAAATAACTTTAGATAATTAGAATAAACTTATACCTTATATAAATACTATAAAGGTATTATATAAGGCTTTATATATATAGAGTAATTAATATATTTCTCTTCTTATTTATATTTATTAGTATATTAGAATTTATTTGAAACTAATTTTAAACTACTTAAGAATGTATTTCTAATTACTTTAGATATATTAAATATAATTAACATATTATAAAATAAGATATAGTTTTTATAATACTTAGGATACCTCTTATATAGTAGGATACCTCTTTAATTAGGTCTTATAATACTACTACTAACTACTCTAATAAGAAGTCTAAAGTCTGTTTTAATTAATTTTAAACTAATTTAGAATTAATTAGAGGTAAAATAAATATATTAATAGAAGTACTAATAGTAGTAAAATAATAAATATATTAAATATATACTTTTTGAATCCTAAACCTAATAGTAGTTAAATAAAGAATCTATTATAGAGTTAATAAAATTAGTTTAGACTCTCTTTTAAACCCCTTCTAAGTTATTTATACTATTATAAAATATATCCTAAAGGCTATCCTAAAGTATATTAAGAAGTTAATCTTATACTCTTTCTAAAGCTACTAGAAGCCTATTGTAAAAGTATTTAGAATATATTTAGAATTAATTTTTAAATATAAGTTAAGCTACTTCCTCTAGAGTTATTAGAAATAGTTAGAGTAATAGTCTATAAAGAGCTTTAGTAGTTAATCAGTAGAATAAAGTATAGAGAAATAAAAAAGAAAGCTTAGTATAAGAGAGAGAGTTACTTAAATTAGAGAAAAAAAGGTTAGAGTTAGAGAAAAAGAAGCTTATATTAGAGAAAAGGAGGTTCAAAATTAAGAAATAGTAATAAAGATTATAGAAGAATTAGTTTTAAAGTAGTTCTAAGTTAGTTCTAAATTAGATTAGGTTAAATTTAAAAGGAATCATTACATAATAGAAGGTTTCTATAAATACTTCTTAATAGTATAATAAGTTATTTACTTTTCTTACTTTTTACTTTTTTTATTTTAATATAAATATTTCTTTATAGTTATATGAATATATAATCTATATTAATTAAAAGTTATATTATCTTTACTTTTTAAATTTTTAAAAAGAATCTAAAAATATCTAAATAAAAAATAATTTTTACTTTTAAAGTTTTTTAAGTAATACTATAATTAAAGTATAAAATATAAAATTATAATATTTATAATTTTAATAAAACTAGCTTTTTGATAGAAATATTATTATATATCAAGGTTATTATAACTTCAAATTATAATAGAAAGCTTTTTATAAAGTAACTTAGTAATTATAAATAAGTTTTTATTATTTAAGATATATATATAAATAATTAAATATTACTTTTATATAGTTATTATTATAAAATAAAAATATTGCCTTTTCTCTTAATATATTAATAACTAATTTCTAACTAGTTATATAATATATTTATTTAAATAAAATAAATAAATAATAAATAATACTAGTTTAAATCAGTTAGTTAAAGTATTTTAACTAATATATATATATTTATATAAAAGATTTTTATTATCTTTTAATTCTTAATAATTATAATAATTATAAATTAACTAACTTTAAAAAATATTATAAAAAATTTAATATTATTACTTTTTATATATTATTTATTTATTATATAAATCTTTATTTTCTGTTAGATATTAAGGTTTAAATACCTTATATCTATATAAAAAAGATAGTATATATAATAATAAAGTGAATTATATAACACAGTATTAATAGTACTGTATATACTGTACATACTAGATAACTATATATTTACTTAGAAAACGCCTATATATCATAAATACATAGGATATCTATATACAAAGAATAGTTCCTTTAAGCAAGAACTATTTATCTAAGGAGAAATCTAGGAAATAAGAATACAGTTATAAACTATATAACCGAGATGTTTTAGAAAACAACGTATAAGAATAAAGTTATAAACTATATAACCGAGATGTTTTAGAAAACAACGTATAAGAATATAGTTCTAAACTATATAACCGAGGTGTTTTAGATAACAACCTAGAATATCTAAGAAATCCTTAGAATATACAGAAAGTAAGTATAAATAAACCCCTTATATCCCTTATATCTAGCTAGATAAAAAAGGAAAACGACAAGCTCTTCTATTATATTAAAACAATATATATCTTATTCATCTCTTATCTTTTATCTCTAACCTCATTACCCCTCATAGCCTCTAACACTTACTATATTAGCCTACTTACTATATATATATATATTAGTTTAGCTTATTAAAATGCTTATATAATACAATTAAAGCTTATATAATAAATAAAAAATATACAAAAAGTAATAATATTTTATTTTTCAAATAATATTCTTTATCTTAATAAGTAAAAATAATATATGAACTAGTTTTAAATAAATGAATCTTATACCTTTTAATTTTAAAGTTATTATTTTTTATTTAGATTTTAAATTAAAAATACTAATATTATTAAGCTTATATTTAAGTAGTTAAAGCTTTTAAAATCTAAAAATACTATTTGTAATAAAGAGTAGTATATAAAATACTAATTCTATTGAAAAGAAAGTCTAAATATTTAAAAAATATTATATTAATAATAATATATAACCTTATTAACTTTTAAACCAAAGAACCTAATAAGTTATTATATAAGGTTACTATTTTTAAGACTAAGACTTATAAGCTTTATATAGAAATATAGATATTAAATAAGTACTAAAAAGTAAAAGAATCTAATTATATTTTAAAAGGTTACTTAATATTACTAAAATAAAAATATTATAAATAAGAAAAAGTAATATTAAGAACTACTAAAAAAAGAATAAGTTTTAAAAAACGAGTAATATAAAAAGTATTAAACTATAACTATAGATAATAATATAATAAGTTAATTATAAAAATACTAAATATAATATATAAATTTATAAAATAATTAAAAAAAAAGTAATAAGTAGTTTTAATTAGTTTAATATTATTAGTAAGTAAGGTATTAGGTTTCTAGTAATAAATAAGGGGTCTTAAAAAGGGTTAATTATGCATAGAGAAGTATAACTATTAAGAGAGCTGCTAGGTTAAGCTAGCGGTAAAAGGGGCTCCTGCAGGTAGGCCCGCGGACGAGCTCAGACCAGTCTTACGTAACCAGTAGGATTAGAGTTAGTAGATAACTCTAATAGATCCTAACAATAAGCTAGTATTGTAATACTAGTAACTCTCTATTTTAGCTAAATAGTAGCTAGCTAGCTTATAGTTTAAAAAGCTTAAAAATATAATAAAAGTCTAAATTACAAAGTATTTAACTTTTTATTATTAATATAATATCTATATATTCTATATATGAAACCTATTTATTTATTTATATCTTTATTTACTTAGTACTAATAAGCTTCTCTAGTACTTTATTTAGTGATAACTTTATAAAGCTATTAGCTAGGTTATCTATACTATAGATCTATTATACCTTATAAATCTTATAGCATTTATATAACTACTAAAGAGCTATAATATTAATTATAAGTTATTTTTCCTTTATAGTACTAAGCTTTATTAAATACTTATATAGTAAGTATAAATTAGTATATATAGTTATAGAGATCTAAGAAACCTTAAGGTAGTTAGAGACTATTACTAGTATAGTCCTAATTATATAGGCTATATTAGCTTTGGTAACTATTATATATATCTTAGAGGTAAGTATACTATAGGTAACTCTTTTATACTTTATAGAACTAAAATAGATAATATTACCTATAAGGTTAAAAGTAGTATTTTTACTAGTAGATAGGTACTCTTTGTTGTTACTAGACTTATTAGTAAGTATAATAATAAAGCTAAGTTATAATATTAAATCGCTATTGTTTATAAAAGAGCTATTAATAAATATAAAGAGTTTAGTACTAGTAAGATCTAGTAGTTAAAATTATAGCCTATGGTTAAGGTTATCTATCTACTACTTAACCCACTAGTTAAGGTCCTTAATTTTAGCTAGGCTAGGTAACTAATACTAGGTAGTAATTAAATAGTTAAAGTATACCTTAGGTTAGTAAATAGAGGTCATATATATACCTTAGATATACTACTTAATATACTACTGCTTTATATTATGTATACTTAGGTTAACTAATTATAGCTTCTTACCTTAGTTCTTTTAGTAAAGAGTTATCTTACTATTATTACTAAGGGTTAATATACTACTATTAAAAGTAATAGGCTTATTAACTTTAAGAAATTGCTTTAGTTTAGCTATAAAAGTAGCTTCTTTTAGTATACGGTTTTTATAGTTAGAGAATAATTTATTTATAAGGCTAATAGTATTATCTATTTATATACCTATTATTATAAAATTGTTGTTTTTAGGTGCTAAAATAAGCAGGTAAGGGTTAAAAGTAGATAAATCTATCTAGAGACTCTTTCTATAGTAGTTATTATATATAGCCCACTAATAAGTGCCTGCTTTAGGTATACTATAGAGTAGCTATTTAACCTCTATAATTATATCTATTATATAGAGATAGTAAATCTTAAGAGGAAGTTAGGTAAGGATAGTATATACTAATTTAGTTACTAATTAGGTATATACTTATATTATGTTATATAACTAGAGGATATAACCTTGTTACAAAAGTAATAGTATAATAAAGAGTATTACTTATTAGGCTATTTATTAGATAGTTAGTAACTAGGTTAAAATTATAGCTTTACTATTATCTATATAATCTTAGATAACTAGTTATGATTTTTTATAGGGTTACTTATTTTTACTCTTAACCTTGTATACTAACTATAACTTAAAACTCTATATACTACTATGCTTTTTCTTATTATATTTAATAATAAAAATATGCTATAGTCTATAAGTCCTTAGATTTTACTAGTATCTGTTAGAGGCTATGAGGGGTAATGAGGTTAGAGATAAAGGATAAGAGATGAATAAGATATATATTGTTTTAATATAATAGAAGAGCTTGTCGTTTTTCTTTTTTTATCTAGCTAGATATAAGGGATATAAGGGGTTTATTTATACTTACTTTCTGTATATTCTAAGGATTTCTTAGATATTCTAGGTTGTTATCTAAAACACCTCGGTTATATAGTTTAGAACTATATTCTTATACGTTGTTTTCTAAAACATCTCGGTTATATAGTTTATAACTTTATTCTTATACGTTGTTTTCTAAAACATCTCGGTTATATAGTTTATAACTGTATTCTTATTTCCTAGATTTCTCCTTAGATAAATAGTTCTTGCTTAAAGGAACTATTCTTTGTATATAGATATCCTATGTATTTATGATATATAGGCGTTTTCTAAGTAAATATATAGTTATCTAGTATGTACAGTATATACAGTACTATTAATACTGTGTTATATAATTCACTTTATTATTATATATACTATCTTTTTTATATAGATATAAGGTATTTAAACCTTAATATCTAACAGTATCTAACTATTTAAATAGCTTACTAGGCGTAGTTATTATACCCTTCTTATATAGCTTAATTACTAGTATATAGTTAGTATTCTCTTTTATAGTAAAAATGTAGTTAATTACAGGCACTATAAGTATAACTTCTATAGTAAAAATCTAAGCTAGATTCTTCCTTAGTTAGCCTAGGCCTCTTCTTACTAGTAGCAGTTATGCAGCAACTATAATAGAGTTATATTTAATTAGAGTATTTATAGGTATTTCAACTGCAGTAGTTACTAGTAGTCTGGGTTATATGGGATCAATAAGGTCTTCTGCTCTAGAGGGGTTATGCCATAGCTTAATAGCAGTAATAGGGAATTAATACAGTCCTTATAGGGTCTTAATAGTACTGCTAGTACTATTGTTAGTAGTTAGTTAGTAGGGTCCTTTCTAGCCTTTATCCTAATAATATACTCTAATAAGTAATTATAGAGAGAGGGCTATACTTACTATAGTATTAAGTCTATTACATACTATAAGTACCTTATTAACCTACCTTTTTATATAGATATTATAAATCTCCTCTATTACTTTTTATATAGCTTCTATATACTGTAGAGTTAAGAGTAATAGGGCTAAGTTATTATTAATATAAGGGTATATACTAAAGACTAATAGTATAGAGATAAGGCTATCAGGTCCTGTAGTATTATTAATTACTTTTATAGTAAGTTATAGAATAACTTTAAGTTTAATCTCTAACTCCATATAGACTATCTTATATACTTAGTATCGTATTATATAGTACTATTTAACCTTACTAATATTATAATAGGCTTTAATAGAGACCTCTTTTACCTTAATAGATAGTATATAGGTAGTATACTTAAATTTTGCTATATAAAAATTTAGCTTAGTATCTATAATAATCTAGTTTAGAGGGCTAAAATATATTTTAATTTAGTATATCTATAGTACTTCTTATATATACTCTATAGTAATAGAGTATAAAAATTATACTATATTATAGGAGGTTATACTATTAATAATATATAGTACTAGTTTATTACTATCTAAGTATATTATATTAATAAAGACCTTACAGTTAAAGTTATAGTTATTATAAAGGGTAAACTTAAACCTTTTTAGAGCTTTTAAATTTAGCCAGTAGTACTAGTAAAATTTATTAATCTCTTTAATATTTAAGATTACTATTATATAACTAGCTTGCTAGAGTACTTTATATAGCTAATAGACTAAGGGGTAACTAAATTAGTAATATATTTACTATAGTTCTGTATTAGTAAGATAGTGTTATACTATGCTACGCTCTAGCTACTCCAAAAGTATCTATAGATAGCTCTATTTATATATTACTAGTACTATAGTTATAACCTTAATAAGTATATTAGTAAGGTTATTAAATTATATACTATTAGAGTCTATATCTTTTAGGTATAAAAGAAATAGAGTACTAGAGGTTATTATATAAAAAGTAAGCTTACTAATAGAGGTAGATATAGTAATAGTTCTAAGTAAATTAAATAAATTACTCCTACTAAATTTAATACTTACTTTACTAGTATAGCTTATATCTAGTAATAACTCTACTCTAAGGTACTTATAGAGGGCTATATACTATTAGTAGCCTATAGTTAATACTTAGGCTACCTTAGTATCTAGTATAATACCCTAAAAAGTTATAGTAAAGTATTAATTATTAAGTATAAAGACTTTACCTAAACCTTATTCTTAGCTAGGGTCTTATATAAAAGGGTCTTCTTTTATTAAAGCATATAAAGTAGCTTAGTTATATAGTTATATATAGACCTTCTAGCTATTAATACTCTCTTTACTAAAAAATGCTATAGATATAAAGAAAGTTATATCCTTAAAGAGCTCTTTACTATTATCTAGTATATACTTATTATTAGTTATATTACTAAGAGAGTTAGGCTCTTTGCCCTTATAGTTAAGAAGGCATTATTTAAATCTTTTGGTGAAGTAGCTCCTTTGGAGCTGCTTGTAAGAGGTATCTCTTTCCTCTTTTAAGTATATTATTAACTAATATCCTTTTTTATTATAAATAAAGCACTTTTTTACTTAAAATATGCTAATTTATAAGCGGCTGTTTTAAGGCCTTAGACTATACCCTTGTTATAGTAGGTAACTACTGTATTAGCTATTGTAGTAGTAGTTAGTGAAGTGCTACTGGTCTAGCTTAGGTAGTCCTTTTATAAGGTACTATACCTTTTGCTTATATATTACTACTATATTGCTTATACTATTTCTTAACTATATATAAAGTATATTATAAGTTATAAGTAAATTAAATATGGTAGCTATATACTCAGGTATACCTTAGTAATAAGTAAGTAGAATGTTATAATAGTTACTATTAGTAGGTATACCTTACTATATTATAGCTCTAACTAGTTTTATAACTTTCTTAATAAATAAGTCTAGTACTTTAACTCTTATTTTACTAGGTAATTTATAGGTAACTTACTTGTAACCAAGCTTTTATAACTCTATATTATATATATAATAGACTTTATCTCCTTTAAACTATAATTTAATATTTACTATAAGTATATTAAAACTAATTAAATAGTTATAGAGGTTGCTAGTATAATACTCTTACGCATTACCTATAAGTATAAATAAGATAGTAAACCTATAGTAGTTACTAGAGATACTAACCCTTATATAGAGGTTATAAAAGATTAGAAGCTTTAAGTTAAGGGTCTTATAGTTACTACTACTATACTTTGATATTAAATTATCTAAATATAACTTAATAAGGTTAGTTAATTAATAAGCAGTTAGCTTATTAGTTAGGAGAGCAGTTATACTTAGTAACTACCTCTTAACTATTATAGTAGTTATAAGTAAACTTAGTATAAGAGAGGCTTTATTAGTTTACCTTTTAAATAGGAGGGTTTAAATAATAGGTTACTATATAAGGTATGTTATTAATAATCTAACTTATTACGTAACTTCTATAAAAAATCTATACTTTTATAGCTATTATATACCTTATTAATTAACAGTAGAGGAGTAGCCTATAGTATCTATTTAATATTTCTTATAAAGTCTAGGTTATTAAGGTAGTTATAAAAGACCTTATACTTAGCTTCTATTTTACTTATTATCTTATTATCCTACCTTAGAAAGTACTTATTATTAACTAGCTTCTTTAACTTTATATTAATAGTACTTTTAATAGGTTTTTTTATTACCTATATACTATAGCTAATAATAAAGTTATAGAAGGTAGTTATAACTACTCTTAAAGTAGTATTAAAATCTATATTAGACTAATCCTTAAATTTATTATAAACTTATTACTATAAATCTCTACTATAGTAGCCTTACTTCTTATAGGTAGTTAAGTAATATAAGATAATTATATTTAATAACTTAATATGGTTAGAGGGTAGACTACTTTTTAAGATTTAATCTAAGTACTTAATACCTTAAATTAATAGGTTAATATACTTATAGTATCTATTAGGTATAGATTTATAATATCTATATACTATACTAACTATGTGCCTGCTTGTATGCTTGCTTATAGTCTCTTTAGTAGCCTTAGGGGTATGCTCTATAGTAGTTACTTCTTCTTATATTATTATAGTTACCCTCTATTAGCTTAATAAACTCTTAAATATAGGTATTTCTTCTAGTAAGCTAGAAGGTATATATATATATATTAGAGAGATTACTACTAGTAGTATAGGTAATTACTTAGTTAATAAAGTCTTACTTACTTTCTTTACTAAGGGCTTGGTAGTAGTATTACCTATTAATATAGGCCTTCCTCCTTTGCGCTAAACTTATTACTTATTAAAAAGAGCCTTTTGCGTGGTCTTGTAACTCTTATTACTTGTTAAAAAGAGCCTTCCTTGTGCGGTACTTACTGCTTGTTAAAAAAAGCCTTCTTTATATAGGCTTTCTTGGTATTAGTTGCTTAAGAGTAATTAGAGATATATTTTAAGTAAGAAAAAGAGTATAAAAAGAAGGTTAAAAAGAGAGAAGGAGTAAAAAAAATTATAGAAGTTAGAGAAGGGAAAGAGGGTCTATTATACTTCTATAGGCTTATTAGACTATTAAGTTATTTAATAGCCTAGTAGAGTTACTTTTTAGATAATTATAATAATAGTTATAAGTCTAAAGTTAAAGTAATAAAAGGATAAAGTTAATAAGATTATATTAAGTTAGTTAATAATAGGTTATTAGTAGTTATTTTTAGTATATAAAGTATAGGACTTTATAATCTTATAGTCTAATAATTCTTTAGTAAAAAATCATTATCTTATAGGTTATAACTTCTTATAATATAATAAAGTTAACTTATATAAATTAAGCTTATATACTTATAGTACTCTTTATAGAGGTACTATAAGTCCACTATAATAGTATTTTAAGCTAGTTATCTATATAAGAGAAAGTATAGAACTATCTTACTACTACTATAGGGTTTAAAGTAGTTCTATTTCTTCTAAAAAAACCTTACTAATCTATAGTATCTTTTAATAAGTAGTTACTATATTTAATTATAAATTAATATTAATAAGTAAGGTATTAGGGTTTTAGTAATAAATAAGAGGTCTTAGAAAGGGTTAATTATATATAAAGAAGTATAACTATTAAGAGGGCTACTAGGTTAAGCTAGTAGTGAAAGGGGTTCCCGCGGGTAGGCCTGTAGACAAGCTCAGACCAGTCTTATATAACTAGTAGGATTAGAGTTAGCAGGTAACTCTAATAGATCCTAATAATAGGCTAGTATTATAATAAATATATTATAATTAAATTAACTTATGTAAAAGATAGAAAGATAGAAAAAGATAGATAACTTATTATAATAAATAACTTATTATATAAGTATATTATATTAAGTTTAGTTATATTTATATATATTATTTAATTATAAGTACTTATAAAGTATATTATATTATTTTAAACTATAAGAAATAAATTTATATTACTTAATAATAAAAAAGAACTTTTAAAAAACTAATTTTAAAATAATTCTAAGAACTTAGGAACTAACTACTATTAAACTAATTCTAAAGTAATTCTAGATTGGAAGATTCCCTTTTTAACTTTATTAAATACCTTAGGTATTACCTTACTAAAGTAACTCTAAATATATACTAAACTAATTTATAAGTAACTTCTACTAAATTTAGATCTTATCCTTATACTTAAAGTAAACCTAGACCTTATAATTAGGGTTATACTTAATAGTAAGATAGAATTCTAAATTAATTTAAAATTAGTAATAAATTAGCTATAAATTAGTTAGAAACTTACTCTTCTTAGTATTAGTATAATAAGTATACTTACTAGTAAAACTAGTATCCTTATATATTTAAGCTATATTAAACTAGAATTAATTTAGAATTAGTTATAAATTAGTATTAAATTAGTTATAGATTACTTACTAAAGAGACTTTACTACGCTTATACATAGAGATATATAGGAGGAAGGGTAGGGTCTAAGCCTTATACTTCTTAGAGGGGGTTAGGATATCTCCCTTATTAAGAGTACTAATAGTAAAACTAATAATATAATTATAAAATTCTAAAAAGAATTAGTTTTACATTACTTCTAAATTACTTACCTATAGTCTTATTATTCTTTTTAATAGAATTAATATTAGACTTATACCTCTTAACTATAACTAGTATACTATTTAGCTTATACTTCTTAATATAGTTCTTAAGGTTAGACTTAAAGCTAAAGTAAATATTTTATAGAATTAAATTAGAATTAATTATAAATTACTTATAAATTAGTTAGATATACCTTGATATAAGTAATAGAGCTAGACTTATTACTCAAGTAGTAGTAAATCTCTCCTGAGGTAAGTATAATTTTATTATCTTAAATTAATTAGAAACTAATTTAAAAATAAAAAAGAATTAATTTTAAATTACTTATCTTATTAAACTTAAAAAAATAAAAGGTTAGCTAGATATTTATTAAAGTAGCTATTAACCTTATTAATAAAGTATTATTAGTATTTAAGCTAAATTAATTTAAAAGAGGTTTTAAATTAGTAAGAAAAGGAATAGAACTTAAAGTATCCTTATAAGAAGGTATAGTAAGAGAATTTACTAAACTAATTTAAAATTAGTTAGAAAAGAGAAGGGAATAGAAGTAAAAAGAGAAGAGAGATAGAAGCTTTACTATTATTATTAAAGGGGTTAAAGAAAAGAAGAGAAAGAGTTATAAATAAGTTATACCCTTATATAAGATAGGGTCTAAAGAGATTATAAGTATAATCAGTAACTAGTACTAATCTGATTAGGTAACTTTCTTTTTTAGCTAATTATCAAAATAGGGTAGTGGGTCACCTGACTATGGTCAGGTTATCTCTTGGGTGGACCTACCTGGCACTCTTTTGTGGGGCTTTGGTCAGGTAGCCCCCCGATGGTCAGCTTACCTACGTCGTTGACCCCGATTCCTTACCTAGGACTAAGTAGGCAGAGCTGACTTGGAAAAGTATATATATTACTTTAAAAAAATACACACCAAGTCAATGTAAATCATCAGTATTGATCTGCCTGTCACTCGCATCTCTAACATGCATCCCACATGCTCGCTCCTTATCCTTCTTTGGTCGCTGTTATCCTGCACGTTTGCCGCTCCCCAACAATGGGGCCCTGCCCGAGAAAAAGGTCTTCGATCTGACACCGATACTTATACTGTTAAAACCTTCGGAAGCATCTACGAAGTATACTCACCCTATTTCGAGGATAAGGCAGCAGCAGTTACGGACATACGGTTCCCAACCGAGAAGGGCAAGACGGACCAGATCATCGTTGCGGAGGCTCATAACGCCCTTGAACAGCCCCACCGCGATAAAATACATCTATCTGACATAATCAAAGCTGTGGCAAGCCCTAGATACGCCAACAGGCCGCTTCGAACAGTCAACTGGATAATGGCACGGGATGTTGTTAACCAGCCGACGCTTGATGCCATCACCAAACACTATAAACCCAAGCCGGGAGCCAAGCTTCCAAACAGACTTACCATCAAACCATCTGATCCACTATGGCCAACCTTACAAGCCACGCCACTCTATAAAACCGTTCAGTGGACGTTTAAGGATATTAAGAGTATCAAGTCGATAGATATTGTCACACAGCCGCCACACGACAGTTTCCGGATGGTAGATATATGGTGCCAGTTGAAGAAATCTTGAATATATCATATTGCTGGTTTACTCCCTATTGAATGACACAACAAGTCTCTCATATACCGACCTGCCTTGGGACTTGATGGCACGACGGCTGAGTGCGATGTCTTGGCCCGTGAACGAGCTGCAGTCGGGAACAACCGAATCCTTGGTGAAGTTTAAAAAAAGTCGCGTCACTCGATAAACGGCAGAAGCAAGATGCGATTTTGACGGTGGGGTTTTGTTCTGGCTGGCTCTGGTACACGACCAGGATCATAGCCGACGGGCAATGTTGCGATTATACCATGCTGCTTATTGGGTGTTGCAACCAACCAACCCCCCCTCTTTTGACGAACCGAATCTCGCCTGCGCCTCTGATTGTTGGACCTATCGTTCGCCCAATCTCCGTCCTCTCGTTGATCCAGTCTGGCCCTGTTTCCAGAGCGTCCAGTAAACTGGCTCCAAGTCTGGAGTTTCTTTCGCCCGAGGCTTCTCATTCAATGTCACCAGAAAGGCGGATCCTCTGGACATTTGACAAGAAGGCTGGTTCGGTGTCATCATGTATTTTTCCCGTGCGAACTTGTCTCTGCTTCGAGGACGCCTTCACCTCGAGAGCTGGGGCTTGAGGCTCAATACCGTCCCCTGGCTTGCATATCCCTGTCTTGTCCTGTCTTGGCAGCTCGGGCGAATCACCCGGGAAGCTCTAGCCGCAACTGCATCCCGGCTGCCTAACCCGTTCGAGGAGGCATCCGCATGATCCGAAACGCCGAGGAGAAAGCTGTAGTGTAGATGAGAGAAGACCTCGGTCCCCAGCAGCAATCAAATTGTGCCGTGGGCTAACAGAGCGTAGACCAGCGTGCCGCGTTCCCTTTTACCGTTGAACACCCCTGCATCAGCATCGGCCAGAGCCGGATTTGCCCAGTGGATACGGTACTTTGCTGCTGCCCCCGTGCCCTGCCCTTGACTTTCATCTTTCCGCGACTGCATGGTGTGACGATGAAGCAACACGGCCGCGCCTGTGTCAGAGAAAGAGAGAAAAAGAAGGAAAGAAAGGCAGGGAAGAAGAGATAAAGGAGATTGGGGGCTGAACAGCAGTGCCGGGACCATGGTACCGAGCTCAGTACGTAGTCCAGGCGGTTCCTGTCGGCAATGTACGTAGTAGTCGTGGTGGGACGGAAAACGACGGGCAGAACATCTCCTCTTCCTCGTCTGCTGCGTGCTTCCCCGACCCGCAATGTGCGTCATGCGCTGGGTCTTCCAGTTGGTGGGATCGACGGGGGCAGTCGAGTGTCGAGATACCGGGCAGAACATCTCCTCTTCCTCATCTACACTACTGCGTACTTCCCCAGCCCCCAATGTGCGTGGGGGCGAACTCCCCGGTACAGATTATCAGGACGGCGAACCGGGTTAGCAAGCAGGGTCTAATACAGTAGTAAGCCACGGCAGGTATATTTTGTATTTGGACACTCTTGTTAGTTACCCTAGGCGCCCTTTGTCCTCTTCTGGAACGTCCCAGCGTAGAATAAAACAAACAAACAATTCCAGTTGGTGGGATCGACGGGCGCCAGCGATCCGCGAGGGCCTGGGAGGGCCATCGCGGGAAATCTAAACCGTGTTTCATCGGAACAGCATGCGGATCGCCCAGAACACGTTACTGTGCTGTGGATGCGGTCCAAGGACCCCATCCAATGCCCCATAAGTGGCGGAAATTCGGATCACGCTTCTTTGCGGACAAGAGCCATCTCGTCAAGGAACATTACTGTACACTAGTAAAGTCGGGACGTCTCGCTACCCAGCAACTCCTATCTGTACTCGTGACGATTCCCTGCATCCAGGGTTCTGTTCACGGTCGTTGGCGGTCATTAATCACCCCCCGGCAGCCTCATATCCATAACGCGGCCCTACCGGCGGAGAAGGTCGAGCGAGCCCTCTTCTCATTGACGGGAAGTCTGGACCGTGGTGATCTGCTCCATTTGGCACTAACGCCGAAGCGATCCTCGTAATCCCGGGCCTGAGTATCGCCTGCTATATCAAAGGGGTCGCAGGGTGCATAAAACCCCCACGAATCAGTGGAGAGAGTCCCCGACCGCCGTCTACTCTGAAGTCCGAACAGACACTTGCCGCTGCTACCATTCCAGGACTTCTGGGCAGCACCACCATGTGTGAGTGGGCCAGACTTGATGTTGGCGGCAAACCGCACATCTGGGTCCTTGCAGGATTAGAGATGAGGTCGTCGTACGTCCTGCTGGAAGCGAGTTGCCGTGGTGCACTCACTAGATGGTAGGTAGGGGGAGGGGTGAAAGGGGCGCGCGGGACGAGACGAACGTGATGGGAGGATGCCAAGGCAGGATAGTTCGTTCAAAACTTATATTACCGACCGCCAGCCGCTTCGGGTTCCTTGGAAAAGATCCTTCTTTGCTCCCAGCGGCACCCGTTCCCCTTTGTCTCTCTTTTGCATCCGACCAAACCAAAACCGAGGGTTATCGCTCCTGTATCTACGCTTCCATCAATTTTCTTCGTCCGGAAAACCAGCAGCATGAAGTCTGACATTCTCTCCATGGCCCTGGCGGCCTTGACCCCTCTGGCCCTCGCCGCCGACGCCGTCAAGGGCGCCGCCGAGGGCTTCGCCAAGGGCACCACCGGCGGTGGCTCGGCCGCCCCCGTCTACCCGTCCACCACCGCCCAGCTCGTCTCCTACCTGACCGACTCGTCGCCCCGTGTCATTGTTCTCACCAAGACGTTCGACTTCAGAAACACCGAAGGAACCACCTCGGGAACCGGCTGCGCTCCCTGGGGCACCGGATCCGGTTGCCAGACTGCCATCAACAAGGACAACTGGTGCAACAACTACCAGGCCAGCGCCCCCAAGATCAGTGTCAAGTATGGATTTTTATGTTTTTTTTTCTTTTTTTTTCTTGTAATACCTATACGGCTCTCTTGTTCCTCGGCATGGATCATCTTGAGTGTCAAGAAGCTAACGCGTTCCACCTTTCTAGGTACGACAACGCCGGCCTCAACCCCATCAAGGTCTCCTCCAACAAGTCCATCATCGGCCAGGGCAATAAGGGCGTCATCATCGGCAAGGGTCTCCGCATCACCGGCGGCGCCAAGAACATCATTATCCAGAACATTCACATCACCAACCTGAACCCGCAGTACGTCTGGGGCGGCGATGCCATCACTCTCGACGGCAGCGACCTCGTCTGGATCGACCACGTCACGACTTCCCAGATCGGCCGCCAGCACATTGTTCTCGGCAACGCCGCCTCCAACCGTGTCACCATCTCCAACTCCAAGATTGACGGTACCACCTCGTGGTCTGCCACCTGCGACGGGTAAGTGAAGACTCGCCACTCCCCTCCCCCGCCCTTCATATCGCCTTGGCTAATCGTGCTTCTTTGCTTCCAGCCACCACTACTGGGCTCTCTACTTCACCGGCAGCAACGACATGGTGACCTTCAAGGGGTAAGCTACACAAACACGCCCACGACTCTCCATGACGACAGTTAGGCTAACGTCCTCCAGCAACTATGTATACAAGACAAGCGGCCGCGCCCCGAAGCTCGGTGGGAACAGCCTCGTGCACATGGTCAACAACTACTTTGTAAGCGCGCTTACGATTCGAAGCATGTATACTCCCTAGGTTCATGTGCTAACGACGACGATGCAGTATGACAACACCGGCCACGCGCTCGAGGCGGACGCGGGTGCCAAGGTGGTGGCCGAGGGCAACGTCTTCCAGAACGTCAAGGCGGCTTTCCAGACCGGGCTCGCCGGCAAGATCTTCGCCAGCCCCGACAGCAACAACAACGCAAAGTGCTCCAGCACGCTCGGCCACGTCTGCCAGCTCAACGCCTACGGGTCCAGCGGCTCCCTCGTCGGCAGCGACACGTCCATCCTCTCGGGCTTCTCCGGCAAGAACGTTGCCTCTGCCGGCGACGCAAACTCTGCCAAGGCCGCTTCCACCCAGGCCGGCTTCGGCACCATCTAGGCGGGCTCGTGCGCGTATTTTGGCGTCCGCCGCAACTTCGATTCTTTGTTGATACTATACATCTTCATGTTTATATTCCCATGTTTGGAGCCGTAGGCCCACACGTATTTAGCAAGAGCGTTGGAATGAGATAACACTCATCGATACACCATACAAATGTCTGGCTGGTACCACTGTTACATTAGTCAAAAGTGACTACTTGGCATACCTTGCTCAACGATGAATCCCTTGTGTTGTTGTAATGAACGTCCACCTTATAATAGTGTGAGAACTGATGGATTGGGTAAAACTTGTGCAACGCGCTGTATTGATAATGAAATTCCATGTTCTCAAAGGGACCCCCGTGCCGATTTCCATCGTAATTACTCGGCAGATTGCATCCTGGTGTAACTCTCCACCAACGTCACCGCCTTCAGTCTAAAAGCCTCTTGCTCTCGTTGGCGCGGAGATCTGTCCAGTGCCCAACCTCCTCAGGCAGAATTGTACCCTAGTGCCAGTATCTGACCCTCAACAGTGTCGGCATACTGACGCATAGTCGAGGACTCATATGTCCTGGGATTAATACCACTTCGTAAATCGTGAATCTCGCGCCTTCTCTGCAATCCAATCCATCCGTAACCTCCAGTGTACGATCAACTCCTAAATGGCAAGTATGATGACCTTGTCTCTCAGGTCCATCTTGCTGCTGGATTTCGACGAGAGCATCCAGAGGACAAGAACATTCATCTAGATGAAGCGGCACGTATCTTTCGGGACATTGAGGCTTTTGAACATGTCCGGCCCTGGATACGAGGCACGAAAAGAAAGGCATCAGAGCACTCGAGGCTTCCGCCCAAGCGGGTTTCAAAGTCAGTTATGCAAGTCCCGGCATTGCGTAATAACATAAGTGAAGAAGACGACAACTCTACCAGAGACACACCAGATTCGTCAACTCACAAAGAGAATCTCCGAAGACAGGGCACACACAAGAGGGGATATGAAGAGGGCGAGGACACATGGATTGAGGATGACCATAGCTGGAGCGAGGGGACGGACCGCTCCTACTCGGTGGATGGCCACAATGGCGCCGATATAGAGGAGGGCGATGAGGACAGCGTTGCCTCCTCTCCTTTGAGTGAGGATTCAGATGATGACGAAGATACTGTATCCCAGGCACAGCAGCTTGGATGGCTACCCAAGCAAGGTGCTTTCAAACGACAAAGATTCTTTTAGCCCAGCTAGATTAGATGCAAAGCACAGATCAAGTAGCCTCAGTAATGAAAGCCTTTCTCTTTGGGTCAGAGTGAGACTTTCTATGTTTTGCTTTCTGTAAAAAACAGTTGATATCCGTTTTCCACTGAACACTTAGCTTGTTTCCTCTAGCCAGAGATGAATTGCGCATGTGTTAACCTTAGGACGGGAGGAATTATCTTTTTTTGAGCCCAGGATAAGCAAGAAGTTTGCTGGAAATGTTGCGGGCTTGGTAAAACTGAAATGCGAAGCCACTCTACCTATACTGTGCACGAGAGCATAGTTCGCATACCGGAGGTCAATGCAAGAGTATCTGCCTCATCAATAACGATGTAAATGTCTGATTGTAGAGCTGTCTAATTGGCGAAGACCTGAGAACTGAATTCCAAACATGCCTGTTAAGCTGAACAAGTCTGGCCAAACATTTAAGATGGAAGCACTTGGATGCGGACATCCGGGAATAGTGGGTCTCTGACCACGGAGGGCCCGAGATATTCTACCCGGAGGGATGTGCCCCACCCGGACCGAAAAGCTTCATGTTTGGTAGGTTTCCAGGGCCGATGGTTCACAGAGCCGTGGTCTGCTGTAACTACGGCTCACCCAAAGACCGGGCAAAGCTTGGAACCCGGACCTTGATGGGGAATCTTCCAGCTGCTTCCCCAAGGCCCCAAATGTTTTATCTCTTTTTGTATCTTGGCTTCTCCAAGACAAAAGAAACATCGACACACCGCCGACATCGCCGACGCCGACAGTCAACAGCGAAACAAAACATCGTCAGTTCGAGAACAACACAATCATCGTTCCGGTATGTTCGCCCCCGTCGCCCCTGTATGTGTGTGTTGTAGGGGCCCCGATTAATCAGCGCGCAGTGGCCAAATCTCCAACAATGCTCGATCCCCTCAGCGGCTTGATCATTGCCACAACGGCCCTCATGCTGTCCTTCTACGGTCCTTACGTCTACTGGATCTCCCACGGTCCCACCTTGGACGAGTGGCGCGAGCGCGAGGAGGCCGCCGACAGACGCCGCCTCCGCCGGGTCATCCGCGAAGAGAACCGCGCAGCAGACGCCGCTATGGTTCGTCAGCTGGCCGAGCGAGCCGCCGAGCTCAAGGCCCGCAAGGACCTCCAGGCGAGCGAGAAGACGGACGACGAGGGCCAGTCGGAGAAGAAGACTGCCTGAGCGAGACAATGAGGCTGCAAACTACACGGCGCGGCCGAGAACGTGCGTGTGCGTGTGTATGGAGGCATCAAGTTGTGGGATCGAAACCGCCTACTTTCCGGTAACTAGCTAGGTTTACGAGGTCTCGGACCTCTCTCCGCGAATAAACAAAGCAATGGATGACCCCTCCCTGACCTTGAACTCCTCCTGGCCCCCGACCCGCAGGATAGTCGCAATGGCGTACGAGTGGACCGTCAAGGACACGAACTGGTTCGCGTCCGTCGAGAATATCTCGTCGAGGACCTGTTGCTTTCTGGAGACGTGCTCCTCGGTGGTCTCGAACCGGTCGGGCTTCCACAGCTGGTCTTCCTCGGTGAAACCTGGCTCGAACATATACTGCGGGTAGGCCTTCTCGATCCATTTCCTCGGGCTCCGCCTGTCGCACGTGTGATCCGTCATGCGTTCTCTGAGGCCCTCTTTGATGAGCGGTCGGAAATCGCCGCCTTTGGCCTCGACCAGGGCACCGAACGCGAGCCTGCTTGTTTCGAGACACCGACGTAGCGGGCTCGTGTAGAAGGACTCGGGGAAGGGGACGCCCTCGGTGTTCGTGGCGTCGGCCCAGAATGCACCCAGGTCCTTTGCCTGCCGGATGCCCGTGTCGACCAGCTCGGCGTCGAGCCACGTGACTACTCCGTCGCCGTCGAGACGCGACCAGTGTGTCTGCGGCAGGGCCGGCTGTCAGCGATGGGCCAAGCCAGTGGGATATGTTTTCAGCGGTTCCTTACGTCCCACGCGACCCTCCCGACCTTGGCTTCTTGCACGTTGTGGTACCCCAGTCCGTGTCTTGTGAGGTACAAGACCTTGTAGCAAACGCCTTCTGGACTCTCGGCGTTGAGCCTACTGACGTGAGCGGCGAACCGTTCCCACGGTTTCGTACCTGGCCCTTTGGCCTCGTCTCCGAAAGGCTTATCCAGAAGCCCCAGGCCGGCCTGCGTCGCCGCCTTTCCACCGGGGCTCTTGTCTGCGACTTAATAGTAGTCCACAAAGTACTCTGGGAGTATTGTAAACTTGTAGCGGCAAACAGGGCTGGTGGGTGCGGCCATTTTGGTCGCTGCGAGCAGTGCGGGGAAGAGGGTCTGAGGAGGCAAGAGACCGACAGGACAGAAACCAGGGAGAGGTTGGAGTACGTGGGGGTTTTGTCAGAATGGATAATGTGGATAGGTGCGTCATTCGTTTGGGGGGGGCATTGCGCGAAATATTGGAAAGGCTTTGAGGCTGGGCAGCCTGCGGTTGAATTCAGCCCAGATCCTTATGGCGGTCTAGGATCGCGACATTTTACCTCATCCCGGGGTTCAAGCAGACCCAAGTCCTTCATTCTGTTTAGGCATGATACCTACTGAAAAGGGCACAATTGCAGCAAGTCTCAATGTTCCGCTGTGGAATGCATTCGTGCTTGATGACGTTCTCTGATATTGCCATAAAGCAAGATGCCCAGCACGACAATCAGACATGTCAAAAACGTTGATACACACGCTTACATCACCTACACCGCTCTTTCCCCCAATGCCGGCATGTCCGAATCATTTTTGGGCGAGCAAACATTACCATATCGCTAAACGCTGTCCAGATCGCAAACATCGTCTTTCGGAGAGCACATTCCGTGGAGCCACATCGTCCAACCCCAATTGGCTATGCTAATGACTTGGTCGTGGCAAAGTATGCCCGCATCGAAGCCTGGCTTGCGGGATGAGGACTCAATCCTTGGACACATCCCGCAGCCTCACGCGGACCTTCATGTTGTCGATGGGGCGCGAAGTGATCTGCCGGGTCTAGTCTTCGAGTTAGAAATGACCGGATGGCGACTAGCTCGGGTGGAGGGACAGGCTTACGTTGTAGAGTTGAGTATTGGACTTGTACTGTCCCTTCTCGTTGACGATTGGGTTGCCTTTCTCATCCCGAGTCGCCTCTCCCAGGCCAACCTTCTCAAAGACGTATCTGCCGACTACACTGGCCAGGATGACCCTGGCCTCAATGTTGGCCAGCTCTTGCCCGATGCAGTTTCTGGGCCCCCTCTCAAACGGCCGCCACGAAGCAGCGGGGATCTCACACTCCCCGGCCTGGCCGGCACCCGCCTTTTCGTCTTGGTTGGTTGCCATGGACGTGTCCGTGTTACCGAGCCACCGCTCGGGGACGAAGTCGTCCTTGGTGCTTCCGTAGACGTCGGGATCCCGGTGGATCAGGGTGGCGCAGTTGTACAAAACCAGACCGTCGACGCATACGCTAGCACCGCCCGGCAGTTGAAGGTGAAAATTCGCACCGGGGGAGCAGAGGCGCGCGCTGCCGGCGGGTGGGTACAGACGCAGGGTTTCTTTGATGACTGCCGAGGTGTACGTCATCCTCTTTGTGATTTCCTCGCCTCTCGAGAGCAGAGCTTCGCGCACCGATTCGGGGCTCAGGTCTGGACCAAATAGGCCCTCGAGCTCGGCTCTGAGGGCCTTCAGTACACGCGGGGTTCGGGACAGCTCGTAAAAGGCCCATTGGAGGAGGATGCTGGTGGTGTCGTGGCCCGCGAACATGAACGTTTTGAGCTGATCCTTGGTGTAGTCGACGACGTCCCGTGTCAACACCTCAATGTCTCTCAAGCTCAGAGCCAAGACACTGCGACTCGACAAGCCCCCGTTCTGTTTTACGGCGTCGAACCTGCGCTGGACGAGGTCCTCCAGAAAGACGTCGAGAGTTTTGGATAACCTCTTCCGCTGACGGTTCTTTAAAGGGCTCTTCCACCACCTGAATATCCCGGTGCTCTCTTTATACGAGAGAAGGAACTCCTTGTAGCTCCTGATGAAGTCACCCTGGAGTTCTTCCGAGAATTGGGCACCGAAATCAACGTCCATGGTCACAGCACCTGGAAGATAATCAATGAGCGTTTGCGCTTGGAAAATCTAGACGTCGCGTGTGGACGAACCAATGATGTCGAACGTGAGATTCGTACACAGAGGCTCGAGCTCGAACATGTCGCCCGTGTGGGCCAGAGTGTCTAGTTTGGCAAGGAAAACCTGGGTCTTTTCCAGAATTACTGGCATCAAACCCATGAGATATTGGGGGGCAAAGCCTGGGTTGAAATGCTTCCTCATGTCTTTCCATTCCGTACCCTGGAAGATGTCTCTGGTCAGCGACGGAGAACAAAGCGTGGAGAGTTGGATAAAGATCGGTCGCGTCACCTGGGAAAGGGCAATCGATCTTTCACCGAACAGCGGAGTCAGATACATCATGGTATCGGACTTTGGTGTGCTGTAAGGCCACATTTTCGACTGTCTCGATATTTGCTCCGCGACCTCATGACTTCGGATTAGAAGCATTGGGCGCATGGCTGGACGGAGGTCGAAGAACATGACTGGAGGGTTTCCAATCGACTCCATCATGTCCCCAAAGGCGGACTCTGTGCCAAAATCGTCAGTTCTTGAGGTTTGGTTCTCGATGCGGCATGTGGAACTTGACCAACCCATCTGGCCATCCTTCTCGCCCCGTCTCTGATGGAACTCATTGATCGCCTTGAGATGGCCCCATACCAATGAAGGCTTCAGCTGAGGAAAGTGAGCATATTGCTTGAACCGACGGTAGCTCAGTGCTGAGTAAAGATAGAGAAGGACCGCAGGCAGCGCTAGAAGGGCTACTGAGAACGGACTCAACATGGTCGATCAGATGCCAACGGCTTGCAAGGTCAGAGTTGAGATGGCAGTCGACTATAATAGTGCAGAACGAGGGGTTCGTCTGGCCGTGGGCTATTATTAAGAGGAGAGATATCTGCACAGTGTAAAGAAGCTGTTTCAGGAAAAGCATGGACAGAGAGGCACCCCGCCCTGGTTATGCGTAAATCCTGCGGAGAACTGCCCGGAGCACTTTTCCGAGGCGTCAACTACGGCAGCCTGCAGGACGCACTGGTTCAAAAGTCAACTGCCTTTACTATGTTTATACCTATAGATATTTTATTAGTATGTATTTTAATTAACTTGCTTATAGTATACAGGCTAGTACTACTACTCTATTTTTTCTCTATATAAAAAAAGTAAAATTTAACTTAGAATACTAGTTTCTAAGAGTATTTCATAGAAATATATATCTACTTTTAAATGTCTTTATTTCTTAAGAAAATTAATTAGATATATATTACCTTAATAAAAGTGGTATATGCTAGTAAAAGTGGTGTACGCTAGCAAAAGTGATATATGCTAATAAAAGTGGTGTATGCTGGCAAAAGTGGTGCATGCTAGTAAAAGTAGTGGGTGCTGGTAATAGTGGGTAGGTACTAGAAATAGTGGTTAGGTATTAGTAATAGTGGGCAGGTGCTAGCGGGCGCTAGTAATAGTGGGTAGGTGCTGGAAATAGTGGTTGGGCGCTGGCAATAGTGGGCAGGTGCTGGAAATAGTAGTCAGGTGCTGGTAATATTAGGTAGGTACTAGCGGGCGCTGGTAATAGTGGGTAGGTACTGGAAATAGTAGTTGGGCGCTGGCAATAGTAGGCAGGTGCTAGCAAGCGCTGGAAATAGTGATTAGGCGCTAGCAATAGTGGGCAGGTGCTGGCAGGCACTGGTAATAGTAGGTAGGTACTGGAAATAGTAGTTAGGTACTAGTAATAGTAAGTAGGTACTATAATTATAGGCATCACTTTTTTTCTTATAGAAATAAGCTAAAAGGTATAAAGAATTAGGGCTAGGGCTTTAATTATTATAGGCTAATAGGGTGTGGGAAAATTATATAATTATATAAAGATATCTAATTAGAGCTTCTAGATTCTAACTATTGGTAGGTCTCTAGCTATACTATACTATAGTTATATCTATATTCTATCCTATAGAGGAAGTTTCTAACTTTTGAACCAGTATGTCCTGCAGGCTGCCGTAGTCAACCCTCTCTGGGCTGGGTCCTGTCAAAGTGGGTGCAATATGCCGGCGAATGGCACGGACCTCCAGGCCCATTGGGCCGGATTAGGAAAGGTCTGCGGCGAAATGTCGGTTGACATCTATGGGACGGATTTTGCTAGCTAAAATATCTGGAATCTGATGACCACGTGTATTTAGATCCTAAGGTAACATAATAGCTATAAATATATAGGGAATCCCATAGAAAATAATAACATAGTTATAGATATACTGGTAATTAACTAAGAATTATTACTATAATTATATATATACTTTAATAATTAATAGTCTAATTTATAAGTATTAATTAATATTACTTAAAGTACTATATATAATTTATATAATATATATTATAGCTATTATTATAACTAAAAATAAGATAGCTGTAATATTAGTAACTCTAAGTAGCTTGGCTAACTAGAGTAATTAATATATCTAGCTATAGTAATAGGTAGTAGTTTTAAATCTATAAAAGTTAATTAACCTAAATATTAATAATATATAGTATATTACTATAAAATAACTAGTAAAGCTTCTAATAGCTCTAGATATTATAGACTACTTAATAATACTATATATAATAATTAAGTAGGTAATAGATAATATAGTAGATAGCTAATAACTACTAGATCTAAAAGATATATAAGCTTTAAAGCTATTCTAGTTATTAACTAAAGGTTAGAAATAACTTAAATATAATAATAAAATATATATATAGAAATAATAGTAATATAAGTAAAATTATAAAGTAGTTAGTAACTTAGTTACTTAGATTTATATAATAATAAATCTAATAATAATTATAGAATACTATTTTATAAGTAAGTTAATATATATATAGATATATAATATTAAAGTATATATTAGTTTACTCTTATATAAAGAAAAAGAAATTACTATAGTAAAGTATAAGAAAGTTATAAAAAGAGCTATAGATTATAAGGTAATAGATATAAAAGAGATAGAGAAATAGATATCTAACTAGAAGAAAGTAGTCTCTTATAGTATATAAGTCTAGTAGTATTTAGCTATTAAACTAGTAAATAGTTCTTACTACTAATAAAGATATTAAGATATATACTACTAGTAGTATAAGTAGAGGTATATAAAAGTACTAACTATATAAGGGCTATTAATAACTAGCTCTTATATTATAAAGTAATATTAGTAATATAAGCCTATATTACTATAGAGCTAGAGTATCTCTAAGTAAAAGCTACTTATAGTACCTTTAGCTTAGTTACTATAGTAACAGTTATTAATAATATTATAGAGAATTATATATAAAAAAAGCTAACAAAGAAAAAATAGTATAATAACTACTATAGTAATTATAATAATAAGAGTAATAACTATAGTAATAAAAAGTACTTACTATATAATATCTCTAGGTACTTACTAATAAGGTATTACTTTATAAGTAAAATATACTTAAGGTTTCTATAATAACTATATAAAGTAATTATTAACTATATAAAGTATGCTTTAATATAGTAATATATAAAAGATAAGCTAAAAGAGAAAGATATATTACTAGCTTTTATATATACTTACTTAGATAAATTTACTATAGTAGTAATAGTAGTACCTCTAGTAAAATAATATTTAGAAGATAGTAAAGATAAGATATAGTTAAAGGGTAAAGAAGCTTTATTTATATAGTTAGCTACCTTTATAATATCTAATTATTTACTTAAAGACTTTATTATCTTAGATTTAAAGGTAACTCTTTATATCTTTTACTCTTATTATTATTTCTTAAAGATAACTCTAGTAAAGTTAGATAACTTTATCTAAGTAAGTAATATTACTATTCTAATTAAGAAATAGAGTAATATACTTATCTATATAAAATAAGATAATTACTAAGTATAATTTATACTTAAAAGAGTTACTTATTACCTATTACTATTATATAACTTAGTATTATATATAATACTTAAAATAAGAAATAATTAGTAATAAGATAATAGTCTAACTAATAATTATATATATATAGTAAGGGATTACTTTATAGTATTTAATATAAATAAAATTACTAGTTAATAGGTTATTAAAATCAGTAAGAACTATAATAGTTTTTATACTATATTAGTAGTATACCTTATAGTAGTAAATATAGATATAGTTATAGTAGCTTTAGTACTAATAGACTACTACTAAAGAAGTAAGCTAGTTAAAGCTAATTACTAGTATAACTATCTTAGCTACCTAGGTAGCTATATATTCTATAAAATAACTATCTAAGCCTATAGTATATAAATAAAAGGAGATATATTAGAGATATTTATTATATTATATAAAGTATATATAATAAGTAAGATATAGTAGTAAATATTATATTAACTATAGAAGTTAATTAACTATATAAAAGTAAGTAATTATATTATACTAGATTTTTACCTATTTAAATAAAGCTATAATAGATATAAGTTAGCCTTATTAATTAATAATTAAAAATCTAGCTTTATATAAGACTATTACCTATAATAATATACTTCTAAGGCTATTAAGATAGCTTTAGTAAACTTTATATAATTAATTAAAGTATATAAGTTAATAGAAATATAAGTAATTAAGTATAATAATAAGATTATAACTACCTATCTATAGGTAAAGGAGGCTATAGAAAGTATAGAAATTTTATTTAAGGCCTTAGCGCTTAATATATAAGTATAAAACAGCAGTATAAAGAGGATTACTATAGTAATTAAGGAGAAAGCCTATATAATAAGGCTAAAGTTAAAATTACTAGTATTACTATAGCTAGAGATTCTAAAAGTAATAGTATACTTATATAACTAAATATTAATTAAATCTTATAGCTAGAGATCTCTTTATTAGATCTAGTATATAATAAGAGAGTAACTATTATCTATACTATACCTTAGCTATTTATAAGTATTTAACTACTATATATATATAATAACTTTAAATACTTAACTTAGTTATAATTATCTTTAGTACTTTAAAGTAAAGATATATATTAGCTATTTAATTAGATATATATTAACTTACTAGTACTATATATATATCTCTCTAAAGAATAAAGTTATGATATCTTATAATATAATATTTAATAAAGATAAATACTGCTCTAAAAAAGAAGATAAATAGATAGATAGGTTAAGTAATATAGATAAAGCTATAATTAATAAATAGATCTATAAATTAATTAAAAAGAACTTTATAAATATTACTAATAGTAAGGATATTATAAAAGAAGATATAGTAGAGATTTTAAACTAAATTATTAGTAAAATACTAAAAGAAGTCTATAAATATATAAAGTTATACTTTATATTAATAATACTATTAAAATCTTTAACTACTTTATTTATTATACTACTATTAAATATACTTAGTATAAAAGACTGAGAAGACTATAAATATTATAATAAAGTTTAATATATTAACTATATTATATATTAAAAGTAAATATATCTATAAGAATCTTAGAAAGCTGTGTTTATAGCTAGGACTATTAATAGTTCTTATTATAGTACTTAAAACTAGTAAGCTACTTATATAGCTAGGACTAGTAATAGTCTTTACTATAGTGTTTAGAACTAATAAGCTACTTATATAGCTAGAATTATTAATAGTCCTTACTATAGTCTCTAGAAAACCTTGAAGTAAGGCCTCTTACTTAGTAAAAGTATAAGCTAGTTCTCTAATATTAAAAAGGATAATATAATAAGAGAGGATTTATCTAACTCTAGTAATAAGATAACAGTACCTTAAAATATAGCTATAAGGCTAACTATAAGGCTATACTAAAAGGATTTATTTAGGTTACTTAAGGTATATACTAACCTAAAAAACTACCTATTTATAGAGGATTTTTAAGAGGCTAAGAAAGCTTATTTATAGAGCTATAATACTATAAATAGCTAGGTTAAAGTTAGTATAAAGGAAGCTAGTAATAACTAGATACTTAAATACTAATAGGTATATACCTATAAGCTAAATAAATATAGATTTTTTATAAAGTTTAAGATATCCCTTATTATCTATAGTAATTAGTAGCTAAAAGATATAATTTATAATATATATATAGTAATACTAATAAGACTTTTATTTTAATTACTTATTATAATTATAGCTAAGTTAAACTTATTAGAATTATTTTAATTTAATATAGTAGATATATTTATATATATTAATATAAATAAAATATTATTTACAAGACTTCTTCTAGGATATCTAAGCTATAAAAGTAGTAAGATTATCTACTTATAAAAAGCTCTTTATAAGTTATAATAATTACTACTACTATAGTAAAAGTACCTAGAAAAGAGACTTTAAGAACTTAGATTTATACTAGTTACTAAAGAGCTATACTACTAGTAAAAGAGAGCTATTATATTCTTCTTCTATATTAATAATTATATCTTTATGTTCTCTAAGTTATTATAATAAAAAACTAATAAGATAATTAATAGTATAAAAGAAAGATATTACTTAGAGAGTAGTAATAAAATATAATAGTTTCTTAGTATAGAAATTCTTTATAATAGATAATAATAAAAAATATAATTATTATAATTAGTATATATTAAAAGGATAGTAAAGCTAATTGATAATAAAACTTAGCTATTACTAAATAATACTCTAATAGGTAATAAAGAACGTTTACCTTTATAATAAATAGTAATAAACTATAAAGTTATAAAATATTAGTAAAAAGTTAGATTAATCCTATATATAGTAGTAATAATAAAACCTAATATTATATTTATAATAAGTTAGCTAGTAAGATTTAATTATAACCTATTAATGGCCTATTAGAGGGTAATAAACTAAGTATTATAATACCTTAGGTATATAGCTAGCCTTTACCTTAAATTTAAGCTTAATAAAAAGCTTATTAACATATTAGATATAAGCTTTAGAGATAACTTAATTAACTATAAGAACTTATAAGCTTTTACTATTAAGCTATATAGTAGACTTATGAACTAGGGAGTAAATAAGTAATAAATAGTAATTACTTTAATAACTAAAGTAGAGTTACTAGCTTTATTATAAGCTATAAAACAATTAATATTTATAAGCTAATTAATTACTAAGCTTATTACTAGTAATAATACTTTAATTATATTACTAAAGGTTATAATATAATATAATAATTAATAGATAATTAGCCTTATAACTAAGAAGTTAGTTTGATTATAAATATACCTTTATTATATAAATATACCTTTATTATATAAATATATATTATTACTAGCTATATTAGAAGATTATAGATAGTTATATTAAAGCTATATATATCTTATTAGTAAAGCTAATAGTAAATAGTTTAATAAAAGTCTTACTAAAGTAAAAATAGTCTATATTTCTATAGTAATTAAATCTTAGTAACTAAACTATATAGTTAATATAAAACTATAAGAAAGAATTAGCTAAGGATAAATTACTAATATAATTAAAGTAATAAGTACTATAGTAATAGATAGTTAGCTAGTATAGCTCTAACTAAGAGAATTAAATTATATAGTTATACTAGTTAGTAAAAGTAGATTATTATAAAGATATAACTAATAAACTTTAATATTATAACTAATTATTAATATAACTAGTAAAGCTTTAACTATAAATTTCTTAATAACTAAGTAATATATATAGTTAGTAATTTTATTATTATAATTATCTTAACTAGAACTAAAAGTTAATATAAAATCTAATTATAAAAGATTACTATTTTAAGTTAGAAAGTTATAACAAAAGATAAAAGTATAATTAAAACTATACTTTAAGGATAATATTACAATGCTAGCCTATTGTTAGAATCTATTAGAGTTACCTACTAACTCCGATCCCACTGGTTACGTAAGACTGGTCTGAGCTCGTCCGCGGCCCACCTGCGGGAGACCCTTTTACCACTAGCTTAACCTAGTAGCCCTCTTAATAGTTATACTTCTTTATATATAATTAACCCTTTTAAGACCCCTTATTTATTACTAGAAACCTAATACCTTACTTATTAATACTAATTAGTAGTTAAATATAGTAACTACTTACTAAAAGATATTATGGATTAGTAAGGTTTTTTAAGAAGAAATAGAACTACTTTAAACCCTATAGTAGTAGTAAGATAGTTCTATGCTTTCTTTTATATAGATAACTAGCTTGGAATAGTATTATAGTAGACTTATAGTACTTCTATAAAGGGTACTATAAGTATATAAGCTTAATTTATATAAGTTAACTTTGTTATATTATAAGAAGCTATAACTTATAAGATAATAATTCTTTACTAAAAAATTATTAGACTATAAGACTATAAAGTTCTATACTTTATATACTAAAAATAACTATTAATAACTTATTATTAACTAACTTAATATAAGCTTATTAACTTTACCTTTTTATTACTTTAACTTTAGACTTATAACTATGATTGTAGTTACCTGAAAAGTAATTCTACTAAGCTATTAAATAACCTAATAGTCTAATAAGCCTATAGGAGTATAATAGACCCCTTTTTTCTCTTCTAACTTCTATAACTTTTTTTACTCCTTCTCTCTTTTAAACTTTCTTTTTATACTTTTTTTCTTACTTAAAACATACCTTTAATTACCCTTGAGTAACTAATGCTAAGAAAGCCTGCGCAAAGAAGGCTCTTTTTAATAAGCAGTAAGTGTTATACAAGAAAGGCTCTTTTTAATAAGTAATAAGAGTTATAAGACTATGTAAAAGGCTCTTTTTAATAAGTAATAAGTTTAGTACAAAAGAGAAAGGCTTATATTAATAGGTAATACTACTATTAAGTCCTTAGTAAAGAAAGTAAGTAAGATTCTATTAACTAAGTAGTTACCTATATTACTAGTAGTAATCCCTCTAATATATGTATATACCTTTTAGCCTACTAGAAGAAATACTTATATTTGAGAGGTTATTAGGCTAATAGAAAGTAACTATAATAATATAAGAAGAAGTAACTACTATAGAGTATACCCCTAAGGCTACTAAAGAGACTATAAGTAAGTATATAAGTAGGTATATAGTTAGTATAGTATATAGATATTATAAATCTATACCTAATAGATACTATAAGTATATTAACCTATTAATTTAAGGTATTAAGTACTTAGATTAAATCTTAGAAGGTAGCTTACTCTCTAACTATATTAAGTTATTAGATATAATTATCTTATATTACTTAATTACCTATAAGAAGTAAGGCTATTATAGTAAAGATTTATAGTAATAAGTCTATAATAAATTTAAGAATTAGTCTAATATAAATTTTAATACTACTTTAAAAGTAGTTATAACTACCTTTTATAACTTTATTATTAGCTGTGGTATATAGGTAATAAAAGAACCTATTAAAAGTACTATTAGTATAAGGTTAAAGAAGCTAGTTAATAATAAGTACTTTCTAAGGTAGGATAATAAGATAATAAGTAAAATAGAGGCTAAGTACAAGGTCTTTTATAACTACTTTAATAACCTAGACTTTATAAAAAATATTAAATAAATATTATAAGCTACTCCCCTACTATTAATTAATAAGGTATATAATAGCTATAAAAGTATAGATTTTTTATAGAAGTTATGTAATAAGTTAAATTATTAATAATATATCTTATATAGCAACCTATTATTCAAACCTCCCCTATTTAAAAGGCAAACTAATAAAGCCTCCCTTATGCTAAGTTTACCTATAACTACTATAATAGTTAAGAGATAGTTACTAAGCATAACTACTTCTCTAACTAATAAGCTAACTGCTTATTAATTAACTAATCTTATTAAGTTATATTTAAATAATTTAATATTAAAGTATAGTAGTAGTAACCATAAGACCCTTAACTTAAAGCTTCTGAGTTTTTATAACCTCTATACAAGGGTTAGTATCTCTAGTAACTACTATAGGTTTACTATCTTATTTATACTTATAGGTAATGCATAGGAGTATTATACTAGTAACCTCTATAACTATTTAATTAGTTTTAATATACTTATAATAAATATTAAATTATAATTTAAAGGGAATAAAGTCTACTATGTATATAATATAGAGTTATAAAGGCTTAGCTATAAGCAAGTTACCTATAAATTACCTAGTAAAACAAGAGTTAAAGTACTAGACTTACTTATTAAGAAAGTTATAAAGCTAGTTAGGGCTATAACATAGTAAGGCATACCTACTAATAGTAACTACTGAAATACTTTACTTACTTATTACTAAAGCATACCTAAGTATATAACTACCCTACTTAATCTACCTATAACTTATAATATACTTTATATATAGTTAAGAAATAGTATAAGTAATACAGTAGAAATATATAAGTAAAAAGCATAGTACTTTATAAAAAGACTACCTAAGCTAGACTAGTAGTACTTTACTAACTACTATTATAATAGCTAATATAGTAATTACCTACTATAACAAGGGTATAGTCTAAGGCCCTAAAATAACTACCTATAAAGTAGTATATTTTAAGTAGAAAAGTGCTTTATTTATAATAAGAAAGGATATTAGTTAATAATGTACTTAAAAGAGAAAAGAGATACCTCTTATAAGTAGCTCTTAAGAAGCTACTTTACTAAAAGATTTAAATAATACCTTCTTAACTATAAGGGTAAAGAGCCTAACTCTCTTAGTAATATAACTAATAATAAGTATATACTAGATAATAGCAAAGAGCTTTTTAAGGATATAACTTTCTTTATATCTATAGCATTTTTTAGTAAAGAGAGTATTAATAGCTAGAAGGTCTATATATAACTATATAACTAAGCTACTCTATATGCTTTAATAAAAGAAGACCCTTTTATATAAAACCCTAGCTAAGAACAAGAGTTAGGTAAAGTCTTTATATTTAATAATTAATACTTTACTATAACTTTTTAGGGTATTATACTAGATACTAAGGTAGCCTAAGTATTAACTACAAGCTACTAATAGTATATAGCCCTCTATAAGTACCTTAGAGCAGAGTTACTACTAGATATAAGCTGTGCTAGTAAAGTAAGTATTAAATTTAGTAGTAGTAATTTATTTAATTTACTTAGAACTATTACTATACCTACTTCTATTAGTAAGCTTACTTTCTATATAATAACCTCTAGTACTCTATTTCTTTTATACCTAAAATATATAGACTCTAATAGTATATAATTTAATAACCTTATTAATATACTTATTAAGAGCATAACTATAGTACTAGTAGTATCTAAATAGGGCTACCTATAGATACTTTTAAAGCAGCTAGAGTATAATATAGCATAACACTATCTCACTAATATAGAGCTATAGTAAATATATCACTAATTCAATTACTTCTTAGTCTATTAGCTATATAAAGTACTCTAGTAAGCTAGTTATATAATAGTAATCTTAAATATTAAAAAGATTAATAAATTTTACTAGTACTACTAGCTAAATTTAAAGGCTCTAGAAAGGTTTAAGTTTACCCTTTGTAATAACTATAACTTTAACTATGAGGTCTTTATTAATATAATATACTTAAATAGTAATAAACTAGTATTCTATATCATTAATAATATAAACTCTTTTAATATAGTACAATTTTTATACTCTATTACTACAGAGTATATATAGGAAGTACTATAGATATACTAGATTGATATATATCTTAGCCCTCTAGACTAGATTATCATAGACACTAGGCTAAATTTTCATGCAGCTAAATTTAAGTACACCGCCTACACACTATCTATTAAGGTAAAAGAGGTCTCTATTAAGGTCTATTATAGTATTAGTAAGGTTAAATAGTACTATATAATACTATACTAAGTATATAAAATAGTCTATATAGAGTTAGAGGCTAAACCTAAAGTTACTCTATAACTTACTATAAAAGTAATTAATAATATTATAGGCTCTAATAGCCTTATCCCTATACTATTAGTCTTTAATATATACCCTTATATTAATAATAACTTAGGCTTATTACCCTTAACCCTATAGTATACAGAAGCTATATAAAAAGTAATAGAGGAGATTTGTAATATCTATATAAAAAGACAGGTTATTAAGGTACTTATAGTATATAATAGATCTAATACTATAGTAAGTATAGCTCTCTCTCTATGATTGCTTATTAGAGTATACTATTAGAGTAAAGGCTAGAAAGAACTCTATTAATTAACTACTAATAATAGTACTAGTAGTACTATTAAGACTCTATAAGAACTATATTAATTCTCTATTACTACTATTAAGCTATAGTATAACCCCTCTAGAATAGAGAACCCTATTAATCCCATATAACCTAGACTACTAGTAACTACTATAGTAGAGGTATCTACTAATACTCTAATTAAATATAACTCTATTGTAATTACTATATAACTACTACTAGTAAGAAGAGGTCTAGGCTAACTAAGGAAGAATCTAGCTTGAATTTTTACTATAGAAGTTATACCTATAGTCCTTATAATTAACTGCGTTTTTATTATAAAAGAGGATACTAACTACATACTAGTAATTAAGCTATATAAGAAGGGTATAATAACTATACCTAGTAAGCTATTTAAATAGTTAGATACTAGTAAAATCTAAGGACTTATAGACTATAGCATGTTTTTTATTATTAAATATAATAAGAAAAAGTATAGTAGTATATAGATTTTTAAGTTATAGTTAGTATATAAGGTGAAGAGTAAAAATAAGTAACTCTATAAAAAATTATAACTAGTTATTTAAGGTTATATAGATAATAGTAAAGCTGTGATTTTAACCCAGTTACTAACTATCTAATAAACAGCCTAATAAGTAATACTCTCTATTATACTATTACTTTTATAACAAGATTATATCCTCTAGTTATATGATATAATATAAGTATATACCTAGTTAGTAACTAAATTAGTATATACTATCCTTACCTAACTTCCCTTTAAAATTTACTATCTCTATATAATAGATATAATTATAGAGGTTAAATAGCTACTCTATAGTATACCTAAGGTAGGTACTTATTAGTAGGCTATATATAACACCTACTATAGAAAGAGCCTCTAGATAGATTTATCTACTTTTAACCCTTACCTACTTATTTTAGTATTTAAAAATAATAATTTTATAATAATAGGTATATAAATAGATAATACTATTAGCCTTATAGATAAATTATTCTCTAACTATAAAAATTATGTACTAAAAGAAGCTATTTTTATAGCTAAACTAAAGCAGTTTTTTAAAGTTAATAAGCCTATTACTTTTAATAGTAGTATATTAACCCTTAGTAATAATAGTAAGATAACCCTTTACTAAAAAGACTAAGGCAAGAAGCTATAATTAGTTAACCCTAGTATACCTAATATAAAGCAGTAGTATATTAAATAGCATACCTAAGGTATATATATTACCTCTATTTACTAACCTAAGGTATACTTTAACTATTTAATTACTACCTAGTACTAGTTACCTAGCCTAGCTAAAATTAATAACCTTAACTAGTAGGTTAAGTAATAAATAGATAACCTTTATTATAAGCTATAATTTTAATTATTAGATCTTACTAGTATTAAACTCTTTATATTTATTAATAGCTCTTTTATAAATAATAGTAATTTAATATTATAACTTAGCTTTATTATTATACTTACTAATAAGTCTAGTAATAATAAAGAGTACTTATTTACTAGTAAAGATATTACTTTTAACCTTATAGGTAATATTATTTATTTTAGTTCTATAAAATATAAAAGAGTTACCTATAGTATACTTACCTCTAAGATATATATAATAGTTATTAGAGCTAATATAACTTATATAATTAGGACTATATTAGTAATAGTTTTTAACTACCTCAAGGTTCCTTAGATCTCTATAACTATATACACTAATTTATACTCACTATATAAGTATTTAGTAAAGCTTAGTACTATAAAGGAAAGGTAACTTATAATTAATATTATAGCTCTTTAGTAGTTATATAAATACTATAAGATTTATAAGGTATAATAAATCTATAATATAAATAACCTAGTTAATAGCTTTATAAAGTTATTATTAAATAAGATATTAAAGGAGCTTATTAATACTAAGTAAATAAAGATATAGATAAATAGATAGGTTTTATATATAAAATATATAGATATTATATTAGTAGTAAGAAGTTAAATACTTTATAATTTAGACTTTTATTATATTTTTAAGCTTTTTAGACTATAGGCTAGCTAGCTACTATTTAGCTAAAATAGAGAGTTACTAGTGTTGCAATACCAGCCCATCGTTAGGATCTATTGGAGTTACTTGCTAACTCTGATCCCACTGGTTACATGAGACCGGTCTGAGCTTGTCCGCGGGCCTACCTGCAGGAGCCCCTTTTACCACTAGCTTAACCTAGAAGCCCTCTTAATAGTTATACTTCTTTATATATAATTAACCTTTTTAAGACCTCTTATTTATTACTAAAAACCTAATACCTTACTTACTAATAGATAATTATATATATAAACCTATAAAAGTTATATTAAATATAATAGTAAGTATATAGAGTTTAAAACTACTATAAGTATAATATAGCTTTATTAAGTAAAAGAACTTGAATTATTATATATTTATATTATTATACTTAGAGTTATATAAGAGAGCTAGTAAGCTTTATAGATATAACTATTATTAAGTCTTTTTACCTCTACTTAGAATTAAATTTTAGAGCTTTAGTATAAGTTACTATCTTATATTATAATTATCTAATAAGAAGTAATACTATTAAACTATATATACTTTAGTTTTAGTTATTATTAATTAATTAATTACTACTTTTTATAGTAAGTAATTAATAGTTATAAGATACCTATAGAAATATAAAAAGAAGGTATAAAAGAGTAGTAATTACCTTATTAATTAGTTAGATTAAACCTATAAATAGCTTTAATCTAAGAGAGTATATTAAAGTAAGTATAATATACTAGTAAATAGTATAGACCTCTAGGCCTATTAGGCTAGATTAAGAAAGGTCTATAGCAAAATATCGGTTAATATCTATAGAATAGACTTTTCTAGCTAAAATATCTGTAATCTGATGACCACATGCATTTGGATCCTAAGGCAATACAACAGCCATAAATATGCGGGGAATCCCATGGAAAATAGCGACATAGTTGCACATACATACACCAGCAATTAACCAGGGATTATCGCCGTAATTATCCACGTACTTCAACAACAGACTGTATGATGCCTCCTTTTTGTGCACTAAAAGGCGGTGATACCACCCAAACAACCGAGGTAGGTCAACATGACGCTCCGGCTATATAAAGGTGGAGGGGCTCTTGGAGAGTATTAGCTCCGGAAAACACTTGTGCGTCGGCTACTAACAAAGGATCAGACCCAAACCAAGGAGGGGGAAGAATCCGACTGGGGCAAACATACATACAATGCCCCCTTGGTGGGAGGTGCATCTCCATGTAACATCGTGCCAGTCAAGCGCACAAGTAGCCCGCAAACTCCAACACCTAGCTCGACCTTTGTTGGACCTATGGGCAGGGCAAAGTCTTGCGAGTGACACGAATACGAACAGCGGGGTTTTCTTGGAAGAGCTGATAGGTAATTTCAGTTACAATGCCTAATGCGAGTCTTCGCATCCGGCAAGCCTCGCATTCGAGAAATCGGGCATTCGACCAGAAACAAGGAGAATGTGAGAATGCTGGCCAGAGACCGCGCGTGCTTGCTTGCCCTGGCGAAATAGAGTTTGCTTCCCCGAGCGCCTAGTAGCTCGATGGTACCACACCCAGTCTTCCGCCATCCGTGACAAGCACGTTGCCGTTCGTGTACGCGCCCGCTCTGCTGACCAGGAAAAGCACGGCACCGGCCATATCCTCCAAGTCCCCAGCCCTCTCCTCCGGAATGACCGATTTTGCCCAGCCGTCTTTGTGCTGCTCCAATGCCCCTGCGGTCATCTCACTCGGGTAAACTGGTATTACATCAAGGTCAGCAAGTGTGGACGGAGGCTTGAGCCCTTGATGTTCTTGAACGGTGAGTGCATTGAAAGGGACCAACAGCCGACTTACACCCTGGTGCAATCACATTTGCGCGGATGTTGAAGGGGACCAAAACCGTGCTTCTTGATGGACATTAGCAGAGGGTCCGGCCAGGAGGATCGGGCGCTGCTGGTTTCTTACAGTTGCTTGAACATGTGTACCACGGCCGCCTTTGATGATCCGTAGGCGAACCCCATTGGTTGGCGGTTGTAAGCGCCGATGCTACTGGTGGCAATCACCTGGCTCCTCTGCTTGAAGTTGCCGCGCTTGTTGCCCTCGTCGAGGAGCTCGAGGAATGCCGCCACGGTGAAGAAGACGCCCGTGGTGTTGACGGCGAAGGTCTCGGTGAAGTCTTTCTGGTCCCAGCCGAACACAAACTCGCGGTACTGGGCGATGGTCGGGTTCGGGGGTAGGCCTTTGAGTGCCGGGCCCGCTATTCCCGAGTTGGCGATAACGACGTTGACGTACCCGTGGGCGTCTTTGATCTGGGAAACGGCCCGCTCAAGGTCGCTCTTTTGGGTGATGTCGCCTTGGATGATGCGGATGTTGCCGTGTTTCTGAGACAAAGACTGCGATTAGTCGGGCGGGCTTCCCTAACGAGGCGAGATGACTGAGCAGCGCGCTCCAGACGTTCTCAACGTACGGCGGTGCCGGCTGCTTTCTCCAAGGTTTCCTTCCGCCGGCCGACGATGTACACGGTCGCACCGTTTGCTTCGAGCCCCTGTGCAATCATAAGGCCAATACCTGCGTTCTGAGGTTAGAGAGGCTTTCAACGATACGTGGGCGCGCTCTCGTGAAATATGATGACGATGACGTACCAGTGCCTCCGCCGGTTACGACGGCAATGAGGCCTTTGACGCTGAAGAGGTCGGCGGCGTTGATGTTTGCGGAAGCCATTTCGGACACGAAGGTTTCCCTGGCAGAAATACGATGTGTGAGCGGGAGGAAGAAGCTTGATTTGTGTTAGTTGAAGGCATATAAAAGCCAGAAGTGCAAAAGGGATCCTTAAATGCCGTCCATCGTGCGGGGTGGTCGGACCGCCCCTCACAAGCCGTCACATTTACGCCGCGCCCCCATCAAAGATGTTGCATAAAAACGACGCCGTTAATCGCAAGCAGCAATTAACGCCTTATATCACTTCTTGTGACACACCCCCCCAGATCGCAGATATCCCCATATATGTGGTCTGGACTCTCTGCCTCTGATCTGAGCTAACAGGGAAGCTCATCACCTGACACCCCCCTAGATCTGCCAACCATAGACGGATCAACACTAACAGCCTTAAGTGTTAGGCGCCCTCTTGCCTATGGGTGGGCCCAGGCAGATCTGTCCCTGGCTATCACGGGATTTGAACCCGTAGGGTCTATGACGCTCAGACGTTAATCTCTGGGGCTGTACCATACAGGCACCAGAGCGAACTGGGCTCATAACTGTTGCATAAAAACGACGCCGTTAATCGCAAGCAGCAATTAACGCCTTATATCACTTCTTGTGACAAAAGACCAATTGCGAAGTGGCTGCTAGATGCAGGTTTCACATGTGGTCTGAAACCCCGCAATTCGGGGTCTCGGGTCATCATACTTGGTAATTGGGCGTTTGTCTTGTATCAGTGATTCGTGAACTTCCGTATTGGGAGGGTGGAGGCAGCATGTAGTGTAAAGGTCGAGTATATGAGTGGATGGTATACGCTGTATACTATTATACAGGCACCCAATGTTTTAGCTCCTTCACCAATCGTGTAAACATACAGAAATAGAGCCAGACGGCTCTGTATCTCCGGTGCTAGTCTTCGCTCTGATCAAATGTCTGGGAGGAACCGCAAAGATCGGATATATCACAAATACAGTTGAGGTGCTAAAGATCCCATGGAAGACGATGACAGAATGAGGTGGACTAGTAAGGAAAATACCAGACTCATGATTTCCGCCAAGCAAGTACGAAGAAGGGCAAGCTGATAGCGGTTGGTGGGTCAGAAAGGATTCGATATCAATAAGGGTGGTTTTTCATAATTATGCGTCGTTGGGCTCAGTGCTAGGGACTACGCGTTTAAGAAGTCACGATGAGCAGTAACGCATTAACTTCAGTATACCGCAACAGCTGCCTTTGGCTTGTGTTTGTATCATGCATGTAATCAACTACAATCAGCAATTGTGAACCCTAGCTTGCTGCTTCGTCCAGTTGCCGCATGCCATTGGGAAACGCCGCCACTGCCTTAGTATTGACTTATGACGCGCATATCATACTAGATTGCCATTACAAACATTTCCATGTGGCGACAGAGCGTGTTTGACAGCTTAGCATAACCGACTAAGGATATGCCAACGTTGGTTTCTTGACCTCCGGCAAGGGTTGAAACTCATTGACCCAGCGATTTCTCGGCTTGCTCAATGTGCTCTTGCCACGGCGCAGGAACTGCCCGAGTCCCATTTCGCCAACGATGCCCCCGTTGTCTCGATCCCAAACCACCTCGCCTCGCAGTATGGTATACCTCGGCCAGTTGTTGAACTCCATTCCTTCAAAGGGCGAGTAATCGATGTCGTGATGCAGCATGGAGTTCTCCAGCACGAAGGGGTCCATCTTGGCCGTGCCCCCCTCGTGAGCAGCAGCTTGCTGAGCTGTTGGGTACCAGATTACCAAGTCTGCGTCATAGCCGGCGGCGATGGCGCCCTTGGTCTCTCCGAGGCCATAGAGCTTGGCCGGATTGGTTGCCGTGATTTCGACGAACTTCTGAGGCGTCACCTTGCCCGATAGCACGCCGCCTTCGAAAAGAAGCGGCATCCGAGTCTCCACGCCCGGCAGGCCGTTCGGGACCTTGTCGTAGCGCATCGACCCGGCCTCGCTCAGTCCCGCCTTCTTTCCACGGGGATGGTCGTATTTGCTGGGCGCATGGTCCGAGCTGAACGTCGTGAACGTCCCGTTGATGATGCCTGTCCACATGGCATCCAGGTCCATGCGGTCTTCCCTGAGCGGCGGACTGCAGATGTGTTTTGCGCCGGAGAAGCTGTCCGTCGGGTGAGACGGGCGCAACGCGTCGGCTGTGAGGTAGAGATAATGGGGACAGGTTTCTGCGTGGATTGGGAGAAGCCTCGTTTGAGCGCTTCGAACATGGGACGCGGCCGTCTTGGATGACATGTGGACGATGAGAATGGGAATGTCCGAGAGCTCGGCCAGGGCGATGATGCGGTATGTTGCCTCGTCCTCGGTGATGTTGGGACGGCTGATGGCATGATAATACGGTGCGGTGAGCTGCTGCTCCGCAAGGCGTGCCGTGATCCACGAGATCATGTCGCTGTTCTCGGCATGCACCATGGTGGTCATTCCCAAGCTTCGCGTGGCCATCATGACATCCAGGATTTCCCCGTCCTTGAGCTGCAACGGCTCGTACGTCATGTACAGCTTTACGGAGGTGATGCCCTCGCCTACGAAGAACGGGAGTTCCTCGCGCAGAATGGTCGGCGTAGGGTTTGTGAGGATGATGTGGAAGCCGTAATCGCAATACGACTTGCCCCTTGAGCGTGAGTGGTAGTCCTCGACAACAGGGTGGAGAGACTCGTGGTAGCGCTCCTGGGTCGCGAAGGCAATGATGGTCGTGGTTCCGCCGGCGATCGCCGACCTTGTGCCGGTCTCGAAGTTATCTCCCGTTGGAGAGTTGTCCTACTCGCGTGATTTAGAGATCACCGTTGACAGAGTGCGCACGCGTCAGTCCTACCTGGTCGAGATGAACGTGCGAGTCGACGCCGCCGGGCATGACGAATCCATCTTGGGCATCAATGACCTTTTTGGCCGCGAAGAGGGAACCCAGGTTCTGGCCGACTGCGAGTATCTTTCCATCTCGGACGACTATGTCTTGACGAGGGTGAACGTCAGATGCGGTCACCTAATGAATGCATCAAGCGTCAGATAGTTACGGCGGCCTTCCAGGACGCAGCAGAGACTCACAACCGTCGCGTTTTCGATGATGAGGTCGACCTCCATACTGGACTAATATCACTAACAACAGTAACCGAGGAGGAAAAGTTGGGTTGACAATGGCCTTGCCGTGGTGGCCCCGTTGCGATGGGATTCTTTGATCTTCGTAGCGTAATCACTCCGACAGGCCTTCAATCCAGGATTCAACAACGGCTACCAGTAACTATTCATGACTTCTCAATCTTTCGGTGCGTGTATGCCCCCCGATAGCGGGTGATGACGCCTCGACGATAGGCCTGGCGGAGATAAAGATAAGCAAAGTTGTCACCACGCGATTGGCAAGGAACCCTATCACCCGCCTATCGCCAAGCGGGCCGGGATGGCGGGCCTGCAGGCGATAAGATCGGATGGTGCAGAATCCCAGCCGTAGGCGAGGGGTAATAGTTCTTCAGTTGAGACGAAGCTTTCGCTCAAATCATGACAGTGGTATTAAGCAGGGCGCTCAAGTAGATGTCCCAAGACAGACTGAAGGCGAAGGCTTTGGAAAGATCAACAGCCAACAGCCCATAGTCCACAGTCAACAGTCAACAGCAATGGCGTCTCGGCTTCTTCGAGTGGCGGCCGCCCAGATGGGGGCAACACACTATAACGACTCTCGGACTAAGACGCTGGATCGCATGTTGGCCCTTCTTGAAGGCAGCGCCACCAAAGGAGCACAGCTTGTGCTGTTTCCTGAAACCGCCTTTACAACCTTTTTCCCTCGGCATCTCATCAACGACCCGGTAGAGCTTGATTCTTTCTTCGAACACGGCGACATCACAACGCAACCCCAGACCAAACCACTGTTTGACAAGGCCAAGGAACTCGGCGTCGACGTAGCAGTCGGCTTCGCCGAAAAGGCCGATGACGGCGAAACTTTCAACTCCTGCATCTACTACCACGCAAAGACCGGCTCCCTCCTCTCAAAGTACAGGAAAATCCACCTCCCTGGCGACTTTGAGCCGTTTGCAGACCCAAATGCCACCAACCAGTTGGAAAAACGGTACTTCAAGCCCGGGGATTTGGGCTTCAATGCATTCCGGGTGCCTGACCTCATGGAACCGACCAAGGAACGAGGAGAACCCATCTTCGGCATAATGATCTGCAACGACAGACGTTGGGCCGAGAGCTGGCGAGTCCTTGGTCTGCAGGGTGTGGAAGTCGTGCTCTGTGGCTACAACACGGCCGGGTTCGCGCCTCATCTCTGGGGGTCCGGCGCCGACATGGACCCGGACGAGGCGCGCAAGAGGGCTCTGTTCCACCACAAGCTGGTCATGCAAGCCCATAGCTACACGAATGCATGCTTCAGCGTCAGTGCGGCCAGGTGCGGTCTCGACGATGGCAAGTATGACCTCATAGGCGGCAGCTGCATCACGGGGCCCGAGGGCGATGTCATCGCCGAGGCGTCCACGACGGAGGACGAGGTCGTCTACGCGGAGATCAACCTCGACGATTGCCGGCCGGGCAAAGAACGCATCTTCGACTTTGCAAGACACCGACGCGTCGAGCATTATGGGCGCATCACGGAACAGACGGGCGTGGCGGAGCCTCCCAAGCTATCGGCCAACGGACATGGTCCGGCAAACGGCACCGGGGTGGCCCCTACGGATGTGAGTGCGAACAAGAAGATCCGCATCCTCCTGATCAACCCCAACAGCACACGAGCAATGACCGACGCCTGTGTCGCCATGGTGGAGAGCCAGCTGCCCCCGGATGCGACGGTCACGGGCTTCACCGCACCGAGACCTGCCCCGTCGGCGATCGAGGGCAGCTTCGACAACGTCATGTCGGCCGCGGCGGCCGCACGAGCGGTTCTCCCCCTCGCGGCGACGCACGACGCCGTCCTGGTGGCCTGCTACTCCGACCACGCCCTCATCCGCATGCTTCGCGAGGAGCTGCCGCGTCAGCCCGTCATCGGCATCATGGAAGCGTCGCTGTTCGCGGCCCGCACGCTCGGCGGGCGGTTCGGGCTCGTCGCGGTGAGCGAACGGTCTAGGGTGCTGCACGAAGACAGCATTCGCCACTACGGATTCTCCGCCTCGTGTGCCGGCGTCATCTCCTGCAAGCTGGGGGTGTTGGACCTTCACGAGAAGAGCCAGGACGAGGTGATGGGCATCATGGCCGACGTCGGGAAACGCCTGGTCGAGGAGAAGGGAGCCGATGTCCTGCTGCTCGGCTGCGCTGGCATGACGCCGCTCAAGGGCGCCGTGGAAGCGGCTGTCGGCCAAGATGTGCAGGTAGTCGACGGCGTGCTGGCCGGGGTGCATCACCTGGTGGGGCTCGTGAGGATGGGAGGCCGGACGGCGAAGAGCGGCGTGTACAAGAGTTCCGGTGAAGGACGCAAGGCAAGGGGACAAGATTGGATCTGAGTTGGCCTCAACCAACCGCCGAAGGAGGGAGACAGACACATCATGGTGTAGTTGCATGCTTGACTTGGGGGGAGTTTTGCCTCGACTGTACCGAGACTAGGTAGTCTAATTGACCAATCGGCCATCGTCCGCTTATCGGAGTCTGAAGACATATCATCGTTAGTATACACTACAACCCCGACATGCATAATACTGGGGACGCGGGGAACACGAAGCGTGACAACAGACTTCCTCCCATCTTGTCCTTTCGGGCAGAATATCATATCATGGAGAGCCCCGATCGCAGCCGGACCAGGAAGGCCGGTCAGCGTAATAGCCGCCCATGCGATTTCTGCCGCTACAAGCGCGCCGCCTGCTTGTTACACGACCAGCCGCCTTGCGAGCTGTGCAAACGGCTGGGCAAAGACTGCACGTTCGTTGGTGAGCCGAACAAAAGGAGACGCATCTCGGAGCCGCGGCGTCTGAGCGGTTCCAGCGATGTCGTCCTCTCGCATCAGAGCCAAACCCCGTCCGACGCCGGCATGAGATCCCCATTCACGGAGGCCAACTCGCCCGGGAACGAGGCAGATTGCGGCAAAGACATGGGGGACTCTGCCAGTCCGACCTCTCTGCACGCCGAGAACTGCCCAAACATACTACGGCGAGGTGCCTCCCCGTCGCCGTCGTCGCTGGACGCAACCCCCGGCTATAACGCCCAGGTAATCGGGCTCAGCGGCGAGTCAGATCCCTACCTGCTCCATCTATACCGTTTCGACGAGAGAAACGAGTGCGCCTTTCAGCAGCTCCGCATCAGAAACGTGGGCTTGGACGATGGGATGCCCACCCAGTTCATGCTTCAGAACAACTCCCTGGCGAGAAAAGCACAGCCGGGAGGTCTCACGGGTAGCGAATCCGAACTTCGATCCCAAGTTGCAAACATGATTTCCGAAGAGGCCGGCAAAAGGCTGATCAACCTGTAAGGCGGGGCGGTTCCTTTCGCAAGAGTCGGTGTTGTTGCTTCGCGCAAGTCTCTGACAAAAAATCACATCTCAGGTTCTGGAGATATATCCAGCCATACTTCCCCGTTCTCTCCAGAGAGCAAATGATGCAAGAAACCGACACCACACCATCATCCTTACCAACCTGTCTTTTGGCAGCCATCTACGGACACGCTCTGCCGTTTTGTGTCTTTGATGACAAGTTATGCGTAGACGTCGACACGCTGCCCTCGGCAGATCACCTCTTCAAGCTGGCCTGGACGGCAGCCCTCTCCCTGTTTCACACCCCGTCGCTTGCCGTGGTGCAGACGATGCTCCTCATGATCCAGCGTCGGCCCACCAACAAGCACGTCGCCGACACCCCGTTCAAATGGGTCATGCTAGCGGACACCGTTGCGCTGGCACAATGTCTCGGTCTCAACCTGGACCCGACGGACTGGTCGGTGCCGTCGTGGGAGAAGCGCCTTCGTCGACGACTGGCCTGGGCAGTCTACGTCCAGGATCAGTGGCTTAGCCTGAACTTTGGCCGCAGCTCCCACATCCAGGACTGCGACTGGGACGTATCCTCTCTCCGCGCAGACGACTTTGAGCCCGTGCCGGAGGCCGGTGACGATACCGCCCCCGCCTTCAATCATTTCCTGCACCTGGCTTCGTTGACTGAAATTGTTTCCAAGATTCAACGACACGTGTTGTGAGTCTTGTAGAGCACGGGTTTTCCCGTCTTGGCGAAACCGACGCTGACTCGCATAGCTCTGTCAAAGCCGCCAGGGTGCTTGCAAACTCCTTGGATGCAACTTTCGAAGTTGCCCGGCCGTTGCGGATGGAGCTTGCCCAGTGGTTGCAGGACCGTCCCGACGTGGCAGACCAGCCCTCCACGTGCGTGCCCCATCACGGCTTGGACGGCAACGGCAGTATAAAACTCGCCTACATCACTGCCAAGATATCAATATTCAAGGCCCTGCTGCGGCCAAAGAACGCCGAAGCCCCCATCGAGGCTCGCGCGGCCTTGCGCACAGGGGCCATGGGCGTCGCCCGGGAGATGTACGACTTCTTGGTGAGACTCGAGGCCCATCATCTCGAAGCCTTCTGGCATTCTTGTGAGTTTCAATCCTGGCCCAGGGAGGGGGGAGACGTTTTCTCTCACTGAACAACGCACAGATTCCCGAGTCAACTTCGCCATCGCCAGTAACTTCATCGTCCTGCTTTTCGCCTTGTCCCCGTCCCCGGCGGATGCCGATGAGTCGTCGACGCTGTTGACTCAATGGCGAGGCCTGCTGCGCATCAAGTCGAGGAGCTGCGATCTCTTGAATCTGAGCTTGCTTCGACTAGATGCCATGTTCGTTGCCGGGCTAGGGAAGCTCGTCGAATTGACGCCTTCTGCCTCTGAGGCGGCGTCGAATCGGGGGTTGTAACCGCCATGCCATCGAGTCACTACAGAGAGATGCGCAAACAATGGAGGAGGTTTTGGCACTTCAAGCTTGTTCCTATAAACTGCTCCGGCCTGCTGTTATCCTGTTCGGATTCGAGATCGTATGGCAATAGATAAATACATCAAACCGGCTTAACATCTGGATCTTTGGTCTCGGTACCCTTCTCTGACCTGACCGAGTCTTCCGTCTCCGGAAGTCCGTCGACGTACAGCTGCTCGCGCCTCTCGTCGACCGGAAAGGGGCTGACCTTCCAGCAAAGCCAATACGTGAAACCTGCAACCACCGTGCTGACCAACCAGCTCAAGCTGTACAGATAAAGGGCCCCCTTTGGAATCCCCTTGGCACCACAGGCAGCTGCGAGCCCGGGCATGTTCGGGATGATGCCGAAGACGAAAGCAATCACAGCTCGAGGGTTGACCCCAAAGGTGTAGTAGTGGATGCCTCGCGGGTCGTAGAGCGACCATACTGCCACCTTACGGCCGCGGCAGATCCAGAAGTCGGTGACGATGACGCCCGCGATGGCACCCAGGAAGAGGGCATATCCGCCGAGGAAGGAGGAGAAGGACTTGGCGCTGTAGTTGGCGTCGAAGTCAGAGAGACAAACACTACGACGGGCGAAAAAAAGGAAGGGTTCCGGAGCTTACCTGTACTGGATGTACCACGGCACGGCGCACACGCCAAAGACGGCGCATATGTAGGCCCCGCGCCTGTTGTTGACGTACCTCGGAAACCAGAGCGAGAGGTCGTTGCTGAACGAGACGCTGTTGGCGCTGATGTTGGTACCGATGACGGCGAATGCCCAGCAGAGACCGGCGAAGAACTGCGCGGCGCGGTTCTCCCACAGCCTGGCCACCTCGAGGGGGTTCCACGTCACCTTGCCGTAGATGACCTCGGAGGCGCTGCTGACCGTCGCGCCCAACACGCCACACGTCGTTACAAGTATGCACAGTCCTACGGCCTGGGTCCAGAAGACCTGCTTCGGATCTCTGGCGTACCGGGTGAAGTCGGGCATGTTCAGAGCGAGGGTGGCTTTGGGACCGATGGCGCTCGTGACGCACTGGAAGAACACCACGACTGCCGGGGTTCCGTCCTTGATCATGGTAGGTTTGGAAAACGTGGGCCCGAAGCCCTTGCCTGTGAAGGAAGCCGTCAGCACCTCGGCCTGGGGGTCATCAGATTCGGCGGAGAGAAGTCTTGAATGCCTTACCAGCGACAATGGCCCAGATGAAGAGAGCCAAGCCAAAGATTGGCATGATGACTGTCTTGGCCATGAACATGTACCTCAAGCTGCTCACGTGCAGCCAAAGCAGAGGCAGCTGGATGATGATGAAGAGGAAGAAGCAAAGGAGCTCGGAGCTCGTGACGTGGGCGCCGGGCGCCAAGTGGTTCGGGAAATTGTTGAACTGCGGCCAGATGGCGGAGATCATGACCTGCAAGCACTGTCCGCCCTGGAAGGACTGCGTGCCGAACCAGATGCAGGCAACGACTCCCCGGACGAACACGGCGGCGTACGAGCCCCTTATGCCGAACGACGCTCTCGTGAAGACCGGGAAGTTGACGCCGAGGATGCAGCCGACGTACCCGTCAAGGATTGCCGGGACGCACACCAGGACATGGCCGACGAACACCGCGAGGATGGCTAGGCCGGGATTGAGACCTTTCGTGACGGATGTCGACGAGACTGCCGGGTAGCGGGAGCTTTAGTTAGGGTACCTGTTCTCCGGGGGAGGGTTCGAGAAAACCGGGGATGGACCGGCTCTGTGGTCACGCACCTTGGTACATGGAAATAGAGAAGGCCTCGGCGATCCAGAATCCGAGCAAACTCGGCCAACCCCAGGTGCGTTCGGGGGAGCCCATCGGGATGGGGTCCATGTCCTTGTTGGAGAGCCGGGCCCCCTCCGTGCCGAGTTCGGCGCTTTCGAAGCGGAGCTCCAGGCGTTTTCCGAGTCCCATTTTCTGCGGTATGTATGCCAGCAGCTGTCTGGGGAATGAGATGGGAGGATGCAGAAGTGCAATCAAGTCGGGCGGGGACTCGTGAACAGATGTCTCATTCTTTTTTTCACTTACAGAATCGCATCTGCCCAGCCCGCCCTCCCGGGTACGCTTATTTCTACGACAAACGGCACGACGGCCGCGATGCTTATCGGAACGCTTGGCCTATCAACCCTCCGGAGCGGGCGCTCCCCTGTAGAGTTTGGTCATGGCGTGGAGATAGCCATGATAGGCGTTCGTCCGCGCTATCAGTCTGATTGCGACCCCATGCCAGCGGCCCAATCTTTGTCGGGGATTTATCTGATCAAGGGCAGGCCGTCGTAATCTTATCATCAAAAGCAAAGTCATCGATTCCATGGGACAGACAGTGTTACTCCAAAGCAGATAGCCTCAGACATGTACTGTGGCCGCTCGACGGGAGACTTTGGGACTTTTATCGAGATGATCAAAAAAGTTGACTGGCACCAACGAGTCTTGCGATGAAAAGCGACGAGAGCTGCGAATAACGCGCCACAGCTATACATCGACATTCCAACCTTTTGTCGTTTGCAAACATGGCGCCAATCGCGACTTCGGATCTGAAGCCCGAAGCACCAGCAACCATGACCGACCCGTCCGTGTTTCCTCCGCGAGACGCGGACGAGGAACTGCTGAGGCTGTGGAACTTGCACGGCGAACCTCACAGCACAAAGTACGAAGTTTCCCATGGTGCTTACTGCTGTCATTTGGGCCGTCATCTTTAACCCCAACCGCATAGGTTCTCCGACCCAAGCCTGTCGAGCATCGCCGCGTTGGTCCGGCACAACGCTCTGACACAGCCGCTACAGGCAGCTTTCATCTCTCCCGCGGGCAAGTCGTTCGAGCTGTTCAACTGGTCTGGGCTCCATGATCTTTGCTGCAGGGCATCGGCGCACTATTCCGAGAAGCTCCGGAACGAGATTGGAGACGCCAACCGGGCCGGCCAGCAGCCCACAGTCGCACTGCTGGGAACCGGCACCTCGATTGAATACCTGGTCGCGCAGATCGCCCTGAACAGCCTGCGTATCCGGGTGCTTCTGCTCAGCAACAAGAACTCGCCCGCCACGAGGGACCACCTGCTCCGGGCGTGCGACGCGGTCGCCGTCGTCGTCGACAGGGCCAACGAGGCGTCTCTCGGCGAGGGAGAGGCGTGCAGGCTCCCGGTTGTCGATCTGGCCGGCCTCGTTGACCTGCGCGAGAGGAGCCAGCAGATCCTCGGGGACGAGCCGGCGTTCGAAGCGGCCGACGAGTGGAATCTGCAGTCGATGATAATCCACTCGTCGGGCTCCACGGGGATGCCAAAGCCCATCATCCACACCAACAGGAGCCTGTGTCAGATCGCCAGGATGTACAGGTTACTGCCAGAATACTTTGTAGAGAACTGGTATCTCTGCTTTCCGCTGTAAGACTTCTGCGCGAACAGTCTCGGGGCAAGGTGTTGACGCAAAACCGAATAGTTTCCATATTGCAGGGCTATCGATCGCCTTGTCGGGCATCCCGACGGGACTTCCCACGACGCTTGCCCCTGTGCACTGGCCGCCAGCGCCGAGCTCCATTCTCTCGGCGTGGAAGGCTTTGGAGGCGATCGGCTACCCGGCCGACTGCCTTCATTGTGCCCCGTCCGTCATCGAGGACCTGTTTGAGTATATATCACTCACTACCAAGGACTTCACCCCTCTTACGCGGTTGAAGGTACTGCAGCCGGGCGGGGCTCCTCTGTCTCCCGCGATGCTGGGGAAGCTTCAGGCGCTCGGGGTGAACGTGAAGACCACCTACGGGACTACCGAGACCGGGCCGCCCCTCCGGACGATACCGCACACCAGAGACAACCCCGACGTGTATCGGTTCCGAAACCTCTACCCCGAATCGCCCCTGGTGCGCATGGAACCCTTGGGCGACGGCATGTTCGAGTGCGTCGTGTACAAAGGCTTCCCTCTCGCGGCCGAGCTTTGGCTTGACGAGTCGGCGCCGAACCCGTACCGCACGGGAGATCTCTTCCTGGAGGACCCTCCGGGGAGCGGGTACTACGTGCTCCAGGGCCGGCGGGACGACATCCTCATACACAGCAACGGCGAAAAGACACATGCCACGGCGCTCGCCATGTCTTTGGAGGAGGACAAGACCAGCGTGATCTCCAAGACGGCGGTGTTCGGCACGGGGAAGCCCTGCCCTTCTCTCGTCGTCGAGGTCCGCTGGGACAGGGCGTGCGAAAGACCGGGCACGCAGCTCGAGGAAGCCGTGTGGGAAGTGGTACGGGAGTGCAACGAGAGGGCGGCGGCATACTCCCGGATTCCCCGCGGGACCATCCTCATCCTGGGAAGAGGCGAGAGTCTCCCCGTCACGCCCAAGGGGAACGTGCGACGCAACATCGCGTGGGAGTCGTACGGGGACAGGGTGGAAGGATTGTACGACCGCCTGCTCGGCGAAACTTCAAACGCCGACGGCCCCGACGAGGCCCAGCTCGCCGACACGGATCTCTCGCCGGCGGAGGCCATCCGACGAGCCGTGGCCGACGTCTTGGGGCTCTCGCAGGGAGACGTGGCCGACGACCAGGACTGGTACGTCCTCGGACTGGACTCCCTCCGCGCAGTCGAGCTGCGGTCGAAGCTCGTCAGGGTTTTCGGGAGCTTCCCTCTGATGTTCATCTTTGAGTATCCCACGCTGGAGGGGCTGCTCGGGTTTCTCCAGGGCTACAAGAAGGGGGGATCCGATGGCGAGGCGTCGGTCCAGGACCACCACCACGCGTGGGCCAAGTCGGCCATCCAGCACATGAACCGCGAGATCGACACATGGGCGGCCCTGCCGCCACAAAGCAGCAGCACCAGTGGCAGCAGCAGCAGCAGCAGCAGCAGCCGATATCCAGACGACGGAGAGGTGGTGTACCTGACAGGTGCGAGCGGCGCTCTGGGCAACGCTCTGTTGGAAGTCCTCGTTCAGCTGCCGGCAGTCAAGAAGGTCTACTGCGCCGTGCGGGGGGCCGACCCGCAAGCCCGAGTGAGGGGTTCGATGAAGTCGAGGGGCTACGCGGAGCACCTTTACCAGAGCGACAAGATCTTTGCGGTCAACTACGACATGAAGGACACGGGCATGGGGCTGGACGGCGGGATGTTTGAGCGGCTGGCCGGCGAAGTGACTCTCGTGATGCACAACGCGTGGAAGCTGGACTTCAACCAGCCGATCCAGCAGTTCGAGAATGACTGCTTGAGAGGTAACGTAAACCCCCGTGGTTTCCTCGGGTTGGGATATTTCCCGGCGTGACTGACTCTTTTTATTTCTTACTCTCAAAAGGCACCATGAACCTCATGTCCTTTTGCCTGAAGGGGGCCAGGAAGAAGTTCGTCTTCATGAGCAGCGTCGCGGCGGCGATGGGCAGCCGGCCCGGCACGAGGGTGCCGGAACAGCCTCTCGGGCCCGACCCCGGCAACGCGCTGCCGACGGGGTACGCGCAGTCGAAGTACATTGCGGAACAGGTCGCGCAGCACTACGCTTCCAGGCTGGGGATGCCCGTCCACATCCTCAGGGTCGGCCAGCTGTGCGGGCACTCGAGGCTGGGGGTGTGGAACCACACGGAGATGTGGCCGATACTCATGATGGCCGGCCTGGACGTCCTCTCGGCGATGCCGGTGCTGCAGACCAGAGTCGACTGGCTCCCGGTGGACACTTGCGCAGAGGCCGCCCAGGAGGCCGTCTTCTCCTCCGCCGACGCCGACGACGACGACGACGACGAGCCTCTGTACGCCGTGACCAACCTCGTCAACCCGGCCTCCATCTCCTGGGAGGAGCTGCTCTCTCTGCTGGGCGAGGCCTCGGGGCTCGACCCGGCGCGCGTGGAGATGAGCGAGTGGGTTTCCCTGCTCGAGGCCCGCGCGGGCTCCGGCGGGCCCCGGGGTCGGGAGACTCCGGCGTTGCGGCTTTTGGGTTTCTTCCAGGAGATGGCCAGGGGGTCCGGCAACGGCGAGGGCGTGGTGTTCGAGGCGAGCAAGGTGGGCGGGGGCCGACGGATCGACGTGCACATGGTGAGGAAATGGTTGGACAAGTGGCAGCAGGCCGGGCTTCGTGGGGATTAGAAACGAGTGCCTTTTGAGGAAGCAATAGTCGTGTGTAAATGTAATTCGACCCCCAGGCGTAGCCGGAGGATGGGTGTCCTTTTTAAATAAGACAAGATAGTATGCGCCATGAAGAATGACTTTTGACCTGTTGTCTCGTGTCTGTTGTTTTGTTCGCAACCAGGCGATGGTTCGACAATGAGGCACCCTACTCATGACTAGGTACTATCTACTCCGTATACCTTCAACCGACCTTTCTCACTCGCCCCTTCATACCGTCAGCATCCAACATGTGTAAAGTGACATTAGCAGACGATGCCGCGCACCCGATGCTAGTTAATTCAACTGACGATCCCCCGCTCCGCCCCTGGAGCTAACGGGCCGTCCCAGCTTTGGCGCAGAGTTTCGATGACGGCAAAACGGTAGCAAGCAGCAGCAGCTTTGACCTTCGTTTCGGGGGTTTATGTATACCTACTAATATTAAAAAGTCCCAAGGTGCCGAGGGCTTCATCTTGTGCACATTCAAACTCACCCAAGCCCAAGCAGAGAGACAGGGTCGACGGCGCAACGTCCCTGATACATACGACGACTCCACTGAACCCGAGCTCCCGGCATACCTACTTTGTACCTATACTCCCCCCCCCCACCAATCGCTCCTAGGGTCGGGTCGGGCTCAACTGCAGCTGCAGCTACCAGTACAGCTGCCCGTTCGCCCCCTTGTCACTCCATTCCACAGATTGCAAGACGCGAATCCGCCGTTTGCTGACTTGCCAGATTTCTTCTTCTTCTTCTTCTTCTTCTTCTTCCTTCGTCCCGTCACATAAGAATCCAATAATAAAGCGGGTGGCCAGCGAGAGAGAGAGAGAGAGAGTGAGTGTGACTGAACCGAACCCCTCCCCCCCTCCTCGCTCATCTCTGGAATTCGTCAACTCACAACATTCTTTTGCCTTGCACTCGTTGTCTCACTTCCCCCCCCTCCGGCATCAAGGAACAAAAGACGTCTCGATCGAACCGACGTCTTGATCAAACCTCGAAAAAAAGATGGCCAGGCCCTCCTACTCGGACGAGCACCTAGCCTCCCAGAGGGACTCGGCCTACCTCGCCTCTCGCGACTCCTATGGCGGCTACCCGGCCTCATCAGCACGAGAGTCGAGATGGGAAGTCGCTGAATTCTCTCACAGACCGACCGCCAGGGCCCTAGACGCTCCTCCCCCTTCGTCGTCGTCGACGAGAGCACGCTCACGCTCGCCATCTCGCTCCCGCTCCCGCTCCCGCTCCGCCAGATCATCCAAGCCCCGCGACATGCACCGCAAGAAGAGACGCAGCGGCGGCGGCGGCGCCTCCTCGTCCTCCTCCTCCTCGCCCACGGACCCCGCGACCGTCGTCCCCGCCAACGGCAGCAGCAGCACATTCTCCCCGTCCGCCGTCATGAGCAACCTCCAGACCGCCTTCAACGCCTTCCAGTCCATGCCCCAGCTGTCCTCCTCGTCCTTCGAGCTGGGCCCCCTGCCCGACACCCCCGTCACGAACCTCATCAACCCCAGGAACCTCACCCCGCCCACCTCCCAGGCCGTCCTACACGACCGCCTCGCCGCGAACCTCGCCCGCCACAGCAACGTCTACCTGATCCTGCTGGTCGGCACCCTCCTGGCCACCCATTGGCTCGTCCTCGCCGCCCTGTTCGCCGTCGTCAAGGCCGGCTTCTTCATCCAGTCGCACAACGGCCGCGACCTCGCCCGGGACCTGGGCGTGCGGAGGTACGCCTCCACCCAGACCATCATATCGGCCTTCGCCGCCCTCTCCGCCATTGTCGCCCTGTGGGCCTTTTCCTCCCTCTTCAGCGTCGTCTTCACCCTCATCCAGGTCGCCTGCCTCGTCCTCGCCCACGCCGCCTGCTTCGACCTGTCCGCCGCAGGGGCGCCGCCCAGGCCACCACCCGGTACCGCCGCTGCTGCTGCGCCCGCGTCCTCGCCCGTCCCGGCGCAGGGATTCTTGAAGCCGCAGGGGGCCTGGGGCCAGCTCTCGCGCGAGGCGGGCAACATTGCTGCGCAGTTCAGGTCCGCGAGCGAGGGCCAGCTCAGGTCCGCGAGCGAATCCAACCTCGCCTCGCCTCCTCACCCGGCTGCTGCGAGCCCCAACGGGTGGTGGTACGCCGGCGAGGGGTACGCTGCTGGCGCCCCCGCGGAGCCCGAGCAAAAGTACGCAGAGATGCCACACGCACCACGCACCTACGAGGCCTACTCACCCGCACCCGCACCCGCACCAGGCCCGCGGAGGGAGGAGCACGATGGGGGTGACTTGGCGTACGGGTATTACGAGTCCACTCGGCCGCGGAGCTACGCTTCAGGTAGATCGTACTGAGCGAGCAGCAGCCATCAGATCAGGATGCGGTTGCGTGGCCATGACATCAGAGGCGGGCTTTTTTTTTGTATTTGAGGACGGTCATCTCGATACAAGACTAGGATTGGCTCGACGGAAATAGATCATCCCATTGTCGCAAGCATTCCATGTCCAGGCTGTACATGTGGGACTGCCACCGCTGAACGTTTCTTCACTCCACATCGCTTGTTCCAATTCACCAAGCTGGTGGTGGAGCAGTGGCCGCGAAACGGTCCCCTCCCTTCTCCAGTGGAGAATATCGAGTAGCACGCTTAATTGGAAAAGCCCGTACTCGCTTAATTGCAAGACTCGGGTCAACATGGCGTGGAAAAGGGCATTCAAAACAATTCATGCTGGACGATGAGTTGTTAGCCTCGGTTGTGGACCACGACCTCCATGGTGTAGTGGGAAGCCGCGGTGAGTAATGGGCTAATAGAACATCAATCTTCCTTGAACCAAAATAGAGAAAGACCATGGGAGAGCATTGGTGTATCTCGGAGTGTAGTCAAGGTGAAGTAAATCACTGAACGCGAACGTTTCTGCATGAAAAAAAAAAAAAGATTTTCATCATCTTCCTCACGTCCAGAGCAAGCTCCAGGCCGCAACGAAAAAAAAGAAAAAAGTCAGAGCCTGTCAGACGTCCATCGACACCCGCCCCTCCAGCGCGCCACGAAGGCTAGACCGCGGGAGGGGACGAGATCATCAAACGCCCTCTATACGAGAGGCCGGCGCCCGAGAGCGCGCGACCCCGTCCCGCTTGCGCGGGATGCGAGGGCAACCAGAGTTTCTTCACTCTAGGGTGTCGAGGATATCAATCATCAACCAGGGTGGGATCTGTGGCTCCTTTAGGGAACCAAGAGGAGGTCGAATACTATAGAAATGATTCTCTGAAGTATTGTCGACATGAAGAAAAAAGAAAAAGAGAAAATCCTAAGAGACGCGGTCGGGAGGGAGGTTTATATAGAGGCCGTTCCAGGGGGCGCTGTGGGTCCTGGGTGGGGGACGGAGTCACGGATCAGTAAACCATGTCGGCCAATGAGATTCGGGGACGAAAAAAAGAATGGGGTACGTACCCTAACTTCCTAAGGAAAAAAAAAAACTCTGCATCGTGGAATGGAGGAAAGAGCGGGTTGAAGGAAAGGGATGCCTTGGGAGACGCGGGAGAATCAGGCATCCGTTTTTGGGGAAAGAACTTCATCTCTGCATCTACGCATTTTCGTCTCTGTATCCGGGTCGAGCGGTTGATGTTGATGGCTTCCAGGGAGCAGGGGAGGAGTCCAGGGCGTAGATGCATGGCTCGGAGACTCAGAGAGACAGAGAGAGAGAGAGAGAGAGAGAGACGAAGGCCACGATACAAACCACGGCAATTCATCAGCCTCATAGACGGCGACGGCGGCGAACAGAGGGAGGGGTGAGTAGACCCCATCCCGTCACAGCCGGGCCCTTTGCCACCCTTTCGTGTCGATGAGAAAACGGCACAAGGCATGGCCATCATCGACAAGTCCGTCTTGGCCCGGCATGACACCCATGTCAATGTCGAATCCATCGCCGATAAGGCATCTCGACACGAGCATCAGCAATGACCCTCGCCAAATGCCAACCGCTTCCACATAGCCCCCGGTTCGAGGCAGTTCGAGGCAGCCCGCCCAGGTCGTCATCACTTTTGGGCTTTGCAAACATGTCATGGACTGATTAGTCTGCCTTGGCCTCTTGCCGTAAACATCTATGGGAGTTCTGTAGGGGCCATATCCAAGTCGAGGGAGGCCCCAGGAATAAACGCCTTTCAAAAAAAAAAAAAGAGAAAAAAAGGGGGGAACCCATCCATAATCGGCATCAACCGCCTACTCTTCGTGATACAACCCCTCGCCCAGCACCCACTCCTTGACCCTCGCCCCGACCAGCCGGCCCAGCGCCTCCTCGTCCCCCTCCCTCGCCGCCCGTCTGACCCTCGTGCTGCTGACGGCCTCCCCCATCCCCCGGACCATCTCGACCCTCCCCGCCCACGCCCCGCGCCCGCCCACCTCCTCCAGCCCGCCGTCCCGCAGCCTCTCCAGCTGCGCGACCTGCTCCGCCTCGCCGCCCCACTCGTCGTCCGTCCGCGTCGTGATCCGCAGCCTCGACCTCTCGAGGAACGGGTCCAGCGCCCGCCGCATCGGCGCCGTCGCCGTCCCGACGTCTCCGTCTCCGCCTCCGCCGCCCGACGAGGCCGCGTTGTAGTACTTTGGGTTGAAGATGCGGACCAGCGTGTCGTACCCCGCGAGGTAGACCTGCTCCGGGCCCTCCCCGTCCACCGCGTAGAACCCGTCGTCCGAGATGGCCTGGCTCTTGTCGTGGAAGTACGGCATCGTCGTCAGCCCCAGGTCCACCTCCACCTCCTCGTCGCCATACCCCGCCGCCGCCGCCTCCTCCTCCCCAGCCGGCCGCCCCCGCAGCTCGTCCAGCAGGTCCCGCGCAAAGGCGTGCATCATCCCCAGCCGCACGGGGAACGCCGCCGGCTGCGGCTTCTTGTCGGCGTTGTTCACCGCGAGGAGCAGCAGCAGCCTCACGGCAGACGCCGCCTCCTCCCGAGACCCCCCTCCGCCGCCGCCGCGTCGCAGGTCTCGGACCGCGGAGGCGGCCATCCGGAGGTGCGCCAGCGTGGGCGGGTTGAACGACGAGTCCAGGACCACGAGGCTCCTCACCCGCCGCGGCGGTCGCGCGCTGTCGTCATGACCCCCCCGTCGCGGCAGGGTGCACACGACGCGGAACGCGTCTTTGGACGACTGGAAGGCCGTCAGGCGGCGGGAGAAGAAGTCAATGAGCGCTGCGCGGCTGCCCATGTCCTGTTCCGGTGTCGTGTCGGATGCCATTCTGAGGGAATGTTGGCTGTGAGATGGGGGTGGAAGTGAAAGTGAGACAATCGGCAGGGGGGCGCCGCTGTGTTCATCTACCCCGCTACGTGGGGGGTCGACTATGACGGGAAGGCCAACACTTCGGGCCATGTGGGGAACTGCTAGGTAATCCAGCATATTGAGGTAGACTCAGGCGGCGAGTGGGTATTCCCGATTGCATTGCCAGATATGCAAATTGGTCCATCTATCTTGGACCGGAAACTCTGGTATCGTACAGCATTTGCGTTTTTCGCAAAAGGCAAAAAATAATATAGACATAATGATAGAAAGGCGACCGTTTACTGGGCGGCGGCCTTTTTCGCCCGCGCATTGGCAAACATCTGCGAGGTGACCAGGCCCAGCGCAAACAAGAGGCCGATGCCCAGAAAGTTGAGCACGGCGTTGATCAAGGGCGGCATCCTCTGCCTGTCCACCATGTTGTCCTGTATCCTCTCGATCCGCTCCGCCATCTTCTCCTGCCCGAAGCCCGTGCGCACGCGCTGCTCCCCGACCTTGCCCATCTTCTCCAGCTCGGCCCGGCTCATCTTGTTGAGCACCGTGTCCATGACGGCCGTCCACTGCTCGACCTGGTCGGGCTCGCGCAGCCAGCCCGTGACGCCGTCCACGACCGTCTCGGTGGGCCCGCCTGTGTTCGCCGCCAACACGGGGACGCCGGCGAGCATGGCCTCGAGGGGCACGATGCCAAAGTGTTCGTTGGAGGGCGTGTAGACGAGGAGCCTCGCCGACCGGAGGAGCGAGTCCTTGAGGCTCGAGGGGATGGAGAGCAGGAACAGGACCGGGATGTGCGCGGGCGCCGACAGCGCGGTGATGATGTTCTTGGCCGTGAAGGTCTCGAGGCCGTGCGACGCCGCCAGCTTCTCCAGCTCCTTGTGGTACTGGCAGTTCTCGGCGCTGCGGAGGTCGTACCCGCCCGCGATCACCAGCCGCACGCCCTTCCTCTTGCCGGCGGGCAGGGCCGCGAAAGCCTTGACGGCGAGCGCAATGTCCTTTTTTCTCTCGAAGCGGTTGATGCTGAGGATGATGTTCTTGTCCGTCCAGATGGCCTCGTCCTCCCCGCCCTTGCCCTCTCCAATCATCTTGGAGGTGTCGCCCTTGTTGGGCGCGACGTTGACGCAAGGGTAGACGACCTTGAAGTTCTTGCGCTTGGCCAGCTTCGGCCAGGCCCTGGTCGCCACGTCCTTTGTAAAGCCCGAGTTGACGGCGATCTCGTCGGCGAAACCCATGCTCCACTCCTCGACCCAGTCAAAGGGCAGGCGGTAGAGGCGCTTCCACCACTTGTCGCGGCCGAGGGCGAGGTACATGTCGGGGAAGTGGCAGTAGAAGAGTATGGGCGCCTTGAAGTAGAGGTACTGCAGCAGCGGCAGGCCCGCGCTGAGCTGGTCGACGAAGAAGGTCTCGGGGCCGAGGGCCTGGAGCTCCTGCGTGGCGTAGATCTCGAGGATGAGGTGAAGCTGGCGCAGGATGGCGCAGAGGATGGTCAGGCGGCCGAAGATGGAGGGGGGCACGAGCCAGTTGCCGCGGACGCGGACATCGAGGGTTCCTGGAGGGGGGAGTGTCAGCAAAACGAAAACGGTCTTCTCTTTGAGGGAGAGAAGAGGGGCATGGAATGTCTTCTGATCGTACCATCGCGAGCCTCCTCAAAGCAGTGGCTCCGGTCGCAGTGGCTGGTGAAGATGACAACCTTGTGGCCGCGGTTCTGCAGGCCGACCGCAGCATCGACAACAAGGCGCTCAGCACCGCCGATGCCAAGGTCTGGATGGAAGAAGACGACTGTCCTCTGGTCCTCGTCTGTTTCCGCCATGGTTGGGGATGTCGCGTATCTGCACACGTGTGTGTATGTGCGTGTTTGTGTGTATTTGCGCTTGTGCGGTGCGGGCGAGAGCAGACCAAACCGTCCTTGAATCGTCGACTGCCTCTTTCCCAAGAGGACAGAAATGCGACTTTGAGACGAGAGATGACACTGGACCTGACACTGGAGCCAGTGGGACGCGAATTGGCTCGTCACAGCCGGGTCGTATGCCAGGGGTAGCTCTGTGATTGGCAGCTGCTGATTGGGCAAAACTGGAGTGGGGGTACTGCATTACATAACATGGTCCGTGCAAGGTACTTGTACTTTGTACTAGTATACCGATATGTGGGGAAGTAACGATCTATTTACATAGGTACCTCTAGGTACCTAGTTGTAAGGCAGCCCAGCTAAGGTAAGCGCGAACAGCTCAACGGGGTCTGGGGTACATCAGAAGCGCACTGGCTTAACTGTGGTTCACATGTGAAAGCCCATCTCGCGTGGCCTTGGTGCTCTTGATCGTCTCTATCCCGCTGGCGCACCCGACCGACTGGGTTGGGGTTCTTGATAACAATCTCCTTGATTGGCACAATTAGCGCCAAGTGCATGGACAATGTGAACAGTTGAAAGTGAGGGAAGACAGAGAGAGAGAGAGACCCTTGGTGTGTCGGCCAAACTGCCGCCGCATGCCCGTGTTTTTGGTCACCACCACCCCAACCCCATCTTTGCCGAGCCGAGGTCAGATTCGCTTACCTACTACGGAGTATTGTGTATGTATAACTCTCTGTACCTCCAGATATCTCCAACCTCCCCCAACCCATCTGTGTGATACCAAACTCTGTCCATCATTGTTGTCCCCCCGTCCCATCTACAAGTGTCGGGGTTTATTGACGACTGGAGATAGCTGGGATCGTTCTTCGAACTGCCATCTACATCTACCCCGTCTACGACCCGTACCCCTCCGCGTTGTGTCTTCTCATCTCACCAACTCTCTCTCTCTCTCTCTCTCTCTCATCCGCCATGGCCTCCCAGGCCCCCCTCTTCACGATCCCCATCGAGCCCCTCGGCGCCCACGTCGGCGGCTCCGTCGTCTGCACGACCCCGGCGCCCCTCGTCTACCTCCTCACCTGGTCCTCGCCCCCCGACAACCGCCTCACGACCCCCTTCTGCCGCGCCCTCCTCGCCGCCCTCGACCTCGTCGAGTTCGCCCACCCCGCCGGCGTCCTCGTCACCACCTCGGCCATCCCAAAGTTCTACTCCAACGGCCTCGACCTCGACCACGCCTTCAGCACCCCGGGCTTCTGGCCCGACACCCTCTACCGCCTCTTCCACCGCTTCCTCACCTACCCCATGCCCACCCTCGCCCTCATCCCCGGCCACGCCTTCGCCGGCGGCTTCATGACCGCCATGCACCACGACTACCGCGTCATGAACCCCCAAAAGGGCTTCCTCTGCATGAACGAGCTCGACTTCGGCGCCCCGCTCAAGCCCCCCATGTCCTCCATCTTCCGCATAAAGTGCGCCTCCCCGCGCGTCTACCAGGACATCGTCCTCGAGGCCAAGCGCTTCCCCGGCCCCGCCGCCCTCGAGGCCGGCCTCGTCGACGCCCTCGGCGGCCTCGACGCCGCCCTCGCCCTCATCGCCGACCGCAGGCTGACCGAGCGCGCGAGGTCCGGCGTCTACGCCGTCCTCAAGGCCGAGATGTGGAAGGAGAGCGCCTACGTCCTCGCAAAGGAGAACTACGAGTCCACCGAGAAGATCTGGGACCACAGGGAGGACCTCGAGAAGCAGCGCGTCGCCGCCGGCAAGAAGTTCGCCGCCGAGTGGAAGGCCACCGGCAAGGCCAAGTTGTGAGCGCGCGAGCGACGTGTACGACGAAGACGACTTGCGCAAATGGCATGGGCAGTCAGTAGCATGGATATGGTGGAGGGGGGGGTTCCCCAAGAGTCTCGAAATAAGCCACGACGGATATGACATCAACGCCTTCACAGCTGCTTGAAAAGGAAACAAAACAAATAAACAAAGGATTGTGTATTGTATGAATAAATAAAACAAAAAAGACGCTATTCTTGTGTGCCTTCCCAATCGGACAGAGGGGGGGGGGTATCATGGACATCCATTCAAACACCTGAAATGCATCACCAAACCGCCTTCACTTGCTTGGCCTTGTCCGCGGGCCGCTGGTTGTTTGTCCACTTGCCAACCGAAATTTTTTTCACGTCTGCTCCTCCTGCTCCATCGGCATCGGGTCTCGTACATCCAAACCCGGCGTTGCTGCCTCGCTTTCCTCGTGTCCGCCACCGTGCCCGTTGCCGTTGACCTTGCTGGTCTTTTTCGCCGTGTTAATCTCCTCCCTCTGCCTCGCGGCATCCTTCTCCGTCCGGATGGCCTTGTCCCGGCGCGCCTCGACGTCCTCGCGCTTGACCTCCTTCCTCAGGCCGTCCGAGGCCTTGATCATGTTGTCGATACTGATGGCGTGGTTGGTCATCTGGCGGTTGATGTACGTGTACACGCTCGCCGGCGTGTCGCACTGCAGGAGCTGCGGCTCGTTGAGCTTGAGCAGGGCGAGCGCCACCTGGAACAGAAAGGTGCTCCCGTCGTTCATGCACAGCACCACGTCCCAGACGCGGAAGAGCGCCTCGGCGCAGAGGCAGTCGGTGAAGACGCTCAGGAACCACTGAAACGTGAGCGCCTCGAGCTCGATGCTGAGGTCGTCCAGGTGCTGCGACAGCTTCGGGAGCACGTCCGCCACGTACTGGCGCAGGACCTGCTGGTCCGCGCGCGAGGCGAGGAGGCTGTGGTCGTAGTAACCCGACGGCAAGATGTTCTCGATGATGCTGGCCAGGATCCAGAAGGCGTCCTCCGCGGACGGCATGATCAGCAGCAGGTTGGCCGCGATGAGGTTCATGCCCTGGCAGTAGCCGACCTCGGGGTTTCGGCGGGCGTAGGCCCTGAGGACCTCCTTGAGCTTGGACACGCCCGGCCCCTTCCGGAAGAAGATGTTGTCCGTCAGCGTCCGGTTGATGTCCATCTCGATCTGGGACACGGCGATCGGGTCGTCGTCCGCGTCGGACCGCGCGATTATGTCCTGGTAGTATCCGGGGACGCGCAGCGTGTTTGCGCCCGAGCACTCGGACCAGACCTTGGCGCGCAGGTTGACCGGTATTCCGCCGAGAATCAGGTTCCTCAGCTCGGTTCTCTTGGCGCGTCCGACTTTGCCCTTGTTTCCGAGGCCGGTGATGCCGATCAGCTCGCCGTCGGCGAAGGCGGCTTCGGGCAGATTCACTGCCGGGCGTTCATAACGGGCCTCGGCAAGGGCGGCGGCGGCCGCCGCCGCGGCTTCGCCGTCTCGCTTCCTCTCGGCCCTGACCTTGCGCAGGAACTCGTTCCAGCGAGCGGCCTTCTCTCTCTGCAAGGAATCGTGCAGGTCGCCCATGTGCTGGAGGAGAAGCTTCACCGGCTCCGTGTCGTCCCTGACCACCGTTCCCCCTGCGGCGTCCGTCTCGACGGGCGGGGTCGCATCGCTGTCGATGACGGAGGTCGTCGTGCTCGCGATGGGAACGAAGCCCCGCTCGTCGGCGGCGATGAGACCAGGCGTCCTCGTCCCCAGCTCGCCGCCCTCGAGCACTTCGAGAGACGGCGCGCTGAGGGCGGGGGTGTGAGACAGGAGCTCGGTGGGGAATGTTGCTAGCTTGAGGTAATCTTGCCACTTCTTGGACCTGCCCTCGCCCGCGCGGTCCTCGGCCGACGACGGGCTGTCCGGTCGGTCCTCGCCGCTCGGGGGGCTGGGGGCCACGTCCTCTTCTTCGATCATGGGCGAGGCCAAATCGGACCGTCCGTTGGAAAGCATCTCGGCGCGGGTCCCTTGCTTCAAGTGGCGCGCCACCTGGGCGGCTTCGCGCTGCCTCTTCTTCCTCCGCTGGTCGTAGATGAAGCCGAAGCGGTCGGTGAGGTACTCGCTGCCGACGTAGTTGTTGTAGATGTGTGTCAGGGTTGGAGGCTGGGTCTCGGGGGGCAGAATCGCATCCATCTCGACGGGACCGTAGCTTTCTTGGCGGTTGCCCGTGACGGTCGTTGGGCTCACCATCCCGTCCCACCTGTCCTGCGGCTGCGTCCTGGCGGCGGTGGAGGGCGGGGGGACGTTTAGGTTGGTGCCGGTCCTGCGCATGGCCATGAGGGCCTTGGGGCCGCCCTGTGTCGAGACTGCTCTGCTTGACTGGGTGGTCTTGGCGCTCGAGGTCGAGGACGCTCGCGCGGTCGACTGCGATTGAGAAGCGCTGTTGGACCTTCCGCGGTTGGGACCGCCGGGATCGCGTGTGTTGATGGCGCCGCCTGCCACCAGCCTCATGAGGCTGGCCGCGACCGAGCTCGACGGCTTGCGTGAGCCGGGGGGCCCGGACTGAATGCTGGAGGCTCGACTCGGCGTTCTCGGCGGGACGCTCTCGGAGGGCACGCCTTCACCAGGCGGGCTGAAGAGGTCGTCGAGGAGGCCAGGGCGCCTGTCGGTACTCGACTGCGTCCTCACGATGGTGGCGGGCCTCACGTCGTCGCCGTTGACGCTGCTGGGCATGCTGCTCTTCCTGCTCGACCCGCCCCACAGGTAATCCTTCCAGCCCCTCGCGGTTCCCCTGCCGTCGGGGTATAGATTCGAGGACGAGGCCATGTTGGGGGCGCGGATGGTGGCGTCGTTGACGTCGGTCTGGCCAAAAACATTGTAGATGACGGTGTCCTGCATGGCATCGCTCATGAGGTCAGACAGACCGCTCTCGTTTCGGCGGTTACCGGGGCGGGTCGTCTTGACCTCGGTCTCGACGGCCCTCAGCCTCGTCTCGAGCTCGAGGTTAGAGAGGCCGCATTCCAGTATGATCTTGCGCAGAGCCCTCTCTCTTTCGTCGGCCTTCCTCCGCAGCTGGGCGATCTGGGCATCGCGCTGGGCAAGATCGGTGGCGACCTGCCTGACGAGGACGACGGCGCCGTGCCTGGCAATCAAGCGGCCGATGTGCTCGTCGTCGGCGTGGTGGAGGGCGCCGGGAATCTTGTGGGTGGAGATGGGCGAGTCCTCGAACAGGGCGTCACGGGCGGCGGCGGCGTGGTCTGCGTTGGGGCCGGAGCCGGTCAGGCCGCCCAGCAGGGAGATGGGGCTGGGCCTGGTGTCGGAGATCTTGCGGACGGTGGCGGGGGGCTCAGGTTCCGGGGGCGAGGCGGTGGGCGAGACGGGGGGAAAGGCGTGTTCGGCCGTGGGGGAGTCGGGGGGGATGGAGGGGAAGCTCGTCAGGGACTTGTCCTCGGAGGCGGCGATGGAGCTTGCGGAGCTCGAGGGTTGGGAAGTCAGCTTTGATCGTTTGACGCGAAGGGTAGAGGAGCGAGTGCTCCTGATGGAGGCGGCGCTATGGTGCGAGACGGAGCGCTCGAGAGGGAGGGAAGGCGGCTCGGAGTCCATCGTTGGCGGGCGATGATGTCGCCAAACGTCATGGTTCCCAACACAGTAGCAGGGGGTGTGTCACTGCAGATTCGCTGCAGGTTGCGTTGGGTTGGGTCAGGTGGCGATGGTACGTAGGGTACGGGGTTGGACTTTTGAACAAAGTTGCAGAAGGCGATGGTGTAGGAGGAGAAGAGGGTGAAGATGTTGTAGAAAACGAAGCGTACGTAGCGCAGACGGGGCCGAAAAGGGCGGAGGAGGGAAGCGAAGAATGACTGACGCAAGTGTCATGGACGTCTATACTAGACAAATGTGCGCGTGTGTGGGTGGGAGGGTGGGCGGTACGATATCATTATGCAATCTAATCCCAGACCGGGAGTCTCTCTGGGGTGCTTCTTCCGGGGGTGCTGCGCTGTCTGGGTGTTGCTCTGGCACCTGGCGAAGCCTGGGTGGGTACCTCGAGCGGTGGACACGCGCGTGAGGGAAGGGGAGGGGGGGTTTTACCCGCAGCTTCCATCCGGATTCCATGGCCCCAGGTTAAAGAGAGTACACTGTACAGGTACATGCCACAGCTCAAATTACCACCAATGTCGCGCGCTTAGCGTAGTCGGGGTACGTACCGATCGGCCAGTTGCGCCGACGATTGCTTCCGGCCCTCTTTGCTGCAGCCCACTTTCTAGCCCTGGGTACTGGGTAGGTGGGTAGTTTGACTAGGTATTTCTTACATGGGGGGCTACCCATCAGTGCCCTACATACTACTATGGTTTCCGGCCGAATTCAAATTCCCCCTCTCAGGTACCGCACTAACCTCTTGCCAGCCCATTAACCCCAGCCAGCCCACCAGCCAGCCAGCCCGCCCACCAGCCCGACAGCCCATTAACTAGTCCGCTAGCCAGCCGGCCGGCCAGACAGCAACCTTCCTATCCATCGCTATTAACTATCACTATGGATAACTGCCACCGCGGCTATGTGTGTGGGTCACTACATCATATGGGGCATTTGACTTACCCCTGTAACCAAGTACCTACCTAGGTACATAGGTAGTATTTACCCTACCTACCTACGTAGATAGGTACCTAGGTACCTTGTACTGCGTAACCGTAAAGCTGTCTGTATCCGCACATTGGGTTTCCAGTTGCCGTAGCAAAGCGGCCAAATGTCAACACGGCCACCTAACTGATGAAAGAACAAAAACAATAAAATGATAAAAAAAAATGATATCCAGTGCCACCTCTATCAGAAAAGCTGGCTGGCGGGCAGTGCCCGGGGATATCTAGTTTCATCGACCCGGAGACACAACTCGTTGTGTTTGCCTTCGCATAACAAAAGGGTAACACGCATCTCCCCGTACATGCCATTTTCCCACCCCTACTTTTACCGCCTTGCCCGCGTCCCTGAGTCCAAGGGAGTCCCCTCTTCGTCTTCTTCCACTTTCTTTTTCTGTCTCTCTCTCGCTCTGTCTCTGTGTCTCTAACCCCCCCCAGTTCCCACCCCAGAGAGGGAGACAAGAGCACAGAAGTCGTTTCGGCCCCCTCAAAAAAGCCCAATAATATATTTCCCCATGACCAAGCCCAGCCCAACCCTGACAGGAGAACGAAGAAGAAGGAGAAGAACAAGAACAAGAGAGCTCACGAGTGTTTCTGCCGCCGCCTTCCCTGTTCTGGCTTACTCCAACCCTCCCCCCTCCAAGAACAGACACAGGCAATTCCCCCCCTAGCGTGACGGACCCTTCACGCAATCTGTCTGATGTGCTGTTCTGTTGTTTCCCTTCGTCCCAACCAAGCCTTTCGAGTTCTCTCGCACACTACGAGGCATCTCGGTCTCGTCCAAGGAACGGATGGGACGACTGGATGGATGGGGGTTACGATGGGGTAAGGCGAGAATCGTTCACAGTAACAACCCCCCCCCCGTAGATGATCTGCTCTTTGCGTGTGGGTTGCCGATGCACGTCGGGCATGCACTCGCCCAATTTGTGCCCTCTTCTGACCTACTCTACCGTGGCATTGGGCTCCAAACGCCGTCTAGTCGGCATGCGGGGAGGAGCGGATTATGGATATGCAGCACAAACTAGGTATCCGTATGGATACCTACCTACCTACCTGCCTACCTAGGTAGCTAATACCTAACACTACTAGGCGTGGTCCGCCCTGAGATTACCTCAGGGGAGCGTGGTTGTTTGCCTATTCCTATTTCAATCATCCCCGCTGCGCGATGCCGTTTTCAACCCTTCCAAGAAAGTCGTTGGCTCCTTATTTTTTTGGTTCTTCAGAATGAGCCCGCCGCCTGGAGACATCGTCGTCTCCAGGCTGGACAACACCCATCGCCTTGTCCGTAGAGGGCCACTTGTCGTCAGGGGCGAGATAATCTCCCCTTGAAACCGAAAGAATCTTCCCGACATGAAGCGGCGATTCAGCACTCACACACACACTCTCTCACGCATACACGCACTTACTGATTCGTGTGGCGCCCGGAACCATGGTCGAACCTGACACGGGAACACGAGACCGTCTTCTCGTCAGTTTCTCTCTCTCTCTCTCTCTCTCTCTCTCTCTCTCTCTCTCCCGTCCCAGAGTCTAGGTACTACGTAGTCACATACATACTGCCCCCCCACTCAGGCTGGGACGCAATCTTGCCGGAGGCGTCGGTTCGGCAGGAAAGAGACGGGGTGGGACCCCCCAACATCCGAGCACTCGGGTCACGGCCGGCAAGTGTGTGTGTGTCGAGTGGCTCTGCATACATAATCCACATCTACAGTCCACCATCGACAGCCACCATCGATAGTCTCATCGACAATCCTCATCTTTCATCTTTCATTCCAATTTGCAAATCAACGCCACATGGCATATACACGTCTGTGTTCTCTACCATCTTCCTGAACCAATGCTCTCTACTGCTTGTATTCGTACAATGCTCTCTCTCTCTCTCTCTCTCCCCCCTTCGTATCGTCATTAATAATACCGGCTTCCCTTTTAATCCCCCCTAATCATGACCCAGACGCCACTCTCCCCCTAAAAGAAAAGGGGGTGAAGGAAACAAAAAAAGATGTCCAATATGAAAAATAGAAAGATCAAAACCCCATGCTGTGCTGCAAACAAACGCCTTCATTTTTGCCTTTTGTCCCCCCACTGTTGTTACAATCTCGCCACTTTCAAGCAAAGCTGTCTTCTGCGTTCCATCGGCTGCTCTCGTCCGCCTTGCTCGAAACAGGACCTGATGCTCCCGGCTCAGCCCGAGTCGTGACCGGGGGCTCCGTCGGCCTCGCTGCTGCCGAGGGGGTCGGGACCTGGGCAACGTCGCTGGGCAAAAGGCCCTCCTTCACCAACGCCTGGAATGACGGGTCACGCGCAAGCATGTGCTGCCGCTTGACGGGGAGCCCATCCAAAAGCTTCAGCTTCTTGCAGCATCCCACAAAGACGACCTGGTACAGTCGCCGCCGGAGGCGCGTCGTCTCGTCCAGTCGCTTGGCAAACACCGCGTCCCTCTCCGCGTCGGCCTCGGGCAGAGTGAACGGGTCGGCGACATGGCCTCGGTCCGCCGAAACCGTAACGTGCACTGGCGGGTAGAACCCCTGCGTAATCGGATTGTCCCGCAAGTCCAATTGCGTCAGGTGCGGAAAGTCCGTCAGCAGCTCCGTCACTGTCGTCGAGTCCGACAGCCGGTTTCCCGCCACAAGAAGCTTCTTGAGCCGGGGAATGAATCGAATAGGTGAAAGGTCCGAGATGGCGTTGAAGTTGAGGTTCAGCGACCGCAGGTTTGGCATCAACTGTCCCACTCCCTCCGGCAAACACCCCAGCCCGCAGTTGGCTAGTTCGAGCAGTTGTAGGTTGAGGAAATCCACCTTGGGTTCAAACGCGCCAATGTAATTGCCCGACAGGAACAGTTTGCGCACCTCGTAAGCCGACGAGAGGAAGGAAAGGTCCAGTTGACCGTCGCCGCGCTGCTCCCTCAAAGAAAGACTGTCCAAGTGCCGGGCCTTGGTGAATCCGGCAATCTTGTTGATGCGGTTCCTGTCCGCGTGAAGCAGCCGGACGGCTGGCAAGGGACTAATGTCCAGGTCGAGAATGTCATTGTCGCTGAGGTCGAGATACCGTAGTCCGTCCAGCCCTTGCGCATCTTCGGCCGTGAAGCTTTCCAGGCGGTTCCTGGAGAGCTTGAGCGTCTGCAAAGACGAAAGCTGTCCTGCGTTCCGGATCTCCGTCACCTTGTTTCTCACCAGGTCCAACTCCGTCAACCGACGCAGCTTGGTGCCTTCGAAATCAGCCACCTCGATCAGGTTGTTTCGCACCCGGAGCGTCAGAAGCGCGTCGTGCTGGTCCAGGCCGTCCAGCGACGTGAGCTTGTTGTTGTCGGCTCGCAGGCTGCGAAGATGGACGAGGTTTTTCAGGGCCGAGAGGCTGGACAGGTCATTGTTCGAGATGTCAACGTACTGCAGGTTGGCGAGGTGGTCCCACGACGTCAGCTCCGTCAACACGTTGTGCGTCATCTTAAGCTGCCTCACGGAGGCAGGTACTCCGTCCAGGTGAGAAAGGGTGTTGTTCGACGCATCGAGGCTCACCAGGCGCCCGCAGAATTCATTCAGCATGTGGAGGCTTGATAGTCGCCTCTCGCTAATGTCGAGTTCCGTGAAATCCTCCCAGTACGGCTCAAACGGTTCAATCTCCGTCAGACGGTCGACGAGATCCCGCACTGTCATTGACAGAACCTTCTTGGAGCCGTCGCCCGTGACGAGACGTTGATCTTCGACAACGTAGCTGACTTCGAAGCCGAATGACTTCTCGTGGTGGTTCATGGTGAAGTCGGACATCGGGCTGAGCGACAGGTTGCCGACGTTGTGGGCGATGAACGCGCCCGCGTCTGGGTAGAAGCCCCCCCCCATTCTCGACTTGCCCGGAGTTTTGATGATGAAGCTCAGACTCTTCTCTTGCTTGTCTCGAGACACGTGGCTGAGGGCACTATTATCGGCCAAGATGCTGATCTGTCGCTCGTCGGCATTGTCTCCCACCACACTGTCCTCGTCACGTTCGTCGATTCGGGAAACGGGGCGGGGGACGAAAGATTGGCCACGCAGCGAAAACTGCCTCGATGGACCACGAGCCGGGGCAGTGCATGGGCGTGGCTGCAGCAGGTTTCGTCGCGCGGCTTTCGTCAAACTCTGATACTTGCTTCGCTTGGACTCTTCCATGAAAGAATCCGGGTTCACGAAGCTGCCCTCGTCGTCCTCGAGGCTTTCAATGTCTTCGGCGGCGACGTCTTGGATGATGGAGGCGATCGGCGAAGAAAATGATATCGTCATCCGCCTCCGAGAGGGGGACGAGTCGATAATGCGGTCCTCGTCAAGTTGGATCTCGTGCTCCACGTCTCCATCGCTTGCTGCTTTGGTGCCGAGCTTTCTAAACTCTGTTCTTGCCTGCAACCCGATGTCTTGGGGCAGCGCTGCGTCGGGTGACAGCGTCACGAAGCGCCTTCCAGATGAGCTCCTAGGCGTACCTGAAGAACTCTTGGGCGATCGTGTCATGTTCGCCTCTCGTTCCTCTGCCTCCTTTTGTGCCGTCACCAGCCGCAAATGCTGCATCTCCTTCGTGATGTCGACCGACAGGTCAGGAATGCTGGCAAATGGATCATCTTCGCTGTCCTCGGACGGGATGACGTGCGAGCTTCTAGGTCGAATGCTTCCGCTCTTGCGCTTGATCCATATGTTTTGTTGGCGATCAAGATACATGCTTCCCACCTGGTCCGGTATCAAATGAGAAACACTCTGTGGCGCGATGGTCTTTCGCGACTCGGAACCTCGAGACGAACCCGTATGCATAGTGTGGGTGGTAGACGCACCAGACGAGTGCGTCCCAAAGTCGTGAAAGCCATCAGAATTGTCGCGTTGCCTATTAGGGTTCGCGCTGATGCGGATGTTGGGAGGGTCGCTGATGGTCTCGTCTCCTCCGAGGTATTGGAGATCGTCGTGGTTGGCCCTGGTGCGGCTCATCTCTTCAACTTGGCGCTCGACCTCCTGTGCAGCTCGCATGGCGTCCTGTGCCTCGCCCATAGACCTCAACGATGATGTGATGACGTCTCCCATATCGCTGAGCTCTTGGTACTTCTTGAGGTAGTCGAGGATCTCCGGATTCTCCTGTCGTTGCGGCGCTCTTTGCACTGGCTTCCCTTCGCGACTTGGGGGCCGGGAGAGTGGCTCCCTGGTCGAATCGTCGTATGAATCTTCGTCAATGGCTGGGCTTGGCTCGCCGTATTCCGCATCGGATTCCTCTACACTCGTCAAGCCACTCGGAGGTTTGGCTCCGTTCCGGATCATGGCCATGATCTTGCCAGCCTCGTCCAGGAAATCTTGGGTTCTGATAGATGGCTTGCGGTCTGTGTCAATGGTCGCACTACGATCATTCGCACTTGATGTGAACTGGGATCCACGGTGAGGAGTCCGCCGCTGGGGCTGCTCGTCCAGCTGTTCATCAAGCAAATCGTCATCAAAGGGGAACTCTCCTGGTTGAAGCGAGGATCTCGAACTTGGGGTCGGCGTCCGCGGCCGAAGGATATGGCGTGTTGCAAGGACGGCGGGGTGGGCTCTTTGTTGTAAACTCCCCGGGCGGGCATCCTTGCGCTTTTTGCCCATCATGCTCTGCATCAAAGCATGGGTTTCTTGAACGGTATCTAGCAGTGCATAGCTCTCTTCCCGCCCATATGCAATGTCGGACTTATGGAGCGTCCTCCTGCGCTTGGGCGTCGGATCTTTGGATGGCGAGGTGCGGGGTCGCTTCCCTTCCGAGCCCGTATCACGTCTCTGGGGTGTGCCTAGCATGAACGCGGCGGATCCAGCAAACTGGACTTTCGGTACGCTTCCGTCGCTGGTTGAAGGGGTGTGCTTTGCGGACGAAGCTGTTGTGGTCCCCGACTTTGCACGTTTCCGAGGAACGAACATCGACGCTTCATCCAGTGCCGGTGAGCCAGGAGCGGCGTCAAACCGAAGAACAGAGCCCTCTCCGCCATCGTCCTTATGACCGGGTGAGTGTTCCGATTCTCCCTCGCCTTCGTAAGACTGGGATTCCTCCTCGAGCCGGATGGAGAGTTCTTGATTGAATTGATAGCCCTCGAGGTCGCCAGCCCCAAATTGACTGACAGAACGAGAGCTTGTGGCGGTTTCTTGTATCGGAGCGGACAAGTAATCACCCGGAGCAGTGTGGGGTCGTCGTCTTCCAGCCTGCTTCAGGAACTCTCCACTGAGGGATTGACCTGAGGGCCCCGACATTTGTTCCTCGAATTGGCTGAGGCGTCGCAGAAGCGTCTGATTCGTAAACGTGTCGTAGGGTCCAAAGAGCTTTAGAGGACTCGTGCTGCTAGTTCCAGCTGTTCCGGGCTTCACGGGGCTGGGTTTTGGTGCGTGCAGAGGCGCGGGGCTTTGAGTCCCGAATGACATCGCCGGCGGACGGCCGGGCGAGTAGGTTCTGACGCTTGGGAACTGCTTGGGGGTGCTAGCCTGGAGGGACTCTTCGGGGAGCATCTCCGATGTATCGACGCCCATCCCAGGGCTCAAACCCCGGTATCTGAAGGACCCGTCGCCGGACGTACCTCCACGGCGTATGTTGAGGAAGCCCCCACGTCTTGCGTACTCCTCGGTTGTCTCTACCGCGTCGCTTTCGGCATCATCGAGGGTACCGTCTGTGTCAAACCTAAGCTCGCCTTGTGAGTCTAGCAGCATCTGGTTGATCCGCAGTTTCTCGAGCCGTTCTTGAAGCTGGTCGAAGGGGAGCTCGGCCGGTGGAGGATCGGTGTTTCCTTCATTCTCCTTCTGGCGCGCGAGCGTGAGAACGATTGGACTGAAGTCTTCGTTTCGGATGACGCTTTGTCCACTGGTCTTCCGCGATGCGTCGTTTGGCGGTGCTAGGCCAGAAGCAGATGTCGCGAGGCTCGGTTCTTCAGTGTAGTTGTCACGTTGCGGGCTGGGATCGGTCAATCTGCTCTGCTGGACGGAGTCGTCAGTCGAGGCTTTGAGAGTGATGTGAGGCGGGCGAATCCTAGGGCTCGGGCTCGGGCTCGGATCCATTTGGCTCCTCCCATCCGACTCTGCGTTGTCGTCGTCTGCGTCCAGATCCTGGCAGCGGAAGAACGGGGGGCTTGAGGGCATGGTGGTGTTTTGCCGTACGCTCTGGTCAGCCAAGGTGCTGTCCGGGTGAGGCGAGGGCGGCTTGAACATGTTCTCGAGACCGGCGGCTGCGGAGCAGAAGAGGTCTCTCTGTTCGCCATAGCCTACGTCTCCATAGACCAGTCTGCGCTTCCATTCTGGGGTGTCGGCATTGCCCCTCAACGGGGATGACTTGGAAGACTTTCGGTGCACCGTGTTATGGATCACCGAGCCATTTGTAGATGCCGAGAGAGCGCGGCTGGTCGGGCGGGATTGCGCGTCGGGTTTGATCTCGCGGGACAGCTTCGAAGGGCGCCGTTGGGAGAGAGGAAGGTTGGCATGGTTAAAACTCCGTTCGCTCAGGACGCCGGCGCTCTTGTCGCTGATTCCAGCACTCGAAGGTCGTGTCCTACTGACGGGGAGCGGTATGCGACTGCCGGATCCCTTTGCATTTGGTGTTTCATTCTTCTCGGTCGGCTTCAGAGGCGGCAGCTGGGAAGATGGAGAAGTCTCGGAACCGGCTTGTGACGGCCAATCCTCCGACAATGAGTCCAGCCAGGCATGAGCCATGGTCTGTGGCTGAAGCGATCGAGATTCGGGGGTATTCTGGACTATAAACAGTCCATCGAGCAGGTGGCGGACGGAACGGGGAACGATGTCGCGATTTGCGGGGTGTTTGTTGTCGCGATTGTGCTGTGATTACGGCGGCGGCTGCGATGGCAAGGTTATAGATGAAGATGCACAAGGGTAAAATAAAATGCAAGGCGACGTATGGGCTGTTGATAAGGGCAAAGAGACTGCTGGTCGACGAGTCTGTGTTGCCTCCGCTGCCTGCGGTGAGGGTTAGTCGTGAAGCGAGGGAAAAATAAGTGACGGATGGTATTGTTTCGTGGGGAACGCGATCGCGTTGTGACAATCGCACATTGTCCAGGGCTGCTTCCCAGAATAAACATGCCCCAATTCAATGTTATGCTGCTTGGCAGGCGGGCGGGGGTTGCTGTGTCAACCGCCACAGGCCACATCCTGATCAGGCCAGACCATGCCATGGCCGGGACCCAGAATTGCCCGATCGAACACCGATAAGCGCATATCGCCGTATCGGGTTTGTGGGGGTACCCGCTGCATTTGCATATTCCCTTTATGCGTCTCTGCTGGTCACGTGACTCCTCTAAAACCACCTACCCCACCCCCGTCAGACGCCAAACAAAAATCACTTAAACGCGGTCGCACGTGTCGCCCCAGTTCCAGACGCGCGCCATCGCGTCGCCGGGTGAACGTGCACAGGTCCGCGACCCACTAAATGTCGGAAACATCGTCCCTCTTTGTCCTCCTCCCAAATGACTAGTTTGTTTGTCCAGTTCAGTTCGGTGGCCTTGCGACTTCCGCATTTGCAACGATCGCCGACCACAACCTGGATCAAGCCCCGGCGCCACTGCGACCGCAGCGCTACAGCATCCCTCGCCTCTATTTTATCTCGTCAAGGCAGCAAATGACTTTGATGCTACAAGTGCTCACTACAGACTGCAGCAATGGATCTCGAGGAAGGATGGAGAGTCCGGTGCTTGGACGACGAACCCATATACTGGGAGGCGCCTCACGACGAAGCCGAAGTACTGTATGCGGGTTCCGACGACGAAAACTACGACAATCCCGACGAAAGGAAATCCCGATACGAGGAGGCCGCGCTTCGGTTTCTGCAGGGCCATACACCAGTCTTGCTCACAACGGTTCTCAGAGGGCCCTTTGAAGGCCCCGACGCCAAAGGCTGGGTCAATCCATGGCAATCCAGAAGGAAAACGGCGCCGGTGGCATCTGCCGAAAAGTCTGCGCCGGAGACTCTCTCGCAAATCACTTCTGGTCCAGAAGACGAAATAACGGAAACACAGAACGGTGGAAGCCCAACGTCTTGCCACTTGCCTAGTCCGCGAAGCCTTGACCAAGTCGACATTACCCCACACCCCTTCCTGGAAAAAGAGGATCTCGAGAGAGTCAAATCATGGAGGAGTAGCGCCGAATCGGCCAGCAGAATGGACGAAGCTGCCTGGTCATTCGACGCCTCACTTTCGCAATCTCAACGTCCGTCCCAACGCAAACGTCGCCCAGCAAGGTCGGAGTGGCTCAAGAGAGACGATAACAAACGTCGAAAGGCTGGCAAGGTGCACGATCTAGCACGGCCCTCTGTCACTCCCCAACATCTACATCGAGAACTGTCGGACCCAGGAACGAGGTCTCGGCAAATGCAACACGATGCCATCGCGGCGGCGGAAGCCGGCAGGAAAAGCTTGGAGAGCCCCACAGCCAGCTCATCGTCGCCGTCCAAAACATCGCATATGGTCACCACTCGAGCTTCCCAGCCATCATCTTCACGGGCTTGCGATCAACGGCATTCTTCTCCAGAGATGCCAGCGCCTCTTAGTACGCCCTTCCAGACTCCGCAGTCTTCCAGGAAGTCAGTAATGACGCCGGGAAGAGCCACAACCGAGTCCAGGCGTCGCGGTAGTGATGCGGCTATGATTGAACAAGGAACTTATTGTGGTAACGAGTTCGAGACTCAGCAAGACGAAAGCTTTTTGTTCCGCGCAAGACCCCGGAAACATGCTCCGCGCATTATACAACTGGGCCCCATACCAAGCATGTCCTTTGGACGGGTCTCTTCACTGGCTTCCACGGCTTCGTCTGAGTCGGACTCTCACGATGAGTTACCGGAACTGGATGGGGACACATGCATGGCAGATGATACCAAAGCGACCTCTCCTGAATCAAGTGCGGAGAGCAAAAAACACCACAGAGAATCCCCAAAGAATAATACAGAGCCGGCCGTGGGGCGAGCGACGGAAGTTGAGGTGGAGAACGGCGGCCCAGAGTTGGAACATTCAGGTGGAAAGTCGGCTACTGGTCACACTGAAGATACCTTGGTTGCTGCAAGCCAAACGCCCATCGGGGGGCTAAAGCAACTGGAACTCGCCCGGCCGAGTCCTCCAATTAAGCAGGATATTGTCGCTGAAGGGTTGACTCGGGAATCGGACCAAGAACCAGATGTCACTGCACCCTCTGCATCTCGACGAGAGCAGGACAACGAACCAACCAACATCGCCCATACTATATTGTCACCAGCACCGGCGAGCCGAATTCCCCTGTCATTCTCGTCCGCACCTCAACCTTGGACTTCACAAAATAGCATCATGTCAAAGACCTTGCTCCAAAGCCCTTGGACGAAGCTAAGCCAGTTCACCGCGAGCAGTCCTATTAGTGGGTCTGACGAAGGTCGTCAACGATTGGATAACGTTGAGACCTCCATTGGCAGAGGAACTCCAATGCATGACGCTCCAACAACACCTTCGATCGCTGGGGTGGAAACGCAGCCTACATTGGGGTCCATGACTCCTCATTCTCAGTCAGAAGCTGGGCTATCGCGTCTTTGCGGCAGTTCGAGAATCGAGAAAGTCATCGGCGACGGAAATAGCCCCGCGGTACCGGCCTCACAACAGAGTCCATGGAAGGCTGACGTACCAGCTATGGCTCCGCCTCAGCAGCAACGACTCTTCGCTGAAGATAGTTATGGGAGCTTTCTGAATCCCAGCCAGCAGAGCCCTTGGACTACAAGTCCTGGGAAGATGCCTAAGACCGCGGAAGCAGCTATACTATCTCGCGTACTCACCGCCGCAGCACCGGTCTCGCCATCGCCGCTTGCACCACCAGCTTTTACGAACTCAGATGCGCTGGTCGTCGATCGTGCTTCCGGTCCTCCACATGCTTCTGCTGCCGACACCGCCCCTCCAAGCTCTCCTGAACCAATCTTTTCCATCAAGTCTTTTGCAAAATTCATGTCTCCTTCACCAGAGAGACCGCGCCGCCAGTTCAACAAGATCCGTTTGAGTGGCGGTCACCTACCCAGCACTCAAAACCTCGTCGCCGCAACGACCGATAACCCCTGGGAAAGCGCGCCAAGGTCTCCCAAACGAGTCAGATGGGCACCGTTGCCCCACGAAAACGAGAGTGGAGAGGAGCGATGCCCTCAGACTCCCACAGGACCTAGAGCCTCTTCTCCTCCGCCAGAGACAGCAGTAGCAGATCTACCAACCGGCGACGACGATCAGTACCAGAAGCATTTCCAGGCTGTTTCACGACGCAAGAAGCTTCACCACCATCTCCTGCCGTCCGCGTCCCAGCAGTTTCTGGAAAGCCCGGCACCCATGGCCATGGCGGAGGCCTTTGTCGCAGCGGACTCTTTGAGAGCACCTCCGGCCCCTGAAGCAGCCACATGTCCTGGCAAAACACCCTTGCCGACGAACGCCGAGAGCCAGGAGTCCGCATTGGATGACGTTGACGACGTTCTGCGTAACCTTAATGAGTTTATCGAGATGGTCGACGTCGAGGCCGATCTGGCGAGGACCAAGGAGGAGGAGCGAAAAGCAATCGAGAGGCGACAGCAGCAACAGCAACAGAGCCAGAGGCTGGGCGGCACCTTTGCCAGCGGCTTGAGCTTTGACGGAATGATGGATGCAGGAGTATGGGATTGAAGTTGTATTCGCCGAGAAGAGGACACTCTGGGGTTGCGGGTATTGTTCTCCAGGGGCAAATGTGTGACGTGTGTTCAAGGGAGAAACACTACGCCTGACAGCGTCATTATACCAATTCCTTTTTTTTCTATCAGCGAGGTGTTTGGGGTTAATTTTTCACATGCCGGGACCGGGGAATATCACTTGTTTCATCTACAACCTGCGAGGGTAAACAGTTGCTACATGGTGTTGTGGCCTGATCAGAGCCCAGATATACGTAGTCGCCCTTCCCAGTCCAATCAAGTGCTATTTTAACAGCGTCTGAGGCTGCTCAAAAACTCGCGTCACCCATTTGTGTCTGAAGATATAAACATGGTTTAAGCATACGACCTTCGGTGACGGACGCTACGTTTGGGAGAAAGTGGAGGAATTGCTCCGACCGAGGCCTCACAGTAAAGCCCCCGCGCGCTCTCGATCGGGGACGGTGCAGCAGCTGCCAAGACGAAGCGTCGCAACTGGTGTACACATGTGCCATTAGGCACCTACTTTAGAAGAGCCGGATCGATGAACCACCAACGGAAGCTAACAGACCTGTTGTACTTGGGGGGTAGAGCAAAGTTTGCCCATAACCCACCTTTTCTCGATAGTCTGGCGTCGATGGATTCCTCCATAGCTCCATAGGTTTCCAACTGTTTCCATGCAGAGACTTCCTGCATATGTGTACAGTACAGGAGGCTATCGGCTCGCGAAGTAGGTAGCTATGAGAGGAAATTGCCTGACGGTAAAAGAAATACGATGAAGACAGAAGGAGTAGGAATCATCGATCATCAACGTGATATAATAGCTCTGCGCACTGTACTTCCATTTCTGTGCCGTCTTGGAACACGGTGTAGAGAGAGAGAAGGGGGGGGGGGGGGAGGTTCTGCAAATCGTTAAGCTCGCGAAGATGATTGCGAGCGTGGGCCTTTTGAAACCAGAAGGCCTGTCAGCCAGAAATGATGACTCGGGTAGATATACACACTATCAATTAGCTGGACAGTTGGAAACCATGCTGGTGTCCAAAGGCTGTTGGTTATCTTTGTAAACAGCCGGACTGAGAAGCGTGATGTTGCTCATATATTACATTCGATCGCTGGTTCACTTGAGATATGAAGTGCCTCAACTTTGTCAAAACTGACGCTTAGTGATATGAATTACCCATGATGAGAATGTTTTAATGTTATGTCCCCTGTCAAAGATAGCTTGATAGGCCCACGCTGCCTCTTGTAGGGGTTGAATTCAAAACACATAAGAAAGGCTTATTCACCCCCTGTGGACCTTCCATCGGACATGTCCGAAAGACACAGCTCTAAAGCTTCAAGTGGCTCATGGACAAGAACATGCTGAGTTACAAGCAACGATTGATTGTATTTGCTAGAGAACATGTCCATGTATAACTCTTCCCCCTCCCTCTATTCCTAAGGAGCGCCAAGTTATGTACCATCGAATCAAAATAACGTTAATCTTTTGAACCAACAGCAACACGAAGTTTACTCGAGGTCGAAAGAGGTGGGGCCCGTGTAGGACTCGACCCAAGCGTTGGGCTCGTCGGTGACCTTGAAGTCGGAGGCGGGGAAGGTGATGGAGCCGTTCAGGAAGCTGAGGGGGGTGATCTGCTGGGTGACGATGAGGGAGGCGCCGCCGTCCTGGGCGCGGACGAAGTCGAAGTGGCGGGAGGAGTTTGTGCACTGGGCGCCCAAGACGTTGGGGATCATGTTGGGGCCGCCGGCGCCGGGGATGGCGGCGGGGCGGGTGTCGCACGTGACGCCCTGAGTCTCGCCGGGACGGGTGACGATGAAGTCGATCCTGGAGAAAGAGCGTAAGCAAACTGCGTTGCGATGGGGCGAGGACGTGTCCGGAGGGTAAAAGGGGAGGGGGGGGAGAGAACTTACTCGCAGCGGGTGCTGTGGGGGATGCAGCCGGCGGTGAAGTTGGCGATGTGGAACTCATCGGTGCGCATGTTGATGACACCGGCCGAAGCGACGGTGGCGGAGGCGAGGATGGCGGAGAACTTCATATTGGCGGTTTGTTTTGAGGTTTGATGTATTAGAAAATAAGTGTATTGATAAGTTGGTGGTGGTTTGGAGGAGTTGATTGCTTGTGTGAAGTAGGGATAGAGAGACCAATGTCGGCCAAGGACGACGACATTGACGGCGTTATATACCGCAACTACACCACCTATGCTCCAATGTTGGGTAACTGACCCTGGTTAATACGAGGAAGCAGCGAGGCCGTCCGTCCGTTGACGGCAATGATTATCGTCAACGACGATCCCTGAACCCCTGCTCAGCCGCGCTGTCGTCCTAGCTTTCCACACTAGGTGACTGGGCTGTAACTGGGGCGGGGCGTCGTAGTCTAGGGTCCCTGGATAACGTTGACTAAGGGAAATGGACGAAAGATGCAGCGGACAGATTCACGATTCCTGGGCGGGTTTATCAAGGTCCTCTCAGCGCATGACTAGAACGAACTTGAGCCTCGAATGAGGCGAGTCTCGAAACCCCCGTGCTTGAATGCAGCTCGAGAAAGCAGCTTTGAAAGGAGGCAGGCTTTTTCGCCGCCGTGACGTTTTTGCTCCGAGAGTGGCAACGCATAGGACTTATCTCCCCCACAAAATAGAACAAATGAAAGAAAGGGGGGATGGGATTTCCCTGCCCAACTCTAGTGTAGCATGTCCACTGTACTCCGTATTCGTGGGTACCGTATTCTCGTGGGTTCTTCTTTACAACGGACCCCATGGCTAGCAGCTGTATTTTCGGCGGATCAGACGAACATCATAATGTGTTTGTTTATTAGACGACACCTACACATTCCCCGCCGAAAGTGGCGCCAGAGGACGACGGTCACTACAGTAGCGTTCTGCTTTTTCTATTTCGGGCACTTGCATGAGGGCACCCATGACGGGATACCCAGCCTCGGAAATGATCATGCGTTCCCGGGAGCTTTCCTCAGTCCGACAAAGTGGGCTTTACGCAAGCCAAGCTTTCTTGCGGCGTCGATGAGCCGGGTTAATGCCCGCCCTATGCACATTGTGAATCCCCTTGCAATTGCATGTTCAGACGGGTTGCCTCAGTAGGTTTGCAGCCGATGCTCCCTATCCGATGATGAGCCTTTGATGTGTGACGGTTAGAAAGGCACTCGAGCTTCGTTTTCCCTTCATCGCCTAAACAGATACAGAATCTCTTCGATAGTGTTAGGCCGCTATTCTAGTGTGCCGTAGTCCTCGGAGGAACCGAACCCCTTAGGAATACCGAGTGTCACATCTACACACCTTGGTCAGGGGGCCAAGGCAAAACAACCACGACACCGCCTATCAATCACAGGTGGGAGAGTAGCGGTGACGTCACTCTCGTATATGGATATGGCATAGCTCGACTCATGGTAACTGGAGTAACTGCTAAAGTTGTGGAGACTTGACTGCTGATTACCCACACCAGTGCTTGACAAGGCGCGGACATTATTGTAAATTCTATATCCGTACCTAACTATGCCTACACTACTGAAACCCATCATATTTAGGTTTTAAAGCAACCATATACGCCTACACAGCCCTCCTGCCACCTGTTCCGGACTCAACATCATACACAGGTGGGGTGCGAGAGCTGCCGGGGCGAAAAGCATGGCAGCGTCGCGCGGAAACGCAGTGACTACGTGAAGGGAAGCAGCAGAGCAGTCGACGGCGCGGAACAGCATTGAAGGAACGAGGAAAACTGGCACAAGAAAATACAGGGTAAACAGCGTGTATATCTCCAAGCTTGACTCTTCTCGAGGGGAAGTCCTTAAGAGGGTTGATTATGTACAAGTGTGACACGTCAACTATGCTAAGGCACGTAGCCTCTAAACCCTCATGGCCATCGTAAGGATGGGCTTGCGACATACACCATGTAGGTGTCCTTTATGCGAAATCCCTTTAGTAGTGTGCACTAAGTTACACCTACGTATGTTCCTTGTATGTGTAGAACTACCTTGATAAGACATGGGTATTTCTGGACACATGGGGGCGGGAGGCTAAGTAAAAGCTTTAAATAATATATTCGAGAAAGGATACGAGACCCTTTCCCAGCCTCACAGAAAAAGGATCTGTCCGAGTCAGACCGGAACATTGCGTCGAGGGGAATCGATTCCCGAGCTTGCCGACGCTGCTTGGTAGCAACGGAGAACGTTACGGCTCACTGATCCATCGGCGCGTGTTAGCGACGTTACTCTTTTTCTATTTGTACTCTGGAAGCTGGACGGGAGACGAACATGAGGACCGAGTCAATTCCGCGTCGGAAAAGGCGGCGTAAGGGTAGATGATGAAATTTCCGCCGATGCCCGCTTATACTACCATCCTTTCCTTACGAAGACTCACCTCAAAGACCTCACTTAGTAAGCCGTGAGATATCCTATGCTTGAGACTAAATAGCAGCTCGTGGAGTCATAGTCGAGGTCACTAGTTGTCAAAATCACGATTATCTACAGCCAGAGTTGTAACTTGTGTAACATAATTCTAGCCTGCATTAACTGCCAAAATCAGAAGATGCGTTACTTAAACACAACAACTTTGAAAGGATAAGTAGTTTCCACAGAATATGGCGGTTGTCACCTGGTCAAACTGTCAACCAGGCTGCAATACACTCTTTGATCTTTTGACTACCAACCCTTTCCTTCTGGTCAAGTCTAAAAAGGTGCCGATGAAATTGTTTTGTTTTTGCTCCACCCTCGATTTTCGATGAAATAGCTACGCAGTAAGCGGTATGGCCTACAAGTATCCTGGGATCCTCGCTACTGACAAGAGAACCCGAAATGTCAATGAAGAGACATTCTCTATAGACCATGCCCACGCTCATGATGGAAATTCCTCACAACAATGTTGTACCCAAGCTAAAAATAGTGTCCTCGCACTAGCTAGAAAAAACCAGGGAAGACGCCACTACATGTAGCAAGGTTAACCAGACTAACAATGGGGGATTTGTTGTTGTCTCGGTATCCCTGCGTCCCACAACTTCCAAGTCAGGTACGGAATCAAGATGATACGGGCTGAACCAAACAAGGGAACGTTGCTGTCAGTTAATTCAAACAACGCACAACACTCGGCTTTCTCTGATTGAATAAACTACGATATTTATAACGGACGGTAAGTGTCGTTAAGGGTGAAAACGTTGGAACCTCCCCGCTTCAGCCAACCACCGAACCCTGCTTCAAGGCCTTAAAATAGGCCCTAAAACTGTACTCTGATAAGTGTACATATCCATTATCGACAACTCGGAGTGAACGACGGTAAAGATGGAAACGTTGCAATGCTCTCGCCTCAGCCCCGCGGCCTAGACCACATAGACAAGGACGGACCCTGACGATCATGGGATGTTGCAGGCTTACTCAGATGCCGTGAACAGACAACAGCCGAGTGGAAGCGCTTGGTGTCTTGAAGGAACAGCACCAATAGGGAGATGTCGAGGTGACTGCGGAGCTCTTCAGCTGCAAGTAGTCTGTCTGAGAGCAAACACTTCGGCCTTCGTAGCGGATGGGGTTCTTCAGGACGTTAGTTGGACATCTTGGGCGACTGGAAATAGCATTTTGCGAGCCAAATTAACACAAAGCTCCGTGCAAACGCGTATTAACAACAACACGGATAGAAACTATAAGAGCTATAGTGGCTGAGCTACCATCAATCATGATATGCGAGCGAGGGCCGAGAAGAAATCCGGGTTCTAGACCAAGACTGTCTTGAGGCAAGCTGTGTCTTCAGCGCTAATAGAAGGCATGCAACTGGCTCTGCCCAACGCTATTTCCTAACGCAAGTATTTCTTGCCCCAATGAAGCATTTCGACATTGCAAAGCTGTTCAAGGTGACCGATTCCCCCATTTGACCACATGCACTCATCGACGTCGTGGCCAAGTCCCTCGCGGGCCTCCATGACCACCCGTCCCGCCCCAAACACATTTTCAGGCTCAATGGCGGAACGGCGCACGACGCTGCTGTAGCCATCCAGGAAGGGAATTTGGGAAAGCTTCTCCTTGGGCTCCTGTTCGCCGAAGACGAAGAGCGTGCCGTTACTACGTATAACACTCTTCTGGGTCTGGTTGACGATGGGGTTTACTTGATGGATGTTGGGATTAGGCTGGTGAAGCGCGGACCGTGAGTTAAGTGACACCGCAAGTAACTCGCCTCTCGACAGGATAACCAAACACCCTGCATACCTACCTACCATCTTTAGAATTCACTTCACTTCCGACAGTTGTACACCTACGACAAGTAACTATCTACAATCACCCTGACATGCAAGTATGACCTTAGGTATTCAACTTGGCCCTACGATGACCCACAATGGGCGACCTTGTAGACCCTTGAGGCCGCCCAGGGGCAAGAATGTCTCGGACTCCCTCACGGGCCGACACCCGAGAGACAGCATCACCCAGGGCCGTTCAACCGTCAGGCAACACTACTGTCTCTATGAACGATTATAAGCGGGAGCGTCCTAGGCTTGCCAGCACCCAGGGGCGATGTGATATCCCAGCGGCGCTGCTGCTGCTGCCAGCTGTCAATTCATTACATCTTGCTTGCGTTCCAATTGTTTAGGATAACAAATCGCTTCGAGCAAAACCTTCCCCAAGGAGAGGAGGATACTGGATCATCTTGACTCAGCTATTCTGCCATGAGGCTTGGTGCGTGGTGAGGTACAGATAGACGACGGGGATGTACAAAAGAGGTTAGTGCTGATACCGGGGACAGCTACGACCACTAAATGCATGCTGCATAGAATACAAGACTTTGGGCTCGGCTGCAAATGGCGATTCCTGTCGTCTGGAACCCGGCCGTTTCATCTTCTCAGCCTTTCTTCCTCTGGACATCCAATCATGTCCGTCGTCGAGACCAGCCAACGAAACGGCTCATCGTCCGTCACGTCCGTCATCTCCGACAGGACGGAAACGTCAGCCTGGCCCGGGGTGAGACCCCGTCCGCTGTCGGACTCGGGCAGCAGCGAACAAAGACGGCGCGAGGACAAAGTGAGTGAGCCTGCCATCATGTGGCGGTAATCTCGTGGACTGGCAGATTGACTGGATGCTTCCAGGAATTGTGCCCGGTATGCCAGAGTCTCGAACTCGGGGTCCAGAGCTTCAAAGTGCAGCCTGGCTCATCCCGAGCCTCCGGGGGCCCGTCGCCGGGACGTCCATTGTACTCGTCCACCAGCGCCCGACGGATGGGAAGCCTCCAGGGAATCGAAGTCCGTTCGGCAAACTGTGCCCTCTGCGCGCTCATCGTGAGATCGGTGCGTGAGGCGGGCGCACAGAAGCCGACCGACCAGCCAACCGACGAAAGCGCGGAAGCCCAACTACAGAAGGCAACATGCTTCGTCAGCTGGGAGATCGACGGGCGCGCGGCGGCCTCGACCAGGCGCCCCGGACAGTCTCCAGAGAACCTCGTGCGGGGCATCGCGCGGCGCATGCACATCCGATGGAGCCATCCCCGGCTGTCGGATGCGTACCTGATATACGTCGCTCCGGAGACGTTCTCGAGGACCGCGTCGGACGCCGACCGGGTGTGGGCAAAGGACTCACTCTTCCTCGGCCGCGCCATAACGAAAGAAATCGAGAACCAGGCCCTGATCAAGTCGTGACTGGATCTCTGCAGGAAGACCCACAAGGGACCCTGCCACCAGACGGAGGACGGCCGTGCCGAGCGGTTCTTTGAGATGATCTCGCACTCGTACTTTGGCGTCATCGACGTGCAGAACATGCAGCTGACGCAGCTGCCCTGCCAGCCCCTGGCCAGCCCCTGGGGACGCAGACAACCAACACGCACCGGACACCCGGAGCAGGTCAAGCCCGAGCCGTACGTCGCGCTGAGCTACGTCTGGGGCGCGGACCCCGGGGCCTACACGACCCGGACGGAGAACGTCATGCTCCACCGCACCCACGGGGGCCTCGAGGAGGTGCTCCAGAAGCTGCCCAAGGCGATCCAGGACGCCATCGACCTGACGCGCAGGCTCGGGTTCCGATACATCTGGATCGACCGGCTCTGCATCGTCCAGAACAGCGCGCGGTCCTGGAAGCTCAACGCGTACAACATGGACCTCATCTACGGCAACGCGGCGCTCACGATCTGCGCCGCCGACGGCGACGCCACCAAGGGCCTCTGCGCGATGCGGCCGTCGACGCGCAACACGCAGCAGGTCAAGGGCTTCGTCAATTCGCGGCTGGAGTTGATGGTGACGAGGCCGCCCGAGATATACATCCGCGCTTCCGAGTGGAACGAGCGGGCATGGACGTTCCAGGAGAGACTGCTCTCGCGGCGTTGCCTGATCTTCACCAACGGGAGGGTCTACTTCCAGTGCCGGTCGACGGGCATGTCGGAGGATGTTTTTGGCGACCAGAGGGGCGCCGGCTGGTCGCTCGACCTGGTAGACGCCCCGCTGCAGATGTTCCGGCAGCTCGACAACCGCGCCGTATGGGTCTACATGAAGTGCGTGGAGCTCTATACCGAGAGGAAGCTCACGCAGGCCAAGGACATACGGGCGGCTTTCAGCGGCATGGCGAACCTCATGGAGGGGCAGATGCGTGCGCCCTTGATCCACGGGCTGCCGAGCTCCCACTTCGATCTGGCCCTCCTCTGGGAACCCGTCAAGTCCAGCAGGCGGAGGGTCGCGGAGAAGACGCCCGAAAACGCTTCCATCCCGGACTTCCCGAGCTGGTCGTGGACCGGCTGGGTGGGCGAGGTCCAGTACAACGAAGACCTGGTGTCGGGCATCCTGGACAACGTCTCGGACTGGCTCGACACCCGCACGTGGATCGAGTGGTGGGTTCGAGATAGCCACGGCGACCTCCTGCCGCTATGGGATCCTGAAATGTCCCAAGAAGACCAGAGCAAGGAGAGTAAGTGGAGGGGTTACACACGGGGACGGTCCTCGATGAGCGGACGGCGCGGGTGGCGGAACAAAGAGTGCGAGGGCGGCATCGACACGCCGAACGACCCACCGCCCATTTCCTCTCCGCCGCGTTACGTTTCTCGTCATGCGAACCCTCATGTTCCTCCAACACGTGCTCATACCCCGCGCCTTAATGGCTACGACTATGAAGAAAACCATGACAACTTCACAGACGGCGACGATGACAGCACAGTCTCCTACATATCGTTCGACAGAGACGTCGCTCGGAAGGGGCCCGTCAGCGTTCCGATGAAACCACCACTGAAAGAAGCCAGGTTCGCGAGGAGCCCGGCTCCGAGCGATACGGGATACGCCCGAACACGTCGTCCGGCCTCGTAGCCGGCCCCGCAAACCAGGCCTTCCATTTCACGAGCCTACTACAACACCCGACGCGGCCCGCCCGCCGAAACCCCCGACGTCAACCAGGCCATGCCGCCTCCGCCGCCAACGGAGGACCCGAAGCACAACGCCGACTTCTTCGACATGATATTCGACGGCGGCCACGACGACGAGTTCAGCATCACGCTGCGCGACTAGCCCTACCGCGTCGTCAAGGCGCCCTTCAACCCCCGGCCCGAGACTGCCGAGCACCCGCTGCTTCCGATCCTGCAGTTCCGCACGTTGCACGCGTGGCTGCACATTCACGACAGCGGCGGCGGCGGCGGCGGCGGCGAGGTGCAGGATGGCGAGGACCGCCGGCGGGGGGCGACCGCGGGCCTCGGAGCCGGCCAGGTGCGGCACCACATCGCGGACGAGGGGGGCGACTGGTGCGGCTCGATCGTGCTGGACGCCGCGTGGGCGGCCGGTAAGTCGGGGACGCGGCAGGAGTTCATCGCCGTGTCCGAGGCCAAGAGCTTCACCGCGGCCGAGTGCCGGGAGTGGACGTACTACGTGCCCAAGGAGCGGGACCTGTGGAGGCACGACTGCTGAAAAAGGTGATCATGATGAAGAAGGAAACTAACTAGGGCTACCCTAGCTGGTGGGCTGGATCTTACCAAGGGTGCTGGCGGGTGGTAGCTAGTGGTAGGGCTACTAACCCAGCTATAGTTACCTACTATACCGCCCCTTAGGCTAATAGCCTTAAAAAGTATATATTATATAAGTAAGAAGGGGCATTATTTACCTCTTTTATTAAAAAGCTTAAATCTAAGGTCTTTTTATTTTTATAAAAAGTTATATAAAATTATTAGATAAATTATTATTCTAATTAGCTTAATTAATTTAAAGCTAATAATCTATTCTCTTATTTTATATTCTAAGTATCTTATATATAATATCTTTTTTATATTATTCTCTATCTTTAAGCTATATAATCTAATATCTCTTATATATTTATTAAAAAGAAGTTATTTAGATACTTATTTATAAGCTAATTTAATAAAATTAAATATATAAATAAAGTTTATATATTTATTATAGTTAAAACCTTTAATAAAATTAAATATATAAATAAAGTTTATATATTTATTATAGTTAAAACCTTTAATAAAATTAAATATATAAATAAAGTTTATATATTTATTATAGTTAAAACCTTTAATAAAACTATTAGTAGATATCTTATAGGTATAAATTAGTTTAATATTAAAGTCACTATTTTTAACCTAATCTATAATTTACTTATAGTAGAGATTAATATTTTATATATATACTTAGTTAAGTAGGTTTATTATATTAATTAATATATTTCTAGAATCTATAAGTATAATAATAAGGTATAACTAATTATAGCTAAGTAAGCTAAGTAGCTTATAAATCTAATAAACTAATAGTCTTATAGGTATAAGGTTAATAAACTCTATCTCTATAAAGCTAGTAGTAATATAAGTTTACTTCTTTAACTTTTATATTATAAGTCTATTAGTAAAAAAGATAATATAACCTCTAGTATTAATATAAGTTAAATAATAGTCTTTAAAGGTAGTATTACTAGTAATATAAAGATTAAGGTTATTAATAAGTAAAGATCTATTAAAAGTAATACTAAGGTTAATAGTAATAATAAGGTATTATATAAAGTACTTAATAGTAATAAAGTAATACTCTCTAGGCTTATTATTTACCTTATAAAGCTTATTAATAGTATAAGTAATATCTAGGTAGGTTTTAGTAGATAGAAAGTTAGTAAAACCTATTATCTATAGGTAGAGTCTAATATAGTTAGTATTAATAGTAATATATTTAATAAGCTACTTAGTAATAGTATTATAGTTTATAGGTATATAGATTGGATAAAGTTCTATATGTCTAAATTTCTCTAGTATCTTAAGATAGAAATAGGTTTATATAAGGTAGAGAGTATTAGTAGCTATATTATAATAAACTTTATAACCTAGAAACTTCTAGATATCTTCTAGATCCTTTATAGTAATAAATAACTTAAGTATATTCTTAACCTTATAAATAGTAGTATAATTCTTAGTTATAATAATATTATTATTAATATATATTAAAATAATATAATAATACTTATGATAAATAAAAAGGTAGACTTTATTTTTAATAGTTCTAAAGCTAAGATTAGTTATATAACTATTAATCTTATTAAACTACTAGACTAGTACTATAGGGTAGCTATAAAGAGTATACTTAAGAAGATAAACCTTATTACCTTAGTAAAAGCTATAAGGTTACTAGATATATACCTTAGTACTTTTAGGTATATTAGTATTAAAAAAAGTAGTATTATAGTTAAAGAATTTAATAATATATTCTTTAATAGTAATAATAGTAAAAAAGATATAGATAGAGATTATATTAATAATAGTAGTATATAAATCTTTAGTAGACTAGTTACTTATAGTATAGTTACTATAGATAACTTATTAGGTATAATATTTACTATTAGTCTTAATATTATAAACTTACTAGCTAGAAAGTAACTTAACTCTAGGTAGAAGATTAATAAGGTTCTAAGCCTTAGTATCCTTAAGGCTATATATTTAGTTATTAAATGTAGGTTTCTATTTATCCTAGTTAGGTCTATTATAAGCTTACTTATATATATATAAGATAGTTAGGCTAGTAATAGTAGTAATAGTAATATTAGAAAGAACTAGAGGCTAGTTATTATCCTTTAAAAAGGAAAACTTATATATTCTCTACTATATCTATTAGATTAGATATAAATAATACTATCTATAATATAACTAATAAAACTACCTCTCTTTCTAACCTATATACTATAAGAATTCTTTATATACTTATATATAGATAAATAAGTTAGTTTAGTAGGTACCCTTAACTATTAGGTTCGTCTAGTTATAAGCTAAAAGTTATAATCTTTAGTCTTAATAACTTAGTTAGCTTTATTAATATTCTATTAAATAGCCTTTTAAAGAGTATTATTAAAAATGTCTTTATTATTATTATTAATAATAGAGAGGTTATTATACTACTTTAGAGTATTATTAGTTACATATAAATTAAAGAAAAGGTCTAGCTCTAGAGTAGAAAAGGGATTTCTATATAAGTTAATATTATATAACTTTAGAACTAGTATCTTAGTAGTAATAGGTAGGGTAATAATAATAGCTTTATTACTAGGTTAAGTAGTAGTAGTAAACTACTAAGGTATACCTTTATAAGTAATAGATATAGTATTAATATCTAGGTCTATAAAAATAGTATTATAGTTAATAGATTAATTATTATTAGTATTATTATTATTACCTTACTTATAAAAGTAGATATTATAGTAGTAATAAACTATCTTACTCTAAGAGATATAGATATAAAAGATATAACTATAAAGTAAATTATAACTAATAAGAAAGTCTTTAATAGCTCTTATCTCTATCTTATAGGTATATACTAGTTATAAAGAACTCTTATAGTAGAGGTAGGTAATATAACTAAAGGTATATAAGTAGTAGATATAAGGTATATAATAAGCTTTATTAAGGCTAAAGTCCTAAGTAAGTATCTTATAAGAGCTAATATAGTCTAGGTTATTAGTCTTTAGTAGAAGGTTAGTAATAGTAATTATTATAGTAATAGTATAGTTTTAAAGGTATTTAGGTAACCTTATATTAATAAGTATAGTATATATAGCTTCTATAAAAGTCTAGCCTATATATTCTTTTTTTTTTATACTAGAAGTATTAGTAATAGTAAGCTTAACCTTAATACCTCTTTTAGTATAAAGTTTATAAGAAAGAGTATTAAAAAGCTTAATACTGTTATTAATAAAAAAAGCTTTAATAGAAAGTATAGTCTAGTGCTTAAAAAGGTTAATAAACTCTTTAATATAGTTAACTACCTTATTAATATACTTACTCTTTAAAAGGTATTACTACTAAAAGCTAGTATAAGTATTAACTATATAAAAAAAGTAATATAACTTTATATATAACAGTAGTTTAAATTAAACTAGATCTATATAAATAAGGTAGCTAGACTAAGCTTTATATATAGAAAAGTCTTAGCTAATAAGCTAATAAGACTAACTAAAGTAGTAAGCCTTATAGTAAAAGATATTAACTTTAGCTTATAAAAAAGTAATACCTATATAATAGTAGGCTTTAAGTATATATAACTTACCTATATAATAAAGTCTCTTATATATAAGCTTAAATATAATCTTATTATTTACTTTATTAATAGTAATAAAGTTAAGAGTAGTAATAACTAATAGACCTTTATTATTATTAGTAATAACTATAGTAATATTATTATATTAGTTAAGAAAGGTAACTACTATATTATTAAGATAGATAGTATTATTATTAATCTTATATCTTAGTTAGTAAAGTAAGCCCTAGCTAATAAGGTTAATAAGGTAATTAAGGTAGTACTAGATATTCTTAATAGTCTAGTTAATAACTATATTATTATTATCTAGGTCTATAACTATAAAGTAGATAGTACTATAGCCTTATAGTAATAAAAACTAATTATTAGTAACCTCTATAAGAGGTAACTCTACTTTAGTAAAAGTAATAAAGTAACTAAGGTTATTAAAAGTACTTTAAGAGTACTTAAAATCTAAGATAATATTATTTTAGTTAATACTACTTATTATAAGTAATATAGAATATAGAAGAAGGGTATAACCTATAGTATTTTACTAAAGGAGGTTAGTAATAGACTTAATAATAACTACTAAAAGTATATAAGGTATAGTTTAAGACTTAGGTTATAGTAGAGCTATATAAAAGGATATAATAATACTATACTACTCTAAGTAACTTAGGTTCTATATCTAATCTAGTATAAGAAGATATAACCTATTTAGAGCTTTTAAAGTTTAAATAGATATATTATTCTTAGATTAGATATAGTAAAGGTCTCTCTATTACCTAAGTTACCATATTAAACTATAATAATAAAGATATAAGGCTTTAATTTAAAGTATAATTTTAAAAGATAAATAAGTATATAAAGAAGTACTTAATTATATACTAATCCGAGATATATGATCTCTATCTAAATATACTTTTTAATAGATACTTAAATAAGTATCTATAACTTATAAATACTCTAAAAGAAAAATAAGAAAAGAAATTACTAACTATTATCTTCTAAATAGTAAATACTATAACCCTAGCTCTATTCTAATTATCTTTTAGTTCTTTTATAACTTTAAATTATAAAAAAACTATTAAGTATTTATTTATTTAAACCTTATATTACTTATATTTATATCTATTCATTATTTTCTTTATCCTTATTATTCTTTATATCTCTATTATTTACTTTATCTTATTTTACTTTTATATCTTATTATTTCTATCTCTTTTATCCTTTAAGCTAAGCTAATAGAAACCAAGGTATATATACCTAAGTAATAAATATTACTTTAGTAATAAGGTTATAAAATAATCTACTTACTTATAATATCTATAGTTAAAAATACTCTTTTTAATTATAAATAGTATTATTTTATTACTTTAAAATATTCTTATAGTATTTAATATATTTTATATAGTAATATTCTTAAAGTTTTTAGATATATTATTTAGGTATAAAAAGAGATTTTAAACCTCTATCTAGCTCTCTTATATACCTAGTATAAGTAACTTAAGTAAGGTAAACTTATCTACTTTAATATATCTAATCTTTTTTAAGCTTTAGTATTATAATAGTATATCTTTAGAAATTAATAGATTAGATAGTAAATAAATAAACTTAGAACTTAATATAGTAAGAGCTTTAGCTAGAGAGCTAGGCTATATTATAAAGTCTTTCTAGGTAAGAAATTATCTCTATTTTCTAGATAGAGGTATTGAAAATAATAGTTTATTAGCTATACTTTTATTTAACTAAGTAACCTTTAAATATATAATATCTTAGAGTTATTTTTATAGTTTTAAAACTAATTATTTAAATATCAATATTTCTAGAGGTTATATAATTAAAAAGTAAATATATACTTCTTTAAATATTACTTAAGAATATAATTAAACTCTTTAAGGTTTATAATTTTATAAATTATATTTATAGAGAGCTAGCTCTAGGTTTAGGTATATTTATATTAGTTATATTAGTAGTATATATTCTTTAAGGTTTCTTTTGAAACTAGTTTTATAGCTTTATACTAATATTGATTAGAAATATAAAACTTAGTATTAATCTACTTAATCTACTATTTTTAAACTCTTTTATTATAATCTAAGCTTTAGAACTTCTTAATATCTTACTTATTTATACTAATTAGGTATAGTAATTTAAACCTAAGTATTAATCTAATTTACTTAAAAATATAAAATTTATACTTCTAACTATTAGTTTATTAAACTATATCTGTTATTGTTATGATGCCAGCCCATTGTTAGGATCCATCGGAGTTACCTGCTAACTCTGATCCCACCGGTTACGTGAGACTGGTCTGAGCTCGTCCGCAGGCCCACCCGCGGCAGCCATTTTTACCGCCAGCTCAACCTAGCAGCCCTCTTAATAGTTATACTTCTTCACGTATAATTGACCCTTTTTGAGACCCCTTATTTGTTACCTGCTGGTTATCACCAGACCCCTTTTGCCTTGCTTACTAACACTGATCAGTGGTTAAACCACTATTGCAAATACTGCAGATCAGTAAGGCTAGTTAAGAAGAGGTAGAACTACTCTGAACTCTATAGTAGCAGTAGGACAGTTCTGTGCTTTCTCTTGTATAGATAACTGGCTTGGAATACTGTTACAGCAGACTTACAGCACCCCTGAAAAGGGTACCATAAGTGCGCAAGCTTGATTTGCGCAAGTTAACTTTGTTGTGTTACAAGAAGCTATAACCCATAAGATACTGATTTTTTACTAAAAAATCATTAGATTACAAGACTACAAAGTCCTATACTTTATATACCAAAACAACTATCAATAACCCACTATTAACTACCTTAATACAACCTTATTAACTTTACCTTTTTATTACTTTAACTTTAGACTTATAACTATTATTATAGTTGCTTAAAAAGCGACTCTACTAGGCTATTAAATAACCTAATAGTCTAATAGGCCCACAGGAGTATAATAGACCCCCCTTCCCCTCCTCTAACTTCTATAATTTTTTTTACTCCTTCTCTCTTTCTAACTCTCCTTTTTATACTCTTTTTCTTACTTAAAATACACCTCCAATTACCCTTAAGCAACCAATGCCAAGGAAGCCTGTGTAAAGAAGGCTCTTTTTAATAAGCAGCAAGTGCCGCGCAAGGAAGGCTCTTTTTGACAAGCAATACTGCTACTAAGTCATTAGCAAAGAAAGTAAGCAAGACCCTGTTAACCAAGCAGTTACCTGTACTACTGGCAGTAATCCCTCTAATGTATGTATATGCCTTCTGGTCTGCTAGAAGAAACACCTGTATTTGAGAGATCGTCAGGCCAACGGAGGGTAACTGCAATAACGCAAGAAGAAGCAACTACTGTAGAGCATGCCTCTGAGGCCGCTAAAGAGCACGTGAGCGAGCGCGCGAGCGAGCGCGCAACCAGCGCAGCGCATGGGTATCACAAACCTATACCTAAGGGATACCGCAAGTTTGTTAACCTATTGATTTAGGGCATTAAGTACTTAGATAAAATCTTAGAGAGCAGCCTACCCTCTAACTATATTAAATTACTAGATATAATTATCCTATACTACTTAACTAAGTATAAAGAGTAAGGCTACTATAGTAGAGACTTATAGTAATAAGTTTATAATAAATTTAAAGATTGGTCTAATATAGATTTTAATACTACTTTAAGGGTAGTTATAACCACCTTCTGTAACTTTATTATTAGCTATAGTATATAGGTTATAAAAGAGCCTATTAAAAGTACTATTAGTATAAGGTTAAAGAAGCTAGTTAATAATAAGTACTTCCTGAGGTAGGATAATAAGATAATATATAAAATAAAGGCTAAGTATAAGGTCTTTTACAACTACCTTAATAACTTAGACTTTATATAAAATATTAAATGAATCCCGCAAGCTACTCTCTTGCTATTAATTGATAAGGTATGCAACAGCTACAAAAGTATAGACTTTTTGCATAAGTTATGTAATAAGTTAGATTATTAATAATATACCTTATATAGCAACCCCTTATTTAAACCTCCCCTATTTAAAAGGTAAACTAATAAAACCTCTCTTATACTAAGTTTACTTATAACTACTACCATAGTTAAGAGGTAGTTACTAAGTATAACTACTCCCCTAACTAATAGGCTAACTGCTTGTTAATTAACTAACCTTATTAAGCTATATTTAGATAATTTAATGTTAAAATATAGCAGTAGTAACTATGAGACCCTTAACTTAAAGCTTCTGATTTTTTATAACCTCTGCGTGAGGGTTGGTATCTCCAGTAATTACTACAGGTCTACTATCTTATTTATGCTTATAAGTAGCGCGCGGGAGTATTATACTAACGACCTCTATAACTATGCTATCAGTTTTGATATACTTATAGCAAATATTAAATTATAGTTTAAAAGAGATAAAGTTTACTACACATACAACGTAGAGTTATAAAGGCTTAGTTATAAGTAAGTTACCTATAAATTACCTAGTAAAACAAGAGTTAAAGTACTAGACTTACTTATTAAGAAAGTTATAAAGCTAGTTAGGGCTATAACGCGGCAAGGTATACCTACTAATAGTAACTATTATAATACTTTACTTACTTATTACTAGGGCATACCTAAGTGCGTAGCTGCTCTGCTTAATCCACCTATGACTTATAACACACTTTATGCGCAGTTGAGAAATGGCGTGAGTAATGTGGTAGCTATATGCGAGCAAAAGGCGCAGTACCTTATAGAAGGACTGCCTAAGCTAGACTAGCAGTACTTTACTAACTACTACTACAACGGCTGACATAGCAGTTACTTACTGCAATAAGGGTATAGTCTAAGGCTCTAAAGCAACTACCTATAAAGCAGTGTATTTTAAGTAAAAAAGTGCTTTATTTATAATAAGGAAGGATATTAGTTAACAATATACTTAAAAGAGGAAAGAGATACCTCTTATAAGTAGCTCTAAAGAAGCTACTTTACTAAAAGATTTAAATAATACCTTCTTAACTACAAGAGTAAATAGCCTAACTCTCTTAGCAATACAACTAATAACAAGTATATACCAGATAATAGCAAAGAGCTCTTCAAGGATACAACTTTCTTCACATCTATAGCGTTTTTTAGCAAAGAAAGTATTAATAGCTAGAAGGTCTATATATAACTACATAACTAGGCTACTTTATACGCTTTGACAAAAGAAGACCCTTTCACACAAGACCCCAGCCAAGAGCAAAGGTTAGGTAAAGTCTTCATACTTAATAACTAATACTCTACTATAACCTTTTAGGGCATTATACTAAATACTAGGGCAGCCTAAGTATTAACTACAGGCTACTAATAATATACAGCCCTTTACAAGCACCTCAGCATAGAATTACCACTAGATACGAGCCGCGCTGGCAAAGCAAGTATTAAATTTAGCAGTGGCAATTCATTTAACTCTCTTAGAGCTATTACTATACCTACCCCTATTAGTGAGCTCACTTTCTATATAATAACCTCTAGCACCCTATTTCTTTTATACCTTAAAGATATAAACTCTAACAGCATACAATTTAATAACCTTACTAACGTACTTATCAAGGGTATAACTATAGTACTAGTAATACATAAATAGAGCTACCTATAGATGCTTTTAGAGTAGCTAGAGCGTAGCATAGTATAATACTATCTTACTAATATAGAGCTATAGCAAATACATCGCTAATTTAGTTACCCCTTAGTCTATTAACTACACAAAGTACTCTAGCAAGCTAGCCACATAATAGCAATCTCAAACATCAAAGAGATTAACAAATTTTACTAGCATTACTAGCTAAATTCAAAGGCTCTTAAAAGGTTTAAGTTTACCCTCTATAATAACTATAATTTTAACCACAAGGTCTTTATTAATATAATATACTTAGATAGTAATAAACTAGTACTCCACATTATCAATAGTATAACCTTCTTTAACACAGTGTAATTTTTACACTCTATCACTATAAAGCACACATGGGAAGTACTACGTATATACTAGATTAATATATATCTTAGCTCTCTAGACTGGATCATCATAGACACTGGGCTGAATTTTCATGCAGCTAAATTCAAGCGTGCTACCTACGCACTATCTATTAAGGTAAAAGAGGTCCCTATTAAGGCCTATCACAGTATTAGTAAGGTTAAACAGTACTATGTAATACTATACTAAGTATATAAGATAGTCTACACAGAGTTAGAGGCTGAACCTAAAGTTGCCCTATAACTTGCTATAAAAGTAATTAATAATACTACAAGCTCTAATAGCCTTATCCCCATGCTATTAGTCTTTAGTACATACCCTTATATCAACAATAACTCAGCCCTATCGCCCTTAACCCTGCAGCGCGCAGAAGCTATACAGAAGGCAATAGAAGAGATTTACAACATCTACACAAAAAGGTAGGTTAACAAGGTACTTATAATATACAACAGACCTAATACTATAACAAGCATAGCCCTCTCTCTATAATTACTTATTAGAGTATACTACTAAGGCAAAGGTTAGAGAGAACCCTATTAATTAACTACTAACGATAGCACTAGCAGCACTATTAAGACCCTGCGGGGACCACGCCAATTCCCTATCACTACCGTTAAGCTATAGCACAACCCATCCAAGGCAGAGGACCCCATTGACCACGTGCAACCTAGACTGCTAGCAACTACCGCAGCAGAGGCACCCGCAAATACTCTAATTAAATATAACTCTATTGTAGTCGCCGCGCAGCCGCTACTAGTAAGAAGAGGCCCAGGCCAACTGAGGAAGAATCCAGCTTGAATTTTTGCTGCAGAAGTCACACCCGCAGTCCCTGCAATTGACTACGTTTTTACTGCAAAAGAGGATACTGACTACGCGCTAGCAATTGAGCTATGCAAGAAGGGTATAATAACCACACCTGGCAAGCCATTTAAACAGTCAGATGCTAGTGAAATCTAAGGACTTATGGACTGCGGCGTGTTTTTTATCATCAAATATGACAAGCAAAAGCACGGCGGGATACGGATTTTCAAGTCGCAATTAGTGCGCGAGGTCAAGGGCAAAAACAAGCAGCCCTACAAGAAATCGCGACTAGTTATCTAAGGTTACGCAGATGACAGCAAAGCCGCGATTTTGACCTAGTCGCTGACTATCTAACGAATGGCCCAGTGAGTGATACTCTCTATTACACCATCACTTTTATAACAGGGTTACATCCTCTGGTTACACAATATAACGCAAGCGTATACCTAGTCAGTAACTGAATTAGTATATACTATCCTCACCTAACTTCCCCTTAAAATTCACTATCTCTATATAACAGATATAATTATAGAGGTCAAACAGCCACTCTATGGTATACTAGAGGCAGGTACTTATTAGTAAGCTACGTATAACAACCACTATAGAAAGAGCCTCTAGATAGATTCGTCTACTTTCAACCCTTGCCTGCTTATTTCAGCGCCCAAAAACAATGACTTCGCAATAATAGGTATGCAAATAGACGATACTATCGGCCTTACGGATAAATCGTTCTCCGACTGCAAAAACCGCGTGCTGAAAGAAGCCGCTTTTATGGCCAAACCCAAGCAACTTCTTGAAGTTAACAAGCCCATCACTTTTAACGGCGGCGTGTTGACCCTTAGCAATGATGGTGAGATAACCCTTTGCCAAAAGGACCAAGGCAAGAAGCTACAATTAGTTAACCCTAGTGCGCCCAATGCGAAGCAGTAGTACATCAAGCAGCGCACCCAAGGCACATACATTGCCTCTATTTACTAACCAGAAGCAGCCTTTAACTATTTAATTACTACCTAGTACCAGTTACCTAGCCCAGCTAAAATCAAGGACCTTAACCAGCAGGTTAAGTAGCAGATAGATAACCTCAACTACGGGCTGCAATTTCAACCACTAGATCTTACTAGTACCAAACTCTTTATATTCATTAATAGCTCTTTTATAAATAACAGCAATTTAATATTATAACTTAGCTTTATTATTATACTTACTAATAAGTCTAGTAATAATAAAGAGTACCTATTTACTAGTAGAGATACTGCTTTTAACCTTATAAGTAATATTATCTATTTTAGCTTTACAAAGTGCAAAAGAGTTACTTATAGTATACTTGCCTCTGAGATATATGTAATAGTTACTAGAGCTGACGTGGCCCACGCAATTGGGACTATGCTAGCAATGGTCTCTGACTGCCTCAAGGTTCCTTAGATCCCTATAACTATATATACTAATTTATACTTGCTATATAAGTATTTAGTAAAACTTAGTACTACAAAGGAAAAGCAACTTATAATAGATATTATAGCTCTTTAATAGTTATACAAATACTATAAGATTCACAAGGTATAATAGATCTATAGTATAGATAATCTAGCTAATAGCTTTATGAAGTCATTACTAAACAAGGCACTAGAGGAGCTTGTTAGCACGAAGCAGATAAAGATATAGATAAATAGATAGGTTTTACATATGTAATATATAGATATTACATCAGCAGTAAGAAGTTAAATACTTTGTAATTTAGATTTTTATTGTATTTTTAAGCTTTTTAGACTAAGGGCTAGCTGGTGACTATTTGGCTATAATAAAGAGTTACCAGTGTTGCGATGCTAGCCCATCGTCAGGATCTATCGGAGTTACCTGCTAACTCTGATCCCACCGGTTATGTGAGACCGGTCTGAGCTCGTCCGCGGGCCCACCCGCGGCAGCCATTTTTACCGCTAGCTCAACCTGGCGGCCCTCTTGATAGTTACACTTCTTCACGCATAATTAACCCTTTTTAAGACCCCTTATTTATTACCTACTAGTTATCACCAGACCCCTTTTGCCTTACTTACTAATAGTTATATATATACTAAAGTTAATTAATTAAGTAATATATATTAATATATTAATTCCATAATAGAACTTTTTTAGAACTTAGATATTATTAATAAAGAGTACTTCTAAATAGCTTTTAAATTATATAGAATTATACTAATAGACTATACTATCTCTTTAGTTTATAACTATTTCTATAAAATAATAATAGTAAGTAGAGAATAAGAGAAATATAACTAGATTTACTTCTATTTATATTACTTTATAGATCTTAGTAGTTAGTATTACTAACTTAGACTTCTGATTATTATCTAAATAGCTTTTCTAATATTAGAAAATAATAGTAATCTATCTTTTTACTTTTAAACTCTAAATTATAATAATAGTTATAGCTATAATTTTATCTTTAGTAATTCATTACTTAGATTATATATACCCTTATAAGTTATAGTAGTCATTAAGTATTATTTAAGCTTATTTATATTTTATACTTTCTTACTATTTATACTTATTTAATTTTTAGAATATTAAATTAAATTTACTTAAAAACTAATTAATATTATTCTATATAAGCTAGTCTAAAAACTAAGTATTAAAAAGTATTGGAAATAGGTCTTACTTTAAAATTTAAGAGAGGTATACTAGTATCTTACTAGTAAAGTAAATATAAGCCTATAAGTTATAAAACTATAACTCTTAAGCCTTAAGCTCTTTAATAAAAGGTATATATCTAAATAAGATAACTTAGTTCTTATCTTAAGTACTATAGTAAAACTAACTATTATTTTAAAGGTCTTAATAATTATAGACTTCTTAGATTTATAATTAGTTTATTATATAAGTAAGAGAGAAAGAAGCTAACTAAGATATTATTATTATCTATTTAGAGGTATTATTAATATATATATCTAAGAGAAATAATAAAGATATTATTACTTAAGTAAGTAAATAAGATAAAAAAAGAAATACTACTAAATCTAAATAAAGAACTCAATATATAAATTTATTATTATTAATAGAGAAAAGAAAAAAGTTATAGAGAAAAAAGAAGGCTTTTAAATAGGCTTCTAAGAAAAAGAGTTATAAATTATAAAATAGTAGCTATAATAAGAGCTTTCAATCTAAGAGAGAAAGAAGTAAATATAGAGGTATAAGGATAGTAAAATATTTATAAGGTAGAGAAAGAAGTAGATAGTTAGAAAAGTAAATAAAGAAAGGTAAGAGTTAAATAAGGTTAGCTTATAAGATAAATAAAGCCTATAGCCTTAAGAAGATTTCTTTCTTTAGTTACTTTTGAAAGGGGCTACTCTTTTAGTTTTAAAGAAAGATCCTAAAGATAAGAAGGTAAAGACTTTTAAGGCTTTATTTAAAGCTTTAATAACTTTATCTTATAGATAAATTATAGTAAAGGTTATTAAAAAGTTATAATATTATTTAATACTAAAAGTAATAAAGTTAAAAGGTTATATTAGAGCCTTATCTTTAAATAGTAAATATCTTTTAACTAGTTTACTTTTTTTACTTCTAAGTTACTATACCTTTTATTATAATAACTATTTAAACTTTTTATTATTATTATAAAAGTAACTCTCTTTTCTATTCTTAAGAATCTTTTTTTTTCTTTACTTACTATATTAGAAACTAATATTATTAGGTAAGATACCTATCCTCTAAGTTATTAGGGTAGTATAAGTTACTTAGCTATCTTTTATAATATTTAGCTATTGCTCTTTATGTTATACATGGTCTCTTTATAGTCTTAGCTAACCACATATATAGAGAATAGTTAGGGATATATATACTTAAGTAATATATCTAGCCCTATAGGGGGGAAGGGATATGTAAGAAGGGTATACTAAATCTCTAATTAACCTATATATAATTATACTATAAAATAAGTAGATATATAATATAAGGAGGTATAGTATATTATTATAGTAGATAGTATATTAGAATTCTATTAAAACATATATATAAAGGGTTATTTACTAGCTATTATTATTACTAGTACCTATAGAACTATTTTAGGTCTATAAAGATAGAGAAACTAATATATTTAGAAGCTTTCTTTCCCTTCTATAACCTTTTTATTTTCTCTATTAATAATAATAAATATATATATTAAGTTCTTTATTTAGATCAAATAGTATTTCTTTTTTTATTTTATTTACTTACTTAAGTAATAATATTTTTATCCTTTTTCTTAGATATATATATTAATAATACCTCTAAATAGATAATAATAGTATCTTAGTTAGCTTCTTTCTCTCTTACTTATATAATAAGCTAATTATAAATCTTAGAAATCTATGTCTATTAAGACCTCTAAAATAATAGTTAGTTTTACTATAATACCTAGAATGAAAACTAAGTTATCTTATTTAGATATATACTTCTTACTAAAGAGCTTAAGCTCTAAGAGTTATAGTTTTATAACTTATAAGCTTATATTTACTTTACTAGTAAGATACTAGTATACCTCTTTTAGATTCTAAAGTAAAACTTATTTCTAATACCTTCTAATACTTAGTTTCTAGACTAGCTTATATAAGATAATACTAATTAATTCTTAAGCTAATTTGATTTAGTATTCTAAAAACTAAATAAGTATAAATAATGAGAAAGTTTAAGATATAAATAAGCTTAAATAATACTTAATAATTATTATAACTTATAAAAGTATATATAATCTAAGTATAAAATTACTAAAGATAAGATTATAACTATGACTATTATTATAATTTAAAGTTTAAAAGTAAAAAGATAGATTATTATTATCTTCTTATATTAAGAAAGCTATTTTAATAATAATTAAGAGCCTAAGTTAGTAATACTAATTACTAAGATCTATAAAGTAATATAAACAAAAGTAGACCTAGTTATATTTCTCTTATTCTCTACCTAGTATTACTATTTTATAGAAATAATTATAGATTAAAGAGATAGTATAGTTTATTAATATAACCTTATATAATCTAGGGGTATTTAAAAATACTCTTTATTAATAATATTAAAGCGTTAAAAAACTTTTATTATAAATTTAATACATTAATATATATAACTTAATTGATTAACTTTAATATATATATAGTAGATATAGTTTAGTAAACTAATAGTTAGAAATATAAACTTCATATTTCTAAGTAATTTAGATTAATACTTAGGTTTAAATTACTATACCTAATTAATATAAATAAGTAAGATATTAAGAAATTCTAAAGCTTAAACTATAGTAAAAGAGTCTAATAGTAGCAAATTAAGTAAATTAGTGTTAAGTTTTATATTTTTAGTAGATATTAGTATAAAGATATAAGACTAGTTTTAAAAGAAGCCTTAAAAGATATATACTATTAATATAACTAATATAGGTATACCTAGATCCAGAGCTAGTTCTTTATAAATATAAGTTATAAAATTATAAATCTTAAAGAGTTTAATTATATTTCTAAGTAATATTTAAAGAAGTATATCTTTACTTTCTAGCTATATAACTCTTAAAAATATAGATATCTAAATGAGTATTTCTAAGATTATAAAAATAACTTTGAAATACTATATTCATATTTAAAGGTTACTTAGTTAAATTAAAATATAACTAATAAATTACTACTTTAAATATCTCTATTTAAAAATACAAATAACTCTTTACTTAAGGAGACTTTATAGTATAGCCTAGCTCTCTAGATAAAGCTTCTATTATACTAAGTTTTAAGCTCACTTATTTACTATCTAAACTATTAATTTCTAAAGATATATTATTATAATACTAAAACTTAAAAAAGATTAAATATATTAAAGTAAATAAGTATATCTTACTTAAGCTACTTATATTAGGTATATAAGAGGATTAGATAAAGGTTTAAAATTCTCTTTTTATATTTAAATAATATATTTAAAAACTTTAAAAATATTACTATATAAAATATATTAAATACTATAAGGATATTTTGAAGTAATAAAGTAATATTATTTATAATTAAAAGAAAAGTATTTTTAACTATAGAAATTATAAATAAGTAGATTATTTTAATAACTTTATTACTAAAGTAATATTTATCACTTAGGTATATATACCTTAGGTTTTATTGGCTTAATTTAAAGGATAAAAGAGATAGAAATAATAAAATATAAAAGTAAAATAAAATAAGATAAATAATAGAGATATTATTAATATTATAGAGGTTATAATATAGTATACTATATATATTAATAGGTAAATAATAAATAATAGGATAAGGACTATAGTATATATTATATATAAAGAAAAGAGAGACTATTATAAGCTGCTTGGTTAAAGTAAGTAGATTATAACTAGCTTACTTATAGTAGAGACTGTAGTAAAACCCATGGGTGGGGTTGTAGCGGAATTGTAGTTCTTCTACCGCCACGTTATCAGAGTTAAGCCCAATAATACCAATCAGTCCTTTAATAATAGGTATTATAATAGATATAAAGAATAATAGAAATAAAAAGAATAATTAATAGATATAGATATAAGTAATATAAGGTTTAAACAAGTAAATACTTAATAGTTTTTTTATAATTTAAAGTTATAAAAGAACTAAAAGATAATTAGAATAGAGCTAGGGTTATAGTATTTACTATTTAGAAGATAATAGTTAGTAATTTCTTTTCTTATTTTTCTTTTAGAGTATTTATAAGTTATAGATACTTATTTAAGTATCTATTAAAAAGTATATTTTGATAGAGATCATATATCTCGGATTAGTATATAATTAAGTACTTCTTTATATACTTATTTATCTTTTAAAATTATACTTTAAATTAAAGCCTTATATCTTTATTATTATAGTTTAATATAGTAACTTAGGTAATAGAGAGACCTTTACTATATCTAATCTAAGAATAATATATCTATTTAAATCTTAAAAGCTTTAAATAGGTTATATTTTCTTATACTAGATTAGATATAGAACCTAAGTTACTTAAAGTAGTATAGTATTATTATATCCTTTTATATAGCTCTACTATAATCTAAGTTCTAAACTATACCCTATATACTTTTAGTAGCTTAATAATATATTAGACTTATATATTTCTTCTACCAAGAGTAAAAGGTATATATAAATATTATATAAATTACTACTAGTTATAGATATCTAAGTAATTAATAACAAAAAGAAAGAAAGTATAAAAAAGAGTAATTAGTAATAGTAAAAAAGTTATTGTTTTTATTATTATTAAAAAGGTAAGATATTATATTAGGTTAGAGCTATATTTAAAGGTATACCTAGTAATAACTAATTAGTAAAAAATTATTAAGGTAAAAGTAAGAGTAAAGATAATAATAATTAAGCTCTTTATAATAAAGAAGTAGGTGATTAATTAAAAACGATATAATAAGGCTATTATAAGTAGAAAAAGGCACTTATAACCTGTAGAGGCACAACTACTGAAAAAGGTAATCATGATAAAGAAGGAAACTAACTAGGGCTACCCTAGCTGGTGGGCTAGATCTAACCAAGGGTGCCAGCGGGTGGCAGCCAGTGGTGGGGCTGCCAACCCAGCCGTGGTCACCTGCCACAGGACCAGAGCGAGTGGGACCTGTTCTACGTGCTGCTCATCGAAAGGAGGGACGAGAGGTGGGAGAGGGTCGGCGTCGGCAAGGTCTTCAAGGAGGCGTTCCGGGGATTCAAGCAGAAGGAGATTATGCTTGGTTGATTTGGCCGTTCTGCAATCCGAGAGGGCGGGGGAACTGGTGCCAGGCATGGATATGAGTCCTGGAACAAAACGCCTGGCAGTATAGAGTCTCCCTTCCCTTACTTGCAAGAAATCATGGCTAAAAGAATAGAAAAGAAGAAGAATATGAAACAGGTAGGTTTGTATATATGAGAGAGTAAGAGAGTGAGAGTGTGTGTGCGTGCGTTTGAAATAAGAAAAGGGGTCTATCAGTTCCCCTTACTAAGTGACACACGCCAGATAGGAATACACAAATTGGGAAAAGACGCGTTGGCAAGCAGTGTAAGAAGTTCAAGAAGGTATAAATGAAAAACTCGCATCATGGTGCGCCCTTGAGGTCATCATCTTTGAAAACGGTGCAGTAGTCAGATGAGAATATGCTCGTAAATACATCTGATAGCGTAAACAATGCTCTAGATAAACTCAAAAGATGTGATATCTTCGGAAGCTCGCCTCGTGTTCGAAAGGGAGAAGGGTTAGTGTGTCAAGTAACGTACGGATAGACAAGAATATATAGCACTGGTAGCAGCCGTGAGACTGCAGTCCGTCTCCAAGACGAGAAAAGCCCCTCTCATATGACGAGGCAGAAGCCACAACCCTCCGCTCTTCTTCTGTTCTTTTTGCCGCCCACGGGCATGGCGGCAGCAGGAGACTAGTCGGGCACACGTTCAAGTGACGGACTTGGCCGCCGCAAGACCGAGTACTATTGGCTTTCTGCTGCGCGTGGTGTTGCTGCCTGGCTGCAGTGCTACGACGAGGTGCTGCATGTGTCCGCCCGCCCGCACTCAGTTGATGTTGCCCGCTTGCTAGAATCGTGGCTATATAAGGCTCTGTCGTCCCCCCTCGAATACCGAATTCCTTTTCTCACCATCTTCTTCCTTCTTTTCGAGCAGCACAAAAGGTGAAAGGAAAAACGTTCGACGCACCAGGAAATCGGATTTCTCGGAAGGTGGATGGGTCAAGTTGTTGGGTTGACCAAGAGTCTCTTTGTTGGAGGTCTGGAAGGATAACTGGTCAACGACAGAAATATTGCTTGGTGGATTTCTACGCTAAGAACATAAACAAGTAATTACCGCAGACATGGTACCTCAGAAGCTGATAACTGATTATTTTCAATTTACTGGTTCCGGTCCAAGTGAGACAGGTCTGTCGGAGGCTATCAACGAGAACGGAGTGGGGAACCTTGCCCCTGGCCACGAGACTAATTTGCGTCAGTCCATATTGGATGGATGGCTTGAACTGAACGTTGATGGCAACGTCAACGGGTGGAGCGAGGCGGAAGCGTCGGAGGCTATCAACGAGGACGGAGTGGAGAGCCTTGACAATGAGGAGTCAGTCCACATTGGATGGATGGCTTGGTTTGGACGTTGGTGGCGACGTCGACGGGATGAGTGAGGCGGTGAACATGAACGGCCGGATCGGGATGATCGGAACGGGGAGGGGCTTAGTATCCCCGGCGCCGCTCCAACATGCCCGGCCCATCGGTGGGCGGAATGTTTGGAAGACAGAAGCTGGAGTATGAATTTGTGTTTGGTTTGAGGATCGAGGATTAAGGATTGAGAATGGAAACACGAGGATCTTGAGATAGGGAGAATGATATTGCTCGCGTTGTTTTTGCTCTTGGTGCTAGTTCCTGCAAGATAACATCAAGGTGGTGCTCTAATGTACTAACCACTGACAGTTCGAATCACACTCTACCCGTGCATATTTCGGACAGACATTCACAACTCCCGGCAGTGGTAGAAATTCCGGAAGTATAGAGCCACTGTTGTGCTGTTCGCACCTCTACATCCACTCTGTCCCCTACTTCAGTCAATGGATTCTTACCCTATCCTCTTGGATTTCGGTATGCTTTGGCATTAGGTAGTGATACCCCAGACAAGCTGCCTTGGGGCGATTACGTTAAAAGGGGTGCAAATGACACAGTGTACCCGGGCGCAGGCAGGCCATACTTTTGGCAAAACTCCTTCGTCTCGTGAGCCAACAGTAATACGTGATAACGCAAGTCCAGATTCTAGGGTTCATCCACGCCCGAGTCATAGATTTGACGGCAAACGGGGTCTTGTCAAGACCAGCTGGCCAAGCAGGCCTGTAAGATGGATGTTTGGTTCTGCGTCTAGATAAGACTGTGCCGCAATATATATACCCTCACTGACTCGACGCATCACCGCTTGCGGTGGACAACATCATCAGGCCATCCTCCAGGGCCGGGCCTGGTTGGAAGTGGAACGCGGAGCTCAGAGGCCGGGGCCCCCCGCCACTTTTTAGGCTCTGCTCTGTGCTCAGAAGCGCGGGTGGGCAGGGGGAAACAGACTGGCGAACAGCCTGCGCTTCCTGGTTAGAGGCGGCGTTGGACGGGCCGAAGCTGTGGCTAGCAGCTCGCGGCGACTCAAACTTTGAAGGAGTCTAGAATGGTGGATTCAAGACTGGGGACAGGGGGCTGGGGACTGGGGGGTGCAGATCGCGTTATTGGAGCCAAGTCTTTTTCACGTCCTTTCTGACTCTTCTCTCGCAACGAGAGCCGTAATGGGGAGGTTCTTCTTATTCGTCGCTTAGTCCCCTTTGGCTATATCTGCTCGGGGGTAACTCAAGAGCAGTGTGGATAGTGGAGGGGCTTCGGCCTCTTGTTGAAGAAGAAGAAAAGCATGGGACGCTATCGTGTTGTGGTGATGTTTGGTCAGCAATGATGAAGATGAGGTGCGAACCGCCCTCCCTGGTCACAGTAAGCCCGGGGTGAGTCCGGTCGATTGGCCGACGATAGCGCACATCCCCCCTCCCTCCCTCTTTTTTTTTTCTTTCTTCTGAGACGCGGCGCATCGCCCGGGCTTTGTTTGCTGTGCTGCGCTCTCGACTATCGATCTCCCCCTCCAAGTGCTCCGAATGCAAGCCGTATCCATCCCGCCGGTTTCCCCGTCTTCGTAGACTTGAAATAGCCCTACGGGCGGCGGCGACGACGACAGCCAGTAAACGACCCTTCGTGTATGCGTTTCGACGGGATTCCGATACGCTACCCGCCACGATGACGTGCCGCGCCTCCTCATGTCGCGCATCTGCTCGTTTTACGGTGTAATCATGCGCAGGTTGATTGGGGATTCGGCGCGCCCTTCTCACCCATCCCCCCCACAGGGCTAGACATATCGCTCGAGTATGCACGTCTCTGACTGTTCTCCACGGGCGTGGTTGGCCGAGACTACGAAGAGACCACGCGTGACGCGAAGAGCGACAGCCAAGCGTTGCAAAAGACAGCTGAGCAACTCGCGCCGCCCCAACAACTCGGAGGACAGGCATCTTGCCCGATAGTGCCCTGTGCTGCCTGGCGATAGTGGGTTGTCACCCTACATATCCTCGACCCATGGAACGATCCCTTTCGTTCAGGTCTGTCAAGCTTGAATATCCGACGATGCGGGTCTGTCTGCACTCATGTGGCCGGCCGGACGTCGTGGATACAACAGAGACGCTTTGAAATATCTAATCCCTCTTCAAATGAGCCTAAAAGGGTGCCGGGCGGACGGTTACTACGCTACGCTGCGAGTGCCCGTCGCAAGGGAGAGACTTGATATGACGGGCGGCAGGGGGTTGACATTTCGGCCGAGACCGCACGTGTAGGCCAGGGAAAAGGCACAGGGGTCCGTTTGATTGAGTTGGTTGCGTGAGAATCGTGAATCCGGGCTAATCCATGATCCCGGCCACGCCTCGACAAGCTTTAAGACATCCAACGTGCCACCGACAGACGGACAGGGCTTAGAAAGGGCGCCACAGGCCGCTCCAACGGGAGGCCGAGGAGGATCCCGCACACCAATGCCCGTTGGACAAGATCTTCCCCCTTCAGAAACAGACTTTCGGGTCGTATTGTTCTGTCGATCCTTCCTCGACTTCGTGTTCGACCGCCACAAGGAGGCTGTTCCCGTGGATAACGTCACGTCCTTCGTACGGCGGCGCCGTTACGATGTTTGGCGGACAACCGCCTTTTCTCACGCTCTCTTTACTCACGGCCAGCTCGTGAAGAGTGTCTCACCGCCGTAAGCACGCGGGGGTTTCCCCCCCCCATGATAACGCATGCTGGGCCTAGTCGGGCGAGGCAATTTCCGTTGGCGCAAGCGTCTGGACCAAAAGGTCCGTCTTGGCCCGCTGCACCTGAGAGTCCGCACCATAGCTGTGCGGCACAACAAGCACCCAAGGGTGAAGCAGGGACGAGGAATTCAACCAACGATGGTTCGGCAAGGGGAGCTGAGGAGCCAGAGCACAATGATCCACTCAGAGTGTCCGGTTCAGGCACGGTTGAACGGCGTCTCACAAAGCGAGTTACCTCCCCATTGCTCTTCTTATGTTGCCGCATCAGGTAAGCGCCCTTTGCAACCCTGTAGAAGACGACCACACCCCGTCGGCAACAGGTATGTTTTACGGTGGGTAGCTCGAGCTCGGGCGAACCGCTTGCACTGCATTCAGCTGCTGCTTGCCAGATGCTCCGCCTGTCTACCCGGGCTTTCTCTTGACGGGGTCAGGCAGTCATCACGCCAGGGTCCAACAACGTCGATGTACGGTATTCGGGTGGGTCGGCAATGGGGTCGCCCTGTTGGATGGTCGTTAGGCAGACAGCGGCGAGATGGGAAGATGGACAAGACGCATGCCATGCCCCCTCCAGTGAAGGTAGCCCACGATACATAATGCGGCGGTCGTGGCCCTGTGTTCCTGCCGAGTGGTTCTCTTGTATGGTGTTTTGCCAACTTCAGGGTCTTCCATTGCCGATCAGACGTAACATTCGACAAGTCGTTCTGCAAGTCAAGCAGCACCATCGCTTCACGTCACGTCCGTGACGATGAAGTTCACCGCACTCTTCACCGGCCTCCTGGCCGCTATCACACAGGTCCAGGCCGCCGCTGTTATTGCTCACTTCATGGTAAGCCCGTCTCCCCCCCTTCCGTTTATTAGTCGGAGACGTTTGACCCCCCGTTACGGCCCTACCGCTAACAACCGCAACCAGCTCATCAACACCAACAACTACACCCTGGGTGACTTTGAGGATGACTTCAGGCTCGCCAAGGAGGCTCACATCGACGCCTTCGCCCTCAACATGGGCTTGACGGACCCCCATACCGCCGAGGCTCTGGAGGACGCCTTCACCGCCGCCAGGACCGTCGGCTTCCAGCTCTTCTTCTCCTTTGACTACAACGGCGGCTACCTCGGCGGCAAGCCCTGGCCCATAGAGACCATCCTCGCCATGGGCCGCGAGTACTTCCATCGCGACGAGTACTTCAAGTACGCCGACAAGCCCGTCGCCTCGACCTTTGAGGGCACCGACAACGCCCAAGACTGGATCGAGATCAAGGAGAAGACGGGCGCCTTCTTCATCCCGGACTGGTCGTCCGTCTCGCCCGAGAAGGCCCTGAGCCTGGCCGGCGGCGTCGCCGACGGCCTGTTCAGTTGGAACGCCTGGCCCATCGGGGACCAGGACATGATCTCCAAGGGCGACGCCGCCTACCAGTGGGCCTTGAAGGGGAAGCCCTACATGATGCCCGTGTCGCCGTGGTTCTACACCAACCTTCCAGGTTACAACAAGAACTGGGTCTGGCGCGGCGACGATCTCTGGTTCGACCGCTGGACTCAGGTCATGGAGATTATGCCTACGTGAGTCTTGACCCCCCCCCCCTCCTGTTTTGCACTTCCGCTCTCGATGGCTGACCCTTTTTCTACATAGCTTCGTCCAAATCATCTCATGGAACGACTACGGCGAGTCCCACCACGTCGGCCCTCTCCGCTCCAACGCGATGGAAGCCTTCGATGTCGGCAAGGCCCCCTTCAACTACGCCCTCGACCACCCCCACGACGGCTGGCGGCACACCCTCCCCTTTCTCGTCGACAGCTACAAGGCCGCCGTTCAGCCGGAAATCAAGAACGAGTCCCTCACGACGTGGTACCGCGCCTCGCCGGCCCTCGCGTGCAAGGACGGCGGCACCACGGCCAACACGCACTCCCAGCACGTCCTGGCCGCCGCCGAGGTCGTCAGGGACAAGATCTTCTACTCGGCCCTGCTGACCTCCGCGGCCGAGGTCACCGTCTCCGTCGGCGGCCGGTCGCAGAGGGGCAACTGGACCTCGACCCCCGTCGGCGGCAAGGGCATGTACCACGGCAGCGCGCCGTTCCTCGGCACCGGCGACGTCGTCGTCGCCTTGGAGAAGTACGGGATCGAGATCGCCAAGATCGAGGGCAAGCCCATCTCGGACGAGTGCCCCGGCGGCATGACCAACTGGAACGCCTGGGTCGGCGCCAGGGACGCGCTGCACGTCGAGGACCCGAACCCCGCCACCCCCACGCAGACCGGCGACGGCCCCAAGAGCACGGCCAACGACTCGGGGGCTTCTTCCTTGTCGCGGGGCGGTCTCTTCTACATCGTCGCTGCCCTTGCCGGCCTGGCTGTTGCTGGCGTGGTTTGAATGTGGTTCACGAAACGGTATGACGCGCATTGGGCATTGGGGGCGCTCGCTTCTTTTCTTCGTATTCATTGCAACCGGCGTTACTCTCATGACTATGAGTTCAATGAGGCCTTCTTTGGTCTGATTATGCTTGATGATATTGTTATCGTTTTTTCTTTTTTTGCGAAACTGTTTTACTGTACGATAGTTATACCCACAACTAGATGTTCGGATGAGATGGGCCAACGGTTTTGCATTAGACTTGGGATTAAAGAGAGAAAGGGAGGAATATGGTTAGAAGCATGCTTAGAATTATTTGAAACTACTATCGGGTGTATAAACTGTGAGAAGTGTTGATCCTGCAACCTTATCATCGGCGGCGGCGTGCGGGAGACAAGTCCACCATATATCCACTATGGCACAAGTGGGTGCCTCTCTTTGTATCGATCCTGCAAAGGAAAACTTGCAAAACTATCCCGTTATCTCCTTGTACCCTCGAGCGGAATGGGCTTAACATAAGCCTGCAGCCGCGCAATCCTGGCAACTAAAGATACCATTTACACTGTTACAGACGCCAGCTCCAGAGGGACCTGCAGAAAGCGTGTAGTCCCCGCAGTCCAGGCCTGTCCCACGATCGACTGTGATACTGCACGAGGTATCTCCGGCTTCGTTCTTGAAGGTTTCTTTAATTGAACCATCGCCGGCTGGCAACAGACTATCAATGATGACAGAGTTGTCCACAGAGGCACTAGGTAGCTGGGTTAGTATAGGTAATATGCTCGGTGAATGTTCGTAACGTACAATCTGCATTGACAAGCGTCATCAGCGCGCGGTACCAAGTCGATAGCAGCTGCACATGCTAGTGTGGGGAAAATAAGTGCGTTAAGAAACTTCATTTTGAGCAGTAATAGGTAAGAAAAGCTTGTAAGTTGGAAGAGAGATGAGTAGTTGGCGTCAAGTTATTGATCTGAGAGTGATTGATGGCTTGGTAGTAAGTCGTTGAAGGGAAAATAATAGGGATTAAATAGCAAGCCATAATAGAGGAAATGACATGAATAGAGGGTCAAACTATATGTTAACCCCCTATTTTACCCCTTGGTTTCATAATGTAGAACTCTAAAAGAGACTTAGCAACTTAGCACAGTAGTATTATATAACAGGAGACAAGAGTTTCAACCTAAGATATCAATGACTCGCGAAGTCTTGTTACGCCCTGAGTGCGGTTATGAATATCGTATTATATAGTAGAGGCAATAATCCGCCCGGATGAATCGGATCACTTGATCCACCAGCGCCAGATCGCAATACTTTTACCAAGCCGAGAATTCCTTATAGTTCGACAAGATCCGCAAGCATACAACTATACTACTGCTAGCGCCTCTTCAGGTGCATCCTATCGCAGATACATTGCTAAATTGATGCTGGCATCCATGTCGACTGATTTGGGCGGAGGCGCCCACCAGAGTAGAGTGAATGGTAGCCGCAATGGAGATATGTGTCATGTAACACAACAATACCGTTAGTTACGTGGCAGTAACTAACACTTATATCCCGTGACACCCCCCAGATTTGACCCAGTACACGTTACGAGTCAGATCTGTACCCTTTTGTGGTGGGAGACCCTCTATGTATAGAAGGTAGTACAGACTAAGTGCTCCCTTAGACTCTTTAGGATTTTGCTCAGGGGTCCATATGGGAATCAAACCCATGGTACTTAGTTAGAGTTTTGAGTGAAAGTTACTGACTTTGGTTGACTGTACCATTGTGGCACAAAGCAGTAGAGACTGGGCTCATGATTGTCATGTAACAAAACAATACCGTTAGTTACGTGGCAGTAACTAACACTTATATACTCTCTCGTGACAACTAACACTTATATCTTGTGACAATATGCTTGTGGTGGTGGCGGTGGCGGTATCAATAATGAAAGTCTACAGTATAGCCACAAGCTATTCAGCTTCTTGTGACGTGGGTACAACACCCGAGGGGTTTGAAGATGATCCAGCCATGATCTCCCTCACTCTCGAGGTACACCAGGACAGCCATTCCGCCAACGTTGCTCAGTCGCAACGGTTGGATCGCGTTACGGGTGACCATACCAACAATATGCCTGACCCAGAGGCCAACGATACGCCTAATTCGGACAATAATAAGGACACGAAGCCTAATATGCGCGATCTGCGGTAGGAAATGACCTGATTTGGGCGGGTTGGACTGACCACAGGGTACGTAATGGGGGTTACGCCACGCATAGCGAGAGAAGGCTTTGATATAGAATTGGGTTGTTTGACACGTTGTGCTTTTGCAAGAGCTTCACGTATCCTCTCTAAGACGAGTGATTAGATAAGATTATAGTCTCCCCCCCTATGTTAACCTGGGAGTACCGTGCACGCACTAGTCCCGTATAGGGTTAGTGGGTAGGGTGGATAGGGTAGGGTTAGGGTTAGTGGTCAGGATATGAGTTGGATTGGTTCGGGTATGGAATATGACATTGATCCGGGCGGACCCACTGTCATGTTATGACTGCACAGACCAGGCGCGCACAGTACTCCCAGGTTAACATGGGGGGGTCGCTATAAGCTTGTGTATATACTCCTCGTTATGCAGGTACGTTATCTATTAAATAGACTCTCTCCTGTCTATAAGGGGTGACGAACAAGGGGTAGCTGTGATAGTCTCTCTGCCTTTATTAATTTTGTGGAGCTGGAGGGACACAACGAGAGTGAGGGCAATATAGTGATGTATTGCACCGAAATCGATGGTGAGAAGAAGCCCAATTATCAACAGTGGGCTGGAGAGAAAGGTGAAGTGGTCCTCGCGGCTGACCAATGAGAGGGCGCGTGTGGCTCCACCGCCACGGGCCTCAACAAATTTAGTATGAACTAGCTATTACGTCATTACCGAGGGCTTATCCTTGTTTGGCGGTGATCAGTGCTCCTACGTACATAGCCGGTACAGTAGACACGTGTGCGAGCGTGCCGACTGCTGTTTCATCTTACCACGACCATTACTTATTTAATACACACTCCCTATACGGCTATCTGGCTTATTAAGTCCCGTTCTCACCGACATTATTAAACTGCTGAGGAATCTCTTAGCTTTTGGAGCAATTACTGATGATGCCACGCAGCGGCTCTTCAGCGAGTGAACGGGGTGAGAAGGCCGCGGACTCGTCCACAAAACGGAAGCGCGACACGTCTGATGCGGGGAACCTAGCTGGCATCCAGAACCGAAGGACCAACGACAAAAAGAGCCGGGAAGCAGGCCGCGAATGGAATAACCAGTACTATCAAGGTGTCAGTATCGGTGAACTACATGGAATGGGATGTGGTTTTCATCGCCTTGGAACTCCACGGGTGCCCTTCCAAGCGCCCTTCACCTGTGATGGCAGGCTCGAGATCATGTCAGGGACGGACGGCGAAGGCAGTGGAAGTATCCGCCTTTGCGGGCCGCAGAACTACTGGGGTATATCCGACTTGGGCGCTTCGGATGCTATCTTCATGGTTCCTTCAAGCATATTGGTGAGCTGATCCTATCAATGCAAGAAGAATTCATCATTTCTCACCATGAGCCAGAGCAAGTCATTATTCTGCCTACTGTTAGCAGAGCCACCAGGAGCAACAACATGGCTTATCAAGTTATTATTGTACCAACTGGTGCGACGGGTGCATCTTCCGTCAACCGGCAGTATCCTCAAATCATCTCCTTCAGCTGGCCAGGTAAGGCCGCAGATGACGAGTTGAAGGGTATAGTCGGAGAGGCAGCGAACCCAGCGAATGACACATACTTGTCGATTTTGAAGCAAGCCATGAACGAGCAACTGGAAGCCAGGAAAAAACCCATCATTGATATATCGGAAGAGGCAAAGCATGATCTCGCAACCGGCATGAACTCGGTTTTGCGCCCCTCCATAGGGTTAAATATAAAATCCAAGGTCAACGGTGAGCAAACTTTGAACCTTCATTTGACTATTACTTTTTTCAGTAATGGCTCTAATGACCGCCAGGCAACGTCCACTTTCTGGGGTCTGGGATTTTATTCAATTCGGAACCGTTGAGAATGTATCTTACATTCAATTCTCTTATACAAGTCACGCTTGTTCAAGCTTGCGACATGAAGGGAGCTAAAGGCGGTGAAGGTAGGGTTGCCGCCTTTGATGTACTCTGCCAGTCCACAGAGCCATGCTCCAGTGGGAAAGATAAAAGCAGCGAGCACAAGACGCTGGTCAGCTTCAGTAACCTGGACATTGCTTTCTTTGACAAAGTCCAGGAGTACATGAAGAAGCACGGCATCCAGGTCATGCTATGTGAGCAGCATTTTTATGATTATGAGAAAAATGAGCCGATTACTGGTTTTATGCCTATAAGCAGGGAGTAAAATCAACATACTGGAACTGGGAGACATAGAAAAGTTATCGGTCGATTCGCAGATCGATCTTTCTCACTGTAGGATAAAGTGTGATCTGGATGTCGCCCAGGATCATCATTGAGCATAAGTCATCTTATTACTGTTAGTTATCTGCTGTTAAACAAGTGGAGTATACTCTAGTAAAATGCTTCTCTTGGTAAATATACCATGTATTCATATGCACGGTGGTGTGAAACAATTGATCCTCCGCATAGTTTCCATGTCGCAAAGGCAGGGATGAAAGCGAGGAGTAGCACGAGGTGCTTGATGGAGAAGGTATCGTGGCCTGCGCCATCGGCTGGCAGCGCTGCGTGCTTGACAGCGGGATACTGGGATTGTCGCGACGTTAGGCTACAACTCACAGCAACCCATTTTGCCACACGAGATAAGAAGACCTACCAAAGTCTCCGCGCTGAAATCGAAACTTTTTGGCGAGGCTCCAGCGGACGCCGGGGGCGTCGGAACCATACCGTCATCGTCCATTTCTGCGCAATGAAACAACAGTGATTATGTTAGAACTGACCGGAGGAAATGGCTTGTGGTAGTTGAAAGATAAGAGTCGCAGTTCTGTCGGGGGTTAAGGCCTCCATGATGACGCGGGGTCGGGATGAGCAGATCAGCAGCTTGGGCAGCTGGTGTTGCAACCTGAAAATGCCTGGGCCACGTCAAATCAGGCGATTGGAATTGTTCTGTGACTTTTCCTGTGCCTGTGCCGGCCAGAACGCGGGGTGCGAGCTGGCACTTCGGGATTGGGGTATTGTCGAATCTACGTGGTCTGGCAGCCTCTGCCGCAACGTGACTGGAGGCTCATTCTCCGACCGACGAGAGGCGCAAGAGAAAGACCCAAAGATAAGCGTATGAAGCAACCATTGGCCTATACGAAATTCCTATCAGAATTATGAGACACGATGAGATATGAATGTGTATGACTAGGTGCACTGGCTATCGAAGATGCGTCGCCTACTTGAGCAAGATTTGAATCTGTTGATGATATATAAATGTTAACCCACCCACCCCACTTCCGCAAAGCCCCCACCTCCGCAAATCCCCATAACCACCAACACCACCACTATCACCACTTTATTCCTCAGGTCTGCCGCCCACCCATATGCAACTTTCGGCCTCGCTGGATAATTCGGATGCGCTGGATTCATCCGGACTATCCATATTGCCGATATCCGTATTTCCTGATAGCTGGCTCTGCCGTATGGCTGCAAATCGACTGTTGGGGGATGTAGGGGCCTTTTTCCTCCTACAGTTAAGCAGGTTATCTAGCTGGGCCCTTAATGCCCTGTTTTCCTGCTCTATAACAGACCCCTGGAAGAACTCTTCATCATACGCCTTTTGCACCTTTCTAGATAGGTGACGGATAGTATGGGTATCCTGCCCATCCTTACCCAACTGTTGGAGTTGATATAGTTGATGCCGTAGTTCGGCAGGCCGGCGAGGGGTTGACCATGGGATAACAGATACGGATTCATCCCACTGCTGGCTGCCAGCCTGGATGGGCTGGCTGGCCTGGATGGGCTGGTTGGATGCCTTGGATACCAGGGGGTTGGATAGGGGGCGCCTTGAAGAGACCGGCCATAACCCAGCCCCTTTCCAGCCAGCCCTTATATTCTGGCTGGTTATTGCCGCATCTCTGGCCTCTAAATAACAGGCTAGAAATGCCCTTTTGCCAGCCACTGTTGAATCCGTCACTATATCATCCATCGATTCAACCCCCTTCCTATAGGCGTGCTTTAATGGGCTGAAGACAGCCACATCTAGAGGCTGGAGGACTGCAGAGGAGTGCGGCGGCAGATATAACAGCCAGATGCGATGCTGCCAGCATTTCCACATGAAGTCAGTGGTTATATGGCTGTGATGCCCATCTAGAACCAGCAGTCTATATGCCCCTGGTTGGCTGGGTTGGGTATATGGGATGAAGACCTTCTCCAGCCATCTAAGGGCAGTCTGGTCAGTCGTCCAGCCATTATCAGTATATTTGAAGTGCCACCCTTCATATCTAGATAGGTTGGATGGGAACCACTGGGTTTGGAGGGACTTGCCCCCTTATATATAACCAATGGGGGTATGCGCTGCCCATCAGCAGACACACATTCCAACAGTGAGATCCATGCCCTGGATCCAGGCTGTTTTTTCTGGATATATCGCGATGCGGCAGAGCCCAGCACCAGCCCATTAGTCCCTTTGCCCTCCATGATGCCAGTCTCATCCATATTCCATCGGTTGGATGGATGGATGCCCTTGATCTCTGGGATATCCAGACGATCGAGGAATTGCTGGATGATTTCTGGCGAATGGGCTCGCCAGCGCCTGGCATCTATCGCCCTGGATCGCTTGGTCCGGATTAATGGGTTTCGCCGCAGAAATCGCCGCATCCACTTCCTCCCTAGAGGTTGCTGCCCATCGCCCAGCATACGCTCTGCCAGGCCCTTCAATTGCCCATGGGAAATAGGGCAGCCCAGAGCTTCCTGGGTTAATATATAGGCAACCAGATTATCCTCCTGGGACTGGGTTAAACGCTGCATATCGGCAAAAGCAGCATTCCTACTTTGCCTACCCCTTTTCAGCCGATAATAAAGGGTATGGTATGGGATGCCCCATTGCTGGGCAGCCCTACTGATAGGGCGCCCATCTCGCGCATCTGCCAGCGCCCGTTGGAGCTCAAATTCGGAGTATTGCTTCATGATGGGTTGAAGAAGATATCCTCAAAAAATGGCGTTGTTTGGCGATATATGGCAATTGTTGTGATAGTTTGAAAAAGGTGGTGATGTTGATGGAAGAGGATAGATGCGGCATTTTCGGCATTTGCGGAGGTGGGGGCTTTGCGGAAGTGGGGTGGGTGGGTTATCTCGACTGCGAACTGTCAACTCTAAGGCTGTTATAGACAGAACACCGAGTTGCTGTAATACCTCTAATTCTATCAGCTCTACTAAAACTCGTTAGGTCCCAGAGCACATTCCATCATCTACTCAAGTTGGCCCCGTTCCCGAAGTGGTGTTCTAGGCGATAATCAATGTAACAAAAAGCCTCGGGCCAGACTTGCCTCGATGGATTCACCAAACCGCTGGGGTCTGCACCAGCTTAGCGCAACACCTCATAATATACCCATTGCTCACACTCTAGCTATCCACCAACACCCGAATCCCCTGAGTTCCAGGCCATGGAGACAAGATTGTGTTCTCTGCATAAAATGCCACATCCCGTACAGAAGTATCAACCAGTCGTAGCTTATGTCTTCGGATCAGTGTGGCGAACCCGATATACAGCTCCGAGTACGCCAGGTTCAGACCGAGGCACATTCGCGTGCCGCGACCGAAGACGGTCATATAGTGGGTGAGCGGGTGTATACCGTCTGGTCCGCGAGGATCGCCAAGCCAACGTTCCGGTCGGAAGGCGGTCGGGTCGGGGAAGACGCGCTCGTTCATCAGCATGTGGTATTGATCCATGCTGACGGCGACGTTGGGCGGGATGACTGTGTCGTTGTACACCCAGGGGTTTGCTGGGTTACGGTTAATGCGGACTAAACGTTCGATGACGCCCATGCCCATTCTCAAAGCTACAGATGAATCAGCATGACGGATTCCCATGCGAAGAAGATGACGAGGCTCTCGAGGGACGGGTTAACGTACTCTCCTTGACGATCGCGGTGAGGTAGGGGAGTGTTTCCAAGGTGGCCCACGGGGGAATCTGAGTCGCGTCTGGTATGGCGATTGTCAGCTCAGATTGCAACTTGGCGTAGACTTCAGGATTGTGCAAGATGTAGAAGCTGCCCAGAGCAAGCGTCCAGGCAGTGGTCTCAAGCCCGGCACCAATAAGTGATTCGGCCTCATGCTGCATGCGCTTGTGTTCTAGTTCCTCACTAGGGAGGCTGGAGGCTAGCATCTCATGAAAAACAGTTGCGTGGCCGGTCTGCCCCAGACGCGGCTTCTCATTGCCACCGGTGGCTTGATGGCTAGCGCGGATGGTGGCGGTTTGTCGGGACATTTCCTGGCGATTCAAAGTCAGAATTCGGTAGACCAAGGGTAAATAGAAGCGAAGAACTTTTGCGACTTACCTCCCGGTACGCGATGATGGGCTCAAACGGTGGGAAAAGCCGTTTCGCCAGCCAATACGGCAGACTATCAGTTGCCGCCCCCAGGATCGGCAGGTAGCGGGTGACATGGGACCAGTTGGTCACCCGCGTGATGGCTCCCGTGAAAGGAGCGCGGAACTCTGGGGACAAATGTAAGTCCAACGGCGAACCGAAGACGAGGTCCATGATGTTGTCGGCGGCGAAGCAGCGCCAGACGTCATGGAGATTGAGCACACGTCCGGTACCAGCATACTCGGTTGTGAGACGACGCGAGATAGTGTTCATCAATGCCTGAATGTCGCCCGTCTGCTCGCGCACCTTGGACTTTGCAAAGAAGGGGCTGATGGCTGCGCGGCGTATCTTGTGCAGCTCATGGCGGGCTGTGCTGAACGTTGCGCCTGGGATCCCGAAGCGGTTCTCGAGCCGTTTGAGCTTATCATATGGTTTGCTTGTCGGATACAGCGTGTCGAAGAAGTCAGGATCGTCGATGTGCAGCTCATCGGGGTTGATGCGCACGATAGGTCCGTATTTCTCGTGCATACGTTTGATGGCGAAGGGGAACTGCCCACCGCCCTTAGGGACGAGATCGAAGTATGCTTCGTACAGGCCGGTCAGGGCGGCCAGCTTGGGGCCAGGGAACTTAGCAATAGGGCTGTAGTAGAGTCGATAGATGCCGATCCATGCGATATACCCGATAACAATCACGAGAGCTGTTGCCGAAGCTGTGGTCACAAAGCCTAAATCAGGCTGGAATAGGTTGGCCAATGGCCTTTGACTCGAGTCGTTAAAGCCCTCCATCAATGTTGTATGACCCTGTCCTGGAGATCAAAGTCAAGATGATGTTGTCTGAGTTAGTAGCTGATGTAAAGTTTCTGTCTGTTTTCACAATGGCGATGTTTTGGACAACAGCTTCTCAACTAGACGGCAAGCCGCAGCGTAGGCCCAGGCGTTTCCTAATTATTGTACATGATCAACATATTCAACATTAAGAGCGTAAACGACAGCCCAAGGTAAGTCAGACTAAGCCCTATCATTCCCAAGTCATCAATTCACCTTCTGGAACAAAGTCTTCATCGCCTTTCGGAAAGGTCTGGTCATGCCTACACAATACATCTGGCGATTAATCCTCTCTTCCCAGCCGGTCAAGGTCTAGTGCGCATGACGGCAGGTAATCATGCAGCGCTGATGCACAAGTTCGCGCTTGTAAGACAAACCCCCACGCGCATCATGCTGACTTAATGGAGGCCAGACCTTGGATGCCGTGTAAATACAGGGATTCCATCATGCTTACGACCTGCGTTGAGCAGCTAGCCACCGTCCCGTCCCGTGCCTCCAGCCTGCAGATGTGGGCAGCGGGCGCCACAGCGGTTTACCCGGCTGAATACGAATGGCCCGAAGAAGCCATCCCGTAAATCGTCCAGTCACATAGCGTCTGCTGTGCTCTCTGTCAATGTACACTATCAGGCTTAGCTGCATCGTGCTTACCGAGCTGCAAGGTCCTTACGATACAGCCGTTGGGATTCTGATCCCTACATATCAACGCCCGCCATGTCTCTCTTTTGTTTGCGCTTGCTTACAAATTCCGAGGCGGATACAAAACTTGTGCGGATGCAAGAATGATTCTCACCGAAGTACCTAAATCCTCCGCGTCCCTGACGCCCGAGTTCTCATCCTACCTCACTCGGTCTGCTCGCTTTCTCACAATTACCTCACCAACAGAAACATCCCTCGCTTCTCTTCAGCAGCAGCATTCCGAGGCCACCAACGAAAAGCCGCCATGGCACCTTTTTCTAGTCTCCGCGCCACTCTCACGCAAATCTACCCGCCCAAGCCCACCTTTACCGAGGCTGATGTGCCCGCCAATTCGCAGCGCGGTCGAGTTTTCATCGTGACAGGCGGCAATGCGGGTATCGGCTTAGAGTTGACCAAAATTCTCTATGCAGCGGGTGCTACTGTCTACGTTGCATCGCGCTCCAAGGTAGGATGGCTACAGGCAAAACAAATTAAGAGAATAGATTCGCTGATATAACGTAGGACAAGGTAGAAGCTGCCATCAAAGATATTACGACGAAATCCGGCAACTCCACAACGAGTGGCCAACTGAAGTTCCTGCATCTGGACCTGAACGACCTCACTATCGTCAAAGCTGCAGCCAAAACATTTGCTGAGCAAGAATCTCGCCTAGATGTGCTCTGGAACAACGCCGGCACAGGTGCCAACGCCGTGACCCCGGGCCAGCGCACCAAACAAGACCTTGAGCCGATGATCGGTTTCCACTGCGTCGCGACCTTGTTCTTCACGCATCTTCTCGTGCCGCAATTGCGCGCCGCAGCGAGCTCGTCCCCCGCCGGACAGACGCGCGTCGTCTGGACGTCTAGCGGTCTCGCGGAGGCTGGCTCGCCACCGAACGGCCTCGACTGGGCCGTAATCGACAAGGGGACGAGCAAGCCGATGCAGAACTACGGCGCCTCCAAGGCGGGGACGTGGTTCCTGAGCCGCGAGTTCGCGCGCAGGCACACTAAGCAGGACGGCATCGTGAGCGTGTGTCTGAACCCCGGGTACCTGAAGACGGCGTCCTTTGACGGCACGCCGGCGCCGGTAATGATGATCATGAACGCGGTGATGCTGTCAGAGCCCCTCTACGGCGCGTACACTGAGCTGTTTGCTGGTCTGTCGCCCGAGGTGACGCCCGAGAGCAGCGGCTCGTATATCATCCCCTGGGGTCGCATCCGCGCCAATGCAGCTACGCCGCGACAGGATTTAATAAAGGCAGGAGATACCAAAGAAGAAGGGGGCCTGGGGTATGGGGAGAGGCTCTGGGCTTGGAGCGAGGAGAAGTGGGCACCGTTTGCTTAGGAAAGGCGATGTCAGATATGCAAGGGAGCGGATACAGATAGATACACGTGCTGCATTGGTTCAGTTAGCATTCGCACGCAATCTTGTAGGATTCAATGCAATCAGTTTGCGGCGCAGTTCTGACCAAAAGGAGAAATTCCTCCATTTGGTGTGGATGACACTGAACAGGATTCCCCCTGGGATCCCGGAGAGGGCCGAGACCTCCAACAGGAAAGTCAGCTACGCCGATTCCCTGCAGAAGGAACACACCGTTAGTGGACCTATTGCATCTGGCCAACAGCCAAGACATCATCTATCTTGATAGTGCCCGCCAGGCAACAGCCAGCCAGCCACCAGCCCGCCATGAAGCGGCAGGAAGGCTTCCCTGTTAGCTACGCGGCGGCCCGTTGGATTCTTTATCTTCTATCTCTGAAGGCGTGGCGGCAAAGGACATTTATGAAATGTTACGAGTAACGTGTAGGAAAGGGTATTATAAGGGTAAAAACGTATATATTTATATATATATCAAGGAAAAAAGGAGAGTAGTAGGGATTATAAAGTACCTAGGGGGTATATATACCCCTGTGAAGACCCCTGCTACGCGTGTCTTTGCGACATGAAAGCTGTCTTTAAGACAGCATGTTTTAGAGCTCCAGAGAGATAGGAAGACTTAGCCTCACGGGCTGCCGTGCTCCCGAGCCAAACCCCCACAGTTGTTCTCACGCCAGCCTGCTAAGTCTTTTATTGTCGTACATCCACTGAACTGTCTGAAGACCATGTGGAATTCCAAGAGGGACCTCTCGGTGGCTAAATATACTGAATTTAAGATCGCACTGCTAGGAATCAGGTGCCTCTTTGGATGATGCGGTTCCACGACGATCCCGCCCGGAACACAATGCAACTCAACTTTCCATCTCCCACAACCATCAGCGAGCGCCGTCGGCTGCAGAACCGCAATGCGCAGCGCAGATTCCGCCGTAAGTCTATCTGTGTCTCTACTTGCAGTATTCGTCACAGCATCACTAACTTGGGGTTTGCCATCCCCTTTGTGAAGAACGACGCGAGCAGCAGCAACAACAACAGCAGCAGCAGAGAGCCACCATGGCAACCAGTGGTGACCGGTTCTTGAACTCCGAGCCCACCTCATTACCTTTCGAACTACATTACGATCCGAGCGAAACGACCCCTTCCTATTTCGATGTCATAAAATCTCAAGAGAACAGCTTCAGCTACGACTTGAATATCGACCATCTTCTTCAAAATAGCACAAATACATCGTCAGCGGCGAGAACCACAACACAAGGGCTTGATACCAGCGAGATTATATCCCCATCATACCTGTATTCTTCAGCATCATCCTCCTCTCGTTCCCCGTCTCACGGGTCCACCGCAACCCCGCCGCAAAGCCCATTCGAACAATTCTCACCGTCATCTTCATTGACACCCGGCACGACCAACAACAATAATCGCGGTATTGTGCCTCCTGGAACTAGAGGCCATCTCTCTCCATCAGCAACTACGCCAATAATACCAACTCCACAGAAGCCCGCTTCTACATACGAGTACCTCGGCGTTCTCCATATCGCAGCGCAAAAAGGCCATGACCGCATAATCCAGATGCTGCTAAGCCATCAGGGCATGGACTGCAACGCCCCGGACAGCGAGGGCCGCACGCCTTTGATGCACGCCGTGGTTGCCGGCCACGCGCCGGTGGTGCGTGCGCTCCTGACCGCCGGCGCCCGCTGCGACGCCGTCGATAATAGGCAACGGTCCGTGTTTCACCTAGCCGTCCTCCACCGGAGAGAGCAGGTGTTGCGGCTATTGCTGGCGGAGATCGAACAGGGGGCTGTCGACGGCGTATATCCGATTGGGCCAGGGGTAGCTCGGTTGGCCTGTCTCTTGGATGCGTATGACGCGGACGGGAACACGCCTTTGCATCTGGCCGTGACGGAGGGGTTCGAGGCAGGGGTGGTCATGTTGGTTCGGAGCGGGTCCGATCTAGACATTGAGGCCAGAAGATGTTAGACATGATGGATTCATACACAAGACGTAGAGTCCAAGAACGCCTAGAAAGATGATAGACAGCGCGTGTACACATATGATAGATAGCCAAAGCGATGTTTAGTCTTGAATACACATTTTACTCAATATAAATTGATGCAAACTTCGAACCCCTAGCGGTCAAAATGTTCTGTGGCAGACTGAATGAAGTTCTTCAACACTAGTACGTTGGACGCGAAGATGATTGCCAATACTTGAAGGTCTGACAGCTCATCGTCAATCAAGCACCTCGCCGAAGTTGATCGTGGCAAAACAAATTTCTAAGAAGAAACTCAACTGACATGAGTTGCTATTAATTGCTCCCCATTGCACGATGTTTAGCTTCAATAACGATGTTTACATATTATACAGGCCTAATGTATTACCATCAGAATCTAGCACAATTAATCAAGTACGACACAATCTTCCCTCTGCATCCGCAGCCCACACCTCGCTACCCACAGCGGAGACCGCGTAAAGCAAATCCTGGGGATCATACTTCTTCTTAATCGCCACCAGCTTCTGGTAGTTCTTTCCATAAAATTGGCCTTGCCAATCTCGCTGAGCGAAGTTGGCTTCGTTGAGATACGCCCCCGAGTTCGGCGTCACGGCCTCGATGGTCGGGAGCACGCGATCGAGCAGTTCCTTCTGCCATCCAGGGACTGGATCCCACGACTGACCCCAGGCCCAGGCCGTGCCGACAAGGCAGTTGAGGGATGTGTCGCGCCACGCGGGCAGGACGGCGTTCTTGGCGATAGGGGGTACACCTTGGGCGGTGGTGGTGTTGATGGCGGTGCATGCCAGGTAGAAGGTGCCGCCAGTCGTGATGCTGCGCATGGCGGACATCACGCCAGTGAGGTTGGCTTTGAGGTTCGCGCGGGTGATGAGCCGGCCGCCCTGCGCAGCGACGAGAGAAGCGTCCTGGAGGACGGGCCACACGTTGGTGGCGAGGATGTCGTAGACATTGCTGGTGCCAAAGGTGTTCAGACCAAGCGACTGGGCGCTGAGGCCGTTCTGCTGAGACAACGCCGTCAGCATCGGCTGCATTAGAGTGTTCAGCTCCGTCTGGTTGTGACTGGGCGCAATTATGGCAATGATGTAGAAGGTGTTGTTCGTGACGGAGTATGTCGCGTAGACGCCCTGGTCAAGGAGAGGAGGTAGCTGCGCATGAAATGTTGTCACCGCGTTCCAGTACGCGTCTTCTGTGTTGCCCGTGGACGCGATGCTGAAGGAGTAGGAGGCCGCGCCGGTCGGGGCATCGGGGAAGACCCTCATCGTCATCGACACGACGACCCCATACGTGCCGGGCCCGCCGCCGCTGAGAGCCCAGTACAGATCAGTGTTCTTCTCTGGGGTCGCGGTGAGGCGCTGGCCTGTGGCTGTGATGACCTCCCATTCGAGTACATTGTCAGCCCCGAGACCGTAGATCCCCGACAGAGATGAGTGCCCGCCGCCCTGTGTGTATCCGCCCACCAAGCCGACCGTCGGACAGGAGCCAGCAACCACGCGGTAGCCCCCGTTCTGGTGCGCGAAGGTGGCAGCCTCCCCGCCTTGCACGCCGGCGCCGAGCTTCACAGCTGGTCCCTTGTAGTAGCTACTCTTGTAGGCGGGGATGAACGTCTTGTCTTTCAGGTTGTGTGTCCATAGAGAAAGGGCTCCCTTGCCGGTGCCTTTGCCATTCTGACTGTTGTTTCACCGAGGCATGGTCAGCTCTTCATAATCTGCGTGCCACGTATGGAGATAATCAGAGCTGTCAAAGAGAGGGGAACATACTCGTGACCGGTGTTCTTGATTACAAGACGCACATTGTTCTGCTGCGCGAACTTTAGCCCAGAAATGATATCGCTGGGGCCCGTCACATTGATGGAGTAACTGGCATAGTTTCCGAGCTCGCAAGCGGATGACCGAGGTGTGAACGGGACGCAAGACTGGTTCTGGAACCATGGCGACAGAAACTCGGCAGGGTAAGGAATCTGCAGATTGGGTTGTCCCCACTGCTGTCGCAACGAGGTGCAGGTGTCATCGGAGTAGGCAGGATCATGACACGAGTGGGCGAGAGGGTTCGTGGCCAGCAGACGTCCTCCCACGGTTGCATTGAGACGGTTCCAAACTGAGGAGCTGGGCCAACCAGGGTCCCCGGAAATGTAACGACATGCAGCCGGTCGCGGGTAGGTCGCTGCAAGAGCGTTCGAAGCGAGGAGAAAGAGGAGAATGATCTTCATGGTTTCGGTGTTTCTGCAAGCCAAGAAAAGCGAGTCAGAATTTCATTCGATGACTGGTCCAGGTTATACGTAGTCTCAAGAAGCCCTACAAGGCAATTGCATGTTGTTTGCGTCAAGCCCTTTATATGAATGCTAACAGCTAAGAGCCTTGCTACGGCCCTTACACACTGATGTTCTATATACGAAAGCGGAGATTGAATGGGGTCCTTTGCGCCGCTTCGCCTCCACGCGAGGAATCAATATTCTCGTAGGATTCATGGCATGGCTTCGAAAGGAAGAGCCCAGGTACCAGAGATGTTGGACGCGAGCAGCCCCCAAAGCATAGCCGCCCGGATCCTGATTCCGAAGAGATGCTCGGTGTGTTCGTTATCAGGGTCCATACGCACACCTATTGCCTGCTTATGTGCAGATAAGCATGTGTTGGGGTGTGCAAAGAGCCACTATTTGGCCCGACTAACTAAGAAGGGTGTCATTTCTCTAGCCGAGACTTACTAGTCTACGGCACGGAAGGACTTTTGATAAACGTGCCGATTGATGATGATGACCACATGTCTTTCTTCAGCTTCCCACACACGCAATGCTTCGCCCCGCGCCGGATTACCTGCATGTGAACATGCAGCTAGGATAAGCACGCGTTAATTAGTCCGCGGACGCATCCCAAGTCGATTTCAGGAACGTGGAAGCGATCAAACAAAGTTATTCCATTGGGTGCAATAATAACATAGTAATCAATCATTCGTGTGCCACACATGATAACAGCCAAGAGGATCTAGAACAGCAAAAGACACAAACATGATCAAGCTGAGGCTCCCAAAACCTCACGCAGGAAGGCAACTTGCGCATCCAGCACCCTTGCAAAGTCGTCGCCACTCAGCACATCCATGTGCCCCCTGTCCGGAACTACCAGGTGGCGCTTAGGCTCCTTTAACCGGTCGTAGATCTCGGTCCGCTGAAGCTCTGCGGGCGAGACCACGTCATGCTCCGGTGTGACCACCATAACCGGGGTTGGAGAAACGTAAGGAATCAGTCCCATCGGCTGGAAGGCAGCAATGTGGTAGTAGCTTCCCAGCGTCGTCTCCAACTCAAAGGTTGGCTGCAGCTCTTTCGCTCCCGCCATCATCTTGAATCCGTTCACGTCGAAGCCCTTGCCGAAACCCGCCGGGTTCTCCCCCTCAGCAGTCAACATTGGGATGTAGACGGGCTTGTTGCCTGCAGCGCGCGACTCGCGATCACGTAGCGCCTTTGCTAGTACGCGAGGCCACTTCTCGGGGGGGAAGTCCCAGATCGTCAGCGGGCACATGGCCACCACGGCTTTTGCGCGTTTGTCCAGCGAAGCAGCTATGAGGGCCAGCATGCCGCTGTACGAGAAGCCCCAATAGGCGATGCGCGCCGGGTCAACCAGCGGATGGCCTTTGAGGAATGTCAAGGCATCATGGTAGTCCTCGACGTTTCGCGAGGGATGAATTTCGTTGCGCGGTGTACCATCGCTTAGCCCGATAGAGCGGGGATCGTAGATGAGGACGGTGAAATCGAATTTCTGAAAGTACTCGGCGACTTCCGCAACCATGGTCTCTTTGGTGAAGTTGAACTGCGGGAGGTTAGGGGTCTATGTCTTCAAGTTTTGAGAGTCCATGGGTTGAGAGGACTTACTCCGGGAGTCGCGATAATAGCTGCTCCTCGCTTTGTTGCTGGGTAAAGCCAGCCACGGAGGACGAGACCATCAATGGTTCGGAACTCGACGTCTTCGCGAGCAGCCATGGTGCAAGGTTGAGTGTTCACGAGAATTGAAGTCTAGTATCCAAAGAAGGATGTAACAGATGATGATTCTATTGGATTTTGTGTACTTCCTATAGATTGAGCTATAGATTGAGGGAACCTTTAAGACGACCACACGCGAGGGCTGTATTGTCAAGAAGGGGAGCCAAGGTCTCTTCGGTCTCATTCTCTCCATCTCAACAAGAGCACAACCCTGATTTTCAACGCCTGCATGGTACGTAATCGGCATATCGGTAAGCAATGATGCTTCTGCGAGCCCTGGAGTGAGAGGCAGGAGCAAGTAATTCGTACCGGCACCAATTGGATTCCATGGATAAACACAGTCGAGTAAAGTCCCATCCCCATGGACGCTCCTTGATCTCATAATCAATGAACGTCTCCGCTCCACATGTTATCTTGACCCGCCTGGCTCTCATTCTATCTTGTAGTTGCTTACATTGCATCTCATGCTTACATTGCATCATTGGTTGCCAATAATCGTGCATACCCGGGCAGATCTAAATAGCGACATATTGGGATAATCGATTTGCATCTCCTGAACCATTGAGAGCACTTGGTCTTGAAAGATGGAATTGATGATCCTCAGAATGAGATGTCTCAACAGCTCTTCACGAAGTCTTTTTGATTAACTATCTAAACCAGATCGATCCGACAAGTCCTGAGTTCGTTCTCCGCCGCTTCTTCATCCAACAAATAGTCACAATCTCACTTTTCCCTCACTCAACTTCATCATGAGCATCTCATCAGACACCAAACAGACCCCTGCGTGGTCGAGTGATAGCGGTAACTCATACGCCATGGTCAACGATGGCGCCCAGCGCAACCACACACAGACACCCGTTGCCGTCGTGGGCATGGCCTGTCGTCTTCCTGGACACAGCAACTCACCCACCCTGCTCTGGGACTTTCTGCAACGCGGTGGCATCGCGAAGAACGAGCCTCCAGCCACACGCTTCAGCTTGGCTGGGCACCATGACGAGCACCGCAGGCCAAGAACGATGAAGAGCCCCGGTGGCATGTTCATGGAGGACGTCGACCCAGAGGTCTTTGACGGGCAGTTCTTCAACATCAGCCGTGTCGACTGCATAGCAATGGATCCTCAGCAACGTATCCTCCTCGAGGTTGCATACGAGTGTTTGGAGAACGCGGGTATTCCACTCGAAGCCATCAGTGGCAAACGGGTCGGATGCCTTGTCGGCACAAACATCGTGGGTACGTAACTTATTTCATGATGCCTTCCCTCGGTTTGAACCGATGTTACATGTTACTGACACTGCATGCTTAATAGACTATGCCTCTATGCAGAGTCGTGACCCCGAGAACCGTCCAGAGTCCGCGACGATAGGTGTCGCCTGGTCCATTTTGAGTAATCGGATCAGTCACTTCCTCAACATCCACGGCCCCAGGTGAGTTGGAGATGGCAACCAGCCTGAGTGCCTCTGAGCAAAGCCTCTGAGCAAAGCATACAGTCAACTGACTCTCGTAATAGTATGACAGTAGACTCGGCATGCTCTGCCAGTCTTGTCGGCGTGGAAGTTGCCTGCCGTTACCTCGACACTCACCAGGCAGACGGCATGCTGGTATCAGGTGCCAGTCTCTGGCTGACTCCCGAGCATAACGAAGAGATCGGCATGATGCGCATGACACAGTCCGCTACGGGCAGATGCCACAGCTTCGATGCCAAGGCTGATGGGTATGTCAAGGCAGAAGGCATGAACGTTGTCTACCTGAAGCGTCTTGACGATGCCCTGCGGGATGGCGACCCGATCCGCGCCGTCATCCGCGGCACCGCAACCAACAGCGACGGCCGAACACCTGGAATCGCCAGCCCCAGCGCCGAAGCCCAATCGGCAGCCATCAGAGCGGCATACGCCAATGCTGGCATCAAGAACTTCAACGATACGCAGTACCTGGAGTGCCACGGTACGGGTACGCCCGCTGGTGACCCGATCGAGGTCAGGGGCGCCGCCTCTGTATTTGCGGGGACCCGCGAGCCCAGTCAGGACCTTGTGATCGGGTCCATTAAGAGCAATATCGGCCACTCTGAGGCCGCGGCAGGCTTGTCGGGTTTGATGAAAGTCGTTCTCGCGCTCGAGCATGGCATCATCCCCGGGAACCCGACCTTCGTCACCCCTAACCCCAACATCGATTTCGCGGGCTCCCGGGTTCGTCCGACGCGCATGTCTATCAAGTGGCCAGAGACATCACTAGACGTCCGTCGTGCAAGCGTAAACTCATTCGGTTTCGGCGGCTCGAACGCGCACGCCATTTTGGAAAATGCCCCCTTCGCCACCCACGTATCGTCCTACAAGGAGATCACCTCGGATTTCTTCGGCGACGACGACGACGATGAAGACGTGATCATGGCCGAGGACGCCCCGTCAAAGGTCCTCGTCTTGTCCGCAAATGATCAATCATCGCTGAAAGGCTACATCAGCGCACTCTCGGGGCATTTGATTAACCCCGGAGTCTCGGTCGACATCGACGACCTGGCGTACACCCTTTCAGAGCGCAGAAGCCACCACTACTACCGCGCTTTCCTGACCACAAACTCGAGCAGTAGCATTGATCAGGGAAAGATACAGTTCGGTCAGAAGGCTGCCTCGAAGCCACGGATCGGGTTCGTCTTCACCGGCCAGGGAGCGCAGTGGCCGCAGATGGGATCCAGTCTCATCAAGGCTTTCCCGCAGGCGAGGCAGGTGATTGAGGAGTTGGACCAGGTCCTCCAGAAGCTTCCTGATGCGCCTTCCTGGAGTTTGCTTGCCGAGCTGACCGAGGAAAGAAGCTCTGCGGCCCTGCGACAGCCAGAGTACTCCCAGCCTCTTGTAACAGCGTTGCAATTGGCCATCCTCGAGGTGGTGAAGGAATGGGGTATCAGTCCCGAGGCTGTGGTGGGACACTCATCTGGTGAGATTGCTGCTGCCGCCGCTGCCGGCCTGATCACACCAGACGACGCCATCAAAATTGCCTATTACCGTGGTCAAGCCACCAAGAAGTTCCCTCCCAAGGAGCCACTGGGAATGCTGGCTGTTGGTGTCGATGTCGAGACGGTCGAGAAGTACATTGAACCAGAGAGCAAGGTTCAGATTGCCTGCTACAACAGTCCTAGCAGTCTCACTCTTTCTGGCGCTGCCGCAGCGCTGAAGTCTCTCGAGGAACGCCTGAAGCAGGATGGCCACTTCGCGAGGTTGCTTCTGGTCGATGCTGCCTATCACTCGGACTACATGGCGCCGATTGGAGAGGTCTACGAGAAGATGCTGAAGGATAGCACCAACACATCCTCGAGCAAGCCCACGGCTAAGATGTATAGCTCCGTGACTGGCCAGGTTCTCACCGAGGCGCCAGATGCCGCGTACTGGAAAAGCAACATGGTTTCTCCGGTCCGCTTCACCACGGCGGCCAAGGAGCTTCTTCAAGACACACAAACTGGAGTCGATTTCCTCATCGAGATCGGTCCTAGCAACGCTCTGTCAGGTCCTATCGCCCAGATCAAAAAAACCCTCTCGGGTGCCGCAGCCGATGCGTCGTATACCTCAGCATTGAAGCGTGGACCAGACTCGATCCAGTCCTTGTACAATGTCGCGGGCCAACTCTTCCTCCTCGGCGGGACGGTTCATCTCAGGAAGGTCAACCGAACTCACGAGTCGAGGACTCCCTCGGTCATTGTCGACCTGCCCAACTATTCGTGGAACCACTCCCAGCGGTACTGGCACGAGACGCAGGCCAGCCGCGACTGGCGCTTCAAGAAGTTCATCAACCACGACCTCCTGGGATCAAAGATGAACGGCACCGCATGGCAGTCGCCCATCTTCCAAAAGACTCTCCGCCTCGGTGATATGCCCTGGCTGCGGGACCACATGATGGGAAACCAGATCATCTTCCCGGGAGCAGGCTACTGTGCCATGGCGGTGGAGGCCATGTACCAGGTGTCCATGGTGACGAAGTGGGATGGAAAGGAGCCGTCCCGGTACCAGTTTCGCTTCCGTGACATCCGCTTCCTACGCGCCTTGGTGCTCGAGGAGGATGAGCCTGCTACGTACACGCTGACCTTGACACCGGCACGAGGGGGATCAATCCGCGACTGGTTTGAGTTCCGTGTCTGTTCAACCAAGGACACGGTCTACACCGAGCATTGCGCTGGCTTGATCTCTGTGGAGACCGACTACAAGGAGACGCCGGCCCCGAGCGGCTCTCTCAAGCCCTTGGAGCTGGCCACGCCCGCCAGCATGATCTACAAGGCGGTTCGAGAGTCTGGCTACAACTACGGCCCTTGCTTCCAAAAGCATCTTCTCTTCGAGGCCACCATGGGCGTGACCGAAAGCCGCTCCACTGTGGCCATGGATCCCCCGCCCTCGACCTACGGACAGTCGTTCTATCCCATTCACCCGGCCAGCATCGATGCCTGCTTCTACATCGGCATCCTGGCCATCTCCAAGGGTGACATTCCGCTCGTGGGAGCTGTACACGTGCCGCAGATCCTGAGCAGTCTCGTCATTCCCATGCGCCGCGAACAACCCGCGGAGGCAATTGCTCTGGCCTCGGCTCGCTTCCTGGGCATTGGACGGGAGGACCTCCACCGCAACTACGGCTCCGACCTGTCTCTATACGACCCCAAGGACGGGTCGCTCATCTTCGAGATGAAGGGGCTGACCACACGCGACATCGAGACTAGCGAGGAGGAGGGTGCCAAGCACCTCTTCACGCACCTGGCGTGGGAAGCGGATCTCTCGCTGCTTCTGTCAGCACCGGAGCACAAGCTCCGGCAGTTCTTGAGGGACAATGGCAAGACGGCTCAGGACCTGATCGATCTCGTCGCTCACAAGAAGCCCACGCTCAAGGTTCTAGAAGTGAACTTGAGCTCAGCTGACGCGTCGAGCTTGTGGGTGCAAGAAGAGCCCAATCCCATCCGCGCCGCCGCTTCTCAGTACAACTTTACAGTGAGCGATCCGGCGACGCTGGTCAGCGCCCAGGGTCAGCTTTCAACCCACGCCCCGTCTGCTCAGTTTGGGTTGCTCGATGTGAACAGCTCCGCTGCCATCGTGCCGGACGTCAAATTTGATCTCGCCATCGTCAAGGTTTCAGGCCGCATCGATGCGACAACGCGAGACCGGGCTCTGGGAAGCATCGCCCAGTCGGTAGATGCCGGAAGCATTGTGATCAGTGTCGGCAAGGGGGTCTCAATCAGCTCGCTCGGCAGTGTTCAAACCATCGATGACGATACTTCCGTTGTCTATGTTCAAAACACTGAGAAGGCACTGGAGGTGGCATTGCCGACGGTCAGCTTCATCAGCCTCACCGGCACCGTCCATGAGGCTTCCAGCAAGATTCTGGGGCACATCATCCAAAGCGGCTGGAATATCCAGAAGCTCGCTGTCCCTTCTACCGTCACCGCTGGCCAGATCGTTCTTGTTCTTGACGAGTTGGTGTCACCCATCATGATCAACCCAGACGCAAAGCAGTGGGATATTCTGAAGAACCTCATCCAGAAGCAGTGCAGAATCCTCTGGGTAACTTCCGGTGCTCATTTGGACGTCAACAACCCCAACTCTGCGGCGATCAACGGATTCTTCCGCTCCGTCCGCGCCGAAGAGGGTGCCCGCCTCGTCAACCTGGACGTGGAGCGCCCCGAAGGAGACGCCACCGGCGCAGCCATCGTCTCCTGCCTCGATGTTCTCTCACAGCCTGACGCCAAGGACCAGCTCGAGAGCGAGTTTGTCGAACGTGGCGGAGTCGTTCATGTCAGCCGTCTGCTGCCGGACTGGGAAATCACCAGGCTCCAGGGACATCACCCCAGCGACCGCAAGACAGAGGTGCTCGACATCCACGCCAGCGATACCATCATCAACATGGGTGCGGAGCGTCTGGGCGACATGGATTCCATCCATTACCACGAGGTGACGGCGGAGCCTCAGCCGCTTGAGGAAGGCTACGTCGAGGTCGAGGTTTACGCCGCTGGTCTAAATTACAAAGACGTCGTTGTAACCATGGGCATCGTTCCTGGTGACGAGCGCGAACTGGGTGGCGAGGCGGCTGGTATCGTCACAAAGGTTTCGCCGAGTGTCACCTCACTCACGGTTGGACAACGTGTTGTAGTCTTCACCCCGGCGACCATTTCCAACCGCGTCCGCACCCGGCCCGGACGAGTGCATGCCCTCCCTGACTGGATGTCGTTCGAAGAGGCTGCCACTCTTTGTGGTGTTTACTTGACTTCCATCTACTCATTGTTCGACATGGCAGATGTTAAGGCCGGCAAGACCGTACTGATTCACTCCGCGGCGGGTGGTGTAGGCATCTCCTCTATGCAGCTGGCTCAGTATGCCCGTGCGGAGGTAAGTTGCAGCAATTCCTTCTTGTGATACGGCTTTCCACTCCGGGAGTACTCACTAACACTTGCCCTCCACTAGGTCTTTGCGACTGTCGGTTCTCCTGACAAGAGAGAATTCATCAAGTCCACTTTCGGTCTAGAGGACGACCACATCTTCAACTCCCGGGACACATCTTTCGGTGACCAAATCTTATCTGCCACTAGTGGCCGAGGAGTCGATATCATTCTCAACTCTCTCACCGGCGACATGCTGGATGAGTCCTTCCGCGTCCTCGCCGACGGAGGTATTATGGTCGAGATTGGTAAGAAAGATATCTTGGATCGCAATAGCCTTGCCATGGAGCCGTTCGACCGCAACATCTCTCTGAGGGCCGTTGATATGTCTCACCAGAGAGCTCCTGATCATCTCATCGCTCGGTAAGCTTTCCTTTCAGCCACCGCAACATCACTCCGAAGATATACTGACTGCTTTCTGCTTTTTCAAGTCTTATGACCAAGCTGTTCGAACTACTCGAGGGACGCCACGTCAAGCCAATCAACCCCATCCACATTTTCTCCTTCACCGACGTCGCCAACGCGGTTCGCTACCTGCGCGCGGGTAAGCACATTGGCAAGGTCGTCATTTCGGACGGCCCCGAGGCGAAGATTTCTGTCCCTGTAAGTTGCAATCCGTCTAAAGACAAAAATATGATCGTAGAAAAACCTTATACTGATTTCTGAAAGGTCCGACGCGCGCCGAAGACCCTTCACTTCCGCGACGATGCCACCTATCTGATCGTAGGCGGTCTCCGCGGTCTCTGCGGTGCCCTGGCCATCTACCTCGCCAAAAGCGGCGCGAAACACCTCGCAGTCATTTCGAGAAGCGGGCACACTGACGAAAAGTCCCGCTCTATCGTCAAGCAGGTCAAGGCCCTTGGGTCGAGCATTGATCTCCTGACAGCCGACGTGACCAGCAAGGGCGACGTCCAGCGGGCCTTCAACCAGACGTCTTTCCCAGTTGGGGGAATTATCCAGGGCGCGATGGTCCTCCGGGTAAGCGTTTTCTTACAGACAAGGCCTAGAGTTGTTTCTGACATTTCCCTCCGCTAGGACCGACCGTTCGACTCCATGACACTGGAAGAATACCACCAAGCCGTTTGCTGCAAGATTCAAGGTACATGGAACCTCCACGACGCAGCCGAAAAGCTCGGCCTCGAACTCGACTTCTTCACCATGCTCTCCAGCATCTCCGGCGTCATCGGTCAGCGGGGACAGGCCAACTACGCCGCCGCCAACGTCTTCCTCGACTCTTTCGCTGCCTACCGTCGGAAACGGGGACAGGCCGCCTGCTCCATTGACCTGGGCGTCATCGAGGATGACGGCTTCATCGCCAACAACGATGGGTTCCAGGAGAAGCACTTTGACAGCCGCACCTTTAAGGGCATCAACAACGGCCTCCTGCGGCAGATCCTCTACTTCTCCATCCTGCAGCAGGCAGGCAAGTTCCCAGGCTCACCCTCGGCTGCGCAGATGGTCACTGGCATTGTGGCGCCGCAGCCTGCTGACTCGGCGCTCTTGCAAGACGCCCGCTTTGCGGCGCTGCGGACCGGTTCGGCCGGGGGCAGGGCTGCTGGCGAGGGCGGCAACAGTGCCAATGCGGATGTGCAGGCGCTACTTCTCCTCCTGAAGTCGAAGTCTGCTGACACTTCGGCACAAGTGGCAGCGACAGGTATGCAAGACCACATCTTTTCTCCTCTCCTCCTCGAGGTCCAATATGCACATGTACTAACCCGGTTCTTCTGTCTAGTGGATGTCGTAAACAAGTGTTTCGTTCGCATGCTCCGTCTCGCAGAGCCAATGGACCCGGCCCGACCGCTGTCAGTGTATGGCATTGATTCTCTGGCGGCAGTTGAGGTGCGCAACTGGGTCCGCAACGAGCTGGGTGCTTTGGTTACCACAGTTGACATCATGAACGCGTCCTCGTTGTTTTCATTCTGCGAGAAGATAGTTTCAAAGATCGTGGTCGAATAAGTAACTTGAGTTTATGTCTCGTGTTTGGAGTTCGGTCAGGTTTTGAAGAAAGATTGAATAGCACAAATAGGAGGTCCGGAGGCAATCGAAAGTAACTTAACTCAGAAAGATCCAAAACTATTTGGCGTATTTCACACGACTTCTTGATAGAACAGAAACGTTACCTTGAAGATTTTGCAAATTCAAAGTGTGATGAACCGCAGTGTCTGTAGAAGTGCATGTAAAAAGTAGTTATCCTCTAGAATCTAAGTCTGGCCCGATTCCGGGTAGAAATACATAGACGAAGTGGGCCCGTCCTTGTTACATAGCCACATCTGTGGCGGTGAACCTCTGATATAAGCCACACGAAGCTACTCAGCTTCACGACAATATCTCTATTAGCTTAAAGTATATCTAAAATCTATTAGTATAAAACAACCTTTTAGTAGATTTTACCCCTAGAAACGTTCTCTATATAATATACTAGATTAGGTTATAGGAGCTAGACAAATGATATCGTTGTATGTCTATATTCTTGATACAGTAGATTCAACAGTATGTTTTGTATAATTTTACATATTTCATTATCTTATTTAGTTTTACGATCGTTTTGACGTTACTGTCTATACTAATCCAGATTATAACCCGTGGTGACGTAAGCCACATCGAAATGTTCGGGGTCGTCTAGATGTGTAGCTCTAGCTGACTCGGCGCGCCAACCGGTACCCGGCTTTACCCCGCCTCCTAGTAATTCGGAGCCTCGTTCATCTCACTTCTTCGTCTCATCTCTAGTAGGAGACACTCATACAACGACCCTCATGTCATTTTCAGATGATCGACTGTGCTGCAACTGTACAAAGCTTGATCTGCAGGCAGCCTTCAACCCGGATCGATTCAATGATCTTCCACCCATTGGTTCGGCTCAGAGTTACAAGACTAGCTGGACCAAATGCATCCAACATGTGGGAAACTGGAGACCACTCAGCCGAGAAGAGAGAATGAGCCATTACCCCCCGGGCATAATCCCAAGTTGCCCTTTATGTGATTTGCTCTTCTCCATCGGTTTCAACCTCACCCGCTACCCGATGGCCGAAAAGGAAAAGATTATCTTAGCCATCCCCGCAAACCTGCCCTATAATTTTGCTGCTTTGAATAAGGGAACCAGTGGGCAAGGGCTGTCAACCGTTACCTCAGTATTCCTCCTCGTCTTGAACCCTTCCAACTACAAGCCACTTTCCGCTCAGTACTATGGCAACACAAGCACTGGCGGAGGGCTGAGCGCGTGGATCCGTTTCACCCATCGAGAAGCGCCGGGAAGTCTAATCTCCATCGCGTCCACCGCCGTCTTGGAACCTCCTCAATCCCTGCTCAACCTCCCCATGCAGGTCAGGGTCTTATGCGAGGGGAGAATAGACTTTGGCCTCATTTGATTATGGATACACCTATGCGACCATCACCACGACACGTGTCGTACTAACCCAGACTGGCGGACTCTCCCGCACTTTAAGCTCATAGACTGCGAGTCCCGTCGGATCATCAACACACATCCAGGCAAGAGGTATCGGTACGTAGCGCTGAGCTACGTCTGGGGAACTGCGCCTCCTGACAAGTATACGTACCCTTGCATGCTAGACAACCTCCCGCCAGTCATCCAGGATGCCATAGGGGCTACCGTTAAGCTTGGCTTCTGCTATATATGGATTGATAGATACTGTATATGGTAAGACGACCCAGTCCATAAGATGAGCTAGGTGGAGAGGATGGACCAGATCTACGGAGATGCAGAACTCAGCATCATTGCCATTGGAGCCAAGGACCCAAGCTATGGGTTGCTGGGTCTGTCTCTCGCCCGAACGAAACACGCACCAACCGCTAAGATGATTGGCCATCAAAAGGTCGTGACGAACTTCAGCCATTACTGGTAACTGGATCAGATCTCGAGATCAAAGTGGGCCACGCGCGGGTGGACGTTCCAAGAGACATGCCTCTCCAGAAGACGACTGTACTTCTCCAACTACGCAGTCTCCTTCGAGTGCCACGACATGATGTGCTTTGAGCACCTCACGCGTCCCCTTGCTCTTGAAGGAAGCCTGGAGCACCACGAGAGGCCCGAGTGGAACCTCCTCAACACCCCGGACGGCGTCTGGCCCATACTTCGGAAACACTGCGACCGCTTACTGACCTACCACAGTGACAGGCTCGCAGCCGTTTCCGGTGTCTTGAGAAAAGCGGTCGCGGGTCAACCCAGGGTGCTCATCTTACTGGGGCGTTCCGATAGTTGCCTCTGGCTGGCCGGAAGCAGACGCCACTGCATCGAAAAACGCCTTTCTTGCCGGATTGGAACGGGAGGTCGGAGCTGAAGGGAAGAATTATGCCAGGCTGGCAGGGTTCCCGAGCTGGTCGTGGATATCACATAATGAGAGGATAATATTCGGTCATCAAGGCTACTTCCATTTACAGCCCCCAAAGCTGGTGGAACGCACGAAATTCTTCGACGCGGAGGTTTGTGTTGAAACCCTCCAAGGAGAAGTGGTAGAATGGACCAAGTTTCACAAGGCTGGCGGTCTCAATCTGTCCAATTTGCAGTGGACGAGGTATCTTCATATCAGATGTTGGTCTTTCCAGACCGGGTCTCTCTGCTATCGGCAGATCAAGCGACGTTCGGGCACCGCACACGACGACATATTCTATCTACCGACAACACGGAAGCCCTCTGATGGGAAAGGAGAGCTCGTTTTGAAGTTTACCCCGGATTTTGGATACGAAGATACCTTCATCGGCCGAGACCTCACTGCGATATGCTTCGCACCTCTGGAACATGCAACAAGCGCCACTGTCCTCGATTCGATCCCGGGTCTTACTGTGAGGATAGGGTTGTTGGCGTTTACGAGGATCGAAGACCTGGGTTCGCATGAATCGCAAGTTGGTGAAAATCTGCCCTTTTCTGGGCTTCCTTTCGCTTCGGACAGGCGTCGGTTCCGTCTGGGATAGGCTCATTTTTGGGAAAAGCTCTTTTCATGAGTGCACCCCGGCCCGCGAACTTGGTGTCGACCAGGGCGTACCCCAGAGCCGCCTGCCTTCGCGAAAGCAAGCAAGCACTAGTCTGGGCGGCCATGATGGCTTCATGGAAATAGGACGACGATTCAGGATGGGAACCAAAAGGTACCATAGGATCTCAGCAGACCATGTTTCAACTGTCCCATTTCTTGAACCGAGATCACACCATCATCAAGTTGAAAGGGAAGCCGATCCCTAGGACTTTGATGAGGAATTGGCATTCGTAGGTTTCAAATCTCGCCTTCCCCTGTTCATCCTGCTTCCCCACAGACACAAGGCCAGCCCATCCTCACTCCCAGACTGTGCAGTTCTCCAGGCGGGTAACTCTCAGATGTTTCAAGATGCCATAAAGGCCCAGCGTATCCCTGCCTCCCTACGCAATTCCCGCCGTTCTTCTGCTTTTTTAACTGCATTCTGCCATTACCATGCATGCCCTTTGAGGTGAAGAGGCCATTGCAACTGCTCAATCATGTGACTCGTGAGAAGGCCGATTTCAATCGTTGTGCGGCTTCCAATCATCCCATTTGTAGTCCGGAGCGCGGCGGGGATCAACACAATGATCATACCAGATCAGCGCAATTATAACTGTCGTGCAAGCAATCATTCCCATTAAGGGCAACATCAAGGGCCGCATATTAATCTTCTTTTCCATGAAGAACGAGACATACAACCCTCCCGCCGCCATGGCCACAAACGGGAAAGCGAGCATAGAAAAGAAGGCCGGAAAGAAGAAGCCTTGATAAACTTGGAGACGGGGAGGGCCGGACGAGAAGAGGCCGTATTGCTCGGGTATGCCCAGGATCTCCGTCTGGATATGGTAGCAGCGGACGCCGATGGCCAGGTGGACGGGGTTGAGGCGGTTGTCGGTGACTTGGGGGGCGAAGAAATCCGCTTGCATCACTCGCTTGACGACCCAGACCGCGGCGACAGGGATCATGTATTCCAGCATGTTGATCTTTGCTTCCTGCGGAAAAAGTTAGCCGCCTGTGCCTGCCGTTGGGCGCAGTTTGGAAATCTGGCGTCGCACCTTGTGACCTGGTCTACCGACGACTCGTTAGTCGTAAGAGTGAATTCGGAGCGAAATGGGAGGGAACGTACAAGGTAGGAGGAATGTAGAAATATAACGAAGTAGCTATTTGTGTGTGCGTCTAGGAAAGAGTGGGATAAATTCTCCACGTATGGGTGCGGAGGGAGATGGAAGCAACTTAAGGCTTCAGATGAGGTCAGCTTCCGATACGAGGCCATCATGACAGCACCACGGCACCGACAAACTTTGGGCATAGAAGCCACTAAGCCTAGGCAGGCACCTGGAAGGTTGGTTCAGCTTTCAATACAGGGTTTTCGGAAAACGTGATGAGTCACAAGAACCAAGTCTTTTGCCACCCACCACCTGCCAATATAGCGTTTACTTATGGATTCCGAATGAGCTAAACGGTTTTATTCAGTCCCTCCGCCGACACCGAGTACTTCTAGCCGCCTTTGTTCATCAACCCAGGGACAGTACCAATGATGGCGTACAATTCCGGGTCCTCGCAATCCTTGCTCTTGACATTGTTTGCCCACCCATATGCACCATTGTTGGCGCCGAGCATATCCCCAAGGTATGTGAGGTGTGAAAGAACTAAATCAAACTGTTAGGATCCCGATTCAAACCAGGAGGGGGAAAAAGCCGCTTTGGGCATTCGTGCAATCTCTTCTCCATCAGTGACTTGGAAAGCAGAAAGTCCACTGGGCGAGTGTCCACTGGGGGGGGTTCTTTTCCGCGCCCCTCTTGTCGAAATCCTCGAGGGCGTTGAACTTTGTCACTTCTTTGAAGGGTTCAGGCGAGAACCTTGTAGTCCACATTTTGCCTGCTGTCCTCTACCTAGTGTGTCCTCGGTCCACCCGCCAAAGTTCCTAGACCGCTGGAACTTGATCTAGAGCGGGTGGAAATTGATGGTTTCGGGCACCCTCTTGCGGCCCCGAGGCGGGGAGGACGAGGGGTACTTCTCCGACGACGACGAGGGCTTCTTCGAGGGAGCTGAAGACGGCAAGGAGATGCCGAATTTGTATTTCTTCGCGCCCATTACGTACCAACGAAGGTCCCTCAGATTGTTGAGAAGGGGAAGGTGAGCAAGAATGTAAGCGACCTTACAGGCTTGAACTCTCGGCGCCTTGGGCTTTCTTAGCTGACGAATACTTTCCCGCAGTATCGCGGTAAAGTGGCCAGCAACTCAAACTCTTTTCATGGCATTCTGATACTGGCCGGTCTTCATTACTATTGGAATAACGGCAACCTTGGAGGGTTTTCGTCGACATACTACACGCACAAGATCAATTGGATTCGTTCCATTAACGCGTATCTTGGGGAGGCCGACCACCATGACCCCAACAAGTTCAGGACCTACCTGAATATCGTGGGCACAATCGCTCTTGTGGAGGTAAGGCTACATGTAGAAAGCCCCTTGCTTGATAGAAGTCTTCCGAGGACCTCCAGTCAAATATAGCTGACAGCTCGATCTAATTTGATGATACATAGATGAGCATGGGCGATTATGACGTAGCACGCGCCCACCTTATTGGTCTCTCTATGCTCAAAGACAGGTTCCAGTCCCTCCAACAGAAAAGCTTGACGACCTTAAGGACCGCCGATACGTCGTCGGAACTTGCGGATTCCACAGATGACTCTATTCAACTCTACCTAGCACTTGTCACAAGCGACGTGATTGGGGGTACCTCGGAGTCAATCCAGCCTCCTTGTTCACAAGAAGCTACCGGGCAACACCAGTTCGACGTGTCTAAAGGGGTAGAGCAGGGTTTACCTGACGGTCACCTAGCCCTGTGCCTGGTCACTTACTTCCTCATAGCAAGCTACGATATATCCAGCAAGAACTTTAACATGGGTGATCTGTTGGATTATCTGCGGCTGGTGACTACCGCACACGGTGGTCGCTGTCCCTCGCTATCCTTCCCGTTTGTGCCAACGACTGAATCCCAGACAAAAACACCGACTACTCAACAGTCGTCGGCTTACAACACACCCATACCCTGGGGCAGCACTGTCTCTGCCGGAGGTGCATACATACACTGGGTAATCGGTCTACCATGGACGTCCGGGCCCAGCACTACAGGCGGTCCATTATGCCACATGCTTCCCTCCATCCAAAAAGACGTGGCTATTACCGAAGCGTCCATCGCAGGGTCGCGGATCAGCATTGACGACTGTACGGAAGGGTCTCGGCTCGGCCACGCACTGTGGCTATGGAAGGTCGTCGTCGGCGCCTGTACCATCATCAGCGCCCAGAAGGCGGGGCTCCCGGCCCTGGTACCTGGGGGACCCGGTAGCGAGCCATACCACCAGGAGGTTGTCCCCAGAACCAGCGATGACAGCAGCCTGCTCTATGACGACGATGACGAGCTGTATGCCATGCTAACGGAATGGTGGGCCAGAAGGCTGAGGCGATGGAGCAGGGTGACGGGAATAGTGGAATGGAACGCCGTGAGAAACGTATTGGCGCTGGTGGCATGGCCTGACAAAGGCCCGGGTGAGCGGTTGGCTCAAGGAGTATGAGAAAATGCAGTTAAGAAACGAGTAACGGTTTAATGGCACGACTTGGCTTCAGATCTTTCATCTTCTGACAATATGATAAGATCGTACCGATATCAGGTGGATTTCTAGGGTTTCCCATACAGTATAATCCCTCTCTACTAACCTCACATCACCCCTCCTCGCGAAACACACACAAACGCCATTACAATTTCTACTGTTCAGAACCCATGGGATATGCCCCAAGGGTTCTGGACGGTAGGGATTATGATAGTGGCTGTATGTGTCTCGCGAGGATAGATGATGTTAGGTTGATGGACATGAGGGAAGAGACAAGGTGTGCGTCCTATACAATGAGGTGTGTTACTGATTCTGCGTCGTGTCTCCACGGGTACTAAAATGTTGAAGACTAACACCAGATTCTGCTAATCATCTCGTAGTCGCTTTCACTGCATTTTCAACCACCGGTCCACCGTCAAGACAACACCCCGGTGTCAGCCTGACCTCGGTGAGCGGGGTCCACCGAGGCGGGGATCAGCATCCATGCAGCGTGGGATTCAAGGTTTCGAGCAACCAGCTGCCTTTCCGGGCATAGATAAGCACTGCGCCCTTACACAAGGGTGTATGTGATCCCTCATTCCTCAAACGGGGGGGTCGCGGGCCCGTCATCCGATCTCGCACCCTTCGTCCCGTTCTCTAAAACTCACCACCCCCTCTTCACTCTCACCGTCAACTCCTCCGCGCCCCGCTCGAACTCGCATCGTGAGATCAAAGACGACTCATCCAGTCTGAGTGACAATGCATTGGCTCACCACCGCCCTCATTCCGGCGGCCGCCCTTCTGTGGGGACCCGCGGCCGGCGACCCCGCGCCAAAGTACAACCCTCTACCGCCGCTCCGCGAGCAGGCCCGCATCCAGGACGCGTGGACGGACGAGCGCAAGGCCGGCATCCCCGCCCTCCTCAAGAAACACGGTGTCGAAGCCTGGGTGGTACGTTTTCTTTGAAAACCCGCGCCCCGGGCCAAAGTGCTTTCTGGAGCCCCCCAGCTGACACACGCCCGTTCCAGGTCAGCCAGCGTGAGTACGCGGAGGAGACCGTCTTCTGGTCCCTCAAGCCGGCGGCGACCTTCTCTGCCCGCCGCCGCACGACGTGTCTCTTCCTCGCCGAGCCTCTCGCACTCAACTCCTCCGAGGGCGCCCTTCCGCGGCAGCCGGGCTGCATCGTGGGGTGGGTCACGGACGTCTGGGAGACGCTCAAGGCGCAGCTCGAGGCCGCAGACCCCGCCACCGTCGCCGTCGACGCGCACCCGGAGATCGCCTTCGCCAGCGGCCTCCACGCGGGCGAGTACCAGGCCATGGCGAGCGGGCTGGGGGGCGCGTGGACCTCCCGCATGGTGGTCAAGCCCGAGATCGCCGTCGAGTTCATCGCCACCCAGCCGCGGTCGAAGCTGCCGCGGTACCGGGAGGTCATGGAGACGGCGTGGGCCATGATCGCGCGCGGCTTCAGCGAGGCCGTCGTCGTCCCCGGGAAGACGACGACGGGGGACCTGGAGTGGTGGTTCAGGGAGGAGATCCTGGCGCACAACTTCACCACCTGGTTCCAGCCCAGCGTCAGCGTCGTCGACCAGACGCTGCCCTGGAGCGGGCAGGTGGAGACGGAGGCGAGCGAGGGTGCCGGAGGCAGGGTCATCGAGTACGGCGACATGCTACACGTCGATTTCGGGCTGACCGCCATGGGGCTGAACACCGACACCCAGCACCTGGGCTACGTGCTCCGTCCCGGCGAGGAGGACGTCCCCCAGGGCCTGAAGGACGGGTTGAAGAAGGGGAACAAGCTGCAGGACATTGTGAGGCGGAACATTGCTGTCGGCAAGACGGGCAACGAGATGCTCAAGGCCTCCTTGGGGGAGATGCACGCCGAGGGGATCCAGGGACGTGTTTATACGCATCCGATCGGAGACTGGGGCCATTCCGCGGGGCCTCTCATCGGTAAGTCATGTCTGGAGCGAAGCTACCCTCCACCCCATCAAGTCCCGTGCCTGTCCCGAAGGAGCTGACCCCGGTACAGGGATGACGAATATGCAAGACTACGTACCAGCAGCCGGCGAACTGGTCGCCGTCGGCAACATGTGGTTCAGCGTCGAGCTGCTGGTGGAGCACTACGTCCCCGAGAGGAACCAGACGCTCTGGTTTGCACTGGAGGAGGATGTCTACTGGGCCGGAGAGGAGAAGGGATGGCAATGGGTTTACGGGCGGCAGGAGGAATTCCACCTGGTCAAGGCTGTGAAAGAGCACGAGACCATGGAAGAGCTGTAGAATATGTACCGTGTGCCACACTCATCACAGCATTGGCATGGTATGAAGAGAAGAGAAAGAGAGAGAGAGATGAAAGAATGCTTGCCGGAACCAAAAAAAAAAGGAGGGTATGTATCATGAAACCTTGCTTTTAAATGCCAATATTTACAACGTCTCATTTATAAACCCTTCACGCCTTGCCGTTCTCCCGTTTGATCGGCGGCAGCAGGCTCTTGGTCATTATGGTCGCGTCCAGCAGGACAATGACCGCCAGAGTAGTTGGTCTTGGTGGGATGCCTGGAGCGTGGGATGCCCATGCTCTGAGAGTCGGCGGCGAGCTCCGACTCGGGGGGGGGGGAGGCCTTGATGAAGCCGTAGTCGTGCTGCGAGCCGGGGATCTCGCAGCCGCCGAAGCCGAAGCCGGTCTCGAAGCCCTTGGGGGCGGGGATGCTGAGCAATGACGTGGGCGAGCTGGGCCTCGAGCATGTCGAAGCAGGGCTCGTCGAGGGCCAGAGGTGGGAGGTGCGAATGACGCAGGTGACGGTGCCGCCGATGCTATCCTGGCGCTCCTTGAACTCGCTGATGAGGTCGATCATCTTTTCATTGCTTTCCGCGTGCGGGCAGCTAAGGGGGAGGAATCATGGTGTCTGTCCATGGTGAAGTTGCCGTAGTCTTTGACGCTGCTCTTCGTTCTGGACGAGCATGCAGATCAGGGTGCCGAGGTGACGCCAAACTCAGTGCTGATCAGATGATGATGTGGTCTCTTTTTATTTAGTTTATTTATTTTTGATTTTTTGAAAATTATTTGGGCCGATGGTCAGTCAATCCGAACACATATGCGAGTGGAGGGGTTCTCGATGATGTAGTTGAATTGCCCCGTTAATGAGGTGGGTCTTGTGTATACAGGGGTGTGGCCGTCTTAACCAAAAAGTGGATTCTGTTAGATGCAAATGAGTGAGAACTTCATCTCAACGCCTCACTCATCCCGTCCGCAATCTCACTGCCGCGCACCAGGACCACTGTGCAGCTGGTTACTTTCATCGCGAAAAGCCGTTTGTGTACGGCTTCTGTGAAACTAGACCGAAGCAGGGTCACATTCGCCGCATCATTGGCTCCCAAACTTACTCCACCATCTTCCAATAAGGGGCTCACCAAAAATGTCCTTGTGAGAACCACCACAACTCAGACCATATAGACCGCTCTGCAAACCAATACGGGCAACCTTTACAATGTCTTCAACACGAACAATGCCTCGGGTGCTTTTCCGCACAAGGCCGTCAATACAACGGCAACCCGACCGCCGAACCCGCCTGTTCTCCGCCCTCGCCGCCTCACCGTCCTCAAAAACCCAAGTCTACGTCTCAACATCGCGCTCCCCTTACACGAACCTCTCGATCGAGCACCACCTCCTCCAAACGACACCCTCCGACTCGACCGTTCTGTTCCTGTACACGAACCGCCCGAGCGTCGTCGTCGGCCGCAACCAGAACCCGTGGCTCGAGGTCAATCTCCCCAAGCTCCAATCGCTGAGCCCCGACAGCGGCGGCGGCGGCGGCGTCGGCGTGGACGCCATCGATCTGGTCCGCCGCCGCAGCGGAGGCGGCACCGTCTTCCACGACGAGGGCAACGTGAACTACTCCGTCATCTGCCCGCCCGCCAACTTTGACCGCGACACGCACGCCGAGATGGTCGTCCGCGCCCTGCGGTCCTTGGGCGTCGACGGCGCGGCCGTGAACTGCCGGCACGACATCGTCATGACCGTCCCGCCCCCCCCGCCGCCGGGAGCCCCCGCCGGGACGCAGTCCCCGGACGGTTCCGCGTCCAGCGCGGCGACCCCTGCGGCGTCGTGCGCCCGGCCCAAGGCCGACGCGGAGAACGCCTTCAAAATCTCGGGCTCGGCGTACAAGCTCACGCGGCTGCGTTCGCTCCACCACGGGACGTGCCTCCTGTCGTCCCCGAACCTCCCACGCATCGGCGGCTTCCTGAGGTCGCCCGCCGAGCCCTTCATCAAGGGCCGCGGCGTCGAGAGCGTGCGCTCGCGGATCCGCAACGTCGGCGTGAACGACACGAGGACGTTCGAGGACGCCGTCGTGAGGGAGTTTGGCAGGATGTACGGCGAGTTCGACGTGCGGGCCGAGCTCGGGGATGGTGACGCGCTGGGGGAGGAGAAGATCCGGAAGGGGATGAGAGAACTCGAGGTACGTTGAGACGCTGCCAATCCCGTTCCGCAGTGGAATCGCTCGTCCGTCGTGGCGACGATGTGCCCGGGGCGGAAGCAGCAGCCCAAGAAACCCGATAGACTAACATGCAACACAACACAGTCCCTAGAGTGGATCTACGGCCAGACACCCCTATTCACCTTCTCGACTCACCCCTCTGAAGACGACCCGCGAGAACGTCCGCAGCTCCCAGGCAACGTAAGTCAACTGCTCGCTTCCCCTTTCAGATTTCAGAATCCGCTCCCGCCTTCAGCACCCCCTTTCCCCTTCTCCGGATGATTGCCCAAGTCATACGACTAACCCGTCGTAGTTCAACCTCACGTTCGAAGCCCGCCACGGTCTCATTCACAAATTCTCACTGTCCGGCCTGCCGTCTGGCGGGGGTGCGAGCAGTCTCTCAGAGACCATGGTGAACGCCCGGATCTGGGAGATTGACGACTGGGCGCGTCGTCTCAGCGCAGGCGGGCTGAACGGAAAGGACGCTTCAACCATTGGGGAATGGCTAAACTCCCTCCTTGGAAGGATGAGGAACGAATGAGCGCCACTTGAGGTTGTAAACTAGTTCGAAGGATGAATCAGTATACCGTGTATGATATCTTTATAGATGGGTGTATATTGGCTGTATGATGCGGTGCGCCATGGAGCAGCAGCGTTATAGAAAGTTGGAGCATAGACTTGGTTCAAGTGTTATGGAACGGGGTCAAGACTTCCTATGTTCCTTTCATAATACCGAGACATTGTCATTCTCGATGGCATATACCGGTCCAGTTAGCAGTGTCCTAAGTTTCATCCATGGCCAAAGGATGAAACCATTCCTATGGAGGTCCTGCGGAGGATGGCTGTGACATGCGTGTTATTCCTGTTCGCATCTGAACCATTGCTCGCTCTCGGCAACTGCTTTCTTCCCAAGGGTTCGCTTTAGTTGGGCGTACCATAGCCCTTGGTTCCAGGATGCATGATATGATTGTGACCTTCAAGCTTGTTGACGGTACACACGTACACGGACGGACTCAATCATTGGCACTTTTTCAAGAAGAAGAAGAAAAAGAACGTATGTCTTCTGGTATTCATTCTCCCCCAAGCGCTTACGCCGACGATGCAGCGCGCACAGGCAACGCGCCGCTCTCCTGCTCCCTAGTGCGTCATATCAAAGACGATCCTCAAGCGCCCTGCCCGTGCTGTTTCTCCGTGCCAGCGACCATAAACCTGCGCCATCAGGTGTCCGGACAAAGACACGCGCCGAGTTTGGAGGACTAGAGCACGGCGACGGATGAGCGGGAAAGGCAGAAGGCAGGGCACAGATGCTCGTCCGGCGCATGGCCGCACGTCCAAGACAATCCCCCCCCTTCCCCGAAGACCAGAGATCCCTCGGCGTAATCTCCAGGAAACGTACCTTGCGCGAACCATATCGATGTGATGTCGCCGATCCTCCTCCCCCATCCTTGCGCAATCTCACACCGCTCCATCTCGTCCTTCTCTCCAGATGATCTTCGCCTCAGAAAGAACCTTCGCACGGCAGAAAGAAAAACACAACATAATATGCTTCCCTCTGATCATCGCTCTTCTCGTTCGAGAAAACGAGTCACGGAAGGGGGTGCCACGCAGATCACAGTCGGCAGCAAGTCCAAGTGAAACCGCCTACACTACTCACCGTACCATGTACGCCGAGCAGCCCGCATGATAGCTGTATCCCGGCAGTGTGAAAGGACGCTCCGTCCGAAACAAGGCCGTCCGGGAATCCCTGTGGCGCGTGGACATTGGGCAAACGGGCCATTCTCCCACTCTCTCCTACCCCAAGGCGCGTCGTTCAGACCACGCTTCATACTAGCCTTCCAGCCGGCATAAATCTTGAACCCGGAGCAACTTCCGGTACGGTGTGAAATGGGTGGGAATTACGACGCCACAGTGCCCTCGATGGCTCACGGGTAAAACAGGATCCAATTCTCAACTTTTCCATCACGAAAGCAAGGAGGAGAAAGGAGGGGTGTGTGAACGTGACGGGCGGGCATCGAAGGACCAAGGCGACAGAGACGGGGGCCTTTCCGGAGGCCAATAGGGAGGACTGCCAAGTGAGACATGCCCAATCAAAGCCCCTTCTATCGATTCGAAGGGTTCAGCGTTGCAGCAGGGTCGTCGCAGCTCCGAGCTGCCTCGCCACAGAGCTTGAATCACCATTTCCCTGTTTCCTCGCCCATGGTTGTTTGTGTTTGTGATGAACCCTGCTCTCTCCGTCTCTCTCTCTCTCTTTCTCTCTATCTCGTGTTGCCTCGCGTGCTCGCCTCTGGTCAGCCACACTGTTCCATCGAAACAGTGTCTTAGGCGTGTGTGCGTAGGTATGTCTGTCTCTCGTTTCCTCCCACCCCCTTCCCCTCACCCGGTCCATGCCTGTGTAAGCGCGTTGCACCAACGTCGTCACACGCTGATGTCAAAGGGGGCACATGCCCACCAGAAACAAGATAAGGGAAAAAGAAAAGAAGAAGGCGAAGAAGAAGAAAAAGCAAGCAAGGAATGAGAGAGACGATCCTCGCGAACCCGCCAACCCAGTCCGCCCTACGCCCACGAGGGCCGTTGAATCAAGTCGGATCGTCGCACAGTGGCGGGGATACCAGAAACGAAAAGGAAAAGAAATGAGAAGGCGCGTTAATGCCAAGGACGATGGCAAGGCAGAGAGGAAAGAAGGTGTGGCTGCAGGACGCGACGACCAAAGGGAAAAAGAACGAGAAACCGGTGCTGGCCTACCTCCAAACTCGTCATCGCTCTCTCGCGAGCGCCGCTCCCTTGCTTAGCCTTGTGGGTTCGATGGGACGGACACGATGAGTAAAGATACACACGGGGAGAGAGAGAGAGAGAGAGAGAGGCTGGCCGAGCAACATGGTCGCGCCCCCTCCCGTGGCACAATGCAAACCAACACTAGACCGCCATCCAAGCCCTCAAGCCACTCAGCTCTAAATCTCACGGGGCGGCTGGGACTGGAATGCGTTTGTGAGCGTCTCAGATACCAAGACGTGCGCAGTGTGAAATGGGAGGCGGAAGGCCAAGAAAGGACAGATAACGCGTGATGGTGGCTTCGTATCTTGACGCCCTCCCCCTCATCACTGTCGCCATCTTGCTTTCACATGCGTACTCGTCGGTCAATCACGGAGGCAGCCAGTGGCCCTCACATAAAACATCACCTCAACAGAAAAGGTATTCCACCCCTGCTCCATCACCTGCTCTCACTCTCACTCTCTCTCTCTCCCTCCCTTTCCTCGCTGCCCGTCAGACACGCGCAAGCGAGAGGGAAAAGAATCGCCCATGCAGCACCGTGCCGTTCGGTTGGGATTTCTGCAGTGACTGACCTGCATTGCCTGTCAGCGTCATCCGCCTATCCACATACGCAGCGGGCCCCCTTCCCAACCCCCAAGGACGTTGTAGAGGAGGGGGAGGGGAGGAGGGGAAGACCCCGACCTCATCTTCACGTGCGCGCAGGTGTTGGAGGAGGGACGGGAAGAACTACGGTAAGCCAGACGCCGGTCAGCAAATAGTGCGCAGGACGATCGTATGTTTTCTCAACTCCGCAAGGGAGCGTGTGTGTGAGAGAGAGAGAGTAAGAGAGAGAGGCAAGGAGAGTAATAAAAAAAAGATCGTCATCCTCGAAAGATGCTACACGGCCCCAGAGACGCACGCTTTGGGGGCCATCTAGGGCAACCAACGAAACCCAGCCAGCCAACCAACCAGATGGCCACCGGAGAGAAAATGGGATGACGTGCAGGACGAAGGGACGTGCTCGACTACTGGCCCAAGCGTGCGACGCCCGGCAGATTGCCAGGTCGTTTGCCAGCGCCTGCAGCAGCAGCAGCAGCAGCGTGTTGGTTGGATAAGAAGAGGGAGAGAGAGTGAGGGGATTGGGCAAAGGCAAACTGTAAGGGCCGGCATTCTGCTCTTCCCTGGTTGTTGGTAAATCACTGCGCGGGGAACGCGCATGCGAGGATGATGGGTAGCCAAGGTGACCGGCCGAGTTTGGGACGGGGAGAAAGGGCGTTCAAGATCACGCACACACATGGCGTCTCTCTCTCTCTCTCTCTCTCTCTGTCTACTCTCGTATGTCTGAGCCGAGATGGCCGCACTCTTGTTGTCCATCACACCGAAATCAGCCCTCCTCGACCCTTGGTTGGCCCATCATTAACCCGAATGCTTTCCCCATTTCAGTCTATTTGAAAAGTGATGAGGCGGCGCAGGGCCAATCCGGGAGGCCGGGGGGGGAGGGGGGGACGGAACACCCCAAGACATATCCAGTGCGGGTTGCGTCGGGTCCCCCGGAGGATGACAGGAAACACCGAGAGAGAAGCAGTGATGGAAGGGAGCAGAGGCGCCCGTCCTGTTTCCCCCTTTCTTTCGTTTTGGAGAGGATGACCACACCCACCGGCCGGGTTGGGACGGATGTGATGAAGGGGGGGAGCTGCCCGGTGTGCGAGGCCAATCACATACTCGAAAGCGCCTTGATATACAGATGCAAAAGGCCGAGAAGGAGGGGGGGGGCAGAAAGGCCGCCATGGGCACGTTTTCCCTCCATGTTAGCACCAAATAGGTGTGATTCCTTGTAGGTATAGTTCCGAGAGGCAGCGGAATAGGAGGAGAAGATTCGGAGTTATCGGCCCCCCCATCTGTGCATTCTCCTTCCCTTTTCCCTTTAGGAGGGCGACCTAGCGTTCCACGCCGTATTAACTTTCTTTACCCCAGATTCACGTCTGTGACCTCTGGAGCAAGATTATAGAAAAGAGAAAAGGAAAAAAAGGGGACGGAGCGGGGATGGTGCTTGGAGGTGATTCAGAACCCCCCTCTCCCCCGTCGACATCGCGCGCGCGCCAGGCCGAGGAAAGGGGATCAACCCTCCAGGTCCAAAGGGAAAAAGAGCCTTCGGAGCCGCCCATGAGGCCATCCCGACGAGTCAGCCCAAACGGAGCTTTGGTCCGGATAGTGATCAGCCCAACCCATTCCACCTCAGCCCGCCTGATCCAAACGAGCTACAAAGCACTAGCCTCATCTTCCTTCTTCTCCTCCAACCCCCCTTGTCCCAGATTGCTGGACGGTCACGATGAGGGTCAAGGGCTAAAGACTGAACAGTACGCGTTTGATATGCAGACATGGTGGGCCGGCCGATGCTGTGCGGCGCAGGGCTCAGGGAGGGGGTATGATGGCATGATGAGTAAAAGAGAGAGGGAAAAAAAAAAAAGACCAGGTGAGATTCAGACGCTCCGGGGAAAGACAGGTTTCACGGCTGTCACTAGTCGACGGATTCCGTCCATTTCCCCAGACGTCTGATAATTTGACATTTTCCCCTCTTCGCCCTCCACTCTCGCTCACGAAATTCAAACGCACATCCGCCAAGTGTGTGGGGTGAAGACGCGCGAGCCGCTCGGTGACGAGAGGAGGAGGGGGGGCGGGGGAAGAAGACATTCCTCGAACCCGCGCTATGCACGTGTTAGACGAGGGACATGTATAGTGTAAGGGGGTGGGTTAGAAAAAGAAGAAGACGAAGAGGAAGAAAAGAAAAAAAAAAGGCAGGGGAATACACAATGTGACGAGCCAATGTTTCCCTGGGTCGACACAAGTTCAAAGACACGGGGCGTCGGACTTTTTTGAGCAGTCACATTTCAGGAAATCCTGTTGGGATTCGGGAGGGATGATGGGCCAAGGAGGAAAAAGCCGGGGTAAGTAAGACGAACATGGGCATCGATCACGACGACGATCCCGCCGTTCACCTCGGTCCTCATCTTCGTCCTCTCCGCACACACGAGAGAGAGAGAGAGAGAGAGAGAGACAGATCAGATCAGAACTGCACACATCTGAATAAGTCATTCGTCCACGGTCCACCCCCCTTCTCGAGGCTGAATGCGAGTCGCTGATCGACGGCGCATCGCCCCAGCGGCCAACATCGGATCTCAGCGTCGGCGGTTTGCGAGGAGGAAACCGCTTACAGACGGACAAGAGGCGTCTGGCCCGTCTTAGCTCCAGCCAACCTCTTCCCCTTCTTTTTTTTTTTCTTTCCTTTCGTAGACAGGAGGACGATGCCGTGGCCTGTTCATGCACGACGGCGATGATGACGACGGGGAGGGGGGAGGGGTTGCGCCGGCACACCCGACGTCGCTTGGGGCGGCAAAAGTAAGCAAATGCCACGGCAAAATAGGTTCAAAGGCAGAACCCCCCCCCCCTCTCCTTTCTCGAGGCTCACGCAGGTTGGACAGGGTGCAGGGAGGCATGAAGAGGGGAGCACCGAGTAGTCGACCACGACCTCTTCCCGCTTCGTCCCGGCTTGGTGCGTATCGTAGCTGCGGTTGGTTCGAGCGCAAAAAAATAAAATAAAAACAAAAATAGCGAGAGAACCACTCCTAGGAGGGACTGAGGGAGGGGAGGAGAAAAAGGGTCGACCGGGCACTAATCCCAAAGCAGATGAGCGGGCAGGCAATAGCTGCTTTTCCGTCTTCTTTTTTACCTTTTTCTTCTATCTTTCTTTTGGCACCCTATCGTCTGGACGGACCTAGCTAGGTAGGTTCTGCCGGTTGCTTCCGTCTCTTCACCTCGCGCGGGGTTCGGGCATGGGGGGGGCTGCTCTAGAAAATAAAAATAAAAAAGTCTAAAAAAAAAGGGCATAAACCGGCCGTGGTCTAGATGGACAACGAAGTCTCCAAGAAGGAGGGGAGGGAGAGGGAAGAGGGGGCCAGACACACGACAGAACACTCTGCAGCAGGACAGGCCTTATTGATTGGGGGGACTTGTATGAACGAAAGGAACGACAACGACGACGACGACAACGACAACAAGACCCTGGCCTTCTCCGCAACCCGGCGGCCGGGCTCGTCAGTCTGGACCGGCCCATTCGGCATCCATACCAGACCCCGTGGCCAAAGAAAAAAAAGGGGGAGGAGGAGGAGGAGGAGGCGCGCGCCCGGCAGGGAATGCCAAAGCGAAGCCATCGTGAGATTTGTGTATCGGGTTTTCTCCCCCTCCCCTGTCGCCCTGCCACGTCGTCGTTTCTTTCGGTTTCACTGCATGAGGTCGGTGTGCAATGTCGACAAGGGGGAGGGCAAACACGATCCGTTCAAAGCAGGATCCGAAAAAGGGTAGTTGTCACGATGTAAGCACCCCAGTGGGAGGCGTCGGGAAGGGGGAAGAAAAGAAAGAAAAACAAAACATCGTGAGCTTCACTTTTCACCTCGTTGCTTCGGTGGGGTCTCCTCGTGAATCTTCTATGGAGACGCCGTGGTCCTATGTAGGTAATGAAGAAGAAGATGAAGAAGAGGTGGGGGTGGAAAAGGGTCCCCCGTCTGCTTCCTCTTCCCGGAACGGGGACCGCCTCGTAGGCTAATTAATTACAGTACAATAGTTTGGCCCCTTCTGGATTTTGCCCCCCCCTCCCAAACTCATCTCCTAAACCGGGTATTACGCTGTGGTGTAATATGCAATTCATGTTCCGGCCCAGGCCCAGGCCCACGATGCACCCCATCTTGTATCTGCTTCACTCCCGTTACCGAACCGGCAAAGGACCCGTCTCCACCTGTATCAGCGGACCCGGCCTCCGTAGAGGAGTCGACCGTGTATGTTTTTGATCGATGAGTGCAACAGGGGGGGGGGGAGGCAAAAGACGTGCGGGCGCGCCGAGTCGAGAGGACGACATTGGGGGGGCCTGTGACGACATCATGTATTGGAGTTGTGGAACGACCTTGCTTCGCGTTGGGCCGTCGAGATCTCGTCAGAGAGGCGGGATCGCGGCATCGCGACGGACAAGAGAGAGAGAGAGAGGCCATGGCGTGTCGTTGAGGGTTGGTCCGTGGCTCATCCGGACCGACGAGGGCATCCCGTCCAAAAGGTTGGGAAACGTCAGTACATCTCTCTCTCTCTCCCTCCCCATCCAGGCACCGCGCCGATGCATGAGCCCGATCCGATCTCATGCAAAAAAAAATTTGAGACCGAAACGGTCCGGTAGAAACGGATAGAAAAAGCGAAGCCCCCAATTGACACCACACTACATGGTACACTTACTCTGTACGATGTACACTACAACTGTTTGTCTGTCCATGGCCCCCCGGGTCTGGTGTTTCTGCAGGGACATGCACCGCTCGCTGGTGGACGTCGGACTGATTGACGGGCCTAACGAGGACCGTTGGCCCGAGAAAAACATACTGATGTACCCTCCTCCCATGCCACATTGGGTCTCGCATACTGCGTAACAATGTACACTTACCTCTTCTACCTACGTGTGTGAACTGAACCGACTTTGAGCCAAGAACGGCCGACGGCACGCAGGTTCCGTGTCCATCACCCTTCTCCTTTCCCCCCCCCGAGGCTGACCATGACACCGGCCGTTGATGCTAACCTGCATCGGGCAGTCGGACGGAAAGCATGCTGCCTCCCAGCTCCCATCGCTGGCCCCCGTCACCAAATTTGTTTGTCGTTTCCTTTCAATCTTTTTTTGGTTGACTTTTTCCAAACACTGTGGATGAACCCGGGCTTACGGTACCTGCACTTTTCCATCAACCCTACATACAACCTATATCCTTGACCCTCCCTTGTTTCCGTCCTTCGTGGCAACATGGCCGTCGACCCAGACGGACCGCGTGAGAGGTGCCACTCACCTCATGTCATGGGCCTGCAGATGCCAATGTTTGAGGCGGACGAAAGCACTTTGGCCCCATCTCCGTCCCTCCTCCCCCCTCCCTCCTCTCCCCTCCTCCGTATCTTTTTTTTTTATTTGTTTGTCCCGTTCCTGTCAGACCAAATAACAAGCCGCATGATTAGCCTCCTTGCCCCCCTCCTCCCTTCGTCCCCGATACTACCAAGTCACCTAGTACGTAGCGTACCTAAACCTACATAGTACGCTTTCTCAGCTGCACCTCGAGACGGCCGAGTGGTGCAAGCTGCATGGACGGTGGAGACATTTGGGCCTCAAGGAAACAAGGAAGGGGAAGAAAAAAAAAAAGAAGAAGAAGCCATTACGCGTTACACCCGTAGTTAACCCGACCACCACGGTCCACAGACGGACGGGACAAAGGCCCACGCCGAGAGCTTGAAGAGCGTCCGTGTTTCCACTCGAGGCCGTCGACGTTGATGGCGGCTCCATGACCCCCCACCACAACGTCTCCCGCTGCCCGTCCTTGTTGGTTGATACTTTGTACTATGTAAGTGTAGCTAATATGTAGCATACGATGTAATACTGAGGTACATAGTCCAGGCGGTCCCTCTTAAGGTCGCACAGGTACACAATAATACTCTAACACCGTTGGAAAAACACAGTAAAAGTATCATGCCCAATACTTCAACACAATAATAGAGTTTCTAGATAGAACATACGATGTAATACCTAACCCGCCGGTGCATGGGCCGCGTGGATACTGTATTAGTGTGTGAGGTGAGTGGCCCCCCCGGTTAGATGACGATCAAATGTGCCATCTGGGTCAAGTCGGCTAGGCACGCATACATACACTACCTAGTTAGGCCGCAGGCCATGTTCGTGGAAAAAACCCAGAAACGTTTTTTTTTTTTTTAAAGCATACCCGACACCCGTTGCAAAACCTCAATAGTGAAAACCACGGCGGCAATACCGACGGGACCGCCAGGCTCAGAAGCTTGCCGTGCCGGCCTAGCTTTCCTCTCGACTCGAGTCGCTCCTCGCAAAAAAAAAAAAAAGAAGAAGAAAAGGCAAGTACACGGTACCAGGATTCATCCCGAATCACATCTGATCCCATCGATTGAATGGTGGTCCTTGCTCGTGAGAGTGGTCGGCCCATTTCGGGTCGCGATCCAAGAACCTGCGACCGAGTCCCCCCCCCCTCCCATGTCGATGGAGGAAGTGATCGCCATCAACTGCACGCGCTGGACCGCCCGTACAAGACCCCCCCACCACCGTCTTGGCCATTTTAGACCCAGAGGTGGTGCCATCAGTTGGTTGACTTGGGCAGATGCGACGAATAGGGGGGAGCCGAGCAATGGCAATGGGAAGACCAGAGCCGGGAAGACCAGATTAATATAGCACACCACACTCCCAGTCTACATGGTACCTGTAGAGACAGCAAGGGGTCCTTTACGGTAACTAATGTGCTTGGCATCGTCGATTCTTGCCAAGTTCCCAAGGAAGGCGTTTCGAGACATGCTCTGTCCAAAAGCAACGCTCTGCTACATAGTATGGACACATCGTACATACACTACATAGCTCACTCGATAATGGGGTGTGTCGCAGGGGAGGTAGGGGGGGGGGGTTTATCAGGCCATCAAAACGACAAGCCATGCCAGCAGACGGCGGCAGGGTTGTGCAACTCGGGGCGATCGAGAGATGGAATCGAACGCCCGCATAGGTAGCCGTGGTCAAGGAAACTGGTAGTCTACGATGTATGTAATAGTGTACTAGTGTACTACATACGTACCCGTACTCTGGCTTCGCCTCGAGTGCTGTGCTGGGCTGCATTGACGGGTGTCGGCCACCGCCGCCAAGAGGCCCCTTCACGTCGGTAGCAGGCACGGGCTTGACACACACACACACACACACACACACACACACACACGGCGCATATGCTAGACGGGCGTCGTCGACAATACATCTGCAATGGCTCGCCAATCCTTTTTGGCCAGCCTAGGTTTGAGGATGCCATGTACACCAAGGCTTGCCGCATTAGGGTCTCAAACTACGGCGTCCAAGTCGAGCCGAAAAGGAAGCATGCAGAGACAGGCAGACATGCAGCTCTCAAGTGCCAAGTGGCCAATGGGGGCCGCCAAAGGCGCCCTGCATCTCTCAATGGGCCCATGCCCTCGATTAAGCCAGGAGCTTGACCAGCGTCGTCGCATGTGTCAGTCACTTCCGTCGTGCGTGCTGAGCACGTCGCGGCGGTTCAGGGCAGGCAGGCAGTGCCGAAGGGCGGTGTTTCGTCAAGGAGTGCTCTAGCGGCGGCGAGAGGCGGCGAGGAGCAGCTGGCTCCCTCCCGCATCTTGCACGGCGCTTCTAGACTTTTTTTTTTGCCCTTCTACTTTTATGCCACCAGGCCTTCTTATCCACGTCTTGCCGCCCTCGGTAGGTTTAGTGGGTGGTAAAAATTGCAAGATATGATTTCCCGTTCGTCATCGTCAGTGTTGTGGCAGATGAAGAAAGACGGGACGAGCCTGCTTCCACACGCGTGCTCTTTGTTGTGTCGCAAAGTGCCGGGGCGTTGTAGGTTCGCGGATGCAGCAGCCCCTGGAGAAACGTCAAGAGAGAGAGAGAGAGAGAGAGAGAGAGAGGTCTGGACTTGGGTCTGTTCAGTCTCCGCGCCATCCACACGGGTAGGTCATCGACCACGATCTGGTCCCAGCCGCGGTCCTGTCTTGTTCGTCATGGCACGAAAGCGGGTTGTGCGTGGCAGCGTGGTTTATGGCTCGCAGACCTGGTCCTTGGGTACGTGGGTGTTAGTCGCCGCCAACGCCGCCACCACCACAAGACGCCTAGCGAATTGAATATGCCGAATGCGTAGCCGGATGGTCGAGGTGGATAAGAGCGGGAATTGGTGGGAACGCATGGCACGTTGGTGTACTGGGTATGTACACTACATACTACGTACGTACTCGTAGGTACTAGTAGTGAGTTGGGCTCAATGTACATGGATCAATGACGGCCTGCGACTGTTGGCCGTCAACCCGATAAAGACTGCGGCAGGCATCGAGTTGGGGCTCTCCACACTAGGCATGCGTAGGTAACTTGGGTGACGGGATAGATGGATAGCCTGTCGTTGCCACCGAACAGCTGCGATGATGTCTCCGGCCGGGTTGGGCCGTCGCTGTCCTGTTGCGTGTTTGCATCCGTGTGCCGTAAAAGTGTTGAATGCGTGCAAGGGGAAAAAGGTAGTGTGTGTGTATCTGGTTCCCAAAAATGTACTTGTACTGTAAGTCATGGGCGGCCAAAGGAGTTCAGCGTCCGGACGGGACGTGAAGACATGGGGGAGGCAGCCGAGGCGTGCAGTGAAGATAGCATAAGTCGATCCAAGAGAGGAATGTTGTTTCTGGCGTGCAAAGGGTCCGATTTTGTCAGTACTTTGCGTGCCTGCGCATGTACGCAGTACCGATTGTGTGTACTGCGTATACCACGTATGTGTGCCTTGACGGCAGCAGCGAAAATCGACACTTGACTCGGGCCGTATTTCCCAGTTGGGTGTCTTGGGTCTCTCCTTGTCGCCGTTTCCCAAGCCAAGGCAAGCGAAAAGTGAAAGAAGCAACAGTGGAATGGGTATGTGTCGGCCGTGCCATCCATGTATCCGTACAGATACGTAACGTGGGAAGGCTCGAGGCAAGTCAAGTCAAGTCGAGACGGGAGAAACAACGCAAAGATGAGAGGGTCGCCAAAATAGAAATAAAATATACGAATAAAACAGGTACGTGCCCCCGTCGCCGGCGCATGTCACGAAAAGAAGGGAGAGGCTCCATCGGGCCAATGACGAGTTGCAGATTACGGCGCGATAAGGTAAGGTACCTGGCCGGAAGTCTCTTTCTCTCTCTCTCTCTCTCTTTCTCTTTCTCCGTTGCTGCCGTCCTTGTCCCTGCGGTCCCACTCTGAGTACGTACCTTATCTGCCTAAGCGATGGATAGGAAGGTAGGCACCTAGGTAGGTAGGTGGACGCCAGCCAGTACGTACCTTTGACGATGTTTTGCTCATTTCTACAGTACCTGAGTACCTACCTGGGTGACGGGTACGTACCTGCGCCTCTCCCTCGACATCACCGCAAGACGGTAGGCAGTTGTGGTAGGGCACCGCAGAAGATCGCTCCACCAGCCCACTGCTCTGCCGTTTTGCTTGGGCCTGGTCAAGACACCACAACAGGGTTGCGAGCTGTCTCTTTTTTTTTTTTTTTGTTCTTGCGGCGATTGCAAGGCCCTTGGGCCCCAACGCTTCAGAAACCGGAGCATAGTATCCATACATTTTCCACCTACGGCAGGTCTGAGGTAAATAAGACGGGGCGGCATGCGACAGTACCAGCATGAACTTGGAAGCATGTGCGACTGCCGGGATCCATCCGTCGTGCCTGGTTCCAAGTTCCAACTATCATTTTCCTGTTTTCTCGACGGCTTCGATCAAGGTGATGGAGATGGAGAGAGTTGATTGAGGAGGGGGGAGGTGAAGGGGAGCCATGGACGGAGCAAGGAACACGAAACGTTGAAAACAGCATTGCGGTTGCAACATGGGCTCATCGCCTGCAGGAAAAGCACGGCAGTCGCAGATTGACGGTTGCTGCAGCAGCAGCAGCAGCAGCAGCCGCCGCCGCCGCTGCTATAATCCTAAAAGACTGTGTGTATGGGAATGTCGAATGCCATGTGTTTTGCTGGTTGGCGGCTGCGACGCACCCTTTTCCTCGCTTTGGATCACTCGTCGCACGTGGGTGTCGTTTGGTCGAGCCGAAGCAAACCTCTCGGTTTTTGGACCCAGCTGCTTAGACTTTTCCCTCTTACTGCGCAATGCCACGCGACATGCGGCATCTGTGTGAGGTACGTAGCTGGATGAGGCTTCCGATGCCAGCCTACCTACCCAGGTACAGGTAGGTAGACACTACTACGTAAGTACGCAGCATGTACTTACCAGTGATGATGAGAATCATAAGACAAGCAACTGATTGCTCGCTTCGGGACGGAAACGAGGACGACTGACCCCTAGGAGCACCATGGACAGACACACACAGACTGGGCAGAAATCAGACATTGCTGCATGGAGTCTGCATCATAAGGTCACTCTGCTGGGTGGCATCGGGGAGATGGAATGCGAGGTTTGTTGTTATTTCCCGCCTCTGGTTTATCCGCCGTCAACGCATTGGACAGTCATGTGCCGCGCCTGTTCGTTCCCAAACGCGGGAGGGAACAGCATTCATCTATTCGATCGAATGGATAGATGTACTTGTGAGCCCCCAACAACTCGGATGGGCCTCAAAGTGAGATGCTCCCAGGTGCCGGGCCACCAAGGGAACAACCCAGAGAGAGGGAGGGAACTCAACAACAGGCCCGTCGGTACTTTGGACGCCGGGTAGTAGCGAACGTGCCTTCCTTCCCATCTTGACATGTACGTACCTATCTTATGCCTTACTGAGTGGTAGGATCTCTCAACTACTGCCAGGTTTACCTAACATCCCGTCGCCCGTGGACCGACCTGCACGTCCCCTTGCGGTGCCGGTACTCTGTAGATAAGAGATAAGAGACGTACAGGTAGCGTCCAGTTGGAGTCTCGGGCGCCAAGCCTGTGAGGATAGTCCACTCAGCTCACACCGACACGACACGACACGACATGACGCCAGCCTCAATGCAGCAAGGGAACCACATTAGATAGCAGGTAGCTGCGGTCTTTATCGGGCCCAATCAAGAGGCAGACGCAGGTTGCAGATACTATGGCTCTTCCCCCTGTGCAATGTGCGATGCGCTTACATCATTAGGAAAGTGTACGTACCGCATGCGGGCCCCTCACCCTGACCCTTTTTTTTTTTTTTTTTTTTTTCTCTCTCTCTCTCTCTCTCTCTCTTCCCTCCCCCTCCCTTCCGATGGCCTCATGCCATCTCGTCTCAATCCTTGGCCTTGGCTGTGTGAGAAAGCAGGAAGAGTAAGAGAACGAGGAAGAGAGGGGATGAGGAGATGGATGGGGGAATAACCAGAGGAATACGAAGACGAGGAAGAATGAGAAGAACAAGAAGAAGAAGAAGAAGAGGAGGAGGAGGAGGAAGAGGATACAATCCACTTCGCTCTTGGCCGCCCACCTCATCCCCATCAGAGGTGCATCCATCATCCTCGTCCCTTCCCTGTCCTGTCCTGCGTCTTGACCTCGCTCCCGCCGCCGACTTGTTACCTACTACTGCACTAAGCGTGTGAATGCATACGTAGTACATGCTTGCACGCACTTCGCTCTAGGTAGCAAATAATAATACCCTCGGTAGTATTATCATTTGTCTTGTTATTAATTTCTCAGTACCCGTTGTTTCCTTGCATGCTACTCAGCCTTCTAGCTACTATAACGCCTTCACATGCATTTTTCCGATTCCATTACGTGCCAGACAGAGCACACTTTGAGAAGAAGCGGTAACAGTGAAGCAATGAGTGAGTTTGGTGGGAATACATTCAATTCTCACACTCGGAGGATATCATAGGCCCAAGAGCAGCAGCAATAGGTACTGCGTAGAGCCAAGCGGCTGGCCAGCCGGCCCAGGGTGTCAGATCAGACCCTTTTCCGCGCGCGCGCACACCCACACCACACACCAGCCAGTAAGTCAGTCAGCCGGCTAGTCTCTCTCTCTCTCTCTCACTCTCACTCTCACACATACACACACTCTCTCTCTCACTCTCTCACTCTTCCACACATACTCCCTCTCTCTCTGGCTTGGCACTACCTGAAAACCCTCGTACTGTGCGCTATTGCCCCCCCCCCCCCCCTCTCCCCTAGCTCCCCTCCTCTTCCCATTCCCCTCCCGATTCCCAACCTTGCCTGGCACACCTCGCACCCCATTTACTTACCCACCACCCACCACCCACCATCATTGATCCACACCTACTGCCCACATATACACACCCACCCACCCCATCCACACACACTCACACACACACCAAAAAAGACTGAGATCCCTCGTCTTGTCGCTCCCCTCGTCTTTTAGTCCCATCACCCCCGGAAGTACCTGGTGCTTGCCAACATTCAAACCTCCTGGGTCCAAGTCTCCCATCCTTCTCCCTCGTCCTTTTTTGACTTCACATCGCCTCGCCAATAACTCATCTTGCCGTCAGTTACCACCGTCTTTCGCCTCCACGAGTTTTGCGTTTTCTTCTGCCAGCACCCACTCTATTTCTTCCGACGACCACGCCCACGACCACGACCAACGACTAGTTCTACGCACAACCACATTACAACCACTTCGCCAACCGTCAACTAATCCGCCTCCTCGGTACCCGTCACCGCACCATTCCGCTTCACGTCCAAACCTTCGCTCCCTTGGCCTACTTCCGCCGCTTCTTTCGTCCTGCTCGACCCTCCGACGCCCTCTTCGCCCGTTGCTTTCTCCCATCTTTCTTTCACAGTCCACATTTGCTCGCGCCGCACTATCATGACTACCTAGGTTTCGATCCATCGCCGTTTCTCTCTTCTTCGGCCGCCGTGCGAGCCTCGTCGCCACGCCCTATCAACCGCCTCAGCATGTCGAATCGCCGATTGACATTTCCCCCCATCAGTCCATCCTCGGCCTTTCCACGCAAACCATGGAACCACAATACCCTCCTTATCAGAGGAATCATCCCCACCCTCACCTACAGTCTCTCGCCCAGCCCACTCCAAACGCCCTGCCTTTGAGGTCTTCCGCTAGCACTCCCATGACCTCGCCCGGTCTGTTCAGCCCCTCGAGCCCGCGTCCGAAAATGAACTTCCCGGTTCACTCGTCCTCCGACTCAAACACCCCCAACGTCGAGACGAGCAGCCCCTACCTACACCCGCTGCACAACCACAAAGTCAGAGAGTGAGTCCTCCTTCCTATTCCTCTCCATTGCGCTGTTTCGCTTCTGCTCGCGCTGTCTACCCCTCCGGACGTGCTGTCTCCGTCGACTCGCCCCCCTTGGCCACGCTTGGACACTCTTCTACCGACAGGGGGGGACGGTTGATCGTGGACCCCGCGACCGGGGGAAGTGTCATTTGATAAGCTAACCGTCATGACACGATAGGACACACAAAGCCTTGATCGATTCCGACAGCATCACCGGTCGCAAACTCATCAACCAGTATGAGGTCATTGAAGAAATCGGCAGGGGCATGCACGGAAAGGTCAAACTCGCCCGAAACCTCGAGACTGGCGAAAACGTGGCCATCAAGATCATTCCGCGCTACTCCAAGAAGCGTCGACTCGGCAAGGTCATGGCCATGTCCCCCCAGGAAAAGACGATGCGGGAGATTGCCATCCTCAAAAAGATGAGACACCCCAACGTCGTGTCGCTGCTCGAGATCATCGACGACCCCGAGTTGAAGAAGATATATTTGATTCTCGAACACGTCGAGCTGGGCGAGGTTGTTTGGAGGAAGAAGGGTCTCCCACACATCTGCCATTACGAGCGTCGCCGTATCGAGAGGGAAGCCCGCGGCGAACCGCCCACACCCGAAGAAGAGCAGTATAACCTGATCATGGATAGGCGCTTGGCTCTGAGGGAGCTGAAGCGTGCCAAGATGTCCCGGGCCAACATGGGGGCGCACGACTTCTGGAGCATCGAACACGGCGCCTTCGATGAAGCTAGTTACGGCTCACAGTCACGCGTCCCATCCAGAGACGACTTGGGCAACTTGAATCACGTTCCAGGCGAATCCTCCCAGCCCAGCTCCCTCCAGGCTTCGCGAGCCACGTCGAGAGCACCGTCACGGTCGCAGTCGGTCAAATCGATTAGAGATGCCGCCAGCTACGACCAGGAAGCCATCGAGACCGACGACATGGAAACGCCAGGCGCCCTGCGAAGCAACCCCGGTTCGGCGACTGCTCTGGATGGAACCATGTACGGCGCCTACATTGAAGACGCCGTAATGCGCGGCCGGTCGCCGAGCATGGCCGATTCCATCATCTCGCACATGTCCTCGGTCGACTGGAATTCGCGGATGCACGACCCCTTTGCTGAAGACTTCTCCTACGTTCCTTGCTTCACCATCGAACAGGCGAGGACCACTTTCCGAGACACTGTCTTGGGCCTGGAGTACCTGCACTACCAAGGCGTCGTGCACAGAGACATCAAGCCCGCCAACTTGCTCTGGACGAGAGACCATCGGGTCAAGATTTCCGACTTTGGTGTCTCGTACTTTGGCCGCCCCATTCGCGATGGTGAACCCGACGATGAGACAGTTTCGGAATCGGAAGCCCAAGACTTTGACGACGATCTAGAGCTGGCCAAGACTGTCGGCACACCCGCCTTTTTCGCACCTGAGCTGTGCTACACCGACGCCGATCGCATGGAACAGCCAAAAATCTCCGAAATGATTGACATTTGGTCGTTGGGTGTCACGCTGTATTGCCTCATCTACGCTAGGATCCCTTTCCAGGCCGAAGACGAATGGCAAATGTTCCGCAAGATCGCGACCGAAGAAGTCTTCATCCCGCGGAAACGCCTCAAGCCGGTGGACCCGTCCACACCTCCCAACTCGGAGTCGCTCTTCAAGCGTCATAACGTGCCGCCCTACAGAGACGACAACGAGCTGGCTTACGAGGATATCGACAACCTCCTCTACGATCTCCTGCGCCAGATGTTCACCAAGAACCCGGAGAAACGAATCCGTCTCCGGGATATCAAGAGACACCCGTGGGTCGTCCAGGGCATCCCGAACCCCATCGCCTGGATCGACGACACCGACCCTGCGCGACCGTCCCAGGGCAGGCGCGTGCAGGTCAACGACAAGGAGACTGCTCACGCCGTCGTCCCCATCGCCTTTCTGGAGCGGGCGCGATCCACAGTAAAGAAGGCCGTTGGAAAGTTGATGCACCCTTTAGGCGATCGGAGCGATAGTCGGTCTCGGCGCCGCGCTGCCAGCAGCGCCGCCAGCTCGGCTGGAGACAGCATGTCCAACGTGCCTCTTACACTACACTCGCGAGAAGCCCGTCGAAAGAGCTTGAAGAGCGACGACTACTTTTCCAACGTCAGGGACTTTGCCTTGAACTCGGAGCATCCATTGGTCCACAGCCAGACCGCCTCACCGTACGAGTTCCCGTACGATCCTCTTGCTACCGCCATTGCCCAGCCTGCAGGAACCGCCCTGCTGCATGCCCTGCAGCACGGCAGCGACTCGAGAACGAACAGCGGTACGGCGTCGCCGTCGGATCAGTCCACGCTCCCCGGGAATCCCGCACTATGGAGGCCGTACCGATATTCTCAGAGCCCCTCAAACGGCAACAGCTTTCTGACTCTGACGGCGAACCTGCCAGAGGTGAAGATGGTGCCTCCGACCCCCCTTGTGGACAAGACGCTTGCCGACCCGCTCAGGGACATGCGACAGACGCGCGGATACGACGCCCTCACAGAGGAGGCCTTGCGAGCGCGCTCGGCCGAACGCGGAGTCTTTGGAGAACAAGACAAGCGCGCCCTCGCACAAGTGAGCGTGACGGCCGCCAGCGTCCCTGGCACCCTGCACCGGAAGTCCAGCATCCCTGGCAGACCCCGGGCTATGCGATCCGTCGACCTGGGGAAAGCGAAGCAGCAGGTCAGCAACGGCTTGGCTTCGCCGCTCTTTTTTTCTGCGCGATCCGTCACCGGGTATCAGCACGGCCAACCCCAGTCGGACTCCAACATTTACGAGAATCAGAGAGGCACTGCCGATCTGGACGAGAGACCCCAGACGGCCCACAGGGTCGAGAGCGTCCGCGACGTGCCGGAGGCTAGAACGCCGCCCCCCCGAAAGTACAACACGTCAACGCCCGAATCGTTTGCGCGCGCGCGGGACGAGCTGCACCGCAAGCACATTGAGGATTACCAGCTCCAGGTCGCCCAGCAGTATCTGGATGATGCTAGATCGGACATTGCGGTCGTAGACCCGACAGACGTCCCCTGTCCTGTCTCGCCCGACGACGAGCTGTTCGGCACGCCGCCGCCTCCCTCCCGTGAAGACACGATGGAGACAAGGCAGTCCTCGCGCCCCTCCACCAGCGGGCTGGCTTCTCCCTTGACAAGCCCCAGCGACATGAACAGTCCCATCTCGTCCACCACCCATCCGTCCAAGGACGAGATGCTCGCCTTCCAATCAGACCCTTCTCTGCCTGCCCTCCTGAGCGGTTCAAGCTCGGTTTCGGCCGACCTTGACGCCGAGCCCGTGGAGCCTGGCGTTCCTGGTACTACTAACAGGACATTGCCTCCGCTGGAGACGACCGACTCGCTTACGCCTCCGGCCCTTGTCAAGGAGCCGATGGCCGGGTTTCCTCTGGAGCAGTACGAGCAGCAGGAGCGGTTCGAGAAACACAACGCTTCGTTCGATTCTGGCTCGATACCCCTGCGGATCACGGCCAGCCCTGTCTACAAGACGGCGCCTTCGGTTCATCGCACTCCCGAGCTCAACGCGCAACGGGACGAGGAGGACGACGATAGCGACAGCGACGATGGGTTGTTGATGGCAAAGTCAAAGAAGAAGAAGTCGACAAACGCCCATGTCGAACGAGTTCCCTTTGGAGCGAGGCGGCGCGACACAAACGTCAGCATTGCCAGCACTGAGACGGCCAAGAAGGTTGTCATCCACGGAGAAGAGGTCATCACTTACGTTGATTGAATGCCGTGCATTTGCACGAGTATATTGTCACAAACCCAACTCCAAGTACACATTTTCAAACTGTATACTGGCTTCCTGGTATAGCATTCATATATTCAACCGAAACACTCTGGAGCTTTCCCGACCACAGTCCCTCCACCCCTCTCCGGCTTTTTCGACTTTCGTCTTGTTTCTTGTTTCAAGCATACCCAAGAGAACAGCATGCAATCAGATTGCACACGTTGTCGTGCGCTGCCTTGCCTTGTGGACATTTCTTCAAGCGCGTTTCGTTCACCTATAGAGAAGGACCTTGCTTAGTCGGCATCAAGGATTACCAACAGGAGCATAGTAGGCCAAGCTTGAGCGTGCCTCTTTTGGTGGAAACGTGTGCGGATCATTTTTGTATGTGCCTCCTGAAGAAGCCAGCCAACGGTGACCGTGTCATTTTCTGCATCTCAGCGGCCGAGAGCTTTCGTTTGCACACTTTTCTAGTATTGAAGACTCGTGCCTCCTCACCATGCGAACTGCGAGAGATCCATCTGAGAAGAATGAGACGACGTACACGCGGACACGAATAGGGGCGGATGGATTGGGGAACTTGGCCGGCGAGCCAGGATGCCCGGTGGAATTGCTTCACGAGAGGACGAAATGGCCGGTGGGCCAGATGGATGATGATGCGGGAGTAAGGGGTCGAGGACAAGGCCTTGACAGAAAAACTTTTTTCACCTCGCCTGATGTTTCATTTGTCTCGACACTGGGAAACGGGGAGCAGCGGGGAAACGGGGGACGGTCATGGTGTGTCACCCCAAGAGGTCTGTCACTTTCAAGCATCAAGAGCGAGGTTTCGGGAGGGCTTTCTGTTTTGTAATGGTGGATGAGAGTCATTTTGTCATACTCCTGGAGCGACGGCGCTTGTTCTTTGGTGCTTCCTGAAGCGAAGAGGGGGAGAGGGGGAGAGAGAGTCGTCTTTTTTTTCTTCTTCTTTTTCCCCCAGCATCATTTCTGCATGTGAATCCTCCCCCCTCCTCCCCCCCATTACCCGCCCAAATCAGCGACGGTTGAGGAGAATGAGAAAGACGGAAGGCGGCAACGTTTGTCTGCGAAATAGAGAGAGCACGAGACAATACCACACACATGTTGCATGATATAAAACCTTGCCTTGCTATGCCCCTGCAACTGACCCGTGATATGGCAAATAACCTGTCGTATGCTGCTGCTGCTGCTGCGGCGGCGGCGGCGCGCCGCATCCACGCCCTGCCGGACTCCCAAGTCGGTCCGGTGCTTGACCGTTCCTTCAAACGAGACAACACATACATGATTCTGCATCCCTTGCCCGCCACTTCTCATCCATTGATTTCGAGCCACGCACCCCTACGCATACCCACCCCCCCCTTTCCCACGTCGTCGCCGCGCCCCCGACACGACCGTGAGGAGTATTGGGATGGGGATGGGGCTAAGGGGGGTGGGAAAGCCGATGCTGGAAACAGACAAGATGAACAGAATCAAAACATAAAGGGAAAAAACAAAAGGGAAACACAAAACAACAATCATGGTGTTTTTTTTATTTCCCTCATTCTAACAGGGTTGCTTTGGACCAAGCACTTGACGCCCCCCTCCCTGACGAAGCTGGCATTAATTACGCCATGCAAACAACTAGCTCATGCTCCCCTCCTAGTCATCGCCGTCATATTCGCCACTACGGCCATGCCTAATCGTCGACGAGGGCCGAGACGAAGGGCCGGTCTTCCTTTCCGTCGATCCCGTCCTGCCCGAGACCCCTCTCCTGCTAGCTAGCCAGTACAGCCAGCCCTGCCGGCGATCGGCCTTGCTTGGCCAACATCACCAACCCCCGCATCCCCCATGTCGCTTACGCCGTATCGGCACTGGGCGGCCCCATGACGCCACGGCCGAACCACTCGGCAATTGTGGAGAAGCGGTCGTCGCTGCGCTCCAGCTCGGCCTTGAACAGCTCGTGCTTGCCGGCCGTCTCCATCTGCGTCTTGCGCAGCGCGCGGATCGTCGCGTTGTCGTTGGCGCACTGCGGGCACTCGCCCTCGGTGCGCAGGCACCGCTGGTGGAAGCTGTGCTTGCAGAGGAAGTGCACCGCCGGCAGGTCGAGCGGTGCCGTGCAGACGGCGCACCGCGTCGACTGGAACACGGCCGGCTTGGACCCGAGGTCGGCGAGCTCTGCCCGCTTCTGCTCCGTCTCGCTGCGGAACGCCGAGATGCGCCGCCTGTTGGCCGCGATCTCCTTGCGCTCGCGTTCGATCGTCTCGTGGAGGTAGGGCTTGATCATGCCCATGGTCGCCACGCCGCCCGACGAGCCCGACTGGCCGACGAGGGTCTGCACGACCTGCAGCGGCGCCATGAGGCCGTCCCTGTCGATTTTGTTGAGGACGGCGGAAAGCTCCGCCGAACCGGCCTCCTCCAGTATCCGCGGGTCCGACGTGAGGTACGCCAGGGCGGCTGGGTATAGTTGTGGCTCCTCGGGCCCGTATTTGCGGAGGGCCTTGATGGCCCCGCGGGTGTTTTTGGCCGACGTGTACGAGCGGAAGATGTCAAAGAGAAGGCCGGACTGCTCCTTGACCAGCGTCGTGCCGTCCTTGAAGTCAGACAGGTGCGATAAGAGGAGGACATTGGAGCTCTCCATGGGAATGTCCTCGCCCTCGATGAGCTTCTTGGCCTTGTTTTCCCACTCCTCCCGGTGCTGCTCCCCCTTCTTCTCGTTCGATTTGTGCAGATACATCTCGAACAGTGTGGTATACAGATCTGTCCTATCGCTCTCCTTCAGGCCCTTCTCCTCCAGACACGCCTCCAGGAAAATGATGAACTCATCCGGGTGATCTATAAACGACGAGAAGGCCGTCCTTGGAGGCGGCGGTGTGTATTTTGGTACGGGAACGTCGTCGGGGTTGAAGACGAACTGACCGTCGCCATTGATAGCCGCGGTTCCATTGTCTGGTGTCCCGGGACCTTGAAGAGAGGCCGCGTTCATATACGGCAACGGCAGAAAGTGAGAGAGGTTCTGAACCGCGTTTGCTGCACCGGCGACCATGCCGCCACCTGCGACAGTCTCTCCGTTGTCCTCAATCGGGACGAGATGCAACCTCGGTCGGTACTTGCCTGTGTAGTAATCGACAAACACTGTCGTCGCATCTTTCGGGCAGTTTTCGATAAGGACTCGCGCGTATTTCTTGAGACAAGGATACGCCTGGGGAGGATTCAGATTCTTTTCAACCAGTCAACGCGTGGAGCGCAGTGTACTCACCACCTCGGGGTCTTGATGCCAAATGAAATCAAGCGCCTCGTTGTACGATTTCGAATTCTCAATCAGGATGTCCACCACCAGGTCAATTTCACCGTGCTTCTTGGCGAGATAGGCTGCTTGATCGTAGTAGCCTCCTTGCCTGCACATTGAAATTGCGGTTTCCAGATCAAATTTCAAATCGCCAGGTGACTTGATGAACGCTTCCAACTTGTCAATGTCCTTGAGCTTGGCATAGCAGTTGAGGAGAAGCGTCGTGTGATCAGATGTCGCCCTGCGGTGCTCGTGCAGTTGTTCCAGATACTGGATAAGGTTGTGTATCCGTTGGGTGTCCAAGAACTGCGCATGTCAGTCGGTCTTTGCTATTTTGATAACTCTCCGCTGGTAAACGTTACCTTCCTGATGACCTGCGATGGCTCTGTCGTATCAATCGCCTTGATGTACTGAACCATGGCCCCGTCGTAATCGGCCTTTTGGTAGAGGTGATCACCAAAGCGCCGGAATATTCCGCTCTGCTGCGTGGCATCCAGCCCCGACTTTTGCGCCAGCTCGATGGCCAAGGGAAACATATTACGCTGGTACAGCATCTCTAGCCGTTGTTGCAACGACTTTTCGTGATAGCGGGTGACCTTGCCGTCTTGTGTAAGGATGAATAGATCGCCCCAGATCTGGAAGATGGCTTTGAATGGGGAAATCAGAGACTGCGTGTGTCCCAAAACTCGGAGATCCGGCTCCAGAAGAACAAATGTGGATGCGTTGAAGAGGGCGTCCGCCGCACCGCCGCCGAAGCGACGGCGCATATCAGTCGGCTTGTCTGTCGTGGAGGACGAAGGCGGGCATATCAGGGCGACGTAGTCTTGGTAGATGGACACCAAGCGCTTGGCCGATTCGTACGCGCGTGGCGCTCCCCTGCCTTCCAACGTGTAGGTATAAATGGCATCTTGTCTGGCCACGACCACATCGCCAGTCTTCTTGTCCACCGTCATACAGTCAACATGACATCCCATGTCCTCGACGGTCTTTGGTGGGGAGCTGTGGCCCCTCTTGGAGATGCTCAACTTTAGGATCCGGGCTGTTGTCGAGATGAACAAGGTCGTGAGACCCTGGGAGTCGGTCATCAACTCGACGCCGGTAATCGGTTCCTCGGATTCGTGCACGGTTCTTTGCCTGGTTCCCAAATCGTTGACCAAGTCGCCTCGGATCAGAGTTACGGTACCGTTGGCAAAGCCGACGGCGACTTGACTTAGGTTGTCGAGAACGTCGATGGCCGAGATCTGCATCGCCAACGAGTCAGCATGTGCTTTTGAACACACTCGATTTCCGAGAAATCCTCTTACGGGAAACTGCTTCTTGCCGTTGCTGATCTGCAGGGTGCTCAGGCAGGTCGGCATGTTCGTCTTCTTGACCAGCTTGTCTAGAGCCCAGATCTTTAGCACCGGCTCGCTACTGAGTTCCTCCTACGCCGACATCAGTTCATCGCGAATTCGCCACAACCTGCGAGTCCACCTACGGCGACCGTGACCAATAGGCTCGTCCCTTCAATCTGGCGCATGTGCGTAATCGTTCCAAAGTCATGGGCCTGGAAGCTCTTCACCACCTTCCAGCTCGCCCCGACAATGCGGACGTATCCATCGTAGCTGCCGAGAAACAGACTGTCCGATCCGGAGCATACGCTGGCGATCTCGTTGCTTTCGAAAAAGAGACGGGTCTCGTCGTCGGCGAGTCGCACCTGGCTGACGTCGAAGAAGTCGAATGCCTTCCACTGTAGCGGACCACGGTCAGTACGAGAGTCGTCCAACGGCAAGCGCTGGCCGAAGGGGGAGGGGAGGCAAAACCGCATACGTACCTGAAAAGCCATGGCTACATCTCCTGGCGGCAGCAAGTCGTAGGGAGGGGGGCGCGTTCGGCGACGGAGTGCGCAGCGATGTCGTGGTTGTTTGATTGACGTCGGTGCGTCGCGCTCCAATGACGCCGCTGTGGGGAGCTTTGGAGCTGTCGTCGCTATTGCTGCCACTGATGTTGGACCGATACCCATGCTGCAGTCATTCGCCACAGTGGCGTAGATGGGCACCAGCCACACACCCTTCTCCGACTGATTACGGAAAGCCCCTGACATATGGTTTCTCTCCTCCATCAAACATGCGCGTCTACTCGGGGGCCGTAGCATGGATGGTTCTTGGGTGTCTAAACCAATTTTATCTGAAATACTGCAGTGTACCAATGTCTAGACTGAATGTAATGTGATTTTTTGCGTGTGAAAATTTCCAGTTGGGTATCTTGTTCAAAGCATCCTCCGTCACCCCAAACGCCGATTATTACGATTTACTTTGCCAGACCGGATTGCTTTAACCGGCTTCCAAAATTGTCCAAGTGTGTTCCACGGTTCATAGCCAACGTTCTCATGTCAACAAGAGGCACCATGGATGGTCTCCCGTGCGCGCATTGAAAAGGAAACGAGCACCGGCTGAGACGCAAAATAAGAGACTTGCATTCGTCGTTGGACAGAGCGTCATTGAACATGATGGCACCTGGCAAGGTCAGTAAATATGATTAGGGGGGGGGGGGGTTCTCAGGGAGGAAAAGCTTACTGCGACAGGATCTTGAGTTGAGTAAGGCGAGAATTCCCCGAGGACACCCGTGAAAGTTGGATACCCAGTCGATATCATGACCCACGCCTCCGTTGGCGGGGGACGAGGGCCGGGCCGGCGGCACTTCTCCTTCTTCTGCTCTCCATACCTCCTGTCGGAGTAGGTCGGCGAGCAGTCTCGGCTCTGACCGACACCTCTCCAGAATACTCGGTGGTAGATCTTTCACGTCCACCTTGGAGAGCTGTTTGCTCCTGTGCCGCCACTGAGATTGCTCAGAATCCTCAGTCTCATAGAATATGCCCCATCGGCGAAAGTAAGGACTATGCTTGCGCAACATGTTGCATTCTTTAGCCGAGAACTCGAACCGCAGAGGCTTTTCCAGCGCTTCAGTCTTTGCAACCACCTGTCCCGACCCATTTGCCCGACGAAAGTAGTCGCGCATTAAAGACTCGAGTCGGTATCGCTCGTCAGCAGCGTGTTGATCCACAAGAACCAGCACAGAATTGGCTTGCAACTCGGCTCGACCGTCGCCGGAAACTCCATCTCGTCCAAGTTTTACCAGAATGAATTTCCGATCAACCTGCGAGACAACTTCCGCGTCCGCCAGGGCGGCTTTGGAAATGCGCCCGGACAGTTTGATGTTGGACGTGGGGGTTCCATGGGAGCACTCGGCGTCCAGGTCGAGGGATTGGATCGCTTCTGGATCGGGCCCTCCTGTTGACGCTTCGCCAAGACGAGGCACGGTAGGCTCAGTAGGCTGAAAGACTGGGTTTTCCCATTGAGAAAGCACCCCCTTGAGCCATTCGCTAGGTTCCTGCCGTCGCGACTGATCACGGCTTGCTGCGAAGAACTGAGACGACGAAACAGGCTCTGGGTCGGTGGTGCTCGGCTTTTGGCCTTGACCAGACGGCTCTCCCAGAGGCGAAACCTGGCCACCATCCATCGTGTGGCACGAAGTTTCGCGATGTGAATGGACTTGGTCGTCGGTGACGGGGCTCAGTGGACGCACGCAGCTGCTCTCTCTCGGATCATTTCTCTTCGGTTCGACTTTTGTGTCTAGGTCCTCAAAGGGTTTGCGCAACAAATTCCCCGAGTCGTCAAGGAATCGCAAGCTGGGCTGCAACGTATCGGAAGCTTCGGATGATACAGGAGTCGACGCACCTGATTTCCTTTTGCCTTCCAATACTCGTCCGACCTTGACTCGTTGCCACAGATCAAAGGGGGATTCGCATCTCGATACGCGCGTGGCAGAGTTGGACCGACCAGATGGCAGCGAAGCCGCCAATGGCCGCTTGTCTTCCTCTCTCCAGTGCGCTGCGCCGAGATCATCTTTCTGCCTGCGTTTTGAAGACCCGCGAAGAGAAGTAGTGACGTTGTGCGGACGAAAATGGTGCTTTTTCAAGAACTCGTGGCAGACCAGCTTGAGCAGGTCGATCATATCGGCCAGGGTGGAATTGCGGTCATCGAGAAGATGCTCAATGGAGGAGCCCAGAAGAGGCCGCGTTCGCGAAGTGGAGGTGATTCGGAAGTAGAACATGGGCCAGCGTTCCAAGCCACGCTTCGGCCGGGCAATTCTGTCCAAAGACTCACCTGACGTTGCCACAGGCGAGCCGCTAGAAACGGCCGCGTCCTCCTCCATGGCGAAACCAGAGTTGATGAAGACACGGTTGATCTCGTTGTACAAGACGTTTGTTCCATGCTCGTTAGCCACAGGGTAGATTCCAAAGCTGATGAACTGGGCTCGTCGAGTCGCCGCCGGGTTCAAGGATATGCACCCTTGGGTGCTCAGCTTTCCTACAGAGGCTCCGATAGGAGTCCAGGGCACTTGGGCCAAGCCGTCCACGAGACCCGACTGAGCCAGAATGCGTGATGAACGAGTCAACATGTCGGAGCTGAGGGTCATGTTGGGCCTGACACGTGTCTCGTTGTTGCCGATGGTGTCTCGGACGAAGAGGGCCACGTCCGAAGGCCAAGCCAACAGGATGGCAACGACATGGTGCAACAGGCGACCCCATTGCTTGTCCACGGCGGCCTTCTCGGAGGCGGCAGCTCTCTGCTTGACTCGAACGGGCATGGAGCCGAAAAGGTCTCGAACGGTGACACGGGTGCCATGGCTGAAAGTGACCAGACGCTGTTCTGGCAATGCGGGGATGTTACGGGCCAAGACGCGGGAGTTGTGGATGGTGAGTGAGTTTTGCGAGTTGTGCAGATGGTGATGCGAGGTGATGGTCAACAGAGACAGGGCGGCTACCGAGGCGAGGAAGTTGCCGTTGGCGCCGTGGTACCCCAGTTCGGGGGCGTGTCTCGATGTGTCTAAGTGGGTGTCAGTGGATGCGGGCCGACTCGATGACAAAGGTGCGGCCAACTCACGATGCTGCCTGGCCAGGCCGCCTGTCTCCCGGAATTCGGGAGGCAGAATGCCCAAACCATCGTCTTCTACGGTACAGTTGCCACGGGAGTAGTCGACGGTGATGTTGAGCCTGGCGGCACCAGCATCCAAGGAATTCTTGACGAGGGCGCAGACGACACCGTTGATGGAGGTTACGGTGGCGGACGACCTCATGCGGCGGATGACGTCTTCGGGCAGGGGCTTAATAGACATGATGGTGGTTGGAACATGGGGAGAGGCATATCGAGGCGCGTCAGTGAGAGGCACCGGAGATGGCCGTCGATGTGCATGGACGTTGGTAGTTGGCCGCAGCTACCTTGTGTCATAAGGTAGGTAGGTGGTGATTAATTAGGTGGGCAGTTGTTGTGGACTTGGAAAGTGGCGATAAGAGCTCGATAAGATTAGATAAGTAAAGGCCTTGTTCCCTGTACTGCAGTACGGATAAATGGTGATGATTACCTACGCTGGGTGCATGTCAGGATGATGATTATGACCTAATCACCCTTATGTAATATGGGGTGTAGTCTTCAGGACCGACCTGCCGGCTCCAGGTCAGATACCTGGGCTAGGTACACTAGATATGGCTGACCTTGCCTTTCAGTCGCACAAACGTGGGCGATGCGGGCCTGAGAGTTTCATCTGGGGACAGGATTCGGCAAGTGTCTAGGGGGAAAAAGCCGAAAGCTTTGACATGGGGCCTGCCAACCGTTCGTTGCGTTGTACATGATATGTAGACTAGGTGGTTGGGGCCGGAGGGAGAGAGAGAGACTAGAAATGTGAAGGTCGTGCACGTTGGTTTGAGCTGTCGTCCGATGTCAGACGGCGTGGCTGAGAGAGGTTTGCGTGATGTTTTACATGTGACACATATCGGTTTCCCCCCTTCCCAAATCCATCGGATAGGACCGCTCACTCTCGGGCATCACCGTATTTTCCCAACGCTGGCACATAATCCGTGAGGGGACAGGCCAAACTCTAGGTACTTTGGCCACTTGGTGCTTGGTAGGTGGTGTACGAGCGTCGGCGTGATGGAGGACCAAGGTGACATTGACACATGGGGTAGGACGAGGGATCTCTCGGAACAACGACGACGGCGGCGTTGGCGCAGAGTCGATGACATGATGCAACGTTGGGAAAGCAGAGGCTGTCTGGGTAGGTAGCTTAAGTAAGCAAGCGAGCAGGGGTCGACGTCTTCTGTGGGGGGAGGGGCCTTGCAGTGATCTGATCCCCAATCCCCATCAGGCTACGTACGGTAGTGTCGTCCTCGATGCTTTGATGACAAGCACGGCGGCTCCAGGCGGCCTTGGGCACGGTCTTGTCCATCAGCCCATTATATCACTGTGTGTTTTGTCAAGCAGCGTGAGATATTGTCCAGACATCTGGCTACCTGGCTTGGTATGGGTAGGTACAAGTCACTCGATCGAGTTTCAAAGCACCCCGCAGCCGGTCCCGAGACAGTCAGCGGTGTACCCAGTACCAAGGTAGGCACTCTACAGGTATACTACCTAGGTACGTAGTAGTACCTACCTGTAGGACCTTATGCTATGCTGGGCTGGGCTGGGCTGGGCACCGATGTTGAGTGGGGAGGAATGCTGGACGCTGCCAGTGCACAGCGACCAGTGGTTCTACGCCCTTCCCAGGCCCACCCCCCGATCGTCCCGATGCGTCCTGGCGTCTTCGCTATCCACTTTGGCGCTTTCCCATCCTCGTCCGCTTTCACTGCCACCTCCACGCCTCGTTCTTGTTCCCATTCTCGCGCCCTCGTCCCTCCGTCGATACCCCATTCCCATCGTCTTTCCCTCCTCACACCTCACACCGCCAATATACCGCTGCCGTCCGTCCTCGACCGCCGAAACCCCCCTCATATTCTTTGCATTTTGCCGACACCTCTCAACCCTCCGCCCCCGAATCCCACTTCCCGCTACCAAAGCTCACCGACCGACCGACCGACCGACCGACCTCGTCTCCCATCTATCCCACGCTCTCTTCAACCACCTCCCCTCGTCGTTCCTCTTGTTCTTTTCGCCCATTGAATCCATTCTCCAGCCCAATTCCCACCTTCCCGTTCCTCCACCGCTGCTGCGTCGGTACCCTTTGGGCAACTTTCTCAACCATTGGCCCTGACGAACTTCGCTCTACGCCCCTCCTGTCATCGCAAGGCTACCGAATGGCTACGACGGAGGCCGCGCTGCAGCCCCATGGTAAATAATCACCCTCTCCCTCGTCGACCCGTGTTCGAATTCCTACCGCCTTTTTGCCTGCCCACCATCCCATTCATTACCCAGCACATGTCCATTGAGCTCGCACCCTTATTTTTGCCACCCGGAAATGCTGACAAACCCCCTCAGATCGCCCCGATCGTGCCGGCCGTCGCCGCCCCTTTTCCACATGGGTCAAGAAGCTCACAAACTTCAAGGGCTCCTCCTCGGCCGACGGAACCGGCGTCCGCCTTCCCAGTTCCAAGCGCCAGCAGGCCAAACTCCACGCCAAGCTACGAGCCTCCAAATCCAACAATCCCTATCCCCAGTCGGGTACCGTAGCCTCCACTAGCCATGCCGATGTCGATGTCGACGTCGAGACCAGCTCCTACTCCTTCTCCACCGCCCTCAGCGGGAGCGCCACATCTCTCGAACCATCCTCTCGCATGTCGTTCGACGACGGCCGCGTACCCAACACGGCCGGCGCAAGATCCATGGCCCCTACGATATCAACAGACCGTGATGGGACCCATTCCGCCCCGTCCCACGGCCCCCCCTCGGTTGCCGGCACGAGCCGGACCGTCGGCGGCGTCGAGTCTCGCAGGGGAGGCGACAGCACCTTTTCATCGCCAGCGCCCTCGGTGCGATCCCTCACAACAACCTTGACCACGATCCAGTCCATGGCGCAAAACAACGGAGGCACCCATGCCCCAACGAACCAGACCAGCAATGGCAACCACACCTCGCACCAGGGCCACACCCAGTCGATCCATTTCAACCAGCCCTTTCCTACAGCCTCGCCCGCCTCCGCCATCCCCGCCCATCTCGCACCCGCCGCCGCCGGCTCTAGCAACCCCACGACGTACACGACAGCCATCGCCAATAACCTTCTCACCGACAACGCGTCCATCATCACCCTGGCCTCGTCGTCTCAACGCCGTCGCCGCCGTTCGCTCGACACGGACGCCTCGGTCCGCGCTCTGGCCCCCTCGTCCCTCTGGGGCGGTAGCCGGGAGAGCCTCCCCCTCAGCGTCCTCAGCGCCAACATCGATCAGGGCGCGGGCATGCCGTCGACCCCGGGCCTTCATCAAAGCAGCTCACGCATCGCCAATGCCGAGCGCACCAGCATCTACTCGGTCACGGGCATTGCGCCTGCCGCCAGCTCCTACGCGAAGCAGAGCGGTGCCGGCGACGGAGCGAGCGTTCGGAGCGGGCTGCTGGGACACGGGCGGGCAGAGAGCATCAACGGCAGCATCGGCGGCGTGACAAGCCCGCTGACCAGTCCGCGTGAAGCGTCAGAAAAGGACGACGCCGAGGACAGAGATGAGGGCTCGAGTCGGGCAAGGAACGAGGAGCGCTGAAGACGGAATATCCGCCAACATGCACACACACGCACACACACACACACATCATTGACGACCTTTCTTCTCGGCATTCATGAAACTGGGGGCACGGTGTTCTTTTTCGGCTGGCATCATAAGGGAGGGAATTGGGAGGGTTTACGGATTCGGATTCAAGGGGGTTTTATGGTCATGACCATCACGGGGCTCTCATCTACAGCCAGTCTAGCCAACGAGTCGAACAATTGGGGAAATACATGCATTACGCATTACGAGTGAATATGTGCTTTATGCTCACCAGTGATCATCATGCGTTTTTTCTTTTTCCGTCTTCTTTTTCTTTTCCCCTTTGGTGAATGGACAAGACGAAAACTTTTCACAAAGGCTGTCTTGATTTTTCATGGGTTGAATCGCGCAATCGGTTTTTTTTTTTTTTTTACAAATCATCAGCAACTCCAGCAGAGAGAGGCCTCAGTAGGGCAGGGGGTCGAGGTCGAGGCCGTCGACGGAGAAGTTGAAGGAGTCGTTGCGGGAGTAGCTGCCGGCGACGTCGATGTCGAGCCGGCCGCGGATGCAGTCGTCGAGGTCGGCGTCGGCGTAGACGATGGCCTCGTCGTCCTCCCACTGGGGCCCGGCGAGGACGTCGCCAAAGGGGCCGACGATGCAGGAGCCGCCGCGGGAGACCCACCCCGCGGCCGCGGCCGCGGGCCCGGTGACGGCGGCGGGGGGGGCGTCCGAGCCGTCGGGGAGGGGATCGTCCTCCCCCGGGAGGACGATCTCGTTGCCGTCCTCTACGACGACGGACTTGCGACGGCGGCGGCGAGGGCCGGCGGTCGTTCCGGAGGCGGGAGAGGACGCCGAGGCCGCCGCCGCCGCCGAGGGCCTGACGGCCATGTTGGAGGAGACGACGAAGCAGCGGCCCTCGCAGGCGACGGTGCGCATGAGGGGGAGCCAGGTGTCGCGGCCGTCGGCGGTGGGGGCGAGGTAGAGGTTGACGTTCTGGGCGTAGAGGGCCTGGCGGAGGAGGGGCATGTAGTTCTCCCAGCAGATGGCGGCGGCGAGGTTGACGCGGACGCCCTTGATGACGGTGGACACGGCGCGGAGGGTGGCGGGGGAGCCCTGGGCCCAGATGAGGCGCTCCGTCGCCGTCTTTGTGCCGGGGGTTGTCAGCGTGAATCTTTTGAGAAGTGATATGGGGGAGAGACGTGGCTGTACGCACGGGCATGACCTTGCGCCGCTTCCCGATGACGCCCAGCCTGGGACAGACGTAGACGACGGAGCAGTACAGGCTGCCGCCGGCGCGCTCGATGCAGCCGACGACGAGGAAGACGCCGGTGCGGGCGGCGACGGCCTCGAGCTCCTCGCGCGTGCCGTCGCCCCTCTGGGGCTTCGTCCCCGCCGCCTTGTCGTCGTCGACGTCGTCGTGGTTCTGGGCGGGCAGCTCGCGCCTCAGCCACCTGTCGCCGGCGCCGGCGCCCGCGTGGCCGACGGTGTCGCCCAGGTCGACGGCGGCGCGGAAGTAGGCGAGGAACTCGTCGCGGCCCTCGGGGGCGCGGGAGCCGATCTTGGAGCCGAAGGAGGCGCCGCGCGGGTAGCCGGCGCCGAGGTAGGCTTCGGGCAGGAGGAGGAGGTCGGCGCCGTGGGCGGAGGCGCGGGCGGCGAGGAGGGCGAGGTGGCGGAGGGTGTCGGCCGTGGTGGGGCCGGAGGCGGGGGAGGCCGTGGCGAGGCGGATGGGAGGCATCGTGGGGGAGCGGTTATTGATGGCTTCCTGTGGTCAAGTACCTTGAAAACGGTTGTGTCGGGGGGTTGGTCGATGATGGGCTTCGTGGTCAAAAGGTGTGGTGAGAGAGAGGGAGGAGAGGAGGCTACCTTTGCGTTTGGTATTGAGTCCTTCAAGTCTGCTGCCGCGGGGCCGAGTTTGGATGAGTTTGACGGATCCGGTATCTACCGATTAGATAAACAGAGATAAAGAGTAGAGAAAGAATAGCAAGATATGGAGAGGTTGGACATCACATGGATGTGATTCAAACCCCGGCTCAAAGGGGCCCGCGATGGGGCGGACCGGGGAGGACAGACGGTTACTGGGGTCATTGTAGCGTATGTAGCTACCCGCAGCGATCGCCTATAATACCTAGTACAGTCTGTTGCGTTGGCAGTGTTGAAAACCTACTTTTTTATCCATGCGTTAGCAACACCATTACCACCACCACCCTAGTTAGGGCCATGCAGGGGGGTTACCCTGCTAAGTGACCACATGTACTATATACTTTTATATAGATATTATAGTTGTGAATAGCTTTAAGAGATTATTATTATTATTGTTATTACTAGTATACTACTAAAAAAGAAGGGGTTAAATACCCCTAGTAATATAGAGCTAGTATTATTAGTACTACTAACTAATAGTATATAAGCTTATAAGGCTACTTATAAAGTATTATTAGTAATAAGAAGTATATTAGTTACTTAGCCTCTTACTAGTTATATAGTTATTATAAAAAGTTATATTATAAAATTATTAAAGAAGTTAATGATAATTCTTAAGATATTAGAAAAGTAGGTATTAGTAAAGCTCTTATAGGTAGCTAAAGTAGATAATAATAGTAATAATAGTAATAGTAGTAATAATAGTAATAATAATAATAATAAGAATGCTAATAATAAAGAGCTTATATAATAGGTACTCTTTTACTTTAACCCTTTTAATACCTTATTATAAACCCTATTACTATTATAGTAATAGTAATAGGTAGCTATAGTAATAGCTATTCTACTACTACTACTTACTAAGGTAAATATCTATTTTACTATTAGCTTCTAATTTAGAAGTATTATATTAATACTATTAATCTAGCTCTTTTAAATGATATAGAAATTAAGTTAATAAATAGCTAGTATAATAAAAGTATTAGTAAGTAAGGTATTAGGTTTTTAGTAATAAATAAGAGGTCTTAAAAAGGGTTAATTATATATAAAGAAGTATAACTATTAAGAGAGCTACTAGGTTAAGCTAGCAGTAAAAGGGGTTCCTACAGGTAGGCCCGCAGACGAGCTCAGACCAGTCTCATGTGACTAATAGGATCAGAGTTAGTAGGTAACTCTGATAGATCCTAATAATAGGCTAGTATTATAATACTAGTAACTCTCTATTTTAGCTAAATAGTAGCTAGCTAGCCTATAGTCTAAAAAGCTTAAAAATATAATAAAAGTCTAAATTATAAAGTATTTAACTTTTTATTACTAATATAATATCTATATATCTTATATATAAAACCTATTTATTTATTTATATCTTTATTTACTTAGTACTAATAAGCTCTTCTAGTACTTTATTTAGTAATAACTTTATAAAGCTATTAGCTAGGTTATTTATACTATAGATCTATTATACCTTATAAATCTTATAGTATTTATATAACTACTAAAGAGCTATAATATTAATTATAAGTTACTTTTTCTTTATAGTACTAAGCTTTACTAAATACTTATATAGTAAGTATAAATTAGTATATATAGTTATAGGGATTTAAGAAACCTTAAGGTAGTTAGAGACTATTGCTAGTATAGTCTTAATTATATAAGCTATATTAGCTCTAGTAACTATTATATCTATCTTAGAGGTAAGTATACTATAGGTAACTCTTTTATACTTTATAGAGCTAAAATGGATAATATTACCTATAAGGTTAAAAGCAGTATCTCTACTAGTATATAGGTACTCTTTATTATTACTAGATTTATTAGTAAGTATAATAATAAAGCTACGTTATAATATTAAATTACTATTATTTATAAAAGCGCTATTAATAAATATAAAGAGTTTAGTACTAGTAAGATCTAGTACTTAAAATTGTAGCCTATAGTTAAGGTTATCTATTTACTACTTAACTTACTAGTTAAGGTTCTTAATTTTAGCTAGACTAGGTAACTAGTACTAAGTAGTATTAGATATTAAGGTTTAAATACCTTATATCTATATATAAAAGATAGTATATATAATAATAAAGTAAATTATATAATATAGTATTAATAGTACTGTATATACTGTATATACTAGATAACTATATATTTACTTAGAAAACGCCTATATATTATAAATACATAGGATATCTATATACAAAGAATAGTTCCTTTAAGCAAGAACTATCAATCGAAGGAGAAATCTAGGAAATAAGAATATAGTTATAAGCTATATAAGCGAGATGTTTTAGAAAACAAACTATAAGAATATAGTTATAAACTATATAACTGAGATGTTTTGGAAAACAACCTATAAGAATATAGTTATAAACAATATAACCGAGGTGTTTTAGATAATAACCTAGAATATCTAAGAAATCCTTAGAATATTTAGAAAATACGTATAAATAAACCCCTTATATCCCTTATATCTAGCTAGAAAGCAAGGCGAATAAAAAGCTCTTCTATTATATCAAAATAATATATATCTTATTTTATCTCTTATCTCTTATCTCTAACCTCATTACCCCTCATTGCCTCTAACAAGTAGTAATTAAATAGTTAAAGTATACCTTAGGTTAGTAAATAGAGGTAATATATATACCTTAGGTATACTACTTAATATACTACTACTTTATATTAAGTATACTAGGGTTAACTAATTATAGCTTCTTACCTTAGTTCTTTTAGTAAAGGGTTATCTTACTATTATTACTAAGGGTTAATATACTACTATTAAAAGTAATAGGCTTATTAACTTTAAGAAATTACTTTAGTTTAGCTATAAAAGTAGCTTCTTTTAGTATGTGGTTTTCATAGTCAGAGAACAATTTATCTATAAGACTAATAGTATTATCTATTTACATACCTATTATCACAAAATCATTATTTTTAAGCACTAAAATAAGTAAGTAAGGGTTAAAAGTAGATAAATCTATCTAGAGACTCTTTCTATAGTAGTTATTATATATAGCTTACTAATAAGTACCTGCCTTAGGTATGCTATAGAGTAGCTATTTAACCTCTATAATTATATCTATTACATAAAGATAGTCAATTTTAAGAGAAAGTTAGGTAAGGATAGTATATACTAATTTAGTTACTAACTAGGTATACGCTTATGTTATATTATATAACTAAAGAATATAACCTTATTACAAAAGTAATAGTATAATAAAGAGTATTACTTATTAAGCTATTTATTAGATAGTTATTAACTAAGTTAAAATTATAGCTTTACTATTATCTATATAACCTTAGATAACTAGTTATGATTTTTTATAGAGTTACTTATTTTTACCCTTAACCTTATATACTAACTATAACTTAAAAATCCATATCCTACTATGCTTTTTCTTATTATATTTAATAATAAAAAACACATTACAGTCTATAAGTCCTTAAATTTTACTAGTATCTAACTATTTAAATAGCTTACTAGGCATGGTTATTATACCTTTCTTATATAGCTTAATTACTAGTATATAGTTAGCATTCTCTTTTGTAGTAAAAACGTAGTTAATTATAGGGACTGCAGGTATAACTTCTATAGCAAAAATTCAAGCTAGATTCTTCCTTAGTTAGCCTGGGCCTCTTCTTACTAGTAGCGGTTGCATAGTAACTATAATAGTCGCGTTTAATTAGAGCATTTACAGGTACCTCTACTACAATAGTTACTAGTAGTCTGGGTTATACAGGATAAATAAAGTCCTCTACTCTATAGGGGTTATACTATAGCTTAATAGTAGTAATAGAGAATTAATACAGTCCCTACAGGGTCTTAATAGTATTACTAGTACTATTATTAGTAGTTAATTAGTAGGTTTCTTTCTAGCCTTTACTTTAATAGTATACCCTAATAAGTAATTATAGAGGGAGGGCTATACTTACTATAGTATTAAGTTTATTATATACTATAAGTATCTTATTAACCTACCTTTTTATATAGATATTATAAATCTCCTCTATTGCTTTTTATATAGCTTCTATATACTATAGGGTTAAGAGTAATAAGGCTAAGTTATTATTAATATATGGGTATATACTAAAGACTAATAGTATAGAATAAGGCTATTAGGGCCTATAGTATTATTAATTACTTTTATAGTAAGTTATAGAGTAACTTTAGGTTTAGCTTCTAACTCTATATAGATTATTTTATATACTTAGTATAGTATTATATAGTATTATTTAATCTTATTAATATTATAATAGGCCTTAATAGAGACCTCCTTTACCTTAATAGATAGTATATAGGTAGTATGCTTAAATTTAGCTATATAAAAATTCAGCTTAGTATCTATAATAATCTAGTCTAGAGGGCTAAGATATATATTAATCTAGTATATCTATAGTACTTCTTATATATACTCTATAGTAATAGAGTATAAAGATCATACTATATTAAAGAAGGTTATACTATTAATAATATAAAGTACTAGTTTATTACTATCTAAGTACATTATATTAATAAAGACCTTATAGTTAAAGTTATAGTTATTATAGAAAGTAAACTTAAACCTTTCTAGAGCTTTTAAATTTAGTTAGTAATACTAGTAAAATTTGTTAATCTCTTTAATATTTAAGATTACTATTATATAGCTAGCTTACTAGAGTACTTTGTATAGCTAATAGACTAAGGGGTAACTAAATTAGTAATATATTTACTGTAGCTCTATATTAGTAAGATAGTATTATACTATACTACGCTCTAGCTACTCTAAAAGTATCTATAGGTAGCCCTATTTATATATTACTAGTACTATAGTTATACCCTTAATAAGTATATTAGTAAGGTTATTAAATTTTATACTATTAGAGTCTATATCTTTTAAGTATAAAAGAAGTAGAGTACTAGAGGTTATTATATAAAAAGTAAGCTTACTAATAGAAGTAGGTATAGTAATAGCTCTAAGTAAATTAAATAAATTACTACTACTAAATTTAATACTTACTTTGCTAGTATAGCCTATATCTAGTAGTAACTCTACTTTAAAATACTTATAGAGAGCTATATACTATTAGTAGCCTATAGTTAATACTTAGGCTACCTTATTATCTAATATAATACCTTAAAAGGTTATAGTAAAGTATTAATTATTAAGTATAAAGACTTTACCTAACCCTTATTCTTAGCTAGAGTCTTATATAAAAGGGTCTTCTTTTATTAAAGTATATAAAGTAGCCTAGTTATATAGTTATATATAAACTATTATAAGTAGGTTAGAGTAACTAACTATACTATAAAGCAAAAGCTTTAGTAATAATACTCCTATATTATTATCCTCTATTTTATACTATATAATTATGCTAGCTAGTACTCTAACTAGTTAGGCTATAACACCATGTCTCCCCTCTAAGAGGTATATCCCTATACTAGTAACTAACTAAGTATATTATAGGTATAAGCAGGGAAACTCCAGTAGGGGTGCGGGGTAACCAATTCTATATATACTGCTTATGGTTAGGAACGCTAAGGACCCTAGGGAGGTATCTTATCTAGCTAGTAGTGCTAGGATTTAAACCTATACCCTTGTTATAGAGTAGGAGTATTATTATATCATAAGTAGGTTAGGGTAACTAACTCTAGTATAAAGCAAAAGCTTTAGTAATAATATACCTATATTATTATCCCCTATTCTATACTATATAGTTATGCTAGCTAGTACTCTGACTAGTTAGGCTATAATATAAACCTTCTAGCTATTAATAGTCTCTTTATTAAAAAATACTATAGATATAAAGAAAGTTATATTTTTAAAGAGCTCTTTACTATTATCTAGTATATATTTATTATTAGTTATATTACTAAAAGAGTTAAGCTCTTTACTTTTATAGTTAAGAAGGTATTATTTAAATCTTTTAGTAAAGTAGCTTCTTTAGAGCTACTTATAAGGGGTGTCTCTTTTCTCTTTTAAGTATGTTATTAACTAATATCCTTCTTTATTATAAATAAAGTACTTTTTTACTTAAAATATACTACTTTACAGGTAGTTATTTTAGAGCCTTAGACTATACCCTTATTATAGCAGGTAACTACTATATTAGCTATTATAGTAGCAGTTAGTAAAGTACTACTAGTCTAGCTTAGGCAGTCCTTCTATAAGGTACTATGTCTTTTACTTATATATTACTACTATATTACTTATACTATTTCTTAACTATATACAAAGTATATTATAAGTTATAGGTAGATTAAGTAGAATAGCTGTACACTTAGGTATACCTTAGTAATAAGCAAGTAGAGTATTATAATAGTTACTATTAATAGGTATATCTTACTATGTTATAGCTCTAACTAGCTTTATAACTTTCTTAATAAGCAAGTCTAGTACTTTAACTCTTGTTTTACTAGGTAATTCACAAGTAACTTACTTATAGCTAAGCTTTTATAACTCTATGTTATATATATAGTAGACTTTATTCCCTTTAAACTATAATTTAATATTTACTATAAGTATATCAAAGCTAATTAAATAGTTATAGAGGTTACTAGTATAATACTCCTGTGTATTACCTATAAATATAAATAAAATAGTAGACCTATAGTAGTTACTAGAGATACTAACCCTTATATAGAGGTTATAAAAAATCAGAAGCTTTAAGTTAAGGGTTTTATAGTTACTACTGCTATACTTTAATATTAAATTATCTAAATATAACTTAATAAGGTTAGTTAATTAATAAGTAGTTAGCCTATTAGTTAGAAGAGTAGTTATACTTAGTAACTATCTCTTAACTATTATAGTAGTTATAGGTAAACTTAGTATAAGAGAGGCTTTATTAGTTTATCTTTTAAATAAAGAAGGTTTAAATAATAGGTTACTATATAAGGTATATTATTAATAATTTAACTTATTATATAACTTCTATAAAAAATCTATACTTTTATAGCTATTACATACCTCATTAATTAATAGTAAGGAAGTAGCCTATAGTATCTATTTAATATTTCTTATAAAGTCTAGGTTATTAAGGTAGTTATAAAAGACCTTATATTTAGCCTCTATTTTACTTATTATCTTATTATCTTACTGTTGCGATGCCAGCCCATCGTCAGGATCCATCGGAGTTACTTGCTAACTCTGATCCCACCAGTCACGTGAGACCGGTCTGAGCTTGTCCGCGGGCCCACCCGCGGCAGCCACTTTCACTACTAGCTCAACCTGGCGGCCGGGTACCAGGCCACACGGCAGATCTTTCGAGGATCAGAGCCGCTCGGTCATCAGACGGAGGTCTTTGACGCAGAAGCGCAAGCCGCTTTTCGGGGCCTACTGGAAGCCATGAGGTCTCCCACGGCGCGGATGGCAGACAATGTTCACGTCTGCCTCGATAACCTCGCAGTCGCAGCCAGGCTCGTCACCCGGAGCCCAGGAAGCAGCCAGGCTAGGTTTAGGGCCTTTAGTGAGCTCTCCGCCTCTTGGGCACAGAGAGGACGGACAAGCTGGACGATGCCTGGCAGGGTATACATTTGGTGGTGCCCTGGACACACGGGAATAGCAGGAAACGAGGAAGCAGACGCTCTTGCCAAGGAGGCCTGCAAACAAATCCCAGAATCACAACCACAGCCTACATTGGCACACTTGAAGCGGGAGTCTAGAGCAGCCGATCTCCAGGCTTTCGCTAGGAGATGGCCGTCAATCTGCCCTCGGCAGTATGCTGACCTTGGGATAAGTCCTCATCCCAAGCCCCGAACTTCGCCTTCCTCGGCATTTGCTAGGAAGGCTATATGCGGCAAGATCGCATCATGGAGACTTCGCAGCATACCACGAGAGGTTTGCTCATCAGGATGCACTGCTCGACTGCAGTTGTGGAAGACGCAAAACCCCAGTACACTTCTACTTCTGCAAGCGTGGCCGTAAGGCTACTCCGCGGCATCTCCGCCGACATATGGCGAAGGCAAGCATAGATTTTCTGCTAGGTACTTCGCAGGGAGCCTCTCTTCTGTGCGAATGGATGGAGGCAACCAATTTCTTTTCCGAAATCTGCCCGATTCATTGATCAGGAACGTTAGGTGAAGACGGTAGCCTGTAGAATAGTATAGATTAGCATAGACCATGTCGGCATTGCCCGGCACGTCCCTTTTACTCTGGACGTTAAATACATCATCATCATCATCATCAACCTGGCGGCCCTCTTGATAGTTACACTTCTTCATGCATAATTAACCCTTTTTGAGACCCCTTATTTATCACCCACTGGTTATTACTAGACCCCTTTTGCCTTGCTTACTAATACTAATCAGTGGTTAAACTACTATTATAAATACTATAGATTAGTAAGGTTAGTTAAGAAGAGGCAGAACTAATCTAAACCCTATAGTGGCAGTAGGACAGTTCTGTGCTTTCTTCTATATAGATAACTGGCTTAGAATACTGTTATAGCAGACTTATAGCACCCCTAAAAAGGGCACCATAAGTGCGCAAGCTTGATTTGCGCAAGTTGACTCTGTTGCGTTATGAGAAGCTGCAACCCATAAGATACCGATTTTTTGCTGAAAAATCGTTAGATTACAAGACCGCGAAGTCCTATACTTTGCACGCCAAACAACCGTTAATAACCTACTATTAACTACCTTAATATAACCTCATCAACTTTACCTTTTTATTACTTTGACTTTAAACTTGTGACTATTGTTGCGGTTACCTGAAAAGCGACTCCACCGGGCTGTTGAACGACCTAACAGTCTAACGGGCCCATGGGAGTATAATAGACCCCCCTTTCCCTCCTCTAACTTCTATGATTTTTTTTACTCCTTCTCTCTTTCTAACTCTCCTTTTTACACTCTTTTTCTTGCTTAAAATATACCTCTAATTGCCCTTGAGTGACTGACGCTGAGGAAGCCTGCGCGAAGAAGGCTCTTTTTGACAAGCAGCAAGTGCCGCGCGAGGAAGGCTCTTTTCGACAAGCAACGAGAGTCACAACGAGACCGCGCAAAAGGCTCTTTTCAACAAGTAACGAGAGTTACAACGAGACCGCGCAAAAGGCTCTTTTCGACAAGCAGCAAGTTCAGTGCGAAGGAGGAAGGCCCACATTGACAGGCAATACTGCCACCAAGTCATCAGCAAAGAAAGCAAGTAAGACCCCATTAACTGAGCAGTTGCCTGTACTACTGGCAGTAATCCCTCTAATGTACGTATACGCCTTCTGGTCCGCTGGAAGAAATGCCTGTGTTTAAGAGGTCATCAGGCTAATGGAGGGTAACTGCAATGACGCAAGAAGAAGCAACCGCTACAGAGCATGCCTCTGAGGCTGCTGAAGAGTATATAAGTAAGCGCGTGAGCGAGTGCGTAACCAGCGCAGCGCATAGGTATCACAAACCCATACCTGAGGGATACTGTAAGTTTGTTAACCTATTGATTTAGGGTATTAAGTACTTAGATAAAATCTTAGAGGGTAGCTTTCTCTCTAACTATATTAAATTACTAGATATAATTATCCTATACTACTTAACTAAGTATGAAGAGTAAGGCTACTATAGTAGAGACTTGTAGTAATAAGTCTATAATAAATTTAAAGATTAGTCTGATATAGATTTTAATACTGCTTTAAGGGCAGTTATGACTACCTTCTATAACTTTATCATTAGCTGTGGTATATGGGTTATAAAAGAGCCTATTAAAAGTACTATTAGTATAAGGTTAAAGAAGCTAGTTAATAACAAGTACTTCCTAAGGTAGGATAATAAGATAATATATAAAATAGAGGCTAAGTATAAGGTCTTTTATAACTACCTTAATAACCTAGACTTTATATAAAATATTGAACAAATTCTATAAGCTACTCTCTTACTATTAATTAATAAGGTATGTAATAGCTGCAAAAGTACAGACTTTTTGCGTAAGTCATGCAATAAGTTAGATTATTAATAACACACCTTATATAGCAACCCCTTATTTAAACCTCTTCTATTTAAAAGGTAAACTAATAAAACCTCCCTTATGCTAAGTTTGCTTGTAACTGCTACCATAGTTAAGAGGCAGTCACTAAGCATAACTACTCCTCTAACTAATAGGCTAACTGCTTATTAATTAACTAACCTTATTAAGCTATATTCGGAAAATTTAATATTAAAATACAGCAGTAGTAACTATGAGACCCTTAACTTAAAGCTTCTAATTTTTTATAACCTCTATGTAAGGGTTGGTATCTCTAGTAACTACTACAGGTCTACTATCTTATTTATACTTATTAGTAGTATATAGAAGTATTATACTAATAACCTCTATAACTATACTATTAGTTTTAATATACTTATAGTAAATATTAAATCATAGTTTAAAGGAGATGAAGTCTACCGCGCGTGTAACGTAGAGTTATAAAGGCTTAGTTATAAGTAAGTTACCCATAAATCACCTAGTAAAACAAGAGTTAAAGTACTAGACTTACTTATTAAGAAAGTTATAAAGCTAGTTAGAGCTATAATATAGTAAGGTATACCTACTAATAGTAACTATTATAATACTCTACTTACTTATTACTAGAGCATACCTAAGTACATAGCTACTCTACTCAATCCACCTATAACTTATAACACACTTTGTATATAGTTAAGAAACGGCGTGAGCAACGCAGTAGCTATATGCAAGCAAAAGGTACAGTACCTTATAGAAGGACTGCCCAAGCCAGACCAGCAGCACTTTACTAACTGCTACTACAATGGCTAATATAGTAGTTACCTGCTATAATAAGGGTATAGTCTAAGGCCCCAAAGCAACCGCCTGCAAAGTAGTGTATTTTAAGTAAAAAAGTGCTTTGTTTATAATAAGGAAGGATATTAATTAACAACACACTTAAAAGAGGAAAGAGACACCTCTCACAAGTAGCTCCAAAGGAGCTACTTTGCTAAAAGATTTAAATAATACCTTCTTAACTACAAGGGTAAAGAGCCTAACTCTCTCAGTAATATAACTAATAATAAGTATATACTAGACAATAGTAAAGAGCTCTTTAAGGATATAACTTTCTTTATATCTATAGCATTTTTTAGTAAAAAAAGTATTAATAGCTAGAAGGTCTATATGTAACTGTGTAACTAGGCTACTTTGTATGCTTTAACAAAAGAAGACCCTTTTATATAAGACCCTAGCCAAGAGTAAGGGTTAGGTAAAGTCTTTGTGCTTAATAACTAATACTTTACTATAACCTTTTAGGGCATTATGCTAGATACTAAAGTAGCTTAAGTATTAACCACAAGCCACTAATAATATACAGCCCTTTAGAAGTACCTTAGTATAGAATTACTACTGGATATGAGCTGCGCTAGCAAAGCAAGTATCAAATTTAGTAGTAGTAATTTATTTAACTCTCTTAGAGCTGTTGCTATACCTACCTCTATTAGTAAGCTTACTTTCTATATAATAACCTCTAGTACTCTATTTCTTTTATACCTTAAAGATATAGACTCTAATAGTATATAATTTAATAACCTTACTAATATACTTATTAAGGGTATAACCATAGTACTAGTAGTATATAAATAGGGCTACCTACAGATGCTTTTAGAGTACCTAGAGCGCAGTATAGCGCAATACTATCTCACTAATGCAGAGCTATAGCAAATATATTGCTGATTTAGTTACCTCTCAGTCTATTAACTATACAAAGTGCTCTAGTAAGCTAGCTATACAACAGCAATCTTAAATATTAAAAAGATTAACAAATTTTACTAGCATTACTAGCTAAATTTAAAGGCTCCTAAAAGGTTTAAGTTTACCCTCTACAATAACTATAACTTTAACTATAAGGTCTTTGTGAATGTGATATACTTAGACAGTAATAAACCAATACTCCACGTTGTTAATAGCACAACCTCCTTCAACGCAGCGCGATTTTTACGCTCTGTCACTACAGAGCACACATGGGAAGCACTATATATATACTAGATTAATATATATCTTAGCCCTCTAGACTGGATTATCACAGATACTAGGCTGAATTTTCACGCAGCTGAATTCAAGCGCGCCACCTGCGCACTATCTATTGAGGTGAAAGAGGTCTCTATTAAGGCCTATTACAGCATTAGTAAGGTTAAACAATACCACGCAACACTATGCTGAGTGTATGAGATAGTCTGCGCGGAGTCAGAGGCTAAACCTAAAGTTACTCTATAACTTACTATAAAAGTAATTAACAATACTACAGGCCCTAATAGCCTTATCCCTACACTATTAGTCATTAGTACATACCCTTGTATTAATAATAACTTAGCTCTATTACCCTTAACCCTATAGTACATAGAAGCTATATAAAAGGTAATAGAGGAGATTTATAATATCTATGCAAAAAGGTAGGTTAATAAGGTACTTATAATATATAATAGACCTAATACTATAACAAGCATAGCCCTCTCTTTATAATTACTTATTAGGGTATACTACTAAAGTAAAGGTTAGAGAGGACCCTACTAATTAACTACTAATAATAGTACTAGTAGTACTATTAAGGCCCTGCGGGGACCACGCTGATTCCCTATCACTACTATTAAGCTATAGTATAACCTATCTAAGGCAGAGGACCCTATTGACCATGCATAACCTAGACTGCTAGTAACCACCGCAGTAGAAGCACCTGCAAATACTTTAATCAAACGTGACTCTATTGTGGTCGCTGCGCAGCCGCTACTAGTAAGAAGAGGCCTAGGCTAACTAAGGAAGAATCTAGCTCAAATTTTTGCTACAGAAGTCGCGCTTGCAGTCCCTGCGATTAACTACGTTTTTACTGTAAAAGAGGATGCTAACTATGTGCTAGCAATTAAGCTATATAAGAAGGGTATAATAACCACGCCTAGCAAGCTATTTAAATAGTTAGATACTAGTGAAATCTAAGGACTTATAGACTATAGCATATTTTTTATTATTAAATATAATAAGCAAAAGTATAGTAGGATATGGATTTTTAAGTTATAATTAGTATACAAGGTTAAGACTAAAAATAAGTAGCCCTATAAGAAATTATAACTAGTTATCTAAGGTTATATAGATAATAGTAAAGCTATGATTTTAACCTAGTTACTAACTATCTAATAAATAGCTTAGTAAGTAATACTCTCTATTATACTATTACTTTTATAATAGGGTTATATTCTCTAGTTATGTAATATAATGTAAGTATATACCTAGTTAGTAACTAAATTAGTACGTACTATCCTTACCTAACTTCCCCTTAAAATTTACTATCTCTATATAACAGATATAATTATAGAGGTTAAATAGCTACTCTATAGTATACTAGAGGCAGGTACTTATTAGTAAGCTATATATAATAACTACTATAGAAAGAGCTTCTAGATAGATTTATTTACTTTTAACCCTTGCCTGCTTATTTTAGCGTTTAAAAATGATAACTTTGTAATAATAGGTATGTAAATAGATAATACCATTAGCCTTATAGATAAATTATTCTCTAACTATGAAAACCGCGCGCTGAAAGAAGCCGCTTTTATAGCTAAACCTAAGTAACTTCTTAAAGTTAACAAGCCTATTACTTTTAATAGTAGCATATTAACCCTTAGTAATAATAGTAAGATAACCCTTTACTAAAAGGACTAAGACAAGAAGCTATAATTAGTTAACCCTAGTACACCCAATACAAAGCAGTAGTATATCAAGCAGCGTACTTAAGGTATATATATTACCTCTATTTACTAACTAGAAGCAGCCTTTAACTATTTAATTACTACCTAGTACTAGTTACCTGGCCTAGCTGAAATTAAGGACCTTAACTAGTGGGTTAAGTAGTAAATAGATAACCTTAACTATAGGCTGCAATTTTAACTACTAGATCTTACTAGTACTAAACTCTTTGTATTTATTGATAGCTCTTTTGTAAACAATAGCAATTTAACGTTGTAACTCAGCTTTATTGTTACGCTTACTAATGAGTCTAGTAACAATGAAGAGCGCCCATCTACTGGTGGAGATACTGCTTTTGACCTTACGGGCAATATCATCTATTTCAGCTCTACGAAGTACAAAAGAGTCACCTATAGCATACTTGCCTCTGAGATATATGTAATGGTTGCCAGAGCTGACGTGGCCTATGTAATTGGGACCACGCTAGTAATGGTCTCTAACCGCCTCAAGGTTCCTTAGATCCCCACGACCACATACACTAATTTATACTTACTATATAAGTGTTTAGTAAAACTCAGTACTATAAAGGAAAAGTAACTTATAATAGATATTATAGCTCTTTAATAGTTATATAAATGCTGTGAGATTTACAAGGTATAATAGATCTATAGCATGGATAACCTAGCTAATAGCTTCACAAAGTTATTACTAAATAAGGTACTAGAGGAGCTTATTAGCACTAGGTAGATAAAGATATAGATGAATGGATGGGTTTTGCGTATGTGATGTATAGATATTACATCAGTAGTGAGAAGTTAAATACTTTGTGATTTGGATTTTTATTGCGTTTTTGAGCTTTTTGGACTAAGGGCTGGCTGGTGACTATTTGGCCACAATAAAGAGTTGCTAGTGTTGCGATGCCAGCCCATTGTCAGGATCTATCGGAGTTACCCGCTAACTCCGATCCCACCGGTCACGTGAGACCGGTCCGAGCTTGTCTGCGGGCCCACCCGCGGCAGCTACTTTCACCGCCAGCTTAACCTGGCGGCCCTCTTGATAGTTACACTTCTTTATATATAATTGACCCTTTTTGAGACCCCTTATTTATTACCTGCTGGTTATTACCAGACCCCTTTCGCCTTGCTTACTAACACTTACCTTAAGAAGTACTTATTATTAACTAGCTTCTTTAATCTTATACTAATAGTACTTTTAATAGGTTCTTTTATTACCTATATACTATAGCTAATAATAAAGTTATAAAAAGTAATTATAACTACTCTTAAAGTAGTATTAAAATCTATATTAAACTAATCCTTAAATTTATTATAGACTTATTACTATAAATCTCTACTATAGTAGCCTTACTTCTTATAAGTAATTAAGTAATATAGAATAATTATATTTAATAACTTAATATAGTTAGAGAGTAGGCTACCCTCTAAGATTTAATCTAAGTACTTAATATCTTAAATTAATAGGTTAACATACTTATAGTATCTATTAGGTATGAATTTGTAATATCTATATACTATACTAACTATATACCTGCTTATATACTTACTTATAGTCTCTTTAGTAGCCTTAGAGGTATGCTCTATAGTAGTTACTTCTTCTTATATTATTATTGTTACCCTCTATTAGCCTTACAACCTCTTAAATACAGGTGTTTCTTCTAGCAAGCTAGAAGGTATATATATATATTAGAGGGATTACTACTAGTAGTATAGGTAACTACTTAGTTAATAGGGTCTTACTTACTTTCTTTACTAAGGGCTTAGTAGTAGTATTACCTATTAATATAAGCCTTCCTCCTTTATACTAAACTTATTACTTATTAAAAAGAGCCTTTTATATAGTCTTATAACTCTTATTGCTTATTAAAAAAAGCCTTCTTTATATAAGCTTCCTTAGTATTAGTTACTTAAGGGTAATTAGAGGTATATTTTAAGTAAGAAAAAGAGTATAAAAAGAAGGTTAAAAAGAGAGAAAGAGTAAAAAAAATTATAGAAGTTAGAGAAGGGGAAGGGGTCTATTATACTTCTATAGGCTTATTAGACTATTAGGTTATTTAATAGCTTAGTAAAGTTACTTTTTAAGTAACTATAATAATAGTTATAAGTCTAATATTAAAGTAATAAAAAGGTAAAGTTAATAAGGTTATATTAAGTTTGTTGATAGTAGGTTATTAATAGTTATTTTTAATATATTAAGTATAAGACTTTATAATCTTATAGTCTAATAATTTTTAATAAAAATTTATTATCTTATAGGTTATAGCTTCTTATAATATAATATAATTAACTTATATAAATTAAGCTTATATACTTATAGTATTCTTTATAGAGGTATTATAAGTTTATTATAATACTATTTTAAGCTAGTTATCTATATAAAAGAAAGTATAGAACTATTCTACTACTACCATAGGGTTTAAAGTAATTCTATCTTTTCTTAAAAAACCTTACTAATCTATAGTATTTTTTAATAAGTAATTACTATATTTAACTACTAATTAGTATTAATAAGTAAGGTATTAGGCTTTTAGTAATAAATAAGTAGTCTTAAAAAGGGTTAATTATATATAAAGAAGTATAACTATTAAGAGGACTACTAGGTTAAGCTAGCGGTAAAAGGGGCTCCTGTAGGTGGGCCTGCGGACAAGCTTGGACTGGTCTCACGTGACTAGTGGGATTGGAGTTAGTAAGTAACTCTAATAGATTCTAACAATAGGCTAGTATTATAACAAATAGGGTTATAAAAAAAAGATATTAAGAGATATAAAAGAGTATATTTAGATATAACTTATTAGATATTAAGGTATAAATACCTTATATCTATATATAAAAAATAGTATATATAATAATAAATTGAATTATAAAATATAGTATTAATAGTACTGTATATACTATATATATTAGATAACTATATATTTATTTAGAAAATACCTATATATTATAAATATATAGGATATCTATATATAAAGAATAGTTTCTTTAAGTAAGAACTATCTATCTAAGAAGAAATCTAGGAAATAAGAATATAGTTATAAACTATATAACCGAGATGTTTTAGAAAACAACGTATAAGAATATAGTTATAAACTATATAACCAAGATATTTTAGAAAACAACATATAAAAATATAGTTATAAACTATATAACCAGGATGTTTTAGAAAACAACCTATAAGAATATAGTTATAAACTATATAACTAAGGTATTTTAGATAATAACCTAGAATATCTAAGAAATCCTTAGAATATATAGAAAATAAGTATAAATAAACCTGTTGCGATGCCAGCCCATCGTCAGGATCCATCGGAGTTACCCGCTAACTCCGATCCCACCGGTCACGTGAGACCGGTCCGAGCTCGTCCGCGGGCCCACCCGCGGCAGCCATTTTCACCGCCAGCTCAACCTGGCGGCCCTCTTGATAGTTACACTTCTTCACGCATAATTGACCCTTATTGAGACCCCTTATTCGTCGCCCGCTGGTTATCACCAGACCCCTTTCGCCTTGCTTACCAACAAAACCCCTTATATCCCTTATATCTAGCTAGATAGTAAGGTGAAAAAAAGCTCTTCTATTATATTAAAACAATATATATCTTATTTTATTTCTTATCTCTTATCTCTAACCTTATTACCTCTCATAGCTTCTAACATAACTTAGTAAGTAATACTAGCTTTTAAAGTTATAGATAAGTATAAAGTTTAGTAAAAGGTAGGTAACTACTAGGATATTAATAGTTATCTATTATAGTAATAACTTTACTATAAAGAAAGAGAAATAGCTAGCCCTACTATAGATTAATTTTAACCTCTAACTTAGTTAATTAGGTTACTAGACTCTAGAGATCTTCTTTAGTATAGAGCTTATATATAATGCTAGTTTAGTTATATTAGTATTTAATATACTATGGATAACTATATAATAAAAGTAACTATCTCTAGTAGTAGGTAATATACTATATACAAAGTCTTATAGTAAGTAATAAGGCTATAATAATTAATAATACTATAATAATTAATAATACTATAATAATTAATAATACTATAATAATTAATAATACTATAATAATTAATAAGACTATACCAGTTACCTACTAAAGTATATACTAAAAAGAATAGTAATAAGTTTAATAAGAGAGAAGCTTAGTTAAGAGAAAGATATAAAGAAGGATTTATAAGAGGATCTAATAAAGTATTATTAGTATACTAACTAGGTAAGTTACTATAATAATATCTAAAGTAGTAGTAATATAAATTAGTACTTTGTTATAGATAAAACTTACTATAAGTTACTTACTAGAGATATAGAGATATAGTAAGAAGTAATACTTTATTAAGATACTAATATAAGCTTAAAGAACCTATTAATAAGCTTACTAATTATAATTAGCTAGTAGTAAACAAAGGAGGTTATACCTATAAGAGGTAAAGTAAGTAATAACTTACCTTCTATAACTATACTTAAAGAAAGAGAAAATCTAGCTACTATTTTAGCCTTACTAACTACTAATAACTCTACTAGTAATACAGTAGTTAATTTATTATTTAATAGTAGTAGGAAAGCAAGCCCTTACCTTTAGTAACTATATTAATAACTATACTAGAGTTAGCTATCTCCTTAGCTATAGTATTATTACCTATTAATTAACCTATTATTACTATAACTATTATAGACTTCTTATATAGTAAGAAGTATTAACCTAGTATTATTATTATTACTACTGTGGTATAATAAGTAGTTACCTATAATGTAGTTAGTTAAATAAAAAGATTTTATTAGTTAGTTTGTTAAAGTTAATAGGTAATATTAGTAATATAAAAGTAGTACTAACAAGGCCCTTAAGTAGCTCTAGAGCTTATTATCTAGCCTTATAGTAATATAGCATATACTAAAAGAGTAGTATAAGAAGAAAAGTATACCTATATTCCTTATTAGCTAGATATAGAGGTTAATTAAGACTTTTATCCTTATATAGTAGTATTATAAGTATAGTAGATATAACTTTATTACTTCTAAGTAATAAAGTAAATTACTATATATTAGGTTAGATACTATAAATAGTAAAGTTAATAATTTATTACTCTCTATTATTACTATTAGTAATTAAATAAGTAACCTTAAGGATAGGAGATTTAATTAATTAACCTTACTCTAGTTATTATTATTATAGTACTAACCTCTATAGATACTAGTCTCTTTATATCCTTACCTCTATAGCTAATTACTACTTCTCTTCTACTTCTCTACCTAAGTTAATATATCTCTTAATCTATATATAACTAATACCTTAAAGATAATAATAATAATACCTTTAACCTTAATAGATTATATAGTAATAAAGTTAATAATCTAATTAAAGTAGTAGATAATAGGTTATTAATAGTATTATATAATAGTAATAAGATATAACAAAGTAATAAGAAGTAATAATACAGTAAGGCTAGTAGTAATTAAAGTAATAAGGCTAAATAAGTAGTTACTTAAGGAGGATTTCTTTTAACTATTAATAATACATATTTTTATCCTTTACTATTACCTTAATAGTAGTACTTTTTTAATTATAGAGGTAACTTTAACTTTACCTCTATTAATAATAACTATATTACTATTAATGAATCTTTTATTATTAAATATATACTATATACTATTAAAGTTAATAAAAGAATAGTCAAAGTAGTTTTCTATCTATTTTATTTTATAACTAACCTCTACTATTTAGTTATAAAGTAGCTCCTTAAAGTCCTATGTATCCTCTATATCTTTATTCTAGATAGGATACTACTTATAAAGAAGCTTCTTAAGGTTACTAAATACCTTCTTAATAGAGTTAAAGTTAGGTAAGTATAGTAGTAGATATAGTAGGTATATACTAGCTAATTTATATACCTCTTAGATATCTTATTAGTAGTAAAAGCTAGTATTATTTATTATAATAACTAACTTAATAGTAAAAAAGGTACTATACTTAGGTAGTACTCTTTCTTAAATCTATATTAAAAACCTATTATTATTAGTTATACCGAGGTATATTAATATATTAAAGATCCAATCTACTATAAGAGCTAGTAGGACTTAATACTACTACTTATATTTAAGTTTATCTTTATAATGAGGTACTAGACCTTTTAACATCTAGCTTATCCTTTATATATTAGTATACTTATCTATACCTAACTAATTAATAAAGATTAATTACTCTAGGTAGTATTAATAGATAGTATATACCTAGGTATGTTATAATATATCATGTTTCTAAGTAGTAATAATATAAATAGATTTTAATAACTACTTAGTATCTTAAAACTACTAACTAAATATTAACTTATAAACCTCTATAGTATATTACTTATAGAGAAAGTCTTATATCTCTTTAAGGCTAAGGTTATTATAGTATATAAGAAGCTTTAATAACTTATATAGTTACTATACTTCTAACTTTATATAACTTAGCTTACTTAGGGTATATACTCTTACTTACTTTATTATTTTATACTAATATTACTACTATTTAACTATATATATACTATAGCCTATCTATATTATAATCTTAATATCTATTTTTTTCTTTAAAGTCTTTAGTATCTATACTAGCTTTCTCTAATTATCCTTATTTAGTTATAGTACTATTATATTTATTTAATTTAATATATAACCTCTTGTTTTATCTTTTATCTTATTTAATCAAGGGTAGTAATATTAATATAAGAATATTATAGACTTTAGAGGCTTTAGAGCCTAAGGGCTAAGAGGCAATCTAAGAGCTAAGAGGTAATTAAGCTATTAAAGTACGTAAATAATTATAGTAAAAATCCTTAGTTAAATTGCTAGTGTATGTATGTATAACTATGTTACTATTTTCTATGGGATTCCCTGTATATTTATAGCTGTTGTGTTGCCTTAGGATCTAAATGTATGTGGTTATTGGATTCTGGATATTTTGGCTGGCAAAATCCGTTCTATAGATGTTAACCGATATTTCGCTGTAGACCTTTTCTAATCTGGCCTAATAGGCCTGGAGGTCTGTGCTATTTGCTGGTATATTATACCTACTTTGATATACCCTCTTGGATTAAAGCTATTTATAGGTTTAATCTGACTGATTGATGGATGGGGTAATTACTACCCTTTTGTACCTTCCTTTTATATTCCTATAGGTCCTTGTAACTGCTAATTACTTACTATAAAAAGTAGTAATTGACTAATTAATAATAATTAAAACTAGAGTGTGTATAGTCTAGCGGTATTACCTCTTACTAGATAGTTATAGTATAAGATAGTAACTTATACTAGAGCTCTAGAGTTTAATCCTAGGTAGAGGTAAAAAGACTTAATAGTAGTTATGTCTATAAAGCTTACTAGCCCCCTTATATAAGTCTAAGCTTGATAATATAAATATATAGTAACTAAGGTCCTTTTACTTAGTAAAGCTATATCATACTTATAGCAGTCTTAGGCTCTATATGCTTATTATTATATTTGATATAGCCCTTATAGGTCTATATATATAATTATCCTTAAAGTATGGTTTTAACTATACTTTTATCTTTTGTTATGACTTTCTAATTTAAAATAGTAGTCTTTTATAATTAGATTTTATATTAACTTTTAGCTTTAATTAAGGTAATTATAATAATAAAATTACTAATTATATATATTACTTAATTGTTAAGAAACTTATAGTTAAAGTATTGCTAGTTATATTAATAATTAGTTATAATATTAGGGTTTGCTAGTTATATCTTCTATAATAATTTACTTTTACTAACTAGCATGACTATATAATTTAACCCTCCTAGTTAGGAGCCACAGTAGCTAACTATTTATTACTATAGTACTTATTACTTTAATTATATTGGTAATTTATCCTTAGCTAACTCTTCTTTATGGTTTTATATTAACTACGTGGTTTGGTTACTGAGATTTAATTACTATAGAAACGCAGGCTATTTTTACTTTAGTAGAGCCTTTATTAAACTATCTACTATTAGCTTTACTAATAGGGTATATATAACTTTGATATAACTATCTATAATCTTCTAATATAGCTAGTAGTAATATATATCCATGTAATAAAGGTATATTTATAATTAAACTAATTTCTTAGTTATAAAGCTAATTATCTATTAATTATTATATTATATTATAACCTTTAGTAATATATTTAAAGTATTATTACTAGTAGTAAGCTTAGTAATTAATTAGCTTGTGAATATTAATCCTTTTATAGCCTATAATAGGGCTAGTAACTCTGCTTTAGTTATTAAAATAGTTACTGTCTACTACTTATTTACCCTCTAGCTAATAAGTCTACCATATAACTTAATAGTAAAAGCTTATAAGCTCTTGTAGTTAATTAAGTTATCTCTAAAGCTTATATCTAATATAATAATAAGCTCTCTATTAGGCTTAAATTTAAGGTAAAGGCTAGCTATATACCTAAGGTATTGTAGTGCTTAGTTTGCTACCCTCTAATAGGCTACTGATAGGTTGTGATTAAATCTTGCTAGCTGAGTTACTGTAAATGCAATGTTAGGTCTTGTTATTACTGCTGTATATAGGATTGATCTAACTTTTTACTAGTATCTTATAACTTTGTAGTTTATTACTATCTGCTATAAGAGTAGAAGTTCTTTATTACTTACTAAGGTATTATCTAGTAGTAGCTAGGTTTTATTATTAATTAGCTTTGCTATCTTTTTAATATATACTAACTATAATAGCTATATCTTTTATTATTATCTATTATAGAGAATTTCCATACTAAGGAACTATTGTATTCTATTACTACTTTCTAAGTAGTATCTTTTTTTTATGCTATTAATTATCTTATTAGCTTTCTATTATAATAACTTAGGGAATATAAAGATATAATTATTAATATAGAAGAAGAATATAATAGCTCCCTTTTACTAGTAGTATAGCTCTTTAGTAACTGGTATAAATCTAAGTTCTTAAAGTCCTTTTTTAGGTGCTTTTGCTATAGTAGTAGTAATTATTATAACCTATAAAGAGCCTTTTATAGGTAGATAATCTTACTACTACTATAGCTTAGATGTCTTAGGGGAAGTCTTATGAATACTATCTAATCTATATTAGCATATATAAATACGTTTACTATATTAAATTAAAGTAATTCTAGGTCTGACTTAGCTATAATTATAATAAGTAATTAAAATAAAAGTCCTACTAGTGTTACTATATATATATTATAAATTATATCTTTTAGCTACTAATTACTATAAATAATGAGGTATGCTTTAAACTTTATAAGAAATCTATATTTATTTAGCTTATAGGTATATACCTATTAGTAGTTAAGTATCTAGTTATTACTAGCTTTCTCTATACTAACTTTAACCTAGTTATTTATAGTATTATAGCTCTATAAATAAGCTTTCTTAGCCTCTTAAAAATCCTCTATAAATAGGTGGTTTTTTAGGTTAGTATATACCTTAGGTAACCTAGGTAAATCCTTTTAATATAGCCTTGTAGCTAGCCTTGTAGCTGTATTTTAAGGTACTATTATCTTATTACCAGAGTCAGATAGATCCTCTCCTATTATATTGTCTTTTTTAATATTAGGGGGCTAGCCTGTACTTTTACTAGGTAGAAGGTCTTGCTTTAAGATTTTCTAGGAACTATAATAAAGACTGTTAATAGTTCTAGCTATGTGAGTAGCTTGCTAGTTCTAAGTACTGTAGTGAGGACTGTTAATAGTCCTAGCTATAAATGTAGCTTTCTAAGATTCTTATAGATATATTTACTTTTAATATATAATATAGTTAATATATTAGATTTTATTATAATATATATAGTCTCCTTACTCTCTTGTATTAAGTATATCTAATAGTAGTGTAATAAATAAAGCATTTAGAGATTCTAGTAGTATTATTAATATAAAGTATAACTTTATATATTTATAAACTCCTTTTGGTATTTTACCAGTAGTTTGGTTTAGAAGTTCTACTATATCTTCTCCTTTAATATCCTTACTATTAGTAATATTTATAAAGTTCTTTTTAGTTGCTTTTTAGATCTATTTATTAATTATAGTCTTATCTATATTACTTAACTTATCTATCTATTTATCTTCTTTTCCAAAGAAGTATCTATCTTTATTAAATATTATACTATAAGATATAATAACTTTATTCTTTAGAGGGATATATATATAATATTAGTTAGCTAATATATAATTAATTAGATAGCTAATATATACCTTTGCTTTGAAGCACTAGAGATAATTATAGCTAAGTTAAGTATCTAAAGTTATTGCATATACACAGTGGCTAAATACTTATAAATAGCTAAGGTATAGCATGGATAATAGCTACCCTCTTACTATGTACTAGATCTAATATAGAGATCTCTAGCTATGAGATTTAACTAGCATTTAGTTATATAAGTATACTACTACTTTTAGAATCTCTAGCTATAGTAATGCTAGTAATTTTGATTTTAGCCTTATTGTATAGGCTTTTTTCTTAATTACTATAGTAATCCTCTTTATACTACTATTTTATGCTTGTATATTAGGTGCTAAGGCCTTAAATAGGATTCCTATACTTTCTATAGCCTCCTTTACCTATAGATAGGTGGTTGTGATCTTGTTGTTATACTTAATTACTTATACTTCTGTTAATTTATATACTTTAATTAACTATATGAAGTTTACTAAAGCTGTCTTAATAGCCTTATAAGTATGCTATTATAGGTAATAGTTTTATATAAAGCTAGATTTTTAGTTACTAAGTAATAAGGTTAACTTATATCTACTATAGCCTTGTTTAAATAGGTAAAAATCTAGTATAATATAATTGCCTACCTCTATATAGTTAATTAACTCCTAGAGTTAATATAATATTTACTACTATATTTTGCTTATTATATATACTTTATATAATATAATAGATATCTCTAGTATATCTCCTTTTATCTATATGCTGCAGGCTTAGGTAGTTATTTTACAGAGTATATAGCTACCTAGGTAGCTAAGATAGTTATACTAGTGGTTAGTTTTAACCAGCCTACTCCTTTAGTAGTAGTCTATTAGTACTAAGGCTGCTATAGCTATATCTATATTTACTACTACTAGGTATACTACTAATATAGCATAAAGACTATTATAGTTCTTACTAGCCTTAATAACCTATTAACTAGCAATTTTATCTATATTAAATACTATAGAATAGTTCTTTACTATATATATATAATTATTAGTTAGACTATTATCTTACTACTAATTATTCCTTATTTTAAGTATTAAATATAATACTAGGCTATATAATAGTAATAGATAATAGGTAACTCTTTTAAGTATAAATTATACTTGGCAATTTCTCTGTTTTATATGGATAAATATATTACTCTATCTCTTGATTAGGATAGTGGTATTGCTTGCCTAGATAAAGTTATCTAACTTTGCTGGGGTTATCTCTAAGAAGTAATAATAAGAGTAGAAGACGTAAAGGGTTACTTCTAAATTTAGGATAATAAAGTCTTTAAGTAGATAGTTAGATATTATAAAAGTAGCTAACTATATAGATAAGGCTCCTTTATTCTTTAACTATACTTTGCTTTTATTACTTTCTAACTATTATTTAGCTAGAGGTACTATTACTACCACTATAGTAAATTTATTTAGGTAGGTATATATAGAGGCTTGTAATATATCTTCTTTTTTAGCTTATCTTTTATATGTTATTATATTAGAGCTTGCTTTATATAGTTAATAATTACTTTATATAGTTACTATAGGAACCTTAGGTATATTTTACCTATAAAGTAATACCTTAATAGTAAGTACCTAGAGATATTATATAGTAAGTACTTTTTATTACTATAGTTATTACTTTTGCTATTTTAGTTATTATAGTGGTTATTATACTATTTTTCCTTTATTAGCTCCTTTTGTATACAATCCTCTGTAATATTGTTAGTGACTGTTGCTATAGTGACTAGGCTAAAGGCACTGCGAGTAGCTTTTGCCTGGAGACGCTCTAGCTCCATAGCGATATAAGCCTGTATTGCTAATATTACTTTACAATATAGGAGCTAGTTATTAATAGCCCTTATATAGTTAGTACTTTTATTTACCTCTACCTATATTACTAATAGTATATATCTTAATACCTTTATTAGTAGCAAGAATTATTTACTAGTCTTTATAGCTAAATACTACTAGACTTATATGCTATAAGAGAGCGCTTTCTCTTAATTAGATATCTATTTCTTCACCTCTTTTATATTTATTACCTCATAATCTATAGCTCTTTTTATAACTTTCTCATACTTTACTATAGTAATTTCTTTTTCCTTATATAGAGGTAGACTAATATATACCTTAATATTATATATTTATATATATATTAACTTACTTATAAAGTAGTATTTTATAATTACTATTAGATTTACTATTATATAAATTTAGGTAACTAAGTTACTAACTATCTTATAGTCTTGCTTATATTACTATTGTTTTTATATATATATCTTATTATTATATTTAAGTTACTTTTATTCTTTAGTTAATAGCTAGAATAGCTTTAAGGCCTATATATCTTTTAGATCTAGTAGCCATTAGCTATCTACTATATTATCTATTACTTACTTAGTTATTATAGATAGCATTATTAGGTAGTCTGCAATATCTAGAGCTATTAGAGGCTTTACTAGTTATTTTGTAGTAGTATACTATATATTATTAGTATTTAGGTTAATTAACTCCTATAGATTTAAAGCTACTACTTATTACTATAGCTAGATATATTAATTGCTTTAGTTAGCTAGGCTGCTTAGAGTTACTAATATCATAGCTATCTTATTTTTAGTTATAATAATAGCTATAGTATATATGATATATACTATATATAGTACTTTAAGTAATATTAATTAGTGCTTGTAAATTTAGACTGTTAATTATTAAAGTACGTGGATAATTATAGTGAAAATCTCTGGTTAAATTGCTGGTGTATGTATGTGTAACTATGTCGCTATTTTCCATGGGATTCCCCGCACATTTATGGCTGTTGTGTTGCCTCAGGATCCAAATGCACGTGGTCATCGGATTCCAGATATTTTGGCTAGCAAAATCCGTTCCATAGATGTCAACCGATATTTCGCCGCAGACCTTTCCCAATCCGGCCCAATGGGCCTGGAGGTCCGTGCCATTCGCCGGCATATTACACCCACTTTAACATAAGCCTTCTTATTCCTATTAAGCTACTACTCCTATTAGAGTCTAAGATTTAGTTAGCTAGCTAATAAATTAACTAGTAAAGAGCCTTATATAGGTCTCTAGGGTAAGAATATTATAGACGTTAGGGCTTATATAGCTTGCTTGCTCTTATATATTATAATAATAGGTAATAAGGCTATGTGTTGGCGCAGTCTATATAATTTCTTTGTTAAGGTAGCAAGAGGGCTAAGAGGTATTAATTACTAATAAATTAACTAGCAAAAAGCCCTATATAGGTCTAAATAGCCTCACTTTTGGCATCAGCAGCGGGCAACTTCAAAAGAGGGACTACCTGATGTTCGGATATGGCAGATTTCTGAATCTGGCAGCCAAAAATCGCGATTTTTCATGGGGTTGCATTGGTGGGTTGCTAACGCACAGACGAAAAAGTAGGTTTTCGACACTGCCAACGCAACAGACTGTAGCCGCTGTGGGCGGGGCCATCCCCTGGTCCTGCCGAGGGCGGGGACTTGTCGATCCTTTTGGTCGTGACGTGGGTTAGGGGAGTCGAAGAAGAGGGAACGAGTCGTGGAAGGGACGGGGTTTGCTGCTTGGCCACGCATGAATCGGGCCACGGAAACCAACTCATCATCACCAAGGCTCAATCAAGCTTCAGGCCACCTACTGTATCCCGGTTTCCCGTACATCAACCCGTCTTCTCCCGCTCAGCGGCCGCCCGCATCCGCTTCGCGCGCCAGTGCCGCCCCCGCCACAGTTCCAACCCTGCCAACGAGCACGAGGCCAGCGCGGCCATGGCGCAGAGGGTGAACGCCCAGCCGACGCCCAGGGCCCGGATCAGGGGACCGATGGCGGCGGTCCCGCCGGAAGCCAAGAGACACCGCGACAGGTTCATCGAGGCGGTAGCGCTGAAGCTCTGGTTTCGGAACACGTCGACGATTAGGGTCGCTACGGGGGGAGGTTACGCGTAAACGTTGTCAGCCAAAACGATGGATGGTTTCTCCACGGGTAGATTCAAAGAAAATGTTACGTTTGGGAGGGGGGGCAAGTGCTTACAGAAAGAGGCCAGGATGATGGTGTCCAGACCTCCAACAAAGAAGGCCATGGTAATAGAGGCGGCGATGTGGACATGGAACTCGATGATCCAGTCGAGGGCGACGACAGACACCAGATAGGCGACTGTGGGGATGATGACGGGCTTGATGCGCGCGAGCTCGATGTGCTGCACCTCTTGGACGGGGGCCGAGTCGTCGGCGGCCTGCTGGGCCTCCCGTTCCCTCTCGAGCCGGTGTTTGTACTCGCGGTCCAGCAGCTGCCCTGTGAGCACGCTGCCGCAGAGGGAGCCGACGCCGTTGGAGATGTAGGTTAGGCCGATGCTCATCTCGTCCAGGCCGTACCGCTCCGCGTAGAGGGTGGCGGTCGCCACCATGGTGACCTGCCACACGGTGTAGCAGACGCCCGTGAAGACGACGATGCACAGGCACTCGGGCTCCGCGAGCAGGCGGACCGGGGCCCCGATATCGATGCGGAACCTGGCGCCGGTCTTGGCGTCGGCCGCGGCCTCGTCGTCGGACTTGGGGGCGTCGAGCCACCCCAGGGGCGCGCGGAGGTACCGCGGCGGACGCACCGACCCGTCGTCGACGATGCCGCGCTTCGTCTCGGGCAGGAGCAGGGCGGTGAAGAGCAGGAGGGACGCGGCCAGGGCCGACAGGAAGACGAACATGCCCCGCCACCCGGTGTACTGGGCGAACAGGCCGCCGATGACCGGGCCGAAGGCGGTGCCGGCGCCGCCCAGGGCGCTGTAGCTGCCCATGTACTTGCCGCGGCGGCTGACGTGGATCAGGTCGCCGATCAGGCTGGCGCCGATGGCCGTCGTCGAGGCCGAGCCGACGGCCTGGACGGCCCTCAGGGCGACGACGGCCGGGTAGGTGCGGGACAGGGCGAGGCCTATGCACGAGGCCAGGTAGACGGCGAGGGCGACGAGGTAGAGCGGACGACGGCCGGTGCTGTCGCCGATGGCGCTCCACAGGGTGGGACTGATGCCCTGCAGCACGAGGTACGAGGTGATGGTCAGGTTGACGGCGTCGGTCGAGACGCCGAGGTCCCTCGCGACGGCCGGGATGGCCGGGGTGTACAGGTTCGAGCTCAGGGGGCTCAACAGGCCGATGGTGCTGGCGACGGCGACAATGACGATGCGCTGCGTCGGCGCGAACCTGCTGTACACGGCCATGAGGTCGGGTTCGCCGAGTGACGCATCGCTGCTGCTGGGGGCGTCATCTGCCACGTGGACCGGCGTTGCTTGTGCCAGGAGCTTGGTATCTTGGGCAGTGGCCTTTGTCTTCTCTGGTATGGTCTGTTGGCCTGACTCCATGTCTCTGGGAAGGGCGTGAGGTCCTCCAGGAGCAGTCTCCTCAGAACAGTCTCCAAGTGTAAAAGAGTTTTCTCCCATGGCTGCCAGTAACAGAAAAGACGATCCAGGCAGATGAGTATCTGGGACGAGGGAGGATGGAAAGGGGCGGCGGTGTTGCGGTGCGTATTATACTCGGCAGTGCAAACGTCAACGTTCCCGTACCGGATTTGGAGGGGTGCGACTCTTTTCTCAAACCCACAAACATTCGTCCACATGGGGGCTAAGGAGTTGCTGCCGGGTTTTCCAGGTTTGTTCGCTACGGGTCTGTCTACAATGCCATCTGTAACTACACCCCCTATACCCGGTCACTTTTCGACATCACTGGCCCGGGTGCCATTGACAGACGGAGACGGAATGGGAAATTTATCAAGGATATCGGCCTCCCCCACCTGTAGTTATCACCAACGACTTTGCACATCAGATCCACCGAAGATTAGTACGCACGAGTTCGGAATAGTGTAGAGGGCTGTCCCCATATCACATCACAAGGTGACATGGTGAGGCACGCATATGAACGAATGAACGAGCCACGACGCACGATCCTAATCACTGAGGGATTTAAAAATTTTATACTAATTAGTACCGGATGCTCCCTTGCTTCGGGGATACATTGTACGTGTTTCCGTGGTACCACGACTTACATTGTATGTCAAATAAGTGGCTGGAAACGGTCCGATTTTCCTTCGGTCAAGTGTGCCCCCACACGGACCCCAGCCCGCAACTGATGAATAGATGAATAAACGAAAACTAGCAGATTTTGCATGTATTTCCTTAACTAATAAACGACTGGGTGGAAATCTCTCTAGTGCTCCAGGCGCTTGTGTAAGCGAGATGCGTAGATGGTGAACAAAGCTGTGTTCTCTGATGATGGGCCGCATGCGATGCTATAGCTGACGCTGGCTGAATGGCACGGTGCGATTTCACCCCTAGCCGACAGCCAGAGATATATATATATATATGTCGCAAAAGACAACGCTGTCAATTGCTGTGACAATTGATGCCATTATATACCCTTGTGACAATATATAAAGGAGTATTTTGTTCTAGAGCCCTGCAAAGCACGTCTTGTGCTCCTTGCCGTTGACCAGTTCGCGTATGGGCAAAAACAGGCGCTTGGCCGGCCAGTCGTCGCCATCATCGCCGTGATGCCTAGCCCATTCGCAGATTGTAGACCACTCCATCCATTGCCAATTACCAGCCTTCTCGGGCTCCATGGCCTAATCGTTTGCGGGTTTCCCGCCCCCACGTCAGCGATATGCTGCAGGCTCCTCCTTGTGCGTGGGGAGTTTCAGCACATACCTGCGGCTCGGCCTCCGGATTGACGGGTTCGCAGAGCACGAACAACGTGATGTAGTGCCTGCCAACCTCGGCGAAGACAGAGTTGGTGACGGCGGCCAGCCTGACGGCCCTGACCGCCAGGCCCGTCTCCTCGAGCGTCTCGCGCTCGGCGCACGCGAAGATGGACTCTCTGTATTCGAGATGGCCGCCGGGAAATTGCCACGTGCCGTGCCCGTGACTGCTCAGCCGTTGACCCACCAGAAGCTTGCCAGTCGCGCCATGGCGAATCACCGCGCCAACGCCGACGCGTGGATTGTTTGCCGGCTCGATGCAAGCCATCGTTGATTGATGGCGATGAGAAAACGGTGAGGGTGGGATGAAATAGTAGTGAAGGGAAGGAAACAAAGGGGGGGACACGTGCAACACTTACGAACGGGTCAAACAGTCGAAAGATAGGGCATGTTTAATTAGCTGCGTATCATCTTGTATATATAACTATCAGGCGTGACGATTGCCATTGCTATTCACACGCGCGGGCGAGATCTGCCGCAATGGAGCGTCTCCCGTTGCAACATGTCCTACGGTCCGGCCCGAGATCGCTTCCCGCGGCTATCCATATATGGGGTTCTTACGACACAGTGCAACCCTGCGACTGCATGTGTACCTAGGTACTCTACAAATACCTTGGCTTAGTTGAATGCAGTCGGTGGTCGCATGAATGAGGGTGATCATACAGGTGCATGCACTAGTTTACGACTCTAGACTCTTCCTCCAGTACCTATGCTACTCCCCGAATGCAGCTTGTGCATCGTAGTAAAACTGGAGCCTCGTTGGCTGACCGCCGGCCCTCAATGGTTTGCCACAGCTAAGAGACCTCGTTGCGCTGCATGCAACAAACTTGGCTACAACATCCATACTATCTATGTTTTTGAGTTGGAAGAATACAGTCATCGTAGCAAGACACATCGATGTCGTTCCCTGCTGCGCATTGCGCGTTTGTGCCGTATAACGCGCAAATTTAAGAGAATCGGGCGGGACCGGGGAGGTTCTGTCCCCACCGCCCCTTCCCCTCCCCCGTAGACGCGCCCTTCACTATCGCCGCTGCTCTTCCTCTCGATTAGTTTCCTTGTGGTTTTCCTAATCTTTTACGTGAGGATATGACCAAACTCTTATTCCCCGGTGGAAACCCCCTGGTCCCCCTGCTGTCCGGGGGCACTCCGGGTATTCTGCCGTGTGGGGCCGTCAAGCAGCGCCATGTCCTCCGGATACCTCGTATTTGGACCAATCAGAGAAATCAATTCCTACCTGTTACACATTCCATAAGTAACTCACATACATAAACCGCACACCCAGGTGCAAACATGAATGCATCGTAGACAGATCAATCAACTACATACACACCATACCACACCCTGACACCACTGCTTGGCAACGAGGATTCACCACATGGAGTGGTTTCTCACTTTGATACCCGGGTATTATAAAACTGTAGCTTATTGGACCCAGTTGTTAAGGTTTACAGGGTATTACGTACATATAATATATGTTGGCATACATAATACAGGCCCCGCCACTTCTCACTCAGAACAGAAAAACCTCAATTGGCAGCTGATGTGGCAGACGGCTGGAGTTGGCCCCATGCAAGGACAGGCAAATCACTTCGCCAGTAAGAACCCCACGAACAATGCCTATAGTGAACTTTCCGAATTGCCCAGCTCACCATGCTACCTGCAAGGATCTGCCGGCGAGCAGGTGCCTTGCGCTCTCAGCCGCTACGTCCATGAAACCCGTCGTCTGTGCCGCGTCTTGGACACTCATCTAGACCAAAGCGCCTCCGGTTACATCATCGGCGACCGCGTCACCATCGCCGACATTGTCAGGTTCCTAAAAGTAGTACTGGCTTTGGGGCCGGCGGGGCACTGGGTGGGGCCCGGGGGACACCGCGGAACGGAATAACGTTATGCTAAAGGGTATATAAAAGGGGTTTTTATGATAGCATCAAGGTTTAGAGAGGAGATAGATTAGAATAACAGTTATTAGTGACCCCTAACTGCCCTCCTACTGATTTCTTTACTTAGTACTATATAGCCTCTGATATATTTTAATCTCTCTCTATTTATAGGTATACTAACTATTAGAGTAGTAATAGTACTAGTATAATTAACTTAATCCTAATCTATTACCTAATAAGGTAGCTTAGTAATATAGTAGCTTATACTAGATACTAGTAGGACTATAGTAAAGAAGTAGTATATAACTAACCTTAATAGGTTAATAGAGAAGTAGCTAAGTGCTCTTCTTAATAATAAAGTAGCTAAGATAAGAAACAGAAAGATAATTAAATAGATTATAGCCTTTAGAAATAGAGAGTCTATTAATAATATATATATAGCTAGTAGAAGACCTATAGCTACTTAGCTAGAGCCTAAGTACTTATATACTAATACTCTTATTAAGTAATTGGCCTCTATCTAATATAAGGGGGGTAACTAGAATAACTTTAAAGACTTCCTTTTTAAGTTATAAGGCTGATTCTCTATTACTAAGGAAGAATTTATAGTTAATAAGAGTAAAGTTTGGTTTATAGAGGCCTATCTAGAGGTTAACCTATTATATAGCTAGAGGAGCTATATTAACCTTTAGTATAGTAGTAATATTAGTCTAATTACTTAGAAATAGATAAAGGCCTAGCTCTATAATAGTATTACTAATAATAATATATAGGCTTTTAGTATAGCTATAGAGCTAGATAAGATATATTAGAAACCTAAGTAAATATACTAGTAATTTATTAACTAGTATAAAATAGTTCAGGTAGAGATTTTAAACCTCTAACTAGAGAGGTAGTAAGTAGTCTATATCTTAAACTAACTACTCTTAGACTTATAAAGCTATATCCTAGTATATAAGCTACTAGCTACTTATTAAGAGCTAAATAATATAGTAAAGAGGGTAAAGATACTTATAAAGATATATACTAAGATAATAACAGAAGACTAATAAAGGCTATAAGAGAGAAGGAACTAGTAGACCCTAGCTATTACCCTAGTACTAGCATTAGCTACCCCCTTAAATAAATTAGAAGGGTAATAGTTAGTCTTAATACCTAGGGTAGCTATATATATACCTATACTTAAGCTATAGGTTAAGTAGGAACAAGGAGGGTATAGATAACCCCTACGGCACTCCTAGGGCTCTCCTATATACTTTAACTATAGCAAGCTAAGATATATATTAATAGAGTATATAGAGAAGAAGTACTATAAGTATAACTAGCCTTATTATATAGGTAAGCACTATATACTAGTAGCCTAGCTAGTAGCTATAGGGGTTAATAGTATATAGATCCCTTAGAGAGAGGAACTGTATTACTACTTTAAGGTAGACTTCTATATTAGAGTAGCTAGTATATAAAGAAAAGGAAGGGTATTAATTAACCCTAGAGTAGATAAGAATATTATATATTAAAGAATATTATATAAGGAGGTACTACTAGAGGTTTATAAAGAGAGAGTAAGGTTACTAGAGATATAGAGAGGTAAGATACCTAACTATAGGGTAGTAGTATTAGTAATAGATGTAATAGATAATATAGAGATAAGAAAGATATAGTCCTATACCTACTAAGTAAGTAATATAGGTATATATAATACTATTCTAAAGATCTTCTAAAGGTAAAAGGTATAGCTAAATCTTAAGTAAGTAATAATTAAGTAAACTTACTTACTAGAGGAAGGCTACCTATAACTTATCTAGAGAAGAAAGGTATTAAAGAGGGTATAAAGAGAGATAGTAGTAATACTAATGTATAACCTATTAGTCTACTACCTATATATAGGGGGAGCTAAGGGGGTGCTAGAGCTACTACCTCACGCAGTAGAGGGGGAAAAGGGAGAGGAGATAAAGAGATTTAAGCTACTAGAAGAATATTAAGAATAGGTATATATATTTAATATAAACTTAGTAGCTAAACTAGCTAGAGATAAAGGTTGCTCTTATGCTATTAAACTTAAGCTAGAGGTAGAACTACTATTTAGCTTTATTAACCCCCTTATAGAGAAAGAGTTAGAAGAGCTAAGGAAGTATATTAATAATATACTAAGCAAGAGGTAGATCTAGCTCTTATAGAGCCCTATAGGGGTGCTAATCTTGTTTATACTAAAGAAGGGGGGTAAGTTATACTTCTATATAGACTATTATAGCCTTAATAAGGTTATAGTTAAGAACTATATATTACTATTACTAATTAAGGAGATTCTTAACTACTTAGGAGAGGTAAAGTGTTTTACTAAGCTTAACCTTAAGGATATATACTACTAGGTAAGGATCTATATTAGTAATAAGTAGAAAATAGTATTCTAGATATAGTATAAGTACTTTAAGTACTATATTATATCTTTTGGGCTAATTAATATACTAGTAACCTTTTAAGTATATATAAATAATACCCTAGCTAGGCTAGTAGATATTACCTATATTATATAGCTTAATAATATCTTAATCTTTACTAAGGATAAGGCTAGTTATATAGAGATAGTAAAAGAGGTACTATACTAGTTAGATACTACTAGCTTATATACTAACCTGGAGAAGTATGTTTTCTATACTCAGATAATTAGGTTCCTAGAGTTTGTAGTATACCTAGAGGGTATTACTATAGAGTAGGACTATATAAAGGTAATTACTTAGTAGCTACTCCCTACTAGTATTAAAGATATATAGGTCTTTCTTAGGTTTATAAGGTTCTATTAGTACTTTATTAGAAACTACTCTAAGGTATATACCCCCCTTATAAACTAACTAATAGCTAAGGTAGTAGAGGAGAAGGTAATAACTAGAGAGGTAATTAAAGCCTTCTATAAGCTCTAAGTTATATTTACCTAAGCCTCTATCTTATAATACTTTAACCTAGTACTACTAATATAGGTAGAGATAGATATATCAAACTTTATAATTAGAGCTATTCTATTATAGCTAGTAAAGAACTAGTAATACCCTATTACCTTCTTATTTAAGAAGCTAAAGGGTACTAAACTATAGTATAGTATATTAGAAGCTAAGCTACTTATAATCTAAGAGGTAGCTATATACTAGAGGTACTATCTTCTATATACCTAGAGTAGGATTATATTCTTAATAGACTACCTAGGCTACTACTACCTTACTAGTAAGCTCTAGCTTAATAGTTAGTAAGTAAGGTTACTCTAGAACCTATCTCTCTTTAACTTTAAGATTAACTACTAGCTAGAAAAGGAGAATATAGCTAATAAGCTATTATAGTAGCTAGACTATTAGCCCTTAGGTATAGAAGACTAAGAGGTATAGGGTACGTTTTTAAAAAGCTTTCTAAGTAAGTTTTCCTAGAGGGTAGTAGTAATTATTAGTAGTAGGTTAATAGGGGTATACCTATCACTACTAAAAGAACTTACTCTAAGCCTAGAAGAGGAAACTATAGCAGTATAGCAAGGTAATAAGGTAATTACCTCTAAGGAGTAGTAAAAGCTAGGGAATAACTAGTTAGAGGGGGAGGATAGGGTCCTTAGGTATAAGGGTAAGGTAGTTATTCTAGAAGGGTATATATTAAGGATAAAGATCATAGTAGCGTTCTATGATAAGCTAGCTAGGGGGTACCTAGGGGTAACCTATATACTTAAAAGGATTAGATAGATATCCTTTTAAAGATTAATAAAGAAGGATATAATAGGATATATTTAGATATATATAACTTATTAATAGATAAAGCTATACTACTACCTACTCTATAGAGAACTAATACTTCTACTACTACCTAGCTAACTATAGGAATAAGTTACTTTAGATTTTATTATTAAGCTACCTAAGTTAAAAGGATTTATTAAAGAGAGCTATAATAGTATCCTAGTTATAGTAGACTAACTTATAAAGTATGTACTATATATACCTATATAGAAAACCCTAATAGTAAACTAGTTAATATCCCTTTTAGTTAAAAGAGTATTCTTATAATTTAGTATCCTAGTAGTAATAGTATCTAACTAAGGATCTCTCTTTACTAGCTATTTCTAGTTAGTAGTATACTACCTACTAGCTATTGAGTAGAGGCTAAGTATAGCCTACTACCTATAGATAGATAGCTAGATAAAGTAATAAAACTAAAACTTTAAGTACTTCCTTTAGGCTTTCTATAGCTTAGAGTAAGATAATTAAGCAAAGTAGTTACTAATAGCTAAGTTTATTTATAATAATACTTAGTATAGTATAATCTAGATAGTACTAGTAGAGGCCCTAATAGGCTATATACTATATAATATAAATAATACAAAGCTAGAAAGGGCCTTACTAATAGAGGTCCTATTAGTAAGAGACTAGGTATAGTAGCTATAGAGCTAGTAAGCTATAATCCTCTAGATACTAGAGATTGCTAATAAGAACTATAAGAGGTAGTATAATATAAAGCAATCTATAGTAGTATTTAAGGTAGAAGAGAAGGTTCTACTATTAGTAAGGTTTATATAGCAAAAGTACCTTATAAAAAAGCTCTTAGATAAGTATCTAGAGCTATTTATAATTATATAGGTAGTTAGTAGAGAAAAAGTATATAAGCTTAACTTAGAGATATAATACTATATCTATAATATATTCTTACTATTATAGTTAGAGAAGTTTTATAGAATAATAGTAGAGCTATAGGTAGTTTCTATTAAGGAGAAAGAGAAGGATATATACTAGGTAGAGAGAATGGTTATATATAAGAGCTTCTACAGAAACTAATAGTATCTAATAAAATAGTAAGAGTATAGAGAAAAAGAGAACTCTTAGGAACTATAGTAAAATATAATAAAGAAACTATAGTAGGGTTATAAATAGAGAATTACTAGAGACCTATGAGAGAGGAACTAAGTTAATAATTATATAGCTATAAGGTAGCTAGGTTTTATTATCTCTTTAGTACTAGGGCTAGAGAGTAGAGAGGCTTAAGGGCTAGGTATTCTAAGCCTAGAGATAAGTAACTAACTAAATAAATAATAGAGAGGCATTAGTAAGGTACTAGAGAGGTATATAGGAGGCACTAAGGCCTATTAATTAGACTTCTCCTTATTATTATTAGTAGTACCTTTTTTAGGATCTAATCTACTAGCTTAGGAGTTAATCTTACTGGTATACTAAAGGCTATTATTAGTACTTTAAGAGAGTACTAGGGGGGTACTAGAATAAGAGAAGGATACATAATATAGGTATAAGATTTAGTTAAGTTAGAGAAAAGAGTACTTTAAGCCTTAATAGCCTTAGTCTACTTATAAAGTATAATAACCTAGTCCTAGGTAGTAGGAATAGTAATCTTGATACTCTTAGCTAATAACTTAGCTTACTTAGCTTACTATTTTATAGTAAAGTAGGTACCCTTAAGGGTAAGGACCTTATACTAGTAGAGAAGCTACTCCTCCTCTTCTTATACTACCTTATACTTAGTATTAGAAACTAATATATTAGAGGCCTTTATCTAAAGGGCCTTTAAGCTTATAAGCTAGGCCTTCTTAATCTCCTCTTAGAAAGAGTTAGGCTAAGAGGTACTAGAAGAGTATAGAGGTATATATATACTTATAAGGTAGTAATAAAAGTAGAGGTTAGCCTCTTTATAGAGGTCCTTAAAAACTACCTTAAGGGTAAGGGTAATAGTAGTAATAATATATAAGGTCTATTATAGGTTAGTAGTAAACTAATAGCTATAGGAGTAGTAATAGTAGAGGGGGGGATAAGCTTATAGAGATATAAGGCTTACTATACTAGCTAGTATAGTAGGAGTACTTATTACTAGTAGCTAGAATAGTTAGAATAGTAAAAAGGTAATAAAGAGGTACTAGAGAGATAAGTATATACTCTAAGTCTTAATATAATAAGAAAGATAGGTAATAATATCTTTTATATTAGACTACTACTTTATTATAGCCTAAAGGTAGTAATAGTAAGGGACCTTATATATAATAGTAAGGTTAATAATACTAGAAGTATTAGAATAGGTATTATTAGTAAGGGGGGCTACTAGGAGGGGACTAGAGAAGGTACTAGAGCTACCTAGAATAGTAGGATTAGTAAGAGGTATAGAGAATATAATAGTAGTAGTGAGGGAGTAGCTAGTATTAGTACTACTACTAGTATTACTATTACTAGTACTATTATTACTACTATAGTAGTAGAGGTATAATAAAAAATAAAAAATAATAATAGTATAAAGATATTATAAAGAAAAGAAAGAAAAGAAGGAAAATAAGTAAAAAAGTAAAAAAAGAGAAGGTAGGCTTAGTTATTCTACTAGGTAGTATATATATAAGTAAGTAATAATAATAACTCTAGCTTATAAAGAAATAATAATACCTTTAAAAGAAAAAAGAGATAGAAGGTACTAGAGAAGTACTGATACCTCTTTTACCACTATAAAGTATACTCTTACTATTATACTAAGAATAATATAACTTAGAGCTTAGCTACTAGAGAAATAAAAGTATAAGTAATAAAAGCTAATTATATTACTTTATAGATAATAAGATACTAGGCTATAAGAGAGAAAAGAGAGTAAGTAACTAAAGTAATACTATAGGTAAGTAAGGTACCCCTATAGTAAAGTAAGTAGCCTCTTACTAATAGTAATAAGAGCCTAAGACTTATACTCTAAGTATAGAATAGCTAAGCTTAATAAGGTACTAGAGAGGCTATTAGCTATACTAAGCTACTATAAAATAAGAATAAGGCTAAGGGTAAGTAGTTAGCTAGAGAGATAACTACCTATCTAGTAATCTACTAAGTCTAATAGAGTTCTTAGACTCTACTAAAGTATAAGTAGTATTATAAGTAAAGTACTAAGGTACTAATAGAGAGGTTAACTAATTAACTACTAGATCCTAAGGATAAGACCTTAGAGAGAGGGGATTATATTAGGTTCCTAAAAGTAGTACTAGCTTTAGGGCTAGCAGGGTACCAGGTGGGGCCTGGGGGATACTATGGAATAGAATAACGTTATGCTGAAGGGCATATAAAAGGGGTTTTCATAATAGCATCAAGGTTTAGAGAGGAGACAGATTAGAATAACAGTCACTAGTGACCTCTAACTGCCCTCCCACTAACTCCTTTACTCAGTACTACACAGCCTCTGACAGACATTGCCATCTGGCCTTGGGTTGGTGCCTACAGTAAGCTCATGCCTCTCTATGTACGTCCAGTCGCATGCGTCATCACTAACATGCGTCTTCCCCATCCCCTCGCACAGAGTATAGTGGGTTGTCGACGATTGATGAGTTCCTCCACGTCAAGAAATGGCTGTTCATGTGCCTCCAGCTGTTGAAGTACGTGGATAATTACGGTGAAAATCCCTGGTTAAATTGCTGGTGTATGTATGTGTAACTATGTCGCTATTTTCCATGGGATTCCCCGCATATTTATGGCTGTTGTGTTGCCTCAGGATCCAAATGCACGTGGTCATTGGATTCTGGATATTTTGGCTGGCAAAATCCGTTCCATAGATGTCAACCGACATTTCGCCGCAGACCTTTCCCAATCCAGCCCAATAGGCCTTGAGGTCCGTGCTATTCGCTAGCATATTGCACCCACTTTGACACGCCCTCTTGGATTGAAGCTATTCGCAGGTTTAATCCAACCGATCAATAGATAGGGTAATTGCCGCCCTTTTATACCTTCCTTTTTCATTCCCATAGGTCCTTATAACTACTAATTACTTACTATAAAAGGTAGTAATTAACTAATTAATAATAACTAAAACCAGAGTGCATATAGTCTAGTAGTATGACTCTCTACTAGATAGTTATAGTATAAGATAGTAACTTATAATAGAGCTCTAGGGTTTAATCCTAAGTAGAGGTAAAAAGACTTAATAGTAGTTATATCTATAAAGCCTACTACCTCTCTTATATAAGTCTAAGCTTAATAATATAAATATATAGTAACTAAGGCTCTTTTACTTAGTAAAGCTATATTATACTTATAGTAGTCTTAAGCCCTATGTGCTTACTATTGTATTTAATATAGCTTCTATAGGTCTATATATATAATTATCCTTAAAGTATAGTTTTAACTATACTTTTATCTTTTATTATAACTTTCTAACTTAAAATAGTAGTCTTTTATAATTAGATTTTATATTAACTTTTAGCTCTAATTAAGGTAATTATAATAATAAAATCGCTAACTATATATATTACTTAGTTATTAAGAAACTTATAGTTAAAGTATTGCTAGTTATATTAATAATTAGTTATAATATTAGGGTTTACTAGTTATATCTTCTATAATAATTTACTTTTACTAACTAGTATAACTATGTAATTTAACCCTCCTAGTTAGGGGCTATACTAGCTAACTATCTATCACTATATTACTTATCACTTTAATTGTATTAGTAATTTATCCTTAGCTAATTCTTTCTTATGGTTTTATATTAACTACGCAGTTTAGTTACTAAGATTTAATTACTATAGAAATACAGGCTATTTTTACTTTAGTAGGGCCTTTATTAAACTATCTACTATTAGCTTTACTAATAGAGTATATATAACTTTAATATAACTATCTATAATCTCCTAATATAGCTAGTAGTAATATATATCTATATAATAAAGACGCATTTATAATTAAACTAACTTCTTAGTTTTAAGGCTAATTATCTATTAATTATTATATTATATTATAAACTTTGGTAATATACTTAAAGTATTATTACTAGTAGTAAGCTTAGTAATTAATTGGCTTATAAATATTGATTCTTTTATAGCTTATAACAGGGCTAGTAACTCTACTTTAGTTATTAAAGTAGTTACTATCTACTGCTTATTTACTCTCTAGCTAATAAGTCTACTATATAGCTTGATAGCAAAAGCCTGTAAGCTCTTGTAGTTAATTAAGTTATCTCTAAAGCTTGCGTCTAATGTAACAATAAGCTCTCTATCAGGCCTAAATTCAAGGCAAAGGCTAGCTATACGCCTAAGGTATTGCAGCGCCTAGTTTACCACCCTCTGATAGGCTAGTGATAGGTTATAATTAAATCTCACTAGCTAACTTACTATAAATATAACGTTAGGTCTTATTATTACTACTATATATAGGATTAATCTAACTTTTTGCTAGTATCTTATAACTTCATAGTTCGCCGCCATCTACTATAAGAGTAGAAGTTCTTTATTACCTATTAGGGTATTATCTAGCAGTAGCTAGGTTTTATTATTAATTAGCTTTACTATCTTTTTAACATATACTAACTATAATAGCTATATCTTTTATTATTATCTATTTAAGAGAATTTCTATTTTAAGGAACTATTGTATTTTATTGCTACCCTCTAAGCAGTATCTTTCTTTTATACTATTAATTACCTTATTAGCTTCCTATTATAATAACTTAGGGAACGTAAAGACGCAATTATTAACATAGAAGAAGAACGTAATAGCTCCCTTTTGCTAGTAGCATAGCTCTCTAGTAACTAATATAATCTAAGTTCTTAAAGTCTTTTTTCTAGGTACTTTTACTATAGTAGTAGTAATTATTACAAACTATAAAGAGCCTTTTATAGGCAGATAATCTTACTACTACCACAGCTTAGATATCCTAAGGGAAGTCTTATAAATACTATCTTATCTATATTAGTAAATACAATTATATTTACTATATCAAATTAAAGCAATTCTAGGTCTAACTTAACTATAATTATAATAAGTAATTAAAACAAAAGTCTTACTAGTATTACTATATATATATTATAAATTATATCTTTTAGCTACTAATTACTATAAATAATAAGGTATACCTTAAACTTTATAAGAAATCCATATTTATTTAGCTTATAGGTATATACCTATTAGTAGTTAAGTATCTAATTATTACTAGCTTCCTCTATACTAACTTTAACCTAGCTATTTATAGCATTATAGCTCTATAAATAAGCTTTTTCAGCCTCTTAAAAATCCTTTATAAATAGGTAGTTTTTTAAGTTAGTATATACCTTAGGTAACCTAGGCAAATCCTTCTAATACAGCCTTATAACTAGCCTTATAGCTATATTTTAAGGTACTATTATCTTATTACTAGAGTCAGATAGATCCTCTCCTATTGCATTATCCTTCCTGATATTAGGGGGCCAGCCTGTACTTTTACTAGGTAGGAGGTCTTGCTTTAAGATTTTCTAGGGACTGCGGCAAGGACTGTTAACAGTCCTAGCTATATAAGTAGCTTACTAGTTCTAGGTACTGTAGTAAGGACTATTAATAGTCCTAGCTATAAACATAGCTTTCTAAGATTCTTATAGATATATTTACTTTTAATATATAATATAGTTAATGTATTAGATTTTATTATAATATATATAGTCTCCTTACTCTCTTGTATTAAGTATATCTAATAGTAGTGTAATAAATAAAGCATTTAGAGATTCTAGTAGTATTATTAATATAAAGTATAACTTTATATATTTATAGACTTCTTCTAGTATTTTACTAGTAGTTTGGTTTAGAAGTTCTACTATGTCTTCTTCTATAATATCCTTACTATTAGCAATATTTATAAAGTTCTTTTTAGTTACTTTTTAGATCTATTTATTAATTACAGCCTTATCTATATTACTTAACTTATCTACCTATTTATCTTCTTTTCCAAAGAAGTATCTATCTTTATTAAAATTATATTATAAAATATAATAACTTTATTCTTCAGAGAGATATATATATAATACTAGTTAGTTAATATATAACTAACTAGATAGCTAATATATACCTTTACTTTAAAGTACTAGAGATAATTATAGCTAAGTTAAGCATCTAAAGTTATTGTATATGCGCGGCAGCTAAATACTTGCAAATAGCTAAGGTATAGCATAGATAATAGCTACCCTCTTACTATGTGCTGGATCTAATATGGAGATCTCCAGCCGCAAGATTTAGCTGGCGTTTAGTTATATAAGTACACCGCTGCTTTTAGAATCTCTAGCTACAGTGATACTGGTAATTTTGATTTCAGCCTCATTATACAGGCTTTTTTCTTAATTACTATAGTAATCCTCTCTATACTGCTGTTTTATACTTATATATTAGGTGCTAAGGCCTTAAATAGAATACCTATACTTTCTATAGCCTCCTTTACCTATAGATAGGTAATTATAATCTTATTATTATACTTAATTAGTTATACTTCTATTAATTTATATACTTTAATTAAGTATATAAAGTCTACTAAAGCTATTTTAATAGCTTTAGAAGTATACTATTATAAGTAATAGTCCTATATAAAGCTAGATTTTTAATTACTAAGTAGTAAGGCTAACTTATATCTACTATAGCCTTGTTTAAATAGGTAAAAATCTAGTATAATATAATTCCCTACCTCTATATAGTTAATTAACTCCTATAGTTAATATAATATTTACTACTATATTTTACTTATTATATATACTTTATATGATATAATGGATATCTCTAGGATATCTCCTTTTATCTATATACTACAAGCTAAGGTAGTTATTTTACAGAGTATATAGCTACCTAGGTAGCTAAGATAGTTATACTAGTAGTCAGCTTTAACTAGCCTACTCCTTCAGCAGCAGTCTGTTAGCGCTAAGGCTACTACAACTACATCTGCATTTACTACTACTAGATATACTACTAATATAGTATAAAGACTATTATAGTTATTACTAGCCTTAATAACCTATTAACTAGCAATTTTATCTATATTAAATACCACAGAGTAGTCCTTTACTATATATATATAATTATTAGTTAAACTATTATCCCACTACTAATTATTCCTTATTTTAAGTATTATATATAATACTAGGTTATATAATAGTAATGGATAATAGGTAACTCTTTTAAGTATAAATTATACTTGGTAATTTCTCTGTTTTATATGGATAAATATATTACTCTATCTCTTGATTAGAATAGTGGTATTGCTTGCCTAGATAAAGTTATCTAACTTTGCTGGGGTTATCTCTAAGAAGTAATAATAAGAGTAGAAGACGTAAAGGGTTACTTCTAAATTTAGGATAATAAAGTCTTTAAGTAGATAGTTAGATATTATAAAAGTAGCTAACTATATAGATAAGGCTCCTTTATTCTTTAACCATACCTTACCTTTACTACCTTCTAACTATTATTTAGCTAGAGATACTACTACTACTACTGCAGTAAATTCATCTAAGCAGGTATATATAGAGGCTAGTAATATATCTTTCTCTTTTAGCTTATCTTTGATATATTACTATATTAAAGCCTACTTTACATAGTTAACAATTACTCTGTATAGTTACTATAGGAACCTTAGGTATATTTTACTTATAAAGTAATACTTTAATAGTAAGTACCTAGAGATATTATATAGTAGGTACTTTTTATTACTATAGTTATTACTCTTATTATTTTAGTTATTATAGTAGTTATTATACTATTTTTTCTTTGTTAGCTCCTTTTACATGCAATCTTCTATAATATTATTAGTAACTATTGCTATAGTAACTAGGCTAAAAGTGCCACAAGTAGCTTTTACCCAGGGATACTCTAGCTCCACAGTAATATAGGCCCATATTACTAATATCACTTTATAATATAGGAGCTGGTTATTAATAGCTCTTATGTAGTTAGTACTTTTGTATACCTCTACCTATACTACTAGTAGTATATATCTTAATGCCTTTATTAGTAGTAAGAACTATTTACTAGTCTTTATAGCTAAATACTACTAAACTTATATACTATAAGAGAGTACTTTCTCTTGATTAGATATCTATTTCTTTACCTCTTTTATATCTATTACCTTATGTTAGAGGCTATGAGGGGTAATGAGGTTAGAGATAAAAGATAAGAGATAAATAAGATATATATTGTTTTTAATATAATAGAAGAGCTTTTCGTTCGCCTTACTATCTAGCTAGATATAAGGGATATAAGGGGTTTATTTATACTTATTTTCTGTATATTCTAAGGATTTCTTAGATATTCTAGGTTGTTATCTAAAACACCTCGGTTATATAGTTTAGAACTATATTCTTATACGTTGTTTTCTAAAACATCTCGGTTATATAGTTTATAACTATATTCTTATACGCTGTTTTCTAAAACATCTCGCTTATATAGTTTATAACTATATTCTTATACGTTGTTTTCTAAAACATCTCGGTTATATTGCTTATAACTGTATTCTTATTTCCTAGATTTCTCCTTAGATAGATAGTTCTTGCTTAAAGGAACTATTCTTTGTATATAGATATCCTATGTATTTATAATATATAGGCGTTTTCTAAGTAAATATATAGTTATCTAGTATGTACAGTATATACAGTACTATTAATACTGTGTTATATTATTCACTTTATTATTATATATACTATCTTTTTTATATAGATATAAGGTATTTAAACCTTAATATCTAATACCTTATAATCTATAGCTCTTTTTATAACTTTCTTATACTTTACTATAGTAATTTCCTTTTCCTTATATAGAAGTAGACTAATACATACCTTAATATTATATATTTATATATATATTAACTTACTTATAAAGCAGTACTCTATAACTATTATTAGATGTACTGTTATATAGACTCAGGTAACTAAGTTACTAACTACCTTATAGTCTTACTTATATTACTATTGTTTTTATATATATATCTTATTATTATATTTAAGTTATTTCTATCCTTTAGTTAATAGCTAGGATAGCTTTAAGGCCCGCGCGTCTTTTAGATCTAGCGGTTATTAGCTATCTACTATGTTATCTATCACCCACCTAGTTATTGCAGACAGCGTTATCAGGTAGTCTGCAATATCCAGAGCTATCAAAGGCTTCACTAGTTATTTTATAGTAGTATACTATATATTGTTAGCATTTAGGTTAATTAACTCCTATAGATTTAGGGCTGCTGCCTGTTGCTATAGCTAGATATACTACTTACTCTAGTTAGCTAGACTGCTTAGAGTTGCCAACGTCATAGCCATCTTGTTTTCAGTCATAATAACAGCTATAGCATATATTGTATATACTATATATAGTACTTTAAGCGACATCAATTAGCGCTTGTAAATTTAGACTATTAATTGTTGAAGTATGTAGATAATTATGGTAAAAATCTCTGGTTAAATTGCTAGTGTATATATATGTAACTATGTTGCTATTTTCTATGGGATTCCCCGCACATTTATGGCTGTTGTGTTGCCTCAGGATCCAAATGCACGTGGTCATCGGATTCCGGATATTTTGGCTGGCAAAATCCGTTCCATAGATGTCAACCGACATTTCGCCGCAGACCTTTCCCAATCCGGCCCAATGGGCCTGGAGGTCCGTGCCATTCGCCGGCATATTGCACCCACTTTGACACCAGCGTCCCGGCTTTGAGAAGGGCCGAAACGCCCCTGGACCTCACAGATACCTCAAGATGAATGGTATGTCTGAGCAGGAGCTGAACGATGTAGCAGCCTCATTAGGTACCTGGGTGATCGATGCTATGAAGCGCGATGCGGAGGCTTGAAGGGTATAGAAAGGAGCATGGCCACAAGGATAAAGGGGACGCTAGATGAAGAGTTTTCGATTTGAATTTGAATGATCCTTACCGGCTTTGCGAGTGATACCCCGCCGAACCGTGTGATCATGCGTGAGTTCTCGTGGTTCCGCGGAACCTCGCGGGGGGGGGGGATTATACAGCTATTCAACACAAGTCTGTCCGGGCATTTCGGTAAGACGTGTGAAAGATTTGAAAGCTGACGTGATTCACCCGAAAACGGCAGCACGAGCTTTGGGTTCAAGTCCGGCGATTTCAAGAAAGTATTTCCGTGCTGATTATTCAGATGATTGGACATCAACTATATGTGTTTTATTCCAGATTGCTACTGATACAAAGGTTACTTGACCGGAGAGAACGAGTCTAATGTTGCAACTTTGGTCGTTGTCAACATTGAATGCCAGCTGAGCTCCGTGTGAACTTCAGGAACCCTGGAGACAATTTCCAATTGCGTCTGCCCCATCACCTTGCCTAGCATAGTAGCAGCCTCTGCCATGAGACGCTGGTCAGCCTCCCGGTTGTCATCTTCGAGGTTGATGAATGAGTTGGCAGACAGGCATAGAAGGCCCGACGTGGAGGGGCAGAGCTGGACTTTGACAAAGGTCGGATGCTTTGTTCGGATGCTGAGGAACAGCCGCATAAACCCACGACACTGGCTCACCAGTACGTTCCAACCTTGAGGTGAAGGCGGCGGCGACGACGTAAATACGTGACGAAAAAAAGCCAAAGAATGGCGTCGCCTCGTAGGTGCCGAGTCCCCGAGCATACATAGGAAACAACCTTTTCGATCCATTGGAACTCCACCGAGCTGACACCACACAGCTGCCCGAGGCACATGGTCGTTAAGGAGTGCATGTAGCATATGACAGTTGGCAGGACTGAAGAGGCCATGCTGCCATCGCTGTCAGTTTGGTTTGACAGGGAGTCAACCCCAAGGGAAACCGGCAGCCGAGCCTTCCATTGCAGAATGGAGAGCCTGATACCCTGAGCAAGCCGGGCCTTCTCGCCAGGATGCATATAGCTGGCCAGGACGGAAAAGACACCGTCGTACACACCACCTTGGATCTGTGCCAGCTCGATACGGGCGCGGAAAAGGTTCAAGCTCGCCATGGCCCTTTGGCTTGCGCCAGCGTCCGTGTAGGTAAAGTCATCGTCAGCGCCAGCATCAGTACCATCCTCAGCCACTGCCATAGTCACCTCATCCTTGATAGGTGGCAGATCGAGGTCCATATCTGCGTCATGTTGTATGGGGGCCCGTCTCGTACGTGCGGCTACGTCTCTATCGAGGATGTAGGCGATTCAGAATACACCGGACGCCTTCGTTGCATGTCCTCGTCTGGTTTCGTCTTGTTGCAACTGTCCCTACGGTGCATGCCCATGGCCTGCGCAAGTCTTAGGCCAGTGGATACGAAGATGATGGGCGCGCGAACGTCACCTGGCGTGGCGCCCATAAAAAGGAATCCCAGGCCAAGCAGGATCTGAACGCTTTGCAGATCCATCTTCCCCGCGACAATCTCGGCGAGGGCAGACTGGGCGTTTTCGAGGCACTTGGTGACGTTGACGGCCTCGGCAGTGGCCGGGCTCAACTGTCCATGGATGGCTATGACATTGAGCTAGAGCAGGGACAACATTGATGGTGGCCCAGCTTGAGGGCTCGTTATCGGCGGCCGGCTTGGAGTACCAGCTGTCCACGACTCGGTGCAAGGACGGGGGTGAGAACAGGGGCAGAACCGTATTGAAAGTGGCCAGGTAGACATCGATGACGTGGCGCACAATATCTTCTGATGGTAATTCCATACGCCGTGGACCTTGACTACTACTATACAATAGCGACGGCGAAGAACTGGGCATAATAACATCCGAGTCTTGTTCGTCATAAACTCCGGGGCTGGGGAGCATGAGAGAGGGGGACAGAGCGTTGGCTTGTTCGATGGAAGCGGCTTCGGGTTCTTGCCCGACGCCTTACTCGTGACTATCTATTACGTGTAGCTCGTCGTTGATCTGTGCTGCTTGCTGTTTCAGCCCTTGCCGATGCTGTTGCCCACGGCTATGCGGGGTTGCGAAAGCTTCTCCCCTTTTCCTCTTCTGCCGACTGACTGCCTCGTGCGTACAATCGGTCGGATAAACTTGACAGTTTGAGCATCGCGGTTTCCGGGCGTCGCACTAGATTATGTCTCTTCCGGTAGCAAAGGTCGCAAGCCTTTCACGACGATTTTGTTAACAGTGCAAGCGAGAATTGTCGAAGCATTCTTCTTTACCTTGCGAGCTGTTCTCGACTCCATGCCGGTGTTTCCAGAACGACGTAAGCCGGTGGAATTCAACCCGAGCATTCCGTAGGAGGGGGTTTTTAGTGCGACAGACCTAGAACTCGGATGCTGTGTCGGGTGACGAGTCAGTTTCCGCGCTTGGAGGTTCCGCGGAACCGTTGATTAGAAAGAAATAGGGTATGATTACTGTTAGACAGACCTTCGTCGTGCATGACTACTGTGGACAATCATGTCAGCGGCGGAATGCAAGCTGCCAGACTACCCCGCGAATCTCGGTAGTCTACAGCCACAGCATACTCGTCTTGAGCGACACGAGCTACCCGTGGACCGAACATCTAGAACCTAGCTGAACACAGTCTCATTCTGTTCCGAAGGGCCTCTCCGAAATCATTTGAGCATCGGCACAAGTAGTGAAGAAATTACAGTGTACTAGTCAATTGTGTCTCGTGATATCAAGGAACCAGTACCTGGAGGTATTGGCCAGGTGTACTGCGCCAAAGGGGTGTTTATGTCATGAGTTGGAGCACACAGCAGGTGTCATGAAGCTAGATAAGTTATAACTACTGCCTTATCTCTTTGAGTGTGAATGGACCTTGTATAACCCCTGTAAGGGGTAGTGCTAGTTAGAATAGAGTTATTAAATCGTAGGGATCGTAGTGGGTAATTGATTGTGATGTGTATGTGTATGTGTGTGTATCTGGCTACTTGTGTGGAAATCTAGAAATGAGGCTATCTATCCCTTTGTGGTGAAATCCTGGTGAATCCCTGGCCTCTGATTAGTCTGAAACCTCGGGATCCACTGTAAATATACGATGTATATATACATACATATATATTGCTTGTACTTACTCGGTTGTTTCCTTCAACACTTTGCTCTTCAGTTTCAATTCCTTGCTACGTACATTCACGACGCTGATGTCGTTCTCATGCGTCAGTAAGCAATATCCCATTCGTCCTAACAAGTCCGGAACAGCTGAAAAGAGGGTTGTGGCATATATGTCACAGGCTGAAAGGCGCACGCTTCCCTATGGGGTCCCGGGTCATGTGCCCAAGGGTATACGTAGTATACACGATTTCCTCTGGGGATTCCCCCGGAGGAGAACGAAGACCCTCAAGTATCAAGAACCGGTGGATTCGTCTATTACGGCCTGTGTCACATCCCTCGTAGCTGCTCATTTATTTGCTTTACTCTTTCGCTTTACCTTCTCACAGCGTATCTTCGTACGTGACGCTGACGTTGCCTTCGTCCGTCGACGAGTAGCAGCCCATTTCTCCTGATAACTTTTTCAACCCTAGTTCAATACCTCAACCCATACAAGATGAAGTTCTCTGTTATCATTCTCTCTATCGCTGTGGCGCTTACTAGCGCGTCTCCCTTGAACAGTAAGTGTCATAATTGTTATATTTAGACACATTTCTAACTCCCTTTGTAGGCAATGACGGCCTTGCCGCTGCTCCTGTTCCTCGCAGCGGGCCCCACGAGGGTGGAAGCCACTGCTGCCCTTAAATAAGGAGATGGACAGTGTGGTGTGTGAGCCCCATAATCACCGCGAATTCGACCAAAGAGGGTTCAAGGATATATGGATACTTCGACTGGAAAGGGATAGCCACTTTTAAAGGAGATTTCTTAGGCGAATGAAGGACACACAGTTACACATCTCGCCCTGCTCACCCCCAAGATCGCGCCATGTTACCGCACTTGAATGACTTTGTGGAGTTTATCGTTCACGTCTTGGCAAGCAACGCTCCGAAGTGTCATATGCACGACGGACGCCATCTTCACAGCCCGTGGTCCATAAGCTTGAGCCGATAGCACGGATTCTCATCCAAGGCGGAGCAAATGCGGAGGATTGCCTCACAGTAGTAGCGGCGTGCAAGGGCCGCGTACATCGGAGGCGATCCTATTGGCGGCTTCATGGCCCCCCGGGCTCACGGGTGGGCTTTTGGCCCTTTGAATACCTGTATATATCTCCGGGCCCAAAGGCGTGAGATATGCAGTGATAAGGGAGTAAGGCAGACGCTCGAATTGTGGGTAGAAGCCATGCCCGGCTGTATTAAATGGATACATTGTGACATAATAGCATATCGAGTAACCTTTCGCTTGCCTTTCTCTTCCAGTGGTCTTTTCAATCTTTGATTTGCTGGAGTCGCAGACGCGCCTCCAATTTGTCTTCCATCTCTTTCCTCTCCCCTTCGAGCATTGAAACTGCAACATGGTAGGCATCACGGCCGACGCGGACGTGGGCAACGACTGCGATGATGCACGAAAAGCTACAGTCTCCACGCCGCTGATACGGAACGAGCATGCCGATAATACCACTACTGCAGACGGAGATGTGGTTTCGAGCAGTAAACTGTCCCGGCGGAAGCGACGCACCATTCTTCTGCTCTACGCTTTCACATTTACCATGATGCTCGGCGACAACCTCCAGCCCGCTGCTCTCACTCAGGTTTTCGAGAGCGTCATCTGCGACGACTATTACAAGAGGGTCCTATCGGACGGCGCCGCCGTGTCTCCCTCGCCCCCGCCGTCCGATCGGTGCCAGGCTCGACCGGTGCAGGGGGAGCTTGCCCTGGTGCTCGGCCTGCAGCAGCTGGTGACTCTGGTCCCGGCGCTCCTGTGCACCGTGCCGTACGGCGTCCTGGCGGAGCGCATAGGCCGGAGGCCGGTGCTCATGCTCAGCGGCGCCGGCGTCTTCGCCGCGCTCTCCTGGGTCATGGCCGTGTGCCGCTGGCGATTCGCCCCCATGCGCTGGGTGCTCCTGTCGGCCGTCTTCCTCTTCGTCGGCGGCGGCGACGCCGTCACCTCCAGCCTGGTGCACGTCATGGTCACCGACGCCGCCAGCCAGGCCGAGCGCGCCCAGATCTTCCTGAACCTGCACGCGGTCGACGTCCTGTCGGGCTTCCTCGGGCCGGCCATCAGCGCGCCGCTGATGGAGAAAGGGCACGCCTGGAGCGTGCTCTTGCTTGCCCAGGTCGTCTTGTTCTCCGGCGCTTTTCTCATCACCCGAGCCATTCCGGAGATCCGACCCCCGAGGCGCGACTCGGAACCCGATCCGATGCCCTCGGCCCTCGCGGCCGTCTCTCCTCCGCCACCGCTTTCTGAATGGTCTAGGCCTGCCGAGATGCCTGTGCGTTTCGCACGCCGGGCCTCTGGCTTCCTGGGCGCCTCTGTCGGCGTGCTGTTGTCAAACCGACAAGCTTTGTTGATCCTCTTACTATTCGCCCCCCAGACCTCGGCACGAGAGCTGTTCATGGTCATTGGCTTACAGTACTCCCGCGCCAAGTTCGCCCTCTCCTATGCGCGGGGCAACGTGCTCCTCTCCCTCTTCCAGGGTGCGCAAGGGTTGTTGGTCCTCGTGCTGCTTCCCATCATCACCCGCACCATCGCCGAGCCGAGGGGCTGGACTGCGTGGGCCCGAGACCGCCGGTTCAGCATCCTCTCCATCGCCCTGATGGCCCTGGGCCTGGCCGTCGTCGCCTCGGCGCCGGGTTTGTTCCTTTTGGGCGCCGGGCTGCTGTTGGTGGCATTGGGTAGCTGCTCCACAGGGCTTCTCATGTCCTTGTTGGGCGGAACAGTACCGCATGGCATGGTGAGCACGTTCTATAGCGCGGCGCTCACGCTGAGCATCGTGACTCGGAGCACAACCGGACCGCTGTTCAGCCTTTTACTGATGAAAGGCATGGCGCTCGATCCGGTCTGGATGGGTCTCCCGTTCATGGTCATGGCGGTGCTGGTGGCAGGCTTGGCGGTGGCGAGCTCCTTTATTCGGGAGGACAACACGGGCAATACTGGCGACGAGTGACGCAGTTTATTTTCTTCATTTACAAATTTCAGAACACCCATGCACTGAATGAACATGTTCGTTCGATTGTGTGCCAAAATCATCGAGACTATATCCAACTTCTTTCCCGTCGGACGTGAGATCAATACTCGGAAATCACAAACATTCGCACCTCGACGCTCTCACGAGGAGGCACCGAGGTCACGGAGGGGGTTTCGAACGCCGCATGTGGACATCCCACTGCGAAAACGATTAGTGCATGTTTGTTCTGTGCCGTAGCCTCGCAGTCTGTGCTCCCACTCACGGGTAAAAGCCTCTTGGATATTCTCGGGCGGCGCGTGGAAGGCCGAGTCGAAAATCTTGAAGACGGCGACTTCGTGGGGAGTCATCTTGCTCAGATAGTAGAAACGGAAGTGCTCGCTCCACCTGGCCAAGTAGCTCCTCCGCACGAATTCCTCGCTGACATACTCCAGCTCGTCCATATCGTCCAACGTTACCGTGCGTGCGTCACAGATTGCAAGCGGCCACTGTTCGACGACCCCACGGAACGGGCGCCAGAGACTGTGATACACCGTGAGTCTTGAAAGCTAGAAATGGAAGGGGAGGTGCCGGGTTATCCCGTCTTACTTGATGATCTGCACTCTATACCTGGCAGTCAGCTCTTGGAATTCCTCTGGGGAAAAGTGGTGCTGGAGCCTTTCCAAGGCCCCGGTCGAGCTTTGATCTGTTTCCGTAGCGGGTCAGCATGCGAACTGCGGCGTGTGGGTGATGCATACCTATGTGCACAGCCTGGGCCGGCCGGATCTTGGCCATTCGACCGTTGTCGAGCTTCGCAAGCTGTTCCGCAGAGTCGGAGATTCGGAGCTATTATCCCATCGTTTTCGACTCGGTTAGGTATCTCCCACGCACGCCAGTCAGCTTGAGACCTGGGACTTACACGCCAGTCAAAAACCTCGCATCGCTTCAGCTTATCTCCCAGGTCGAGATGGCGCACGAGGAAGTCCTTGGCCTCTGGGACAAACTTTTGGATGATCTCGCTCTCGTCCTCCCAGTTGATCACGGAAGGAGTCCACTGTTGGAACGTGAACCCCTGCTTCGAAAGAGTAAAGTCCTCTTCACATCCGCGAGCATCTTTGATTAGTTGATCAGGCTTGGCCTCGTACTTCCAGTTGCACTGCGGGATGGACTTCAACAGCCCTTTGCTCAGCAGGTAAGGTTTCTGGGTTTCGAGGGCAGGAGACTCGCCCAGGTAATACAGCTTCACGTGCTGATCCATGACAGAGATCCAAAAGGCCGGACCAAGTCGCTTTCAAAACTAAAGATTTTGCGCAGGAAACCGGCCGTTTCTCCTCTCCTTGGTGTTGGTCTGTATTTATATTCACATGTGCTTTCTGTATGCGGGTGAGGATGGTCAGCCCTTCAGTGCCAAGATGATGGAGACTCCAGAGCGGCCCCCAACCCCACGATAGCTCACATGGCTGTTGTTGTATTCCACGCAGGGCCGTCCCTGTATAGGGCAAAAGGCGCAAAAGCCCACATTGACGTTGCGGCTGGATGCACACTCGGGGGTCTAGTGAATTCCCCGGCAGAAGTATCTGATACATCCAAGGGCATCGAGACCCACACTCTGTACTTTTGAATTGTCGATGGCCCGCCTGATATCGAGTCTAGATTCTACAAACGCATCTCTTTCCTCAAGTGGAAACGTCTGTCCGTTTCCCTAGCTTGTATCAAAAGTTACAAGCACGAAACAGTCCGTCATCTTGGCCACCGACATCGGGATACTCCTTGGAAACATCAGCGATTTTCTCGTATGTTCCGTCCTCCTTGGCCCGCTTCTCAACCTCCAGAGCAGACTTCCAAGGCTGCTCTCTTCCGTCCTTTTGCTGCGAGCGATCGACTGCCTGAGCCCAGGCGCTTGGCTTGCGCTGGTTGTGGGATTGCGGGTCCATGACAAGGATTTGTGCGAGGAGAAGTTTGACGAGATTGTCTAAAAATGAATCAGCCATATACCAATCATCAGGCTTTCCAAGGTGGACAGATATGGGCATCTCGCTTACGGCAAAGCTTTCGGAGGATGATAACACGGGGATTTTGACATGTAATGTTAGACGGGGAAACGAAAATACTCAAGATATCTCAAGTACGGTAGAAATACTTGTTGCACAACTCGAGCATCGCGACGGGTACAGCCGGCACTATGAGCCGCGTCAGCCGTCAAGTGCCACGTAGTTACCTCCGTTGCCGATCACACCGTATTAAGCCTTCTGTCACTCGGACTCTACTGTTGCCTGCAGGTCTGCCCCGCGAGATGGATCCTGCGGGATCCAGAACCCTGTGGCCCGGTGGGGTCCAGAACCCTGCTGTTGAGGGTCAACTGTGCATGTGGGAAGAAGCTTGGTGAAGCTTGTGTTGCCAAGTATCTCTATGAGCCGGGGCCCATATATACCTCAAGTGATCGAGTGGGACTAGGCAACACGGCCGAACTCGAGGGCGCACACCAAAGAACAGGGGCTTTGGAGGCTGGGAAAGGGCCGTTGAAAGATCCCGAAGAAGCCCGTGAGCGGATACCTCAATTTAGGAAGCGGGAACCCGCACAAGCAAACATACATAGTAGATTTGACTCCGCTCGAACCGAAGCAGCGCGAGCAGGGGCCCTGACAAGGTGGCGCGTCAGGCGTCAACCAACAAACAACTCTGGGTGCCGGCTAAGTTGTCACACCTTTCTTGCATGTTCTGTAGCAGCTGCCAGAAACAGCCGGCGTGACGTTATGGGCTTTCACGTGGTGAATTATCCATCATTGTGTCACACTCTTCCGACCATGAATCTCGTGGAGCAACTGCGAGGATTCGACTGTAGTGCCACGAGAGGTTATTTGCAAAGGCGCCCGTTCGGGAGTTTACGTCAGCTTTGCTGCGACGGAATCGATATCTAGGTACTATAGCAATAATGAGACGCCATATTCCTATCAGCCACTAGCAGAGCATCTAAGTTGCCGTTATAGTTTCGCCAACTTTCCGTCACTGTCGGAAGGACCAAGGCAGTGGTGAAGTAAATATCAAGGCTTGAGTAGTAGACCCGAACGTTGCTCGATATCTCGCCCGTATCGGGGAGCCCCAGAGCAGGGCGAGACTATGTACATAGCCAAGTTGCGCCGAGACACTATGAGATTTCAACGCCTCCTGTTCATTGCTCGACAGTCTCAGACTCGGTTGTATCCCGTGGCCAAATGATCATCGCGAAAGTTGGTGGTATGGGAACGAAAAGGAGAAGCGCCAGCAACGAATAGGACCAACCATAGCCAAGCGTAGCGTCCATGTACGGCGAAGCGACAGGCAAGAAAGTGCCAACAATATAGCGCAAGGGCAGCAAGGCCGCGATAGCAGAAGCAGACCGTTCGCCAAAGATGTCCACCAGGTAGGTCATGATGGGCGTGGTGCTGCTCGCGAGCGAAAACCCGCACAGGGTGGTCGAGAGGGTCGGGACAATCCAATGCCAGCGCCTCTGGAGTGACCAGCCGTAAAAGAACAAGCCGGCGGGGTAGGAGAGCATAGCAGGAACGATGGGGATGAGTCGATCTGCCGGACCGCGTGGCGCCTCAGCACCGCGTTTGATGCGCGACAGGCCGACCTTGGTGAAGTAGTCCAAAGTGAATATGCAGTACACGGCCCCGCCCATCGTACCGGCGGCTTATCGGGAGAAGCGACGTAAGCATGGGATTGCGTGCGATGGGCTGGGGGGAAGCACTTACTCGTTGCCAGGTAAATAAGTCCGGATTCACTCTCCGAGAACCCGTAAACCTCCTGGAACACAGTCGCCATGTTCGCGGCGAGAAGAGCGAGATATCCGTACAGCATGGAGAGGTACAGCGTCGCGACCACCGCCATGCGGATGCTGCCCAGGATGAGAAAAGGGCGCGCGGAAAGGAGGAAAAGCGCTCGTACGGTGCCCAGATTATACCCTTGCAGGTATTTCGAGCGCTTCTCGGAGCCTCCCGGGCAGGATCCGGCCTTTCCTCGTGCCCTCCGGCGTATGACTGGGAGATAGGTCTCTCTGAGCACCGCCATGAGGAACGGCTGCACCGAGGCGCTCAATATGGCCATGGTCCAGAATGTCCACCGCCAGCCCCAGTACTGGGTGATGTAGCCTCCAACAAGGGGACCTACAGCACTTCCCAGGATCGGGATCAGGTTTGCGGCCGACATTGCAGAGCCTCGCTTCCTGACGGCAAAGAGATCACCCGTGATGGCCGGGTTCAGGCAGATGGGGGCGATGGTGGTACCAGTCAACGTCCTCAACACGATCAGCATGTTGAGGCTGGTACTGAAGCCCGTGCCCAGGGTAAGGACGAGGAAGAGAAGGTTGAACAGGTGGTACACGGGCGCACGGCCATAACGCTCCGACAAAGGGCTGATGTAGAGCGAGGAAAATATTTGACCAAGGTTGGGGGCGGTGATGTAGAAGACCAGGAGGAAAGAATTGTGGCTTTGGAACTCGTGGGCGATCGCAGTGCTGGAGGGAGCGCATATGACCAGAGACATGGAGCTGCAGAGCAAAAAGAATCATCAGTCAGGGGGTTCTCTTCTCATCCGAGTCACCCTCGGCCTCGGGTTGCTTTTCTTTTCCTTTCTTTTCTCCTCTCCTTTTTCTTCTTCTTCTTCTTCTTCTTCTTCTTCTTTCTTTGGGCAGATAACATGCAAGGACATACACCATGAGTGAGGTAAAGGACAAGGCCAGCACTATTAACCATCTTCGCGTCCTCGACCAGTTCTGCGGCAAGGAGTGCTGGGGGACGACGTCGTCTGTATCGGCGTGGACAGGCTCGTCTAGCTGTGTTCCGACTTGGGCCTGGGCGGAGACGGGCAGTACCCTTGCGGTAGGATGTCCTACACGATTCTCGACAGAGGCCATGGCGAGGAGGCTTTTCTGGGAGCTTTCGGAGCAAAAGGAATGCCTAGAGGAGAAAACATCATTAATGAGGCGAGCAAGGAAATGGTTTTCATATTGGGGGACTTGTCAAGCCTGGCAAGGTATTTCACGCGTAATGAACGGCTCCGTCCCGTCCCGCGTAACTAGCTAGGTACGAGACCCCAGTCTGGAAAGTATCCTCTACCTCTCAAGCCCCGAATCCGATCTCTCAGATGGTGCATATCCATCACAAGGGTCCACCTCGGCCACAGCCTTCCAAGGGTCCAAATACGTCGAAACAACCGGCCCGGGCTTATGTTTGGTCGCTTCGAAAAGGGTCGGCCGCCCGGCCCCACGCTTCCAGGCTCCCCGGTTCTTTCAATGTTCCCCATGATCCTTTCTAAATGGATCAAATCCACCATCTCATGCCGGGATGAGACGCGGGCGGGATGAATTAGTTGCCATATACGGACACACGGAGTAACAGGCACACAAAGTGCGGGACTATTTCTCAACCCTCAAATTACTGACACTTACCCCTCAAGTAGGTACCTCTCTATGTCTCGCTTAGATATTACCACATAGACCACCGGCTAGCCCCTTTTCTCTAAGAGTAGAGAAGAAAACAGCTTTATCTCTATTGCTCTTAGGTATGTTCAACACTAATGACATGGGTTGACGTCTTGAAGAAAATTTGACCCAAGAAGCCCTTTTTGAAATCTGAAAGCTATAGGTGTTGTAGCAGATAGATACATGATATCTTCTTGTTTTTGGCTTAGTTTCTGTTGACTTGATGATCGGATATCATGTTCCACTGCACTACATTCAATACATGGCTTAACGTTGCGCCGGGACGTTGCTGCCTAGACACAGCCAGTCCGAGCCGACATATCGTGATCCGCGGATAGAGTATTGGACATGGCACGCTGCCGGCATGCCTCAGGTTGGTCGACAAAAGGCTTAGTTTCACCTCGCGAGATGGACCATGGAGACGATCGAGTCCACATACCGAGAGTGGGTTGATGGATCTCGCTCTCGACTAACCATACGGATCAGCCGCCTCTCGAGCCGTCGGGTTTCAGTGAGACTCATCATCAGCTCCTTCGCCGCGCGGCATTGCTTACGCTGCGCTCTTGTGGACCTACCAGCGAGTCATTCTCACAACCATGAGAGTTTATCACAGTTCTTCGGCTTTCATCCTAAATTTGGAAGTGGCGAGGCGGGCGAGATGCTGCAGAATCCTTCGGGGAGACGAGAGCAAACACCACCGCACCCCGCTATCATTGCATTCGATAGACACCTAGGCATCAAGGCTCGGTGGAGTACGTGCAGTTTTGGTGATTACTAGGTAGTCTAGCCTTCGATCCAACGGGCGGGGCAAAGTGTGCTAGATATCATGGAATGTTATGTAAAGGGAATAAGTCAAGGGTAAACTGAGAATGACCCCTGAAATATGGCCGGCCCATGCCAAAAGTCGTGAATCGTGATTGACCCTTGTTTTGCCTGTGTGCGTGGCTATAAGATATATCAGGCCTTCAACGGCAGGATTTACTAGCAGTAAACACCACAAGCAATATTGGCAGTAAATACTACAAACGACTGAGCTCTGGACGACAGTCCGAGTTCCCCAATCATGACTACGGCATCTCGTACCAAGGTTGCTGTCCGCCCAAAACTTTCATCAAACACCCCACCTCGAAATCATGCCTCATCTACTCCCCGGCTCGGGAGATCCAGCAAGCAAAGCCGGCTTGTCATCGATATTTCCATCCCGGAAATCGGAAACAGAGCCACGGGAACCGTCAACGCGTGCGTGGCCTGGGCAGCCCTACTCGCCTCACACGGGTGTCCAACCGAGCTCAACATCATCGCCGCCGGCACGGGCGAGCTCATTTCGCTGGATGTATACGTCCAGTGGGACATGTGTGTTGGAGAGTTGATTGCTCAGGTCGAGGCCAATCTCGACGCACTTTCAGACGAGCCCTATGCCTCGTCCTCGGAGGACGGCGGCGTGTCCAGCACGTCCGACTCTTTCCCCTCGGGCAGCAGCGGGTCGTGGGACTCGGCGCGGGAGCCATGCCATACCCTCATCATTTCTGTCGCCCGAGACTCGTTGAGCATGAGGACGGCACTTCTCTGCTGTTCTGTGGCGGACGGCAGAATCCGGGCATGGGAAGTGAGCGGCCAGAGGTCCGCCGACGGAGACTTCTTCTCGATGCTCTCCAGACAGTACGAGTATATCCTGCGCCAAGTATCCTCACCGCTTCATGCCGAGAAGCCGTTGATAGACTTGAAGGCCATCACCACCCTGGACCTGAAACAGATTTGGGACTGGAATGGCACGTTGCCAAAGAGCACCAACGACGTTTGCATCCACGAGATTGTCATGGAGCGGGCGGCGAAGCACCCGGGGCTCACAGCTGTCGCCGCGCATAACGGCAGCTTGACATATAGAGAGCTGGACGATCTCTCGACCCGGCTGGCGGGCGCTATTCTTGGTGAAGGAATCGCAAAGGGCAGCAAGATTCTTGTTTTCAGTGAGAAATCACTCTGGGTACCTGTCGCGCAGCTGGCCATCATGAAATGCGGATGCGTTTCGGTGGTGCTGGACGTGACCGTTCCACCCCATAGGCATGCTGTGATAGCCGATCAGGTGCAGCCCTCAGCCACCGTGAGCTCGTCAGAGTGCTCAGAGAGGGCTAGGGCCCTGCGGCCCAGGTGTGCTCATCTCGTTCTGGACGGCCAGTCGAGCCGGGCGTGGCCGGCCATCGAACCATCTTCTCTCCCAAAGGTCAGCCCCTCGGATTGGATGTACATCGTCTTCACGTCCGGCAGCACGGGTACTCCGAAAGGCGCCATCATCAGCCACGAGAACTACGCCAGCGCTGTGGCTACCCAGCAGAAGGCGCTCGATTTCAGGGAGTACGATCGCGTCTTCGACTTCGCGTCGTACGCCTTTGACGCGGCCTGGTGCAACGTCATACACGCCCTGACCGCGGGAGGTTGCCTCTGCATCCCGTCCGAACAGGAGCGCAAGGAAGACTTGGCGGGGGCACTGCGGAAGTACCAGGTCAACTACGCGGTGCTCACGCCCTCCGTGGCCTGGTTCTCGGCTTCCGAGCTGCCAGACAGCCTCCGGACCATCCATTTCGGCGGCGAGCCACTGAAGGCCGGCATGGTCCAAGAGCTGTCCACCCGCGTCACGGTGATAAATGCCTACGGCCCGGCCGAGTGCTCAACCGTGAGCACTGCCACCGTGGCGGATCCAGATGGCCAGGACCCAACCATTGGAACCGGCATAGGCGCATGCACGTGGGTCGCCAAGCTGGACGGGACCGATCTCGTACCTCTTGGCGAGATTGGCGAGTTGTGGGTCGAGGGCCCAATTGTAGGCCGGGGATACCTGGGAGACGCGGAGAAGACGGCCGCGGCCTTTGTCGACAGCCCATCTTGGCTCCTGAGAGGCTTTGGCGGACGAGAAGGCCGTGCCGGCCGGCTCTACCGTACGGGCGACCTTGTCCGGTACAGCGCCGACGGCAATCTGGAGTTCGTGGGGCGCAAGGACTCCCAGGTCAAGGTCCGCGGGCAGCGCGTCGAGCTCGGAGAGATCGAATGCAACATCCAGCGCGCTCTGACGGACGAGGCCAAGGCTTCCAACGTGCAGCCTGTCGCGCTCGTCATCAAGCCGCAGGGCAGCGAGGTGCCGACGCTGGTGTGCTTCCTCTTCACGCTCACCGGCTCAGGGGCGCCGCAGTCAGAGACAAAGGCCATACTCGATCAGACTCTCGTCGGCCTCGAGGGCCGCCTTTCCGAACTCGTACCCCCGTACATGATCCCGTCAGCCTTTCTGCCCATCGAGGAGGTGCCTATGACGCCCACCGGAAAGATGGACCGTCGACGTCTCCTGCAGGACGCCCCGCGGATGTACTGGGAGATGCTGAACAACCAGACGACCCCGGACACGAAAGAAGAGACGGCGTCCGAAGGAGAGGCCACGTTGCTCAAAGTGTGGAGCGACGTGTTGAACCTTCCAGCCGGCGTCATCGGGCTCGATACCGCATTCACGCGCTTGGGTGGTGATTCAATCAGTGCCATGCAAGTGGTTTCCCGCTGCCGTGCGCACAACGTCGCCATCAAGGTCTCGGACATGTTGAAGCTCCAAACCATCCGCAGGCTCGCATACACCTTGAAGCCTCTCCAAGAAAGGATAAACTTGGAGGTCTTCCGGGTGGACGAGGGTGAGGCGTGGCCGCTCACCCCGATCCAACAAATCTTCTTCGACAACAATCCTCGGGGCATAAACCATTACACCCTTAGTTTCGTTGTGAAGCTGACCCGGTGGACGAGCCGCGGGGATCTCCTTGCTGCGCTCATGGTCGTCACGGAGCGTCACCACATGCTCCGCGCTCGTTTCCGCAGGTCCGAGGACGGGTCATGGATGCAGTTCGTTGCCGCGGCCGGCCCTGACGTTGTCCTTGTCGAAGAGCACGAGTTCACGGGTCGCTCGGCCATGCAGGCCGTGGTCGACGAGCGCCAGGCCAACCTGGATCTGGTCAAAGGCCCCGTGTTCGCTGTCGATATCTTCAGCAGCCCGGGCGAGGCACAGACGCTCCTGATGAGCGCACACCACGCGGTGATGGACCTCGTCTCCTGGCGGGTGGTCTGGCACGAGGTGAGCCAGCTCCTTGTTGGAAATGCAGACCTCGCACCAGCCGCGGCCAGCTTCCAAGCCTGGAGTCTTCTACAGCAACGGGAGGCGGAGACGCTGGACCCTGATACCGTTCTGCCCTTCGCCGTCACCCCAGCCAATTTCGAATACTGGGGGGTTTCGCCTGCAGATATGCTATTCAGGGAGTCAACACCGCACTATTACGTCATGGAGCCCGAAGCAACCGAGCTGCTGCTGGGGGAGAGCAACGAGTGCTTCCGGACCGAGATCTTGGACATCCTTGTGGGAACGCTCATCTTCTCCTTCGCCCAATTCTTCCCTGACCGAGCGCCCCCTCCCGTTTTCCTCGAAGGCCACGGCCGCGAGCCTGTCCTTGGCATGGACGACACAGACCTTTCCGAGATCATCGGCTGGTTCACCTCTCTGTATCCCGTCGAGCTCGGCGGTGGCGCCGACACCTCCGTCTTTGACATGATCAAGCTGGCCAAGGACGTCCGCCGAAGCGTGCCGGGCAAGGGTCGTCCTTACCTTGCGTCCCGTTTCTATAGTCAGGCCGGGAGGGAGGCTTTCGGGGGCCACAGATACCCGGAAATCATCTTCAACTACAGGGGTCTGTTCCAACAGCTGGAGGGCGCCGAGTCCATTCTCAAGTACGAGGACAGAGAGGACCGCAGCGCGTCCATCCCGGGTGATGGGCCCGACTACCACCGGCCGTCTCTGATCGACATGAACCTCGTCGTTCAAGACGGCAAGCTGCAGATCTCTACTCGGTCGCACAAGCACGTCCGGAACAGCGACAGAGTCGCGCAATGGATAGAATCATACCCGAAGACGCTGAGCACCGTCGCCCGCCAGCTTCTCAGTGCGCCGCCCGCCCCCACGCTCGCAGACTTCCCGCTGCTGGAGATCTCGTATGGGGGCCTGGACACACTCGTATCGAGACATCTGGCGCGTGAGAACGCCTCCGTGTCTGGTGTCCTGGAAATCTACCCTTGCTCGCCGATGCAAGAGGGAATCCTCTTCAGCTCGGCTGCCGGCACTGCTTCTTACCGCACAGTCTCCATCTGGAGGGCGGCCGCAGGCAGCTCTGCAGTCAGCGCAACTCGTCTTGCATCGGCGTGGAATGCCGTCGCGGCCAAGCACGCTGTCTTGTCCACTCTCTTCACGACCCACCCGGACGACGGTCGCTTCATACAGGTCGTGTTACGCGAGGCCAACGAAGCCGTAATCTGCCGAGCAGCAGACTCGGAGACTGCCATCGGGCATCTGACGGACATGAAAGGACCAAAGGAATCGCCTTGGCGGCCCCAATGTCTCTTCACCATATGTCTTGACTCGCACGGGGAGGTTGCATGTAGGCTGGACATCTCGCACGCGTTGATGGACGCGATGTCTCTGCCCGTGATGACGCGAGATCTGGAAACGGCATACTCTGGGCGGAACCTGGGCCCGGGTGCGCTCTTTTCCAACTTTGTCAAACACGTTCGACGGGGACGCGTCTCACCCTCCGCGCGACTGGCATACTGGAGGGAGTTTCTCGGCGGCGTCGAGGCGTGCACGGCACCCGGAGACGTGGCATCGCACCGTTCGGAGCATCGGCGTGTGAAGAACAGGCACGGGTGCATTACGCTGGCTAGCCAGGTAACCGCGTCCATTGCCCGAGTATCGCGCAAGACGGGGTGGACTCGTTCCGAATTCCTGCATGTTGCCTGGTCCCTTGTGCTGGCGTACTTCACCGGCATGCGCCAGGTCTGCTTCGGATATCTCTCGTCCGATCGCGACTTTGCGGTCGATGGGATCGAAGACATGGTAGGCCCGCTCATCAGCATGCTGGTCGCACGCGTCGACCTGGAGAAACCACTAGACGGCGTCATCGGACAAGTCAAGAGGTACAACGTCGAGCACCTTGAGAATAGACACGTTTCTCTGGCGGAACTGCAGCATGAACTCTCTGCGAAGCAGCTGTTCAACACAAACATCACACTGCGCGAGGCTCGCGCAAGCCCTGAGATGGCCGATGGACACATGCACCTCGTGGAGATATCAGAGGAGGATCCGCACGAAGTAAGTTTTTCTTCTTTTTTTCTTTTCTCAACAAGGGCCAAACACACGCCTGGCTTGGCTAACAGACATGGGGCAGTACGATATCATTCTCTCTGCGACAATGGACAAGGACGTCACCGACGTAAGCATCCAGTATCGGACAGACTTTGCGACCCCAGCCCACGCGAGGGCGATACAGTCGGCTCTGGAAACGGCCATCGGCTTCCTCCAGTCTACCGCAATGCAGGACGCAGCAGAAAGCCAGCGCGCCGGCTCGACTTACGACTCATACTTCTTCCATATGACCGGGACCAGGCAAGACACGGCGGTACAAGACTGGCGGGACCATTTCAAAGGTATTGCTGCCGGGTGCCATTTTCCCTCTCTGCCTCACGGCTCACACCAGCTGGAGGCGAAATCGACCGCGTCTTATGTCATCGAGAACCCGCCGTGGATGTGCGAGCCAGACACGGCCTCTGTCATATTAGGTGCTTGGGGACTTCTACAAGCATCCTATGAAGCATCTCCCGACGTGGTGGTGGGGGCGTGCCTGTGGCCTGCGGAGGATTCGTTGACAGGCCGCGCGACCCTCAAGCCCTTGCGACTGAGTCTGGATCTCGCCCAGCACGCCGCTTGCTACCTGGAGAGCACGCGGGCGGCGTTGGCGACTTTCAGGAGTCTTGCAGATCTTCCCATGAGCCGGTTGCGTGGCTTGGGAAGCGACGCGGCGCTTGCCTGCGGCTTCCAGACTGCGTTGAGTGTCGGGCGAGGCCGTAGCCGGAGCAACGTGGTCAACGTCAGCGAAGATGACGATTCCAACTCGTCCCGTGCACTGTCGGTGCATTTTGACATGGACGACCGCGACATTCGGATGACGGCTCGCTTCGACGAGTACGTCATCGGCGCCGAGCAGGTCAACAGACTCTTTGCCCAGCTCGAGGCGGTGCTCTCTCGGATGGGCTCGCCCCTCGGTGCCCCGGATCCGATATTGGCAAACATCGACACAATAAGCGATTCTGATCTCCGGAACGTCGCTTCGTGGAACGGCAAGCCCTGCGATGCGGTGCAGGAACTCGTACATGATATATTCTCCCAGACGGCCCAGGCCATCCCCGACGCGACCGCCGTGTCCTCGTGGGACGGGGAGCTCACGTACGGCGAGCTTGACCTGCTCTCGACACGTCTTGCCAGGAGACTGGCCTCTTTCGGGCTCGGACCCGAAGATGTCGTGCCTTTGTACTTTGAAAAGTCGCTGTGGGCACCGCTGTCTGCCATGGCCGTGATCAAAGCCGGCGCCGCAGGTGTGTTGATCGACAGCACACAGCCTGTTGAACGAGCCCGCGCAATCATGGGCCAGGTCGGTGCGAGCGTAGCCCTCGTGTCGAGAGAAAACTCGAAACGGATGCCGCAATTCGAGGGTCTGCGGTACCTCGTCATCGACCGAGATTCCATCAACGACTTGCCGGAACCGCCTCAAGAGTACTCTTTGCCGCGCCATGTGCAGCCTTCGAATCTCGTCTACGTCTCGTTCACGTCCGGAAGTACGGGCAAGCCAAAGGGTGCCATGATCACGCATTCCTGCTTCGCATCGTCCATCAGGAACCAGCAACGTGCGCTAGGCTTCAGCCCCGGCCAAAGGGTTTACGACTTCGCTTCTTACGCCTTTGACGCCGCCTGGTCCAATATTCTGCACTCGCTCACGTCGGGCGGCTGCCTGTGTATCCCATCCGAGCACCAAAGAAAGAACTCCCTGGTCGAATCCATCAGAGACAGCCGGGCCACTCTTGTGAATCTGACCCCGACCGTGCTGCGCCATCTCGACCCCGAAGACCTTCCCGACATACAGCAAGTTCTCCTGGGGGGAGAAGCTTGGGCCGAGGCGGACTTTGCCAAATGGATCGGCTGCAACAAGCTCGTCAACACGTATGGCCCGGGAGAGGGTACCATCAAGGCCTGTCTCATCCGCGCTTTTCCAGGCATGGTGCCAAATACGATTGGCTTCGGGAAAGGCGTGACGACCTGGGTGGTGAGGACCGACGGCTCGCACCGGCTCGCACCGCTCGGAGCCGTGGGCGAGCTCTGGCTCGAGGGCCCCCAGGTGGCGCGTGGCTACGTGGCCGACGAGGCGAGGACCGCTGCCTCCTTCATCGACAGGCCCCGGTGGACTGACATGGATGGCAAGGCCAGCCACTTTTACCGCACTGGCGATCTGGTCCGTTACGCATCCGACGGCGCGCTCGTCTTCGTCAGCCGCGCCGACTCCCAGGTGAAGATCCGGGGCCAACGCACGGAACTCGGCGAGGTCGAGCACAACATCAAGAGGGCCCTTGTCGGTGCCGGCCTGCATGCCCAGGTTGTCGCCGACGTCTTCCCGCCGCACGGGTCCAGCAACTCCATCTTGGTCGCCTTCCTCAAGCTGGGGGAGGCAGACGACTGGCAAACCCTCGTGGGAATCGACGAGAGACTGGCGACCATGGTCCCCGATTACATGATTCCGACGGTGTACATTCCCCTACAGGCATTCCCCACGACGGCCACGGGCAAGGTTTTCCGGCGGGGTCTGCGAGAAACGTACTCCAAGCTGACGCTGGAGCAGCTCGCCGCCAAGGAGGAGATCCGGGTCTCGGGCTATCAAGCCCCCAGCACTGCAGCGGAGAGGCTACTGCGTGATCTTTGGTCCGACGTCCTCAAGATCGACCCGGCAAGGATCTCGGCCGAGGACAGCTTCCTTCGCATAGGAGGCGACTCGGTCGGGGCCATGTTGCTGGTCAGCGCTGCACGCAAGCGGAACGTGACGCTCCAGGTGGCGGACATTTTCCAGCATCCGAAGCTCAGCAAGCTTGCCGAGGTGCTCGAGTACGACGAGGATCCTTCTCAAGCCATCCCCGCCCCGATCGAGCCTTTCTCGCTGCTCGGGGGTCCTTTGACTCCGACGGAGGCCAAGGCCAGGGCCGCAAGTCTTTGTGGCGTCGAGGCGGCCGACATTGAGGACGCCTTCCCCTGCACACCACTCCAGGCCGGGCTACTATCCGAGACCGTACGACGCCCCGGCGCCAACATCTTGACCGAGACTTGGAGGCTCGCAGAAGGCGTGGACCTGGGCCGGTTCCGCCTCGCATGGGCAAGAGTCATCCAAGCCAATCCGATTCTGCGGACCAGGATCGTCGATTTCGCGGACCAAGGAATAGTCCAGGTCGTTGTCGCGCAAAGGTCGTGCCAGCTCGAAGGAGTCGTGTCAGCCGCTGATTTCGGTCTCGGTACGCCGCTGCTCTCCTACCGACTGTCCGAATCCAGATTCGCGTGGAGCATCCACCATGCTCTCTACGATGGATGGACCATGCCCCTCGTTTTGGAGTCCCTGGTGAAGGGATATCGTCTTGAATCGATTCCGGACGCTCCTCCGTTCCAGCAGTTCATTGCTTTCGCGAACCAGAGCAGCAAAAGAGAGGTCGAAGAGTATTGGGAGAAGCAGTTTTCGGGCTTCAATTCGCAGAACTTCCCCGCGCTCCCTTCGAAAGACTATAAGCCACGGTGTGACAGGCGGCTCGAACTCCAGGTCGGGGACATTGGTTCGCACGGCGACTACACCGTTGCCACCATGATCAGGCTTGCTTGGGCCATCCTCCTGTCGGCCGTCACGAACTCCAAGGAAGCCTCGTTCGGTACGACCATCTCGGGACGGCACATCCCCGTGCCCGGCATCGAGGTAATGACCGGGCCCACGTTCGCCACGGTTCCCATACGTGTGGTCGTCGACAAGTCCAAGTCGGTAGGGGACTTGCTGCAGCAGGTGCAGACCCAAGCTACAGAGATGATTTCGTTCGAGCAAGTCGGGCTCCAACGGATAGCTCGGATCAACGAGGAGTGCGCCCTCGGGTGCATGTTTCAGTCACACATGGTCATACAGCCCGGTGAGAAGCGCCAAGTGGAGGGGGCTGTTATCCAAGGGCCCATCCCGCAGGCGGAAGCCAGTGTCGACGACCCTTTCAAGCCCTACGCCATTTGCTTGGATATCGTCTTGAAGGCCGACGGGATGTGTGTCCGCGCCAGCTACGACTCGCTCGCAGTGCCGGCTACACAGTTCGAGAGGCTCATGGTCAGGTTCGAGAACGTCCTGCGCCAGGTCTCCGACCCCAAGATGCACGCCCGGGAAGCCTCGTCGCTGGATACCAGCAGCCAGATGGACCTGCAGCAAATCTGGAAATGGAACGAGCAAGTGCCAGAGACATCGACCCGGGTGATACACGACATGTTCAGCCATGTCGCGTCAAAACAGCCGGATGCGCCGGCAGTCTGCTCCTGGGATGGCGATTTCACTTATGGTCAAGTGGATGCAATGAGCACAACCATCGCTCATGACCTGCTTCGACGCGGCCTCTCACCGCACGGGCGGCGCATCATTCCTCTCTTGTTTGAAAAGTCGAAATGGACCTCGGTATGCCAGCTTGCCGTCATGAAGGCCGGAGCCACGGCCGTTGCCCTCGACGCGACGCTCCCCGACGCTCGCCTGCAGACCGTCGTGGGCCTCGCCCAGCCCCAGGTCATCTTGGCTTCCGCCGGGCAGGAAGACCGAGCACGGCGCTTGGCACCGCCCGCTTCGCAAGTTGTCGTGGTGAGCGGGAGCCACTTGCCTCGCTTCCGGCCCCGCGATGGCGCCCGACTGCCGCTGGTAGATCCGGATACCTGGCTGTACATCGTCTTCACCTCCGGCTCCACGGGCACTCCCAAGGGCGCCATCATCAGCCACTCCAACTTCGCAAGCGCGCTGAAGCACGGCCAGACGGCTCTGAGCTTCAGCCCTGGCAGCCGGACGTTCGACTTCGTTTCTTATGCATTCGACGTCTCCTGGCTCAATGTGCTGCACACTCTGTGCGCTGGCGGGTGTTTGTGTGTGCCATCTCAGTCGGAGATTCAACTCGAGGTCCAGGATGCGGTGGAACGCAGGCGGGCAAACACCGTCTTCTTCACCCCTACGACGAGTAAGCTGTTCCACGGGTCACGCTTGAGCGTCGTGAACTTTGGTGGCGAGAACCTGCCTCGCGATGAGATAGATTACTGGAACGGTCGGGCCCAGATCATTCACTCCTACGGACCGTCGGAATGTACGCCAATCGCAATCAGTCATGTATTGGATCCAGCCCGCCCTCACATCGTCATCGGAAAGGGCCTGGGGTCCCGGACCTGGGTCGTGGATCCAGACAACGTCGATTCGCTGGTAGCAGTGGGCGATGTTGGCGAGCTTTGGCTCGAAGGGCCACTTGTAGGTCAGGGTGTAAGTCAAGCCGAGATGATTACCCCCGGTACCTCTCCCCAGTTCTTGCTAACAATCCACGTGCTCCCCTAGTATTTGGACGAGCCTGAGAAGACCCAAGCAAGCTTTGTCGAAAATCCAGCGTGGCTGGGTGAGGGCTGCCCCGGTATCTCCGGTCGGCGCGGACGCCTCTACCGCACGGGTGACCTTGTCCGGTACCGAGAGGACGGCCACCTCGAGTTTATCGGACGGAAAGACGCCCAGATCAAAATCCGCGGGCAGCGCGTGGAGCTCGAGGATATCGAGCACCACGTACACAACGCCATCGGGAAGTCCATCGCCTCTCATGTTGTCGTGGACATTGTCAAGCCTCACGGTTCTGCCCAGACCGCGCTCGTCGCCTTTGTCAAACTGGGGCAGGGCGGCCCAGTTGCTGGCACGGACGAAGCAGCAGCTCATCTAGCGAGACTCGCGGCTTCTGTGACGGCCCACCTCTCGGTCAGACTGCCAAGTTACATGATCCCGAACGGGTACGTTGTCGTGGACGAAATCCCGAACACCACCTCCCAGAAGGTCGACCGGGCGAGGCTGCGCAAGGTCGCGCTGGCGATGCGCAAGGAGGAACTTTTGCCGGTCCCCCGCGTGGTCCGGCGTTCCCCCAACACCCCTGAAGAGGTGAAGCTTCATGCCATGATCGCACGCGTGCTTTCCTGGGACAGCGCGTCTTTCGGCATGGACGACAATTTCATCCAGCTCGGCGGCGACTCCATCGGCGCCATGCGGCTCGCGTCGATGGCTCGGGCGTCGGGTCTCCGGCTGACCGTCACGGATATTCTGACCAGTGGTCGGGTTGCGGATCTCCTCGTCCAAGCCGAGGACCTGGATCCGACTCCCGAGCGCGAATATTCGCAATTCGGGTTATTGGACCCGACCGATCCCGAGGCTTTCGTCCAGAGTGAGGTGATGCCACAGATTCAGCCAGGACATGGTCAGCTCGTCGATGTTCTTCCAGTCACTGACTTGCAGGCCGCCTACATTCGGGACAACCTTTCTGTTCCCCGGCGTTCCTGGCTGTATAGCTACATTGATTTTGAAAACCTCACGGACCGTCGACGTCTTCTTCAGGCATGCGAGGGACTGATCCAACATTGTGAAGTCTACCGGACAGCCTTCGTCAAGTTTGGTCATACATTCCTCCAAGCTGTCTTCGCTACGTGGGACTCGGCCATCGATGTTGTGGATGACGTTGACGACCTGGACGCCACTTTCAACAGTCTGTCTGAAAACGGTCTTCGACTGCCTCTGCTGCTTGGGTCTCCCCTGGCACGTTTTCAACTCGTCCAGAAACGAAACGGCAGCGCCAGGCTCATTTTCAGCATGTCGCACGCAGTCTACGATGCTATAAGCGTCAGTCACACCCTGCAAGTTTTGGCCGATATATACGCGGGCGCCACCCCAAGCCCCGTTGGCTTCAGTCGTTACGTATACCTCACCCAGTCATCCAAGCACGAAAGCTACCCTTACTGGCGCGAGTTGCTCCGGCACTCATCAATGACGGCTGTGCCCTGCGCCGCGGGAACAACCGTGGAAAGCGGCTTGCCCACCGTGCTCCTGCGTAACATCGCGGCGCCACAGCCCCCCTTTGGCATCACGCAATCGTCGCTGTTCACCTTGGCCTGTGCCTCCGCTCTGGGCCGGGTGACGGGCTCATCGGATGTCGTCTTTGGCCGCGTAGTGTCCGGCCGTGCCACGCTTCCTCGTCCTTTGGAAAATGCGGTAGGCCCCTGTCTGAATCGCATACCCGTGCGGGTGAACCTCGACCGGAACCAGTCCCGGGCCGAGCAGCTGGCAGGCCTGCAACGGCAGACGCTAGCCAGTCTCCCCTATGAGGCGACTGGGCTGTTGGACATCGCCAAAAACTGCACAGAGTGGCCCGGTCATATCGAGGATTTCGGTTGTTGGACGCAGTACCAGAACGTCGACGAGAGTCCTTCTCTCGGGTTGCCAGGTGCTGTTGGTGGACTGAAGAGCAGAGAGCGATGGACCGAAGTCCACACTGCAAGTAACTTCTTGGAAATTTTCGCAGTCCCAAACGACGACAACGGACTGATGATCAAGATCATTGGGGGTCCGGGATACTCGCGTTCCCAGATTGCCGAGTTGATGGATCATGTATGCTCAGAGCTGATGGTTACGAACTCACTATAGCTCAAATATAGACTGTTGTTATTCTTGTGTAGATACCGCCAAGTGTCACCGGCAGACCGAAATGGAGCTCGCGGCCGAGGATCAAGCCGAGGGATGGGAGGTCGTGTCATATGTTAGGCCTCACTTTAGACTACTCACATTTCTATATAGAGACTATACTAGAAACAGACACCTACTCTATGAAGACACCCTATTGAATAGAAGAGACCTATAGAAACGTATATTAGTAACACACGTATGTAATACCTATTGCCTAAAGCCTTGCTCCTCTAGTTCAGCCCTGCCATGCGCATAATCCGTATGGTTGATAGGTCTGCCAAAGAGTCACGAGGGATTATAGCGGGAAGAATATTCTTACCTAGAAGTTGCCGTTTCTGCTCTAAGGTCTCCATCCAATCCTCTCCCTCTTCTCTTTTTCTCTTTAGTAGACGCCAAGGTTTATTATCATATCTTTCCGATTCATTACTACCCAAATCGCCTTCTTTTTATACTAGGGTGATGGTCTGATTGGAAATACCATCAAAGGTGGAAAGACCCCCTATTTCCGCGTGCGAGAACCACATGCCGACCCGGTAACAAGAATCAGGCCCTTTTCCACTGGGATAAACTAGTAAGCCCCATATATCCCTCCTCCATTCCTTATTGCCGCAGGCCATGCACACTGGGTTAGGGCGTGGGACGCCGTAAATGTCTCGCGCGTATGGTGTATATATCCCAGTGCTCGTCATGCCTGCATAGGTCGCGTCGAAGCCATCATCTTGGAGATTATCGGTCGGGGGCTTCTCTCTTGCGGTGAAAGAGCAGCAGCCGGAAACCAGCATTAGTTGGAGGTCCTCCTCTCCTTGGTGGCAGCCCGCTCCTCCGACACGGCCGTGACCAGAAGAAGGCCAAGCCCAATCTGTAATGATGTGCAAGAGGTGTCCCGGTTTCGGACGATACTTCCATACCGGCATGGCGTAGTCGCCAAACCGGAAGCAATCCGTTGTTTTCCTTGCTGGCGACATGGGTAACAGTTTCGCTGAGATGCGTAAGGACGCGGCCTTGAGGCGCCCGTAGGGATTGAGACCATCGACTTGTATGTTGGAGGTTATGAGTTCGTACTCGCGTCTCATATGGAACCGGTTGTAACAGAGCGGCCTCGAATCCGCGAGGACATGAGGGAATCGAAGGCCATGGCCTCGGCACGCCCAGCTCCATGAGGGTGCGGTGAACGAACCGCCTTCCTCCCCGTCTCCGGTCATGCGATGCAGCGAGCCCACCAGTTCCTGCAGTGTGTGCATGGGGAGATTCTCCAGGTCCCATCCATACCACGTGAGACTACAGTGCAGGTCTAGCTTCCACAGGCCAGCCAGATACTCGTCATTTTCCCAGCCCCATTCGTCCGGGGTGTGTTGCTCGAACATGACGGCGATGCCAGACAGGGCCGGAAAGATGTCAGCACGGAAGGTCCACTGCATCATTGTGAAGTGTTCCACAAGCTGTTGCCACTCCAACGGCCGGTAGAAGCCCCGGGTTCCGTTTTTCTTTAGGGTGCCGGGGCTGACGCGGAGATCGGCGTCGAGCTTTCTCCTGCCATCCGAGTAGATGCGCTGGAATTGCCCCCCTTCAGAATGGACGAAGCCTGTGCTATCGACGAAGTGCACCATTGACCGCCCGAATATGAGCTTTTGCGGCGCCAGCGTCTTCTCCTGGTACGTCCACCCTCGTTGGTTCCAGGAGCAGTCCGGGACGGCGAGGTCACGTTGAAGTGACTGCTCCAAACGCACCATCTCTATCCCCCGAAGCTCTCGACGGAGCACCACAACGGGGCCTAGGGCGCGGGCTCTTTTGTTGATCCTATTTCCCTTCTTCCTCCTCTGGTCAGGAAAGGCAGTGCAATCGATAAGCAGGCGTGTGGTACTCCGATCTGGCCCTCCCTCAAGGAAGCCTTCTCGGCATGAGGATGAGGATGCGGAACATAGCGTGATCCACGATTCGACGTAAACCTTTGACATTTTGGCGCTTTCTCTTTCCCAGTCTTCCTTGCTGTCTTGCATAATGCACACGGAGTCGACCCATAGATAACGCAAGTTCAAAGCGCGGCATGTAAGGGCAGCGTCGCGCATGACCGGAGACATCATCTCCAGGGAGATTGCTGCGCAGAGCTCATCGACATTAGCGCTTGTCATCTTGAGCTGTGTCGCCGCGCCTTCTGGAGGCCCCCAGCAGTAGCTCAGAGTCGCGTAAGCATGCCCCGAAAACTTGGGGTAATCGCGTTCGCTGATGTTGATGATGAGCCTTGGGCAGGCGTCAGGGCCAGTCCCTAGGTCAATGAGTCGTGATGGGACGAATTCCGGAGTCTGAGAGAAACGCTCTGGTGTGTTTGAAGAGCCAAAGCCTGCTATTTTTTGTTTAATGAACTCAAGGTTTTTCTGAGTAAGAGATGCGGGCTCGGGTGCTCGATAGACCCTCCTATGGTCGTAACTCCAATAGCTTTCTCCATGTCGTCTTTTGTTAGCAATCGTTCTGAGTAGACAAGACATAGGTTCAAAGGAATCCATCTCACCGTCAGGGCTTTCGATATGAAAATACATATCTTGGAAGGCTCTGTTGTGAGATGAAATAATCCCAATAGCAACAAACTCGGATTTAAAGCGACATAACTTGGCGGGAGGTCCTGGATAGGATATTTCCCTGTAAACCTTTGTCCACACAACAATACACTCGTCGTGCTTTACGTCTTTGGGATTTGCCCCCTCCAACTGGGAGTGTATAGCATCACGGATGCAAGAGCAAGACTGGCACTCTTCTTCAGAAGAATCCCGAATTGGTATCTGCGCCAGGTTTGGTATGGCCTTGCATAGATAGGCAACACAAAACCCGGACGTTCCCACTGTTTCATTTGTCACGTGGACAAACGTCAGCTCATGATCTAGGGCCGATCAAGTTGTCAAGGGCACAGGCACGCTGTTGATGTACTCGCCTTGCTTTCTTTCGATGGCATCTCTTCCTTGATTAATCCGCCCAAATGCCCAAAACAGCATTGGCAAATATCATCAGCACCGGCCGACGAGGGTTTGATACGGGGAAGCTTCTGCGCAGCAAAGAGCTTTGCTTTAAGAGACTGCACCTCCTCACAGAGCTCAAACCCCTGCCTGTGGAGATGGTCCGCCTTGATGCCCGGGCCGTTCGTCACAAAAAAGCTGGGGAGACGTTCTCCAGCCGTACTAAGAACCCACGCCAGTTCCTCCAGAGCCTCGATTCTTTCAATAAATCTCTTCGTCGCCCTTAACCCTGTGTCTTTGAGACCGTCAATAGTTACTTGGTCTGAAAAGCGAAGCTGTGGAATCTCATTGACAGCCCACGGCTGAGGCCCCCATAGAGCATCCAACCTCGGGGTCGCCTTTTCGTATACTTTCGTAGTTGTCGACATGTTCGGAAAAGGTTGCTCAACGCCTAAGAGGTACCATATTCGTCTCGTGGATAAATTATATAAAATCGAATCCCTTGTATGTTAGATTAATCAAGTGTGACAAAATAGAGGCATAGGTGCAGCTGCTACTCTTCGCTGAAAGAGGGGTGATGTCTTGGACTATATGCTACCTATTAGATAGCCAATAAGACGCCACCCGATTCAACGGTCCACCCCTATTGACACTTGACAGGCTAGTTTTGTTGAAGTGTGGGCAATGCTACTTCGTCCAAAATGGGTAAAGTGGCGGGGAGATGCTGACAGCCTAGCAGGCGGGTGACAAAAAAAGCCGCACTTATAAACTAGGACATATACCTTAACAGGTAATACACTAGGGACGAGCTACCCACGGATATCGGTGGGATGCGTAGGGACCTGCATCCGAAACGCACACCCTCTTCGCTTGCATGTTGGTTCAAGTTCCTATATACCTAGTTTGGTATGCACCATGTACAGGAACAGACCACAGTTTGCCCATCATTCACACGCATACGCGAAATATAGCAAGCCAAAAACATTTGCTACAATTCGAATACGCATATCGGGAGGTCCAAAGTTGGGTTCCCGGTACTCAGTGTGTCCTAACTGACGATCTGAACCCAGGTGGCCGATGCCGATGACTTCGAGTATCATGGCGTCGTCAGTCCTTTTGATCCCATCATGTCACTAGGTGACTTGTGCGGGCAGCGAGCTCAATAGCTGGCATTTCTACTACGATGCAGCAGTGGAAAGAATTGTCAGTGGCGTCTTTGACAGCCAGTTTTCGAGAATGCCAAATCGAAAATGGCTGCACTCATCACTTGACAAGTGCTGGAAGTACACGGAGAGGATCCACTGATCTGTGTGAAAACTACGTGCTGATGCCAGGAAGAGTACAATCGCCGAAAAGGCGAGGTAGATATTTTTTGCCAGCCCCCTGGTGCAGCTATCGATGGCAAGACCTGACCCTCGGGAACAGCGGGAGAATGATCGACTCGGTAGGTACATCGGTCGTTCTAGTTAAGGAAACAGTGTATACAACTTCCGCTTCGCTTGGCGAACTCTGATCTTAATGGCCACTGTAGATTTCCAGCATCAGATCTAGAACCTCACCCTTGATAGTGAGCTCGCCGTCCCAGCCCATAAGACGACTAAGTACATTCTAGAGATAGGTAAAGGTACTAGCGTATAGTTAATTAACTGGTGGACGGTATAGAAGCCCTCTATCTTCTACACTTTATTAGAGGACGTAGTTATATTTCCTATTTCTATGTACTGATAGGCTTATTGTAGTGGATACTTCTCTCTCTCTGCTGAGGTTTTCCTTTCCTCACGCCACGAAGAGAACGCCCCTGTCTGACCTGTTGGCAGGTTCTCGGCGTCGATCCGAGCCCTAACCAGGTCGAAGAAGCCTGAGTTGTAGCTCTTTCGTACCTTTTTTTCCATGCGGGGGCGGTCATTCACATGTTGAATCTGCTTGACGCAAGCCCCCACTTCAGTAATCGATATAGACCAACATCGTCATCACATCGTGTCCTTGCGCTTGCCTCCTCTACCACTGTACTACACGCATCATGGTCCGCTGATGAACGAAGAGAAAGGGTAGGCTTCCTGGGAATCCCGTGTAGCTTGCACGTTGCTATCCAGCAGCTCCTGCCAGAAGCCCCAATCCAAATCCATGTCATCGGTAGAGCAGATGATATCGTCGCCGCCGAGGGTCACGGCCGCGCCGTCTCCCTGCAGCGGCCGGAGCTGCGAGGTCCCGAGACCACGACCGTCGTCCCTCGGCAGGTCGCTTATACTTTGCAGACCTGGCGGCGTCGTAGGGCCGGCGCCGTCCGCGGCCGCCGGGGACTGTCGCGCGGGCCGGGAACCGCGGCCCAGCGCGGCCCGCCGGCGGACGAGCTCTCTGACGCAGGGCGGCTCCGCAAGCGGCTCCGGACCGCCGACCGCGACGCGTCGGCCCCAGGCCTTGAGCGTGAGACTGCCGAGGGCCCGGTGCAGCGGATCACTGGTCTCCGTGGCGAAGCGCGGGTGGTGCTCGTAGACCTGGTCGATGACGGACCAGGCGGCGCCGGCGACGGGGCTCGCCGGCGACCGGCAGAGCGTGCCGACGAGCAGGACGAAGGTCTCAAAGGGGAAGAAGTTGGAGACGTGCCAGGCATAGCGCCGTAGGGATCCAGTGGTGTGGGCCGCGATGTCGTACCGCACCACCTCGAGGCTGTTCTCCAGGAGCAGGTCGAGTTGTTCCGGGGTCGGGCCCGGGGCCGCCTCCTCCGGGTGGTGTATAGGGTGGTAGACGGACAGCCTCAGCTGGCACACGGCGGAGCGGGCGAGGTGCGTGGTCAAGAGGCTCAGCGGGATGTCGGCGTCGAGGTGGCGCAGGTAGCGCTCCTTGAGGCGGACCTCGAGCTCGTCAATGGAGCGGAGGAGCTTGTTCTTGTCTCCGGGCGTCGTCTCGCTGCCGGGCAGGCACTTTTGCCGGATCATCCAGGCGCCGATCTCGATCCGGACGGAACAGAAGACCATCTCGTTGGGCACGGGCGACGGGCGGGGCAGCGAGCTCATGGAGGGGACGAGGTCCGCGTCGTTGACGCCGGCCGGCGGGTTCGTGTCGCCGCAGAGCCGTGCCTCGGGGCCCAGCGGGGCGCCCGTCAGCTGGGCCGCCCGGCCGTCCAGGATGACAATCTGCCACCAGACGCGGCGCCGCAGCTCGGCCTCGAAGGGCGGGAGATCTCTCAGCGAACTTTCGCGATGCAGGCCCATCCTCTGGCCCATCCGGGTTGCCAGCCCCGTGAGAATCCACAGGATGTCCTGGTCACGAAAGTGGCGGAGGGCGAGCTGCCACAAGTGTCAGCAGGTGTTTAAGCGGGTGGGGGGTTACGGCTTTCGAACGCTTACAAGGTACAAAGTGAAGGCCTGGAGCACTTTCAAGTCTGTGGACCTGAGAAAGTCGACGCTGCCCAGCGCCGCTTCGGTAGCGTGGCAGTACCGGGTCAGGTGCTTCTCTCTTGTCTCGCCGAGCAGGTCCCGACACTCGCCGTCCTTCAGGGAAACGACGGCGATGAGGTAGATTGAAAAGATCAGGGCCTCAGTGGGACCGTCGGTCGACGAGGGCTCGGCGAGCGACCGCAGGATGTCTTCCTGGATCGAGGGCCCGTGGAGGACCTTTGTCAAGGGATGAACGTTGCTTGTGAATACTTGCCACAGCCGGAACGACTGGACGGCGGAGGGGTACAGCGTCGAGAGCGAGTCGAACCTCTGTCGACCGAAGATGAGGTTGACGCTGCTCAAAGGCAGCTCGGTTCTCGACTGCGCGAGTCTGCTATTCCGCGGAGGGCTGGCTTTGTTTCCTTCAACCTGTTCGCAAGAGGAGAGACGAATCAGTTGGCTGGTCAGACTATCGCAGACTCCGTGACTAGACAAATGATAACCATCACGGGTTGCAGGCGGCCCCTAGGGTTCCAGTTACCTCGTTGCCAAGACTCGCCCATAACTTGTTACTGCCAAAGACATCGAGGTTAGTCTCTTGGATCGTCGTCTTCCCGACCTCAATGATCTGTTGGTGGCTCACTCTTCCACATAGCGGCGCTGGTCCCCGCCGACGATGACCCTCCCGTCGGTAATAGCGGGCGCCGTGCCCGGTGCCGCGGGCCGATTCTGCATTACACGGGCATTTGCTGTTTGGGCGGCTTGCGGGAGCGGGCGAACGCAGCCTTTGCTAGTCCGGATGCAATACGCGCACGGCGTCTGGCCGTTGCACCGTATCTTGCGGTGTTGACACGGGGCGCAAGAATGCCCTTTGGTGATTTTTACCTCGACCATGGGAAAGTGAATTAGAATTCAGTTGCGGATGAACTGCCGGATTCCCGAGAAGGTGAGTATGGCGGCTGGAGGTGTTGCGGTCTGGTGGTGCCGCGGCCTGCTGTTGTATGTCGGGGAACAAAGGCGTCAGGAAAGGCAACAGGTTTGAAGGCGGAAAAGCAATCGACAGAAGACTGATTCCTATGTCTCGCCGGTCGAGAACGTGAAAGCCCAAGTTGGTCCAGCAGGAAAGACGTCGGCATCTGGTTGTTGTAGAAGCAAAAGCACATGAGTTGGAAAAGGGGGGGGGGGGGGAGAGAGATTCCGTCTGCCAGTCAAGCTCAAGCTCGGAAAGGTAGGCCATGCCGGAAGACGGGAAAGCGAGCTTGAACCGACTGTCCGCCGCCGCTCTCTATAGCTATTGCCTTCTTCCTTGTATTGATTCCGTTTCTTCATTAGCGCGTGATGAATTGGGTAGACCAACAAGGGTTTTCTGGTGCCGCGCGGGACCGTTGTGGAGGTTTGTGGCTGTCGCTCCACGTCACTTCGGTCCCGAGCTGAGAGTATCGTGACCGAACCGTCTTGACACACAAACACACACACACACACATGCTCTCTTGCTCACTCCATCTCTTCTTTCGCGCCACAGGGGCGTCCGTGTGCACCTTATCCACATTGTGTTTTCGTGTGTTTGTGCGACCGGGAAAGCGATGTGCGTCTCTAGAAGCAGCGAGACCGACCGTCTTGCGGGGCCCAGACGCCGTGAACATCGACGAGGCCCCAGAAACTACTCAGACGTCGCGAGGAAACGCAGTTGACGACACATACTAACCCCACGACAACGTCCCTTGGGCCTGAGAATATTCAGAAACCACCTAAATACAAAGACGGCGGCCTCAAACCAAGGGAACGTTTTTGGTCGGCCTCAGCTGCACGATCGTCGCGACGGCCATCCCGCGCATCACCGACGACTTCGGGACCCTCGGCGACGTGGGCTGGTACGCCGGCGCCTACCCAGTCACGAGTTCCGCATTTTCTTCCCCCCCAATTTATCACCGCGCCTGTTTGGAGTCTGCAACGCATGGCTGAGCGCCTATGCTCGTCGTACTATTCCTGCTCGCCCTGCTCATCTTGATCCCAGGGGCGTCAGGGCCACCGACGCCGTCACCTCGGGCATCGAATGGTGCTTTCTACGTCGGTCTCGGGGCGGCCGCCTTTTGCGATTTCGCCGTCTCTAGGGATCGAGTAGAAGAATGAGAAGGGCAAAAGAATTTGCGAGCTAAAACGAGAAGATCGGAGGGGCCAAGTAAGGTAAGTGAAGAATAGGAAGATATCATTGCCTAGAAGTGTGTGTGCATGTTTCAAGGTACAAATAACGGTTGTTTTGAAGGCAAGAGAAACGAAGGTATAGAACCCAATAGGTTTCATTCATTGTTTCTAAACCATGCCGTGCTCTCGAACCAGACTGTCCCATCCGAGAAATGACCTGATCAAAGGATACCAACGCCGGCTGAATGGTTATGCACCAGGGTGATCTGGTCGATCATATGTCGGGGGCAGACTCGCAGACCCATGTCCGACCCACCTTCCCGATTCGGGAATTCTTTCGGCCTCCCTCCGGAACCTCAAGGGGCGCCGGCCCGAGACTTCGGGTCGTTGACCAAGTCGGCGCAACAGCAAGGATGAACCTCGACACTGTCGAGTGCTCCGAATTCAACCACAGGGATAAGCATACTGTCGCCCGCCCTCATGTTAGCGATCGCTACGGGATGTCGTGGATAACATCTATCGGGGACCGGTCTCCAGGGCGGAGCGACCATATGAGATGACTAGCAGCCTTATACAAAGGAGCTTATACCTGGACTTAAACAGTCGTGTGTATTGTAAAAGATTGCTGCTTTAAGCTCTCTTTCGACCACCCTTCGGGTATCCACACCACGTCATAGTTATGAATCTGGCGTGAGTTTGATGGGAGTGATTTACACACCACCACGGCTCAGAAAAATGGTTCGGGATGAACGCGGCAGAAGAAGCCCCCGTGTTGGGCATCAGCCGACAAACTCAAAAAGCCTCGTCCCCCCCGCCCCCCTCCACAATCAAAACTGTAAAAAAAACTAAAAAAGAATTAAAGACTTTGGGAAGAGAAACAAGCATAAAGAATAAACAACAAGGCGTGTTTCATTATCGATAAAACATGGCATTCTGCATCACGAAACCGATGTGTTCAACTAACCGAAAAGGAAGACAAGGAACAAAAGGTTTACTACCTAAACCCGCCCCTCCGTCCGCCCCCTCCGTCCTAACCCCTTTTCTTTTTCTGTTAATTGTTACAAGTCATGCCCAAGTCTCATTTACCAACTCAAAAAATAAAAAGGTCTGAAACTGAATCTACGCCAGGCGGGTTTCCAGCCACCCGACGTCTCTTCGAAACAAACTCGAACCCCAGCCCGGATTTACCTCACTACCCCTTGTTGTTGTTTTTTTTCCCCTTCCCGTCCTTCCCGGATCACAGGATATCGTCCACCAGGTTGGTCAGGTCCGCCCTCCTGACCCTCGCCTCCGTGATCAGCAGCTCCGGGGGGAACCACTCGGCCAGCCGGCCGCCGGGGAACCCGTCGCGCCTCTCCAGCGCCGCGTTCTCCTTGCCCGCGACCATGATGCCCAGCGCCGTGCCGCAGAGCCACGCCCACACCATGCCGTCGCCGCTGTACCCGGCGCTGACCCACTCCCCGACCTGGGCCCCGAACCCGTTCCCGTCCCCGGGCCCGGTCGCCTTCCACCCCGCCTCCCCCTTCTCCTTGTCGTCCTCGTCGTCGACGAGGAACTTTTGCGCCTTGGCCGCCCGCAACGGGTCGAGCTTGGCCTTGGCCCCGGTCAGGCTGGCCGGCACCCGCCCGACAAAGGGCGCCATGTCCCCCGTGAACCCCAGGATCCCGCTCCACGAGCGTACCACGTCGCCCGTCCACCCGTCGCCGAACACGGCCTTCATCACGCCCGACACGTGCGCGATCGTCAGCCCGTCCGTCCCCGAGTCGTCCCACACGCCAATCATGTCCACGCCCTCGTCCGCGCTCCGCTCGAACCCGCCGCCCAGCATCACGTCCCCGTTCGGCCGCTGCGTGACGTAGTCGAACAGGCCCCCGCCGTACAGCACGCTCCACGACCTGCTCCCCGGCGCGCTCCCGTCCTTCCACCGGAACCCGCTGCTGCCGCCGCCGCCGTTGCCCCCTTGGGCGCACCCCTGCGTGGGCCGCTGCGCCGTCATGTGGCCCTTGAGGCCCGTCAGCTTCCCCCGCAGCCCCGTCAGGAACTGCCCGGCGTGCGCGTTGGTCGCGTGCACCACGTGGCGCGCCCGGATCACCCCCCTCGTCGTCCTCACGACGTACGGCCTGGCCGCGTCGCCGGCGCCCACGGCGTCCAGGGCGATCTCCTCGACGGCCGTGCCCGTCTCCAGGCTCAGCCGCCCGCCGTGCGCGTCCAGCAGCTCCCGCCACACGGCGGTGACGAGGCGGTACGGCCAGAGCGCGCCGGCGGCGTACACCAGGCTCCCGCAGACGTGGCCCGTGTCGCACCCGTACCTCGCCTCCGTCTCCTTCTGGCCCAGCGCCTCGATGGCGAACTCGGGCACCCACCGCCGCAGCTCCTCGCACTGCCTCTTGGTCTGCTCGAAGCCGGCCTCGTCAAAGAAGAAGTCGACCGTCTCCACGGCCCTGCACTCGGCCACCTCCCTCCCCTCGGCCTGGCCGACCTCCAACACGGCCTCGGCGGTCCGCAGCATGAAGCGCGCCAGCCGCGCCGCGCCCTCCTCGCCAAAGTGCCGCGCCAGCCGCGGGAACAGCTCGTGCGGGCTCCCCTTCAGGTGGCCGCCGTTGCGTCCCGTGGCGCCGGCGCACAGTGACCGGGCTTCGAGCACGGCGACCTTGGGAACGTCGTGCTCGGCGCTGCCCTGCGTGGCGGCAAACAGACTCTTGGCGACCGCCACGCCGGTGATGCCGCTCCCGATGATGACTACGTCGGCCTCGCGCGGCAGGGTCTCAGACCGCATGTCCACGAGCTCCGGGAACGGCGGGTCATCGAGCCAGTACGGGCTCGTAGGGTTCTCGTGCGGCAGTCCAGGGGCGGAGTTGACCCTTACCAGCAGGGCCTGGTATTGCTTGTTGAGGTTCAACAGGAGCTTGATCACCGCCCCGACGGTCTTGTTCGCGGAGCGGATGGCGGAGAGAACCGATCCCATTGTGTCGTCGTCGTCGTCGTCGTCGTCGTCGTCGTCGTCAGGCGTTTAGTTCAGACTGATATCGACGAGCCGCAATGTAGTGCGGACGAGGGAGCCGGTATTTGGTTGATGTTGTTGTTGTTGTTGTTGTAAAGTGTTATTTGGAGCTGTGGAGATGAAATGGAGCAGCGTATGAGAGGGCCCTGATCGACGGTTCGTTACGGGGTCCGGGATGTAATGTATGGATGGAGTGTAAATCACGTGTCGCCTCCAACCACGCGTCCGTGTATCATGTTTCTATGGGGGGGCAGCGATTACATAAGACGCCTCATCCCGCACCGGCGCCGTCGGAACTCGGCCGCGTGGAAACATCCGATTCCGGTGTTCCGTGTCAAACCCATGACCTGCCTTGCTGAAACAGACCATCCACGGCAACGCAAATCCAGAACAAACTCATTTCTCTTGGGACAAACTCATTCTTGTTTTTTTGTTTTTTTTTTGGTGGTTCGTTTTTTGTTTTTGTCTAACGTTCTATTAATCTTCAGCCCCAAAAAAACTAAAAACCAACGCCATGATCTCTCCTCCTCCTCCTCCCAACCATCAAACCCCTGAGTGTCTGTGCCACCCACTCACTCACTTTCTTCAGTCCAATCTGCAACCAACCTCTCTTCATCGGGTGGCCAAGTTTACTTACCCTCCATCCTTGGCGGCAACACCATCAGAACTCACATCAGACACGACACATGCTGCTGTAACCACCTCCACGCAAGCCTTCGTTGGAGGAAAAAAACAAAAAAAAAAGTGAAATACAAAACATGTCGGTTTCCTTGTAGATCTGTGTTTGCGACGCCAGACTGATGCCGGGTATGTTGTCAAATGCTGTCCCTGACTCCGCCGTTTCCCTTTGTCCACGCGTGCCATTCCCCCCTCTCACAACAACCCCTTCAATCCCCACCCCACCCCTGCCCCAGATTTAGAATAACACTACCAAATATTCAACATGAAGAAGTAAGAGAAATACGTGCTTCCAATCATTCGCTGACGAGCCCCTCGTCGTCCGAGATATGCTCGATATCGACGTCGTCAATGTCCGTTCTGCTGCTACTGCGTCCATGACAGTCTACGCCCATGGCGGCCCGGGTATCTTTCTGGATCTTTAGGAAATATTTCCTCAACGTTCGAAGGCCTCGGAGGAAGCCGCGGTCCGGCTCGTTTGGATGTTGAGGCGGGCATGGTTTCCCCTCGGCAAGGTCGCCCTTGGTAAGGCTGTTTGCGAAATCGGCAATCTTGAAGTCAATGCCTCGCTTCCTCTTTTGCCTTCTCTTCTCGCGCAACGCCGACGTCTCTTCCGTGTCGGTTGCAAAGTCAGTCGTGGACTCGTCAACGACCGTATCGTATTCGTTCCCGTCCGTCGTCGTATCGCCGTCATAAAACATGAGCAGGCTGGCCGCGTAGAAGCGGTAGCCGTCCAGCTTCTCCACGATCGACTCGAGGTGGTCCAGTTTCTGCAGGATGGTTGGGATGTGCCGCAGGATGCTAGAGTGATCCACGCCGTCGTAGAGGAACCGCGTCAGCGCGTCCTGGAATTCCTGCCCCGCCTTGAGGTCGCGCCCAAAGTACTTGTCCTTGAAGACGTAGCTCTGGCTCTTGACGTCCCAGACCTGCAGTCCGCACACGCGCACCCCCAGTTCACGCGACGTGGTCCTGGCGCACTTGCCCTGCTGCGACCTCTGCTTCTTGGGCGAGGCTTCCACGCCGTACTGTCTGGTGCCCATCTTCAGGTCCATGATGCATGGTCGCTTCATGCCTGCTGTGAGGTCCTCCAGCAGGAGAAAGTACTCCACGCGCGAGTTCCGCTGTGTCTGTGCTTCCTTGGGGTTCACGGGACGCGGGATTTTGTGGAACGCTTGAGTGGGACTGGGCACCTCGGACGGCACCGTAGACGCATACGTGGAATGCTCAACCTCGTTCGAGGCTTCCGCGTCAAGTGCAGCGGCGGCAGAGCCAGGAAGACTGACTTGTTTTGCGGCTTCTTCAAGAGGGCCCGCGCCATCACCATTTGCATTCGGTGCCTCCATCATGGGCGAGTTCACTTGCGATGTGACGAGGGATTGCCCGCCTTCGTCCCCGCCTCTATAGCCAGCATCGTCCGCCTCCTCCCAGTACTTGAGATGCCCTCTAGACTCCGTGACTGTTCTCGGCTTCCGTCGGAGCCCCGTCCCGGAGTAGCGCCGCTTCTTCTTCTGCGCAATGATCTTGTCCGCCAGCGTCTCCGGCTCCGGCGCACTCGTGCCAGTCACGTCCTTGACGTCGCTTTCTTCTGCTTCTGCTGCCTCCAAGTGGTGGCCAGACCGGTCGGGACGCTTCGTCGGGATGCTTTCCGCCGAGGGCGGTGAAGAGCTGCTCGGCCGGAGCGGGCTGGGACGCTGAGGCGCGTGGCCTTCTTGGGCAGATGGGTCTTGCATGCGCACCAGGTCGGGGACAGAATTGGTCGGCCGCAGGGTCGGCTGCTTCCGGAGGGCCATCGGCTTTTGGTGAGGCCGACGATGCTTGTGGATTGGAATTGGCTGTTTCAAGAAGACGTCGTTGAACACCTCGTTGCGCAGCCGCTTGTTGACGGTCGTCGCACCCCAGCTGTTGGCGTGTCTCTCGTCCAGGCCGGGCCTCGTGGGAGACGGGAACTTGCCCTGCTCGGGGTGATCAGGCAGACCCGAGGATGACGTACTCCGGCCGCGGGCCGTCGGCAAGGCGGCGGTAGGGGGCGGCGTCGGCTGAAGCAGGTTCCGTGGCAGGATATGCCAGTTATCGTCGAACGTGACAGTCGGTATGGGCTCCGGTGCGTTTGACAGCGACTGACTGATGATTCTGCGGTGGTCCACGTTGGCCTGGGACGCGCCGCCCGAGCTGCCGTTGGTGGCGGTGGCCTTGGAAGGTGACGCCGAGACCGCTGTACCACTCTCCCCGGTCCTTCTGCGCTCCAGGACAGGGGCATCGTCACGCTTGTGGGTCGACTTGCGCCGAGGCTGCTTGTGAAAGGTGACGTTCAGCACGCCAATGTACCGAGGGAGGAACGACAGCAAATCCGGGTGGTCCTGTTCCACCTTTTCATAAAACTCATTCTCCCTGTTGTTGAGCTGCTTGCACACGGCCCTCTTGGAAAAGCGCCAGAGTGTGGTATGGCCGCCGACTTGATGTTTGTAGGGGATCAGCTCAATCGCCTCGAGAGGCTGTTTCGGCTCAGGTTCGTGATGGTGGGCAGGCTCGTCAAGATGGGCGGCGACCTGCTGTGGCCTCGGGGGCTCCGGCTCTTCGTCTACAGCAAGATCGTTGATGGTGCCGGGCTGAACCTCACGCAAAGTGACATTCGGCTCTTCGGGAAGTCGCTTCGGCCTGGGCTTTTGCGAGGGAGTGTCGGGGGGGCGGTCGGCGCAGGCCTCATCCTCCTCCTCCTCGCGCTCAGGCTCGTCGGCCTTGACCAGCCAAGGATGAAAATCCTCAGCTCTGGAGGTGACACGGGAGCCCGACGTCTGTCTTGGCTTCACCACGTCCCGCTCGCGCTCAGCCGCCTCTTCTAAGCCGGGATGGGGTACGAAAACTGCCGAGGAAATCTTTTCCTCGCTAGACTCGTCTCCCTCTTCGTGGCTTTCACCGTGTTCGCTGCAGTCGGTGGATGTGCGTCGAGAGTCGCCCGCCGGGTTGACTTCAAGGGCCGACGGCGAGACGTCGCCGTCGGAATTATCGGCCTCAGAGTCGGCCTGGGCGCCGGCTTGTCCGGAGCCCTCGGTGTCCGCCTTGTGGAAAATATCGCCATTGACCTTTCTGAGGCCGAAATAATCTTGGGTAGGTGATTCGGTGAGGACGGGGGTTTCGCCAGCCTGGGGTGACTGGGTGGAAAAAGTCTTTACTCTCTCCAACTGTTTTGGCAACCCGTCCTTCTTGTCGAGGACCCTGGGAGATGGCTGAGCGTTCGCGACTCTGGCGAAGTCCTCGACAGCTATGTCGAGAGATAACGGCTCGTGGAATTCGTGGCTCTGGGGGAGTTTCTCCTTGGGACGCGGATCCTTTCTACGGCCAGGTGTCTTTTCCTCTTTGGGCAATCCCTCGCGGAAAAAGCGGAGGCTGTAGCTCGCCTTGCGGCTGCGAGCGTTTGGTTCGACGCCGATCATGGCCTCGTGGACCGACTTCTCAACCTGACCGTCCTCCTGGCCGTCAATGGCCTCGCTAGATCCGATGGACCATATCTTTTCGGGCCCGACGGAGAAGCGCTGCTCCAGCTTCTTGGGTCGTCCTTCAGACACGGCGGCAGGGTCGTTGTGGAGCTTCTGGTCCAAGGAGCGGACGGGGATGATGAAGGGATCTTCGGGGCTTGTGGAGTGCGAGTGCGCGCGCGTGCTGCGCAGGCGTCCTGTCGCTCTCGACTCAGGGTCGACGCGCTCCAAGGACGAACCCCTGCCCCGCGACCGCGTACCCTTGAGAAAGTCCCTGTGGTCCAGCAGCATGGCCCTGATGCCCTGGAAGCTGGAGATGTCGTAGGTGGGAGATTTCATGATCTCCATGTCGGCGTCGGGCGGCTCGGCGGCGTGGGTCGAGTCGGCGGGGTCAAGGGGTAGTAGGGAGGCAGGGTGAGGGGCGCTTCGAGGGGTTACTGAGGCGCCATGGCCGGGAAGGGAGAGGGCATTGCGGGTATCGAGGGCGAGGGGGTCGAGGCCGGCAGCGGCAGGGGAGTTGTTGGGAGGGTTGTCGGGGGCGGCGGAGGGCAGAGAGCGAGAGGAGGACGAGGACGAGGACGAGGGCTGAGCGTGGGGTTGGAGTGGTTGATCCTGGTGAGAATGTGATCTTGAAGGGATGCCGCGAGCTGAGGCAAGTGCTTGGGTTAGCAATGACGGACCGGATTGCCTCGGGAGGGCGGCAGGGCCTCGGGGCTTTTTAATATTCGGGTCGACATGGCTCGAGGTATCCTGCTGGTGCTGGGTGACAGCGGCCGCGGCAGGGGGTAGATCTGCAGCTTGGGCCGGGGGGGTGTCTGGAAGCGAGGGTGTGAGGGATGAGGGCAGAGGCGTTGGCTGCTGATGGTCTCGCTGAGCGGCAGCGGCAGCGGTAACGGCAGCGGCAGCGGCAACGGCAGCGTCCGATCCAGCTCCAGGATCTGAGGCAGGGCCGTCAGCACCAGCTGCGGGAGCAGGGTCGGACGGGCAGTCACTCCCACAGGGCGTGGAGCTGGAGACGGGAGCAGGAGGAGCGGTGGTGGTGGTGGTGATGGTGGCGGTGGTGATAGGAATGGCGGTGGTGGTAGAGGACGATAAGGTCGACGACGAATGCGCGGAGCTCACCAAGGTCGCGGGTGCGGCATTTTCGGCGTTACGAGGCGGGCTGGACATGAGGGAAACATCTGGCGAGACTCAGGACGATTTGAAGGATTGGTCGCCGGTTGTTTTCGGGGCGGAAATGGGGGGTGGAAAGGTCGTAGGTAGGGATGTCGAAGGGCGTTGGGCGCGGGTTTGCGTCTATGAAGTGTGCACGAATGTGTGTGTGTGTGTGTGGGTGGGAGATTTGCTTAGGAAGGGGGGGGGGGGGGGACACAGAAGGAAAAGGAACGTCACAACACATGCGTGCCCGGGGAGGAAAGAGAGAAAGTGGGCGGGCCGGGAATGGCGGAGAGCCCTGTGCACCAATCGCCTGGGTACCTCTGGTACCTAGTATCTGGTCACTACCACCCTGGGGAGGGATCGGGACCGGGACCGGGGGTGGAGAAAAAGGACAGACAGGGAGAGAGAGAGAGAGAGAGAGACTGTACGCGGTATGTATTAGGTATTGCGCGTCCGCGGATAGGGGTGGGCTGAGTCTAATTGCTTGTACATTGTACACTGCGTAGGTTGGACTCGGTTCGAGTGTTGGCTGGAGGCCTATGAGAGCAGTTGGATTGAATTTTGTTTGTTTGTTTTCCCACGTAGTAATCGATTCGCAGGGACTACGGGAAGCCAGCCATGCATGCAAGTCGGTCGGTGATGGCTCCAAACCCCTACACGACACACCCTACCTTGCACACACCCGGACTATAGCAGTGGTTGCTTGGGTACACCACCACATTATGTAGATATCACTGCGGAAGAATAAGAAAACGAACAAGAATGAATGCGATGCGCCGCTACCATGTACATCGTACACGACACGTACATATCCACCCACGTCCGTGAGCAGTGGGCAGTGTGGACGCCGGTGGCCTGTGTGGTGTGTGCATGTCGGCCATATCTAGGTTACTTGGACGTGCGTGTTACGGTCAGAGCCATCTCACCAGACAGTCCGAATCGACGAACAATGGAGGGAGATGACATGATGACAGGTCCATCTAGATCTCTCCCTGACTGGGTGACTGAGACAGATGGAAGAGGCGGGGAATGTGAATGAGGGGCAAGTCTTGGGAGGTTGAGTCTACCTTAGGTATCTTCCTAGGTAGGTATCTATAGTAAGTACCTTTCACCACTACGGATACGGTATTCGTAATTGTGTAGGTACCCACCCACCTAGGCACCTCTTCGGGTACCTTACGTAAGAAGTCGGCGGCATCATGACACGTGGAGTACCTGCCTTGCCACCTAGGATGTCGAGGCAAGTAGGTAAACCGGATGTACCTGTCCGCACGATAGATCTCGGTCATCATTATCGTTATCGCAAGCGCAAGTCTAAAGGGAAGGAAGTGTTGGGCCTCTTTCCCAATCTACCGATCCATCTGTCTCTCTGTCTCTCTGTCTCTCTGTCTCTCTGTCTCTCTCTCTCTTTCTTTCTTTCTCTTTCTTTTTCTCCTTCTCCCCCCCCCCCCTCCTCCTAGGTATTGTCACTGAAGCTGCTATCAGTGGAGCCGATTTACTGATACCGCAAAGGGAAGAGAGGTACAGGCGTACTGACTGTATCGTACAGGGTTACAGGGTAGGTACGGATATTTAGATAACAATCCAGCGCCAGATACGCCTAATGTACCTATCCTCTGTAAACGCATGACGAGTGACTTGCGCCCTCCCACGTGCAGGAAGCATTGCAATGGCACCTGCTCTTGGTGGGGGGTGGGTGGGAAAGAACCACCATCAAACACCTTCCATCATCAACGATAGGTGGTATACCATGTCCGAAACACACCCGGGGGTGAAAGAGAAGAGGAGAAAAGAAACAAAGGCTAAGAAAAAAAGAAGAAAAAAAGAAACAGCAGCATCTTGAGAAGGAAAAGAACCGCAAGGTACGTGGTAGGTAGAGAACCCTCTGCCAAAAGACTAACGAACGTCGCGCCCGCAGCTCAAGCAAGCCATCCCGACCCATCGAGAGCTTGTTGGGCCTCGCCGAAACGCATCCCCGAGCCGCCTCCAAGAGTCAAAACCACGCGTTCCTTCATTAATCACACCACACACGTCTTGTCGCTCAGCGAGTACCCGACCGACTGACTGACCGACATCCCAAAGCCAACCAACCCGGGCAAACACACACATGCCAGCGCTACACTACACTGCCGTGCCCTGCCCTGCCATGCCATGCCATACCATACCACGCCCTACATCGCATCACACCACATCGCATCGCATCACACCACATCGCATCGCATCGCAGAGACGCCGGCCGTCATCTCTCATCGGCTTCGCCTTTGCGCAAATCGTCGTTCCCACAGTTGCGGGCCTCCCCTGCCCAACCCCAGTGGCTTGCTGCCGGTATCAACCCAGCTACCCTTTCGTCCAAACCCCCCCGCTTGTACCGTGTGACGCCGTCAACGGGACTGCTAGCTTGGCTCCCGGAACCTCGCAACCGCCCCAGTCCGTCGTCCGTCGCTCGTCGCCAATTGAGTCCTGGACCGCTCTCCCCGGGACTACTACAGCAGAGCCTACGGCAGAGCTTCACTAGCCACCAGAACCCCTTGCCTATATTGGAGCCCTTGGCTCTATCCATAGTCCAGCGAACCTGGCTTCGGTCTCGGGGCCGAATGGAAAGACCCCAAAAGACGACAACCCCAGCCAGAAGCTGGCCCGGCTCGACTTGACTCGGAGGTCCCTAAACCTTGGTCCCTCCAGCCAGCCATTGGGAACACCAACCGGCTGACCATGACCTCCGTCGCCGTCTAGGTACTTTGTAGATCCTCCACCAGCATCGCTCACATAACTGAGTCTCGGGTTTTCTGGTCACGAGAACTGCCATTACCTAATTGACAACCCCAGACGACGCTCCCTAGCTTGGCCCCAAACCAGAATTCCTACACTAGGGGTTTACATGACTATCAGGTATTTCCCCCTTTCGAGTACTGAGATACCATATGCAGCAAACTCAGTTCTCGCCATGATGTAAGCCGCGTCATTGCGTGTCACCCGATGAGGGACGATGCACATCCACAACATCACAAGAGTCTCGGGCCCGCTTCCCGGCTTAGCAGCAGCATCTCAGACCGCAATAAGCACACCGCACGCCGACACCGATACCCCCAACAATTATCGGTTCCAGTCCTCGCTGCAGCAGTGCCTCTACCATTGACTGCGACCGAGCGCCAGGCCGTTGATCCCGAAACCCTTATCGAGAGCACGTTGACCTTTTTCAACTTCTTACAGGCCCATCCGAAAGCCGACGGTTTCCAGTGTCTCGTCGCCTGGAATTTTCAATCTTGTCAGACGAATGCCACAACGCGAAACCAGTCGTCTGCCAGACGAAAGCACTTACTTCATTTGCCGTTCCAATGGCCCCATCCTCCGCCTCTCACCCACGCCCACCCATCAATCCGTGTTCCCTGCCAGGGCCAGAGATATGCTGTCGACCTAACGGCGGCCCCCCCCATGCAATCCTTGTCGCCGGACCCCCTCCATGGTGCCGTACCTCGTCTCTGCGGGCCACTCCTACCGCCGCTGGCTAGGCGTTGCAGAGTTGCTCTCGCTCCTCGTCGCTTGTTTTATCCGGCTCCTTCTGACATTCTGACATGGTGCTGAAGATGGTTCCATCCGTCATCCGCCCAAAGCGAATAGCCGGAAGCTCCGCCCGAGTGGGTGTGTTGCACTGGCCGGCACGTCTTCTGGAGCCATGCGCGCTTCTGGCATATCTCTGAGCCCAACTCCGCCAATCGTCCGACTCATGGACGCGTTGCCATCTCATCAATCATCCAGGTGTCGTCACGACTATCGCTGGTCCAACCCGATATCGTGGACGACTGCCGCATTTGTTCCACAGCAGCATACATGGGTGAATTGTCACAAACCGGTCACTAGGCGGCGCGAGACCGGTCTGGTAACGACGACGACGACGCCGCCGCAAACGGACCCGTCGGACCACTGATATCCTCTTGACCTCCTCCAGTATCTTTGTCGGTGGCAGATCAAATCGGCGAGGTTAGCCTCGCTGGCCCCTCGCCACATCACTCGCCTCGAATACAACACCCCTCGTTCCCTATTTTGTTCGGCCGACGGAACAATTTCCCCGCCAAAGACTGTCCAGACGGGACAGTGCGTCTATTCACGGCTCAGAGCGGGCGCAAGTCCCTTTTCTGACACGTCTCAAAATGTTTACCCAGATGCTGGTCTTTGCAGAACTCCGCGGCCTCCGTTGATTTCCCAGCTCTAGATCTCCGGAGTAATAAGCTTGGGCCAAGCTCAGTTCTCAGTTTCCATGCCCGAACCCCCGGCCGGCCCCTGGCTGCCAATCAATCAGCAACGTGCTCGTCGGACCGCCTCGCGGCAACCCAACCTAACCCCCCAGCTCAGGCTCCTCTACTCCCCGATCCCGTCGTGAATCCATGACCGGCCACAAGCTACACGTCTCTCGACTCGAGACAGTCTTCAGACCTCCCGGGACTTTGCTCTCTTTCTGCCCCTGCACATGCAAGGGAAGCTGGCCATGGCTTGCATGCGCTCATAGAGCAGCAGCAGCATACTTGGCATGCAGCGTGCTCGACTACTGAGAACCCGCGCGGTCGGTCCACCGATGCTGCTGAGCCAGGACCAAAGCCCACCCACACATCTGCCGCGCCATCCATTACCTGCTTCAGTCCGATCTGTCGTCTGTCTGGGCTCCAGATAATCAGCAGCTGCCTGCCATGGTGAACGCAATATTGCGTGCTTCTGGTGCATTACGTGCCGTGCTCGGCACCCCAGGGCGTGGGCGACATCGAGAGAGCCCTCGCCTGCTTCAATGTTGTCTTGGATCCCCTTTTGCACCCTTTTTTGATTCGCATTCCACCTATGAACCACCGCCGTATCTTGAGGACGTCTGTCTCATTTGATGTTCACCAAGTGTTGGCCGGGTTGTGCCATACAAACCACCTCCCGGGCTTCCTCCTATCACCCATCCACGTGAGGGCGCCATCGGCACCCTGACATATATCGTCTTATTTACCATAGTCGCCCTCCTAATCACCTATGCACCAACCCACCCCCTCCCCTGAGGCTCTGCCGGAAACCCTGTCGCCTTCCCCGGACCGTCAGCGTGGCGCAGCTGCTCTCACTTTTTTGGCTACTGTTCCTGGATCCAAATGTGCCTGGCGATCGCTCTGAAACCCGGGGAGCACGACCCGGCTTTCTGCAACCGCACAGGAGCTTTTTTCCCACCCGTTTTTTTTCCCCTTCCGAGCTCTTCCACCCAAAACAATGCGCTTTTCTTTTCCTCTTCCATCTTGTCCCTTTTTTTCTTTTCTTTTTTTCCTGCTGTGAAGCTTCTGTATCCCAATCACATGCACCGCACCCCCCTTGGGGAGACGGGGAGGAGTAAAACTGTTGCGATGCCAGCCCATCGTCAGGATCCATCGGAGTTACCCGCTAACTCCGATCCCACCGGTCACGTGAGACCGGTCCGAGCTCGTCCGCGGGCCCACCCGCGGCAGCCACTTTCACCGCCAGCTCAACCTGGCGGCCCTCTTGATAGTTACACTTCTTCACGCATAATTGACCCCTTTTTGAGACCCCTTATTCGTCACCCCTTTTGAGGCTGGTTATCACCAGACCCCTTTGACCTTGCTTACCAACACTGATCAGTGGTTGAACCACTATTGAGGATACTGCAGATCAGCAAGGTTTTTCAAGAAGAGACAGAACTACTGCGAACCCTTTATTGGCAATAGGGCAGTTCTGTGCTTTCTCCCGTACAGATAACCGGCTTGGAATACCGTTACGGCAGACTTACGGCACCCTCATATAGGGCACCATAAGTACGCGAGCCTGATTCGCGCAAGTCGACTTCGTCGCGTTACGAGAAGCCGCAACCCGCAAGATACCGATTTTTCGCTGAAAAATCGTTGGATTGCAAGACCGCGAAGTCCCGTACTTTGCGCGCCCAAACAACCGCCAATAACCCACTATCGACCACCTCGATACAACCTCATTAACTTCACTTTTTCATCACTTCGACTTCAGACTCGCGACTATCGTCGCGGTTGCCTGAAGAGCGACTCCACCGGGCTGTTTAACGACCCGACGGTCCAACGGGCCCACGGGAGTATATAATAGACCCCCTTCCCCTCCTCCAACCTCTACGATTTTTTTTTACCCTCTTTCCCTCTTTCTGACTCCCTCTTTTACAATCTTTTTCCTTGCTCAAAATACACCTCCAATTGCCCTCGAGCGACCGACGCCGAGGAAGCCCGCGCGAAGAAGGCTCTTTTCGACGAGCAGCGAGTGCCGCGCGAGGAAGGCTCTTTTTCGACGAGCAACGAGAGTCACAACGAGACCGCGCAAAGGCTCTTTTCGACGAGCAGCAAGTTCAGCGCGAAGGAGGAAGGCCCACATCGACGGGCAATACCGCCACCGAGTCCTCGGCGAAGAAGCAAGAAGACCCCGTCAACCGAGCAGTTGCCTGTACCACCGGCAGTAATCCCTCTAACGTACGTATACGCCTTCCGGTCCGCCGGAAGAAACGCCCGTGTTCGAGAGGTCGTCAGGCCAACGGAGGGCAACTGCAATGACGCAAGAAGAAGCAACCGCCGCGGAGCGCGCCACCGAGGCCGCTGAAGAGCACGCGAGCGAACGCGCAAGCGAGCGCGCAAGGGAACCCGCAGTCAGCACAGCGCAAAAGGAGCGCGAACCCATACCCGAAGGATACCGCAAGTTCGTCAACCCATTGATTTGGGACATCGAGTACTTGGATGAAATACCAGAGGGCGGCGTGCCCTCTGACCGCGTCAAATCATTGGATACAATTATCCTCTATCACTTGACCAAGTGGGAAGAGCAAGGCCATTACGGCGGAGACCTGTGGCAGCAAGTCCACGATAAATTCGAGGATTGGTCCGACGCGGATTTCAACACTGCTTCGAGGGCAGTTACGACCCTTTTTCGCAACTTCATCGTCAGCCGCGGTGTATGGGTAGCGAAGGAACCCGCCAAAAGCACTATTGGCACAAGGCTGAAGAAGCTGGTTGACGACGAGCACTTCCCGAAGTGGGATGATGAGATGATACGCGAAACAGAGGCCAAAAACAAGGTCTTTCGCGACTACCTCAACAACCCAGACTTCGTGCGAAACATCAAGCACATCTCGCGAGCCAACCTCCTGCCGTCAGTTGACGAGGTGCGCAACAGCCGCGAAGATACGAGCTTTTCGCGTAAATCACGCGATGAGTTGGATTATCAACAACGCACCTCGTACGGCAACCCCTCATTCAAATCTCCCCGCTCGAAAGGCGAACCAACGAAGCCTCCCTCATGCCAAGTTCGCCCGTGACTGCCACGATAGTCAAGAGGCAGTCGCCGAGCACAACTGCTCCCCGACCGACGGACCAACCGCTCGTCAATTGACCGACCTCATCAAGTTGTATTCAGACGATTCGACGTCAAAGTACAGCGGCGGCAACTACGAGACTCTTGACTCGAAGCTTCCGATTTTTTACGACCTCTGCGCGAGGGTGGGTATCTCCAGCGACCACTACGGATCAACGATTCTGTTCATGCGCTTACGGGCAGCGCGCGGGAGTATTACACCAGCGACCTCCGCAACCGTGCTATCAGTTTTGACACGCTTATAGCGAATATCAAATCACGGTTCGAAGGGGATGAAGTCTACCGCGCGCGCAACGTAGAGTTGCGAAGGCTCAGTTACGAGCAAGTTGCCCGCGAATCACCCAGCAAAACAAGAGTTGAAGTGCTGGACTTACTCATCGAGAAAGTCACGAAGCTAGTCAGGGCCACAACGCGGCAAGGCACGCCCGCTGACAGCGACTATCGCGACACTCTACTTGCTTGTTGCCAGGGCATACCTGAGTGCGCGGCTGCCCTGCTCAATCCACCCGCGACTTACAACGCACTTTGTGCGCAGTTGAGAAACGGCGTGAGCAACGCGGCAGCCATACGCGAGCAAAAGGCGCAGTACCTTATAGAAGGACCGCCCGAGCCAGACCGGCAGCACTTCACCGACCGCCACTACAACGGCCGACGTGGCAGTCGCCCGCCGCAACGAGGGTATGGTGGATCCACGGCACGGATAACCCGGCCGACGGCTTCACGAAGTCGTCGCCGAACAAGGCACTGGAGGAGCTCGTCAGCACTGGGCGGATGAAGATACGGATGAATGGATGGGTTTCGCGCACGTGACGTACGGATATTACGTCAGCAGCGAGAAGTTGAATACTTTGCGATTTGGATTTTTATTGCGTTTTTGAGCTTTTTGGACCAAGGGCTGGCTGGCGACTATTTGGCCACAATAAAGAGTTGCCAGTGTTGCGATGCCAGCCCATCGTCAGGATCCATCGGAGTTACCCGCTAACTCCGATCCCACCGGTCACGTGAGACCGGTCCGAGCTCGTCCGCGGGCCCACCCGCGGCAGCCACTTTCACCGCCAGCTCAACCTGGCGGCCCTCTTGATAGTTACACTTCTTCACGCATAATTGACCCCTTTTTGAGACCCCTTATTCGTCACCCCTTTTGAGGCTGGTTATCACCAGACCCCTTTGACCTTGCTTACCAACAAAAACCCTCCCGCCGGTCCCCAGTTCACCAAGCACCTTCGGTTCTGGAAACATGAGATGATCTTCCCAGCCCGCGCAGGGCTGCATTGACCCTCCCCGGGGTGTTTCTGTCCAAAGAGAGGCCGGAGATCCTCCATGTGGTCTCTCGTTTGGGAACCCACGCCGCCCACCTTATATCGAACTTGAGAGCAAGTCCCAAGAACCGGCTCACCGGGGCAGAGAGAGCTTTGGGGATATCCCTGATCCCCGAGCTGGCCCCGGTGCACCCGGGCGTGTTGCATCATCTCAACAAATTTTTTAAATTTTTTTGAGTGATGCCATGCTTTGTTTCTTTTTTGGTTTTCTTTTTCTTCTCTTTCTTCTCTGTGCTTGGCACATCCACTATACATCTGCGTATGCAGCTTTTCCAAGTCCACCTTGTCCATTGATTTTTCAACGTGGCCCAGCTGCAAGGATGCTGATTCATGGCCGTGTGCCGGGTGTTGTCCTTGGGAAATTATGAAAAGCCAGAAGACCGCATGGCAGGAGGGCATCTCGATCGAGACTGGTCACACGGGTACGGTACATTGTGCCCCCCGGCCCGCAAGAGCGGATCTCGAACGCTGCCAGGGAATGCTGTACAGGTAGACCCTCCCACGTGCGCAGGTATCCGGCCGTCGTGGTATGGCCTTGGCCAGTCGGAACGTTGCCGTGCTGACACGTACGCGTTTGTCTGAGGAACTGGCCTGTTTTTTGATCTAAAGCAGCAAGCAAACCGTTGCGTTGAAGAGATGTTTGCCATTTGTTTTTAGTCTGCTTGTTGGAAACTTGCCTTAAGAAGGCATGTTTGTAAGGCGTGTTTTGACTCGCTCTCGTCATTGCCTTGGTACCAAGGTCGACGAAACAGCGAGTTACTCACTTGGCCTCGGCGGTGTGTGTTATAGCACGTTCCTCCATGATTCTTTTACGTGTACCCGGCGTGGCGGCCGTATGCAAAAGGAGTTCTGATCAAGATATTTCCGCTCATTTATAACCTCGGGAAGGCTCGGAACCCGGAACCTAGGAAACGCATCATGGTGTCACCCTGTAAAGTGAGTTCAATGTTGTTGAGTTTCAGAATTCGTATTTCGTTCTGATCTCCTACGAAAGCCACTAAATCTTCTCCGTGTATTCTGCCGTCTTTCTAGAGACCCTAGTTACATGGCGGCCATTGGATATGAGCGCAAAGCCGGCACATGAGGCTGAAGCTGCTCCTGATCTTGGAAATGTATGTAGTTATCCCTGACGGCTGCTGCGAATCTCAAACCCTCAATGAGATGCCCCCCGTAGACGCCCGACCTGGTAAAACCATCCTCAACCGACTAGAAGTTCGTGCCGTCGTATCCGGTGCCATCTCCACGGCCGGTTCCGCTGCGGTTAGTGGTGGCCTCGGGTCGGGGAACCACCTCGTCCGCGTACCGCGGGAGGGCCGTGGGGCTGTCCGGGACGGTCACCTCGTTGGTCACCACGCCGACGAGCAGGTTGCTAAGCCGGCTGCGCGGCTGGGCCTCGCCGTCGGACAGGGTCAGGCGCCAGTGCAGGTTCCTCTGCAGGTAGGGGACGACGTGCTCGGGCGCCAGGCTCTCGACCAGGCCGGCGACGTACCGCTCCGCCAGGGCGACGGTGAGGGGGATCTGGCCGGTGATGCGCTGGCCGGCCGCGCGGCCCTCCCGGCACTTGCGGCAGGCCGTGTCGTCGCCCTGGCCAAAGGTCGCGAAGGCGCCCACGTGCGAGTGGTTCGTCGCGTAGAGGAGGGGCGCCGCGTCGTCCGGGTCGCCGAGGAAGACGTGGACGACGTAGTTGCCGCCCAGCTCGGCCTTCTCGGCCTTGATGTCGACGAGCCACTCGAGGTACTTGTTGTCGGGCCCGGCCAGCTTTCTCAGGTCGCGGTCCTCCGGCAGCTTGATGTCGACGGCCGACAGCGGCTCCTGCACGGTCTGGTCCGCGACTGGCGCAACAGCAGCAGCGGCGGTGGTGTCCGACGAGGGTTTCTCGACCCGCAGGTGGGTCTCGGCGCGGGTGCGCAACTCTTCGGAAGCGGCTTGGAAGTCCTCGTCGCTGCTCCTCAGGATGTTGGCCAGCGAGGCGTTCTTCCCGTACAGCCGGTCGAGCTCGTTCAGGATGTCCTCCCTGGTGGGGAACTTTGACTTCTGCGTCTCGGGGTACAGGTACCCGAAGGCGGTCGTGTACCTCACGCCCTCGGACGTCCAGAACGCCTGGTCGTCCCCGGTGGCGGACTCGGCGAAGGGGGCCAGCGGGGTGTTGATGGTCTCGGGGTCGCCGGCCCTGACGATGAAGTTGCCCCCGAAGGGCCCGGTGCCCGCGGTCCGGTCGGTGACGTAGGTGGACGGGTCGCCGGGGTCGTCGTGGCAGGCCTGCCAGATGGCGAACAGACGGTCGATGTTGACGTGGTGGAGCCAGAAGATGGGGTCGAAGGCGGCGATGGCCGGGTTGCTCATGTGGCCCCCGCCCCCGGTGTAGTTGTGGATGGAGTTGTGGATGTCCTCGATGCTACCCCATTCGGTGAAGTCGGGCTGCCCCGGCTCTCTGGGCGGGTTGAACCGGTTGTGCGAGGCGGCCCCGAAGTCGCGGTAGGATTGGAGGATGAACGAGACGCGCTCCGTCAAGTTCTTGCCCCGAGGCGACTGGTGCGTCCCGGAGAAGAAGCGGGTGAGCTGCTCCGTGAGCTCGTTGTTGTTGGGCTGGCCCGGGTGGCGGACGGTGCCACCGATTCTGGGAAACTAGTCGTTTTGCGGTCAGGTACGTGTAACGCATCGCACTGTCAGGAGGAATGGTTACCGTGTTGATGGCCGTGTCACCTCTCGATGTCTCGCCGAACCTGTATGATGCCAGAGGGTTCGGGTCGATGAGGGAATCGCGCTGCTTGCCATGGGGACGCTTGACCTGGACCCGAGCTTGGGAGGTCGCCTGGACGGGGAAGACGCCGAGGTCGGGGCGAGCCCAGTCCCAATAAGGCATCCTGAAGTCCTTGGCAGCCTTGACGTAGTCTGCCTTGCGCTCGCTCTCTTCAAAGTCATGAGCAACCGCGTTCACGTGCTTGTAGAGCTCGGCCTAGACTTGATTAACACTTGAAGCGGAAGATAGGGGGTTGCAACTGACCTCGAACAGGGCGAGATACGGACGGTGCCAAGTAAGAAACAGGATGGAGCTGTGGGTGCAGAACCCGCCGAAGCTGTTGTCGACTCGGACCATCTTGTCGTTCCAACTCCTGTCCGGCCATTTCTTGTACGGGTGTCCGTGGATGCCTAGGGCTGTCAGGGGTGCGGTCCGGGTGTTGCGCGGACTGTACTAACCGGCAATCTCAAAGTACGAAAGTGGCATCGTCTCGTCAACCGAATTCTGGAATCTTTCCATGCCCAGGAGAAACAGGTTCCACTGATCGGGGTGGTCCTTGATCATATCACGCACCTCCATGCGCACAGGTGGGTTGGCTTTACCAAGTCAGCGACGAGGGGACGAAGTGAGCGGGTCCTCGGCCTACCTGGGTCGTCCGGCTTGATGCCATGGACAAGAACGGGGCCTCGGGTTCCATCTGAAGACATTTTTCTGATGAGATCTTTTCAGCGAGACGGGTTGTGGTGATTTGGTTTTAATTCAGACAAAATGATCCGATCCGGGGAGAGCAAAACGGATGTTATATATCAGCTGGTCTGGCAGAAACGGGGAGTCCAGCAGAGAAGTGCCACCATCGGGTGCCCGAAGGCTCGTCATGGTTTCCGTGTCATTACACGAACCAGGCCGGAAGCTGAAAATCTCGGGCACAGCCAAGGCAGCATCAAAGCTCCCCGAACACGCCGGCTTATCACATAATTCCGCTGGACCTTCGTCAGCGTGGCGAGAAACGGCATAAGATATGTCTGCTTGTAGTCCCAAGTCAACGACGCAGGATAAGCACACAAGGGCTCAGCCAGCCATGGCGTCTTGGTACCTTGCGCCGTGTGAGACAGAACCAACCAATGCACAGGCGGGATGCTCACCGGGCTTACCGAGCGGCTCCCGCTAGGGGTGTTTTGTACAACCGTAAGCACATGACGCGTTCGGAAGAGGACGAACGACAACGGTCTCCCTGCCGCGGCGGTGAGTGGGCTGAACAGATGCTGACGCCCGGCTTGAATGGCTGGCGTTCCAGGAGAATCTGGTAAAGCTACCCGGGGCAAATGTAGCCTCTCGGAAGCAGCTCAGCTGGTTGTTAATGATGTATGCGCAAGGTTACTTCACGTCGTCATCTGAGTCACGCTTTGCCAAATGCTTTCCAGCATCTTTACTCTGGAACTAGATACACCATTGTGGACTCTGTAACGCAGAAGGAACTGGACGGTGTTGCAACAGATCCGATGCAAGAGCTGTAATATAGGAGGCATAACTTGGTAGCCATTTTGGGGGTTTGCGATTGGAGTCGCGACACTCCGCTTCCCGCTGAATATATGTATTCAGAGTTCTCGACCGAATCAGCAGTTACAAATTTCTCGTTCTAGGTCGTATGCAGTGCTGTTGCTCTTGTCAAGCAACTAAAGAGGAGACCAAGCCTGGACATGAAAAGGAACAGGTCTGTAAAGAGCTCGTATAAACTCAGCCCATGCAGCTGCCATAATTGGGATCGGCGCTGGTATGCAACAGAGGCAGCAGGCCCCCTCGTTTGTCAGTCAAGATGGTCTTCATGAAGTGAAGATGTTTTTTGAACTTACCGGGCCCACCACGCTCCGTTCCAAAACCCTCCGCCGTATTCGCAGCCGTATGCCTCTCTTCCCAGCATATCCATGCACTTCTTCATTGTCATGATCGCTTCGCCGTCGGTTTTCGAGACAATCATGCTCTGTAACAGCCCGTCAACTTGTCGTTCCGGAAGCGTGTGTGGAAGTCGAGCGTATGAGCCCTGTTGCAAAACAAATTTTTCTTTTCGAGTTCGCAGCTGTTCGCGGTGACGCACCTTGATTTCAAAGTCCCATTTGGTTCGCAAGTCCTCCTGCATGCAGGTGCTCCTCGATTCCATGTAGCTCCACTGCACATCGCCCCGGCCGACGAGGTTGTGGCATGCGAAGCTGAGGCGTTGGCTGTCCAGGGTAGGGTCTCTCCCCTTCAGCCACGCGCCGTAATTCCCCGACCTGCCGGCTGTGTAGCAGACCGCGTTGACGGCGGATATGGCCGATGCCAGCGCGAAGAATGAGGCGAAGCAGTGCATCTTGTCAGGTCTTGAAGCGCGGTCAATATATGGGCGGGCTTCTCGATATCGGACTTTGGTCTGTTTGATGGCCGGGACTGGTTCTCTTGCAGCAAAACGGCGACAGCGTGTACACCCAAAGTGCATAGTGCCATCAGCAGGCCGGTCGAAACCCTTATATGTCTATATCAGACCTTCAAAACACACCCAAGGGGAATTATTTTTGGTAAATCTTCTGTGGCTTGGTCGATTTTACTGAAATGATTGCGCTCCTTTGTTCAGACCCTTGGAGTTTTGATTCAAGAGCGGTGTCACATAGACGTCATTTCAAGGGCACCTTGGAAAAGGGAGATATGTGAATGAGCTTCGTCTTAACAGAAAGACGAATGCGCCATTTGGCGAAAGCCAAGCAGATGTTGAATGTTTTTCTACCCCCCCACCCCCCCGGACCTAGCCAAGTAAGGAGTGCTTATGGCTTGCAATTCTTTTCAGGCAGGCAGTGAGATGCAGCTCGTGCTTTCAAAGGAAACGCGGCCCGTGATTCGGATTCCCACTGATCTAAAGCGTAGGGGCAAGAGCTAGTGTTACAGTGGCACGAGAAACTGGGATATCAAAATAGCCGTAAGGTTGAAGGGTTTGCCTTGGGTGGGTACATCAGGGCTGCTATATGACAGTCGAAGTAACGCCTTGCGATGACAATTACTCTAGTTCTGTTGGGGTGCTTTGTGATCAACTGGAATAGTCGGGTGGGAAGTCTTTCGACGACAGTCTAGGACGCCAAACCAAAAAAGACGCAAGGGAACAACATAAAAGGCTTTGAAGGCACTGAGGCATGTTTCCCGTCACCTACTGTGTTATTCATTTCTTCCTAGGGGCGATTGTATTCATTTCCTATTTGTTGCCCAACAGCGAATTCGCAACTTAAAGGTTGAAGATGCTGCTCCAAGTTGTCGGCCACCCCCTCGACTCGCTCTTCATTCTGATTCCAAATACGCCATGCTTATTCCCAAAGTTTTAGTCTACCTGTCATTCCTCGGTGCCTCCGTGTTCGCTGTAGTCGTAGGAAACCCCAATGACGGCCATGTTGAGTGGTCAAGGGAAGTATTACGTGTCAGAGGAACCAGATCTGAAGGTGGCGAAGAAGACATCAGCCTCTCAGAAACAGAACAAATCAGGCGGCGCGGTCATGATGATCATCAAAGCCTTCCTGAGAGCGCCATAGCCACGCTCAATCCCACGGCCGACCGCAACAACCATTTGAAAGCAGCGAAACCCTACGCCACTCCCGACCTGCCAAACAAACACCTTCTCAACAGCTCCAAAGTGACATTAGCGTTGGACGACAAACATGTTGCGTCTAGTCACCTCACGAAAACCGCCAGAAAGCTCAGGGCAGAGCCAGCAACAGATGCCATGGTTGTGAAAGGCAACTGCCCAGACTCTCGGTGAGTTAGAGCGGAAAGCGTGCCCGCAAACGGTTGATTGACTCGGGTTAGAGAAAAAAGCGATTCAGCAAACATTGGAGAGCGCGACCTCAGGTATGACATCACCAGTGAGGAACTTTACGAGCGATATCCACAGATGACAGACGCCCTTATCAAATGCGTAGGTGGTTTTCCATATTACACACATAATCTCATTCTGTTGACTCTTTTGTCTTTGGAATTCCCGAACAAGCTTCTCTGACATTGGCGGTGACAAGATCGTATGTGTCCACGTGTGCAGGGCTTCGCAAGAACAAGCCGAATGGCCCATTGACCTGTTGTACCCTCGGTAAGTGCAGTGCTCGACCCTTGCCTATCTTCAACGAGGGGAACTCTGCTGATGTTGAGAGGAACACCGAACAGCTGTCTCAATCAGGAATGCGTTGCCAAAGGTCCCTGCTTGGGGCAAAACAAATTGTACCATGACATGTTCGGAAGATGGGCATTCAGAAACGTAACCAGAGCTGCGTGGAGAATGTATTGGCCAAACGGATGGGACTGAAATACCGTCTTTGGATGCAATACCTGTGGAAAGGAGCGCCGCAGCTTCACGCTGGGATGCTTGCTGCCTACGGCCATAGAAACGACCATGCTTTCGGCATCGGCAGTGTTCGATAGTACTTGAAATATTTGCAGATCTCTATTGGAGAGCACATTTTCGTATCATTCATCAACGAAGATGAATTCTTTGACCGGTATGTGGGAAAAAGCTAGGTCATGAGATATTGGTTCGCGGAAAATGGAATTATATTGCTAGTTCGTAGACGAGAGAAAAGAAATATTTTCATGAATCAGATATAGCAGATAAAACAATTGTCCTGGACCTGAAAGCTGCACTGGTCGCGCGCGAGGTGACGATGCGGGCATCGTAGTGTAGCGCTCACCTGGTTACGGTTAGCTCAGCATAACAAATGCTTTTCCATCATCAACACAAGTTTTGGCCCCAAAATCCTTGATATTCCTTTAGACACATTCACGAGTAGATCGGGACCAACGGCGGAATATACAAACGTGCAGATCAGGCATGGGATGGATAATCAGTAACAGGCGTGCTCGAGGGCTGGGACTAAAAGATGCTGAACTCGAAGACAAGCTTGCAACCCGCCCAGCTGCCCAGCCTCGAGGCAACCATTGCCGTAGGATGCCTCAAGCAGGCTCCCGCGCTGATGGTGGGGGAAGCAAAAGACCCATGCATGCTGCACATGATGGCTGGTGAACAGGACTGCCATGCACCAATCAGTCTGTATCTGCTTCGTACACGTCAACCCAACTGCCCTGGTCGTATGCATGTGGCGGCAGGCATACCCAATCACTGCAGTAAGGAGAGCTGTGCACGCCTGGAGGCGACCAATTGCCCTGATTTATTGCTCTGGTAGCAGAAGTCCTGTTGCAGGTATGGCTGTTTCGTGGCCTTGGCGGTAAAGGAGCAAAAGTACCATGTTCTTAGCCTGGTTGCATCTGGCGGATTTTACTTAACTGCGCTGCTGTTCGTCACTTTTCCATCCGAGAACGTGTGTTTCAAGAACACCTTATCCTTGACAAGATATATATCATCATTCTTAACCCTTCTCAACTTTGCCTGTTGCCGGAACCACTTTACGGCTTCTTGACAACAATGTCTGTCGACTGGCCGCGGTGGGACGATGAAATTACTCGGCTGTACGTGGCCGAAGACAAGTCTGCCGAAGAAACGATCCGAATCTTACGTGATCATCATAACGTAAAAATCACGTACGTCTTCAAGGTCCTTAATGAAGCTTGTCTTTGAAATATTGACGCATCTTCAGCATCCGGCAGTTCAAAAGCAGATATTCGGGCTTGAAAAAGCTTCGTGCTAGCGAATGGAGAGCTATCAAAAGAGCAGTCCAGAAGAGGAAAGCCGATGGCAAACGCTCAGCCGTCTTTCATAACAATCGTCAGATCGACTCCGATCGTCTGGCGAGGGAAATGCGTCGTTACTGTGGAGCTCGGGGCCGAGATTCAACTAGCGATAACAATGTGATCGGTGAGTATCTCCCTCGAAGTATATTATCAACATTTTTTGACAATATCGCAGACCTGGGAATCAACACCGTGGACGAAAACCGTCTGGAGATTCGTACACCAGTTCCTGTGTCTACCCAGGGCCTGGATGGAAGTCCTCGCTCCACAGATCTAACCACTGAAAACGCATCCATTTCTGTGGAAGACAGCATCAACGAATACAACCTTGGTCAACCTGAGTGGATGCCCGACTTCGACCTGGAGAATGCCGACTTGAGTACACCAAAGCTGGGAACTGCTGAGTTCTATTTTCATAATAGGTTACTGAACGACTCCCAACCCATGATCAACGATATGGAGACTCAACTGGGGCCATCATGGCTCTTCGGAGACAACGAACACGTACTGGTCACGAATCACCAGTATCAATCGACTCGTTCGAATTCGAACTGGTCTACTGGAATGGACTTTTCCGCATCCAACTTGCCATCTGCTTGCCTTTCACCCAAACTGAGTCGTACTCTCTGGTCAAGCAATCTTTCACTTTCGACGTTCTTTCTTTTACCAGGTATTTATTTTCACCTTGTGGATGGAACATTGTCTCATTAACGAAATAGATGTATCCAGTATTATCACCAGCCTAAAGACCAGCGGTGACTTTGTTGGAGACAAGATGGTCCGTCTGCAGCAATTCATGGTCGATTATTCGGAAACCCCGCGTCATCAAAGCAATACCACCCCACATCTATTCGGAATGCAGTCAACTTCGGCCATACTGAGACTAGTTTTCAATCTGACAGATGGATTCCTATCCGGGAAGAATATGATCGGACTTCCTGACCGCGACATGGCTTTAGCGGCTCTAATCAAGATCGACGCCCGATTGCTTCAGCTGGTATTCGCAATGGTCGTTCATCGTTGCTGTAACAACACCATTCTACCGGGAGAGTTCATCTCTTTTTGCAGATGGATAGTCCGTCCGGAGGTCAAGGGTCAATTGCTAGCCTATCTTCAGAGATGTCCGGCTATTTCCAATGCCTTTGCGGAAGCCATTCTACGAGTAACGATAAAGGAGACCACATTAGGTTCGATAATACCGATCATAGAATTGTACCAAGACGAAAGTATACACATTTCCAAGAAAGTATGTGGACTGTTGCTTCATGCTGTCATCAGCTTTCACGGTTCAATCGACCTTGTGGAGCTGTTTGTTGCCCGGGGCGCTGAGCTAGATGCCGTTGCGGCGATCGATCTCAGGGGGGAGAAGCCCAAAGGCACACCTTTGGTACAAGCTATCTACAACGGGCGAAAGCATATCGTCCAATACTTTCTGGAACTTGGTCCTACAAAGGGCTGGAAACCATACAGAGACGACATTTACAATGGCCTTATCCTTGCATTGAAAATCGATGATCTTTCAGTGGCAGAACTCCTGCTTTCTAAAGGCGTCGATATCGACCCTCAATTTTCTGTGGACCCAAAAGATTTAGACGATATTTCGCTCCTCCAACTACGGAACAACGGAGAAATTGGACTTCAGGACTCAGTAAACAAATATCCGATGCTTTGTCGAGCTTTAGACCGGCACAGAGCAACAGTACTGTTGGATGTCGTCGATGCCGCAGCATCAGGCAGCCAAACTCTCTCGAAGATACTGCTTGACCGCAATATTGTCCAAGAAAGCTCATTGGAAATTGTTCTGTGTCAAGCTGTCTGGTTGAAGAACAGTCTGGCTGTGAGAACGCTGCTTCGACGTGGGGTAGATTCTAATGCGAGGAATCGTCGAAGTGGGAGCCACATCTTCGGGGATGTCGATCGTCGGTTATTACTAAGCGCGCCGCTACAACTGGCTATTGATAACCCCGACATTGATAGCAACGCCGATATTATCCATCTCTTACTCAAAGCCGGAGCCCAAGCAGATGAAAGTATACTGTCAGGATTAAGTCGTTATTTTCCCCGTTGGAGCCGTGACACATCAATCATCTGTAGCATCTTCCGAAGATATAAGTCGGATATCTTTGGGGCTTCTGCACTGGAACTTGCCGCTTTAGAGGGTGACCTGGCTGGGTGCGACCACCTCCTCGACCTTGGAGCCCCTATCAATCTTTTCGGGTCTAAAAACAAGAATGCTTTACAGGCGGCGGCGTCAAAAGGCAAACTACTGATGGTACAGTTCTTACTCGATCAGGGCGCGGACGTGAACACCCCTGCCCATGACGATGGCGGCCGCACGGCTTTGCAATCAGCCATTGAAGCAGACGAGGGTGATATCATAAAGTATCTTCTGGATGCTAAAGCTGATGTCAGAGCACCTCCTGCTAAGCGAAACGGCAAGACTGTTCTCGAAGCATTCGTCTCTTCATTTGTGCCTCACTTCGAACTAGTCACTAGATTCCGAGGCTGGCTTTCTCGAGGAGCACCAATCAATCGCCCAGATGGTGATCATGGAAACGTCCTCCATCATCTAATCCGCCATAGAACTCGATTTGCTAAAGAATGCCTCGACATAGCACTTCAAGCAGGAGCTCGAGTCGAGGACAGAGATCAGTCCTCCGATAATCGTGGCAAGATGACGCCACTGCAGGTTGCAGCCGAGGTTGCAGACTTGGGTGCTGTTCACCTGCTGCTCAAGTATGGGGCACAAGTCAACGCTCCCCCGGGCGATGAGTTTGGCCGGACAGCTCTGCAAGCGGCGGTAGACGGGGAAAATTCTGAAATAATACCTGCAATGGTCGAGCTTCTATTGTCGGTCGGCGCGGATGTCAATGCGCCTGCAGCAAGGAAAGGCGGCATCACAGCGTTGCAAGGTGCAGCGATCCGCGGCGATAGAAGCCTTGCCAAGATGTTGCTCGACCATGGCGCCGACGTCAACGCCGCGCCTGCGGTCGAAGAGGGCCGAACGGCAATCGAGGGTGCGGCCGAGCACGGCCGGCTTGACATGGTGCGGTTCCTGATCAGTGTCGGCGGCGTAGGGGACGCGGAGAAGGGCTTCGAGAGGGCAATCGAGCTTGCTGAGGACGAACATCACATCACAGTTGCGGATTTCCTGCGCGATCAGCAGGATATGTCAGCCTGGTCGGGCGTGGGGATGGACGACATGTTTGGCGGCGACTTTTTCTCTCAGGGAGCGATGCAGGGATTTGGCTTCTCTGATGAGAGTTTGGCCAACTTTCCTTTCCAATGAGGTTTATTTCACGGATAGAGGGGGAGCTTCACGATAATGAGCCTTCGTCGATTGACCGAATCCTCATTTGTCTATCTACAGCACCTACTCAAAAAACACAATCTCATGCAAAAACGCCTTCCACATGCCGCATATACCCCTTCGCAGAAAATCATCAAAAAAAAAAAAAAAAAAAAAAAACCAAAGGCTTCTTTTCTTTCTCAAAGGCTGACATGCTTATGCGCTGCTATAATGATCGTTTAAAAAAATGCTTCAACAAACTCCACTCTCACATCTCCCTCAGACCTTTCTTTACAAATCGTTTTCCCTTCCGTCGTCGTGATCCATCGCATGTACCTTCCTTCTCACATATTTCGTCATATCCAGAAAACAGTGCGAGGGATCATAGCTCGTCGTGGTTCTTCTCCGCCTCGACTTCCCCTCGCTCCGCCGTCACCTCGTCGACTCCCTCCCGGTCCTCGGCGAGCGCTTCGCCCGCGGACTCCTCGACGGGTACAGCCGTCTCGGCGGCATCCTCCTCAACGGGTAAAGCCGTCTCGGCCGCCGGGGCCTCTTCGGCGGCATCCTCCTCGACAGAGACCTCGGGCGCTACGCCGGGCGTCGCCCGGACCATGACGACCTCCGTCTCGGTGACCACGGCCTTGACCGTCTCGGTCACGGTCTCGACGATGCGGACCAGCTCCCTGGTGGTAATGGTCTCGTGGACCGGCGTCGGAGAAGGAGGGGCCACCGCCTCCTCGGACGACGAAGACGAGGGCGGCGGCGCCGCCGGCGAGTGGGTCTCCTCCTCCACGGCAGACGTCCGCGTCGTAGCCGACGTCGAAGTGCTCCCGACAGGCTCGGCATCGGCCATGGAAGCAGCGGCTTCCAGAACCGGGACCTCCGACGCGACCGCCTCGACGACGGCTCGCACAGTCTCCATGAGCGGAGGCGCCGCCGCCGCCGCCACCGACGGCGGCTCAGACACCACGGGGGCGACGTGCTCGACAAACTGGCCGTCCCAGTCCTTGACCTCCCTCGGCGCAGGCCGAACGGCCATGAAGAGCATGAGGAGGCCCATGACCACGATGGCCAGGTTCTTCTTGTCCTGCATGAAGACGCGCGCCGCCTCCAGGAGGAGCTCCCCGAGCCCGGCGTTCTGGAAAGCCTGCGGCCGCGGGGGGTAGGCCTCCGGGCCGGCAGGTTGGGGCGGGTACTGCTGCTGCTGCGCTTGTTGCGGCTCGGGCTGCTGCTGCTGCTGCTGCCGGGGAGGAGAGGGTGGAGGAGGGGACTGGGCCGAGAAGGACTCTTGGCGCGGCTCCCGGTGAGGCTCGGGGGCCGGCTCGTGGTGCTGGGGCTCGGGTGGCGGGTGGTGGCCGTAGATCTCGCGCATGCGTTCCTCGTCGCGGAGGCGCCGCTCCTCGGTCGCGTCGTAGCGGGGCATGGGCGCAGGGGAGGGCGACCGGATGTTGTCCGCGGCCGGGGGAGGCGAAGAAGCCGGAACGTGGGGCTCGTGGTCGACGGCGTAGCTGGGCTCGAGGAGGTTGTTCTCCTCCAGGTGGGACGCCTCGTGCGGCGGCTCCTCGAGGGCAGGGATGCCGCGGTCCGGTGAGCGCGTGTCGCGCTCCATGGAGGGCATTCCGCGGTCGAAGCCGGACGTGCCATGGTCCTCGGCCGAGTCCCTGCCCTCGGTCGACTCGAGGATGGCGGATTCGTGCTTGACGAGCTGCAGCTGCTGCGACTGGGCGAAGACGAGGCGCTCCAGCTCGTCGAGGACGGCCGACTCGACAATGGGCTCGATCTCGACGTCGACGCGCTCCATCTCCTTCCAGCAGGCCGCCCAGGCGCCGGTCCTCATCAGGCCGTTGCTGGCGTACACCTTGATGCGGAAGACCTTGCCGGGGCCTAGCGACTCGTAGCGGATGTCGTGGCGGCACGTCTGGCACCAGTGGGTCTTGGGCAGCGCGCCGCCGCTCCGCCTCCTGTCGTCCGCGTCGTACTCGTCCTCGTCGCTGTCCTCCTCGAGCGTCATCTCGTTGGAGGGGCCGATATAATGGCCGCACTCGAGGACGCGGGCCCGGCGGCGCAGGGGAAGGTCAAGAGCCTCGAGCAAGCGCTCCTCGAGGAGCTCGTAGTCTTCCTGCGGATGGGACAGCAGGATGCCGCGCTCGCAGACGGTGTCGGCGACGCGGTCGTGGAGGTGGTGCCAGGCCTCGCGCAGGGTCTTGGCCTCGGGGGACAGGGCGTAGAAGGACGTCTGCTCGAGGATCTCGGCCCACTGCCAGCGGAGAGGAAGGAGGGTGACGTGGAGCAGCACGAGGGGGGCGGGCTCCTTCTTGGGGTTGAAGCGGGTGGGCGTCTTGCGGCCCTTGGCGGAGAACTGTCCGGACACGGTGGGGCTGCCGAGGCGTGAGACGGGCGGCACCTGAGCGCGCTTGGCGGAGCGCGGAGAGTAGGAGCCCGTGACGGAGGGGGCGGGCGAGGAGTACTGCAGCGCGCGAACGTTGGAAGGGGAGCGGAAGGGCATGCGGTTGGTGCCGCGGATGGTGGGGACAAACTCCTCTTTGTCGTAGAAGGACATTTCGGACATGGACACGTCGTCGGGGATGCGCGAGGAGCGCTTGGAGGAGTGGTTGCTCGCTTCCTTGTGGTGGTCGACGTGACCGTCGAAGGAGCCCAGGGAACTGCGCGGGCTGCGGTCGCTGAAGACGTCCGAGTCGCCGTGCTGGGAGGAGCTGTCGGCGCCGTCCTCGGGATGGAAGGCGGCAGGGCGGAATTCGGTATCGCGGAGCCTGCTTCCAGGACGAGTGTCGTAGGACTCGCGGCGGCTCGCGCGCGACTCGGCCTTGTACGATTCGCGGCGGCTCGCGCGTGATTCAGTATTGAAGGATTCGCGGCGCGTGCTGTCGGAGCGGACATTGTAATGCAACTCGGTGCCGGCGTTGGTGGACCCGGTAGAGCCCTGGCGGGAGTGCGACGTGTTTCTGATGGTCTCCATGGTCTGGGCCTCGAGCCGCTCGAGGACTTCCTTGGCGGCGGCTTGGATGAGAGCCTCGGTGCGGCCTGATGCGCGGCGGAGCGAGGAGGAACGGCTGGCCTCCTGCAGTGCGGCAGGCTTCTCGTCGGCCGTGGGGGCCGGCGTCGGCGTCTCGCCAGACTCTGCGTGCATGGCGAGTGACTCCTCGACCGCGCTGGACAACGTGCTGGGTGTGATTTCAGCCGCTGGCTGGAGTGATCTTCCACGGCTAACGTCTTCATCCTTGGCTTCGGCCTCGGCTTCGGGCTCAGCTGCCGCTGTCTCGACCTCGACCTCGGGTTCTGCGACGGGCTCGGGGAGAGGTGGTTCTTCCTCCTTAGGTTCGTCCTCGACCTGAAGTTCGGACTCTTCCGGGACCAGGTCCCCCTCCACCGCCTCCTCGACTACTTGAGGAGGCTCTTCTCCCTGGGCCTCAAGCGCGGGCTCGGGCTCGGGCTCGGGCCCTTCTGGCTCGGGATGCTCCGTACCCGCTAGCTCGGAACTCTGTGCGGCGAGATCCTCGTCCGATTTGGCGTCCGCCTGGTCGGGCTCGTCTTGTGTTGCGTCATCGGTGGCCTCGTCAGCAGCCGTCACGTCGTCTTCGGCCGTGGCGACCTCGGCTTCTGCTTCTGCTTCTGCTGGGGTTTCCGCTTCTGCTTCCGCTTCCGCCTCCACCTCCGCCCCCTTATCATCGGCGGTATCTGTCGATTCTGCTGCAGGCTCCGTCTCTTTGGGTGCGGCCTCGACAGGTTTCTCGGCAGCAGCAGCAGCTTCGGCCGCAGGTGCGGAAGTGCTGGGCTCGGGGGCCGTTGCCTCCTCCTCCTCCTCCTTCTCCTTTGTCTCGGTCACCGCGACCTCTTCCGCGGCGGCAGGAACCTTGTCGCCGTCCATGAGATCGGTTTCAGCGGCCTCGTGCGCGGGGGTGTTCACGCAGGACGGGTCAACATGGATGTCGAAGTCGAGGTCCTCGGGGTTGGGCCCGGATCGCGACATCTGTCGACCAGAGAACCTGGAGATGGAAACGAGGGTACAGAAAAAAAAAAAGCGGGTTTCTAGATTGTGGATTGTTGGGGATGATGCCCTTCGTCTCTCCTTTGTCTGACTCTCTCTCTGCTCAGTCCGGGGAGGATGGGGAACGGCGAGGAATGGGGATCCCAACACTCGGGACGGAACGAGGGGGGGCAACCCGTGTGTGTGGGAGGCTGTGGAATGCGGTGTATGTGTGTGCGCCTTTGGATCTGGTTGACTTGGTTGTACAGAACAAGAGCTTGTGTTGTAGAAGAGGCGAGTAAATAAAAAAGACGGAGCAGACTCCAGGAAGCACCTTGGATCGAACTGGTGCTGTGCTGGTGTTTGCAAGAGGCCAAGGTGTGTAATATGTGTGTGTGTGGTGCTTCGTTGTCTCTCGGTGGTTGGTCCAAAGGGTCCCCTGGCTTGGGCAGCGGTGAGGTGTCGCTGCGCTGCGCTGCATCCGTCTTGAGGGAAAACCCCCGCGTCGTCGTCGACGACGGCCGCGTCCGCCGTCCTGCATGCACTGACAAGTGACGGGAGTGGCTGGAGACTCGACGAGGTCCCGGTTTGTTTACTCGCGTTGCCGGGGCGGTGGGTGGTAGGTTGGTGGGTAACTGCGGCCGCCGCGCTGTTGCTCGCCCAATGGGCGGCCAGGGAACAGAACAGCGGGGCGGTGGTGTCGATCGCTGTGCAAAGTAAGGCACCTAGGTAGGTACCTTGTACTCCTTACGGGTTACCTGTACCCGCTCGCCCAACCATCCATTTCTTTCCCCCCCTGGGGATGGAAGTGAGGGAAGTGAGGCTGTTTGTTGCCCAGTTATTTGCTCGAGTCCATGCATACATACTCCGTACATAGATCCATTCGAAAGCGGCAGAAATGGAGAAGGTTGGGTGATACCCGCTTCTCGTCTGATAGTGCCTGTGGGCTCAAATTGTCGGTCACGGCCTCTCTGATGTCTGATCACGCCGCCGCCGCCGCCGCCTTCGTCCCTTGTGGCCAAGTCCGTCATGATGGATGCGGCTGCACCACCGGTTCCTGGGCCGATTGGACGGGCCAAAAGTCAATTCCACTCGTCGTGAAAAAAAAGACTACCAAGTACCTAGGCATTAATTAGTACACGGGTCCATTAGCCAAGCCTTGGTAGCTTTCTTCCCATGCTTCATTCACACCGAGGCATGCCGCTCCCGTCAAGATGCCAGGTCAGAAATGGGTCCATCCATGTACGTTTGTGAAGAGGTCCGAGAAACCCTCGCTCTATGGTTGTAAAGGAAAAAAAAAAGAAAAAGAACTACTATAGAGCGACTATTATACAACCCTCCGGCGTGCTAGCCATCTTTTTTCGTCTATCATTGCTCTCTATTGCTTCTATCGATGGGCAGTTTTGGCCAAAATTATCTTGTTTCCCAAAGCCCGCCGAAAAAAAAAGAGTCTTTCTCAAACAGATGAAACCAAAGAAAGCTTGCCAGGCCGAACGAATCGTTGCGCCTATAGCCCTTCCTTTTTTGTTTTGTTCGTACAAAGTAAATCAAGAAAAGCGTCTATCGCGGGACCCTCAAGAAAGCTGCCGCACGGGAGAGGCCGCTGCCGCGAGGATATCATCATTCAACCTCTTGTCCCCGCCGTCTTCACCCCCCGTTACGAAAATCCGAGTCCAGGCTGGAGAAGGCCAAAGGTAGCGGAGCAGACATCGTCATTGCACTCCTTACCCTCCTCCAACTCCTGGACCCAGCAGCACCAACCTTCTTCCCCGTCCACCACGTCTCGCCGACCACTCGCTTATTTGGAGATCTCGACACCGCCCGTGGCACCAAGGGCCTTCTTGAGGTCGCCGTAGATGGCGAACTGACCGGCAGTGAGGGTTCCGACCATGAAGAGACGGGCACCGATACCAGTGTAGGAGCCGCGGAGGCCGAGCTCCTTGGCGATCTTGATGAGGCGGGAGGTGGTGCCTTCACCGGGGAGACCCTGGGTCTTGTTGATCTTGGAGAGCATGGTGTCGGCGGGCTGCGAGACGATGGCGGCGGCGAAACCGGCAATGAGACCGGAGCCGAGGTTGACCGCCGTCTGGGCGCCGTCCGAGAGGGTGTTCTTGGGGTAGCTGCGGAAGATGGCCTCCGAAACCTTCTCGTACACGACGAACTTGGACATGGTGTAGGGGATCCTGAACACGTCAACGTCAGCTTGCTGCCGTCTCTCTCCTCCACACCATACGACATGTCTCCGGATCGGACGGAAAAACTTACTGCTTGAACAGAATAGGGCCGAATCCGGCGTAGAAGGCACCGATACCCTCGTTCTTGAGCATCTTGCCGAAGCCCGAGATGAGACCCGAGGCGTAGGTGGGCTCAGAGACGAGACGGATACGGGTGGCCTCGAGGGGGCACAGGGCAATGTCGGCGAAGAACTCGGCGGCGGCGGAGGAGGCGAGGTAGACCGTGGTGCGGTTGTTGACGGCGTTCTCGTAGCCAATCAGGTTGATGGACTGCTGCTTGAAGAACTCGTATCCTCCGAACTTCAGAGAGCCCTGAAGGAAGTAGCCGGCAGCGGTAGGGCCGAAACCGGTGAGCAGAGCGCCAGCACCCTCGGACTGAATGACCTGGCGGAAACCACCGATCATGCCGCGGTTGTAGGTCGCAGGGTCAAGCTGGATTCTGGTCTTGACGCTGTTGCCATTGTTAGCCAGTGTGTCAATGATGCCGTGTTTCGTTGGCTGTTGACGTGATGCCATGTTTCCCGGTTGTCCGGCGCGGTAGCTTCCTTGGCAAAGGCACTTTTTCTCTGCCTCTTGCCCGCGGGAAACAAAAACACCAGGAGACCGATCGACGGACCAACGACGTTTCGCAACGACCGGCAAGTAGAGGATTGAAAAAAACCTACACATCGACGGGAGTGAGGGCACCGTGGGTGACGGAGCAGCAGACAGCACCGGCGAGGGCGAATCTGGAGTAGAGAGCGAAGCCGGACAGCTGGCCGGGGGCGTTGGCAGCAGCCTTCTCGACGATGGCGTCGACCTTGGTCGAGCCAGTGGAGGGCAAAGAGGAAGCCATTGCGTGTGATGTGTGAATCGAACCGGGGAGGGCAGAAAAAAAAATGACAAAAGGCCGAGTGGAGAGGATCGTGAAGATTGGAAGATGGGGAGGACGGGATGAACAAGGGAGAAACTTTCTTTTGTTGTTGTCGAGGAAGGAGGACGGACGGCCGGGGGAAAAACTGTGAGGCCTTTTTTTTTTTTTTTCCCTGGCCGCCGAGGCTGGGGGGGTAAGCAGCTCCCCTGGCGCGAATTGGGAACTTGTCCTTTGCGCCGACCATACATTCGCTCGGAATTACTCGGGTACCGCTATTGCACTTTCTACCTTTGCCAGCCTTTCTTCCCCTAAGGCTTGCACGGTACGTACCTCAACCAAAGCAGGGATCAGCTCTTGCTTGGTTCGTTGGAAAATTTCCTGTGTAGACGCTCATTGGACCGGCCAGGGCTTAGCCGGGTGGTCTTTCCGCAAAAAGTCCGGGTTTTTCGTCATCGTAGAGGTACGTAGCTAGGTAGTATCCACATCCATACATAGCACCAAAAAAGAAGGATCCACCCGTCCACTTATCTACCTATCGTACGCCGTTCCGCCCATGTGTTGGTCGCCCACCGTCGTCAGACCTGCCTGGGATGCCTTCGCGATATGAACCCTTTTGCCCGTTTACCTAGTCCTTCAATGTTGAAGTCTTGTACGTTGCCAGCCCCCTTCCTTCTCCTTGACAAGAGTATAGAAAGCAAAATGTGTGTCAACACTTCTCTCACATCGTTAGGTACGTCCCTGAAACGCGCCCTCTTTCTCTATGAGTCTTCTCGGCGATTGCGTCAGTCTCGCCCTCCATCATGACTCGAATTCATCGCCGCCCATCTGCCAGCCACCTCACCTACTTCCCAGCCGCAAAGCCGGACAGATGGATGTCCGGATAGCCCACCACCCCAGCTGCTACGGTTATTCCGCTTCCGAGCCACCGAGCCCGTTTGGCCCCATTCCATCCCCGGGCCGGAGCTCAAAGAAATCAACAACCGTTCGAATTGGTCCCCAATCTCACCGTCACCCGGTTATACACTGCTTTGGCCATCGCCAGGTTCCGATTGTACAGAAAAAAAAATAGTATAGTATACAGTGACGTCGTAACGTGTGCTTTCCAAACAGCCCCTTATAGATACCCCAAAAACAGTTGCAGTGTCGTTATCATTAGTTTGATTAGATACAAGTTGCGGACCGCCCGCAAAGCACTCGGATTCCCAGACGCCAACACCCCAAAGTGCCGTGTGCGATAGGGGACACGGCCTTCCAATAAAGAGAACCGAATGCCGTCTCGTGGCACTATAGCGGACGGACCATGGTTCAGTTCGTGCGTATAAGCAACATGTTGCAAACAAACTGCCGATTGGCATAGTTGCTTAGCGCGAGGGTACGGCGGCAGACAGCTAAGAGCCCGGGTCCATGCCATTGTTCTCAAAGAGGCTCAAGACGTCGCCGGGCAAGTACTCCAACCACGGCGGCATCATCTCGTTGGGCAGACCCAACGACCCTATGTCAATCGGGTTCTCGAACGTGATGACGTCCGTGATGGGCCCCATGCCGTGGCCGAGATACGAGTACGTGGCATTCGCGTATGTTGGGTCGAACGCAACCTGTTGTCCGTTGTGGTGATGCTGTGATGTCGCATCATGCATGTTGCTGGACGGAGAGAGGGATGGCATCATCTGATGTTCGTAGCTTGTTGAGTTATGCGACGACGGTGTGAAGGAAGGGGTCTGCCGTGGAGCAGAGGATCCGCCAAGCATCGAGCCGGCGCGGCCCATGGGAGAAGACGGCTCCTCTTCGTGGATGCCGTCAAACCGCATAGGTCCTCTCCCGTGTCCATGCGGGCTATCCATAGACGATGCCGACAACCGCTGGGATGACTGCTGCCGGGACGAATGCCGCATGGCAGACGTTACCGGTTGCGGATAGGCAGTAGCGAAGATGGAGTGAGACGCCGCCTCGGGAAGACTCTGCCGAATCGGGTCATAAATCATATTGCCGGGAGGCGTGGGCGCCGAAGTGGGGGCGCCGGATGTCTGCGGCTGTGTAAAGTTGTGATGGCCAGATGCCGCGGCATGCATGTTCTGGTACATGAGCGTGAGGCTCGAGTTGGGCGAATTTGTCGTGCCCGTCAATGACCAGGCGATGGGTGGCATGTTGGGCGATGTAGGATGAGGGAATTGGCCGCCGATGGACCCGCGGCGGGGCAGCCTTGTGCTCTCGTACTCCTCGTTTGTGTAAGTCTCGCAGTCCCATATACCCTTGGACTTCTGGTCAAGTGCCGTGAGAATATACTTGACGCCGCCCCAGTACTTGTGCAGCTGTTGCAGAGACTTATAACAGCGGGAGTAGTTCTGATTGGCGGCCGAGGCCAAGAGAGAGTGCTTCGTGGATGTCCTGTGGTCATGGGAGGACGCCTTCTGCTTCTCATCTCCCGTCTTGAGCTCGGCCGGGGGAGAAGCTTCTCGCGATGTAGGGTTGGAAGCGTTTGCGATGGATTCCATAAGGAAGGCGCAAGCGGCGATATACATGGGCTGAGATGTGAACGGGTTACCGATGAAACTTTTTGGATCGATCAGTTCGGCGAACGCCAAAATGTCGGCAATTGTTTTGGCGCTGGACATGGACAGCTCACGACTGTTGGGCAGCAGTGGGTGAGTGCGGCTCAACGAGCCAAAAGGGGTCAGGAGAGTGGGCTGGTGGAGGATGATGATGAGCGTGTGGAACCAAAAGTGTAGGAGTATGAAGTTGGTTCCCTGACCCAACTTCAGGTATGTCTTGAAGTTGGAGACGCTGAAATGAAGCCGGGGATCCTGCTTTTGGTACAGCCTTGTCAATTCGTGCTCCATCCGAGCCAGTCTCGCCCACTTCTCCTGCGTGATGTCCTTGGCATTGCGGATGTTATTCAAAACGTCAGAAACGCGGCCGTACAGGTGAATGATTTGGATGAAGACGGGGAAAGGGGCGGGCCATCCCGAAGTCGGGTCGAGGGTTGGCTCCGGCAGCGCCAATTCAAAGTCATCGTCACGTATGGTCACGGGTCTGCCTGTGCCGGAAGAAATGACCCTGTCGAGTATAAAGACGGCCCAGAACGTGTCAGTACGCTCTTGCTCCACCTCGAGCTGCTCTTCGCGGGTGACATTGTTTTCGTCTTCTTGCGGCTCCTCGTCTGCCCCGGCATCACTGCTTGTTTGGCCGCCATGGCGAATATACCAAGGGTCTCTTTCGCCTTGGTATCTCACGCCCACCATCTTTTGCAGGCCAAGGTCCAAGGCCATGCGGATAGCAAGACCCAGATACATCCACAAGGCGCTGTCCTGGTCTGCGCCGAAACCCTCGTATGCCATCATCAGGAGAGCTTGTACAGCACCAACGGACGGGCAGGGGAAAGTATCGACTGTAGCAGCTTTGGCTCTATGAGCGTAGTGCTGGCCTCGTTCCGCACGTGATGCTTCTTCCGCCTTGTTGTGCCCGAGCAGTGCCGAGTCGGAAAACCGGGCGGCCAGTGCACACACAGCATCGACGAGGATTGGTTCGATCCTCTTCTCCTTGACCATGTGAACGAATCTTTCCTCTTTCAAAAAGGGATAATTGCAGCCCAAATGCAGGAAAAAGGTCTTCACCAAGTGTAAAATCAGGGGATGCACCGGCGCAGCGTCACTAGGGTCGTACACGGGCAGATCCTCGTCCGTGGCGACTTGCTCGTCGCGGGGAGGCATGCCTGGTAGGGCCATACCCATGGGTTGAATCACACTGGAGCCGGAACTTGGCGATGTAGCACCAACCGAGCCTCCTATGCTTCTCCTTCGGTCCCGGACTGAGACGACCATCTGCTTGTAGCCAGGTACGATGGCAGTTGGCCCAAAGTAGCGGAAGTAGGGTACTCTATGGCGCTCGGCATGGTGCAAAACAGGGGAACGGCTATGCGTGCTTTGAGCATCGTCGGAGAAAGACGTCGTGCGAGGGCGGGAGGTGCGGCGGTGATGTGAGGGCTGATCTCGGTCACGACAACTGTGGTCAGAGGACCGTCGCAGGAACGTAGGCGGGCGACCGGCAGCGGCGCCACCTTTTGTCGGTTGAGCATCGTCATCCCCTGGTTGAACAATGGGGGATCGCAGGTTATTGTCTTTTCCCGTCTGATGCCGCCTCTGATCGTGGCGGTCTTTCTCGTCGCGAGGTTGGGCTTCTGCGTCGTCCTCATCATTGGCGTCGTCGTCGTTGCCGTCGTTGGCATCGTCGTTGTCGTCACCATCATGGTGGGGGTCCCGGGTGACGTTGAGGCCGCCTGAAGATTTCTTCTCAATCGCTTCGTTGTAGCCCAAGCATGTATGGCCGTTTTTGGAGCAGGTCGAACATATGGGGCGCTCGCCGGCGCATCTCGTCTTTCGTTTGCGACAGGTCAGGCAGCTAGCGACGGGTTGAGTCAGGTTAGCTTCTGCACACAAGGATTTCTCTGGGCGTCGACGCAGCGCTGCCGGGGGGGGCTCGAAGAGGGGGTAGGCGAGAGATGAAGGCAAAGAGGATGCGGGAAGGACTCACGCGGCGTTGATTCTGCGTCTCTTGGATGGTGGTTGGCCTTGGTTGTGGACGAAGCGGATCTGCTTTGGCGCGGGGGTCGCTCCGTCGATGATGGAGGTCATGGCGCGCGAGAAGTGAAGGAGCCTCTCAACGGGCATGCAGCATGATGCTGCGCGCTGCTGCAGTGGGCGGAGATTGACTGAAAGGGACAGTCACCAACCAGACCAAGGCGGCCCAACGCAACACAGAGCGGTCCACGTCAGGTCTCCAAAAGTCAGGTCGGACCCCTATGGAGATGACAAGACAGGTCTCTCCCAGCACAAGACAGGGACTGACTCGAGGTTTGGCAGCAGGCAGACTGGGGTTCGGTTGTAACTCCTGGGAACAGTTCTAGGTTCTTAGGGAAAGCTTGGTGGGTGGTGGTGGGCGAGATGGTTCAGTGGAGACTTAGTGCTGTAGCTCCAGATGCAGCGGTAGGGCTCGAACTTCAGCCGAAAATCGAGCGACGGGAGGTTAATTACGCGCTTGATGGATATAGGACATGACGGCGGGAGGTCTCAGAAAAGATGGGGATTCGAAGCCGTAGTTTTCGTACAAAGGAGGGACCATGGATGTTTCATCTCGAGTTGGGAAGAAGAAAAGAAGGTGCGCGAAAAGCCAACAGGCGACCAACAAAAGGCGAGGAAGGGGCACTCGGCCAACTGGGGCCAAGCGAGAGAGTTGGAGGTTGAGAAGCGAGGGGCGACGGCGGCCGAAAGAGGGGGCAGAGATGAAGGCCAGAGGCACAGAACGACGATGGGCGTTGAGAGTTGTCTAGGCTTGTCTCGCCTTGTCTTAGGCCGCCGCCGTTGCATCGGAGGGCGGGGGTCCGGCGTGTGTGTCGTCTGCTTAAGTTTGGTTCGTCGTGACTGTGTCATTGACGTGGAATTTGGGGGAATTTGGTCGAGAACGCGCAAGACGGGGAAAAGCATCGGGGGATGGAGGCGGTTTGGAGTTGGAGTAGGTATATTACGCACATAGTATCGTAGCAGGTATCTTCCCATAGTATCCGCAGTGCGGTGTACTTGGGTAACCAAGGTAAGGAAGGAGCTGCTTGTGTGCATGCACAAACAAACAGACCGGAAGGTGCCTGCCTGCCTATCTTGGTCAGCACGTACAGTTGACTGTGCTCCCAAAGTGAAGGAGCAGAAAACCGGGTCTTTCCAGTCCTGTCTGTTTCTCGGCAAGATCGCCGCTCCATGCAGAGTACCTACCTACCTCTCCAGGAATCCAAGGCAGTACCGGGTCGTCAAGGTGCAAGCCAATAACATATGGAAGTTCTTGAGAGACACACCGTGAGAATCTTTTCTGTCTACCTAGGTATGTATGGATATAGCGACAATGCCTACCTACCTTCAGGACCTCGTTGGACACGTACCTTTGTTTTCTGTCTACCTATGGGGCAGGCACGCCGTCACAGGCACAGTCCACTCCTGATCGCCGTCTTCGTTATCGTTGTCGCCCTAACCCGGGGGAAAAAAGGGAAGAAAATAGGAGAAGAAAAGAAAAGAAACCTTCCTTCCCATTGACGACGGGCCGCCTCGACCTGTACGGAGAATACACCTCCGACCCTACCGACCTCACCTTTGGCTGTGCGCTCTTGATCCGGGCTCCATCTCCAACGCCTGGTCCTCTTCCTTCGTTGCGGTGTGGACAAGTGTCTGTCATGATACAGGAACGATGGCTCACCCCCTCCTAAACGTACAGCAAACATGTCTGCTGTGGCTTCGCCAGATGGGAAAGAAATTTCCTCAGCTTAGACTGCCTCCCACCTCTCGCACCTTTCGGCAAAGAAGACTGAGAGAGAGAGGGCAGATACTTAGCAGAGAGCCCCACTTTACTCCAGATCCCAAGCCCGTCTCAGGCTCTCAGCCCGCTCCCAGTTTCGGGAGAGACGGGGAGGCTGGCGCCACCAGTGACACTAGGTGATTGCATGTCCAAGTGGGAATTCGAGTGAACATGTCGTAGAGGGAGAAGCCTGTCGAATCCCAATGTTATTTTTTTTTATAGGTGGCGGAAACGAAGACCAGCAAGGACAGCTTTGATTGGCACCCACTACAGGGTAATGATATATCGTTGAACCCCAGGGAAAGAACTCCATGCCCAATTCCTACCTAGAAAGAAAGAGAAAAACTACTCTCCTGCGGCTCTCGGCTCCCGCCAACATGATTTTTCCAAGGGTCAATCTTTCAAGGAAGAAAGAAATATAGACAACCAGTAGCGCCCGTCCCAAGTTCCCACCGTCGTTGGCACCAAGGACTCCCATGCGTAAGAACATGTTTTTGTGTAAGCCACCTCGCCCCCTTGCCGGATATTGCCTGCCTTGGCTCATTAAGTCTGGTCTCGTCACCTCTGCTATATACGACCGAGAGCGGATGCATCACTTGTGGATATGTATCTCTTTGGACATGGAGATTCCTCACCCAAAGACAATCGTCACGCCCATATCCTCGCTGACACGTCTCCATAGATCTGCTCCCTTGCCAAGCCGTTGGCCAGCCGTCAACGTCATGCCGCCATCGTCTTCGAACGCGGCGTGATCATCAATCATGTCTGCGCGTCTCCAGACCTCTTGAGCGATGGTCCAGGCGCGCTGAATGTTCGTCATGCCCTGCCTGCGCTCCACCGCCACGAACGCCTGCCGTGCCAGCTCTCTGTCCCCCGGGTCGATGGCCTCGCAGGCAGCGACGAACAATGGCCATAGCAGAGCGGCCATCGGCCCAGCGTGGTTGACTGTCGCGGCGCAGTGGCTTAGCGCAGCGTGCGTGTGGTGTTGCACGAGATGGTGTCGTCGCGGGTATCCGTAGATGCTGCGATAGAGATACACGAAAGCTGAGTGGCGGTAGGCCAGGGCATTATTCAGGATCGAATGCAGCCGAGCGCGCTCCGTGGCCACTTCGGAATCGTCCGTAGTCACATTGTCCATGGTATCTGGCGAAAAGCCTGGAGGAAAGCTGGGTTGCCACAGCTTGAGTGCATGTTCGATGGCGTCCGATGTGGTTTCGAACTCGCTGCGGAGAACGGCGACCTTGGTCGTTTGGCCGTCGGCGATGGCCGCCTGGAGCTCCGTCTTGAGCGCCAAGAGGTTGGAGAGGCGATGGATAATGGGCCACAGGGTCGTGGAGAAGCCGAGAAGGGTGTCGACGGATCCGAGAGACGACGAAGTACACGATGCGTCAAGGGGTGGTAACGGGGTGAGGCAACCTGTCGCCGGTGCTGTCGAGAGGGGGGCCGTGCCGAAAGAAAGCGCAGCAATAACATCGTAAAAGCGGAACGCCTGGGACCTTGTCAGAATAGAAATCGCTGGTATCATACAAGCCGGAGAAAGACATACGCGTTCAAGGAAGGCTGTGGTGGGATTGGTATCATCGCTGTTCGCATTCATGATTGCGATGGCGCCTTTGAGATGACCATCAACAATGTTTGATCGGTTTTGTTGCACAAGCTTATCGACCGTCAGTCGAGTTGTGTCTTGGGATTGGTGGCGGAGAATACTAACCACTTCGTAGTAAACCAGCAACATGATGCTGGCCAGAAGCTCGTTCTTGTTTGCTTCGCCGCCTAGCTCGATCAAGCGCGCCAAGCCCTGAATGGCCTGATTGTGAAAGTACACCGCCTTCTCTTCAGCATGCCCGCAACCCCTATTCTCCAGGTGCGCACTCGCAAGCGCGTAGATGGCGTTTGTCACCGTCGGACTGCTGTGACAAAGCGGCAACACGAGCTGCTGGAACGGGTTCCCGGTCTCGGTCTCGCGCAGCACAATTAGATGCGACATGACGTTGGTAAAGTGATCGACCAACGCCCGGCGATTCGGCCGATCCGAAAACTCGGAGAACGTCGGGAACAAGAACTCGAGACGAGGCGACGCCGCATGGACGGGCGCGACCATGGCTAGGTCCTGGTGGCGCGGCGGCCGTGTGACGGCCAGGCGGGATATGGCGCTATGCTGCATCGAACCGCGACGGACGACTTCTTCATCTGCGTCTTCCAGTGACAAATTGAAAGTCACGGAGTCGGCTGGAGAGAAAAGGGGAGCGTCGTCGTCGTCGTAGCCGCCCCTGCTGTGATACGTAGCGAACATCTTCTTGAAGTCAAATGTGAGCGGATTGCCACTCTCTTCCGACTCCTCCAAAATGGCTTCTTCCACAGTCATCTCATCCTCGTCGTCTAGACATTCCTCCTTCCAGCGTCGAATGGTTGCATCGGGGGCTGAATAACGTCGAACAATCGCAGATCCGCTTGTTTGAGAGCCCATGTCGGATCCAAATCCGGCGATAGAGTCACGTTTCTTGCGTTGGCGAGGCTTGACCGGTTCGTAAGAGCACTCCTGAGCGCGTTCGGCGCATCGGGAGCACTGCGGGCGGGTTTCGTCGCATTTCTTCTTCTGTGGGCGCGAGAGAAGTTAGAAAAGTTTGGGGAATCGCTAAGAGAGGGGGTAATTTGGAGTGTGTCGAGGGCCAGTAAACAAGGGCGTGAGGTCGTACCTTTTCTTTGCTGTAACAATCTGTCAGTAAAAGGTCCAAGGTTTCTGGGGTGATATATTTGCGGTTCATCCACTTACCAATATGTGCATCCTGCATGTGTCAAATAACAAGCATTCTGTCAGAAATCGAGCGAAATGCCAAAAGTACTGGTAGGTAGGGCATGAGGGGGGAAAGGAGGGTGAGGCCCAGAGTAAGACGACGAAGCTATTCGGGCGACAGCAGTGGCCGGAAAGTTTGCAGCAAATCAACCGGGGGAACGGAGGCCCTCGCGTGGAATGGGCAAAGGAAACAAAACACGGGCAAAAAGGAAGCGGAATCGATTGTAGGAGACTGACTGACTCACCTGCTCTCGATCGTCTTTTAGGGGCCTTTGGCGGGGCGAGTTTAGTATATAGCAACATGATGCTCACGAGCTGGTACCTGTATCAGGCATAGGCATGACGTATTCTCAATCTTGTCGCAGTGTGGTATCTCTCGGAAAAGGTGGTCTACAGGACGAAGTTGCCCTACACCTACATCACGCACGGAGAGAAGAAAGGGGAAAGAAGGGCGGGGGCAGAGTCGTGTGTGGATCGAGGCCACTTGGTTAGAAGGCGACAGAAAGCAGCAGTCAGTCCCTTCACGATATTGGAGGGCCCGGCAGTGCGACGGTCGGGGATGGCGGACGTGAAATAAGGTGACGAAGGGCGGCCCCAATGCAGCTGGGGAAAAAAAGGACGGGGAATAAAGTAGTAATTAATGGCAAGGGCAAGTTGTCAAGAGGTTCGTGGACACTGGAAGTGTGTGGTGGGTAGTTCTGCCCGGAGCCCTTTCCTTCGTCCCTTTCTCTTTCTGCTTCTCCAGCGGCCCCTCTGCTCACTGCTCGACGATCGCCCTGGATCTGTCGGATCGAGTGCCGAGGGTAGGCGCGGATTAATGGAGAGCGGCAAAGCTTTTCTCTCGTCTGTTAGTGTATTGTTTTCGCCCTTGTTCGACGGGGCCGCAAGCTTGGGTGGCCAGGGGTTGATGCGCTGAGGTGAAGACGGACTCGTATAGCTGGTTCGTCCTATTAATCAAGGCGCGGGGGATGGAGAATGGAGAATGGGGGCAGGGGCAAGGGGGCTCGGGAGCGAACGGTGAGATATGGGGAAAATTGGAGAGAGGAGAAGGAAGGGGAACCAGAACTCGTGCGAGTCAACGGGATGCTCCTCAGACCGGATGTTCATAAATAGTGCGTCGAGGCAAAAGAGGCAGACGTCGAGGCGGCGAGAAGGTGGTAAAATGGGCAAATGGGGGCATACGATCTGGCGATTTCCTCCAACAAAGTATGCCTCCTTCCCCCCCAGAAACTCCAAAAACGGTCCAAGGCCAAGGTCAAGGTCAAGGTCAAATCCATGTCATACTGGCGTACCGAGAGGGTTGCCAGAGACGGCCTTCCCAATGCTGACAAGCCCGCCGCCATCACACACATCGTGACCATGAGACCCCGGAAGGCTAAGTGGTGCTAGAGGCAGAAAGGTGGAGAATGTTGCGGGGTTACAGCAGCGATTCTGGTGCGGAGATGGTCGGTCGGCGTGCCTGCCGCTCTGTGCCGCCTGTCCTGTGTGCGCCAGGCTGGTTTGAATGGCGGTACTGGTGTTCTGCGGAAACGTGTGTGTGTCACCGTGAAGCCCCCCCTGCAATGCCTCCGCGGCATGACCTCCTCCTGCCTGGGCCCTCAGGTGCCTTGATGTACAATGTTGGTACGGTGCATTTATTGGAGTAAAGGGGACCAAACAGGCATGGAAGGTGCCTGTTAAGGATTATTAGTCAATGTGTATCGGGTGAGGGGGATACCAGTCTGACCGAGCAGCTCTTGAGAGGTCTGTCTCTGTATGTCCACAAGGCACAAACAGCCCGTTCGGAGGTGGCTCCTGGTCATCGTGATTATGGTGTTCATGCCGAAAGCTTGACGCCCGCTGTAAGACAGACATGGAGCAACTAGAACAAGAATAGAAGACGAGGAGAAGAGTCCCTCGTATCGGGGAGCCAGAGCCTAAGCTAGGAGCGGTCTAGCTGATACCTCGGTCGCCGCATCTGCCACAACTGCTCCGGGCTGACGGAGGATTCTGAGGATCTGTACCGCTTTACTCAAGAGAACGGGTCAGAGACGGACACCATGCTTCCCCTCCTTCTTCGTTGATGTGAATGGCGGTTCCCCTGGTTTGCATCTTCCGCGAGTTAGTACTAGTTACAACTTGTATGCAGCAAAAACCAACAAGTGCTAGAGTGCATCGCGTAGCTGTGAGATGGACCCTGCAGCCAAAAGTTTATTTGTCAAATCCATTCGGGCGGGCGCTTGAAGGCTCTGGATTTGCCGGGTACAGCCCGGAATCGGAACCCAATGGCCTCGGGTGCCGCCCATGTCGAGGAGGGCCCCAGCTGGGTTGATTGATGGGTCGCCTCCATAGACGGTATTCAACGCGAGCCCACGGTGGGAGGTGGCATTGGTGGCTAGGTAGGCAGCCAATGTCAAGGAGGCTTGCTTCCCCGCATTCACGGCGGCTGCTGATCCGGCCAAGATGTGTCAAGGTAACATGTTTGTTTGGGTGCCTGGAAGGGAAAGCTCATGACCGTACGGCGGCGCATGATAGGTCATGAAATGACGGAGGCGTGATGGGAATGCGGGTTACGACGCTTAGGCGGTACCGGTATAAACCTTGCCCATGAGGGTTGTATCAGTGGCAAGGGGCAATCTAATAGATATTAGTAGTGTGTACTTTAATTTGGCGGCCGTTGATGCATGTGATTTCCATAAAAGCCACGAATTGGACTGCATTTTCGGAATCTACCTAGAGCAATCCTGTCCTCTTTTCCTGGTCCTGTCAGGAGCTCCAATTCAAGCACTCGCTGGCCGAGGTTCGGTTCTGCAACGATGAGCCAAAGGTCATGGAAATAAATGGCAGCAGAAAAAGAAGAATAAGCAAGGGAATCCGGGGAAGGATTCCCAAAACAGTGTGTTTGGCAGCTGATCAGCAGAGGTCCCCCACACCCACCCAGTCACGCACTGCCTCTCGGGCCAGGGGGGCGAGGGGGTTTCCTTGGGCGTGAAGGTCCAGGAAGTGTCGGGCAGCAGGATCCATACTGATGTTGTAAAGGGACAGACCATAATTATGATTTCCCCCGTACTGCGGTGAGGTCGACGTTTCTGTCGAGTCCAATGGGGATAAAGAAAAAGAAAAGAGGGGGGAAAAAGGCACTCCGGAGTGTTTTCTGCCTGAGGCGCAAAGTGAGGGAAGTACCTAGTGAGTTGATACCTACCTTAGGTACCTAGGTAGTTGCAGGCGCAAGTCCCGTCGGTTGCTCCTTCTTCTTTCGTCTTTGGCCACTGTAGGTGCGGTACACCGAGATCTAATGCGAAGAAGGAAAGAGCGAGAGCAACATACAACTTACCGTGACACACCAAGACCGCACCGCTACGCTACCGACACACACAACGCGTCATCAACGTCATTATCCGGTATCTACGGATACTTCCAGCAACACCCCAGAATCACTGTCGGATCCAGGCACGCATCACACGCCAGAACAACAACATTGACTGCAGTATTCTTCCCTTCTTAACAGCCATTCACCTCGCGGTCGGAAGGCCGGTACCAACCAGTTCATGTTTCAACCGACGACAAAAACTACTGCTCACACAGACAGTCGATCGGTTCGTCGGGTGCCGTCTGCCTTTTTCCATCTCATGTCCTGTCTTCATCCGAACCATAGGTCAACGCGACGACTGCCTGACTCGGCCTCCTCCACAGATTCTTCAACAACCAGCTGACGCAGGATGAAGACAAGGAGAAACAAAGGGTTTCCTTGGAGTGGCCGAGCTGTCGCGGGCGTCTTTTGCAAAGCCGGAGATGAGGCTTGGTCGCAGGGACGATTCGAGTCCGCCTCCAGCAACTCTCAATCAGCTAGCTCTCTACTCGGCATCACTTCCAGGTGGCCATCGACAGCCTGATGTCGCTGCCGAGAGCCTGTCTCATGATACATGAGACAAGTACCACGGTGGCTTTTACCTGGGCTCTACCAGTGTCGAGATAGGTACTTCTCAAGTCGTATGGCTCAGTGGCCGGGCCATGTCCGACTTCCAGCCCAGCTTCACGGTCCACACCGGTCGCGATTGGCCCCGATCGCCGACTTCCCGGCTCCGGAACTCGTTAACCATCCCTTTTCTCTCCAACTACCGCTGCAAGTGCGAGGCGGCTCATCATTCTTTTTTACCCAAAGGTTGACTGCCCCTTGCCGCCTGTTGGTGCAGACGCAATCAGTCTCGCCCGATACTGTTAGCTGCAGACGCCCTCATGTTGGCTCAGCGTTGCATTCTACTGGAATACACCCCAAAAAAACATCGTCGCCAAGAGCTTTGGGGGCTTCAAATCTGCGCCCATACAGCTTTTGTGTCCATTTTGCATTCAGCCATGGGCTACTTCCGCCGGCGAGCTGCTGCTTTGCATGATGCGTGCCCATACGCCGAGCTGACACCTTCTTTGGCCCTTGTCGTTGACTTGCAGCTGGCGCATCCTTCTCTTATTGGTGGCCTTGGAAGTCCTCGCCACGCCTTGTCCACTTTCGTGCCCAAGACAGCCATTGTCGTGCCGAATCACTGCGTCCTGTCGCCGGTCGTACCAGTCAGCAGCTGCGCATCAATTCGCTCCTCGATCCTGCCACCAACTGTGCCCGGCGCCCTCGGCAGTTATGGCAATAGTCACAGGTTCCAATTCACTATCCCAAAGAGAACCCCTCCCCCCTCCTGCCGGACCTCTATCTTTCCATCGTGTTTCTCCAGAAAGCTGGTGTTCCTACCATAGCTCACCCTCATCTGATTGGCAGAGCCTCATCGCTCTCCCACTCCTGGCATGGCAAAATCACCTCGACTGAGCGCTGACAGTCAGACACAAAGCCACTTTTCAAATCCTATGGTCCATCCTATGGCCCCAAAGATGCACCACCCATGGGGGCTGATGCGAGGCATGTCCTCCCAGTCACACATGTCCCTACTCGCTCGGTTGGGATCCGACCACCTCCCAGCAAACAGTCCATGATCGACATCTTCCTTCCCATACACGTCTGCAACCACCCGCTCTTGGGTCGATCATATGTGAAGGAATGAAGACAAGAGACCCGACCTTGACCGCAGCTTTGCGCGTCCCAGTCGAAGCTACGCTGCAAAGTTTCATGTCTGGGAATACAGGTCAAGTTACGTCACGCCCTCTTGGCCCTCGCTTCTCAGCCCTATTGCCGTGCCTCTCATCACCGATTGCAGCCTTATGAAGTTTAACTGTGTGTGGTGCGGCTGTGCTGTACAGCACCCATCGAGCTCTGTCCCCAAACATGCATGCAACTGAGCCATCTCGATCCCCTTTCCTCCCGCAGGCTCTAACGTAACTTACCCTCTTCATAACAAACGACACTGTATAAGGCGTTGATGTAAGAAAACACGGATTTGCAGATGCTTCTTACTTCGCTTTCAATTTGTACGGCGAGCAAACGACCACTGTTCTGCACGTTATACGCCCTTGGCGCTCGACGACCATCCGCTTGCTGGGCCGAAGGCCGTGGGATGATCGGCAAATTCCACACCTGATCCTGCGCGACGCTCCTGACTATCCAGTCAATAGTCACCACAATGAAGGGGCAAGCTTCTCGCTCGTTCTGTGCGCTCTACCTTGGGATGGGCTGGCTCGTAGGGAAAACAAGCGGAGCCGAATTCAAGAGACGAGACGGGGTACACCGAATAGAAAAGGCGCACGTCACGGTTTTGCAAAGCTTGAACCGGAGGGGCACAGTGACCTGTGCAACTGGATATGCCGCCTGCGCGTCAAGCCTCAGCGGAGGCTGTTGCCAGTCAGGCTACGCTTGCGCAACAGACTCGTGCTACGCAACAACAAGTGCGCCACAGACTTGCCTAGGGAAGATCGGATATTACGCGTGCGATGCAGTGATGGGAGGTGAGTCGACCGAATACACCTTTTGTCTCGATGAGTCTGCAACTGCTAACCTTTTCGGTTCAGGCGGGTGCTGTCCTGAAGGTTATAGATGCGAACGAGGAGGGAACTGCGTCGCGGCGTCTGGTGTCGCATACTCTCAGTCGTGCCCAGCAAGCTATTACTTGTGTCCTGCCAGTTTGAGCTACGGCTGCTGTCGCAACGGCCTTGGATGCGCCGTGAGCGCCTGTTATTCTACGGACCCATCGACGTACACAGTCACTACGACGATGACGACAACTAAGGACGCGACTGAAGTCATGACCACAACTGTGATAGCAACGACAGTCCTGACGCCCTCGAGACCCACGACGGCACCAACTGCCCAGCCGACTGTGGATATGCAAGACCCGGACCAAGTCGTCTTTAAATACTGCCCAAGCACGGTTCCAAAAGAGCAGCCTTTGCCAGGGAGCAACAGCGACAACGATGGCCTGACAACAGGCCACATCGCCGGAATCGTGGCCGGCGGCGTGGGCCTGCTCATCATCGTCCTGATCGCGGCTTGGATCATCATCCGCCACCTCAATAAGGTCGTCCAGGCGGTCGAAACCAGCAACAAGGGAGCATCCCCAGGTGCGCAGTTGCGGTTTTCCATATACCAGCACAAGCTCACGCCCTCAGAGGTGGAGGAATTGAGCGTGGACCCGCTCATGATGTCTCCCCGGCCATCACACCGGAGGCACGACTCCGATACCCCCACCGACTTCACGCCGTCGTATCGGGACATGCCAGGCTCCATCGGGGAGTACCAGCTCGTGCCGCAGGTGTCTTATTCGGACCGTCACGGCAGCTATGACTCGGCGCATACAGGGGGCTACTTTGACGTCCCCGACCGGAGCCAGCGTGTCAGCCAGGGGTCAAACGCGTGGATCGGGCTGCACCGCGGAAGCACGGATTCTCAAGGGACATACGCGCACCTGCGGCACTGGAGCAACGCCAGCGAGGTGAGTAGCGATCACGGTAGTGCAGATGCCCGGATGCCACCCCAGGAGCTCGACTCGACGCCATATATCCCGCAACTGGCGGCCACGCCATTGTCGGACCGTCGGACGCTGCGGCCGAGGCACGCCGTCGGTCAGCGAGTGGGCTGCCGGGAATGAGCCGACCGCCGGCCGTGCACCAGCGACGGAAGAGCAGCGAGGGCCGAAACGGCAGGGAGAGGAGCGACAGCCCGGCCGCCGCGGGGTTGAGCGTCGTGAACGAAGATACGGAGCTGATCGGGCATCATGGCCCGTGGGATCGGGCGACGGGTCAGACATCTGTCGGCAAGGAGGGTCCATTGTCCTGAACTGCCTCTTTGTTAATCGTGCTAGATGGAGATGAGCTGCATCCGTTAGGCCGAGGGTGTGTTCCCGAAAATGGGGGGCTCTCCGCCATTACTACGGTATCGTCGGGACACGCGTCATACCCCAAAGTCGAGAAAGTGGTCTTCGTTCGCCCCTCCCGAAGAATGAATGATAAGGATTAGAAGTGCCGGTTTGGTGGAAAACTCGGGGTTGACCAAAGAACGGCCAGGACTTGACACGGTCCGTGGCGGGACACACAATAAATGCGTATGGTATTACACTGCTTGGCCCGATGTGGTGCTTGCTTCTCGCCACGGAAAAATAGCTGAGAGCCGGACACATGTTTTTTGTTCAGGGTGTTTGACTTTTGGGGGGTTTCTTTTCTGCTCGGTATGCCTAAAAGACGTGATACCTTTCCTCCCCCCCTTTTTTGGCACTTCAGAAAGAGCGCCGTGACTTGTGTCTCGGGACTGCATGCATGTGGCTCTCTCTACCCGCAAGTGAGGCGATGAGTCCGGCTGACGATGGCAGCAATGTCCAGCTTTTGAGCCAAGTGGCTATTTGACGCGGCGGTCTAAGAGACGACGGCAGTGCCCTCAAGTACTGCAACATGACAACAATATTGGGAGTGGGTTTCACAGTCCTGGCCAGCAAGCCGCCGAACAACCAGAAAAGCGTCATCTCGGTCGTTCTGTGAGCGTCTCCCCGCTCGCACCATGCGGGGTATGGGGTAAACGCAGAGCTGCAGCCCTCATCCCCCTCCCAGTCTTACAAAGGCCAAGTCACCTCGCTGGACATCATCGCGAGGGCGAAGGGGGGGCGCAGGATGTTAAGCCAGCAGCCAAGAGGCGTAATGGGCCTGGTTCAGGCAATCTCTTTTTTTTTTTTTCAAAATTCATACGTTGTTCTTCTTCTGCAGTTCTTCCGCTGCTAAAAAAACCTTTATCCCGGGCATTCCATACGATCGAGTTCGAGAGGGGGTAAACCGGGCGCGTTTCCACGAGAGCTAGACATGTAGAAACTGGTGACGCTCGTTGGTGGGCGAACCAGGACCAGGGGTCCAAGAGGCCGTTTCCGTTGCGGATGGTTCGTCCCAATACTACCCAGGCGCGCCGACGGATAAGTTCGTGCCTGGCAAACAGCAGTCTTGGCTGACGATGGAAGAGGAGGAGGGGGGGGGCTCTATTTATCCGCGCTGCCATTGCTTTGCGGATCGGGGGACGGTCACGCTACGCGGTGCCTGGCTGTCGGGGGAAGGCCCCGTCATGACTTACCTACCATGCACTCCACACGGACGACAAGAACCTTTTTCTCTGTGGGGAAACGGGTGTGGAAGCCAGGAGGGAGAGAGAGGGAGGGTGATGCTGATTCTTGCAGATTCCAGGGTTCCCGGCTCCTCGGGAGCGACGGACGCAGTAGCGAGGGACGTGGAGAGCGCGCCTTTTCGGGACAGTTTGCTCCGTGGGTCAGATCCGGCCTTTGGAGAAGCGTAGCCTGGCCTGTGTCCCTCCCGGGCTCGTCCCTGCTGGGCCCGGGTGCGGGGGAGACGATGCATGGTTCGTCCGGTATGAGGCTGAGGGAAGGGTGGAAAGGAGGAGGGAGGGGAAGCATCTACCCATGTCCTAGGGCAAAGCTTGCGGGAACAGAGTTGGGCATCGGATTGCTTTGCGGAGATTTGTTGCTCGCGCAGAGAACCCCTCCCCCCTCCCCAAATGAGGGGAAGAAAGCTTGGATGGCCGCCGGGTAAAATGGTCTGGCCTAATTAGCGAGGGAGAAGAAGTCTCGTATGATCTTTACCCGTTGAAAGACGGATAGCTAGGCAAGACGTCTTGGCTTGGGGGGGATCAAGACGTTCCTCTCCCAGAGAACCTTGATTTTCAACGGTTTTGTGGATTGGATATCTCGGTAGGGCCTGTGAGACTGAACGCACCCGTGTCGACTCGGAATGCCGTATGCATCGGACAATGGTGGCCCGGGACCGGTATACATTGCCCCTTGAACCCCATGGGCCCGGCCATGAGGGAGAGAAGGATGCGTCAGAGTGGAGGGCAGTCAAGAGAAAGTGGCAGGACGGCGCGGGTATAATCCAGTGTGTGGTAGAGCCCATGGGTGACCCGTCTAAGCATCCCTCGCATTGGCAACCTTTCGAGATGCCGGTGTGTTGGGAAACGGGGATAAAGGTAAACTGAGAGCCCCTCGGCTTCGCGACAGGCTTGTCGTCCGCACGTCGCCCTCACCAAGAGCACGAGAAGGAGCGCTCTCCGGCTGTCTGGTGCGCTGCACCACGGGGTCAATGACCGACTGCTACGAAGAGTTGATTTTGGTCCGGCGGGCGACCGGAGACGGCGGGGGGGTGAGGCATTGTGGGTTCTGCTTCCAAGGCTGTAAACAGGGATCATGGGCTGATGGGGATTAGCCTTATTGATGGAGAGAGTGAGAGCTGACTGGGGGGAAAGAGGACGAGGCGAGGGCTCTCGGTGAAGGGTCGATATCCGATCTTTTGGAGATTGTCAACCCGAGCAGCAGAGGCGTCATTCAACTTGGAACATAAGATGATATATCCCGCCTGATGGGTTCTAATAGCCACGTGCCTCGCTAGAGGACCGGTGAGTTGACGGAGCAAGAGAGAAGCGGCCATTTTCTTTCCCTTGCCACGAGAAGGGAAAAAAAAAGAATATCTCGAATGTCTCGAGTGCGATCCCCGTCGGTGGAAATGAGCATCGTCCAGCAAAAAGGTGCCACCCGCCCGGCGGAGGGCCAACCGTTGGCGACTCACCAGCCAGGCCCTCCGATTCTGAGCTGCCTCTTTCGGCGAAGCGGCTCCTGGCATTGGGCGTGGCTCATCCTCCCGAGTAGGGGATCCCTGACCAGGTCGCCTATCGCGAAAGAGAGAGAGAGAGACCTGAGGCGTTGGTTGGCCTCTTGGTTGGGGTTTGCTTGGACGAACTTTGTGTGCCATACAGTCTCTTCAAGTCGGCCGCAAACGTCCCGGGCGACACGAGAGTTACACCGCGATACCAACTTCTAATCGTATCCTGGGCCGCCTAGCGTACCACTGCAGCACCGGGCAAGCTTGCGGGGTTGTGTTCGTGTCATGCAATGAGTCGGTCTCCGGGTTGCGACGCTGATGCTTCGGTAGGCCATTCAGCGCCGACAGCCGACCCAGAGAAGCGGCCCTTACATAGCAAGGTCGTAGTTGGGTAAGGATTTTCTTTTTGGCTTCGGGAGGGTTGTACACTACTAAGCAGATCTGTCTCCTGATTGACAATGATGGCCGCCCCTGGGCAAGCTGCCCCCTGGCCAGACAGAGAATCGGTTGATAGAACAGCTTGTCATGGCTGGGTGCTGAGGGCTTCTATGACGATGACGATAATGACAAACACGTCGGTGGACCTATCATTGCAAGAGGCCGAGCAAGCTGGCTAGCTGTTGAGGCGTTGGACGGATTGGGAAAGAAAAGAATCGACAAACGAGTCAATACCCTTTTGGTTATTGCCATCTGCATGAAAAGAAATAGAACCAAAGAGCAAAAGGAACGGAGCCGTCTGCACCAACCGAGGGGCCGCATCGGATCATCACCGACAGCATCATCGCCAATGCAGGTCGGCGGCGCGGCCATCAGGACTACGCATGCCCATTGGCAGATTCCCCCCCCTCCTCACTGACGATTCCTGGCCAATTCAGGCTTTTCTTCTCTCGTCCGTCCTGCATTTTGCCTGTTCCTTATTCCTCTCTTCGAGCCGTCAGAGACCGAGTTGCTCGTACGGAATCGATCCCTGCCACTCGTCCCGTATATCCTTGCCTGCATGTCGTTTCCCTTCCCTCCCCCCACTCCCCGCCGCTTCTCCTGATCTCGTTGTCCAAAGCCCGTGCCTTTCTCTGGATGAATAGGTACCGCGAGCGTGGCGCCGCGGCGGGTGAATTAGAGAAGTGAAGGGGCATCGCTTGAGAGGCTATCCCAGATCAAAAGACACGAGTGCATCGAGTTGCCGGCAGTCGGCTGCTCAGAGTTGGCAGGCAGAGCGCAGACTTCCTTAGCCTCGATTCCCCTCATCCCCGTCCAGCCACAGCCGGGGAAGAGATGAGGCGAGGTAGTAGAGCAGATCTTGCAGCTCATCTCCGGCCGTTCTATGTGTGTGTGTGTGTGTGTGTGCGTTTGTTCCCCAAGGGCGATGCCGTCTGGAAGGTCTCCTTGGACCGCCGGCTGTTCCGCAGTCCTAAGCCTTTCCGTATCGGCCTTGATCCCCGTCGTCTTCGTCCGGCCGCATCGCATCGCACGTTTTCTTCCAAAGACAGCAGCATCCCACCCCAATCGGCATCGGCAACTAGGAGCGCCCTTCCAGAGCATTGAGAGCACCACCTAGAATAGCCCAAGACAAAAGCCACATCTTATCGCCATTCACAAAACAGTGGCTGCATGGGAAACGCCATGGCGCGTCGTGCAGTGTTCAATGGTTTTCCAGCCTGTACTCGGCAATCTACAGGCCGTTTGCCCAGCTCTCTCTTCAGGCGCCCATTTCCCTTGCATCCAACCGGCTGTGGCTTCGCTAGACCGGGATTGCCTCATGCTTTGCATTTCGGCAAAAGAAAGAAACAGCATCGTCCTTCGGGGCCTCTCCTTTGAGGAACCCCCCCCGGCATCCGGCAGCCTGGGCTAGGTCGAATTGGACGAACCGCCATCATCACCAACCCCCAGGCGAGATAATGCCTAGCATAGGAAACCATACCATTCCATGGCTCCTTTTTTCTTTGCCCCAGTGGCAGGCAGACAAACCAAGAGTCAAGACATAGAGGAGGCGCACGCGTTCCCGACCCGTGCTGAAGTAAAATGCCATTGACAATTCACCTCGAGACCCAAGTGCTTGGCGAGCCAACCCTTCCTACGGGTTCGCTGCGCCGGCTGCGTGGCCCATGTTGGCATGTTCATGTTTCCGCTGTTCGTCCCCAGCTCACGTCCCCCGGCTCGCATACCCTCCCAACCTGCCTCATGCGGACGCTGCGCCCGCCGATAGGTGGGAATTGGATTGCAACCCCTCGGGGCGAAGATGGGCTGAATAGGTTGGATCGACTGTTGTAGCCTGTCATCCCTCCCCTCCCCCTCTCTTTCGCCCTCCCCCCCCCCCCTGTTTCTGTCTAGTGCTCAGGAACCAGGTGTTACCGTGCCGGGGAGCCTAGCAGGGACAGACTCCGGTATCCTGTCACTTTGCACCCGCGATGCTGCTCGTTGCTTCTTGGCCTTTGTCTTGCTCGACAAACCACCACCCTCCCCCCTGTCTGCTTGTCCCAATCGCTCAGTCGATGGCCCGCATCCTCGTCGCCTCTTTGGGACCTTGCCCAGAGGGGCGGGCGGGCGACCTCCACTACGCTTCTCGCTCTCTTCTCTGGTTGCTGCGGTTCGTATCGACCTGGTGCGGGCTGTACCAAACTTGCGTCCCTCGCCGTGTAAGTCCGTCTGCGAGGAGCATAGCCAACCTACCCGCTCCCCCCCCCCAGTTCCTCCCTCCCGCTCAGAATCCACCATCATGGCGAGTCCTATCTCCCCGGCTTGCAATTATATATCACGGTGCCGTCGCCTCCATGTGGCCGTTTCTCTCCCCTTCTTTTCCCCTTCCCTCCCATCCACCGACTTCCTATCAGATCCTTCCAATCAACCCCATCCATCTCTTAGGACCTCAGTCGATCGTCTCTCCCAGAAAGAAAGACCCTTCGCTCCCCAATCCGTCAAGATGAAGGCCGCCGTCATCCTCTCCCTCGTCAGCTTCGCTCTCGCCTCCGTCGTCGAGAAGCGTGATTGCTCCGGCAACAACTGCAACCGTCAGGTCACCGGTACCCGCGAGGGTCTCCTGCCCATCAGCTCCCGCAAGGCCGACTGCACGTCCTTCATGCAGGCCACCGTCACCCCCTCCCCCACGTATGTCACCCGGGAAGAAGAATCCAACAACACTAGGCTTGCCGGGCATCGTGACTGACTGATCAAACCTCTCTAGTACCGTCACCGTCACCGTCACCGCCCCTGCCCGCATTCGCCGCAACGGCGATATCGCCAACCGCCAGGTCACCGAGCTCCCCACCGTCATCCCGGCCTACGCCTCTTCTTGCGACGACGCCGCCGAGTACTCCTCCGCCTGCTCTTGCTGGGGCATCACCGCCGTCACCAGCACTGCTCCCCGCCCCACCGTCACCGTCACCACCACCGCCGACTACTGCGAAGGTAGGATTCTCACCACTGTCATGGTGCGCGCGACGAACAGCATGCTAACGTGTAATGCGTAGACTTGTAAGAGCCTTGCCAGACGTAGGGATGAGAGGGTTGAAAGGACAAGAAGGGCCTGTTCGTCTTCTTTTCGAGGCCCGCTGCTAGGCTGGGGGGAGGGGATCGGGGCAATGCTGGAGCCGGATGAGCTTGGATGGGAAGCACAGTCGTCCTCGCCGCCCCCGCTCCCCTTTCGGGTCATTGTGAGGTCCGCTTGAATCCGAATTCAATGGAATTGATCAGTCACTCTAGTGGCCTTGCATTGCCTTCTCCTTTGCCCCATCCAACGCAGCTGCTTCAAGAGCTCAGACAGGATAAAACCTGGGGTTACGCGTTATTCACAAAGGAAAATGTTCATGACCGCCTTGTATGGGAGACATGACTGCATTTAGTCAAGTCGCTGTTTATGATATTCACATGCAGATGTAATAATTAAGACTAATTTTTACCCACCGTCTTTCGAATCCGCAGTGGCATATTCGAGTATTGCCCCCAGGCCGGTTCTTGTGTTTTATACTCTAGTCGGTCATCAGTACATGTATGTTGAGTTGATGTAACAAACGACCTGGGAAACGCCCGGTTCGGCGTTTGTTTGAGGTCGCTATCGAACGCTGTAGATATCTTGGGGCTTCGAACTTTACAGGCTGAGACGAAACAGAGACTTCCAAGGTGCCTCTGCGTGGGACCAGGCGCTGTGCGTCCCAGTCGTTATGTCTCATATATGTCGCATCGACAAAGTCTCACATCGCGTGAGATGCAATCAACGACGAATTCACATTCCAATGCCACGAGCAGAATCATATAGATGGCAGGACAATGCCCAGGATGAAACCCCAGAGACGCGCATGTCCGACGCTGACCTTGCCCGAGGCCGTCAAGCCGCCAGGTCGTTGGAAAGCCCGCAGATTGCGTGATTCCGCCCCTCCCGTCCCGGATGCCTCGCCGGACGGGTGTTCCCCCGCGGAGCTGGGACTTGCAACTGTCGATCTTTTCCCATCATCCGAACTCTGTTTCGCTGGTAGACCGTTACCCACACAAACGGTTCCCGCCTCCGCATGGAGAAACCCAGCATTCCCCAGAAAATGTTTTGAGACGTGCAGCGGTGGGTGGCCCGCTCCGATCGCGTTGCCTGCGTGCCACGGAAAGAGGGTCATCCCTTGAGACAGCCACTGGCCGACGTTCAGCTGATCGGTCTTACACCCTGGCCGGCTTATACGCGGAGGGCCATTGGGAGAAAAGGGAATCATTTGCTGTGCTACACTGAATGGCTTTTTGCGACGCCTGTAATGAATATCATGTCTACCCGCGAACCTGGCAGACACGCAGACAACTCAGTCCTGGGCCCGAGTATGACAGCTTGTTTCCTAGATCCACAGCAGAGAGGCTTTTAATCATCGGCAGCATGCTTCGTACAATCAAAGACGTTGCTCTTGCTTTTTTTAGGCCGAAACTCGACGCCCTCTTCTTCGGCCGCCACCTCCCTTGGTCCCTTCGCTGGCGCCTCCTGGCCCTTCAACCTGTGGTCTTCCTTGCAAACTCCCTCGTCTTAGTCCCGAAACTCTTCCGACGCCCCTATACCGTCATCCACATACCCATTAGCTCTGGTCGCTCCCTTCGCGCGCTCCTGTTCAAGGGACCCGGCGAAGGGACTGGTCGAGGCGGTCTGCGGCCCTTACATGTCGACTGCCACGCGGGCGGCTTCGTGGGGGGCATCCCGGAGGCGAGCGCTCCGTTCTGCTCGCTCGTCGCGGCGGAAACGGGAGCGATCGTCGTCAGCCTGAGCTACCGCCTCGCGCACGTACACCCCTTACCGGCCGCCATCGACGACGTCGACGCAGCGCTCGCGTGGCTGCGTCGGCATGCCGCGGGTGAGCTCGGCGCGGACCCGACGTTGATGACCGTATCGGGCGCCTCGGCCGGAGGCAACCTGGCTCTGGCGGCGGGCCAGGCGATACCCTCTGAAGAATCTGCCATCCGCGCCGCGGTGACCTTTTACGCCGCCATCGACCTCCGTCCCAGGCCGGAGGATAAACCTCGCCCGGCGAATTTTCCCAAGACAGATCCGATGTCGTTCATGCAGCCGCTGTACGATTCGTACGCGGCGCCTGCAAAGGCCAAGGACTTGGATAATCCGAGGATGAGCCCGTTCTTGGCCAGAGAGGAGACGTTGCCCGAGAGGATGGTGCTCGTGGTCGCCGGCATCGATGTCCTCGTTCAAGAACAGTTGACATTCGTGGCGCGTGTCAAGAAAGAGCGTGAAGAGAAGGGTAAGCCAGAGGGCAGCGTAGAGGCTGTTTATTTTGAGGAGGCATTTCATGGATGGTTAGAAGGTGAGTCTTCCCAGAGAGCTACATATGTTTGCGGGAATGAGCGACTGACTTGGTAAAAGCTCCCAACGGTGTGATACCCGTGGAAAAGAAAATGATTATGTGGGATAAAGGTCTAGAGATTATCAAGCAAACCCATACGCAATACGGTTATAGGTGGAAGAAGACATGTTGATGGAGACTGTCCCAACGCTTATTGTGTTTGATTTTTTTCATTATATAGCTGCCTCCATATTAGATAAGGGGGAGCAAGTAGTAGGACTATTCTGTGGCCTATAATTTAGTTCCTTGCCGAAAACTTGTCATCGTCTATATGGCCTTGCTGGCTCAGATTTGCCTCTCTTATCCATGGCTGTCTTCTTTACCAAAGTATTTATTCAATTCTCCTAGAAGACCTATGGGAATGCTTGAAAGGTTTTTAGCCCTCCTGATAAGTCTTTGTATGCTGTGGACTATACTCCCTAGAGGTAGGCGTGCTTCTTGAAGCGTTGGAGACAAATGCGTTTGGAAGGTTGCATTTGGGGCGTATCTATAACTTGGTCGCTTTTTTATTGGAATTATTCCTAGGGTACCCTTTTGCTTAATTTATGCTTTGGTGGCTACTCAACAAGATGTAATGAATGATCTAATGATTAATTACCTAGGTCCGGGAGATTATTGATTCGTTACGCTCAGCGCCCGTTCTCGGTGTGGTTCGGTCAAAGCCCGTGGGGCAGGCTGCGGCTGGATAAGGCGATAAGGATATCCCCAGATAACGATAAGACACCGATAAGACACCGATAAGGTGCAAAAAGTTCCATTTGAGATTTTTTGACGGGCAACGCCCCGCGGCGTCGCTCAGACACCATACATCCATACACACCCGACTCTATCCAAAACAGACAGCGACCATGGGAAAGCGCAAGGTCACTGCCCTTGAAAAGGTCGACGTAGACTTGTAAGCCTTGGTCCGATGCGCCGTGTGCGTCAATCGCTAATCTTCACAGCGCGAGCCTGCAGTACAAGATCCGCCGCGATCCCAAGTCGTACGAGGAGAACTTCCTCCAACAATGGGGCCAGTATGAGAGTCAGCGCGAGGTCTTTCTCGGCTCGCCGACGACCGCGACGAGAGAATACACCGAGTCCTTTCACAACCTCGTCGACCTTCTCGCCCACACCGTCGACCTGTACCCGAAACACGCCGTTGCCTTCCCCGACGACCTGAAGGCCATCCTGCTGCAGCACCACGAGGTCCTGCACCCCGAGCTGCGCGAGAAGATTGTCGGAAGTCTGGCCCTTCTCCGCAAGAAGGAGGTCATTGACTCGACGAGCTTCCTGACCACCCTGTTCCCCATCCTCGTCTCCTCGCCAAGCAAGACCCTCCGTACCCTCCTCTTCCAGAAGATCCTCACCGAGATGCGCAATGCGAACGCCAAAGCCACAAACCACCCCCTCAACCGTACCATCCAGACTGTCCTCTACAACCTCATAACAGCCGACCGCGCCTCGCCGAAGGGCATCTGGGCCGTTAAGCTCACACGCGAGCTGTGGAAGCGTCAGATCTGGACCGATGCCAAGACCGTGGACGTCATGAAGGAGGCGGCCCTTTCCGACAACGAAAAAGTTGTCATCGGTGCCGTGCGCTTCTTCCTCGGCGGCGACAAGGAGCGCGAGGAGCTGGAGGACGACAGCAGTGATGAGGAGACGATTGATCTGATGAAGATGAAGCACCAGATCGGCATCAACAAGAAGTCCAAGAAGCAGGCCAACGCCTACAAGAAGGCTGTTGCCAAGATTCACAAGCAGGAGCGCGGCAAGGCCAAGCCTCACCCGCTCAACTTCTCTGCCTTCCATCTCTTGCACGACCCGCAGGGCTTCGCCGATGCCGTTTTCCAGAAGCATTTGCAAAACACAAAGACCAAGATGGCCCATGAGAACAAACTCCTGGTCCTACAGCTGGTGACGAGATTGGTCGGTCTCCATAAGCTGACCATTATCAGCCTCTACTCGTGGTTCATCAAGTTCCTCACGCCTCGTCAAGAGTCCGTCACCTCTTACCTGGCATCGCTCGCCCAGGGAACGCATAACCTGGTCCCCCCGGACGCCGTCGAGCCTCTCATTCAGAAGATCGCCAACGAGTTTGTGTCAGAAGCCGCCGCCGCCGAGGTTGCCGCCGCCGGTCTCAACGCCATCCGCGAAATCTGCGCGAGACAGCCCCTAGCCATGACCGACACGCTACTGCAGGATCTCGTCCAGTACCGAAAGAGCAAAGACAAGGGAACCATGATGGCCGCCAAGGGTCTTTTGTCGTTGTACAGAGAGGTCGGCGCGGACATGCTGATGAAGAAGGACAGGGGCAAGGAGGCGTCCATGGGCTTGAGGAGCGGCGAGATGAAGACGAGGAGATTCGGCGAGGAAGAGGTCGGAGGTATCGAGGGCATCGAACTGCTGGCCAAGTGGAAGGAGGAGCAGCGCGAGCTGAAGCGGGCCGCCAAGGGTCTTCCCGAAGACGGCTCCGACAAGGAAGACGAGGAGGACGGCTACAAGTCTGAAGACTGGGAAGTGGACTCTGACGACAGCGACGACTCGGGTGGATGGATCAACGTCAGCCACTCGGAAGACGAAGACGACGACGAGCCGGCGCCCAAGAAGCGCAGGACAGGGGAGGACGGGTCCGACTCGGAGGAGGAGGACGACGAAGAGGACAGCGCTGCCGAGATTGAGAGGATACAAAAGCTGGCCACGACTACCATCCTCACGCCGGCCGACCTCCAGAAGCTCCAGGAGCTGCGCATGGAAGCCAGCCTGAACAAGACGCTGGGCAACCGCTCCTCTAAGCGCCAAAAGGAGGTCGAGAAGGCCCTGGCGCGGCACGCCGACGACGGCCTCACCGCCGAGCAGATCGAGGCGCCGGCCAGGCTGCGCAAGACGACCAAGGAGGAGAGGGTCGCGATGGCCAAGGAGGGCAAGCCGGGGCGCGATGAGCACAAGTCGACGCAGGCCATCCGCCGGTCCAAGAAGGACGCCGAGGGCAAGAGCACGACGAACAAGGAGAAGGCGCGCCAGAAGAACTTCTTGATGACGCTGAACAAGGCCAAGCACAAGAACAAGAGGAGTCTGGTGCAGACGCGCAAGGTGCTGCAGGGTCACATTGATAGGAGCAAGCGTGGTGGAAGACGCGCCAACGGAATGTAGAGAGGGGTGTTGTCGTCGATACCGGTCATTTCACGCCTAGTCCATTGCCAGGCGCACCGGCGTACATGCTTAAAGATGGCTGCGACTCTGAGCATGATTTTTTTAAAAAAGCAAATTTGTTTCCAAGCAGAGCGAGCGCACGATTGACTGAACCGCCCACTATACAAAGACTCGGCAACACTGATTAGGACGTGCCTTGACTTCCTTGCGAGCCTCGATGGCTGCTGAGATCAGGGACTTCTTACGGAACGATTTTAAGACGATATTGCCATTGGCAAACTCTGAGGATATTCGGAAAAGGTGAAGGGCTCGCCGCAAGGATGCGCAGCGAAGAAGGCTACAAACCTACAGCAACGCCTGAACTCGGCGGAACCACCTCGTCCATTCTTCAAGGTCAAGCACCGTTCTCGTCTAGTCATTTCTGCAGCAAAAGAGCCCGTTCATGCTCCAAGAGGTGTTCATCGGGCCCTAAAAGTGAAAGAAAAGAAGAAAAAAACCACTAAATCCCTCTGTGTGCAGCCGGCCCTGTAGACGCACCGTACTTACGGCAGTAATAGCAAAACACACCTTCAGGCGCGCCGACGTAATGATAACCGCAGGAGCTACACACCTTGGCAACGGTCATTGCCGTGGCGCCCAGGCCGCGAGTGCTCCCAACTTCGCAGTCGCCGCAGTGGGATTGGCCCTCGAGGGCGTAATCGTCCTCGCAAATGACGCACTTGTCGCGCGTACGGTCACCGAACCGGGCTACGCAGTCCGGGCACTTCCTCTGGCCGGGGGGGACCGGCGTCTTGAAGCAGCCGTCGCACATGTGCCGATGCTCGTCTGGAGGCTGCTGCTGCCGCCCGCGTTCCGCCGGCCGTTGCGTCTGTTTTCTCTTCCCCCCTTGTTCGGCGTTGGCAGCGGCCTGTTCTTCGCCTTCGTCCGGGCCAAAGGCGATGAGGATGCAGATGCACTCCACGCAGCGTCTTCGGCCGGGCGCCAGGGGCGTATGCGGTCTCTCGCACCGCAGGCACCTGAATTGCTGGGGGCGCTTGGGCAGAGGGCCGAGTCCGTTGAGGAGCCGGCCCCTCAAGTCCACCACTTGGTCGCCGCTGCGCTCCGGCGCGAGGGAGGCGACGCGCTGGCTGAGGTCTACGAGCGCCTGCGCGGCAGTGCCTCGGAGGACTTCCCGTCTGATGTTGGACTGGCGGCAGTTCCCGCAGACGGGGTAGGTGGGCTCGCCTTCCACGATGGGACCCGGGCCCAGGGGGACGTCTTTGCATTGGGGGCATACTCTGACCGCTTTCACGCTGCTCTGTGGGCCGGCGGCCGGGTGCGGGCCGGAAGGAAGGGAGCTTGGAGGCTGGAGAGCAGGGACTTGGCGCGACGGAGACGGCCTCGGGGGTCTGGCGTCTTTGGTTTCCTGCCTCTGCCGGGCACGTCTGGGAGGCGACACTCTGCGGAGGAATTCTGGGACCGGCATCTGGTGATAGCCGGCCCCTGTGGGCATGTACCGACCTCGGCGGTAAAGGGATACCGGGTCGGATACACCGGGCGGCGTTTCGGCGCGAGGGGCACGGTCTGGCTCTCGCTGCTCGACGCTGTTTACTGGAGTCTCACCACCGAGTCCAGCAGCTTGGAGGAGGATTTGCATGTTGGTGTGACTCTGAGCCAGCTCGAGTCGCGGTCTTTTGGAGCGTCCACCGAGATCATCGCCCGATCTCTTGCCCGTGCCTTTGGAGTCAGCCATGGTACATACGGCTTTTGCCTTTAAGTAGGGTGGTTAGAAGGATAGGGGCTGGGATCGGTGATACTTGGGCGAGGACTCGAGTTGCCAAGCTCGAGACGACTTGGAATGGAGGTAGGTTGCGACGTGTAATCCTTGAAGTTGTTGTTCTGCAGTAAGACTGAGAGCCACCTTACGAATTCTCTTATATACGTCGTTTAAAACTTGAATTGGTAGTCGACAGTTGTTCACTTGTTCTAAATGCAGACAAGGCGTAGTGTTACTTGTTTAGGTGAATTGATGGCCGCGGACAAAGGTGTTGTCCCTGGAAGCATTGTTGAATTTCTAAACTAAGCCTTCTTCTTCCAGGCTCTTCCACAAAGACAGTCAGGCTGTCTGAGGTAGACTGGACATTGCAGTACTGCAAATGATGAATGTCCCCTTTCTGGCAATCTTGATCGTGTGGGGTTTCATGAAGACTGAAGTTGAGCCGTCAGCGTCTGAATGCAACTTTTGGGTATTGCCGTGTTCCCAGAAGATAGACCTCTAGGTACCGATAACCCAGACGAATCATTGTATCCAGATCACTTGTATGCCATTACCCATCCAAGGGCGAGACTTGGAGAACTTGCGACGTCCCTGACAGTGAATGCATCTTGTCAGTAGCCGCCGACGTGGTAGTAGATCTAGGCCTATCCCGGTCGCAAGAAGCCATTTACGAAGCAGACTAGAATATACAACCTAGCTCCAGCTAGACGAAGGAAACCAAAGAAAGCCAGTGAGGTACCCATAGCTTACATGTAACAAACAATTAAAGTTAGGATTCGCAATGGTCAACCCGCTCAGTGCCCATACTAAAAATAGATTTGGAGAATGGATCCGAGCGCAGGACACGTCAGATTCTTGTTACGTTGTCCGACAAATTCCACCCAATAAAAAGGATTAAACACCCTGATTCGCCCAGATCGTCTAGTTGGTTAGGATGATACGTTGTGGTTCTTCTATACAGCGATCCGTGTTGACGGCGGTTCGAATCCGCCTCTGGGCATCTTTATTTTTGTCGTGGTCATCACTGTATGCGAGTGATGGCTGCTGGACTTACTTCCAGAACTTACCTATCTACAACGTATTTACTTACTAATCCGCACATGGGTCCACCGACATCTTTTGCCCAATCTCTCTCTCTCTGTCCGTTTAGTCGACGGTGAGGAATTGACTAACCTGGCAACGATTGGGGGTCGAGGTTACCAAGCGGTCGGAATCTGACCAGGGAGCCATCTCAGTGCGACATCAGTTAAGAGGCATGTGATGCAAGCTCGGATTGAATACCTGACCTGATATGCGTAGAGTGACAAATGCTCCCTTACTAAAGGCAAAGGACCAGCAACTTATGCACACAACATTCATCAAACCCTTGAAGAGTGATAAGGTTGGTTAGTTTAGTCAATTCTTCTTTCTAATGTCCTAGTGCTGGCAAATGACCTCATTTCGCCGGGCCACTCGACTTTCTCTATTTATCGTCAGCTTAGCTTTTTCAAGCTCACAACCAGGAGACCGCGAAGGCGTGCTCAATTGTGATTTGTGACCTGCCGCCGTTGACTAGATATTCATTCCCATGTGAAAGGCCCAGAGGTTGGGTGGTAGCAGCAGCCTTGCGGATGTACGAATCACTAATGCAGAGTATGTCATCTTGCTTCAGTTGCGACAACGTATAATGCAAGCCTTCCATTGAATCCGGGCGTAATGACGTTATTTCGTTGATTGCATCGTATTAATAGATCTACTAGTGTATGCCGCCACCTAAAACACTCGTCAGGACTCGTCAATCGTTGGGCGGGATGATAACCAGTTGTTGGATCGACTTTTGGGGGGGACTGTGGACGTGCAGGCTAGACCGCTTCTACCAAGCCGCGTCAGATACGAACAAGGCGGTGATCGGCGTCACAGCGAACACTGTTCTTCTTAGTCTCTCATCGACCAAAGTGGTAAATTGAAGTTCAACAGACCTACTGCGTCTGATTGCACAGATTCATGCTGGTCCAGCCGGCCCGACAGTCCCACCCACAGGGTAGACGCACATGGTGAGTCGCGAATGGATGCAGCCGCTAATGAAGCGGCCACCTGAGTGAAAAGCCCTTCCGAAGATTGTCGACAGCCTGCATGGCACAGGCTCCAAGAGTCGGGCTTTTTTTTTTTTTTTTTTGCTCTTATCCGATGACGCGAGGATCTCCAAAACTTCACGCTTGATTGGCACCACATAGATAGGAATACTGATTCCCTTAGGCAGGATCAATCCAGGCGACTCACATAAGTTTTGACGAGCCTGATCATGGTCGAGTAAGACACTTGGACGTGTCAACCTTCATACAACGAGGTGAGAACCAGCACCAATCAATACCAGGCATCGTCCACGTTATCGCGTTAGTTCTCATCTGTGCTTCGGCTTCCCTTCCCGATCTGGGCCACCTCCTCAGCCTCATCGCCCGGAATCAGTCATGTTTGCTCCCACCCAGCCAGAGATATTAAACAAAAACGTTGGTTGGTCCTGGCACATGGTTCTAAGCGCCGACGGAGACTTTCTGTGGGCGATGGGAGCCGATGGCACGTCACCACGGCCAAGGCAACACTGAAGAAATGCCAAATCCAGCCGGGTAAATAACTCTTCGATGGGAGGATGTATACAAGTAACACCTGATATCTGGAACCCCTTGCCGCTTTTTTTCTTGCAAGCTTTCTCGTCTTTCTACTTTTGCTACGATTATGTCCCGCAGCGAATCCTCTGTCTGCTCTATTTCATTGACAGTCAAGACCCCTTCTCGATAATGGAGACAGACACTAGAACCACAACTGGCAGCGACGTCGAGCATGGCAGTACTCTTGCGTGCAGTGTCCTTCCGGAGACCAAGGAGAGCGGCAACGCTGTAGAACAGAAGAGTCACCCAAGAGACGGTTGGGCGTCATGGAGATGGCCCTGTGTCCAAACAGCTTTCATTCTAGGCGGCATGATTCTCGGTATGTTATCAACGAGTCGGAGCGAGTCGGAATCCCGTCGTTCCAGTCCAAACAACTCCCCCAAATCCAGTAGACTAACATACCAATGTCAACCCATAGGCTACGACGTCAGTAACATCGCAAACATCCAGCCTCCCATATACCGAGCATTCGGAAATGTGCATCTCCTACCATGGGTCGCCACGGGTTACACCGCGACCCAAGTTTGCTTGGTTCCGCTTGTGCACAAACTGGCATTTCTTGGCAACGTCAAGTTGCAGATGGTTGCCTACACCATCATCTTCATCATCGGGGCCGCCGTGTCGGGTTCGGCTACAAGCATCAACTCGGTCATCGTCGGTCGTGCCGTTGCGGGCATCGGAGGGGCCGGGATTTACCAGCTGTAAGTGCGCAGGCGCGAGCTGCCCTCGTCGACATGTTTGCGCTGTTGGACTAACACCCCCCTCCTCACCAGTGCTCTTCTCGTTAATACCCTTTTTTCCACACCCGTGGAGGTGCCTCGCCTCCAAGGTCTGATGGCAGTAGCATGGGCCATTGGGCTCACGTTGGGTCCTGTCATTGGAGGGGCTTTTGCCGAAAATGAGAGCGCTACCTGGAGATGGGTATGTGGCACCTCGTAGACTCGCGGCTGGTGTTTGCGGTGTTGCTAACTCGAAGCCAGGCTATGTACCTGGATCTGCCGATTCTCACCACCATTGGGGCCATCATGTTTGTCGCATTGCCTCCCATACATGTCGCACCAAACATCTCCGTTTCTGCTGGGATCCTCGCTATCGACTGGACCGGTGTGCTTTTACACACGACTGGCTTCATTCTCTTATGCTGTGCCCTCATCTTCAGTGGTTCCACGTGGGACTGGTCTTCACACTCCGCAATTGTGGCCTGGGTGTTTGTCGTTGTCATCTATGCCTCTTACTGCTTGCAACAATATTTCTGTCTTTTCACCACCAAGGAAAACCGGAACATTCCAGCAGACCTGCTCAAGAACAGGACAATCTCGTTGATCTGCCTGGGAACCTTCGCGGCTGGGAGTTGCTATGGCATCGCTTTGTATTACACCCCCTTATTCTTCGCCTTTACAAAGGGAGCGGAGCCAGTACGAGCCGCCGTACGAATCCTCCCCTTCATCTTTACTTTCATCGTATTCACAATTGTCATGGCTGGTCTTATACCTGTCATCGGCAGGTACGCCCCGTTCTACGTCATTGGTGGTGCTTTGGCAATGATTGGAGGAGGGCTCCAGTCACAGCTTACTGCCCAGAGTTCGGAAGGCCGGATCATGGGAGTCAGCACTCACATCGGCGCTGGAGCCGGGTGCATGTGGCAGACTGGTGTTGCCATCCTGACGCAAAGCGTGCCTGCTAACCGACGCCTCGATGCCACTGCCCTCTTCATCATGGTGCAGCTCGGTGGCGTTTCGACCGCAATCGCCTTGGCAGGCTGCGTCTTCCATAATGTTGGGTACAGCCGCCTCAACGCTTCGCTTTCCGGGCTGGGCTATAGTGAACATGACATCCATGAAGCTCTGGCTGGTCAAGGTTCCAGGATTTGGGCCGCTGCAGACCGGCGAGTGGCTGCGCAGGCGGTGGAAGACGTTGCAAGCGTGATTGCAAACATACAGTTCATCATTGTGGCCGCAGGGGCTTTGGCATTCCTGAGCGGCTGCTTTATGAAATGGGAGAAGCTGGACTTTGGAAGAGCCAAGTCAGCCAAGTCAGCCAGGTGAGTTGTCGATTGTTCAAAGATTAAAGAAGAGAGCTGGTAATGCGTCGGGACTCCAGCCAGGGTCTTTCTGTAAAAGGGTATCGCGAAAACGAGATGGTCACAGATGCCAGGCAACAGTTGTTTGTTAACGATTTTATTAATGATTCCCAAACGCCGTCCAAATGGATTATAATGGTGTTGACCGACTGGGGAATTTCCCCCAAAATAGTGACTAAAATGAAAATCGAGGCAGCAGAATTGCTATCAAGCCATACCAGTACCCCAGAGTCATAAGAACTAATAAATCGAGGATAACGATATCAAGAGCTCAACAAATATGGTGTCTCAAAACTCAAGAGTCCCAAATAGCACCGTAGGCTGGGATGCCGCGGGTTTCAAGTCCGTACACCACCTTCTTCGTGATCTTTTCATTGGCAATAATAATGACGGCTTCAGCCTGAAAGCTCCTCACCATATTGTAGCCCATCTTGACCAAATCCGGGCGCCCCATGGTCTTGGTGTCATGTATCACCGCGCTAGGAATCTTGGCCTTGATGGTGTCGAGTAGCGGTTTGCCAAAGGTCTGCTCGGGTCTTGGAGTAGACCAGATCAACTGGGTTGGACAACTCTGGTCCTGGATATGCCCAAGCAGAGGTCCGATACCCGAGCCGGTAGCAATTACAACAACGCTATTGAAGCATGTGGCAATACGCATCACACCACAAGTTGGGATGCCGCGCACCCAGATGTGAGTGGGTGGCTTCTCAATGCAGTTCTTGGTCCAGTCCCCAGCATTCGAGACCACCAAGGAAAATCCTTTAGGGCGGTTATCCACCTTGCTTGGGGCCGGAATGGTGGCAAAGGAGTGCCATTCGAGGAGAGGTCGTCTGGAAAGTCTTACGAAGCTACCGTTGACCGGGACTGTATAGCCAAAGTGCAGTCTCACAGCGTGGCTGGAGAGAACTTCAGCCTCAACGGGGACTTTCCTGAGGAACATCCAAGAAGAGGCAATGCTCATGGTTGCCACAACAAGGATCCAAATACCGGGAGTACGGATACAAGCTGCACCAAGGGACTCGTTCGTCGTTCTTCCGTCGTTGGCGCCGAGTACAACCTGGACCCAAAAGAGACCAAGCATCGTCCAGCCAACGAAACGATGCGTCTTCTCGAAGAGGTTGTGATGCGTCTTCCGGAAGGAAGGCCAGGCGAGTCCGATGGTGATAGTGAAAAGACCGGTGAGCATCCAAGACACGACCTTTGAGGCCATGGACTGGTAGCCCCAAGCGGAGCACTCGGTGAGCTGACAGACCTCGTCGCTGATGTTGGTGGCCAGAAGCCAAGCCCCCGCAGAGACAGCCGCACCAGAGTGAACCCCGCCGACGTGGAAGATTCTCGCGCAGCGCTTTCGAACGGCAAGGGGCCAAGACTTGGGTACGTTGCAGGTGATTGTGTACAGGATATTGATGACGAAGTCCTGGCGCGCGAGGACGGCGACAAGGAGGTTGATCGCCGTGATGTTGCCGAGCCAGTTCCTCCGGAGTCCGGTAAAAATGAGCGCAACGATTGTGGCGATATTCAACAGGCCGACAATGGTGAACAGGCAGCGGTAGACAATGGCGATGCGGTACATGAAGCCGCGGTACGGCTGGGCCAGGTGCTTATCAGGGACGTCTCGGCTGAGATCGGGTTTCTCGTCCACCTCCGTGAAGCTTGAAGCGGAGGACTCGGCTTTGAGTTCACTGGGGGAGGAACTGTTCTGCGTAGAGAAAGAATCCTGGCAGCCGATCTCCCTGATGGCGATGCTCGTTACCTCCTTCTTGTCGGCACCAGTGACCAAGTCTTGCAGAGCACGCTTGTCTACCTTGCCATTCGAAGTCAGGGGCAGAGTGTCGAGGAAGTGAAACTTGGTAGGTATGGCGTAGTAAGGCTGTCGGACTCTGACATGGGCCTGGATGATGTCAAGATTGCAGTCGCGTGGCGTAACAAACCCGTGGATCTCGTTGTCGATGAAGAGTGCTGTGGCTTTTGAGACGGCGGGGCAACTGTTGATTGACGAAGTCACACCGTCGAGCTCAACCCGGAAGCCCTAAGCTGCCTTGTAAGAGACTTGATCAAAACGCACAATCAAGATGAGTTTACTGACTTTGATCTTGATCTGGTCATCGGCTCGCCCGAGAATGTCAATGGAGCCGTCATGTCTCCAACGACCGAGGTCCCCGGTATTGTACATCATGGAGCTACCGAAAATTGGTACGAAAGCATCAGGAATGCGGTCACGGAGACTCACCCATCATTGGCAAAAGGGTCCGGCCTGTACCGCTCGGCTGTCTTTTCTGGCAGAGAGACGTAGCCGCGAGAGATGCCACGTCCACCAGCCCACATGACCCCGACCTCACCGACCCCGAGAGACTTGCCATTGGGATCGAGGACGTAGACTGTGTTATTAGGAGTCGGCTTACCAATTGTCAAAGCCTCTCCTGGTTGGTGGAGATGCATGGTGTTGACGATGGTGGTCTCTGTTGGTCCGCAGCAGTTATAGTAGGTTGCATGTGTGGCCCACAGGTCTGCTAGTCTTGATAGAGAGTTAGGCCACATTCAACTTTGGGGTTCCACCTTCAGGCTTACCTCTGAGAACTGGCTTCGCCGGCGGTTGCGGCAACTTTGATGTTGGGGTATTCTCGAGGATCGTACTTTGCCAGAATGCTCGGGGTGCAGATCAGAACTTGGGCCTGATAGGTTGTCAACATGTGTGTTTCTCGACGCTCACAGGGTGTAATCCTTACCTCTCGCAGGCATGGTTCCCATTTCGAGCCTCGGAGAACGAGAGTCCCTCCGTTACAGAGACATCCCAGCATCTCCCACGCAGCTGCAGAGTAATCAGCGACGTTGATAAGGCGAATCCAAGTTCATATAGTTTCATACCCATGTCAAAGCTGATGTTCAAGACCTGGCCGACGCGTGTCCCAGTTGAGATGCCCAGATCGCCAGGCGAAAGACACACAAGGTTAGTCACATTTTGGTGGGTGACATCGACCCCCTTTGGAGTGCCAGTAGTTCCTGGGTGCACTATCAGCTAGTTTATTCGGCCGAGGTGATTGCTGACCGATGTCTCCGTTCTTACCAGACGTGTAGATAACGTAGCACCCGTGCTCCGGCTTGGCCAGGTCGTGGAATGGAAGGGCTCCCGAAGTCTCCGTGTCTCCCCCCAAGTCTTCGTCAATGACAATCTCCCCGCAGGGGGATCCGAGTTTCTCGAATCGATGCTTTGTCGACTTGAGACACAAAACGTGTTTACCGCCCGCTTGTTCGAGAACGAATCGCAGTGTAGAGTCAGGGACCACACCGCCGTCGAGTGGCACGTATTGGGCACCGCAAGAAAGAATGGCAATAATGCCAACCAGCATGTCAATACCTCGCTTGACAACAAGAGGGATGCGATCACCAGGCCGAACCCCAAGGCTGGTAAGCTTTCTGGACAGCTGGCTGGCCCGGCGGGCAAGATCGCCATATGTGATGACACGAACTGGCTGCGCTGATAGGTCACGGGCCGCAGTGACGTCTCGATGACTCTCTGTATGATGATAAAAGGCCGCCGTGACGGTGGGAAACTTGGGTTTGATTCGTGCGCCTTGAGTAAACGAGGGAGGAACTGGCCCAACCAGAGCAAACGCCGAATTCTGAGGAGTTCGATTCTGCATATTTGTGAGACAGAAATAGAACAGAAAAGATTATGACAGGGGTGGGAGCCAAAAAAAAGAGCAGGCTATTCCAAATCCTAATAGATTGAAGGAGTTAATGCTCCTGAGATTCTCAGAGTCATCATTCTGCTTGCGAATCATAAAGCTTTAAATATCCGTCCAGACCTCCTTGGGCCGTGGCACTCAGCGTCCCCTCTACCATACCGGAAGGCTTTCTTCGACCTCTTTCCTTGATTAGACGCAGGAAGGAGAACATGTCAAATCACGCATGGCCGCCTTGAGTTGCATCACGAGCAAGTTTATCCACAAGGATGTTACGTGAGTCCTTCCGCATCCAGCATACATGAAGCTGCTCCACACATCTACGGTCCAGCAAGTATCTCAGACTGACACATGGAAATACTTGTTCCGTGTTCAGACGGTATTGCCAACATGCCTCCTTTCTCGATGTTATGCCCTTGTTGGGCTGCGGGTGAACCGGCCGCGATCTTCTCAAACAGGAAACTGGAGCAACAGAGCGGACAACGCCCTCACCGAGTTCACCAATAAACCGGGCAGAGAGGTCTGCAGCCCGCCGCATATTCCATCATAGGGACCGTGAAAGCCTGTTGCGCTTGATGCAATCACTCCGATTGGGTTGTATGTTGCCGTCATTCTTCACTCAAAGTCCACGAATGAACTCGAGCAAACACCCACGGGCCGGTCCTGCGGAGCAGCGCTCAACTCCCGGTGGTTGACAGAGGTCCGCTGTTACAACCGAGTACTTCGTCTGCCGAGTTTTGGGTGCGCGATCAGGCCACCAGGATACCAGCCCGCGAACCTGCGAACGACGCAGCGCACCGTTACATTGTCTTCTGGCTACCGGCATGTGTCACTGATCGGCAAGACGAACGTGGCCTGGGGCTTAACCTTCTTCACCTCGATGGGGAGGACGGAAGCGCCTCGGAGGGTTGGTCCTCCAGGCTTCAGGGGTGAATCCTTGGAATGACAACACCAGCGCAACCACGTACCGTCTAAACCGATGGCTTCCGGCCTGCAAGCTGCGCGTCGGTCACAGTTCCTACTTCTGAGCAGGCTAGGATGATGTGCCAAGTCCCAGTCTCGGTCAACACTCAGGAGAGCGGCCAGGTCGAGATGATTTCGCGAAGGCTGCAACGCAATTTATCCAATGTCGAAAAGTGGGTTTTAACTGGTGTGATTTCCAGCCCCCGCGACCCGTGGGCACTGCTGGCCCCCTGCCCTGGGCGAGAGCTCGACCTGTAGGTACCTAGCCCATGCCGGCCTCTAGTGCAATGCGTCAGAGCCTGGGCGACCGTGGGGGGGAGAACGGTTAAGATGCGGACAGCTCGATTCCGCTCGTATTACGACGTAGAGCTAACCCTTGTCAAAGACAGGTCTCGAACGCTGCAACCTCACGTCATCCGCCGAAACGAATCGACAACCTGTACGAAGGATCGCGAGGCGGACACGACGGGAAGCACATCATACAGCCTTCGAAAGGAGCGGAGGTCTTTATGCCTAAAGTCGGCCGTCACGTCCTCCGCGTGGAGGAAGAACATTGCAGCCACGGCTTGGCGAGAATCGCCTAATTTACACGGATGACAGATGCTGATGTAAAAACACCACACAGCTCCCTGTTCTCCCAGTCGTCCAAGCGAATCCTGCGAATCGGCTTCCCCCCCACCTCGAACGGGTGGCATCAAGTGGACGAAACAGGAGGCCGAGAAGTTGATCATTTCTGCACTTTACGCAACGAGTAATGTCCTCCGGGGCGCTGCCGCCGTCTGCATCGGAGCACTTCCCGAGGTGGGTCCCGGAGCCGGCGGAGCCGACGGAATCGATCAAAATTGAATCTTGGGGGTTAGGGATATGGGGATTGGTGGTACGGACAAGCGGAAAAGAAAGACATCAACGGCTTCGGCGTTGGCAGGAAACGACTCTCAAGGCCCGAAAAGCTTTTTCTAGGTGCTTGGCATGGCCAGACTCGGAGCTAGATCCTCCACCCGTGTCGATCGGAATGGCCCTTGATCACCAACATCGAGCAAGTACGGATCATCAACCTTCAAGCTCTGAGCTGCCTCGCCTGCAATTTTCTCACGACTTACCCAAGCCGATATGGTTGCAACGTCTCTCGGGCATAATTTATAGGAAGAGAAAGGATTCTGAAAGTCCAGCCTCATTTAATTGACCTATATTACGAGAGATCAGTAATGGAAACATCCTACCCCGACCGCGCTTGGTAGAAAGACCAGAAGCAGATAGGCTGCACTTGTAGTGTTTTGTTGTTTAGCTCTGAGCCCGAGATGCACATCCGTGTCTGCTGTGGCCTGTCGGAAGCTATTAGCTTGACCAGGAACATGATCAGCTCATGTTAAATGAGAGTGGATTTGTGCACTCTGACTTATATTCATAAATCTTTTCGTTGCAGCTGCTAGGAAGAAAAGAAACAGTCGAACAGAGGTCAAAGAAAACAAAGAGAGGGAAGAAAAACTAGGGACAAACGGGTTGGCCAACTTTGTGTGTACTTTCATCGCCCGTTTGCTCCGACGCACAAGATCGGAGGTGAAAGCCTATGGTTTACTCTCATGATACAAGCGGCAATTGTATTATTTCATTACAGATAGATCAACACAGCCCAGTCCAATTAAAGTAACACTAACCTCCGAAATAAGTTTCGCTCCTTCTTCTTCCATCCATCCCACTACATCGCAACACAACACAAGACTCGCCTCGGTCGAATATGAGATATCACGAGGCCGAATTCCCGAAGGGTTGCCTCCCCATTCTGCAACAAACAACCAACCAAGTCACCGACAATGCTCGTAGCGACTGCAGAAGAGCACCTCGCGATATGAAGATGTCTTCCCTTGATTCCGATTCCAGTAGCGGCAACGCCTTTACTTCTCAGCATCAATCTCAGATTCCCAATCTGAATCCGTCAGCGAGATCCTTCACCCCTACGGAATCGGCCCCTTCCCCGATGACTTTACCTGACTTCGGTATGTACATGCGTCTCTCTTTGTCAATATTGACCTTCGAAGTGTTCTCGTTTTCCCTGCGGGTTCGCATATTAGCTCCCGCACTCATGCGTCTGCCGCGTCGATCACTGACCGGGATATTATTTCCACATGATGCAATCCCGCTGTCTTGATTGCGATATGGCGCGCTAACCAATGAGTCGCAGGAGACTTGTCTTATCATCAAACCAAGGCTGTTGAAGCCGCCAATATCATCGCCCAAGGTACGCATTCAAACTTGCATTCAAACCTACCCCAGCATTCACTCTTACATCATTGACCTTTCGTCCTTCCTCTTACGGCCCGCATTTATGCAGGATACACATCCGAAATCCCTCCTTCTTATTACGGAATCCTGACCGTGATCTACCTAGTTCTCCCGCACTTGGGTTACCGATTCAATCGCGAGCGCACGTCTAAACAAGGTGACCAGGAAGTTCTTGCCGAACACGTCAGCCAGACCGAGCACACCACCCCAGAGTCCTCTTTTGGGCACCAAAATGTCCACTCGGCCGGTCTTCCGGCCGGGCTTGATGCACCCAAGACACCGCCGAACCGTCGCGTCAAGAATCGGAGAACAAGCCAGACGCCTGCTGCGCACACCTTTGACGATGACGACGAGTTCTATCCGGGAACCGACCCACAAGTCAAGAGAAACGCCCGCTGGGTGAAGTTCTAAACTGGGACTGTGCATAATACCCGCCAAAGATGTCATTCCGCCGTCCATACATGTGGTCGTTGGTCTGTCCACGTCTGCATGCTCATCATGGGTAGATGGAGGGGTGATGTCAGATTGAAGGCAAGGAAAAGGAACGACATAATGGGGGGTCAAGGTCCTGAGTGGGGAGGAGGGGCTGTAAGCTCATATGACGATACCCTGTGGTACGCTTGACTACCCAGTTGTCGATAACGAAGAAACACTGGCAAAATCTTTGCCTGCAATTGTTCATTGGCCTTCCCTTTCTAGTTCATTGTTATGTCCACATATGGAGGCACTCTCAATGGTTTCGGCGTTAGGAATGAGAGCCCCAATACTACAGACGACTGCATGCAACTTGTTGTCATAGCTATCGCTTGCAGCTGAGTATGGCCTTCGTCGTATAAGACTATATCCTCTCCTAGTCACAACAACTACCAAACCGCCGTATTTATACTCCAGGTCACGGCTGTCGGTTTGTTGTGCAGCTCATCTGCACTAAAAAGGCTCCTGCGTGTATCTCATTTCTGCCACAGCTTTGCCCCAAATACTATGGAAAGGCGTCGGTGCAGCCTCATTGGGCTAGGTAAACCTGCCTCTCTTCCTCAATTTCGGCCTCCTCTCTAGAAAGCCTCAACGACAGTATCCAGAAGAGGAGCATGGCCGAAAACTGCGCCAGAAGCATGTAAGGAAACACCCACAGACCCATCGCCTGAGTGATAACTCCCAAAAGGTACGGAAGTATCGCTCCGCCAATCTGGCCAATTGAGGCGACAAAAGAAACAGCCCCAACATGCAGTTCTTTCGGTAAGAAGTAGACCAGTTGAACAATGCACGACGGGAACAAGGGTCCCATAAAGAAGCCAACAAGCGACATAGTCAGCACAGATACCCACAGAACTCGGACAAGAGTAAAAAGAATAACGAAGGCTGGCGTAAGGAGAAGGTACAGGACTACTGCCCGGCGGGCGCCTAGCCTATCCGTCACGAACCCCAAAGCCAACCGGCCAACTGCCATGCCTGCCCAGAAACCAGAAGAGCAGACACTCGATGCGTATGTGCTGGTTTGCCGAATGCGTAACATGAATGCCACGACCCAGCCGGATACTGTACTTTCAGTACCCACATCCGCGAGGAGGTATGCTGCGTAGACCCAAGTGGCACTGTATCTCAGAATTTTCCACTGGTTGACCTTAATGAGACTTTTCTGATCGGGGTCGGCTTTACTGTCATGGTACTTTCTCGCGTCCTCGTGTCTGAATGCCAGGCACAAAATGAGGATTTCCATGGCGGATGCGAATAACTGAGACGAATAGTTTGTAAACCATTTGTTCAACGAATGGGTGCTCGCGAGGAACGTACCAATATGTAAAACCACTGATACCAAAAGCCGTTGTTCTTCGAAAACATCACGCCGGTAATGTATGGACAGATGGCGGCACCAATCGAGAACGAGCCGTGCAGAATGCCCGACATCGTGTTTGCACTCTTTAGCCCGGCGACCCAGGCACACCAAGAGCCGTCCAAGAGCCCCATGCCAAACGAGCCCACCCCAACACCAAAAAGGAACACCGGAAAAGGGGGATGAAGTGCGCCAGCGGTCGCGTAGAAGACGTGGCATGCCGGGCCAATGACGGCTATGCCCCTCTGCCCAAGTCTTTGGTGAATGCGGTTGCTTAGCGATGAAGCGAAACAGTAGCCAACTGGTCCAACAAGGAAGATCGAAGATACATGTATGTCGGAGAGCTGGTAATCTTGCTGGAGATGAGGTATTATGACGCCAATCGTTGACACGAATAGTCCCAGCACAATGAACGACCAGGCAGTCGCGGCCACTTTCAAGGCCATCCGGCCCTGCTGATGGCCATGCACATCGTTCAAGTCAGGGGTTGGCCTCGATGGATCGTCATCATACCCCTCTTCGTCAGATGCTGAACCCAATAGCCGCTCCGTCTCGGTTGTGTCATTGGCCGTAGAGTCCGTTGCGCGACGCGCCATATCGGGGCAGATACGGATAGATACGGGCGTAGGCAGACAACAGTAACCATCACCAGCCAGGACAGATGTGTGTGTAAAGCGCACAGTCGAAGGAGGAGACGGAAGGTTCGTGCGGGACGACTATGGTCTACAGCAGGTCGTCCCTGGCGAACCATCGCTGATGACGTCTGATTGCAGACTGGGCATCGGAAAAGCCTCGGGAGCTGGGGAGTCACACCATGCCATGCCCATCTAAGACAACTTTCGTGCAGGGGCCCTTTAAGTTTTTGCAACCATAACAGCAACCATTTCGGTTTGATTGATTGAAATGTTGATGTGCTTTGTATTTGTTTATTTCGTAAAATACTAATTTTGATTAGGTCTATCAGCTAGGGTGTTACGTGACTTGCAGTTGAAATAAAGGTAGATCTAGCAAAAGTTGAGATGAAAGCCCTTCTCTCACTGTCTTTCCCAGAGAAACTGGGACCAAGACCAAGCTATAAGGGGTAATTAACTTTGAACACCATTTGAGTTGGTTCCCGAGGGTTGCAAGAACATGGGTATAATTCGCTGTACAACATTGACGAAGGTAACGAATACTGCCTTTTTCTTTTTCCCGAGAAAAGGAAGAATGAAACCTATGATAACAGACAACCCCATAACTGCATTCATGTACAGTCATAACACATCCCCTCAGTTTTCTAATAGGCTAAGAGACTGGCACTTTATGGCCTCTCAGTTGGAAATATGTCACCGAAGTCAAAATGGCTGTCTCTACTTGTGGATTCAAGTGAGGTCCCATATGGTCCTTGGGCCAGATGTCACCTTATGAGTTGCAATAATTAGGTATGATATGTGGTTTGAACCTATATCAGTAGCCACATAGTAGGTATTTCTTTATGCTAAGCAAAGAGTATACTTTTGGGGCACACAACTCATAAAGATGCTGGGCTCATTACTATAATGGGCGACAGTTATCTATTAGAAAAGAATCAAAATCTGTCCGCTTTGTGATCCACATGTGTGGTAGAAAAGGTTGACAGTGTTATAAGCCACGCAAAGCTTCCCCGGCTTACTTCACGACGAAACCCTACTAAAAACATCAATCAGACACTGCAGGTGTTGCGATGCCAGTCATCGCGGGACCGATCGGCGTTATCGGGCTTAACCCCGATAATGCGGCGGCGGATCAACCGTAATTCCGCCGCGACCCCACCAGGTCAATAGCCGGCGATTTGCCGGCGAAGCGACCCCACTTGGTGGGCCAGTTGTTTACCGCCCTTTTCAACCGGGCGGCCCACGATAGTTACACCTTCTACACGCATAATAGAGATCTGGTATTTACCCCTATTATCGGCGTCACTTGCCTATTGATACGTACGGTTAACCGTATCATGAAAACCCCTGTGTTTTCCTACAGCAGGACTCTCATACTTAGAAAAACATAAACAAAGCTGTCATTCTTTACAAACAAAGCCGAAACCCCATTTTCCAAACGGCCAAAGCTCTGCATCCAACTCGATAAAATGTTTATTCGATCGGGGAGTTTTACCATCAACGAAGCCAACAATCGTTGTACTACCATTAGTAAAGTCAATGGCTTAGGCCTTTGGCATGTGCTTTGGCTACATCACGCCAGTATCTCTCTGCACTCTTCTCCCTCAACCGTCTACCGTACTTGGTCGCGACGAAAATGCTGGCGTTCCAGACGAATCCAATCGCCGCAACAATGATGTACGTGTCGCGGTACCCCATGTGGTTCAGCCAGGGGGTAATGCCGTAATTGATCGCAAAGCTCATTGTGTTGCGAATTATGACGCAAGTCGTGATCATGTCGCCGCTGAGCTCAGGGTATGATGCAATGGCATAGCCGAGCGAGCCTGATACAGAGAGAGCGTTGTTGATTGCAAGCGTGAACTGAGAGATGACGAGGCCGATCCAGTGGATGTGGTATGTAATGCCAAGACCATACAGAAGCATGCTGAACGGTACCAGAAACATTGACGCAGCGAAGAGCCACAGGGAATGTTCGGACTCGGAAATGCCGTTGTTGCGGCGCGCGAGTCGAATGGTGAGGATGCGGCCGACCTTGCCACAGTAGAAGCCCCTGCAGATGGAAAATAAAAGTTATTAGCTGGTCGACTCTCAGATCATAATGGGGCCATAGGAGTACTTGCCCGACCACAGTTCCCAAGAGACCGCCACCATATGCGGCAGCGACACCAGCGGTAGAGAAACCGTACATTGTGGTGTAAACAGTTCCAGCAGTTGCGTTCTGTACGCCTGACCAGACCAGGTTATTGGCACCATACATCAAACTAAAAGGTAGTTAGCAAGTAGTCACACAAGAAAAGGAATCGCCAGCCCATACCCAGCATAGACAACCGAAGGGTACGTGAAGCCGGTCAATCCACCAATCGCGATATCAACCATGCGGTTAGGTCTTGGCTTATCCTTGATGCTGAGTTTCTGGAAAAACGTCTTGCGTGGGTACAGTACTTGGCCCGTCTCGCTGTCCGCAGGGCTGGCACTTGATGAGTTTTCGTTCCCATTCTTGTTTCCCTCCTGGTCATCCAATCTACCAGCGGCTGGCTCGGCCGCTGGTTTTGTCTCCGAGACCACGACGGCACTATCTGTAACTGGCGTGGCTTGTCGGTCGTAGTTTGTCTCTTCCATGAAAAGAAAACAGTAGATGAGGGCGATTCCGTTGAATATGGAGCACCACCACTGTAATCGAACTGGCATTAGACCTTCGGCTGTACAGACTACAGGGATCGCAGCTTACCATTGTCCACTTCCAGCCCATCCCGACATTGATGAAACCTGACAGCATAGGTGCCAGCTTGCCTGACATTGAAAGACCCCAGCCATAAAAAGCAAGGTACTTAGGTCGTTGATGGGCAAACCACTGTGATGCAGTCAGTTGATTGTACGAATGCTGGCTGTTCCCACAGAATCTGTGTTTAGGAATAACTGACGATATCAGTGATGGAAATTTCACAAAGAGACTCGACTGGTGCTCCAAAAAGTCCTAGTAGAATTCGATTTGCCAGATAAGTGTTTTTAGTTGTACACATCGGTGCAGTGGCCAAGATTATCTACAAGAATATATGTCAGTGACATTGCCCTTCGTAGGCAAGCTCAGAGCACATACAATGGTAGCTGCAAGTGACGCAAGGTACGCTGGTCGTTTGCCGTATTGAAGTGCGAATGGCTGCCAAATCAGACACCCCCAGCCATAGAACAAGAACTATCACCCAATGTGGTTAGAATCCATACCTGATGGAATTCGAATGGTTACTTGCCATAATACCGGTCCCGTTGTTGATATCACTCAACGATAACCCAGTCGCCGCTCTGATAGGCGTCACAACAGAGTAAACTGCGCTGCTAGGAATAGCAACCATGACAGTGTAGATAACGACGCAAGACGTTGCCAGAAGTTTTCTCCTCCTTGTCCAATTGAGAGGATCTTCTGGGTCATCGGACGGGCGAGGAATGAGAACAATGTCCTGCTCGTCCGAGCCCGAGGCGTGCTTCGTGATGACAGACCCATCTACGCCAATGAGCCTCGAAGTGCCTGGCGGGAAGGGATTTGTCTTTTCCATGGCGTGAACTGCCTGTATGGCCTCGGCCGTTTGATCAGAAGGCTGACTGCTCGTTTCAATATAGTTTTTTGCTTCTAATGATAGTAATTCAAGGTATATAACTGGCTTGTATTCCAGTTTCGAGATGAGTGGGCAGATACCGAGACATGTAAAAGTGCACAGCCGTGACTACTCGTCAGTATCCTGTAGATGATCAACTGAATATATGGCATATTTTAACCAAGTCCTTCACTCCCTACAAAGGGGGATCTGAGCTAGATGCGCCTATCTCTGCACGGTCAAGGCACGAATCCCTGGGTAGCCTGCAAACGTTATTGGGGGAGAGTCTAGATTGTGGGCCGCATTGATAAGATTTCCTGGTTCCCAACAGCAGCCATACTCCGCTTGGATATCGTCTCCATTGTTCTAGTGATAAAGCAGGCGTGTGGGATTGGGCCTTGAACGCCAAATCAGTGATGTCCAGGATAAAGATAGGCGAATGGACAGAATGTCTCCGGAAGTGGACTACATGTACAGATACTGATATGCTCTTCTCTCGCATCCACAAGGAGTGGGGTCCTACAATGCAAGGATGATGAGTCCACCCTAAACCATCTTGGCAGCTGATACCGATAGGCAGATCAACATGCCGCTATCGGAGTCATTACAGTTGGCCGGCGCTATCAGTTGGAAGACAACTACAAAGAAGTTGTGAGAAGCCCCTTGGACTGCTGGTGTAGACACACCACTCTATCTACCCTTGTGTTGACCCCTCACGGCCACTCGCTCCGTCCAAATCTTTCCACACTCCAAGATGGTAACAGTCACTATACCAACGCCTTGGCGGGAGCTGGCAGGAAAATGCATTGAGATTCAACAGAAGTCCATACCTAAGGAGTATCTCCTTTCCGAAGGCCAACTGCCTTCACAGGACCGTTTGAATGTCCAAAATATACCCTACGAATCAGGAATTCTGACGGCCGAGGAGCTGGAAATCACAGAGCAGGATTCAGCGGGCCTGCAGAGGAGATACTTGAGCGGCGAATGGACTGTCAGACAAGTTGTGACTGCTTTTTTGAAGCGAGCGACCATCATACAACAGTTGGTACGTTATATACCATCCACCAATGAACCCGACACTAATTCTTGTGCTTTTCTTTTGGGTTCAAGACCAATTTTGTCACCGAGATACTAGCCGAAGATGCCCTGGAAACAGCCGATAACCTTGACGCCCACTTTCAAAAGACCAGGCGGTTGATCGGCCCCCTTCACGGCATTCCCGTCTCAGTCAAAGTCAGTTTATTTACCAGTAGCAAGTTCCTCATGAGTCAACACTGCTTACTATCGATGTTAGGAGCATATTAGTATGGGCGGTCACATAACGCATGCAGGATTTGTATCCAAGATCACAAACGTCCCAACCGACGATGCCCTGTCGGTACAAATTTTGAAAAAGGCAGGAGCTGTGATACATGTGCGAACAAATCAACCTCAGTCTCTCATGGTATGTCTGAGATCATTGATATTCTGTCATATCCATGGTGTCGACCCATATTCTGAGGCTGTGTACTGATCGTCTCAGCACCTGGACTGCGATAACAACATCACCGGCAAGACATTGAATCCCCATAACCTCCTCTGCTCTCCTGGCGGGTCATCGGGAGGCGAGGGGGTTTCCGTTGGAGCGAAGTGCTCCGTCATTGGCGTCGGTAGCGATATTGGCGGTAGCATACGCATACCAGCTGCATTCAATGGCTGTTATGGGTTGCGGCCTACTGCTTTGCGCGTCCCGAATCTCGGTAACTTTGGAATCACCGCCGGGCAGGAAAGTATCCGCGGTGTTGTTGGTCCGTTGGGTCAAAGCGTTGAGGATCTCGACTTGTTCATGAGTGCTGTGCTTGCAGCAGAGCCATGGGACACCGAAACGACACTGGTTCCCGTACCATGGAGACAAGCCACTCTTGGTAAAAATATCACAATCGGCCTGATGCTCGACGATGGGTATGATCTACTGTCAGTGTTTTTGGAATGCCTGGGTTACTAATGTCATCAGCTGTGTGAAACCTCACCCCCCAGTCCTCCGTGCACTCCGAATGACCGCAGAGAAGTTGAGAAGACCGGGCATTAATGTAGTGGACTGGGAACCGTACGACCACAGCCATGGGTGGGATATTGTTGTGAGTATGCTCCGGGTGACTCGAGTATATTCCAGCGACAACCTGATAATGTGACTAATCTATTTCAAAGTCAGCTTTATACTTCCCACAGGGACCAAAGCCATATCTTGATACGTTCGCCGAGAGTGGGGAACCAGTCCTCCCACTGACACACCATGCCTTTGGGTTCTTGAGGACCGAGCCACTCAGTGTGGCCGAGAACTGGGAGTTGAATTATAAGAGAGAAGCATACAGAAGGCAGTACCATGATCTGATGAAGAAGAGAGGAGTAGACTTCATTCTTTGTCCAGCCTATGTAGGCGCTGGCGTGCTACAGGGTGGTGCCAGATACTGGGGGTACACTAGTATCTGGAACATTCTGGATCAGCCAGCAGCAATTCTACCCAGCGGACTCAAGGTCGACAAAACTATCGACCTGAAGGAGGAAACATACAAACCCAGAGACAGCCAGGACAAGAACGAGTGGGAAGCTTGTAAGTCAGATGCTGGCATTGACTCAACCAACGAGAGGTAAAGCTTGTTAACCTCAGACATGGAACAGACGATGCAGACCTTTTCGATGGCATGCCAATCTGCTTGCAGTTGGTTGGGAAGCATTTCCATGATGAAGAGGTGCTCCAGGCAGCCAAACTTCTGGACAGGGTGTTGAAAGACATCGCCATATGACGAGGCGACGAAAGAGTTAGTGGAACGTCCAAGGACCAGAGTAGTTTCCTGTTCGAACCAAGTGAATCGGGAGTGCAACTCTACTGCTCAGTCTCTTGTTCCGCTTAGATTGGAAAACGAGCCCCCAACTATCGCGTGTCCATAATATGTACTTTTGATGTGTGTAGTTTAGTGGGACAAGCATGAGAAGAGTAATCACAATTGGTGGCAGTGAAGAGGCGACATGTGCTTTCGTTGTCAACCAAACTGTGAGCACGGGAAGGCATCTGGAAGCCCATGTTCCCCTTACCAGTTGCATCGTCATTGACCGGCGTGCATTATTGGCAGACTGTAGACAAGAAGACTGTGGGTAACATGACTGATTCCAGAATCAGCTACTGCTAGGCGACAACCATATGCAAACAAGTACTTGCTGTCCCGAACGGGTCACCAGGTTGATGGGGAACGAAACTTTGGCGAATACACACGCAATACTGTCTGTGCATGGAAAGTGTCGAGCTCTTCTGCATAGCGAACATCGCGGGGACTAAATAAGACTCAAAAATCGGGATTTTTCAGAACATGGATCCCTCGAGACTTGGCGTTGACCCCACGTGTAAATAAACATTAGGAGCAGAAATCACAGATGAACCCGTGACGCACACGCATGCAGCTCCCTGCTATATACGTGCGCAGAGCCTCGGCACGAGGTCCTAATACAGCAGGTGGACAGGGCTGGTCCTGAGTCAGGGGCCGAGGAATTAATAATGAGCGCCCTCTGTATCGCGAAGCCGCCGGTCAATGACACTCAATTTAAGTGGAATTAATATTGTTAATACGGGGTCCCGAGCCGTTTTCGGCCAGCCCCCGTGGGGCGGACACCCGGGGAGCCCGGCATGGACCGCCTCGCCTGCCATCACCGACTCGCTCACTCGCACATTGCTTCCCCGGTCCAGATCGGAAGGCTCCGCGGATTGAAGCATGAAGTATATCTGGCTCCCCGCGTCGCGCGGGTCGTCACGGTCAATCATTCCTTGGGATCTAGCCCGCTCTCTCTTCGGTCTCAGTACCCCCCGTCACCCGTTGCACGTCTCTTCTTTGAGGTGTGCCTCCATTCCACGATGCGCGTCACTCTCTTCTCCGTTGCCCTCTTCGCGACCTCGGCGCTGTGCCAGGACGCGGCGCATCAGTGGCAGGCTCCGACCAGCGGTGATCGTGAGTCTCCCTGCAATACATCCCTGCCCCCCGCGCGCGCAGCGCCCACTAACAATTCAAAACGCACGCAGACCGATCCCCCTGCCCCCTCCTCAACAGTCTCGCCAACCACGGCTACCTCCCCCGTGACGGCAAGAACATCTCAGTCGACGCGCTTATTGACGGCATGCACGCCGGGCTCAACCTCCGCGAGGACGCGAAGCTCTTCTTCCGCCTGCAGGGCAACAAGGCCGTCAGCGCCTCGTCGACGGGCAACAAAGACACCTTCCACCTCAACGACCTGAACAAGCACGATCTCATCGAGCATGACGCGTCGCTCAGCCGGGCCGACATCTTCTCCGGCGACAACTGGTCCTTCAACCAGACCATCTTCGACGAGACCAAGTCGTACTGGTACTCGGAGACCATCTCCATCAAGGACGCCGCCAAGGCACTCGCGGCGCGGCAGAAGAGCGCCGAGGCGGTCAACCCCCGGTTCCATCTGCCGCTCGACGGATACACGAACTCGCTCGGCCAGACCGCCATGTACCTGGGCCTGTTCGGCGACTACGACAACGGAAACGCCAACAGGGCTTGGGTCGAGTACTTTTTCGGTGAGTGCTTTGCTTTTACCGGCCTACCATGCCAGCCCGTATGCGGTCCTGAGAGGATCGTCGCTAACTTGGAGTTCTTGCAGAGAACGAGAGGCTCCCCTACGAGCTCGGCTGGAAGAGACGCTCTGACGACGACAAGATCCCGGCCACGGGCATCTTGGGCCTGACGACTCAGGTTGCGGTCAACTATTTGGCTGTCAAGATTGGCCTGTAGATGGTCATATCCTTTAAACCGATAAACTTAATAACTTTATGAGAAATGTCTGCGTATCTGGATGAAAATATTGCCTATTAGCTGAGTGTCTCAATTGTTCCAGTATTTGTGAAAGCAAGCGTTTTAAACATACAGTCGGGGTAATTGAGGGTTTGTGGGATGGAGGACTGGTGAACGGGACATTAGTCGTACCAGGGAGACACAACTCTATATCCAAGAAAACTCTGTACATCCTCGGCAACGTAGAAATGGATGCAGACTATGAGTTGACTAAGACGGTGATGAAAGAGATCTTCTTAGGTAAGAAGCTCATGGTAGGAGAGAGATACAAGTCATTTCTGGCAGCCTGGGACATAAATGCCTCAGGTGGTATGCCCTGCCTCTTCAGGTGCTTTTTCTTTTGCACGTAGCACAACCAAAAATAACACAGCATGTAACCGTAACCCTCTTATTTCATTTGTGCTTCTCAGCACTAAATTTGGCCCAGGACCGCAATTCGCCTGTATAAAGTTGATTGAAAATGCAGTATTGTTTGCGATGGCTTCATTTTGACGTGGCCGAAAAGTCGGGGTGGCCGAAAAGTGGCTTGTTTGGCTTACTGTGTATTGGCGCCCTTGGTTGTTTAGACTATTTTCAGTAACAGAAAGCCCACCCAGGGTTTAGCGAGATATTTACCTGCAGATTAACTTTTTAATTACTCTCCTATCGTCAGGTAACACCCGCACTATGATAAGCCTTACAACAGACTTTTTTTTCTCCTTCTACGTCGCCCGGAGTCGTCTCCGACTCCCCGGATCTACGAGACCCCCCAGCCGCAATATCTACCTAATCTTAAATAGTTTATGCATATTCTATGATCGTTTTTTACAAATATAGTTATCTAGTTATATCTATCTTGCCTCAGTTGAACCTTTATCCTCTATTAGCTTTATCTTTTCTTTGACTTCTTTATTAATATAGTTAGCTTCTTGTTAATCTCTACCTCCTATAACTACCTTAACTTATCCTTGGCAAAATGAAGGTCACTACTCTTCTGGTCGCTGCCGCTTTTGCGGTTGAGTACGCTCTGGCGAGTCCAGCGGGAACGTCGGGAGTTACAAAGACCCGGCCAGCTAAATTCCAATGCGTGTAAGTTTAGGGTTAGAGTTAGGGTTGATCAGGGTTATTTGTTCCCAGTTTATCTTTAAAAGGTATTGACTTTCAGTAGTTGCGAAAACCAGTTTGTGACGGACGAAGCAAAGACTATAAGCACTTGTACTGGGCTGGGTCAGGAAGGGCACTATCAAAACCCTTGGTGCTATATTTTTTCGCGCCAGGGATGGATCAGCTTTGTACGGGTAAGTTGCCCTTTACCCTTTTTAAGATGCTAGATACTAACGGGGTTGACAAAAGACATGCGGTGGCACCAGATATTCCAACTGCGAGTCTACAAACTCGCACGAATGGTTTCACAATGGAAACTGACGGTCCAATTCAGGTATGGCCTCAACCGAATTCAGTAAGAGTCTAGCCAAGTCCAGTAGGGCGTACGCGCAGTAACCGAGAGTTATACACTAACATTTTCCACACTCAGTGAGTGCATTATCTTACATCGCTTCTTATTACAAACAAAAGGGGAAAACGCACATCTTTATGCAGACATGTTCAAAGCGACTCATAATGTTTTATTTTCAGCTAGCAGGAAAATCGGTGTACATAGTGTCAACTAAAAGTTCTAGATGATCTAACTCTTGCATTCAATAGAGAACGTAGACATCTATAAGAATGGGACCCCTAGGCGAAGAAATAGTGACAGTCAGCGCCAGAATACTAGGGCAGTGTTACGACTTGATAACATGACAGGAACAAGGTTGTCTCGGACAGGCACTTGACGGCCGGAAAAGGAGAGAGATGCACGGGGACGAGCACTTCCGTCAAAGCAATCAGCCCAGCTTTGGCCTTGTATTTGGTAGGTTGATTCCGTCGCGAAGAAATATCTGGTTGGTTGGTTTGATGCGGATATCGGTGATTGTTGTAATGTCCTCTTCTTAGTAATGTTCCTCGCACTAGACACACAAACCAATGACTGGTTGTCGACATGGGTGTAGCGTTAGCTATGCAACCACCGATAACACTAAAGCACCTGCGGTGACCGAGGAGTTGACGGTGGTGGCCCCCAAGTGCTGTAGGAAGGAGCAGCCAAGCCTTGTGCATTTTATGGCTTGTAGCTTCATTCCTTGAAACCGACCACTGGTGGGATATCTCGCAAGGGGCTAGACCAGGTTAGCGATACAATCTGTTATCTAATGTTCGGCACTTTGTATGATCTTGGCCACGGCATTTCCCAGTCTTTGCTTTTCACGAACCCGACAGTTGACCGCCACGATCGCGGTCAAAAGCGCAAGGATTATACACATACAAGAGCCGGGGATGGTGATGCGATGCAGCGAGAAAAAGGCGTGATCGGCTTGGTACTCGAATTCCGATGGCAGAATCAAATGTGAAAGGCTAGCGGTTGCTTGGTATGCGTGGTGCAATATCTTGGGAAGATAAAACATGTTGTGGCTGCTGGTTGACGCCGATCCGCAGATGCCCTGAAGATGACGAATACTGGGGTAACCAGTTCTTTCATTCGATTCATTGATAGGACTATATCCTCCGTGCCTCAAATCGCATGGAAATTTGACTTCTTCAGAACATCGTTGAGATACCTGTCTCCGAGGGACACATTGAAATAGAATTGTGACCAGTCAACCCGTCTATGAAACAGGTTCTGTGGCGAACCCAATTCAATCAGTGCAGAAACATGTTCATCCAGCTCACTGCGGCGGATTTACCCCGTACCATAGCCTCTCGCTCTCCCGGCTTTCCTGGATCGCCCCTAGTTAGGCAAGAATGCTCAACTCCGGGGAAATGATGATATTCGAAGGGTGCCCCTTTCTTCATCATTGCTTCGAAACAATATGACTTCAGATCGGCTGTGAAGACCGGGTCAATCTCTGGAGCCAACATCTGCACTGGGACCGTAACGTCGTCCATGTCCTCCTTAGTCAACCAGGTTGGGTGTCCGGCTGTGATGCAATCAACCAACGGGGGGTTATGCTCCTTCGCACCAAGACGAAACACGGCCCAGCCTCCATAGCAGAACCCTATTGCTGCAACACGATCATGCTTCCTCCGCAGTGCCCTCGCAAAGTTGAAGATCTCGGGCTCTCGAACATGGCGATCATTGTTTTTCTGGAAGCTCCCTAGATCGACTTCATGAAATCGACCGGCAAGAACTGGCTCAAACTCGACGATCCAGCCACCAAAGAAATCCGGCAAGTAAACTGTAGCGTTGGCCTCGCGGGCATAGTGGTCTGCAAGAAGGCGTGCGTTGGGGAAGGTCCAACCGAGCAGGTCATGGATGAAAAGAACGGCTACGTCAGGATTGTTGCCGGTGATATAGACGTCGTTACCTTCGAGCTTTTCGATTCGGCCTTCGGGTGTGCCGTCCCACTCAAAGGCCTTCAAACAGCAAGAGGCGATATCCATTCCTTAGACGTGATATAGAAAGTACGGATCAACGGTCCTTGTTTGACATATTTGGCGATGGAAGCATCATCGACTAACCAGGTTTCGAAGGCCCCTCGAATGTGCCTTTAAGAAGGGGCAGAGCAACTTCGGACAACTTCAAAGGCCGACGTCGGTATAATTTGTTTCGATGCGGAGATAAGACGCCCGGTTAAATCCGCCACCCGTTCACTGCCACATAGAGAATATCCTTGGCGTCCAATAATGGGTGACGATTTGGTTGTGCAAGCACCGACTGTCCATTCACAATACTAGTCCGGACACCCAACCTGCGCCATAGGTTCTGTTGATGGTAATGTGAGTTAACCGCCAATGGCTCGAGGCTGAAGTCTTCCAAAATCCGATTACCAATCAGGCGCAATATGACGCATGGAAGTTCCCTCATGCAAAGCTCATTTGTGCCCAGGATGACGACGGGAAAATACCTACGTCCTGAGCCACACTCTAACGAATGAGTTATCAGAATACACACAACATCTGACACAGGTATGCCTCATGGGCCCAAAATAAGGCACGCCATTTATTCCCTGCTTTTTAATGAAGCTATAGTCCGATTTATTCGGTGACTTGACACTCACTCCTGAGACACTAATGCCATGAAGCTTGATTACTTGGTCCGCTGCCTTGAGAAAGCAGCGTTTAAGTCAACTACATTCTTCGTGTCATCGTCTTAAGGTGACTGTGTATAAGTTCCTGCTTGCGCTCAAGTTTCAAGAGAATATCTTGCACAAGATAAGCGCTCGTCAGTGGCTGCGGTCGCTCCACGTCCGGTCGAAGGCATTCAGTGATCTTTGAGCTAATGGGCTGTTGCATTAGTAACCGAAAAGCTTTACTCCAGAGGCTTACCAACCCGTTGGAACAACGTCTAGAGCTTTGATGGAAATCCTTTCTGATTGATCCAGCATATACACAGCGGCATGAGCGACGTCCTCGGCAATAAGCGGCCTTCGTGCAGTCAGTCAAAAGAGAACTTTCAACTCGATAACGGGTCTCGTGTTGCTTACTCATAGCCCTCGATGAACGAGTTGTATTGCTCCTCGTCGAACCCAACGCGCTGGGTGTGAAAGTGAGTAGCGACGACACCCGGCCTAAGCGCAAGGACCTTGATGTCGGGTCTCGACCAGTTCATTCCGGAGAGAATTGGTGAAGCCTTCCTGGAACGCTTTGCTCGCGTGATACACAGCTTCGCCCGGAAATGGTGGCGCTTCGAGTGCAGTGGTGGAGGTGACATTGAGAATGGTGCCCTTGCCTCGGTTTTGCTTCATCATCGACCTGTTGAGAACCGAGTGAACAACAAACATTGTACCGTTTATGTTCGTGTTGGACATTGTGACTACGTCCTGAATCTTCAGTTCGTGGAACCTGGCGGGTGCTCCGAGGGCAAGTCCAGCCTGAGGGTCAATGTTAGTCGTGTATCCGACGGGTTCGGCAGTACATAAACAAGACCAAGAAGATCTGTCCTTACGTTGTTGATCAGGATATCAATGTCTACAATCTCGTCAACGGCAGACGCGATGGCATTGTCCACATCCTCGAAGCTGCCCACATCAGCGGCGCGGTAGATGATCTTAGCGCTAGGGTATGCCGTTGACAACTTTCTAGCCACCGTGCCTAACTTTTCCTTGAACAAATGATTTTAGCTGTGACAGTATCTAAGCTGTTGGCCCCCCCAACTTTCCGACTTACCTCTGATCGTGCAAGAAGAACGAGGTTTGCGCCTTTGTCAGCCATAGCATTGGCGACGGCCTCCCCAATGCCCATGGAGGCACCGGTCTAGAGATGAGTCAGTTCAAGTATGTGGAATGCAGTTGATTGTTAGATCATGAGAGTCACTACGCACAATTATAACGGTCTTCCCTGGTAAGCCCATTTTCGTTACTGGGGCTTGGAGATGACTGTGGTACGCCAGAACAGCTATCTCGGTGCCTCGCGAAATCGGTTGATGTATCGTCTTGATCCAATACAAGAGGCAGGGAAAGCGGTTGCCGGTCTCACAATTCAACGACCCAGTGAGTCAAATGATGCTCCGTATTGCCTGAAAGCAGTGTGTGACAATAGAATATCACCGAATGAAGAGCCCTTGCATTGGTCTTCGTATTTTCCGATGTCGCCTACGTCACTACTTGATAATCGATCACTAACACAACTGGACCCCCGCTCAGATAGGGATGCACAGCAAAAAAAAGAAAGAAAAAAGCCCCGTCGACGTAGCCCAGGTTCGCCATTCTTCGCCTCTAAAATTACAGCTAGGCTCTCTTTGAGCAAGCAACGAAAACGTGCCATATTCCCCCTTCGTAGTGGACCAGATTTCGAGGGTACAAACGAACATGATTGGACGACTTTCCATCTCGCGAGGGCCTACTCGCTCCAAGCCGGTACAGGCCCGCGATTTCCACCACGCGGGGATTTGCCATCATGTGTTGGCGAAACTGTCGCGATAGACGCGTTGAGGTTTGGATCCGTGGATGGTACCCGACGAAAATTACAAACGCAGAAAGTAAAAGGCGTGATTCTTTGCCTAATGTCCAGCATGCACACACATACTATGCAATTTGACGACGCTTCTGTTGTGGAGAAACCTCTCCACATGAAAATACCGCTTATCTGTTCTGGGCGCGGGCGTGCCCCCTCTCCAGTCTCTAACGGCATTTCAGGTCGGGAAAAGAATCGTCCCTCCAAGGATCAGCAAACGAGAGAGCTCTCTCGGCCGAGGGTTTCCGCACGTACCCGGCAAGTGGGGGAGAGTCAACACCAGAGGCTTTCCAGCATGACAGGTAGTACATTCTATCCTTTCCGAATAGAAACTGGGGTCACTCGAGATGGCATCACTCATGTCGACGAAGAGCCAGGCTCGAGGCCGTTGCCGAGATACCTACTTTGCTACGTTTGCACCTAGGGAATGCAGAAGAATGCGAAATTGGGGTAAGGACACGAACTACACTGGAGACGACACTTTCTACCGAATCAAGTTGAATGGATATCAATTTCTAATCCGTGCGGAGAAAACTGGGCCTTGTATGGGCAGCGTTTCCGCACCGACAGACGGCTAATTTGCTCTGCGTCGCTTTGTCTGCAATGCGCGCGCGGGGGGGGGGGGATGCGCAGAAAACAGAAACCTCCCCGGTTGACGGGGTGAAATGGGCCGTCGCAAGACTGGTCCCAACTGCTATGTACACATTTCTCCTAAATGCTGGAACAAGAAAAGTGAAAAAGGTTTGGCATCCTGGAGCCCATCTAAAACTTGTTCTGGTTGGCGTTCTGCATGAGCATCTTGGAATCCGGCTTGTACTTCTTGGACACCAGGCGGACGTTGTACTCGACGTCGAGGGTGGCGCCCTTGGGCTCGTTCTGGACGGGCTTGAAGTCGAGCAGCAGGTCGGGCTTGACGGCGCAGGCCGTGTCGGTCTCGAGGTACTGGTCGTCTCTGGGGTAGAGCTGGGCCGTGACACCGATGAAGTCCGGGTGGGTGACCATCATATGGATGTGCGCGGGGCGGTAAGGGTGGCGGCCCATGAGACGGAGCAAGTCGGCCGAGGGACCCGATGTGTCAATGGCGTACTCGGTAGGCTTGAGGCAGTAGAACCAGAACTTGCCCTCCTCGTTCGTCTTGAACTTGCCGCGGAGGTTGTGGCGCGTCTGGTTTTCGGGGTCGAAAACGTCGTACTTGCCGTTGGTGCTGGCCTGCCACATGTCAAACACGGCGTCAGGGATGCCCTTGCCCGTGTCGGCGTCCACGATCACGCCGTGGAAGAAGGTGAGCTGGCCATCCTTGGGCATGTCTTGAACGACCGAGGCGCCGAGATCGCGGAAGGGAGTTTCGGGGGACCAGAAGGGACCAAGGATTGCTGAGGATGTGGGGGCGTTGCCCGAGTCGGTTTCGACGGTGTGGTTGATCTCATCTACGAGACTGGATGCGGGGATAAGTGATTAGCCAACGGTCAAGTTGTCACGATGAATGCGCCTACCGGCAAAGTGGCGCGGGGTAATAACTGTGGGCTTGGTGGGGGACTTTGGAAAAGGGGGGATAACTCACGATTCAATACCCAAGATGTCACACACTCTCCATGCCTCATTGCGGTTCTTCTTGTACGCCTGGCCAATGGAGTTGATATAGTTGACACCGAGGACCCATTCTTCTTGTGTCAGCTCGACATCTCTGCAGAAGTCGTGCAGGTGCCTGATCAGAGAGCTGAGGACCTCTCTATGTCTGGGCTTCGTCTCGGGGCTCATGAGGTCGATGACATGTTGTGTGAAGTCGGGGTCGAACTTGCTCTTCTTAGCTTCGGCTCCGTTGGTGCCGTTGGTGGCCATTGTGAAGATGCGTCGCGGGGGATGCTTCAGTGTGTTTCTTTGGAGAGAATTCAGGGGCAAACGGGCCGCGGTCGATACGAAGGGCAAAGGGAGAGAGAGCACTGAGGGATCAATGATAATGAAGTGAAAGCGCGACCCGCCGGTGCAGAGGAGTGCCCCGATGTTAAGTACGATTTCAGAGATGGGGGATGAAGCCACCGTGAGCCGAGAATTGTGGGCATGAGTCGTATGACCACTAGGGATGCGGCAACCGTGTATGGCATCGAGGGGCGGCGGCATCAGTGTTCGGCAATTTGATTCCAGCGTGGCCGCCTCGCACATAATCTTGCCCCGCGGTCCCCTCCCCCACCACGTATTTCCTTGTGCACTTTGCCCACCCACGGGAGAAACATAGACCCGGACCAAGGCGGGCGAACATGGTACACACGGCTAAGTGTATTTCCCACGTCTTGGAGCCGAAATGCGGGGGACCCTTAAGACCATGCGGGGTGGCTCCAGAAGGGGTGACATGGCGCAGACCGGGTTGGCGTCTGCGACTGGCTAGTCGTTGCTAGCAACAAGATGCTCGAGTTACTGCTCCCTGACGGATCCATCGTCAGGCTGCGTCGCTTTTGGATTTTGCCGGGCTATCGGGTCTTTGCATCATTCGACAAATGTTCTTCTAGCACGTCGAATCGGCCCACACCCATGGGAAAGCGAGATCGTAAGGCAGACACACCTGCATTGGAATTTCAGGCACCACACCAGGATTACTTGGGCAGTCCAGGGGCCGGAGCTTCGGGAGTCATCCGTTAGATACCCAGAAAACAAAAGCTCACTGTAGCCTTACGAGGACATATAACGTAGTTGCAATGAATGAATTTGACGGCGGGAAACAGGCCTTGTCGTGTCTATGGATACGCCAGAAAGTGAGAAGGAGCTGACCGGATATCAAGCAAACATACTGCTTGCTAGGTGTTTGTTTTGATGGTTTATTGATAATAATGGGGCGGGGGTGAGGAAATCGTCTCATTCTTTGACTACCTAAACTCCTATGGCTCTACTAACCTAAGCTTGTGATTAAGAGTATAACTATACAGATAGTCGGTATAGCGAAGAGAATTACAACAACACTTGCGCGCACTTTCGTCTTCTTGAAATCAGAAGTCGAGCCTTATAGGCCCGTCAATATGAATACACTGGCCTGGTCGCTTTGTATAGTGGTGTTCTGTTTTATTCAATGCCTCACCACGACCAAAATTGCCATACCTCACCCTACACGCTTCTGATATTCCCACGACCGTTGTCGACGGGCGGTGATTATTCACATCTCGGGGCCTTTAAAGTTAGTGTTCGGCTTTCCTTGAATGCCGAGACCGAGAGGACTGGAGAATGGCCCTGCCTATTGTTGATGCGTGTGCGCGAACATTTTACAGTATTTCTCCCCCGACCGTGCTTCTAGCCAAACTCCGCTACAATAAACCGGGCCAAACCGTTAGCTTTCTCCACCTTTTGCGGACTTTCTTTCTGTCTTGGACGGACGGGTTGCGGAGCGTAAGGGTATAATTGAATCGCATAGCCAACCTCATCAGCCTTGCACCTTGCTAATTGAACGGGGAGTTCAACAGGTTTTTGAGCGAACGGGTATTGCTGAACACCTCTGGAATTTTGCTGCCAAGTACATCAACACCAATCAGGTTGGCCATGAAGGTTGCAATCGTCGGCGCTACCGGAGAGACCGGAACATCTATCGTGAACGGATTGCTCGCCTCGACAACTCCGAAATATGTCGGTTCCACACTGCTGCCCTCTCGGAGGCTTCGACAGTTATTTCACCCCGTGCTGACAGAACTCCGGATAGGAAATAACAGCGCTGATCCGGCCGAGCTCGCTACGGAAGCCCGAAGTTCGGGCCTTGGAACAGAGAGGCGTCAGAGTTGCCGCAGCCGACCTCAGCGGCGCCGAGGATGAGATTACGAAGCAGCTCATAGGCCACGAAGTCGTCATCTCGGCCATTGTCGCGGACAAGCTGCTGGATCAGATTCCACTGGCCGATGCCGCTAAGAAAGCGGGCGTGGAGCGGTTCGTGCCGTGTTTCTTCGGGACTGTGATGCCGAGCAGGGGGATGTTGTGGTTCCGGGACCAGGTGAGGCCCCAGACAGTGCTACCCTGAATGCGACTAAACGTCGACTCAACATTTTGTTTTAGAAAGATGACGTCCTGAACCACGTCCAAACCTTACATCTACCGTACACTGTCATCGACGTTGGCTGGTGGTATCAAATCAGCCTGCCGCGCCTTACATCATCCAAGATGGCGATCTCGTTGATGGAAGACTGCATCCTAGGCGACGGAAGCGTACCTTCCGCAATGACAGACCTTAGGGATATTGGCAAGTATGTCGCGCGCATCATCGCGGACCCTCGCACTATGAACCATAAAGTGTTTGCATACACCGAGCTCTGGTCCCAAAACGACATCTACAGCCTGGTCGAGAAGTTGAGCGGAGAGAAACTAAAGAGAAAATACGTAAGGTCCCACAGTCCTGCTCAAGTCACTGAAGAAGGCTTTGACCACGGGCGATGAACTGATCACTATGGACACACACAGCTATCGGAGAAGGAAATTGAGGCTCGGATAGAAGAGGCCAGAGGCGACAAAGCCAACGTCCACATGCTATCGGTTTTGCAGTACCAGAAGTCGTGGGGTCTCCGAGGTGACAACACGCCCGAGTATGCCCGCTACCTGGGCTACCAAATTGGCAAAGACTTGTATCCCGACTTGACGGGAAACTCGTTTGAAGACTTTTGTAAAGAGGCTTTGGAGGGGAAGGTGAGGCCCGTTTACGAGAGGAAGATGCAGGAGGCCATTGCAGCTACGAGAGAAGAGACTGCGGAGAAGGAGGCTATTTAACGTCATCAAAGCTTCGCAATGGCAGATCATTAATAGCATAGCGGATACTACTATTCAACCGCAAGTGCCCACTTGTAATTTAACTGAACCGGTTGGATCCTGTCCATGTTTGAGCAAGACTTGGGATGATCTTATGTGCTTAAAAAATTCTAACGCGGTATCTGTGGGCCGCCCTCAACGAGCCGAATTTAGTTTACCTGCCTATTCTAATTCGATTCCCAGTATACACGTATATATTCTAGCCATCATTAGTCTCGGTACCAGGTCTAGCTTCCCCAGTAGTAAGCATACCAAGACGTGTATTTCGCCTTAATAGCTATCACATGCACACGTTGGGACGTCACGTAGGCCAGCAACTAGCGATAGCGCATGGGTCCAAGGGTCTCATGTGGTAGGCTGACTTGAAATATCAGATATATATTTAAGGTTTATCAGATGCGCCAAATTTCCCGTTGTTTTTTTTTATTTTCTCGCTCAAATCCGAGTTGCCTACGGATACTCAATTTGACCAACCAAGACTGGTTCATCCCACCCTGGTGGAGCCCGATTAACACGACGGAACCATAGGACAGACGGACGAGACGGGGCTGCCGACACAAATGACTAGGATAAGAGGGCATCAAGGTTCTCACCCTCGTGCGCGTTTTCTCTGCTGCTGAGCCTATTTTGATTTCTAGGGGGTTACGGCGCATTATTTTTCGCGCGTAAAGAGAAGAGAGCCAATTTACGAGTCCCAGACACCCAGGGGACCGGTGCTAATTCTGTACAGCCGCCGCAGAGACCCTTGAACGGCTTGGTGGGGGGGAGAAGGTGGGATTCAAGAAGACTTTTTCCTATTCATTTTCAAAAGATAAGCCCGCGGCGAGAACATCGAGGCTGGACATTTTTCGTGTTCACAGACCACTGGTTCGTCGCAAAGCTACCAGCGCGAATACTGTCTCTCACGACTGCAAAAAGGCCCGGTGCTTGTCCGACGATATGGCGACACAAACCCGTTCAGCTGCCAGCAAGGTCAAGGGTGAGTTCTTCAGGGCCTGGCGCGCGCCTCTCCCCGCCGCCGGAGAGATGTCGGCTGACTGTCTTGGGTCTCAAAGTCTTCTTCCTTGGCGATGAGGCAAAGTCGAAAGAAGAGAAGCGGCTTGTCCAGAAAATAGGTACGTTGACAATCGCGCTCGGCTCCCCGTTATTCTTTTTCTGACTATCGGTCACGTCCAGATTTCTTCATCTTGGTGCGCAACTCAATTTGCGGCAACAACATACATGGCTCGGCCCAACTAACTCATGCAGACCTACTGCTGTCTGAGTTATTTCTTCAACTATCTAGGTAAGTGCTGGGTAGAGTCGTCGACGAGCTTGAGACACTGGCTGACACGCTTCCCATCACAGACCGTGCTGCGTTTGCCAATGCCTATGTAATTATATCAATCTATCGGGAATGCCCGTTTGGATATGACGGGATGCTGACAAGACTTTGTGCGTCAGGTTGCTGGCCTTCGAGAGGCTTTGCATATGAAGGGCCATGACTATAACACGGTTTTATCGGTGACGACGGCGGGGTAAGATGACGGCTGTGCAACATAATGTTTTGCGAATTTGCTTCCTGACACGCTTCGCAGTATGGTCGTTGGCCAGATTCCCCACGGACTCATCATCGGTCTCCAGGTTGTCCGCCCGAGGATATGGTTGCCGAGTATGGTGCTTGTGTGGTCTTTTCTGACCATGGTCACCGCGGCCGTCAAGACCACGCCCCAACTCTGCGTCATCCGCTTCCTTCTCGGCCTGGCCGAGGCCAGCACCTACTCGGGCGCCATCTACATCATGGGATCGTGGTACAAGCCCCAAGAAATCTCCAAGCGCACTGCCATCTTCACCGCCTCGGGCCAGATTGGCACCATGTTCGCTGGCGTCATGATGGCGGCCATTTACAAGGGCCTAGGAGGCTTGGCCGGTCTCGGGGGCTGGCAGTGGGTTTTCATCATCGGTCAGTGGGCTTTGGTTTCCAGTATCTCGAAAGGAAATCACGCACTGACGACTCGCAGATGGCATCATCACTCTCCCCATCGCCATTTTCGGCTACTTCTATTTCCCTGATATCCCCGAGAACACGAGCGCGCGGTATCTCAGCGACGCCGAGAAGAAGCTGGCAGTTGGGAGGTTGCCTCCAGTCATCAAAAACTCGCACAGCGTCAACCCCATCTCTTTGCTGAAACGCCTCGCTCTCATGCCTACCTTGTAAGTTGTGAATCACTGTGCCACCTCTCTCTCTCTCTCTCTCTCTCTCTCTATCTCTGAGCAGGACAGCTAACGAGAATACAGCTGGGTCTTGATGTTCTGGTCCCCCGTCTGTGCCTCCCTCGAGGCCTGGGTAGTCCAGGGCAACTTCATCATCTGGCTCAAGTACCACGCCGAGCACTTCACCCAGAGCCAAATCAACACGTATCCCTTGGGCGTCCAGGCTGTAGGCATCGTGACCAACATCCTTGCCGCCTGGCACATGGACGCCACCGGCACCCGCGTTCCAATGGTCGTCCTGGTGTGCATCATCCAGATCGTTTGTGCCGCGATGCTGCTTGTTCCTACCCTGCCGTTCGCCGGCACGATGTTTGCGTTTTACCTTTCGGGCTCCTCGTACATGGTAAACCCCCTGGTCTTTGGTTGGGCGAGCATCATCCTCCAGCGCAGCGGTGATGAGGCCGTTCGAAGCGTGACGATTTACGCCATGAACATTGGTGCCACCACGCTTTACACATTCTGGGGAATCGTCTTCTACGCTGCTGACGAGGCACCTTACTGGAAAAAGGGCGCCATCGTCATGATCGTTTGCTCTGTTGTTGTCCTCGGATTCATGGGGCTTGTTATCAAGGTGTGTTATGACGACAGCTTTTGTGCCCACGGACAAGGTGACTGACATGAAAAATCTCAGATCGATAAAGATTCGCTTGCCAAGTATGGCTCGAAGACGGTCGATGACTTTGAGGCCGCCGAAAACTGCCAGGCTGAAACGCCGCCGGACGGTTCCGGCTCGGGTATCGATGACCAGAAAACCAAAACCACGTCGAGGATCACTCTTGTTGGAGATCATAATACCATGTAGTTTAAGCAATTAGTGTCTCAGCGTTAACTCAAGGGAACTAGAGTTCTTTTGGTGATGTTAGGAGGGCGATGGCATATATGACTATCAGCAAGGCAGAATAAGTAGAAATTTCACTTGAAAGAAAGGTCAGATATCCGGTTCGTTGCTTCTATCATTCAAAAGTTATGCAGTAGATCGTCATGACCCAATGGTGACCACTTATCCCACTCAACATCCAATGATAAACACCATCCCGTCGCTTTGCCTGCCAACCCTTGTCCGGCCATGCACCCACCGAAGCTACGTATGTACCCACAACGAGTATGTATATGGGGCAGCAAGAGAAGGGCAAGTGGTCAAGCGAGGTTATCGTCTGCCACATGCTCCCTTGGCAACCCCGCTCGAGGCTCGGCTACTCTACCCAGGAGAATCAATGTACGCAGACTAAGTGCCTTATCTACATGTAGGCCCAGTAGAACTCCGTCTTTCATACGTCGGTATCCTCTAACCCCGGGCATGTCGTCCTGTGCAACAGTGTCTTCATCTTGGCGTCGCTCGTCCTCCCGATTCTATTTCCTCATTCAGCCCGCACATTGCAACACAGACAAGGCTTCCGGCATGAGAAGCCGAGGTTCCCGCCGTCCATCCCCCCTCCCCCTGCCATACGATCGTCGATAGATACATGTAGTAACGGGTCCAGTCACTGGATAACACATCTGTGACCTTTGACCGGTAGATAGTCATCAATGGATTACCAAATACGGATACAAGCATTCATTACCCTTGGGACAAACAAACACTACCAATAGGGAGTTGTTACATACAATCAGAGCATGCGTAGGGGAGGGGAACTATGCAGCAGGTCGGATGGTCGCACGATTTTCTTGGCCGCTAATCAGATCACTCACAAAAGGGACAAACCTCCCGGAGCGGGTCACCGGTTTCCTTTCCCGCTCACATCTTGACTCCTACCTGAGTGAATCCGTGTCGATATCAAGGTTCACCCGACCGAGTTGCGCAACGATGGGCTCGATCGACAACCTCGAGTCCTTCAATAACGGCCGGGTCAACGGCAAAGGCTTTCACGATGGCGCCCGAAACGCAAAAACGGACTACGATGTAACTATCGTCGGCGGCGGCTTTAGCGGGTGCTACGCGCTTCATCTTCTGCGCAAACGGGGCTTCTCGGCGCACATCGTAGAGTCCGGGTCTGCCCTCGGAGGCGTGTGGCACCGGAACAGCTATCCCGGTGCGCGGGTGGATTCGGAAGCACCCTACTACCAACTCTCCGTCCGGGAGGTCTGGAAGGACTGGGCGTGGACGGAGCGGTTCCCCGGGCACGAGGAACTCAAGAGATACTTTCAACACGTGGACAAGGTCCTCGACATCTCCAAGGACGTGAGCTACAACACTACCGTTGCAGGCGCGGACTTCGACACCGATACGGCGAGGTGGATCGTCAAGACGGACACTGGTCGGTCAGTCACGTCGCGGTTCCTGATCCCGGCGACGGGCAGCTCGTACAAGCGGTACAAACCCAGCTTCGCCGGCAGCGAGACCTTCAAAGGCACCGTGGTGCACCCGGCGGACTGGCCCGCGTCCGGTATCGATTTGCGGAAGAAGCGAGTCGCCATCATCGGGGCGGGAGCGACCGCCGTGCAATGCGTGCAGGAGATTGCAAAGCAGCCGGGAGTGGAGCTGACGGTGTACGTCCGTAACATCAACATCACGTTCCCGATGCGACAACGCCCCATGACAGAGGCCGAACAGCGCACCTTGAAGGCCATCTACGGGAAACTGTTCAGAGCGGCGAGAGAGGACCCTGGTGGAATCCCGTGCGATGAAAACCCAGAGTCTGCGTCGGAGACCGCGGCCGAGGAGAGGGAGGCGTACTGGGAAGAGCTGTGGCAGCGCGGAGGCTTCAGCTTCCAGACGGCCCAGTACACGGACTTCTTCCTCGACGCGGAGTCGAACCGCCTGGCTTACGAGTTCTGGGCCAAGAAGACGCGGGCGAGGATCCGGAACCCGCAAAAGAGGGCCGTCCTGGTCCCCGACGAACAGCCGTTCCCCATCGGGACCAAGAGGAGCAGCCTGGAGCAAGACTACTACGAGTGCCTCGACCAGGACAACGTGGAGGTGGTCGACGTGAAGAGCTCGGGCATCCGCGAGTGGACTCCGCGGGGCATCGTGACGGAGGACGGGAGGGAGAGGGACCACGACATCATCGTGCTCGCGACAGGCTATGACAGCGTGACTGGCGCGTTGACGAACATGGGGCTGCATGACACAGACGGCGTCGACTTGAAGGAGAGGTGGAAGGACGGCGTCTGGACCCACGTCGGCCTCATGTCTCGGGGATTTCCCAATCTTGTCTTCGTATACGGACCACACGGTATGTCGCAATTATGAAGGCCCCCTTCCCCCCCCTATTCAAATTCTTTTCACCGGATGCTTACCAAAGACCGGGACAGCGCCTCTGGGTTTCTCGAACGGGCCCACTTTGATCGAGCAGCAGGTCGAGGTCATTGTCGACTTCCTATCCAAGCTCCGCGAGGAGAAGGTGAGGACCGTCGAGCCACGCGCGTCGGCGGTGGAACGCTGGAAGGCAACCATCCTCGCCTACCACGAGGCGACGCTCTTCAGAGAGTGCGTTTCGTCGTGGTACGTGGGCGGCAACATCCCGGGCAAGAAGAGGGAGCAGCTTAACTACCTCGGCGGGGTCCCCCGGTACATCGAAGCCTGCCGAGACGGCACCAGCAACTGGGAGGAGAACTTTGACGTTCTCAAAGAAGAGGAGGCCGCAAAGGCCGTCGCTGTCGTGGATGTTCGTGCGGTCAACGGGATCACTGTCTAACGTGGATATACCCATATGGCCGCGTCCCAGCAGCCTTTCGTAGCAAAAGGATACACAAAGCATCGCGGCGTGTTGATGAGGAATAATCACTCTGGCCAGGGTCACGAGTGGAAATTGCTACCTGGATCTTCCGGCCGTTCTAAGAGATGAACAACATTTGGTGATCGCGTATAACTGTGTCGCGAATCTGATATGTATCGGCAGCGGAAAACACAGCGTGGGAACATTGCGTTTGGTCCATTCTACCAACAGTATTGATTGTGTGATCTGGATAAACGCAGATGATGAAAAGACGACGATGATCGTGGGACAGCGCCGTCCGACGCAAACATCGTCCCGATCTCTCCGAAAACAATAACAACGATAATGATGATGTGAGTAAAACACCATCTATTACATGCTGCCCCCCCGCCCCCCCTCCGCGAAAATTTGTTGACGACGGAACATGAATGAGATCGCCTTGGTCGCCTGCCGACACCCGAGCAAGCAGGGAGACGAGACAGCCGGAAGAGAGCGAGGCCGCGTGGTCTCATATCGAATGGCCAGGCGGTGACGACCCGTCGGCACAGGTTCCGCCTTCCGAGTCTTGGCCGCTCACTACGCTTTTAATTCTATTCTCGTCTGGTCAAAACTGTGTATTACCAAAAGTCTGTTCGAGGCCTGGACGTTGTCGGGGTTGTCCTCAGAGTTGACGACGAGTCGTGCTTGGGCTCCGCGCATCTCCCGGTCTCTCTCTCTTATCTCTACATCTCAAATTACCGCGGGATGACCCTCCCCCCTCTCTCTCTCTCTCAAAGTTCCGTTCTGCACGAGACGGTCCAACAGAACCTCGGGGGCCGGTATAGTCAACTTTATCCCATCCGAAGCTACTGAAGATCGACCACGATCCACACCGCCAGCCTTCTGCCCTTCCCATCGCGTCTCCGGACGCCCAGTCCGAACCCCCGACGACGCACCCAAACCATATCGTCTCTGACCCAATCCGACGACGATCCCGGCACACGGAACAGCCCTTGCTTTCTTCATTCAGTTCAGACGGGGAGGGGGGAGGATGCACCTGCCCGCTAGCCTGGAACCTTTTTTTCTTCTGTTGTTGCGAAATCTTCAGCGGGGACAGCTCAGACCACTAGAGAGCCATTCCTCCGCGGCACGGGTTGCGAGGTAGCGATATTCGGGGGGACGGAGGGGTGAAGAGGGGGGGGGATGTTCGGCATAATGTTCTGACTAACCTTCGGGAAGTCTAATCGGCTCGCTTCACGTGTGTCGAGACCCAGAGCCGGGAATCGTATGGTCTCGGCTATCTAGGCAGTATGTGTGTAATTGGCACAGACCTCACACGGCGCCCGACACATTTTTTTTGCATTGCCGTTTCTCGACAGAGCGCCCGCCTTTCTCCCCCTTTCCGCTCCGGCTTCTGCACTACTATAAGAAAACTTTGGAGCTTATGCCAAGACTGGGAAAAAAAGGGTAGGCGAGGGTTCGGATGGCGGGGAAATCGGCACGGTAGGGCCCGGCGGGATCGAATACAAGTTCTCGCGGGTTCCGTTGGCCTCTGCAGTCCGCTTCCGAAGCGCCGAGCAGGGCAGGTGTGGCACAAGCATAAACATGTGTGGCGTATGGGGCGAATGGGGCGAATGAGTGCCACCACAGCATCGAGGGCGGGGTGGTCAATGGCTAGTGGCTGTGTAACTACCTACACAATCGTCACCATGACGGGTGGCTTGTGCCCAAGTCTTCTCCGCAGCCACACGAGAACCAAGCAAGCGAGGAAACCTGATCTCGGGCGTCTTGGTGACATTTGATCTTCAGGGGATCTGGATCCGATAGGCGGCCGGCCGCCCCTCCCCCCTTCCAACCTACCTACATCGTACTATGTATGTACCTAGCTATGTCTGGCAAAAAACCTGCCATAACCGTTTGGTGGTTTGAGGCAAACACACCCGTCGAAGATCAGGCGATCATTTTGCTCATCATGCAAAAAGCGGGCACAGCCACACATCACGTGAACTTGGCAGGCGATACCTTCCAGAGAGAGAGGCATCGTCTCCGGCACTCCATTGGCCTGCTTCCTGCATACGGAAGGTGGGGCCTTGAAAAGCCAAGCATTAATAAGTGCCTACCCGAGGTACCTAGGTACCTTAGGTACCCTACTTGCCTACCTACCCACCTACTACGTAGTATCTAAGTAGGTACCTGTGTGTTCGTCTTCGTTTGTAGGTAACTATGGCTCATGCCGACGAGCCCCGTTTCGTCGACCACTGGCCAGCAAGCGGTTGACTTCTAATCCAGACCCTGGTGGTGAGCGCTGTGCCATCGTCGTATCCGATCAACATGAGTTGCGTACTACAATGTTTCCTTCCTATTACGCCGGGTCGCATTCCGCAGGTCCGATGCCTGGGGGGGTGATGGGGCTTTCGCATTGGGATGGCCACTGATACCACATATTCCCAAGTGGAGAAGCAGGCCGGCTGAGTTATGGGATGCCGATACATCATACCGTGGCCGGTCTCAAGCTGAGCTGGGCGCCACGCGCTCGGAGGAGGGGAGCGGAGGGGGGAGTGGGTGACGCTTCTTTGGTCCCAACAGGCTGGACACAATACTCTCGAGGAGCAGCAGAGGGAATTAGGCGACTGATGCCATGTGTGGGAGTAGATGACGGGCGCGACAGGCCATCAGGGGTTCCTCAGCGCGGGGCGGTCGGTAGGTTACTGTACTATGCAGATTTGATCGGAACGGTGGCTGGCGTTGATGAGCCCCTCTATCATTTCACGCAAGTGTCGTGGCTCGGTGATGGTTCCCTAACGGGTTTTACGGACGGGTCAGTCAGGGTGTTCTGGACTACGTACCTCAGTGTGTGTCGCATGCGAAACAAGGCCGTCGTCCAGTTTCTATTTTTGAACCACTGCGACAACGTCATGGCTCGTAGGTATCTAAGCTGATCTCGGCGCATGAAGGTGTGGAGCACCGGAGACTGGAGTAGGTTCAGCCAGCCGGTTATGTAAGCTTACTTGTACACTAGTCGACATTGGATGCGAAAGCGAAAGAAGAAGAAGAAGGTCTCTTCGGGAATGTGGGATGACGTTCGGGCCCGGTGGGGGGGGCACAACCATGGCCCAAACCCACTGAAGACCGAGACGGTTTCTGTTCAGAGAGTGATGGAGCCGACTCCAATGACTGATGACTGATAGGTGCCGATACGGCGCCGAGGTCGGCTTCGAGTTTCAGCAGGCCTCCAGAGCCCAAAGTCGTGGCCACACCAATGTCGAGTCTTGGGTCTGGCGCATTGATGTAGCGCAAAAAATGGACCGACGGCTCCCGGTCCAGACTCGCTCAGTAAGGCACACTAAAGTAGTAGTAGTAAGGGTAGGCGAAAGAATGGCGCCGACGACCATTCCAAGTCTGCGGATAGGCAGGGGAGGCGGCGCTACAAGCAACACAACTTCAATCTCCAGTCGGTATCGGCATTCCGCTTCGCTGCGGCGGGTTCGGGCTTCGGCAGGAGGGCCACAGTCTAAACCCGCCCCACCGACGTCACCCCTGTTTACCTGGCCTTGACAGTCAGTTTGACCCTACTGCCTACTACGTAGTCTCTGTTAGTTGGTCGATAAACAAGTCAAGGACAGACAGACTCGAGTCGCTCATCTACTGGGGTCGGCAGCATGAGCTAGGTACCGGGTCTCGCCATGTTTCCATGGTGGAATCGCTCAGTTGTGTCGGCTGCACAGCCCCGACGACGAACGGAAGAATGGAATTTGGCGAGCCAAAGGTCGATGGCGGGTGACTGGCTGATTTCGATAGTGATATCGGCTGTGGTAGCAGTGCTTGCTTCTGTTATCGGGGTAAGGGTAGGGGTAGGGGAAATCATCATCAACTTGCGGCCCCCACAAAAGGGTACTGAATAATAACCGGGAGAACAGCATTTCCAGGATGAAGCGAAAAAGATGCTCAGGGCTGAAGCAGCGTCCATGGAACGGCCCTGGCGTGGGTGCATGGCCACACCCGAAAGAAGAGGGGGATGGATAATTATTGGGCATGTTTGCCAGAAGGGAGAATACAATGCGCGCCTGGTCGTGCTGAGGTACTGAGATATCCCAACGAGGTTCGGGGGCTGAATAAGGAGAGGGTGTATATCAAATACGATGATGCACTACATGTAGTATTCTCCAAGCCATCCTCGAGCAGCTGAGAAGCTAGAGACAGATTGACCATCATGGGCCTGTCGGGGTTCAGTCACCGAGGCTGTGCATGCGGGTAAACAACCTTCTTTCCAACAGAGGGCAGACAGACAGTAAGCTCTCATTTGTTGATGGTGGGCAGAGAGCGAGAGAAAAGCTAGGACAAGCCCAGGGGGAAGGGGTGGCAGAAGAGCGGGCGCCAACTGCAACAGCCACACACCATCCCACGTTCCATGGCAGGCAGGGGGTACTTTTGTACATACCTAATCTTGGGTTATATTTCGCGTATCCGGCACAAGGTGGCTGACTCTAGTGTACATATACCTACTATGGTTACAGGCCGAAATATAAACGCCTCGACCAGGTAGCCCTCCATTAGCCTGCCAGCTGTCAACACCATCTAGCTATCACATATTACCTATCACTCCTACTACTAAATACTTAGGTAACTAAGGCCTATAAATTATTCTTTCTAAAAGGCTATATAAATAAGTAAGATAACTAGCTAATTTAGGTATCATATTAGGAGATAGAGATAGGTAGAATACTTAGGTACTATAAGTACTGTGTGGCGATATACATTGTATGGGCCATTAAACTTACCCTTGTAACCCAGTAGGTAGGTAGGTAGTGTACGATGCCTCGTTGAGTCGTTGCCCGCGCCCGTCGGGCAGCGTGCGTAGCGTATTCGCCCTGGGTCAGCACTTGTTCGGCCTACATGGTACCTAGCACGGGGTTCGGGATTCGTGATCAATGCGGCAGTTACCTCAACCTCGACGAGACTCGGGCCAAGAAATTTTTTTTTAATCTTTGCCTCTTCTGAGAAAGGGGAGGGGGGATCCCACAATAGTAACAGACGGGGAGGCAGCGATGGGCTTGCAGTGGATGTTAATGCCGTTACTGTTGCTTGAGCATATTGGGCCGAAAACGAAGGAGACGAGAGAGAGAACAAGGAGAGCAGATAGAAAGGAGAAAGGGGAAAGGAAGGGAGGGGAACAGACTCTTGAATAAGCCGTTTCGTGGGCATCGTCGTCAGCAACCGTTGGAAACAGCGGTATCGCGCCGTCGCCCTCGGAATGCGGCCGGCAGTTGGCTCCTCCTCGATTTCCATGTCGAGGCCTCGTTGCATTCAATCGCACCGAAAAAAAAAGATGCCCGTAGTAATACCCTCACTTCCCTTGCCTGGATAGACGACGAAGACGAAGACGACGACGACGACGACGACGACGACGACGACGACACCGAAGCGAATAAGCTCAACCCAAATGGGCAGCTGGTCGTCGTCATCCTCAGGCCGGAGCCATGTACCCTTATCGTGGGCGCTGCTGCAAGAAGGTACACTGAGCACAGCTTACTGCGTACGAATGCGCCCGAGGTTCCTTCCAAAGTACCCGAGAAAAAAGCCACCCATTCCTGCCATTCCTGCCTCCACCACTGCCTGCTGCTGTAGCCATCTTACTCACCTGGTTAGGTAGGTACCTAGGTGGTAGATAGGTATTGATGGCACTTGCCGCTACTGCAACGGAGAGTAAGAGAAAGAGCAAGAGCGAAGAAACCAATCACACCCACTCTCCCAGTGCACCTTCTTCTTCTTCGAACCCCCCCCCCCCCCCCAAAACACGCCCGACCCCGTCTCTCTCATCTCCCCGCACTAGTCCCAATCAGGATTCCTTGTCCATGGGCTTACGCGTCCCTCTTTCCTTCCCGCGGCCCCCTCCCCTTCCTGCTCTGTACTGTCAAAGGCTGCCGGTCCGTTTTGCTCGTCGTCTCTCCCAACATTATCCCTGCTCAGCCCGCCCAGAGTCCGCTTGGCCCTGCTCTTTCGAGGACCAGGCACCCCAAATCATCCAAGAAACCGAGTCCCCGTGCTCTGCTCCCTGTTGTTACGTTTTCCATACATCCATCGCCCAGACCCCCCCTAAACTGCCCTCCGAATCTCACTCTCGGTTCTTGCTCCCTCTTCCTCCTTTTTTCTCCATCTGCTTCCACCAACCTCAACTTCATCATCAACCACTTCCAACCAAAACACCAAACAAAGGGCATTGGCATCCATCGTCACGAGCCTCACCCACCGAGCCGCACTCCGCCGATCGATATTTTAAAACCCCGTCGTCTACGGGGTATCACCAACGCATACATAGGCCCTCGCCACAGATCTGGTGCACGCACCTGAATCCACCATCTCACACATTTCGATACCTGAGGGATCCAACTCCCCTTCAAACTCGACAGCAATGTCCACCTCGAACCAGAACGTCGACAGCATCGACGCTCTTCTCGACTTCAGCGAGTATGACAACATGTCCTATCAGTCACCATCGCTCTCTCCCGCCGTCACCGCAAAGAACACCTTCACCCGCCCGTCAGTGAGCTCCGTCGCCACCCCGACTCTGCCCTCGGCCTCCCAACCCCTTACCGGCCCGAGCCACCAGTATGACCTTTACAAGCAGCAAACCGGCATCGTGCCAGGCGCACTTGCCAGCACCCTGGCCGTGAACGAGATCAACCCCCACATCAGCGGCTACAACAGCGGCTACGGAATGGAATATCTTGGCGCTGGCTTGAGCCCCGAGAATGACCTCTTTGACTTCAACACCTCTCCCTCGCAGAACATGGACATGGAGTTCGACTCCCCGCCCGACTCCCAGTACTTCTTCCCCAACACTACCGTCAACCCCGCCGCCATCGCCGGTCAGGACTCTCCCGTCGTTACTTCTCAGCAGAGCAACGTCGGCAGACTTTGGCCTGGCATGCACTCTCAGGCCGCTCTCGCCAAGGCTCAGGCCCAGCAGCGGCAACAACAACAGATCATTCAGCAGCAGCAGCAACGTCAGCAGCAGGCGGCCAACAAGCCTCGCACCAAGAGCCAGCAGCCTACCGACCCCATCGTCGAGCAGAAGATTACTCAGCTCCTCAACTCCATGCGTGCCAAGTCTGGCGAGGACGGCGACAGCCCCTCTCCCCTCTTGAACCTGCCACGGACCAAGAAGGATGAGGAGGACATGGATGAGGACGAGAGACTTCTCGCCAGCGAGGAGGGCAAGAAGCTGAGCAGCAAGGAACGTCGCCAGCTCCGCAACAAGGTGTCCGCTCGTGCTTTCCGTTCCCGCAGAAAGGGTAAGCTCAATACTCGTCCAATTTTCGCCCAAAGCATTTGCTGACCCGTGAACAGAATACATCACCCAACTCGAGGCTGAGATTGCCAACAAGGTTTCCGAGAACGGAGACCTCCGCGCCCACAACCGCGCTCTTCAGGACGAGAATAAGCGCCTGCAGGATCTCACTCGCATGCTTCTTGCCTCGCCGTCCTTCTCCAACTTCCTCGACCACCTGAGCACCAACCCCCAGGCTGCTCCCCAGCCTGCCGCCCCCGTCAAGGTCGAGAGACCAGTCGAGCAGCGCCAAATCCCCAAGGACATCAACCCCTACGCCAACCAGGGTCAGCAGCAGCAGATTGGCGTAGCCATGCTCCCGGAGCAGAACATGGAGTTCTCCATGCTCAACATCGACAACGATGCCTACAACTTCCAACCCCAGGTTTTTGCCGTCCTCGATACCCCCGACGTCCCCGTCACCATCGACACCAACGTCCTCTCTGGCAAGTCCTCCAACTTTGTCGGTGAGCAGTTCGAGTCGGACGACGAGAAGATTGAGCTCCCCACCGTCGAGGCCCCCAAGGTTCTTGCTCCTGAGGTCCAGGCTCAGGCCCTCAAGGAGGATGAGGAGGTCTTTGATGACGAGTTCGAGAACGACCCCGAGTTCGCCCTCTACCACTCTTCCCCTGTTCCCACTTCTGAAGGCCCCATCGAATTGGACACTGAAGTCTTCTCTCACGTCGACATATTCGGTGGCATCGAGACCGAGAAGGTTCTTGCCCGCTACGAACTGATCGATGCCTCGGAAGAGGAGCAAAACGCTCTTGTGGCCATGGCCAAGGTGCAACGCATCGCAGCCAGCCTTGAGCCCGTTCTCGCAAGACTAGAGTCGCTCGTGCTCTAGTCCCACACTCTCTACTCCACCTTCATTTCAGCACTATTATTACGGGCAATGTGTTGGCTACACCATTTCTGTGCATATACTAGCTTGATATCTGGGACTCGGCGTTGGGATTGTCATGGGCATTAACTACACCCAAACCGGGATAGGCATCTACTTCTTTTTATTTTCTTTTTTTTCTTTTCTCTTTGTGCCGTGGCGGATGAAAAGAACCCTTCAAGGGACCAGCAGGTTCGGTATGACTCATGACGATTTTTACATTGGCGAGCAAGAGGTGGGATCATCACGTGTCGTCACGAACATATCGTGTATTAGATAGGATTGGGCGGTCACCCAACTCAATCAAAACAATACCACAAAAAAGAATTGAAAACCGCCATGATTCGCTCCTCATCGTGACCGCCGTTATCGTGCTACCGTTTTGTTCTCGGCGCGCCATTCTCTTGACTTGTCTCACGTTGGTGTTCATATTTATATGGGTCCGTATAACAAGATGAGGCACGAAATGTCGCGCAGGACTTTCCAGAACCCTGGCCCGTTCCCACTCTGTCCAACTCATCGTCGTCTCGTTTATGAAACAAGCGCAGTTTATGTATGGACCTCTCAGGAAGAAAGAAAAAAAAAACACCCATCTCTTGTGGGCGGGGCGGCTAAGATGCCGAGAGAGCACTACAGCACAGCGGTCCCCAAACCAATCGAGGTTAGACAGGGTCTCACTGGCACCACCGTACGCGAACCGTCCCGGAAGGGCGGCAGCAGCAGAAGAGTGTATGACAAGCCGTGCCCAGCCAGAGGCCTCCGTCGCCTTGTACACTACCAACAAGGCTTGCTACGATTGGGCCGCTGGAGCAAAGGGATGGCGGAGGTCGATGTTTCAGGCCGTCATGCTATCCGGTAATCTATCCATACTTTCCCACTTGCCGCCCCGGGAGCTTGGGGAATCGTTCGGGAACATCCATCTTCAATCTGGGCAGAGCTCACACGCGAGGAGTTTTGGGAGTTGAGATGGCAGGATGGAGGAGGGGAACGGAGGGGAGGCTGCGGGATCGACGATGCGTTGTGCATCGATCGCGCAACGGGGTGAGATGCCTTGTGTTGATACCATTCCTGCGTGGAAGTGGCCAACAAAAGCGTAATGCAGTGACTGACTCACTGCTTTCCGCAGGTAGGAAACGATGCCGATAGAACCAGAAACAGCCCCCCTCCAAGAGTTCTTGGCGTCCAAACGAAACATGACGAGGGTTGAAACGTTGTCTAATCAGCACGGAACGAGTCACAAGTTTTGTATTGAAGACTGTGACGTTTGTCGACGGGTCCTTAACCCGGAACAAGGGAAGCAAAGACTTCTAATCATTGTTACATTCTTTTTTTTCATTCTTTTTTTTTCTTCTCTATTCTCTTTTTCCTTTTCAATCGATATCTTTCATGAATCATTCCAGTCCTCTCGGATCATCGCGGCCCCCTTCTCCCCGATCATGTAGACGGACCCGACGATGTTGACGTCGGGAAGGACGGGGATGATGCTGCAGTCGACGACGCGCAGGCCGTCGACGCCGTAGACGCGCAGCCGGGGGTCGACGACGCCGCCGTCGGCCTCGGGCCGCATCTGGTTGGTGCCCGAGGCGTGCCAGTTGGGGATCGTGTTGGCGCGGACGTAGGCGAGGATGGCGTCCTCGTCGTCGTCGCCCACGGCCGGGCCGGGGGAGACCTCGCCCTTGCTGGGGCCGACGGTGAACTGGGCCATGCGCGGGTGCGAGAGGATCTTGCGGAGGTACCGGAAGGAGGCGACGGCGATCTTGCGGTCGGCCGGGTGGTCGTAGTACTGCGAGATTGGGAGAAGTCGGTCAGCCCTCGTTGTTGCGCCTTCGCTCTCCCCGTCGGAGCAAGCGGAGAAGCGAGCGGGAGAGACTTTTAAGATGAAAATAACGAAAAAAAAAAGGGGGGCGGGCGGATGTGACCTACGTTGGGGTTGATCTTGGGAAACTCGGCCATGGAGCTCGAGCGCAGCGTGACGTTGCCTCTGGAGAGCGCCACCATGCTCGAGGCCGTCAGGGAGATGTACGTCTCGTTGCTGCGCGGAGTGTAGTACGGCGTGGGGCCGCCGGGGTAGAAGACGCTCTCGAAGAGGTATTCAATGTGCGACTGGTTCCCCAGCCCCGCGGCGACGACGTCGCCCGCGCCGATCTTCTTGAGCTCGTCCTTGGAGAGCTTCTGGAAGGCGTTGGTGATGCCCGAGGGCGCCGTGTACTGGCCCGTCGCGTTGGTGTAGAACTCGTTCTGCGCCTCGCGCAGCGCCGAGTAGGTCGCGGCCATGTCCGAGGTGGAGAACTCGGGGGTCGACGTCGCCATGATGCTGAAGACGGAGTGGTCGTTGAGGCTGTGTTTGGTCCTGTTTTAGTACGGGGGGGCGGGATAAAGGGAAGGGGGATACGTACTGCTGGCCGATATTTTCATTGATATGGACGGGCTCGATGCCGAACTCCTTGAGCTGGGCGGAGGGACCGACTCCCTTTTGTGGCTTTGGTCAGATCTACGACGCGCGATCACGTTGAGAGGGGGGGGGGGGGGGGAGGGCGGTTCAACAAGAAAAAAAGGAAAAGAAAAAAAAAACTTACAGAAACCATCAGCAGCTGAGGCGAGTTGAAGGCGCCGGCGCTGACGATGACCTCCTTGTTGGCCTTGACCTCGTAGACGGTGCCCGTGGGGTGGTCCATGAAGGCGACGCCCTGGGCGCGGGGCTTCCCGCCGGTGTTGTTGAAGTTGAGCTTCCAGACGGGCGCGAAGTAGAGCACATCGAGGTTCTTGCGGCCCTGGGCCTGCTTGAGGTAGCTGTCGTAGCTGGAGCTGCGCATGAAGTTGGCGTCGAGGTGGCCGGTGCCCTGCTTGACGCCCGTGCTGTTGCCCAGGTTGTGGTCCTTGACGATGGGGATCTGCAGGGCGTCGGCGGCGGCCTCGATGAAGCCGACGCCCGAGGGCGGCACGTATCCCTGGAACCCGATCTGGAGGGGCCCGTCGCCGTAGGCCGAGGGCTCGTGGGTCTTGTACGACACGTCGAAGCCCTTGGCCCCGTGGTTATCCGGGGCGTTGAAGTGCGTGCCCTGGAACCGGGTTAGCGAACCGCTCCGCCGCGAACGTCGTGCTAGTTTGGGGGAGGACGGAGTAAGTTAAAAGAAAAAGAAGTAGAAGAAGCGCATTACCTTGACGAACAGTGGGTAGATATCGCTCCACCCCCAGCCCGGATTGCCGAGCCTGACCCAGTCGTCGTACACGGAGGCGCTGCCGCGGCCGTAGTAGAAGCCGTTGGTCACGCTGCTGCCGCCGAGGCACCTCCCGCGGTGGTATGTGAGGATGCGGTTATCCAGGTGCTCCTGCGGGGTTGTGTAGAAGGACCAGTCGATGGCGGTGCCGGAGAGGAATTGGTTGCCGCCGGGCGGCTTGTAGGCCGAGACGACCTCGGGGTTCGGCCCCGCTTCGAGGACGAGGACCCGCTGTTTGCCGGACTCGGAGAGTCGGTTCGCGAGGACGAGGCCGGCGGTGCCGCCTGGGGGTTTCCCTCTGCGTCAGTATTCTTGCATCTAGCGGGAAAAGGGGGGGGGGGACGATGTTCGGCGCACCTCCTGCGATGATGAAGTCGTATTCGCTCTGAATGGTCGCGCGGTCGAAGTCCTTGAGCGGCGCGGCCGAAGCGCCGGCGGCGAGCGCCAGGAGCGTCAAGGTGAGCTGCATCGTGGAAACCTCGGTCTCGAGCAACAGAAGCAGACGAGAAAACGTGTGACAAGGCTGCGCTGAACAAGCAGACAAGAAAAAAAAAGCAGAGAGAGTCAATTTGAGCTACGACAATCCTTTTTCTTTTCCCCCAAAGCGACGGGATGACGGATCTAACGAAAAGACTCTAGTCCTATACACGACCACACCGGGAACGAGGGGGAGCTCCAAGACCTCATATACCCAGTCGTGATGCGTCCCAGTGTCGCCGTCTGGCGGAGGTGGACAGAGCCGACACAGCCCATCTTGGCTCATTCCAATCGCGAGGCATGATTCAAAGTCTCGGTCCGTTTGACTCCCCCGTCAGGCGTCATCTTGCGTCATCCCGCTGTCGGGCTGTCAGACCGGGCGAAGGTGAGGCGCGATGTAGTCTTGCTTGGCGAGAGTAGAATGGAGGGAATGGACGTTTTTCGTCCCAGTCTTGTTGTTCTTTTCTGGGCACATGGTAAACTTCCGGAGGGGAAAAAGTCTGGGATAAGCTGCAGCAGCTTAGCTCAGGATAGTCCAGGCAGGGCAGAGAGACCAGGGGCATCTGATGGCCACCGAGCTCCGTGGCCTGCCGGTTAAGGCGGGAGAGAAACACGAGGCCAGGGACTGAGATTCTCGTTTGTTTCTTTCCACCTCTGCAGGCCATGAAGTCTTGCTCGAAATCCCGAATCAGAGGAGCGTCTGTGTTGGCTGCGCGAGGAACAGGAGAGAGGGCGAGAGAGGGAGAGAGAGAGAGGGAAAGGCACGGCTGCAGCCTTCAAGGGAGGTGCCTAATGAGCGACGTATGTCAAGACAATCCGTCGACTAGGATCAGTGCTAGCGTTGACGGCCAGCAGGTGCCTGGGGGCACTAGCATCAGCTGCCTTTCCTCTTCATTCCTTTGACTCCAGCGGGCGTATGGCTAACCTTGCTCTAGGTGCGGCCCCGGCCGAGTGTAGGATGCTCGCCATCCACGATGCGGTACGCGAGACTTGCTTTTACTGAATGAGGGGATGGAGGGAGGGGGGGCAGAAACGAGACGGAGGCATCAGACGGACGTGGGAGTAAGCGGCTGCCCGAACACAACATGGAGATTCACTGCACGAGGCGTTTGGAAAGGCCGAGACAGCTTATGCACGCACTCTGGTGCATGTAGGATTCCCAGTATACTACACAGTGATTGTGGCACGGCGCGGCTCGCATGCCATCACGTTTCCCGACGCCGAGTTCCCCTCCCCTCCCAAATCCATCATCGCCTGAGAGTCGGTGTGGAAATCTGATCATCCCGCCCGAATCGTGGCTCCCGATGTGGATGTCGCGGGGTAGGCGGACTTGAGGGCGATTGGATCTGGTCCCGACTATTGTTTTCCTTGGCCCCGTACGCGGCATGTATAACGCATGCAGCCAAGGGATTTCGACTGGAAGAGCGGCTTGGTTCCTCGCACACAGCCTCGATTGGCTGCGTGGGGTTCCTTGCTGTGCGCCACGAGCGGGACATTCGGATGCGTTGATTAGTCGCTTGACGGCTACAGGCTGCTGCTTCGTGGGCTGCCGCGTCTTACCGACCGGCACCGATTCCGCCTTGGATAAATCGATATTCCCTTGCCAAACAGGGATCGTGTGAGACAGGGCTTTGCCAGGACTGCCATCGGCTGGGCGAGGCGGGGAAGACCAATGTCTCGATGCCTGATGTGTACTACTACTATTGTAGGTAGGAAATCGACCCAACTTTCCTCGCTCACTTTGCCGCCAATCATGGGCACAGTTGGGTTTCGGGCTCTGCGGACTGTTCGCTGTCTCTTTTTGGGAGTCTAGGTTACGGGCATCAAGTTAGTAAGACTGTTGGGCGTGCACGTGAAACAAGAGAATACAGTTCAGCCTCCGAATGCTGCTACTGGTAGAATACTAATCTTCATTGTGAAAGGCGCTCGGCGGTCGAAAGTCAAAGACCCCCGCCCTAAACCTTATATCAAAGCCACACGATGCATTTGATAAAAGAGGCCACCGCCACTTGGCCCAGATGCTAAGGCGGAAGACGGCCCGAGACCAGAGCAAGCATCCATCCACAAAAGTACGAGCCAATGCAAGAGCTGTATTGCCAGCTTACGGCAGGGATCTTCGCGGCCGAAAGAGGCTCTGCCTGTCTGCCTCGTGCTTGATCAAATCTTGTGGCAAAGACCCTATACCTTCAAGTTCTGACTACGTGAAGCTGTCATTAACCTTGTTCTGCTATACGAGCCATGTGGGTTGACTCGGACTGAATCGATCATGCATTTGATCCGGAGCGGGGGGTTTACAGCGGAATAAATTGCTGGGCGGCCTGTTTGCACGCTTTTGCCATCCCGTGTGCGATGAAATGGTCCGATTGGTGCCTCTATGATATCTCCTCTGGACTGGCAACTGTATACTCTTGTTTCTTGCACTCTTGAGACTAAGAACTTGAAGGCACAACACAACAACACTTCGGAGGCTTAATTTTAACTGTAATGTCTTCCTCAGAGATGAAACGAAAGCGCGAGACAACCATCGAAGCATACCAATCATAGCTTAAGCTACCGCCACAAACTCAATTCAACTTTGCGGGTTCTAAACACCCAAGTGCTGGTCGGTACCTATTCAAGAGTAGGGGATCTCCAACAAAAGAAGAGATGTACTTATTCAGACTAGGCTGTAGATACGTAACACGGAAAGCAACATCATTGGCATAAGTATACAAGAAATATGGGAACTTGTGACTTGTAACTCGCAGTGATGAGTCCCACTTGGGCTAATATGCTAATCAAGTTTGAGGGGCGGCAGCGTTGGGAGCTGTGCGGATAGTACATGTACTCATTTTATTTCACTCCATTTGGAACGAACCTGAAGAATGACAGTGAAAAACAGCTTGTAATTTATATTGTACCCCTGTCATAGACTCATGTATGATGGGTCTGAGAGTCTAGATTAATTCTTTGCCGAGCTAAGGGGGACAATGTCAGAGGCTGTGTAGTACTGAGTAAAGGAGTCAGTGGGAGGGCAGTTAGGGGTCACTGGTAACTGTTATTCCAATCTATCTCCTCTCTAAACCTTGATGCTATCGTGAAAACCCCCTTTTATATGCCCTTTAGCATAACATTATTCTGTTCTGCGGTGTCCCCCAGGCCCTACCTGGTGCCCTACTAGCCCTAAAGCTAGTACTACTTTTAGGAACCTAATATGATCCCCCCCCTCTAAGGTCCTATCCTTAGGACCTAGTGGTTAATTAGTTAGCCTCTCTATTAGTACCTTAGTACCTTACTTATAATACTGCTTATACTTTAGTAGAATCTAGAAACTCTACTAGGCTTAGTAGATTACTAGATAGGTAGTTATTTTCTTAGTTAACTACTTACCCTTAGCCTTACTCTTATTCTATAGTAGCCTAGTATAGCTAATAGCTCCTCTAGTACCTTACTAAGCCTAGCTATCTTATACTTAGGGCATAAGTTTTAAACCCTTATTACTATTAGTAAGGGGTTACCTACTCTACTATAGGGGTACCTTACCTACCTATAGTACCACTTTAGTTACTTACTCCTTTCTCTCTCTTATAGCCTAGTATTCTATTATCTATAAAGTAGTATAATTAGCTTTTATTACTTATACCTTTATTTCTCTAATGGCTAAGCTCTAAGTTATATTGTTCTTAGTATAATAGTAAGAGTATACTTTATAGTAATAAAAAGGGTATTAGTACCTCTCTAGTACCTCTTATCTCTCTTTTCTTTTAGAAATATTATTATTTTTTTATAAGCTAGAGTTATTATTATTACTTACTTATATATATACTACCTAGTAAAACAGCTAGGCTTACCTTCTCTTTTTTACTTTTTACTTATTTTCTTTCTTTTTCTTTTTTTCTTTATAATATTCTTATGTTATTATTATTTTTTTATTTTTATTATACCTCTACTACTACAGTAGTAATAATAGTACTAGTAATAGTAATACTAGTAGTAGTACTAGTACTAGCTACTCCCTTACTACTACTATTATATCCTCTATACCTTTTACTAATCCTACTATCCTAAGTAGCTCTAGTACCCCCCCTAGTCCCCCCCTAGTAGCCCCCCTTACTAATAATACCTATTCTAATACTTCTAGTATTATTAACCCTACTATTATATATAAGATCCCTTACTATTACTACCTTTAAGCTATAATAAAGTAATAGCTTAATATAAAAAATACTATTACCTATCTTCCCTACTATATTAAGACCTAGAGTATATACTTATCTCTCTAGTACCTCTCTACTATCTCTCTACTATTCTAACTATTTTAGTTACTAGTAATAAGTACTTCTACTATACTAGCTAGTATAGTAAGCCTTATATCCCTATAAGCTTATCCCCCCCCCTATTATTACTACTTCTATAGCTATTAGTCTACTACTAACCTATAGTAAGCCTTATATACTACTACTACTACTACCCTTACCCTTAAGGTAGTTTTTAAGAACCTCTATAAAGAGGCTAACCCCTACTTCTACTACTACCTTATAAGTATATATATACCCCTATACTCCCCTAGTACCCCTTAGTCTAACCCTTTCTAAGAGGAGATTAAGAAAGCCTAGCTTATAAGCCTAAAGGCTCTTTAGATAAAGGCCTCTAATATATCAGTCTCTAATACTAAGCATAAGGTAGTATAGGAGAAGGAGGAGTAGCTTCTCTACTAGTATAAGGTCCTTACTCTTAAAAGTACTTACTTTACTATAAAATAGCAAGCTAAGTAAGCTAAGTTATTAGCTAAGAGTACTAAGATTACTACTACTACTACTTAAGACTAGGTTATTATACTCTATAAGTAAACTAAAGCTATTAAGGCTTAGAGTACCTTCTTCTCTAACTAGACTAAGTCTTATACCTATATTATATATCCTTCCCCTACTCTAGTACCCCCCTAGTACTTTCTTATAGTACTAATAATAGCCTCTAGTATACTAGTAAGATTAATTCCTAAGCTAGTAGATTAGATCTTAGAAAAGATACTACTAATAATAATAAGGAGGAGTCTAACTAGTAGGCTCTAGCACTCTCTATATACCCCTCTAGTACCTTACTAATACCCCTCTACTATTTATTTAGTTAGTTACTTATCTTTAAGCTTAGAATACCTAGCCCTTAAGCCTCTCTACTCCCTACCCTTAGTACTAAGAGAATAATAAAACCTAGCTACCTTATAGCTATATAATTATTAACTTAGTTCCCTTCTAATAGGCCCTTAGTAATCTCCTATTTATAATCCTACTATAGTTCCTTTACTATATTTTACTATAGTTCCCAAGAGTTCTCTTTCTCTCTATACCCTTACTACTTTATTAGATACTATTAGTTTCTCTAGAAGCCCTTATATATAACTATTCTCTCTACCTAGTATATATCCTTCTCTTCTTCCTTAATAGAGACTACCTATAGCTTTACTACTACCTTATAGAACTTCTCTAACTATAATAGTAAGAATATATTATAGATATAGTATTATATCTCTAAGTTAAGCTTATATGCTTTTCCTTTACTAACTACCTATATAACTATAAATAGCTCTAGATACTTATCTAAGAGCTTCTTTATAAAGTACTTTTACTATATAAACCTTACTAATAGTAAGACCTTCTCTTCTACCTTAAATACTACTATAGATTACTTTATATTATACTACCTCTTATAATTCTTATTAGCTATCTCTAGTATCTAGAGAATTACAGCTCACTAGCTCTATAGCTACTATACCCAGTCTCTTACTAATAAGACCTCTATTAGTAAAGCCCCTTCTAGCTTTATATTATTTGCATTACATAGCATGTAGCCTATTAGGGCCTCCACTAGTACTATCTAGATCGCACTATGCTAAGTACTGTTATAGACAAACTCAGCTATTAGTAGCTACTTTACCCAATTGTCCTACTCTAGGCTATAAAAAGCCTAAAGGAAGTACTTAATATTCTAGTTTTATTACTCTATCTAACTATCTATCTATAGGTAGTAAGCTATACTTAGCCTCTACTTAATAGTTAGTAAGTAGTATACTACTAACTAAAAACAGCTAGTAAAGAGAGATCCTTAGTTAGATACTATTACTACTAAGATACTAAATCACAAGAATACCCTTTTAACTAAGAGAGATACTAACTAGTCTACTATTAAGGTCTCTTATATAGGTATATATAGTATATACTTTATAAGTTAGTCTACTATTACTAGGATACTATTATAGCTCTCTCTAGTAAATTCTTTTAACTTAGGTAGCTTAGTAATAAAATCTAAGGTAACCTATTTCTATAGTTAGCTAGGTAGTAGTAGAGACACCAGTTCTCTATAGGGTAGGTAATAGCATAGCTTTATCTATTAATAAGTTATATATATCTAAACATACTCTATTATATCCTTCTTTATTAATCTCTAGAAAAACATCTATTTAATCCTTTTAAGTATATAGGTTACCCCTAGGTACCCCCTAGCTAGCTTATTATAAAACGCTACTATAATCTTTATCCTTAGTATATACCCTTCTAGGATAACTACCTTACTCTTATACCTAAGAACCCTATCTTCTCCTTCTAACTAGTTATCCCCTAGCTTCTACTACTTCTTAGAGGTAATTACCTTATTAGCTTACTATACTACTATAGTTTTCTCCTCTAGGCTTAAAGTAAGTTCTTCTAGTAGTAACAGGTATACCCCTATTAACTTACTACTAATAATTACTACTACCCTCTAGGTAAACCTACTTAAGAAGCTTTCTAAGAACATACTCTATACCTCTTAGTCTTCTATACCTAAGGGCTAATAATCTAGCTACTACAATAGTCTATTAGCTATATTTTCTTTTCCTGGCTAGTAATTAATCTTAAAGTTAAAGAGAGATAGGTCCTAGAGTAACCTTACCTACTAACTATTAAGCTAGAGCTTACTAGTAAGGTAGTAATACCCTAGGTAGTCTATTAAGAATATAATCCTACTCTAGGTATATAGGAGGTAGTGCCTCTAGTATATAGCTACCTCTTAGATTGCAAGTAGCTTAGCCTCTAGTATACTATACTATAGTTTAGTACTCTTTAGCTTCCTAGATAAGAAGGCAACAGAGTACTACCAGTTCTCTACTAGCTATAATAAAATAGCCTTAATTACAAAGTTTAATATATCTATCTCTACCTATATTAGTAATACTAGGTTAAAGTACTATAAGATAAGGGCTTAGGTAAATATAACTTAGAGCTTATAGAAGGCTTTAATTACCTTCTTAGTTATTACCTTCTCCCCTACTACCTTAGCTATTAGTCAGTCTATAAGAGAGGTATATACCTTAAAGTAGTTCTTAATAAAGTACTAATAGAACCTTATAAACCTAAGAAAGACCTATATATCTTTAATACCAGTAGGAAGTAGCTACTAAGTAATTACCTCTATACAGTCCTACTCTATAGCAATACCCTCTAGAGATACTATAAACCCTAGGAACCTAATTATCTTAGTATAAAAAACATACTTCTCTAGGTTAATATATAGGCTAGTAATATCTAACTAGCACAGTACCTCTTTTACTACCTCTATATAACTAGCCTTATCCTTAGTAAAGATTAAGATATTATTAAGGTATATAATATAGGTAATATCTACTAGCCTAGCTAGGGTATTGTTTATATATACTTAGAAGGTTACTAATATATTAACTAGCCTAAAAGATATAATATAGTACTTAAAGTACCTATATTATATTTAGAATGCTATTTTCTACTTATTACTAGTATAAATCCTTACCTAGTAATATATATCCTTAAGGTTAAGCTTAGTAAAATACTTTACCTCTTCTAAGTAGTTAAAGATCTCTCTAATTAGTAGTAATAGTATATAGTTCTTAACTATAACCTTATTAAGGCTATAATAGTCTATATAGAGGTATAACTTACCTCCCTTCTTTAGTATAAATAGGATCAGTATCTCTATAGGGCTTTATAAGGGCTAGATCCACCCCTTACCTAGTACATTATTAATATACTTCCTTAGCTCTTCTAACTCCTTCTCTATAAGGGGGTAGATAGAGCTAAATAGCAGTTCTACCCCTAGCTTAAGGTTAATAGTATAAGAGCAACCTTTATCTCTAGCTAGTTTAGCTACTAGGTTTATATTAAATATATATACCTATTCTTAATATTCTTTTAGTAGCTTAAATCTCTTTATCTCCTCTCCCTTTTCCCTCTCTACTATATGAGGTAGTGGCTCTAGTGCCCCCTCAGCTCCCCCCATACATAGGTAGTAGACTAATAAGTTATATACTAGTATTACTACTACCTCTCTTTATACCCTCTTTAATACCTTTCTTCTCTAAATAAGTTATAAATAGCCTTCCCCTAGTAAGTAAGTTTACCTAATTATTACTTACTTAAGATTTAGCTATACCTTTTACCTCTAGAGGATCTCTAGGATAGTATTATATATACCTATATTACTTACCTAGTAAGTATAGAACTATACCTTTCTTACTTCTATATTATCTATTACTTCTATTACTAATACTACTACTCTATAATTAGGTACTTTACCTCCCTATATCTCTAATAACCCCGCTCCCTCCCTATAGACCTCTAGCAGTACCTCCTTATATAATATCCTCTAATATATAGCATTCTTATCTACCCTAGGGTTACTTAATACCCTTTCTTTTCTCTATATACTAGCTACTCTAATATAGAAGTCTACCTTAAAGTAGTAATATAGTTCCTCTCTCTAGAGGATCTATATACTATTAACCCCTATAGCTACTAGCTAGGCTGCTAGTATATAGTACCTACCTATATAACAAGGCTAGTTATACTTATAGTACTTCTTCTCTATATACTTTATTAATATATATCCTAGCTTACTATAGTTAAAGTATATAGAAGAGCCCTAGAAGTACCTTAGGGGTTATCTATACCCTCCTTATTCCTACTTAACCTATAGCTTAGGTATAAGTATATATATAGCTACCCTAAGCATTAAAACTAACTATTACCCTTCTAATTTATCTAAGAAGGTAGCTAATACTAGCACTAGGGTAATAGCTAGGGTCTACTAATTTCTCTTCTCTTATAGCCTTTACTAGTCTTTTATTATTATCTTAGTATATGTCTTTATAAGTATCTCTACCCTCTTTACTACATTATTTAGCTCTTAATAAGTAGCTAGTAGCCTATATACTAAGATATAGCTTTATAAGTTTAGGAGTAGTTAGTTTAAGATATAGACTACCTACTGCTTCTTTAGTTAGAGGTCTAGAATCTCTACCTTAACTATTTTATACTAGTTAATAAATTACTAGTATATCTACCTAGGTTTCTACTATATCTTATCTAGCTCTATAGCTATGCTAAAGGCCTATGTATTATTATTAGTAATACTATTACAGAGCTAAGCCTCTATCTATTTCTAGGTAATCAAGCTAATATTACTACTATACTAGAGGTTAACATAGCTCCTCTAGCTATATAATAGGTTACCCTTTAAGCAGGCCCCTATAAATTAGACTTTACTTTTATTAGCTATAAATTCTTCCTTAGTAATAGAGAATTAGCCTTATAACTTAAAAAAAAAGTCTTTAAAGTTATTTTAATTACCTCTCTTATATTAGATAGAGGCTAACTACTTAATAAGGGTATTAGTATATAGGTACTTAAGCTCTAGCTAGGTAGCTATAGGTTCTCTACTAGCTATATATATATTATTAATAGACTCCCTTTTTCTAAGAGCTATAATCTATTTAATTATCTTTCTCTTTCTTACCTTAGTTACTTTATTATTAAGAAGGGCTCTTAGCTACTTCTCTATTAACCTATTAAGGTTAGTTATATACTACTTCTCTACTATAGTCTTACTAGTATCTAGCATAAGCTACTATATTACTAAGCTACCTTACTAGGTAATAGATTAGGATTAGGTTAATTATACTAGTACTATTACTACTCTAATAGTTGGTATACCTATAAATAGAGAGAGATTAGAATATATTAGAGGCTATGTAATACTAAGTAAAGGAGTTAGTAAGAGGGCAGTTAGAGGTCACTGGTGACTGTTATTCCAATCTATCTCCTCTCTAAACCTTGATACTATTGTGAAAACCCCCTTTTGTATACCCTTCAGCATAACATTATTCCATTCCACGGTGTCCCCCAGGCCCCACCCGGTGCCCCGCCGGCCCCAAAGCCGGTACTACTTTTAGGAACCTGACAGACAAGTCTATTTCTTGGCCGGGTTCCTAGGCCCGTCGACGGCCTTTTCTACAGTACCAGCAATGCCATCCTTGCTAGCATTGAATTGGCTTCCAATCACTCCATCCTTGGAAAAGGGGCCGCCGATAGCCTCGCCTATTCCAGAGTTAATGAACGCTGCACGAGGTACCTGACCAGGAGGCTCAGACTCACCCATCTGCCCAATGTTGCCATCAGGGTTGAATTGCTTGCCGATGGCACCCTCGGAAGAGATGACGCTGGGATTCGCGGGATTGGTATCCTTCTTCTTGCCGACTTCCTTGGCGGCATCGCTGATGGGGTTTTGGGACGACATGGCTCTGACTCTGGATGCCGACGCAACGAAAACTCTGGTCTGTCTGAGGGCGATTCTGTTCATTGTGTCTTGAGGATATGCTGGATGAGATCTGCAGAAGTGCCTGGTCTGCGCTCTTATAGGATTGGCGGTTTGTTGTGCGCGTCATCTCCGGTAGTCCCTTCGAAATGACGTTATTGACGCACAGGATAATGGTGACATCATGAACAATGTCGACCATCCCGAAACATCTGAGGACGCATGCATAGGAATGCCATTAAGGGATCGTAGCAATGAATTTTCGCTCGATTGGGATCATTCCTGGAGACGCTTGCCGCAAGCGTCTGCGAAATTCTTAATGGACAGTTTTGATTTTTGTTTGGCTGCCTTTCAGCTCACAGTAGCCCCAGCAATGTGGCTGAAGATATGCATACTAATACCTTTATTCAGGCACCTATTGTTTATTGTTTGCTGACTCAACAATTTGGACCAACGTCACTTCGTTTGGACTTTGGGTATTGCATGGCTGCTGTCTGCTTATATCCCGCCATGTACGGGGAGCGTTGTCTTCGATATACGTGGCCATACGACGAGGAACTCAGCACGAAGCAGATTCAAATACTGAACAATGGCGCCTGGACCGTAAAATTGAATTTCTTCTATATCTTTTCGTCTTCAGATACATTTACATTGCTGCCCAGAGGGCGGGCAGATACCAACTACAGAGGAACATGGTACAGCGCCTTGTTATGACGGCGGCTTCAGAAACATCTGTGAGACAGACTCACTCGGTATTCCAGTGTATTCGAATCCGGAGGACACTGTTTGAAAGACAACGAGCACGTGGTGCTAAGACCGTGTGCAATGATGATACAATTATTGGTTATGACTGATACCTCGACTACCAACTTAGTTATCAACGAGACTTCCATGCTCTCTTGGGTAGCCCTCCGCGCACCACAGCCCAGCTCGCTTTCCTTCACCTCGGGTAAAATACAGCGTCACTAATTCAGTTCTAGGCCTGAAAACCATCATAAGAACCCGGCAGACGTTCATGCGAGCCTTCCGAATACAGAATCCCAATCTTGGACTGCAGGTTGGGAGGGGGCACCTCGACAAGTCCGAGAACAATCGCCGCTTCTCGTCTCCGCCAGCATTTCTGCACAGTGGCATCATCCTGATTCCTCAGCCAGCTGCAATTCTGGCGGCCGTAGCGGAATCTCTCCATCTCTTGGTTGAGGAACAGGTCTATGTCCGCCTCGTTCAAGGTCACTGGGAGAATTTGGACAGTGACGAAGGTGCTGCGGGGGCAGCTGTTCGTCGACTGCTGCTGCTGCTGCTCTGGGATAGTGTTCGCCTCCGTGATCGGTTCAAGGGGTAAGAACAAGCTAGGTGACTGCAATCGTGAAGGCGGGTGATTGGCGATGTTGGCCATATCCTCCTTCAACATCTCTGCCTCAAGAATCTGAGTGAAGCTGGTCAGCATGACAGCGCAAGGAAGATCGACCACAAACCATACCTCTAGATCTCTGAGCATCTGTGAATCAGGGGGCGAGTAGTTGAATAATGGGCTAGATGATGCCAGTGCCATCGACGAGGATGGGGCTTGGTCACTATGTGCAGCTTGATAGGATCCTTCGAGCTGAAAGGTTGTCAGTAAGTACAGCCGAGATGCCAGTGACCGAGCCTGCTTACGCCTGAAAAATTGGTGAATCCATGGTCAAGACCCGAAAAGGCCGAAGAGGACAGAGACATGGGCATGTGGCCAAACGGAGCTGACACAGACGGGCATCGGGCTACCGTGTCGACGTTGCAGTCTGTGCTGGGCGCCAAGTTCGTGATGGCAGAGTTAAAGGGACGCGAGACATTTGCTTGAGTATGGAGGCCATGAATCTCTGCGGAGGGTTGATGCTGGAGCTGCTGATGGTGATACTGCTGTTGCTGTTGCTGTTGCTGCTGTAGTTTCTGTAATTGAAGTTGAGTCCCGGCCAGGCTTTCCTCCTTCTTGGTCTTGTTACGCGCAGCCGAGGCGCGCACTTTCGCTCGACAGGCAGCGCATTGAGAACGAGGAATGTGATGTCCCATGGGACTCATGTAGTCGTAATCGGATAGTGTTTTCTCCCCTTTGCACTTGGTACACTTCTTGAAGCCTTGGCTGGCTCCGTTCAATGCACTCGCGTCATCATTGCTGGCAACAGAGTCACGAGGTGATCTCGTTATGAAGGTGGTCGGAACCAGCCGAACAGGGCCTGTAGTGTTCTTGAGGGCCTCTAACGTCTGTGAGCTGTAAACAGACAACCTAGACTGAATGGGTCCTTCTATGGCTTGGTCAGCAAGCGAATGAGTGTCTAAGGTGTCGAGGTGTTGTCCGAACCTGAAGCATGTGCAGAAACCTCACGTGAATCTCGAGGTGAGGATGGCATAGTGAGCCGGTCCTGTGCCAGAGAGGAACCTATGAAGGTTTCTTGTTGAGACACTGGCAGCAAGTGAAAATTCGTTCCAGGTAGGATAAGAGGTATTTCGTCTCGCAGAGCGCTGACTGCGTCTTGATTTGGCTGTGACTCTGGTGAGAGTGGCGGAGAACCAAAGAGTGAGTCTCCATCGTTGGAATCCATACTTGGCAATGAAGGATCGGAGTTATTGAGAGCCTTTTATCAATGAATACTTTGGTCTGTCTGGGCAAAGAAAAGTAGGAAGAATAATGAAAGCAACAAGGCCGAAGGAAAACGAAGAGGTGTAACTGAAGAGTCGAACTTTCTCGAAGTGAACCCCAGAAGGTGAGGTTTCGGGAGCAAGGTAAGACGTGAAGGCGGGCACACGGAGTTCTCGAAAGGAGAGGTTGGAAAGAAGAACAAAAAATGGTGAATGCCTTGAAATTTTGAATAAGGAAGGAAGGAAGAAAGAGACTGGAGAGATCCCTCTTTTTTCATCTCTCAGCTTATTCACTCACTTTCCACCTTTTCCCTTAATCGGTTCCCGTGTCCGTCTGTCACCGTCCTTTCTAGTTCGCCCACGAGTATTCCAGACTATAGGTGTCGAGTTGTTCAACTTACTTTGTGACGCAGTTACACACAAGAAAGGACCGAGACAACAAAAACAATGCCGTTGTTGCCTAAACAGCACCATCTTACACTGTGCTCTAAATGCCCTTTAATGACCATTGTTCAGCTCTGCTCTCATATTCAGCTAACTGGAACCCAGCACAGCTTCGATTGCACTGGATGCATAACGAAACCTTGGAATCCTAAGCTCTTGGTATTGTTACCTGGCCTACAGCTGTAACCTCAAAGCTGAAGTCACTGCTGTTCCTAGCATCAACCCAATGCGTGGCAAAAGCTGGAATCAAGGTTTCAGGCGGTGTAACAGCTGCATTTGATAGAGAAGCTCGAAAGTAAAACCGAGTTAATTAAGGTCATATGCCTCAGCTGTGACGAAGTTGTGAAGACGCCCTGTGGCTTTAACATCAAGGGCTAAACTAAAGGTATGGGCGTCCCAGGGAGGGCTGTCGCTTACCGCCATATTATTCTAAAGTGTGAAGACAGGAGGCAACTGAGCAGCGCATAGTCGACACGGTTATTGCTTAACACTATGACCTAGTCTTCATAGGCCACAGTAGCCTATGGTATCACAGTACTAATCGATTGATAAGAAGCAAGATCAATTAAAGCAAAAAGAGGTATGTAATAGAAGCTAAATTAGAACTAAATGTGTATATCTCGTTGGAAGTGCACAGGACCAGGATCTTTAGCTTTTGGCCTCAACACTCACGTCCACACCCACGTTGACGCTAGTTGCTCAAAGGATGATGGTTGGGTGCACGCGGTCGGGGGATGGGTAGCTGAACCGAGCCTCTGATGCGTGTCGCAGACCGAATCCATGGCAACCCAACTCTCTGTCAATCCCGCTCTGCTTCACGCCGCCGAAAGGAACGCGCGGGTCGTTTTCTTGTGTGCTATTCACCCATACCGTGCCGGACCCGATCTCCGCGGCGACGCGGTGAGCGCGCTCGATGTTCTGCGCAAACACGGCGACGCCATGGTCGTACTCGCTGTCGCGGGCCAGACGGATGGCCTCCTCCTCAGTCTTGAAGCCCGCGATGACCACAGCGGGGGCCAAAGATATCCTCGTCCCACACGTGAACCTTGGCGTTCACGTTGTTAACGACCGTGGGCGCGACGAAGAGGCCCTCGCTTGCTCTCGCCGCCGGTTTTGAGAAGGGGCTCGCTGCCCGCCGCGAGCGTGGCGCCCCCTCCTCGCCGATGACGATGCACTCCAGCGCGCGCTCATATTGGACCTTTTATACCTGGTGCCTCTATCAGGTGTCCTTTTCCTGCTGCTTTTTGCTGAGGGCCTTGAGCGCCTCGAGGAACCTGGAGAGGAACTCGTCGTACACGGGCTCCTGGACCATGATCCTCGATGTCGCGGCGCAGATCTGGCCCTGGTCTAAATTGATGCCCAAGTGCGACCACGCCAGGCAGGAAGCCGGCCTCCTTACCGAGGTTGGCGAGGAAGAGGAGACTGAGAGGGGCCTGCTCGGCGGTCTTGAGCTTGACGGTGTTCCCGCAGGCGAGCGCGGGCCGAGTTTCCACGTCATCATGGACAACGGCAAGTTCCAGGGAATCCTGAGAGAGAGAGAGAGAGAGAGAGAGATGTCAGTTTCTTTACGCTATCTTCGTCTTTAGAGTGTGTTACTCACACTTGAGCGACCACGCCGATGGGCTGACGGATCGTGTACACAAATTCCCGTAGGATTGTACTGATAGTTTGGCCGTGAATATTGTTGGCCCAATCCGCGTGATAGCGAACGACAGTGACGCATTCTGCCAGATCTGTGTCGAAGGCATCACTGTATGCCTTGCCTTCTTCCAACCAGTAAGTACACTTGTTCCGATGTCACACAATGCATGGTCAACTCGGAGGATGGTTATGGACGACTACGCTCGTAGCGGTAGCGGCGTTGAGAGTCAGTACCGATACCGGCCGATGTGCCGAGATAGGCTCGGAGTTGTTGGAACCCTGGATTATACTGTCTACGTTTACAGTGCGTTTACTGCAGTTATGGCCACCCGGTCTGCACTGTCAGGAATGCTTTCATGTCTAACCCTAAGCCAGCCTCAATGATTCCACGCGGCAGCGAGCGAGAGAGATAGCTTCTCGCCTATTCCTCGTAGATGTTGGAGTCACTACCGTAGGTCAGTCAATAAGCTCTCGTTTGGGGAGCAATCAGTACTCACAATTCCTTGTTGAACTTTTCCCTGCCATCAGCGTCCCGATTCACGAAAATGCTCACGGAGGTGCCGGAGCAGACAAACTCGCCAAACCCGTCATCGCCAATGGTCACCTCCCGGTCATTCCACGCGAGAACGTCAGTCCACACCTCACCAGCGTGCATCTCCCCAACATGCATGCGCTTCGACCCAGGGCCGGCGTTGCTTACAACGACGGCACAACCGAAGGGACGATCCCAGGTTCCGTACCTGACCCAGCCGAGGCACGTCGGGTAGTCGAAATAATCGGCCTGCTTGCCATAGGCGTACAGCTTCCTCGCAAGTGTCATCTTGGGCACGGCGCCGCCGCACGACGGGGGGAAGGGGTGCTCTCCCTTAATGCCGTAGATGTCGCCGTACCAGACGCAGGGGTAGCCTTCTGTGCGGAGAAGAATCAGAGCATACGCAATGGGCTTGAAGTAGGGCTCGATGGGAGCTTCTAGCGCCTGGTAAGGTTGTGTATCGTGGTTCATGACCAAAGTCTGCTCAAGTCAGATTTTGTTTCCAAGAGATTGGAACTTTTCAAACCCACCACGGCGTTGATTGGTGCCTTTTGGACCAGAGTTCCGTCGAAGACCTTTCTCATGTCGGCGGCGTTGCCCTTGCTGATCTCGCTGAAGTTATAAACCAAAGGGGCGTCGAAGAGGGTAAACCGCCTGCCCATCCGCGTCAGGTACTCGGACATGTCGTCGAGACTGTCCTTCCAGAACTCGCCCACGAAGAACCAACCCTGGCCATACTCCTTGTCCAGCTCGGTGATGAACTGGCGCAAGAAGTCCTCACTATAGTGCTTGATTGCGTCAAAGCGTATCCCCTGGAGGGGCACCTCCTTGGCCAACCACTTGCCCCAGTCCAACACGTCCTTGACGACCTCGGGGTGGTCATAGTCGAGGTCAGACCCCATCAAAAAATCGCTGGGAAACACGGAAGCGTCAGCAAAAGAGACCCAAAATCCAAAAAGACAAGATGCCCAAGTCTTACTAGTTGCCCTTCTCGTCGTCGACGCTGTCCGCCCACTGCTGGTCACCCTTGTCACCCAGGATCTTGTAGATGGCAGTCTTCTCGTTTCTGGCGTTGTAATCGACGCCGCTGAAATGATACCAGTGGTACTTCATGTCGCTGTACTTGCCTTTGCGGCCAGGGAAATCGTAGCCGACCCAGGCATCAATCTCGTACTTGTCGCTGACGAACTTGGTGCGGTCATCGGGGTTGACCTCGGCGGCGAGACACTTCTCCTTGCGGTCGGCCGCGAACTTGTGGTTGAGGACGGCGTCCCAGTACAGGCCAACCCCATTGTCTTTGGCAGTATGTGCGAGTTTTAGGAGCTCTTCCTTTGTTCCCCATTTGGTCCCCACGGAGCCCTTTTGGTCGAACTCGCCCAAGTCGTAGCTGTCGAGGTCAGCTCAATCGCTCCAGCTAGTGTGTGCTAGAGAACATACAGATCATAGATGTCATAACCATTTCCTGTGTTGGACGAGCCCTTGCATCTTGAATTGGTTGTCAGCTGCAGTGGCACCGGAAACGACCGGCGGAGGCTCACGCTGGAGGGATCCAAATGTTGTCGACCCCAAACTGCTTGAGCTGCGGAACGTGCTTCTCCAACCGCACCCAGTGCTTCTGGTCGGCAGGGACGTACCACTCGAAGCCCTGCATCATGGTGTGGTTCTCGGGTGTCGGTTCCTGGTCTCCCATGATGGGCAATTGACTCGTCGCGGTTGGCGGGCGCTTGATAGGTGGCTTAGGGATACTAGAGAAATTAGGATGAGGGGTCGAGGAGGGGCACAAAAGAAGGTGAACAGACCAGGAGTCGGGAAGAGAAAAGGATGAGGGCAGCGAGACAGATGGTGTCTGTCGTATGAGGGGACGGGCAGAAGATGCCTTTTCATAGTAGTTGATAACTACTCATCTTGTTCTCCGCAGCGACCAAAGCGCGCACTTTCTGCAGCGTATGCTACTTGTCACGCCATTGGCAAATCTTGCAAGCCGAGCCGAGCCATCGTGGCTGCCATGTTTCCCAGAACCGGCTTAAGCTTCCAGAGGTTGACACGGCGACACGCCAGCGAATGAAACCACTAGATCGCGGCATTCCAGCCCCTCGAACGATGTCGCCCGATGTCTGCTCGCCTGAAAAGCGCATACAACTCTGTAACATGGGAGAAACCCCCCGTTCCTGGAAATGGTGCAGCGCTAGGTCGAGTGAATGTGTGTCCTTGGATTCGCGGTCACCGGTTTGTTGGGACGCCCATCGAATGAGCTGCGGAACCTGGGGCCTTCGCGGATACTGCCTTGAATTTTGGAGATTTGCAGGGGGCTTTGACGTCATTCCGCAGATGGACGAGATAAGCTGCAGTAGCCCGACGCGTGTTTGCTTTGTGTTTCAAAGGCCTAGGCCTTCCACGTCCCATTTCGTTGGCGTTTGCAAGTCCAGCCCACGGCAACAGGACAAGAGGAACTGCCGCGGTCGCTGACTAATGGTATGTGCATCTGACGCCTCACTGTGGCTGACCCTGCGCCACATTCATCACTGAGGTACGTAGGTACTGAGGCACGTAGGTACTGCCTACCTTAAGCCAAGGCACCTAGGTAGTGCAGGATGATAACGAGCGTGACGTGTAAGGACGTCCATAAGAGAGACAAGTCGACCGCCGGGTACCCCTTCGATACAAATAGTGCCCGCTTCATACAGACTCGAAAAAAACGGCTATGATGGTACAGAAGTATAGCTCTGTGAACCAATATCGACTAACCAGTCACTAGTAGTCGAGTCGGTCCCATGGAGCCTATTGCTAAGAGATCGTTAGGTGACGGGCTAGGAATGAATTTCGTAACAACTGTAACATCTCGAAAGTCAGCACTTTGCCCCTTAGTACCAGCAAGATAATTCTAATGCTTGGCTATAGATCCATGCAACTTCAGCACCGCATGAGCCCATCTGGGCCATCTCCGAAACGTCAATCAAAAGCTGTGTCAAGAGAACAGAATTCAAGGCCTCAATAGCTACAAGGAGCACGATATCCTTAAATAAATTTGTCGGACAATACCCATTCTTGGAGAGCACTGCTAGTGTAGTGGCGACAGCGTAGGGCGATGCTACTCTGGTGTATCATCCAACCAAATCGGTTCTCCCGATGTTCTTCGCAGCTCACGTTGCTTCCGCTTATCCGAATGTCTGCCGACTGTAACTTGAGGCAGGAAACGGATGGAGTTGGATCAACCCTTGGGTCTCTATTCAGTCCATCCACGACTTTTGTATATGCCGGCAATCCCCTCAGTCCTGGATAAGTAACACGTTTGTGCGCAAGCGACTGGAGGCCTAAACGTCGGCATTCATGCCACTTTTTCCTGCAGGTCACCCACCTTCTGCGCCGCCAAGCTGCGTATTCCGGATGGACGAAGAAGATTGGGGCCTTCCCTTGCCCTCTAGCAGAAGATGCGCAGCTTATCTGGGCCCTGAAAGAGGTCAAAGTGGAACCGGATGGTTCCCCGGTATTTAGCAACCCCCACTCAACGCTCGATAAAGCGAAGACGATGAGGGCTCCTAGGGTGATATGATGAGGGGGCGGGGGCAACTCGCTGGTCCAGATTGTACTGGTAGTGTATTCCGCGAACAGTAACTAGCCTGCCAGGATTTGTCACGGGTATTTCGCCGCATTATTGCTTCTAAAGGTCGAGTGATTAACCTATTTAATCAAGAAGTTTATGATGCCGTGATGAGCCGGCAATAATACCCGAGCAAAGGTGAGAAGACCGCAGAGATGCGCCCAGGAAAACTGAACCAATCAAGAAGATGACAGGTGAGAATGGCCCGAGAGAATACGCGTTTGTGAGGCGCAGAATCCCAGAAAAGCGGGTAAGTTACTGTGTGATAGCCATTGATGTCACCGTCTACACAGCTGCCATGCAAACATTGGTTGATATGACTATTGCGGCAATCCGTGTGACTTTGTATTCGCTTCGAACACCATGATGTTCTACAACAGCCCATCTCTAGGATCGCGGAGGCCGTCAAATCGAATGCGGGGAAATAAGTGCAAGGACACCTTCAAGCCCCTAACGTGAAGGCACAGGAGGCATACCTGGAATGACGACATTTGGTTGACGCTTGAAGACTTATCTTGGACTTGCCGGCTGAGCACTACTTGGTAGAAAGGCTAGCAGTAGATGGGAAATTAGGTGTATCGGACAGTATTCCATGGTTCAGGTCGCAGAATTTGTACTCCGTGGACAAACGGGATGATGTGTCTCTTCTCAGTCCAACGTTCTCTCTCCAAGGGGGGCCGCTCCGATGCCACTGGTAATTGACAGCTTGGCTAATGAATTCATGCAACTGGCATAAACCCATAAAGGGCAGGGGATGCGCATGCGGGTAATAGAAGAAAGGGGACAGCTCGAATACCTGAGCACCAAAGTTCTCGGAACTCGTAAGCATTGGCTGCGAGACCATGCGCAAATCAATACCTCACTCAGAAGGCATGACAATAGTGTATTGGTACCAATTGGTTCGCGCATATCGACCAGGGTCGTGAGGGGACTTTTCTAGATTGATTCGCAGTCGGTGGCTCGATGTCGAAAAAAAAGGACAGGGTCTCCTGCATGCCAATCCCACGACCGCCCCCTAGGAAAGAACCGAAATTGAGATGCAGTCAGCGTTGTACCTGGCAAGCTCGGCTCGATGTCACTGCCGCTTCCTCGACCATATATAATAAATAACGGTTGCTGCGCTGCTTGCCGGCAACTTGCATGGTGTCACCCACACTCATCAAGAGGTCTGACTGTTTCACCACTGTCAAGCTCCCTTCAATCCTTTGCGAAGAGATCTGAGTGGTATTGTTCGGTGTAACGGTCATATCCTTGTGTGGTGAGAGTTAAACTTCTTGCCAATCCGGCTCTCCGTTCCGTCTCCCTTTCTCCGCCGACATGCATCGACTCAAGATGGAGGTCCTCGCAGCCGTGGGTGCGTGGGCCATCACTTCCGCATGCCTCAGCGTTCCCGTCGCCCGTCGGATGCTTGGTGGCATCTGTCGCAGAGACACGGCCAACCTTGGAGAAAGGCTCTCGTCTACCGCCAAGATCTACGAGCCCGGTACTGCTGGGTTCCTCGAGGCCTCGGTCCGGTGGTCCAACCTGAATGCACCCAAACCCAAGCTCGTCGTTATTCCTGGCACCGAGAACGACGTCGCCGAGACTGTAAGCAATAGTAGCCGTCGTTTCCCGGGCACCTAGCTCTTGTGGCTTCGGCGTCGGCTCAGCCTCTGACTGGTATCATCTAGGTCAAATTCGCCAATGAGAAGAGTGTTCCTTTTCTTGCATACAATGGCATGCATGGGGCCATTACAACGCTTGGGAAAATGGACAGCGGTATTGAGATCTACATCAATCAGCTGAGCGGCGTTGAAGTCTCCGAGGATGGCAAGAGTGCAAAGATTGGCGGTGGCACCAGGTCCAAGCTTGTCACCGACACACTTTGGGAAGCCGGGAAGCAGACTGGTAAGTCTCAAGGCATTCCTTCGCCACCTGATATGTCCCGTGGTGTTGACAAATACTGCAGTCACAGGAACATGCGAATGCGTCAGCGCCCTGGGTCCTGCTCTGGGAGGTGGTCACGGATGGCTACAGGGCCATCACGGTCTTGTCGCTGATCAGTTTCTGTCCATGAACATTGTGCTTGCTGATGGAACCCTGCGAACCATTGACGAGACGTCGGATCTCTGGTGGGCCGTCAAGGGCGCGGGCCACAACTTCGGTATCGTCACGTCTGTTGATGTCAAGATTTATGACATCGAGCACCGCGACTGGGCCATCGAGACTCTTATCTTCAGCGGCGACAAGGTTGAAGAAGTCTACCAGGCTGCTAACGAGCACCTCCTCAAGAACGGTACTCAAGCTGCTGATGTTATGAACTGGTCGTACTGGCTCAACAACCCCGATGCTGACCCCGAGAACGTAAGTACCCTTTTCATCTGAAAATTCATTCAAAGACGGGTGCTGACAATTGTTGAAAGCCGATCATTTTGTTCTGGATTATTCAAGAGGGTGTTACCACAGTCGACCCTGCCTACACCCAACCTTTCCGCAACATTGGCCCCATCTCGTCAACTCCTGAGTCCGGAACCTACAATGACCTTGCAGGATGGGTTGGTATCGCCCTTGACTCTGCTCCCTGCCAAAAGGCTGGTCTTAACAACCCCCGTTTTCCCATCTATGTCGAATCATACAACATCGAGGCTCAACGCAAGGCATATGATCTCTTTGCGTCCTCAACCAAGGGCGACTCGCCCTTTAGCAACTCTCTCTTCATGTTCGAGGGCTATTCCGTTCAGGGCGTGAAAGCTGTTGAGAGCGACTCGACGGCTTTTGCTTACCGTGGCGACAACCTCCTTTTCGCTCCTCTCATCACCTACACCCCTGGCGGTGCAGAACTCGACGAGCAGGCCGCCACGCTGGGCAACCAGCTTCGTGACATCATCCACGAGGGAAGTGGACGCACCGATCAGCACGTCTACCTCAACTATGCATTCGGAAACGAATCTCCAAAAGAGTGGTACGGTAGCGAGCAGTGGCGTCAGGACCGTCTCAAGTCTCTGAAGACAAAGTACGACCCCAACGGACGCTTTAGCTTCTATGGACCGATTGCGTAGAACGTCACCGCTGCATTTGTATTCAAGGCGTGACGAACTATGCTTTGCCGACTGAATAGACAGACCATTATTCCCGAACTAGTTCCAGCCCATGTGAAAACACTTTATTTATCTAGGTAGGCAACAGTTCTCTTGTGCAAATTCTACCCCGTCATTCTTCAGAACATCACGACATATTGACCGTTGTCAAATGGAGACACACGACATAAGTCATGCGGACCAAGTTCCACTGCTTCTTTCCGAGATGATCTCCTCGTCCACAGATCCCAACATGCGAATCGGCTATCTTATCTATGTAAGCCAGGGTATATTTACTCAATGGTAGTCTTGGCTTGTCTACCAACCACTCTAGTCTACCTTATTAGATCATGTCAATGTCAACCCAATAGCAACCACCGATTTTTATAAAGCCTTGTTCATTTTGAGTTCATGTCTTCCTTCCCGTTGTAGACGGAGACAATAAATGCCAACATCTTATTTCCCAATGACCAAGTCCTATCACTAATTAATGATACAGCCATCAACAGAATACTATATGCAGCAGATTGGAAGAGAAAACAACGGTTAGACTCTATGAATACTTCACGAAATGTACATCCTGTATATATCAGTACATCGTCTATCGATGCAGGCGGCTTCTGGACAGTTTAGGTGTATGAATTTAAACCGAGAGATTACTATCTCAAGGAAAAGCACCATGAAAAAGGAACAAAGATGCAGTTGCCAGAATTTCAACACTTTATCTGTGTACAGAACAAACAATCAAGATACCAATCCAATACCTCGCATGGATGAAACATACACCAGACTCTCAGCTAAATTGGTCGAGAACTTCCTCCATACTACCAACTTGATCCGCTATGAGAACATCAAAAGATAGCCCGATTGATACGATAAATTCAAGCGAAATACCCAAGATACTTTCAGTGCCAGTATGTTCAGCGTTGTTATTAGTTATAGCATACTTTGTTGGAGTGAGCCATTTGACTATGTCTGCAACTGTGGACACTCCAAGTATACCAACGCCCGCCTATCTGTGTACATAGGTCGAGTATCAAGCGGACATAGGCCGGTTGAGATTTGACAAGGAGACAAAGGCGTAGTCTGGCCAACGTATTATGGCTCATTATCTCTACTTGTCCTCATCGTCGTACTCCGTCAGTGTCCACTTGTATCAGTGAGTCAACATGGTGCTAGACTTCTGAGCATAGCAAGCATGACATGATGATACAAAACAAGGATCGCACACTAAGCTATCGAGTAATTACAAGAATGCGTAGCCGGCCTCATATTCAATGGCGTAGCCTATTCGATTAGCATCATGATCTTTCGCCCAAGATACCCGACTGGGAAGCAGAAAAGAAAAAGAAAAGAAAAGAATGGAATGAATCCTTACGTTCCATAATACCGAGGCGGCTGTGAGACTTTTCAGACAAAACCGATGAAACGGTTGTCACCAGGCTATACTGTTGTCCACTGCCTTTCAGGAGAGGCAAACATTGATGGCAACATAACGCAATGTACATGACCGGGCCTAAGCCGCTCGCGAGAACTTGTTTTCAGAACAAAGCCGTCTTTGCGTCGTCATCGGGACGCCGATCGCCCGTACTATCCCCCCCCTGCTGAGTCTCGCAGCTGCTACGGTTTTCAGTTCCGGGACACTAATGCACCAAACGCAAATATTCAGAGACATCTTCCTTCACAGCTCTATCTCATACTGCACGAAGACTGAGGTACGTAGTCCAGGCGGTCCCTCTCAAGGTCGCACAATGCTGCACGAAGACCTCAGGCCACCAGACCATCGCAGTAAGCTACCTACTGTGCTTAACCACCCCATTAGAACCAGGTTGTCGCAGATTCCAAGACCCGAGGCCGAGGGCCAGAGGGGGCGCAATCTGTTCCGCATCCAGAAGCGCCTTTTTCTTTCCCCTAGAGAGGACCAACCTGCATTCCCCGGATCCCATCTTCCCGCATACCCTAGCGTTGCGATCCACAGCCTCATCTGCGAGCGGGCTGGAGGGAGGATCACACAGACTAGGCACCAAAACGCAACTGCGCCTGCCCCGATTCTCTAAGCTGCAGGCTTGGCAGAGACATGCAGACGGCGACTTCTGGACAATAGGTTTTTACGCCCGCCGGCTAGCTCGCCATGGTGTATTACCTGTGCGACCCCGATGAGGGACCGCCTTGGTTACGTACGTCAGTCAGCCAGCCCACATGCGCAACGCACGCCGCAGCGTGAGGGCGAATGCCACATCCGTGTAAAGGACGCCGAATGCCATATTCATCAAGCCTCTTTCGATCGCGCGTATGGCTTCCACGGGCAGGGCGTAGCTTCAAGCTTGCAGTGAGGCCCAGCACTTGTCGTTGCCAAGGGCCGTATATCTCAGGATGATGCATGTACTGAGGAACTCAAGTAACAACTATCGAGTGTTCGAATCTCGCCGTCGATTTGTAGAGACGCACGGGCGTCCCCTGAGAACCCAGCGCCGAGCACGCATGGGAAACAACAGGAATAAGTCCAACGATGGCTCTAGTCGAGCCTTTTGAGTGCCTCATCCGACACACGCCAACCCGTTCATGTCTTGGCTCTCGGTCACGACGGCGAAGAAGGCCAACGACCACTGGGAGGCCCGTACCATCAACCCGATGGTGAGGCATCCGCGCGACTTACCCGTCTCCATTCCACGATGGGAGCCCCGTTCCATTGGGGGCTGCCGAACCCCATGTCCTGGACCTGACTATGCCAGCCACGAAGGCCGTACCGGCCGGCGCGCGCCCACATGTCTCGATCCGTCTCTTTACGACCCCTGCTACGGTGCGCCCTCACCTGCACCACCCTTTTCCTTTCCTCTCGGAGCCTCCTTTGACGTACGCTTAGCCCACGCCCTGCGTCACGTATCAACGTCCCGAACACGTGGAAACGGTAATCCCTACCCAGGAGTCCCCTGCTCTCTTCAAGATCTGGAATGCAGGCCTTGATGAGACAGTAGGGCGCTGAGTTGCCCTCGGGGATTTGGAAAGAACTCAGAGTTCCATTCCTCGGAACCGGAAATCAACCACTCCCCGTTAAACCGACCCTCCTCTAGTGTGGTCATCTTGAGACAGCGCCAGTGCATGTACAGTACTTGACGCGCACGCCCTCCCATGCCCTCTGGGTTGGGAGAAAAGCAATGTTATCGAATTAGAGTTGAGTCCAATTAGTTGGCCGCGCTACCTCCACCAAGTTCTGACGCACATACACGCACACCTCCTCCATCTGACCATCAACAAACATTGCTGCCCGAGCCAACGCCATCCCGACGCGACGCGTGTGCGCTAGTTCAGGTACTGGGCACGGCTGCGAGAAAAGCGAAATAGGCCGCCAAGACATGTCGAGGATCAAGAGGCAGATGTTTCCGGATTGGTGGGAGAGGATGCACGGCGCATCGCAGAGCTAGGCCGGGGCCAGACGCGTCGTCTCCGGGGGAGGGGGAGGGGGGGGGGGGCTGCTTCTCGATGGCGTCCATCAATGGCGCGACTCGACCCTACCAGTTCGAGAGCTAGTGATGCCAGCCTGGGACGCTGCCACACACCCTCATGTCCGTCAAACCCGCTGAGCCACGCGAGGCAACTTTGCAGATACGAAGAAAAACCAAAACTTCCGCAGAGGCGGCCCCTTCCCTGCCCTTCTCCCTCCTCTGCCCATCCCCGCCAGAGGGCTCGCTCTGTGTGGCTTGACTCGACTCCTGGGGCTGCCCCAGGGAAAGGCTGGTGTGGATGGCTAGGTTCTTGTGTGCGAGACTACATAGTAGGCAGAAGTTGGCTTTCATCACATATCGTAATCTCACTTTCGGGGGTTTTTGGTTGTTGTTGTTGCTGTTGTTGTTTTTCCCCCCCAACCCTTCCATGCAAGGCCTCGAGACCTTCTTCCCCGGTTCTCTCGGTTCAGGGCTAGAGACGGCTGAAGCGCGATGCGACGCCTCCACGATAGTAGGTCTCTCGTCGAAACTTGACGACGACATTGCGGGTGTTTTCTCGAACACGGTCAGCGAGCCAACGCTTTTGTGGTCATTGCCACCATGTCATGACTGCTCTCTCGTAAAGACACTCGCTTCCGAGCACGCTCATTGGTGAGAAAATGACGTGGAGTGTCGACTCTTTCGTGCCATTTGTGACTTGCATGTGATGACAAGGGAGGGTGAGCAGGGCGCTCCAGCTCTCCTATGGCGCTTCGACAGAGGTATTAGTCCAGGCGGTCCCTCTCAAGGTCGCACAGGTACACAATAATACTCTAACTGTGTTTTTCCAACTGTGCTAAAGTATCATGCCCAATACTTCAACACAATATATGGCGCTTCGACGTCGCGGACGGACAAGGGAGTATTAGAAGTACACTGTACCGGCGCCCAGTGGCAATTGATTGACAACACCTTGGCATTAGTTCGACGCTCAAACATGGGCTTGTTCCATTACATGGAGTATTGTCCATGGCGGCGGTGCTTTGCTGCCCAGTCCTGTTCCAATAAGGCCTTGCAACTAGAACGATGACGTCTGAACACGCCAGAATAGCCGGTCGCCACTTTGGAAGATGGTCGAACAAGTATTAGGTATGCTTTACCTGTAGGCTTCCTACGTATAGTGCCCAGGTTGGAACGCCAGGTAGTCCGTCCGTAACATGTAGGTACACTATCTGTAGCCGGGGGGGGGGGGGTCCTGTGGCTGCATGAGCAGGAGATCGCCGTCCAGGAAGTCTGCATTCGGACGTAGCAATTTGGGGAGCAGATGGATGAATCTAGGGACTGAATCGGGGGTAAATCGCTACAGTCTTCACCATTGCCGTGTGTTATTGATCGAACGCTTGTAAGAAAGGGAGACTACAGAAAACGACACACCCTCGGCCAAGAGCGTACATGTCTGGGTCACCATAACGAGGGAATCTCCCGCCAATCTTGTAGTAAAGTAAGCCCGGAGGGATTTCCGCCAATCGCCGTTCCTCAATCCCGCCTAGCACCGGCCCCCCCTGCCCCCGGGGTAACGGAGGCGGCAGTCGACCCCGCAACTCCCGGCAGTCTCAGCGGAGGCCAAATATCTCGAACCCCGTGAGTCGAAAGCCGTGGCCGGGAGTCCCGAGAATGAATGCCAAGTGATACCGGCATCTGCTGCTCGGTACATTGCCGTGCATCATGGATGGCATCAACGTCGCCAACGGAGCAATAGAGTGCATCATGGTAACAAGGTAATCGAGCGTGTATAAAAGTCGAGGTTCTCTGCTTGACCTTGGTCGGGTTTGGATTCAGAATTCAGAATCCAGAACAACAATCTGGTGAAGCCCAGACTCGTTTCCCCATCCCCAAGTCAACACCAAAAAAGCATCCCACATCCATCATGAAGCAGTCCGCCGTCCTCGCCGCCCTCGCCGCCCTGGCCCTCGTCTCGCCGGGGCCGGTCCCCATCAGCGCCACCGACAGCCCCGCCAACGTCCAGAGCTTCAGCGGCGACCTCGAGGCCTTCCTCGCCTACCTCGTCGCCAGCCAGGGCCTGCCGGCGTCGAAGATCCTCTAGAGCCTCGCCGTCGGCACCGAGCGAGCCCCATTGTCGGCTCCAACGCTGATTTCACCACGACCGCCTACACCGCTTCGCTTTCCTGAGTCAGCAGAGCCCTCCCCGTCACCCTTCCACCATTGTTCTAGATGTGCAATGGTGCTTCCCTTTTTCTTTTTCTTTTTCTATCATAGTGGGTGTGTGATTGGGCGCAGCTGTCAAAAAGACCAAGACACACATGGAGGATATGGACACTGTCTCAGTGGGCGCCCGCCTCCCCTCCCCCAACCTGGACTCTGTCACCTCTTCATGATAGGAACCATTATATATCACAAATGACCAAACCTCGGGTTGGTCTGCCCGTACGACTCAGACGACGCGCAGATTCGTTAAAGACACTTAAAAAGGTGGGAAAACATGTGATACCGTAATCTACCGCCAATAGCTGGGCGCTCGATAGTGTGTCATGCTTTGCTGAGCGGAAACCTCAAGCCTCCCGGTCCAGAAGAAATGCCGCGTCCTCGTGGCCTCTGCCATGCCCTCAACGGCCGCCGCTTTGGCGGCCTCGCAGCTCGCCCTGGTTTCGGCGCGGAACCTCTTGACCGCCCCCAGAACGTCCCGCATTCCATCGAGTTCCGTTCTTCTAGGCGGTCTCAATTCCGATGGCATAACGATGGCGTCCCACGCCGCGTGGAAGAGGAGCGCTCCCGCCGGGGCGCCAGCTCTGACGTGCGCCGGGGACGCAGGCCCGACCCGGCTCCTCAGCTGAGGGTGCATCGCGAGCCTCATATACTCATTGACGGCCGGATTGGTTCCCGGGACGCCAGAGCCGACCCATACCTTGCGGTCGATCTGCTGCTGGCCCCATGTGTCGCTGTAGCTCATGTACTCAACATCAATCTCGCCGCAACGAATGCCTGCTACGCTGCCGGCAGTGACTCTATGCGGCCCTACGGAAAGCCCGCTACCTTCTGTTGCTTTCTTTTTCGTGGTGGCCGCCTCAGCGGACGTGCGAGGCTGGGGGCGCTCGCCTGCGAAGAAGGTGAAGGCCTCGCCTTCGTGCATATTCAAGAGCCCTTCGGCATCGAGATCTCCCACTACTGAAGACCCGACGGGGTCCTCGATCGGATCGGCATCGAATTCCAGGCGAAGATGACGCAGGCCGCGGAGCAGCACAGGGCTCCGCCGAGACGACGAGCGAGCCGTTGCCTGTATCGTATGCTCTTGCAGTCCCGCCAGCCCGATGAAATGCAGAAGCTTGTCGATCAAAGGCCCATTAGAGCGACGGGGGATATTGGTCAGAGTCAGAGATGTCAGACGAGGGTTTGTGTCGGGCTCAAAAGCTGGGGGAAAGGCCATCTCGGATCGTGCCCTGATGCTTGTCTCAGCCAGCCAGAGACGCGCCATGGTTGACAGGCCCTGGGTCTCAAGCGTCGGTATTTGAGTTACCAGCGAATGGTGGATACGCAGGACCCTCAGGTTGGACGAAAGAAGCGGACGGAAGACGTACGCGCAGCCCAGCGCACCGCGCAGCTCCATATTGCTGGGCCACGGGAGGTGGTGCTTGGCGGAAGGACGGTGGAGCGGCTGAAACAGCAGAGAATCACAAGATAACTCTTCTAGCTGGCCCTGCGAGGTGCGTATCAGCCTCTCCAGGCCCCATGAAGTGACATGGTTGTCTGAGAGGTGCAGATGCGTGATCCCCGCAGGTGCATTGCAGACGTCGAGATACGGCACCTCGGACCAGTCGGGGGCCGTCTCACCCATGCTCCCCGCAATTGCGGCCTTAACGTAGTCGACGCTGTCTCTCCTCAGGGGCGCTCGGCCATTGGCCCTGACTGCTTCGTCCTCCTGCAGAACCCGACTTGCATCCGCACGGTAGGCGGGAGCATCTACAAAGTGTCGCTCGGGATGGCCACAGGTGTCGCTCCAGTCGGACTCCTGGATGTGCATGAACTGCCCGTAGGTGTCGTTGCCTTGGCCATCAAAGACAAGCCTGCCCTCGGTCGCGAACCGGGACTGAGACCTCAAAGGCGGACTATTGAAGCAGTGCGTGACAAATTGATCAAAGATGCCGTCGGTAATGTTGTTTTCGCCAACGTCCAGACTCCACAGCGAGCTCTTGAAAGCCCGGAACAGGGACACGGCGAGTGCGTCGTTGATCTCCCGACGCCTCGCTTTGAGCACCCTTAGGCGGGCAAGGTTCCGTCGGCCGTCGGCCGCCGCTGCAAGCGGCCGCAGGGAACCTGGCAGGCCGGAAACGTCGAGATAGACCAGGTACTGGAGCATGCCCGAGGAGAAAAAGCCGTTGGGCAGCGTTGTTTGGCAGTGAGCGAGGCTGAGCGCCAGCACGCCGTGGCTGGTGCGGGAGGGTGTAGTCCCCGGCTCAGGCGGCGGGGTGGCGGTAAGAAAGGCGGGATCTGCATCGACATGGCCATCCAAGAGAATGCATCTTAGATTGGACAATGCTCTGGGCAATCTGCGCAGAGTCTCGGATATTGTCCTAGAGGTGTTGTCAGATGAGAAATGAGCAGTGTCTTTGGCAAAGTGACGGAAGTCGAGAGTGGTAATCAGAGCCAGGGTCGACTGCCGCAAGCGCTGTATGCGATCGAAGACAAAGGCGAGGTACCAGTCCAAGTCTTATTGTACCGAAACAAAGGGGAGCCTTAGGTCAGCGATGGCAGACGGGGTAAAGACCTGAGACAAACGTACCGTCGCTGGGATCGAGTCCCAGGCGTCGAACGGTGATTAACGGGTCGTTCCAGAGGCGGGGTGCGAAGACGGTGTAGAAGCGCCTATTAACAGAACAAAGGCTGGCGAGATCCTTGTCCCCGACGTAGGATGCGACAAGCCGGAGCCAGTCGAGTCTGCTAACAGCATCTTGATAGGATGGTAGGGCGGCCATGGTTGCGACGGATGTCTTTTGTTTGCTCCCTTGGTATGAAGTGGCTATAGACGCGGGGCCTGAATCATTCATTCACAGGTGGACAGCAGGCGATGAAACAGTTTGTCGTTTTTTTTTTTAATATCTGGCGAGATGGAAGATATGTCTGATGGTCAGAAACAGGGGCACGGACAAACAGAGGGTAGTCGGTTTGTTTCCCGAATACAACAGGGGCAAATGCCGCAGTTGGTTGTTGTACTTGCAGGTTTGAGGTTTCGAGGACGGCAAGCACTCCGAAGGCAGCAATCTCAAGACGAGAGACAAAAGACTGGAAAGGTATGGCTGGCGTCGGCGAGGTCGAGGCAAAGAAGAGCGAGTGGCGTGATTGTCGACGAGAGAAATGAGCATGATGCAGCCTTGTTCCAGTAGGTAGGTGGGTAGACAATGGGGGGCGATGTGGCTCGAACAATGTCGGAGAAGATGAAGCGAATGCCAGCGACGCGTAAAGACGATGCAAGAATGAAACGGAGTGTGAGGGCGATTGAAGGCTGTCTGATTGTTGATTGATTCTCAACAAATTTCAACGGCGGGCAAGAATGAATGGCTTCTGGGCGAAATCCAAGCAATTCATCACCGCCCAATCATTGCCAAGCAGCCAAGACGGGCGAGCGATCAGAAGGCACAGCAGCAGCGCCCGATGACAGTGACGGTAACGGGTGCCGATTCTTTGTCTCTCTCTCTCTCTCTCTCTCTCTCTCTCTCTCTCTGTCTGTCTTGGTGGATTGATTGTCTGTCAGCAGATTGATTGCCCGCAATCACAGCCGAAGCGAGTAGCGTACATCTTGACCGCGTTTGCCGGCCCCGTGTGTCCCGTGGTCGGAACTGCGAAACAGTCTGCCGGCCGCTGCTTGACGTTAACAAGGGGTCTGGAAGGGTAGCGGGTAAATTGCCGGTGCACTTTTGGTATTATGCCGGTGTCTAACCCAATTAAGTATAACCTCTTTTTCAGCCAGAATATCATACTACCGACGCGAAATCTAGCCAACCCGTACCCTAACCCGAATCCTAACCTCATGCCTCTCAGTGGGCTAGGGTGGCTAGGGTGAGGTAAGGATTCGGGTTAGGGTACGGGTTGGCTAGATTTCGCGTCGGGAGTATGATATTCTGGCTGAAAAAGAGAGAGTGGCTGGAGTGGTGGCGGTGCCTACCAGAAGCGGTTAGATACCGGCATAATACCAAAAGTGCACCGGCAATTTACCCGTAACCGTCTGGAAGCGAAACAGACGGACGATGGACGGAAGATGGACGTTGCACCAGATGGGATGGCTGGAAGATCGAGAGCCACACGACGCATCGGTGACGGAGTACCAGTGTGGAGAGCGTATTACCTAAGCACGCTAGTTGGACGGATACATACTCCGGAGCAGCCTCTCCTAGTACCTAGGTAGATAGGTGCCTACCTTCCACTCTGAAAGACCTGGGTAAGCTTAGGTAAGCTTGGGTGTCTACCTAGGCGAGGTAACGTGATGGCCCCATGAGGTACGTATCGGATTTCCCGTATTGCCGCGCGGAACGCAACGTCCGCTGCGTTTCCTCAACCAGTTCCCGCGTTCGCGAGGTAGCGAGACAGATATTGAGTTCGATAGCGTGTGCATGGGGGGGAGGGGGGGATTTCTTGCTCGAGTAAGTGGACTGACTGACGGATCACGAAATGCGGAGCCGAAGTACCTGCCTCGGTAAGGATAGTGTAGAACAAAATTAAAAATAAAAAAGAAAAAAACCGAAAAGGGACAGTTGGGCAAGGGTGCTGCTGGTCGAGCCACTCGGGCACTAACCGCCCGGAGCAGTAGGGGCCGCCGGGATCGCCCGCCGGGGCCCGTTCGGTATTTACATAGTAGTTTCTGCTTGGCCCGAATCTCTCCCAGCTCCGTATCCCGGCCACGGGCCCCGCAAACGACGCACGGCGCACCAAACGGGCCTTCCACACCTCTGTCCCTCGGTGATTGGTGATGACTATTACGCATGTAATCTTCTCTTTTTTTTTTTTTTTTTTTTTTTTTTCCATCCACTACCCCATCCCATGATTTCAAATCCGAAGAGCTCAAATCCGAAGAGCGAGGAAGAAACAAACGTAATAATCAGAGAAGCCGGGGAGGGGCACTGGTATTATGGAAGAAACAAAATGATCGACGTGACGCACAACGGCGATCCTCCACCCTCCCCCCTCTCGGATTTTGTTGCCTACCGACGCTGCTGCCTGGTCCTCTTGAACATTAAACATCGAATATCCGTACTGAACAACATGCTTGCTCCCCCAGCCTATATCTCGCATAGCCGTTTTGTTAAGGGCCCTTAACCGGTTGGTCCTGTCGTCAAAACTCTTGCCGGCCAGGGTATGCGCTTCCACGTGGCCTCTCGGAGATGAGCGGCCGAGGCCGTACCAGAGCAAAGTTGGTCGAGACCGCCCGGGCGGCCACATGATACCCTTCGGGAATCCCGACGGCGTCCCTTCTCTTCTCGTACGTGCGCCGTGCTTGGCTTTTGGCTCGCCGCGATACCCTCCCCTCCCTCCCTCCCTCTCTCTCCTTGCCGACCATCAACCCTGAAAACCATGCTTGTTCCTGCATGCTGCCGGGCTGTCTTCAACGGGCATGCCTCCTCCCCCTGAACCAACCCACTGGGAAGGAAGCATTTGATCCGAAATTTCCCTCAGGTGGAGGGAACTCCCCTCCCCTTCGGCCCCCCCCGGGGCCCTTCCACGTCCCAGGACTATGGTCACGATCCACGACTCGACAGGGTCGTCGCGCAAGGAGATGCTCCGACTCGTCGCTGCTGCTCTTTTAGGCCGGTCACCCCTCTCCCCCCCAAATATCAATAACGTGGCTCCCTTGCTGGCATCCTAGCCTGCCGCTGGACCTGGTTCCAGTTGCGCATCAGCTGACACCGCTTTCAGAAGTCTGCTTCCGTAATGGGATGACGATGGATACTAGTGGTATGTGTCGTACGCGATTTTGCATGCACAGGGTCACGGTCAAGCGGAGGTCAGGGCCAAGGTCAAGTCAAGGTCAGGGTCAATATATCGTCAACCAGACAGCACCCTACGCCCGTAACGCTCATAGCGCCAGGGTCGCACCGACTGCCTCTCCTCTTTTTTATTTTTATTTTTTTTATACCTTTTCCCCTCTCGGATATCGTTCGCGAAGGGGGAGAGACTCTCTCCATCTCACGATAGAGCAGCAGCAGCAGCAGACTTTTGTTTCGTTTCTTGAATCACCGCTGATGCTGTCTTTCATGTCATGCAGGCGCCTTTGACCCGTCTCTCTCTTAAGTTGCCAATCAAACCGAGCAAAGCCGTCTCTGTCGCTGAAAACATCTGTCCCCCCTCCTTTTAAAAAAAAAAGGAAAGAAAAAAGAAAAAAGAAAAAAAAGTGTAAACAACACTTCCAATCTTCGGTTACACGACATACATCTGGCTGGGCGTACATCGCCGACCACCAGGAACCGCTTGACACAAGGCACGCCAGACAGCTGACAGAAGTTTTCGCTCTCCAACTGTGCCCATCTGCTCTGCTGCATTTCTGCCCGACCCCCTGCAATGCCATCACCACTGGTCAAGCCAAACCTGTCAAGAATCCTTGACCCCCTAGATTCCAAAGTCATCGCCCCTGCCGCCATCTCGCCCGTTCTTTCACACTCACACCGAGGGTCCTGGTTCGCACAGACAACGGACTCCCTGATGACGGAAGCTTGCCCTGTGCTACGCACGTAGGTTCTGGGATGGGGCGGAGAGGAGGGGGGAAACGAGCAAGAAACGAAATACGGCCCTGGACGGCCTGTACCGCCTGTACCGCCCGCGCTGTTTCCCTCTCTCTCTCTCTCTCTCTCTCTCTCACCCCCTCCCCCTACCATGTTCGCCCTAATTGCACCATCGGCTACTTTCCATCGTATCATTCAGTCGACTTCGACGTTCGAGGCCAGCCTGAACCTATCTGCCATCGCTTCCTCCTTGCTCGGGTGGTCTTGCAGAGCCTGTTTTGCGTGAGGTTGTTGGGGGTTTGGGTAATACCGTCGGTAGGTACCTTTGCAGGGGGGGAGGATAGGCTCTCCGCTTGCACCCAGGTCGGGGTAGCTGATCAGCGGCTTCACCTTGCCGAGAAGGGGGCATGGCACAAGAGCGGGCAGCCCAGCTGAGCTGAGCCTTAGCCTCCCACACCCCACCCCCCCCCCCTTCTTCGGCTTGCGCCGTTCTCCAAGCCATGGGATGCCGCCAAGGCCCGCGATGCCACCCACCCAAGAAACGCCCCCCATACTGCCAGAGCTTATTGAGACTCATCGCTCGTTGACCAACGGGCGGCCGTGTATCGACTGACGTGCGAGAATCGTCCGTTCTCGGCCTTGGAGAATATACACTACGCAGTGTGCTGCTGAAGTGAGACGGGAAGTGGTATTTGTTGTTCCCCGGACGAGAGAGATCGTCAGCGAACGCTGAAGAGACGGGACACGACACGAGTGCTTCACGGGACTTGGGAGGAAAGAATAGGCACATTTCGTTTCTTGTATGAACAGCAGAAGCCTCTTGGAGCACCTTGGCCGTTGGAGTGCTCTTTCTTGTCTTTGAATTCTCTCTGGTATCTTTGCCCCCATTTGAGAAGGGGGGGCAGTAGTAGTGACAATCTATCTTATCCCAGTTTATCATCTTCTCTCGTCCCTCTCTTAACAAGGCTATATTCGGTACAAACAATCGGGCCACAAACCCACGCCGCCCATTTTAGCCGCTGATCATCCAACAGTCGCCGTCCCCCGCGTGCGGGTAAAAAGGTTAACACTAAGACAGTTGGCCACTCCTTGGTTTGCCGTTCGCAGCAGTAGCAGCAGCGCCAGCAGCAACAGCGCCCCCCGTTTGGTATCCACAGTCCTCCACTCCCTCCACCCTCTTTTTTTTTTGGTTGTTGTTGGTGCGCTCGCGACATCTGCCCATTTCATCTTTTGACTCTTCAATCGTTAAGAATATGTAACGGTCTTTCGTTTGCTTGTGTGTGTGCGTGTGTGAGTGTGTGTGTGTGTTTGCGAATGTAAGTCTTCTTCTTTTTTCTTCCCTTCCACGGGCAATCGTAAATAAATGTGAGTAAAATAAACTGTTTCATAAGAGGAACACAGAAGACCGGGTAAAAAACCACCACCACCTCTGACACGTTGGAAAGCTTTTTTTTCCTCTCGAGTGATTAAAAGCAGCTGCAAGCCTCCCAAAAGAATTGAAGAAAAATGACAAGACGGTTAAAAAAAAAAGTGAATGGTAGTAAAAAGAAAGGAAATATGCAAACAGTTTGCCGATGGACGCCCAATCGTCCGTGTTTTTTGTTTCGTACAACATAGGGAACTTATTACAGGTTTAATGTGGCGGAATAATATTCGGGGGGGTATTGTCGTCTTCTTCTTCTTCTTCTTCTTCTTCTTCTTCTTCCTTCCTCCGCCGGTGCCCTACTGGGGGTTTCCCTGGAAACTCAGACAGGGATTGGGAAGACCGTATAGCAGGGGTCGTCCAAGTCATTGCGGAATGTCTTGGAAAAAACGGAGCAGAGAGAGAGTCATGGTGGTGGCCTCTCTCTGCCCGGGGTGCCAGGGTTTCGACTTGGCATCGTATCCGCCCCTCTCTCTCGGCCGGTAACTCAATACCGCGTCTGGCTTCTGATGTGGCCACCCCCCCCTGGGCATCCTGTTGTTTTCTTCCCACCTCCTGGCCCTCAGACGAACCATCAGGATGAAGGACGCTGCAGGACGATTCAATTCTTGTTGCTGGTGCTACTGCTGGGGCTTGAGCCGGTGCTCGTCTTGACGCGCTTGCGGCTTTTGCTCTGCAGGCACATCTCGTCATACAGCTTGGCGGCCTTCTCGTTATACGGAGTTCTGCTGCTCTTGCCCTGCTTGTGGAGGAGGAGATGAGAGACGAAGTTGTCCCGGCGCTCCTTGAAGACGTGGTTGCAGTTCGTGGCGGGGCACGTGTACAGCTCAACCTCCTTCTCGTGGGTTCTGTATGGTGGTGTTAGTATACGTGCCACTTCAACCAAGGGTAGCTGTGTAGATGTGAAAGAAAAAATGAACTCACGCTTTGAAGTGGCGCTTGAGGTGCTCCTTTCTCTTAAACGTCTTGGTGCAGTCGGGATATGTGCATCTCTCCCGTCTCGGCGCGACGTGCCGCACTTTGACCGAGCCGCAGTCGAGGACGGATCCGTCATGGTTGACCTGGATCGACCTGAGCTGCCTCAGAGCCTCCATATCGTTCTGGTTCTTCTGAAGGGCCAGGGTCTTGCGCTGGACCTCTGCAAAGAGCTTGCGTCTGGGGTCCTGTCGGTACGCGGCCGCCGAGGGCGGCGACTGCAGAGGCGAGGGGGAGTGTGTCGTCTCCCGCTTGACGCTGGCAGTCATGGAATGGAGGGGAGAGGTCGAGGGCGTGGACTCGCTGCCGAACATCATGATTGGGCTTTCGCTGCTGCAAGACCAGATGTGTGCGTTGCTGGGGGTGGAGCTGGCGAGGGCACGGTGAGGTGTGGGCATCATGAAGGGTGATGAGCTGAGGTCTTGGGGAAGGGAGTATTGTTCCGTGTGGTGGTGATGGTGTTGGTGGTGATGTTGGTGGGCCTGCTGCTGGTGCTGCAGCTGTTGCAGCTGTTGGTGGTGGTGAGGCGAGGGCATGCTGGGCATGCAGTGGGAGTTGATGGCGACGTTAAGCATCGTGTTGTAGTCGAGGTGCTCCAGGCCATATCCTCCCGAGCTCTCTCTCCTCGACGGGGTGAGGGGGACGGCCGAGACATACTGCATGGGCATCTGGATCTCGACCTTGTCGGCCTTGGGGAAGTAACCCTTGGGCTCATGAGGCGCGGCATGGTCGAAGGTGAAGGAGCTCTGGGAGGAGAAGGAAGACTCGAAGTCGAGGCTGGAGTGGTGGTCATGGGGTGTTGACCGGCCTGAGCGAGGAGTGTATGGGTCGTTGGGGTCGTAGGTGGACGAAGCGGCCGAGAAGGTTGGTGTTGTGGTCCCGCAGCTGACAGAGCCGTCATAGTGGAAGCTGGTTTCCGGAGCGAAGGCGTCCATGATGCTTTCAATGGAGTGGTCCTGCTCCTGTTGCCAGAGGTGCTGGTGGGACATCATTGTGGATGTTGTTGATTGTTGTTGCTTACTCGCTCTTGAGAGGGGGCGTGGTCGTCTGAAGAGGGAGCGAGTTGTCCGGTTAAAAGTAGGATGAAGAATGACAGGATAATGGGAGCGTTCCAAAGGCGAGCAGCTCAGGCAGTATTATATCGTGGGACGGAGTGGGACGGAGATGAAGATGACGCCCCTCGAGACTGATGGGCGAGTCTATCCTGACAAAACGGGGAAATAGTGTCATCAATACCCCAGTTTGAGAGACAGAGAGCCCCAGATAGGAATGTATCAAGGTCTGAGTACGTGATAGTGGAGGTGGAGTGGATTGTGGGAGGGAGAGTGAGTGAGTGAGAGAGAGAGAGAGCCTCGGTGGGGGGTGCGGTCGGAAAGTATGGGCGCGGAGGGAGGATAAGAGGCTCTAATCTCTTATGGATCCACCGATCTATGGGAGAAGATGGATACAGGGTACTGGCGACAGGAAAAGGGTCCGTAGCAAGAGAGTGTGTTTCTTGGCCGCGGGAGCTCCAGTCCATTTCGGGCCACTTTGTTTCTCTGTCCCTGAGAAACAATGAGACGATCGCCCGGTCCATGAACGCGAGCCATTCACACATAGGTGTCAGATCAAAGGATAAGCTGAACCAGGTACGGTCCACTGAGCGGCTTTAGCTGAGAATCGGAACGCTCAAGTCAGATCCTCTCTCTCTCGCTCTCTCGCTCGCTCTCTCTCTCTCATTCTTCCTTTCTCACCCTCTCCATCTCTTCTACTTTCTCTTGCTCTCCTTCGCTTGCTTGAGCCGGGATCTTTGGCGAGAAAGGAGAGGTCTTGTGGGCCCTCGCTCACGCCCATGCTGGGCATGCAGAGAGCCCTCGGTTGAGAAAAAATCACAATCCGAATCTGGTCCAGCAGGCATGGTACACCACCGGGTTCACGTTTGTGCTCATGGGGGCTGGATAATGACCCCGGCAAGCATTCGTCAAGCCCAGACCGAGGCGTGCAGTGCTACCTACTCTATCTTGGGGTTTCGTACACTAGTATGGCGTGGGCTTCTCTACCCTTGCCGGGCAGGGGAGTCGACCTTGGACAGGGGTTGACCACGGTTCACGGCCAAGGGCACCGGGATTTGCCAGGCACCTGGAATCTCGCAGAGCTGGGGGACCTCGAAGAAGAAAAGAGTACCTGCATGAACCACTTGGGGGCCTACCGTGGATCGCCAGTTGTTGAGGGTGCGAGGGCGAAGTATGACAAGGGGTTGGGGGCATGCGTGCACTTGGGAGTCGTCTTCTCCATCACTCTTCACCAGCCAAAAGTGGACGCCCCGAAGCAGGCGAGACAGGCAGCAGACTGTTCCTAGCGAGCCCGGTAGAAGCAGGGAGGGCAGAGGGGCCCCCGTCTCGAGACGTGGGAGCACAACACGTCGCCGGTGGGGAGGGCCTGGAAAGTTACATGGCAAGCGCAAAGACAACTACAATGGTAGAGGTGGTGGTGGTGGAGTTTGGAGACAGACGAGAAAGGCTTCCACGAGGGGAGCGAGAGAGAGAGAGAGAGAGAGAGAGAGAGAGAGAGACTGCACGCGCGTGTAGGTGGATGTCGAGGTACCCAGGCCTACCGAGCTGATGAGCCTGTCTCGCTACGTCTGTTCGGCGAAATAGCTATGTATGAATGTGTGTAACCCTGGGGAATGGAGACACGCCCGTCATGGAATGGAAGACTGATAGGCTTGATACGTGCGATGTGAGACACCCGGCACAGGCCCCCGAGCCATTCTACCTCTGAGCAACAATCGGCTTTCTTCCCAGGGCTCCAACTCCAAGAGATGGATGGGACGATGCATTTGAGACACAGTGCAGCAAGTGAAATCTGGCACGAGGCTGAAGAGAGAGCGAGCTGGCCTCAGCAGGACTACGACTGCGAAAAAGCAAAAAAAGAAGGGGGTGCACAGCAACAAGTCCCCAGCTCGGGTGCAAACCCCGGTCGAGTCCGTCCCGCCGCCCCGTCCACTGCCGACGGGCCTCGCACGGTGAGCTGGAATAATGCCCAACTGACGTAGCTGAGGCATGCATATCTCACTTGGAGGGGTGCGCATGGCTAGCGGCTCGAATCTCGTTACCTATCCTCTCGAGTCGAGCGTGCAAGGAATAAAAAAGAGGCGCTGAAACAGGGAAGATGCAGATGCACTTGAAAGATGTGCAAAAAGCAAAGGTTGAGCAATTCCGAAGGAGACGGACTCAGATCGAGCTGGAGACTAGAAATGCGAGAAGACTAAACGAGCGAGACGAGCCGAAATGCAGGTGTGAGAGTGAGTGAAGAGAGCGAGAGTGAGTGAGAGAGAGAGAGAGAAGACGCGCGAATGCCATTGACCGACGACAGGGGCAAAACGGTAGAGAGGGAGAAGGGGGAACAGGAGTGGCAGAGCGATGCAACTAAGAACTCGAGTCATTGTCAGGTTAATACGATGCGATGAGCCAAGAAGAGGCAGAGGTAACCGACCGAGCTCGGCGCAGACAATTGGAAGACAAGAAGAATCGACTTGACAGGTGAAAGAAACAAGAGTCGATGGGTCGGAGGGAACGCAAGAAGAAGAGGGGGCGCCCGGGGAACGGAAAACGGGCCACCAAAAAAGAACCGTAGATTGTTAGTTAGCCAAGCAGGTCCCATGGGCAGAATCCCGCTCATGATGCTTGCCGTTGATCCGCTCCCTCATTGGTTTCCAACTCATGTGTCTGTCTGTGCCTCTTCATGGGGAAGCCTTTTTTATTTTATTTTATTTTTCATTATGTTCTATTTTATTCTTACTTTCAGGGGGAGGGGTGGGCAGCCTGCCCAGACCACCCATGTATTCGTACTCTTCACACAACACACACCACATCACACCACACACACTCATACATTACGCTCACTCACACTACACACACCCACTCACTCACACACACTCACATGCACCACGCCCCCTCCATTCATACCCTCGACGCAAATCTGAAATGACCCTGGACGCCAACCTCGAGGTACAGTACCTACCTACCTCACAGACAAGGAGGCTTCAACAAGCGCGTCTTGAAAGGAAAAGCGGGGAAGAGGCTCAGACGCCATTGCCATCGAGGCCCATCAGTACCATGTTTGGAATCTCTTGGTTCTCTCTCTCTCTCTCTCACTCTCTCACTCCCTCCCGCCTCGAGATCATTGACAAGGGCGCATCAGTCCACGCACGCCCTTCCTCTCACCATCATTGAATCCGAATCTGGAGCCATGCAAGGTTAGGTACTTCGGTCAGAACCCATGTCGACCTACCCAAGTCCGACGGCCTCTTCGTGGAAGGGGGGGACTGAGGTACGCCTGGACTACGTACCTCAGTCCCCGGAACCCGCCAACGGTGCGAGGGTTTTGTTTTGCTCTCGACGACGCCGCTGCAGACGCTTCCGCGCAAGGGCTGGCTACATCGTTTTCCAATTGCTTGGACGAGTGACATCCACCAGAAAATCGGTTTCAGCATCCGGTGCCTAGGGGGAGGCATCCCGTTTCTCGACCCAGTGTTGAGCTCCGGTGGTCGCTACCAATATTGACGGGGATTTCCATTAAACAAAAGCCGACAGATTGGGAAAATACTAGTAACCTTAGCTTCATGTCATGCCATCCAGCGGCACGCCAAAGACCCGCGTCTATCAACACCCGCCCGCCGCGCCTATCTAGGAGGGGATCGATCCAACAGACGGGAAACTCGGACTGCCGAACCCGCGCGCCCGCCGCCTCATCGTCTGTGTGTTTGGGCGCTGAAAGCCTGGGATCGTTGGTGCAGAAAGCCTCCTCCCCCAGTGTCTCTGGGGGCTCTGTGCGTTGCAGCTACGCTACATGTCCATAACCATAATTGAGAGAGGGGGGGAGGGAGAGAGAGATAGCGAGAGAGAGAGAGAGAGAGCGAGCGAGAGGTTCTCTAGACGATGTTCTGTGCTCGAAACAGAGCCCAGTCACCACATAAACAATATCCACTTCCCGCTGCCCCTGTCGAGCGAGCTGCAAGGCCCTGCGCCAACCCGTCGTTAGCAACCAACCGAGTTGCCGAATCCGAGTCTTCTCAGGCGAGCGAGCCCAGCTCGAAAATCTCCCTTTCTTCACACACTGCGGTAGCCGACCGAGGTGCATGCCCCCTCCCACGCTATTAGCAGAGATGCTCCGCCCAGCCTGCGGTGCTTGCACCTCACGAGCCGTGGCGGCCGGAGAGCGGGCCCGGGGAGACGACATCTTCCACTTCTGCTCCCACCTCGCTGGCCCGCTCCGTGATGGGAAACCATTGCCGCCATAGCCTCTAGCTCGCCAACGACCTCCCATCCCTACCTGGGATTCCCCATTTTGGGGCCCGGTGGGCAGACGGAGACCGAATCGTGCTATTCGTGCCCCCCGTCCGTCATGGTTCAAGCTCCCTGGCCTCGCAGGGCCCCCCTCCCAGCCTCTCTCTCTCTCTCTCTCTCCTAGCAGGTTCGGACGACCCAATTTAGACGCACTTCGGACGACGAAAAAGCTAGAGACTAATAGGTAGAGACCACTTCTCCCCCAGGGTCCTAGTTCGGACGAACATGGTTTACACTGGCCTTTGTTCGTCCCGCACAACCATCCTCCTCCTCCGCCGCCGCCGCCGCCGCCGCTGACGGGATGGACTCAACGGTCGACAACGATCGCCATCATCGTTACACAATCCAGCCGATGCCCTATTCCCCCCCACCAGAGAGACGTTCGACGTTGCTTCCGCGTAGCACATGATGACAGCATGTGAAGCCACTTTTCCATATCTTTGACACCCGTGTTCCTGCCACTCCCCAGTGTGCCACCATTGCTAAGCACCCACATCGGCACGCATCTCTCCTGCTGTCAAGATACAATGATAGAAACATCAAAAATAAAAATAAAAAAACGCACTTGGGCATGAAAGTTGGTCCCCCATTCACATTCACTGTGCCACCTCTCCCCCTTTGGAACGATGTGGCGGCCACCAGGCGAACCCCTAGGACCCTTGGACTGTTGAATAGCTCGGCGCCCAAAGGCAAGAAGGAAATGGGTGACACAGTACTACCGTTTCCTTGAGAGATGGCTCCGTCGCCCGGCGTCCGCCGCCGTCGGGGTTGGCAGCGATGCACTCGCCTGCTGTCTGGAGCTGAGCGAGACTAGTGTCTTTTCTTTCCCCCCTACCCCATACAGGATAGAGAGAGAAAGAGAGTAAGATCTCATGTGTGTCTGTGTGTCTATGTGTCTGTGTGGTCTTTGCCAAGCTGGAAAGCCCTTCCTGTTCCCTAGTGCCCTGCACACGCGAGCGGAATGCTGACAATACGCCTCCTCTAGCCTTGTTATGTCTGAGGAACGCCCGCCCCCAACGCGACGCGTGGGTAGAGCCTCCATTACCATCTCCTCCCCCCCACAAACAAAGCCTTCTCGGTTTGCCACGGCTTCCCAGGCTCCCACGAGGAACGCAAAGCTCTTGCTCGAGCCATTCAGCCTTGATCTCACCACCCTCAGGCCCGTGCAACCGCGTTCCGTACCCAGCTGGGAGGGGGGGGGAGGGGCGTTGCCCTCGTCCTTCCTCCCCCCCTCCGGTCGGTCTAGTGCTCGTTTGCACAGCCGTTCCCCTGGACGCCTCCATCTCCTGGTGTGTCTGGTTTGTGGCGCTCTTTCGGCTCGAACGCCGTTAGTCTGGACTCATCCGATCTGTGTACAACGACGCTGGCGGTTCAGATTGTGAAGCAGATCCCCCCCCCCCCCCCATTGTACGTCGGCCGGGCCCTTGATGGATCTACCGGCACCGTGTCCCTTGATCCATCCCGGCCCCGAGGGAGCATTGGCGAACATGGGATGACGGCCTATTATCCATAGTTTTAGGGCGGGGAGGGCAACAACACCCACAATGTTTTTGTGACAGCTCATTTTGTGCCCGGTTTTACGTGGGCCGAAACAAAACAAAACAGAAATCTCTTTCGAGGTCGACGCTGAATTGGGTGCGCAAACCAGGCACCCGCTCGGACCGTGATATCCAGCTTTTGCTGCGTGTGTCTCTCTTCAGACCTCTCAGTCGTAAATTATTGATCATCCTTGCAGGGTTAGTCTGCCCCTGGCGGGTATGTGTGGCCTGTTTCTGCAGAGCTCACCCCAGACGGCCTTTTTTTTTTTTTTGCCACCGGTGTTTATCGTATATCGCCGAGGTAATGGCACATGGCTCGTATTCCGTCATCTGCGTAGGGAGATCAAGGGATTCTTCCAACTGCCTACTCCTCGCGCACCGTTGGATGGGCAAGTCCTGTGATTTGGGCAAATGGTCTGAGGATTGTCTACTTATCGTGGCAATATATTGCTAGTCTCCATATGTCGTTCCAGAAACCCGCCCCGGTCGGATGCCCGCCGCCAGGATTCCTCGCACATGTACCTTGGACCGAGCCGCGACTCAGAACAGATGGGGTTTGTGGCGGACCAACATGCCTTGAGGCCTTGCAGTGTGCCAATAGGCCCGGTGCTTACCAAGAGTGCTCCTCATAAGAAGCGCGAGCCTGCGGCTGTGAAAGATGTCGCCAGGAATGCCACCGACACCACCTGCTCCACTGCTCTCCACTGATCAGGAAGACGCTCCTCTTGGTGTCCAGCCCTCCGTGGCAATCCTCGTGCATGTCTGCCGGATACCTTTCCATCTTACCCGGGCATGCTCGCCGGCCAATGGCGCTGTTCCTATTGTTCCAATGGAGCTTCAGCAACGTCCCGCCACTGTCTCCCATGGCTCGGGGACGAAGCCACTCACCACCTCCGACTGCGGGCCTCGCGGATATCCCGTAATGCGTCCACATGCGCCTTTTTTCTCGCCTTGACGCCTCTGGGGCACGAACCTAGCCAGCAGTGACTCGTTTTCGGCGGTGGCTAGTGCAAACGCATCGTTCCGCACTCACTTCGATATTGCTTTTATCTCGAACGAGGTGGCGCTCGTGGCATTCCAGAAGGGGCCATGGTCAGCATATGCAAGAACATCACGAAAGAAGGAAACAGAAAAGAAAAAAGCTCAGCCGATGGGCCTCGCCGCCAAGTAGTGTGGGACGTCCTTCTTGACTGAATTCCGAGTCCTATTCTATCGCCTCCTCGTTCTGGGCCATGATCTCATTGTCCATGTCTTCCAGTACTCCTTGCATCTCCTCTTCGGTAGCTTCCAATCCGTCGGAACTCATCAGTTTCGTGTCCTTCTCCTCAGCTGCGGTACGGTTAGCGATTGGCATGGCCGAGTTACACCAAACTGCACTTACTCCTGGCTTCAACAAGCAAGTTCTCTTGAACCTCGACGTTTGTCAGAACTGAGTTGTCTCCGATGACGCATCTCTTGCCAAGGATGCATCGCGTGAGCTTGCAGTTCTTGCCGACCACGGCACCCTCCATCAACAAGCACTGGGACAGCTTGGCTCCCTCGTTGAGCTGGGAGCCAGCACCGATGACGGACTCCTTGATAGACACCTTTTCTTCCACCGTGACGTTGTCGCCGACAAGACAGTCGGCCTTTGTGATTGTCGTGCGGCCCTTGACACCCTCCGGGTATGCCACCTTCTTGGCATGCGCAAAAGGGGACGCCGCATCGCTGCCGGTTTCCTCCACCGACGGCACCTTGGCCAGCTGTAATGACACATTCAGAAGTAGCTGAGCAGTGTCGACGCGCCTGACAATCGGCGCATCCGGTTGGGAGGGGTGCACGTAGGCCATCATCGGAGGCACCTTCAGCTCCGATCCACGCGTCTTGGCATCGTCGGGGTTCTGGGGGTCGGCATGACGGCTGGCGTCGACGTTGCTGTGAGGTCGAAGTTCCTCGGGATCTTCATCTTGAGGTGATGTTGTGCTCTCTTGCAGGGAATCACCATCGTCGTCCTCGTCATCCTTACGCAGGACCTCGTCCAGCCGGAGCTTCTCGGCAAGACCAGTCTGCCAGCCAGCCTTGGCCCACCAACCGATGACATCCTCGCCAATGTTTTCCAGCCGGTCATTCTTCTCAACAAAGTCCATGATCCACTTGGGCAGGATGTACAGATGAGCGTCTCGGTGTGTGGTGAGCATTCTCAGACGAGGGTGGCGTCTCATAAGGCCGTGGCGGATAGGCAGGCCCTTTCTCTCTTCAGCGAGGTCCTTGAGGGAGTCTGTAGGCATGGAGTAGACAAGGTTGGAGAGATGCGGCAGCAACGACCCCTTGGGCGGCGAGACTTGGGATGGTGTCACGGGGGTGACAGCAATGAAATCCGTCTCCTCTCCTTTGACCGGAGTTGCAGTCTTGGTCTCGTACCAAACCCCCAGCCCACCGCTGAACGGGTTCGAGTTACCCGTTGAAAACTTTGGCGCGTCGAGGAGGTCTGACATGCTGGCGCCACTGACCATCCATGCTTGCAGCAACTTCTCGCCGGCAATCTCGCAGATGAGATCGCAGGGGAGAACGACAAAGTCGGAGGTGACGAGTTCCTTAACCTCGGGAAGACGAAGAATCTCAGCCGTGCCCGTGGTCTGGTCCAGATCTTTGGGAGCGAGGATGTCTGGTCTAGGGAGGGGAAGTGCTGTGAGATATGGATTGGTGTTCAGGGCAGTGGTGATGGCGTTCTCTGCAGAGGCGGGACAGATGAGAGTTATGTCTAGGTTGGTCAGTCAGGTGAGTTCTCGCATATAGACAACCAGCGAGGCCAATGAGAACCTGTCAAGCAGAGCAAGAAACGTCCGCGGCTACTTACTTGTAATGCCCAAACGGTAGCAGAAGTCGATGGGGTACCAGACCATGGGTCGGTTGGCAATGGGTAAAAGGGTCTTCGGATTCTCATCGGGGTTAGAAGTAAACGTCGGAAAGGAAGATCCCGGGCCGCAAAGAACCAAGGCCTGGAGCCCTGGTGAGGCCGTCGACACAGCGTGGGGCATCGTGGGATGCTTTTGGTGGGGTGTTGTGCCTGCGTCGAGATGCTGCTGGCGGTTATGCCAAGACGCAAATTGGCTGTATAGCAGTCTGTAAGATGTGCACTAGCAAATGAAGTCTTGTCGTGACGTGGACCTTCTCTGTTTACGCCCAGGGCCGCCTCGGTGACTCTATTTTTCTCTTGGATTTTTTTTGATACTTGGCGGGCGGCGCGCCGAGGGAGTCATCGCCCAAAAATGCGCCCCGCGGCGGTGGGTTGAACCCACTGTTGACGTTCCGTGGTCATGGTGGGGTGACGCACGTGACCTCGGTACATCCTCGGTCCGCCGGCTCGCTTATGAAGAGAGCGATGAGTGATGCTGATGGGATGGAAGCTGATGTGTTTGGCCCGGCAACCAATGGGTCGACCTCGGGATGCCCACCCCCTGGGCCGTAGCTCCTTGTCCGTCCCCCATGTTCATGTCTGTCAACCCCAAAGACCAGCCACCCGAGCTTGCGAGAAGTGGGTGATCTCCAGCCTGCCCTCCGTCTGGTAGCTTTCTGTCCTCAGACAACATCTTCAATACGAATGTCAACGCGAAAGCGTCCGTCCACCTTCATTACGATTGTCCATTGAATATCGCATTGCTTTGCGACACCGCTACTTGCGCAAACGTTTCAACTATCTTCGGAGAGGACCCTCCCCCCGGAAACCCGAAGCCGCCATCAACCTCGAGCTGATACATCCATACCTGGGCCATATAGCCCCTAGTGCAATGACCACGTCCAACTAAATGTCGTGGCCCAATGATCAACACTCTCGGAGGCGCGGGGTATGGGGCCACTGGGTGCCGCTCGCAGTCACCGTGACTATTGCGACAGTCGGCGTGGCTGCGTGGGTTTGGAGCCAGCGAAAGGATGAAGACGAGACACCCGAGAGCGAACAGTACCCAGACCTTGACTACGGCAACGCCGACTCCGGCGATAATCCCGCATACGGCACTGCCAAGGGGCCGAAGCCCCCCTCGAGCAACGTCGGGACCGAAACATACGGCACAGCCGACGCATCTCGGGACCCAGCGGCTGATGGATGGGGCGCGCGCATGTCGGGCGCATTGAGGCGCACACCTAGCCCACAGCAGTTTTTTGAGTCTGCCGGCAAGACCGTGACCGCAGGTGTCGCTGCAGCCGGTGCCGTTGCCGGCCGCGCCCTTGCAGCCATCCGCGAGGACAAGAACGCGTACGCCGACCACGAGACTTGGTCCGAGGAGGCAGACGCCAGAAAGGAGCGACCATCTGCGCCAAGGGACCCGAGCAAACGGCGGAGGACGGTCGCTATTGTCGTCTCTGCCGACAACCACTCGGATGACTTTGACGAAGATGGCTTCCATGAACACGCTGTGAGTCCATCATCCTTCTCACCCATTGCAGTCTCATTACCCATGTGTTTCTGACCAGTTTTCAGTCCATTTTGTCGCATATCCCGCGCTACAACGATTTCAACGACGTCAAGCTTTTTGTTTTGATCTACGCGCCGGGTCTCAAGGAGACTACTGGCGAATCTACTACCAGTAACCTTCCGCCACCTTCGCTGAGCTCGTCCTTCTCTAACATTGAGCACCATCAAGCCCAGGCGCCTGGCGAAGAATCGTCAAAGAGCCCGTTGATGCAAGCTTCGTCCGGCAACGCCGCCTTCAATGCTGTGTATTCCCAGGCACTGGGTCTGGTTGAAAAGGAGACCATGGTTATGCCCTTCACCACACCCAACGGCCACAATCACATCCTCCGCCATTTGCAGCCTGAGATTGTCTATCTCCAGGAGAGTCTCGCCGGCGAGAATGGCAGCGTGGTCTCCAACCTGCAGACTTGGCTGCGCCACGACATCATCCTCGTCGTCGGCGCAGAAAGTGGCGATGGAGGCCTCGCCGACAGCGAGTCGGAAGCCGAACGGCCCACCAAGGAAGAAAAATGGTGGCAGCGAACGGACCGTGTTGGACGGGGCCGGGGGGTCGTCGTTGTCGACGGCATGCGGGTCCATGATGACTGGGCCCGCCGTGTCCAGGGCAAGGAGTAGATACTTACGACCCCATGCTGTACAAACGACGACCTGGACATGCGATGGATTTTCCCACGCAAGCAGCTCGGGAGGCTATAGATGGGCGTGGAAACGTGTGTTATGTTTTGGAATGTATATACCACGAGATATCATGTGATGTTTTTCATGAGGAAGGTAATTGAGTCTTCTAGTGCGAAAATTTGTCCCTCTGACGCGTGAGTCACATGGATACCTACCTACGTTGGAACCGTTCCGTTATGAGGAGCGCAGTATCATCGCACAAATAGGCTTCGAGAGAAGAATGTGGAAACCAATCTGAACATCAACCTTGTTGCTTGGTGAACTTCAATCAATCTGAACATGAACCTTGTTGCTCGACGAACTTCTCTCACCACGCCAATCCGCATCGAAGTGGTCTTTACCTAAGCTGGGCTATCAGGGTGTGGGGTCGGGTGGAGCCGTGCACAGTCTTTGTACTGTTCACGCACAGTAGGCTCGTGCATCCGAAGTTTTGCCTGAGGCGCTCTCTCCCCCCCTGGTATGGCCTTCTCTCCACGCCCGCGACCCCATTTCCGAACACATGCGGCGGTTCCTACTTGGAGCCTCTCTGACGCGGAAGCCTGACTACATCCCAACCCCACACGCTTAGAATTCCATCCTTCTGAGCTGTTGTGCATCTTTTCTATCCTTTTCTCCGAGTTTTTCTTCTTGTACCAGCCTCTCGCTCCGATATATCGACAACCGCGACCGTGTTTTCGACACAGACTAGTCTTCTCCACGCCGACGTCACCCGATTCGTCCACGCGGATCATCCACCTCGTCCCCCGGAACCCCCATCACGATCGACGAGCCAAACATCTTCAAATGAATGCTCTGTAACGCGTATCTGGGCATCATTCGACAGTGGGAAAACAGCGTCGCGACACCTCTGTTGGCCTGTTCTGGACCGGTAGCCGCCCCCTCCGGCCGATATGGCGCCGGTCGTGACAGCGGTCCAGCCGCCTTCTGTCGCGTCCAAAGTGAAGCGTCCTGTGCCCCCCGGCATCCAAACCAATGAGGCAACCTCAATTACCTCATCACCTTCGCCTTCCATGTCGGCCAAGAAGCCCCCAAACTCTGCGACGATGAACGGCGCGAACCCGCAGTCGGCGCGGCCTGCTAACCGCACGCGCCGCGAGCCGTCAAATCAAGCTAGTCGCATATCCAGGAATAGCGTAGGGCTGCGGTCAGCGTCTCTCGCAGCCGACATGGCCTCCGCACAAGCTGTGGAGCCGCCACCCTACAGTGAGCTTCTTCCGGAACCTCTCGGTCTTGATGGGCAGTGTACTGACATGTAATAGTTGTGACAGACCAATACATCCTCAAGAAGTACTTGGGTAACCCTCCGTCTCTCGTCGTCCACATGCACCCGACCCATTTTCGATTCGACCAGCAAGATGGCATCTTCCCATACAAGTCTCCGATGCGCCTCTTCCTAGAGCATCTGCGCATGCGGACGGTGCCCCACGATCTCCTCGAGTACTTCACACAGGCAGGCGTGCCTTTTTACGAGGGCTGCCTGATCGTCCAGGTTCATGATCACAAGTCGGTGGCACAATCCAAAGACGTCCAGCGGCCAACGTCGGCTTCGAACAAGGTGGTCCCTTCCTCCATCCACAACCACAATCCGTATATCGTGCCTTCGCCATATGTGCCTTACCCAAAAGAGTCCCTCGGGGCACACCCAGATACCGCATCATCTGGTGTACAAGAGGACACAAAACCAAAGACAGCGGAGGAAAAGGACAAGGAAAGTATGCCGGCTCCGAGCTTGCCGGGCGAAGGGCAAAAGAGCAGGACCCCCTCCCAGCCCAGGACCTTCACAGTGGTCCTTCACCCTACGCCGGAAAGCTTGCAGGCGGATCTTTTGATCAAGGCTGCGACTCCTCACGGCACAACCGAAACGCGTGGCACTGTCGACGGCACGATACCTCCTTCGACGCCCATAACGATGGTCCCGCCTACTCCCACTGCGGGTAGCATGCCCCCTCCGGCCAAGAAACAGAAGCGCAAGCGCATGGAACTCGATGCAAGCAACATATACGTAGCGGAGTCCCAGATTCTCCTTGCGACCAACGCGCCGCTGTTCCTGGAGCCGACAAAGAACAAGGAAGAGACGATCGCCCTTCTCGACGCGCTGGCGCATCCCAAGCACTCGGACTCGCCCCCTCAGCCCAAGACCAGGAAGAGGACCGTGGCAGAGATGGCGGCCGACGAAGCCGCTGCGGCAGACCAGGAGAGATACATGCTCATCCTGGACGAACGACTTTCGTCCAGCACCAATGGCGCACAAAGTGGAGCCAATGGGGCCGACAAGGAAGGCCCGGCCGTTGTGTCTACCTTTGAACCGAGGTTCGAGCGCTTCAAGGTCATTGCCGATATCAAGAGAGAGCACGACGAAAGGAAAGAACAAGAAAAGGTCAAGGCAGCCGAGGCCGAGCGAAAGCTCGCACAGGAAAAGCAGAAGCAGATGCAGGAGCAACAGGCCGTCATTGCAGCCCAAAGACAGGCAGAGGCGGAGAAGATGCGGCGCGAACACCAAATGGCCCAGGAACTCAAGGCCCGCCAAGAGCAGCAGCAGAGAGAACAGCAGAGACGGGTCATGGCTGCACAGGCCGCTGCGAACCAGGCTGCTCAGAGCAGCCAAACCGCGGCGGCAAACATGGCGCAGCAGCAACAGACGAACGGCCCCATGCCCAACGGCACAGCAGGTGGCGTTGCGAGCGCCGTGCCGGCCCAGGCCCAGGCGCGCTTCTCTCAAGCGTCTCAGCCCACTGTGTCTTCCCCCGTCGTCCGCCAAGGGACGCCTCACAGCATGTCTTCGCCCATGCCTGGCGCCGTGCCCATGCAGCAGTCCAACTCCCAGATGGCAAACAGCCCTCCGCGCCCGCCCTCCGCGGTGCCTGGACACCCACCCAACGTCGGTGGCGTCCCAATGTCACACAGCATGTCTGCTCGCGCAAGCCAGCAGAGCCATCAAGCTGGCACTCCCCGTATGCATCACGGAACACCCAGCATGCAGGGGACGCCAGGTACCCGTCCAGCAGTGGCGGCCACGCCTCGTATGAACCAGGCCAGCCCCCCGCCCAACATGATGGCCTCGAACTCGCAAATGGGCCAGCACATGATGATGGGCACTCCTGGGTCCATGCCACAGCCTGTGCATAACCCCAACCTGATCGCGGCGCAAGTAGCTCAGCAACAGCGAGCCATACAGCAGCAGCAAATGGCGGCGGCTATGCAGAACGGCATGGGCAACATGATGAACGGCAACATGAACCCGCAACAGATGACGCCGCAGCAACAGCAGCAGTTCCTGCAGCAACAGATGCAGCATAGATTGATGATGCAGCAGCAGCAGCAACAACAGCAGCAGCAGCAGCAACAACAACAGCAGCAGCAGCAGCAGCGCGGAAACATGGGCAACATGATGAACCAGCAACTGGCGCAGCGATACGCCCAGCAGCTCAGCCAGATGGGCGCCAACCACATGAACGGCGGTCAAATGACGCCGCAGATGCAGGCCCAACTCCAGGCACAAATTCAGGCGCAGATGGGCAACCCGATGCAGCGGCAGATGGGCGGTGGCCAGAACATGATGAACGGCCAAAACGTCAACATGCAGGCCATGATGCAGATGCATCAGCAACAGGCAATAAACAATAACAACGCGCTTACGAACCAGGTCAAGATCCAAGGACAAGCGATTTACAACAAGCAGATTGCCAACCTTGCAGCGAAATGGGGCGGTGCTGTGGAGAACATACCCCCGGAGCAGATGGAGGCATTCAAGCGCAACTGTATGATGGAGGCCAAAAACCAGATCCAGAGCGTTCTTGCGCAGCGGAGGGCCCACCAGGTGATGCAGCAGCAGCAGCTCCAACAACAGCAGCAGCAACAGCAGATGCAGGGAATGGGCGGTATGATGGGTCCTCACGGGATGTAGGGCGATGCCAGGGCGTTGATTTCGAGGTGTCTGCATTACCGCTCTTGAAGGTGCCTTGACCTCCCGAGGCTGCATTCAAAATGGCAGTCGCCAAAAGCGGATGGGATGGAATGATGAACCGACAATGGCGTGAGGGTGGAAGGTCCGGTTGTGAGCGTGTTTTTCTCTACATTTGGCGTCTGGGAAGTCCAGGGACGGATTGGTCGGTTTCGATCTAGCATGATCTTATATACCCCTACGAAGGCGCATCTACCTTATCCTTCAAGGTGCGGTTAGGGATGGACGGCAACTGCTTTTTTTTGTTTCTTTTATCCACGGCTCATGGGATGGGAGAAGACAGCGAACAGAAAGAAATGTGCATACACACCAGGGCCTCTCGAGGTTCTGGGGCAGCGAGTTAAACGTATCACTTGATGTATCGAATAAGAATCCATACAACGTACGTTGGGCCACGACGCGTTACCTACCTACCCACCTTGGACGGGCATTCTGTAGAGGCAATAAGAATAGGTACTCGGACTTGTCTGATGTCGGATGCCCGGTGGTTGGTGCTTATGTCAGCATGCATATTGCTAGGATCCACTTCCTTAATGCCAAGGCACTTGTGCACGTGATTCACGCTAGATCTTCGGCATGACGATGATGGATGCTACGAGCTATCCGTACCCGAACGGTAAAGGTCCACTGTTCTGTTCGCGGTCGCATCACATCAGCCCAGCGAGGTCATTGACCGGCTTCCCACGTATCAAGCCACATGGTCCATACCTAAAGTAGACAGACCTCACTTTCCTCCAGAGCCACACTCATTACGTACTACCCAAGGTGTATACATTTTCCTCGCCTCTCTCTCTCCTCCCCCCTCGGTACTCATTCAACGTCGTTGCAGGCTTGCTAAGCTCTCGTCTGGAGCTGCATCCCACCCCTTGCACACTAGATCTGTTCCCACCCGGACGCGACCCCGTTTCCGCGACTGGTCGAACGTCATCGAAGCTATCCAGACGATCGTTCAACTCTCCCACGATGCATTTCCCCGGTCTCCAACGGACGGAGGCAGCCTTCCTGCTGGCTCTGCTGATATCGCCGCTGCCGGCGGCGTCGATGCAGGACTGCAAGCACATCATGGTGGATGACGTTTCGTTCAACCTTGGGGCACTAGGTGGTCCGCACAGCGTCGTGACCAGTAGATGGCACCCTCCTACCTTCTCCAACACCTCCTACACGGTCGATATCTGCGCTCCCCTCAAACGGAAGGGGGATGTCAAGAAAGAAGAGGAATGTCCCAACTTCACGAGAGGTAAGCTTCCGCCGTGTCTTGGGGCGACCTGATTGGGCTCTGCAAAACTAACGTTGATGAACAGTCTGCGCCATCGAGCGTATCATTCACCCGGGCTCGGACAGCAAGGACGAAGTCGACAAGGTGATAGCTATCGCCGGCGAGTTGGGAAATTACGGGGGAAGGGCCTTGGACGCTAAGGCCGAGCGGCTCAAGTCGAGCGACTCCAACTCGGATGCGAAGAAGGAGGGCGTCCGGCTTATCCTCAACGGCGGCTCCTATCCCCTAGGCAAGGGCGGCAGGAATCAGCAGGCCATTATCGAATTCATTTGCGATCGCAACAAGACTGGCCTCGAAGGCGAGTACAAGCCCGAAGACGAGTACGATGGCAGCCAATTCCGAGCCCGCGAAGACGACAAGGACGGCAAAGACGACGACGGGCCCTCACCGGATGAGAAGCAACTCTTGATGCCCGACAGTTCTCTGATCTGGAACAGCTACGGACCGAACGAGAAGGGCGACATGGACGTTCTGAGGTTGACCTGGCACACCAAGTATGCCTGCGAGGACGCGTTCGGCAAGCCGCCCAGCGAAGGTGGCAGCGGCGACGACACGAGTAACTCGTGGGGCTTCTTCACGTGGTTCTTTGTTTTGTAAGTCGGCGCGACGCATCGTGCCCCGCCTGGCAAACGACACCAGCAGCTAACTGTTCATCTCCGTAGGAGTTTCCTCGGCATTGCGGCGTACCTCGTCTTCGGGTCCTGGCTGAACTACAACAGATACGGTGCTAGAGGCTGGGATCTCCTGCCTCACGGAGACACCATCCGCGACATCCCCTACTTGGTGAAAGATTGGACCCGTAATGTGCTCAGCACTGTCAATGGCAGTGGCAGCCGGGGTGGGTACAGCGCTGTTTAGAATGGGTGCGGTGCTTCGAGCATCTATAGGGTAAAAAGAAGTGTAAATTCATGGCTGTAAACTGGGTTCGTCACACTAGGTTCTGGGTTCATCGTCTTTGGGGAAGGGGGCATCATTCCGCAAGTCTTGGGGCGACTTGGAGTCGAAAGGACCTTTTGGTCTCCGAGGCTTTTCGCATTAGATTGTTTGTCTGAAAACAAAAAAATACAACATGGTCGAAACAGTATCGGCTTTTCATTGTTCTACGGTAGCTGTTGACGCGAAAGACGTTGGCCATTCCGAGGAACCCCATCCAGGAGCGACGCTCAACGGGCATCGCTCGGCGGGCTACCTAATGATGGATGTGGGGGCGGTGACAGCATCGGGAAAAAAGCCGACCACTAATTAATAACCTCCGACCTTACCTCCATACAGCTCTCATAACCCACATCAAAGCACCGACGCGGCCACCAGCCTCCTCCTGCCACAGAGCAGAGCCTCAACATGGCAGACAAGACGAACACAAGGCATGACGATGCGGCGGCATACGGGTTTATCGACGAGGACGTGCCGCAGGATGCGGAGGAGCCATCGTCTGCCTTCATCCCGCTTGCACTGCCCCAGCTCACCAACGAGCCCCAGACCCTCCCCGACTGCTGTCTGAGCCTATCGCTCCCTCTTCTCTGGGAGCTGCACGGCCTCCTGCCGCCAGCACCGGACCTCACCCTCTCGATCGGCAGCGGCACCGGCCTGGTCGAGGGCCTCCTGCACGCCCTCGCACCGTCTTGGTCGGAGTCGCCGCCGCCGCCGCCGCCGCCGCCGCCGCAGCCGCACGCGACGCTGAACCTCGTCAGCGTCGAGGTCGCGCCCAGCCCGAACCGGTACCACGCGGCCCACCGCACCGTCCCGGGCACCTGGGCGCTCGACCCGCTGGCGGGGGAGGCGCGGGCGTGGGTGTTTGTGTACCCGAAGCAGGTGGCCCTCGTGCGCGAGTACATGGCCGCGTTCTCGGGGGCGGGGCGGGGCGCGGTGGAGACGGTGGTGTACGTCGGGCCGCGGCGGGACTGGGACGACTTCCGGGCCGCGTTCGAGGGGTTCGCGGGGGACGTCGAGGTCTGGGACGAGGAGAGGATGGAGGCGGTCGGGGGCAGGGCGTGGGAGTGCGTCGCTATCGTGAGGCCGGGGAAGGACGGGAGGTCTGCCCCGAGTGTGTGAAGGGGGGTGGGGGGCGGTTGGAAGAGGGCGGAGAGACTTTTCGGTTGCGGACGAGCATCGGAAGGATTAAAGTGTTCTGCTCACTACGGGCCGATGAGCGCGTTTCGACGAGCAACAGAAGCGGAGATAGCTTGGGGTCCCATCAATCTCGCACCCTCCCGCCCCAGAACCCCAAGCTCCATCGACGCTTTCAAAAGTTGGCACCTGCTGGTTTTGCTTCTATTTCCATTCTAACATGTACAGAATCACCGTATCCCTTTCGACCGTGGGTCCGCAAGATGGCAGCCGAACCACAACCTAACCCTCCAAGCCATGCATGGGAGAAGGAAGGTCCATCGTAATGGAGCATCGAGAAGTAAACACGTCCGGCGTAAGGATCGAAAATTCTGACGTCTTTCCTTTCAACGCAACAGCCCGGATTGTTCGGAACTGAAAGATCATTGTCTATGTCTTATGGTATGGTCAAGCAAACGCTAAAGCTATGCCAGACGAAGAACGAAATCCTCCCCCTCCCCCCTCTTTTAGAACAGGCAAATACAGACTTGGCTTGTCGACATTTACTCCCGCTCCGAACTTGGACGTACGTCTTCGCAGAAAAGCCCATTACCGAAGCATATTTACACAAAGCAATGCCTCCGAGGTCAACTCTGACAAGGCTCCCGGGCTCCCCTCCCCCTCCCCCCCCTTCAGGCGGCAGCGGGCGCCTTCATCAGGGACGCGGCGAACTGGGCGGCCTCGCCAGCGTTGTCGCCGTACGTCAAGTGAGCGCGGCGGATCTGGCTGCCGCCCTCGCAGATGTTGTCGCCCATGTGGCAGATGACCTTGGTCTTGGCGGCGGAGACGCCCTTGACAGGCTGGCCGTTGACTGAGGAGAGAGTTAACCTGCGATTCTCACGGCAAAACAGAGGAGAGAAAGAGGGGGGGGCAGAAAAAGAAAAAGTAAACAAAACCTACGTGGGTCGCCAAAGATGACTGCGCCGGCAACCTTGGCCACCATGGCCTGGGGCAGCATCCCCGCGGCCTTGTGCACCAGCTGCCCGCCCTGGGAGTAGCCGGACATGATGATGGACGAGTCGGGGCAGTTGGTGATGGCCTTCTGGGTGAGGGTGGCCATGGTCTTGGAGCCGGTGGCGTCGCCGCCGGCGAGGAAGCCTTGGACGTCGGCCGGGTAATCGACGCCCTGGACGGCGAGGGCGCCGCCGACTTGGGTCGCCAGGGCCTGGAAGAAGGGCGGGCCGGCGAGGGTGCCGACGTTGCCGCGCTCCGTGGTGCCGCGGGCGAAGACGACGATCATGGGCTGGCAGGGGCCCGAGAGGCCGTTCTGCGTGTTCCCCGAGAAGTCGGCCTGCCGGGGCCTGATCGCGGCGGGGGAAGCGGACGCCATGCCCAGCACGGCGAGGAGGAGGGCCGGTGTCGATCGGTGCATCTTGTCTCGGTTCGGGCGATGACTGTTTTATGCGTGGTGCCGCTGATTAGGTATATAGCGTGCGGGCTGGGCGGGCGTATTGATTTTATGAACCGCAAGTGTCGGGTCGACGACTTCGAGGCTCTTGGGTCATGATAAGGAGAAGGTGACCTTTGACTTTTCTTATACTGGTGACTTGAACCCACCATTTCCCCCGCCATGCTTAGACCGCCGTCAAACTGCGCAGACGGCTCGCGGCACAAGGGGTACGATAAACTTCATTCCTCGGGTACGAGACGCTTTCCTTTCCTGCAGCACAACGGCTTCAGACGCCGCAACCTCCTCCCGATGGGGAAAAGGAGGGCGGACCACAAACACATGGGGCCGCACGTAGGGGGATCGACCCTGGTTCCGCCAACACCAGACGGGAGGGGTTAAGCCTCTGTCGGGGACCGACTGAAGTCCGTTTTGCTGATTGAGGACCCGGGTGGGCAGGTGGAATGCCAGCTGCAAAACTTAAGCTGGAACTGTCAAGTGGGAACCCTTTGGAGCCTCTCCGTCATGGGAGACTACGTCGGCGACGGGCAGCAGGCTCTCTCTCTCCCCTTTCGTTGATAGGGCAGAAGAAAACCGTCCCAATCGGGCTCGAATCATCAGGCGGCACCGGTTGCGATTGGTCGAGGCCGTTTCATGGGTCAGGCCGGTCCGATGTGTTGCGCGAGATGACGATCCGAAACGACGGAGGAGCGGTTGGTGCGCAGACCAGCGGACAGTCGGACGGTAAGGAGCACATCGAGTCATTTCCGAAAAGAAAGAAAAGGAGAAAAGGTTCTGCTCATTTCCTCTTTCCTCTTTTTCATCCATTGTCTGTCTGCGCCGCTGCCGCCGCCGCCCTTGAGTAGGTTTTGATGTGTGCCGGCTGGCGTTTGGTGTTTTTAGGGTGCGGGATGAGGTACAAGGATCGACGGCAGAAAGACTCGTGATGGTAGGCTCGAAGTAGGAAACGTCTCTCTGTTGGCTCCCAGACGAGGGAGAAGTAGCAGGCCCCGATGGCAGCACTCCATTGCGATCCGGTCTTGTCTGTTCCTATCTCCGTCGTCTCAACCGAGCAAAGTTTCTCGTCCTTTGCGGAAAGATGGAAAGAAGGGAGAGGCATTCCTTCAGGCCGTCCCGTGAGAGTCGTCTGAAATTCTCGGCTGGATCTGTCGAAAGATGAGCGGAGTGTGGTCGGAATAGACGCATATTTTGACACGAGTGACGTTCGGTAGATTGACCTAACCGGGGACTTTAACACCTCGGTTCCGTATGCGCTGTCAGCGAGGCGGGAGACTGGGCCAGCATGACGCAAGTTCGCTCATGCCACTCTTTCGGGTTGCTTGCCTTGTCCGCCTGGAGCTGTACCCCGGAGAAGCCCATCGGCGCATCGTCCTTTTAGGATTCTGGGGTTCTAGCGTATGGCGGTGATAGGGGCGTACGGAGGCCCCGGATCACGTCACTAGAGATGGAGCTTCCGCACCGGTGGCAATGATGTTTACTTTGTTTCGTGCCGAGTACCGATAAACTCGGGTGGTAAGGGGGGCCGATATGATGGAGGATTTGGGCCAGATAATCTTTGGATTGCTGAATGGTTGATAGACAGTTCTGTGGCTGAAGTTTCAGAAGAAGGATGATTGGGACTCAACTAGACGAAGGTCTGTTCTTTCTACGTTCGGAACTCTGGAAGTGACATGGTCTAGGTCTAATAAAACGCTGGTGACTTCTATATGATGGCCAAATAGATCGGCTAGGCTGGGGGAAAGAGACGGCGGTTACGGCTTGTGGATTCTTGGACACAGAGCAGAATGCAAGCTGCTCAAAAAACAGTGCGCGTTTGTATTCAAGGAATGACTGCTAAGCTTTCCATCGCTGTCGGTCATTGCGCAGGCAAAGCGCCTGGAAATCCACCCATGCGGCCCTTTTCTTGCCCTAAAGGGTGTTGTCTGCATACATCTCCTCATGATCTCTGATTGCTGACGTTACCGGGCCGAAGCAAGTCCCGATCTCGCTGAGGGGTCTCATCTCAATTCTCTTGACCCTGCCGGTCTCATCAACGTCGAATATCATGACGTTCCGTTGCTGGGTGTAGGAGAGAGCATCCGCATCATTGAAGAATTCGGCGGGGCAGATGATACGACGTCGGTCTACGATAGTGATGATGACTTCAATGGCACTCGTGCCGGAGTTCCAGAATTGAGTGACTTCGTTCACGCCCTTGTGTACTTCCTCTCCACCCCGGTATCCAGTGATCATAGTAACGTCTTCAGTGCAGAGTTCTCGGATTTTGCTTGTATCGCGGCTGCAAAATGCACTGATAAGATTATGGGCTCTGGTATCGAGCAGGCGACCAAGGTGCTTGTCTCTGGAGTCTCCAAGAAGCTCCTTGAGGAGTCGGTTCTCTTTCTCCGTTTCCGGGACCGTCATGCTGTTCCAGCGCATTGTCAGCATAGGGTCTTTCCCACTGCTGGGTAACCAGTCAGACATACCTGGTGACCAAAATTGCTTGATGTACCAAAGTGAATCGCGTTGATGATTTGTGACTGTATCGATCGGGTCGAAGTGGCAGTTAAATTTAAGCTTTGACAGCGGTGCGTGGGTATGAAATGATTGGAATAGATGTTGGTTCACGGGTGGTTTGGTGGAGCTGGTGGGGGATAGAATCGAAGCAAGCGTACCCAGCGAGCTGTTTGATTTTATATCATGGCAAGATGACGAGAAGCCGGCATCCGGTAAAGGAAAGTGCGAGTTGTTGCTGAACCAGGTACACAAGGAAGGAGCAGAAACGGCAAGGCAGGTGCAAGACGGGTGTTTCTTCCTGACCTTCTCTTCACTTCTTCAGCGAGCCATTGAGTCTTTCACACATGTTGGGTGAAGAACCGTTACAAATAAACACACGCAATAATATAAGTTCCTCAATATTCTAGACATTCATCAAGTCCACGTCCAAACAGACATGTCAAGAAACATCATCGCTAGCCTACACTGCCGCTGCCATCGCTGGACAATTGAAACGCTTCTCTGCCTCGCGTGTGTGGAATCTAAGTCTAGGGTTCGTAAGGGTTTTTTTTTTTTTAACGCCGGCGCCAAACGATGAATTACATGATGCCGAATCCCATCGCAGGGGAGAGAGGAGAGGGGGGGTTATGAGCGGGTGACGGAGATGGCCTCCTCTAGGATGTCTAAGCCCTGCTGGATCTGCTGCTCCGTGATGATCAGAGGGGGCACGAAGCGCAGAGTGTTGGTGCCGGCGGTGATGACCAGGAGACCGCGCTCACGGGCGGCCTTGACGATGGGCGTGGGGTCCTGGGTCAGCTGGAGGCCGAGGATGAGGCCGCGACCGCGGACCTCCTTGATCAGGTCGGGGAACCGCGCGCGCAGGGCGTCGAAGCGGGTCTTGAAGATGTCAGCCTTGGCGGCGACGGCCTTCTGCAGCCCGGGGTCGGCGAGGCGGGAGACGATGTTGTGGGCGAGGCGGCAGGCGAGGGGGTTGCCGCCAAAGGTGGTGCCGTGGTCGCCCACCTTGATCTTCTCCGAGACGGTGCCGTTGACGATGGTGGCGCCGATGGGGAAGCCGTTGCCGAGCGCCTTGGCCGTGGTGATGATGTCCGGGTGCGCCTCCTTGGGCAGGTGGGTGTGCGCCCAGAACGTGCCGGTGCGGGACAGGCCGCACTGGATCTCGTCGTAGATGAGGACGGCGCCGACCTCGCGGCAGCGCTTGGCGAGCGCGATGAGGAACTCGTCCGTCGCCGGCGTCACGCCGCCCTCGCCCTGGATGGGCTCGACGATGACTCCGCACGTCTTCTCCGTGACGACGCCGTCGATGGCCGCCACGTCGTTGAAGGCGCCGAGCTTGAAGCCGGGCAGCATCGGCGCAAAGGGCTCCTGGTACTTGGGGTTGTGGGTAGCCGACAAGCTTCCCATGGTCCGGCCGTGGAAGGCGTTGTTGAACGAGACAATCTCGTACTTGTCGCCCGAGGGCTGGCTGACCTTGGCGGCCTTCCTGGCGAACTTGATGGCCGCTTCGTTGGCCTCGGAGCCCGAGTTGCAGATGAAGACCGAGTTGGCGTCGTGCATGGCGCCGGCCTCGCGCGTCTTCTCCACCAGGAGCTTGGAGAGGGCGCCGGTCCAGGGGTTGTAGTAGAGGTTCGACGCGTGCATGAGGGTGCTGCCCTGCGGGTGTTTGGCGTCTTGGTCAGTAACGGCCCGAGATGACTCACGGCGCCTCGGAGCTGCTCACCTGCTCGGTCATGAGCTTGGTAAGCTCCGGGTCGCAGTGTCCCAAGGCGTTGACGGCGATGCCAGAGGTGAAATCGAGGTACTGCCTGTTCTCAATATCCCAGAGAACAGATCCCTGGCCCTTGACGAAAACGGGAGGCGGGCGGGCGTAGGTGGCGACCATGTAGGGCGCATGTTCGCGGACAAGGGCGGCGCTCGCCGAGTCTTCGGTCGGGTCGGGGTTCGGTAGAGAGGCCTGACTCTGTATTAAAAATATTACTGCGTCAGTATCACTGTGACTCAAAAGAGCGCGATCGTGAGGGTTACCGACTGCAATGCTACTCTTGACGTCCTCCGGGAGGTTCGAAGCGGCCGGTGATGTCGCAGAAGACAGCGCACGGGCGTGGGCGCGCGGGACGACGGCCATACGCGGCTGGCACTTGGCCAATTGCAGTCGCAGAGGAGCACGGAACGCCATAATGGTATAATCCAAGAAAGAAAAAAGACTCGGCAATGGACAATGGTGGTGTTGGAGAGAGAGAAAGTCTCGTTTTTAAAATTTGGGGCCGTTCGCGCATGGATCGACAGAGGTGACTCGACAATCCTGATATCGATAAGTCGCCCCGCTTTCCCACCGAGGGGCAGACCCACTCTTCCCGGCGGTACGTGCATGTCGCCCCCCCGAGATCCCGCTCCGATCTCGGCTGTGCTCGGACTAGAAGATCTCGAAACGTTTTGACGCAATGACAACACAAGGTGAGCGAATATTGCAGACAGGATCACATCATATCTAGCGAAAAGGCGGCCAGTGTGGTCTTCCAATTAGGTTTGCCTGCTTTTCTCCATGTACCTAGGTAGTTCCTGTCAACGTTGAAGCCGCATTTGTCGTTTCAAGAGGAATGAATAACGATACCAATCAATGGCCAGGCGGCGGGGAAAGAGAGGCCATGCCCCGTTCCCCAGAATCTGGTTCGAAAATGTGATAAGCTAATGATGACAATTTCTCTTGTCGGGCTGGCGTTAGGAAACCGGGGGTTCCAAGCTGCCCAGGCACGAGTTATGGGCTGATTGTCTTGGCGCCGCCTAACGACGCCTTCAACTCCTATTTTCCCAGCGACATACCTAGTCCCCCACGAATGGCGCCGGCTACTATTACTCTCGGCCTCGGGGCTGTGGTTTCTGTTTAGCTTCTAGTCTCCGGCGACCAGATCAAGTCTAGGCCTCCAACCGTTCCTGTTGACTACCTAGCGAACCCTCCATCATGGGCCTCATGGCCAGGCTGCTTTGCCCCTCGTGGCATCTAAGGAGGGACTGAGAGAATGTGCCGAACGGCGGTAAACGGATGAAGATAAGCTTCTTATTGTATCTGTATGTCTGCCACGGGGCAAGACAAATCCGGTATTGGTACTCGCTCCTCTCCCTCGTGAGCCTCACGCCTGTCGCCGCTGTCTATGCAGACACAAACAGGTACTACGACAGCGCGATCAACCCCATCGCGGCCGAGAACCAATCCAACGGTACGGCAGTCAGCAAGCAGTCTGCCAGACTGACTGCCTATGGCACTTCGGTTCAGCAGTCCATGATGATGACATGTCGCAGGAGAAATGCATTGCATACTGCGACGGAAAGGGACACAGTAAGTAGCCCTTATTTATAGCTTTGCCCTCGAAGCGAAGCATGCCGAACTCGCCCAAACCGCCAACAGGCGTTGCCGGCGTCGAATGAGGGCGAGAATGCTACTGCGGCCGCGGTTACCTCCTCGCTACCGCTGCGGACAAGGCGCCCGAAAGTGACTGCAGCAAACCGTGGGCCGGCAACAGCGCCGAGGTCTGCGGTAACGGCGGCCGTCTCAACATCTTCCCCAACGACGATGCGGCGCCCGCCGTATTGGCTGCCTCTGGAGACCTTATCTCGCTCGGCTGCTACTCGGACCAAGCCTCAGCCCGTATCCTAAATAACCGCATAAGCCTGCCTGGTAACGTGAGGGTTGGCGACCACCGCCTGCGCCGTCCAGGGATACTAGTACGCCGGGCCCAAGTTCGGCTAGGAGTGCTAAAGCAGCGAGAGTATCTAGAACGGCAGCGCCCTCATCGCGGCCACGTCCTTTAACATAAGGCCTGTACCGCCGACAAGACCCAGTATTGTGGTGGTGCGGCTGCCATCAACGTCTACAAGAGCACTAAGCCTGTCACGGGCAGCCTCAGCGTCATCCCGAACGATTGGCCCAACCAGGGGTGCTCCACCGACAACCCCTCGCAGCGCGCTCTTCAGCATATGGTGAGCTCCGATAACTCCAGCGCCGCCCAGTGCAACGGCCTCGGCTGTGTGAGAAGACTTTCCTCCCTCCATCGGCGCAAGGCGTCTTTGATTCCCTAGGGACGAAGGGCGTCGGTCGCCAACTATTCTCCATCTGCACGACGGGAGTTGACCCAAGCCACCACGGATATACGCCGGTCGCATCACCATCAGCCAATACAACTGCGCAGGCGCGGCCGACTGCAACTAATGCCACGGTATTATCGATCATGCGTTCACCGACACCAAGAAGGAGTGCATGGATCGCTGGCACACGATCATAGACTGCGTGGCCATCCAGTTTGGCCGTACTGTCGAGAGACCGGGCCAGATGTCCTGCTTCGCTTTCAATCAGCCCATTCCCGTCATCCGGGCACCCAGCAACAACCCGTCCTGCGCGACTTTCACCTTTTACCCCGCGATGGGCGGGCACTGGCGGGTCATGTATCGGTGGGCGCGTCGTAAGGGGTCGTTCTCATAGTGGAGTAGCGATTCAATGCGGATTTCTGTCCCTCGCAAAGCTGTCTCTCCCTCTCTCTCTCTGTGAAATCAGGAGTGGCTCAAGTCGCATGAGTCGCTGCTTGGAGGGGGGATGTGCGCCGACTGCAGGCCCAGCAAGCCAGTATGAGATGAGAAGTTAGAGTTGTTAGACCTTTTGCAACTGAGGCGTGCCTGAATCGTCTGTCTCGTGACTTTGTCTGTTGCATGTCGAGAGACGTCCAGTTTTATTATCATCATCCGAGTTAATTAGTTGTATTGTTGATATCCCTGGGGAAATAGATGCACCGGAAAGAACACCAGCTCAATGACTAATGATGGCTTACGTAAAACGCAAGCTCTCCCGTGCACTCCAACAGCGGAGCAGCGGGGAAAATGGAGGGAACAGAAGGGCGCTAAGCTGGATCCCAGCAGTGGCAGTACATGATTGGCCGTACTCTCCAGATGGGTCCGGGGTCATGCTCTATTGGGTTTAGCGCGGGACACGGCAGCACCCACGTGCCCCTCTACCCCGTTACAGGTCATGCCTCTCCCGCTCTCTGTTTGACTCGGGTCAACTGGGGGGGCCCTCTTCACATGTCAGCTGCTGCGCCAAAAAGGACCAACCAAGGAAACGTCACCGTCTCACCTCAGGAGCCACCAATTGAGCCGAGTCACCGGGTTAATCGACACTCTTCGCATTGAAACATGTGCCGCTGCTACCCTGGTCGCCTGGCTCGGGGTCCCTCTGCCCACGGGGAGCCTCTTCTTCCATCGTCGACATTGTCGTTGTCGTTGTCGTCGCTTGTCACTCCTCCTCCCGATACAATCAGCTAGCCCTGTCCACGTTGACGGCCAGCTTCTTCTCCGAACCCGCCAGATCCCTCCCGAGACACCCTCATTCATCCATTCATTCCTGGCCACCAGCTTCGTCTCTTCCGGCCCTCGGCCGCCTTGCTTTCCCCTACCATCTCCATACCACCGGAGCAACTCCCGGCTGCTATTTCGAATCATCCCAGACACCCGAGTGGCGGTCCGTGACCTCTAACCGCTTCCCGCCGCTGTTCCTCGCCAAGCGCTTTCCCGAGCCCTGTGGCCTCGGTAGGCCGGCCATTTTAGCCCAGAGAGCCTTCGCTTCGCTTCGTGTTGCTCGCGCCACGCCATCCCGCCGACCATATCAACGCCAGCTTCGTCCTAGCCCCGCCCCGAGCATTTCAACGTCTGCGTGCGCTGTTGTTTGTTGCTTGCCAAGCCTCGGTTTCCCCCCGGTCCCTTGGCCCACGCTCCCCCGACGCCGATAACATACAAACACATAACGACTCCCCCTCCTCTGCGACCACGACCTGCTTACGCCTCCGTACTGCTGACATTTAGCAACCACCAGTTGCCATGATTGACCACGTCCTGGGAAGGCCGTCGGTCAAGTCGCGCCGCCTCCAGGTGCTGGCGGTGCTGGCCTTCTGGTCGGCATACATTTGCAGGTACGTGATGTGAAGATCGCTCGCGCTTCTCCTCTCCCTCTCCCTCTCGCTCTCTTCCTCCTTCTCTTTGCGACGGCATATTGACCAGTACTTTTTTTTTCAACTACAGAGGTCATCCCCACGGCCCGCCCGTCGTCCGTTTCCTCTCCAAGTTCACGACGAAGCGCCTTACGGCATGGCAGACAGTCGTCATCACCATGATCTACCTCTACGCCGCCCGACACTTCAGCACCCTCGTCGGCCTCGCTAGCCCCGAGCCCATGGCCAACATGTACGACGCCACCTACTTCCGAGCCACCTGGGTCCTGACCGCACTGGACGCCGGCTTCTGGACCGCCATGAAGATACGCGCAAAGTGGCTGCGTGACCTCGCCAGCATCGTCTTCTCCATCTTTTACATGTTCGCCGCCGAGAAGGCCGACGAAAAGGTGCGCAAGGTTCGCGGCATGCTGACCGTCGAACATCTGCGCGTGTCCTGGGACAAGGGAACGACCCCCTACCTGCGCTTCTTCCAGGGCCTCATGCGGCCCCGCTTCTCCCGCTGGCCGCCACGCGCCATCCGCATCCCGCGCCCCGCGGGGAGCGACTACAAGGAGCCGGTGTCGGCCTGGCTCTATTTCGACGGGCCTCTGACCGACCTTGCACGCCACAACAGGATCGTGCTGGATATCCCTGGCGGCGGCTTCGTCGCGATGGACCCTCGATGCAATGACGACAAGCTGTTTGCTTGGGCGTCCAAGACAGGGCTGCCCGTCTTGAGTCTGGACTACAAGAAGGCTCCAGAGTTCCCTTATCCCTATGCCCTGAACGAGTGTTTCGATGTCTACACCACTCTCATCCGCAGCAAGGGCAGGTGCATCGGCATGTCCGGCAAGGAGACGCCCAAGGTCGTTGTGACTGGTGACAGTGCCGGCGGCAACCTAGCCACCGCAACGACGTTGATGATCGTCGAGCGGACGTCAGTCCCCATGCGCCGCTACTCGACCACCGGAGATCTGCCGCTGCCCGACGGGCTGGTACTCTTCTACCCGGCGCTCGACATGAACATTGGAAACTGGATGTCGGACGACCAGATGTCGCTCATGAAGGACAGAAGGCTGAGGAATACCAACCAGTCCATCATCAGGCGGAAGAGCATGCAGTACAACGACCTGGTCGGCACGCCGCACCACTCGGATGACGAAGAAGAGGGCTCCAATAAGCAGTCCACGGAGCTGACCGTCAAGGAGGCCGAAATCGCGTCCCAGCTGGCGCTCGCTAGCCCCCACCCCGAGTACTCGCACGGCGGCCCGCAGGGGCCTTCCAACACGCAGTTCTCGACCGCGGACGCCAAACGGAAGCAAAGCGCCTCGCATCACTCCGAGCCCTTGCGGACCCGCCTGGCCATGTCCTCCATGATCTCCTACTTCAACGATCGCGTGCTCACCCCCGAGATGATGCGCGCCATGATCATCCTCTACATCGGCCCTCACAACCGACCCGACTTCAGCAAGGACTACCTCCTCTCCCCCGTCCTAACCCCGGACTCCCTCCTCGCCCGCTTTCCCAAGGTCTACTTCCTCACGGGCGAGCGGGACCCCCTCGTCGACGACACCGTCATCTTCTCTGCGCGCCTGCGCAAGGTCAAGGAGGCCATGTTCGACCAGGCCCGCTCTGAGCGTTCCGATCACGGCGACGGCCTCGAACCCTTCTTCAACCCCAAGGACGTCGCAGAGGTGATGTTGATCCCCGGCATCTCCCACGGGTTCATGCAGTTTCCCACCGTCTACCCGCCGGCCTGGAAGCACTTCGAGCGGTCCGCCGAGTGGATAACTGAGATCTTTGCCTCGGCCGACGCTGTCCGCGAGCGCGAGGGCCGCGGGCGTCGGCGGGCCGGCGGCGGCCACCTCACAAACGGCAACACCGAGGGCCGCCACCACACCCGCGCCGAGTCCAGCGGTGACGAGGACCGTCCCCTGGAGATCAGCATGACACGAGCTAACCGGAAAAACACATTGACCAAGGAGCCGGAGGCGATTGACGAAAAGGGAACCACTCTCGACAAAGGCGAGGGCGGCGGCAAGAAGAAGAACGGGCGCGCAAGGGGCGCGAGCAAGAGCGCCGGTGCGATTCTGGTGAAGCTCAAGAGCACGGACGACCTGCTCGGCAGGAGGATGCAGGGGCTCGCCGGCGGCCTTACGGGCGTGGGAGGACAAGAGTAAACCGGGGTAGTTGTGTCTGTACGACCATTGGCGCAGCTGGGATACCCGGGGGGGCATATGATTCTATTGTACACATGTGGGAGGCTCTTACTGGGTGGCTATAGATTGGATTCGTCAACGAAGCTGTACACACTTGGAACATGTAGCACCAACTCACATAGACACATGATCTGCATTTTACCGTAACAAATACATGCCCTCGTTCCCCGACCACTACCATTATCCGTTAGCATCTATTTGATGTAATCGTTCTAGACCGCCATAGGCAGCCTAGACCAGTTCACCCGGTATATGGTATAATCACAGTACGTTTGACCCTATAAAAGCACCCCTGGCCTGTGCCGTATCTCACGATCCAATCCATTGCGGATACTCCATAAGTCATTATCCGTTAGCATAGACGTCAAGACCTGTTGTAGAGATCCTCCAGGGGTTGTGTATGTTTCTTTTCTTCCCCCTCCCCCCCCTCTCTCTTTCCTTCTTTCCCCCGTCTCCCTTTGCTCTTAGCACAGAGGATTTATAAGTCGATCAACGAAGCTTTGTAAAGTTCTCCTATCGCCGTGCGATGTCGACAAGCGACTTCAAGCTGTACATTGAAGGGTATCTCAATCATGTTCAAGAGCAACCCTCGGAAGACTGGACATTTGAAACAATGAAAGAAATCGCCCATTCATGGCTATACAGCCCTGGGTCATCTCCTCTTCCTGACATACCCGCTGCCTCGCTGTATAATTCGACCCTGGACAGCTTGCTCGACTTGGTTGCATATCCAAAAACCCGGCCGAGTCCGAGTTTCCCACGTACCTACACCAAGAAGTAACCATCTTAAACCAAGAACTTGACCAGCGAAACAAAGCACAAACGGGGTTGTTCCGCCAAGGAACTCATCGAAGCTGCAATAGTCGTACGCGCAGCCGGCGCCCTAGAGAAGGAAACTATCGGAGCCGCACGCGGAACCCTGATCCCAGCATCTCGGGTTATGGCAGCTACAAGACGATGCGGAGAGCTCTCCATTTCCGTATGCAAGTGGTATGGTGAAGTTGACGAGGATTGTGCATGAAGATTATTGCCATATAGACAGTAGTAAAAAGACCATGTTCCCTTTTGTGAGAGAATCGGCATCATCATAGTTCAATGGTTCGAAGGGAGTATCGGTTTGTTCTCTAGAGTCGAGGTTATCGTGTCCCGCCACAACTCGCCTGAATAGCTACAGCAAATAACGGATTAATCCCCAAAACGCCGATGTCTACAACTAAACAGAGAGTAACATCAACAGCACTAGCTGACCATGGCCATTTTGAATTAGGTTGCTACTTCTACTCGAAGGAACACAACAATAATTATGTAACAACTGGTATGAGAGGTCACGAACACAGCCAGAGTGATAACTGTCACAAAAGATCTATGAAGCACTGTAACTTTTTGTGCCGTCCAACCACGCCATGTCTTATTGATCTTCAATAGCCCGGCCTTCAAGCTGTTGCTATTGGAGCCACAGCCAGGATGCCATTCCACAGCACGTCCAACGGAAACTATGTACATGACCGGTGTTGCGTTGAGAAACCTGCCTTGCGGCACATGATCTCGGCCGATGTTGTGCCAATAACTGCGCCAGACAGATAAAGTGTATAAGCAAGTGCTTACTACTCTTAGTTCCACCGCCAGGGTCGGGGGACGGCGGAACGTGGCGACGTCGGCGACGGTAACGCAGCACGTGGTTCGACATGTATAATGGTCGTTCTTGGCGTTGGTCTTGGCCAAGTTATAAAAGGTCTCTACAACGCGTCAATGTGTGAAGTCTATTGACCCCACAGGTGTCAGTCAGCTTCCCGTCAGGACCCCCGCGCGGCTTACGGATCAAATTTAAACCCTGATGTGTCTACAACCCAAGCATGGGGGACTCGATGAGGCGCACATGTCTCAGCGGCCCGGTCAATAGTGTGCTCCGGGTCGTTGACATCGATGCAGTGCAAACCTGTGCAGACTCTCATTGAGCCGTCAATCCTTCATGACGTTTCCCATCACATTCGTATAAGTTTCCTCCAGTATCCGTGCGTACATCGCCAAGCGTACGCGTAAGCTAAAGACTCTTTATCTATACTTACTAACTAGGGACTCTGTGTCTTAGATTGAGTCCACCCTCATCACTATGTCTGTCCACTTGGTGGAAAAATGGGGCCGAGATATCCAATCGGTCACTTGTTTCGAGTCAGGTCGTTATAGTATTACAATTGGGGCATTGCCATCAACCAATAACAGCCCGCCTTGCTAGCTCAATCGGTAGAGCGTGAGACTCTTAATCTCAAGGTTGCGGGTTCGACCCCCGCGTGAGGCTCAAGTCCTCACCGCGATTGGCATAGCCACTCTTCGGGTTATATTTTTTTGCTGTTTTCCTATCTTGATCATCGTTTGCTGCCACACAAATGCGTGCATCAATCCATCCATCCATTGTGCTTTATGGTGATGACCAGCAGCCTCCATTTACTTGAAAATGAGTATTATCTATATATAATTGGTTGTATAACCTCTAGGAACAACATATGTCTGCCCGTCATCAAGAGTTACAATTTGAACATCGTACCCACGTACATACATACATACATACATACATACATACATACATACACCCACATAAATACACGTGCCGCTGTTCGTAGTGTAAACCAGAACCGTATGTCATCACTGTTTAATCGTTGTCTACTTAGCACCCCATGCATAAGTGGAGTACTGCTAGTCCAACATGCTGCGAACCAATGCCTCTCAAACAAACTTATCAGGTGACTGAGCTCCTTCTACACAGATAAATGCAGACATGTAAGAGCAGGGTGCTTTGAGTTTCCCAGGCTTAGTTAGCCGTTTCCACCAAACGCTCGAGTCCATGAGGCATCTGCGGAGATTATCCCGCGGCGAAATTCGACTCATATCAGGCCGTCGAGCCCACATGAAGAATAACAAGGGGGCGAGGGGGGGTCAGACCCCGGCCCCAAACATGACTATGATACCAGACAAGAGAGTTGACACCGTCAACCATGGGGACTCGCCAGCTTCTTGTTCTGAGTTTAGTTCCCGTAAATAGTACACCAGGTTCCGGGTGCGGACTGGAAAGCGAAACCGCCCTGTGTGTGTGTGTGTGTGTGTGTGTGGGACTTGTGCAGAAGTCGAGGGTCCCAGGTGGACTCGAGCTGCAATCTTGATTCTCTCTACCCGTCCCGGGTCCTCTGTGGATCAACGATTAAACATGGGGGCCAAGGGTTTCCATCATGGGTATGTACCTGTATGTCAATGTATATGTGTGCGTATATAGGAGTGTGGCAAGGTGGCAGGGAAAGGGGTGCCATCATGTTCGTTTCTCCTTGGTCGGCCAAACTCCGCCGATTCGGGCGGAGGGGGTCAACCGAGTCGGCACAAAGACAGATAATGGTAGGGGTGTGTGTAAGTGTGTAAGTGTGTGTATGTGTGCGGGCCATGACCTAGAAGAATGTTCCAAACTAGCGAAGGGGTGAAGGACTTCACGACCAGGCAACTTCAACCGACCCGGAGGGGCTGTGTAGGCGACATGGCAAGGACCAGACGTTGTTGCTGACAGTTTGTGTCAACGTCGTGAGCCGGAAGCCCACATTGTACATCGTACGTTTTGTCAGTGACCCACACCACCACCACCGACACCCTCATAACGCCGCCATCGCCGCCGCCGCCGCCGCCGCCGCCGCCTGCATCACCGCACCGACGGACCCCCTCCCCGAGAGATACAACAGACACTGGTGAGAAATCTTGGGTTCGAAAGAGGGTTTCTGTCCATTCCTGTGTCAGGTATGACACGCATCTGATTACTGTCCCGTGCGGAGCGTGAGACTCGGCCGCTAGTCAAGCTGAAGGAGAGGTGAGGCCGGCGACCAGGCCGGAAGAGGGCGCCGCTGATTGCGACTTCATCCTTTTGCGGGATATAGCAGCAGCCCGCGTATCTGGGGCCCACCTCGCCCCCCCCCATCCTTGGGGATATGGAGCGATGAAAGAAGGGGTGGGACAGACAACTGAGGTACGTAGTCCAGGCGGTCCCTCCCACCCTTTCCCCCCGTCACCCTCGGGTCTGATGCCCCGCCGCCGGCGACTACTTCCATTGAGGGGAGGGGGGGGGGCAAGTCAAGCCTGCCCGAAGCCTGTCAACTCTCTCGTCAAACCCAAACCCCACGCCCTGTCACAGATGTTGGGCCGCATCTAGAGGGCGGAGAAGACAAGAGCCGTTGACGGTGGGGGCTAACAAGGTTTCGAGAACTGACATCTGGTTATCTTGTCAGTCATCATGGCGTTGCGAGCCGGGCTTGACTCTGGCAGGAACTACTGCCGTGACGCCCAGGGGGTTCGTTGATGGAAGAAAGGTGGACGGGGGCCAGGTGGGGAGGAAGGAGGGAGGGAGGCAGGTCGGGTACTATTCGGCACTGGGAAGCCGTCGGGTAGCTGCCACAATGTGGGGATCAGCGTGGCCAGACGAGCATGGGAAGACCCCGTCGTGAGCTGCGTGTGATGATGGTGATTTGAGTTGTTGCCACTGTAGGGATGGCCTTAGCAGGAGAAGGGACGCCGAGCCCGCCAAGAGATGGTGCGGTCTGTGATCTGCCCGCCACTCTGCTTACTCGCTCAAGTCGGTGTTTAGAGGGACGCCTTGAGACCCCGGTTTTACCGGTATGGGGGTGTCGATCGGTCATTTTGATGGTGTTGTTGTATCGTACAGACCACGATTCTGGCGGGCTCCTGGCCACCAGCTACAGATTTTGTAATTCTCAATGTTGTGGGTCTCGAAACTCTGGATATGGCTGCAGGTAATGGCACAATGCGTTGCTGGATATGCCAACACAACCAGAATTTGTCACTTGTCGGGACCCGTTCGTGAAGTGATTCCCTGCCGAGTTATCTGTATTATCAACCACCGCATGCGTCTGATAATCGACCGATTGTTTCACAATTCTACTCCACGACGGAAGAAAATGGGGCAAGTCACAAATAACCTCGCAACTCTCACGGGGTTTGGATGCCTGAAGTGGAAACTTTTCTCATCGTGATCTTGGGAGGGAAACAGAGCTCCCCCACGGTTTTCATGCCTTGGCTGGGGTCCTCAGACCCGAATCCTGCTTCGTTTGTACATAACTCCTATATGCAAAGAAAGGAAAAAAAGAGGCAGGTAAGAAGAGGAAGAGAAAAAAAAAGCAAACCGCCCCCTTAGGTAGCTAGGTTTGTACGGCAATGCCCGTTCTTTTTGGTCCCAATATCCTGTGCAGAGCCCTTTTTGCAAATGTTGATCGGCCATACAAGAAAAGTATCAGAGTGAACGATGTAGACGAAGATGAGAAGATCCAAAAAGTTTGAAAGTAACAACTTGGCAAAACACCTCCCTTTTTTCCCCATATGAACAACAAGAAGCAACTTAAACCCCATGCGATACCGAACCCAGCCCGTTCCATCCCTCTTTTGCTCGGTATCGCCTCGAGCGAAAAAGGCCCGGCCTTCTCCTCACCCGTCTCGCTCCGTTGCGTCCACCAGGGAAACCGTCTTGATACGTTGGAGAAGAACAAGAAGAAGAAGAAAGAAAAAAAGAGAGAAAGCCTCGGGAAGCCGTCGACGACTGCTGCGTCTTGGGTGAACAAAAGCAAAACCGCCACCCTCTCTCGCCATGTTGAAAAAAATAAAATGAAAACTCCGGCCGCTTTTCGTATAGAGCTTTCAAACTCCTTGAACCCATGCCCGGTCTTCCAGCGAACCAGGCCGTGAACAAAAAGTGAGAAACATATGTATATATATATAAAAGCACCAACGTACCCCTCTTCCGGTTTCCCCTTCCTCTTGCGCACTCCGATACATTTCGAATGCCGTGAGCGTCTATATTAATGTGATAACGAACGTCCGGAAGGTAGGGTGAGTCCTGTATGACGAGCCCGCCTGGAGGTGTGGGATGACCGGAAGAAGTTGCATTGGTCCAAAGATGAAATTTGTAAAGAAAATATAGAAGTGTGTAAAAGCAGAAAAATACAGTGCTTGGGAGCCCATGTTGTAAACACGTTATCGTATAACCAAGTCGTTTCTTGGGACCAGCTGTTTTTTGGTGGTCGTCGACCGTGATGGCCAACCCCGTTGTGACTTTTGGCGTCGACCGGGTCCGTCCCGAAATGTTCGTAAACGGTCATGAGTTCGTCGCGAGTGCTGCGGGTTTTATGGATAAACATATCTGGGGAGTGTCATGGGCGCGCGCCAGCTGTTGCGGACCCCGTCCATATTGGAGTCGCTCCGAGGGAAGCTCGGGTTCCCCTTGTCTAGATTATGTTTGCAATGCTCAATCTATCTTGGGGCCGGCCCTTGTTGTTCGCCGTCGGGCTGCTGTTGCTGCTCCCCTCGCCCGCGCTCATGATGCTGGGCAGGGTCGGCGTGCCCTCGGTCTTGATACCGGGCGGGAGAGCGCTCCACGTCGCAGACGTCGGCGTGGGCGTGGTGTTGCCCGAGGCCAACCCGCGCATGGCCGCCTCGAGGCGTTCCCAGCCTCCCCATTCCTTCATTTCGTTCTCCGTCAGACCGGTCCGCTGCTCGGCGCTGAACAGGCCGCTGCTGGCGCCGCCAGAGGCCGTGATCGAACCCGGCGAGGTCGGGGAGAGGATGGCCTCGCGCTCGCCGCCGGTCCAGATCCAAGCGGATTCCGGCGCTGCCTGCAGGTCGGCACTGACGTATGCCAGGAGCTCCTCGTCCTGCAAGAGCGCCTCCTGCAACGGCGTCGGGCCCGGGCGGCCTTGCGGCGGAGGAGGCGGGGCAAACGGCCTCGGGGGCGTCGTGCGGGCGACGAATGCCGCGTACTCGGCGCGTTTGGAGGCGAGAGTGGACACGAAGAAGGCGAGGAACCGACCGCAGGGGATGGCGACGTCGCGCTTGCCGTCAATGGACGCAAGCGCACGCAAGCATGTCGTTGCGTGGTCCCAGTATCCCGCCAAGAGGAGGAAGAGGGCGCAGCGGAAGGTGTGCGTGGTGAGGAGCGCGGTAGCCCCGTCTGCGAGGCTCGGGGTCGCGCGCGAGAGGAGGGAGGCCGTCTCGAGAGCCGTGTGTGTGCACTGCTCCATGGCGGCGAGCCGCACGTCGGGCGGGCAGCTCGGGGCGAGGTTGTGGCGGTGTAGGACGAGACGGGCATGCAGGAGGTAGGTGAAGGGGGTCAGGAGATGAGGCGAGATCTGCGCCGTGCTGGAGGTGTCGCAGACCGGAGGGAAGGCCCGGAGGCAGGTGACGAAGTGCTGGTCAAAGGTCGCGAGCCTGGTCGGCGCTATTACCGGAGCGGCCAGCGTCTTGATCAGAGACGAGTACGACCTGATGACGTTGATCAAGGCCAGGAGGGAGTGGTTCAGGGGCTCGCGGCCGGGGGGCACCATGATGCCCCCCTCGTGGATGTAGTGGTCGTCGACGCCGGCGGGGAGCGAGACGTCGCAGTCCGAGTCGTCGATCAGTACCGGGCGTCCGAGGTCGAGTGCCAGGCTCCTGTCGAGGATGTAAATCGTCCACCACACCCGTCGGCGCATCTCGCCTTCGACAACGGGCCAGGGCCCGGATTCCGAGTACAGTCCCAAGTCTTGCCCGGCCCGGACTGCGGTGCCGAGCCACGTCCAGGCAGCCGACTTTTGGTTCATCTCGTTGAGGCACATGGTGACGAGCACCAGGGCGCGCACGTTGTCGAGCACGTAGTCGTTGTTCCAGGGGTCGATCATGCCCCTGGCGACTTCCAACAGTTCCGCGGCCTGATACGCGCGGTTTGTGTGGCGGTCCTGGCTGAAGAGGCTCCCGAGCGCGAGGGCCGCGAAGAAGGTCGACAGCCACGCGGGCTGCACCGACTTTGTGTTGCCGATCCTGTAAAGGTCGTCGACCCCCGTCTGGAACGTCGGCCAGTGCAGGATGGGGAACATGGTGTGGGCGGAGCCGTAATAGGTGTGGAGGAGCTGGTCAGTGGTCTGTCTCGGGGGCAGATCGGGCCTCTGAGGGTCGAACATCGGGGTCGAGGTTGCCTGGCGGTACTGGGCAGGGGGCTTCCAGATGCCTCGCGAGAAGACGCGCATGTTGGACCTTGCCCGCGACAGATCGTGGATAGGGGCTGGGCGTTTCCTTCGCTTGGGATCGCTGCCAACTTCTGGCAGATGGAGCGGCAGCTGTTCGAGGCCGTCCGGGTCGACATCCATCGCCCCGTCCCTCTCCTGAAGCATCCGCCTCATGTTGCTGTTGTCCCGCCTCAAGCGCTCCATCTGCTTCTCGAGGTCCTGCACCTGCTTGATCGAAGACATCCGTCGGTTGGTCTCTTTTGTGAACTGGCACTTGACGTTCCGGCTGGAGCACTCGGAACAGCTCGTCGTCTCCGTGGCGTCGCACTTGACCTTTCTCTCCCGACATGCGTCGCAGCTCGGGTCTTTCCTCCTCTGCCGATACGCCCTCTTCTGGGCCTGCGAGATGGGTGGCAACGATGCCGTTGACGGGCCGGGCGTGCTTGCCACGGAGTCGGCCGAGGGGAGGGAGTCACGGCCCATGATTGATCCAGCAGTTACCGGGGTGTAGGGCGTGAAGACGTTTTGGTTGACTTGTGGTAAAGGAGGGATGCCAATGGGCTGGGGCGGGGGTGCCGCTGATGTTCTCGACCCGGTGTTCATGATTCCTCGGGGTATATAATGGGCGGGCTGTCTTGGGGACGTTGCAGATGAGACTGAGGATGAGTCGTACGACCGTGTTGAGGGATTGGGAGATCGTGGATACGGGTTGTGCGACGACGTAGCCATGGCGGAGCGCTGTTCGGGAGACCAGTACCCGCGAGACTGGTTCAGAGTAGTGTCCACGGGCTCCCCAAGACGGTGAACAATGGGAATACGTCGCTCCACGAACATACAGGCGGATGGGCCAGAGCTCGGGACGACTGGTTATTGCTGGAGTGGCCAGATCCTTTTGTCCAGGGTCAGAGACGAGGTTCGGCGCAGACAGTCTCTGGTTGCGTGCTACGGCCCGTGTTGAAGGAGGGAAGAGAAGATGGAGAGACAGGAGCCGCCGCGTGTATAGTACGACTTTCTGTCCACTCGGAATGCGTTGCTTCTTTTTTCGTGTCTGGGCAATGAGCGCAACGTGTTCTACTTGGGCGATGTTGAAGTGAGCCCGTCAAGCTGATGCTACTGTGTGACTTGATGTCGGCTAGATGCTCGTGACCCAACGGCTTGCTTCTCCGCCCACTGCGGTGTTGACTGCACTTATAGCAGAGAAGGAGGGGAGATGACCACAGGCGTGCTGGATTCCAAAATCAGTGTTGATGGAGATGATGATGTTGTTGATGTTGCTACTGTTGCCAAGACGATGTTCTGTTATTGCAGCACGCGGCAGCTTGCTTAGCGAAGAAGCTCGTCGAATCCCGTCGAGATAAGTCGTTGGTATTGCGCACTGCTACAGAACCTGGCCGGAAGCTGGACGAACAGGAACGAGATGGACAGAGTGCGGCTTGGTCCGGTGAATAGAGAACGGCGAGATGAACAAGCACGAGGTCCAAGGCCGGGCGGGGGGGGGGGAGGTTAGAGAGATGTAAAATATGACAAGCTGTATGGCACTGCGGGATGGTGGCAGAAATGCAAGAACTGCCACTACACAGTAAGCGGTGCCTAGTCGGAGTAAAGAGCAAAGTAGGCAAGGAAGGCTAAGGCAAGGCAAGGCAAGGCAAGGCAAGGTATGGTGGTCTTGGGCTGTCATGTCACCCGACGGGTACAATGCCGCCGGGGTTTTAGTGACGATGGTCTCTGCATTGGGTCTGGATCCGGGGCTCTCCGCGTGCGAGGAAGCAGATTCGGAAATATTATCTCTGGGAGGGGTGGTGGAGGGCTGGCCGACAACCCCTGCCGCACACTGGGCCCCCAAGGAAGCAGGGAGGACGAACAGGGCTGTGAGAGATGCTCATCAACCAAAGTAACTAACGTGTTTCGACAGAGGGTGGGCGCTGTTGAGATGCCAGGGTCCTGGTCCGAGAGAGCGAGGTGACCCAGGAACCTCGGACTGGTCACCGTGAACCCTCCCCCCCCCCATGATCCTTGCTCCCAAGCGTCGACTTTCAGGGATGGGTAATGGACAAATCGGCAACAGTTTTGGGAAATAAGGTCGCTGTGCCGCGACTCACTGGCATCTCCCGTCGAACGTGCCAGTTGGAACTCGGCCGGGATGGCTGTCCTCGAACATCATTCCTCTCTCTCTCTCTGTGTGTGTGTGTGTGTGTGTGCAGGAAACAGGGGGGGAGAGGGGAGGCAACAAGGGGTGATGCTCATCCAAACAGGGGCTTGTGTTGAAAGAGGGTTGACGGGCTGATACGGCTCAAGTGTACGGGTTTGATCTCTGGGATCACCAAGCTTCGAAGCTCTCTCTTCATCGGGCACATTGCTCATTAGTGGTGGGTCGAAACGGGACAGGAGAGGGTGGCCTAGATGCTATGCGAGGTAGCGCACACTAGGACCGGAGACGCGGCTTGGCTCTTTGCAGAGGAAAGCGGAGAGACATGTGTGTCTGTCTGCATGTATGTACGTGGGCCTGAAGGCTAAACCAAAAAGAAAGGGTGAGAGCAAAGTCTCGATACAGTCGGACTTTGCAGAGAACGGCTGCAGAACTAGGCGCAGAAAGCGCTTCCGTCCCTACACTCGATTGCAGGGTCTGGTGGCTTGTAGTTGATGTAGCTGTTGGGAGAAGAGTCTACCGGCCTTCTTTTGGTTCGCGCCACTGACATGGTGGTGTGCCCATGGGCGGACGGTGTGGCAGTTTTTGGGACATGGTGCGCGTTCATAATAGAATCCTCCCAACAATAGCAGCAGCAGAAGCAGCGGCGTCCCGGTGGCCCGTTTCCGGTCCAAGTGGCATGTAGTCTTCTTTGCGCGATGCTTCCTCGCCTGGCCATGTCTTTAATCGGCGTCTCTCCTATGCCTTGGGCAGGAGACTTGGTTGAGGACTCGGTATCAGACGACTGAATAGCCCATGGGCGAGCTGACTACAACCCGCCCGGACGGTGTACGTGCGCTGGATAAGAAGGGGGGAACCACCAAGCCTCTCCCGCCGGGAGCCATTGGACAATGATCTTCGGCGAGGACTTCGTTACCAGCCGGCCCAAGATGGGATTGGTTGATTGGCCGGGACCAGTATGGCTCTGACCATGCAACCGTATCCTGATCTCATCATCATAGAATCCGGCATAAGAGAAATGCCTTATGGTAATGCTGGTCTTCAACACCAGCATCTCAAAGTGCGTTCTCGCCGGGAGGATTTGCATTACAATACGGATAGTGCACGACGGTGGGGGGGAGGGGAGGGTCGTATTCCGGGCTCCAAGGCTAGAAAACTAAGATAAATGAAACATACGATCAAAGTGCCTGACTTAATGATGGTCTTGTATACGCACGTACGTACCGCGCGGGCTTGTTCGATCGAGTCAAGAGTACAAAGTGTCAAGGGGGCCCAATGACCGTTTTCCCTCTTGCCAATCCTTACCAACGGGCGGAGGAGCGTCATGGGGGTGACCATGTGGCCTTTGTCCCCACGTTTCTTCTTCTTCTTTTCTTTCTCAAATACAATTGTCAACGCTCACTCGCTCTGGGCATTCTGCAACGGGCTGGCTGGGGGCACGTGTCCCGTTTATCGCAGATGCCAACAGACAATAAGCATATTTTGGGGTGGCAGAACCGAAACCTCCCCCGACTGACTGACGTCTTATCTCTCCGAGAGAGTCAGTGGACTAGTGGGGAGGGGGGGAGTGTGCGAACAGACAGGGCAGCAGAAAGAAGCACAAGCGGCGGCCGTTGCTGCTAGCGTTCTCAAACGCGTGGCGTTGGATGGCCTCGTCGGGAGTCCCTGTACTGTAAGTAATTAGTGATCAAAAAAGTTTGACACCTGAGCCAGGGAGGGGGATCCATAACGTCGCCTTGCCGTGCTTTGTCCAACCCCCGGTTGACCGATTCGAGGCTCCTCTACGACTCTCCGAGCTGTTGGCTAGGGGAGGGGGACTGATATGGCGGGTGTGTGTGTGTGTGTGTGTGTGTGTGTGTGTGTGTGTGTGTGTGTGTGTGTGTGTGTGTGTGTGTGTGTGTGTGTGTGTGTGTGTGTGTGTGTGTGTGTGTGTCTGCCTGTGGTATGTCTTTGAACTAGCGGGAATCTGCACGTTGCCGCAAAAGAGCACGGCTGGTCCACCGGCCACGCAACGGATGTGATGGGTGTTGCAAGGGTCCGATGCTGCCGGTGGGCTGTAGCAGGGTGAAATGTGACTTGGTTTGACAGGCCCCGAAGCCGACTGAACCGCGCAACGGCGAACAATTTGGGTCCCTTTCCCTTACGAAAAGGGCCTTTGTCCACGTTGCCCCTGCCGGAGGGCCACCGGGGAGTCAAGGTGCCGGCCGATGTTGGCTGTGTGGACTACAACAGTCGAACAAGTGTTGCAGCTGGCAGTCTCGAGAAACAGGTGGGATCCAGAATTGAGGCGCAATCGCCCGCTCGGGAAGCCTTTGATTCGCCCGTCCATGTCAGGTAGTCCCAGGGGGTTGGGGATGTCGGTCACCTTTGGGGGGGCAAGCTCGGCTGCTGCTGTCAGGGACCCAGGGTATCTTACCATACAATACGCCGTCCTGGGCGACTGTGAGTTTTCTGAGGCTGGCGAAGACGTTAGAGTACAGGGTACACGAGCGGCCGGTATCAATGACGACAGGCGGGTGTCCCGAGAACCGTGGTTCTGGCCGATCCAGCCTGCTGGAGCAGGAATTTCTGGGACCTTCTTGGCAAACCCAAAAAGGGGGCTTTTGGGATAACAAAATTTTGGTGCCCCATCACCGAGCGCGGGCTGTGGGATATCGGGTGCCCGACGACGATGAGGAGCATGAAGGTGATCGTGATATGATGGACGTGCTAAGATGGGGGGAGGGGGAGCAGCAGCAACCAGCGATTCCTATTCGACGAGTACGGATGACGACGCCCACCCCAGGAAGGCATCTGTAGCTGGGTAGATGTTGGTATCCGGAAGCCGATGCAAAACAAGTCTGATGGGGTCGCACTGCCACAAGATGTTAGGCTGGCTGGCCAGGCGCGATGGCGTGCGATGCTTGGTGGGTGAGAGACACAGAGCAATACCACCCGGACAGAGGTCATGTCATGGTTATTGCTGCACCAACTTTTTTTTCTTTCTTTTTTTTCCCCCATCCTTTTCCCTTTCTTTCCTCACTTGAGAAGCAGATGGAAGTTCGGAGATCGGATTCCGAGGGTTTAACACTCCTCGCCCGTCCGTGGAGCAGGAAAGGCTAAAGAGTATCAGAGCAGTGACGGCGTGCGAGAGTCAACATGTCGGCGATCCCACATATCGACAGGCCGGGGCGGGGTCTTAAGCGAGCACCCCTGCGATGACTTGCGGGTGAACTTGGCGAGGACCACCATCCATACCTACTGCGTAGGCACAAGTGGTCTGTCGTCTATAGTAGTCTTCCCACCCATCACGGAACAGATCAAACACCCCCTCCCACCCCCAAGGGAGGAGTCGGAACAGCAAGGTTAGAGCCCGATATACTAAGAATAAGCCATGGCGGGCGAGGGGGATGCTGGCAGAAAGGATATAGCACAAACGAACAACGTTCATCCTGCTGCAGTGACAAGTGGCAGGCCGAGGCCAGTGTCGGTAGCAACCCCGCAAGGTCAAAATGACTTGGACAGGACGCACCTCATTCATTTCTGCGCCAGGGCCTCTCCGGAAGGGGACAGACGACGGGCAACACTTGCTCGATGTAAGACGTCGGAGACCATTCGATGTGTAAAGTAGGGCGACGTCGAGACGCTGTTTCCCCCCCCACGGCAGTGTTGCTTGTCCACAGACTGCCGGCCAGTGGGCGATGGCTTATTTGCTTGTTTGCCCGCTCGGCTGCCTGCCTGCCTGCCTACCTACCTGTCTGCCTGCCGGAGGGTACAAGTTTCGGAGGGGACGGAGTGGTGAGCGAACATTACCATGTCGTTTGGTGGACGAAGCGAAAATAAAAATAAAAATAAAAAGGTAGCTAGGGGCGCGGGCGTGGGCGTGGGCGTGGGCGTTGTGGCAGGTGGGCGGCCATGGGGCCTCGAAGAGTCGACAAGGCCTCGAAGCGGTTAACCCACCCGCTGCGTGGTGGCCTGGTCCACATGCTTGCTTGGGATGTCGGGGCCGTGGAGCAAGCAAGGCAGTGCTAAGAGTTTTGAGGGGATGGACTCGAGTCAAGACGGGAACTGCATCGTCCAGGGTCAGGGTCCTTGGCGGGTCTGTTCCTGTCCTCCCCCCCGGTCTGTTCCCAAAAGGAACAACATCAGTGGAGAATCGGGACGGGCAAGATCCCGGGCAGGGGTGCGCGGTTTCTCGAGAGTCTGTACACAAGACTGCGTGTCAAGCAGGAGCTGAGGCTTACGGTGGGCGTGCGCTATGTAAGGATTGATGACAAGGCCTGTGTCGTCCCGGATTGTTTCTCTGCATGGAGAAACCGTGGTGCGCATCATCTCTCTTGCGAGAACCTGTACTGAGGAGCAATCCAGGTGAACAGACGTCAGGCGAGGGATGGCAAGGTGAGGATGAGACAGACAACCGCGAATGGGCCGTTTTCAGTTGTCGGCAGCAGCAGCAGCAGCAGCTCTGCTGTCCGTCTGTGGCTTCGTTGGCCGGGTAGAGCTAGGGTAGGTAAGTCAGGCTAGGTTAAATATGTGCCGTCCAGTCCTGGCTTCTGCTAAGATCGGCTAGATGGGCAAAGGGTGCCGGATACGCATTGCAGCCAGCATTGGTCAAAACCAACGCCTTTCGTGGTAGCCTCCACGGCGGCATGGCCCGTCGTGGTGAGACATTCTAGATGCTCTCATCTTGGATGCAGAGAACCCATACTACCTACAGTACAAACGTGAGCAGCCACACACTAGTGGGAGGGGGTAAAAGGAAATAAAAATAAAAGCTCGGCCGCTCTACCGGCCACGTCAACCGGGGACATGGCGGCAAACCAAACGGGCCTCCACAGCGGGTTCGTCGAGTTCCGCCCGGATGTGTGTGGAGAAAAGAAGGGGCCAGGATGTGCGGAGTTGACGGAGAGGGACTTGGTAGACGGCAACAACAGGATAAACTGACTCCCAGGCTTGGATAGCAGCCTTGGAGTTCAAGCTTCTTTCTTTAACGCCACCGCTTCTGAGGCTGTCGTTACAAGGTTTGTGTGTGTGTGTGTGTGTGTGCGCGTGTGCGATGTGTGCGATGGAGGGTGCATCGTCGTTGACGAACAGTAATGGGCGCGCCTGTGGCTTGCCCTGGACGTGAATAGCCCAATGTCATTGGAATAAAAATAAGCAAGCCTTCGATAATTACCTCCAGCCAAGGAGGAGTTGGGGACCCGGAGAACGAGCCAGGAACGGATTGCATTCGGGCGACGTCGCAGTGGCCGCACCGGCATCTGAACCAGGGGCTTGAGGGCCTGTAACAGGGATCAGGCCTCGATTCCGAGTCTTGGGCTGCTGCACGGGAGGGTATCGAGCCGTGGCACCGTGGCCTTTTTCTCAAGTGTCTGAGCGGGATTGTAGCACGTCGGGCGCGGTGTAGCCAGTTGGGTGATACGGCATTCATGTCTCGTGGGACGGAATAGAGAGAAAGAAGAATAGAAAGAAAGAAAGAAAAAAGTCGCGCGATTGGTGCCTTGCTTCGGGTTGAGGACCGAAACGGCATGTCTGCACGTGCGACTGTGACGGCATGGGCTCTCAAAGACTCGGTTTATTCATCCATGAGTCGTTTCGAGTGTCTCCAGCTCGCTTCTGGTTACTCTGGCTAGCTTGCCGGGTCTCGATGGAGGCGGGGGAAGCAAGCATGTCGGGCTCATCAGCGTTCGTCTGAGGGGTTAGGTAGGTAGATAGGGTTGGATGGATGGCCAGAGTCTAGAGACGAGACTGGATGTTCCGCATATGCAGAAGAAGCCAAGCGGACGCCAAGCTCGTCTGACTATCGGCGAGTTCGCCTTACCTGGGTGAGCTGGCCATAGGAAGAAAGACATATCTAGAACAGCGGCAGGGTGTCCCCCTCCCCCTTCCACTTCATTTCATTCGGTTGTGCTGGCTACGACCGATTGGGCGGGTTCTGACTGCTCCCCGGTTAGCGAGCCAAAAGAAAATTGAAAGGAGGGAACATCATTGTGGCTCATGTCTCTCAGAAGCAAGCAAGCAAAAGTATGGCTACATGTCGTGTTGGCACATGTAGACCTGCAGAAGGTTCAACTTCTTGTTTGCACCGTGCGTGTGTGTGTGTGTGTGTGTTCTGCGTTGTTGTGCTTTCTTCCCTTTAGGCCTGCTCTGGCGATGTGCTCTGGTCTGGGCCGGGAGAGTTTTGAGAAGGCTATTGATACCATCTACATGTTTCGCTGCAAGAGGCTCGGGATCTGTCGGCAAAAGAAACTCAAGAGCAGCAACCCCCCAGCCATTACTGTGCGGCTATCCTTGTTGATTCGAGCAGAGTTTGTAACTGCCCTCGGCCCCAAGCGGTGATGGTGCCGAGAGGCTTGTAGAGGGTTTTGTCGTGCAGATGATGGGGGTTGGTGTTGGTGATGGTGTGCCATCCTAACAGGCTAGGAATAGCACGGCAAACAGCGTGCCGGGAGTGGTGTCGACGAAGGTAGTGTGGTGTGGTTCCTGGGCCCTGGCGTTGGAGGGTGGGTTGCAACGTGGGGAAACAGTTTTGCATTCGCCCGCTGCAATGGCCGGAGTCATTCGGGACGGCGCAGAAGCCCTCTCAATTCTCTCTCTGCTCTCTCTCCCTCTCTCTCTGTCTCCCCCCTCCCCCTCCCCTACTCGCTCCCTTTCGCTCCCATCGTCTCTGCACGGGTGGAAACAAAATCGGCATGGCGTAGATTGGAGCAAGGGGGGCTTTGCTGCAAGTGTTATGAAGATGAACAAGATCGTCATCTCGAATGACAGAACTTTGACCGGGAAGGATCCCAGAAGCTAGTCAACAAGCACCAGGCCGGCAACAGCAGGCCCGGCCAGGCCCGGCCAGGCCAAGCCAAGCCAAGCCAAGCTCCAAGGGCACCACAAATCCGCCAGGCCCAGCACTGGCGCCCTCGGGGGCCGGGGCGGGCAGCGTGCGGCCCAATCTTTTCCTTCGCGCTTTGTTGATGGTCAGACTGCTTGCTTGTTCGAGGGTTGCGAAGAAGAAGGCGAAGCCTGAGGCAACAACGCGAGAGATTCGTGAGGCACCGTGGATGCAATCAAGCTTGATCGAGTCCCGGTAGTGTTGAGTTGAGGTTCTTGCATTAGAGTCTTTTGGGTTTGAAAGGGGGAGGAGGGGGAGGAGGGGGAGGAGGAGGCAGTCACCTCGGCTCCAAAAGGAGTGTGAAGATGGGTAATCAATCCCCAGACAAGAACAACATGTCTCATATTCGAATGACTCGGTGTTGGACAGATGCTCGTGATGCTCTCGGATCTAGATGGTTGAGGTCATCCACAAGATGTTTTCACACAGGGCACGTGGCAGGGGGGATATGAGGGATGTATCCGTACATAATAGGTTCCTTGCATGTCTGCATCGTCGACAATGATACATCTGCAACTGGAATGTCCAGAGTAGCAGCAGTTGGCTACCTAGCTGAGGTGTCGGTTTCCGAGATTGACTGTGAGATCGGCACTCGGGTTGAGTCCGCTGGAACTCGGCAGACGGCACTTTGCTTAATCTCCTGGGCCTTGCTGGGTGTGTACTTGTATGCATCCATCAGCAAATAGGTAGGGGCGGGGAGGGAGGGGAGGGTTACTTAGTACTGCATACATGGTAAGGTTTTCGTTCGCTCGACCGTGCCGAGCAGGAGGGACAGCACCCAAAGATAAGCCTGTCCTCGGTCTTGCATGTCTAAATATATCCGTACATTCCATAGGTAAGGTAGTCGGTACAGAAAGAGCGTGAGTGTCCGCTCCTCCAGATGCCGCACACGAGCAAAAATCATGCGATACCTACTGCCTACGGTACCTGCCTGCCTTGGTGCCTTAGTTCCGGGTGGTTCTACTGGTATAGCTGCTGTGTGAGGACGGACGACTTATTACTGGTGAGAATGGAGGTCACGCCACGGCACGTGCCTTCTTCCTCTACCTACCTACGCAGTACATCAATCGTCGCGGGAAGGAAGAGTGTACGTATGCGTTCGATGACTAGTCCAGATACGGTATAGACTCACGGGTTTGGCAGAGAGATCCTCCGATGTACTTCCGTACCTCCGCATCCTCATGCCTTGTCTCTTGCCGTCCCGAATCCCTCGGACTCGTTCTTGCCGTCTTCGGTACTGATCCTGGTCCAGGCTTGTCGTCCTCCTCCCCTGCACCTGCACCTCCTGCTGCTGCTCCTGCTGCTCCTGTTGCTCCTGCTCTTGCTGCTCCAACTCTTGTCCCTGCCTTTCGTGCCTCTTGCTCTGTGTCACATCTTTTTGATGGACCCTTGCCGTACCGTTCCTCGAGCCGACTCCTGCCTGCCGTTCTCTCTCTCTCCTTCCTCTCTCCACTGCCAACGTGTGCCCACTGGTGCGCACCGATGTATCCGCAATATGTATGTGGCGGCCTTACCGAGCGGATACGCCTTCCGGCGCGAAGCTCTAGACTGGAGCATGCAAAGTGCTGTGTAGGTACGTACCCGGCCGCACAAAGTGGCCCCTCCCTTGATCGCAGTACCCAGTACGCAGTACGTACCTATAAGAAAAAAAAGAACCGAGGGGGGGAGTGTACACGTTGACACTTACCAACGGCAGGTATCTATCTACACAGGTAGGTAGGCACCTACAATCAATCACTCTCAATCCAGCACCGGGAATCTGGATCCAACCCGTCCATCAAACACACATCATCGTGGCCAGAGTTGGCAATCCACCCTTCAGCATTACCTATAATGCAAAACTCCTTGCTCGTTCCCCTGGCTTCAACAACAAAGTACTCTCTCTATGTGCTACACATGCCGGCAGACCATCCGAACCCTAACCGGGGGGGTGAAGGGACGGCGGCGGTTGAGCTGTTGAGAGTTCAACTCCAAGCCCATGCATGGCCTTTCTCTCTTCCCTGTCAGTCTCGAACCCGCCAACAGCTCTCGTTAATACCTGAACTAACTGTACCTACTAAGCATAGTACCGGTAGCCTACACCTCCCGTCGTATCCCGTCGTATCCCCCCAGCCAACCAGAATCAAGAGTCAAGCCTGCCATCTACGTGTCGACTCAGAGATGTGCATAATCTGCCAGTCGCATCTGAACTCGTTCCACCTCGCGTCGTCAAGCACTGCCGGCCGATCAACGGTCGCGTCGCCATTCTTGCTGACTCTACCGGCCCCAAGCCCACGGATGATGCCTGATGCGACGCGACAGGCGCATACAAACATGCCCATGTTTGCCTCAGCCGCTTGGCACTTGCGCCTCTTTCCAATTCTTTGCTTTGCCGGAGCCAACATAAATTGCCCGTCTGCCTGCCCGCCAGCCCGTCTGCACGCCCGCTCCGCCCCGCCCGGCTGTCCCTGTTTTCGGCCATTACTGAGTTGCCTACTGCATCAGTCGATATTGCGCGGCAAGGTTACTTGGTAAGATCATGGCAATCCACATAGCTGGCTTGGGGCTGTTAGCACACACCTCTAGGCTCTAGCCCTGGACGCTGCCTTTAATCCGATATCAAACTAGCTACCTACGCTAAAAGTACTGCCAGCCACTGGACCACCCCAAATACCCTATTGCGTACTACTAGCTGTGTGCCGATCTAGTGTAAGAACCGTCGGCCCCACGCCGCCAAACTAATCTCGCTCCCGATGTCCGTGTTCCCCGAGTCTTGGGAACCCCTCCTCTTAGTGGCGCCCAAGCGCGACACGCGCCTTTCCGAAGTGGGATCGTTCGTGGTGCACAACTCGAACTGCGCGTCCCTGGATCGATATACTTGGACCTCGCATAAGTAAGTGCACCCATGCACTCACTAGGTACTTTGCATGCCAGCTTACACTAGGTCCCTGATGCGCCAGCCATACCCGTCCAGCAGCCCTCGACGCCCCTGTCTGTTTCTCTTCGCAGAGCACAGACAATCCCAACCCGATATCCCGCACATGTACGGACTACTTCAGCAAAAGGGGTTCCGCCAGCCGGGGATTTGATGACGACCGCCTCCTCCCCAGGCTAGTGGCAACGCTACCGAGCCGAGCCCACAAATGGATAAAGTACGATGTATGTCAACTTGCTGGGGAGGCGGAGGTTCCACCTCCATGACTTCTAGTCAGTCGGCATGATCCGGATGCCCCCAAAAGCCCATCAAATGGACACAAGAAAAATCACTGCTCCGTCTAACCACCATCCAATTTCCCCGAATCATATCCCACAGGCTCCGTTTTTCATCTATCCTGTCGGACACCGGACAACACGCACGGATACCACTCTACCACGGCCGGGGAGGGGCATGCCACCGGCCCAGCTGATGGCTAGGCCTAGCCTCAAACCATTAACGGCGAACTCTAGTCAAGTAGGCAGACCAGACCAGATCGTCTGCTCAACCGTTGACGTCTTAGGCCAGATGCCCGGGAAACCCTCTCCTCTTGTTGCGGAGTTGCCACCCATGTTCGACACTGGCCGAGCCTCTTCGGCATGCATTGCGAGTGCTTCTTATTAAACTTGCGCGACAATACGGGTCCATATCCACTTGTACGTAGGTAATCTCAGCAAGAGACCTGATTGGATAAATCTGCTCGGCGCAAGCCCCGAGATGGTCAGTCTGATCATACATCCAGCGGTCTAGCAGGCCGCCCCATCGTACGGCATCCGTCGTCCGTTTAGGTCTCTCACGTTCGGCGTCTTTTTTTTTCTTTTTCTTTTTTTTCTTCTTCCGTCTGTCTGATATCTTTCCTCCCCCATGCCCTCCGCCATTTATGGTTTAAAGCCACCCCCCTTGCGTTATCGGCTACTCAGCCGAAGGGGTGGGGGGTTAAGAAGACCGAGGCGACCAATGATATAAACCCAATCCTTCTGGAGCGGGAGGCTATATTATCTTGGTTGCGATTTGATCTCGTCCACGCCCTGCGACGCCCCGTGTCCACTGCTGTGTGTCGACAACAGGACAACCGTCCTGGGCCCCCATGAAGTCATGTCCTGGCCATAACTCGACAAGTCAACACGAGCATCTGCGGTATGAATTACACGATTGGGGAGTTGGGCGATCTGGAGAGGGCAAGATGTAAAAAAAGGGAAAAGGACAGCTGGTGTCGTCCGACCTCTGCTGCCGGGGGCCCAGTTGCGCTCCTGAAAACCCGCATTCCACTTCTGCCTTCGCTAACGAGCTGGATACGATGCATCCATGCAGCCTCCCACTTCCCGATGCCCACTATCTTGGAGGCTCGAGTGTCATGGCCGCACGCGAAGAGCGGTATTTGCAGTGCAGAACCAGCATCGGGCCAGTCTTTAACCATGTCCCCGATTTTGGCGAGCCAGGCGGCAGGCCAAGTTTGCTGCTGATACGTCTTTGATGCCCAAAGAGGCCGACATGGACCGCCTGGACTACGTACCTCAGTACCTCAGTCTGTCTTGGAGAGGGTGTCTCAGGCTCCGCTGACGATTGGTTGAGGCGGAGTCTCTCGGTATTTTTCGTTACTGGGTTCCTGAGCAATGATCCAAGGGGGTGAAGGGAAGTGTATGTGAGACACACGGCGAGTGATTACTAGATGCTGTTCTCCAACCAGACCAGCTGCTTAGGTTGGTTGGTGGTACCTTGACTTCCTCGGCTTTGCACCAGGTTTCCAAACCACGACAGAAACCTTCTTGAGCGACGGAAGCGCAGATCGGTGGCAGATTATGCCCCGCCCGGTGCGACTGTAGCACACACCGCAATACGACCGAGCATGCGAATGGAAAGTCATCCACTTTACGACTCATTGCCGACTGGATCCCGACCGGCGCACGACAATGTACTGCGATCCCCCGAGTCGTACACAGTACTACATATGTACTCTGATGGTCATATTTGAATCGGCAAAGCGCAGGGCAGAGGGTGGCCACTCGACCGGGGTCGCGGACTCTATGCAGACGAGAATGCCGATGTTGGGAAAGGTTACGAAATGGCAGCAATCATCTCAGGGATCCCGACAAGTACCACATGGGGAGGGGAGGGGGGACTGGAGATGGTGGAGTTGCCGACGTTCGTCTCACGCCTCTTTCGTACACGCCACCACCGGATCCGTCACATTCAACACGGAATTGTTGGGCACCTTACGGTACGAACCCCCCGTCTTCCCCCTTCAAGACGCCTTTCTTTTTACCGTTACCTTGGCCGACTATGGCGGCTCGTTGGCGCCGCAGCTTAAGAGCATAAGCTATATAGCTATAGTCGGGGTTTATGTCCCAAAGGGGTTGTGGAGCCGAAAGCATCTGATCACAACCGAATGCCGAATCTGCGGAAAGGCTGTGATCGACTCCGCACTTTGCTTGTATTAATAGCAAAACCTTGAACCATGGCATGGAACGACGCGGCTCTCGCGCGCAGCACACGCCCTAAGTGCGTATGGTCTGGTATGGTATGGTGTACCGGTCAGCCATTCAGCTCACGGCTTTCTCGGCTCGATTGGCGTTCCTGACGAAGCGAGTTCGAGCTTCAGCTCGAGAGGCCCTGGTCGGTCGGCAGCCCATACAGACGCTACTACCTCTTAGCAAGACATTGCCGTGAAGTCAATCTGCTGTTCAGTGCCCCCCTAGATGATAACCGAGAGAGGCCAAGCACCCGTCAACGGCCACCAGCTCCCACGACGGAGTTGCGTCAAAAGTAGCACATGCTCCGGCTCCCACCCCCATTCAAGCTACACCTTCTCAAAGGCGGCACCAGTGAGTGCAGTGCAGGCAGGTCACGCTACAAGCATCATTGCAGCAGCCCAGGTTGCAGATGCCCCCCCAGGTTCGGTTCAATCATAGCGTTCCGGAGACGCCACACAGCACACACACACACACACACTCTCTCTCTCTCTCTCTCTCTCTCTCTGGACTCTGGACTCTGGACTTTGGACTTTGGACTCTGGGTGTCATTCGGTATTTCCGTCGGGTGGAAACCCAGCTCCTGGCAAAGGTACGGTAGCGTGGTCAACCGCAGGCAGAAGACGGGTTAGGTAGATGGTGGCATGCAACCCCGCATGCCAGCAACGAGGTGCAGATGGGGGATCCCTTTGGCTGGCACCACCCTGACCAGGATTATCTACCACCACCACCCACGACTTCTCATGGTTTCCTTTTCGGCCGACAAAGACAAGTCACACATACACACACACACACACACACACACACACACACACACACACACACACACACACACACACACACACACACACACACACACACACACACACACACACACACACTAGCACTAGCCGGCTAGATGGCTAACGGACTCGGCCACTCGGAATGGATACGCCATGTGACGTTGCTGCAATGTCAATGGACACCGGGACGGGAGCTGGCAATATTGCATCGCTATTATTTAAGCGTTGGACTAAAACAACTACCTACTGGTAGGTCCATGGTGTAGTTGCGACGGAGACGGGCCGAGGTCGCACCACACGCCCAATGGTGCCGCCGTCCCACCTACAGCGCGATGTAACCTCTCAGAAAGACATGCATCTGTGTACCTATCTCGGCCGTCAACTAATTGCTCGCCCTGGTCGTTTTCTTCTTCTTCTTCTTCTTCTTCTTCTTCTTCTTCTTCTTCTTTTCACTTGGACGCTACGCCAGGAACTGTCCCATAATGGTAGTGCTGGGCAGCACATAGTCACCGAGCTAAAAGTTGCCGTGGCTCCGTGTCCCGGTCCATCCTGGATGCTGGCGAAACGAAAGGCTATGGCCAACCACTCGGAGCGGGCCCAATCCGACTACAAATGCGGGGAGACTTAGGCTCTCCTACAGGTGTATGGCCATGATTCTTAGAGTGGCGGTCAGTACACCAAATCAGCAAAACGCGAGTTAAGCAAGAGACAAAGCAACCGCCCCCTCTCCACCCTGCGTGAGATCGAGCCTAGTAGTTCCAGGAAATCCCGCCTTGTTGTTGGCGTGAAGGGGGCCTACATGGGCAGAGATGCTGGGCAGGCCGGAGCAGCGTTCTCGTCTACAATTCCGATACGGACACAGCGGAAGAAGGACCGGGAGGACGCAACCTGGACCACTTGGGCGTGTCAACAGGAAGCTCGAATGCCTTGAGGGTCCGAGGCTGTCGCGTCGAGCTTGAGAGTGTGATTAAAAGGGTACTTGGTCGCATCCCAAGTCTTCGGATAAGGTACAATGATGGGGGAGATGGTTGCCTGCCTCAAACAGACCAAAGACCATAATTAGAACGGGAGGAAGGTGCACGAGGTGGTAAGCTCGTCATATTCCTCCCTCATCTGCCTCCTCCTCCTCCCTCACCAACCACCGCGATCGAGTATTACTGCGCACAAGCCCTTGGACGCGCGCGCGCGGAACCGGCCATGACAAGCTTAAAAGAACACACGAGGGATAAGGGTCGGAATGACTGGTCAAGACAGCCCAACCCTTTCCACACGCGGTTCGCCAGGGCTGATGCTGTCGATAAGCTTTCGAGGTCAACGGGCGGGAGGGCTTCTAGTCGTGTAGAGATCGATGGTTGCGACGGCTCACGTCACAGATGCCATGGGACAGCCCGTGCCAGGCATGGATGGGGCTGACAATCAAAGCATATCAACCGGCCAGAGAGAACCCCTCTCCGGAAGGGTTCAGGTCGGGGAACTTGCTTACGCTCGACGGGGTCGGTGCAACAGTCCGACGGGGCACATGCAGCCGTCATCCAACGTGGATATTAAAAGGCACAGGGGCTGAGTGAGGAAATGGTACGGTATGGTGTCACCCGTTCGGCGCCAACGATGCGAAAGCAACCACATGGACTCTGCAGTGCGACGTAGACTCCAAACCAGGGATCGGCAAATGCGCCGTCGGCTCGGCTGGTTCGCCCGGCCTATCGAGGAGGAGACGACCGATCTGACCACCGAAATCCATCCCGGTCTATAGTGGGATATTTTTTTTTCCCTTTCCTTTTCTCCCGCCGCCGCCACCCCCTTCTTCCCTGGTCCGTACCACCGCCGCCCCCCGCAGTTCAGTCAGACATCACTAGGGCCTGTGATCGGCTCGACTCCCCTTTGAGACACAAAGTCGACGTTGAAATCGGCTCTGGGATCATCCCTCCTCGGGTCTCCAATCATTGGATATCAGCCTTGGAAGGGGAACAGCGCCACCCTTCTTTGGACTCTCGGCTCACCAGTGAGAACCCGCCCACGGGAGGCGGCGGCGGCCTGGTCTTCACGGGACCGATGTCCTCTGTAGGTAACGAGATAAAGAATAAAGTCAAGATGTGGACATTGGGTCAGGAGACAGAGGGGGGGGTGGGGGCGGAAGAGGGTCGTTGCGATTCTGTGAGACTTTTCGTCTCACAGGAACCTCGAACCTTGGAGCCGCCAGGCTTGACAGACTGGTTTAGCCAGCAGCGGAAACGATGCAATGCAATTGGATGCGCGAACCAGTTGGATGGCTTCCGAGGCCCAACGGCGCTGGCCGCTGTCGGACCGCTGAAGCCCCCCACCCCCTTCTTTCGGCCGATGATGAGCGCTGACTTTGGCAGCCGTTTTGAATCTGCTGTCAGTCTCCAAGTAATAGGGCTGTCATTGTTTAGCCTGACCGAGTGAGTGTACAAATACGGACGTACATAGGTCGTATGTGTGGGTGGGTGTGGGTGTGAGTGTGTGAGTGTGAGTGTGAGTATGCAACTTTGTGCCTTGTGCCTGACCGTCTCGCCTCATCGGGCCATTCTCATCTGGTGTCTGGAAAAAAAAAGGGTGCTATTCACGGACGGGTCTTCTGATGTTTTGTGAAAGCTCTGCGAATTCTAATTGCGTTTTCCCTCCCCCCCTTCTTGGCGCGCCGTGCGCTCCGAGTTTGCTCCCCGGGAAGAAGCAACCCGTTCCCGCCCGGTCCGCTCGATCTCCGTCATCAACGCACGTTCGAGGGCCGTGGAACGGAAGGTAAGATCTAGTGAGATGAGGGGGGAGGGTCTTTTTCTTTTTCCAACACAGCTTTCTCGGTCGTGGCCAGCCCTGCAAGGCCAGCCCTGCCCTCGAGATTCGAACTGCGCGACATCGACGCCGCGATGACACGCGCGCGCGCACACACAGTAGGGAGGGAGAGAGAAGCTGAATGAGGGGGGGCATAGAGCTTGATCGTGCAGTGCTTGTTTCGTCGTAGGTCGTATTTCGTCCAATGTAGCCTCTCCCCATCCCTCTCTCTCCCTCTCTCTCTCTCTCTCTACCTCGTCCCCCCCTGGTGTCGATGCTACTCTTAGCCCGCTTCAACATGGATACTTCAAACCATCCTGTCGTTCGACGGCTACGCTGATCGTGCGTTTAATGCCGCAGGCGTCACGAACCGGGAAAAACTGGACCAGATGCGGGAAGAGTGACGGGAGGGGTAAGGGTGTTTTTTTTTTCCCTTACGTCCCCCTCCCCTCGGTTGGCGAGGCTTCTTCTCCTTGTTCTTGTTTTCTTCTGCGGCTTCTTGTTCTCTTTTTCTCACCCCTCCCCGAAGCCGTGGTATGGGAAGTTTCTTGGCCAGGGGGGCCTGATACTGGACAGTCGAATCCCCCCCCCCCTCTGTCCCCCCTCTATCCCTCGAAACACTGGGCCCCCCGGTCCGATGATGGACGTTTTGAACTGCTTGTTTCTCCAAGCATCGATGGTGACTACCGCCACTGTTTCGGATGGCCGCAACAGAAGGTTCCCTGGAGACTTCAAGACCGGGCCCCCCGATATTCTAAACGAGAAGAGAGAGAGAGAGAGAGAGATAGTGTGTGTGTGTGTGTGTGTGTGTGTGTGATGAATTCAGAGGGAAGATGACTGGCAGAAGCGCATAATTCGATGCCACCATCCGCGGACAGAGGCCAGTCAGTCTGCTGTGTAACGTCCAACGAGGAACCCCCCAGATGGCCTCACTTCGCCGACGGCACTCAGGTAGGTAGATGGAGGGGGAGTGTGTTGCTCCCGATCACGTACCCAAACGACGCGGAGACATGTCCGGACCGGCCTGGTCACAAAACCGGAAACCGAGATTTGAATTTTTTTTTTACTTCTTCTTTCCCTCTCTCCTCCCCAGTGACATGACACGCAAGGATGAGGAGAAGGTTTGGTGGGCAGATGCTTAGCCGTGCCCGCCCATCCTTTCTTTCGAAGCCTTCCAGAAGGTTGCCCGAGGTCTATTTTTGGTCGTGAACGACAAAAGGGACGTTGCAAGACAAACTGTCCGTGTTGGGCAGACTTTTGCCGTTGAAACATGTCTGTCTGTCTGTCTGCACCTCCATCTCCCAATCTCGCATCCTCTCGCAAATCACCCGTAAGTCCTGATGTAAGTCGGTCGTCACACATCCCAGAGATACACTTACACACACACACTCTCTCTCTATCTCTCTCTCTCTCACCCTATCGCTTTCGCTTTCTCTCTCTTGCTGGCAACTCGTACACCCACGCACACCCATCCAACACGCGCACACACCCCCCTTCCCCTCCTCCGTAGGTACAGCGCCCCCCGACATGTGCAAGGACAGCCTCCACGATTTCCTGGTCGATCTGCCCAAATGCGAGCATCACATCCACATCGAAGGCTCCCTGGGGCCCGAGCTGTTGTTCCAACTCGCCGCACAGAACGGCATCCCCCTGCCGGTCGACAAGGATCCGGCCTTCGCGTCCGTCGAGGCCCTGTACGAGCGGTACCGCAACTTCACCTCGCTCGACGACTTCCTGCACTACTACTTCATCGGCTTCTCCGTCCTGCTGACGGCGGCCGACTTTGAGGAGCTGGGGTATGCCTACTTTGCAAAGGCGCACTCGCAAAACGTGCGGCACGCCGAGGTCTTTTTCGACCCGCAGGCCCACACCAGCCGGGGCGTGGGCTACGAGACGGTCGTCGAGGGCCTGCGGCGGGCCCGGCGCCGCGCCGAGGCCGACTTCAAGATGACCATCGAGTACATCGTGTGCCTCCTGCGCCACTGCCCCGTCGAGGACGGCATGCGCATGTTCGTCGAGGCGCGGGACGCGGGCCACTTCCGGGACGGCACCGTCGCGGGGCTGGGCATGTCGAGCAGCGAGGCGCCGTACCCGCCCGGCATGTTCGCGGCCGTGTACGAGGCGGCGCGGGAGGCCGGGGTCCGGCGCACGGCGCACGCGGGGGAGGAGGGGCCGGCGGGGTACGTCGTCTCGGCGCTCGACGAGCTGCGCGTGGAGCGCGTCGACCACGGCCGGCGGTCGGCCGAGGACGAGGCGCTGCTGGCGCGGCTGGCGGCGGGCGGGACGCTGCTGAGCCTGTGCCCCGTGTCCAACGTCGTGCTGCGCGGCGTGCGGGAGGTGGGCGAGATGCCCGTCCGGGCCTTCCTCGACCGCGGCGTGCGTTTCAGCATCAACAGCGACGACCCGGCCTACTTTGGCGGCTACATCCTCGAGAACTACTGCGCGGTGCAGGAGGCGTTTGGGCTGAGCGCCGACGAGTGGCGGCGCATCGCGACGGGGGCCGTCGAGGGGAGCTGGTGCTCCGAGGCGAGGAAGGCCGAGATGGTTGCGGAGATCGAGGTCGTCGTTGCCAGGCATCAGGGGCGGAGGATTTAGGCTATTTTCCTCACCATCTATTTCTATTACTGGCCGTCGGTTAAAAGGCGCCGTCAGCACGGGGGGGGCAGGGGTGCGGAGAGGAGGGCGGGGGGACTGTGTCAGAGGTGATGCCCTCCTTCAGCGGTCTCACTGACGTCGTGCTACGATAGCTGTTTGAAGAGTCTTCGTTGTAAGACTTGATGGTGTTGAAACACATCCAGCCGGGGTAGGGGATGGGAGTTCAATGTTGTTTTGTTGGACACCGAGGCCACCATTGCAAAGGAGGATATCCTCAAGAGGATTTGCCCAGGGAGACGCTTGTCTGGGAGAGCCGACGGCTGAACTCCTTTTCTTTTTCCCACCTTTCTTTCGAGGTTGTAGAGAAATAACAAATTTTGAGGCAAAGAAAAAAAATAAAGCCCCCCGAGCTCGCTAACCGTGTCATGTCCCGGACTCGGGAGAGACACCCACGGCATGTTACGCTGGGCGCTGGGTGGATGGAAAAGAAGGATGGAGACTCGGAGGTTTGTATGCCGCCTGGTCCGTTCCTCGGTCTTGATTCCCCAGTCTTTCTGTTTTGCTCGTGGCGTTCGCGACACACTTTGTCTGTGTGTCCGACGACGGCTACCTCGTGAGCCAGTATCAGAAGTCGATGGTGATGTGGTGATCTTACTTGGCCCCCGCCTCCTCCTTGTTCGGTGAAATCCGTCCTGTCATTTTTTCCCTGGTTCGAGGGGAGAGGGCCTCGCACTCCTGTGACAAGCCCCCCGGCTGCTTCTGTGAGAAGGGATCGTGATCATGCTTGCCGGGAAAGGTTGGGGGCCCGGGGGGCAAACAAGCAGGATTCGTCAAATCATCATGCCTCTCCTCTCTTCTTTTGGTCCCCGATCTCTTGGGCGTGGTGGCGGTTCTTTTCTTCTTTTCTTTCTGGCTTTGCAAACTGACTCTGGTCGTTCGCCGACCCGTAATGAAGATTTACGACCCCGGATCTCCCGGGAACGCGGGATCGCCGGAATGCGGGAACGCGCCCATCAAACGTGTCGTAGCTCCGCTGACCATCGTGGTGATGAGCAGCATTGCTGGCATTTTGCTCGAGCTTTCGTCTCCTCGAGAGCAGAAACTCTCCTCTCGAACCCACGGTGCTTTACTTTGCTTGTTCGATCAACCTGCCGCTCTTCTTGATGTTTCTCTTATCCCTTGTTATGGATTAGTTACTCAAGGGCCGGTGGTTCTCGGGATTGAAGACAGAGCGCTCATGTCGTCGAGGGCCCTGGAGATATAGGTGTGTGTCGGTTGATGATGAGAACGTCTTGTTCAAAGCATGTAGATAGGCATGGCCTTTCGTAGGAAAGACGGGTACTGATTGGATGCAATCTGATAGGGGTTGGCGGCAGCCCGTACGAAACATGCTTCATGAAATATGCTCAGAGAAAGTATGATTTCTTAACAGTGACTGGCGAGCCGATGTGGAACAATACTTGATTGGTGAATGCATGCTCGCAAATCCTAGGTGAAGGCTTCTGAGGTGATTAGCCCGTCTCCGGCCTGTTTGGAGAGAACAAGTCGATGATGGGGACCATGAGTTGTTGGTATCGTTACTATTCGAGACCTGAACGAGTGGTGACTACTGTATCAAAGAAAGGACCACCAATACTTGGCTGAATTCGAGGCACGAGAAATTCTATCACTGGTTGAGATACAATTCTGGACTATAGATTATATCTAGTTGTAAAAGACACCCGCACTTCGTTCACAGTCACATCAATCATAACATCATCATCATAAATCTTTCCTTATACAGTAGCCCCGGCAGCCTCCCCGTCAACAGTCAAACTCGCAGCCTCTTCCGCGTCGCTGGGCTTGACCAGCTTGATGGCGACATCGCTATCCCGGGCGTACACCCGCAGGCCGAGCACACACACAGCGTTCCACGGGGGGCCGGTGAGTTCCTCGCCGTCATCCTCGACGACGGACTCGACTTCAGAGTCCGAGTCCGAGTCCGAGTCCTCTTCTTCTTCGACTGGCGCCTCCGCGGGCACATCTTCCTCCTTGGTGGCCGGCGCGGGCACAACGGACGCCTCGGCCGGGACAGCCTCCTCGACGGCCGGCGCGGCTTCCTTACCCTTGTCCTTCTCCTCCAACTTGTCTTCGGCCTTCTTGCCGTCGTCCACCTTGGGATCCGGCGCGGGCCCCTCGCCGAGTTTGGAACCAGTCAGGCCTGCTGGGTTGACGTCCGTGGTAGCAGTCTTCTGGTTGCTGTCGGCGGACTCTTTGCCGGACTCCTTTACCTCAGTCCGGTCGCCATCCTTCTCCTTCACGTTTGCCTGGCTGGCCTCGTCCTTCGTCTCCGTCTTGGCCGCGCCCTTGCTGTCCTCGGTCTTTTTCTCCTCGGTCTTTTTATCTTCGGTCTTTTTCCCCTCGTTGGCCAGTTCCGACACGACCTTGGCCGACTCCTCGAGCGCCTTGGCCGCGACGCCGAGCGCCTTCTTCTGCTTCTTCTTCTTCTTGGCCTTCTTGCTCTCCTTCTTCTGCTTGGCCTCAAGCTTCTTCTTCTCAATCAGCTCGTCCTCGTCCCGCACGCCACCCTTGGCGTGCGCTATGTCGTACTGCAGCCCGACCTGCCGCAGCTTCTGCGGGTTACGCTCCGCGTATTCCTTGACGACCTCCTCGACGGGCTTGGCGGCGTCGCCATTGTAGTGGCGAGTGGCCATCACCTTGGGGAGGACCTCGTACAACCCCGGCTCCAGATCGATCTCGCAGCTGACGGAACGGTTCTCCCACTTGTGCACCGGGCGGACGCGGCAGATCTGTTCCGGCTCGAGGGCGTCTTTGCTCTTCTCGCCCCCCTTGGCTTCGTCGCCGGCGGCTGCCGGGACAGCCTTTTGTAGGACAAAGTGCAGTTCGAAATAGTATTGGCCCTCGAAGCCATGAAAGTACCGGTCGTCGAGCTGCGTGAGGACAATGACAACCATGCCTGACTTCTTGACCTCGACAACAAATTTGGTCTTGAGGTAGCCTGTCACCCAAGAAATGTTGGCCGAGGTCCACTGCTGTACGACGGTCCACTTCTCGTCGAACAGGCGGGTGCGGTGGATGTACATGAATGTAGACAGCATGTCTTCGTACGACATCCAGAAGACACCGTCGTCACCGAAAGTATGGCCCAACCGCTTCAGCCAGTAGGGCGTCCACTCCTTTGAGCCGTCAGACCAGGGGCCGTTCCACTCGCCGACACCGCCGTCGGATCGTTCACCCCAGGGGTTCCTGGCAGGGAACACATTTTGGTCAGTCCGTGTTCGAATCAAACTCCAACGCTTCCACGGGGGCTTACCTGATCTGCACGAGACGGACCTTCTTGCCGTCCTCGTCCACCTCCTCTCGAGATTGGAGGATGGAGTACGCGTGTCCCAGTGCGAGACCGCTCTTCTGCCAATCCCAGCCAGTGCCCATGGCGGCCAGAGCGAAGACAAACTCGCCGTCGGCGTTGACAAGCTCCTTCCAGAGCCTGTCCTTCCGAAACACCCGGTTAGTGGCAATCGTCGAGGTGACGCCACCCGTCATGTCCTCCACCGCTTCGCCGGGCCAGCCGCCCGAAATAGCCTCGTAGTCGCCGTGGACTTTGGCATAGGCCTTTTCGAGCAGCGGCAGCCAGGTCTCGTTCTGGTCCTCGCATCGGGCAAAGTACAGGGCGTCGGAGCCCGTCTGGTTGCGTTTGCGATGCAGCCGGGCTTTCTTGCCGCTGGCATCGTAGACGTCGCCGTAATAGTCAAAGTCGGACTCCTTGAGATAGAGATTATCGTCGATGACGGTCGAGATCCACTCGCCGTCACGCTGGAAGACAAACCCGTAAACGCCGCACTCCTCGTCGTATTTGACGCAAACCTTTTGCATCAGGTCTTTGCGGTGGGCGATCGTTGCGACGGCGGCGAGCCACCAGCAATCGCCATTGGCCCCCTGCTTGATGTCGGAGGATGAATAGCCATTGACTGTAAACTGGGGCGACTCAAAGATCCAATCGAGACGGTGGATGGAGCCCGGGTTATAATACTCGCCTCCCCGGACACCCTGTCGCTTGGAGGCCTTGACAAGACCCTTGACGGGGCCCGATCCTAGTCCCGCCCGGGCCCCTGAGCTGTCTCTCGCACTGGCAAAGGGATTCCAGATATCATCGCTGCTCCCCAGCAAGCGGCTCACGGCGGCCGGGTCGATGGGGATGGTGGAGTTGGGCCCCAAGACCTGAGCAGCAGCCAAGGTGTCGAAGCTGTTCTTGACATCCCAGCTGCTGACATTGGGTCCTTCGTCGGCCGCGCCACCACCTCCGCCGCCAGGTCCGAAGTCCGGGTCGCGGATGAGGCCGTTGAGGCAGTTACCGTAGGGGTCACGTTCGATATCGAAGTCTGCATCGGTGAATTTCTCGTTCGTCCGCTCGCACTCGCGGACGATGCGCTTCACCTTCTCCCGACACTCGCGGGCAGCGGCTTCGTAGGATTCTTGTGCGTTGCGGGTGGACGAGGCGCCCCGGGCCTGGAAGTCGGGGAGCAGAGATGTATAGAGGGAGCGGGGGAAGATGGATGTCACCTTCCCAGGGTGTCTCGAATGGAACTTTGCCCAGAAGTCGGAGAGAATTTCCTGGGGGGCTTTCTTGTTGCGCTTGCCAGACGGCAGAGCGGGCACCACGGGTGGCGGGGGGCCACCGTAGGTTGCCATTGTTGTGTATATTGAGGTCTGATGACTGAGTAGAGCCGGAATCAAAGTCGATTCGTGAAGCCGGGTTGACAAGACTGTCTTGCAAGCAAGGAGAAGCTGACTGGAGCAGCACAACACGCATTCAGTCGGGGTTCAGAAAGATGCATGGCCGGTTTATATGGCTCCCTGGCATGTCAAATCGAGCAACGACACGCCGCACAAGCTAACAGCTAGCTGCCTGGCAGGACACGCCAATCGACCAGCCCATGACCCCGGAATCTAGGGCTGACGCACCGGCCGGTGGTGGCTCCCATGTGCCACGACAGGATAAGGTGCTTGGGGGGCGGGGGTTCGACGGCGCTAACTGCGAGCGACTCGGTCGGCAAATTGTCGCTTCGCAAGGCAACGAATGAACAAGACGATATGAGAAGGACCTCTTGGGGTGACGGAAGGGCCGAGCGGGTCGCAAGTGTGCCTGAGTACAGCGCATCCCTGGATTTGCATATCATAGCCTATAATCAGTGGCTGCGAAGTCAGGCTGGCCCGGCACTACGGCTGGTGATCAGGGCCCTGGCTCGAGAGGGGATGGATCGATGCGGCACGAAGCGACAGCGAGACGGACGAACCCAGCTGGCCCGAAGTCGGAGCCAAACACATCGGAGAATATAGTGTTGGCGCACTGCCTATCTCGGCTCGGTGCGTGCGGGGGGGGAGGTTGGCAGGCGCGATGAACTGGCGAATCTCACGTAAGACTCAGACGATGCATAAAGTCAGAGTAGCCTAACAGAATGCAGGACATGCAGGCGGGTCGCATTGGCGTTTACGACCAGCCCGTTTTGGGTTGTTGAGGGAAGATGCAGCTGAACAGCCTTTCAAGCCGTCTTGGGATGATAATGATTCTCTTATTGGAAATTGGCCGAGGCCCAAATTTGGTTGCCTGGAGTATGCGTCCTGTCTTGCGTCAGCCGCCATCTCGAATAATGGTCGGATGTAGGTAGTAGCATACTGCACAAGGACAAGTGATGCTGCAAATGTATCCAACCTTGCAAGGATCGTCAACCCCGAATCAAGAGCCCTCTCGCGTCCAACACCAAGCCAATAATACAATACAGTCCGCACCGTCGAATCAGCTCGAGCCTGTCAAGCGAAAACGAGATTGATCAACGAGCGAGCTTACCGGCTTAGTGAAGGGCGTCCGGTGGTATGCACCAGGGACAGAAGAATGATGCTTACCTTGCGGCGGTACTCGAGGATTCAGAGTGTGTGATTTAGACTGATGGGGTTTAGATAGGTAGCCGAGCCAGCGCCGTTGCAAGACGCCGTTCTGCCGCACATGCGCAATCTGCATTTTTCCATTTGACCAACAAGGGAAACGGCCGCAATCTGGACGAGGCATATGCAACTCGGCCGACAATGCCATGTGCGGGGACTGTGCCGTATTACAGTGTTGGTGACATACATACTGTGTCTCAGTGGCTGTTTCGTTTATCCTAGCGTTCGTTATCGGCTTATCGGACCCTCGGCTCGAGTCACGTCACCCGTTACTGATGTTTGCCGGCGAAAGATGGGGACGGGATTGCCTCCATAGTTTCCCTCCCACCTGATTACCTCTTGGGATTGGGCCTCAATCGCAAAACATCCACACCCACCACTCGACCCTGTCCACCGCTACCCATCACATCCGCAAGAAAACATCCTCGTTCCGTCACCGCCTTGCCTTGCCTCATCTTGCCTTGGATACACGCCCATAGGACTTGCGACCACCCCAACTGTGCATCTCCCTCCTCCCTCTCTCTGCCTCTCGGATCACAAGCCATGGTCCCCATGAACATCTCCTGATCATTCCCATCGCATCCAGCGCTCGCCAGCCTGAGCATCCATCATGTCGCAGCCAGGCTTCCCCGGTGATGGTTCGAACATCACACATCTCGTTCAGAACATCGTCGAGGGGGCCGTGCGGTCCGTTGAGGGAGTCCCCATTCCCCTGACGCGTGAGTTTGTTGGGCTCCAAGGGAACCAGACTTCCCACCTCTGCTGCCTCGCTGACATTTGACAACCAGCTCGAACTCCTACCCAATGGCCCGTCGAAGAACTTGCTACCCGTGAAGCCTTGCGATACTCCATCAGCCCTAGCCAAGTCAAGGAACTGCTGGACTTTTCCGCTCTGCTCTATGTTGATGAACCCGACGACAATCTGCTCTGTCCTATTTGCAAGCTTCCCGTCATCACCCCCATCATCACGCCCTGCGACCATACCTTCTGTCTCGAATGCTTGAAGCGACATTTTCACTCGTCCGATACCTGCCCCATCGATAGGACTAAATTCCGCGCCAAGGACTGCAAGACCTCGAGACTCTTGGCCAACATCCTCGATGGTCTCATTGTCGAGTGCCCCAATTCCGAGCAGGGATGCGGTGAAAAGATGAAGCGCGAGGAAGTAGTCAAACACACCATCAACTGTAGGCATACGCTGCACGACTGTCCCGACAAGGCCTGCGATAAGAGAGTGGAGAAGTGGCTGGCCGTCTCGGGCAAGTGCTGGCATTTCGAGCAGACGTGCGAGTACTGTGCCGAGAAGATGGAGGCTGCCTCGATGGCGGACCACGTTAACAAAAAGTGCACCAAGAACACGACAGACTGCCCCGACTGCGGCGAGGCGATAAAGCTGTCTGAAGTAAGCCAGCATCGTGATAACAGTTGCCCCGAGGCCTCGGTTCCCTGCGCATACTCCTCTTACGGCTGCACCCACAAGGCTCTTCGTAAGATACTCGGCGCTCACCAAGACGAGTGCATCTACAAGGTGGTTGCCATCGTGGGCGACAAAGTCACAGCTCAGGAGAAGCAGATCGAGAGGCTGCAGAAGCAGACGGAAGAGCAGGAGCGACAGATCATGGAGCTGAAGGACGAGCGACGGGAATGCATCTCTTGGGACGACGTCTTCAGCCTCAACAACGTCCGAGGAGGACCCAAGTTCAAGCCCACCGATGCTGTCATGAACATTTACGAAGACATGGAACGCCGCATGGAAGAGCTCAAGAAGGACTTTACCGACCTGGAAGGACGGCAGACGGTCATGGTTTTGAACCAGGTCATGCCGATCAAGGACCAGATCACCGAGATCAGGAGCAACTTGGGAGTACTTAAGATGCACATGGCTTGGCTCATGAATAAGAGCCGTGAGGAAGTTGAGCGCAGCCGCCTGGCCAACCGCAGTGTCAGCAGCACCAGCCGGACGCGCGGCAGCTCCGATAGCGATGGCGAAGCCGCCGCCTCTTCGACTTTTCGACGACTGAGTGACGGCTCGAATGGTATCCCTCGCCTCTAGATGCCCTCCTGTCTCTCCGATTAGCTGTAAGTCGGCCAGAGCTGCCATCTAGGATGGCAAACATGCTTCCTAACCCTAGCGGTTTGGTCAGTTGACCCACGGGCCTCAGGCAAATCAGCACACGATGGCCGATCCTGATGAGGGTCTCGTTTCTTTATTTCTCCCCTGGCCGCGGGGTCACGTATCAGTAAATCATTTGGGGATTTCCACGGCGTTTAGGGACAAGGAGGCGCTGGAAATGCTATGCACAAAACGGAATGGCACGGAAATACCCTTGTGGTTGTCGGCTGCCTAGCAAGACGCCCATCCAAACAAAGTTGATTCTCTCGTACATAGTGGAACAAGGAGTTACTTCTGCAATGTCTATTTTGTACGTTTATCCCCGAGATAGACGACTGACGTATGAAATGTTCCACAAACACAACCACAGTCGTCGCTAGTTACATTCGCAGGAGTAGGCAGACATGCTTCAGACTCCATCTGAAAGGCCGATCCCAGACACACCGTCTGTTTGATAGAAACCTAGATCCAGTGCGCTCGCTTACACTGTCACATCTCTGTCTTCCGCCCAAGTTCATCGCCACATCCGATGACGATGACGTACGTTTCATCAAACGGGGTGTTCAATCGTCTGAACCGTCCAACAGGACACTACCCTCAACATTGAATGAAGTGTTCCATGGGCCTTTTGCGAGCGTCGGTCCATCCAGCAATGTCCACCAGCTATTAAAGAGAATACAGTCACGCGATACCATTTAAACTCCTTTGCTGCAATACCGACATCGGTTTTACTTTCGAGTGTGTCGGGCAAAAACAGAATTCGTCAGAGCTGGCCAGATATCATAACAAACGCAGCATGCTTTGATCCAGAAACGCATATATCCTGAATAGAAGATGCAGCTCATGAGTCGTTGTATTTACACCAGTCCCAGCATGGAATGTCCTGGAAGATCTCGAAAAATGGGAGGTGGGAGGGCAACTCCAAAGCTTATTAATCGATGAATCGAACTGTCTTTGACGCACCCAGCGAGCGGACTTTGGGGGCTTCTGGTGGGATGTCCGCTAATCGGAAGGGCTCCCACGAGTCGGACTTAACAAGGGGGAGAGGCATCGCAGTGCTTAGAGCTCCGCTGCCGCCCCACTTTCCCGACCGTCACTGCTACCCCGCTACCAGCCGTGCGTGGTACCTTCCCCAGCAAGGTTGCCTGTACGGATACCTTACCTTCCTCATACCTACCTTACTTGCGTTGATTGACCCTTGAGGCCCTGAACGTCAACCTCCATCCATTCCACCTCTGCACGCGTTCCGACCTCAACGTTCGACACCTTGCCGCCGCCTTTCGCGATCCTGTCCCAGGAAGTCAAGCTGTCGCTAAACTCCACACGCCACCCCGCATACCTCATCACCGACTTCCTATCCATCATCGACGATAGTTCAGGATGGATCCCAACGAGAACGGCCAGGCGCCAGACGCGCCCGATTCCAGAAAGATGAACGACGTAAGAACTGCCCGCTTCCTCCTCTCCTACCTCTTGATCGCAGTTGCTGTTGAGGTCTCCCTCGTTCTTCCTGGCATGCTCACTACGGTGACAACAAGCACGGAGCTGCCGAAGGCATTCCGCGAGGATGACGTCTACCACAAAGCTTCCAAATGGTGGCCAGCTCGCCGCCGAAAGACAGCTCTGCTACCTGTTTTACGATTTCAAAATATCTGACTGTGTGCGCCCTAGATCCGACTTCGACGACTGGCCAAGCTCGGGTCAGCGAACAGATCCCCGAAGCCGGAAGACGGTTCATCAAACCCAGAGAACAATGCCGAGACCTCGACCGCAGCCACGACGAGTGAAGGCAAGGGCAAATCTCCAGCAGACGTCACGCCTTCCTCTACAACGACACCTGCGCCCACGAATCCCTTCTCACAGCTTGGCGTCAGGTCCACTTCCGGTGCGTCGCCACCAGCCGAGAGCGGCGCGCAGAAACGAGGGTCCTCTAAGATGGATGATCGCGTCCCAGCGCCTGCCCCCGTGAAGAAGGCCAACGTGGAGGAATCGGTGGACGACTTCTCTGACAGGATACTCAGCCACGTCTTTCGCGTGACCGTCAATCCGGAACGCCTTGTCGATGCCCACGGCCATAAGCTCAACTTCCTGTCCGAGGCAAGCCAAGAGTTGAAAGAGAATGGGTCACCGCTGAAGCTCACCATTGCCGTCCTCGACAGCGCCCTTCTGGAAGCCGTGACCGCCGTCCCGGCCGACAAGCCAATCCTCGGCTACCTTCTCCCTTGCTTCAAGCGCATCATCCGGTCGAATGTAATCAAGGAGACCGCCGAGAAGCGAGAGGTTCTGGAAGAAGCAAAAAGGCTATGTGTCAGCAACTGCCTGTTTGCCCTCACAATCCCTGATCTCTTTGGGTGAGTCACACGCTGTCGCATAGCATGACTGACCTATGACTTTGGACTACGCTGACGATAGTCCCAGACGGCCACAACCCGAGAGTCTGGTCCCGTATCTGCTCCGTGGACATGACCAGGATGATGGGGTTTGTCTGGACTTTCTCCGGGAAGCCGTAAAAAGGTTTCCCGAGGATGAGCAGTTCCCTGCGGCCTTTGCCGATGCCATGCACTCCATTAGCATTAAGCTGTCTGGCCTGACCATGGAGAACGACTACAAGCCGTACATCAACGTGAGTGTTTCTTGTTTGGCACACTGACTCTGCACCATCTTGTCATGGCTGTTTATGTCTCTTTGAGTGTTGTCAACGAATTTCCTCGCTGAACCCTATCCTCACATCTGTTCACATGTGACCTCTCTTTGTGTATTCTGCTCTGGCTTGCCAGTTACTTTGCTCCGTCATTGAGACGATGAGCTGACGCTGCTTCCAGGCATTGATGTCGTACACCAAGTTCCCTGCTCTGCTGAACGCCCTTTCACAGCACCCTAACTTCATGACGGCGGAGAAGTCTGGTGCAGTGCTGGAGAAAGAGACCATCTTGGGGCCATTCTTCCGGATATCGCCCCTGCAGTCTGAGGTCACACTGACATACTTCCCGAACCCGCGAGGTTTGGACCGAAGCCGCGCTGCGCCATCCCAAGACGCCTTGCGAGCCATTCTGCGAGTTCACCAGGACGAGCTCTTTACTATCGCCAACGCTTTCATCCGAGCAGACACTGATACCCGGACACGGGTCCTTGATTGGTTTGCCTCTGCGATCAACGCCAACCACAAGCGTAGGGCGCTCCAGGTCGATCCCAAGGAAGTCTCCTCAGATGGCTTCATGATGAACTTGACCGTCGTCCTGGATCGGTTCTGCTCGCCTTTTATGGACACAACGTTCTCCAAGGTCGACAGGATTGAAGTGGAATACTTCCGGCGCAACCCCCGCGTCGACATCAAGGAAGAAACGAAGCTCAATGCCGACCAGTCGGCATCTGATGCGTTTTATGCTAAAAAGGTGGAGGGCAACTCAAACTTCATTAGCGAGGTCTTTTTCTTGACCCTCGCTGCGCATCACTATGGCAGCGAGGCAACAAACTCGAAGCTCAAAAGCTTGGAGCGCGACATCAAGTGGTACGAGAAACATCTCGCAGCCATGGAGGCCGAACGGCCAAAGGTTCAGAATGTGAGTCCTGCCTCTCCCACTCCCGTCGATCATGGCATCTGGGTTCGGACGCTGCACAAGTTGTTTCGGAGTTGACGTGTATCCATCAGCAACCGGCGCAACTTGCCATGTTCGAGTTGACGCTCAAGAGGCACACAGCCGTTCTGGAGAAGGCCATCGCCATGAAGTACGCTATTGAGGGCGTGTTCTTGGACGAGAAGATGCAGGAGCTATCGCTTCGTTTCATGCGATACGTAGCTGTATGGTTGCTTCGTCTGGCTAGCCAAACAGACTACACGCCCGACAAGGACCTTCGGCTTCCCCTGCCCGCCGAGGCACCCGAAGCTTTTGCGTGTCTACCAGAGTACGCACTCCAGGACGTGGTGGACAACTTCAAGTTTGTGTATCGGTAAGTCACGCATTGGTCTGCGACCCCAAATCACGACGGTTGTGTTGCGATATTCCTCCCTGGACGACTCGTTCCAGGACCCTCGGTTTCAAGGCAGTATTAAGTAGGGAGCAATGAGCACTGCTAACTCGGAAAAGGTATCTCCCCCAAATCATGCCCTCTGCCGTTGGCAGCGAGATGATTGCGCTGTGCATCGCGTTCCTGCGCTCATCCGAGTATATCAAGAACCCCTACCTCAAGTCTTCTCTGGTCACCCTGCTTTTCTCTGGAACATGGCCGTTCATGCACTTCAAGAAGGGGGTTCTCGGCGACCAGCTCTACGGATCGAAATTCGCAAACGAAAACCTCTTGCACGCGCTCATGAAGTTCTACATTGAGGCGGAATCGACAGGGGCCCACACCCAGTTCTACGACAAATTCAACATCCGTTATGAAATCTTCCAAGTCATCAAGTGCGTCTGGGGCAACGATGTTTACAAGCAGCAGTTGACGAGAGAGAGCAAGTAAGCTGACCGCCTTTTGAAACCCCCTGAACCACCTCCGGTGTCGTGGCCGAAGGACTGCGATGAGCTTCAATCTGACAAATTGTAGGGTCAACCGACAGTTCTTTGTCCAATTCGTTAACCTGCTGCTCAATGACGCCACCTACGTGCTCGACGAGGCATTGACGAAGTTTCCCAAAATCCACACGTTGCAGCAAGAGCTGGAGTTTGGCAACAGCTTGTCGGCGCAGGACAGGGAGAAGAAACAGGAAGAGCTGCAGGCGCTGGAGGGCCAGGCGGGCTCGTACATGCAGCTTGCCAACGAGACACTGGCAATGATGAAACTATTCACATCGGCACTGGCGTCGGCCTTCACCATGCCCGAAATCGTGCAGCGTCTGGCCAGCATGCTCAACTACAACCTGGAGACGCTGGCGGGCCCAAAGATGGGCCAGCTCAAGGTGAACAACCCGACAAAGTACCACTTCCAGCCTCGGGTTTTGCTGTCGGACTTTGTCGACATCTACCTCAACCTGGGTTCGTCACAGGCCTTCATCGACGCGGTGGCTTCGGACGGCCGTTCGTACAAGCCCGAGGTGTTTGACAAGGCGGGCTTCATCCTGTCGAAGCGGAGCATGAAGGACGCCAACGAGCTCGAGCAGTTCAACAAGCTGAAGGCCAAGTTCCAGGAGTCGAAGCAAATCTCGGACCAAGCGGAACTCGACCTCGGCGACATCCCCGCCGAGTTCGAGGACCCAATCATGGGCGATTTGATGAAGGATCCCGTCATTCTGCCGTCGAAGCACATTGTGGACCGCGGCACCATTGTGCAGCACTTGCTCTCGGACCCCAAGGACCCGTTCACGCGTCAACCGATGACGGTGGACGACGCGATTCCGCACACGGAGTTGAAGGAGAAGATTCAAAAGTGGAGGGAGGAGAAGATTGCGGCGGCCAAGGCCCGGGCGCAGGGCGAGGCAATGGACACGACGGAGGGTTGATTGACGACGAATTGGGAGAGCAAGGGAAGGGGGTGGCATCATGGGTTGATGATGATGGGGATTATTGCGGGCGACTGAGCATTGATTGCATTTTGTGTGACTAGACAAGATCCACATGTCCCTCGATGCCAAGGGGGGGTGGTCAGGCAGCATCAGCGCGGCCAGGAAAGTTGCAGACGTTCCTGGAATAGATGAAGAACCCGTCTGATACGAAGCTAAGCATTCGGGGCGGGATGGCCGCTATACGTGATGGACGGGCCTGGCAGATGCAGGCGCATGGGCCGCAAAAGCGAGAGAGAGAGAGAGAGAGAGAAAGAAAGAGAGAGAGTAAGGCGGTCGGGTTAACCTTGACCGAGATTACGAGTGGAAGAGGACGGTTCGAAAGTCGAACCACGGTCGGCTTGTCTTGTCTGGGGGGAAGCTGAGCCATCGAGGGGTGATGCGTGGGAGGGGTATGTTAGGGAAGCTTTCTTCATTTGGCCCACCCAGAGGTGTTTGGCAAGCCAACGAAGGGGAAGGGGAAAAAAGGGGTCCTGGGCCCTTTTTTTTTTTTTTTTTTTTTTTTTTTTTTTTTGAGGAATTGGATGACACGACTTGGCGGTCGAGTGCAGCCAGCAAAAGGGGCCGCATGGGCGGGGGAGGATTTCTCGGTGAAGAAGATGGGGGCATATATGGTGAGGTGATTTTCTGATTCTTTTGATCACCAGAAGACCCCCTGGCAAACAGTTGGTGGTGATGTCATTGGGTACCTTGGAAGAGGTTGAGGGGAATACCGTCAAAGTCACAAAAGCTGGAGGCACCCTCCCGACTCAGGATGACTCTGTTGAACTGCTAATTATATACTATCTCCAGCTCTTTGTCTGCCGTCTGATGCGTTTGATGTAACATGGACCGGGCTGTGCTGGGTGGCGGGCATTGACGGCCGAGCCGGGTTATCCAGTGGTCAATGGCTGGTGGTTGTTGATTTGCTTGAGGCATAATTGCATCCCACAGAGATAGATACCGGGGGGATTGGTAGAGGACTTGGACGATGGGAGCTGAGGAAGTCGGCACGATCTCCTACGCCGGCCCTCCTAGGTCTCTACCGCAGTACTAGTACTACGCTACATGATTGACAACTCTCTCCCCCTGCCTGGTGCGGAAGGCCGGCACAGCTAACGATTGGACGAGACATGGAGGGACTTCCCAGGCGCGGGCTAGGGTCGATTAGGTCGTGTCCAGTACTTTCGTACGCATGAACTTTGGTAGGGGAGGGGGGGGGGGTCTCTCGCTTTGGGTCGCCGTCGAGTTTCTTGTGGACCACCCTCACCCCTCCCGACGCCCCCAGCATATTACCCGTGCCAAGCTTTTTAATGGCGTTAGCTAGGGACCTGGGGAAAGCTGTCTTGGAAGATGGAAGGAGAGGGGGAGGGGCAGGTTTGGAAGAATCGTGAACCCATGGATGGGCTGTTCCAAGAGGAGGAACAAAGTAACATATGCAAAGGGGGATTACCCTCTCGCTCTGTTCATGGTGTGTTGATGAATTGGAAAGGAACGGTGATCCGCGAAAACGAGAATAAAATAGAGATAAAACATGAAAAAAAAACCCCCCCGTACTTTTTGCAGCAGAAATGGCTGCCGAGTTGTCCCAAGGTCCATCCCGTCTCTGTTCCGGCGTCTTGTCTGCAGACATTTGCGAATGTCATTACCCCCTCAACTCCCCATTTCTCTCCCGTTTTGACTTTGTTCACTTTGTTCACTTTGTTCTCTTTGGTTCCCGAAGCTTACAGCTTTGCACAGAAATTCATCCTCGGACTAGGGAGGCGTTGTGTGTCGCAACAGCTCTCTGACTTTTGGCGGCTATGTAATCTTTACGGAACACACGGGACGTACCGGGGCTTCAATCTGCCCCCATCCCTCCCCCCTCTCTCCCCGGCAAAAGTACAAAGGACCTGCCAAGTACTCTGCATATGGCTTCACGCCGAATGATGTAGGTATACTTATTACCGAATTACCGTACCTCATGTAGGTAGACAGGTTGGGTAGCTTCGGGCTACGGCGGTACGTACTGGGCCACACCGCCGCACCTTGCCGGCCCCGTCGTTCCGGGTTCAGCGTGTGAGAGTGACAGTGAGACCGACTTACAGCAAGCCTACCTAGGTAGCTAGCTAGCTAGTCAGCTAGCCAGCCGTCACAGGCTTTGCTTTGCGTGCCATCTTCCCGAGCTCTCCCAAAAGCAGAGAGTGCAGAGCAGAGCTACTACGACGAGGGGGGGAAACGTAGCTGTCATACCCACATCCGCTTGACCTCTGACTCTCTTGCTGTTGTGATCCCCCCGCGTTGACTTTTCCTCTCCTCCCCCCCTCTCTCTCTCCCTCTCTCTTTCTTTCCTAACCCGCTTACCCCCTGACCTACATCTCATCGCCAGACCTCGCCTCATCCCCATCCCAGCTCATATAAACACTCTCCCGTTTCCCGCCTTCGCCTCGTCCTCCGATCGTCTTCTTATCCCCGTCCACTCACTCACAAAACACACACTTTCATACTCACAACTCCCCAGAAACAAATAAATAAATAAATAAAATGGTCCACCTCGCAACCGTCGACACGCCCCCCCAGTCGGGCTCCGACCACGATGACTCGGACACCGCCGCCGAGCTGAAAAGGGTCCAGCAGCAGCTCTCCAAGGTCCAGCTCCAGCTCGCCGACGAGGACGACTGCTTCACCACCAGCGTGTACGGCTCCCGCTTCGCCAACCAGGACCTGCCCAAGACCGAGATGCCCGAGAACGAGATGCCCAAGGACGTCGCCTACCGCATGATCAAGGACGAGCTCAGCCTCGACGGCAACCCCATGCTCAAGTGAGAAGCCACCCTCCGTGTCCCTCTCCTCCACCTTCTTTGTGCCTGCCACTCGTCTGACGGTTATTCTTCTTTTTTTCGTTTTGCTATTGCAGCCTCGCCTCCTTCGTGACGACCTACATGGTGGGCATCATCCGCTCCCCCCCTCCCTCCCCCACCCTCACACTCCCCTAACGCTCCTACTAACCAACTTCCAATCTCTAGGAAGAAGAGGCGGAGAAGTTAATGATTGAAGGGTTTTCCAAAAACTTCATCGACTACGAAGAGTACCCCCAGTCCGCCGACATCCAGAACCGCTGCGTCTCCATGATCGGGAAGCTCTTCCACGCCCACGTCGGCGGCGCCGGCGGCGAGGGCGCCGTCGGCACCTCGTGCGTCGGCTCCTCCGAGGCCATCATGCTCGCCGTCCTCGCCATGAAGAGGCGCTGGAAGAACGCCCGCCAGGCCGCCGGCCTGCCCGCCGACCGCCCCAACATCGTCATGTCGAGCGCCGTCCAGGTGTGCTGGGAGAAGGCGGCGCGCTACTTCGAGGTCGACGAGAGGCTCGTCTACTGCGCCCCCGACCGCTACGTCATCGACCCGGCCGAGACCGTCGCCCTCGTCGACGAGAACACCATCGGCATCTGCGCCATCCTCGGCACCACCTACACCGGCGAGTACGAGGACGTTAAGGCCGTCGACGACCTGCTGCAGGAGAAGGACATGGACGTCCCCATCCACGTCGACGCCGCCAGCGGGGGCTTCGTCGCCCCCTTTGTCGTACCTGATCTGGAGTGGGATTTCCGCCTCAAGAACGTCGTCTCCATCAACGTCTCGGGCCACAAGGTAACACACATCTCTTCCACGTTCTTGCCTTCCCCTCCTCCCCCTCCCCTCCTCTCCGGCACCACCGACTAACACCCCCTCGACAGTATGGCCTCGTCTACCCCGGCATCGGCTGGGTCGTCTGGCGCTCCGCCGAGTTCCTCCCGCAGGAGCTCGTCTTCAACATCAACTACCTCGGCGCCGACCAGGCCTCCTTCACCCTCAATTTCTCAAAGGGCGCCTCGCAGGTCATCGGCCAGTACTACCAGCTCATCCGCCTCGGCAAGAAGGGCTACCGCGCCATCATGTCCAACCTCACCCGCACCGCAGACTACCTCTCCCGCTCCCTCGAGGTCCTCGGCTTCGTCATCATGTCCAAGGGCGCCGGCGAGGGCCTCCCGCTCGTCGCCTTCCGCCTCCCTCTCCCCGCCGCCGCCGCCGGCGAGGAGGAGGCGGACGAGCGCGCCTACGACGAGTTCGCCCTCGCCCACCAGCTCCGCGTCCGCGGCTGGGTCGTCCCCGCCTACACCATGGCGCCCAAGACGGGCGACCTCAAGATGCTTCGCGTCGTCGTCCGCGAGGACTTCAGCAAGGCCCGCTGCGACGCCCTCATCGCCGACATCAAGCTGTGCATGGACCTGCTCGAGAAGATGGACAAGGCCAGCGTCCAGCGCCAGCAGGAATTCATCCACAGGCACCACCTCACTAGCTCAAAATCCTCCCACAACCATCCAAAGTACAGGGTCTGTCTTCCCTTCCTCCCCCCTCGAATCCCCCTCCCACGAGCACACGCGCAAGGCGAGATGTCGACTAATCCCCAGTGTGATCCTGCAGAAAGAGAAACATTCCATACAGGGTAAGAGTGGCAAGACGCATGCCATTTGCTAAAACCTTCACGCGCTGCTGCCATAAGGACGGCCACATACGGTACGAGACCAAAGACTGACACGAGGCATACGACGGGGCGGGCGGCCGCGGGTAAGAGAGGCCAGGCCGGGTCGGCATAGGCGATAGCACAGGCTGAAGGGCGTGTTCCGCCTCACACGGTCTCCTTGAAGTGTGTCATGGTACGCTTATTGCGATGCGCTACAAACCCAGCTAGGGGAGGAGACTTCGGCTGGCCTGCGAGTAGATAAGAGATGAATACAAGCGCTTTGCCCTGTTCCGTTTCTACAACCCCTGATACTGCATTGGAGGGGGAGGGGGGTTACTGGGTGCATTTGTAACTGGTACGTCTGCACCGAGCTGACACGACCGCATCGTGGATGAGAACCTCCCTTGCCTCCCTTGCACCTACCACAATAGCAAGTCTCCGATGGTCGGCCCGCGGCAGCTCAGAGCTTCAACTTCGCCCAGTTCCCGTGTACAACGGCCTCCAGACCGCCGCCGTCGTCGGCGTAGTGCGCTAGGTTCATCGCCAGCTCCGCCCACTTGCCGCACTCGTCGTCCTGTCGGACGTTGTACGCGTCCACCGCCTGGTTGAAGGACACGGTGACGAGCCACTCGAGCTCCTCGGCCGGGAACGGATGCGGGCCCTGTAGTAACGAAAACGCCACGTCAGGAACATGATGACCCCAAAAGGACGCCCGGAGGAGGGGATTGGGAGGTACTTACTCCGCGGGAATCCCTCGCTATCTCGATCGCCTGACTCATCAGCCTCTGCCCCAGCGCCGCGTCGAGCGGCAGCACGGCGTGGAACATGCACCGGATGTATTTCGCCAACCGGTCGCCTTTCATTTTCTCGAGCTCCCAAATCTCGTTGACGATGATACCAAGCGTCGAGTAGAGCTCTGCAGCGGCGGGTCGCCTGTTAGCCTGGTTCATCATCACGCAATAATGCCCCAGAGTAGGAATACGATCAAGGGGTCGGCAAAGAAGAAGACGAGGGAAAGAAAATCACGGAAGCTCACCCTGTCCAGGAAGCTTTCCGCGCAGCGCAATGTCGCCCATGGCTTTGAGCGCGTTCACGTCCTGGCACGTCTTGGCGGCGCGGACGACGTACCCGAGGGCGTCGTACTGCCTCAGCGTCACTGCCGCCTCAAAATCGAACACGGTCAGCGTCGCTAGCTTGGCCACGAGATCGGCCCGGAGCCGCGCGTCCAACGCGCCCGCACGCCCCTCAAGCGCGTCGCCGTAGGCCTTGACGTGCCGCCGCGCGACGAGGTAGCGCTGCAATCGAAGCTCAGCGCCGTCCTCGACTCGCGCAAGGGAGACGAGCGCCGCCGCGGCGACGAAGTGGCAGAACATGGTCCGGAAGGCGAGGTCGCCGGCCGCCTCGACGGGTAGGTCCTCCGGGTAGTGCGCCGCGACGGCAAGGCAGACGTCGTACAGGCGCACGAGCTGCTCGAGGTCCCAACTGTCGGTGTGCTTGAGCCCGAGGTTGTACGCGTTCTGGCAGAACCAGTCGAGTTCCTTGACCGTGAAGAGCCGGTTGCCGTCCTTGCTGTTGAGGTTCCGCCGAACCGCTTTGGAGGCTTCATGATCTCGTCAAACCACGACCGACACCCGGGCGCGAGAACCAGCAATCTGTGGCGCACACTCACCTGCTTCAAACAGCGTGACAACCTCCTCCACCGTCGCCTTCCGCCTTACGGCGTCCTTCTCGCTGTCCATGACGGAGACGGCCAGTCGGATATTGCACCGCAAAAGCGCGGGGAGATGGACGGGAGAAGCCTCGGTGAACTCGACTTTGTCGGCCAGCTGCTTCATGGCCTGCATCGCGCAGACCCTATCCCCAGCCTGCTGTGCCTCCAGTACGCAAGCGTAGAGAAAGTCGGGCTCTTGCCCCACCGCAGCGCCGATTCGTTCAAGACACTCCGCCGCGAGCTCGCGGTCTGTCGAGCGAAGCGCGACCTTGTACATCAGATACCGCGTCATCGGCTCGTTTTGCGCCGCCTCATCCATGTCGTGGAATACTTGTTGCGCTCTCTCGGTGTCGTTTTGCCCTAGGGCGCAGAGGATGAGCTTCCTGTGGTTGTCAGCCTGGCGAACATAAATCACAGCTAGGGGAGGGGGGTTAACACACTCACCTACTGAGCCTTGACCGGTTCGCAGGCCCGCCGTTTTGGAAAAGGGGCTGCAGCGCAATCTGACACCAGCCATCCGCGAAGTCGAAGTGACCCTGGTTGTAGTTGACCTCGATCTTCTTCCACAGCAGCTATTCGAATGTTAGCAACCTCTGGACCTTTCTCTAAGTTCGCAACTTACAGTCAACGCTCCAACCGCCGCGGAAGCCCCAAGAGGCTTCTCCAGGGTGTCCTGGAGCCCCGCCAAGACAGCCGCCAGCGCCTTGACGGCCCTCATGCTATCCCTCTGGTACGTCTCCATCCAGATCCTCAAGAGCACCAGCCTCTCGACCCACTCGTCGCGGCCAGCGGAGACGACGGCGCTCCCGAGCATGCCGTCCACGACGTCCGTCGCCTGCGTCGGGCTCTTATCGTGCAGCTTCCGCGCGTGGTGTACAAGAAGCCTGAAGTGCGCCTCGGTGAAAGTGAAGGCGCGCACCATTCGCCGCAGAACGCCGGCGTAGGCCTCGACGTCAAAGACCTCGGCCGGCGCCTTCTGCAGGAGCTCAATGCGGAGAAGCAACGCGACGGGCTTGTCGCCGACCTCGGCCTCGACGTAGTTGACCAGCCCGAGCGCCCTCTGAGAGGCGTCCGGAGTGTCCATCCCGAGCAGCGCGTGGACCAGGGCCTGGCAGACAGAAAGGCGCAGCTCGATGGCGTCGCGGGAGAGGCGCTCCAGATCCTGGGCGTTGATGACATTGTAGCCCCGTTCGAGCCATCTCGCTGCCATGGAAAAGTCGCCCTTTTTAGACAGGTCTTTTCCCATCTCAAAGAGAACCTCTGTCATCTTCTGGGCGGAACCCGGGTCCAGGGACTGCGGTTCGAGATGGCCCTTTTCGTACATGAACTCGGCAACGGTCAGGTTGTCCTCTTTCCAGGCCTGAGCGATCAACTGTCAGATGCCGTACGTTGGCGAGAGCGAGCGACATACCAGCGCCGTGCGGAGTATGTAGTATTCTGACTGCAGACGTTTGCCTTCCGCCAAGTCGTCGGGTCCCAGCATTGTTTTCTGTAGCTCGCCCAGAGCCGCGACGTACCCTGCCCCTTTCGTGAAGATGGCATTGGCCAGCTTCATGGTGCTTGTGCTGGCCACGATGCTGTCGTCGTCTACATCCCAGTCAGCCGCCTTGCGCTTGAAGTCCATCGGGATAACGACAGACTAATGCACATCCTCCCGGCCTTGAGCATCAGCTTCGTCAGATGTACCACGTCTGCCATCTGCGGCTTTGCGCCGGGGGCGGCATCTCTGGCGACGGCAATCATGAAGAAGGCGTATGTTCTGCTTCGGAGCAGGAGCTTCCCCCTCGTCGGCGGCGCGCCGGGGACGTCGCCGCGGCGCAGCCTGGTGCAAAGGTTCCACAGCGCGGTCCCTTTCCTGTCCAGCTCTCCGCGGTGGGCCTTTGCTCTCGAGGTCGCGTTGAAGTTGAAAATGGTCTCGAGCTGCGGCTTCAGCTCACCGAGCAGCGAGTCGATGGCGGCCGGGTCGTTTGCAGACGGGAGGCGCCTCAAGAGGGTCTGCGAGAAAGCTGCATGCCCGCATCAGCCGCTCCGCCAGTGTCTACGTCTCTCGGGGAAGCAAACTTGTAAAAGACGTGAGCTTGTCGGGCTGGGCGCCTCTAGGGGAGGTTATGCGAGTGGTAGGAGGCATCTTGCCCTGAATAAAGCTAGGAGAACACCAAACGAGAAAAACAAAAAAAAAGAGTTTGTCGAGATGCGGTAATCACAGCGGCCAGACCAACGTCAGCAGGCGATGCGGTTTTGTCAGGTCGTGAATCCGACAACATCAAGTAGGAAATAGACAGGTTAACCGGGGGGGGGAAAGGGTTGTTATTCGAAAATGACAAGTGCCGTATTGTCCACGGAAGGCACACGGAAATGCTCCTTCTTCGCAAGTACCGGAAGCCGGATGTGGGGCAATTAGAACCGGCCGCCGGTCCAGCAGACAACAGCGGGCCGAAGACTCGTGAGCCCAAAACACCCGACCAGACCCAGATACTAGGCGTAGTATATGTACTGATTTTTCACTTTGCGCTCGAGCGCAGTTGACGACTTTGATGATGCAGCTGATCCCGGAAAAATAGAAGAAAACAAAATAAAACAATGCTCTGGTATCCGAATGACGCCAATGCCCTTATTTTTTTCGTCATCTGACCCCGCCCCCGAGTCCCTAACCTGTGGAAATGCAATTGATTACGGCCGAGCAGGATCGTTGGGTAAGAAGTTGCCAACGATGAGCGTGGGTCTTCGCACCAAAACCTGTCAGCACCGGGGGTTGTCATGGGGGGGGGGGGAAGAACGTGTGTGGCCGACTTACAGCTTGTGGTTATCTCGTTGAATCATGAAGGAAAAGCAGCAGTGCACCACCGGGTCCGTCGCCTTATCGTCGGGATTTTTGAGTGTGCAGGCCGTGAGCAGCGTGTCGTGAGCGGGGTCGAAGGCGATGGTCCCGAACTCTTCCCAATACCGGACGAGCGACTCTTCTGTAAGGATCTCGTGCAGAGAAATCTTGCCCTGTTGCAATGGTCAGCCTCTCAAGTCAGTCAGCGCCAGCCAAGTTTCAGACGCACATCTCGCAGATTCTCGACTGGAACGTGCAACAGCTCCGCCATCTCATTGTTGCCCCTAAAGATCTCGCCAGTCCTCCTCCAGCAGCACGCCGGAACCGCCATGCTGGCGAACACGCGGTCGTACTCCATGAGCTGCTTCTCGAACCACATCTCGACGTAGAGAAGCTCCATGTCGGTCAGAGCCTGCGCCTTTTCGCGGAACTTGGGCCGGAACCGGTCGATGGTCCGAAGGATCTTCTGCTTCGACGACGGCGCGATATGGCCGTCCAGGTAGGTGCCGAGCCGCGCATATCCCTTGACGTAGTTGAAAGGCTTCATGAGCCCGGCTTCGTACTTGGCCTTCAACACGCGGTCCATGCGCTCCTCGGGGGTGTCGTTGCCGGACGGGTCGGCCGCCTGGAGGTAGTACTCGCGCGCCTTGTCCTTGTCGGCCTGGATGACGCTGCCGGGCCCCGACGCCGCCTGGCCCGGCTCGGGGTTTTGCGGCGGCAGCATCTGCGAGAGCGCATTGCCATTGTTGGCGGCGCCGGCCCTGTTGCTGCTGCTCTGGTTTCCGAACGCCGGCAGCATGTCGTTGGCACCCGCCGTCCTGCTGAATGCAGGGCTGTTCTGGGACTCGTCGGAGAGGATGCCGCCGTCATCGAGCAGGCTCGTCTGCAAAAAGTCGTTTAGCAGGTTGAACTCGTGCGTGACCTCGGGAGCGATCATGTAGCTGGGGTGGTAGCTTTGCATATCGTGGTAGTGGTTCTGGGCCGTCAACCAGGCGTCGGAGAATCCAGCGACTGTCGGAGCGGGGCGCATCGCGTTAGCTTCCGTGCCACTTTGACGATGCTTGTTCCTCCTCCTCTTGTGTTGTTTCAAGTGAGGGAGCGCAGCCGCACGCCAGGAAGACGAGAGAACCCGGGTACGACCGCACTATCGGGGAGGGGGTTCAGGCAGGAGCCAGCCGGGACCTACATTGGTTCATATTGCTGCCGTTTCCCGACATGCCAGAGACAGAGCCCGGTGTCACGAGCTGCAGGGGGCTCCTTTGGCCCAAGACTGCAGCGCCAAAGGAGGACGACTTCCTGTCGAAGGGAGGCGGCGGGCCCATGGCCCCTGTCGCGGATTGGTCGAGGGAGCTCTGCGCCATGTCGGATTGCGTCGTCTCGGACTCGTCGGCGGTGGAGGGGGCGTGCAAGCTCTTTGCCTTCTTGGATTCGGGGTCGCGCGGCTCATCGTGGCAGAGGTGGCCAATATTGCGCTTGATGCATCTCGTACACGGTCGTTCCTGGGCACAGCATGGTCAGCGAGCGTTCCACACTGGTTGAAGGAGATGCCTTTCTCTCTCGCGCTCGCGCGAGAGAGACAGAAAGAGAGCGCATGGGGCTCCATGGACAAGTCGAATGGACACGGGTCAGGGGCCGCAGAAGCAAGGCACCGCTCCTCAGCGCCAACGGTGTGTGAAGGAAGAGATGTTACATACGAGATCGCAAGTCATGTGCTATGTAGCAGGCAAGACACTATCCGTCAGCCATTGTTCCTCTCTTCTTCTTCGCTTGTAGTTGCCTCGTCGCAGTCTTCCGTCGAGAGGAGGAAAAGCCCATGCATATATTACCTATGCAGGCAAGGGTCGGCAGCTGGCGAAACATCGCACAGCAGCATGGCGGGCAGACAATAGTGTCGGCGCCGCGCGCGCAAAGCCGAGGGAAGGGTAGGCAATGCCAATCGTATTCGTTGGGGGAAGGGCTATCTGACTTACAGATCGCCGGCAGTAGACGCAAGCTGGGAGGTAGCAGGGCATTAGCAATGGCCTTCTTTTTTACGAGGGTCGAGGGGGGGTCGGCGGCTTGCTGCCGCTGCGGCAGTCGGCGATTCGACGGCAACCCCCTCTCCTCCCCTCCCCCGAAGGACCCAGCATATATAGAAAGGGAGGGTTCTCGGTCAAACGTACCGTGGTTTACTTTGCGGCGCTTCTTGGGGCTCTTGGCCGAGTGGGCATGGCCGCCATTGTTCTCCGGCTTTTCGCGCTTTTCCTTTTCTTCTTGCGCCTCGGACTTGATGTCCTTGCCGTTCTCTGGCATGGCGACAGCTGAACGGCTTCGGGCAGGTGGGTAAGCAAGCGAGTTTGGCGGGCAGGCGGTAGCGGTAGCAGTAGCGGTAGTGTGGTGGTGGTGGTGGTGGTGGGTGTCGGAATCAGCTCAATGGGACAGCGGTTCCCATTGGACCTCAAAGGTTACGCAGGAGACGAGAGTTCGCAGATCATTTGATACGGGGGCAAGGTTTTTTTCCCCTTCGAGGTCGCGGGTCTCGGAGGCAAGCAACTCTGGGGCGTGGAAAGCTGCGGGAGGGGAGGACGGTGTTGTCGCGTGTGGGTAGCCGCCGGGTCAGATTCGGCTATGCGCTTACGCGGACGGTGTTGAGGTTTTCTCGTCCCTTTTCGCTGTCTGGCCGGGATACGGGACGCGGGGCCTCGTTAGGACGCGAGGAAAGGGCCAATCTATCCCGGGTCGTATGTTCGGTTCGGTCGAGGCGAAGGGAGGTCGGATTACGGCGAGGTCATCGGGGTGGGGGATGGAAGGCGTTTTCGAACAACGTAGTGTGAAAAGTGGCTGGTTGTTGGAGGCTTTGGAGTCGTGCATGTGCCGAGACCTCGTCAAGGTTGTGCGATTGAAAAGCTTCGAACGGCCCCGAGAAAATTTAGGAGAGATGGTCCTGTAATGGATTGATGTTTTATTTTTATTTTTTTGCTTTATTCTCAGAAGAAGATTCGCAGAAAAAAAGAAAAGAAAAAATGATCCAAAAAAGAAGAAGGAAAAAATAGGCCACAAACGGACGGATGGAAAATTACAATGGGAAAATGGGTTGGCACACTCGGCAGACTGTGTGCCATAAATCGGTTCAAGGTCAAGGCCGCGGTCAGCATCGTCCACCAGCTTTTGCTGGTACAGGCACGGACCTTGGGTACCTTTGTTTTGGCTGCGGGGATCCCCTTCACCTTGGAACTGTTGGTCCTTCCTTTCCTTTGGTCCGCCACCTAGGTAGGTAGCTGCGGGGGTCATGAGACTCGTCAAACTCGTTGATACTAAGTATCCGTGCCTATCTACCTACCTACCTACTTACTCATCCGCTCATTCGTTCATCACTCTCGACACACATACACTCACTCACTCACACACTCGCTCAGGCACTCCGTCCCTCAAAACTGGCCGTCAACGATGAAAAATCTTACAACCGGCAAACGGGACCCGTGGGCTCGGTGATAATCACAAGCCACCTGCCTACACGAGACACCGCCGGGCGGGCCGTGAAAGTGGAATCTAAACCGCCAATCCCACCCCAAGGTACCTACTACCTAGGTATCGGTATCGGAAGACGGCCGACGAACGTAAAAGCATCGCACGCGATTTCGATTCCCCCCGCCTTTTTCTCACCACCCCCCCGTATGAATCCTCCTCATTGGTAAACCTCGGTGGAATGAGATGGAAATAAAAGTCTTCATCTCACATCTTCTTCGCCCCCATGTTCAACATCAGCCTTTGATACGAACCTTGTGCTTATTTTTCCTGCTCAACAGTCGCACCTCGAACTATGATATCATCCCATGTCGGCATCACAGGCCAAAATAGTTTAAACAATTAATCGCCTGCACAGCACAGACACGTGCGTCAGAATGCAAGGCTTCATTTCCACCCAGTGAGTGGGACATGACTTTCATTCCCGCCGTCGCAACGCCGACATTCCCCCCCAAGCAAACCAACCGCAGGTGGTAATGCATTTCTTGGCTTTCCCACAATCAAGGCGTCTAAAGTGGTCCTCGTCTGATCTACTAGGTACTACCCAGCCTGAGACTCGTTCCCTTGTCCTACCTGGGCTGAACTCCCCCAAACTCCCCTCACCCAGACACTTAGGAAGACGAGGAAGAAAAAAAATAAGAGAAATCAGAAGCTTCTTCAAGTGTCTGGGTCTCGTCTTCGTCTTTACTCCACCGTTCCCTTTCTCCCAACCCAAGGTCCTGACTCGAAAACCAGCTGAGGCGGCGTTACCGAGCTGGGTGTGCAAAAAGCGTCGAGGTGCAGAAGCGGCACCCCTGCTCGCCTGTTTACCTAGGTAATGCTGCCATCCCGGTCGACACCGATCCAACCCCTCACCATCCCATGTTCTTTGCCTAGGTACCTAATTACAGTAGGTAGGCACCTACGTAATACTGTACACGCCCAAGGACTTGACAATTTAGGGACGCGTTGGCCGATCGTGTGATGCGTTACTCTTCCCGGTGTACAACTTGGGACATGCCCAAGAATCTCCCCAATTATAGAATTAAAGTATCAAAGCCGTTGACGATACTCTCTTTCAACAACCGTGAACCACAATCACAATGTATTTGTATATGTAGCCATTGGCAACACAACGCCTGCTCGTTCCTGTCATGAGAGATTCGCTCAGAGTGAACGCTCGTCAAAAGTCTCAGGTACCGAGTACGTAGGTGTTACCCCCTGGTCCCCGCCGCCCCTCCCTGCTGTTCTGCCCTCTAAATGGCTACAAAAAAGCTCTTCTCACCCTCCTTCGGCAGCACCCTTGCCCTCCTCATGATCGGGTCCTCGCAGCTGAGCCGGATCCGCTCGGGTGTGGCCGGGCTCTCCAGCCGCAGCAGGCCGTCGCCCGCCCGGTCCTCCCCGACCGTCGCCTCGACCCCGTACTGCCGCCTCGACGCCTTGAGCGCGTCGCGGATCGCAAAGAACACGGCGCTGCCCATGAACAGCGGCGGCTCCCCCACCCCACGCGACCGCTGGATCGTCCGCAGGTCCTTCCACTCCACGTCCTTGAGGAGCGACACGTTGAACTCCTGCGGTATGTCCCGGAACCCCGGAATCTTGTACGCCCCGGGCCCCCGCGTGAAGAGGTTGCCCGCCATCGGCCCGTTGCGGAGCCAGAGCGACTCCTCCATCGTGAACAGCCCGAGACCCTGCACGAACGCCCCCTGGATCTGTCCGTAGTCCAGCCCCGGGTTGATGGACTGCCCGACGTCCATCTTGATGTCCGCCCGGATGCACGTCCACGTTCCCGTCAGCGTGTCCAACTCCACCTCGGCCGCCGTGACGCCCTGCGTAAAGTAGAAGAACATCTTGCCCCGGTTCTCGGCCCACGAGTACCCAATCTCGGGCGTCTTGTAGAATCCCTGCGCCGACAGGTTCACGCGGTCAAAGTAGGCCGCGTGTGCCAGCTCCTTCATCGTCGCCTCCGGCCCGAGCTTCTCTCGGTACGGCGCCAGACGCTCGTTCAGCTGCGCGCACGCATTGTAGATGGCGTAGCCGTTGAGGTCCGATGACGCCGACGCCGCCGTCGCCGACGCGTTGGCCACCGTGTTGGTCGCCGTCTCCGAGATGAAGACGTTGTCCAGCGGCACCTGGAGGGCTTGCGCGGCGATCTGCGTCATCTTGGTGTGTAGGCCTTGGCCCATCTCCGTGCCGCCGTGGGCCACGAGGACGGATCCGTCGTGGTAGATGTGCACGAGCGCGCCCGCTTGGTTGAGGAAGAGAGCCGTGTACGAGATGCCAAACTTTGTCGGGATGATGGCGAGGCCGCGCTTGCGCCACTTGTTGCCGTCGTTGAAGCGCTTGACGAGCTCCCTTCGCAGCTCGTACTTGGCCTCCTTCTGGACCTGCTCGTACATCAACGGCACGTGCCAGTCGGTAAGGGGCTGGTTGAAGTGTGTCGGCTCCAGCGGCTTGTAGAAGTTGATCTCGCGGAGCTTCTCGACCGGCATGCCCAGCCGGTCTGCGATCTCCTCCATGTACGTCTCGGCGATGAACATGCCTTGAGGGCCGCCGAAGCCTCGGAACGCCGTGTTGGACATGGTGTTGGTCTTGCACAGGCGTCCGCGGATGAAGACGTTCGGGATCTTGTAGCAACCGTCCGAGTGCGTCATCGCTCGCTCGCAGACTGCAGCGCTCAGGTCGAAGGTCCAGCCGGCGTTGTTGAAGACGTCGAGATCCAGCGCTTGGATCTTGCCATCCTTGTTCACGCCGACCTTCCATCGGCCCAAGAACGGATGACGCTGGCCAGAGGTAACCATGTCCTCTTCTCTAGTCAACATGTAGCGGCACGGGCGCTTCGTTTTCTTGGCCGCGAGGGCGAGCGGAGCGGTGAGCTGGATCGACCTCGTCTCCTTGCCACCAAACCCACCGCCCAGTCTCTTGACGCGGACGACGACCTTGTTGGCCTTGACACCGGTCATGCGAGCAACATATACCTGCCTGCGGGAGCGTTAGTGTACAAGACTTTGCACGTCGGGAGAATTCGGCCTACGTCTCGTTGGCATTCTGGGTGCTGGCAAACACCTCCATCTCCCCGTCTTCGGGCTTCGGAACAACCAGCGAAGCATTGGTCTCGAGATAAAAGTGCTCTTGGCCACCCATCCGCGCCGTGCCGGTGAATACGTAATCACACTTTTTGAATGCCTCCTCGGTGTCTCCGTTTTTGAGCTCTCGGTAGTAGTCGTGGAAGCTGTCTTTCTCGATGGCTTCCTCGATTGTAAGGACAGACGGCAGCTCCTCGTAATCGATCTTGACCGCACGGGCAGCCTCGGCGGCCTTGGATGCTGAAGTGGCAAGTATCATCGCGATCGGCTGACCCGCGGTGAAGACTTCGCCTTCGGCGAAGAAGGCCTCGTCGAAATGAGGTGCGCCCCAGCGGTTCTGCTCGGGCGTGTCGACGTCGTCCTTGTCGATATAGTCGACGACGCCCGGCATGTCGAGGGCCGGGGAGTAGTCGATGGACTTGATCTTCGCGTGGGCCCTGGTAGACAGCACAAAGCAGCCGTGCAACTCGTTCTTCATCGAGGGAATGTCGTCAACATATTGCGCTTCACCGGTAACCTGCTTCAGAGCGGCAACGTGGCTCTTGGACTTGCCAACAGTTTCCTGTTCGTAGGCAGCGGCGGCACCGTCATCTTCGGTTCCACCAGAGATGCCTCGCTCGATCTCGTCGATGGCTTCGATATCAACATGCTGGCTCTGACCGCCGAGGTTAGTGATGACGTCGTGGTAGAAGCGATAGAAGAAGCTGAATGCCAGGGCCTTTCGGTACGAGGCCATGCCTCCCGGAACGCTGAACTCCAAATCAAAGTCGGTTCCGAGGGCGTTCATAGCTCCCTCGAGCGTTTCCAGCTCGGCGATCCGCTTGCCCACCAAGTACTCCATGGCGTTCTTTGCGGCGACGGTCATGGCGGCCATACCACCGTATATCAGATTGCACTCTGTGACAAGTCCATCGTCGTCGACCTTGATACGGAGAGCGGCCGTCACAATGGCAATGTCGTCATCTTTCCTCTTGGCCTGCTTGTAGGCTCTGAAGAACTCGTTCTTGGCGGCCGTCACGGGGATCCTGATGGAAGCGATGATGGCGTCTTGCGGGAGTGCCGTCCTTCGGTAGCCGGTGAAGAACTGCGACATTGGGATTTCCGTCTCTTGGCTCTGGGACTTGGCCACCAAAACGGCGTTGGCAGCCCAGAGAACAGGATTCAAGTCCGAGATTGGCGACGCCGTGACGAGGTTGCCCGCGGGTGTGCCAACGTTGCGGATCTGCCTTCCAGCGAAATACTTCAACTGCTTGTGAATGCCCTCAAAGACCTGACCCCGGGCATCGCCATAATGCCGTGTAGCCTCTTTGCTGATGTGTTCCAGATCAGTGAGCACGACGTTTCCGCCGATTTCCAGGTGGTCGTCCTTGAACTCGTACTGGCGCAGCTCTGCAATGTCTCCCACGAAGACAGATACAGGGTATTGTTGTGCCTTGAACTTGATTTCGATCTGGGTCTCGGTGCTGCCGCCGATGATCTTTGCCGAGGGGTGTACGCTCTTGATGTCGAGCAACTGATCGAGGGTGACTGGCCTGTACCACTTCTTCCTCTTGTTGCCGAACGCCAGCGGCTTCATTTCGTGCTTCTTCAAGGCCGGCGGGAAGATCAGCTCGGTGTCGGGGTTGTACTCGATGAAGCCGGGCGGCGTGAACCTCTTGATGGGCTGGTCGTCAAGTTTGTCTTTGTCCATGCAGCATCCGCCGGGCTTCTTCTCGCCATTGCCATTCTCCATGCAGCAGCCCGAAACGCCATTCGTCCGCGCCTTGCCGCATCCCCTTTCGACGCTAAAGGTCTGGGCAGCTTCGAGGATGGGCTTGTATCCGGTACACCTGCAGAGATTGCCGTCAAAGGCCTCCTCGATATCTTCTTCGGAAGGCGCCTGATTGTTCCGCAGCAAGGCGTACAAGCTCATGACGATGCCCGGGGTGCAGAAACCGCACTGGCTGCCGTTGGTCTTTGCGACTCGTTCTTGGGCGGGGTGCGGGGCCTTCGTGTTGCCGATGCCCTCGATGGTGATGACATGTTTGCCGTCGACACTGGCCAGCGGGGCCAGGCAGGCGTTGACGCTCGCGTGGTAGATTTGCTTGGTCGTCGGGTTGAACTGGGAGATGACTACGGTACAGGCGCCGCAACCGCCTTCGCCACATCCACTGTGCGGCGTTAGTGCATGCGACGCGGGAATTCGCTCACAGCGATGGGACGGTGGCAGACAAACAGTTTGGTACCGGTGAGGCCAATGCCGCGCAAATACTCCAGCAGGGTGACTTCGGGGTCTACCTCGTCGAGCACGACGCGAGTCCCATTGAGGTAGAATCGGATGGTATCATCAAAGCCGGTAGTCAGCGTGTTCAAGGGCCCGACATCCCGCTCGGGGGAGACTGCGATGGGCGCCATGTTGCCTCGAGCCCCTTTACGCGGTGACTCAAAAAAAAAAAAAAAAGAATGCAAAGGTGTGAGACAACCTGTTGGAGTTCTACAGATTGTAGGACAGGGGAAAAGAAGAAGGGGGGAAAGGGAAGCCAGGTGTGGTGGTGATGGAGACTAGAGAAAACCAACCCCGCAGGTTTAAGGCGGGAACAGACACGAGAGGCGAAAGTCGATAACTGATCAAGGCAAGGGACCGTTCCAGAGGTGAACATGGGGGCGAGGTAGGGGTAGCTGCTGCTGCTGCATGTTAGGTAGTACGGCGTACGGCACCCTTATCGAGTCATCTGCTACCTAGGTATGCTGCAGCATCCAGACGTATGTTTCTATTCGTTGGTGCAGTTTGCGAGGCACGCGTGTGTTTGTGTGTTTCCCCCTCAGACAAGACGAATTTCAGTCTGTTCTCTCTTTGTGTCTCAACTCAAGAAGAGAATCGCGGGTTGCGACGGGCCACGGCTGCTGCACTAGCCAATCGGAAAGCCCCGGTATGAGCTTATCAGCGGGTCCAATCCGCGGCTGTTGATTTGGCGGGGTGCGTTATCGTCATCAGCCCCGCCCCCTCCCTCTAGTACCCCGCTAGGCAGCACAAGAAATAGGACCTGTTCTGTCCCACAGCGCTTTCTGCCGCACTGCAGCGGGCCCATCGACAGTGTCGGCCGGCTCCGCTGCTATCCGTCGGCAGCTCCCACCCTCATTCTCCGTCTGTGATTCTCCGCCAGCCATCATCGAATACCACTGGCCTTTGACGGTCTCCTTGTCGCCAAGCCAGCACTGCTTTAATGCATAAGTACTATACACATCTGGTACAAGCGAAGCCGGGATTTTGCCCGAGATTTGTGGAACGATGGCTATGTAACGCGTGTAACAAGGCGTCGACGGCATCCAACGTTCACCAAGACTCACCCGGCCTCACCTCCGTTCAGGACGACTTGGATCAAAGTGTCTCGATGGCTCTCTTTACCCATAATCATCGTCAATTCTCATTAACATGCAAAGAGTACTCTGCTCATCAACGATCCGACCTTGGCTGTCTAGCAGCCGTAACATGGCTGCCAAAACTCAACATGTCAAGCGTCAGATGAAAGAAGAGCAAGGTTGCCTATTGCAGATGCTGTCGCAAATTACCTTTGTCAACCAACCAAGTGCCGCCCACTCTCGAACTACTCTACTCTAACTGTGTGCAACGTAATATGCCATACCAGTTCCGGAACGTCCAACACGCTCCGTCATTGTCTACCGGATATAACCCCCGTCTTCACCTAGGATTTCGGCAGAATCCCATTATTGGGTTGCGCCGGAATCGTGTCAGCCGATAATTAATGTTTTAAATTATGGCGCGCCAATGACGATGTAGCCGATGTGACAGCGCTTGTCTTGTCCGGAACCTTGTTCCAGAACCCTGACTTGACGCTCTCCGTTTCACCTCGTTGGTCGTTGCTGCCAATTGCCTTTTATCCTGCTTCTCTCCCCTAAATCTGATCAAAGCATCGAGTCGCCTCTGATATACCAGATGATCATGCAATTCTTCAACGTCATTAATGGACAGCGCCGCCGCAGCGACAGCCATCACCAGTGTATCGATCCCCGCACAGAGGAGCCTCTCTGGGATGCGCCCGTTGCCACGGTGGATGACCTCGAGGATGCCATCACGGCAGCCCAAAAGGCTCTCCAGACTTGGTCCAAGACCACGGTAAAGGAGCGAGCCGGGTATCTGAGCAAGATTGCCGATGCCTATAACGCGCACAAGGAAGAGCTGATGGAGATCATCATGAAAGAAACCGGGAAATCAGTGACTCGGGCCTCCCTCTGTGACCAGAAACAAAGCATGACGCTGACTGTCCCCTTAGAGTCTCATGGCCGAGATTGAAATCGGAAACACCTGCCAACAGACCATGTACTACAGTACGTCCGCTACCCAGCCCCCCTCGGAAACAACCAGCACGCTCATACCTCATAGCCAAGGTCCATCTCGAAGACGAGGTCACTTTCGAGGACGAGAAGCTCAAAATCGTGGCCACGCATCAGCCGTTGGGTGTCGTCGGTGCCATATGCCCGTGGAACTTCCCTGTGATATTGTCAAACATCAAAGTGGTATCCTCACTCATCACAGGCAACTGCGTCATCGTCAAGCCCTCGCCGTTCGCGCCCTACTCTGTCATGAAGTCCATCGAGCTGCTCATCGACGTCTTGCCTCCCGGCGTCGTCCAGGTGATCAACGGCGGCACCGACCTCGGCGTCGCCATGACGCTGCACCCGGCCGTCGCCAAGATTAGCTTCACCGGAACCATTGCCACCGGCAAGAGCATCATGGCCAATTGCGCAAAGACACTCAAACGAGTCACCCTGGAGCTGGCCGGCAACGACGCAGCCATCGTGACCGACGACATTGACGTCGCCAAGGTGGCGGGGCAGGTTGCCACCGGATGCTTTTTCAACGCCGGCCAGATGTGCGTAGCTACGAAGCGTGTCTACGTTCACGAATCCGTGTACGACGAATTCCTCGAAAAGTTCGCCAGTGAGGTGAAGAAGTCCTTCTCCGTCAACAACGACGCCAAGTCGCCCAACCTGTTCGGTCCCGTCTCGAACAAGATGCAGTACAACGCTGTCCAGGACATTGTCCGGCATTACAGCAAACATGGTTTCAACATCATCTCTGCCGACCTTCCCTCGGACACCAAGGGCTTTTGGATCCCGCCGACAATTGTCACAAAGCCGCCAGAGGACTCCATTCTTGTCCGAGAGGAGCAGTTCGGTTTGTCACACCCCAAACCCGGATTCGAAATTTGACACAACAAGGCGGCTTGTAATTGTTGGGATCTGTAAACTGACCATGCTCTCAAGGACCAATCGTGCCGGTACTCGCTTGGGCAGACGAAGAAGACGTGCTCCGGCGCGCCAACCTCAGCAACGCCGGCCTCGGGGCGTCCGTCTATTGCAGAGACGTGGGCCGAGCCGAGAGCATAGCCAGAAGGCTGGAAGCAGGGACGGTCGCCATCAATGTGCCCGAGTTGCCCCACCCCGGTGGTTTCTTCGCAGGGATGAAGGACAGCGGTCATGGAGGCGAGATGGGTAAGCAGGGCCTATCGTCGTACTGTTACACCCAATGTCTTCAGTTTGCGAAGGAATAAATAAGGTTACCGTGTTGTAAATCTTATGGTCTAGACGGGATTCGCAATACACGTACCATGTCCCGATTTCGCTCCTTGGTCGCCTCATAAAACGGTCAAAAGAAAAAAAACGAAACAAAAAGCAACATCCTTACGCAGCCTTCCCAGCACGCTTCTCCAGCTCGGCAATCTGCGCCGCAACATCACCAAACGTATCCTCCAGCTTTCTGTACTCCAGACCGAGCACCTTCTCCGCCAACGACCCATCCGCGCCGTAAATCCCCTCCGGGAGCGCCGTCTCCGTCGGGTTACCCTTTGGGATCCGGCCCTCCAGCTCCGGGAGCCTCTCCCGCGCCACGTTGGCGATCGTCTGGTTGGACACGCCCCCGGGGGTGACGATGAACCTACGGCCGCCCGCCGCGGGCGTCGTCGCCGCGAGCAGGTGCGCGCGCGCCACGTCCCGCACGTCGACGTACAGGTGGAGGAACGCGGGCGGGACCGGCGACGCCGCCGTCAGCCCCGGCGCGAAGAAGGTCTCGTAGAGGTTGTAGTTGCTCTGGTTCAGGTCCCGCGGGGACCCGAGCGCAGAGGCGTCCAGCACCGGGCCGTACACCATGGGCCGGTTGATGGTCGTCAGGTCGAACGCCGGCTTCTCCCCGACAAACGCCCAGGCCGCCCTCTCGGCCAGGGTCTTGCTCGCCACGTACGGCAGGTGCGGGTTCTCGGACGTCTCGGCGTCGTGCTGTGAGACCTCGAGCCAGTCCTGCTCGCCGTAGATCTTGGGCGGGTCGGACACGGGCGGGCGGGAGATGTCGATGACGGCGGCCATGGAGCTGGTCACGACGACCCTCTTGACGGCGGGCGCGGCGCGGCAGACGCCGTGGAGAACCTCCGTCGTGCCCCGGATGGCGGGGCCCAGGAAGTCGGCGCTGGAGTTGCCCTTGCGAAAATCAAAGGGCGAGGCGGTGTGCAGCACGGTGTCAAAGGGCGGGTCCGAGGCGAGCGCCGCGTCAAAGGCGCCCGGGGTCGTCATGTCCGGCACCATTGCGATGTCGAGCTGGGATGAGGCGAGGTAGGAGGCGAAGGTCTTGCGGATCCCGGAAGCCGAGGACTCGCTGCGGACGACGGCGCGGACCGAGTGCCCTGCCGCGAGGAACTGGACAACAACGTGCTGGGCTATGAAGCCGTTCGCGCCAGTGACGAGGACGCGTTGGGGCATTTTGGCGGGTGCTTTTATCCTTCTTTTCCCTTTGCGTAGTGATCAGGTCGCGCTTCTCAGTAATTCGACTCGCGAGGCCAACGGGCTCGGTTTCGAAGGGACCGCATACTTCGGAAAGGCTTTTATACCTCACCCCGCACAACGCCGCTACCGGAATGTCGTCCGTTCGCTTCCGTTCCGAGCGGAACGATAGCTATGGGGACGCCGCGGCGCAGCGAACAGGCGTAGTGACATGCCTTCCGAGCCCTGGTTCCGTGCTTGTGGGCCGTGGACTTATGGGTTGCATTTATTAAGCTCGAGGGAGAGGGCGCAGTCGCAACTATAAAGTGTGGGGGTGAGAATCATAACCAACCATGTCCTTGTCGATAAAGAGGAGCCGCTACGTTGACTCCCTGGTCGTCTCGAGAGCAATATATGGTGTTGAGCGTTAGGCATGACGCTCAATGCCGATGCTACGCTGAGTTGGCTGTAAAGTTTTGATGGACATCACATCCGTCATTAATCGCGCTGGCTGCGTCAAAGGCCTGATATACTCTCTCATTCGTTAACAAGCGTCGGGTTTGAAGTTGGCGTCGCAGAACTTGTCAGCCCTGCCCACACGCAGATATAGGCAGATGGATAATACGCATGCGCGATTCATGTACACCAACCCTAACCCTACTCCAACTGCCGATACGATGCTTGGTGATCTGTTACTGGAGGCATGGCCAAGCTGCATATGTCTCTCTCAAGGCAGGCGATCTCGAATTTTTGCCCGTCTCATTGTACAATCGCAAGGAGTATATGTATTATGGAAACTTACTTGGTTGGCTGTAGTGCGAGGTGGATGGGCAGACTTTATTTACAATCATTACTGGTACACCCGAGGGTTTCGGGATGTGGAGACAGAGCGCCGGCCTCGATCCCGCCCCCCCGCAGGTAGATAGACGAGGCCGAGAAGACGACAGAAAAGAGAGAAAAGAAACAAGAATAGGCTGGAATGAGTCGAGTGAGTGTTGTGGTTAAGATTACGATGCGTGAAAACGTGCCCTGAACAAAATCAAAAACCAAAAGTTGACCGGCCTGGGGGTCGAACCCAGAATCTCCTGATTGCAGATCTCCAGATATCTGGATTCGTAGTCAGACGCCTTGCCATTGGGCCAACCGGCCAGGTTAAATGTTTCATCGGAAGAAGTTGATGACGCAGCCGAGTAGTAATCCTAACTCCCCTACACCCCACTCGTTCGATTTCGTTTCTCTATTTGTGACTGCGAACAATACAAGAATTAGTGCAGCCTGGCATTGAGCATATGCTAGCCTTCTTTAGAATAGGTCAAAACTTCGCGACGCTGTCTGGACTGCTTTCGGAATCAGACTGTACGGTTCTGGGCCAGGCACATCAACCAGCTTCGTTCGCTGAACACCCTACTCATCCTGCGATATGGTTAGTGTAGCTCACCACAGCCACAAGGGGTGGAAAGGCAGGACTCGGACAGATACGAGATAGGAATAATACTATTCGCAAGTGGAGAAAAGGCAAAGGCGACGGACCGCCAGTCATCGGTCACGACAGTACCAAAAAATGGTAATAAAAGGGCTCGGACCATGTAGCCAGCGATGGCGATGACATGGCTGGGAATCTTGAGGAAGTTCGAAACATCCAGTGGGAGTTCTTGAAGCCAGGAGAACAGTAGCAGGCGCAGCAAGCATCAAGACCCCATATGTCACCCCCGTTTCTGCTTTCCAATGCCATAAGATGGCCAAGATCATCGAGTAGGAGACTAAACGGAACCTTGAGGAACGCGAGGAAGCAAAGCGCCAGAGAGTTTCCGAGCGCACGTATTGCGGAGACACACACCTCTGAAGGACGGAATCCTCGAACTGGAAGGACTCGTTTGCTAGGCTCCAGGAGGCGATCTCGGTGTATCGAGACCAGCAGATCGTGGAGAAGTACCTTCATGACCCATCACAGCACCCCCGGCGGACTTTAGACCGATTAAAGTGTCGCTCATCGTCATGTTTGGCCAGTTGTGAATGTGGGTCCTAGACAGGCAGACCATCATTATTAGCTTCCTGAATAAGTACGGGACGAAAAGGGGCAAAAAGCCACATATCTAGTATTCTGAAGGATCTGCACCCCCCCACCTCTGGGAGCAAAGGCTCTCAACCAACAAACAGCAAGGCATCCACGCGGGTCCCTGATTAAGACTTGGCGAGTGTGGCCTCGAACGTGCCTTGCGAATGGAGGTGCTCCTCAACATCAACCCAGAGGGCAAACCGCAACGAGACACCATCGACAAGCTGGACATTATGATCAACGTCAGAAACAAGCAGACATAACGACGCTATCAACAGTTTCGCAAAGAATCTCGAGGACATCTGCGGCCCAAGCGGCACGTTGCGGGCAGAGACGCCGAGCCCCGACGGGGAGCGGGACTATGTGCCTGCGCTCAAGGCGCATATCAAGCGCAGACGACGATCCCCGGGGCACGAGGAGAAAACCGAAACCCCGGGACGGAAAGGACGAACGAAAAACAACGGGAGAGGGAGAAGGACGAGTTCAAGTGATTTTCGCAAACAGGCCTATGATACATGTATGATCTCGGATGTCCGGGACAGAATTGTCGAGCTGGAGGGACCGCGCAAGAGTGCCGAGAACACTTCTCAAGGTGCAAGGTAACCCCGAAGTCCCGAAAGCAAAAGTGAATTGAGCTGACTTGATTGATTTTCCTTCTTCGTTTAATATAGAGGAAAGATCTCCTGGGCACCAAATAACAACAGGCTAGGGTCTTGCAGGCGTAACAGTCGGTACAGCAAGCGGACGAAAGTGCTCGTCAGGGGCGGTCTGTGATGTCTTCACTATCGTCATCATTATCTTCGTCAGTTCCTCCCATCTATTATGAAACCCAGTTACCATTCATAGCATTCTTGACATTCGGTTCTAACGCGAGGTAGCTCCTCTCATCGTTCATATCGAGCGTCTTTGGTACGAACAACAAAGGTCATTGGTGATTATAACATGTCTTTCTGTGGACAAGTGGTCTACATGTGTAAGTTACCAGCCGCCGTCTCTCATAGCCGACCGATGATGACTAACACTCTGGTCCCAATCTCTGCCAATGCGATCCCTGTATCAGCCATCTTCGCGTTCTGGACGTATCCGCGCACGGTGGTCTGGTCTACACACAAGTATTCCGGGACATGGATTCTTGCCACGTTTGGTATCTATTACGTGTTCCTGAAACTGAAGGATTGGAAGATATTCTTCATGACCAGCGACGATATGTTGAACTGCCTTGAGTAGAATGTCAAAAAAAATTGAAGAGCAAAGTGAAGAACTGCCGTACGAAGAGTGCATGGGGGAGCAGCGAGAACTGTCGGATCAGACAGCCACAAGCGACGCCACATAAGAGAACAGTTCCAAGAGTGTACATAGGCTCGACAGATGGAGGGAGGTAATCATCGGGAACATATCGCTGAAGGAGTGATATAGGCAGACGAGGATTAGGCAATGAAAGGGCTCAAGGTAACGATGTCTCCGTAGAGTGTAGGTGGAGCTGACAGCTGGGTAAATTGAAAGTTGCGCGCGCTCTATCGTTTGATGCGCTAGGCTGTCCTCTCGTCTTGACTAACACCTCGCTGGGCTTCGTACAACCAGCCCATCCTCTGTTGACGTTACGTTGCTTGAATCACGAGACGGGGCCATCGAAGACTCTGCAGGAGTTTGTACGTAGATTAATAAGCCGCCAATTCACTTCATGTTCCAAATCAACCAGTATCGGCACATTTCCCCCGTTCACAACAGTGGGTCGGGTCAGGTAATGGGACTGATAAGCAATACCAGGTTGAAGACGCTTTAAACCTGGATGCCAGATCTCTCCACGAGGGTCATACCGATCTCCTCCGTAGGTCTAATCGGCCGGGTACGGATTCGAGTGGGGATGGAAGAGATCGAGGTACGTGTCCCAGTCCTCAAAGGCCCACTGCGGCTTGTTGAGAGAGTGAAGCAACGGGCATCCCCCCTGGAGACACGCATTGATGTCTACAGAGCTCCAGGCCTCGCTGACTCGACTTGATTCCTCCTAGATTCTCCCGTGGATACATGTAGCTAAGCAACGTGACCCGCAGACCTGCTACTTTCCTTCAGATAGCTTGCGGGCTTCTCATTGTTGGCGAGGCCGCCGAGCACATGGTCCGCGGCCTGACAGATACCGCAGCCATGGTGATGTGTGCCTGGTTTTCTGCTTTTCCTCACAATTTCCTAGGAGACGGGCATCGCATGCCTACAGCCCTCAAGGAAAGTGAGTTCTGCTGAACCCATTTGCCAAAGGGCCTATATCGGGCCTTTCCTTTGCCGAATAGAGTCCAAGTGATACTATTTCATCCCCTAGCCCAACAAATCACGAATATCCACCTTTGTCCTTGCTGGATTTGTCCCGCAATATGGCCATGTCCTTGGAAGTTTGGGCAAACGCTTAGATTCTTCTCAGCAGACTGGCGGCGGATCCTATTTCCACAGTCTTTTTTTGAAATGACAATAGAACGAAGTAGTGCCATCTTGAAGCAGTCCTGTGTTTCTCCCCCCTCGAATGAAAATCTGACATTGTAGCAACGTCACAGTCTTTGTCGGCGTTGACTCTCCAGCCAATCCGTTGGTTGTCCTCTGGACCTGATGCCCCCACTGTTGCTTCCAGAGGCTGACCCACCTTATAGTATCCTCTGCTATTGAACTGGACAGGTATCGTGACTTCAAAGGCGAGTCAGGATGGCACTTTGAGCAGCTCGGCATGTAAAATTATCACGATGGGCCTCGGTTAGACTGTTAAACAGAATAAACGTCGGTGACAATACGATGTATCACCTTCACCTAATCCCCATATCCTACCACTTCATCGAACCGCTTTATCATGGCTTCAGAGCCGGCAACTGCTTGACTTAACCTTGTCAGGAATACACTACTAGTATCACAGATTTTAGCTTGTTCCAGCCGGGGTGGTTAGGGGATGATCCTGGCTCGTGGACTGAAGAACCAAAAGCAATATCACGATTGCTGAATGAATCCATGCTATTGGGTCTTGGCTTGTAGTCTGCTCAAGCATTTCGGAGCAGATCTTCACGTGGCAAGCGCCTAGCCATATCCGCCTCACCTCTTCTGGAAGCAACGCTTGTCATCGCTTGTCAAGGACAAATTACCGTGAAATTAGCGGGCGAAGATTTAGCGATTGACGAACCAAGGATTTCCATGATGACTTGGGGTATTATCAAGGTCTGTGAAGAAATCCTCCGCGGTGGGGTGTGGAGATAAAAAGAAAGCGCCGTTGATAGAATTGTCCTTTCTGTGTCTGTCCTCGCTGTCAATACCGTATGGACATCTAGAGGATGGGCATAGAGGCTTCAACAAGACTAGAGTACCTCGCCCGACCATACCCATTGCAGATGTGTTATTTCGGGCACTGTATTATCGCGAAAAATGGTCCTCCGAGGCAAGGTTGTTTACCAGACCCGATACGAACGAGACTGTAGCAATGGTATCCTTGTTATGATTGTAGTTATGACACGGGCGCCCCTAGCGGGGCATAACGGACGGCAGTCGTACGACAGTGACCGATTACACTAATACTGCATAGTATGTACATTGTATATCCGCGAGAGGATATACAATAGAACTTCTAGACTGCCTTGTCTAGAGCCAGCCACACTTAAGTGGGCAAGTCAGCGCGCGTCGCGTGCCGTGACAGTTAGACGTACTTTTCCGAGTTAGAATTTACAAATTAGCATCCGTATCTATGTAATTGAAACGTTCTCGACCGCCATAGGCAGCCTAGACCAGTTCACCCGATATAGTGATATTACAGTACGTTCAACCCTTTGAAAGCACCTCTGACCTGTGCCGTATCTCAATGATTCAATGAAACCCAGTAAGTCAGAGCAACTGCCGACTTAGACCTCACTTCAACCATGGCGCGAATTACCCCGTGGCGGCCGAACGTCGGCGACGGCGACCCGCTGGTGAAGTCGGCCAGCCGAAGTGAAAGTCAGCAACGGCAGAAGCTCTGATAGTCACGATAACAGGCCATAGGCCCATTAGCATCCCGTATATTGAAGCAAGATTGAAATTTTTTAGAAGACTCAGTGACTTTCTCAGGGAGTTAGCGGAGAGTTTCGAAGGGACCCTTGTGGGTACTTATAGGGGTCTGACCTATAAAAACTAAGAGTTCACCTTATCCCCCCTAGACCCGGTTTACTATGTAGTATCCAACTAAATAGGCTTAATGCTATAGATATGGCGAGATGTAAGTCGAGATTTGATGGGGGTTAAGATGGGGTGCTAACCGGCATGCGATGCTGTGCACCCACACGCATGAGTCATGTCACGGGCTATTGGATCCATTGCGCGAAGAAAGTTGCGTTGGTAGTTTTGATTATCGTGTGCTATATATCTTTGATCGGCAAGTAGCCCCGGCTGTTTCCATCACAACCGTCCGCTCCTCCGATGATACGCTGTGCTCAGTTGCCAGGGAACCACCTGCTCAGGATAGAGGTGACATTTGCCGGCCGGCTGAGGTGGGCGCAGTGGCCGCTGGGCTCGCTCTCGGTCTTGGAGCCCGCAGGCAGGGCCGCAGACATAGCCTGCTGGTAGCTGAGGGGCAGAGCATTGTCCAGAAGGCCGTAGATGTAGGCGCAGTCGATGCCGTGCTTCCACGGCTCGTAGCTGGACGGGGTGGTGAAGGCGGACAGGGAGGTCCAGGTCATCTCCTTGGACCACTTCTGCTGCTCCGAGGGCGGCAAGTCATTGAAAGCAACCTCGGGAAGCATGCTGGTGTTGCCAACGACGCGATCGCCCTATAGATGGGTCAGTAAGCAAGTTCTGCATTCCACCGGGCAGTTGGCCGGAGCAAGGGTCCGATCGCACGTACCTCGAGGATCATCCATGGGAGAGGCTTGCCGCCAAGGAGGTCCAGCAGGCTTGAGCCCTTGGGGAGCATGAAGGCGCTGGCGAAGACCATGCTCACCACGCCACCGGCGGCGCCGGAAGCTGAGCGGGAAGCAACGTCGTAGCCCTCAACAGCGTTGCTGGCAACCACTCCGCCGTAAGAGTTGGAGTAAATGACAACCTCCTTGCCTTTGGAGACGAGCTTGTCAAGCTCTGTGCGCACAGCGGCAACGTCGTCAGATAGATTGGGCAGCGGGGTGGTGGTGCCTCCGACGGTGGGCAATGACACGACGGATGCGCTGAAGTCGGCACTGGCCAGCTCGGTTGTGAGAGGCTGGAAGGCCACTGGCAGCTGCCAAGCGCCGGGAACGATGAGGACGGACGGCTTCATTGCGGAAACGTAAACGAATGACTGTGCAAGAGGCTTGAGTTGAAAAGAAAGAATGGCCTGCTTGGCTGCAGAGAGGCATGAGAGGCAAGTGACGGCTCTAAAGTACTATTTTCTCATGCTATCAAAACATGAGCACCCCTCCCCCAACGGTCTCCGCTAGAGATGATACGGAGTCATGGACTCCTCCGAGAAGATTGCCTACGTAGTATGGATTGGATTGTGCAAACTATGAAATGCGAGGCAGCGGAAAAGACCCCAAACCCAATCTCGGATATTGCCACGAGGCCTCGATTCGATAGTGACAATTGCCCCGAAGTTATCCACAAGCAATTCAACGTTGACGGTGGGCTGATCCGTTGTCGGCGTTCCTACATCCTTGCTTGGAGTTGGGTTGGCCAGGACGCCCAGGTACCGAAAAGGGGGTTTGAATGGGATAATGGCGCAAGCGCAGGCCCAAGTCGATCTACTGAAGAGAAAGCGCAAGGTCTGGACTGCACATCGTAAATCGCCTCTGATTATGAGCTGAGGTACGTAGTCCAGGCGGTCCCTCTTAAGGTCGCACAGGTACACAATAATTTTATTGGTATGTGGAGCATCACATTGTTTACTGAGGTTTCTGATTATCAGCGTGTTTTATCGCCTTGCCCTCCCCCCTCCTCCTCCTCCTCCCCCCCGGTCTGCGCGGCCGCCGCTCTATTATCACCTAGTATATGCTTGGCCGAGCTCAAGCATCTCCTCCTTCGTGGTTTGAAGACCCTGGCAATCTGTCAATCATGACGCGCAGGCAAGAATCGCAACACGTCCACTATCCGTATACTCAGTACCTCCTAGTAGTGTACATCAGAATGCAGGGTTACTGACTCAACAGGGTCCTCAACCGCGGTCCGCGTCTTGGAGGGCCACAATTGCCGCAGATTCGAACGGAGTGTCTGTGTCATCCCAGTATCAGCATGGGTCTTCCTGGTGATCAAGGGGAAACGGCGTGCTTAAGCCGCTCAGCGCGGGTACTAGTTGACTGGCAGGCAGACTGGGAGGAACCCCTCGGCAATGGGCACTGGTCAACGGCTCTTGGATCAACATAGCACACGTGTGTAAGTTGACAGGGTCTAGAGGAAACCATGCGCCGCTCTGTTTATCCCCGGCTCGGATACGGATAACTTCCCTCAGACTGAATCCGCCCCCACCCGCGGCGGGTTGAGCTTGAGAACAGGACAGGACGTGTGGGTGTGGGTGAGGCTAATTCAATGTGCTTCCGCTCTCTCGTTGCTGTCTATGTATCCCCTCCTAGAATCCCCAAGACTGTCCGGTCCACCCTCTTGGGACAGAGTAAGTGGCAGAGTGGATGCATGCTCGGGTCATGGCCGACTTCCGCTCCCCCATAATGCGTACTTTGTACGTAGTCGTGCCTTTTCCAGGATATCTCGACTCAGTCGTCCAGGCCCTGTCGTCCTCAAGTGGGCCCACCCGCAGGCAAGGTCGTAATCGCTACGGTCGTTGGACATGACATGTCAATATTCGGTGAATCGCAGACAAAAAAGAACGGTACCGTTATGGGAACGATGCCAGCATATTTATTACCTGCTACCCTGGATGGGTCTGGTCAATGATAGCTTGTGTGCTTAGCAACTGGGTCCGCACACGCATCAGTCTCACCCCAATGCATAGCGTTCTTTGTGAAAGGACTTGGGGCGGACTAGGTAGAGTTATTCGCAATAAAAGGATGCTTCGTCCCACCGTGCTATCCCCGTCGAGATGTCTGCGTATAAGCCGCCCCCCCGAAACCTAGAAGGCATTGAGGACCCGACTCGTTCTCCGACCCCGTTCCGCAAGAAAGAGCCCGTGTGGCCGTTTAGCCGTCCACCATGGCAGCCACTATGGCGTACTATCCGTACGACGATATGTCGCTCGACGAAGCCGAGCGGGTGTATCTGAAGAGACTGGCCGATCTGGGCGCGGGTCAGAGTCTCGACGAGGATCTACGCTCATATGTTCGGGCCATCACCATTGCCTTTACCGTCCTCGCCTCCATCGTGGTAGGCTTGCGGTTTGTCGCGCGTCATCTCCAGGGTGCCAAGTACCTGATTGACGACTATACGATGTTGGCCTCCCTGGTACTCCTGTTCGGGAGCATGATTTTCAACTTGATTTGTGGGTGAAATCCACCATCAACGCACCGAGTCTAGCTAACAGTGCACGCTCAGTGGTGGATGCCGGCATTGGATTACATTCAGGTCGTCTTACGCTCGAGCAGATGCAGTTCCTCGACAGAAACATGATGGGCGCTGAAATAATGTACGTCAACGGCGTCAACATGTACAAGGTCGCGCTGCTGCTTCTCTACCTACGCATCTTCCCGATGCCCGAAGTTCGAAAAGGGGCCATCATCTGCGGCAGCTTGACATCTTTTTGGACACTGGCCTGCGTCATCGCCGCCTCCATTCAATGCATGCCGATCAACAAGCTATGGGAGCCCTGGAAGCCTGGTTATTGCATCAACCTCTTTCTGACACAGTTGTGTATCGCCATTCCGAGCATCATCGTCGATATCGCAATCCTCTACCTCCCGATTCCTCATGTCTTGAAACTTCAGATGAACCGAGCCCAGCGAGTCTTGGTTCTCTTTACTTTCTTGCTTGGTAGTTATGTGGTCTTCTGCAGCATCTACCGCTTCTATATCTTTCTGCAGTATACGAGAGATGATATACCATGTAAGCTGCCACCTCAGGGATGGGCCACCGAAGAGCTATACTGACGTACCTCGAGATTCGCTGGCAAAAGGCCTGGCGTGGAACGTCATTGAGATAAGCAGTGGAATAGTGTCGGCGTGTCTACCGACAATGGTCAGTCAAAATCAAGAAGAGGTTGCCCCGGATGCAGAATTAACATGTATACATAGGGTCCCATTATTCGACTCGTGTGGAAAGGATTGCTTGACACTGCTCAGCGCAGCGGCCTGGAAAAGTACGCCCAGGGCTTTTCCGGGAACAAGTCTACGAACAAGTCCGCGAACAAGAAATCGGCATCGGGGTCGGCAAACATGACTATCGGCGGCGGCCAACGGCCCAGGGCCGCTTTCAATGGCCGCGAGGGCTCCAAGGACTGGTCAAAGATTGCGGAGTCTAGCAACAAACCCAATTACCGCGAAGAGGCCAAGTACGGTATCGGACTGAGGACGATGGGCGCAGGCGACGACGATCGCAGCTCACGCAGCTCGAACGAAGTCTCCCCTTCAAACAGCGTCAGTGTGACGATCAAAAGCCCCGGCGCCGCCAACTTCCCAGAAGGCGAACAGAATATGTCGGCAAGGGAACATTACCACGGAAAAAGGCTCACGAGGCAGTTCAGCAGGTCTGATTACTCTCACCCGACCAACATGATCTGGCAGCATCGTGAGATTGAAATAACTACGGAGCCGGTGGAGCCGGAATCAATGCTTCCTGCAACCAGCAGTAGGAGGAGGTCGGTGATACAATGACGCGAGCATGCCAGGAATACCAATTTGTTTTTCTCCATGTATTATTATGAAATAGTGGTTAGCAATGATGCATACCCCAAATGAACCAGATATTTTGCCATTCCTTGCGCGTTCTCACCACCTCCATGCTGAACAACATAGAACCAAACCGATGCTCAAGAGCTACAGACATGGACGTTGAATAGTAACGTCGTAGCCCACGCAGGGTCTTGGCTTATTTGAGATGTGTGGGCGCGCCGGCCCGCGACGCAGCCAGAGTCTATCACGCATGAAGACAGCACTGTCGATCCAATCCGCCAACTTGAGAACCTTTTGCGAACTCTTTTTCCTTTTCTTCTCGTTCCTTTTTCTCCTTTGCTTTTTTCTTCCCCCCCCCTCTCCCCCTTGTTCCGAGCCCACATTTTCCGTGAACAACCGACATTGCTATAGAGAGTCTAAAGTAAATAATGGCATGGGAGCACAACATAGTCAGCCTCGCCAAGAGGCAACATGTCCGTGGCAAGTAGCATTCCTGGCCCGTAGGAAAATAGGGGGGATATACCACTAGGTAGAGAGTCGGAAAGCCACTGATCACTTTTTCTTTAGCAAGTTCTTATCGGTACGGTTGCTTGAACCCCGGTTCGATCCGGTGGGAGTTACTTAACCATAGTACGAACAAGGCCCCCTTGTCTAGTCAAGTTTCCGCTCATGCACACGCAGCCTGTGCACACGTGGGGGACTTCAAGTACGGGAGTGGCGTGTGGACACGAACTCTTCGTACTCGCAATCTGCCACATTAGCAGTTGAGTGCCCCGGTAGTACATTTCTTGAGCATTCCGATACCTCAGGTCCTGTCGTCATCCGCAACGCCCAAGTTCCGCGGGAGTAATCTTTGACTGATAACGAAAAAGTGAGATATGACGCTTGTTTTACATCACTATTGTTCTAGACATGAGGTATTCGAGTCCAACTCACCTTCAGGCAACACAGCTCGTTGACAGTAAACACAGCTCACAACACATGCGGTCAAACCACTGGAAGATTCGAGGAATCAGGAACACAAAAGTATTTATCACTTGAAGTATTAAACGTTTGAATCATGCTGGCGCTTTTTGTAAAACTATTCTCGTAATTCTATGCCACAATTCTATGGCGTAGCTCATCTAGCCGAGGCTCATAACGGACTGCTTTCAACAACCGCTCACGTCTTTAGATAATAGCTTAATGGGACGAGTAATGCAAAGGTTGGTGTATGAGGCAAATGGCGACCGTAGCTAGTGCATGCTGGGGAAAATCTACTGGTCTTGTTCAGCCCCCTCACGCTGTCTGGCCATATTCAAATCTCTCTCCGAGGGAAGTTGTCTGACTGCAAAGATCAAGCCCACTGCAAGTGCAATCATGAGAACCCAGATTGCCTCGCCCCCAAGGTACTGAGTACGCGCTCCAATAGCAAACAGACTCGTGTACAGGGCTGGCGAGAAGGCTCTGATGACACTGACGCCCGTCAACGCCAGAGCGTTGAGCGCTCCAAGAACCTGGGGGCTGGGCGACACGTCGTTGAGTGCCAGTTGAACAGCAGTGAAGGCCATGCTCACCCCGCTACCAACGGCAAGACTGATGGGCGCAAATATCCAGAAGCAAGTGATAATGCCGGGGTTGTCGACGCCGGCTCTGAGGGCGAGGTGACCGAGCGGCAAAGTGAGGAAGAACCAGGGATAGGCGTAAGAGCAGGCACGCAAAACGCCATTTGTCCCGATTCGATGCTGCAGGGGCGGAAAGATGACCAAGAGCCAGAAGGCCTGGGCAATGCCGTTGACCGCCATCATGAGTGAGATTTGCAAAGGGGTGAACCCATAACCACCAAGCCTCACGGGCGTGAACCAGAAGACGGGGATTATGGCCGTGTATGCGAATGCGAGGAGCATGAGGTAACCGTATATGAACAGGACAATCCCGACGCCGTTGGACTTGACGAGTTTGATGATGGAGCGCTTGTCCTGTTTGGACGCCGCTGACCCGTCGTCACCTTCGCGGGGAGGCTCTTTCTTGAGCGTTTCCTCGACGAAGAAGAAGGACGTCACAGCGGCCGTCAAGCCGAGAAACCCGACCACGAAACTCGGCAGTGCGTAAGGGTATTCGAGGAAGAACCGGCTCTTGAAAATTCCCGGGTACTGGTGCACGGGGTCGGCGAGAGCGCCGCCCAGGAGCGGCCCGATGAAGATGCCAAGGTTGCCGCTGAAGGCGAACCAGCTGAAAGCTCTGGCCTGGGTTTTCGGGGTGCTGTGCTCGGCAATCATGGTGCGCATCGTGACAATGGTGCCGCCAAAGACGCCGGCAAGACACCTGAACAGGATCATCTGCCAGATGGTCTTGGCCATGCCAAAGATGGAGGTGGCGAGCGTGACGCCGACGAGCGAGAAGACGAGGACAGGCTTGCGGCCGACCCGGTCCGACATGACGCCCCAGAAGATCATGACGACGGCCTGCGTCAAGGAGAAGAGCGACTCGATGAGGCCGCTGTAGAAGCCGACGTCCGTGTCGGCGAGGTTGCCGTTCTGCTGGGCCATCTGGTTGATGTACGGGAAGATGGAGAAGAAGGCCATGGGCTCGACCAGCCGGGCATAGCACAGCAGGAAGATCTGCCATCCTGGCAGTGGCTTGTCCTCCGAGTCGGCATCGCGCCGGTCAGGTTCGGGGAGCTTCGTCGCCTCGGCCACATCGGGGTCGGCGGTCGGGGCGATGTCGTTGGCGATCAACAACGGCGTCGCCTCGGTCGCGTCGCCGTCACGAGACGCGATCGCTCTCCGATCGCCGGGGTTTCTCTGTTCGGGCGGCATCTTGGTAACGGTGTGTCGGAGAAGCTGGTCCAATTGTCATTAACGTCAATCTCTCCAAGCCATCACCTGCCGCTTTGGCCGTTCAAAGTTTATTCAAAGACGATGGAGGAACAGGCATCGAGAGAGTGACGAAGCGGCTCCGCCGGGTAATGAAATAAATGACAAATTTGTTGGCGCGCCACGGACCTCCACACCTCGGCCTGAAGCGGGAGCTCGCGCCGGACGGGTTATGTCAGACTTTAGAGCCTTCCTCTTACGGTTAGAGCGTCTAATACAGCCGACTCATTATTTACAACTCATCTTGACATTTCGATTTGGAAGGATTCTTGAGCCTTTGGACAAACTGTATAGACCGAGAATTGCGAAGAACGTCTTGAAGTAGTAGTGAGCCCAAATATATCCACCTTCGCGATAGTCGATCTGCTGCAGAAAGAGTAACAAGTTTAATTGACAAGTGGAGAAATTATTCTCGGGACGCTACTTTCTTACTAAAAAACTTAAGTTTATAACCAAAATGAAACGTACTGCACAGAAGGGCAAATCCTATAACAAGTATACAACCACTTTGATGGTTATAGCAGTTTTCCGCATCGTCTTAATCTCTTGGCTTCCTATGTGGCGTACACATGGACCAATGATACAGAATACAAACAGATAAAGCGGTAATTGCGATCTTACTGCTGGCGGATATTTATTTCTATGTTGGCAGTGCCGCAGTCTTGGGGCCTTGCCGCAGTATTCTTGACGAGGGACCTAAGCCAACCCGGCAATGACAGGCTCCCCAACCAGCATTGATGTCTGGTTCAACAGAGGTACATGTGCTCTGGCGACGGTCTTTGGAGTGTGGATTGACGTGCATGTGTTCGTTTTACAGCCATCAGGGGATAATTGTTCGAAAATTGCTATTCCTACCACACACCAGAGAGCCATAAATCAAAGTAGGAATGAGGACCGTATGTCATTAGAATAGCGGGTGGGAAAATTCCAGACTCGCAAAAATCGATATCAAAAACAGAACCGTTGCACAAAGCATCAGTTTGTTACCTGTGTGGATGGTTACATTGCATTCTTCTGATGCCAATCTCGCGTGGTGAACATACCTACTGTACCCGAAGCCCCGGTTAAGCCATGCCGCATGCAGCATTCATCACGTAATGCGCATGGTCGGTTCGAGGTAGAGATAAGGGCTACGTGGGTGAGTCACGTGTATTCAGCCGACTTTTGATGCAATGCTTGTTAGTCCAGCATCCTGAAGATTCTCCAAAATTGATATATACATGAGAACTAAGCCCGGTCTCTGCACCTTATATATACATGTCTGATGGTAGTGGGCATCACCCAAAAAGCCAAAGGCGACAGACATACTTGCCAAGTATCGCTTATAATATAATCCGTTCAACGACAGTGTCTAACCGGTTGAATGGTCTTTAACCGCTCAGCCAGTTGGGTGCTGACTACGAAAGTGCTGCTAAAGAGTCGTTTCGCGCCAATTCCCGACGCCGGCTTGCAGTCCCACATGACACGACTAATAACCCAATTCAGTCATTGGAGAACCATTAGCTCTTCTCACCAGCATAAATAAAGCCCCGTCATACCCAACCACACACACCACCACAACCCCACCAGAAAGGGTTTGCAGCGGCACCCGATTGTTCCGACACGTCTTTCTTAGTCTTCCCCCTCCATTTCTGCATTCGCTTGCCGAGACGTTGCTCATTCGCCCAGCTTGGACCACCACCCATACACGATACATCATCAAAGATGGCTACCGATCGCCAAGAGGCAGCCAACGCCAAGCATGTAACGCTTCGCGGCAGCGAAGAGGGGCAGGAGTCGACGACCAAGGATGCGCGTCTCCTGGTGAGTGGTAGCAACGCCGACGCGATGATATCACTACAGCGTTTGACTGACCGCTCATGGCTGGCGTAGGAAACCCTAGGTTACAAACCGGTAAGCGGACAACGTCGGGCATAATAGGAGATGCAGCCAACAAACCAACTCACTTCGCTAGGTCTTGCACAGAACGTTCAACGTTTTCCACAACTTCGCGACAACGTTTGGTAGGCTGCTTCGCTGCGGGCTTCCTTCACTGATTGAACCACGAGTTGACTTTGTTTAGCTGCACTCTACTTCATCGGCGGTGTCCGCGTCACCTTCTCCATAGGCATAGCTGCGGGTGGCAATCTTGCATACTGGTATCTTCAGAACCCCCCTCCCCCACCGTCACCACCCCCGACAAGAGGTCTCTTGCTGATGGCCTTAATATAGGACGAGTTTCCTCGTGACTTGCGTCTTCACCTTCATCACTGCTGCTGTGATTGCAGAGATCTGCTCGTCGCTCCCCCTCGCGGGATCCATCTACTTGTGGGCAGCTGAAGCCGGGGGGCCTCGTTATGGCAGGTTTTTTGGCTTCATCGTTGCGTGGTGGAGCACTACTGCCTGGACAACATTCTGTGCGAGTATGTCATGGGACCCTCCCGACTTATTCGTTCGTAATATTCCAGACTTGCTGATCATTAACAATGTCCCAGGCAACACCCAATCCGCCGTCAACTACATGCTTTCCGTAAACCACCTCACTGCCTGAGCTGCGTGTCTCCCGTCTCTAACAATCTTGTCAGGAAATCGTAGTCTTCAAACTTGACTTCCCGTCAGATACCTCAAGTGTCAAGTTCCGGGCCGTCCAATGGATAGTCACGGAAGTGATGCTGGCTCTGGCTGCCATCTGGAACCTCTTACCCCGTGAGTCGAGTGTTGCACAGCACGCTCATCGACGCTAATTTCGGTTGTAGCACGTTACTTCAAGTGGATATTCTACCTGTCTACATCGTTCGTCTTGCTTGATTTCGTTCTGAATATGATCTGGCTGCCGGTCGCAACTAGCAAGAGCGTCTATGGCTTCCGGTCCGCCCACGACGCCTTTCTGACTACCTACAACGGCACAGGCGCACCCGCGGCCTGGAACTGGTGCCTCTCGTATCTTGCGACGGCTGGCGTTCTCATCGGCTTTGACGCTTCGGGCCACGTCGCCGAGGAGACCAAGAACGCCAGCGTTGCTGCTGCTCAGGGTATCTTCTGGAGCACAGTCACTAGCGGCATCGGCGGGTTTATTGTTGTCATATTGTTTTTATTCTGCGTTGTAAGTCGGGCGCTCGAAGCAGGCGGGCTCTGCGGCATTGGCACTAACGAGTACACTGCTTTAAGCCTGACGCAGACACATTATTCTCCTTTGGTGGCGCTCAGCCGTTCGTCCCATTGTACGCAGCCATCCTCGGAGAAAGGGCACACATCTTCATGAACATCATCTGCGTCGTTGCGCTCTGGTTTGTGAGTAGTTCCTTTCGCCCGTGCTTTGAGACTGACACGGGAATGCTGACAACGAAACTTAGAATACCGCCATTGCCGTCCTAGCCGCATCGCGTCTTGTCTTCGCAGTGGCGCGTGACGGCGTTTTGCCGTGGTCACCTTGGGTTTCCAGGGTCGTCGACGGCCAGCCGCGCAACGCTGTTTTGGTTGTTTGGGGAGTGGCTTCCGTCATCACCTGCACCATTCTTCCGTCGTCAGTGGCCTTTACCTCTCTCGTGTCAGCTGCGGGAGTTCCTTCGGCCGCCGCCTACGGTCTCATCTGCATTTGTCGTCTCCTCTTGACACCCGATCACTTCCCGAAACCTGCGTGGAGCCTGGGTCGTTTGAGCAAACCCTTTCAGGCTATCGCTGTGCTGTGGAACGGATGGGTTGTCGCTGTGCTGTTTTCACCCTATGCCTTCCCTGTTGAGGCGGCAACGCTCAACTATGCCCCAGTGATCATGGGGATAGTGACTATATTTGCCGTTCTTTCCTGGTGGTTCATCCCAGCTGAACAATGGCTTCCATCCCAGCGTATTCAAGAAACATTGCTTGCTGGCGAAAGAGATGCTGAATAAGTCAGAGTACCCACTCCTGGCCCCCCCCCCACACATGGGCTATGCAAAAATGCCTCCCAGCTACCCCATTAACTACCACATCTATAACTTCAAACTATCACTACTTTTTCTAACCTTTATTAAATTACTTTATTTTTTTAGAATACTTTCTTTGTATATTAATAAGTTAGTATACTAAAGATAAGCTTTATTAGGCTTTTTTTGCTGTTTTAGATAGCAAGATGATTTGTGAGGCCTCTAGGCTCTATAGTATACCACGTTTAACTATTTAGAATCGCTTTAAAGGTATCTAAAGTAGAGATAAAGTATATGTTAACCTCTAGAGGCTCTTTACTAGCTAGAAAGCTAAGCTAGCTAGCTAGGTACAAATACAGGTTAACCTTAGGCTTGTGCTAACCTATTAATAGCTAAAGGATTTTGCTTAGTATATTCTTAAGGTAATAGGTAATAACTAGCCTATTAGTAAGCAATAGGTAAATGCCTTTCTATAAAGAAACCCCTCTATTAAGGTCTAGAGAAGTTACTCTATTAATTCTTAATATATAAATAGGGTATCTACTAAGGTTATTAGGGACTAGTTTAAATATCTTATAATACCTTATATCTAAGCTATTAAACTAGCTAATAGATATAATATAGATAAAACTAGTATTCTTAAGGGTAAGGGGAGTAATAGGCTAATACTAGATAGAATAGAGACTAATTTAGTAAGGAAAAAACAGCCTAGATTATAAGTATAGGTTTCTATTATTAAGTATATCTCTACTAATAGTAAGGTACTTTATCTACTAGTTATATATAAAGGTAAGATAGTCTAGTAGTAGTGGTTTTCTCTAGACCTTGGCTTATATAATAGCTAGGAGTTTATAGTAATAGTGTTGGTAAGCAAGGCGAAAGGGGTCTGGTGATAACCAGCGGGCGACGAATAAGGGGTCTCAAAAGGGTCAATTATGTGTGAAGAAGTGTAACTATCAAGAGGGCCGCCAGGTTGAGCTGGCGGTGAAAGTGGCTGCCGCGGGTGGGCCTGCGGACGAGCTCGGACCGGTCTCACGTGACCGGTGGGATCGGAGTTAGCGGGTAACTCCGATGGATCCTGACGATGGGCTGGCATCGCAACACTGGCAACTCTTTATTGTGGCCAAATAGTCGCCAGCCAGCCCTTGGTCCAAAAAGCTCAAAAACGCAATAAAAATCTAAATCGCAAAGTATTTAAATTCTTGCTGCTGACGTAATATCCGTATGTCACGTGCGCGAAACCCATCCATTCATCCATATCTTCATCTGCCCAGTGCTAACAAGCTCCTCCAGTACCTTGTTTGGCGACGACTTTGTGAAGCTGTTGGCTGGGTTATCTATGCTATGGATCCATCATACCTTGTTAATCTTACAGCGTTCATATAACTATCAAAGAGCCATGATATCTATCATAAGTTACTTTTCCTTTATGGTACTGAGTTTTACTAAACACTTATACAGCAAGTATGAATCAGTACATATAGTTATGGGGATCTAAGGAACCTTGAGGCAGTCAGAGACCATTACTAGCGTAGTCCCAATTGCGTGGGCCACGTCAGCTCTAGTAACCATTGTGTATATCTTGGAGGCGAGTACGCTGCAGGTGACTCTTTTGCACTTTATAGAGCTGAAATAGATGATGTTACTTGTGAGGTTAAAAGCAGTATCTCTGCTAGTGGATAGGTGCTCTTTATTGTTACTAGACTTGTTAGTAAGCATAATAATAAAGCTAAGTTATGATATTAAATTGCTGTTATTTGTAAAAGAGCTGTTAATGAATATAAAGAGTTTAATACTAGTAAGATCCAGTAGTTAAAATCGCAGCCTGCGGTTGAGGTTGTCTATCTACTACTTAACCTACTAGTTAAGGTTCTTAATTTTAGCTAGGCTAGGTAACTAGTACTAGGTAGTGATTAAATAGTTAAAGGCTGCTTCTAGTTAGCAAATAGAGGCAATATATATGCCTCAGGCGCGCTACTTAACATACTGCTGCTTTATATTAGGTGTACTAGGGTTAACTAATCATAGCTTCTTACCTTAGTCCTTTTAGTAAAGGGTTATCTTACTATTATTACCAAGGGTTAACACGCCGCTGTTAAAAGTAATAGGCTTGTTAACTTTAAGAAGTTACTTAGGTTTAGCTATAAAAGCGGCTTCTTTCAGCGCGCGGTTTTCACAGTCGGAGAATGATTTATCTATAAGGCTAATAGTATCATCTGTTTGCATACCTATTATTGCAAAGTTGTTATTTTTAGGTACTAAAATAAGTAGGTAAGGGTTAAAAGTAAATAAATCTATCTAGAGGCTCTTTCTGTAGTAGTTATTATACATAGCCTATTAATAAGTGCCTACCTCTGGTATACTATAGAGTAGCTATTTAACCTCTATAATCACATCTGTTATATAGAGATAGCGAATTTTAAGGGGAAGTTGGGTGAGGATAGTGCGTACTAATTTGGTTACTGACTGGGTATATGCTTACGTTATATCACGTAACTAAAGGATGTAACCCTGTTACAAAAGTGATAGTATAATAGAGAGTATTACTTACTAGGCTATTTATTAGATAGTTAGTAACTGGGTTAAAATCGCAGCTTTACTATCATCTGTATAACCTTAGATAACTAGTTACAATTTCTTATAGAGCTGCTTGTTTTTACCCTTAACTTTGTATACTAATCATGACTTAAAAATCCATATCCCACTATGCTTTTGCTTGTTATATTTAATAATAAAAAACACGCTGCGGTCTATAAGTCTTTGGATTTTGCTAGTATCTAACTGTTTAAATAGCTTGCTAGGCGTGGTTATTACACCCTTCTTATGTAGCTTAATTACTAGTATATAGTTAGTATCCTCTTTTATAGTAAAAACGCAGTTAATTACAGGGACTGCGGGCGCAACTTCTATAGTGAAAATTTAAGCTAGATTCTTCCTTAGTTAGCCTAAGCCTTTTCTTGCTGGTAGCGGCTATGCAGCAACTACAATAGAGTCGCATTTGATTAGAGCATTTGTAGGTGCCTCTGCTGTAGTAGTTACCAGCGGTCTAGGTTGCGCGTAGTTAATAAGGTCCTCTGCCTCAAATAAGTTATACTATGGCTTGATAGTAGTAATAGGGAATTAGCGTAGTCCCTGCAGGGTCTTAATAGTACTACTAGTACTATTATTAGTAGTTAATTAGTAGGGTTCTCTCTAACCTTTACCTTAGTAGTATACCCTCATAAGTAATTATAGAGGGAGGGCTGCGCTTATTATAGTGTTAGGTCTATTATGCGTTATAAGTACCTTGTTAACCTACCTTTTCGCGTGGATATTATGAATCTTCTCTATCACCTTTCATACAGCTTCTGCATACTACAGGGTTAAGAGTAATAGGGCTAAGTTATTGTTAATATAAGGGTATATACTAAAGACTAATAGTGTGGGGATAAGGCTATCAGGGCCCGCGGTATTATTAATCGCTTTCATAGTAAGTTACAGGGCAACTTCAGGTTCAGCCTCTGACTCCACGCAAACTATCTCATATACTTAGTATAGTATTACATAGTACCATTTAACCTTACTAATGCTATAATAGGCCTTAATAGGGACCTCTTTTACCTTAATAGATAGTATACAAGTAGCGCACTTAAATTTAGCTACATAAAAATTCAGCCTAGCATCTATAATAATTTAGTCTAGAGGGCTAAGATACACATCAATCTAGCACATACATAGTACTTCCTATATATACTCTGTAATAACAGAGTGCAAAAATTACACTATATTAAAGGAGGTTGCACCATTAACAATATAGAGTACTAGTTTATTACCATCTAAGTATATTATATTAACAAAGACCTTATAATTAAAATCATAGTTATTATAGAAGGTAATCTTAAACCTTCTAAGAGCCTTTAAATTTAGCTAGTAATACTAGTAAAATTTGTTAATCTCTTTAATATTTGAGATTGCTATCATATAGCTAGCTTACTAGAGTACTTTATGTAGTTAATAGACTAAGGGGTAACTAAATCAGCAATGTATTTACTATAGCTCTACATCAGTGAGATAGTATTACACTACGCTACGCTCTAGCTACTCTAAAAGCATCCATAGGTAGCCCTATTTATATACCACTAGTACTATAGTTATACTCTTAATAAGTACATTAGTAAGGTTATTAAATTACATACTATTAGAGTTTATATCTTTAAGGTATAAAAGAAATAGGGTACTAGAGGTTATTATATAGAAAGTGAGCTTACCAATAGAGGTAGGTATAGTAATAGCTCTAAGAGAGTTAAATAAATTACTACTACTAAATTTAATACTTACTTTACTAGCGCAGCTTATATCTAGCAGCAATTCTATGCCAAGGTACTTACAAAGGGCTATATATTATTAGTAGCCTATAGTTAATACTTAGGCTACCCTAGTATCTAGTATAATACTCTAAAAGGTTGCAGCGGAGTATTAGTTATTAAGTATAAAGACTTTACCTAACCCTTACTCTTAGCTAGGGTCTTATGCAAAAGGGTCTTCTTTTATTAAAGCGTGCAAAGTAGCCTAGTTGCGCAGTTATATGTGGACCTTCTAGCTGTTAATACTTTCTTTACTAAAAAACGCTGTAGATATAAAGAAAGTCACATCCTTAAAGAGCTCTTTGCTATTATCTAGCATATACTTATCATCAGTTATATTACTAAGAGAGTCAGGCTCTTCACCCTTGTAGTTAAGAAGGTATCATTTAAATCTTTTAGTAAAGTAGCTCCTTTAGAGCTACTTACAAGAGGTATCTCTTTCCTCTTTTAAGTATGTTATTAACTAATATCCTTTATTATTACAAACAAAGTACTTTTTTACTTAAAATGCACTACTTTGCAGGCAGTCGCTTTAGAGCCTTAGACTATACCCTTGTTACAGTAGGTGACTACTACATCAGCTATTATAGTAGTAATTAGTAAAGTACTACCAGTCTAGCTTAAGCAGTCCTTCTATAAGGTACTGTGCCTTTTGCTTGCGTATAGCTGCTGCGTTACTCACGCCGTTTCTCAACTATACATAAAGTATGTTATAAGTTGCAGGTAGATTAAGCAGGGCAGCCGCGCACTTAGGTATACCCTAGTAACAAGTAAGTAGAGTATTATAATAGTCACTATTAGTAGGCATACCTTACTATGTTATAGCTCTAACTAGCTTTATAACTTTCTTAATAAGTAAGTCTAGTACTTTAACTCTTGTTTACTAGGTGATTTATAGGTAACTTACTTATAACTAAGCCTTTATAACTCTATATTGCGCGCGTAGTAGACTTTATTCTCTTTAAACTATGATTTAATATTTACTATAAGTATATCAAAACTAATAGCATAGTTATAGAGGTTATTAGTATAATACTCCCGCGCACTACTTATAAGTATAAATAAGATAGTAAACCCATAGTGGTTACTAGAGATACCAACCCTCACACAGAGGTTATAAAAAATCAGAAGCTTTAAGTTAAGGGTCTTATAGTTACTACCACTATATTTTAACGTTAAATCATCTAAATATAGCTTAATAAGGTTAGTTAATTAATAAGCAGTTAGCCTATTAGTTAGGGGAGTAGTTATACTTAGTGACTGCCTCTTAACTATGGTAGCAGTCATAGGCAAACTTAGCATAAGGGAGGTTTTATTAGTTTGCCTTTTAAATAGAGGAGGTTTGAATAAGGGGTTGCTATATAAGGTACATTATTAATAATCCAACTCATCGCGTGACTTATATAAAAAGTCTGTACTTTTGCAGCTATTGCATACCTCATTAATTAATAGCAAGAGAGTAGCTTGTGGGATTTATTTAATATTTTACATAAAGTCTAGGTTATTAAGGTAGTTATAAAAGACCTTATACTTAGCCTCTATTTTATATATTATCTTATTATCCTACCTTAGGAAGTACTTGTTATTAACTAGCTTCTTTAACCTTATACTAATAGTACTTTTAATAGGCTCTTTTGTAACCTATACACTGTAGCTGATAATAAAGTTGCGGAAGGTGGTTGTAACTGCCCTTGAAGCAGTATTAAAATCTGTATTAGACTAATCTTTGAATTTATTGTAGACTTGTTACTACAAGTCTCTACTGTAGTAGCCTTGCTCTTCATACTTAGTCAAGTAGTATAGGATAATTGTATCTAGTGATTTAATGCGGTTAGAGGGCAGGCCGCCCTCTGAGATTTCATCCAAGTACTTAATACCCTAAATCAATAGGTTGATGAACTTATGGTATCCCTTAGGTATGGGTTCGTGATACCCATGCGTTGCGCTGGTTGCGCGCTCGCTTGCGCGCTCGCTTGCGCGCTCTTTAGCAGCCTCAGAGGCACGCTCTGCGGTGGTTGCTTCTTCTTGTGTTATTGCAGTTGCCCTCTGTTGGCCTGACGACCTCTTGAACACGGGTGTTTCTTCTGGCGGACCAGAAGGCGTATACATACGTTAGAGGGATTACTGCTAGTGGTATAGGCAACTGCTCAGTTGACAGGGTCTTGCTTGCTTTCTTTGCTGATGACTCAGTGGCGGTATTGCTTGTTGAAAAGAGCCTTCCTCGCGCAGCACTCGCTGCTTATTAAAAAGAGCCTTCTTCGCGCGGGCTTCCTCAGCGTTAGTCACTCAAGGGCAATTAGAGGTGTATTTTAAGCAAGAAAAAGAGTGTAAAAAGGAGAGTTAGAAAGAGAGAAGGAGTAAAAAAAATCGTAGAAGTTAGAGGAGGGGAAGGGGGGTCTATTATACTCCTGTGGGCCTATTAGACTGTTGGGTCGTTTAACAGCCTAGTAGAGTTACTTTTCAAGCAACTATGATAATAGTTGTGAGTCTGAAGTTAAAGTAATGAAAAGGTAAAGTTAATAAGGTTGTATCAAGGTGGTCGATAGTGGGTTATTGACAGTTGTTTTAGCGCGCAAAGTATAGGACTTTGCAGTCTTACAATCCAACGATTTTTCAGCAAAAAATCAGTATCTTGCGGGTTGCAGCTTCTCATAACGCAACAAAGTCAACTTGCGCAAATCAAGCTTGCGCACTTATGGTGCCCTTTTCAGAGGTGCCGTAAGTCTGCCGTAACAGTATTCTAAGCCAGTTATCTATACAGGAGAAAGCACAGAACTATCCTACTGCCACTATAGGGTTCAGAGTAGTTCTGCCTCTTCTTAACTAGCCTTGCTGATCTGCGGTATTTGCAATAGTAGTTCAACCACTGATCAGTGTTAGTAAGCAAAGCAAAAGAGGTCTGGTGATAACTAGCGGGTAATGAATAAGGGGTCTTAAAAGGGTTAATTATGCGTGAAGAAGTGTAACTATCAAGAGGGCCGCTAGGTTGAGCTAGCGGTGAAAGTGGCTGCCGCGGGTGGGCCCGCGGACGAGCTCAGACCGGTCTCACGTGACCGGTGGGATCGGAGTTAGCGGGTAACTCCGATGGATCCTGACGATGGGCTAGCATCGCAACAAATAGAGAATAGATAGACTACTAATACTACTACTCTTAAATAATTATAAAGAGTCTTTCTCTCTTAAACAAGGCTATTATAAGCTAAGGAAGCTAGACTGCTTATTCTAGATAGATATAAGAGCTATATAATAATAGACTTTATATAGGAGTATTATATTAATAATATATATCTATTATTTCTACCTCTCTATACCTCTTATATCTTTTAGCTACTAGACTAAGTAGTCTTTAGTACTATAAAGTTATTCTATTATAAGGAGCTAGGCTACCTCTTATAGTAGAATAATTTAACTATTATTAGTAAAAGGAACTTTATTTCCTACTATTAAAAGGCTTACTAAGCTAGGATAACTACTAGTAATATTAAGAGTAGCTAGAAATATACTAGGTTATAGCCTATTACTATTACAAAGCTACTGATAAGCTCCCTTCTATTACTTAAGGCATTATTAGTATTATCAATACCCTTAATACTAGCTAATAAGAAAAAAGGAGGTTTCTCTGGGCACTTAGATACCTAGAGTATAGAGGAATAGGCATCTGCTTTATCTACTATAAAGTGGTCAACGCCAAGGAAGGTAAAGGACCTTAGGGAATAGCTATATCTATTTAGCTAACTAGAATAAAATATAGCTATATAACGATAGCTCTTTAGAAAGGTTAAAAAAGGCTTCTAAGAATAGTCCTTTACCCTGGCTACCGCCTAGCATAAAATAGAGCTTCTTAAGGCCAAGATAACTAATAATACTAGTAGGAAGAGGAAGGCTATTACCTTAGATCTAAATACAAAGTTTATAACAATCAGAGAGGTACGGCAAGCCCAGATTAAGGCTAACGATACTAAGAGTACATCAGATAAATCCAGCGCCTCAGAATTACCTAGTGAGGCTAAAAGTTATATTATCGTAGCATCAAGAGGTTGTTAATAGTTAATAGAAAAAGGAGGTAGCAGTTGTAATGGCTTCATTTTGCATGGCCCATGTGTGGGGGGGGCCAGGAGTGGGTACTCTGACTTAATGATACACACAGTAAATCGATAGGGGCATAACATACAAGACTATTAGAACAACCAAACATTGCTGCCGGAATTTCGACACCTATTTGTCTGGGCACTTGGAACAACTGAATTGACCATGCCTTACAATTGTTGAGTCTCTAGAGAATGTAAATATTTGAAGCCGCTGTATGCTGTCGCAGCACAAAGCGGAAATTCTCAGTTCTTCAGAGACTGCGTTGCCACCTTTTCCTCTCCCTTTTCTCGCGGAACGGCAGCCTCTACGTCAGGCCTGTCGGAGTCGGACCCCAGAGCCGAAGAGCCTTCTTGCACACTGGGCTCGCTCCCTAGTCTTGTCTCGAGGTCTGGATGCTTAAGCTTCCACCTCTTCATATACCACGCGCCAAACATCAAGAATGCCCACATGGCAACCTCAAATACGGTAGCCGCAGGGTACCCGTTGGGGAAACGAGGCGCCTGTACCGTCGGGAACGTGAACAGAGGGACCCAAATCTGGCCACAGAAGCCCAGTGTCATCATGGAGGATATAATAAGGCCTCGTTCACCATAGTTCTCCTTGAGAGTAGAGTTGACCCAAGAATACTGTTTGAAATTGGTATCGTGAGCTTCTCATCTCGTCAAGAAAGTCGGGACCGCTTACCAGAATTGGGGAAGCCATTCCAGAAAACCCTCCAAAATAGAAGGCGACGAACTTCAGTACGTCGGGGACATTCCATACCGATAGCACGATGCATGCAAAGAGAACGAAGGACTGTGATAATTATGTCAGCGCCACACCCCAAAGCGTGGATCAGAGCTCGCCACTCACCGCTTGGAAAGTCCAGAGTCCGCGGAGACTCAAGCAGCCAGCCAACGTGGTCCCGAGCCACGAGGACAAAGCACGCAGAAGATCGATAAAAGTCGGCAGGATGTTGACCAACTCGATCGAGTAACCGGCAGAGCGGAGCAATAAGGCCATGTAGCCCGTCCAGTAATGCGCCTGGCATAGAAAGCTGCAAAGTATCAGTACGTGTGCAGGAAGCTGTTTACACAGTCAGAGAAACTGTTGACTGACATGTAGCAGGGGACGCAGATCCACCACATCGGGCGGGAGAGCGTGTACTTGAAGGTCTTCCAGGTGATGCCTTCTTGTTCGACGGTCGGCATTCTCTTGACGGCGAGGGCGTGGTCTTCTGCTGTGAAGTACCACCTCCTCGGCGAGGTGGGTAGCCCCGGCCAGAACGCGAAGCCCAGAAAAGCGATGGGCAACGTGATGATTCCTTGCACGACAAAAAGCCACCTCCACCCAGCGCGCCCAAGCACGCCGTTCAAGTTGCGGTATATAGCCGCCTGCAGGTAACCACTGAACATGGAGCCGAGAGAGTTGCCCATGAACCAGACGCCGGCGCGCTTGAAGAGCTCCTCGTTCTTGAACCAACTGCCAACTAATGCGGGGTTTAGCGCATCCGATCAACCACGGAGCCGACTCTTGGGAAGGACTTACGGATGAGATGGGTGCCTCCGAAGGAAGACGCCTCGAGAAAGCCAGTGATGGCCCGCAGGATGTACAGGTGCCAACTGTACTTGATCTCCGACTGACAGAAAGCAATGATTGCCCAGATGATCTGCAAGGAAGGGAGCAGGAACGGTGCGCTGCGACTCGTTAGCATGACGTTCTCCTTGATGTGGGCACACTGGTGATTGCGGGCTTACATCTTGGCTTTAGTCTGGAGGGTCATGAGTGGGATTTGCCCGATCACGTAGGCCGTGTTGTCTGGCCGTCAGTCAGCATTGCTCGGGACGGGTCACTAACATGGAGCCAACTCACAAGCCACGACATAGTAATTGAGCTCATTGCCCCGAGCGTCGAGGTCTTCCTTCATTCCCGAGACGTATGCGTTTGTGATATTTTGCTGGCCGAGGAACTGTGGAACATCAGCCTTTCTGCTGGCAGTGAGCCAACGTTGCGTCGACGAAGGTTGAATATACTGACTCTACAAAAGACTGTGGGTATCAATCAAGTCAGTCAACTAGAGATTTCTTTCTACACGCCTGTTTTGTTCATTATTGGATAACTTACAGCTCAAACATCCGAAGATGAGAATCGCCAGGTCCAGCTTCTTGAGCAACTTTTTCTCCGCTGCTGGATAGTGAGAGGCTGCTGATGTCAATTGTGTTTCTTGGCATGACCGACTGATGCGTCCAAATACTCACGATACCAATCAAACACGGACAAAACCACCGCTCCCACCTTATTCTTCTTCACTGCTGCAATGATGTCACCCATTGTTGATACAAGCTACTACCGGGCACGAGTCTCCGAGATGAAGCCACGTCTGGCTGTCTAGCTCAATAGGGATTATATACGTCTGATCAAGGAAGGTCACCCGTTGAAAACCCCTCCCCGATTTTCGTCGTCATGCTCAATAGGCTTATAAGGGCTCGCCACTCTGAATCCTTGCCTCTCTCTCTCTCTCTCTCCATCAGCTGTCAAGCTGCATCTTGCGCTCGGCCTGCTTCCTGTTTTGGGCTTCACCCGCTCATACGGCCAAAATCCGATATCATGCATTGCCCCAAGACCCTCGCCCACTATTCGCCATCGTGCCAGGAATGACGACAATCAAGTCGCCCGGGAAGAAGACGCGGAATAGCGGGTATCGACCATGCTGATAAGCTCCAATGCGGCAATGGCATCGCGGCCCAGGCCTGCGCAAAGTCCGACTCCCCCCGAATTCGATGGCTTTCCGGCCGCCGAGGTTACACTGCGGGCCAGGGCGACTTACGGCAGTCCGCAGGGCTTACTCCCTGAAAACAGAGAAGGAGCTACACCCACCCCTCCTGCCCACCTTTGTAGAATTCGCATTAACTACATACACTTTTGTATATAAAACTAAATTGACACGTTCTGATTGGCTGAATGAGAAAGTGCCCCCCCCCCCTCTATTTACCTCTATTACTTGGTAATTGCTTTCTAATTCCTCTTTTTTTTCTTCTACGCCTACACCACTTTTCATAAGTTACCCTAACTTTGACTCTGTGATACTACCTAACCCTTGTAGATTTATGCCTTTTTCTTATAAGATATTAAATCTCTAAGTTATTATAATTAAAACAATATATCTTTTTACCTCTTTTTCTTAATATATAATAATTAGTAGTAATATATAGTATTTTACTATTTTTTACCTAGTTATATTACTATAACTATACTTTCCGATATAACTTTACCTATACTTTTCTTTTTTTTAGATTTTAGCTAATCTCTATAATAATTTATATAGATTTATATATACCTAGTATTATATTAATATATTTAACCTTTACTCTATACTCTTGATAAGTCTTATACAAGCCCTTATAACCACCTACATCCTCACACAGAGTCTAACACAATATCACTCAAGCTTCTAAATGCGATCAGAGGTATATAGCTTCCTATAGATAATAGCAAAAGTAATCAGCCTCAGCCTCTAGCTAATAGAACCCATGTTACTACGTGGGCTCTAGCTTATATATATATACTCCTATAGCTATTTACATCAACCTATACTAACCCTTATAAAGCTATAGTTAGTTATACAAGTTTAGCTATAGCTATATATATTACTCTAAGCAATCTACCTCTTTAGGTATAATCTTATATATAACTCTATATATCTATATACAGGCTTACATCTTTAATAGCCCTAGTATATAGTTAATCTCTATACTACTATTAAGAATAGAATATTATACTTCTATAACCTTAATCCTACTTATATATAGAATACTAATGTAATTATAATCTATATATATAGAACTAAGAAGAACTATATAGATTGCTATACTAACTATAAGAAAAGTCTTAGACCCTTTATAACTTATATCTAGCTTATATAGGATAGCGCATACAATAACTATACATATAATAGTAGCGCTAGTAGCTATAGCTTTAGTAAGTTTTATATACTACTATAAGATATTATATAGCCTAGTACTAACCTATATAAAAGAAAACCGCTAAGCATAGTAGCACTCTATCTCTTATAACCCTATACAAGCTTAAGATTTCCTATATAGAAGTAGACTTTCTTATAATAATTCATAGCATTTACCTACATCAGCTTAAGCTTTTAAGCAACACCTTAGTTAATATTACAAACAAGCTTAACAATATTAGCTATAGTATATTTATATACAAACATATAATAGAATAGCTTAGAATACTAACAACATTATACAGACCCAGACCAGCCTATCCAATTCCATGAGATCAAGTCCAATTCTAATAAGTAGTTTACAGTCTCATACACATTCACACATTCCCATACAGCTAGCTATATTTAGCTATTAAAATAGTTAATTAAGCATAGCCTTAAGTAAGGAGTTACAGGTACATAAGGACACATATAGGGGTTAACAGAACCCAACAAAAAAAAGCATAATTAGAGCATTTTAAGTAGGTTTTTTTTTAGGTATTAGCACCCTTATATATAAGCATATAGAGGTTTATAGATCTGCCCTACCTTTAAGTTTTCTAGGTTTTTAATACCTAAACAAACTATTTTATATAATCCCATATAACTTTGTGACATATCCTACAAAATGCCACACCCACATATTAATCTTAAGCTATTTCACAACAATATCTATAAAAAGTTTTAAGCTAGCTAGAAATACTCTATAATTATCTCTTTTCTTTCTATATCTAAATTAATTAAGGTATCTCTAGTAACCTTTAAGTACTATTTACAAAAATATAACTTTTGCTGCAAAACCTAAACAGAATTCTCTATACCACTTCTTTCCCATATATTCAAGCTCTTCTTTAACTAAAAACTTACTAATAAATATATCCTCCTTATGCTTTAGAATAAAGGCTTCTAAATTTCACTAACTAGCCTTAAAGATATATAGAAATATCACTAGTTATAGTAGTAACAATCAAAAGAGTAACTTACTGTAGCTTACAGTAAGGTAACTAAATACTTCTATGCGAATAATAACAATACCTACTAAATTTGCAGTTTTAGCTACAAGTTTCTTAATACCTATATGCAATAACAAGAGTATGTTATTAGCTATAATATATTATTTAAAGTATATTATACAGTCTTTCCTAAGGAGGTTACAAGCCAGCTTAATAAAATATAATATTAGCAAAAAGGCCATATAACTACAGAGCTAAATTATATTTAGTCAATTAATATATATAATAAACTCCTTCTATAGGGGTTTAAAATCTATACTAGCATTAATACATACTCTTGTTATATTATTTGGTTTTACATAGGAGTTAAAGCCTATACTACCTAAGCTGTACTCCACTAATATCTCTATATTATTTTATAATAAGGTATAATACCTTATAAGATACAGTCAGATTGTAGTATTAAGACTATACTTGCTGCTAGAGGCTACTACTTTCTATTATAAGATTGTATAAAGCCTAACCCTTTAGTACTAGAATAAAATATCCTAATTCAGTTTTATAACTACTAGATCTTTAGTAAAAGTATCTATAATATTAAGATTAAGAGTTAGTGGGGGTAACTCTATCAAGCTTCTTTAGCACAATAGTATATAAGTATATATCTCTTAATTATATAACTATATTAATTATTATATAGGAATACTTTAGCTAATTACAAGCGTTTGGATTATTTAACCTAAGCTCTCTTACTAATAGGATTATACTATTATTTATCTTTATACCTTTAATCCATAAGGACTTTATAGATTTTGTAAATGTCTGGAATAACCATCGCATTTACTCACAGAAAAGCCAGCCAAATATAGTTACTAAGCAACCTTAGCAGCTATATTACCATTCTAATTAAGAATCTACTTAAGACTACTCTTATCTATACAATCCTACTAAGCTTCAGATAATATTAGATATCTTAGGCTAAGATACAACATTAATAATGCTAAATTAGTACTTACTAGATAAAACCTTCTAACTTTATAAGCAGCTTCTTAAAGATATAAGTAACTTTACTTAAGTTACCTAGTTTGAAGGCAGTATATATCCATAGGTTAAAGTATACAAATATCTATAGCATCATCTAGATCTACACCATCAGTCTAGTACTTAGCTAGTAATTTCATAGTTAGAAAGGCAGACAGAAGGAGTAAAATAGATTAAGTAACAACTACAAGGATATAGGATTAATGTTAATAGACTTGTATAGACTAAAATAGATATACTAGGGGTAGAGGAATATAGTAGTATATAGATTATTCCTCTAGATTTTCCCTCTCTTTTCCTATAACTATAGTATCTTTCTTATCCTTAAGTATAGGTATTTTAGACTCCTAACTATTACCCTTAATAACCTATAAGTATCTACACTTCTAATAGGTTATATGCTTTTATAATAACTTAGTTATCTCTAATACCTTAGGTATAAGCTTTTGCTTAGCCCCTGTCTTTAACCTTATTAATATAGATAGATTGTTATTAAGCTACTAAAGCTTATCTAAAGATAATATCTTCTTCATATTTTATTACTTTTTTTAACCTCTAGGGCTGGAGTTAGTATATCTATACATAACAGTGACACAACTAAGAGGCTATATATATCTTTCTCTAGAAGAATAGATACTTTATTAAAGAATGTATTAAGTGTTTTTGCTTTATATATAGTACTTCAGAATTTATAAATATCAGTTAGGTTTTTTAGATTAACGTATATTACCTTCTAGTCTTGCTTAAGAAAGTACTTCTCTATAGTAAACTTTAATAGGATTGTTTACATCATATCAGAATGACACATATAGGGTGTTGTTAAGAAGAAGGATAACGTTCTGCTAAACTTCTTAGGCAATACTACACGTATATACGTAGTAATAGAAACCCCATCAATTTCAGTCTCATTATATGAAGCAAGCCACAAATGAATACTAATTAAAACAGATAGGGAATTCTTTGTTGGCTTTTTTGTCTGTTAGATACTTAATTCGCATTAAAAAGAACCCTCTTAGGCAGCTTTAAGGAAATTCTTAGCTTCAGGTATAAATAGTGCTTCAGTTTTAATACTTGTAGATGACTTAGGAGGTTGTATATGGGAGGATACTCGGTTGATAGGGGTTTTAAAGTCATCAATAACTAGGAGGAAGTAACTCCCCCCCCCTGTAAGCGACCCACCCCCACATCCGAACCACCTCCATCACCTGCCATCCCCCATATTATCACCAGCTATTTCATCAGGTTTTCCTCCCACCCATATGCAACTTTCGGCTTCACTGGATAATTCGGATACGCTGGATACTTCTGTTGTATCCATATCATCGCTGGCTGGATTTTGCGCCTGCTGGATATCCCATATAGTTGCGAAGGTCCTGTTCGGCGATAGAGGGACCTTTTTCCTCTTGCAATTCAGAAGGTCGTCCAGCTGGGCTTTCAGTGCCTTATTTTCTTTCTCTAGAAGGGTCCTTTGTAATGCCTCCTCATCATACCCCTTTTGTACCTTTCTAGATAGGTAACAAATAGTATAGATATCCAACCTATCCTTACATAGTTGACCCAGGTGATATAGTTAACGCCGTAGATCAGCAGACCGATGAGGTGTTGACCATGGAAAAATAGATACAGCTTCATCCCACTGCTGGCTGCTTGGTTGCTGGCTGGTCTGTTGACTGGATGATGATAATGATGCCTTTGATACCAAGGAGTTGGATAGAGGGCGCTGTCTGGCAACTGGCCATAACCCAGCCCATTTCCAGCCACTTCTGATGTTCTCCTTCGTAATAGATGCTTTACGAGCCTTGTAATAGCACTGTAGAAATGCCCTTTTTCCAGCCACTGTTGAATCACTTATCCAGTCATCCAGATATCCAACCCCTTTACGATAGGCTTGCTTTAATGGACCGAAGACCGATATATCCAGGGGCTGGAGGACAGCAGACGAGTGCGGCGGTAGAAAAAGGAGATATATATGTTGCCTCCAGCATTCCCACATAAAGTCAACAGTTATATGGCTGTGATGCCCATCAAGAACTAGCAGTCTGGTTGCCTCTGGTTCGCTGGGCATAGTCTGAGGGATAAAGACCTCCTTCAGCCATGCTAGGGCAGTCTCGTCGTTTGTCTAGCTGTTTTCTGATGCTTTGAATCGCCAGTTGACATAGTTGGATAGGTTGGTTTCTGGAAACCACTGTGCCTGGACTGATTTTCCCTTATATATAACCAGGGGATCCAAGGAGGTCCTAGTGGCATTGATGCACTTGATGATGGATATCCATTGACGGGATCCTGGCTGCTGCTTTTGTATCTGCTGCGATGCTTCAGTTCCTAGCACCAGCCCATTGGCTCCCTTGCCCTCCATAATACCGGTTTCATCCATATTCCATCGGTTGGAAGGATGGATATCCTTGATAATAGGGATATTATCTATACGTTGGAAGAAATCGCGGATAACCTCTGGTGAATGGGCTTTCCATCGCCGGGCATCCATTGCTCTAGATCGCCTTGTTTGAATCGATGGGTTTTGCTGTAGGAATCGCCCTATCCACTCCTCCCTAGCTGTTGTTGACTATCGCCCATCATGCGCTCTGCCAGTCCCTTGACTTGTTGATGGGTAAGGGCTCTGCCTAGTTGCTGTTGAGTGGATATATAAGCTGCCAGACTATCCTCCTGGGCCTGGGATAACTGTTGCCTATGAATATGGGCAATATTTCTACTTTGCCTGCTGTGGAATCGGTGCTGAAGGGTTGCGTATGGTATACCCCATATACGAGCAGCCTGGTGGATACTGCAACCATCTGTGATATCACGGAGCGCCCGTTGAAGCTCAAATTCGGTATATTGCTTTATAGTATAATAAATAAGGTATTCTGAAAAAATGGCGTTGTTTGGATGCGGATGGGTAATGTTGTGATAGTTTGAAAAAGGTGGTGATGTTGATGGAAGGGGATGGATGCGGCATTTTCGGGTGGTTCGGATATAGGGGTGGGTCGCTTACAGGGGGGGGGAGTTATAAGGTCAATTTCATCTAGCTCAGTAATATTGGAAAGATCTTGAGAACAAAATGCATAAGTTACTTACTTATAGACTAATTTAGCCAAAAAGTGGTTAAGTTTGCGGTTATTAGGGCACTTTTGTGCCATCATAAAGTATTAGATGTAAAAGTAAGTAAGACCTTTCGCCTCTATACAATGGTATACAGAATTTATTGTGGCAGTACAATTTCGCAACAGCCCTCACTTAATTAATCCTACTAATTCAATAATTTTATTTATACTACAAGTAAATATTATATTGCAACAGAGGAGTAGCCCTATAAGCAAAAAGTGGCTTTTTTAGAATCCACTTGTGTTTTAAGGGAGTAAGCACTGCGGACTGCCGTACGACTGACTGATGAAGAGAAACGGACGTACCGTACGTAGTATTAGTCCCTCAGCGTGGATGTCCCCGACGCTGTAGTCGGGAAAGAGCCGATGGCGTTCTGCGGGGGTGGGGATTGCGCCATCCTTTATCAAATGATGAAATATGGCGATCTCACTTCTCCAGGCAGGCTCAACCAAACAGAGCTTTCCCGTTGCTTATTGATCCCGCGGGGTAAGCTGCAAGTGCGAAATCCTGAAGAGGCGCGAGACAATGCCTGCTCGCTGTCATTGGTCTTTTCATGGTTGAGGCTTCAATGGGGGTGTGTATGCGGAAACCGATGCCGAATCGGCTCGACCTGTATTCGTCTACGCAACTCAAATCTGAGACGCAGTCGCAGCCGCTTTTTGACAGTTAAATGGCGAGCTTGGAACCCCGGGTCTGGGACAATGTGAGCTCGATAGAGATCTGCTGCCTCAGAACATATACTCCGTCTTACCGCCCAAAATGCCTTCCGCCGTATCCCAGTTGTACCAATACTCCCACGTCCCCGAAACGGAGGAGAACCTTGATTGGGCTGACCGTAAGTACTCGCCCATGACCCCCTCTCTCTCTCGAGGGGTCTTGGGGACCGAACTAACTACTTCTCTGCAAGTTCCAACCATCGACCTCGCCAAGTACGGTACACCAGAGGGCAACAAAGAGCTCGCCCAGACCCTGATTGAGGCTATTCGCACCAAGGGATTCTTCTACGTCATCAACTATGGCATCTCACAAGAGGCTGTCGACACGCAATTCTCTCTCGGTCAAAAGTTCTACGAGCTTCCCCTGGAAGAGAAGCTCAAGTACGAGCCAGATCTGGACTCGGGAGACTACAACGGATACCGTCCCGCGGGCAGGCGGTTCCTGAGCGGCGGCCTCAAGGACAAGACGGAAGTATGGAACATGGCCAGTAAGTCCTACCGATACCCAATTAATTCTTATGACACGAGGAGGGTTCATGACTGACGGCATGCGCTCATCAGCCAGGGCTGGGCACATCACGCAACCCCTCCCCAAGCTGTTGGAGGACCGCAAGGAAGAGATTGAGGGTTTTGCAAAGGTAACTCATCTTGAAAAAAAAATGAAAAAAACGCCGCCGTGACCCGGCACTCGCGAGCTCCGGCCGCTGACAAACTCTCCCAGGACCTCCACGACAAGGTGCTGGACCCGCTGAACCACCTCATCGCCCTGGCGCTGGAGCTTCCCGAGGACTTCTTCACAAAGCTGCACAAGTGGGAGACGCACGACGAGTCTCACCTGCGGTACATGAAGTACTCCAAGTTCACCCCCGAGGAGATCGAGAAGCTCGAGGACGGCCTGTGGTCTCGCGGGCACACGGACCTGGGCACCATCACCCTCCTTTTCCGGCAGCCGGTGGCCGCGCTGCAGATCAGGGACCACAAGACCGGCGACTGGAAGTGGGCGAAGCCGCTCGACGGCAGTCTGACCGTCAACACCTGCGACGCCCTCAGCTTCCTGACCGGGGGTTACGTCAAGTCGACCGTCCACAGGGTGAGTTTTATCCCTGTTGCTCAGTCATCAGCCCTTTTTGTGTAGCTGTGCATGGGTATTCTGTGTGTGTGCCCATAATACTGACCGGGATGACAAGGTTGCGGTGCCGCCGAAGGACCAGCGCCACGTTGACCGTCTCGGGCTGCTGTACTTTGCTCGCCCGCAAAACGACCTCGTGCTCAAGACCGTCGACTCGCCGGTGCTGAAGCGCGAGGGCTTCACTCAGAACGAGTTCGAGGCCGGCGGCCACCGGGTCCCGACGATGGGAGAGTTCACCACCCTCAAGCAGAGCTGGCAGCAGAAGAAGGGCGTCATCTACCAGTCATCCGAGGGTCAGGAGATTCTCCCGGGCTTCAAGGGGCAATACTTCCAGTAAGATACGAATTAGAACCGGGAAAAAAGAAGGTCAGAAAGAATACCGAGTGACCGGGTGGGTGCTTGTTTGCTGACCCTCGCATAGCGATAAATGAGCGCATGACCGGAACCAGCACAGCGGACATTGAACATAATAGGAGAGGGAGTTGGGAATTGTGCCACAGTCATATGAGAGCGTTCACGTTGCTTTCCTTGTATCAACATGCCCAGTCAAAAAATAGATACAAGATTTCGTTTGTATTCAAGGTTTGCGATAATTCAAAGCACCCACTTTCCGCCCACCCCTGCATTCCGCCCACCCAAAAAATGATGCCATCACAACAACCACCACTTTATTAATTGACTATCAACCACCTCTTGAGGCCACGATAATACAGCTTTCGGCCTCACTGGGTAATTCTGATGCGCTGGACTCAGCTGACTCATCCATAACTTCGCCAGCCTCAATTTGCGCCTGCCGCACCTCTTTGATTATCGCGAACTTCGTATTTAGGTCCAGTTGAACAGCCTTTCTTTTCCTTGGTATACTCTGGGCTAGCTTTGCCTCCAGAACCTCGATTTTGTGCCTAGCTGTAGCTAGGTCATATGACTGCTCTTGGAAGCCTTTTTTGACCTTTCTGAATAACTGGCGTTGTGTGGCGATGTTTTGTTCCAGTTGACTGAAGAGGGCCAGTTGGTCCCCAAGGTCCTTCACCTTCCTTGGCGTAGACCACTTCACAGCAGATGCCCACCCATCCATATCCTGGATATCCTGGGCATCGTGGTCTCCCAGGGTATCTCTTGTAACCTTGTTGAGCGGCGTTGAGGGCGATGATGCTGGCAAGGATGCCTTGGATAGGAGGTGCCCACTCATCAGAGGTTTGGCTATAGATACTGGCCATAACCCAGTATATTTCCAGCCACTTCTGATGTTTTCTGGTGTGAGACCATGAAGGCGTGCCTTTTGATAGCAGGATAGGAAGTTCCTTTTGCTAACAACAGTTGAATCTATCAACTGGACCAGCTACCCTAGCTCTTTGCGATATGCTCCCTTGACTAGGCCAAATACTAACTGGTCAAGTAGCTGGAGGACATAGGAGGTATGTGGTAGTAAGAATAATAAATAGATATCATTTATATAGCACTCCCACATAAAATCAGTCGTTATATGACTCCCATGCCCATCCAATATAAGCAGTCTAGTCTGGCCACGTTAGGAGGGTGTAGTCTGAGGTAGGAAGACTTTTTGTAACCACTCAACAGCAGTATCATCAGTAGTCCAGCCATTCTCTGTTGCTGTGAATTCCCACCCATTATATGGGCTAAGATCTAGAGGAAACCACTGCTGCTGGACTGTCTTGCCTTTATATATAACTAGTAGATAAAGTGCCTTGCCCTCAGCAGATATACACTCAATGATGGATACCCAGGCTCGTGATCCAGGCTGTTTTTTCTTTACTGCCTTTGTAGCAGCTCTGCCTAGCACCAGACCATTCTCTCCTTTACCCTCAAGGATACCAGTCTCATCCATATTATATCTATTGGCTGGATTGATGCCCTTGATGTGAGGTATGGCAAGATATCTAAACCAGTCCCTGATAACCTCAGTAGATGCTCCATTAATACGTCTTGAATCAATAGATCGACTTCTCTGGACCTTGAGAGATGGGTTCCTTCGCATAAAGCCATCTAACCACCTCTTGCCTAGAGGTTTAGTATCCCCCATAGCATGGAGGATACGCTGGGTGAATTCCTTGACTTGTTGATGGGTTGGGGGAAGCCCAAGGTCTTGCTGGGCTTCTATCCACTTAGCTAACTTAGACTCCTGGCTAGATGAGAGCCTCTGGAAGTCTTCAAATGCTGGCCCTCGTGGTTGGGCTCCTTTCAATCGGTCGCGAAGTGTTGAGCGTGGTACACCCCATCGCCTAGAGGCATCTCTAGTTGATAGGCCGTTTGCGATGTCCTCAATCGCCCGATTGATCTCATTTTCTATATACTAGACCATTGCATGATAAAGAAGGCATCCTGAAAAAATGAAGTGATTTGATAAAGGTTGGAAAAAGTGGTGTTAGTATGAAGTTGGAGGATATCTAGAAAATGGGTGGCTGGGCGGCATTTTTTGGGTGGGCGGAAAGTGGGTGCTTTGACTTATCACTTCGCTCTGCTGGGCCACGTCGACTTCATGCTGGAATCGTGTCTCTCGCAGCAACGCATCGTGCACTGAACGCCACAAGTTGCACTTACACTACGCTGCAACGGCAAGTGACCTTGACCGTGTAAGTGAGGCTGGTAATGCCTGCTTAAAGACTCGACTCGGCCACTTCTCGAGTTACTTCGCGTTTGATCTAGGCTGGAGAAAAAGACAACACATGGCGCCACGATCGAACAATGCCCCCCCGCGGACCAGCCATGTTTCGAGCTAGACAAAGGCGATGCTTTCAGCTGAGATTCAGCCCACAGCCTGGCACCACATGTCACCCGTATACAAGATGTCAATACTCCCCAAGCTGGGCAAAATAAATACTCCATGCAAGCTGCTTGCGGAAGTCAGGGGCCCAATCTTGCACGTCTTCCCGCCCTCCCCCCTCGATTCCCCGTTCCCATCAATACGCTAGCTTAGTGCACCAAAAGCTCAACGGCTCGGAGAGTCTTACCATGTTTGCCCGCGTACTGCCGGTGCTCCAGTTCTTCCTATCGGCGGTCCTGTGCCAGCAGATCCCCATAGAACGCGTACGGGGATATGCCGACCTCCCCGGGTGCGCGGCCTCGCCGCTGTCGGCGATCGTCGGCGGCATGGCCTCGGGGTGCGCCGACGGCGGGCGCGGTACTTCTCGCTCATGCTTCTGTTCGGCCGCGAGTTCGACCGTGTTGGAGGCGATCATAAGCTCGGCGGTGATGTCGAAGTGCAAGGGAGGAGCAGAGGCGACTGCGGGCGCGGCTCGCGCGTCCGCGGTGTTCGGGGAGTACTGTAGGGGTAGGTCGCGTCGATCCGGGGATCGCACCCTCCCCCCCCCTGGTCTTGGCGGAAGAAATGTGAACTGATGGGATGGGTGTAGGGGCCAATGTGCCACAGATGACGGCTACGACGACGTCGGAGGTGCCGGCCAACACCACTGGGACCCCGTCGTGCCTTTGGACACCGATGGAAACACAGATCACCATCTACTCCATGGGCTCGAGCTCTCTTGCCATGTTGCCGGAAATGACGACGTTGAGCTCACCGTATCTTGCTGTAGTGCTTTCGTTAGTCATGACTCGGTTATAGGTCAGATTCAGGCTCAGTAGCGTATATCCCTTGTAACGAAATAAAGTATAACATCAAGATCGGTCTGTCTATGGAGTCCAAAGTCTACTGATGATTTTCTGTGAGAGATGAACAGTGAAACAGGCTTATCATTTTTCAGGAGTCAGTAAGGCTGACCAAAGGCAGTGATCACCATAAGCCGTATACATCTGGATTGGTAGCTACTCCAGACTCTGGTAGGACTGTCTTCTCTGCCAAACATATTTTCATTCACATTTTCGACGCCACAGCACTAAAACCCTTACTTGCAGCACTTGAGGTCAGACTTTCAAGGGTATAATAATCATAATTCGCCAATAGTCTAAGTGTATAGGTACAGTGCAAGTAAGCCAAGCAAACAGAAAAAGAGAGATGAGAACACGAGAGCAAGTCTGTGAGGACAGCATGAAGGAAAAACAGGATTTGGGTCTCAACAAGTCATCTTAGCGCGAAGCGGAGCCTCCAAGACCACTCTTGCAGATGACCGAGCCAGCCGTTGGCTGCCTAATCCTGCTGCCCGAAAACTTCCAGAGACCCTTGCCAGCGGACGTCATGTTCAAGTTGCTGGTGATGCCGTCCTTGTTGGAGTAGCTGATCTTCATCCAGACAGCATTGTCATCAGTGCTGTTGGTTTGGCAGTCGATGGTGAGCGTGCCGCTCTGAGACGTGACCCAGCTGTAGGTCGGCATGGTCACGACGTCCTTGTACTTGGCCGAAGCGGGTGCATAGCCAGTGCCGGTGCCCGTTCCAGTACCAGTGCCGGTCCCGGCCACGGTGGCAGGCGCGCACTTGGAGTTGTCAAAGACAGTCGCGCCAGTCTGGGGGAATGGGTCGAGAGGGCCCCAGAGCTGACCTTGGATGTCGCGTCCCAGTCCCTTGGTGAGGAACGAGTAGCTGCGGAAGTCATGGGGGGTAGGCGGGCGTCCAGGGACGCTGTCCTCAGGCTGGATCCACTCGGACACGGGCATGACGTACTGACCGGCGACGATGCCGTTCTTGGTCGTAAAGTTGCCGGTTCCGGCGACAATGCGGTACTCGCGAGCGTACTGGTCGTTCTGCGTAGCCTTGATGCGGTACTCAAACTTGTTGCGGGCCTCGGTGTTGGGCACGTTCACGCCGGCGATCTCGCGGTCAACGCCTTCGCCGGTGCAGGGGTCGTACTCGACAGCGTAGATCTTGATGGGGTTGACGTTGGCGGATGAGTCCGAGGTGTATCCGACGAACTGCGGTGCATTAGCTTCTGGTTGACACGCCCGAGAAAGGTCTATTCAAGGCAAACTTACCCGGGTCTGAGCAATTTCCTGATTAACGGTGTCGGCAGTCCAGACGCCGATGTTGGCGTCCTCCATGCGGATGTAGGTCGGGACCCCAGTTGTGGTGATTTGGACGTTGCTTACGACGAGGTTGTACACCATGATCTCGCCGCCGGCCTGAATGCCAGAATACTCGACAAAATCACCAGCAACAATCGGGGCCATGACAAGGGCATCGGGCGCTTTGCTGGGGAACGTGTTAGAGGCGAAGCCCCGAAACAAGAGGGATGCGTTACAAGCGACTTACAATGTTCCCTGCTTGGAGCCAGCAACGTCAGGGCGATTGGACAGGGGGCAAGAAGGGTCAGTGGCGTTGCGCGGAACGCACATAGGAAAGCCAGAGAAGGAAGTGATGCTGGGGTTGGCATCGTCGGCGGTGAAGAAGGGCTGAGACGTGGTTCCCACAGAGTAGATGGCGCGAGGGTCGTTGATGCGGATGGTGACGCCGTCCTTTAACTTTATGCTGCCGTCGAAGTTGACTTTGTCGACGTAGCCAGAGGCGCCATTGAGCAGTGCTTGGGCAATGTAAACCTGGGCTGCGATGGGTACGCCGTTGACTACATTGCCGGTGACCTCGCAGTTGTAGCCAGTGTAGCCGCTGCTGCTAGCGACGAAGTCCTTGAAGCCAATGAAGGCAGCAGGGTATGTGACCTGGAGATTCTTGGGTACGGTGATGGAGTGACCGTTGCACTTGATTATGCCACCAGAGTTGAACTCTGTTGTGGAGGCAGATGCGCTGCGAAGCCCACATTAGCACTACTTCCATATACCACGAAGTGATTGGATACTCACCCTTCGAAAGCCCCGTTGACGTCGAAAGGATAGTCGGCCACTTGTGCTTGGGCCCCAGGGAGTGAGATGGCTCCGCCGAGTGCCAGATAGAAGAGTGACTTTACTGAACACATGGTGGTTATGTGTATCGAGACAACCAAAGTCTCTGTGAGAGTAGGAGATGACACGCAAGATGAGAGCGATGGAGTATGAATTCTGGGTCAGAGCATGTCGATGAAGGTTGCTTCTTATGAGGACTCTCTGGATAGACAGCAGGCATCATATTTCCGCGGTGGCCGTAGTGTGACCTAAGCGTCGGGAAGAAATTGCAAGGACCGAAATGCTTGGCAGGACTAGGCACAAAGGGTCCAAGTCGTGGCTTCTGGAGGGGATCACGCCTCGACACATGGCTTCTTTGATGTCGCCAAGGAGGCGGGAAAGACAACTGGGGGGTGTCACCGGCGACGGAGAGGTTGGATGGGGTCGATCGAGTAAAGAAAATGATAGCCCGATTAAACGGGCTAGCGACTTCGCTCGCGCGGCTGTGCAAGAGAAGAAGTGAAGCATGTATTGAAGCCAGTATCGCGCGGTGAGTCGGTCAAGCTGTAGTATGGACGATCTGGCTCGATGTATGTCAGCCAATGCACTAGCAAATAAAGATAGCAGGCGAGGCCAATAGTACGAGGAAGGCGTTCAAATTCGCCACATTGCAATGCGCGGAGACGAGGATCGTTTCCAGTCCGGATGAGGAGCACGGCTAAAGAGCTGATATGGTCACAAGATGGGACAGAAACAACGCCATGCTCTCTGTTTCGACGATCCAGTGGCGGCGGAGGTGGTAATGATGGGTGAAGATGAGATTAGCTAATCACCCCCCACTGGGGAAGATTCAAGCTTGGGCTGGGGCAGCTACCTACACTAACTGTTAGGTACCTATGGTAGCTAGCTACCTACCTAAGTACCCGAGAAGCATTACGCGAGACTAGCGCCCTTAGAAGACGCCGGTCAGGAAACAGCGTGCGCGCGGGTGCACTTTCCCAAGCTTGCTTCCGCCTTGGCCGCGAAGCGCATTGTCCCCTTCCTTTCTCGTTTCCAATTCCGGCGACTCTACACTCAGATCCCTCTTTCTTTTACCCCTGACTTGGGATTCGATGCTTCTGCTGGGCTGCTGTCTCGAATTCTTATGTGAGTCTTATTGTTTGAACCGAGCCACGTTATTCTGTCGTATCCTCCCTTTCCATCGCGATATACAGCAATAGAAACACCTACTTCCTGTTAAAGTGACCGACGCTCGATAGGTAGTAGTCTGCTGAATCAGATCCTTGTTCGTTGACATGCCCGGCTTGTTGTCTGGCTCCCGTATCGCGCGCTACGGGATCTAACCTGACCCTTTGACCAGCCCCTCCCTGCCGGCTTATGTGGCAAGACAGATGCCAGCCTTGTCAACTCTCAACAACTGAGTGCGAAGTATGCTTATCATGACCGGCATGGTGCCGGCGCAGACTAGGGTACGGATGTCAGCCATTAGACGCGAAGGAACACATCGGTCAGACCCGGTCGAGCTGTCGTCGACTCATCGGGAGCCATGTTCGAATCTTTGCGAGGAGAAAGAGGATCAAAGAAGAAAGAGAAAATCAACAAACGAGAACATCACAGATGATCCCGCTCTGCCGGCATCACGTCCACACCCTCATGGCAAAAAGCATTGGATCATATACCTATCCATCTCCCTTAACACTGAGGTACGTAGTCCAGGCGGTCCCTCTTAAGGTCGCACAGGTACACAATAATACTCTAACACAGTTGGAAAAACACAGTAAAAGTATCATGCCCAATACTTCAACACGATAATCTATCTCCCTTTACACACATGGGTAACATCCCTGTTGCGCGGCCCGACCCTCTGAGCTCCGATCGGTCATGTAACATGTTGCAGTACACTAGCTATTTACCACGTTCCAGACCTCCAAGAACCTTGCATCTGAGCCACGCAAGTTTCCTCAGCGCCCATCCAATTGATGCGCATCGAGAAATACGCGAACTGGTTTGGCTTGATCCCGCTACCCCGTGATCCCATAATAACGTCGCCACCTTTAGTGGTCTGGACACTTCTTCACCGGTTCGTTTCGAATTTCTTAATCCCGCGCCATCAACCTCGCATTGTCAAAGAGTCCGAGCCTGAATCTCGCCACAACGGCGTGGAGAACAAGGAGTCCAGACCCATGGCGCTGCTACACAAGAGGCTTTCTTTATTTCCTGGCGCCATGTCCCCAGCCCGCCCACATTCTCCTCCCTGCCGTCGAGGCTGAACATCGTGCCAGACCCACATGCCGCATGGCTCCAAGAACAGACTGCGCGCTGACTTGCAAGATGCTAGGTCTGAATGATTTGCAGAGCCGTACGCTAGTCGACTCTTCTTTCGGCCAAGAGGTCGTTATCCGATCCGCATCGAGGCATTCAATGTCATGCGCATGTCACCCACAAGCGCACCCATGCAGCCAATCCCAGTACAGGACTGCTGAACCGGGATCCTGGTGGTTGGGTTTTCCTGACTCCATCCCCGTCTTAGATCCTCTCATCGGACTAGAGGCTTGCGTCTATGGCGCCCTTCGTACCAGGCTTTTTTTTCTTCAAAGTCGAAGTAACTGTCCCCTAAATCACAACAAGAACAGCGACGCCACGCTACCGCCGTTGGACGTCGCGGCCCACCAGGCTGGAGGACTGAGTGTCAGCCAGGCATGGCGCCCAGAATTATCCGCCTCGATGCCTTGTTGCCTCTCATTCACGGCATTTTACAGGTGATGAGCGGGATCATGCTCACGAGTCTTTGACCTGAACAGGCTAGGCTTCCCTCCTTGCGCTCCACATCTACTCGGTCTCGTTCTATATTACCACCATGCTATTGTTGTCGCTTAGGCTTTTCCCATCTGGAGCCCGACGTGGACCCTGTCTAGTTGGTCTGGATCGCGGCGTCTTGCACCATGGATCACCAGCCATGATGGCTTGTACTGGTCAGTCATACGCATGTGGAAATTTGCTATAATACCCTTGCCTCGTTCTCGTCGTCTGAAAACTTGCTTGTCGATATCTCATCTCACTCATCAGTCTCAAAAGCGCAGCCACCCGTCTTGGCCAGCACCAGTCGCCTCTCCGCTTTTCTTGGCATCAATCCCAGTATTTACCCCTTTGGTTCTTCCCAAAATGGTTTCCTTTACCCTTCGCCAGTCCCTGGCTGTCGTCTTCGCCCTCGTCTCGGACACCCTTGCCAAAGACTGGGATAGCCCCGAGTATAAGTGGCTCTACGAGTTCCCTCTCCCCATCCCTCCTCCAAAGACCGAGAGATTGTATGTCAGATAATACCTCTGATCACCCCAAGCTATCTGGTCATGTTCAAAAACTCACATAGCATGCAGCCCCAACCAACCAATCACCAACCCCGTGACGGGAAAGAAGATTAGATACTACGAGATTGAGATCAAGGAGCTCACCGCTCAGGTTTACCCCAACCTCGGACCCGCCAAGTTGGTCGGCTACGATGGTATCTCTCCAGGGCCGACGTTCCTCATGGAGCGCGGCGAGGAGGCAGTCGTTCGCTTCACCAACCACGTCAAGCTGGCAAACTCGGTCCATCTTCACGGTTCCCCTTCCGTGAGTGCTTTTCCAGCTGCCTAACTTGATATCATCTACTGACAGAACCGCACAGCGCACTCCTTGGGACGGCTGGGCTGAGGACACCACGGCCCCTGGTCAGTATAAGGACTACTACTACCCCAACAACCAGAATGCGCGCACCCTCTGGTATCACGACCACGCCATCGATCACACCGCAGAGAACGCCTACTTCGGCCAAGCCGGTGCCTACATACTCAACGACTCAAAGGAGGATGAACTCGGTCTCCCATCCGGGTATGGAGTCTACGATATCCCTCTTATCTTGTCTGCGAAGCGATACAACCAAGACGGCTCTTTGTACTCTCCCGCCAACGAGACAACCAGCCTGTACGGAGACGTCATCCACGTCAACGGACAGCCATGGCCCTACCTCAAGGTCGAGCCGCGCAAGTACCGCTTCCGTCTCCTCGACGCCGCAATTTCTCGCGCCTTTTTCCTTTACCTGGAGGATCTTCAGCAGAACAGAATCCATTTTGACGTCATCTCTTCTGACACCGGCCTCCTCACCGGGCCCCAAAGCGTGACGGAGCTCTACATCTCCATGGCCGAACGTTACGAGATCGTCGTAGACTTCTCCTCGTACAAGGGCCAGAACGTCACTATGCGCAACACCAGAAGCTTTGCCGCAGACGTCGATTACATCCACACCGACAAGGTCATGCGCTTCGTTGTCAGCGACACCACGGCCATCAAAACACCCGCCGTCCCCTCCACTCTCCGCACGGTGCCATTCCCCAAGGACAAGGCGGGAGTCGACCAGCACTTTCGTTTCGAGCGCCAGGGTAGCGATTGGCGCATCAATGGCGTTACCTTTGCCGACGTCAACAACCGCGTGCTCGCGAGGCCGAAGCGTGGCACCATCGAAGTCTGGGAGCTGGAGAACGGCTCGGGCGGCTGGAGCCACCCGATCCACATCCACCTCGTCGACTTCCGCGTCATCAAGCGCGTCAACGGCCGCGGCAACGTTGTGTTCCCGTACGAGTACCAGGGCCTCAAGGACGTCGTCTGGCTCGGCCCCGGCGAGACCGTCACCGTCGAGGCGCACTACGCGCCCTGGCCCGGCGTGTACATGTTCCACTGCCACAACCTGATCCACGAAGACCACGAGATGATGGCCGCATTCAACGTGTCTGTCCTCTCGGACCTAGGATACGACGAGACGCAGTTCGCGGATCCCATGGAGGCCGAGTGGCTTGCTAAGCCGGAGGATCCTGCTGCCTACACCTACAACGCGGTCAAGTCGCGCATCGAGTACATGGCCAAGCTCCAGCCGTACAATAATGTCGACGAGGTCGAGAGCAGGCTGGACGCCTACTGGGCCACCAAGACCAACGCCCCGTCTGCTAGCCCGACGGCCTCGACGCTGGTTGTCAGCACCACGTCAACGGCCACGGCCACCTCTGTCAGCCCGACCACCACCGCCAAGGCTACCGACAGCAAGAAGTCGGACGACGACAAGAAGAAGACTTCCACGACGACGACCGCGTCGAAGAGAAAGCGCGACATGCGCCCCCGCCGGGTCGACATGCAAACACCCAAACGAACGACCGCGCCCCAGGCTTGAGATGGACCGCAGCTTTCTTTCGGGGGCTTTCCTTTTTCCGCTTAACGATTTAATAACATCATCTGCAAACACCCTCCCTATAGACAACAGACTTCTGTTACAATAGCTTTATACCTTACTTGCTTATTATACTACACTTGCTACATACCTATTTACATATACTACTAATATTACTTATACTATCTACTTATATATAGGAACTCTCTTTTATATAGTTATTCTTTTATAATATAAGCTTCTTTAACCTTTATTCTTATATACCCCATTATATACTCTAACTTATAATAGTTATAAGCTTAGTTTACTTACTATTTATATTATACTTTTATTATCTTAACCTTCTAAACTATATATTAAAGTATACCTTATATAGCTTTTTATTAACTAAAATATCTAATACTATTATAACTTTTTTTAATACTATTAAACTTATTAACTAGGGTAATTAGCTTACTTAATACTAAGTATTAAAATCTTAGTATTAAGGTTTAGGTATTTAATTTTATATTAACTCTAATTAAAAGGATATAACTTATAAAGTTTTTTTTTAATTATAAGCTTTTAAAAATTGAGAACTTTTTAGTTAAAGTATAAAATAATATAAATCTTACTTTTAGTTTAAAGAAGCTTAAGTATAATAAGAGAAAAGATAAGTAAGAAATTAATTACCTATAGCTTAAAAAACCTATAACCTAAGAAATACTTGTTACGGCCAGATTCCTGACAGTGGGTTTTCTGCTAAAGTATAGCTGAGGCTGCGATAGTAATTAACAGTGTCGGTGCTTGCTGGTGTCTTTGCTGGCGTATCAATCACTCGGTGATCAGTCGGGCAGTCGATAGTCTGAGTAGCTCGTATAGCTCGCGGTGGAGTATCACAAAGATAAGCAGATGAAAGGAGTCTGAAAGTTATCCGAAGATGTTTCACAAGTTGATTGCTGAAGAGCTATGGAAGTCTGTCCTTGAGCCGGGCTCAAGTCCATCCTATATACAGGTCCTGAACAGTCCCTTTGATGTGGCTATATTGGATAGCAAGAATATCCAGCATATCCATGGATAGCTGGGATAGCAAACATATCTAACATATCCTTCTTTGTCCTGTGTCCGTACTGTTCCCGAGGTCACGTGACCTGTACCATAGTTCTTCCTTTCCGAGGATTCCTGGTTACACCTGTGTCACTGCTTACATATGTCCTGCGTTAGCCGCCGTGATCCCAAGCGGGGTCGTTCCGACGCGTTGTGCCTAACGGGTCGTAACAATACTACCTAGAGATTTACTAACCTTTACTAAACTAAAGCTTATAAGAAAGGTTTTTATAAAGACTAATATTATAAATAAATAATTAATAGTAGTAAAAAAAATAGTATTTTAACTTTTATATACTCTCAATATATAAAGGATAAATATTTAATTCTAATTTAGATAATAAAAATAGTTTTATTATTTCTTTTTTAGATTATATAGCTTAATACTAGTTTTAATAGTTGAGTAATAGTTTAATATACCTTATAATACTTAAAGACTACTCTTATATTAAATAACCTATTTATAAAAATTACAGTTGAAGTAAAATACTAAGAGGTTCTTAAATATATAAAGTTTAAAGTAAATTTAGTATATTAGTATAAAAATCAGTAATTAATATATCTTTATGTAATAATATTTAATATTTTAGAAGTCTAAGAAGAGATTATAGTAGTAAACTTCTTAGAAGTAATTTAAGTATAACTTACTTTAAGTTATAAATAATATAAATGTAAAATACTAATAAAAACCCTTAAACTTAAAGAGCTTACTTACTTAGTTATAAAGTTAGGTAGAATGTTTAATATAATTATTAATATAATAAATAATATACTAAAGAGACTACCTTTCTAAAATAGAGTTTACTTAACTCTTATTAGTTAGTCTAATAATACCTTAAAAGTAGAGAATAAATAAAAATCTATATACTTAGATAGCTAGATATATTTCTAAAAACTAAAGTAATATTATTACTTAAAATATACTCTTATAAGTAAAGTTTCTAATATCTATTTTAATCTAATAAATATACCTATAAAAGATTATTATATAACTATTTAATCTAAAGTATAAAAAAGTAAATAAAATAAGCTTTATTTAAAGCTTATTTTACTAAGATAGCTAAAGTTTAATAAAAAACTATATTCTTTTTAACTTAACTGAATAACATAAACTTAAAATAATAAAAAGGCTAATAACTTTAGATATCTTAGTAATATTATTATAATCTTAATTTAACTTATAAAAAGAGATATAACTTAGGCAATCTTTAGTATAGCTTTTAAAAGTACTTACTTACTATTTAAGTCTATAATAATAGATAGTTATAATTTAATATACTTAGTTAATAATAAGAGCTTATTAAAACCTAGTTTATATTACCCTTTTATGAATAATAAATATATTAATGTTAGTATATTAACTATCCTTATTAAGAGCTAGAGTAAACAGATTATAAAGAACTGTTTTAATAGCTAATAAAGATTTAATACTAAAAATCTTATACTTAAGGATATTACTATAATTAAAAGCTTTTATATTAATATAGCTTTTAAAATATTACTTCTTAAGAATAAGATTTAACATTATAATAAAAACTATATACTATATTATAGTAATATTAACTATAGTAATATGATTTATAAGCTTATTTATAAATATAACTTTATCTTCTTAAAGTATAAACTTATAAATAAGAAAGTAATTAATTATTAGAATTAACTTTTTAAGAGCTTAGTAGAAATTATTATATATATAAGCTAGAGAGTAAATAAATAATTCTATTAAATAGTATATAAGAGAAGTAATATAATACTTCTTTAGTATTTATACTTAGAACACCTTAAACTAATAATACTTTAAAACCTTATATAAAGAATAAAGAATATAAGAATATAGCTTCTAACTTAATATAAATATAAATACTATATAATAGTATATATAAGAAATTTATTTTAAGAAAGCTTTCTAAGTTATAAGTAATATACTTATAGTATAAAGTTTACTAAGATCTTTTTAATTTCTTAGAATCTAATTTAAGTATAAGATAAATACTTATTTTCTATAAAAAGTACTTAGAAATATTAATTAGCTTTTTACTAGCTTCTAAGATTAAGAATCTTATATTCTTATTTATAAAAATATTTAAAGCTTAGGGATACTATAATAAATAAGTCTTAATATATAAGTTTTATTATAATAATAAAGCCATATTTTTTAGCTTAAATTATAAATAAGCTTATAAAAAATAGATATATACTAGTAAAATTAAGATTAAAATACTACTACTATATATAAAAGAATTAATTAGTATAAGAGAAAGAGCTAGTTAATTAGTTATTAAGAAATTTATAAACATATATATAGTAATAAAGCTTTTAAAAGGGCTTTAAGATAAAGTAGCCTTAATAGCTATATATATTTATAATATTAGCCCTTAAGAGATTAATAGTTAGTTATTACTAATTAAGAAAAAACTAAAATCGTTCTAGAGATATTATTACTAGTAATAATATAATACTTGAGTACTTTTATAAGAGGTATTATTACCTTACTAAAGAGAACTTTTTATATATAGGTATAGAGTATACCTAGTATAAAGAGATTATAAGAAGAGTATATTAAGAAAGAATTATAAAGTACTTTTTTATAGATATATTAGTTACTTAGTTAGTTATATACTAAAAACCTATAATCTCTATAGGATTTAAGTACTTATAATTAAGTAAGTAATAATAATATATAATATTTATTTTAATAAAAGCTCTTCTTATGATTTAGTAATTAAGAGAGAAGGTCCTATAAGCTAAAAAGCTAAGAAAGTTATTAAAATAATAGCTAATTTAAAAATAATCTTAGATAACTTTTTAAGATTACTTGATATAATTATAAATAATAAAGTTAAGTTATAATATAATAATAGATATAAATTACTTATAGATAATATATTATAATAAGCTATCTTTAAAGTATTTCAATTTAAGTAAACAGTAAACTCTATAGAAAATACTTATAAGTAATATCTTATTATTTTATTAATTATATAACTTAGAAGTAAAAAAGATAATAAAATATATATTACTAGGTTACTAATAGTAAAAAGTAATTTCTTAGAAACTCTAATTCTTACTTTATTACTCGAGAGTACTATAGAAAATAATAAGTAACTAAATACTTCTTTAATTAGCTTATTATAAAGAGTATTTAATAAGCTAGATATTAAAAGTAGAGACAAAGATACTAAGTTATAATCTAAAATAAGTAATTTAAATACCTTATAAAAATATATTATATTATTTAACTTTCTCTCTTAATAAAAAAAGTAAAGAAAATATATAACAAGTATACCTATATAATAGTATATAGTAAATTAATTCCTAAAAACTAAAAGTATAATATAAAATACTTCTTTATTACTTTTATACTTAATTAATAAAAAATATATAAAGAAAGCTATTTAAGCTATAAGACTTTTTATAAGTCTTATAGAGATACTATAAATAAAGTATATCCTAAGTATCTCTTGTTAGAGGCTATGAGGGGTAATGAGGTTAGAGATAAAAGATAAGAGATAAATAAGATATATATTGTTTTAATATAATAGAAGAGCTTTCCGTTCACCTTGCTATCTAGCTAGATATAAGGGATATAAGGGGTTTATTTATACTTACTTTCTGTATATTCTAAGGATTTCTTAGATATTCTAGGTTGTTATCTAAAACACCTCGGTTATATAGTTTAGAACTATATTCTTATACGTTGTTTTCTAAAACATCTCGGTTATATAGTTTATAACTGTATTCTTATTTCCTAGATTTCTCCTTAGATAGATAGTTCTTGCTTAAAGGAACTATTCTTTGTATATAGATATCCTATGTATTTATAATATATAGGCGTTTTCTAAGTAAATATATAGTTATGTGGTATATACAGTATATACAGTACTATTAATACTGTGCTATATAATTCACTTTATTATTATATATACTATCTTTTTTATATAGATATAAGGTATTTAAACCTTAATATCTAACACTTACTATTAGTAAGGTTTATATAGTAAAAGTACCTTATAAAGAAGCTCTTAAATAAGTATCTAAAGCTATTTATAGTTATAAAGGTAGTTAGTAGAGAAAAAGCATATAAGCTTAACTTAGAGATATTATATTATATTTATAATATATTCTTACTATTATAGTTAGAGAAGTTCTATAGGGTAGTAGTAAAGCTATAGGTAGTCTCTATTAAGAAGGAAGAGAAAGATATATACTAAGTAGAGAGAATAATTATATATAAGAGCCCCTAGAAAAACTAATAGTATCTAATAAAGTAGTAAGGGTATAGAGAGAAAAAGAACTCTTAGGAACTATAGTAAAATATAGTAAAGGAACTACAATAGGATTATAAATAAGGAATTACTAGAGGCCTATTAGAAGATCACCAAGTTAATAATTATATAGCTATAAGCTAGCTAGGTTTTATTATTTCTTTAATATTAGAGCTATGGAGTAGAGAGGCTTAAGAGCTAGGTATTCTAAGCTTAGGGATAACTAACTAACTAAATAAATAGTAGAGAGGTATTAGTAAAGTACTAGAGGGGTATATAGAGAGCGCTAGGGCCTACTAGTTAGACTCTTCCTTATTATTATTAGTAATACCTTTTTTAAGATCTAATTTACTAGCTTAGAAGTTAATCTTACTAGTATACTAGAGGCTATTATTAGTACTATAAGGGAGTACTAGAGAGGTACTAGAGTAAAGAAAGGATATATAATATAAGTATAAGACTTAGTCTAGTTAGAGAAGAGAGTACTCTAGGCCTTAATAGCCTTGGTTTACTTATAGAGTATAATAACCTAGTCCTAGGTAGCAGTAGTAGTAATCTTAGTACTCTTAGCTAATAACTTAGCTTACTTAGCTTACTATTTTATAGTAGAGTAGGTACCCTTAAGGGTAAGGACCTTATACTAGTAGAGAAGCTACTCCTTCTCCTTCTATACTACCTTATACTTAGTATTAGAGACTAATATATTAGAGGCCTTTATCTAAAGGGCCTTTAAGCTTACAAGCTAGGCTTTCTTAATCTCTTTCTAGAAAGAGTTAGGCTAAGGGGTACTAGAGAAGTATAGAGGTATATATATACTGATAAAGTAGTAATAAGAGTAAGGGTTAGCCTCTTTATAAAGATCCTTAAAAACTACCTTAAGGGTAAGAGTAGTAGTAGTAGTAGTAGTAGTATATAAGGCTTACTATAGGTTAGTAGTAGATTAATAGCTATAGAAGTAGTAATAGTAGAGAGGGGGATAAGCTTATAGAGATATAAGGCTTATTATACTAGCTAGTATAGTAGAAGTACTTATTACTAGTAGCTAGAATAGTTAGAATAGTAGAGAGGTAGTAGAGAGGTACTAAAGAGATAAGTATATACTCTAGGTTTTAATATTATAGAGAAGATAGGTAATAGTATTTTTTATATTAAGCTACTACTTTACTATAGCTTAAAGGTAGTAATAATAAGAAACCTTATATATAATAGTAAGGTTAATAATACTAGAAGTATTAGAATAGGTATTATTAGTAAAGAGAGCTACTAGAGAGAGACTAGAGAGAGTACTAGAGCTACCTAGGATAGTAGGATTAGTAAGAGGTATAGAGGATATAATAGTAGTAGTAAAGAAGCAGCTAGTACTAGTACTACTACTAGTATTACTATTACTAGTACTATTATTACTACTATAGTAATAGAAATATAATAAAAAATAAAAAAATAATAGTAATATAGGAATATTATAAAGAAAAAAAGGAAAAGAAGGAAAATAGATAAAAAGTAAAAAAAGAGAAAGTAGGTCTAGCTATTTTACTAAGTAGTATATATATAAGTAAGTAATAATAATAACTTTAGCTTATAAAGAAATAATAATACCTCTAGAAGGAAAGAGAGGTAGGAGGTACTAGAGAAATACTAGTACTTTTTTTATTACTATAAAGTATACCCTTACTATTATACTAAGAATAATATAACTTAGAGCTTAGTTACTAGAGAAATAAAGGTATAAGTAATAAAGGCTAACTATACTACTTTATAGATAATAAGATACTAGGTTATAAGAAAGAGAAGAAAGTAAGTAACTAAAGTAATACTATAAGTAAGTAAGGTACTTCTATAGTAGAATAGGTAGCCTCTTATTAATAGTAGCAAGAGCCTAAGACTTATACTCTAAATATAAGATAGCTAAGCTTAGTAAGGTACTAGAGAAGCTATTAGCTATACTAAGCTACTATAAAATAAGAGTAAAGCTAAGAGTAGGTAGTTAGCTAGAGAGATAACTATCTATCTAATAGTCTACTAAGCTTAGTAAAGTTTTTAAACTTTACTAAAGTATAAGTAGTATTATAAGCAAGGTACTAAGGTACTAATAAAGAAGCTAATTAGTTAACTACTAGGTCCTAAGGATAGGACCTTAGAGGGAAGGGATTATATTAGGTTTCTAAAAGTAATACTAGCTTTAGGGCTAGTGGGGCACCAGGTAGGGCCTGGGGGACACCGCGGAACGGAATAACATTATACCAAAGGGCACACAAAAGGGGTTTTCACAATAGCATCAAGGTTTAGAGAGGAGATAGATTGGAATAACAGTCACCAGTGACCCCTAACTGCCCTCCCACTGACTCCTTTACTCAGTACTACACAGCCTCTGACATCATGCTTCTGAGAGGAACCTCGCGAAGACAAGAACCTCCAAGTATTATGGCCAGCTCCTATCCGAAGAGCCGAGCGCGTACCGAGCTTCATTCAACAACGCCGACATTGCCTCGAGCAAAGAACAAGGCAAAGCGAGAGCCCAGGCGGAGATGGACAGAATCCTGAGTCCTTTCCATGGCAACTAGTCTCGGCCCTCGGTGGGTCGGCCGTGATGGTGACGGCAATCTTTTGCTCTTGGTTGCCATCTGGTAATGGTAGCCTCCTGTTGGTTGGGTTGTCTGAGGTATTCAATGGGCGCGGAAACGGCGTTTAAAGAGAAGGAAAAGGGGATTCATATCACGCCGCCGTTTGCATTTTTGTAACTCCAACAGGAGCCAGTACACGTTCATAAGTAACTCACCTGGATCAATGCCGAAATGCGTCTTTCTGTTGGCATTATGCACTCGTAAACATGCGTCGCCGTGATGTTATTACAGCTACTCTCTACCTTGATTAGAGTCACTTTGTATTCTGAGGCCACACTCGATATTCCTTTCAGTGACGCACGCTTGTACAGACAAAAACGCCCGCCAGTACAATGGAAGCTGGATCTACCGATTAATAAATGCATGTGGTGTGAACCGCAACGACGGCCGGTTGACTCTAGATCCCGAGGCTTGGCTCCAGGTAGGTAGGTAGGTAGGTATAGGAAAGAGCATCGCGACGGTACCATTTCGAATCTTGCCAAAACGGCTGTCTACTCAGTGCGGCAATTTCCCCGCGATTGAAGGGATCCTGCCGCCTTAGGTTACAAGTACCACCCGCCCCTCCTCCTTCCGCCTCTCTTTCTTGAGTACAAGCTAGCTGCTTGCCTTATCTTGGCTGCTTGGTACAGGACCTACCTATCTAGGTAGGTAGATAGGTAGGTACATTATTAGGTCGGCACATGTCAAACTTGGAAGAAGGCGCGTTGAGGCACGACGGCCACCGGCGCTTTCCGCTCGCTTTTTCAGAACAACCACCTTCATATGACGTCTCTTCCCAAATAACCATCACGTATCACCTTGGGATCATTCACACACCGTTTGTCTTCTAACAACACTAGATTTGCCACATATAAGCTGGACGTTGTTACGGCCGAACCACTGGACTGCGCTCCTCGGCGTCACGACTCAGCCGCCGACATGAATAAAACCAGCACTGTTTCTGTATCGAATGGCTGTTGCCAGCACAGCATCGGCCACGGCCAGCACGTCAACTTGGTCTGAGTACAAACCGTGGCCTCATATTGCCGCCATTTTACCTCTCCTTCATCTTACACTTGGACCGCCTTCAAGAACGCCCGGCTCTCGTTGCCCTGAGTCACCTTGGCCAGCGGCGTGAGATGGGCCTCTCCGCCCTCCGAACCTCCCTGCAGCTGGCGAATATACGCCTGTGCAACTCTGAGCCAGTTGGCCTTCTCTCTCCTGCTGGCGCCCTGTCCTTCCCACACCCAGACAGCCCGTCCCGCATCATCCAGTACAAACACGTCTTGTCCGTCAAAGTCCGAGAGGGCCGCCCTGCTGCCGTCCTTGACGATGTCGAATTTCAGCTCACCCGAAGCATCGCTGAGCCGGAAGAGCTTCTGTGGCCTCTCGCCAGCGTGTGCCTTGGACGCCGACCGGACCGGTCTGGGGCACTGGAACCCGGACTGCGGCGTATCGTCGTTGCCCCCGAGGAGGGTGACGATGACGCGGGATCGCGACTCTTCTTGCGCCAGAACCTCGACGTCGATGTGCTTCGCCAGTGTCATGTCGTTGACCACCTGCGCCGCCTTGGCCTTCTCCATCGGGCTGCAGCTCTTGCCTTGCCACTGCCAGATCTTATCGCCCGTGTCCAGCACAAAGACGTCGCTCTCGTCCAAGCTCTGCCACGTCGGCTCCACCTCGTGCACCACGACTCCGTTGGCGCCCACGGACGGGTTCTTGAAAATGCGCAATAGGGTAAGAATCTCCTCCTTGGGGCCATCGTCCTCGACGTGCCGGAATCCAGATTTGACGCCGCCTGAACGAATTGAGATGCGAGGGAACAATGACAGGAACTCGTCGGATGGCGCCGACTGCACCTCACGATGCTGTGTCGCAGCGCCATGCAGGAACTCGTCAAGCTCTACTGTCTTGTACGCGGCGGTGCCGGCCTCGTCCTGCGAAGTGTGGGCCCCGAGCCAGAAGAAGATGTCGTGGCCCAACTTCTCAGACCCCTCCTTGCTGCCGACCTTGTACGAGTGGAGAACGATATAGCTATCACCGTCCATGAACTGGCCGTACTTGTCCTTCGGCCACGGCTTGACCTCAAAGTCCTCGATACGCCAGACGTGCAGTCCCGCCGACTGGCCGACGCCCCCTTCATTCCAAGCCGGCTCGGTAGCCGCCGACTTGTACTTCACCCGGTGGTCGATGTCGCTGCCAATGAGTTCGACATTGCTATCCTTGATATCGTACTCCTTGAGGTGCACAAGACCTTGGTTTGGCGCCATGCTTTCGTTATAAGATATCGGTCGGAGAGAAACCAACAAAATATGTCTAGGCCGGATACGCGAATCGATATGACCGTCACAGTTGCGAGATTATTTGAGGCGGAGGTTTGATCAAGGGTGACCACGAACAGCGTTTCAACGTCATCGGACACGGACATTCTCAAAAGTGGCTCAGCCAGTCACAGCGGAGCGTCGCTCGTCAGCTTGTGCGGGGATCAGCGATTTCAATTGGGCCGTCGTTGCCGCGATGCCACACGGGATCCATCAATCGGGTACAAACCACGCCCCATGAACCCCTCGATAAGATTCCAGCAAGACGCCCCAGCGCCAGCCTTGCTTTCGATATGCTTTTGGGTCTAAAAGTTGAAAACAGCTACCCGTCACCCGTGAGGGGCGAGGGAGGAAACAATGGACAAAACGGATCCACGCCGTAGCCATCTCAACTGAAGGGAGGGTTGAAGCCAAGCCAGTCCGACTCTGGATCTGGTAGCCCTGCAGTCCTCATGGAATCGCCGCCCAGTCCGCTCATGGCCTGTGGCTGCAAAAGATTGGTATAGCTGTTTGCTGCTCTCACTGGCTCCGATATCTTGGGGTGGTTGAAAAAGTCAAAGACGTCAATGTTGTCCAACTCGCTCAAGGATGTCACTTGAGTCGATGTCGGCTCCAACCCGGATCGTCGCGTGGCGGATGTCAATGTGACTAAATCGTGGGCGCTCCTAAAAGACATACTATTATTAGCAAGGGGCGGGAAGTGGTGGGTGACTCGGGATACTCGCTTTCTCATGGCCGTGAAACTCATGTCGCCTTGACGGCCCCGTTGTACCACTCGAGAGAGGATCTTGGCATAATTGTTCGCTACCTCCCAATACTGCCCCACATGACGCAGCGTTTCGATGAAGAAATCAATCTTTGGATCAACAGGACAACCGACGGTCGCGGCGTGGATGAGCAGCAGTCTCGCAGCCACCCATAGGGAAAAGGCAAACGGAGGGCCCAGGAGATCGAGACCGTTGGCCTCGAAGACGTCTTGCGCGATATCGCCCAGGCTTTGCACAGCAGACAAGCACCTTTGCATCGCGTAGTGCGACGGGACAAAGATGTGCGACCTCACGGTGGGGTACGCAGCAGAGGAGTGCAGACGGACGACCGACGTGACGTAGGCGCTATGCAGCATGAACCAGTTGGCGACGCGGCTTGCCGGATCCGAGTGGCACATTGCCGATATTCTGCTGTACTCGCTCGGCAAGCTCTGCAGCCAACTATCGAGCGCACCGTCCAGCGATCTGTACGTGTTGCGCCAGACAGCCATCTCGGCCGACGACGTTACGTTGATGGGCGTCTTGAGAAAGTCGTGGACTTTGCTGAGGATTCGCAGTATCTCGCAGTGATACGAGAAGCTGCCAAGGTTTTCGGGTTTGTTTATTTCTGGACTGCCCATCTGATCGGACGACGGGCTCCACGACCTCGTTTCGACGGGCACGTTTCGAGAAAATAGGTCGTACGAACAGGGCAGGCCGCGCTTCATCTTTTTGTCGTCGAGCATGAAGTCAAACGTGGTTGTCGCAATCGTTGCATACCGATCGAGGAGGTAGACCATCCAGCAGAGCCGACGACGGCCTTCGTCTTCGATCCATGATTCAGGTCGGCCCGTGGCAACTCGGCGGATCGAGCCGGTATTTGGTGTATCCTCGGCTTCAGCTGTGAGGTACACGCTGCTCTCCTTGCAGAGCTCCAGCTGCCTCACGTTTTGGGCGAGGAGCGCCAGCATGTTCCAGCCACGAGGCCCATTGGAGGTTCCCAGCTCATCGAGGCAGAGGATGACCAAAGCCCTCAGCGCCGCAATGCTGACGTTCTCCATCGCGTACATCTGTACACGGCTTTTCGACACTGCATGGTAGTGGGAGCGCATCTCGGGCGACAATCGCGGGTCTTTCAGGAACCTCAGGGTAGTCGCAACTATCGCATGCAAGAGAACCCGGTCGGCGTCGTTGAGGGATGTCGAACCGAAAAAGGCGCCAAAGGTTGTCTTGCGGTCCAGAATGGGACACCACGTGTTGCAATGCTTGAAGTACAGGTCGACAAGCGTGTACAACAAGTCGTGCGATGGGAACTCTGACACGTTCGGAACAGACGATGCATCTTTTCGAGGCCCAACGACGCTGGGCGAGGCCCCCGCATGCTTGAAAGATTCGCTCGCTGAGAGGTTCAGGAGGGCCTGTACCGAGGTTCGATCACCACTATGGAGGGCTGTCTGCGCATCACCACCACCAACACTCTGCCAGAAAGGGCCCGAGAAGGCTGGCGTTCTGTCATTTGACGTGGGCGCCGGTCTGGGAAGGCCCGTGTTGGGGCTGACGCCATTCGTATCTTGATGGGATCCCTCGGGTTGTGAGGGTGCTTGATTGCTGATGGCTGGCGAGAGACCATGAGGAGTGACAACATGATCGTTGGTTATGTGCTCCTCCACCCGACGGCCAAGGGCCTGTAGAAGAGCATCTAGCCTGTTGACCTTGGCTTCAAGTTCGAGGCTGAAGCCAATGCGACTCCCGGGTTTCTGTCTTTCCAGGTAGACGCAAGTCCGGTTGTGTCGGGCACACCAAGCGCATGCGGGCTCTGCACGATCGCACTTCACCTTCCTCGCTTTGCACAGCTCGCATCTGGAAGTCGGTCAGCCGACGTCGGTCCATCTCATCTGGGGTGCCACAGTAGTATGGGCGACAAGCAACAACGTACGACGTCTTTTGGTGCTTTTGCCGTTTGCGCTTCCTCGGTGGACCGCCCGAGCCGTTGTTGGCAGTGTCATCACCACTCGAGCCATCGTCGTGGCTGAATCCCGAGTTCGCTTCCTCCTCGGCCATTTGTTGCGGACGTGCATTCGTGTCTAGCATGTTTGTCCCATTGTCGTGGGAACTCCACATTTCCCGTGTTTTTAGTCGACGGGACTGCGATGATATTGCTCTTATCAGAGCGCCCTTTTGGGTGGAATAAATGGATGGACCCTTGAGAAGCTTGGCCGAGTTTTGATGTCAGAAAGTGGTCATTTCACGACTAGCTGACGGCAGACGGCAGACGGTAGACCAGTAAGTCAGTCGCCTCAGCTGGTCAGACCTAGGATGCTGCAGAGAAAGGATTGCGCCGCAGCACCTATAGTCGCATGGGTCATACCCGGCCTCTTCCGGGTTGGTTGGCCAGGGCAGAAGGGAAGAGACATGAGCGGCCGAACCGACTGTCAGTTCGCGTCAGTCTGCCTGCCAATCCGTCGCCGGGTTTGCGTCAATCAGGGTCGTCTTGCAAGAGTGCAGCCTGCAAGTCGAGCAGTGGAGAGAGGGTGGGAAACAAACACCGAGTCTTCAGCGAGGGCTAGGTAAGTGGGGAGGGGAGAAGCTCGGCCACCCAAGTCCGCGATAAGCGATTTTGTCAGCAAACCACCGGAGGCGGGCGGGGGGTTGGTCTGAGCCTGACCAAGGTGTGTCAGAGCCGCCGCGGGGCTCTTCGGGCTTCTCGCCCGACACACACAAAAGTCCGCCAGGGAGGATGCGAACAATGATGAAAAAGATCCATTTATCGACCCACCATCCTCCACAAGAACAAGAGCTGCATCATTGCGCGGCGACATAACTACTCAACCACTGCCAACTTCTCTCAGGCTGGGCTACACACTCTACCAACTGTAGTGTAGCTACACAGCCTACGGAAGACCAACGGAAAGACGCGAATCAAAAGACTCGGCATCCGCAGCTCTCGCGCACCAACCACCTGAGAGAGGCCCTCGTTTTCCGGAACCCCGGCACCCAGTCACAACAGTGGGACAGAACGAACGGATGAGGGGAACGTTGTTGCGCCCAATGATGGAGCTCTTGAGGCGCATCGGGGGCAGTTGAACGAAAGCCATGTCCCATTGCGAACGGGAACTCCTCGGCCCGCATCCATGACAACCAACGCGCCCATGCGCAGCGAATCGAATCACCTGGCGTTCGTCGCGGTGCGTCTGAGGGGGGGGGACGGACGGATGGAGATGATGTGGAGCGGGTTTACACTTCGATCATCCGGGTTGCAAGGCACAGATCCTCACCTGGAGGGGTATCAAGACGGGGATGATACCTACTGCGGTTTTCCCTGTTACCGCCGACCTGGTGGTTCTGCAACGATTTGCACTTACGATGACAGACATGGGGATGGTGAAGCAGCTTCTGGCACACACATGCACACACACACAAATGCGCCCGCAAAGTTGGACAGAGGCCCAAAAAAAAAAAAAAACAAGTTGTCATGCCGTCATACTACCTATGATACAGAACGGGCTTTTCTCCATAAGACGCCGAAAAGGCGTATGCACACACGCCATCGTGATTGGACCTCCCAAACAGCAGAATGTGGTATATCGAAAGAGAAAACAAAATCGGAAAACAAGACATGATAAACGCGAAAAGCAGAGACCTCGGAAAGAGACCGCTCAGCTTGACCAGCCCCTGCTCATCTGGACGGCCTTTTCCCAGCGGCCGAACCGCTCGGAAGCCTCTTCGTCGGAGATGGCGGGCTTGAAGATGGTGCGGCCCTCAGTGTTGACGTCCTTTAGCTCGTCAAAGCTCTTCCACACCCCCACAGCAAAGCCTGCTGCAATGGCCGCGCCAAGGGCCGTGGTCTCACGCATGCCTGGGCGGTTGACAGGGATGCCAATGATGTCGGACTGGGTCTGTTACGTGGGGTCAGTGCTTTCTCCTCCCAGGATTCGGACAAGGTCCAGCTGTGTGTGGCACACACGGCTGGACCTTCTGTAAGTACTTACCTGCATGACGAGATCGGAGTTGCACATGCCGCCGTCGACGGCGAGCTCGGTCAGAGCTGCGCCGCTGTCCTTCTCCATAGAATCCAGAATGGCCTTGGTCTGGAAGCAGGTGGCCTCGAGAGTAGCACGGGCGATGTGACCGCGTTGCGTGTAGGCAGTGATGCCGAAGATGGTACCGCGGGCATCGTCGATCCAGTACGGGGCGAAGAGACCGCTGAAGGCAGTGACGAAGGTGCATCCGCCGTTGTCCTCGACAGTCTCGGCGAGGGCGCTGAGCTTGGAGGACGACTCGATGAAGCCGAAATTGTCCACGAGGAACTTGACGCTGGAGCCGGCAACGGCAATGCTGCCCTCGAGAGCATACATGGTCTTGCCGGGGCCAAAGTCGAAGGCGACGGTGGTCAAGAGGCCGTGGGAAGAGATGACGGGCTTGGGGCCAATGTTGTAGAGCAGGAAGCAACCGGTGCCGTAGGTGTTCTTGGCCAGGCCGGCAGTGAAGCCCTTTTGCCCGACCAGGGCGGCGGACTGGTCACCCAAGCAGCCGGTGATCTTGGTGCCGCTCAGTGAGGTGTTGTGCAAGGAGCCGTAGGCCTCGGGGTCCGAGGAGCGGACGATCTTGGCGAGCTTGACCTTTTTGGGGTCGATTCTGAACCAGTCGATGAGGTCCTCGTCGTACTGGAGAGTATGGATGTTCATGAACATGGTACGGGCAGCGTTGGAAGGGTCCGAAACGTAGACATCGCGGGCGATGCCGCCGTTGAGCTTGTACACCAACCACGTGTCAATGGTGCCGAAGGCCAGAACACCGCGCTCGTAGGCATCCTTGACCTCGGGGACATTCTCGAGCAGCCAGAGCAGCTTGCCGACGGAGGGGTATGTGGAGAGGGGGAGGCCGCATCGCTGGGTGAGCTCGCTGGCGCCGAGGCGCTGCTTCAGCCGGCGGACGAGGTCCTTGGTACGGGTATCGGTCCAGACGATGGCGTTGTACAGGGCCTTGCCGGTGGTCGTGTCCCAGAGGACAGTGGTCTCTCTCTGGTTGGTGATGCCGACAGCCTTGATCTGGTCGCGAGAGTGGCCCTGGGTCTCGAAGGCCTGGACGGCGCCGTCGATACACTTCTCGACAGAAGAAACGAGCTCCTCGGGATCATGCTCGTGCCAGCTGTCGCAAATCTCGTCAGCTTGCCTCGAAACCACAGCACGACTCCGACGAGCCAGTTGAGCTTGCGTGGGGGCGCGAGCGCGCGCACAGGCGCAAACTTACCCTGGGTTGGGATAGATTTGCTTAAACTCAATCTGGTGAGTCGCAATGACCTCGCCGTGGGGGTTGAAGATGAGAAAACGGGTACTCGTGGTGCCCTGGTCAATGGCGCCCACGAAGGAGATGTTGGAGCCGGCGCCCCCGTTGACAGCAGCGGGAGACATGGTGTGGGAGTCTTGTTTCAATCGGCTGGGAAGAAGAGACGAGAGCATTCAGAAATGACAATGGCAGAGGAGGGGGAGGGAGGGGATGGTAGGGGTCACAACGCAAAAGAGAAGAAGGGACAGGCTTGGGTATCTGTTGCGGAACGGGACAGAGAGAGGGAGAGGGAGAGGGAGAGAGGGAGAAGAGCACGAGGAACACACGATGAAGAGTAAAGTTTCACGGGCTGACAAAATATTTGTAGGTGCCACGCAGACAGGAAACTCAGCTCCAGTCTCGCAGGCTCGGTCCTCCGACTCCAACAAGCAAGCAAGCAAGCAAGCAAGCAGAGGGCGCACGCGGCGTGTAGGGCTAGCTCCCTCCACGGGGAAAACGACAGCTTTCTCAAAAAGCCACAACCCCTCATTCTCATGCATCCCATCCCCCCTTCTACCCCATCCCCAGATCGCGTGGAGATGTCACGAGGTGAGCTCCGAGGAGCTGGGCTTTGGTAAGAAACCCGCCCCCCAGATGCAGGATCGCTTCTCCACTTGGACTGGGGAAATGCGAACGGGTCAAGCGGGGTGGGTTTGCCATGACATGTGTTCACGAGGGGAGGTTGAAGAAATCCGACCCAAGCGAGAGCTCCTACTTCCACGCGAGAAGCCCCCCCGGGGACAAGATTCGGGGCGAAGGCACCGAGCTACGTCGGTAAAGATTCGACATTGGCGCGCAATGTCGGTCGTGGTCAGCGAGCACAAGTGGAGGGGGCGGGCGGGGTTTGCGAACGGCTACCCACCCCCTAGGGGTTTGATGTCATGTTGCAAGTCGCACTCCTATAAGACTGCACCGGTTTCGGTCTGTATCGGCGAACTCACTCGACGGGATGGGATGCTTACGGTGGGCCCGGCCGTATGCCGGCCTTTACGTATGTAGTGTAGGTATCCTGCGAGATAGTCGAGAGGGGGGCACCGGTGCCACCATCCATCCCCTCCTCCGAGGCTCCTTCGAAGAAAGCGGGGTCGGCCTTGGCGACTGGCAACGCTACCGAAACGAAACGAAACCACGCATCGAAGACAAGAGAGAGTAGTGTACATGCACGTTACGAACAAGGGGATGATGGGCCGCTTAGCACGCGTGGCCTCTGCCGAGAACAGAAGGATGCGCCGTTCTCCTCTGCATGCGTGGGATGCCCACTGCTGCACTGCTGCACTGCTGCTACAACGTTCTTTGTGCATTCAAAGGGGCATATGATTGGTGTCGTACGTTAGCAACCAACCAGAAGCCGCAATTGCGAAGCAGACACATGAATCGTCATGGTTCCAACTCACGCACACACGCACGGAAACACATACCAACGCCAGAAGCAATGGACGAACGAACCATCGACGCCTTGGCCCTTTGGCCTGACGAGCCGGAACATGTATGCAACAGCCTCACAACCCTATCCTCTGCTATCTATCCCGCCTGCCAACCTGCCACTTAGCCAGCCTACAACAAGCATGCATGCATGCATGCGTTTCGAACGCAAACCTCTTTCTCGTCTGGGCAGCACCTGTCGATGACCTGCCACTCGATGTCCTGATGCATCACACACCCCTTCCCTACGCTACGTTGCACCCGTCTGCGCGACCGTCATCCCATTTGTCCAGGTTCGAGTAGGAAGCCAACTGCGGGGAAAGAGGCCAAGGTCCCCATCGCAGAGCGAGCCAGGGTATCAACCACGGCTGTTGACTCGACCAAAACGGGGTTCGCCGTTGCTTGCACTGCCTGCCTAGTCATGTAATGCGTGACTGCGGACTGCATCCTACTGCGAGATACAACCTAATTGCTGACGGGAAGCAACCCGGATTAGACCTTCGAGTCTCTCTCTCTTGTTTCTTTTTGTTTTGTCTTCTTCCTTGGGGGCCCTTCTGCCCATCACAAAAAGTCTCTTGTGGACGAACTCACGTCAACCGGGAGGAGCAGTCAGCAAACCTTGGCCGAAAGAATGCAAAGGTTTTCGGGTACGGTTTCAACATACATGACGGGACACAGGCCTCTCTCTCCCTCCCTCCTGCTCTCGCGGACTAGCAAATGATGGACGCACAGTCTCGGGTCCATGACGTTTGCCTAGGTGGGTGTCTGTCGCCGCTCCGCTCCGTCACTGTCAGACTTTGGGGACTCCACCTATATGGACCCTTGGCGCCATCGCCCGGCCTCCTCCCCTCCCCAGACGCTGTCGACTGTGTGCAGGGATGCATCCTGGAAGGGGAAATCTTCCGATCTGATCAGTCAAGGTTCAGAGTTACAATTCGGCTTCGAATGGGGAAAGGCTCGTACACTACGGATATCCGTACCATCTACCTACAGAACGTTTCGTTGCACCTGCGGCTCGACTGCAGGATCTCTCTCTCTCTCTCACTCTCCAACGCGGGCACTCCGCAACCAAAGGTCATGAGACTTGCGCTCGCGGTATCCGGTTCGTGCATACTGGCGATTCTTCATCCCGCCCGCTCTTCATGATAGACAAGGGCGTGGCGTTGAGGGGGAACGGCGAGGACGCTGACTGGACGGCTTTGGCCTGCAAACAGCATTGAGAGTTGCATCACGAAAAAGCTCCTTTTTTTTTGTCGTAGTAATCGGCATCCCACCCCTCTCCCTCTCACCGTTGAACCGCTCGGGGAGGATGCGATGCAGACCGGGGTCCCGTATCCGTTCCGCCTACTCTTCCAAGGAGGGCAGACGCACCGAAAGCTTACCCTCGCTTTTTGACACAAAGGTGTCCCCAGTGCATACTTTTTTTCTTTCCTTTTTGCCTCATCCCCTCCCCCATATCCCGTCAGCTCCGCCTCTGACTATCCCCCCCTTCTGCTCCAGGTTCTATCCGACCACCCACCCTCCTTACTGTGTATGTAGAAGCATACCTCGAAGAAACCACATCCCTCTATGCCCATGCATTTACAAAGAGGATATCTGCACACACACACACATACACACACACACACACAAAACCGTGTTTGGAAGAAAACTTACTGCTGCTTCGGGAGGTTGCCTCTGCGTCTGCGTATCTCTTACACACCTCCTCTGACAACCTTGCGTATCACGCACCGCTGAAGCCCATAGTATCGTTGACGAACCCCGGACCAGAGATCCAGAAAGAAAAGAAAAGGGGAAAAAAAAGGGTGGGGAGTTGAGTAAGCCTGGAGGGTTGGTGGCAGCGAAGAAACACAAAAAGGTATAGACAGAGTTGCTTCAGAGCCTCGGCCGCCGTCCGGCAGCAGCAATTTCCGCAGGGCACCGGGCGCCCTACCTCACCCTCGTTCCGTCTCGGCCGTCATCCAACCTCATCTTCGGTGTAAGCCACCGAACTGCATCATAATTACCCATCCCCCCTCTCTTCCACCCCCTCCCTCGTTCCACCTTCGCGTCCTTTTTTCCTCTCCTCTCACCAGGAACCACAAATCCGCACTTGAGCGAGCTTCTTCTCCATCTCGCCCGACCCGCACACACCGTTCGGCATTATTCTCCTTCTGCATTCATCCCCAATCACCCTCCCCATCTTGATCCCGTGAGCGACATCTCCATCTGCACCTCCCCGCGAGACCCGGACACCAATCCCCGTTTGGGAACGCTCGCGATAACTCGTATCACCGAGAGGGAGAGACGCCCTTGCCCTCTTCTTGCGTCTTCCATCCCGAGTCGTTGGTCCGTCATCCCAGGAATCCGGAATCTTCCTCCCCCCCCCCCCGCCATTTCGGTTGTCGAAATCCCCTCAAGAACACCACAACACCTGCCGCCACTACCCACGGTTAGAATTCCGGGGGAACATCGTCTGAAATCGGTAGACGAAAAAAGGGGATCCACCCTTACCCAAACCACGAGGTTACACGCAGGATACATCCAAAAGTGATCGAGAATGGGTAAGCATCGAAAGAAAAAAAAAGTTTTCCCTTACACTCAGTCTTGATGCCTTGGTGCCCCTCACACACACACACACGCATACACAGACACACACACCCATGTCCCTCCTCCCCCAAGTTGCGTGAGCATCAACCCGCTCAATCTTGGTTCACGCCGCCTCTCTACTCCTCTTTCTCCATGGAGCAGATCTAGACCCGGCGGATTGGTTGCAACGGTTGCCCAGCCCCGTGGGAACACCACGAGCTCATGGGGACCATAAGAAGATGCGTCTTCCCCACGGGCTGGGACGTGGGATGATATTTTGGCCAGACCATCGCCCGTCCCTCTCTCCCTCTCTCCAGCCGCTCGATATCTACCCCGCCCTTCTGCTTCCTTCACCCCTGTCCTTTTGCTCCATCTCCCTCCGTCAACCACCTTCTTCCTCTGCCCTTGTCATCTCGAAACTTGTCGGCTCGGTTCTAATGGTCATCACTGTCCGCACAGCGGAATCGGTGTCAGAGTCATCCTTCGGCAAGCATCAGATCCCGACTTTCAAGAACGAAATGGGAGGCGAGGAGACCCACGAGGAGCACGCCGTCGGCAGCGTGCTGCCTCCTCACCATGAGGAGGAGCAGCTCGCCTGGGCGCGCGTCCGCGAGTATCTCCAGGACGGCTTCTCCGAGTTCTTCGGAACCATGGTCCTCGTCCTCTTTGGCGACGGCGTCGTCGCTCAGGTCGTCCTGAGTAGAAGCACCAAGGGTGACTACCAGAGTATCTCCTGGGGCTGGGGGTAAGTGAAGCAGATCCCTTCCAACCAGATGCTCACACGAGCAACACCACCCTCATATGTGACTTCACCATATGGGTATAGCGTGGCAACAAGATTGCAAAAAAAAAGAAAGAAAAAAAAAAAAGGACCGATGTGCTGACTCTGGGACTTCAGACTGGGTGTCATGCTCGGCGTCTACTGCAGCAAAAAGTCTGGCGGACATCTCAACCCGGCAGTGACGCTGGCCAACTGCGTGTTCCGCGGCCACCCGTGGCGCAAGTTCCCCATCTACTTCATCGGCCAGCTCCTGGGCGCCATGGCTGCGGCCCTCATCGTGTACGGCAACTACATCAAGGCCATCGACGCGTTCGAGGGCGGCGCTGGCATCCGCACCGTCGGGGGCGCCAACTCGACGGCCGGCGTCTTCTGCACATACCCGGCCGAGTTCATGACCCGGACGGGCATGTTCTTCTCCGAACTCATCGCCTCCAGCATCCTCCAGTTCGTCATCTTTGCGCTCGCAGACCCCGGCAACGGAGCGGCCGGGCCCTTCATGCCTCTGGCCCTCTTCTTCCTCATCTTCGGCATCGGTGCCTGCTGGGGCTGGGAGACGGGCTACGCCATCAACTTGGCTCGTGACTTTGGCCCCCGCCTGATTTCGTACATGCTCGGATACGGACCTGGGGTGTGGTCCGCCGGTGGATACTATTTCTGGGTAAGTAAAATCCTTCGGCTTGCATGCCTTGCTTGGCCCCTCCTCTTTCCAAACGGGGGGGGCTGTTGCGTGTCGGCTGCCATGTGTGGCGAAATCTCGGCCAAGTCCCGTGACTGATGAATTGGTTGATAGATTCCCATGGTTGCCCCCTTCTTCGGATGCCTCCTCGGTGGCTTTCTGTACGATGTCTTCATGTTCACCGGCGAGAGCCCGATCAACAGCCCCTACTTCGGTCTCACTCGACTCTTCCAGCCCCGCCGAAATGTGTGGTCCAACACCTACAAGAACCGCTTGGAAAAGGTGTAAAGGAACAGGGACCTATTGTGTGTCCAAGTGTGTGTGTGTTTGTGTGTAATCGAGTGTCGTGTGCGTGAGAGAGTTACCTCGGTTATAACGACACGAGTATGGAATTCATGAGATCCGATGTGTTTTCGGTAATTGTGATGAACGAGAAAAACAAAACAAGAGGGAAACCAGGAACAGGAACCGATGGATGATACCAAAGGAAGGGTCTTTGAAAGAACAAAGAAGGGGACGGGCGACCAACTCGGATTTTGGGAAATATCCTACGAGTCGTTTTGTGGTCGCTGAGGCTATAACAGAGAATTGCCCCTTACGGTAAACAGAAACAATGAGGGGAGGGGGGCGCAAAGTGTTCAAGGCGCAATTCGGTCGGGCCCTTTATTTGATTCCTTTTTTTTTTTTGCCGCTCGGAGCTCGTCAAGTCGCGTCGAATGTTTGATCGAACCGTTTGCTGCGAAATGGCTGGTTTGCCGCCGATGCTGAGGGTACCAATCTGGGCGGGATTAGGCGCATCCTTTTTTTCTTGTGTACGTATCCTATCACACTTTTATGTTATCGGGGAGAGCAATAGAGTTGGCCTTCCTCGTAGCTGTCATTTAAGCGAAAAGAGGGGGGGGGGAAACCGGAAAAAAAGTATCCAGTTCAAGTTGAGTATGTACGCCTACGCGTGACGAGACGGACAAGGGCCATCGAGAACAAGAGCGACGACTTCTATGGGCAGAGTGGACTTGCAAAAAAAGAAGAAGAAAAAGGAGAAGAAAGAAAGGCGCTCCGTCAATAATTAGCATGTTCGCGACGACCCCTCCGAGACCCTTGACACCGAACCCCTGGGGAAGTTTGAAAAAAGAAAGCCACTCCGCTGGAAGATTGGCACGACACCCGAGGTACGGGCCGAGGACAGACAGGTTAGTGATTTACGCATTCGTTTTTGGGAATCGCTAGAGTCCAATAGCCTGGTGGATTTCACCAACATTGTAGCAATGGGGTCTCAGTCTCAGCCCCGTCCAGGTCTCCGGCGAGGGGGCCGTGTCCTTGGAGCCATGTTGGCATCGGACAAACACCCGCAGATGCTGTTGCCGACACTGGAGTGGCTGCGGCATACGAGGCGCCAAGGAAGCTCCCCTGCGCTGGTTTTGGCTGCTTAGCCATACCTTGCAACTGGACTTCCAATGAGCGTTCAGCCGCGGCGCCCACACACTGATACCACTCTTGCTCCATCCTGCGCAATAGAATTGTGCATTGAGATAGCTTTGGACCCCGATAAGATTAGCAAAGTTAAGGCAAGCTTTCGTCTCAGCCACAACGGGCGCGGGTTGGACGAAGCGGGCGGCAGGAGACGATGTCTTGGCTGGAATCCTGCGTATAATGAGCAAATGATGGATTGCATTGTGATCCTGAGGAGGCAGATTTGCAGTGGTCCCCACTTCGGTGCGCCACCTTATGTTCCCTCCTCCCACTTCTTGAAGGCGGTTTGCAATGGGCGGGGCGGGATGACCGGCGTCATCTGCAGTGTAGCGGCGGCGGTGGACGACGGACGGCCGGTGTGTGCCAGGAGCGTGCGGGTGCGGGTGCGGGAGTAATAACGGCGTTCGTACCGGGATTGCCCTCTGAATGAATCCAGTCCCGAGCCGAGTGCACAGTACCAGGTCGGACCAGGGTGCATAGCGAACGAGATTTGAAGTGTTGGAGCTCGGATGGCGGCCGTCGAGTGTGCGCGAAGGGGAGGGGCGGTAAATAGCCGGCAGGTCGATGGCAGGTTTCTCTAGACTCGTGCCTTGCCTGGTATCTGTCGTGGTGGGTGGTGTGTATGTGTGCTGTTTGCAGGTAGGCGCATATGTCGTACGTGTTCCTCGGGAACAAAAGTAGGGCGGCATCTAATGGTCTGGCGCCGTCCATCTGTCCCGGCAGCCAAAAACGGTTCGCAGCGAGGGAGAGAGGGGATGGCATCCGGTTCTTAAGATGAACCATGTGCGCGCTCGAGGACCCTTCAAACCCCTCTTCAAACCCTCCGGGCAAGCCTCACTTTAATTCAAGCAAGCCTTGACATGAAAAGTGAGGCGAGCCCCATAGTAATCAGACCCCGGTGAGAGGACCAACATCAAAGGTCAGCGAGGGATAAGGGCAGTCAGTCAGTTCGTGGCCAAACGGCGTGGCGTGGCGCGGCGCTGGGTGGGCAAACATGCCACGATGGATACTCGGAAGGGAGTCCAGGAGGAGACTTGCAACGCGGGCGGCTGACCGGGCCGATTGCCCTCGCCGGACCTGCCTCTATCGCGAGTGCTGGTTGTGGTTGTGGTTGTGGTTGTGTTTGCTGGGTGCGTTGCATGAGCGTGAATGATTGGTGGTGATTCTGCGGGGTGTGGAAGGGACGGACATGACGATGCACACCGGACATGGAAGACTGAGGGAGAAGAGTCGAGGTACGTACCGGCACCTGGCCCTGAGGGTTACTAATCAAGGCAATCCGGGATACCTTAGTCAGGTGGGGGTACCTAAGTACCTAGTGTACATATGTAGTAAGTCTCGTCCTTTCCCCAAATCTTTTTTTGGCAAGTGCCACCTTCGCGCCTTCTCCAATTCTTCATCATTCGGTCGTGAGCACCGAAGCCACCGAGGCAGGGGTGCTCGTCTCTCCAACACCGACACGAAGCCGAGACGGTCCCATGGTTTCGGGTTCCCAATACCGACATGCATGGTGAATGATCAAGAACCCCTGGTGGCACTGCACGCACTTGCGGCTCTGACTGGAGACACGCACTACTCGGATGGGATGACATGACACTCCGGGCATTTCCCCAATCATTTCTCCATGCTGGAGACTGCGCCGTTACCGACATGACGAACAATGAGCGGGTCGGTCTCCTGTTCCCATGGCCTGCCTCCTCCACGAAGACTGACTGACTCTGCCCGTTTGCCTCTGTCTCTGTCTCTGTCTCTCTCACTGTTTAGCTAGCTCGGACTCAGCCCGGTGCCATGTTCTCCGGCGGTCCATGATGTCAGAGACCCGACATACATGACAGTGATGCGGGTGCTGAATGCTCGACATATGTACAGCCAACCAACCAGCGACATGCAGCTTGGGCCGCCCGGACAATGGGTATAACCCAGCGCGATGCAATGCCAGACAAAGGAATGCATTGCAATCCAAGACACGCCGTGGTACAGCAGGCGAGTCAATTCTAGTTATCTATGTGGTAGGTACGTAGTGTACTATACGTGTATACCTAGGTAGGCAGTTGGCCAGCATACCACGAGCGCGCCTGCGACCACGTGGGGTCAAGATCCAATGCGATGACGGCGTTGCGTTGCGTTGCGTTGCGTTGCGTCGCGTCGCTGACAGACCCGAAGACGGATCAGAGTTTCGCGCTTTCTTCTCCCCGGCCCAATACAGTACAGGTATAGACAATAATCCAACCAGCCAACCGTATGGTTTCGTCTCCCATCTCCACGACCGACCGTCCGTCCGCCCAACTCGGCCCAGTCCAGCTTGTCTCCGTCTCCGTACCACCCACACACCCCCCTACACACCCTTCTCGATCTACTTTTAGCCTCTTTTGCTTGTCCCCTGGCTTCTTCTTTCTCTCTCTCTCTCTCTCTCGCCATCTCACAGTCCCTATCTCTCTACCCCTGTCACACCACATTACGTTCGTCCTGCCCAGCCCTGCCTAAAGCAAAACTTTGCTCGTGCTGAACCGGCATCACTGCTGCTTGAGCTCGGGGTATCATTCCACGAATCCAAACGCACGGTCCGGGGTAGCTTCCATCCTCCCAAGGTACCACGATACCTACCAATATCCATCCATACCTTTTTTTTTCTTCTTTTTTTCTCTCCCCTCGTTCCCAGCCGAAACCTAACATCTGCCCATCATCTCGGACCCTCTTAAGCATTGAGCTTCCTCTTTTCCTTTATATTCCCCGTCCTCTCCTCCTTTCCTCTATTCCGTACAGTGTACGACCATCACCTGCGACCTCGCCAAGCAAACCCACGTCGAGGGAAGACTAGTAGCAGCTACAGGCATCCATCCCACTCTACGTCAGGGACTGTCGACAACCTCACGACCGCACACACGCGCCCAACACGTGTCACTCGTCTTCTTCCGGGCTCGGACTCCATCTTTTCCGCGTAATAATTCAAAGAGACCAGTCCACATCATGCCGCCCCGCTTCTCGAGCCTGAGAAGGCCCGTCGTCGTCGCCGCCGCCGCCGCTACTGGTGGTGTCGTCGCCTACTCGACCTTCCTCGGTGGCCGCGGAGCTCACAGCTTCGACAAGCCACTCGTTGACCTCAACCGCGACAACCAGGGCAAGATCGTGCCCCCGTCCTTCCCCTCCATCAAGGATCGCGCCTCCCAGCTGGCTGATCTGCGCGCCCACAGCTCCGACACTCAGGAGTATGACCTGCTCGTCATCGGTGGCGGTGCAACCGGCACCGGCATCGCTCTCGATGCCGTCACCCGCGGCCTAAAGGTCGCTCTCGTCGAGCGCGACGACTTCTCCGCCGGAACTTCCTCCAAGAGCACCAAGCTCGTCCACGGCGGTGTCCGCTACCTCGAAAAGGCCGTCTGGAATCTCGATTACTCCCAGCTCGAGCTCGTCATGGAGGCCCTCCACGAGCGCAAGACCTTCCTCAACGTTGCCCCGCACCTGTCCTCGTCTCTGCCCATTCTCTTGCCCATCCAGAAATGGTGGCAGACCCCCTACTTCTGGGCCGGCACCAAGGCCTACGACCTCCTCGCCGGCTCCCAGGGTCTCGAGAGCTCCTACTACGTCTCCACCAGCAAGGCTCTCGAGGCCTTCCCCAAGCTTCGCCGCGATAACATGGTTGGTGCCCTGGTCTACTATGACGGCCAGCACAACGACTCCCGCATGAACGTCTCTCTCGCCTTGACTGCCGCCCTCTACGGCGCAACCGTCGTCAACCACGTCGAAGTCACCTCTCTGGAAAAGAACTCCAACGGCAAGATCACCGGCGCCAAGGTCCGCGATGTCATGACTCCCGGCGGCGACTCCTTCACCGTCCGCGCCAAGGGCGTCATCAACGCCACCGGCCCCTTTGCCGACGCCATTGAGCGTATGGACAACCCCGACCGCAAGCCCATTGTCGCTCCTGCTTCCGGCGCCCACATCATGCTGCCTGGTGACATCTGCCCCAACGGAATTGGTCTTCTCGACGCTGCCACCTCGGATGGCCGTGTCATTTTCGTGCTGCCCTGGCAAGGATACACTCTGGCTGGAACTACCGACAACGCCGCTCCTGTCGAGCGTGAGCCCATCGCCCGCGAGGACGACATCAAGTTCATTCTGAAGGAGGTCAACAAGCTCATCACCCCCGATTCTGCCCTTACCCGCTCCGACGTGCTGGCTGCCTGGTCTGGTAAGTCTACTCATTCACATCCCTGTGTCATGTGCTTTGCGCAGAAAAGCTAACAGCCCTCTTTTCCAGGAATCCGTCCCTTGGTCAAGGACCCCAACGCCAAGAACACCGAATCCCTCGTCCGCTCCCACCTCGTTACCGTCTCAGACTCTAGCCTGCTCACCTGCGCCGGTGGCAAGTGGACCACCTACCGTCAAATGGCCGAGGACGCCGTCGACGAAGCCATCGCCACCTTCAAGCTCCAGCCCAAGCCCGTTACCCTGCCTGATATCTCGGGTGCTGGACTCCCTGCCTTCACCACCACCGGCAAGTGTATCACCACCAATGTGCCCCTGGTCGGTGCCCACGGCTTCTCCAAGCACCTGCCTGGCCATCTCATCTCGCACTTCTCCCTCGACGCTGATGTTGCCGCCCATCTGGCTCATAACTACGGCGACCGTGCCTGGGCCGTCGCCGCGGCCTCTTCCGAGCGCATCATCCCCAACTTCCCCTTCGTCGTCGGCGAGATCCGCCACGGCGTACGCGCCGAAGCTGCCATGACCGCCACCGACCTGATTTCCCGCCGCACCCGTCTCGCCTTCCTGGACGCCGAGTCGGCCCTCCGCGCCCTGCCCCGCGTCATTGACGTCATGGCCGAGGAGCTAGGCTGGAACGAGGCCCGCAAGAACAAGGAGTGGACCCAGACAGTCCACTTCCTCCAGTCGATGGGCCTGTCCGCCGACAAGCTCAACGTCACCCGCGAGGAGGTCTTGAGGAGCGGCGATGCCAAACCGGGGTACGCCCCAAAGGCCCAGATTGCCGCCTCCGCCAGCGGTTTCGCGACCGGCCTGGGTGACATCCAAACCGGCGGTGCTCTGGCAAGAAACATTACCGAGGCATAAACTCGTAGAGGATTTCCTATCTTTCATTTTTGTCCTTTTTTCTATAACGATATATCAGTGAGGCAGCGAGAGAGTGAGAGAGAGTGGGAGCACTTTGGCCCCGCAAGAGAAAGAAAAAAGAAGCAAACAGTTGGATACTGTGAGGAGTCAATCGCTCCTCGTGAATTGTTTTGGGTTGATTATCGCGACCGAGGGATACCTATATAGACGGGGTATGGCGCACTGGAGAGGGGCATTATGAGAGCAAGTGTACGATTCATTTTTCCTTTTTGTTTGTTCTACCTTTTTGTTAGGTATCTGTTTGAAGCATGGCCTGTCAATTCTTTCTCACATATTGAGAGATTGACCCCCCGCATAGATGACGGCCCCGTCCATTTAAAAACAACCACTACCCCTACAAGATATCTATTCCAGGCCATCTCACGAGCGAGTGCCCTTGGAAGAGGTGATTTGCGAAACCCTAATCATGTCGGCTCCTCATCCCGGAGCTCCCAGTCGGCCGGCTGTTTGTTACGATATTCGCACATGGTCATGGTTGAACGCCGACTCTTATGGTGTCGGCCGATGCTGACTCGTCAATGTTCGGCAGAGTGGCGAGCAAAACCCAGCTCCCCCTAGTCATGTACACATGAAAGTTGGGGGGGGGGAAGAAAGACGGCCACACGATGCGCGCTGTGTGTGCATATCGTGACCATCGCATCTTTTTTTTTCCCCCCCGATTCCTCCTCTCCCTCTGCTCAGCCGTCCTTCTTGGCAGGCAGGACGCGCCATTGGTCCCCGATCTTGAGGCCGTAGCCCTCGGCGATGTCGCACCCCCCGCGGCCCCATTTGAGCTCGAAGATGCTGCGGCCGGCGGCGACGAGAACCTCAAAGGCCTCGGCGAAGCCTTCGGGGTCGTAGAAGTAGGGCTCGCCGACGCCGCCGTGCTGGCTCCTTTGCCACGAGTTGCGGGCGTGGTCGCTGTCGCGGTACTTGTAGTTTGTCATGTCGAGGCCGACGTCGACAATGGACCGGAAGTAGGCGGCGGCGGCGGCGGCGTCGTCCTCTTCTTGGTTCAGGGCGGTGGTGTTTGACGATGATGACGACGACGACGGCGCCGCGTCCGCCGTCCTGTCGTCGGATCTCTTCTCGGGCGGCGGCGGCGGGTTCGGGTCGATGAAGTTGGCCTTGGCGCCCGGGACGCGGTAGAGCACGGCGAGGTCGTCGAGGTGGGTGGAGACGTCGTTGATGATGCCGGCGCGGCGGTGCTTCATGGTCCAGCCGTCCATGGCGAGGCGGGCGTTCGTGTCGCAGTCGGTGGCGTAGTAGGGGATGAGCGAGTCCCAGCCGCCGACGGCGTCCATGGCGTCGCGGTTGACGAGGGTCAGGTGGTCGTACTGGTACCAGCGGAAGGCCCAGCGCTCGCGGCGGGCGAGGGTGGCGTTGAGGTCGCGCAGGCAGTTCTCGTAGATGGTGCGGTAGCCGGGGGCGCCGGCGGGGGCGGGCCGCAGGGCGTCGTCGCGGTCGGCGTCGTCGTAAAAGTCCCAGGGGCGGTCGGCGGGGCGGTGGCGGTCGTCCGGGCCGGCCTCGAAGGAGTAGACGAGGACGTCCTGGTGGGAGTAGAAGTAGTGGGGGCGGCCGCGGGCGTGGGCCTCGTGGAGGAACAGGTTCTGCATCTGGGAGAAGGAGAGGAGGGCCGGGGCGCGGATGACGTTGACGCCGAGGCGGGCGAGGGTGGTGTGGTTGAGGTAGAAGGGGTTCTGGAGGGTGAGGCGGCCGCGGGCGTTGGCGAGCTGGGCGCCCGTGTTCTCGACGACGTAGATGCCGCCCGCGGGCCAGCCGGCGGTGATGTAGCCGACGACGCACTGCAGGAGGAGGGGCCACTGGCGGGTGAAGCCGATGAAGAGCGGGGGCGGGGCGGCGAGGCCGTACCTCTCGTGGAGGTCGGGGGGCGCGACGTTGTGCGCGGGGACGGGGGGCGGCAGGGCGTCGGCGGCGGACTCGGCGAGGAGGGGGAAAGGGTCGACGGCCGGGGGCGGGGTGTGGGTCGGCGCGGGCTTGTAACGCGGCGTCTGCTCGGCGAGCGGTCTCGGGGCCGCTTCGGGGTGAGGGTCCGGGGTCGGCCGGGGCTGGGACCCGTCCTTGCGGGCGGGGTCTGCGCGGTGGCGGGGGAGGGTGAAGAGGGCGTCGACGGCGATGCTCTCGCGGAAGAGGACGAGGACGGCGACGAGGGCGAGCAGCAGGACGACGGGCACGACCCGCAGGCGGCTGTTGAGGGCCATGGTGTGTGTATGTGTGTGCGAGAGAGAGGAGGCTTCAATCAGCGCAATGCGGTCGGTGTATTGGTGGTCGAGGTCGGCGACGCTGTTCCCACACACACACACTCTCTCTCTCCCTGTTGGAGGCTCGAAGTGTGTGAAGAGATGGAAGGGAGGGACCAAGGGATCATGAAAGTCGATGGGCTTTCCACGTTCGGTTCATCGTGGCGCGCGGTAATAACGTGTAAGCAGTACCCATACCCGCCGGGGTACGGTACGCGCACCCCGTACGATTTTCCACATCTCTCGCGGAGACATTGCCCGAACTGGAACAAGATGTGCCTGGATGGGAGCTTAGTAAGATGTCTGTCTTCGCATCCCGGACACAAAGCTTGGGAACGCTAGTACGAGCAAAGCTTAGCTCATACTGGGCGGTTGATTGCGCCCAGCTTGAGCGTCGCTAGATTACGCCGAGGGAGATGTGGACTCGAACGGCGCAAGCGCTGGGAGAAATACGAAGGTAGTCAACAATACATGGGCTTCGGAAACCCACACATCATGTTCCGGACCCTCAACTCTCAGATCGCTGTTCCCCGGTGAAAGTCTCTTTTGACTGCTCCTCAAGGTTGACATCTCCTCTCTTGTTCTTTATCCACTGAACTCCGGCCGACTCGGTCGGATCCTCTCACACAGTCGCAGAGGCCTCAGAAGGGGCCCGCCAGAGTCACGTCTCTCTCTTCGAAGAGTATCCCAAACGGACCATGGGCTGGCCCTTCTGCGGAGCATGCAGGGTCCCAATGGTGACAGCTCCTGGTAGAAATACCCAGTGGCATTTTTTCCGTGTCTGCTGTTACAGAAAAGTCCCCAGCGACTCGGTTTGCTGCAGGGCGTTGGTTGTGATCCACGGCGACGGTTCGAGGACCCTGCAGCCACGCTTCTTTGACCCTCACCGGCCGCTCAAGCAAGGGATTAGAACTACTATCGGTCGTCACTCCCAACCCAGGTAATGCGGGCGTCGTTAGTCATGGTCCCAACTATATTCCGGAAACATGTGGCCCTCTGCCGGAGGTGATCGAAGCAGAAGGGAGCAACGGCAGCGGGCGCCCATGGCAATCGGCCGGTCTGACTACATGCTGATGATCCACAGAGATCGTAGATTGGCGAGATGGCCTGCGTATGCCTCCCACCCTTGACCCATGCTTGTATGGATGGAATCTAGATATAACCTCAAAATCTGCTGACAAATGTTTTGCGGGATGCTCGCGCATGATGGGAACCACCGAGATGCAGTTCGCTTCAAGAAGGTATCGTTTGTTGAACATATTGAATGAGATAATGTAGTGCAGATATACTGACATGGATAGACCTTTTGAAGCCCAAGTACAGGGTTACTGTACTCACTGGTATAAGTGACTGGTAATCGAGCAACGAGACTTCCTCCTGTGTCCAACTGATTTTTGTTACCTAACCGATGAGCTTTCTACAGCAGATGCATAAAGGAAACCTTATCTCCTGATGGCTATATCGGCCCTGATGAATATATCAGCTTGCTATATGTATGCTTGGACCTTGCTGGGTCACAGAATCGGCCGTGGGTATGTGGCGACCTTACTCGTACTCAATACCATAGTACTGCAATAGACAATGACATAGAATCCCTTCAGTAGACTTCATATTCTGATAGTTTGATTCAAAAAATGCTACCGAGAACTTTGTGTGGAACAGTTTGCCGTCGGGCCGTGACAGGAAGTGACGTACCGCCTCTGTTCCACGTTCGCAAGGTACTTTGATAAGATTGTTATATTACAATTAAGCGGCAGCCAGCGGGTTGGCATTGACAATTGCATCTCGCCAAGGTCTGCAAGTTCCAACAGCAGTACGGGATGCTTTGTCTTATGCCAAAGAATCCATTAGTATCAGAGTTGACCTGCCACTCCAGTTCTGAAATGCTGCACGTCATGACTCTGATATGATCCCCTTGTCGACATTTACTGCAAACATCGTAGACGGCCCATTTCCTTCTGGTTTGCGTGAATCCAGCTATTTACCCAATTATCATATGATGACGAGTTGCTCATCATATTCATGAAATGTAAAGAAGCCAACTAGGTAGCTCACTATATAAGGAAGATCGTGGCCTTCGTAGTCATGTCTGAAATATTCCTCAATAGGCCAAGGCCTCAGCGTCCAAGTCACTTCTGGAAAGTTCGGCCATGGTGGACAAAGCGTAAAACGGTCCACGCTAGAACGTCTTCTAGCGGTAAATGTCGAGCGAATTGATGTTTATTGTACCTAAGCTTACTAGCTATTGGATGAAGCACAGTCGAAAGTCAATCGTCGTCCCTGAGGGGTGTTTGACTCTTTCTTTCACCAGCACACGTGCCGCAATCTCACAAACTCTCTCCCGGGGTGTGTAGACTATAGATTCAACCGCTTTAGTCAAGAAACACAGTACCCCCATACAGTGCTCCTGCATCGTAAACATCCATCATCTGTTGTGTCCTTGCCGAAGCCATCGAATCCTCATCCCACCTCCCGGGTCTGATGTTGACGAGATGGAGTCTTCAATGAAATGGCAGCGCCTTCCTCGCCGGCGGACGCAAGTCAGGGGTATACTATCAGGCAGCACAAGACTCAAAGCTGCTGCTCTGGAGTATAACAGACACATGACGCAACGGCTCCACCTTTTATGCCCGTCGGCCGTCGGGAGTTTCGCTCCTCGTCTCCTCAAGAGGCGTTGGACTCGATTGCCATCGATAGATTCAGTGGGGAGGGCTGATGACGGAAGCCACCTGATTAGACCTAACAGGAGGAATGCGCACACTGCTGTAATTTGGAATCTACATAATCCTGAGTGGACGATCTGAATTGCCATCAGAGGCTCTGCCGTCTCAAGAGATACTTAAATTATCCAATACCCTGCACCCGAGACGGTCGGATGCCACGTTAATCTAATGTTCTGAGAGGGGCTGATCGGACGCATGAAACCCCGAGCGTAGATTGTTTGATAGGATTCCTGGTCGACGGGCCAGGTTCGGCTTTATCCCCGTTTTTCTCCATACTTGAATCACAAACCTTTCTGCTTTCTTAAACTGAATTACATCATTGCAAGGGGATCGGAACATCTGTTGTATACAGCAGGCCCAGACGAAAGAATGGACGTTCCAAGGCATCCCAAGGCATCCCAACATGAAGGCATTCAATGGCAGATATATGACCAGCAGACCTGGTTGGTATAGCCGTCGAGGCTAAGTACAAATGTCTCCAGATGAGAAGATGTTGCGGCTTGCACACCGAGCAGACAGCCAGCCCCCTTGACACCATCCTTCAAGCATTGTGTATGGTTGAGTTTGCTTGCCGCAAAGTAGACATCCTTTCGGCGTCCACGACGACCGTGCCCACATGTAACTCCAACAAGTTAAGCTCAGTATCCAGACGCATCAAGGTTCCCCTGAATCATAATCTCCCGGTTTTGAAGGGGTTCAAGATACAATCCGAAAAGATATCAACATTCTGATTCATTCCGGTCCCTCCAATACTGTTCGTCGCATGTCAAGAGCGCACTTGAACGAATCCGGGCATCAAGCAGCCAGACTCCACTCAGGCACGGCGAAAGCTAGTTTGCGAGGGCTACTCGTTCAATATGGCGGTGTTTCACAGTGATCTACAATACATTGTCGCATCCCGACGGGGGAGACCTGCCGGTTTCAACAACGAGTTGCGCCGCGGGTGCATCGGCGGCGCGGGATCGTTGCGGCCAAGGGCCCCCGCAAAAGCTTGACATGGTCACCTGCTTGTTGGGAGATGTTTGTTTCACCGTGATCGTCGATATATTGCCCGCGGAACAGGGAACGGACCAGCCGGCCAGAAGAACACGGAAACAAATTATTCATGAGCTTTTGGCGAAGTCTACGCAGGGCACATTTCGCAACTTGTATAAAGACAAGAGGTCGTCGCACGATTCAATCGCCTCGATCTCCGTGTCCATCGCAGGTCGATTGTTTCATCCAGCTGTATACCCACCTCTTACCCGCCTCCTACCCGCCTCCTACCCGCTTCCCCTCCCCCACAAGCTTAGGCAGACGTCATGGTTGCATTTACTTTCAAGCACTTGGTCCTCGCTGCATCGTTCATCACCGGTGCCTTTGCTTCACCCATCGCCAAGGCCGACTCGCCCGATTTCGAGCTGGGCCCCACCGACCTGGTCCGTCGGCAGGATTATACCCAGAACTACAAGACGAGCGGCAACGTCAACTTCACCCCAAACAAGAATGGATTCGGCGTGACGTTCTCAGGTGCTCAAGACTTTGTTGTTGGCAGAGGCTGGACCACTGGTACCAAGGACAGGTGAGAAGTTGCCGTCCATTGCCTCTTGAGATGTTTCGTTTCAGCCCGACTCATGGACTGCTCATAGGGTTGTCAATTTCTCCGGACAGACTAAGGCCTCATCTGGCACTGTCCTAGTCTCGCTCTACGGATGGTCAAAGAGCCCGCTGGTGGAATACTACGTACAGGAGTACAGCAACGGAAAGGGCGCTGCGCAGGGCCAGAAGGTGGGATCGCTCACGAGCGACGGGTCCCAGTACGACATCTACAAGCACACGCAGGTCAAGCAGCCGTCGATCGTGGGCACCGCCACATTCCCCCAGTACATCTCCGTCCGCAAAGAAGCCCGCCCGGACGGCGGCACCATCACCTTCGCCAACCACGTCGCTGCGTGGGAAAAGCTTGGCATGAAGCTCGGCCAGATGAGTTACCAGACCATCGCCACTGAGGGCTGGGGCAACGCAAAAGGCAACGCCCAGTACACCGTCTCGGAAAAGTGAACGGCTCTATCTGGCTGTTCCCCCAGAATTTTGTAGGATGAAGCTGCTAGATGCCCAAGATTGGGCATCGGGAGAGGCAAAAGATGCTATAGGCATGGCCCTGTAGAAGTTCTAGGATATGGTTTTGTTCCTGTCCCGTCCTCCTGCAACCTCCCTTTCTCTTCTTTCTTGGTTTGCCGATTTCTAGTCAAGCCACTTTTCAATTGCGTCTATTTCGTACATACTTCTAGCATTCTGTAAAGATTGAATATACCTCACTATTACATATTGCATTCAAGCAGCGGCGTTTAGTTACCTGGCCCCTGGACGGCATATTACCAAAGATGTTTATTTCAAAAACATCTGAACAAAAAGAACCTTTACCACAGTCTACCTGCGAATAGCAAATCAAGTCTCTCTATGCGCGATGCCCCCCCCCCCCCCCCGCCCCTTGGAGTGTTTTCTCCACTGACTCAAACATGGTTGTCTAGAGCTTTTCTGCTTCAAACGACAGCAACGCAGACTTTTAGACTACGGCTGCAAAAGTTTAATAACACGGGACACCCCTTTCCCGAAACTACATCTGTGGCAGTTTCCTTCGCCTTGGTGCAAGCGGCGCACGGAAAAAGAGGGCAGGCGGAGGTCTCTTGCTCACACAATTGGTGTAATTGAGCACGCCGCACTGACAGTGCTTGATCGATTGATTGGTGTTGTGACATTGCGATGCAAAGTCAGGGCGATGATGGTGTCGCCTGAACGATGTGCTATTTTTGTAAAGGACGACGGCCAATATCCGTAGGCGTTCAGTGAGGCAGCTGTCAGTGTCAAACCCGACATAAAGTCTGTCTCCGACTCGGCTGGCGGTGTGCCACGGCCGCTGCAAGTCTTGTGGACCAACATTAAGCTGACTAAATTCATTTCACTTGCAGATGAACTGGTCAACTCCAATGCCGGGATTTGTGGTGAGTAGGTAGAAGGGCACTTTGTGCGACTTAGGTTAGCCCTTGCGTCCTGTCGTTATAACCGTTGTATTCACATAAATCGCGTTAACCAGTCTGTCGGCTAGGTGGCCCGCCAAGCTGGAGTGGAAAGGATACTATTGTCTCGGTTTCAGATCAAGGTTAAACACTGCATTGCCAGCCACATCTTTCAGCCATCACCTCTTCTAGCCCGCTCGAGATGCTTACGGCTTTCTTATAAATCATTTGTAAAAAGCCGAGATCCAGCCTTCCCCCTTACATATTACCGAGTAATACCGGGTTGCTGAGCGATCTCACGTTGGAATACCAGTTGGTTGAGCCAGCCAGAGCGACGATAAGCTTTACACCTCGTAGGATAGTTGATTACACGAACACAGAGATGAGCATCTTTCAACACCGTGAGCCTCCCCCTGGGCACTGAATCTGTTTCGTGGAATCATCAATTCCCGGGCCGGGGATCTCAGGATGCGAATGGGTATGCAAGAGAAAAAAAAAAGAAAACGACAAGAAAAAAAAAACTAATCCCCTTTAGCATAGCTCTTTCCCTCTTTGATGCCTTGGTGCAGCCAAATGCATAACAGCGACATATTGCATAGATTTCACTTTTCAGCAACAACAGAGTATGGTAGACGTTTTGTGCCGGGAATGTCTTTCCGGCAGCTTCATGCAGGCCGGATTCCGAGCTGGCTGGTGGCTAATATTCAAACAATGATTCCGGTATTATTGACAAGATGACACCTACAGGACGCCGAGAGACAGAGTTGCGTACAAGTCAAACAAACAAACTCCGGTCCGGTCTGATAAACACCCCGGTCCGGACGGATAAACCCCGGCTCGGCTGTGCTTCCTTACGTAACACACCAAGCATTTGCATTTTTTTCTTACCCCGCCAAAAACGCGCATTGTCTCGGCTCACCCCGCTGCTCAAGGGAAGCCCCGAACATCGGGACGTGACCGATTACGCCATTCCAAAGCTCCAGACGGGAATGGGTCTCGACGTGCCGACAAGCAATCAGCGTCCGCCAATCTTCGGAGCTCCGCCTGGTCTAGGTAAATCACGTTGGAGAAGAGAGTTGGCCGCGTTGACCTCCCGTGCCGCTCCGACTTCCTGTCAACTTGCTCTGCTGCTACGTCCATGAACTCCTTCATCCTCCCTCTCTTCCGGTCGCGCATCACAAACATCAGCACCGCCAGAAGAGGCTTCCGCTCGACAACCATGACGCTCAGCAGCAAGATCAAGCCCGCGGCCCGAGTTGCCGGCCGGCGGCAGGACGTCTGGTGTGTGTTGAGCACCCCGATCCGTGAGGGTTGTACGACAGTGCAATCGGTCTGCAAGACAAAGAATGTATGAGCCTTTTTTTTTCTGACCGGGAGCATCAGGTCCATCATCAACGAGGCCGCTGCCGCCTCGCCCAAGCAGCCCATCGTCAACATGGGTCAGGGTTTCTTCGGCTACAACCCGCCCGACTTCATTCTCAACGCCGCCAAGCAGGCGCTGGACCGTGTCGAGTGCAACCAGTACAGCCCTACCAAGGGTCGCCCTAGGTTGAAAAAGGCCATTGCCGATGCTTACTCCCCTTACTGGGGCCGCAAGCTGGACCCCGAGACCGAGGTCACCATCACCACCGGCGCAAACGAGGGTGAGTCTCGACTCGGGCGGCAGGACATGTCCCTCGGAAGACGACAAACTGATTCTTCACCAGGTATGCTCAGTGCCTTCATGGCCTTCATTGAGCCCGGCGATGAGGTCATCGTCTTTGAACCCTTCTTCGATCAGTAAGCTAGAGCCCGAGGCGACTCTTGTGGGAGGAAGCAGACAATGCTAACTCTTGACCAGGTATATTAGCAACATTGAGATGCCCGGCGGCAAGATCACATACGTTCCCCTCCATCCCCCTGCTGACGGTGCTACGACAACGTCCTCCGCCGCCAACTGGACCATCGACTTCGATGAGCTTGAGCGCGCCATCACGCCCAAGTCCAAGATGATCGTCCTCAACACGCCACGTCCGTCCACCCCTCCCCCCACCCTCTCCCTCTGTGTTCCTTGCAGCGTGCTGACTCGTCGACGTAGACAACCCTGTTGGCAAGGTCTTCTCCAAGGAGGAGCTCCAGAAGATCGGCGACCTCTGCGTCAAGCATGAGATCATCATCCTCTCCGACGAGGTCTACGACCGCCTGTACTACGTCCCCTTCACGAGGATAGCCACCCTATCTCCCGAGGTCGAGCGCCTTACCATCACCGTCGGTTCCGCAGGCAAGAACTTCTACGCCACGGGCTGGCGCGTCGGTTGGCTCATGGGCCCCGCCGAGCTCATCCAGCACGTCTCCGCTGCCCACACCCGCATTTGCTACTCTTCCGTGTCACCCCTGCAAGAGGCATGCGCTGTCGGTATGTACCATTGTCTTGACGCACGGAATGAAAGGAGGATTGGTATATTAACGCACGCCAGGGTTTGAGGAAGCCGAGAAGCAGGGCTTCTGGGACGAGACCATCAAGGACATGAAGGGCAAGATGGACCGCTTCAACGAGGTCTGGGAGGAGCTCGGCATGCCCTTTTCCGAACCCGAAGGCGGCTACTTCGTCCTCGTCAACATGGCCAAGGTCAAGCTGCCCGAGGACTACCCCTTCCCGGCTCATGTCGCCAGCCGCCCTCGCGACTTCAAGCTCGCCTGGTTCCTCATCCAGGAGGTCGGCGTCGCCGCCATCCCGCCCACCGAGTTCTACACCGACCCCAACGCCCACATCGCCCAGGACTACATCCGTTTTGCCGTCTGCAAAGAGGACGAGGTGCTAGAGACCGCCAAGGAGCGCCTCCGCGGGCTGAAGAAGTACATCCAGGAATAGACGTGTCTCGTCGCATGTTAAAGCGGGGGTTTTATAGATAAAGAGTCGAACGATATGTTACCACAGCATCTTGAATTTGTCTCGTTGTACAATGCGCAAGTAGACAAAACTGAAGCTCAAAAGAACCACCCATGCCCATTTGTTGTGAAAAAAAAAAAATTGTCAACCCGTTTGTGCCAGTCCCACCCGTGTTTGTTCCCAGTGAAGCTCGCGTCAAGAACCGCATCCCACCGCTCGGAACCGGGGCTCAATGACCCCATCCCTTACCGGTCGCGGGGACGCACGCGTCGCCGACGCCGCCCAGCGCGCCGCCCTCGACGCAAGTGTTGACGGGGCCACAGTATGTCACGAAGAGCAGCCCGGATTTGCTAGGCACCGGGACGCCGGCCGGGGCGCACCAGAAGACGGACTGGCTGATGTGTGCTTCGTCGATGGGCTGTCGGCCCAATGTCAAAGCATCCTCGACAGCCGCGCGGTTTCTTTTGTCTGATTTTTCCTCGCTACGTCAGCTTCGGCGATTTTCGAGTTGAAAAGAAGGGAGGGGAAGGGGGGGAGTGGAATGCGAATCGCACCGGCTTTGATGAGGCGGGAGCCGCAGTAGGTCTCGGCCGGGGTGCACACCACGGCGGTCGCCGCGTCCGCGAAGGCGGCAGCGACGGTCAGAGCGGCTACCCAACGAGACATTGCTTCTGTGAACTTTTTTTTCTTTTGTTTGATTGAGATGTAGTTGAAGAGTGTTGATTTCGTCTCACGCTGAATGTGCGGTCGCTGGGTGATGGGTCAGCCAAGGGAGGGAATCCTCCCTTTTGTATCCCTTGGAGGGCGACCATTGCGAAGGCCTATGGACTTGGTCGTAAGTGAACATTCCGATTCGTGAAGGCTTCTCATCCATGGTTATTGTGTGGAGCTTGGATACCAGGGCTGGCATGATTGATGACACAGACCGCGACACCGTGTTGTTGTGACATGATGCCAAATGCGGTAGCAGTCCGCGTGAGAGCTTACCTTACCTTGGTGGTTGCCAATTGATCTCTGAAGTGAACAATTATGCGAACGAAACGGATCCAAATGACGTAAGTTGCGGCGGTCTCGTTTGCTTTGTGTGCCGTGAAGACTGATGCGAGCCTGAGACAGGATAGGCGACAAGATGATTATCCAGAGACCCTTTGGAGACGAAAACTTTGCATGAAGGGTGAAGTGCGTTTTCAGATGCAGATTCGAACCCTCCCTCTCGACAGAGTCTCGAAAACTTACTGCTTGAAGATACAATCCTTAGAAGATCGGCAACACAGAAACACTTCACAAGCTACTATATAGCAGCAAAGGGCAAACAACCATGTAGAGCTTGATGTGATTCCAGGCCTCTGTTATCAGGTCTACCAAACTAGCCGTAAACCTGAGCTCATCATGAGAACCATGTACTACGATCATGGCCCAAAGCCATTCCATTCGTAGCAAATACTTCCGTGTGTTACCCTGATCCTCAGTCCAAGAAAGACGAAGCCAAACTCCAGCAATTGCCCGAAAACCCAACGGTGTTACGAATTCCTGAAAGCAAGAAGTGGCAAGCCATGACGACAGTCGAAATGGACAAGAGAGACAAGATGCTTAGATCTCATTCGGGTTCTCGCCCTTCTCCATGTCGACGTCAGCCTTCTCCCCATCCTTGACGTCGAGCTTGGCGACATCGGCAGCAGGCGCCTCGTCGGCGACATCCTCAGCAGCGTCCTCGGCGGTGGCCTCACCCTCCTCCTCGTCGGCGGCAGCGGTGGCCTTCTTGGACTTGGCGGGGGTCTTGCGCTTGGCGGGCGTGGCGCGCTTCTTCTTGGCAGGGGTCTCGGGGGCCTCGTCGTCCTCGTCGGCACCCTCGTCGTTGGCTGCGGCGGCGGCGGCGGCAGCGGCCTTCTTCTTGGCAGGCGTGGCGCGCTTCTTCTTGGGAGTCTCAACGACGAGCTTCTCCTCGCCGTCCGAGCCGGCGAGCTCGTCACCCTCGTCGGCGGCCGGGGCAGAGGCGGCCTTCTTCTTGGCCGGGGTGGCGCGCTTACGCTTGGACGGGGTGGGGATGGGGTTGCCGTCCTCGTCGAGGGCGGGGGGCATGTCGGTGAAGATCTTCTTCTTGATGTTGCTCCAGGCGTTGCTGGCGGAGCGATAGTTGGTCATGCCGCAGGCGGTAGCCAGAGCTTGGTAGTCAATCTGCCATGTAGAAGAAGGAAACAATGTCAGTTTTTGCGTGGGAAACGGAGGTTGGTGGTTGATGATGGATGGCGATCTTACCTCGGGAGGAGTCTTCATGCAGTTCCAGGCGAACTTGAGGATCTCAAGCTCACGGTCGGTGAGAACAGGCTTGGGAGCAGGCTCAGAAGACTCATTGGAAGACATGATGAGTGAGTTTTTGTGGTGATTGTGGATGGTTTGGGGATGAGTGAGAAAGGTTGAAAGTGTGCAGAAACTGATGAGAGTGATGAGAGAGGTAACAGAGGGAGGGATGTGTGAGGGAAGAGTGGTTAAGTAAATATGACCTTCGTTTGATGAGGTGGAAAGAGAAGGTGTGTGGTAGAATGTGTGAGAGGAAATCAGGGTTCAAAAGACCTGTTCAGAAGCTAAATCAGAAAGACAGGACCACGGAAACCGCTAGGGAAGGAGCAAAGGTGAATGTTATGGCTGCCTCGTGACGTGACATGACGGGACGCGACGCGCTCGTTCTGGATGAGTGAATGAGATGACCCAAAGACTGAGGTGAGAGAGATTGATAGTACCCAGTCTTCAGCCTGGGTAATACTGTATACAATTGAGTATGATACAGTTCGGTAGCAGACAGATAGAAGCCGGGACTCACTACGATAAAAGAAGGCCCACAAGAAAAGGCACCAGCAAGAAGACTATTACAGAAACAGTTTTCAAGTCTCAATGAATTCCTGTCACGTGAACAAAGGAAAATCCGATTTCTTACCTGACAGGTTGTCTCTGAAGAACGAACAGTCTGCAAACTCCAGGAAGGTGCCGGACGTGGCCAGTATCGATCTGTCTGAAGTCTTTCAGAATTCAGGCCATAGGCTAACTTTTCACCCACAAACAAGCTAATTTCCCCGCCATGATGACCCTTAACTGTTTATTCCAAGCGTGGATGATGACTGCCTCTACAGACTCTCTTACTTTTTCAGATCACTAATGTTCCAAAGGATAAGGTGGCTTATTCACTTCCATATATTGAAATTTCGCCTGTGGCATCGGATTTGAGTTCGATATTGGCAGCCCAGTCTTTGCAACGTACACAACGATGTGTAAGAGAGTGCGTTCTCCTCAATTGACGCATGTAGGTGACCGCTGGGTGTTGTGGGTTTCGGATGTTTCGATTAAGATCCAAGTGTCAGGTTCCTAAAAGTAGTACCGGCTTCAGGGCCGGCGGGGCACCGGGTGGGGCCCGGGGGGACACCACAGAACGGAATAACGTTATGCTAAAGGGTACACAAAAGGGGTTTTTACAATAGCATCAAGGTTTAGAGAGGAGATAGATTAGAATAATAGTTACTAGTGACCCCTAACTACCCTCCTACTGACTCCTCTACTTAGTATTATATAGCCTCTAATATATTCTAATCTCTCCCTATTTATAGGTATACTAACTATTAAAGTAGTAATAGTACTAGTATAATTAACCTAATCCTAATCTATTACCTAGTAAAATTGCTTAGTAATATAGTAGCTTATACTAGATACTAGTAGGACTATAGTAAAGAAGTAGTATATAACTAACTTTAATAAGTTAATAGAGAAGTAACTAAGAGCCCTTCTTAATAATAAAGTAGCTAAAGTAAGAAAGAGAAAGATAATTAAATAGATTATAGCCCTTAGAAATAAAAAGTCTATTAATAATATATATATAGCTAGTAAAGAACTTATAGCTACCTAGCTAGAGCTTAAGTACCTATATACTAATACCCTTATTAAGTAGTTAGCTTCTATCTAATATAAGAGAGGTAATTAAAATAACCTTAAAAACTTCTTTTTTAAGTTATAAGGCTAATTCTCTATTACTAAGAAAGAATTTATAGCTAATAAGAGTAAAGTTTAATTTATAGAAACCTATCTAGAGAGTAACCTATTATATAGCTTGAGAAGCTATATTAACCTCTAGTATAGTAGTAATATTAGCCTAATTACCTAGAAATAGATAGAGGCCTAGCTTTATAATAGTATTACTAATAATAATATATAGGCCTTTAGTATAGCTATAAAGCTAGATAAAATATAGTAGAAACCTAAGTAGATATAGTAGTAATTTATTAACTAGTATAAAATAGTTAAGGTAGAGATTTTAGACCTCTAACTAAAGAGGTAGTAGGTAGTCTATATCTTAAACTAACTACTCCTAGACTTATAAAGCTATATCCTAGTATATAAGCTACTAGCTATTTATTAAGAACTAAATAATACAGTAAAGAGAACAGAGATACTTATAAAGATATATACTAGGACAATAACAAAAGACTAGTAAAGGCTATAAGAGAGAAGGAACTATTAAACCCTAGCTATTACCCTAGTACTAGTATTAGCTACTCCCTTAGATAAATTAAAAGGGTAATGGTTAGTCTTAATGCTTAGAGTAGCTATATATATACCTATACCTAAGCTATAGGTTAAGTAGGAATAAGGAGGGTATAGATAACCCCTAAGGTACTTCTAGAGCTCTCTTATATACTTTAACTATAGTAAGCTAGGATATATATTAATAGAGTATATAGAGGAGAAGTACTATAAGTATTACTAGCCTTATTATGTAGGTAGGCACTGCATACTAGCAGCCTAGCTAGTAGCTATAGGGGTTAATAATATATAGATCCCCTAGGGAGAGGAACTATATCGCTGCTTTGAGGCAGACTTCTATATCAGAGTGGCTAGCGTATAGAGGAAAGGAAGGGTATTAATTAACCCAAGAGTAAATAAGAATATTATATATTAGAGAATATTATATAAAGAGGTATTACTAGAGGTTTATAGAAAGAGAGTAGAGTTACTAGGGATATAAGGAAATAAGGTACCTAACTATAGAGTAGTAGTATTAGTAATAGAAGTAATAAATAATATAGAGGTAAGAAAGATATAGTCCTATACCTACTAGGTAAGTAATATAGGTATATATAATACTATTCTAGAGATCTTCTAGAGGTAAAAGGTATAGTTAAATCTTAAGTAGGTAATAATTAGGTAGACTTACCTATTAAGAGAAAGCTACTTATAACTTATCTACAGAAGAAAGGTATTAAAGAGAGTATAAAGAGAGGTAGTAGTAATACTAGTATATAACCTATTAGTTTACTACCTATATATAGAAAGAGCTAAGGGGGTATTAGAGCTACTACCTTATGTAGTAGAGACAGAAAAGAGAGAGAAGATAAAGAGATTTAAGCTATTAGAAGAATATTAAGAATAGGTATATATATTTAATATAAACCTAGTAGCTAAACTAGCTAGAGATAAAGGTTACTCCTCTACTATTAACCTTAAGCTAGAAGTAGAACTGCTATTCAGCCCTATCTACCTCCTTATAGAAAAGGAGTTAGAAAAGCTAAGAAAGTATATTAATAATATACTAAGCAAGAGGTAGATCTAGCCCTTATAGAGCCCTATAGAGGTACTAATCCTGTTTATACTAAAGAAAGGGGGTAAGTTATACCTCTATATAGACTATTATAGCCTTAATAAGGTTATAGTTAAGAACTATATACTACTACTACTAATTAGGGAGATCCTTAACTACTTAGAAGAGGTAAAGTATTTTACTAAGCTTAACCTTAAAGATATATATTACTAAGTAAGGATCTATACTAGTAATAAGTAGAAAGTAGTATTCTAGATATAGTATAGGTACTTTAAGTACTATATTATACCTTTTAAGCTAGTTAATATACTAGTAACCTTCTATGTATCTATAAATAATACCCTAGCTAGACTAGTAAATAATACCTATATTATATACCTTAATAATATCTTAATCTTTACTAAGGATAAGGCTAGTTATATAGAGGTAGTAAAAGAGGTACTATACTAGTTAGATACTACTAGCCTATATACTAACCTAGAGAAGTATATTTTCTATACTAAGATAATTAGGTTTCTAAGGTTTATAGTATCCCTAGAGGGTATTACTATAGAGTAGGACTATATAGAGGTAATTACTTAGTAGCCACTCTCTACTAGTATTAAAGATACATAGGTCTTTCTTAGGTTTACAGGGTTCTATTAGTAGTTTATTAAGAACTACTCTAAGGTATATACCCCCCTTATAGACTAACTAATAGCTAAGGTAGTAGAGGAGAAGGTAATAACTAGAGAGGTAATTAAAGCCTTCTATAAGCTCTAAGTTATATTTACCCAAGCCTCTATCCTATAGTACTTAAACCTAGTACTACTAATATAGGTAGAGATAGATATATTAAACTTTATAATTAAGGCTATCTTATTATAGCTAGTGAAGAACTAGTAGTATCTTATTACCTTCTTATCTAAGAAGCTAAAGGGTATTAAACTATAGTATAGTATACTAGAGGCTAAGCTACTTATAATCTAGAAGGTAGCTATATACTAGAGGTACTACCTCTTATATACCTAGAGTAGGATTATATTCTTAATAGACTACCTAGGGTACTACTACCTTACTAGTAAGCTCTAGCTTAATAGTTAGTAAGTAAGGTTACTCTAGAACCTATCTCTCTTTAACTTTAAGATTAACTACTAGCTAAGAAAGGAGAATATAGCTAATAGGCTATTATAGTAGCTAGACTATTAGCTCTTAAGTATAGAAGACTAAGAGGTATAGGGTATATTTCTAAAAAGCTTCTTAAGTAGGTTTACTTAGAGGGTAGTAATAATTATTAGTAGTAGGTTAATAGAGATATATCTATTACTACTAAAACAACTTACTCTAAGTCTAGAAGAGAAAACTATAGTAGTATAGTAAGCTAATAAAGTAATTACCTCTAAGAAGTAGTAAAAGCTAGGGAATAACTAATTAGAGGGAGAGAATAGAGTCCTTAGGTATAAGAGTAAGGTAGTTATCCTAAAAGGGTATATACTAAGGATAAAGATTATAGTAGTATTCTATAATAAGCTAGCTAGGGGGTACCTAGGAGTAACCTATATACTTAAAAAGATTAAATAGATATTCTTCTAGAGATTAATAAAGAAGGATATAATAGAGTATATTTAGATATATATAACTTATTAATAGATAAAGCTATACTACTACTTACTCTATAAGAAACTAGTACCTCTACTACTACCTAGCTAACTATAGGAATAAGTTACTTTAAATTTTATTACTAAGCTACTTAAGTTAAAAGGATTTACTAAAGAGAGCTATAATAGTATCTTAGTTATAATAAACTAACTTATAAAGTATATACTATATATACCTATATAGGAGACCCTAATAGTAGACTAGTTAGTATCTCTCCTAGTTAAAAGGGTATTCTTATAATTTAGTATCCTAGTAGTAATAGTATCTAACTAAGAATCCCTCTTTACTAGCTATTTCTAATTAGTAGTATACTACCTACTACCTATTAAGTAAAGGCTAAGTATAGCTTACTACCTATAGATAGATAGCTAGATAGAGTAATAAAACTAGAATATTAAGTACTTTCTTTAGGCTTTTTATAGCTTAGAATAAGATAATTAAGTAAAGTAGTTACTAATAGCTAAGTTTGTCTATAATAGTACTTAGTATAGCATAATCTAGATAGTACTAGTAGAGGCTCTAATAGGCTATATACTATATAATATAAATAACATAAAGCTAGAAGAGGCCTTATTAATAGAGGTCCTATTAGTAAGAGACTAGGTACAGTAGCTATAGAGCTAGTGGGCTATAATCCTCTAAATACTAGAGATAGCTAATAAGAACTATAAGAGGTAGTATAATATAAAGCAATCTATAGTAGTATTTAAGGTAAGAGAGAAGGTCCTACTATTAGCAAGGTTTATATAGTAAAAGTACTCTATAGAGAAGCTCTTAGATAAGTATCTAAAGCTATTTATAGTTATATAGGTAGTTAGTAAAGAAAAAGTATATAAGCTTAACTTAGAGATATAATACTATATCTATAATATATTCCTACTATTATAATTAAAGAAGTTCTATAAAGTAGTAGTAGAGCTATAGGTAGTCTCTATTATGAAAGAAGAGAAGGATATATACTAGGTAGAGAAAATAATTATATATAAAAGCCTCTAGAGAAACTAATAGTATCTAATAAAGTAGTAAGAGTATAAAGAGAAGAAGAACTCTTAAGAACTATAGTAAAATATAGTAAAGAAACTATAGTAGGATTATAAATAGAAGATTACTAGAGGCCTATTAAGAGAGAACTAAGTTAATAATTATATAACTATAAGGTAGCTAGGTTTTATTATCTCTTTAGTACTAGGGCTAGGGAGTAGAGAGGCTTAAGAGCTAGGTATTCTAAGCCTAGAGATAAGTAACTAACTAAATAAATAGTAGAGAGGTATTAGTAAGGCACTAGAGAGGTATATAGAGAGCACTAGAGCCTACTAATTAAACTCCTTCTTATTATTATTAGTAATACCTTTTCTAAGATTTAATCTACTAGCCTAGGAATTAATCTTATTAGTATACTAGAGGCTATTATTAGTACTATAAGGGAGTACTAGAGAGGTACTAGAGTAGAGAAAGGATATATAATATAAGTATAGGACTTAGTCTAGTTAGAGAAGAGAGCGCTCTAAGCCTTAATAGCCTTAGTTTACTTATAAAGTATAATAACCTAGTTTTAAGCAGCAGTAGTAATAATCTTAATACTCTTAGCTAATAACTTAGCTTACTTAACTTACTATTTTATAGTAGAGTAAGTACCCTTAAGGGTAAGAACCTTATACTAGTAGAAGAGCTACTTCTCCTCTTCTTATACTACCTTATACTTAGTATTAGAGACTAATGTATTAGAGGCCTTTATCTAAAGAGCCTTTAAGCCTATAAACTAGGCCTTCTTAATCTCCTCTTAGAAAGGGTTAGGCTAAGAAGTACTAGAGAAGTATAGAGGTATATATATACTTATAAAGTAGTAGTAAGAGTAGGGGTTAGCCTCTTTATAAAGGTTCTTAAAAACTATCTTAAGAGTAAGAGTAGTAGTAGTAGTAATATATAAGACTTACTATAAGTTAGTAGTAGACTAATAGCTATAAAAGTAGTAATAATAGAGAGAGAGATAAGCTTATAGAGATATAAAGCTTATTATACTAGCTAGTATAGTAGGAGTACTTATTACTAGTAGCTAGAATAGTTAAAATAGTAGAGAGGTAGTAGAGAGGTACTAAAGAGATAAGTATATACTTTAGGTCTTAATATAGTAGAGAAGATAGGTAATAGTATCTTTTATATTAGGCTACTACTTTATTATAGCCTAAAGGTAGTAATAATAAGAGACCTTATATATAATAATAAGGTTAATAATACTAAAAGTATTAAAATAAGTATTATTAGTAGGGGGGGCTGCTAGGGGGGGACTAGGAGGGGTACTAAAGCTATCTAGAATTATAAAATTAGTAGAAAGTATAGAGAATATAATAGTAATATTAAGGAAGTAGCTAGTACTAGTACTACTACTAGTATTACTATTACTAGTACTATTATTATTATTATAGTAGTAAAGATATAATAAAAAATATAAAAATAATAATAATATAAAGATATTATAAAGAAAAGAAGGAAAAGAAGGAAAATAGGTAAAAAGTAAAAAAAGAGAAAGTAGGCCTAGCTATTTTACTAAGTAATATATATATAAGTAAGTAATAATAATAACTTTAGCTTATAAAGAAATAATAATACCTCTAGAAAGAAAGAGAGGTAGGAGGTACTAGAGAAGTACTAGTACCTCTTTTACTACTATAAAGCATACTCTTATTATTATACTAAGAATAATATAGCTTAGAGCTTAGTTACTAGAGAAATAAAGGTATAAGTAATAAAAGCTAACTATACTACTTTATAAATAATAAGATACTAGGCTATAAGAGAGAAAAAGAAGTAAGTAGCTAAAGTAGTACTATGAGTAAGTAAGGTACCTCTATAGTAAAGTAAGTAGCTTCTTACTAATAGTAGTAAGAGCCTAAGACTTATACCCTAAGTATAGGATAGCTAAGCTTAGTAAGATATTAAAAAGGCTATTAGCTATACTAAGCTACTATAAAATAAGAATAAGGCTAAGGGTAAGTAATTAGCTAGAGAGATAATTACCTATTTAATAATCTACTAAGCTTAGTAAAGTTTTTAAACTCTACTAAAGTATAAGTAGTATTATAGATAGAGTACTAGAGTACTAATAGAGAGGCTAACAAATTAACTACTAGGTCCTAAGAATAGAACCTTAGAGGGGGGGGATCATATCAGGTTCCTAAAAGTAGTACTAGCTTTAGAGCTAGTAAGGCACTAGGTAGGGCCTAGGGGGACACCATGGAATAGAATAATGTTATGCTAAAGGGCATACAAAAGGGGTTTTCACAATAGCATCAAGGTTTAGAGAGGAGACAGATTGGAATAACAGTCACCAGTGACCCCTAACTGCCCTCCCACTGACTCCTCTACTCGGTACTACACAGCCTCTGACACCAAGTATACCAAGTTGAAACTATCAAAGCCAAGAGTGAATCCTAAGCCAACACCAGAGACATATCCTTTTATTAAATATCCATATACATTGTCAGCAGGCCTCACCAGACTAACCCGGACCCGCAGTACTCAGTCAAAGTGAACACGCCACATCTCTCGGGGGGACCCCGCAGTGAAGTCGCTGCGGGTGTGCATCGCCAGGATGTTGTCGCTGACGAGCAGGTCACCCTCCTCCCAGGCGAAATAGAGGGTATTTCTCCGATCGTGGAGAAGCGAGTCAATGGCGGTACAGACCTCGCTGCTCTCACTCCCAGTGACTCCCTCGATATCTACGTAAGTCGCGTCGAAGGCGGTCCTGGACTGTGGCCAAGGCTCGTGGTAGCGGAGGCAGGGCTTGCCGGTTGCCGGATGAGGGACGATGAGTGGGAGGCCAGCCATCTTTGTCGAGTCAAAGGAGCTGGTCTGAACGCTCCAGGTGAGGTCCTGGAGTTTGGAAAGGGGCAGATGAGGAGGGAGATTCTGGATCAGAAAGTGCGAGGGGGTGAAGAGGGTGAAGCCGGTATCACTGGGCGAGGGGGTGATGGAGGTGAACATCTGGAACCTGGTTTGCCGTATGTCAGATAACGTTGTCTGCGAGCCATCGCGCCGCTACATAATTAGGGTAGGCTTACCTGGGCGGGTTAGGGAGAAGCTTCTCGGTTCCATCCGCTTGCGGCACTTTTTGGGTCTTGAACAGGCCATCGAAATGGAATGGCATCCACTCAGCCGACAAAACGTTATTGAGTCCCCGGGTGTCCGCCCCCAGGTCCTTGACTTCCAGGACCAGGCCAAACTTCCATGGCAGGGGCTTGCCGAAGTCTCCAGTCTTCTTGACGAACAGGTCGCGGTCCTTTGTCTTGGAGAAGCCCCGCATCACGACGGGGGAGTTGACCTCGGCCAGAGCTCTGACCTTTTCGGCATCGATGTCGTGAATGGAGAGCTTATTACGGCCAGCGGCCGGACGAACGAGCATACCGCATGGGTACATGGGATCAAATGTGACGTTGGACTTCCACTGGAGCAGGTCGCTCTTCTCTCGGAAGTAGCTCGGTCTCCCGTCCTCATGCACGAGCTCGTACTTGAGATTGTTTTCGAAGTCGGAGCGTGGGCCCGTGGTGACAGTGCCATTCAGGTCGAAAGCAATGGCGCAGTGCCACGGAGTAGTGAAGTAAGTCGACGTGGGGAGCGGGCTGATGGAGATCTTGTTATCTCCCTTAGAGGGGTGAATGGAGAGACGGATGTGGTCCTGGAACTTCTCGCGGACGGCTCGAGCAAAAGCCTGCATTGGTGTGTTAGATAGGGATATGAGATTTGTAAGGAGAACTCAACCGACATCACCACGGTGAAGCATCTGCTTCGAGATATACTCGACACCCGCCTTGAACTTAGTCTTAGATCGGTCTTCGCCTACGGGGTAGACATGGCGCAAGTCGGTCTCGAGGAACTTGATATATCCGCGATATGTCAGGCAGGTGTCCTCGTTCTGGGATATCTCCTTCGACGGGTCGTATTCGGACCTTCCGTAGGTGTTGAGCAAAGCGCGGCGGAAGTTGGTAGCATTCGCCACGTAGCTAATCTCCTCTAGCTTTTGGGGGAGGTTGGGAAGGTGGACAAGATCCTGCAGACGGGAGAATTGGATGTTGGCCAAGTTCTCCCTAGCAGCGATGTTGCGCAACGCCTCTCCGTATGCCCAAACCTGCTTGTCGGGAACACCGAGAAGATCTAGTTGAGGGGTCCGTCAGCGATGCAAGACAGAAGGGGGGAAGCGAAGCGGCATGCGAACTTACCGTTATACACAAGGCCGTCCGAGATGATGACCAGCTTTGCGCCGGGTTCGTAAGAGTCCTTGATGGCGGCGCAGAGGCCGTTGAGATTGGCGAGTGAGAACTCGTCGGCCTTATCGGGCAAGGGGCCGAGGACCTTGTCTTTCGTGTTGGGGGACTTGAAGGGGGAGGCAGGGAGACACATGCAGATTGGACTGCGGGACTTGACTTTCCTGTAGATCTGGGAGAGGAAACCCAGCCTACCCTCGAGCTCGGCGGGGCAAGTTTCATGCGGCCGTCTGAGGCGATAGCGACAGATGATGTCCAATATGGTAACAGCCATGGAGAAGGCGTCATCGTCCATCGTCTGAGATGCGATCCTAGAGATGAGTCTGACCTCCGGAGGTGGTTGGTGAGCCGGCGTTTCTACAACGAACGACATATCGGTTGACTCTACAGTTTGCGAAAAGCGTACAGAAAGATGAGGAGCTGTAATAACCAAGAACAAGTGGTTGAACGATTAATAAAAGGAGTCAGAACTATCACATGCAGTGTGACCCTGGATGGATTTGGGATGGTACTTGAGCGCGGCTACTCTCAAGTGCTCGGGAGTAGCACCAGGCTTATATCCATCTTCCTATAATAGGTATATCGAGGAGAAACCTGCCCTGCTAACGCCACATCTGGATACAGCCGTCTCTAGACCACGATCAAGATAGTGGAGAGGAAAGAGAATCATAGCAAGGAGCAGAGGGCTAGATCTTGAGAGGGGCAACCACGCTCTTCATGCCGTAGAGGTTAATACGCCAGGCTATCCTCGGAGCTTCCGACACCTCATTCAGACACGCCGATATCCTGATCCTGACGGCCCAATTTTCTCGGGAGGTTGTCACTATCGAGGACTTGTTGGCGGGATCAAGAATCATCGGGCACAAAGGCTTGCCACTTCATACTCCTCTCCCCCGTAATTAACCCGCGCGGGTAACGAAGACAGAACCAAACCCGACCCATGTCGCTGTGTAGAGGTAATATAAAGCGAGCCAAAGGACGTCAAAACTCGAATTGCCAAGATCTTAGCTGATAATTTCGAGCAGGGGATGTGCCCCCCTTGACATGTGGCGAGCTTTGTACTGTCCCTCTGGTGGGTGGGAAAAAAAATCAAGTTGGTCGTATGCTTGACCTGCTTTTCTAGGCAACCCGGACTTGATCCACTCGCAATCTATTCCTCATCTTTGGAAGATCTCGTACCCGGGTGGTTCTACTATATGATCGATCCAGATCTCGAGGCCAGACTTGTGGGGTTTCGGGCATCCGCAACAGCATCGCCAGTACATTGTAGTCTCATTCCTTGTCATTCCCTCACTGTTTCTCATACCACTCCCGTCTTCTAGTGAAAATGGCCTTTCTTCCAAGCGACGACACTCCCGAGACTCGGGTTGACCTGGCCATCATCGGTGGTAGGTATCACCAGTTCCTTTAAAGAATCTGCAGTTCCGAGTTTAAACATATTACAGGTGGGCCAACTGGCCTTCTCACCGGCTACCTGGCAGAACGATTGGGTGTTTCGGTGTGCATCATTGGTGAGTTTGATGAGGAAAAGCCGCGGGTTTGTGAACATGGCACTGATGAGCAGCTAGATGCCAAGCAAGGCCCTCTGGATCTAGGAAGAGCCGATGCGCTCAACGCCCGGACGCAACAGTACCTCGAGGTCGTAGGCATCCTCGACGATCTGATCCCCCAGGGAATCACTTGCAACAGTAAACGACATGGCCGTTCTTCTCCCACAATGAGTCGAGTCCCTCCTGACGGCTTCTTCAGCAAGTTCCACCTTTGCGGACGGCGACTTCAAGTCGCGACAGAGCCACTGGTGGACCAGCCTCAAGCACTGCTTCCGCAAGAACTTCCTCATGATCGGCCAGCCTGCCGTTGAGAAGGTCCTCGCGGAACGCCTGAAGACGCCCGTCAGCTACGGCGAGACCGTCCTGTCCATCGCAGAAGATGCGGACGGCGTCAGGACGACGACGAGCAAGGGTCGCACCATCCGCAGCAAGTATGCAGTGGGTGCTGACGGCGCGCGGTCCACCGTTCGCAACGCCCTCGGCATCAGCTTCACCGGCACCAAGCCAGAGATGGTCTGGGCCGGGCTGGACACCTTCATCGACACCACCATCCCCGTCTGCTCGGAAATTATAACGTTCCAGCTGAACGACCAGAGCCGGATCTCGTGGATCCCCCGTGAGCGAGGCATGGCTCGGTTCTACGTCCTGCTCGATGGCGAGATCACGCAAGAGAAGGCGGAGAATTCGATCCGTGAGCACATGGCCCCCCATCGGGTGGACTTCATCAAGACGGAATGGTTTAGCACTTTCGACGGTAAGCGCGATACCCCGTCAAGAAACGCCACGCTGCGAAGGAGCGCGCCAGCGCACACATACGCGCATTGTGTGCGTGTGTGTGCGTGTGTGTGTGTGTGTGTGTGTGTGCGTGTGTGTGTATGTCTAATCAAAGGCTGACTGACATCGTCCATATAGTAAAGGAGCGCATTGCAGGAACATTTGTTTCCCTAAACGGCCAAGGCCGCATCGTCTTGGCGGGTGACGCAGCCCACGTCCACTCGGTCAACGGCGGCCAGGGTCTCAACACGGGCATCGCCGACTCGTTTGCCCTTGCGTGGAGGCTGGCAAGCATCCTCACGAACGACAAGCTCAGCCCAGGCGCGGCTGATGACCTGATCAGGAGTTACGACATCGAGCGGCGCACCGTCGCTCAGTCTGTCATTGATGTCGCCGCGGCATTGGTCAGGGACACAATCAAGTCGGCGAGAGAGTACGTCTCCACCATCGAGAAGAACGCCGGGTACATCACTGGTAGGTTTTGCTCCCTACATTTTCGTGGATAGTTGTACTTTGTTCCCCAACTTTACCTTTCTTATATCCCCCAATGGGCCTATCTAGCTGGATAGTCGCGTGACTTCCTGGAACCCCTTTGACTGCCGGGATACTTATGCCCGCGAAGCTAGAAGAGGCAGGCTGGGGCGACGAAAAAGGAGGGGGGTTTGATTGTGATGGAAACGGGACGAACTGTCATTTCCGTGTTCATGGGAACATTATTTTCCCTCCACGTCCCCACGCTTCATGATTTTGGAAATTTCGATGGCAAAACACGTCGGCTAATCTGTACTTTGTTTCCTTCCTTCAAGGCATGGGCGTATCGTACGACGGCATCGGCTCGCCTCTGATCCAGGAGTCGTCCCAAGGCATCTGGACAGCTGGCCGGCGCTGCCCGGACGTGTACCTGACGTCCGCGACCGGAAACGACCCGAGGCGTCTGTACGACCTCGTCTCGAGCAAGTACGGTCAACACCTGGTGATCGAGATTGGCCGACAGGCCGACGGGCCCGCCCTAGCGGGGGATTTCCGGGATCTGGTCCGGCATTTATACGTCACCCCGAGCGAGACTACGGTGAATCGAGGGACGGGAGTCGAGGGGTTTTCGGGGACAGAGTTGTGTTGTACGGCCGACTGGGCAGCCTACGGCGACGACTTCACCGTCGTCGTCAGGCCGGACATGTACATTGGCTACGTTGGCCCGGGCGAAGGGTGGCGAGACTACCTGTCTTACTTGATACGGTCATAGAGGGGTGGCGTTTTCTATCTCGGCATGATAAAGTTGGGACTTGATGAGTGCATGTGAGCGAATGAACGTGTCTTTTTGAGCGAAGCATGCACGGGTAAGGCCCTGTCACGAGTTAGAGCACACAGCAGGGTATATACGGATGAGGTTCAAAGAGGCTCATTATCATGAAAGAAGAGATAAGGAAGTTAGACCACTTAATATAGTTATATAACGCGAGTAACGAAAGTGCTATACATGAATAGGCAAGTGTGAAACCTGTTGAAAGTATGTTGCTAGTCCTGTATGAAGCTATCGTGACAGGGCCTCACACTCTAAAGAAACCATCCCACGCCGAGGATGGCTGGCCTTTCTAGCATCTCTAGTATAAGAAACCAGTCTGGTAGCACGGTAGTTCCCTCAATCAGCTAGTCTAACGCCTGCAGCGCTAACGTTTCGGCACATTGATAGAATAGATATTCATCCCAATATCAGCAGTGAGCCAGTTGTCTAGGCCTCTAACAAGTGTATCAAGACAGATGTGCTCAATTAACGGGCAATGATGTCGCAGCATGCGTCATAAGGGACTGTAGTGGATGTTATAAACAGGGATAAACTACAGAGGGATTTATGACCTGCAAAGACGGAGCAGACATAACCTATATCCATCAATATGAACATGTGCGACCATTTGGAGACAGCTTGGAATCTTTAGAACGGTGGATTAAATGCTCGATGCACAACATATGGTTGGCCATCTCCCTTACTGTTGGTATTACCCACCTGTGATACCAACACTTACAAATTCTGTGGCCTCTCGCGCAAGTATGACCACTATCCACAACGATCCGCCAAGCCGAGTCTCGCTCTCATCCATCATTAATGATAGCACTCAATTGAGATCATTTGTACCTAAGATACGTTCTATAGCCTACAACTTACTATACTTCCTCTAGTTATACTAGCTATGTATGCATTCGTCCATCACAGCTGAGCCAGTATGTAAGTAACCATAGAGTTACACTAAGTAAAACAGATGTCATGTCAAATGGGTTTTGCAAGTGCATCCAGGTGCTGAAATGTAGGGTGGACCAAAGATCGATTATCTGTGACTATGGGCGTGATCGGAAATTTGGATAACGGCCACATGTTGGATCCAAGTACAACTGTTATTCAAGTTTTATCCAAGTTTGCGATCACGCCCTATCTTTCCCAACTCTAAAACTTAGCCATTGTACGAGCGTTAAGTACTAGACTCGTACATCCGAATCAGTTCGGTAGTCACGAAGTGGTTCGTACCCGAGGTCCGAGTAACCAATCCAGGGACCTCTTCACTATTGTCCTTGTGCTGCTGTCTGAGTCGTACGGTCATATGATATTAGCATTCCAACATGTACTCTAATTGCCTTACATCAACTGGCTACCCATGTTGTATGTTATGAATCAAATTGTTCTAGACCACTGCGAGCCGCCTAGACCAGCTCGCGCGGTACATGATATCAAGCACAGTAGCGGAGCAATCCGTGGATCATCTCACTGTGCGGTGGCACGGCTGGACAAGGATCCTGCAACTTTATCTACTATTACATTAACTAACGCTTCTGTCAAAGAGTACCCTTGGTATGAAAATGATATCTGATAATCTTGGCGCCCCACCTCCTCTTTGGCGAACTTGACAGCTCCATCGGCCCGTCGTATTTGCTGTGCCCTTCGGCTCTTGCAAGACCGATTCCCCCGTCTCATCAGGTCCGCGCGGCTCTCCAACAAGTCCAAGGCCCTTCCGCCGACAGCTCGACCGGATGAAATGATGGGATGAAACCTGTAGCATGGCACGTCATTGGGCGATGGAACTCGGGCAAAGGCTATATTCATAAAGTTTTCCCTCTCCTACGTGCTATGGACAAACACGCACATTCCATGGTTTTCCTGAACTCCCGGCCGCGGCAGCTAAGCGGCAATCTGCGAAAGTTACGACGCGCCGCTGGGTTTATTCCTAGTAAAGGTCCAATTCGATGACCAACCTGTGTATCCAGTTTTCAATCTCCATACCAAGAGAATGAGATTCAGGGGCAGGAGGGATTTCGGCATTCTTATCAGAGCACACTCGTTATCAGGGCAAACCCTTCACGCTTCCACGCGAATCCCGGCATTGGATAACAAAAGGATGGAGCCAACTGACAAACAGTCCCCGCTGCGACGGGACGGACTGTGGCCTAAACGGGCAGTCCTTCGTCCACTGCCCCAAATAGTCTACCCGCAATTGTGCCCGAAACATCAGTCGCCGAATCCACAACTCCGAGGTTTCGACGAGCCTCAAATAGTCAAAGACTGGTGGCATCCCCAGATTCCAGACAAGGTCCGAGGTGCGGCAGACGAGCCCACGGTCTTGGGCATGCACGCAGTGGCCACATCTACCAGAGGGTATCCCACCCGGGATGCCATGTGAGGAGAGGTTGTGATGAATGCCTCTCCTACTGCGGCTCTTGTGCGGCTCTTCTGCACCTTTTCTGCACCTTTTCTGAACGACGTACGGTCTAAACGCCAGTTGATTCTCTTTATTCCCATTGGTCACTTCTCCCCTGATCCCATACAATCTGTCTAGTTCGCGAGATATCGGAAACCTAGACCAAACAATAGCGACAACTTTCCCATTCGACCAACTGAGTCGATTGCAATAATTGGTACGTTAGTTAAGAGAAATCCATAGGCCTGGGTCGGTGGTTGTACTCTTTGCTTCGCAACGAAAACGTGTTTTTAGGGCCATCTGTACTCTGTAACATGGCCTGCGACAGCCACGACGGCGACCATCTTAGACCGAGCCCCCGATGAGGAGGCCCCGGCGTCCGGTGCTGTCCCCAGAGCCCATGGAAGAATCCGTCTTGTTGCTATTTAATAAACCAGTGTGCTGACTTTTTAAGATTTTCATTCAGCACGAGGCGGAGAGAAATCTAAAAAGACTAGAAAGAAAGCGGTCATATCTCACTTTGGCTCTCTTGTAATTATTGTGCCCGCTTCAAGGTGATCAACCTTTACGCCAGCCATCCCCTCTGGGCCTTTCTGTTTTGTTTGTTGAACCAAGAGGGTCGCGCGTCGTAGCCCGCGAATACCCCAGAGAAAAGGCGTCGGGAACGCGGAAGCGAAACGGTAATAGCATCCCGGGCCTTGCGTGGCCGAAACAAGAAGAGAGTCGTCATCGATGCAACGCCGTCTCTTCAAACCTCTTGCGTTGCGCCGATAGCGATGCCGTCCTTGACGGAAAAGGAAAAGTTCCCCGGGCACGAGTCCGGCCGGGGGACTCCGAGTCTTCCGCCGGGGACCGACGAGGAGAGCGGCGCCGACGATCTCGTACGGCCGCCCGCGACCCCTGAAAAGCCGACGGCGCCACCAAACGGCGGCTTACGGGCTTGGCTCCAAGTCCTGGCGTCTTTTTGTATTTACTTCAATACTTGGGGTGAGTTATACTTCTGTCAGATCATGGCCCATATCTCAATGCAACATAACCACCCCTATTATTCATGCTTATATATCTTACTTGTTTATTGGTTGTGGCCGGGTCCTCTTGCAACTGCGAGTTATACATCATAGCTCCTCTGTTTCGTCACTAACACGCCGTTTTCAGGCCTCGTCGCCAGTTTCGGCGTTTTTCAGGTTCACTACGAGGCCGACCTGCTCAAGGAGCATAGCCCGTTCGCCATTTCCACCATTGGCTCATTGCAGAGCTTCCTGATGGTGTTCCTGGGCTGCTTCGCGGGCCCCATCTTTGACCTGGGCTATGCGCGTCAGCTGCTCTGGGCCGGGTCCCTGCTGATCGTTATTGGGACCGTAGCCCAGAGCTTCAGCACCAGCCTCTGGCAGCTTCTCCTGTCGCAGGGGCTCTGCATCGGAACCGGGATGGGCAGCCTGGCCGTGCTGGGAGTTGCGATTTTATCGCCGTGGTTCTCCACGAGACTGCCTGTGGCTTTTGGCGTCGCCGCGGCGGGAAGTGGCGTTGGTGGGTAAGTCTTGTCGGCATCGAGGATCTGCTTGGCAGAGAACCTTACATCCATGGAAGCCGATACTTACTCACTCCCCTCTTCTCTCTAGTCTTGTACTGCCCATCGTATTTCGATTCCTTCAGCCCGGAATCGGCTTTGATTGGACAGTCCGAACCATGGCGCTAGTCTCGTTGGCCATCCAGGGCGTGTCCATCGTCAGCATGCAGGCACCCAAAACTTCTCGCCAGAGGCGGGCCTGGATCGACCGCTCCGCTTTCTCCGATGTCCCCTTCCTCCTCTTCGTGGGCGCCTGCTGCCTGGTGTTTCTGGGAATGTACACCCCGTTCGTCTACATCCAAGGTTTCGCGCTTCAGCGGGGCGCCACGAGCTCTCAGGTGGACAAGTACCTGCTGGCCATCATGAACGGGGGGTCCATCCTGGGCCGCGTTATTCCCAACCTGTTTGCCCATCGGCTCGGCGGGATGAACCTGCTGATTGCCGCGGTTCTCATCATGTCGATTTCGGCGCTCTGCCTCGTGGCAGTCCAACACACCGCTGGTTTGGTTGTGGCGCTCGTCTTTTACGGCTTCAGCAGCGGGAGCTTTTTTGCCCTCCAGCCGGCCACTTTTACCAAGCTCACCGAGGACCGCAACTACATTGGTACTCGAATCGGCATGGCTTACGCTGTCATGTCTATCGCGTTGCTCTTCGGATCGCCGGTTGGAGGTGCCTTGGTGCGTTCAGTCGGGCATTCTAGTGCCTGGATCTGGTCTGGTGTTTGTCTTGCATTGGGGAGTGCGACGACCGCCTGGTCAAGAGGCATGGCCAGCGGTTGGGACTGGAGAAAACGCATATAGCGTTCTACTAGTATTAATGGGTTGGTCCAAGTTGTGGTACTTTGACCAGTAGGATCAACCTGTGGCGACAATACGCTGTTCACTCACGCGAAAATGGGTGGGCTACACGATGGCTGTTAAGTTCCCTTGAGGTCTTATAACCGTTGCGAGTGGCCTCACCTGAACCTACTGCTCTGTAGAGATTGCCTTATAGCATGGGCATAGATAGATAGACGTGATACCCCATAGATACGATGATGCTTTACGCAATGCTTGACGAACATATTTCTGGAGTGGGGTATGTTTACTTGCAAGTGACATACATCCAGCACTCAAATCGACCGATCTTCAAAATTCGTCAATGCTAGCCAGCTAGTGTCTATGTTATGTGTATATATATAGTGTGTATGACCTTTGCTAACACAAGGAGATACATCAACACAATGAGGGCAAAACGATAGGGTTCCCATCAACCCTAGGATAATCAAAACTAAAAACATAGACAGGCCCTGGCCAGGGATCGAACCTGGGACCTCTTCCAAGTGGATACATCTTTCGATAACCCTAAGGAAGAATCATACCGCTAGACCACCAGGGCGGATGGGATCCTCACGATGAAGTGAGCTGTGGTCGTGGTGCCCGGCTGGATGGGCTCATCACTATCGATGCAGAGAGGTGACATGAGGAATTGTGTTAAGCCCACCCATGATATCACGCTATGGAAGTCTCCCGGCCGTCTCCCAGCATTTCCCAGCAAACGACAAAATACTTCCTGTATCATATACCACCCCGCATAACCAACGCTCGTTGCGAATAAGTAGATGCAAAGTTACCACGTCTTGCTTGTGGCTCCCCGCACTTTTATAGTTGCGCTCTCGCCATCAACTCAATCCGGTACTTCTCGATCTCTCGACGACCTCGCTCCAGCTCCTGAGTCAAGTCGTATTTCCAGACCCAGTCCATGCGAGTTGACAAGCTGTCCGCGATCCACTCGGGGTCGTCCTTCAGCTCCAACTCGTACAGCTTACCCTGCTCCCGGCTGTCGACCACCAGCTTCTGCGACCTCTCCTTTCTCGTACTGTTGTACGCGGCAAACGCAATCTCGATTTCCTCGGGGCCGTCGATCAGCGCCAGCAAGCTCCCGAGAACGTGGGCGTCTTCGACCGCCATGCCTGCACCGGAACCCTTGTGCGGCGTCGTGGCATGAGCGGCATCGCCCAGGAGGCATACCCGTCCCTGGTGGTAGGTCGGACTCGGCGGGTGGTCGAAAAGCGCCCACACGTCATGTTTGCGCATCATCTGGATAATCTTTTGCGATTTGTCGCCCCAGCCCTCAAAGTCTTTGACCATGTCTTCCTTTGGGACCGAAATGACCCATTCATCCGACTTCCACTCGTCTGCACTGCGGAAAGCAACCACTGTTGTGACATTTAGCTTCTGATGCCAATCAAAATAGCACGGAACCCCTCTCGTCTCGCTCACCGTTCATCATCTTTCCTTTCGCGACCGAAAACGTCAGGATGTGGCCGTTCCTCCCAAAGTACATTTGGCTGTTCTTGGCAAGCTCGTCGCCCAAGAGCTCTTCCGCTTGCTCCATAGGGATGAGACCACGGTATGCGTACTTTCCCGAGAAGACGGCCCTCGCGGCCGGGTGGTCGTCGCCGAGCATCACACGTCGCAGCTTCGACTTGATGCCGTCGCAGGCAATCACAGCGTCGTGTGTGGCGGTGGTACCATCTTGGAACTTGAGCACCACGCGTGTGCCGTCATCTTCGTAGTCAACCGCACGTTTACCGAATTTCGCGACCCCGTCAGGCAGCAGCTTGACCAGTTCATCCAGGAAGTGTGCTCGGTGGATGCCGGACTGACCAGTCTCGCAGAGCAGGCGGTAAATGAGCTCTCCCTCGCGGTGCTTGCCTCCGCAAGTCTCGCCGTATCTGAAGTCAAACCATACGTTTTTGTGGTCCTCTGATTCATTTTGCGTCGCCTGGTTGTCAAAGGCTTGCCGTACGTGCGGTGAGATCAGGGACATGGCCCTGAGGGCATTTGGACCAAAAGACACGCCCGCGCCAATCTCGCCAAACTTCTCCGCTTGTTCGTACAACGTCGTCGGTATCCGGTTCTTGAGGAGCTGGAGGGCGAGGGTCAAGCCGGCAATGCCGCCCCCAACTATTCCCACATTGAAAGACTTATCCGGACGCTGACAGAACTCTGGAGGCGGTGTCATCTTCAGAGGGCTTCGGGGAGAGAAAGAAAATGTGCGGCCAAATGAGAAGGTTTGGAGAGTGTACTCAAGTATTAAGTGAGAATTGGCGTTTTCTTGGCAGCTTAGTGAAACAGTACAGACAACCTATTATTGATCTTGCAGTCCTCAGATTTGTATACCAAGACGAAGAACACCATGCCAGAGAACTATATAAACGAGCATTGGATAGAAACAGGTCAGAGGAGCGTCAACGCAACACAGCCCTGCATCGTCGCTAACAGAGCAATCCGGATGAGACCTTTTTCTTACCGTCCCACTCAGCCCCGCGTTAGTCGTATGTGATACCTAGATTATTACGTCATGGGTGTCTGGAGACCTCCGGAAGCACGGCGCAACCTTTCGGGTCGCGGGTAGGGCACTTCGGGATTGGGCGTCACACGACCAGCCTATTCTAATGGTCATTCAACCGTGCACCGAGTGCGGGGTGCTGGGGAGGATGAGGGGTACGAATCTCAAGTATCATTATGTACGTGGCTGTTATAATACCTTGAAGCTATGAGTATCCATTGCCCTGAGTTAGATTGGCTCATTTGAACAAGACGTGATTACACCACCAAGCGATGAGACTGCATCAGAAAGAAGCTCGATGGAGTAATCCGTCCGCTATTATTTGCTGCGTCCAGCGCTACACAAGCTCAGGGACTTGATCCTGTTTCGGGCAACATGAAAGCTAAAGGCTAGACTCGGCTCAAGCGTTTCCGTCTTCGAAACGTATACTTGAGCGAAATCCGCCACCCTGGTTCGGCATATCAGACGACGAGACGCAAGCTGACATAACCTATGCAGACTGGACCCGTTTCCTGAAATGGGCTTGATAAGGTTCGGTGAAAAGGCAATGTATCGACCGTAAATCACACTTGCAGCGTTACAGCAAACTACAATGATGTGTGCAGACCTATCGTTGATACCCAGACACAAGCAACAGCTCAGAACAAGTTCGAGCCGTCAAGTTCCAACACTGTAGCAACAAGCTATTTGCTCCTTTAAATACTCAAAATCATATGCTTCTAGGGCCATATTTGATTGATACAGGCTTGTTGTCCGCCATCCCAATGTTCTGGATTAAACACTAATGTCAGAGGCTGTGTAGTACTGAGTAAAGGAGTCAGTGGGAGGGCAGTTAGAGGTCACTGGTAACTGTTATTCCAATCTGTCTCCTCTCTAAACCTTGATGCTATCGTGAAAACCCCTTTTGTATGCCCTTTAGCCTAACATTATTCCGTTCTATGGTATCCCCTAGGCCCTACCTAGTGCCCCGCTAGCCCTGAAGCTAGTACTACTTTTAGGAACCTAATATAATCCCCCCTCTCTAAGGTCCTATCCTCAGGACCTAGTAATTAATTAGTTAGCCCCTCTATTAGTACCCTAGTACTCTACCTATAATACTACTTATACTTTAGTAAAGTCTAAGAACTCTACTAGGCTTAGTAGACTACTAGATAGGTAGTTATCTTTCTAGCTAACTACCTACTCTTAGCCTTACTCTTATTTTATAGTAGCCTAGTATAGCTAATAGCTCCCCTAATACCTTACTAAGCTTAGCTATCCTATACTTAGGGTATAAGTCTTAGGCTCTTACTACTATTAGTAAGGGGCTACTTACTCTATTATAGAAGTACCTTACTTACCTATAGTACTACTTTAGTTACTTACTCCCTTCTCTCTCTTATAGCTTAGTATTCTATTATTTATAAAGTAGTATAATTAGCTTTTATTACTTATACCTTTATTTCTTTAGTAGCTAAGCTCTAAGTTATATTATTCTTAGTATAATAGTAAGGGTATACTTTATAGTAGTAAAAGGGGTACTAGTACTCCCCTAGTACCTCCTACCTCTTTTTCCTTCTAGAGGTATTATTATTTCTTTATAAGCTAGAGTTAATATTATTACTTACTTATATATATACTACCTAGTAGAATAGCTAGGCCTACCTTCTCTTTTTTTACTTTTTACTTATTTTCCTTCTTTTCCTTCTTTTCTTCATAATATCTTTATATTATTATTATTTTTTTATTTTTTATTATACCTCTACTACTACAGTAGTAATAATAGTACTAGTAATAGTAATACTAGTAGTAATACTACTACTAGCTGCTTCCCTACTACTACTATTATATTCTCTACGCCTCCTACTAATCCTACTATCCTAGGTAGCTCTAGTACCCTCTCTAGTCCCCTTCTAGTAACCCCCCCTACTAATAATACTTATTATAATACTTCTAGTATTATTAACCCTACTATTATATATAAGGTCTCTTACTATTACTACCTTTAAGCTATAGTAAAGTAAAAATCTAATATAAAAGATACTATTACCTATCTTCCCTACTATATCAAGACCTAGAGTATATACTTATCTCTTTAGTACCTCTCTACTACCTCTCTACTATTCTAACTATTCTAGCTACTAGTAATAAGTACTCCTACTATACTAGCTAGTATAGCAAGCCTTATATCTTTATAAGCTTATCCCCCTCCTTACTATTACTACTTCTATAGCTATTAGTCTACTACTAACCTATAGTAGGCCTTATATACCACTACTACTACTACTCTTACTCTTAAGGTAGTTTTTAAGGACCTCTATAAAGAGGCTAATTCTTACTCTTATTACTACCTTATAAGTATATATATACTTCTATACTCCCCTAGTACCTCTTAGCCTAACCCTTTTTAAGAGGAGATTAAGAAGGCCTAGCTTATAAGCCTAAAGGCCCTTTAGATAAAGGCCTCTAATATATTAGTCTCTAATACTAAGTATAAGGTAGTATAGGAGGAGGAGAAGTAGCTCCTCTACTAGTATAAGGTCCTTACCCTTAAGAGCACTTACTCTACTATAAAATAGTAGGCTAAGTAGGCTAACTTATTAGCTAAAAGTATTAAGATTACTACTACTACTACCTAGGACTAGGTTATTATACTCTATAAGTAAACCAAGGCTATTAAGGCCTAGAGTACTCTCTTTTCTAACTAAACTAAGTTTTATACCTATATTATATATCCTTCCCCTACTCTAGTACCCCCTTAGTACTCCTTTATAGTACTAACAACAGCCTCTAGTATACTAGTAAGATTAACCCCTAAGCTAGTAAATTAGATCCTAGAAAAGGTACCACTAATAAAAATAAGGAGGAGTCTAACTAGTAGGCCCTAGCGCCCCTTATATACCCCTCTAGTGTCTTAATAATGCCTCTCTACTGTTTATTTAGTTAGTTACTTATCTCTAAGCTTAGAATACCTAGCCCTTAAACCTCTTTACTCTCTAGCCCTAGTACTAAAGGGATAATAAAATCTAGCTACCTTATAGTTATATAATTATTAACTTAGTTCCTCTCTAATAGGCCTCTAGTAATTCTCTATTTATAATCCTACTATAATTCCTTTACTATATTTTACTATAGTTCCTAAGAGTTCTCCTTCTCTCTATACCCTTACTACTTTATTAGATACTATTAGTTTCTCTAGGGGCTCTTATGTGTAACTATTCTCTCTACCTAGTATATATCTTTCTCTTCCTCCTTAATAGAGACTACCTATAGCTTTACTACTACTCTATAGAACTTCTCTAACTATAATAGTAAGAATATATTATAGATATAGTATTATATCTCTAAGTTAAGCTTATATGCTTTTTCTCTACTAACTACCTATATAACTATAAATAGCTCTTAATACTTATTTAAGAGCTTCTTTATAGGGTACTTTTGCTATATAAACCTTACTAATAGTAGGACCTTCTCTTCTACCTTAAACGCTACTATAGATTGTTTTATATTATACTACCTCTTATAGTTCTTATTAGCTATCTCTAGTATCTAGAGGATTATAGCCTACTAGCTCTATAGCTACTATACCTAGTCTCTTACTAATAGGACCTCTATTAATAAGGCCCCTTCTAGCTTTATATTGTTTATATTATATAGTATATAGCCTATTAGGGCCTCTGCTAGTACTATCTAGATTGTACTATGCTAAGTACTGTTATAGATAAACTTAGCTCTTAGTAGCTACTTTACCTAATTATCTTACTCTAGGCTATAAAAAGCCTAAAGGAAGTACTTAACATTCTAGTTTTATTACTCTATCTAGCTATCTATCTATAGGTAGTAAGCTATACTTAGCCTCTACTTAATAGCTAGTAGGTAGTATATTACTAACTAGAAATAGCTAGTAAAGAGAGATCCTTAGTTAGATACTATTATTACTAGGATACTAAATCACAAGAATACCCTTTTAACTAAGAGAGATACTAACTAGTCTACTATTAAGGTCTCCTATATAGGTATATATAGTATATACTTTATAAGTTAGTCTACTATAACTAGGATACTATTATAGCTCCCTTTAGTAAATCCTTTTAATTTAGGTAGCTTAGTAATAAAATCTAGGGTAACCTATTTCTATAGTTAGCTAGGTAGCAGTAGAGGCACTAGTTCTCTATAGGGTAGGTAGTAGCATAGCTTTATCTATTAATAAGTTATATATATCTAAATATACTCTATTATATCCTTCTCTATTAATCTCTAGAAAAATATCTATTTAATCCTTTTAAGTATATAGGTTACCCCTAGGTACCCTCTAGCTAGCTTATTATAAAACGCTACTATAATCTTTATCCTTAGTATATACCTTTCTAAGATAACTACCTTACTCTTATACCTAAGGACCCTATCCTCTCCTTCTAACTAGTTATCCCCTAGCTTTTACTACTCTTTAGAGGTAATTACCTTATTAGCTTGCTGCGCTGCTACGGTTTTCTTCTCTAGGCTTAGAGCGAGTTCTTTTAGTAGTAATAGGTATACCCCTATTAACTTACTACTAATAATTACTACTACTCTCTAGGTAAACCTACTTAGGAAGCTTTTTAAAAACATACCCTATGCCTCTTAGTCTTCTATACCTAAGAGCTAATAGTCTAGCTACTGCAATAGCCTATTAGCTATATTCTCCTTTTCTAGCTAGTAGTTAATCTTAAAGTTAAAAAAGAATAGATCCTAGAGCAACCTTACCTACTAACTATTAAGCTAGGGCTTATTAGTAAGATAGCAATACCCTAGGTAGTCTATTAAGAATATAATTCTACTCTAGGTATATAAGAGGTCGTGCCTCTAGTATATAGCTACCTCTTAGATTATAAGCAGCTTAGTCTCTAGCATACTATACTATAGTTTAGTACCCTTTAGCTTTCTAGACAAGAAGGTAATAAGGTACTACTAGTTCTCTACTAGCTATAATAGGATAGCCCTAATTACAAAGTTTAATATATCTATCTCTACCTATATTAGTAGTACTAGGTCAAAGTACTATAGAATAGAAGCTTAGGTAAATATAACTTAGAGCTTATAGAAGGCTTTAATTACCTCCCTAGTTATTACCTTCTCTCTTACTACCTTAGCTATTAGTTAGTCTATAAGGGGGGTATATACCTTAAAGTAGTTCTTAATAAAGTACTAATAGAACCTTATAAACCTAAGAAAGACCTATATATCTTTAATACTAGTAAGAAGCAGCTACTAAGTAATTACCTCTATATAGTTCTACTTTATAGTAATACCCTCTAGGGATACTATAAACCCTAGAAACCTAATTATCTTAGTATAGAAAATATACTTCTCTAGGTTAGTATATAGGCTAGCAGTATCTAACTAGCACAGCACCTCTTTTACTACCTCTACATAGCTAGCCTTATCCTTAGTAAAGATTAAGATATTATTAAGGTATATAATATAGGTAATGTCTACTAGCCTAGTTAGAGTATTATTTATATATACTTAAAAGGTTACTAGTATATTAACTAGCTTAAAAGGCATAACGTAGTACTTAAAGTACTTATACTATATCTAAAACGCTATTTTCTACTTATCACTAGCGTAGATCCTTACCTGGTAGTATACATCCTTAAGGTTAAGCTTAGTAAAACACTTTACCTCTCCTAAGTAATTAAGGATCTCTCTAATCAGTAGTAGTAGTATATAGTTCTTAATTATAACCTTATTAAGGCTATAATAGTCTATATAGAAATATAACTTACTTCCCTTCTTTAGTATAAATAGAATCAGTACCCCTATAGGGCTCTACAAGGGCTAGATCTACCCCTTATCTAGTATATTATTAATATACTTCCTTAGCTCTTCTAACTCCTTCTCTATAAGGGGGTAAATAGAGCTAAATAGCAGTTCTACCCCTAGCTTAAGGTTAATAGTATAGAAGCAACCTTTATCTCTAGCTAGTTTAGCTACTAGGTTTATATTAAATATATATACCTATTCTTAATATTCTTCTAATAGCTTAAATCTCTTTATCTTCTCTTCTTTTTCTCTCTCTACTACATAAGGTAGTGGCTCTAGTGCCCCCTTAGCTCTCTCTATATATAGGTAGTAGACTAAAGGGTTATATACCAGTATTACTACTACCTCTCTTTATACCCTCTTTAATACCTTTCTTCTTTAGATAAGTTATAGGTAGCCTTCCCCTAGTAAGTAAGTCTACCCAATTATTACCTACTTAAGATTTAGCTATGCCTTTTACCTCTAGAGGATCTCTAGAATAGTATTATATATACCTATATTGCTTACCTAGTAGGTATAGGACTATACCTTTCTTACTTTTATATTATCTATTACTTCTATTACTAATACTACTACCCTATAGTTAGGTACCTTACCTCTCTATATCCCTAGTAACCCCGCTCCCTCTCTATAGACCTCTAGTAATACCTTCTTATATAATATCCTCTAATATATAATATTCTTATCTACCCTAGGGTTAATTAATACTCTTTCTTTTCTCTATATACTAGCTACTTTAATATAGAAGTCTACCTTAAAGTAGTAATATAGTTTCTCTCTCTAGGGGATCTATATACTATTAACCCCTATAGCTACTAGCTAGGCTACTAGTATATAGTGCCTACCTATATCACAAGGCTAGTTATACTTATAGTACTTCTTCTCTATATACTCTATTAATATATATCCTAGCTTACTATAGTTAAAGTATATAGGAGAGCCCTAGGAGTACCTTAGGGGTTATCTATACCCTTCTTGTTCCTACTTAACCCATAGCTTAGGTATAGGTATATATATAGCTACCCTAAGTATTAAGACTAACTATTACCCTTCTAATTTATCTAAGGGGGTAGCTAATACTAGTACTAGGGTAATAGCTAAGGTCTACTAGTTTCTTTTCTCTTATAGCCTTTACTAGTCTTCTATTATTATCTTAGTATATATCTTTATAAGTATCTCTACCCTCTTTACTATGTTATTTAGCTCTTAATAAATAGCTAGTAGCCTATATACTAGGATAAAGCTTTATAAGTCTAGGAGCAGTTAGTTTAAGACATAGACTACCTACTACCTCTCTAGTTAGGGGTCTAGAATCTCTACCTTAACTATTTTATATTAGTTAATAAATTACTAGTATGTCTACTTAGGTTTCTACTATATCTTATCTAGCTCTATAGCTATACTAAAGGCCTATATATTGTTATTAGCAATACTATTATAGAGCTAGACCTCTATCTATTTCTAGGTAATTAGGCTAATATTACTACTATACTAGAGGTTAATATAGCTTCTCTAGCTATATAATAAATTACCCTCTAGGTAGGCCCCTATAAACTAGACTTTGCTCTTATTAGCTATAAATTCTTTCTTAGTAATAGAGAATTAGCCTTATAACTTAAAAAGGAAGTCTTTAAGATTATTTTAGTTACCCCTCTTATATTAGATAGAGGCTAACTACTTAATAAAGGTATTAGTATATAGGTACTTAGGCTCTACCTAGGTAGCTATAGGTTCTCTACTAGCTATATATATATTATTAATAGACTCCCTATTTCTAAGGGCTATAATCTATTTAATTATCTTTCTCTTTCTTACGTTAGCCACTTTGTTATTAAGAAAAGCTCTTAGCTACTTCTCTATTAACCTATTAAGGTTAGTTACGTACTACTTCTTTACTATAGTCCTACTAGTATCTAGTATAAGCTATTATATCACTAGGCTACTCTACTAGGTAATAGATTAGGATTAGGTTAATTATACTAGTACTATTACTGCTCTAATAGTTAGTATACCTATAAATAAGGAGAGATTAAAATATATTAGAGGCTATATAGTACTAAGTAAAGGAGTTAGTAGGAGGGTAGTTAGGGGTTACTAGTAACTATTATTCCAATCTATCTCCTCTCTAAACCTTGATGCTATTGTAAAAACCCCTTTTGTATGCCCTTCAGCCTAACGTTATTCCGTTCCGCGGTGTCCCCCAGGCCCCACCCGGTGCCCCGCTGGCCCTGAAGCCGGTACTACTTTTAGGAACCTGACAACTGACTAACTCCCATGTCGGTTATGTATCAAAGCTGGACACAAGCCTGGGGCATCGGGGTGTTTACACCTTTAGTCATATTAGAGTTTCTCAGTCAATCACTCAGTATCGAGATAGACTATGCACCCCTCACTGTGGCTACGTGTCTAACATGGAGGTTCCAGCAAAGCGCCCGTGTCGGGGAGTATCATACCATCCGTGTAACTTAGATGAGCCATGCTAGCATCCATGGTGGGGAAGAAGGGCATATCTTGGCCATAGGAGTCAAAGAGCAGTGTTCTCGGTGACATGGGTAGCAAGATATCTGTCAACGGCGTGAGTGTCTGGACCACGTTTTCCCCCCGACCAGCTCCACTGCCAGCGACGTGCGGTTCAACCGCAATACCAGTCGTCAACGGACCACTTTGGTCCATGATACTTGTCTCCAAGGCCTCCGAATTGACGTTTCTATTGTCTCTGAAGTTTCCGTTGGCCCGAGGGGAAAGCCTCGGGTCGAATCTAGATGTTTCAGGTGGCGACGCTCCTCCATGGACGCTGCCAAACAGCTCGCCGACGAGCGTGCCTTGAAGATCCATTTTTCTCCGGAGTCTTCTCGCCCTGTACAGCTTGCAAGCGCTCTGAAGATGCTCGACGATCGATAGTTCCCTGCTTGCAACAGGGTCATGCCTGCTGAACATGCGTAGAAGCGCCTGTGCGTCGTTCAAGCCGTGATCCAAGGGAAACGTGCTGTCCAAGTCACCAAAGACTGCTAGCCCAAGGACCAACGCTGATACAAACACGGAGTTGATCAGGAAGGAATGGCGTTTAGCAACGTTCTCATCCGGCACGAGGCCGGCCAGGAGTTCGATGGCGCGGACCGCTGAGTCCACGCAGGCATGCACGAGAAGCTGATCCGACGGTGATGGGTTGAATGGCTTATCATCACCCCACATCGATGGTGTCTGAGATAGCGCAATGTTCCTCGAGACGAAGTGGATGAGGAAAGGCCGTGATAAGAGCATGATGCTCCAGTAGTAGGCTTCCTTCATATAGCAAAGCCTCATGTTGAGATACTCCTTGCCATCGTGTGAATCGACAGAGTCGTCGTTCGGTCTCACGCCATCGGCAGCAAGGCCATTGCGGAACCTCGCGGCCCAGCGGCGATGTTGCTCGCTGATTCGCTCCAGAGCATCGGTGGAAACCATGCGCTTGGCGTAGACGTCGTTGAGAATGGACTCAAAGATGGCGCAGAGGTCCAGTGAAGCCGAATAACCCTCCGTGCCCGCCGTATCACGGGTCTCAGAAGTGGCCAGTGGCCGACCCAGAGAGGCGCCCAAGAACAAGTCGAGGATGCGAAGGGCTCTCCATAACCGCTCCCGACTGTCCTGCTCTTGCGCCGAGAACAGCGTGGCATTGTCTTTCCGGTGAATTCCCAGGGTATACGCGGCCCGGGCAGCAACGCCCAAGTGCATAAAAGCCGAGTTGCGCCGTGAGGCGCCGAGGAGGTAGACCGTGACGAGGATGTAGCTGCGCACAGTATTGTACGTCGGGTTCTCCATGGCGTGCGAGACTGCCAGAAGCCGCCCGTAGTGGAAATAGTTCTCAGCATCGACATCGCGGTCTTCGGGGCAGCGCTGTGCTCCGATACCCAATGCAAGAAAGAAGATGCAGCTCATTGCCTCTTCGTCCTGACCGGCGGGCTCTCCGCGCAGCCAGGTTTCGAGATCCTTCCAGAGCGCCGCCTCGTCAAAGACGTTGAGAATACAGTTGGCCGCGCGCAGATACCAACGTAGCAGGTATCTCGCCTGCTCATCACTGGGCTTGGCCGGGATATCTCCCGGGTTGGTGATGATCCATTTCGGGCGTCCTTCTGGGGTCGCCTCCACCATGATATGGCGCAGGGGGTCGTCGGTGAAGGGGCATGATCCTACAAGGTCACGTACCAGGCGGCGGATGACTTGCAAAAAGGCCAAGTTGGCCGCATCGCCAATGAAAATGAGGCGGCCTTTTCCATCGGCTATGAGTCTGGACACTTGCGGTACCACAGCAGACTGAGAGAGGCGGCTGAGTTGTGGGGAAGCGTGCCCACGATGGCTCGGCGAAACGACATTCCCGTGGAACGAGGCGGCTGGTTCATACGGGTTGAACAGGTCTCGGCCAGCCGGGCTTTCGTGAAGACCAAGACAGTCGGGGGTTCTCGAAGACAGAGAGTCGGCCTGGGCAGAGTTCGTCGGTAGGCCTGCAAAGGCACAATCGCCTTCAACTCTGCGAATCACACACCTCCTGCAGGGTTGCTGGCCATCGCAGCGCTCTTTGCGCCGCTTGCAATTCCCGCAGGCCTTGACACACCTGCGCCGCTCACTCTGATGGACTCTTTTCGTAGGCATTGTGCGTCTACCAACCTCGCGATGAGGTCTCCTTTGTGATGCCCGGTATGACGGCCCATCACAGCTCTCGGCCAACCATCAAAATAAAAACGAATGGCAAGATGCGTCACACTGGCGCAAGACGAAGCAATGAAAGATTCAAGGCAGGAATCCTTGGCTTCGAGCTCCGCGCGGGCTTTAGCGGGGGATCCCCCTTCCAGGGGAGCCTGGCTCACGGACACTCCTCCCCAGATTTTAGGCCGTTGGTGCAAAAGACCAGAGAGACTGGGCAGATCAAAGCCGCCCAAGGTACACTAGTCAAGCGTGGGCAGAAGGGACCAACAAAAGGCGTCAGCATCTTGTTTATGCAACGATTCTCATTTGCTGTGGGTTTGCTTGAAGAAACACTCCATTGGGAGTGATGGTGGGCCGCCCGCTTGGCAGAACATTGCTGTCCCGTATCCGCGATCGACAGCGCTAATCGCTATATTATCAAGAGCAGCTAGGTTGCTCTGCCTTGGAATACTGCTGTTCTGGCCTCTAGTTCAATACAAGCTACCGCGAAACCGTGGCCTTGCTGTTCATGATCTGACTCGTGATATCCCGACTAACGACAACAGACGTATTACCTCCCTCAAGGCGGGGGCAGCGGCGGGAGGCATACGGTAATCAAAGCTTCAGGACCCAGTGCCTTACCCGACGGGACATCAGCTAGGTGAGGCCCTTATCCGACGACTTACATGAATGGCTCACGTCCATCTCAGCGTCTGAGCTTAACCCCTCATCCGTGCTGCCAAAGCTCCAACAAGATGGCAGCATTGTCCAGGGGCCCGGTTTCCGAAGCGGTCGGAAACCGGGTTTTTCTTGGGGGGGGGGGACATTGCCAACTTTCCATTGAGCACACACAGCCATTCCCGCTCGATTCCCACTGCGGGTCAGACGTTTCGACACCCAAGTATCACTGTGACGCAGGCGGTCTGCGGTCCAGTTTGTCGGATTGGGGGAAGCAGGCAGGGCACCTAGCCACGGCAAGTTCAGCAGATCTTCTGAACGTCCGGGTTTGAACCTGAGAGGCGGAAGAAATGGTCCTCCCTATCGGACATATTGGTGATCGCAGCTTGTGGATGGCGCAAGTGCACGAGTCGGCAATTTGTGGACGTGTTGATTAGTATACGTCTTCGTGCCTGTCTAACATCTCCAAGGTCACCTCTCACCCCCAGCATCGCAACTTCTATCACAATGTCGAACGGAGGCTATTCATCAGTCTCTGAGACAAAGCGCATCTTGGGCTTCGTTCTCGGCCATGTGCAGATCCCAGCCGAGGCCGAGCGAATCGCTAGGGATGCGCAGTTCTCTGCCTCTCGCGACTCGCCTTACTTTCCGATCCCGTTCAAGGAGACGGAATTGGCCTCAGCTCTCAAAGCAATCGAAGGCGGTGTGGCCGGCGCGCTTGCAGCTACCAGGGACGAGAGCATTGGGAATCGCAGAATCTCCGTGGATTTGGAGAAGAGTACCGCGTTCCTGATTCAAGCGTATCTGGCGACCGTAGGGGGCTACGGCAAGTTGGATCCCGAGGTGAAGCAATTTCTGAAGAGTATGTAAGCTCAGCATTTCTTTTTTTTTATTGCATCTCCGTCAGGCATCATAGGACGAGTCATGTTGACATTATATAGATACGGATCTGCTTCAGGCCCAATCGGATCCTTATCGTCGCATGTCCGCCAATCTGTATGAGACGAAAAGACCAGGTGAATACTATCATATCCATGGATCTCTAGAGGCATCGACCACGCTCCGCATGATTGGCCTTGAGCCTTTCAGACCAGATTTAAAATCCCACGACGCAATAGTAGAGGCAATAGAGTCTCATGTCAAGAAATTCACGGTCGATGAGCTGGAGCGTATGAATGCAGAGAACCGCCAGGCGGGAGTCCCTGCACTCAAGCATGAGGACTTCGCCAAGACGCAGCATGTAAGCCAAAAACCTACATTCACTATTTCAAGGATCAAGCCGTTGTTGATGCTTTGGCAGGGTATAACGAATATCAAGCTACCACCATGGAGTGTGGACGTTCTGGAGGACTCGACACCACCAGTGCCTCTCCCGGCCACCTCAGATTGCAGGATTCTGTCAGGAGTCAAGGTGCTCGAATTATGCCGCATCATTGCCGGGCCAGTCATGGGACGAATCCTGGCCGAGTACGGCGCGGACGTCATGAAGATCACGAGTCCGAACCTCAGCGACGTGCCCTTCTTTCAAGTTGATGGTAACATGGGAAAGCACGCTGCGGATCTCGACCTCAAGACCGAGGAAGGAAGACGAAAATTCGAGCAGCTCTTGGCTGAAGCCGATGTTGTCCTTGATGGCTATCGGCCCGGGGCATTAGAGAAGCTCGGCTACGGCGCGACAGCGCTGACAAAGCTGGCCAAAGAACGCGGCAAAGGCTTCGTTTACGTGAACGAGAATTGCTTTGGCTATCAGGGAGAATGGTCGCAGCGCCCGGGATGGCAGCAAATCGCCGACTGCGTAAGCATGGATCGTTCGTCTCAAGTTGGACGATGACTAACTTTGGTGACAGGTGAGCGGGGTGGCGTGGGAGCAAGGTCGTTTCATGGGTCTTGATGAGCCGGTCGTGCCCCCATTCCCAATTTCTGACTACGGAACGGGATGCATAGGCGCCATCGCTGCACTGACTGGCCTCTACAACAGAGCGACCCAGGGAGGATCCTGGCACGGCAAGGCGTCCCTCCTGCAATACGATCTACTTCTCGTCAAGGCCGGGCAATACCCCGACGACGTCAAGGATGAACTCCGGAAGCTAGTCGGCGACGAGTTCCTTTCCCTGAGGCACAGCCACAGCGTCGACCAGATCTCGGGGACGGCCCTGAGGGCCATGAAACGTTACGCACCGGCGTTGTTCAACACGCCGGGGATTCGGGAGAAATGGTACTCGAAGGGATACAATGCCGAGTTGGAAGTCGTCAGGCCCGTAGTAGAGATAGAAGGGGTTGATATCGGGTTCAAACGGGCTAGTAGGCCTAACGGGACAGACGAAGCGACCTGGGATTTCGGGCCGGAAGACGATCGCCGTATGCCTTGAACGGATAGATGCTCCAAGGCTCAATCAAGCAATGCCATAGAATAGATTTTTTTCAATAGATTATTAGACATCGTATCTCTTTACCTCGTGGGTGGAGCGTGAAGCTTGGCCACAATTGAGCGGCGACAATGCGGCAACAAAGCCAAAGGTTTCCCGATCGTACGTGTCACACCACTGTTGGCCATAATCGGCACATCAGAAGTGCTTCTTTTTCTTCATCACAACTTCAGCACCAAGCAGTGCCGGGTAACAAGATCCCTGGACGATGCGTCAGAGTCCCTGGAGCTTCCCACAGGAGTTGGATCCGATGTGGTCACAAATTCCAATCAGCTGCCCAGCTGACACTTTGCTCGTAACGCTGGACGCAAAACAAACCTTCAAAAGTGCGGGGTTCTAAGATACCAAGGCATGTTGTTGGCGGTCTGTCTGCAGCATCGGCCCTCCCCTGCGTCGGATCCTCTCCCTGTATCCGAAATGAGACACACTCCAATTTGGCTGGTAGGCTCCCCTCCCCGGACCCGGGGATGCTTCCGGAAGTGCGGGACTATGGCCGGCAATACCCGTTGGACACGTGCAATTGCTAAGCACAGACGAGCGAGTAATGCGCGCGCTGTAATTATCTCAAGTGGGATAAGTACCCTCAGTTGAACTGCGCGGTGGCTGATGGCTGGGTGAAATTATCTTGTCTCGAAAAAATAATAGTATCGACTCCTCAACAACGCTATCTGACATCACCCTCAGACGGACCGACACGAACCTGACAATATGGGATCGATACAGAAAGACGATGGCAAGGCCCAGGGCCTCGGACAGGACTTCACGAAGCAGGTCATCGCGTCCATGGGGAAGGACACAGACCCGAGACTCCGCCAGGTTTTGGCCTCTCTCATCCAGCATATCCACGACTTTGCTCGCGAAGTCGATCTCACCATCGACGAATGGATGGCTGGCGTCAACATGATCAACTGGGCCGGCCAGATGAGCAATGACCGACGAAACGAAGGCCAGCTTCTTTGTGATGTCATCGGCCTGGAATCGTGAGTAGTCGTGCCGTATATGGGACGCCCCCCCCACGCGTCCGGTGACTGACCGGAATTTGAGACTCGTCGATGATATCACCAATCGGGTGGCCACCAAGAACGGCGCGCCCGGGACGGCGACGGCCATCCTGGGTCCTTTCTGGCGCGCAGACACGCCCGTCCGCGACAACGGCAGCACCATTGTTCTCAAGTGTCCCGACGACGGAGAGCTCGCGTTCATGTACGGTCAAGTGACCTGCTCCACCACCGGGAAGCCTCTCGCCAACGCCTCTGTTGATGTTTGGCAAGCATCCACAAACGGCAAGTCCCTGCACGGTCTTCCCTATTGACTTTGTGAGCTGACTGGGATTAGGGCTGTACGAGCAGCAAGATGCGGATCAGCCGGAACACAACTTGCGCGGAAAGTTCATTACGGATGAGGAGGGCCGTTACGCGTTCTACTGTCTTCGGCCCACTCCGTACCCAGTACGGCTCCCTTTCCCATGTACCGATTGACGTTCAGTGACTGACAGTGTCTCGAGGTTCCGGGTGACGGCCCAGCTGGAAAGCTTCTGGACCTCCTCCACCGTCATCATTACAGGCCGGCCCACATTCACCTCATCGTACGTGGATTCTTGAGAACCCTATGCTTCATCCATCCCGGTCTCTAACGCTACATCCAGGTTCAAGCGGAAGGATTCAAGTCAGTGACGACACAAATCTTTGACGAGGATTCAGACTACTTGGACAACGACTCGGTCTTTGCCGTGAAGGACGGGTTGACGGTAAAGTTCACCGAGAGGAAGGGCGACCCCAAGGCCGCCAAAGAACTCGAGTATAACCTCAAGCTGGCTTCTGAAAAGTGAATGGATGGGATTGGATGTGATCCGCGTACCCGATGCTCCAAGGAAAGGAATGAAATGACGAAAAGATCGGTCTGTGAATGAGAAGAAAGACAGCTTCGGGAGGAAAGGAAGCAAGGATTCTCGTCCATCTGGTTTCCGTCGGCTGCTGGCCGTAAATTTGGAAACGAATAGTGCAAGTGTCTCGCAGTGCTGCAAGCGTGCTGAGGTGACATTCGCATAATCTCCAACACTGACCCGATGTCTTCAGACCAAGTGAAGCAGCGTAATCACCATTTCATGAATTACAAGAAGATACTGATTTCGGAGCCGGGTGTCTTGTATGACTTGCCCCATTCGTAGACTGGCCGCTGTCATCGTAGAGCTGAGAAGAACACTAGGGTCTGTCGCACTGAAGGCACCCAGGAGCTTGACCAGTGACGAAGGCATTCCCTTACCGCCCCCCTCCGACCTGGATCCTGGATATCTCGTTAGAAACACGTATAAAAAGAACACAATGAAAGAGGTGCGGTCCTACTACGCATGTTCTATGTAAAACTGGGCTCCACCTGGAGCATACGCGCCGTGTAAGGCGAGGATCTCGACTCTCATGAGATATTGGTCAGGCGGTACGCAAGATGGCATGGTGAAGTTGTACCATCCCCCGTCCGCAATCAGCTCATCAACAAACAGCCCAGACGCCATAGTTCAGACCTTTTTGCGAGATGTTGTATCACTCAAATCCTTCGGAGTCTGAGTTGGCAGAAACGGCGTCATCAACCCTGGCGAGGTACACCATGATGGGGCCTGGCGAGGGGTTTGTCAACATGAGCCCAACGCTACGCGAAGGGGATTATCATACCTGTGTGACCCGCGGCAATCGGGTGATCGACGCCGTTCGGATACAAAGGTCCGTCGATGCCGTAAGCGCACCAAGTGCAGACTTCGGCGGCTGGCACCGCCGCCACAGATTCATCTTGATATCTGATGCTTTTGTTGCATGCAAAGTCTCCGTCGTTGACGTTCTCAAAAGAAAGAGCTGAAGATGGTTGGCGTGACTGGTGAATGCCAAACACCTCGATTATCTGCACTGATGCATCCGGGTGTTCATATCCGGACCTGGCAGTCTGGATATCTCGGATCTCCCTTGCCCCAAGGAACCAAAAGGCTCAAAAGGGCGAGGGTTGACGGAGCAAATCACATCACAGTTCCCCTTGGTTAGTTTGTGTGATCTCGGGCAACCTGAGGTCCATTGGGCTCATGGGACGTGACCATTGGGCCATAAGCATGCGGTTCCTGGAGCCGCAGGGCCCTTTTGATGCTTGGCGATGACAGTGTCAACTTAGTACCTCCGAGTAATTGAAAAGCAACCGGTTTCTGCTGCCAAGAAAATCGGACTGGTATGTTGCTGGTCTCATTCAAGGGCCAGGATGAGAATAGCGAATAGATACCGGCTGATTCAGACAAAACAATGGTATCAATGATTTCATATTCATAGCTACAACGAAAGACTTGATATGTAAAAAAGAAGGGATATCTTGTAATTATCATATAGACTCGTGCTAGTCGACCATTCATAGCGAGCGTCCAAACGCTCCGCCAGCATTACCACCATAAACTATGTACTATTCGTTCAAACATGCAGCCGAAACGCTGTGCAGGACCAGTGGTCTACCACTGGGTAGGTCCGATGAAAGATCCATCTTTGGGAAGAATCTTGGAGACGGCGGTGCCATCAGAGTCCATGTTGGTGAAAGGCACGGTGTTGCCCCACCAGTCGGGGAAGTTCGTGTTGGACAGACCCAACGCGAGGCCCAAGACAACAATGCAGATGGCGGTACTGATGTCGAGAGCACCGGAAAGTACGTAGTTGTAGCGAGCTGTAGAAGACAAGTCAGTCAGATAAATATTTCTTTTTCAACGGAAGACAGGGATCGACTTACTCCACTAGCTGAAGAAGCGCTTACGGATCCACCAGTTGAAAATAAGACTAACAATAACCCATTGGCCTAACCACCGAATAGTTAAACCTGGCGGGCGGCAGTTGCCATGTGCCTGAAGCGGCTTAATTATTATTATCTTATAGAATGCAAGAAAACACCTCAGGGCCGGGTATCTTATATGGCTTTCCCTTATTTGTAGGCCGGCCGTTGTTATCATAGATGTCGAGAAGGATGCCGGGGTCTGTCGCATCATAGGCGCCTGGGAATTTGACCAGTGACGAAGGCTTTCTCGTACCTGGAGACTTGGCCAGTGATAAAGGTTTTCCCGTACCGTTCCCTTCAACCCAAATCCTGAGTATTTTGCTAAAGACATATACAAGTAACACAATTAAGAAGATTTTTTTCTCACTAGGCGTATTCCATGTAAAATTGAGTGCTACCAAGAGCATGAGCGCTTTGTAAGGCGAGTATCTCAACTCTCATGAGATACTGGCCGGGCGGCACGCAAGATGGCATAGTGAAGTTGTACCATCCCCCATCGGCAATCAGCTCATCGATAGCCCAAACGCCATAGTTCAGACACTTTTGAAAACAATGTCATTTTTAAATCCAGGGCCAACATGCTGAATGTGCAGACTCAGTCAATTGACCCCCTAGTTTTCTATCCCTGTATTCGCACTTCTCGCAAAAAGCAGCACTCGAACGTGCATACCGTAATCACACAATACCCAGCCTCACCTGCCACTCCCATACCCGTCTGAATGTTGAAGTCCTTGATCAAGCCTCCGCGTCTGTATCATCATCCAGATCCATGTCATCGAGGTCGTCTGCATATTCGGCAGCTTGCACGGGCATTTTCCCTTTGCCCTGTAGGTACGAACAGAAATGTTAGCATCTAACATTTTGCGGATGTAGTCAAGGGAAAAAGTGTGAATACTTGCCTCGCGACCAGGTCTCTTAGCCTCTTGCTTAGAACCGTCTTCTCCCTCGTGGTCAGACTCTCCCTCAAGATCATCTTCTCCGAGAAACATGTCGCCATCCTCAAAATCAAGGTCATCATCCACTTCAACGTTGGCAAGATGACTTGATCAAAGTGAAGGATGAAGTGCAAGGCTGGGTTGATTCCTATGGAAGGGCGAAGTTGGAGAATATAAAAGGAAAACCCATATGGGAGAGACGGGGAATGAAGGCAGACACTGGAGCGGTCTGCAGCCCATCGGTGGCAAGAAGTGCCTAGAATGAGATGGAAAACGAGACAAAGTCGAAGGTATTGGAGATAAACGTTGGAGAGGTGAAGTATGGACAACAAGAGCTGGAAATAATGGGGCAGTCTGCAGCCTTCCAGTTCACGGAAACACACAGAATATAGCAGACAGAATTGAACGGAAATCTGCAGGCTTTTTTCTACTCAAAAGCTAAAGGCATGTCTGATTAACACCAGTAAACATTGACAAAGATTACAGGCTTTATGTTCTGCCTGTAGCTACTACTGCTTGGGACAAGGAAATGTCCCTTGTTCTGTCCTGAAGGCTTGTCCCAATCGCATGGTGGCAATTACAGCCTGAAAGAAGATTGTTTTATGAAAAGAAGTATTTTCTTTCTGTTTGTTTTGACACGGGTATCTATCTACCTAGGTATGTAGGTTGACGAAGTGAAGTTGAGGTGAAAGAGAATCTTGAAATGCTATTGGCTATTCTGGAAGCACCTCAGACAAAGTGGACCCCTTCCGAAATCTCTTGTACGTATCCCATCCCCCAGGGTTCCTTCCTGCTATTGGGCACGGCCATTCGCCCGTTTACTTTACTAGGACGGCTGTCGCTGCTAACCGACTTTCTTCCCTTTTCACCATCAGAGATTGCAATCAGGTGTTGCTGCACACCTACGCCGACTGCAATGGATAATCCCCCAACCAAGCTCAGCAATCTCGGCGGTAGGAGAGAAGCAACACCTTGTGTATTCCAGGTTCGCTAACATGCTATTACAGCTACGCTTGAGTGGCGATGCTTTGAGATCTGGAGAATTCACGGCGAGGGCAAGCGCGAAGAGGCCGATGAGATGGCCCAGAAGCTTCTCATGGAACCGCGGTTGAGCCCGATGCATCAAGCTTGCATGCATTTGCTCCTTGCTGCATCACCTGACGACTTCGTCCACCACGCCAAAGAGGCAGTTCGTCTGTATTCCGAGGTGCTCGAGAAGTTTGAGCATACCCCGGATCAGCGAGCCAACACCCAGAAGATGCTTGACGCAGCCAACAACGCCCTACACCAAGCTCGTACCGACCAAAGCGCCATCGATCGAAAAGTGGCAGAGTACATGTTAGTTTTCTCTCCCTCTCTGCCTCTTTCCCTTTCCTACCTCAAGAGTATTGGAGAGTATTCAAGAGTAATTACTAATTTTAGTCATAGTGCAAGTGGAGGGACCATGACTGATCTACACGATGCCCAGTTGGAAGAGCTACGGCGATTCCAAGAGCGAGCTCAAGAGGGATCCAGTGATGGTGCTGCTGCTGCTGCTACTGTCCACTCTAGTCAGAGCATCCCAGCTGCCCAGTCTAGTCAGAGTTTCCCCGAGACAGCTGGCGAAACCCAGAGCTCTGCTGTGGGCCGATCTCAGTCAACAGCCTTGACTGCCTTGACTGATATGGATGACGACAACCACCCTCTTCCCGATATCCCTCGATCGGACGATGGAAAGTTTTGATATGGCTTTGCGACGTTGTCCAGTCTTCAATCCGCTCACTCACGGGAACACACATTCTCATCTGGTATCTCTTATGTTTTCTCATCCGAAAGATGCCAACACGGATAGCTAGGAGCTGCTTCCAAGGCTCCATTGTGTTACGCTGCTTGCCAGGGATGAGTGCAATTGCATAGATATTGCTGATTGCGAGTCACCATAGCACAAAGAAGGCGCCGATAAAAATGCAGACAATGTACACCCGCCAGGTCAAGTGGATGTTCCCGACTTCAATTATGCTGAAGGCGAAGCTGCTAAACATAATGGAGAACTACCACTCAAGGGCCTCTTTGTATTTTTTTGCTGCCTAAACCAGCCCCTTCCCAAACCAGCTCCTGCCAAGAGATAAAACCTACCAAGAGGTAGGTCCAATAAAAGACCCATCTTTGGGAAGGACCTTTGAGACAGCAAGGCCATTGGCATCCAGGTTGTCAAAGGGTACGGTGTTGCCCCACCAGTCAGGGAAGTTCGTATTAGACAAACCCAAAGCGAGGCCCGAGACGACAATGCAGATGGCTGTACCAATATCAAGGGCGCCAGAAAGGACGTAGTTATAGCGATCTAGGACGAAGTTAGTAACACGTTTAAGCATTTGAAGTACGAAGAGGCCGATGAGATAGCCTAGAAGCTTGGTTTAAGGAGGGGGGACTTACTCCACCAGCCGAAGAAGCGCTTACGGATCCACCAGTTGAAGATGAGACCGACAATAACCCACTGTCCCAACCACCAGATAGTCGCCGGGGGAATCATTCCCGCCGACCCGAAGATAGCAGGGAAGAAGACGTAGCGGAGCATGCTGCGGGGGTAGCGGCGGGCAAGGAAGTACTGGATGACGGGGCAGGCAGCGCCGATGAGCCAGAAGTAGTTGACCCATGAGTAGAGCGCGCCGGCACCGAACATCCTGCGAGGGCCAATGACACCCCAGATGACGCTGGCGTTGTAAAAGGTGCGGGCGTTGGGGCAGGTAAGGCCTTGGGCCTGTTCGGTAGTGCAGACACCATCGATGTTGCCCCGGAGGAAGTTGTAGGTGGCGATTTGTACCAGCGACAGCCATACGACGGCAAAGGTCTGGGCGGCGAACATGGTGCGGGGGGGGATCTTCATGTAGTGACCGACCTTCATATCAGACACGTACTGCAGACCGTTGTAGCAGAGCATGTAGCCCCAGGACTTGAACAGCATCATGGCGACGGGGCGGCCCGGGGTCATGTAACCGACAATCATCTCGGTGACAACGTTGAGACCGGTTTGCTGGTTGGTGACGGCCTGGATGATACCGACGGGCAGGATGAAGAAGGCTCCGATCAAGATGCAGATGATGTACGCCCACCAGGTAAGATGGGTGTCCCAGACCTGGCAAGCAATCATGCCGAAGGCGAAGCTGATGCCGAACATGATCATGAACCACCACTCAGGGGCCTCCTTGTACTTGCGCATGAGCTTGAGGTGGATGTCGGCCTCCTCGGTGGTGGCCGAGCGAGTGCGGTCGATGATGTCCTGTCCGTAAAAGAGAGCAACGTGGACCAGGGTGCTGATGAGACCAGCAAAACCCATACCGTAGCTCAGCGAGAAGGCGGGGCCCAGGATGAGAGGAGAGTACTCCTGGTAGGCGGTCTCGTTGAAGGTGAACTCGGGTGTCAGGATGCGGCTGGTGTTGTACTTCTCAGCGAAGTGGTCGAAGTTCGAGTTGGCACTGATGGGCAGGTAACGGTAGAATTCGGGTCCGCCCCAGGCAAGGCCAACACAGCCGAGCAACATGATGATGATGCCGGCACCGACGTTGGCGATGGCGAACGCAGGAGTCTGCAGGGGGGAAAGCAGGTAGCCGGAAACGATGCTCCAGTCAAAGGAAATGGGAACGAGACCGAGCCCGGTCTGGCCGCCAAAGACCTGGTTGACAACGACGTTGTTGGGGGCGATCCAGCAGATGAAGGTGAAGATCTGGAGGAACTGGGCAAACACCTGGGGGATCCACTCGTAGACGAAAGTAGCGGCAGCCACAATGATGAAAAACCTGTAGCGGCCGATCTTCCAGCCGTTGGTGAGGGCCGGGTCCGAGGACGAGTGGTCGTGGAGCGAGTGCATGACGGTCGTGGTGATGAGGGTCGCAGGCCAGACCATGGCGGCGGGCCAGACGAGGTAGCGGCGGAGGATACCCGCGATGCCGAGACCCATGGCCTGGGTCGAGATGATGAGCAAGATCTGGAAGCCCCAGCCGAAAAACTGGTTGTAGAAAATCTCCTGGGCGAGAAGGATATCGATGGCGTAACTGGCGGTGGCGCCGGCAGCGGTCATCATTGTGATGACGGTGTGCTCCTTGACGTTGAAGGGACCGGGGTTGGTGCTCATTTCGTGGCCGAACAAGTTGAACCTGACATCAGGGATAGACTTGGCCCAGGCGCAGCCAACAGGGTAGGATACCAATTGGACGACGGTGGAAGTGATGATGATGGGCGAGCGGCGAAGACCGAGGAGGATGTTGCAGGCAGCAATGACTGTACACATGAGAGCACCGAGGGTCCAGGCCCGGATAGTGTTGACGGGCAGGTCCTCGTCGTCAAACGGTTGTACCTGAGTATCAAAGTCAATCCACTGCTCCGCAACCGGTATCGATCCCGGACAAGACAAAGAGGACACAACATACCGAAGCCCTAACCTCGGGGTAGGGAGAGTCCTCGTGGAGCGCGGCCTCGACGGCGGCCTCCTTCTCGTAGTCGCCAGACTGCAGGGCATTATCTGCCGTGTCGAGCGTCTCAACGTCCAAGAAAGGATCCCACTTGTGGAGCTTCTTGAACTTCTTCAGCTCGGCCTCGGGGTTGACGGCCTCGGGGCCCTGGGCGTCGGTGCCGGTCGCGACGGCGTCGACCACGACGGGCCGCTCCGACACCTTGCCCCTCCACTTGCTGAAGGCCATGGTGTTTTTGTTCAGTCAGTTGCTGGGTTCGGGTTGACGGGGTTGCTCTCGCCCTGAGTTCTCGAAGGAAAGAGACTCAATGAAGACGAAGGCCGGGACAACTGAAGAACAGAAAAAAACATTGGATGAGGACGAGGGCGTCTTTGGGGTATTTAGATGGGTAGTACGCTGCCCAAGACTCTTCCCAAGGTCGGCAGCCATTTCGGCGACCAGTGGGGTCGAGATACTGACCTGCCCGATGCGGTCGTTCGCGGAGGGCATGGCAGGCCGATCCTGGCAAAGACCTCGGACGATAAGAGACGAACGGCATGTTCACTGTCCATATTTCGACAGCACTGTCCTCCTGGGGGGAAGCTTGCTCGGTCCGAAGATGTGGTTTGTGTGTGGTCCACTGTTGGCTCGGAGAAGCGCAGCAATTGACCCATCAACGGCATCACCCCCTGATTAGTTGACATGCATGCGTCCGTGGCTCGTTGCAAAAGAACCCGGGCTATCCTCGCCACAATCTAGAAGGGTGGGAACAATTCGCTCTGGCCGCCCGAAAGAGGGTGTGATCGCGCCCGTTTTGATAGGATATCCCGGCTCCCACTGCGGGAAACCAGCCTGCGGTCCTCGCTCAACGCCTCCAGACTCCAGTGAACTGCTGACAAGGTCGAAGGAGGAATCCGAGTTCCGGGAAGGGGGGCCGGGCATGTTCTTCTCCACCGGCTGATAGGACGCTGACTAGAGCATATTACAATCAAAAGTGCCTGGCGACTCAGGTTTGCCGCACTGACAAGGAGGGACGCGGAGGGCGCCGCGAAGCGGACACGAGAGGCTACGGGCACTTGATCCGTCCCGCCAGTGGCCAACGGAGCCGCCGCTTATCATCTGACGACGACGAGCTGCCCAACCTCGGCTGGGAGAAGAGGTCGAGAGGTTCAAGAGGCGGCGGCTCACGGGAACGAGCCGCCTGTTGAATCGATCGCCAAGACGACTTGGCGCCGAGGATGACAAGCCACAAGACACGGTACACTACAGCAGGTGCAGCAGGTAGGCAACGCGATGGCGGCCAGGTAAGCGGAAACAAGCATCGCCCAAGACGGGTGGCCAAGGTCGGGGAAATGGATGCTGCTGCCATTAATCCCCAAAGGGGTGGAAATTGACCGCCAGTATCGGGTAGGGAAGCCATTGACCAGTAGGCTAGCAGCCCACACAGCCACTCACTTGTTGCAAAGACATGCCGGCTGTGGGTTCTAATGATTGCAAAGGGACCTCGCAGGTGGGAGGATGGCCCCTGTCTAGCGTAGTTCTCCCCATGGAGGCCAAGGCCTTTCGTGGTTAATCATCCGAGATGAACCCCTGCGTCCAAGGCACGCGAGCTGGCCATCCAAAGTCGCGATAGCAAGCCAGCCTGCCTTCAGCCATTGACTGTTCAGGAAGGCAACCCGGCAAATGCGGCAATCGGCGCCACCCCGGATCATGTCCGTCTCCAAGAAGCCAATCAATGACACAGGTGACAGGCGGATGAGCACAGACGGTGCCAAAAGTTCCCTTGCCGTGTCCCAGACAAACAACTCGCCTCCTCAGCGTTAGACAGAGGTCCCTCTGCGCTCCGTGATTGCGCACTTTGGAATGGAGCTGGATGCCAGTCGGTTTGGCTTGTCCGATAACGGGGTGCGGGTTGGGTCCATGCCCCCCCTCGCCCACTGTCGCCCGAAACAAAAGGTCCTTGGGCTAGGTATGATGGCGGTTTGATTGGTCTGTTGTTGGTATGCTTGTGTGCTCGAACAAGACGTGGATGTGACGTGGATGTCATAATTGATGGCGGGTGGTACAAACGGTCAATGACTCAGCAACAACCTCGGCATCTTTCTGTGAGATTTACACCATGGTCGCGCCGGTACCGGTACCAAAGTTCCATCCCGTCAGTTGTTCCAGGCAATACGACAAGTGTGGGAGGCGGTCTCCTTGGAAGCTTGCCGAGGTCTTCGCATCCCCATGTCCCTCGTGGTCGAAAATAAGGTTATCAACAACCCGCCCACCTCCCATAATTACGGATTCTCGTACGTAAAGTTCCTGTCTTTCCTCCCGGTCCACCTCCCTTCTGGCTGGCTGGGACAGCGTGGTCTCAGCGCGCAACTACGGACGGTGAAAGTGTACGTGCGACGACGAACTTCCTCGCTGGGCGATGCTTCATTAAATCGTTCAATAGTTGAAGTTACACTGGACGAGCTGCTATTAGGCTCCCCTGCCTCGCTATAGTAGTAATAGCACTCTTCCATTACTGAATATCTTATCGAAAGCTAGTAGTATAAACAAAATGGGGCAACCGTTCAGTGGGGGCCTGATGCCTTCATATCCGGCCGCCGAAGGGCTGTTCCCAGATATTGTCTCGCCCGCCCGGGGGCACCATGCATCTAGCTCCAACGTTGTGCGGCGTCCCTTTGGTATTTTGGGAAGCGAGTGACATCCCATGGAGGCATGCGGGATAGCCTTGTGGAACAACTGCAGAGTGTTCGCGAAGGTCATGGGTATCTCCGACATCATAGGCGGAACATTCTTCCAATCAGCCTCCAGGAGGAGGGAGGCGACACCAAGATCGGCGGCCTCGGCGTGGCAACTTCTTCGACCCATAGCTCGTCCGCCATCACGGGAACCCGGGCTGAGCATGCGTCCTGTCGGGTTCAATGCACCATGCAGGCAGGACCTTGTCTTGTCGTGTTTGTCGTATCGATACTCTGTTTGGCCCGCCCTGCACCCAATCGCCTCCAGCGGGGGGGTGGCTTTGCTGGCGCATTCAAAGAAAGATAAGAAACCCAGCGTTCTGTCACGTCCTTCCGCTGCCTCCACTCGGCTAAGTCTAGCCGGTGGCCTCTATCTGTTGGTTGTATGGTTGCAACTTGCAGATCTGGGTCGCATCCTCGTCGTGCATACTCGTCTCGTTCACGATTGGTTTGCCTTCCCTTTCTTGGAGTGTACGCAACGTTGTATCTCTAGGGAGGGCCCGGTCATGTTTGACTGACAACCAACAGATCGTTCTGTTGGTGAGAGACATGTCACATTGTTGACGTATGGATTCAGGTGTTTCGCCCCCCTCCAATCGACGTCATGGCCTGGCCAAACTTTTCAAGTATCTGAGGCGTTCTGCCCACGTCCGACTGCTAGAGAGAATGGTGATTACGACCAACAGAATCTGAATGATGTATCATCGTGTGATAAATGACTTAAAAATAGGACCCAGTCAAATCACCAGATAATACCAGCACCTTGCTTTCAATGGATTACTGTGAGAATCGACCATTATACTAAACTTCATTACTATTATTGTTCGGCGTTCAACGTTTTAGAGCGTTCTTCTGTGCGGGAGTCCACTGCTTGCACCCAAACTTTTATCGGAGTAATCAGGATATATACGTTGTTTAATCATGTGGCTGGAGCTAACAACCTTGAACGAGAAGGCCGAAAGAAAATTTGGATTCGATAAAACAAGAAGAAGTATGGTTGTAAGAAATATCTGGAGAATGTTCTCCGTCATTTTTAAAGTAATTTCAGATCCAGGACACTCCTAAGTGACCAGACTCATGAGCGCTATACTTCAAATGAGGCAGAATGTGTTGTACAGCAAGCACCTCGGGGCGATTTGGAAGAATGCTAGCCAATGTTTGGTGCAGGGCTGCACATCAACAAATTGATGTTGTATTGTTATGGCCTCGGCACCCCGGTCCAGTCTGGTAAGGTAAAGGATGAAGACCTTGGAGGAACATCATTTCTTTAAGCCCAGTGGTCCAACTGCCTACGATGGAAGACGCAGCCTGTCTCTCTACTTCAGGGGTATCAGGGTGCCCAAGTATGCATAGAAAGTTGTCCCATAGGCTTACAGCAGAAGATTTTGACGATCATTGATTTCTCCCATATCAAAGAAAAAGGAAAAGGCTAACATGGCCAAGCCTTGTGATCTGCTGCTGGGATCCCATGGTGGTTGGTCATCCAGGTGCTCTTAGAAACCTATCCCGTTATCCAGTTTCTCTACGGGATCCGATGGAATCATGTCGATCCCGGCGATCGATCAGGGCATATGGAAGTAGGGTTCAGAGTGGTTTCTGTTTATGGAAGGAAAAGCATAAAAGTTCGTCCACTATATACAGCTGAACAACGCGAGTAATGAAAGTGCTACACGACAAGAGGCACGTGTGAGACTTACTGTCAGTGGCTAGTCACGTTTGAAGCTATCGTGATACTATACCTATCTGTTGAGGTGGGTTGCCAATACATGGCGAAAAGCCTTCCCGCCGGTTGGAGCAATCTATCGTTGATTTCTATCTACTATTGCACAAAGAGGGGAAGGATTATAGAAGGGGGCTTGGCCGGATGGGCGATCTATATAGGGGCCGTGACCGGCGTCCCGGTTGATCCGGTCCCGGATACCCTGGCCGGAATACGGCCAAGATATTCATGCTGCCAATTATTCGAACACTATCCTTGGTCTATTGCTAGATATAATTACCAGTTGATTATTGCTCGCTCTGTTGTTCTATTGCGCGCGTTGCTTCCTTCCTTCACTCACTTGCCGCGTCTCTCCATATCGCTATTCTGCTTTTACCCAAGAGCCCGTATAGCCCATTTTCCCTGTCAGACCCAAATGACTGCTATAAGGGATGTGCAGCTCTTATCTTTGGTTTGATTTTTTGATGAAAGGACAAAAAGCGGGCCCATGGCCTCGTACCGTGATTTTCAGACCAATGTTACCAGGAAGCCAACAACACTATCACCGAGTACCGACCTCAGCTATGGTGTTTGTAGAAACCCTACTTTCGGATTGCTGCTTTCCGCAATGTTTTCTAGGTTAGAGATCCAAAAGCAGTAATTCTAGCCTATGTAGATCACTTTGGTTACATCCCTGCCTCATCAAGATTATCGTGGAAAAAAGCGGCGAGAGTCACCCAGCTCACCCTATTGGCTAGAGGGTGACGACTCGAAGGAGCTCCGGATGCTGACTCCACGGAATGGTTCACATAGTGGATGTATGGCTACAGGCTACAGTCGAAAGCTCATGCGTCCGAAAGCCTATGCCAAAGTAAGAACGGTTAAGGGATCAGTATTGAGCGAGTTGTGCTGCAATGATTGTACGTGCTGTTGGCAAATTCTTTGGTCGTGAGTGAAATGCACATCGTGTCGACCAACTGACTTGCCCACCAGTCCTTCCTTGATATGGCCACAGCATGATCTTGAACGACACATCAATGGATGATTATCTAAGACAATGCAGTGGTGTTTTAATTACGTTATTCGTGAACGGCATTTCGGATTGAAGGGTTTCATCGAGAAGGAATTGTGAGTCGACACCAAAACTCACTGGTGGCCTTCATTTCGTTTCGTGTTTCGGGGTCGGTCCGAGCCTTAGCCTCAGCTACATACCAATGTTGCCGAAAGCGAGCTCTCTGGCACGCCAGAGCTCAGGCCCCCTTAGTCGGAGCCAGTTCATGCCCCAAGGAAATACGACGTTCGGAATCTCAAGCGGTTCGAGATCCGAGGTAACAAATTGCATGTGAACCACGTTGTTCCAATCCAGACAATGATAAAAAGGGCCATCGTCGCCGCCGGGTTGCTTCTCAGTACCGGCAGCAGCACATTGAGGAACCGCCATAGCTACTTTCGATCAAATTACAATCAAGAAACCAACCCGGCATCATGTCTTATGCAGATATCTCCAAGAACCTGAGCGACATCGAGCGCAAGTCAACCAAGTCCATCAAAATCCTCCAGAAGGGCAACAGCATCAACTACAAGGATGCAATCAAGCTGGGCACAAAGGCCAACTCCATTGTCAGCACGATAAACAAGGGCATCAAGGAGTACGGGGTGGGTATCCAGCTTACAAGCTCTTGGGTTTAATTACATGGGGCTTCACTAACTCTTGTAACGATAGAAATTCGACCCCTCCGAGGAAGAAGCGAAGAAACTGCTGGATCAGATGAGCACTATTGTGGATCTGACCGAAACCCAGTTGACCAGCATGGTGTTAAACAAAGACCGATTTGACAGTTTGAAGGTCGCCGGCCTGGTAAAGAAGAACATCCAGAAGACCGAGGTTGCCAGTAAGGACCTATCCAACGTGATGGTATCGAAGGCCCCCGCAGGCATCAAGACAGACGCCGAGGCTTTGGAGAACAGACGTGCAGCTGCCTTCACCAAGGCTATGGCTGCCTTTGCCACCGCAACCGGTGGTGAAGATGAGGCGCTTGGGGAAGACTCGGACTAGGGGTAGTTAGCTCTATGTATCCCCATCCCGGAATGTCTCTTCAATGCAAGCCAGTTTCAATTCCAAACCACATCAAAATGAAGCAATCACGTACAAATTGATATTGACTAAAGTTTAAAGAAGAAAATGGTGATCCCAAATCGGTCTCTGAGTACTAACAAAGCCAGGAGAGGTTTCGAACGACAGGTCTTACTGGAGTGTCAGAGCTCTGTAGGCCTCCAGTAGCTGCTAGTTGCGTCCTATCATATACTGTGTCACAATATTGTTCGTTGAAAACAACGATGAATTTTGGCAGTGTCTCCAGCCAATGACCCGACGTAGTGAGCGGACCTTGGAACAGCCAAGCCCTCTCAAGTACCATTGCTGTATTATTTTAAAGGGGTGTTGGAGTGATGCGTTTCTCAAAGTCGGAAGACGTTGAGAATAACTTGCCGTCAGTAAAAACGATCTGAAACTCAAGCTGGGAGCTGGTACTTAACTTTGGTTGTCTATAACGCAAACAGAAAGTTTTGTAGAGCGCTCCGATGAGTAGAAGACAGATGGGATAGAAGAAACCGGTACACGTTTGAGTCTTTTGGAAACGAGACCTTGGTACCACGGGGTGTCCATATGGGTTAATAACAAGATACTGACCGCGGCGCTAACCGCAGCAAGTTTAGTCTCAGCCAGAAGACCTCCCCATGATTGGCCATGGGACTGGTGGCTGCCTGCGCAATCATAAGACGAAGAGTGAGGGGTTTGATTTAGTTAATTATCACCACTGAGTTTTCGTAGGCGATGGTCTAATCAATATCACTGCACAGGACCGAACGGACAATGGAAACCCTTCCTCAGGATCTTATTGACGAAATCGTCGCATATGTGCGACCGAATGAGTCTAAATCGAAGACACCCTACGAAGTACGAGAGCGACCGCCCATATCATTGGCCCCGCTCGCCACGGTCTCACGACGCCTCCAAACCGCAGTAGAGAGATTGACGTTCAAGTCGATCAAAATCTCCAGCGCCGACTTGGCCCAATTTGATGCGATATTCGTACCTTCGAGGCGATATTGTGTTGCCAGCTTGGTCTTCACCGTCCTTCTTCCGCCTTATGATGCTGCAGCTGCCCGGCGCGCAGAGTCGCCAGCGGAGAGAGAAGCCAACAGTGAGAGCTATACTCAAGGCAGCGGAGCATTGTTCAAAACCCTTCACAGATGGGAGGTGAAAGACCCGAAGACAGTCGCATGCCGCCTTTCGCTATTCATAAACCATCCCGAATCACCTTCCGACAACCCGTGGCCGTCCACGTACGCACCTTGGGCCGAGCGAGACTCCGCGCAGGGTGGCATATATGAGGGAAGATACTTGCATTCGTACATTGAACTTTTAAACTCGGAAACACTACCTGCTCTTAAAAGAGTCAAGAGGTTGGTGATGGCACGGCCCGAGGAGAGATATGGACATCGAAACACCTCCCCAAAGGTTCCTATCGTCATTGCCTCCAAGATGCCGAGCCTCGAGTCCGTCGAGCTCAGCATGGACGACGACGAGAAGCGGTTCCCGGAAATCCGCGTGCGTCACCGCAACGAAGTCGCGCAAGCCATCCGGGGGCTATCGTTGCCAGCGTTGGTCAAGGCCGAACTGAACTTCTTTCGTCGGAGGCAAAGGAACGAAAGGGCCCAGCCGCCTGCCCTGCACGAGACAGGAGTACCGGATCCGCTTAGCTCTGCACTTTTCGACTTCTCGCTGAACCTCGTGACTCTCAGTGTCGAGGGCGTCTTTGACGGTTCGCTTCTTCGTCCCATTGAGCGCCTCGGCACGACCTCTTGGCCAAACTTGAAGTTCCTCGACGTCAACCTGTGCGTCACAACCCCGTCGGGGGGTTGGTACTTCACCAAGCGCGACGAGATGCCCCCTCAACCGCTGTACACGCACCAGCCGCAGACTAAAACCGCGCACTCGGACCTCCACTCGGAAGACTTCAACTTCCTCGAGGAGGCAGGCTACGCATCCTTGGACCCGGTTCACGTCTTCAGAGGCAAGGGCGACGATGCCGCGCTGACGCCGTTCGTAGAGGCCTACGCGGACGCGCTCTCGACGATGCCCAAGCTCAAGTCGGCCGCGCTTGCCGTCCAGCTCGAATACCAGATCGAAGGCGAGCCCGGCTGGTTCTGCATAACGTACTTCGCGCCGTGCAAGAGCGCCCGCGATCATGCCCCGAGGTTCATCTGCCCGGGATGCAACCGCGGCGTGACGCGACAGCTGGTGACGTTATTGCTGGGGTGGCAGCCCAACGAGAAGCTGGCGTCCAAGCTGCGAGAAACCGGAGCCGACTTTTGCACGGAGCCGATGGTGGAGAAGACCATGGCCGAATTCATGAGAGAACATGATGTGGAGGACGACTCGAACTGAAAGAAGATGAACTTGACGAGCCCACGAATTTACTTACAAATGTATGTCAATCGCTCTTCGCCCCAGCTGCGACGTTCCCTCTGCGTGACCGATCAGCTTGAGAATTGATTATCTTAGCCATCATTGCTAGAAGTAGTGCACTTGGCCCTCTTACATTCCTGGCGACCCCGGTCTACTAAGTTACATGACTCGTGGTGGTATGCATTGAACTTGGTTGATTCTCTTTAGAGTTTTATTTGTCATGGTACACTACTATTTCTAGCAATCCATAATGGTTCTGATCCTCAACTCGTAGCAACTTGCCGGTTCTCCCATCTTTCTAATTTCCCTGGTGTCAGGCCCTCACACCTGTCAAGGCATGATGAACTGATGCCCAACGGTGTTAACATGACAAAACTCAGACCACTCAAATTGCGCTGGATAAAGCGGCTTGGTAATTACTCAGACAGGTGTTATAGTAGCCATGGTAATGCCAGCCTCGATACTCTCAGCTAATCTAACCTCTCACGAGTTTTGAACTACTAGTGTTTCCGAGTAGCCACGTTACGAATATTTTGTATTCCCAGAGTTGCGAGAGAATTTTCAGTGATTTCGATGGGCGTTAAAGGGATACATGTGACTTTGACGGTTTGAGGTTCGTACCCAGAGCTTGGCCCTGGATCCTATATTACTAGTCTGGCGACAAACTATAACTTTTTTTTTCCCCGTTGGGTAGACAAGCCTCCCATGTCGTTCCTGTAACATTGGCAGTACGGAGACAACGCGAACCCTTTGCCCAATCCTGTGAAAGACATCAACACCGGACTGACTGACTGTGGCTCTATATCTTCGACTGCAGATTCTGCGCAGTCAATGTCTCAGTAAGGGAACTACAGTGGTGCGAGGATAATTTAGCAAACGGCAAGGGGGCATGGTTTGTCGATCTGGACATCGGACCAGATCTCAGAGAGCTTAATATCACCATCCTACGCAGATATTCTAAAAGCCGAAGTTTTCCTGCGATTCATGGTGAGATGCCGTGTTTCAGCACGACAGTCGTAGTCAGAGAAGGTGGTGCCACCCACGAACCAGCGGCTGACAATTCAAGAGACGCCGTGCGTGATGCAGCTGCCGCCTTTAGCGTGCATTCATGCTGGGTGGCTTGGAGGTTTGCCATCTGTGAGTCGAGTTCCCTGCGCAGATCAGACCGAATGGCAGTTAGATAGATACCAAGCAGTCGGTATAGTTCGTCTGTTAATTTCGCACGTCATCTTCACGCTCTCGAGTAGCGCCACGTCGGAGCAAACGTTGATCATACCTCTCCCACGGTAACCAAGGGCTTGCAGAGGAAGCACTCAACACTCAGGAGTACTTGGCGGTTGATCCACTCCCCAACGCGAGCGAACGATGGGCATTTCGTCCTGACAAGACGACATCGCGAGGGTGCCCTGACGGAGAGGTAGAGCGGCCCCGTGTTCCGGTCGAAGCTGCGCCAAGCGTCAGCTAGGTCTCATGATCGTTAAGACGGAAGAGGACTGACTCGAGAAGTGATAACGTATTCTGCAATATCTCTGTGTCGCCCCACATATTCTGGAGTTCTACAGCCCTGCCATGTATCACCTAGTTCGTCTCAAGTAGTTTGGTCCGTCTGTCCCGACTCTGCTCGGTTTCCTCAACTGCCACCCTGCCCCGCCTCTAAAGCAACACACACGCAAAACAACGGACACCGAGGAGAAAAGAAAGGGAGTCCCGAGTCGGCCGGACGAGACATCGCGCGCGCCGGCGCTCCTCGTTTCAGCCTCTCCTTCGCGCTCCTCTCCATCTCCATATTTTTGGCTTTTGGCTCCAGTCCCCACTAGTATCCTTGGGCATTCGTATGAAGCGCTAGTGCGGCATGGTGTTGTATTGGTTTGTACACACGCTCCCGCTCACTTCACGATACCGCTTCCACCGGCTCGCTCACGATGGATAGCCACGATCTCCCCGCCACCCGCCAGTGCCCCTCTTCCCGCAACGCTGGGTTTCGAATGACAAGCCCCAGCAGGGCCTGGTGTTATACGGAGTGAGTTACGACGGGGTGGACCACTCACTTTGAGATCCTTCGAGTGGGCAGCTCAAACCGTGCTGGATCTGCAACGTCGCGAGCCAATCGTATCCCCGGCATGCCGATTGACGGGCGTTGGCTTTTGAGCTGGCCGGGCATCATTTGAGGAAAGCGAGAGGATTGTGTTTGGGGGCTATAAATTCATGTGGATCGCCGAGACGGAGTTTGCTCCCTCGCTCTCTCCAAGGACCACGCCAATCTTTTCAACCAGTCTTTCCTTTCGTGACATTATTTGAGCCGACATATGTATTTAGTGTCCTATCCTTGTAACTCACTATCTCTCTTTTAGTCGCTGGTCCTATCACTCATTCAAACAAAAACAATCCGTCACAACATCCGTCACCATGCGCGCCTCGATCTGTTACTTTGCGCTGGCTGGCGTCGCCGGCCTTTCTCAAGCCAGCCCCATACCCAACTCCGATTCCCCGGCCGACTCGCAGGGCTTCGTCGCCAGGAGCCTCTCGTCCATCTTCGGCCCCCGCTCCGAGACGCTCTCGACAAAGAGACAGGCGATACCGGCCGCCAGCTGCGGCAATGTCAACAACGCCAGCCGCATCGTGACGCTCGTCGTGGAACAGGGAGATACGCTGTTCCAGCTCGCGACGCTCCTGAACTCGGGCATCTGCGATATCGCCAAGATCAACAACATCGCGAACCCGGACTTGATCCTCGTCGGCCAGACGCTGCAGATCCTCATCAACGTTGCGAAGCCGGACAACGACTCGTGCCTCAAGCGCGGCGGCGCTATCCCGCCCGCGAACAACCCCGGCGGGTCGGCAGGGAGCAATACGGCCCCGGCCACCGGTGGACCTGGCAAGAAGTAGAAACGGAGCGAGAGCCTCTTTGAGGCGCTCGAGGAGTAGACGTCCTAGATAGTAAGACGGTCTGCTGGCCGACGAGATGAGGAAGCAAATTGGGACGGCGGGTTTACAGGTACTCTGGGACTCATACAAGATCCATAATCTGGATTTGCATCGTGGCTGGACATCACGAGATCCGTAGTCGGTGGCATTGGCACACTATGGATTGGTATGAGAGGCGTTCGTTGGTCTATCATTTTTCAATATACCTGGCTGGATCAGTCTGTTTGATATTCAAACCTGGAAACGATGTCACAATGTGAATAGCGGCACTTGAACACCAGCAAATTACCGGAAAAGACGTGCGTGTGCAATCGACCACTGAAACGACATATGCTATTAATTGCTAGGTTTTGTGGTAATGATGTCACATGTGAAGCTATATGTGCTTACGTAACACCCCGGTCGGTATTCTATAATGCATATATTATTATGAAGTGAATCCTCCGACCATACTGCTCCAAGGTAACCATCAACGCCAAGAGCTTTGGTTCTCTCGGTGCACATGACTTGCTGGCTTTGCCGGATTCCAGAAGAGCTTTGGTTTCCCGTACGACGCGCCGTGGACTTACCTCCGCACATGCGTTCGCGCGCGTGAAAGGACCATAGGTGATGGCGACGACCGCGTCCTCGTTGGCCTACCACGAGCCCGGCATCACCACGATCATCGTCCTCTCCGGCTTCCTGCTGCTGCTGAACGGCGTCAACCATGGCCTCGACAAGCTCGTTTACTGCGGCCTGATCGGCCAGGTCTTCCTTGGCGTCGCCTTCGGAACGCCCGGCGCCGAATGGCTATCGGCAGAAGTGGAACACTCGATCGTGCAGCTCGGCTATCTAGGCCTAATCTTGATCGTCTTTGAAGGTCTGGGGACGGCCGCGTCTGCCGCGCAGTTTCTGTTTGGATCACCCGGCTGACAACAACAACAACCCCAGGCGGCCTCTCCACCTCGTTCAAGTCTCTCAAGGCGAACCTCCTCCTCTCCAGCGGTGTTGCCGTCACCGGCATCGCCGTGCCCATCGGCCTCTCCTTCACGCTCGACCCCATGGTCGGCGCGACCCCGCTGCAGGCCTTCGCCGCCGGCGCCGCGCTCTGCTCGACCAGCCTGGGGACGACGTTCACGGTCCTCGGCACCAGCGGCCTGACGACCACGCGCATGGGCGTCGTCTTGACCAGCGCCGCGATGATGGACGACGTCGTCGGCCTGATCATGGTCCAGGTCGTCTCGAACCTCGGCGGCAACGGCGGCGGCGGCGGCGAGTTCAGCGCCGTCGCCGTGGTCCGGCCGGTCCTGGTCTCGCTGGGCCTCGCGACGCTAGTGCCGGCGGCGTGCAAGTTTGTCGTGGGGCCGGCCACGCGTCGGGTGGACACGGTGCGCGAGAAGAGCCCCGGCTCGAAACTGGACCGGCTCTTGCGGCTGCGCCAGACCGCGCTCGTCATCCATACGTGTTGGCTGTTTGGGCTGGTGGTTGGAGGCACGTTTGCCGGCACCTCGAGCTTGCTCGCCGCGTACGTCGCCGGTGCGACCATCAGTTGGTGGGACAGCGAGGTGCCTCACGTTGCAGCTCGCGCGGGCAACGGCCGGGAATCTCCTGCGGCAGAGGCGTCCTCCAAGACTGATACGAAAGCAGTCGAGAATGATCCGTCTGCGGGGGCGAATGCTGCGACTTCATCAACGGCCGCTGCAGCCCCTGATGACGGCGAGCTGGGCACGTACAACTCCGGTGCGGAGGTCTACGAGCACTACTATGCCAAAGCCGTTGAAACCGTTCTCAAACCGTTCTTCTTCGTAAGTTGATCCGATTGCCCGGTTGTATATTGAAACAATTATTGAACGCGCCAAGGTATCCATCGGCTTTTCCGTCCCGATCACGAGGATGTTTTCTGGCCCTGTCGTGTGGCGTGGCATTGTATACGCCATCCTAATGACGATGGCCAAGATGCTCTGCGGCGTGTGGCTATTATCCTTTGTGTGCCCCCTCGAGACGATGCAGCGAGTTGCCAAGAAGATTTCCGGTACAAGCAAAAAGCAGAGCCCCAAGAAGCTTGTCCCTGGAGCGCAGTGCGGGGGGACGACGACAATGGACGCAGCCCCAAACGACGAGATACGGCCAAAGCAGGACCAAAATCAGCTCGGGCAGGATGGCCAGGCCGGTGAAATACCCCTGCAGCCTCTCAACACTCGACAAGGCGACAGTGCTCCGAGCAACACGTCGCCGGAGCCGGAAATGCCCGTGTCGGTATACCCGGGCTGCATCCTTGGCTTTGCGATGGTCGCGCGTGGCGAAATCGGCTACCTGATCTCTGCACTGGCCGAGAGCACCGGCGTCTTCAGCGGCGGGCCGGGTGCTCAGGACCAGCCCTCCGAGATGTTCTTGATCGTGACGTGGGCCATCACTCTTTGCACCATTGTCGGTCCAGTCTGCGTTGGGTTGCTTGTGAAGCGAGTGAAACGGCTGGAGACACAGAGCGGCAAGGGGGCCAGGGGAGGTGGACGGAACGTGCTGGGTGCATGGGGTGTATATTAGAGGCAATGGAGAGCCATTTCTTGGCCAAGGCAAACTTGTAATATCTGGAACCACTATCAATGCGGTCTTGGCTTGCTTCGTGCTCATACATGTGCCATTTCGCGCAGTCATTGATTGCTCTGCTGCAGAATGCGAACACTCCCGGGTCATGCATTGTCAGCGGCCGTCCCTTGTCGTTGCGACTGCTCCCACCACCGGACCAGACCGTCCACATCGCACCAGTCAAATTGCCGCGGATCCTCGAACCACCACCGGGTCCCCGGCTTGGGCTTGTCGCTGACATACTTCTTCAGGCAGCCGCCGTCGAAGCGGTGGTTCTTGACGCCGACAAGAAGCACGGCACTGCCAATCTTGGGGTTGAACTCTTGGGCGTCGAGGAAGACGGTCAGGATGACGTGTTTGCTGGTGCTGGGATCGGCCAGCCTCGCGGTCCTCTGGGTGTGCGGGGGCATGTGAGAGGGCTCGACGTCGGAAAGCGACGTCACGATGGCGAGGACGTTGACGGACCAGTTCTGTTTGTAAGGCAAGTTCGGGATGGATCGCAGAGCGGTCAGCTTCAAGGGAATGGCGGGGTCCGTCCAGTCGCGTGGGAGGGCGACGGTGGCCGTCATGTTCCTTGCCTGGGCTCTGCGCTGTGTCGCCTTGGCTGCCGAGACGTGCATAACCTCAAACCCCTCTTCTGCGCCGTCTTCCTCGTCCTTGTCCTCCTTTGCAGATTCCTCTCGAATGCGCGGGTCCGGTCTCGCGCTCGGTGGGGCATTCGGTCTCGGATTCTGTTTTCCACGACGACGACGACGACGACGAGGCAAATCAGCAGCTTCCACGCCGTCGACATCCAAGTCGCTGTCTGAGACGAAAGCATCCTCGGCCGCGTGTTGCCGAGGTCGCTGGGGCATCGTGCCGGGTTCCGTAAGAGAGGTATGCCACCCGACAGTGACCAGATCGTGGACAACCAAATAGACCAGCTGCCGGCGCGTGACACCAGAACTATCGGCGTTGGCCGGGACGTCCTGGAAGCGGACGACAAAGTCCCCCAAGCGCACGTAGCAGCCGACCCTGACAGCGCCGGAATCGAGGAAGCGATGCATCTCCCCGCGGAGAAAGGCCTGTATGCAGAGCTCGCCGTCGCCGAGCATCAGCCTTACGGTCCGCCATCGCCTCGAGTGCGGGACGGGGAGCGACTCAATGTCCTCGACGAGGAAGACGGACCCCGGGATGCAGTAGCGCGTGCGCAGGAGATCGTCGACCAGGGGCTTCGGGACGAAAGGTTCTGCGTCATCGGCGAATGCTATCTCGACTGGGGTCGTCGATGTGTCGGGCGCGTTAGGGGACATGTGGACGCGCTCATCGTCTCGGGGCGCTGCGCGACCGCGTCAAAAGTGGTGATGTTTCTGTGAGGTTCGCGCACCCAACGTGGAATGCAGGGCAGGTGGGGGAAGTGGTTGACAGGGTCCTAAATCAGCGGGTATGCCCATTGAAGAAGCGCTAATGCATGTATGTAGTGTATGTATGTCATTAGGCACCCACACCTCTGCGACCACTACCCACCAGCGTTACCCCCGGCGTGAACCCACCCCCAACTTACCTACCTTGAGCTTTACATTTCTTTACTCATCTGAAAACAATGGTTGTTCACCGAGTCATAAAAACCTTGTTTCTATCAATGATGCAGGCTATTGTTCAAACCGTTAGATGCTCCTCGAACCGATGGGCAGACGAGCTGCTGGGGCAAACTGTTGGGCCATCCCTTTCTGCTCAAACATTGCTGACTTATTCATAATTGTCAACAAGGAGTTGAACTATTCTCTGCCTTTTTTTTCTCTTTCCTTCTTCTACGGGGTGATGGTACAAAACAAGATTGATATTCCGTTCCAGAAGTTGGCTGTATGCATATTGTTCCTCGCCCCTTACACTGCGAAGCCGGCCGGTATCGACTGATTCAGAGATGTGGGGGTTTCTCTCATTGCCACAAAAGACAACACCACTCTGGGCCCCTTTTGACGTGAGTCTAGCGGAAAGTGTTGAACTTGATCAGCTAGCTAGTCAATACAAACCAATCCGGCTTCCAAGTTCTGGCTCCTGAAACCAAATATCCGGCACTAGATTAACCAGAGCCCGGATGGACTATACTCTAATGGTAACCCCATGAGACAGACATCTGTATCATCTATAGACACAGCCTAGTTCACCTGTGTAGTGCTCTAGAATAGCCACATCATGCCGGGCATGCCTAGGGTGTCGGACTCTGCGCCGAGAGATCTGACCATTGCAGAAGAAGAAGTTGTTTCCGGCGTATACGACCCCGAACGGGCAACGACCAAGCCTGAGAAACCGGCAGGTAATACTCAAGATGAGACCCAAGAGACAGAACTGGATCCCAACATTGTCGACTGGGACGGTCTGGATGACCCAGAAAATCCCATGAACTGGTCGATGACGTTGAAGTGGGCCACTGTCGTTACCATCTCGGTACTGACTTTTCTCACTTAAGTATTGTTGGTCTCCTCTCAATCCTAAATTTTCCCACCCGCTGACAATGGTAGATCGCTCGTAAGTCGCGCCTTCGAGGCAATTCTCCCCCTCTGGGCTAGCACTAGCCAGCACTAACCTCCTCCTCTTCCTCCTCCTCCAGGGCACGACGATGTTCGCGCCCGGCATCGATGGGTTTACTGGCTGCTTACCATCTCGGGATGTCATATCTATTTTTTTACTTTTATTCTTTCGTCTGTGTCGACAATGAATTGGAACTGACCGGTCTGTTGCAGGGCGGAATCTTTATCCCCGTCTCATGGTTCTTGATGAAGGAAACATATGCCCCTGTCCTTCTCGAGCGCAAGGCGGAACGACTCCGCAAACAGACGGGCAACCGGAACCTCCGGAGCAAGCTCCAGAAAGAGGCCAAGGTGAGCGATGCGTTCGAGCTCGCCATAGTCCGCCCCTTGAAGCTCCTCTTCTATAACCCCATCTTATCTCTTATGGCCTTCTATGCTGCCGTCTTCTACGGCATCTACTTCCTGCTCGTCACCACATTCTCCTTCGCCTACAAAGACCGCTACGGCTTTGGCGAGGGCACCGTCGGCCTGACTTTCCTCCCCGCCGGTGCTGGTATGTTGATTGGCGTGGTTGCCTTCGGCGCCATCTCCGATTCCATCGTCGTCAGAAACAATGCCAGGGGCATACCCCACAGGCCCGATGCCCGTCTCACGCCGATGCTTACCATGCCGTGCTGTGCCGCGCTGCCCAGTGCAATCTTTCTGTACGGCTGGACTACCGAAATGCGAGTCCAACTTCGCAGTCTCGATGTTTGCCATCGGCATCTTCAGTCTCTGTTTCGTCAGCGTCTTGGTGAGCCCCGACATGCGCATTGTCCCCGGAGAATACGTCGCTGACTCTGGCGGGGAAGCTCTTCGTCAGGAACTACCTCGTCGACACATACCCCCGGTACGCAGCCTCTGTCTCCGCCGCGCTGACCGTCCTCCGGTCTGTTCTCGGCGCGTTGCCCCCCCGGGAGGTCTGAAGATGTACAACACTCTCGGGTTGGGCTGGGGCAATAGTTTGCTGGGCTTTATCGCTGTCGGTCTGGCCCCCTATACCTCTTATCTTTTACGTATTTGGTGAGCGCATCAGGGCCAAGCTCAAGTTTACTCTCTAATTGCTGGGTCCACGCTCCAATCCAAAGATCCCACGAGCGGTCCACGAAAGTGTATGGTTGATAACTTCAATACCATAACTCATAGGGTGTGGACCTATAATCCATGTCTCACCTTGTGAACTGCTTCACATCCGCAACATGCTCATGATGCTTTAGCAAGATGGCGGCAAAGCAATGACCTGCCTGTCGAGAACCTGCAGCAGCCACCGAAAATAGTGTATGTGCTCGATTTGACCAGGATGTTGATTTGTATACGCGGAGTAGTGTACACAGCCAGCAGATCACCCAAGTCGGTCATGTTAGCGATCAAAGATTTACGGCAGGATCATGCTCCGCTCGATCGACATTGCAGGCCTTAATGTTACTTACCTTACTTCTTAATCCCAGACGACTTCTAGAAGCATGCATGACCTGCCGAATTATGTGATTGGCGGGTTCGGGAAAACGCCCAGGGAACCAGAGTTTCATCGGTAGGAATCCTACTTCCTTGGCACATCCCCAAAGATGCCTCTGGAGGTCCGCCTTTTCCTGGTATGTGCAGACCGGTTATTATCATAACTTGACAACTACGAGCCGAGTCCCCTCCAGGTTGAACTTACGACGGGTACGAACACTCTGGTCGCTAGAGTTCGCACGAGCTTTTTCTTTTTCCCTATCGTCGATTCTCGCCCCTCGTGGTTCTGATTTGACAACCTCTGGTAATCGTACCGGGCGGGGATCCGACAGGGGGCGGTAAGAACTCGCTCTCTGGAATGGGAATTATGGCCGAACAACGAAACCACTGTAATATGCCCTCTTTGCTTTTACGAGCCGCACGTGTCGGAATGTGCTCACTTTCTTGGGCCCCCTCCAAGGCTCAAGGCTCCGGCATCTCTGGGCCCCCGCACCTGTTCGTGCCTACTTGAGCATAGCAGTTCAGGCTGCAAATAGTCCTCGTTCTTATCGGAAGTTGCTTCTTCTCTCCGAGTTGATTCCATGCTGTTTCTCGGCAGAGACGCTTAGACGTTGCACGTCTACCGCCCGGTCTCGGTGCAAGAATACCCGGCCATGCACAGAAACCGTCAACAGCCTTTCCCTGGTGTGTACATCATGTCTGGTCGGCATAGCACAGCATGCTCAAAAAGTCCCGAGGGCCCCAGTGTGCTTTTCGAATGATCCTCGGGAAATGGTCCTACCCCAGACCCCCGGATCACAACTGCCAACATTAACACATCATCATGGGTCTCTCCTAATTCATGAGCTACCTCGTACCAAAAAGCCTCTGTCAGCCTGGAGGATCGACGCACTACCGACGAATAAATGGACGCCATTGCTTCCAAGTACATGGCCGAACCGCCTGCTGGCCAGGGCCGGTTCGATGTCGGGAATATCACCCCAAAAGCCCTGGCTGTGGGTGGCGTACTCACCTCGCTTTCCATCCTCTTCGTTGGCTTGAGGGCATTCACAAGATTATCCCTGACGAAGAAAGCTTTCGGTTTCGACGACTGTAAGTGGACTGCTCCTGTTTCTGACCCATCTGCTCTAACAATCTTTCCATCATGCTTACGGTGGCCCTTCCAGATCTCATCGGTATCTCACTGGGGTTTGCCATAACTTTCTTCGGCCTCTCGATTAAGCGTATGTTAAGCTCGCCGATACTCCCAGCTGCTCAGTCGTATGCTGATTTTTGCCAGTGTGTGAGCTCGGCGTGGGAGTTCACTTGTGGCAGGTCAAGCGCGCCGACTTCTCTCCGGGCTTTCTACTAGTAGGCAGCTAGCCATTACCTCTTGGACCGTCGTTTTTATGCGAGATCCTGTCAGTGTGCCGGGCCGTCCACGGCTAACCGCATACTTTAGCATAGCTTGATCGCGGTCCTCATCTACTCTCTGAGCGTTACAACGGCGAAGCTCTCCCTGCTGGTCCTCTATCTGCGTCTTTCGCCAGAGCGTTGGTTCAGGATTGTCACCATGGCGTTCATCGGCTTTGCTACGACCTACGCGTTGATCTACTTGTTCCTGATCGTTCTCAGCTGCAGACCGATCCACGCGTCCTGGGATCTCTCAGCACGAGCTGGCGCGACATGCATCAACAAAGGCGCAATCTATCTGGCTCTCAGCGGGACGAACATTGCCATGGATATTGTTTGTCTGATCCTCCCCCTCAGGATCATCGTCCCTCTTCAGATGGCTAGGAGGCAGAAAGTGCCGTTGATTCTTCTATTCGCCACAGGAGGCTTGTGAGTTGACAATCATTCGGAAGAACAAGGGGCTTTTCTTCAAGATGTGATGACGCTGACAGTTCCGTAGTGTATGTATATGTGCCATCAGGCGCACGGTAATCCTTCCGCTACTGTTAACCAGCAAGGATTTCACCTTTGACCTCCAAAAACAACTGAACTGGGCTTCGGTTGAAGTCAACGCCGGGGTCATGTGCGCCTCCGTCCCGGCTCTCAAGCCCTTCTTCGTGCATTATCTACCCGTGTTCGTTTCCTCTCGCATGGGCTGCTCCAAGTGCAAGGAATCGAGCCCGCACAGCAGGGGCTATCAGGCCACGAACCCGTACATGACCGGGGTCCCTAACAGCAAGAAGGCCCGCACCGTCCAGTCCGAGGCCTACAGGCTGCACTCGCACGACGATGTCTCGTTCTCGTCGAAAGAGGTGCCGAGGGATGGCGAGGACGAGGACGATACGGAGCTCTGGTCAGACAATGCGTTTCGCAGGGACTGCACGGGGCGCCGCGAGACCATCATCGAGACGAACCAGCGGGCCGAGGATCGCTGCAGCGTTCACAGTGAGGGGACGATTCGATCAGTGGGTGAGGGCAGCTCTCGTCCGACGCCACCTCAGCGAGTGGAAAGCATGTTCATTAGGGTCACGACGGAAACAAGGGTTGAGTACGAACGTTCCTAGGCCTGTTCTATCAACCATGGCGGTTGCGGGGTTGGTGGCGGATTGAGATTCTAGGGTAGCGTCCTCCGTAATACTCAGGGGTAATGGCAAAGGATGCCTGCGTCCGTCGGGACAAATATAGCCTACCTCTACAATTTCCAACACGGGCGACCTAGAGCTTGTTCTGGGATCTCAAGTGCAAAACGTCTTGGAGGTCTTTGACTTCCGTTCCGGGACGGGTGGCTACGGGCCTCGATGTCCTGTTCCCATACTTCCATTCCGACCTCAACCCCCGTTCCTTGCCTTCCAGGGCGTCCGAGATGTAGTCGCCGACGATGGGAAACATCTTGAACGCGTGGCCCGAGTCCCCAGTAGCCAGGAGCAGGGACGGGTGTTTTGGGTGGTTGTCAATTAACCAGTGGGCGTCGGGGGAGTCGGTGCACCAGCAGACCCTCGCGCCGAGGAGTGGCCGTCCAGAGAACTGCGGCATGACGGTGTCGATGAAGCGTCCGATGGCGTCGGCGGCTTCTTCGGGAATGCCGTCGTCTGGGTGCGCGCTCGTATACCGGGGCACCGAGTAGTATTCCAGTTTGCCCGAGGAGTCGGTATAAGTCCCAACGCGGTACTGGTATCCCGGGGACCCGTCGCATATCTTCATCCACTCTTGGTCAACTGTTAGCAGCCACCTCTGTTGGGTTGACAGGCATCGACCTACTGGTTTCCGGGTCCGGCTCGAAGGTGAAGCCCAGCTCAAAGTTGTACACCACGGGAATCCCCTTCCACTCGGCAACTTCCTCATCGGTCAGTTCAACGTGAACCAAAGACCAGCACTTCGTCCACATCTCCCTGGATAGCTCGGGGAGTACGGCCGGCGATGCCGCACCGGTGCAAAGTATGTACCTATCCGCGCGCACAACGCCGCCCGAAGCAAGCCGGATCCCAACAAGGTTGCCTGCGTCGTCGAGGCTCAGCCCGGTCATGGTGCCCTCGGGGCCAGAGACGAACTCCACACCCATTCCGAGTGCCTCCCGTCCCCATTTCTCGAGAGACTGCTTAGCATGCGCCCAGCCGCCTTGGCTGTTCCAGAGCCCCTTCCATTTCTCGATGCCGTTTGCATTGCGCAGCTGGGGAACGTGCTTCGTTATCTGTTCCTTGCCCTCAATCAGCTCAAGACCGTCAGCCTGCCCAGCCTTCCTCAAGTTCTCGTAAGACTCTTTGAGGTGTTTCTCTGCCAGAGCATCTCCTGAAGTTGTGACGATGCGGCCCTGGCTGAAGTATCAGCAAACAGTCATGACAGACCATTGGTCCAAAGGCGGGGGGCCGTCCACTCACTGTTTCATGAAAGATACCGTTCCACTCCGGTTGTCTCCAAGCATCGAGGGCTTCGAGTGCCAGCTTGGTGTAAAGAGGCTCGTCGTATTCGGTTCTGATGATTTTGTTCAGGTCATAACCCGCGGAATCGGGACTCGGCAAAGGATGTCGGTCAAGACATTTGATGCTGGTGTAACCGCGTTTTGCCAGATGATACGCGGTGCTGATACCAAAGGTTCCCCTATTGTTTTGCACTTAGAGGTGCTCCTAGCCAAAAGAACGTGTTGATGTATATCGATTGAGTGTTGATGAACGGTTGGCTACTCACGCGCCGATGATTACGATGCTCGATGTCAGGTTCCTAAAAGTAGTACCGGCTTCAGGGCCGGCGGGGCACCGGGTGGGGCCCGGGGGGCACCGCGGAGCAGAATAACGTTATACCAAAGGGCACACAAAAGGGGTTTTCACGATAGCATCAAGGTTTAGAGAGGAGACAGATTGGAATAACAGTTACTAGTAACCCCTAACTGCCCTCCTACTAACTTCTTTACTTAGTACTATATAGCCTCTGATATGTTCTAATCTTTCCCTATTTATAGGTATACTGACTATTAGAGCAGTGATAGTGCTAGCATAATTAACCTAATCCCAATCTATTACTCAGTAGGGTAGCCTAGCGATACAGTAGCTTATGCTAGATACTAGCGGGACCGCAGCGGAGGAGCAGCGCGCAACCAACCTTAATAGGTTAATAGAGGAGTAGCTAAGGGCTCTTCTTGATGATAAAGTAGCTAAGGTAAGAAAGAGGAAGATAATTAAATAGATTGTAGCCCTTAGAAATAGGGAGTCTATTAATAATATATATATAGCTAGTAGAGGACCTATAGCTACCTAGCTAGAGCCTAAGTACCTATGTACTGATACCCTTGTTAAGTAGTTAGCCCCTATCTAATATAAGAGGGGTAACTAAAACAACCTTAAAGACTTCCTTTTTAAGTTATAAGGCTAATTCTCTATTACTAAGGAAGAATTTATAGCTAATAAGAGTAAAGTCTAGTTTATAAGGGCCTGCTTAGAGAGTAACCTATTATATAGCTAGAGAAGCTATATTAACCTCTAGTATAGTAGTAATATTAGCTTAATTACCTAGAAATAGATAGAGGCCTAGCTCTATAATAGTATTGCTAATAATAATACGTAGGCCTTTAGTGTAGCTATAGAGCTAGATAAGATATAGTAGAAACCTAGGTAGATATACTAGCAATTTATTAACTAGTATAAAATAGTTAAGGTAGAGATTCTAGACCTCTAACTAGAGAGGTAGTAGGTAGTCTATATCTTAAACTAACTACTCCTAGACTTATAAAGCTATATCCTAGTATATAAGCTACTAGCTACTTATTAAGAGCTAAATAATATAGTAAAGAGGGTAGAGATACTTATAAAGATATATACTAAGATAATAATAGAAGACTAGTAAAGGCTATAAGAGAGAAGGAACTAGTAGACCCTAGCTATTACCCTAGTACTAGTATTAGCTACCCCCTTAGATAAATTAGAAGGGTAATAGTTAGTCTTAATACTTGGGGTAGCTATACATATACCTATGCCTAAGCTGTGGGTTAAGTAGGAATAAGGAGGGTATAGATAACCCCTAAGGTACTTTTAAGGCTCTCTTATATACTTTAACTATAGTAAGCTAGGATATATATTAATAGAGTATATAGAGGAGAAGTACTATAAGTATTACTAGCCTTATTATGTAGGTAGGCACTGCATACTAGCAGCCTAGCTAGTAGCTATAGGGGTTAATAATATATAGATCCCCTAGGGAGAGGAACTATATCGCTGCTTTGAGGCAGACTTCTATATCAGAGTGGCTAGCGTATAGAGGAAAGGAAGGGTATTAATTAACCTTAGGGTAGATGAGAATATTATATATTAGAGGATATTATATAAGGAGGTACTGCTAGAGGTTTATAGGGAGGAAGTAGGGTTATTAGGGATATAGGGAGGTAAGGCACCTAACTACAGGGCAGTAGTATTAGTAATAGAAGTAATAGATAATATAAAGGTAAGAAAGGTATAGTCCTATACCTACTAGGTAAGTAATGCAGGCATATATAATACTATCTTAGAGATCCCCTAGAGGCAAAAGGTATAGCTAAATCTTAAGTAGGTAATAATTAAATAGACTTACCTACTAGAAAAAGGCTACCTATAACTTATCTAGAGAAGAAAGGTATTAAAGAGGGTATAAAGAGAGGCAGTAGTAATACTAGTATATAACCTATTAATCTACTACCTATATATAGAGGGAGCTAAGGGGGTACTAGAGTTACTACCTTATATAGTAGAGGGGGAAAAGGGGGAGGAGATAAAGAAATTTAAGCTACTAGAAGAATATTAAGAATAGGCATATATATTTAATATAAACCTAGTAGCTAAACTAACTAGAGATAAAGGTTACTTCTATACTATTAACCTTAAGCTAGGGGTAGAACTGCTATTTAGCCTTATCTACCCTCTTATAGAGAAGGAGTTAGAAGAGCTAAGGAAGTATATTAATAATATACTAGGTAAGAGGTAGATCTAGCCCTTGTAGAGCCCTGCAGGGGTGCTGATCCTGTTTATACTAAAGAAGGGAGGTAAGTTATACCTCTATATAGACTATTACAGCCTTAATAAGGTTATAGTTAAGAACTATATACTACTACTACTAATTAAGAAGATCCTTAACTACTTAGGAGAGGCAAAGTGTTTTACTAAGCTTAACCTTAAGGACGCGTACCACTAGGTAAGGATCTACGCTAGTGATAAGTAGAAAACAGCATTTTAGATATAGTATAGGTACTTTAAGTACTACGTTATACCTTTTAGGCTAGTTAACGCACTACTAACCTTTTAAGTATATATAAATAATACCCTAGCTAGGCTAGTAGATATTACTTATATTATATACCTTAATAATATCTTAATCTTTACTAAGGATAAGGCTAGCTATATAGAGACAGTAAAAGAGGTACTATATTAGTTAGATACTGCTAGCCTATATACTAACCTAGAGAAGTATGTTTTCTATACTAAGATAATTAGGTTCCTAGGGTTTGTAGTATCCCTAGAGGGTATTGCTATGGAGTAGGACTGTATAGAGGTGATTGCTTAGTAGCTACTCCCTACTGGTGTTAAAGATATATAGGTCTTTCTTAGGTTTATAGGGTTCTATTAGTACTTTATTAAGAACTACTTTAAGGTATATGCCTCTCTTATAGACTAACTAATAGCTAAGGTAGTAGGGGAGAAGGTAATAACTAGGGAGGTAATTAAAGCTTTTTATAAGCTCTAAGTTATATTTACCTAAGCTTCTATTCTATAGTACTTTAACCTAGTACTACTAATATAGGTAGAGATAGATATATTAAACTTTATAATTAGAGCTATCCTATTATAGCTAGTAGAGGACTAGTAGCACTCTATTACCTTCTTATCTAAGAAGCTAAAGGGTACTAAACTATAGTATAGTATACTAGAGGCTAAGCTACTTATAATCTAAGAGGTAGCTATATACTAGAGGTACTACCTCTTATATACCTAGAGTAGGATTATATTCTTAATAGACTATCTAAGGTACTGCTATCTTACTAGTAAGCTCTAGCTTAATAGTTAGTAGGTAAGGTTACTCTAGGACCTATCTCTCTTTAACTTTAAGATTAACTACTAGCTAGGAAAGGAGAATATAGCTAATAGGCTATTGTAGTGGCTAGACCATTAGCCCTCAGGCGCAGAAGACTAAGAGGTATAGGGTGTGTTCCTAGAAAGCTTTCTAAGTAGGTTTACCTAGAGAGTAGTAGTAATTATTAGTAATAAGTTAATAGAGGTATACCTATTACTATTAGAAAAACTTACTCTAAGCTTAGAGGAGGAAACTGTAGTAGTATAGTAAGCTAATAAGGTAATTACCTCTAAGGAGTGGTAAAAGCTAGAGGATAACTAGTTAGAAGGGAGAATAGGGTCCTTAGGTATAAGGGTAAGGCAGTTATCCTAGAAGGGTATATACTAAGGATAAAGATTATAGTAGCGTTTTATAATAAGCTAGCTAGGGGGTACCTGGGGGTAACCTATATACTTAAAAGGATTAGATAGATATTCTTCTAGAGATTAATAAAGAAGGATATAATAGAATATGTTTAGATATATATAACTTATTAATAGATAAAGCTGCGCTACTACTTACCCTATAGGGAACTAGTACCTCTACTACTACCTAGCTAACTATAAGAATAAGTTACCTTAGATTTTATTACTAAGCTACCTAAGTTAAAAGGATTTACTAGAGAGAGCTATAATAGTATCTTAGTTATAGTAGACTAACTTATGAAGTATATACTATATATACTTATATAAGAGACCTTAATAGTGGACTAGTTGGTATCTCTCTTAGTTAAAAGGGTATTCTTGCGATTTAGTATCCTAGTAGTAATAATATCTAATTAAGGATCTCTCTTTACTAGCTATTTCTAGTTAGTAATATACTACCTACTAGCTATTAAGTAGAAGCTAAGTACAGCCTACTACTTATAGATAGATAGCTAGATAGAGTAATAAAACTAGAACGTTAAGTACTTTCTTTAGGCTTTCTATAGCTTGAAATAGGATAATTAAGTAAAGTAGCTACTAATAGCTAAGTTTATCTATAATAGTACTTAGTATAGTACAATCTAGATAGTACTAGTAGAGGCCTTAATAGGCTATATGCTACGTAACGCAAATGATATAAAGCTAGAAGGGGCCTTACTAACAGAGGTCCTATTAGCAAGAGACCAGGTATAGTAGCTATAGAGCTAGTAGGCCGCAATCCTTTAGATACTAAAGATAGCTAATAAGAACTACAAGAGGTAGTATAATATAAAACAATCTATAGTAGTATTTAAGGTAGAAGAGAAGGTTCTACTATTAGTAAGGTTTATATAGTAAAAGTACCCTATAAAGAAGCTCTTAGATAAGTATCTAGAGTTATTTATAGTTATATAGGTAGTTAGTAGAGAAAAAGTATATAAGCTTAACTTAGGGATATAATACTATATCTATAATATATTCTTACTATTATAGTTAGAGAAGTTTTATAGAGTAGTAGTAGAGCTATAGGTAGTCTCTATTAAGAAAGAAGAGGAGGATATATACTAGGTAGAGAGAATAGTTATACATAAGGGCCTTTAGAGAAACTAATAGTATCTAATAAAGTAGTAAGGGTATGGAGAGGAGGAGAACTCTTAGAAACTACAGCAAAATATAGCAAAGGAACTATAGTAGGATTATAAATAGGGGATTACTAGAGGCTTATTAGAGAGGAACTAAGTTAATAATTATATAGCTATAAAGTAGCTAGATTTTATTATCTCTTTAGTACTAGGGCTAGGGAGTAAAGAGGCTTAAGGGCTAGGTGTTCTAAGCCTAGGGATAAGTAACTAACTAAATAAATAGCAGAGGGGTATTAGTGAGGTACTGGAGGGGTGTGTGGGGGGTGCTGGGGCCTACTAGTTAGACTTCTCCTTGTTATTATTAGTAGCGCCTTTTCTAGGATCTAATCTACTAGCTTAGAAGTTAATCTTACTAGTATATTAGAGGCTATTATTAGTACTATAAGGGAGTACTAGGGAGGTACTAAAGTAGGGGAAGGATATATAATATAGGTATAGAACTTAGTCTAGTTAGAGAAGAGGGTATTCTAAGCCTTAATAGCCTTAGTCTACTTATAGAGTATAATAACTTAGTTCTAGGTAGTAGTAGTAGTAATCTTAGCGCTCTTAGCTAATAACTTAGCCTACTTAGCCTACTGTTTTATAGTAGAGTAAGCGCTCTTAAGGGTAAGGACCTTATACTAGTAGAGGAGCTACTCTTCCTCCTCTTACGCTACCTTATGCTTAGCATTAAGAACTAATATATTAGAAGCCTTTATCTAAAGGGCTTTTAAGCTTATAAGCTAGGCCTTCTTAATCTCTTTCTAGAAAGAGTTAGGCTAAGAGGTACTAGAGGAGTATAGGGGTATATATATACTTATAAGGTAGTAGTAGGAGTAGGGGTTAGCCTCTTTATAGAGGTTCTTAAAAACTACCTTAAGGGTAAGAGTAGTAGTAATAATAGTATATAAGGCCTACCATAGGTTAGTAGTAGACTAATAGCTATAGGAGTAGTAATAGTAGGGGGGGGGATAAGCTTATAGGGATATAAAGCTTACTATACTAGCTAGTATAGTAGAAGTACTTATTACTAGTAGCTAGAACAGTTAGAATAGTAGAGGGGTAGTAGAGAGGTACTAAAGAGATAAGTATATACTCTAGGTCTTAACATAGTAGGGAAGATAGGTAATAGTATCTTTTATATTAGGCTACTACTTTGCTATAGCTTAAAGGTAGTAATAGTAAGAGACCTTATGTATAATAGTAGAGTTAATAATACTAGAAGTATTAGAACGGTTATTATTAGTAGGGGGGGCTACTAGGGAGAGACTAGGGGGGGTACTAGAGCTACCTAAGATAGTAGGATTAGTAGGGGGTATAGAGGATATAACAGTAGTAGTGGGGGAGTAGCTAGTGCTAGTACTACTACTAGTATTACTATTACTAGTACTATTATTACTACTATAGTAGTAGAGATATAATAAAAAACAAAAAATAATAATAACATAAGGATATTATAAAGAAAAAAAGGAAAATAAGCAAAATAAGCAAAAAGTAAAAAAGAGGAGGTAGGCCTAGTTATTCTACTAGGTAGTATATATATAAGTAAGTAATAATAATAACTCTAGCCTATAAAGAAATAATAATACCTTTAGAAGGAAAGGGAGGTAAGAGGTACTGGGGGGGTACTAGTACCTCTTTTACTACTATAAAGCATACCCTTACTATTATACTAAGAATAATATAACTTAGAGCTTAGCTACTAAAGAAATAAAGGTATAAGTAATAAAAGCTAACTATATTACTTTATAGATAATAGAATACTAGGCTATAAAAGAGAGAAAGGAGTAAGTAGCTAAAGTAGTACTATAGGTAGGTAAGGTACCTCTATAGCAAAGTAGGTAGCCTCTTACTAATAGTAGTAAGGGCCTAAGACTTATACCCTAAGTATAGAATAGCTAGGCTTAGTAAGGTACTAGGGAGGCTATTAGCTATACTAGGCTGCTATAGAACAAGAGCAAGGCTAAAGGTAGGTAGTTAGCTAGGGAGATAACTACCTATCTAGTAGTCTACTAAGCCTAGTAGAGTTCCTAGACTCTACTAAAGTATAAGCAGCATCATAGGTAGGGTACTAGGGTACTAATAGAGGGGCTAATTAATTAACTACCAGGTCCTAAGGATAGGACCTTAGAGGGGGGGGGATCATATTAGGTTCCTAAAAGTAGTACCAGCTTCAGGGCTAGCAGGGCACCAGGTAGGGCCTAGGGGGCACCGCAGAACGGAATAACGTTATACTAAAGAGCACATAAAAGGGGTTTTCACAATAGCATCAAGGTTTAGAGAGGAGACAGATTAGAATAACAGTCACCAGTGACCCCTAACTGCCCTCCCACTGACTCCTTTACTCAGTACTACACAGCCTCTGACACTCGAGGCCTTGGACAAAGAGGAGTTGCTGCTGGCCATGCTTACACAACTGATCAAGGTTCTCTTCAGGGAAGAATCAAGATAATACGAGGCCATGTAGATATGGTCGCAGCCCGAACTTCTCAGGACATGATTGTTGATTATGTTCCAAGAGATTTATTTGTAGTCTTGGGTTTTGCTGACGCATCAGATGCTCCGTTGCAGAAGATGACGACATAGGTTGACCCCTCCTCTTCTGCACAATCCATACGAACTGATAATTGGCCCGCCAGTTTGGCCGTCAACGCATGCGTTCCGGACGCATAAGCTCAGGGGTCCACGCCGGCTTGGACCTGCCCTTCAGCTCCAAACTTGAATCCTCATCACGGCCTCGGAGATGTGGCAGATGGAGAGGCCCACGTGCCATCAAGCGTTCGGTCCGCATTACTAGCCGCTTGAGTGCTCTCTGCATGTACGCAGTAGTATCCATATAGACTATAGTCTGTAGGTTTTCGAGCCAATGAAGTGAAGTGTTCCCTCTTGATCCATCGGCGCCTGTACAGGCAAGATAGCTTGGACCTTCCGTGAAATCCCCTCTCCCGGTCGGTTCTCAACCCGGCGGTCATGGAAGAAACACCCACCAGGGGGGTTTATCTTGAAGGTGAGGGGGTTTGGGGGCTTGGGGAAAAGATTAACTGATTAGAATTGTGGTTCCAACATTCTGGGGAAGGTTGACACCGGCAGATATTAGATACCATTCTTACTGAAAGCCATCTGAGGCTGCGATCGGAAACTTAGATAACGGCGAAATATTAGATAAGAAAGGCCAAATATTCAAAATCACCAGCCACAAGTACCCCCTGAACTCAAATCATATCGCACTAGGCTAAAAGTAAGAGGGTATATCATAATTATAGTTTAGTACTATAGAACTCTATGTTTTTGAACATTAGGCCTGTACCTCATTAATTAGTGACTTTCTACTGCCTGATGTAACATAATTCCTCTCTTTTCCTATACAAATTCTCAAACCACCTCAAGAGGTAGTTTAAACTTCATAAATCGCTATCCAAGTTCACTTATAGTAGGCAATAGTAGGTAACAGTAGGTAACAGTAGGTAATAGTAGGTAATAGTAGGTAATAGTAGGTAATAGTAGGTAATAGTAGGTAATAGTAGGTAATAGCAGGTAATAGTAGGTAATAGTAGGTAATACCTTATAGCTATAGTAGGTAATACCCTATAACTATAGTAGGTAATACCCTATAGTTATAGTAAGTAATACCCTATAGTTATAGTAGGTATACCCTATAGTTATAGTAGGTAATGATCCTAGCAGTACATCTAGATAACTAGACTTTCCCCTGGCAGATAACTATAAATAACACTAACCCTATGTCTTTCTTATTGGAGTTACCACCGTTATCCAAGTTTTATCCAAGTTGCCGATCGCAGCCTGAATCTTGTGTCGGACGTAACAGGATAACCAACAGTACAGCAACTATGTCCTATCCGCCGCTCTTGACTCCGGCCTAGCAATTTCCACCATTGTCATTTTCTTTGCTCTTATTTATCTGCCGACTAACATCCCGGATGTGGTCCCAAGGTGCGTCTCCGACTCTTCTATCGCTAACAACCTGGACCGTCTGATACACGGCAGAGTTCGCTTAAAGGCCCGTCCACCTCATCAACCGAGCATCACTATTGGACTTTCATCTCGGAATCTGCCAGTTCGCGGTGCGGCTCTGCCCTTGAAGACTTCATCTCAGACAAAGGCCAAACGTATAACATGCGGAGATGCTCTACTCTCTGTTCTGGGAGGCGTGTTATCCGACACCACTTGAGATCTGACTGCGACACTCTGACTGGCGGTAACTCAAACAGAAGCTGGACACCTGGGTAGAATGGGATTTTGTATCCATCGATGTTGATCACAAGAGAACTCGGAACAGCTGCATCTCAATGACCAGTGGTGAAACGAGGACAGATGTGCCCCTTTGTATCTTGAATGCCGCCGTCTAGTGTGACTTGTAGACGGACGTGTCACAACAGCTCCCACATGGCGGACTGGGCCACCCTATTGCAAAGTTCCAGTCTCTCCCCGCATTATCATAGCTGGCACGGGATGACAATGAGTCAGAACTCCTAGCTCCACTGACCCATATATATAAAGTATTATCACACGGATTGACACAAATCATCTGGTCGGTTAGCTCAGTTGGTCAGAGCGTGGTACTAATAAGTCATCCGACATGTTGAGTAATGCCAAGGCCGGGAGTTCAAGCCTCCCACTGATCACATATTTTGCCACATGTCACGATTTTTTGATCCGGGTATCGTTTGCGTCAAGAGGAAATAGGCTTTTCGAGCTGTGAGCCTGTATCATTGGTTGGCTGAGTCGATAAGACAAGAACACACCTTGCACAGATAAACACAAAAGTACGGATGAAGTGAACGGACGCTTTTTACAAGCGAGAACGAAAAATGAGAAGATCCAGCGGGAGATGTTTTGATTGGGGGATTTGTGAGATTTCTTTTGGCCCCTTTGAATTCGTTGCCCTCCCGGGAGGACTTAAGCGATGGGACGGTATTCACTTGGCTGTCTGTGTGCCAACCTTCCACAACCATAAGTACCCATACTTTTACTTATGCAAGACTTGTATGGTAGATTGTGTACTTAGACTACTCTCTAACTCACAGGGGTCTCTCTATCCTACTCAATAACATGCCTCAAGGGCTTTGGCACACTTATAAACAATCTGCGAATGAAGTCAACTCATACACAGAGCATGCCAGGCCTTGCCTTTTCTAATGCTTTCAGCCTTCCGCGTACGACGGGCCGTTTGTCACGATCCAGCCACCTAATGATTCTCCGGGCACGTCAGTCGCTCTCTGCTATAACCCGCGCACCAGTCAACTCCAGTGTCAAGGTTTAAGTGTATTGAGATAGGGACTGCAGTATCAAATATCGGTGGCAGTATAGTAGCTGTTGGAAGGAACTGCATAGATCACGACGTAGGTATGCATCGGAAAGAGCATATGCGCATAGGTAGTGCGGCCATTCATTGTCCATTATCTGGACATGTACCCGTATCCGTATCGGGGATGCAGATAACGATAAGCTTCAATCAAGGTAAAATGTCACCCGTCCCCCTTGTCCAGCTTCTCTCGTCAAGCTTCATCACCGGCGCCAATAAGCAAGTCTCAAGCTCTCCCACACCCGTCCAGCTCCAACAATCCGAGGCAACCCGAATATCCAAATTACCCTTACCCCAGACAGAGCTTCGCATGCATACGATGTCGCCGGGATGACGGCCCCACGCCCCTGGACACCCCCCCTCCTCCTCCGAATCCGGTTCACCACCTCCCTCCCGGACCTCGACCTCGACATCCCCTCCCCCTCGCAGACCACCGTCGCCGCCCTCAAGCACCTCATCCGCGGCCGCCTCTCCCGGCCCGACTCCCAGCGCCGCCTGCGCTTCATCCACCAGGGCAAGATCCTCCCCGACGCCTCCGCCCTCAGCGCCGTCCTCAGACCCCTCCCGCCGCCGCCGCCATCGTCGTCGCCCGCCTCGCAACCGTCCACCCCGTCCACCCCCGGCGCGGGCGGCGGTCCCAACGACCCAAAGGGCAAAGGCAAGGCCAAGGCCCACGACCCCGCCCCGCCCCAGAGGGTCTACGTGAACTGCAGCATCGGCGACAGCCTCACCGACGACGAGCTCGCCGCAGAGGCCGAGGCCGCCCTCCGCGCCCCCTCCGACCGCGGCGGCACCCCGTCTTCCTCGGCCGGCACGCCTCCCGAGGCCGGCCAGCACGGGTCGCACCACCACCACCACCACCACCACCACCACCAGCCGCCATCCCGCCCCACGCCGCGGGGCTTCGACAGACTCCTCAACGCCGGCTTCACGGCCGCCGAGGTGAACCAGCTGCGCCTGCAGTTCCGCGAGATCCGCGCGACGCAATACACCCCCGACACCATGCCCAGCCCGGACACGATGCGCTCGCTCGAGGACTCGTGGATAGACACCAACGCCGGCGGCGCCCTGCCCGGCGCCGCGGGCACCGGTGGCGACGGCGGCGAGGGCGCCGGCGACGACGCCTTCGGAGTCATGAGCGGCGTGCTGGACGTGCTGATCGAGGGCCTCATTGTCGGCTTCTTCTGGCCGTTGGGCTGCCTGGGCTGGCTGTCGCGGGAGGAGAACATGCTGTCCGGACGCTGGCAGGATTTCATTGGGTTTGGTGTCACATTGAGCATCATCATTGGCGTTATCAGGGCCTTTTCAGGCGACCGGTAGAGTTGGGAATCAGCGGGGCGGGTGCGGCGAGGGTTATATGGCGTTTACACGGTTGTTTGTTTTTCTCCCTAAATGATACCAAGCATCAAGAGCAGAAGTAGTGGAAGCAGGACTGCAGGTCGGACATGGATCACGCAAGTAGAGAGACAGCAAAAAGGGCCATTATCTGCTTCATTGGTGGCCACATGGAGAAAGGGACTTTGTGAGGGCCTCTTGCAACTCCGAATCCGCACACACAAAGCTTCTACATGGTATAAAACCTCCCTCAAAACCTTCAACGCCTGGATGTTTCCCCATAGCTACATGAAAAAATGAAGAAACGAAAAAGCGCGGGGAGCTGGCGGGGATCAAAACGAGGGGTAGCCAGCGGGTAAGAGTGGCCAGAACAAACCTGTTTTTTTTTTCTCATCGTCTTTTCTTCTTCAGAGGTACAAACTCTGGGCCGCAACAATGTCACGGCGGATCTTGGCGAGACTGTCCTCGAACTTTTGAGTGAGCTCGTCGCTGCCCATGACCTTGGCACCCTGGCCCATCTGGCGCAGGAGCTCTTCGAGGCGGCGGAAGAGGCGGATCAGGGAGCCCTCGTAGGCGTTTGTCATTTTGCTGCGTCGTTTGTCAGTCAAAAGTCAATACAAGGCAGGACAACCACTTGAAAACTTACCAAATCTCTGCAAACGGTTTGCCCTGGGCCCAGGAGTAGACAGTCTCCATCAACTGCCACTTGAAGCCGGCCAGGTACTCCTCCTCGTTAAGCTCAAGCTTGCTCTCTCGGCTGATCTTGGCGACCTGCTTTGCTTTGGCCTGGACTTCGCGGAAGGGCTTCGCCAGCTCTTCGCGCAGAGCGGCCGTCTCGAGCTTCTCGTCCAGGACGAAACAGCTTAGTGTCGCCGCGATGAGCTCGGGAGACAGCTCATTGAAGAAGCGGTCAAACAAAAGCTCGGCCAGGACTAGCTCGTGACCCTCAGTGGACGAGATTTCGCAGGCGACACGAGCCTTGAGCTCAACAACCTCGGACTCGTTGAGGAACCCAAGACGACGCAGGACACGCTTGCGGGCCTTGAGCTCGTCCATTTGAGCGATGCTGTGAAGTCTCGCAATCTCTTTCTTCTTGGCCTTGATCTGTTCAGCCAACTTCTCCTTGGCGCGGTATTGAAGGTAGAGCTGGGGAAGCATCGGTGACCCGTGGAGAGGGTTGGTGAGGAGACGCGCCTCCAGCATCTCAATCTTCCTCATCAGGGCCTTGAACGCATCGTCGTTGATGCCCATGTTCTCGACAGGGTCCAAGATGGGAAGCCCGTCGGGGAAACGTCGGTGAACCTCCCGGAGAGAATTGCCGACTTCCTGAAGAGCCGCCTGTGACTTGCAGTCCTTTGGCATGAAGACTCTGATTTGACTGATGGCCTTGACGCAAGTCAAGAGGCACGGAACAATCTCGAAGCGAGCCCCGTTGTCGGGTTGTTCGGGCTTGGGGTAAGGGACCAGGCCTGAGGGGAGGTCCCCAGAAATCAGCTTGGCACCCTCGGCAATGGGCGCGCTCTTTTGGTCCACAACCATCATGACATCAATGATGCAGGACTCTTGAGGAGGATATTCGGGCTCCGTGGTCTTGTGTTTTTGGCGTCGGGCCAGGTTTGCGACAACACCCCAGCCGAAGTCGGTACCTCCGATGGTATTATTAGTCTTCTTAGGATCGTGAATGCGAACCAGACGGCCAGGCTGCATGAAATCAGAGCAGTGCTCGGGATGTTGGATGACCGCACGCATATCGCTGGTGTACTGCTCCAGCTGGTTGCGCAGGTTGTAGTAATCCTTGACGGTGGCCTCGTCAGCGATCGACATGCTATCCCTCTCTTGCTGGAGGGACATGAGATCGCGCTCCAAGGACGGGACGTTGGCACCAGTCTGGAACTGGTGAAAGCAGCGCTCAAGCATAAACTCGGGGGAGATGGCCTCGATTCGAAGCAGGTTCAAGATCATGTTATAGCCGAGGTAGAAGGCGGAGTTGAGGCGATCTTGCTCGCCCACAACAATGGCGCGCGCAGTATCGGGCTCCATCTTGTCGTCAATCATCATGATGACAATACCGCGAGAATCCAAACCTCTGCGACCAGCACGTCCAGACATCTGGATGTACTCGGAGGGTGTGAGAGGCCTCCGCTGAGTACCGTCCCACTTGGTAACCTGGGTAAAGACGACGGTCTTGGCAGGCATGTTGAGACCGATGGAGAAGGTCTCCGTCGCAACGAGCACCTTGATGAGGGACTCTTGGAAGAGGATCTCGATGGTCTCCTTCAAAATAGGCAGAAGACCAGAGTGATGCACACCGATACCCTTTTGCAAAAGAGGAAGCAGGTTTTGGATCTGAGGCAGTTCGCGGTCGGCTTCCGACAAGCTCTGAATCGCGTTGTTGAAGACGGTCTTGACCATGGCCTGCTCCGAGTCGTTGTTGAACTGGAAGTGAGAGATCTGCAGGGCCAGATTCTCCACCTCCTTTTTGCTGAAGTTGAAGATGATGACGGGATGGAAGCTCTTCTGCATGATCATGCGGACGATCTTGGATATGTCGGCTTTCATGTCGGCCGCTGCGCCGCCTTTCTGGGTCTGTTTCTTGGCCCCCTTGCCCTTCCAGCTTGCGCTGGCGTTGTTGGGGTCTTGTCCCTTGCCCGACTCGATCAGGGCCATGGTCTTCTGGAAGTTGCCCTCTCTGAAGACGCCCTTCTCGTCCACGACCAAGAAGATACCACTGCCACCAGCGGGGAAGAAATAGTTTTGGAGAGGCGTGGGTCGGAAGTCGGTATAGACAACGTGACACGCCTGATGGTGGATTTTGGCGATCCATTCTGCGAACTGGAAGGCGTTCGGGATGGTGGCGGACAGGAAAACGTAGCGAACCTTATCGGGAAGCAGGATGATGGTCTCCTCCCAAACCACACCTCGGGTCTTGTCGCGCATGTAGTGGATCTCGTCAAAGACAACCCAAGCAACCTCACGCATAATCTCGGAGCCGCGGTACAACATGGATCGCAGAATCTCGGTGGTCATGACCAAGCAACTCGCGGTAGGGTTGATGGTAACGTCACCAGTCATGAGACCGACGTCGCCGAATAGTGCTTCGAAATCACGGTATTTCTGGTTGGAAAGCGCCTTGATGGGACTCGTGTAGATGACTCTCTGATTGCGCTTCAAGCATTGGGCAATGGCGTACTCGGCGACGACGGTTTTTCCGGCAGAGGTATGGGCAGAAACCAGCACGCTCTCCTCTCTCTCGATGGAAGCGACGGACAAGCTCTGGAAAGGGTCCAACTTGAAGTTGTACTTGCGCGCGGGCTCGGCGGGCGGCTTGTGCTCGGAGAGCGGGACGTATTCGTAGTCCAAATCAGGAGGCAGGGCGACCTGGTGCTGGATGTTGTGGGACAGAACAAGGGCCTCGTCCTGTGCCTGTGTGAAAATGGCGGCACTGGCAACCTCTCTCGACTGGGCAGTCTGGAAGGTATCGGTCAGGACGGGCTGGGCCTCGTCCTCCTTCTTCCTGCGCTTGTGGCTCTCCTCCTGATCCTCAGACGACGGGTCGGCGTCTCCGGCTTGCTTCTCATCGTGGCCGCCCTTGGAGACATCATCGGCGTCGGCCATCTCAGCGTCGTCTTGTTGGTCCGCCACGCCATTCTTGAGTGCGCCGCCGGCCTTGCGCTTGTTGCTCTTCTTTTCCCTCTTGCGCGACTTCTTGGAAGACTCAGCGGGTTCGGGCTCGCTGTGCGACTCGGGCTGCTCCGCGTCGGGTTTGGCGTCAAAGACGTCGAAAAGCTCGTCCATGGTGGGCGACTTCTCGGTGCCAAGCGGGGAAGACACAAGCGGCCGCAACAATAAAAAAAAAAAAAAAGTGATGTCGCTATGGTTTTTGAAGAGGTATGCAAATACAGCAAGCGCGTGTAATGGAAGTCAATCCCCTTGTAATAGGCAGGACTGTAGACGATCCAAGGGGACCGAGGTGCAGCGAACCGTCTCGGCGAACTCGTGCTGTTGTGAGACGTAACGACTGGTCCCAGCGATGTGCAGCGGTCGCGAGAGGCAGGGAAAGGCAGAAAAAAAATTCCAAGGAAGTGAACGAGGGAAAACTGGAAGCGGGCGCACCAGGCAGGGAAGGCGGTCACCACCAATTCCAGTTTCCGTGTCACGTGTGCTTACATAATGTCTCGAGGCCTTGGAGATTCTTTGGAGCTTAGCCCGATCAACACCCTCAGACCACTCTTTTGTATGACTTCAACACCGCAACTACATCACTCCCTGTCCCCATTGCGCCTCGCGATCGCCTCAAACCCCACCGCCAAAGTACGAGCAACTCGCCAAACCCCACTCCCCGCCCAATTGATGCTGACCGACCCTCCGTAGATGCTCGCCCGTGCCGCCGCCCGCGCGGTCCCCCAGACTCGCACCGTTGTCGCCCGCCGCGGCTTCCAGACCACCCGCGCCCAGATGTCCTCGCCCTACCACTACCCCGAGGGCCCCTACACCAACATCCCCTTCAACCCCAAGTCCAAGTGGTTCGGCGCCGGCTTCTGGACCTACTCTGCCCTTGGCTTCTTCGCCCCCTTCGGCATCGCTGGTGCGTGCTTTTCCTCCCCCAAATTCTCCGGCCCCGAATGTACTGACGAGCTTTTTCAGTCTGGCAAACCAAGAAGCCCAAGGTTTAAGCGGCTACATGCATGTTTCCTTGAGTCGATCGCAAGTGTACAGCATGGATTGGGATGTTGGGATGGAGGACGACTGTGTACATAAGCAGAAATAGAGACTTTTCGTCCTCGGCAATCACAACCATCGAGTCGTACGCTTCGCGAATGTGCAGCATCCCCCAAAACCACGGGCCGAGTGGTCGAGCAGGATAGCCGTAAGCGCATGGTCTATGCAGTGAGTGAAATTATTGGTATCATGTCTAATGAGTATTGTACATAGGCTGTCGTCTGTCCTCCATGTCGCGCAAGAGCCTGGTTACATATCTATCCATGTGATCCGCCTTGTCCGGTGCCAAATCCCACCGGTCCTTAAACTCGTCGTACACCTGCAATGCTCTTGCCTCGTCTGTACATATCCTGAAAGCCCGGAGCGCCCGCATCATGAGCCAGGTATCAAGATAGACGCCCTCCACTTTCTCGTCAAGAGCTCGCAGCAGCGCAGCCAGTATACTTTCCAGCCGCGGGGCCGTCCATTCGGAGAATATGATGCCTCCGTGCTGCATAAACCCTTCGAAAAGGGCCAAGAAGATGCCCCCATGCATGGGTATGTCGAATCGCTTCATGTCTTCCATAAACTGGGCGACCTGGGCGAGGTCGCCTCTCCGGACGCTATAGTGGTTGATGAGGATGCGATACGTCCGCAGATCAGGGGCAACCTCTGAGACTTTCCGCTGTTGGTGCTGAGGGTCGAGCTCTGCTGTGCTTGGCTCTGCTATGCTTGCCTTTGCTGTACTTGGCTTTGCCCAGCCGTACTTTTCTGCCTTCCACTTTGCTCTGCGTAACTTTGCTCTGCGTGACTTTGCTGTGCCTGGCTTCGCTGCCTTTAACTCTGCAATGGCTCGTTCGACTTCTTGACGTGACATGTAATCGTACACCTTTAGCACCGCGTCGTCTTCGCCGCATTGAAGAAAGCCGAACATGACACAGTTCAGCACCGCCGTGTCGATTGTTTCTCCAGCTTCCACCATCTCCTTGTAGGCGGCCCGGGCACCGTCGGCATCCTGCTGGAGCGCGAAGAAATGAATGAGGCTCACGTGATGATACCGGTTGAATGGGATGTCCCGTGCCTTCATCTCCTTGTACAGCATCTCAGCCAACGCGTAATTGCCGGACTTTGACGCAGCATCAAAAAGAACGTTGAAAGTGACGTGGTTAGGCTTGGCGCCCTTCTCGGACTCCATCTCCCTCCACAGCTGGAGAGCAGACTCCGCCTCCGCCTCGGTGATTCTACCGACATACTTGGTGGCGAAAACGAGAGCGTAGTTCCATTCGCTGGTCCGGAGGGGCATGCCGCAGTCTTTCACATCCCTTATGAGCGAGAAGTATCGGAACATTGCTTCTGATCCTTTCTTTGGCTGTCTGGCACAGACCTTCAGCAACAGGTGGCGTAACCGTTTTGGCAGGTGCATCATCCGGGGTTCGGGTAAGGCGTTGTACGTTCGGTGTATCAAGTCCATGCTGCCTTTATTGAATTGCACTTTATTGCGGAGGAGACGTCCCAAATGCCCCAAGATTTGCGTAGTGATTTTGTCGCGGCGGAGAGCTTCGTGCAAGGGTGAGCACCGCCCATCTTCCTCCTCGTCGGATATTATGAGTCTGGTGGGCTCTGGCTGGGCATACCTGTTGAGATATGGATCGTCAACAAGCTCGAGATGCTCCTCCACAGTCCCAACGCATTCGTCGCCTATGACCGAGAGAAGCTGCTCTCTCTTTTCCTTCAAGATCGAAGCATTGGATTGAAGGTCAACAGCGGCTGGGGCGGCGATGGTGTTACGCCAGAGCGTGTGTCCGCCACGACGTGGGTTCGAGTAGGTTGAACTGGAGCGACTCGAGGGCGCCGGCAGAAAGGTCGACAGCAGCCACGAGGCCGTCTGTGAGCAGTGAGCAACTGGCCGTTGAGGACATCGAGTATGACCTCGTCGGCATTGTAACACCGGCGCCCTCGAAGATTTGTCTGTTCGAAGCTTCAACCGGGAGGAAGCTGCACCTCGGATCGCTGGAGGAGTCGAGAGGATCGCGCCGCAGACAGACCCGTCAATCCGGCTTAATATTCGCATGGGCTGTCGGGCATCGCGGGAGGCAGTGTATCACCGTTCCATAGAAGAGCGCGCGAGGTCGCTGGCAAGAAAAGAAACAAAGAATTTCCGTCGGTTGCTGCAAAAGAGCTGCAATCTACCAAGAAGCTTCGGTGCAACTGGGATGCGAACTATTATTTCGCACATCGGTAAAGTGGGGCCGAACGGCAGAGACGGGGTCGGCGTTAGGATTGGCCGACGCTCCAAATTTCTGAGCTGCGCTTCGCGGTTTGGGGGAGGGAGCTCAGGGTTTCGACCAGCATTCTGAAGACAGCAACTTTCGCCCTTCCATTGTCGTCGCATTGCTCCGAAACAGTGAGCCTTCTATCCCGGGGTGGATTAACGAAATCCGAAGCTGACGATATCACTAGGCCGCAATGGGTAGACAGATCAGGCCAGCCCGGGTCTACCAGGCCGTGAGCCAGGAGCTCAGCACGAAGGTCCTCCCCGGCTACTCTGTCCAGGAACCGCCATGGTTCCAGGTTATGAGAGACATTCCGCCTTCCGAGATTCTCACAAGGCCCGTCACCGTCCAGAAAAGACCCAACGCCCCCAAGCTGCGCAAGCCGACCAACATCTACAAGCCCCCGAGAATAAAGCACGAGGAGGATGGCCTGCGCAGAACCTTTTACAGCGACCACCCGTGGGAGTTGGCGCGCCCGAGAATGATCCTCGAGTCGGATGGAAAAGACGCGCAGGGACTCGACTGGTCCAAGGGACTGCGCCAGCCCGGTCAGCCCCTGACCGGTGAAAGGTGAGCCCGATCAGGATGCAAAGTCGAACCAGTGTAGCAGGCAACTAACAGCCGTACAGTGTCGTGCAGCGTCAGCTCTGGCTCATGCACAACTCCGAGCTCAAGCGAGATCAAGCGTACGATGTCGCAAGAAAGGAATTCTATGCGCTGCGCCAGGAGGAGGAGATCGAGAAGCGCGTTGCCAGGGAGGAGGCCAGACACGTCGGTGCGTACTTTGGCAAGAACAAGCTGCAGATCGGCATGGATCTTGAAAACCGTGAATTCGAGACGTGGAAAGGCTGGGCGGGCCAGCGGGCGACCGCGATGGAGCAGAATCAGAACGCCAACTACGCCAACTTTGGCGAGCAAGAGGCGGGTCCGGAACCGACAGAACTGTAAGGAGGGGCGTTGCGGTTCCTGTAAGTATATGTACTACAAAACCCCATGTATAATACGAGCATATCAAGAAGTGAATGATGGCAATATGCATCTTGTCTGTTCGTGTTGGAAAAGTCGTCTGTCAACCGGTCGGCCATCTTGATCCACCTCGTCCCCAGACTTTTCCCTCAAACCAAGATGGTGCGCTGTTGCGAGGCTTGCATGTCAGCTAAGTCCGCTTTACAACCATGCAACCTGCATTCGCAACCCCATATGCTTTAGCCACCTTCTCATGCTGAACCAACAACAAGTCGGCAATGCCGGTGCGGTGGAACAGTTTACCGGTTAGACTCAGAGTACGGATGCGTGCCCAAGATTCAATGTAAAGAACTTGCATCGCGTCCTCGGGTACAATGTGAAACACCTTCAGAACATAGACGACCAGTCCAACTATAAAGCCTGTGGCTGGACCGTTGGTAAGGATGATGTCGGGGAACTGCTGGCGCCTTCTCACGCCCTTGAATGGGGACGACAGCAGCAGCGGAAAGATCTGGATAACCGACAGTAAGGCGGTGAAGGGCGTTGTGAGGAGGCTCTGGTGTATCTTCCGGGCCCTGGCGACGATGTATTTGTCGAAGGTCCCGACTTGATCTTCTCCATGGGCGGTCTTGAGGTCCAACTCGAATGCCTCAAGATGTTTGACAGACATGGAATCGCCGCTGGATATGAGATAGCGTCGATGCATGCTGGGTACATTGGGGAAGCCAATTTCCATCATGGCGAGCATCTCTTTCGTATGACCACCGGAGCCCAGCACGACCAGGAAGTAGGCCCCTCTTAGGAGGCCGAGGCCTGAGGACTCTTTGGCGGCAGCATCAGACAGTAAGACAGGACGTCTCTGTCGGTTTCGTTGAATCTGAAGATGGCGGGCCTATACAGATTTAGTGACCACGGAAAATACTCGAATATGCGGTTATACGTACCGTGACGAAGATGAGGAGCGACATGACACCTAAGAGCAGAGTTGCAAGCAAGGCCCTCCAAGAGGAACGCAACATAAGACCCAAGCCAAGTACACAGAAAGCAGAGGCAATGCCGATCAAAGTAGATCCGGATGCCATGACGAAGGAATGTTCCGCAGCCAAAGCAAGCCCCTGTTTGTGATTCAATCCCTGCCTCTCCAAGGAGCGGCGATGAAAGACGTCCAGATTCTGGGGTTATATGAGCAACGTGTTGTGAATAGGTTATCTGGAGGTAACTCACCAGCCAATGGAGTCAAGCCTCCCTTCTCAGTTTGGTCTTGCTTTTGAGGGCTTACAGTATTCCATGTGTAAAGGTTCCTTCTCTTTGTGGAGACTAGGTAATTAGTTGTTTATTGCACCCTTTTTGGATTACAATGTGAAGTACGGATACCGTAGGTAGAGTGAAAATAGGTAGGTAGGTAGACAGACCAGCAGTTGGTAGTGCACAGCTTACTTACAGCGGTCCAGTCATCACCAAGCAGCTGTGGGGGTGTGCCAAAAGCCCCTGAGGGAGATCATCTTGAGGCGGTGGCAGCTCCATATGGTGTGGTTTGTTAGCGCATCCCATCCGTAACTGGACACCGGGGTTACCTACCTAGGTACATACCTTCTAGACAGCGGATGACCTCATGTTCCTGCTGGTCCCTCGAGACCCCTGCACCTTCCCTGCGTTCACCCAGGAACAATTCCAGACCGCCTGGCAGAACCCAGAAAGTTCCCGGCTACAACAATAACCAAGACACACATCCCGTCCACCTGCATATATATGCTTTGCATGGCCCGAGGAGCCTTGGACCTCAAAGCGACATGTCCAAGCTGAGGAGTGGTAGGTTACTAACCTGCTTCTACTGCGGGAAACGCTCATCAACGAGGTACGATGGCCTGATTCGCGAGTTCCTCTGTCTCCATTGCGACGCGAACAACTATCTAGACGAGGCAAGTCAACCCACGGCATATCGCGTGTCGCGCAGGCATCCCGACTCCGTCTTACAATCTACAGCAAGGAGACATCACCGATCCGCCAGTGGCTAAGACAACTTCTGTGCCTGCTGCTACGATATACGCGACGGCGCGGTCCCATTCCCCCGACTTCGCGAGCCCCTCGCAGAGCATCTTCTGTTCAACATGTCTCAAGAACCAACACCTCTTCACCAGCTCCCTGGCGCAATATCTCCCCGAAGACCCTGATCACCCCGACTATGCCGAATTGGAGAAGAACATGTACAAGTTCCGCCGGCGCCTCGAACAGAGATACCCTCAGATATGCGCCCAGTGCGAGCCCAAGGTTCAAGCCCGGCTGGACCACGCTGGATACACGGCCAGGACCGACCACCTTCGGCGCATGATGGACAGGAGCAGAAAGAACCGAGTCGCCCCTAAGCAGCTGACGTCGTTGGACGTTGCGGCGAAGGCAGGAAAATGGCTTTGGCTCGGAGGAATTGCGTGCCAATACATGTGGCACGTTGCCTCCCTGGCAGTCGTCTTCGGCCGGCAGATGGACGAAGGTCCGATGCGAGACCCCGATGCCGAATCCAACATTGCCCAGCGGCTCTCTATCGCGTTAACGCTCCTCCTTCCCAGCCCGGGGCGGCTGATACACTGGAGCTTGTGGGCGAATGTCGTCAGCGTCTGGTGGAATCCCAAGTTTGTCCAGGTGTTCCGTGGCTTCTCTCGACATATCGTCGGCCTCTCGCAGTGGTACACATTCCAGGGACTGATCTTGTTTACGCGGTTCTTGGCCATGAGAATGACAGAACTGAAGGGGGGTCGCGCGGCTGAAGACAGTGCCCAAATGAGCCTCCACGGCTTGATGGCGGCTCTCATGCTGGCGGCGAGTACCTCGCTTCCATGTTATTACGAGACGTTGCTCACATCTGGCTCTAGATATACATGCTCGCACAACGATCCGTCCGCATCGATACGACGCCGCTATTTCAGAACATTGGCACGCCTGTGGCATCACCGCCAAGGCCGCAGCAACAGCAACAACAACAACAACAACAACCGCAACTCGGTGGGGACGACAACAAGAACATGGCAAACCTTTTGGATGATATATTGGCCGAGTCCGGCACCGGGCCAGGAATACCCCCAAGCCCAACCAGCGTTGGCTCCGATTCACCAGCACTCTTCCAGAGGGAACTGCAGCACCGATCGAGCGCCCGCAACATTGGCTTGGGCACGCCGCAGAAGCCACCCCCGCCGCAATACGCGGAAGAAATGGACTGGTCCCCGACGCAATCGAGGCACCGCGCTTTCAACGATTTCGGGCCCCCAAAAGCACCGAACCGGGTATTCGGTCAGCCTGATCCTGGTCCGAATTCCAGTCCGTTCTGGTACAAGGTGCCCCTTGCGCCCATCGCGCCAGCCCAGAGGCTTCGCAACGGCCCCAAAGTGCTCGCGAAACCGGTCGAGAAGAAGTCCATCTTCTCCATCGGCAGCCCGAACGCATCCGGAAGAAGTGCGCCGACCGACGACGAAAACGGGAGCGCGAGCAAGGTGGCATTCGCGCAGCCCAAATTCTTTGCGCCGTCGACATCCAACCCCAGCGACCCGCGCAGCTCGTTGGCCGACCTGCTCAACACAAGCTTTACGCTGAGTCAGGACGAGCCTGAGGAGGGAGAGGACGGCGAAGCAGGAAACCACAGCATCGGGCCCGCCAACAACGATGGGTCCTTGACGCGTGCGGGGGGGCTGCGCAACAACCGGCTGCTGGACGTGTTCACATTGGCGATTGTCCTCGGCGCGTGGCTCCACGCGACTTCTGCGTCATACCCGTACAGCCGGGACGTGATGTTGGGGGCCATGGTTCTCAGTATGGCCATTGCCATGCACCTCACGACCGACGCGATCAAGGATATGCGCAACGAGAGAACGCCCAGCTGGGCATCCATCATCAACACGTCGCTAGGCATTGGTGAGCTGGCGGTGGCATGTCACTTTGCGCTCCAGGTTTGGGGTAACCGCACGCCGACATCGAGCGTGCAGGGCGCTTCCGTCATTGGCGCGATGCTTGCGCATGAGATGTGGAACGCTGCTTGCTAAGGGAACCAAGGCACAGAAGAAAAGCGAGAGCGAATCGGCAATATTCGACATTGGTCGAGGGGCGCATGTATGAGATGAGTAACACGAAGCACTGATTGGCATTTTCTTTACTGGCGTTGTATGACTTGGGATAGGGCTGCATCGGGGGGATAGAGACAACCATCATGCGAGGTGGGCGCGGACTGGGATTCTACAACAGCAGGAAGTCTGCCGCGGTCGCCCACTGGTACACTACATTTGTTTGCTTTCCCCTGTTGGTTCTGGAACGGTCTAGATAGGGGAAGGGCATTTGCCACGGCGTCGAACGGCGACACAGTAGCCGGTGGCGCCTGGGCAGGCGGATGGAATCGACTGGCCTTTTTGTCCCCATCCAAATTCCGAGCGCACCACCAGACATTTGCACTGTCCCATTCGTGCTTGTCATTGTTTCGTGCCCACCCAAGAAGACCACCCGGACATTTGGCATCTTTAGTTTCGCGATATGATGGTGTGATGCAGGGAAGGGGATGGTGGGTGACTTTTGCTTCGGCAGACCCGGAGCGCGTTGCCAATGTCAGCGCTGTCAGAAGTCAAGAGGAAAGAGGCTGATTTGGCGGGGGTCAGACTCGAGGGTCGGAGAGGAGATAATATTGCTGATAAAGCCAGCCCACCCTCTCCGAGCTGACTAACGCCAAGGGGGGGGGACGCGCTAGAAGCCGCGGAGCTGGAGACGGAGGAAGAGTATGGCGCCCCCGCCCAGCGCCCGTCGCCTTGTCCATCGCTTCGGGTGTTGCACGGTGATGGACTGCTACATACGCTGCGTGCGGGAAGGGGGGGGGGATCTCTTGTACTTCACGAGTCGGCCCAGCAAGCAAGCGCGTCCACTCGGGAGGATTGGAAGAGGGACGAGTGTGTGGACGGGAACCATGTGCAAAACTACAATGTGCACTTCTCGAGGGGGTTTAGGGAATAGGGGAGGTGTTTTCTTGGTTGTCTTTTTGATATTCACGGTCCTGTTGCACGTCCCCGACGCCATTCGCGTTTATCGAGGATAAACAATGTAATATCGGGGGAACCGTGGCCTTGCAGTAATACTCAACGGGTCCCAGAGTCGAGGAAGGGGGGGGACTAGAGGCCAGTGACGTTCCCTTCCTTGATCCGGCTGGGTTGGCAGCGTCACCGACTCGGTGATATGGAAGCGCAACCAAGGTAAAGGGAGAGAGGGCTGGTGAGGTAATGCGCCGCCACTTGGGAAACGGAATGGGTCGAGTCTTGCATTCCTTCTCTCTCTCTCTCCCTGTGTCTCTTTTCGGTCTTCCTTTTCTCGTCGCCGGCAGTAGGTGCACCGTACCAGGGGTACGGTACGGTACGAGAAGCCGAGACGCTTTGTTGGCGTTCCCGACGGCTTACGCAGCCCATCATCATCATCATAACCATCATACCTGCACGCCTCTTGAAAGAGCCGTGGCGTGCTTGTCAACCAACCACCCCCCCACGCTCGGCCGAAGCTATGCGGGAGAGGTTCCGTGTACGCGCTGTGCAGTACGCACATGACGTAAGGCGGAGCACGGAGGACGGTCATTCTTTCCCATCGACAGGGAGTTGAACCACTTCTGGAATTGGCGATGAAAGCGCCGACGCGAAGAAGGAACTAGAGGAAGATCAGACGTCCGTGCCGCAAATCCCTAGGGGACCGCGGTTGATGAGCTTGCAAAGCGACACCAGAAGCAAGGTGAGGCAAGGTGAGTACAAGTTGGGACGGGGGGGGGCAAGACGAGGCGAGACGGATCGCTAAAGCGGTCCAAATGACTTGTGGTCCTCTTGACATGGCACGACAAAGAGACGCAGGACGGCCAGACGGACGAGCCGGCGATGCAGAGCACCCGTCTCGGGCGAATGCTGTAGGACAACACCACTTCCCAAGGGACCAGCAGGAGATCAGCTGTGTATCACCTAGGCACCTAGGTACCCCGATGGGATGTACACGGCACCTGTCCGTTGATGCGGTCGGATTTTGAAGAACCCACCGAGGCCGTCGTTTCGCGTACAGCAAGGCAACAAAAACTAATCAGAAACAGCCCGACAGACGGATTGCTGCAGCGTGGCCAGTCGTGTCTCTCAAATGCAACGTCGAACACGTCTGGGGCAGGTTGGTGTGTACACTATCCGGCCCAAGAATAGCGTGCAGCGTGGCGAGTTGCTGGTACCGAGACAGGCGAGAGTAGTATGAGGGCGGCTGGCATGGCATGGATGACGGACACGGCCGGTCGAGTTGTGGTAAACCGCCACTCGCGGAGGATCGGAGGCTTGCGCATCTCTTGATTGATGTACATATATCGCATCCATGTACCTACTGGTAGGTATCTACTGGTAGGTGGTGTAGCACTAGCCCTGGAGTCTGCAGGTTCCAGAAAGGATAGACGCACAAGTTACACACTACAACTACCTACGCCGTCTTTCTCTCGCGGTGGCTGAGCGTCGGTGTTTTGCACGTCCATCTGTGGCTGTGACGTGAACGGGTCCAACCCCGTCAAGCGACACCTTTCCTGTATTTCACACACTCTTGAACTCTGTCGCTGGTTGCTGGATTCCCTTGCCCCTTGGCGGTCCTCTGTTTTTTTCTTCTTTTCTTTGTCAACTGAGCCCACATGTCCGTCGTGGCAGGGCGTTGATGGGACAGGTCGATGTTCTCTGGTGTCTCGTTGCGCGGCCAGCGGGTGGTGCCAACGGATACGCCGCCCCTTTCCTCCCCTCCCGTTTTACCGGGTTGATGCAAGTTGTGGTGTTGACGCCGAAATCCTCTCAGTGTTTTGTGTCTTTGTTGCTCTCCGGTGTTTTGTTGATGATGGCTGGTGCAAGGCGGTACGGTACGTACCGAGCACCCAATGGTCGTCGAGAGGACATAACCTAAACTACCTACCTACTCAATAGTACGGTCTACCAGAGTACTAGTACCATGCAACCATAAACAAATGTGTATCCGTATTATGTATGGATACAGGTATCCATATACTACACGTACTGCTTGCTACCAGGCGGTATGCATGTCGAATGGGACTCTGTGCCATGATTATAATGCCTCAGTTGGTCAGGGTACCTAGGTATGTACGATGTCTGTACAACTGCGGTGAAGAGGTATACGGTACGTACCTATCCTTCTGTGTTTTGTCTCCTTCTCCATCCCCTTTCCTCTCTCTCTCTCTCTCTCTCTCCTGATCTCTCCCCCCCACCCCCTCCAGGTCTGACTTGGCTGCAGTGGCCCCAAAGCTTACAAAGTGCGGTTTAGTGGACTGCCTTGCCCAAGCTGGTATAGTAGGTACACCATGGATACTTCCAGCTGTCGAGGCCCATGCACACAAGTCCCCCACACTCTGCTAGATTGTATCTTTACATGCTTTTGTGTGGGAAAAGGCATGATATGATCATAGTGTCTACATTGACCTACCTTCACTAGGTACCCTTTCCGACCGTCCGGCCTGAGGATTGCAGTGGTCGCGCCAGTGGATGGCCGGGTCCAGCCCACCCATCCACCCACAGCCTGGGGGCATGTCACTTTTGTGCATTGCATTGTCAGGAGTGGTGCCTTTTTTTTTTCCTTCCCTTCTCTGTCGCTCTTTTTTTTTCTTTCTCTAGCCTTTGCCTTACTATGATGTACGATGTAAAAGTATCCCTAGTCATACATTATACTTTTGCTTTGGCTGTCAAATTTGGATCAGGCTGGTCCCTTCTGACCCTTTCTGTCTCTCACCCTCTCACTCTCTCCCTTTCTCTCCCTCTCACCATCTAATCCCAAGTATCCGTATAGACCATAAACGCTTGGTGCATCTTTTGTGATGTAATAATACCACACCCCCACATCACGTCCGCTCAACCTCCAACATGGCAAAGTATCCGTAGAGGGCAAGCTTTCTAAGAGGACCCCGTGCTTCCTTTCCTGTTCTAGTGTAACAATGTAGCCCTGCCTTCCTGCCTCCCACTCTCTCCCTCTCTCTCTTCTTGTCTACCTATTCATTCAATACTTGAGCCTTGAACCTGAGACAGACCTCAAGGGCCGATCTCCCCATTTCACCTCATCTCGTCTTGGCCAAGCAATTGCAAGAAGCCAAGTCAGGCAACACCCAGGTACCGTACCGTATGCTCACTCCCCCCTACCCGTCATCCACCCTCTCTCCTTGCCCACCTGCCTGCCTGCCTGTCGAGCAAGGTACATATCGCTGCAAGTACATTGGTGCAAGTACTTTGCTGCAAGTACACCGCCGCCTCTGCACCGCCTGTCTATACCTTGGTGCCGCGTACCCACCCCAAACGGAACATTGCACCTGGGCTTCCGCGCTTCTTCCTCTCCGCCGCACCCACGTCCCGCCCACTTCCACCATCGCAGCGCTGCGGATTCTCCATCCCACACGCATCACATTACGATGCACATTTACTAACCCGCTCCTCCCGCCTGCTTGCTCCCAGGGTCCCTTTTTCCCTCCTACCTCTCATCCGTCTCTTATCCCTCACCTCAACCTCTACCCTCGCTTCCACGGCTGCCTCGTCCGAATTCATCACCGAGGGCCCTTGCGAGCATCACCCACCCTGTCGCCCGCCCGCGACACAATCAACATCACTGACTACCTACTACCCTTACCCGCGCACTCGACAAGATGGACCTCAATCTCCAACTTGCCGTCCGTCAGGTCTGCGTCTGTCTGTAAAGACACGGGAAGGGACAAATCTTTCAACAACTGCCTCTTGTCCCACGGGAGGAAATCAAACCATTGCACGCTTTTCAACCCAAACCTGAATAACCCGAACTAAAACGCGATTCCGACCTGCTCACACGACCTCTTACCCATTCCTGACCTTCATCCTACCGCTGGACCGCTAAATTACATCGCCCCACGAACCCCGAAAACCAAAGTCCAGCAGTCACCCGAGACGCAAACACTCCTCGCTCTTTACCCGGCCTCTACCTGTCAATTACGCAAAATTCACCCGACATGGCTGCTGCGACGGTCTCCAAGAGGAGCACAAGACTGTTCCTCGAGGACGAAGGCGGCCACCCAGAGGAAGATCCCGCCTACCGCCCCGCAAGGCGCAATTCCAAGCAAGAAGAATCGATTCCCTTGGAGCTGGCCGAGAAGCACCAGAACAGAGGCCCCTCACGACAAGCTTCGCGCGAGTCCGTGGCCGATCCTGACTCTGCGGTCGGCGTGTTGGTGCAGAAGCAAATAATCATGGCGGTGGAAGACGAGAAACTCAAGGCAGTCATCGCAGTGGACAAGAGTCTGGCGCGGTGCGACGACGCACTCTCAAACGTTGCTGAACATATCAAGACGCCCTTGGCCTCGCCGATTTCTCCGAGTATCGAGCGAGTCTTACCCATCGACGGGAGGCCTGCCAACTTTGGTGTCGTTGTTCCGGGTGTTTACCGGAGCAGCTACCCCAAGCCCGAGGATTTCGGTTTCATTCGGAATCTTGGCTTGAAGTCCATTGTGTAAGCCATCCCTGATTACTCATGTTTCACCGACCCTCCAGTGCTGACCGATTCGACAGCACCCTCGTGCAGAAGGACGAAGTCGATGAGCCCTACACGGCCTTCATGTCCAGCAACGGCATCCGTCACCATGTGTTCAGCATGAAGGGAACAAAGAAGGAGGCCATCCCTATTCGGACAATGAAGGCCATTCTGCGGCTGGTCCTGAACCGCGAACACCACCCACTACTCATTCACTGCAACCACGGCAAGGTGTGTGGATCCACAACCATCGTCACACCCTTGCACTCGCTGACATGATTACAGCACCGCACTGGATGTGTTGTTGGCGTGGTCCGCAAAGTTACGGGCTGGGAGCTGAGTCCCATCGTGGATGAGTACCGGAGCTACGCCGAGCCCAAGATCAGAGACTGCGACGTCAAGTACCTCACCGACTTTGACCTTTCAGATCTGTCAAACCTGTTTGTCCATGATGCAAAGATGCGGTTTCGCGTCCGGCACTTTGTCCGGGTGACCCTGTTCAGTGTCTTTGTCATATTTGTATGGCTGCTGTCCGGCCACAGAATGCAGACAACAGCCAGACGAGTCAAGGACGTGAGATGAGCTTGCGGGTCCTTTTGCATGATTCTTGGCGTTGGGCGGTTTACCCGTACTTGCTTGAATTTGCATTCGGTGGAGCGCGCGTGCCACACACACAGCACCATCCCTAAAGAAATATGGGTCTCCATTGCCCAGCAACGATACCTTTACACAGAGACTCGAGGAAAAGAAGGTAGACCAGGAAAGATGAATGGGGGGGTGAGAGAGAGGCTACATACAGCCTTGGCGAGGGGATGGGCGATCAGACAAGAGAGCCGCAGTATATCACAGGCGGCACGAAAATTTGGCAGCATCGACTGTTGTGGCCGGAGGCGCCCAGTGCAATTATCACTTTTCCTTTGTATGGATAGAAAGAAGATGGGGGACTCATCAAGAGCTGAGGTGTCTCCTTTTTTTAGGCGTTTTTTCTTGAGTTTCCTGCGGGCCACCACCGTACCGGGCATTCTGCCGCGTACAGATTTCCCTGTACAAACAAATAACAAATAGCGGGGTTGGACAAAATGATACAGTACTTTTTTTTCCTGTTTCTCACTTCCCCTTTTTCTTGTGAGGAATAAATGACTTTGGCTATTATCTCCCATTGAGAGTGTTTTATCAGATGTATGAGATTGTTCTACAATGTTATACAAGCCCCGTCGTTAAGGGCCGCTTCTATTCCCGTCGTCCTGCTGGTTCCTTGCTGGGCATTGGCTTGCCGAGCCCTTCAAAACAATGCAGCTGTGTCGATCCATTCACAGATGCCGCTGTTTCGCGTGTCGACGTTTCGCCTCATGACACCACCACGCCATTCATCATCTGGTCGGAATGGTGCACCTAGTAGTCGTCGTATGGCGATTCGCCTCACGTCTCTTGGAAACCCTGTTTTCCTTCGTCTCGGCTTGGCCTTTTCCGTCTCCCTTTTGCAACTCGAGCCGAGCCAAGACACAATGCCCGAGCGAAGCAGCCCCTTTACCCCACCATTAGGTACCTAGGATCGTGTAAAGCCAACCCCAGACGAAACTGCTCTCACCGTACCCCTTGCTTTGTTTCGTGGGTGTTTTTCTTCTTCTTTTCTTTCTGCCCCTCGTTCGTCATGATATTTCTTGCTTTCCCGCGCGTGCGCGCGCGCGTGTCGTTCTACGCCTCGCCGCCCCAGCGGTTCCTCTCCTTCCTCTCGGCCTCGTCCTTCTTGCGGTCCCCGTTGGCGTAGACCCAGGCGCCGGCGCCGGCGTTGGCGAAACCCATGCCGATGGCGGCGCCGCGGACGAGGCCGCGGGCGGTGAACTTGCTGCGCAGGGGCTGGCGGCGGCGCAAGGCGAGGAGGGCGTACAGGCCCGAGAGGGCGCAGGTGAAGCCGGCGCTGTCGGTGGGGAAGCCGGCGAGGTTGATGTAGCTGCTGAAGAGGAGGGCGGGCGCGAAGGAGCACGGGATGATCTTGAGGGGGCGGGCGTGCAGCGCGGCGATGAAGATGGCGTGGATGGCGGGCGGAAGGGGGTTTGCTGCCGGAGGGTGTCAGCGGGCGCGAGAGAATGGAGGCGAATGGGGGTGTGGGAATGGGTGGGTGCGCCTACTGCCATAATTGTAAATTTTGCTAAAGATGGAGGACTTGACGTCCTCGCTGTCGGGTGCGCCGCTGTTGTGCCCCATGGTCGTGAGTTGCTCCTGTTCCGCTGGCACGAATAAACCAAGAAGACTGGACCTTGGATGAAGCAGGTGAGAAATATCGTCACCGATTTTTTTGGCGTTCGACCCTTGGAAGTCCTGGCCTAGAGCTAGTGCACCTACCTACCAACCTACCTACCTACGTAGCTCCAAACCGCAAGTGACTTTCCCCAGTGACGTGACTTATCGATAAGGGGAGGAAAAAATGCTGTACATACATACCTGCCTACCTACACTACTATCTAGGGACCCTGACTCTGATGAGTCAGCCAGAGCCGCAATCCAATCATCTGGACCGCCAATCCGGGGGTCTCGGTGGCCCTTGTCAATTTCGACGTCCGTCGAGTGTCTTGTTCCATTTTCCAGCAGCGACGACTGCCAGCTTTCTCCCCTGTTTCGTTGCGACGCATTTGCGATTCCCCCCGGTTCTCACGACTCTTGATCTCCACGAAAGAGAAAAAAAAAACAGAAGCCCCATCCAGGTGACGAGCATTTATCTCCGTCTCCCACCCTCGGACGCGTTCGCTGGTTGATTTAATCGGGCTCCGATTGCGCTAGTTGCAGCTAGCTAGCTGGATTGCCTTTAAGCTGGTGCGGGGGAACTGTGTATCCGGAGGGCTCCATCCATCCATCCCCAGCCTTGCATCGCCTATCTTGACAGATTGGCAGAAAAACCGCTAATCAACACCGCACCGGCCGACGACTGCGCATCACGACCACGAATAGCCCATCAGCGATCCCACGGCAAACTGGAATAGATCTTTAATATCGCGAAAACAGACCCGTATATTTAATATTGCGAACAAAACAGACATAGCCCCTGCTCTAGATTCTCACCACATTCCACCGACTCGAATAGCGAGGACCCCATCTTCGATTTGACCCGGCAACCACCACCAAAACCAAACACACTCAACACCCACCCTCCTCGCAAAGGAGAGAAAAGGGAACAGAAACAAAAAAAAACCAAGCCACCCATACAACCGGCACAATGCCGAGCGCAACAGCCTCGGGTGCCGACGCGGGCGGTAGCGGCGCCCGCAGCCGCGAGCATAACCAGGGCAACCAGGGCCGGTCGTACACGGTAGAACAAAAGGCGGCGGTGCTGCGGATCCGCAGGTGCTCCCCGACGGCCTTTTACGACATCCTCGGGCTTGAGGACGTCAAGGCGACGGTCACCGAGAGCGAGATCAAGAAGGCGTACCGCAAGCAGTCGCTGCTGACGCACCCGGACAAGAACGGCCACGAGCATGCCGACGAGGCCTTCAAGATGGTCAGCCGCGCCTTCAGCGTGCTGGGCGACAAGGAGAAGCGCGAGAAGTTTGACCGCTTCGGCACGGACCCGGATTCGCGGTTCGGCCAGGCGCAGGCGCAGAACCCGTTTAGCGGGTTCGGCAGACGGCAAGGCGGCGGAGGCGGCGGAGGAGGAGGCGGCGGCGGCGGCGGCGGTGGGGGCATGGAGGAGATGACACCCGAGGAGATGTTCCAGCGGTTCTTTGGGGGCGGCGGGTTCGGCGGCGGTCCATTTGGAGGAGGTGAGTTTTTCCTTCTTCCCCGTGACACACACCCGCGTGCAGTAAAGAGTACCTGAGATGGCTGACGACGGAACACACACACATAGGCGGCTTCGACACGGGACCTCAGTTCGTCTTCAACTTTGGCGGTGGGCCGGGGTTCAGGGTGCACCAGTTCGGCGGGGCGCGGCCGCGGAGGAGGCCGCGCGAGGCGACGGAGCAGCAGGGCGGCGGGCTGTCGACGCTCATGGGCCTGCTGCCGATCCTGCTCCTCTTCGTGTTCCCGCTCATCTCGAGCCTCTTCAGCGGCGGCGGGCCGGCGACGCCGAGCATCGTCTACGACGGGCCCAAGGGGGCCAACACGCTGGGGCGGACGACGCCCAAGCTCAACGTCAAGTACTTTGTCAACCCCAGGGAGGTCGAGGGCTTCAGCAAGGGCAAGCTGAGCCAGCTGGACCAGACGGCCGAGAACAACCTGGTGCGGACGCTGCGGTTCGAGTGCGAGAACGAGCTAATGGCGCGGCAGCGCATGTACGACTCGGCGAGCGGGTGGTTCTTCCAGGACCCGGAGAAGATGCGCCAGGCCGACGCGTACGAGATGCCGTCGTGTAAGAGGCTGGAGACGTTCCGCGTGGGGAGGTCATGAGTGTGCACGTGTGCGTGTGTGTGTTTAATAGAGAGTTGGGTGTGTGGGGGGGTCGTCCCACCCAAGGGTTGTACAAGAAGTGGGAGTTTTTTGTCGTTTGGATCGGCTGAGAAATGGCTGGTCGTCCGGCAGCAGGTTGATGGGGGGGATTAAAGAAGAGAGGCAAGGGAGGGGAGAAGAGGGCGGGTTTTTTCCTGGTCTAGTTCGGCGTTTTCGGGAAAGAGACGAGATTCATAGCATTATTGCGTAGGGAGAGGGAGGGGGAGGGAAGGGGGGTCCGCGTCAGGGAATGTTTCCTCTCATGCGACAGTATTCTATATATATTCCGTATCCCACTTCCTTTCTCAACACCCAAGCGGCTTGATAGCTCACCATGGTCTGTTGTGCAAGTATCCCGGGCGACGGATTCGGATCCGGTAGGGCCTGGAGATGGTAATGGGCATAATCCTGTTGGTCTCTACTTGTGAGAGGGTCGTCCGTTTGGCGCAGGCGTAAAAATGGTGTCCGGCAAGGAACTGGCGGGACGGTCGTTTCGTTCTTCCAGTAGTTGGTGTCATTTGCTCCCATGCGCTTCTTACCGACTCGTGCTCCCTTTCTGGACAACGTCTATACAGCCTCAGGACGGGAGTTGTGTCGCGTGAAATGGCGGGTAACGTCGGGTCCCAGCACGTGTCTGTTCCTATTTCTAGTAGTCTTTTTCCCCTTTGTGTTACGTCCAACTCCTCCATGGACAACATCCCCTATGCTTGCCGGGAAGATTGCATCTCGCATAAACATCTATACATGTGGGAAACACGACGAATATCGGTCCACGCAACCACCACAATTTGTCTTTTGCAATGGGGAACACTACTTTGGCATTTTTTTTTTGTTTCTTTCTCTTTTGTCCCCCCCAAGTGGGTGGGCTGGCAATTCGACTGCGCCGATAGGATTTTGCGCAAACGAGCCGCTTTGGATGATGCCGCTGCGATCGGGACGACACTCATTACTTTTCGGGGCAAGGGGGATGGGGGGGGGCCGCAAGTCAAACATTACGCTGTCCAAACCGTACCCACCAACCATGTTCACACCGTTTGGTATTCAGCTCGAACTTGAAAGGGGATGACTCATGTCGGGTTGGTGCTGACTGAAATGCGCGCCGGCCGCAGGGGACCGTAATCTGGACGTTGGGATATCGGCCCGGGGTCACTTGCAGTGTACTATCTTTGATTGTATATGGGGTCATTCAAACATCACATCTGGTTCGCAGCCTCCCGGCTCAACGCCAGAGCCCTCCGTCCCCTGTTGGGGTTGATATGGCTGCCGGATCCACGGATCATCTCAACAGGAAAAGGGTATGATTGGAGTTGGGAACCCCGAAGTCTGTACCGCACAGTGAGTGTAGTGGCCTGGCGACTTCGTTCGTCCCTTGCCGGGTATCTCTTCTTTTCCCCCGTGACAGCCGGGCATGGTGGCGCTAGATGCGCGATCAGACGCCGAGAGGATATCGTGCTCAACGTCGTTCGGATCAGGCGGCACGGCCGACCTCGGCCGACGGCGTGTTCCTCGAGGCCCCCAGGTTTGCTGTCGTTGCTCATGTATAAGAAAAAAAAAGGTCCCTTATGAGCCATCCGAACACAAAGCCTCTCCCATCTCTGGAAGCAAAGGGATAGATCAGGGCACGCCGCGATGTAAAAGGCGACGGAGCACACCTGCCCGGTACAAGGAACCCGCGTTTCGTGTGTCCAAACAGGCATACGCAGGCATGTCCGCCCAACCTAGCGTCAAACCGTCCGACCGTCCCATTGCCGCACGAACGGGCGATAGGAAGCCTGTTCGAGAAGAGAGGCGCCAAGAAGAAAAGAAACAAACAAGATCGGAGATTGAGTACCAAACGAACGATAGAGCAAGGTTCGCGCGTGCTCACATGATCCAGTCCTTTCTTACTATTAATGCCCTCTTCCTCCCCACCCGCCTTCCCTCAAAGGCATTTCATGGCCGGAACAGTCCATGATGAATGGGAACATAGCTCTTCAAGGAATTCCAATGGGGGCTCGCAGCATGTGGCCGAGGCCTGGTGTGTGTGGCCATGTATAGCCTGTCTTGAAACGGAGGCTCGGGCGTCTTTTTTTCCCTCTTTTTTTTTTATTTGGAGTTGAGAGAAAGGCCCCGAACGATGCCGGCAGAGCCCACATGCGGCTGCTGCTAAGACGAGAGCGCCTCTGCATCTCCCGAAGGCTAGCCTTAGCACGCGCGCATCGGAAATCTGGTGACGGACTGTTAGTGCCCCCGTTTGGAGATGGAGACGACGGACGGCAACGCGGGCAGGCGGGGGTCTGTCCCTGTCTGGAAGTGACGGGCACGGAGCACCGAGCGGGACCCGTTGCGTCATTTTTGCGTCATGGCGCGGGGACTACCCATGGACCGAGAAGTAAGTAGTGTGTGTAGGTAAGCAATACGTACCCCTGGTGTGGCTGAGACCCTCAACGCCACATCTTCATCTTACCGGCGCCAACGGGGGTATCGTTTTTTCCTTTCATCTTTTATGTTTCCGCAGTCTTCCATTTCGGGGTGTTCCATGGGTTGGAAAGACAACCGTACTGCTAGGATCAACACACAGTATGGGAAGGCACACCTCCCCCCTCCCCCCGCTCACCTGTCGGCATCGCGATGCCCGCCACCTGGGCTTTCAGACAAGAGATGGTGGCTGATTGGGGGGGTTGCTCACTCGTATGGGCGAGTGGACGCGCAAGCTCCGGCGGGTGGAAGCTCCCATCTCGTCCGGAAAGTACCCTGGTTGACGGCGCATTGAAGTTGGCGCGGATGAATAAGCCGTGAAGGCTATTGTGGTCGCCACCATGCGAATCCCTCCCGAGCCCCAAGACGACGTCTGCTTGGCTTGAGCGAGCGTAGTGTACACCATGTATTGCTGGTACATACTGACACTACGGAACGGATACCTGTACGGAGGAATCAATTAGTCGCCGTGAGATGTGGCGGGCGTTGATCCATCTCTATATCTGGCTGCTGCTGCTGCTGCGGTTCCCTGTCTGCGTGGCGCAGGGTGCCTACGTCCACAGTCCCACTTGGCCGTGCCCCTAGCTCGAGTGAAGCTGTCAAGCGGTGGTCGTCCGAAACTTGGTCCGAGATGGGAATGAGAACCGTTTGTTTCGAGTCCCAAGATGTTGCGCCGTAATGAGAGGGAGATGCGATGTGTGGAAGTCGTGTAGGACTAGAAGAAACACAGAGAAGGAGAAAGAGAGAGAGAGAGAGTGAGGTAGGTTAGTAGGCGAATACGTACACAGCCGTCCGTAGGTACCCTTTTTTCAGCTTAGGTACCCACTGTACCTGTTTGCCCGTCTGCGTCCCTCCCAGTTGGCGGGGAAAAGGCGCGCCGCCACTTGCCCATGTCCCAAGTCCCCATGCCCGTCGCTACCTAGGTACCTATCCCAAGGTGGTCTTGGCTTGCTTCGGTTTCCAGGTTCCTCTCACTTGTAGCAGGAGGCTCAGACTCGCACACTCTCACTCACTCACTAACTCACACACACACTCCCTTCCTTTTCAAACCAAAACTGTGCCATCCTTTTTGCAACCTGCAATAAAAAATAAAAAAAAAGACAGAGTGCCGCCTTCACCTTCTTGGCTACTTGTCATTGTCCAAGTGAGGCCGGGGACAGTGACACAAGCTATCCGATTTACTCTCCCTCCCAACGTCCGCTGCAGGAGCCCTGTTTAGCGGTCGGGTTGTACAGTTGGTTAAACACTCTTTATTTTGTTTCCTTCCTTTATTCCTTTTGGCAGCCAACTGCTTGCAATGCTTGCAATAGCCCGGAGAGTTTTCTATTAACGGCCTGCCCGAATGACGACACCTCCTGGAGCTTCAGTCTCACACCCTCGCCCACCTCGCCCACCCATCGACCCCAGCCCCGCCTCCTGCAGCTCCAACAGCTAAGCTGCCTGTCTACCTGCTATTCCTACCTCAAGCAGTCTGACAATCACCCTGGTCTAACCCATCCATCTCCCTCTCCGTCCTTTCGCAAGCTCGCCGACGGGCAGACGCAATCCCAATCAAGACATCTACTACCCTCCAGTCCGAGACCTCGGGACCCTCGTCGACATGGTTTCCCGAAAAGCCGTCTCCGACGACGATAGCTCCGCCGACACCAACGCCGCTCCCCGCGTACAAGACATGCGAAAGGAGCTATGGACTGCCACCGACTCCTCGTCCACCGATGCAGGCAGCGTCTGGGACGATGCTCCTCAGCAAAACGGCGCCGCCGCCCCGAACAAGCAAACAATACCACTAGACGTCCCCGACTCGCTGAGGCCAGGCGCTGCTGCGGCACAAGGCCCCCAGATGAGCAACGCCGTTTGGGACGATGCTCAAGGCAGCCGGCCCCCGGCTACCGGCGAGCCAACAACCGACACAGACAACATCCCGCTGGTGCTACGGCCGGGGCCCTCGCCATCGCCAGCACGATCCGATACAAACCCGTTCAAGAGGAAGGACGTCCAGCCAGGCTCCGCCTCGACGACATCGCCGCCCACCAACAGTAGTCCCCCGCCGGTGCCCCCGCTGCAGCCTCTGTCGCAGATGAGCACGGGCGAGATGAGTAACAATCCGTGGCAGCCGGCTCTCGACCAGCATGCTCAGCGAGCCACCCCGGCCAGCGCACAGCAGTCTCCGCGCACCCAGGATAGCGGAGATTCGGAGCGTAATGCCTGGGCCGCTTCTCAAGGTCCCAAGCTGCCCGCCATACCAACGTCCCCGGCACTGCTGTCTCTGCCCTCGGAGCCCTCTTCGCCGGCGTGGGACGAGCTGCCGGAGAACCGGACAAAGAAGCCAGAAGACGCGTCGAGAGCGGCGAACAACGATGTTGCCCAAGACCAACATGCGTGGGATGACGTTGGCTCGCAGATCAAGGGCAAAGGAAAAGCCCCAGCGCCCGTTCCCGTCCCCGCCCCAGTAGTACCCCCTCCCACTGCCGCGGACGCTCCTATGGACGATTGGAACCTAATTGATGTTGACCCGCCCGCTGGGCCGCCGCCGGGAAGGTCGCAGGTACCCGGGCAGAACCGCGGGTCCTCTGCGCAATCTACAGGCGCAACGGAGCCTCCGGCTCTCCCGCCACGAAATGACGGAGGTCAAGCGCCCCGGCAGCCGCCGCGCCCCGTCGACGGCAAGTCCGAGACGTACCAGATCAAGAACATTGCCTGGTACGACCATAGCACTGAGAAGAACCCGCGGATCTCGCCAATCCTCGTCCAGAACGCCAACGGGCCTTGTCCGCTGCTGGCGCTGGTCAACGCGCTCACGCTGACGACGCCGCCTTCCCTGTCGGACACGGCACTTGTTCAGGTCCTCCGCTCTCGGGAACAGATCAGCCTCGGGTACCTGCTGGACGCCGTCGTTGACGAGCTCATGAGGAGGACGCAAGAGTCGTTGCCGGACGTGTCTTTGCTCTACGAGTTTCTCAAGGGGCTCCATACGGGCATGAACGTGAACCCGCGCTTCGTGCCGACCCCGGAGATTGTCAAGGCCTTCAAGCGCACTTCCCTGACACACCTGCACCCGACGGAGCGCGACGACCTGATCCCCGGGACGTTTGAAGACACCAACGAGATGGCGCTGTACTCCGCCTTTGCCATTCCGCTGATCCACGGATGGCTGCCGTCCAAGGACGACCCGGCGTACGCCGCTTTCGAGCGGCAGGCTGCCTCATTCGAGGACGTGCAGACGCTCCTCTTCCGGGACGAGGAGCTGCAGGAGAGGCTGGGCACGCTGACGGAAGAGGAAGAGGAGATGTACTCGGACATCCAAGCGATCAAGGAGTTTTTGGAAACTTCCGCGACGCAGCTGACGCCCTCGGGCCTGGATGTCATTACGAAAGCCATGAAGCCCGGGTCCTTTGCCATTCTCTTCCGCAACGACCACTTTTCCACTCTCTATCGGCACCCTTCGACACATCAGCTGCTCGTGCTCGTGACGGACGCGGGCTATGCGACGCACGACGAGGTAGTCTGGGAATCGCTGGCCGACGTGAACGGCGAGCGCACCGAGTACTATTCTGGCGACTTCCGCATCGTGGGTGGCGAGGGCCAACAGTCGCAAGGCAGCTCCCGCGGGCAACAACGAGGTGTCGGAAGCAACACGGCAGGCGGGCTCAGGATCGACACGGGAGGGGACGGAAACGGAAGAGGCTGGACGACTGTGCAGGGCCGCGGGGTCCGCCAGAACAAGCCCGATGCACCACCACCACCAGCAGCACGACCGCCGAATCCGCAAGAAAAACCCATGTCACCCAACAACGAGCAGGAGGACAGGGACCTGGCGCTCGCCCTCCAGCTGCAGGAGGAGGAAGAGCAGCGACACAGGGCGGAACAGTCTGCGCGTCGACGAGAGAGCTTGCTGAGCGAACAGTACATTGAGCAGCAGGCGCGGCTGCAGCAGGGCCCGACAACCAGGCGTGCGGCCAGCAGGCAGGCCGCACGAGCGGGCGCGGTACGCACCACGAGCAACACCAGCACGACAGCTTCGCAGGGCGGGCGACGCAATTCGAACAACGCTTCCAACAGTAGTTTTGCGGTGCCGCCATCGTCGGGCCGTCAACCGGGTCAACCACCGCAGCTGGTGCGGCCACTGGTGCCGCCGACGGCGCCTGCGCGGCGGCAAGGGGTGAACCGGCCGGCGGACGAAGGGCTAGACGATGCGCCCCCGACGTACGAGCAAGCACAGGCGGCAGCCAAGTACGAGCCGCCGCCGGGGCATCCTCACCATCACGCAAGCAGCCCGACGACGGGACGGCACGGGAACGGCGCGGGGCCGTCATTTCCGCTCTCGCCTTCTCGGCCGATGGTGGGCGGCGGTCGAGGGCGTGTAATGGGACCTGGCGGAGTGGTGGGAAGCTCTCAAGGAGGAAGGGAAAGGGATTGCATCGTCATGTGAAGATGGGACGGGACGGGCAGACGAGCTTTGGTGCTCTCGCACTCATGAAATGGGCGTTTTTTTGTTTTTTTGTCATGTTTGGTGTCTCTCTCGCGCGCGTGTGCAAGGGCATATGGATATTTCTGCGACTCTTTTTTTTTTTTTGGTGGAAGCGAAGAAAACAGAAGAGGTTCAAGTTCAACCTCTTCTTTCTTTATTTCCCTTTCTTCTTCTTTTTTTCCTTCCTTTTTTTTTCTTGTTATTGCTGTACAAACAAACATCTGCTATATCAGCGGACGGCGTTGGAAATCATGGCTTACGGTCAATAGTGATGAATTGAAGAGATTACAAAGATGGAAGATGAGTTTTGGGAAGAATTGGTGTGTCATTACCTGTACACCTAGGGACGGATACTATATTTGCAAGTCGGGATATGTGATGTGAGCCAAATTCGGATATACATGTCGTCGTTGCTGCAAAGGGGGGGGGGAGGGAAGCTCTCCCGATTCGCGGGGTTCCTAGCTAGGTACCGGCATTGCTTAGCTCAGGAACCCGCCTCCATATCGTACCCCAGAGGGCGGTGTGCAGCGGGGGTTTCAGCGCGTCCCGAAGCTCTGTGCCCGCGTCGTTGCCGTCATTGACTCGCAGTGGTGGGGGGGGGGGGGGAGCAATGAACATGGAGCTCTCAGAATAATACAACACAACACCACCACACCACAACACCACACCACAAATTGTTCGCGGGCGTCCACAGATCGGGTCCTGATCATTCATTTTCAAACCTCACAAAAGCCAGAGTCCCCATCGACTGACGCCAAATTGATACGCGCATTCGAATTCGTCATGCCCCTAATCGAGGGGTGGCTACCTCCCACGCGGGAGAATTGGGAAACCATCACGACCGTGTGGCAGCTCTCGTGGCCGGTGGTACGTACGTCCGACGATCGATGAATGCTGGTGCTTCCTGTGTTTGCATCGACATCCCCTCACCCCTTCCACTCTCGTCTCGCTGCTAACCCTGTATGGCTCCGTCCCATAGTTCGGCTCTCTGCAGTATGTCATCAACTGGTACGGCATGGGCAAGACCTCGGTCCAGAGCCGCCTCAACATCCCCGGCCGCGTCGCCTGGTTCCTGATGGAGATCCCAGGCGTCACGACGTTACTGTATATCATGAACACCCTGCCGTCCCAGGTCGGCATCGATGATCTGCCGTGGCAGAACAAGGTGCTCGCCGGGCTATTCGTACGTGCCCGCCGCGTATCCATCTTTCGAACCGTCATCGACCCCCCGACCTCCCCCAATGGTGGCTGACGATGCATCGCAGACTATACACTACACCTACCGCGCCGTCCTCTTCCCCGTCATCCAGCCTTCCATGTCGCCCATCCACGTCCTCGTCGCTCTCTCGGCTGTGTCTTTCCAGCTCATGAACGGCGCCTGCCTGGGCAGCTACCTCGCCGCCTACGGCCCCACCACCCGCCCGCAGTGGGACGAGGCCCTCGGCCGCGGCGGCGTGGTCCAGTTCGTCGCCGGCATCGCCATATTCTATCTCGGGCTCGCCGGCAACTACCTGCACGACGAGGAGCTCCGCGAGATCCGCCGGGCCGAGCAGAGGCGTCAGGAAAAGCTCGCCCGGCAGCAGAGGCGCGAGGGCGAGCGCGAGGGGGACGTCCGCCCGCCCGCCGGCGTCGCAAAGCACTACCGCATCCCCGAGGCCATGCTGTTCCGGCACATGCTGTTCCCGCACTACTTTTGCGAGTGGGTTGAGTGGTTCGGCTTCTGGATGGCGAGCGGGTGGAGCGTCCCCGCCAGGGCCTTTTTCCTAAACGAAATCTTTGTCATGTTCCCGCGCGCGAGGAGCGGACGCCGCTGGTACGTCGAGCGCTTCGGCGAGGAAAAGGTGAGGAGGAAATGGACAATCATACCGGGGGTGTATTGAGGGGACGGCACGGGACCAGACTGAGTCTGACTTGGGGGGGGGGAGAACCGTGGTTCGTCCAAGCTTGATCGTGAAGCCCGTGCAAACATTGCAAGCATGAGTGCAAGACAAACCAGCCAGCGCTCAGGGTGAGGGGGAGGCGAAGAAGCATTGGGTTTCTTGCCATGGCTCGTGGCTGATATGACACCGTTAGTTCGTCGCTGTCTCACCTAATAGATGCATGGCAACGTCCGACTTGGGGAACGTGGCGTTCCTCCGACCAGAGACTCGATGAGAGAGACCAAGCTGCGTTCCTCCCTTTGGCCAGCAAGGCTCTTTCAGCTCCCACAAGGGAGGTCCTGAGATGTCTTGGACGTTGACCACCCAGTACACTACACTTACACCAAAGTCTTGGAAGAGAGAGGAGCGTGCCAAATATCACATGACCATCCATATTCCCAACTCTCCTTACCGGGGGCCAAAGACGCTGGCTATAGAACAGCGAGCGAATCAAAGAAGCAAAGTCAACGTTGGCTGGGCGCCAATGACAGACAAGCTTTTGCCCGTTACCAACTCTAAACCCGGTTATGCGCCTCTGTTATGCAATTCGGCACCGACCTTATATAATACGAGTAGTCTAGCAAAACGTCGCAGCGTTTTCTCATCGGCCCATATGCTTCGTTGCCCATCATTTCATCCTGGACCGTCCCTCAACCCCAGAAAAAAAAAGGCAACTTCAACAATGCAGCTCACGTACCCCGACATCGTCCGCCGGCTGTACGACCTCGAGCGCCTCGCCGAGCCGCCAGGCCCAGGGGAGCGCGGCGGCTGCATGTCGAGCTACGACCGGCGGTCCCGCTACGACCCCGAGAAGGACCGGTACATTGACTGGGACGCCAACGACGATGGCCGCGGCATCGTCCGGGAAGAGGGCGAGTGGGTCGTCGCCTTTGAGCAGCGCGGGCCCGGCGTCATCTGGCGCAGCTGGTCCGCCATGCCTGACGTCGGCCGAATCCAGATCTTCATCGACGACGACGACGACGACGGCGGCAGGCCCGCCGTCGACATGCCCTTTCGCGACTTCTTCGACCGCTTCCAGGACATGCCTTGCAACTTCCCCTCCATCGTGCCGACGCTGTCGCGCGGCCGCAACAGCTTCGTCCCCATCCCGTACAACAAGTACGCAAAGATCCGCCTCGGGCCGGGCTGGGGCTCCTACTACCACTTCACCTACACGTCGTTCCCAAAGGGGACGAAACTGCCGCACTTTGACGGCACCTTTGACCGGGAAGCGTGCCTGGCCCTGGCCGCGGCCGACCGCCAGCTGAGTCGGCGCGGCTGGTCCGCGCTTCCCCGGTCCAAGGGCGACGCGCTGGAGACGTTCACGGTCACCGTGCCTCCTGGCAAGGTCCGCGACGTACGAGAGATTACGGGAAACCGGGCCATCACCGGAATCCGCGTCGTGCCGCTGGACCTGCCCGAGGACCCCCAGCAGACGGCCCGGGTGCTGAGGGAGCTCGTCCTCCAGATCACCTGGGACCACGACAAGTCGCCGAGCGTCTGGTCCCCGCTCGGCGACTTCTTCGGCAGCGTCCCCGGCCTACAGACGTACCGGGCCCTCCCGCAAGGGTCGACGGACGGCGGCGGCTTCTACAGCCACTGGTTCATGCCCTTCTCCGACCGCGCCGCCATCGAGGTGGGCAACGACGGCGAGGCGGAGCGGAAGCTCCTCTTCACCATCTGCCACCGCCCGCTCGAGAGGCCGGCCGGGGACATGCTGCGGTTCCACGCCAAGTGGCACCGGGACGCGTTCCTCGAGAAGCCCGCCCGGGAAGGCCGCGAAATCGACTGGCCCCTCCTGATGCTGGGCGACGGCGACGACAAAGGCGGCGGCGGTAGCGGGCCGGGCCGGTTCTGCGGGGTGCAGATGCATGTCTGGAACTGCTGGCGCGAGCCCGAAGTGCCGGCGAAGGACTGGTGGTACGGCGTGGGCGGGGACAAGTCCATCGACTGGTGGTGGGGCGAAGGGGACGAGAAGTTCTTCGTCGACGGCGAGAAGTTCCCGTCCACCTTTGGCACGGGCTCCGAGGACTACGTCGGCTACGCGTGGGCGGCGGAGCCGCCCTTCCCGACCTTTGAGAGCGCCTACGCCTGCCAGCCGCACGTCGAGCTCGACGCCAACGGGCACACGTCCGTCTGCCGTTTCCACGTGTGCGACGACGTGCCCTTCCACGAGAGCTTCGAGGCCTACATTGAAAAGTACAAGCCCAACGACTGGGGCCGCGGCAACAGATGCGTCTACGCCGTCGTCGCGTACTGGTACCAGGGGGCCGGCGTGCCCGACGCCTACCCCAGCGTCCCGGTGAGGGAGCGCTACCTTGAGCACAAGATCCCTGCTGGTAAAGAAGCCGGGAGTGGAGAGGAAAAACTCTAAAAAAAACAAAAGAGAGTTTAAAAACACAAGATTAAAAAAAGAAACCCCTGGGTCTCTCTGGACGGGCGGACGAATCGGCTGTCGTATGATTTGCCCTGCTCACACAAAGCTTCTGTATGACATCGTCTCGGCTTGAGTGTGAGAACGGGCGCTACCTGTCAAGCAAAACCATGCGTTTGGAATCACATCCACCAGTCGATGGCTAGTCATATCTAAGGAAAATTCATGCCTTTCCCCGTAACCTCCTGACCTTCCCCCTCCCCCTTCCCCTTCCCCTCAGAGCACAGCTCACCGTCGTAAAAAGGGCCGCTTGGTCGACCGATGTCATCATGGGGAATCGGCAGTGAAAGAATAAAGGCAGCTGATGGAACGGGGACGGAGTCGTGACCGCTTCGTTTGAGTGAGGCAACTTCAAGCAGAGGAGACCATGAGATGAACTTGACACCCTGTTCAGTGTTCTTTCTTGGGAGGGGGGAGAGGGGGGGAGAGGGGGGACGATCGCGATCAATGCACACTGGCGCAACCTCGGCCGCCCGCCCGTACCGGCCGTGATGTCCAGCTCTTCGCCATCCGATCGTGTTGGGACGTTATCGTGTGGTATCTGTGCGACCCCCTCGTGAGGGCAAAGTCACGCTGCCCGGGCCACGCAGCCCTCAGTCCGGCGACTCCCTCACCCGCGAGTACGGTAGCATCTTGCCGCAAGTTTTAGGGCTGACAAGGAGACGGCGTGTAAAAGAGCAGGCAGTGCGTGACTCGAAGGTCCTCGACGTGTAACCCCAATTAATGCAAGACAAACTTGGGTAGCCAGTCCGATCAGAAGCCCCCTTTTTTCCTTGGGTTAATCCACCGCCCGCTGAGAGACAGTTCTATTATATGCCCGCCACCGGGGCCATCGTCCTATCTTTTTCTTTTGTTTATTTTCCTGTCCCCCCTGTCTTATCTTTTCATAGTCCCTTGCCTCCCTCGTCCAATACAATGTCTTTGTTTCCCTTGTAACGCCCTACGACAATTCTCATCGTTTCCGCCAACAGCTGTTATAAGAGTCCTGGGTTCCGGACCGTGTGTGTATGTGTGTGTGTGTGTGTGTGTGGGTGTGTGTGTGTGGGTGTGTCTGCTGGTCGGGTCTTGGGAATATCAAGGCTAGAACCGACACTCTTGCAACCATGGTGCCGACCGTGAAGTTGCTGAAGGGGATCCCGAGATCCTCTAGGGACGGGCGCTTCGTCTGCCTGAGCTGCCTGGTCGGCATCCTCCTCCTCTTGGGGATCCTCAGCTACAGCGTGTGGCAGAATGTCGACGCGGACATGTCTTCCCTGTTGGGGAGCGCCATCGGCACGCTCGCGAAGCAAAACGGCCACAGCAACGGCTCGAACTCGTCGGCGCAGAAAGAGGCGGATCTCAGCGGGCTCAAGTATGCCTTCATCTTACCAACCTATGTAGGCCCCCCCTCCCCCTCTCCCTGACTTCTCCCGATGGGAAGGCTTTCATCAACTAACTTTTGACGGCGAATGACCCAGACGAAAGAAATGCCGCTCGTCATCGAGTTTCTCCAATCCTTCATGTGTCTCTGCACCGACTACAGGGAGATCACCATCCACGTGGTCGTGTCCGACTCGTCGGAGCACGCGCAGTTCCTCGCCGCGCTGGACGGCCTGGCGCCCTGCGGGGAGCGGTTCAGCATCTTCCGCGTGCCGGCGGGCAACGTCGGCGGGCCGAGGCCCAACGTGGAGGTGCACAACCTCTTCGACATACTCCCGTCCGCGTTCCACTCCATGACGGCCGGGCGGATCACGGCCGGCGACACGTCGGCGCTGCTCCTGGAGCGCGGCAAGTTCCAGTACCAGACGATCAAGAAGATGGCGGCGGCGGCGACGCTCGACTACGACTGGGCGCTGTGGATCGACTCCGAGTCCATCGTCGTGCAGCCCTTCAGCGTGCGCGGCACGTTCGACGCCTACGTCCGGCGCCCGACCGTGTGGCGGTCGAGGCGGGCCGACGGGGGCATGATGAGGGACATCATGCGCAACTCGGCGGGCGTCCTGGGCATGCCGGGCGACTTCGACGCCGGCCCCTTTGGCGGGGGCCTCTGGAACCTCGAGAGCCAGGAGTGGATGGTCGAGAAGGCCGTCCTCGACGACCTCTTCCGGCACGTCGAGGCGGCCCACGGCCGGGAGTTCTGGGCCGTGTGGGCCGAGCACGGCGGGCCCTTCGAGATCAACCTGTACAACCTGTACCTCCACTGGAGGAAGCTGGAGACCGCCGACCCCATCTTTGGGAAGTACCTCATCATGGACGTGGAGATGGAGATGTCAAAGTACGGCGTGGGTAAGTTCATCCCCCCCCGGTGTGTGTGTGTGTGCGTGTGTGTGTGTGTGTGACATGTCGTGGGCTTTTACTGACCATCTGTTCCTCTTCCGCAGTGGCGCCCGAGACACAAGCCATCAAAAACGACATCAAGGGCGGCGGGCTGCTGGAGAGAAGCTACAGGCTCCTCGTCGTGCCGGGCATACCGGCGAGGCTCTCCAAGATGCTGCGAGACCACGGCATGGACATTTACCGGCTGGACTCGGTCGAGGGCATGCCGCCCGAGGAGATTGACCGGCTCCTCCTCGACACGCCCATCAACATGCTGTGCTCGGCCGTGCCGCCGTTGCACAAGTGGTGGATGGAGAGGAACGTGGTCATTGACTGAGCAAGCGCGCGCGCGCGCTTCGGCATGCTTCGGTTTTGTCTTTCTGCATAGCTGATTCCGTAGTTGCGAGTGGGTGTGGGGGTTTAATTTCGACAGGGGGGTTTTTTGAACCGGGGAGTGTTTTAGATTCGTTTCTTGTCATGGATTAGAATTAGATTGGGATAAATATGGCCATGTCCAAAAGATACCACACAAGCAGCGCCTGGGATTGGGGGGCTACAAATATAATACAGCATGTTTTGTAGAGGGAACTGCATTTTGACCAGAAACGCCTCCAACGTCGTCGTCGTCGTCGTCCCGCCAGAGAGGAAAACAAGCCTCGACTCCGGGGCTCACTGGAACGTGCGAGCCGGTCTACCGGGTCCCGGGACGCGTTACCTGATGGGGGTTAGTGGGAGGTACCGAAATCGTCAGATCCGCCTTCCGGGCGGCCCGCCTACCAGCCGATCGTTGTAAAAATCCCCGAGACCCCCCTTTCCTGACTTCTTCACTGCTTTCTCTAGGGCCCGATGCGCAACGCCTAGCATGAGCTTTTTTTTTTTTTGTGCTTTGGTGATCAACCTATAACTAGGTAGTTGGGTAACGTATTAAAAAGAAAAAAGAAAAACACGGCTTTCTAGGCGACTTCAGAAAGCACAATATCCGGTGGCAAAAAAGGCTTTTATACTATAAACGAAACATCTACGAGGACTCACGCCCCCTTTCAGTAACAAGAACCCAAGGAGCCATTCTTCTATAAACACCCATGTCCATCCATCGTCCCGACCCCGCGAAAGGCGAAGAGGACCTGTCTAGTTCGTTTGGAAGAATTAACCACCCACCGAATCAAGAACGGCGTGCTTTGCGACGGAGCTACCTTGCGATACATCGAGCGAGACGACACAAAAACCCCACCAACGCCAAACCCAATCGTCCCCGAAAGATCAAGAACACCAACCCGCGCAAAACCTTACTGCCTCTTTCCCCTGGGCGGTGGAAACCGTGCCGTGTCCTAACCGAACTTGATCCCGGAGCCGGGGTTCCAAGTGCCCCCCTGCAGCTGTGGCTGCGGCGGCTGGCTCGCCGCATTCTGCGCCGGCGGCTGTCCGCTGGCCGATGCCGGTGCCGGAGCCGGTGCGCCGCCGGGTTGACTCCCGAACTTGATGCCCATGTCAGGCTGCCACATGCCCGCCATGGCGGCGGCGGGTCTCGGGTGCTGCGGCTCGACCGTCGAGCCTGCCCATGATTGGATGTGAGCTTCTGCGGGCGAGTGTCGAGCAGAGCCTTGCTGCTGCTGCTGCTGTTGCGGCGCGGTGCCGGGGACTACACTGGCGCTGAAGTAGGACTGAGCCCGCGGATCGTAGTTTGAGCCGGTCGGGGAGTGGACCGGTGATCTGTTGATATTGAGGGAACCTAGTGGTGGCATGCTGAGCTCCCTAGTACGCAGTTAGTTTATTTATTGGTTTCAAAGAAGAAAAAGAAAAAAAAAAGTCGGGGGTCCGTCGAGCTTCAACTTTCGACTCACTCTTCGAGGCTCTTGGCGTCCATCCGCCGCTCCGCAGCCCATGCCTTGACCGGATCCCGGAAATTCGGTCCCACCACCTTGCTCAGGTCGTTGTAGAACTTCCGTCCGACGTCGACGTTGTTGACAATCTCCTTGTACTTGTAGTATGCGTTGTCGAGCCTCTGCAGCGCCTGCTCGCGCTCGCGGCTGCCGCTCGACAGTTTCTTCTTCTGACTCTCAAACTCCCGATTGACCCTCTGCACTTCCGCCATCAGCCGCTCTTGTTCGTCCTCTTCCTTGGCGACCGCCTCAATCTCGGCGTCGTACAGCATGTCGAGACGCTTCTCAAAGAAGTCCTCAAAGTGCGCCGGAACAATGGCGGTCGTCGGGTACGTCCTCTCGAGACGTGCTGCCTCCTTGAGGATGTCTGGCTTGATGTCGTCCGTTCTGGCCTTTTCCCGCAGCGCCTCTGCCTTCTTTCTCCTCCTCGACTCTAGACGGAGGACATCGTTGTAGGCCCCGCGAAGCCTTCCTATCACCGGCTTCAGGGGCTCCGGGATGTCCATCCGCCTGGACGAAGGCACGTAGTCCATGATGGCCCGGTCCGACCCAGACAGCATCTCGAGCATGTCTTGAACCTCGCGATACTTGTCTCTCACGACAGCATCGCTGCTAGTGCTGCTTGCAAAGTAGCCCTCAATCTCGGCCACCTGGGCCCAGAACCGGCTGCCCTGGGGGTCGCTTCGACTGTCAGGCCTCGACCACCGATCAGTGCCGTACTTGCGTCTCATGCGGCTGTCCTCCTCTTCCTCTGCAGCGAGGATCACCTTGCCTTCGTTGAAGACTGCGAGATCGGCAGTTCGCAACTTGTCGATATCTGAGAACGCCCGCTGAATTCGGCCGATGGCGTCCGCTTGTCGTATTTCCTCCGCGTGATGCACTAAGCTGTGAGGCAAGCCCAGCGGCTTCTCGAGAGCCTGGAGCGACCCCGGCAAATTGATGGAGCTCAGCATGGCATGCAGCTTCTCGGTTTGGGTCTCCATCTGCCCGATGATGTTCTCGTTGACTATCCGATCGCGGAGTTGCTCGTAGATGGTGATGGCAGCGTGGACGGAAAACGGGACCAGTTTTGTGAAGAGCGCAGGGCCGAACTCGGCCTGGTCTCCGACATAATCGAAAGGGTTGGCCACCTGTGGAGGCACTCTGGCGACGGCCATGTTGGCTCTGTCGAGAATCTTGAGTTCTGACTTTGGCGGGACGGGTTCTTGGAACACAGGTTAGTCAGTCCAATACTCTCTCTCGCTCTCTCTCTCTCTCCACCAACTCTCCCGCGGGCGGGCTCATCAACACTCACGGAGGTAAATCACGTCATTATCCTTCTCGGCCCGCTTCAAGTCTTCCTCCACCTTTCGCTTCAGGCCGTTGAGGTCCTCGAGTACCGCCTTGTTAAGGTAGCCGCCCCGACTCTCCTTTAGACCCTCGCTGACGCAGGCCACGGCGTCCTGCAGGCGAGCGACCTCTTCACCGTACCTCCTCTTCTCCAGACAGTCGCGCGCGGCGCGGTACTGCGCGGCACCGGCGAAGTGATGGTGCTTCGCGCTCATGTGGTGGATCCAAGCCGAGCTGATGGCTTCGCTCTTCATCGCAGCCTCCCCCGCCATGTTGTAGAGGTCCGACACGCGAGCGGCCAGCCGGGCGATGATGGCATCCTTGTACTCGTCCATGGCGGCCTTTTGCCAGAAGCACTCCTGGGACTGGGCGAGGAGCAGGTACGAGAGCGACTCGAGGGTGTTGGCGTCCATGTCCTCGGGAGGGTCAGACATGCGCAGCTCCGGCAGTATCTCCTTCCGCATGTGATCCAGCACCCCAGCCGCCGAGGCGAAGTACCCGGCGGCCGTCTTGAGCCCTTCGCCGCCTCTCGGCTGCGCAACAGCGAGCTGAGAGTAAAGAGAGGCGAGGTTGTAGAGGATGTTCATGAGCTCGTATTTGAGGTTGTTCCGCACCATCGGCCGCTCGGTATTGTAGCCCAGGGCCGGGTACCAGGTGAATTCGGCGCCAATCTAACAAGACGTTCCATGTTAGCCTTCTAGGAAACCCCCTTGTATTGTATGCGAGAGCGTCGGGGAGACAAGACGTACGTCGATCGGGAACTTGCCGCCGATCCACACCAGCTGCCCCGCGTAGGCCTGGAGCTTCTTGATGCCGCTGGGGTGCGGCTCCCTCACGTTGACGGCATCGCGCCGCAGTGCGTCAATGACCTCGAGGTCCTGACGGAACATGTCCGGGTGCTGGTCATATTTGGTGTTGATGTACTGACGTATCGTCGAAGAGAGCGACAGGTGGGTGGATTTGCGAAAGGGCAGCGACAGGATGTTGGATATGCTAGTCATGGCAAGAAGAAGCAAGCAAGCAGTCAGCAAACGTTTTTTTCTTTTTTTCTTTTTTCTTTCCCTTTTTCGGACCTCGAGAACGGGTCGGAGAGTAACTCACGTTGCCATCTTGAACGAAGACGCCCTGGAGTGCTGAAAATGCGGCGTTGGAAGAGCTTCGAGCTACGCCGGAAGCCTCATGACTTCATTCGCTCGAAAGATGGAAGGAGCAGAGCAGCCCGACGGTGCGTGCGTGCGCTAAGGCAGACTGACGTTGGCGGGGGTCGCCCAGGAAGCAATGTGGCTTGACCTTACGTAGTAAGTACCTAGGTACCTGAAGTGGGGGTGGGTCGTGGCTGAGAAACGTGGGTGCCTGCCTGCCTTACCTGACAACAAGTCTAGCACAAATATTGCCTGGATGACAAGGCCAAAGCGGTTCATCCTCTTCTAATTATTGCAACGACACGTGGAACATGCAAATCCAAAGGTAAAAGTTTCGATATTGGACCAAGCGTGCTGCTTGCTTCGGTGCTTTTGAGTATTCCCAATCTCTTCGTATCATTGGTGGTACACTTGTTCTATGAACTCTAAAGGGAATCGTCGTCTGCCTCTCCTTGCACCTGCTATCAAACTTTGTAGTTGACTTCCGAAAAAGGACATCCAACCTCCTTATCATGACTCCAAACGTCCAGGCCCCGTCAATGATGGGTCTATGTACCGATTGCAGGATCCGTCCAAGCAATCCATCTCTATGTGCGATGCCACAGTGGTCGAAACAAAGAAAAACAAAAGACAAAAAAGGGAAAAAACAATATAGACAAAAAGACTGTGGCGTTTATCTGAATGCTTCCAATAATAAAAAGCACCTAATCGTTCTTTAAACGCCCAAGCTCAAGTGTGAGCTGTATGCCAAAAGTCGGGAATGCGAGTGGAATCGAAGTAGAGGTGTTTGCTGATAAAACAGGGATGGTATCGTGGTCAGCGAATTACGATTATGATGCTGTCCGGGGGGGTGCTGTCGTAGTAGTGTTCGTGATGGTAGGATGCGGTGGCCCCGGGCATTACAACCCGGCAATGTTGCCAGGTTGTTCTCGCTGCTGCCGCTTGGACTGAGAGACAGGACCCCCGTGCCATTTCGGCCGAAAGCCAGCTTGTCAAAAATAACAAGGTCGGAGGTGTCTGTCCTGGGTAGTAGACAAAACGCCAAAGATGAATTGTGGATTGTGCCATTTCATCTTTTCGACCCTTGCGAAGCCAGAATCATCAGACCGTTCGTATCGTGAGGCGACGAGTCGCGGAAACGAACTCTGCCTGTGTCGTGTCGTTAATGCTCCGCAGGGAGGGGCCCTAGCTTCATATCGAGGGGATCCAGACAAGCTCGATGACGCCGTCGATCTTGCTCATCGGCTCACCGTCCTCCTCGACCCAGCGCTCGTCGTCCTTTCTCCGCGTGTAGACCTGAAGAACTGATCCGTCCTCTTGCACGTGGGCCTCTTGGAGCTCCCAGGCGATCTTGCGGCCCGTCTTGTGGAGGGATCTGCGCTGGGGACCGAACATGTAGTCGAGGTTCCAGCCAATGTCATCGGGAGCGGGGGTGAAGGTCCGCTCCATCTGGTCGAGGTTGAAGTCGATGCCTTGCGGGTAGTGGGCAATGCTGAAGCCGTTGGCGATGATGAAATCGTCGGCGGTGATGAAACGCTGGTAGGAGCAGTCCTCGCCGCAGGCGTGGGCAATCTTCGAGGACTGGAAAGGCTTGGCAAAGTGCCAGCCGCCGCCCTTGTAGTGGTGCAGGCTCAAGGGCTTGATGCCAGACTCGTAGAAGCCGGCCGGGTCACCGTACAGGTCGAGCTGCCACAGTTCCCACAGGTTTGTGAGGCGAACCTCGGTGTTTTCGTAGATGCACTTGCGGAGGAGGATATCGCCCTGGGGACCCCAGCCAGAGTTGGCCTCCTTGACCTTCTGCTCCGTCCTGCACGACTCGTAAAGCTGGTTGATGGCGGCTGCGAGAGGAACACTGAGGAAGACGCCGGCGCCGCCGAAAGCCTGGGAGCCGTGGCGGTGAATGGCATTGACGTCCTCGGAGAGGGTTCCGATGTAGAGGGGGTCCAGGTGGTCGAAGGTGGCGAACTTGTCGATGAGACCGTGCATGCTGGGGAAGAAGGTGTCATCGTCGCAAGTGACGAGCCACTTCCTCGTCTTGCGCTCAGGGTGGTTGTAGAGGTAGGGGACGAGAGTCAGGTAGCGGACGGCCATCTCCATGGAGGGGTCGGAGTGGGCGACGTCGACGTCGATACCGATCCTCTTGAGCCTGTCGCTGGCGTCCTTGAGCTCGGCGTCAGTGGCGTCGAGAAGCAGCAGGAGAAGCTTGGCGCCGTTAGTCTTGCCGTTGCTGTCGGTAAGCCAGTGGGACCACTCCTTGATGGGGCTCGTCTTGGGATCATTGAAACGCTTGTAGGTGGTGGAAACAGCGAACATGAAGTCGGAAGCGTTGACTGTGGCGGGGTAGGGAGACTGGGTGACGGGAACTTCCAGAGGAGGGACGCATTCCTCAGGAGCGTAAGACTTGTTGATATCGACAGTCTTGAACTTCTTGGGGAGGAAGTCCTGTCCCAGGAGGGTGTATCCCTTGCGCTGGATGGGCTTGCGGGTGAAGGAGACGTAGCGCTTCAAGTAGTGGATCTTGTCGGCGAGGCCGTACTTGTCCTTGAGTGTCTTGATGTGGTCGGTATCGACGTCGCAGTTCATGACGTGAGTCGACGAGGGAGCGGGCTCGGCGGGGATCTTGTCGGAGAGGGACGAGGAGCCGTGGGACTCGACGGCATCCAAAGGCTGCTGGTGTGTGATGGACGACTTGACGCCTGCTCCCGTCTTGAGGATGCGACCCCGAACGTCGATGGCGTCGTTCCGGAGGGTCAGGGCCATGATGACCAAGACGACGACTGCAAAAAGCAGCATTCTGGTAAGTGGGTTACGCATACTGCAGGCGCGGTGCGAACTGGGAAGCTTAGCTCCCATTTTCCGGAGTAAAGCTTCGGGCTGTTTGTCGTCCAGCTTGACGGTTGTGAGTAGGGGCCTTTTCTTGGTGGAAGTCGAGATTTTTTTTTCCCAGGGCAATGAAAAAAAAAAAAGAATACAGGTAGTCGTCGATGAGAGGTTGTCGTTGAGAACTCGAGTATGGCCTTTAGGTGATGTACAAGCGGTGGGGAGTTCGGACAAGAGCTTGGCGATACCAAAGGCGTCTCAAGCTAAAGCCGGCATGGGGAGAAGGGGGGTGGGTAATAAAACACAAGCACTAAGGATAGTAACTAGGAGTGTTGCTGAGCGAGTGACACGATCATAGGACCGGCAAGTGATCGGGAAAGCTATCGATGGGAATCTCTGCCGCGATGCAAACGAAAAAGCAGACAGAGAGACTGGCGATCCAGCTTCGTGACGTTTGGGGGGGAAAAAACAAAAAAAGAAGAAAAGGAGCTGGAGGGGAAGGGTGGGAGGAGAGGGAAGATGTAGAAGAGGTCTGGACGAAGAAAAAAGAGGACCCCCCTTCCCTGGAGCAAAGGCGTACGAATAGTGCGGAGGCTTGTGAACGGAAGGCCAGGGTAATTAGGAGAGACGGGTCCCAGATGATGGCAAGGTCTTGAACCACTGTACGGTACGTGGAAGACGGTGTGGGCGGGAGAGACTGAGATAAAGTCGATAGCTACCTACGGCCAAGAGAGTGACAGACCGGGGACAACTACGGGGGTGGGACGAGAGGCGAGATTGGAATGGGATACCACATATCCGTACATGGTACCTTCATACCTGTATGTAGCATGGGTAGCAGTAGTCAGGGCAGGAAGAGCAGGGGGTGGAGGGGGGATGATGATGGAACATGAGTAAATGGTAATGATGGGAGCGGGATGAGAGGCCACAGGATAAAAATAAAATGAGTGACTTGACGGGTATACCTTCCTCCCTCATTTTTTTCTGTCTCGCTTTGCTTCACATGCATACTACTAGGCAGTGGGTGTACGTTACAACTGGGACACGAGAGAGACAGAAAGTGAGAGACTGGTCGGGAATGAAGGAAAGCAACGAGACAGATAGACGTGGGAAGGACGACGATTGGATAATTGGGCGCAAAGGAGAAGGAAGCAGAGGGAAGGCCCTGCCGTATTGAAGAAGATGGACCATTCGGCTAGCGCACCGGCTGCATTTTGGGTAACGGCACAGTATTAGGAGAATATTCGCCGGTCCACAAGAGCAAAATACACAGGGGATAGGTGGTTAATGTGTGTGGGGGAGTGTCCAGTCTCAAAGGGGAAAGACGCCCGCGGTTGGTCTGGCCAGTAGTGTGACATTCAACGTATCGGCACTGTGCAGATACTTTCACTAGGTACCTCACCCGAAAACTACTCAGTTCCTACCTAGGTACCTACCTACCTAGGTAGGTAGGTATGTAGTATGTGGAAAGGCATGTACTTGGAAGGTACTTACCTCAACACCCAAGATTTGCCAGTGCCATCAGCCACAACGTCCCAGACTACCGGTTGTCGACTAGCGGCAACGGCAGCACCAACAATGCTGGCGTCGCCGTCCGTTAAAGGTTAAAAAGCCCCAGCCGAGGCCGAGTGGGAGACGTAGATATGAACAACTCAATGAGAGAGAGAGAGAGAGAGAGAGAGAGAGAGACTGAATGCAGTGAGTGGCCATAGAGAGCACTGCCTACCAAACTCTACTAGTGCTCGGTACTCTTGAGAGAAGAAGCGCTAAGCACTGTAAAGTGGCGTACACTACGATACTGCAGTAGAGGCAGGGGAGTCTAGGATTGAGATAGGCAGTCTTGGCGCGGAAACGGGGACCTGCAGGCTGCGTCGTGCATGGGCATATACAGCCGAGTTGGAGGTTGACAATGGTGGGACGAATCAACTGTCGATCCCCCCCCGTCCGTCGCGCACTCCTTGCTCTACATACTACTGGTATGTATCCCGTAGTGTGCTAGTGTAGAATGCAATGTGCTGAGCTGCTCCTCGCGCCATGAGGATTGCATGAGAGAGCGAACATGCAGCGACTACAACGGTAGGAACAGCTGCAGCAGCAACATGCATGGTCTGATGCTGGTAGATGCGCCCATGCAAGACGGCACAGCCAGCCGGTATGCTTTGCCCTCCGTGGCTGCTCCTTGCCTCGAGTTCGACGTCTGTTCCTCGCCCTGTTTCCATCTCATCTTCATCGCGTGTCCGACGACAAGACTGAATTTCGACCTCGAGTATCTCCACCAGCTTCCAGCGCACGCAGGGCTTCCCCCGAGACTGAGCCCTGGAAGGGGAGCTGGCTGGGAACCGAATGGACGAGAGCCGTGTCATAGTAAGGAGAGCCCCGCGCGAATGGGGACGGGGGGGGGGCGAGGACCAAGAGATCTGACTGGCCATGACTTGGTGACCCAGTGGGTGTCGAGCGTGTGGAGGCATGGGCCTTGGTACCAGTGGGTGCGCTCTATCCGTACATGAGTAGGTAGTCGGTCCTTGGTACTGTACTATCTCACCTGCGCGCATACCAGGACACGGCGATGACGTTGCGACAAGATTTACGCAGTGATCCAGCCACCCTTCCAGGCCCTTCATCCACTACAGATTTGCGCTGTGCATACCGGAGTGTGATGTGTATTGTAGACAGCCCAGCTGCGCTAGCGTGCCGTGTACTGGCTGGGCTTTGTGTGTGTAGCGCTCAGCGCGTTATCGCCCACCTCGACCAAAATCTGGGAGGCCGTAATCGTCGTTACCGCACCGTGACGGCGAGAGCCCAGCAATTCCCCCATCCATCTTACGAATACTCGCCCGCTGCGGGCTGGGCACGGCATTGGCGGGCTGCTTCCCTTGGATTATCATCGTCATTGTTCTCTTTCCAGTCCGCTCGTTGGGGCTTCCCGTCGATGGGGTATGCGGCCATGTGCGCAGGTGCAGCAGGTACGTACGTGCTTGTTTGTTGGCACGGCATCAGGGACTCACCAGCGGCGGTTGGTCGCCGAGACTGGGATGCCGATTGTTGTGTTGAACGATGCCAATCATCATGGACCGTGCCATGACGAAATGCGACAAAACAGGCGGGATAACGGACGTCGGGGGATACTCGTCGTCGTCTTGTCGACCCCAAACGTAGTGTACATACTTGGTTGGGTGTGTGGGTGCGTGTCGGCATGGCGCACCGAGGCGTTGGAGGCGTAGACAGCTCTTTGAACTGACACTACCGCCGAGACGGCGTTGGTAACGGCGTCTGTTCCTGGACTTGCGTTCCGTTCCGAGTCTGAGGCTCGTGGTATGGGACGCCCCAGATGTACCCGTCGAATTGGTGTGCTTGCTTGCGTGCGCTAGATGGTATGGATGGCAAAGTCCAGATACGGTCTCGAGCCCTCCCGGAGCAAGCGTGCGTGCGTGCGTGCGTGCGTTTGTCGACTCGCGGTTGCTGTCTCAGTCCGTAATCCTTAGAGTACAAACCGAATAATGTGGCGATGCATTGCTACGGGGCACTGGGCAGTACCTACCTACAGTACAGAACAACAATCCGGACTCGGCGAGAAATGCAGCGACCGGGGAGGGAAATGACGAATCGATCCGTATCAGTTTCGGGAATTAGGGTCCACAGTCAGGTGATGTGTGTCTTCTCATTGGCCCACATACCACAGTACCTATCTCGTGGCGCTGCGAACGTGCTCGATGGCAAGCGCACACGGTCGAAAGGTTAGAATAGCAAGTCCGCCGAGTGAAAATCGAGTATCACAAACGAGGCAAGGTGATTGGTCGTGAGCAGCTCTTCGCTCTCAGGGGCCTCGCTTCCTTCCTTCCAGGTTCATCCCCTTTGCCCCTTTTGCCTACTTGCCTCCCCCCCTCTATCGACACCCCCCTTCTCCTTCCCTCTTCTATCATTTGCATTTGCACTGAAAACTTGCCAAATTGGCATACGATGTACACACAACTCTCTCCCCTTCTCGACAAGCCAGGGTGCCAAGACTGAGATACAAGTCCAAAGGATGCCAAGAGACCTAGAATCTACCTTCTACCCCACCGAGATTACTGATTCCCGCCAAGTACCGCTCCCGTAGTAAGCCAAGCCAACCCACACTGCAATCTCATCTCTCTCTCTTCTCTTTGCTCGACGCCATTCTCCTGTCCCTATGTGCCCAAAGTCCAATCTTAATGTTTCCATTGCAAACCGCCGTTGGATTTTCATCAATTTGCGGCCTCCATGGTGTGCCCTGCCATCCAAACCACCTTCACAATAGACTCACTCGTGTATTCACATCCATAGTGCATCCGGACCCAACTCACACATGAAAACGACCAGTCACTACTTGGTCTTTAGAGAGACACAGAATACCCACATATAGAGGGCGCCGCTGATCGTGTGGTCGATTCTAATGTACTGGCCCCGTCATCCGCCAAAGACAAGCTCGGACAAGGCAAAGTAATCTCCCTCAACCTCGTGTGATCTGGGACACTCCGATTCGCCTCGGGCTCTTCCACTCTGCTACACCACCAGTTTTCCGACCGGATGTCATGGCACGGGTATCAGTCGTCTGCTTCGCCATCGTCATCGGTTCGGAATGGAGCCCGCCCTGCTTGGACGGTCCAGTATCCATGGGAGGGGAGGCTGGCTACCTACAAGAAACCGGTGCATACAGGCATATCTTGCCTTTGGTGCCACTGTTTCCGCCGCCTGCCACCCGCTCCCTCTGACGAATCTCCCGAATGAAACATCAGGGCTACCAGAGATCAGGATGCATATGTGCCCACTAGTGTACCTACGACACACAAAAGATGCTATTTTTCGCAGCTCAAAAGGGAAAACTGGGCCACCTTACGCGTCCTCCCGTCCTGAGCGCCTCTCCCTCCACAAGGGTGGCCAAACACGTGCTGCTTCACGAAACCTGCGCCGCCGCCAGCGTCAGCATCATCAGCCCAGCCCGGTACGGCACTTTGTCTCCGTCTTTGGTCTCCAACACCCAGTTCAGGGCTGCCATTCCCACACTTGGTCCATCTTCATGCCTTCCGAGCCGCGCACCCCATCACAGTTGTGCCCGACCACGGGGGGTCGGTCCCCTGGCGGCCAGATCGACATTGACCAGAGACAGGAAATACAGCTCTCTCCACGTGTACTATACACTATCTCTGTCGGTCTACGTCGCAGAGTCGGGCTTCTGGCTGGTCAGTTGTGAACGGACCGAGGTACGGTAGGCCAGGCGGTCCCCTCTTCTCAAAGGTACACAACGACAGTCAAACACAGTCGGAAAAACACAGTCGGAAAAACACAGTAAAATTATCATGCTCAACCTAATACACAAGACGAGAACAGCAATTGCGAACGGACTCTCTCCCATAAAGAGACGGATCCTGGGTTTGTGTCCAGTGCCCCCCCACCACCCCCCTCCGGCCACAAATCATCTCGCGAGTCTGGGCATCCCAGTCAACCCAGCTGGCAGCCGCTCGACTCTTCCGATTCGCAGAGGCATAGTGCCAGCACCACTGGGATTCATTTTCCCTCCCTGGACCAAAGCATGACGCGGATACCGCTGCACACCGCGGCCGATCAGCATTTCTCTGCCGGCAGCCAGTGTTCCAAGAAGTCCATGTCCACGATGGGAGGGACATGCTTACCCCCCGCCCTGGACAACGGCGGGCGCTATAAGCGGCAGTGGGCCCTGCTTAATAGACTTTCGGGTTACGGTAACTTACCTTTCAGCCTCGAACACTACCAAGCCTTCCCGCCTATAAGATGAGACCAATGCACGTGGAGAAGGGGGGCTCGGACCAAGTAAATAAATTAAAAAAATAAACGAAGAGAAAAAAAAAAGACGAGGGGAAAAAAACTCAATCGTGCTGGCCGTGACCCGGTTCGTCACTGCAAAACATTGCTACTTGGCAATGAGCTTAATCGACTTGGGGCAGAAGAATGATTGCCATTCATGAGATGACGGATGTACCGGCGAACCGGTCGCACTGCGTGCAGCAGGACACAGACTACCGGGGCACAGAACCCCGAAGAAACGAATGAAAAGTACCTATCCGTACATGTCTGGGAAAGAAAGAAAAACAGATGATGTTGCAAGGGACAGACAGTCGATCGGCCTATCCGTCAGCCCACTCCAAGAGGCATTTCTAGCATGATTTGGCGTGGGGATGTCAGGGGTGGCTGGCTGGAGCCCTGGAGAGGGTTGGAGTAGGGGAGAAGAAAAAGGGGGGTCGGGAGAGGAGAGGAGGAGGAGAGGGCGCTGAGCCGCCGGTAAAAGGCCGAAGAAAGCAACGTCGAAGACTCCCCCCCCCCTCCCCGGGCGTCTCATCGCCATGGAGCCGATGACGTTCCCCCTTCCCGAATCCAGTTTGCAACTTTGCATGTTCTCTTCCTCCTCTACCTCACCTCATCGCCGATACGACTGGAATTCTCCTCAGCCCGTCTTGGGATTATGATCCACCCGGAGTTTGCTTCTTCTGGACCCTACACCGGGTGACCGGATGGATGTGTGTGAAAGTGTACAGACAATCGTCAGGAATGCAACGTACCCGCCACCGTCTGGAATGCCCAGGACCGCCATCCAAGATTCAACCGCCGGCGGGAGGAGAGAAGGAGGAGGGCCAAGCTCATGGGCTGAGCCGACATATGGATGAACCCAGCCTTGCGGTCGCTTCCCTTCCGTTCTTTTTTTAGTAACGTACCCGTACCTCAGTAAACTCACGGCCCAACGCTGACAAAAAACGTCGTCTGAACTTTGGACTGTAGTTGTACCTGTGTCGACATCCTTTCCTGCAGATCACCGAATTGAAAGGCCGTTTCAAGGCCCCCCTTCCTATGATCGATCGGCTCCGTCTTGCTGCTCAACCACAGTAAACCATATCCCATACCGCATGTACGCCACGGCGCGGGCTCCCTTCCCTTCCCTTTTGCTGCCGACGGCTGCCGTCTGCCCTCGATCCGCCTCGCCGGTTTCATCAACCCGCCGTCTGGTCCCTGGTTCCCATCGACAAGCCATTCTTGTTTCTTTTTTTTTTCTTTTTCCCTTCTCCGCCCTAAGAGCAGACTTGGGGCGTGCCGTGTCCGTACGGTACTTGACTGCTCGGGGCGTATGTCGCTTTAGACGGTGCCGGACGTCCAACATCCGGTCGCGAGCAAACACCCGCGACCCGGCTTGCGTGCCGATTTGTTTGTTCCCACCTCCCCCCCTCGTTTACACCCGACACTAGGCATGCGCTGCATGACTTGATCTCCCCTCGTGCCGGCTGTAACAGTCGGCGGGAAAAAGGGTGGGTGCTATCAAAACCAATCATTCCTTTTTTTTTTTCATCCTCCCCTTTCTTTTCTTCCTCTTCTACATTCTCTGTACCTGTTCCTCTCCAGTCCCCTCCATCCATCGTCCAGTACACTGAACCATTGCGGTACGGCTTGGCGAGGGGGTGTGTGTGGTTGAAACATTCCAGTCTAGCGCGAACCACGCGGCCAACCAGAGGTATACGGATAATATCTGTGAAGCACGCTTGTAACACCGGCGCGGCATGCGAGGTCATCCCCAAATAAGGTATGGGATTTCCCAGATCGACAGATGACTGCCAATCGTCCCTGTCGATGGGACGGAACGTTGGGGACCACCCCTTTTCCTTCTCCGCCCCCCCGCCTTTCATACATGTATGGTCGCTGCCAGCCCTCGACGACGGACGGGTGGCGTAGCCTTGGCTTCACCTGCTTCCGCATGGTCGAGCAACGCAACACGACGGTTGGTTGACAGCAGAGAAAACGTCGAAAGCCGTGGCTGTCTACATGAGTGACCATGTTCCATCTCGGAGGCTACCGCATCTGGGAAAGGGGGGGAGGGGGCGTTTCTTCCATGCACCAAACGCTTCTCACGCCGTGCCACCATTTCGGGAGGGGGCTGTCGAAGCCGCCGCTAGGGCGCATCATCTCGGCCTCCTACATGTTTCCATGCCGTCTTCGGGAACGGTGCCTCCCATGCCGCATAAGTCCGGCCGCCGGCTTGGGGGGGGGGGGGGCTGGGGATTGCGGGTGACATGATGCGGGAGGGAGTGCCACGTCTTCCTTCGTTCGGCTGGTCATAGATGTCATTACACAAACACGAACACACACACGTTAATCAGATTGCACAAAATCCGTTTCGTTTGTTGACAAGCGGGTTCGTTTGAATGTATCAACAGGCTAGCTTGTTAAAAAAGAAGAATGCCACAATGCTTCGGGGGTATCCTGCTGTCTGCGTAACTTTGCAATGCCCAAGTCTCTCTCTCTCTCTCTCTCTCCTTCCCCTTTCCCGGCCCATTTACTGGCAATGACTCTTGTGATCGCCCACGCCGGGGCGCGCCACCCCGTCGTCGACGTAACCGGGGAGCTGCTCTTCGCGGTTCAGAGCGCCCGAGGCGGTGGGACCCTGGCCGGGTGGATGCGACCCCAGGGGTCCGCCGTGCTGCTGCTGCTGAGGGATAGAACCCTGAGGAGGGGTCTGACCGGGCGTCGCCTGGGGGAGGTGGACCTCCGGGAGAGGCTGCTGCTGCTCGGCGGTGCGGAGGGCCTCGTAGAGGGCGTGCGCGCCCGCGGGCCACATGCCGGCGGGGCCCTGGGGAGGGACCTGGCCCCTGACGATCTGGTCGACGGTGACCTTTTGGCCGTAAAAGGCGGCGTTGGCGTCCTTCCTCTCGGTGACGACGGTGCCGTCGACCTGGATGCCGGCGTAGAAGCCGCGCGACTTGACGTAGGAGAAGACGGGCTTGATGGAGGAGCTGCTGCTCCTGCGCTTGTTCTTCTCCTTCTCGTCGGGCTTCAACTTGCCATCGTCGCCGGCGGCAGGGGCCGACGGCTGAGGCGGGTGGTTCGGGTCAGCCTGCTGCTGCTGCTGCCGCTGCTCGGGGTGCTTCCCGCCGAACGAGGCGCCGACGTCCAGCACGCCGCCGGCGCCGTAAGGGCCGGCGACGACGGCGACGTCGGGGCCGAGGGAGACGCGGGTGCTCATGAAGGCGGCGAGGGCCTCGCGGCTGTTGATGACGCAGACGCAGTCGTAGATGTCGATGCCGATCATGAAGCCGGCTCCCAGGGCGTGGACCTGGATTCCCGAGGGCGGGCTCCAGGAGCCGTCGGGGAGGCGGGCGACGAGCACTCCGGAGCCGGTGGCGCCCGAGACGTTGAAGCCGGCGCGGGCGGTCGTGAAGATGGCGAGGCCGACGGCCTTGCCGACGACCTTGGAGGGGATCTTGACGATGGCCTTTTGCTCCTTGCGAACCTTGGTCGCGGGCGTCGTCGCGGCGCCCGCGCCGTGGCTACCGGGTTCAACGGGAGGGGTCACGTCGGATGCGATTCCGTCCTCTGCGACGGGAGGTCAGCTACGGGAAGGGGAAAACGAAAAGAAAAAAGAAGGACAAAGGCATGGTCAAGGAAGGGGGGAAAACTTACTGCAGAAGCTCCTGAGGATCTTGGCGGCCTTTTCGCACTCCTTGTCCATGGTGGTGGGCAGGAAGCTCTGGGAGCCCATCTTGTTGGCCAGCGCGTTGATGGGGACAGCGGCCTTCATGCCGAACTGCGAGAGGCGCTCGCCCCATCCCTTCTTCTCCTTCTGGGGGTCGGCCGATGCGTTGACGGGGGCGATGTAGGCGGCGTGGGCGGCGGCGGGGTCGGCGTAGGGGTCGGCGTAGGGGTCGGCGTAGGGGTCGGCGTAGGGGTCGGCGTAGGGGTCGGCGTGGGGGCCGCCCTGGGAATGGGCCGGGGCCGCGGCGCCCGGTGGGCCGTCGAACTGTGGTGCGTAGTGATGGCCGGCGCCGTGGTCGGCAGGGTTGTAGCCGGGAGCGGCGGCCGCAGCGTGCTGCTGGCCGGTAGCATGTTGGCCGACCGGGGATTGCGAATACTGCTGCTGCTGCTGGTGGTATTGCTGTGGTTGGGGGGCATGGGTGAACTGCGGCTGGTTCGCGGGCGGCGGGCCGGGCGGCGGAGGGGGGAAGTGCTGACCGTGGCCCTGATTGACGGGGGCGCCGGGAAGCTCGCTCTTCTGGTCGGTATTGTACTGCGTCGGGCCCGAGGTGTATTGAGGCGGTTGCTGATGGGTATTGTCGGGGGTAGGATGGGGGTAGAGCTGCTGCTCCGGCTGGATGGGAGGCTTCTCGGGGTTTGTGCCCGACATGGTGGGAGAGATGATGCTGTTTTGACTGCTAAGTCGGTCGGCGGGCGAAATTGGCTCGGCAGGCAGAACGGTCGATATGGGAACTTTGGGTATCTCGAAAATGTGTGTAGCGCTTGATGAGGGGTTGTCGAATGAATCCTGATGCCTTTGGTGAAGACAAGCCGCGGGGGTTTTGTATGTCTGTACAAATGCGGGGGGTTTGTATTAGCTAGTGTGGAGCCTTACGTAGGTAGGTGATACTTACGTAGTAGTATTGTGAGGCGCGCTTGTGGCGCAGCGGAGCGTCGTCAACGTGGATGTGGTGGCTTGGCAGGGGCTTAGTTAATACAGGTGTGTGGCGTGACTTGGCGGGGTGATGTAGCAGTACCTGTAGAATTGCATGCGCAGACCGACGGGAAACGGAAACGAGGACGGACAAGATTTCTGGATGGCCTCGGAATCCAAAAGCTTTCAATACAACGGAAGATCCTACTTCTCCATTCGCGTCTCATCAACGAAGCACGTTGCTAGGTCAATTGGAGACATTATACATATTCAGAGCCTCCCCCTGTCCCAGCTATGGAAGACATAGTACTATGTCCAACTGGTTCAAGGAAGTCAAAATTAGATCATAGAGAGTCGACTCCTCAGTTGCCCACGGAAATAGATCCTTTAACATAGAGTTTAGAAAGTACGTAATAGGTTTACGGAAAGATGTATACTTTATGACTGTAACTGACGAATTATCCGCCAACATGATGAATACGTATTTATATAAAGATCAGTTTCCCTGCGGAATCCGGCTGGTTGGGAGCTCCCTCTGATCTCTTGAATGTTTCTATTCTAGTAAGGTATCCACCGCGCTACTACATTGCCGTCGACTACACGCAGCAAGAAGAGCAAGAGGCCTCAAATGAGGCGCAACACGAACGTCGTAATGTGGCCGGTGCGTGGGGGTCTTCTGGGGGGGCACGGCGGGCCGAGTGCGGCGAGTCCGTGTGGCTGAGCCATGTCTCTCTGGCTGCGAGAGAGCCACGCGAGAGTCTCGCCAGCATAGAAACGACGGAGGCCATCATGGGACCGACCGCCTTGTCCCTTCTCCCACTGGCCTGTGGAGCGGCCTCTTTGAAGGATTTCTGTCACGTACTTTGTTGGGCTGCTGCTTCTAATTTCTGTCCAGAGTCAAATCGTGAGCTGGCTGTTTCGTGTCGGCACGAGTCGTGTTCAAGCTCCGTCTCTAGACCCAAGCGGCAGGTGCTTGGTCCTCTTTGGAGGGGAGAGAGGGACGTTCACCTGTGAGGTCCCGTCAAACGCTGAGTCATTGGCGTCCAAATAAGCTTTTTTTTTGTGAGTGAGGCACGTACTGCGTCCGGGTGGTTTCTAAAATTCACGGTGAGTCATTGGAGACGGAGTGCGGTTATTGTGACTGTTGTCGAATCGTAGGGATTGTAATGGTTGGTTACATATATATTAATATGTTGTATATATATGTCTCTGGCTACTCGTGCAGAAATCCAGAAATAAGGCTATCCCTTTGTAGGTAAATCTGTTGGTATCACAGGTAGGGTTGATCAACCAAGTGGGCTAAAAAGTCGTATATTGATGATGAACGAAAGAGAGGAATTCACCAGCGTTTGCCAGTGCTGCTGAAAGAAGTGAGGCAGCCGTGGAAGGAGGGATGTCACGTGACGCAGAAGTCACGTGACATCGGCACGGCCCCACCATTGATCCGGTGGATCTACCACATCCTCAACAAAATCCTAGTGCCCTGGCCTCTATTTAATCTAAAACCATGGGATCTATCTATCGAATACGCAGAAATGACATAGCGATTAGCCAGGGAATAGCCAGTAAAAGGGCCCTATATCTATATAGTTTAAACGTTCTCAACCGCCATAGGGCAGCCTAGACCAGTTCACCCGATATTGTGAAATCACAGTACATTTAACCCTTTAGAAGCACCTCTGACCTGTGCCGTATCTCAATGATTCAATGCCTTACAGATACCCAATAAGTCAGAGCAACTGCTGACTTAGACCTCGCTTCAACCATGGCGCGAATTACCCCGTGGCGCCCGCATGCCGGTGTGGCGCTCGTCGCTGGTGAAGCCGGCCGGCCGAAGCGAAAGTTGCCGACGGCAGAAGCTCTGGAAGTCACGGTAAAAGGCCATAAGCCCCGGAAATCCACTGGTATCGGGAAAGCTAAAAGGTGGGGGGGGATCTCGAGTGCTTCCGGCTGTGGAGAATATACATAGTACAGGATTTTCTATTATTTTCCTTCTCCCTTTTTGTTTCTTTGGAAACAATTGGCCCTTTTGTTGCAGGGTGTGAAATGGGTTGAGAAGCCCTCGAGCATCGAGAAACCGGGGGTTTTCTTGGCAACCGCCGGGCATCCAATGCATCATGTTGTCATTACCGTCCGTCCAGCCATCAGTTCATCCGACTCAGTCATACAGTTGAGCTGTCAGAACTGTATTGACAAGTCGGAAACCAAACACACAACACGCACGCAGACGTTGCCCTGTCCCTGTCCCTGTTCCGCGATTAATGTTTTTTTTTTGGATTCCCTGTTTCGGGAAACAACCGTGTGCCCCCTTTGCACCAGCCCGTCCGCCGGCTCAACCGCCGCCTCCGATCCTTAAACCCGTTCGAGCGCAATCATCGTTTCATGTTTTAGATTGATTGCACCCTATCCACTTAGGCGGTCGCGCTGTCAAAGAAAAGTCTAGCCTGCGATATAATGTCAGTGCACTTTGGAAACGAAAGCTCTGGCCTTGTTCTTGGTTCATCCACCACCCAAGTCTGTCTGTGTGCACTTTATTCCCTGCTCGAAGCGGTCCGACGGATTTTGATACCCGCACGACCGATCTGATACCATCTGGCATTGCCGCCCACACCCCTTTCTGTACGAACGGATCAAAGCAAAACGAAGGCTGAGAAGAGAGATAGGGCGCGTCAGGGCTGGCGCCAGTCAGTCCCTTGACTTGACCGGAGGTCAGGGGAGTAAAGGCGATTAGATAACCGGTTTGCCCTGCAGCCACGTATGTCCCCACACACTTGTTACTGACCTGACCAACGCCGATGACCAGATCAACGCCGAATGAAGGGAAATCGGGCACCAGCCTTGAATTCGCCCCTGTCAGTCAGTCCCTTGCCCGGAGCTCCGGTCGATAAGCAGGCCAGACAGTGCCATACACCCACCCCTACTAGGCTACCCAGGTATAATCAAACACAGGCGCCGGTCTTGCTGACTTGAGGGCGCCAACTCGAAGCCAAGGTACGTATCCGGGGCGGTCCCTTTCGAGGTCGAACAAGCACACAATCATACTCCAACACAGTCTGACAAAAGAAGATGGGTATCATGCTCCAATATCAAGCACGACGTTAATAGGGCTTCTAGATGGAGACAGACACATCGTCATGGATGGATGAGGGTTTACATCATATATCGTGTCGGTAGAGTTCAGTTTTAACCATATAAATGTACAGTAAAAGCACAATGACTACAGACACTAAAGGCCTGTGGTTGGCTACCTACAGCTACTAGACAGACGAATGGTGGAGCCCATCACCAACTCCCCAAAAGTCAGTCGTCTTGTGCATGGATCACTCATTAGCCCGAGAAAGAGGAGATATGCTTTTTTGGGGGGCTCGATTCATACTACTATGTAAGGGCATCTAGCACAAATGAAACTTTTTGTTCGAGAAGATTCCAAAAAGAGCATGTGTAATTATAACAGCGCCTACACGTGCGCAGCCGTAACTTTGTCCAACCATTTGAGTTTCTCGGCTTGAAATCTAGAGGGGGGGGGGTGTAACAACTTGCTGTACCTGCAGCAAGACTTGTGTGGAGTGAACGGTCTCACAGTTCGTCTGGTCTGGTGATACTGTATAACCGCAGCTCACAAGAGAAGAACCCGGAGCCCCCAGGCCCACGTCCGAGGAGCCTTTCCGGTCCTTTCTCGACGCAAAACGGGAATGGTGACAAGAGACTTGGCGTCACTGTCATGATTCCCCGCCCGCCCACTCCCGCCGGCCGGTCGGTCTACACTACCGCGGTGGCAGGGGTTACACCAAAAACTAACTAGTGACCCTGCACTCCCTCCCATTCCCTCTTCCTCTGCTCCCCCAAATCCCGGAGCTCCGGCGGAGGGTCACGGACAGTAAGACAGACGCCCAAGGTCCCTTTGCCCCCACGTTGGCGCTCCGTCTGATGTCCCTACGCTTTCCGACGTCACGCCACAGGGCAAACGAGCCGTGAGCCATGAACGGGCGAGCGCAAGTTCGCGCTTGGTTGACGGACGCATCTTCCTCCCCCTCCTCCAAGCCTTCGGCCTCTCGCTCTTCGCTTTCTACTTATGACCGTCTATCCCCTTCTCCATCTCGCGATCGGAACTTCAGTCTACTTATCACCGAGTCGGAAACCTTCGTTATCTCCGCACGTCACCCTCTTCCACGACGCACACATCTCCCGCCTCTCGCGATTTTGTTGATACCCCGAGAGAGACAGACAGAGCGACGCCAGCCCCTGCTGCCCCCAGCCTTCAACCCCGGGGTTGCCAACGCGTACACATTCACATAGAACTTCAACCAAACACGCAAACGCCAAGATGCCTAGCGCAACCTCGCCCCCGCCGGTCCCCGACCCTACCCTCAACCTCCCGCGCATCCTGTGCCTCCACGGCGGCGGCGTCAACGCGGCCGTCTTCAAGCTGCAGTGCCGGGCCCTCATCGCCCGCCTCAAGAAGCACTACCGCCTCGTCTTCGTCGACGGGCCCTTCATCTGCGCCCCGCACCCGGACATCGTCTCCGTCTACGGGGACTACGGCCCCTTCCGCCGCTGGCTGCGCTGGCTCCCCGAGCACCAGCACGTCGACGCCGAGACCACCTCGGCCGAGATCCACTTCCAGCTGCGCATGGCCATGGACGACGACGACGCCCTCGGCGCCACCGGCGAGTGGGTCGGCCTGCTGGGCTTCAGCCAGGGCGCAAAGGTCGCCGCCAGCCTCATGTACACCCAGCAGATGCTCAAGCAGAAGTACGGCAAGCGCATCGCCTCGGCCGGCGGCGCCGCCGACTGGAAGTTCGGCGTGCTGCTCGCCGGCCGCGCGCCCCTCATCGTGCTGGACGACCGGCTGGACAGGCCGCGGGGCGTCGGCGACGCCGCCGAGTCCAGCGTCGACTACCACGACTGGCCCACCGGCCCCTCCACCGACCACGTCCTGAAGCTGCCCACCATCCACGTCCACGGCCTCAAGGACCCCGGCCTGCCTCACCACCGCCGCCTGATGAAGCAGTACTGCCAGCCGGGCACCGCCCGCCTCGTCGAGTGGGACGGCGCCCACCGCGTCCCCATCAAGACGTGGGACGTCGAGGCCGTCGCACTGCAGGTGCTGGATCTGGGACGCGAGCTCGGCGTGATACCGCCAAAGGAGGACATGGCGCTTGATTGAAAACGTGGGAACCAGGCCCTGCGGTGCGGCGACGTGCATAAAGAGTATTTTTTATTATTATTTTGTTTTTCTCACAAGCTTAGCGGTTTTGGGGTTCCGGAGTTGGTATGGCCATGCGGCTTCTTGGGAAGGAATCTCATCCCCTTCCTTTTTTTTCTTTTTCTTGTTTACTTTTCCCGAGTCAAGATCTCGGGCATACATGCCATCCTCATATACTAGATAGACATAGATCATAATATTCTCCCACATACGAACACTGTTGGTCTCACGTCATTTGGTGCACGCACGCACACACACACACACACACACACACACACACTATTGCCAGCTTTCCCTTTCACCTTCACCGTGTGGTGTACACGCCGGTCGGTACGGCGTGGTCGCCCCTCTTGCCGACCCTGTGCGTCAGCTCGCTCCTCCAGTCCTCGCCGCGCACGAGCTTCGCGACAACCTTGTCGAACGTCCACTCGGGCCGCCAACCGAGCTCCCGCACCGCCCTGGACGAGTCGTACACGCGGTCGACCCGTCCGAGAAACCTCCACCCGAGCTTGCCAAACACGCCCGCGCACCCGGGCACGGCCTCCTGGAAAACGGCGCCCGCGTCTGCGTCCAAGCGACGCAGGAGCGTCTGCCTCGCCGCTGCAGAACCTTCCCCCCCTCCCCCTCCCCCGACGTCAGCCTCCTCCTCGGCATCGTCGGTGAGCCGCGGGAAGGGTGGTGGGGCGGAGACGATGTACGTGCCGAACCCGAGGGCGGGGGCGCGCTCCATGGCGCACTCGACTGCGGAGACGACGTCGGCGATGTCGACGCGGCGGTAGGCCAGCTCGCAGACCTTGAGGTTCGCGCCGTCGTCGTCTTCGGCGGATGCCAGGCTTGCGCGGCGTTCGGGGTCGTCGTCGGCCTCGGGGAAGAAGCGGGCGGTGCGGAGGACGACGACGGGGAGGCGGGTGCGGCGGTGGGCGAGGGCGCAGAGGTCCTCGGCGGCGCGTTTGGTTACGCCGTAGATGTTTTTGGGGACGGGGGCGACGGACTCGTCGATCCAGGCGGCGGGGCGTCCGGGGGCCGGGGAGAGGGCGGCGCCGAAGGTGGAGGTGGTGGACACGAAGACAAAGGAGCGGATGCGCGGGGGTCCGGTTCCGGGCTCGCCATCACCGCTCCCACCACCGTCACCGGCGGCGGCGGCGGCGGCGGCGGCGGCCTCCTCGAGCAGGACGAGGGTGCCGGTGATGTTCGTGTCGACAAAGGCGGACTGCGGATGGGAGTCGACGTGGGGCTTGTGCAGAGCGGCGGCGTGTACGACGTGGGCTATGGACGGGTGGCGGGCCAGCAGACCGGCGGCGAGGGCCCGGTCGGCGACGGAGCCGACGACGGCGGTCGTCTCGGAGGGGAGGACGTCGAGGCCCAGGGGGGTGTGGCCGCGGGAGGGGAGGGCGAGCATGAGGGCGGTGCCGAGGTGGCCGGAGGAGCCGGTGACGAGGACGGTATAGACGGGCGAGGCCATGGGGGCACCCAACACGAGCTTTGTTGCTCAAGCCTAGGTGTTAAAATTTCACGGGGCAGAAGATTGTGGCCAAAGTGGGTGGTTGTTTTTTATCTTATTTTATTTGATGGTTGAGAGATGCCGATGCTATTCAGAGCGCGAGTGTGATGGTCGCGGCGTGAGTCACTTACCGTTGCGACGACACTAAGCGGGAAGAGTCGGGGAGCTAGCTAGTTCAGCAATGTCTATCCCTGGTCATTTGTTTTCAATGTGACAAACGATTTGACGGGGTTGCATTCCAGCCATGTCTCGACACTTGGTGCTCCAATACATCTACAATGGAAGAAAACGGGAACGGTCAGTCTTTAGCCGTGAGTTGTATTCACCAGTGGCTCTTACGAGACTCACCCACTATCGACACTGAGCGCGGGTTTACTGACTCATTTGCCGGGGTTTCTGTGATGATGATAATGATGATGGTAATGATGTGAGCTGAACACTTGCAAACGATCCTTTAAAAAAATAAAAATAAAAACCCCAAGTAAGAAGAATAAGAACATCTTCTATCCCCGACAAACCACGACCCTACAAGACTAGCACATCGTTGTCCAATTCGGGGGCCGTGGGGTGGAACGTCAAGGGATTTCAATGTTGCCCTCGACGGATTTAGAGTTGGAGGCATGGTCTTGTTTTTGGGTTACGAAGGTCCATTGATATATTAGGGCCCGAACAACCGGGAAGCAGCAGGCTGCGGTTACCTACTTCGTCGGGCCTTGGCCCTTTTGTCTAGGTAGTCTCCTGTCGGGGTGACGTGTGAGTCGTGGGATGCCATATGGGCAGGGCTGAGGGTGTCTGGTCTGTGGACTGATCACCTTGCCAGGCTGACCATGTATCGTTTTTTCCCTTCCAAGATTGGCATGCAGAAGCGCGACAGGGGTGGCGGCCATCTCTCCAGTCCATCTTGTTTCCTCAGCAACAGCCGAGCAGAGAGCCCGAGTCGGTCAACCGACAGTTTCCGAGATGTGTGTCGACCAGCAAACAACACCGAGACACAAAACATAACGGAGCAAGTAGCCCACTCTACCGGTACTCCCTCCGTCCAACGGAAAGTGTCCCGCGTGGAAGACGGGAGTTGCGTGCCAAGCCTTGACAGCTCGGATGCTGTGTACTACAGCAGGTATATACACAAAGTGCGACGTATCACGCGTTGTTGATTATTGTGCTTTTCGACTGGGGTTGCGGCGGCAATGCGGCATTTCGCATTTTGGCACTCGACAGTCGACACTACCCGTGCCCGCCCCCACTTTAATTGGAACTCGAGGACTCGTCACCCACTAAAGTGGGTGCTGAACACCCATACGTCCATAACACCCATATGTCCAAAAAAGTGATTAATTGAATCTATTCCCACCCTCAACCCCTCTTCAGCAAGCGACCACAGCCCTCATCATCAATGATATATAATGGCTGTAATGTCCCGTCAATTCTCATCTTCCGAGCCTTTTTTGCGGCCTCAAAAACCACCTTTTTCGTGGTTTGGCGGATCTTTTGCTCAAGGGACTGTATCACCTTCACAGCCTTCGCATACTCGTTTTCCTGCCTCTGCCTCACCATTTTCCTTCCATCTTTGACTTGGATAACCCCTCCTGTTTGTAGTTGTGTATTTCGTGCCTGACGACGAGCTCTGCGGACCTTTTCAGCTAAATTGGTCCTTGAGAGATCTCTCTTGACCTGGATCAATTCAGACCCTTGGGTTAGGGCCCCTCTGATGAATCGATCTAGATTGTGGTTGAATGGCGAGACCTCTCCAGTCAGCTCTTCGATTTGGTTGCTGATGATCTCTGATGCCTCAGAGAGCTTATTCGCCACTCTTCTGAGTTTCCTGATGGTTGTAGGAGTACTGAAGGAGGAGGACGACGATCCTGTGTTGGGTGGTGTGGTCACTGTAGGAGGGGTGCCATCTCGGATTGCGATCTTCTCCAGCACCACTTGTGGGTTGAATGGGTTTATCCCAGTCTTCTTAAAAGCTGATATAATAGTAGATTGCTTGAAGGTTTGTTTACGAATGGACTGAATAAAACTGAGGAACTCCAGCTTGGTGATGTTGGTACAGCCTTCCCGGACTATGGTGTCAACTGCAAGGCTGTGGTAGTGCTTGAGAGGCTGAAACACTACCACATCCAGTGGCTGAAGGAGATGGGTTGAATGAGGAGGGAGGCCAAAAGGAAGGATCTCATGATCCTCACAATACTGTAGGAACTCAACAGTGTGATGAGAGCCATATCCATCAATCAGAAGGAGCCTCTTGTGGCCCTGGGTCCGGTTCTTTGAGTGTATATCGAAGTGCTTGATCCAATCGAGGGACATCTGGTCATTCGAATAACCAGTTGGCGATACTCCAATTACTGTATCCGCCTCCAAGTCCTTGATGCCATACCATCTGCTCATATGAACAGAGCCACTAAGGATCAAGAACGCAGGGATATAATCACCTGCTGCGGATATGGCCTCAATCGCAGTTGCTGACTCTCTGTTGGTTGGGATGGCGAAGTAATGGGCCCTCTTGCGTTTGGTGATGACCATCTTATCCTTCCCAACTCCTATTTGGAAGCCAGTCTCGTCCATGTTCCAGATATCAGAGGGTTGTATACCATATACCTTAATGGTCTCTTGGAGCATCAGAAACCAACTGTTGATAACCTCTATATCCTCAGACTTCTTCCGTTCCATATCAAGGGTCTTCTCTTTGGCGTAGAAGTACCCATGCCTCTTGATGAATCGACTGGCCCACATAGGGTTGACAGTTGGAGGAGGCATCTGATGATCTTCATGGGACTTAGCCAAGAGGTAATTGGCAGCATCCACAAGAAGCTCTCGCCGTAGGGCAAGATTCATATGATCCATTCGATCAATATAGTGACAAAGAGCCTTCTCCTGGTCCCAGGTAAGCTTTCTACCGTGGACTGGGCGGTCCTTAAGAGATGGTGTTCCTGAAAGCCTCCGATACAGCTTCTTACGTGGTATCTGGTATTTCTCAGCCACGGCAGTAAGCTTTAAGTTCGGGTTTTCACGAATCGATAGAATGGCCTCCTGGATACGCTCCTCTTCAGTTTGATTGAATTTGGTCATTGTGGTGGCTTGGATCGAAGGTGGTGATGTTGATGTTGAGCTTGAGGGATTTTTTGGACATATGGGTGTTATGGACGTATGGGTGTTCAGCACCCACTTTAGTGGGTGACGAGTCCTCGAGTTCCAATTAAAGTGGGGGCGGGCACGGGTAGACATTCCCTCGATGGTTCCAGCAAACTGTCGATCGATCGTGAGTGGGCCATAAGAACCAACTCATCACCCCCCCCCCAGCGCCGAGTCCGAGTCTTTGGTCCAATCGACACGCAGTCAAGACCCGACAAGGCTGCCGCGTTTCATGGACCCGAGCCAGGCCAATCTAGACCGCAGAATGGCCTCTTGTGGAACCCTGGTTGAGGAGGATATGATGTAATTTTCACGTCCCAAAGAGAGTCTTCGCCAAGACCCAGCTTTTCTTCGCCATCACCTGCCAGCCATCGAGCCGCCCCCCAAAACGGGCAAAGCTCCTCGGGACACGACCGGATTATCCCCCCCCTTGGCTAGTTTGTGCATTGTTCCTGTTATACGGCGCATGTTCCTGTTGGATGCTGTTCACCCCGCCACTGCATCTTGCTCCGCCCATCTGGAGAGGCGAGAGGCCCCCCTCCCCCTCCGAGTAAGTCAAACGTAGAGGTCTGAAAAACAAGCAACAAGAGAGGAAAAGAGGTTCGAACTAGACGAGATTGAGGGCCAGACGTGACTAGTCGCTGTCGCCGTCTCGACACCATATCGTCTTTAGCCTCAGCACTGGAGACATTCGCGCGCGCATTCCTTGCTCGGCCCCCCGAAGCGCCGCCGCCGCCCGTCCGCCCCCTCCCCTCCCCCCCTGCCCAAGTCGCCGTGTCGTGTCGTGTCGTGTCACTCGCGCCTGTTGCAATTCTCTCACATCTCGTCCAATGTCTGAAGCCCAGCGTGAGCGCGAGGTGCAACGGTATCTCCAGAGCTGGCAGGTCGCGCAGGGCTCTTCGCTCAATGTCGCCCTCAACGTCGACAGCCTCGCCGCCCCCGACTTGCACGGCAATGGCTTCAAACCAAAGGCCTCGCCCGACAAGGCCCTGACCGCCTTTGCCCAGCTGGCCGTCCTGCGACTCAACGTCCGGCGCGCCATGGTCTCGCTGATCGATTCCACCACCCAGACCATCCTTGCCGAGGCCACACGCAGCATCCAGCTCGGGGACCTCGACGAACTACAAGACCACCAGAGCGACGGCCTGAACGGCGAAGAGGACCGGTCCACCAGTACCAATGCGGATTTGTGGCGTACGTAGTAGCCTCTTACCACCTAGAACATCATGCCATGAGCACTGCCCGTCCCGTCGTCGACTCGCACCGGGAGGCCGAGGCTTGGAGACACTTGAGAGGGAGGGAAGGGGAAGACGGAGAAAAAAAAAAGGGCGTGTATGCTTGGAGCTGATGTGCTAACAACTGTCATTCTCACTAGTGGGCGCCGTGATATTGTCGCGCCCGGATGCTGTTTGCGAACACTCCTTGGTTAACACGTGCACCGGCCTCGACCACAAAGGCAAGCCGTATACCGCCACCGGCCTCATCGTCAACGACTGCCGTCTCGATCCCCGCTTCTGCGACCGGCCCTACGTCAAGTCCGAGCCCGGCGTCCGCTTCTACGCCGGCGTGCCCATCATCTCCCGTACCGGCCACAAGATCGGCTCCTTTGCCGTCTCCGACGAGTCCCCCCACGACGGCCTGACCGCCGACGAGATCCGCTTCATGCAGGGCATCGCCCAGACCGTCATGGAGCACTTGGAATGGGCCCGCGACCGCGTCGACCGCTTCAAGGGCGAGCGCATCGTGCGCGGCCTGGCCACCTTCATCGAGGGGTGCTCGGTCTTCAACGAGGACCAGACCCCCATCAAGGACGAGGCCCCCCGGAGCCCTTCGACCGTACGACCGCCAGACATGGCCCTCACATCGACGAGGCGCCCGATACCCAGGTCCAATTCGTACTTCCGCAACGCCGAGGCCCAGGCCCGCTCGAGGGAGTCCTCGACGTCCCGCCAGCAGACCGAACCGGCCGGCACTCCCTCCGTCTCCGACATGCCGTCCTCGTCCAAGAAGGGGGCCCAGCCCAAGGTCGACGGCTTGTCCAAGCTCTTCAACCGCGCGGCCGAGGTCCTCCGCCACTCCACCCTCGCCGACGGCGTCGCTCTCTTCGGCGCCACGGCGTCGACGAACTCGACGCCGGGGACCCGTGCCAAGTCGGGCAAGGCGCAATCCTCGGACGAGGAGGACATCGCTCGGCAACCCGCCTCGGGCTCCGGCCTCGACAGCTCCGACTCGGACACGTCGCCGTCGGCGAGGCCCTGCAAGATCCTGAGCTACTCCGTGGCCGACGAGCGGGCGCGCCAGCGGATCGAGCAGGGCCCCTCGCTGTCGCTCGGCATCCTCGAGAAGTACTTTGCAATGTTCCCCACCGGCAAGACCTTCTCCTTCACCGCGGCGGGCGTCGGCGTCTCGTCGGGCGACGACAGCGCGAGCGACAGGGAGACCATGGGCGTCGACGGGGCGGTCCCCGTCAGCAGCAGGGGCGAAGGCCGGCGGCGCAAGGTCAAGATGGTCCACGAAGAGCTCCTCAAAAAGATACCCGGCGCCAAGACGGTCGTCTTCGTTCCCCTCTTCGACTACGGCGAAGACAAGCTCGCCGGCGGCTGCTTCCTGTGGACGTCGGTGACGGGCCGCATGATGAACCTCGACCAAGACCTGTCCTACCTGCGGGCCTTTAGCAACAGCATCATGACCCAGGTCGGCCGCATCAACAGCCAGAAGAACGAGGCCGCCAAGACCACCTTCATCGCCAGCATGAGCCACGAGCTGCGCAGCCCGCTGCACGGCATCCTGGGCTCCGCCGAGCTCCTCCAGGACACCAGCACCGACGCCTACCAGTCGGGCCTCATCAGCTCCATCGCCACCTGCGGCAAGACCCTGCTCGACACCCTGAACCACGTGCTCGACTACAGCAAGATCAACAGGCTCGGCCGGGCCCAGATGAGGAGGCGCGCCAGGCAGAACCTCAACAGGCCCGTCGCCATCACCTCGGACTCCCTCGAGAGCCTGAGCATGACGTCCGTCGCGGACATGGCCGTGCTCGTCGAGGAGGTCGTCGACGCCATCGCCGCCGGCCACGCCTTCAAGAAGCTGGTTGGCACCGGCCCCCTCGACGGGCCCAAGCCCAGCATCAGCGTCAACGAGTCGACAAACGTCCGTTCGGTGGGCAACTTCCAGCCCCAGGGCCAAAAGGGCGTCGTGTCGGTCCTGGTCGACATCGACCCGAAGACGCCCTGGCTGGTCAAGACGCAGCCGGGCGCCCTGCGGAGGATCATCATGAACCTCTTCGGCAACGCCCTAAAGTACACGTCGACCGGCTTCGTCCTCGTCTCCCTCAGCGGCCAGGCAAGGTCCGACGGGTCAAAGATCGACGCCATGATCCGCGTGGCGGACTCGGGCAAGGGCATGTCGGACGAGTTCCAGCAGACGCGGCTCTTCCTCCCCTTCAGCCAAGAAGACTCTTTCCAGCCCGGTACCGGGCTGGGCCTGAGCATCGTCAAGCAGATCGTCGACTCCCTCCGGGGCAGCCTCGAGGTCAGGTCGGAGCAGAACCGGGGCACCGAGATCGACGTGCACCTCAGCTTCACGCCCGTGTCCGACGAGGCGTCCCGCGAACCCGACGAGTCGATGCGCAACGCCATCGAACAGACCCGGGGGCTGCAGGTCGTGCTCCTCCAAGGGGGAGACGGCTCGGGATCCCAGCCGACGAGCACGCCGGCGGCCAGGCTGAATGGCATCCTTACCGAGACCTGCTCCGAGTGGTTCCACATGAAGGTCGCCAAGGAAGACCCGGCGGACCCAAAAGATGCCGACCTCTACCTGTATTCCGAGCCGCCTTCGATAGAGATCCTCGAGAAGCGGTTCAGGGATAACTCGGAAAGGGCTCTGGACCGCAGAAAGGCTCCATTCATCATCGTCTGCCCGAACGCCGAAGAAGCGGTGCGGATTCTGCAGGAGTATGGCAAGCTCTTGATGGAATTCTCAGAGATTGTGGAAGTGATACCTCAACCGTTAGTGCTTTCTTTTTTCTTTTTCTTCTTCTCTTCGACCGTACTGTACTCCGTTTCGCCGTCATGAAAACTGACATCATCCTCAGCTGCGGTCCAAGAAAACTTGCCAAGGTCTTCAGCCACTGCCTTAAACGAGCGGCAGACCTGGAGAAGAACGGAGTGACGTCGAGAACCCCGACCGGGTCCCTCTCTGCGGACCAGAACGAGGCCCACGAGGTTGAAAGGGTCGGGACACCGCTCCACCAAGATGTCAGCCCGTCCCAGGTTGAACCGGCAATGTCGGCGCAGCCGCTGATCAGGCCCCTGGGCGCCCTCGCGCTGTCGCCGGCGCTGAACGGCGGGCAGGCCGTCATCGTCAAGCAGAAGCCCGTCGCGCTGCACGTGCTGCTCGTCGACGATAACCAGATCAACCTCAAGCTCCTCGTCATGTTCATGAAGAAGTGCGGCTTCTCGTACGAGCAGGCCGAGAACGGGCAGGAGGCGCTCGACAAGTTCGTCGCGGCCTCGACCGCGTCGACCCAGGCGTCCGCCAGCAAGCGCCGCCAGTTCGACTTCGTGCTGATGGACATAAGCATGCCCGTCATGAACGGCTTCGAGGCGACCAAGAGGATCCGCGAGTACGAGCGCGAGCACAAGCTGCAGGCCACCACCGTCGTCGCCCTGACCGGCCTGGCGAGCTCCGACGCCCGCCGGGACGCCGAGACCTCGGGCTTTGACGTCTTCTTGCCCAAGCCCGTCCGTTTCGCCGAGCTGCAGAAGCTTCTGACGGCTTCATAGTCCAGACCCGGGCCACGATGGCGGGTACTCGTCCATTGTCCTAGGCCTTTTTTCTTCTTATTCTGTTCTCATCCCCGTGCAAATGAATCGGGTGAATCAGGGCTTTTGTTTTCCGGCATCTGACTTGCGACGTTCGCTTTGACAAACCGACGAGGTTCGTCTAGAGACCTTGGCGGTCTATATATATATATATATATATATATATATACATACATACATATATAAATAGCTTGTAAATGAAAGAGTCACGTTCTATGATCTATCATGACAAAAGACAAACCCCCCCGACCCCCATGCCCTTCAAGTTCGAGATGCGAACCAATCATTATTGATCCAAGGGACCGCCAGCCCGGCGGACTACGCAGGCCATTAGCACACATGAGAACCTACTCTTGCTGCGACAGGATAGGGGCGGCGGAAGCGTCGTATGTCGAACCAAAGCCGCTGGCAAGCCAGGCGCAGGCATCATGGACCAGCTTGCGGCTGATTTGATGCACACTACCATCAACATAAGGTCAGAAACAAGATTAAACAGAAAGTTAAAACCCCCGCGAATCAAAACGCGAGCGGGGGGAGGGGAGGGAGGGCCAACTCACCCGGCGAGCACGAGGACGGAGTGCGTCGCGCCCTTGTACACCTCGGTCCGGACGTCGACGCCGGCGTCCCGCAGCAGGTCCGCGTACGCGAGCCCCTCTTGCGTGAGCAGGTCGACCTCGGCGACGGCGATTAAGGTCCGGGGACTGCGGGCGAGGACGTCGGCGGGCGCGAAGCATGGCGAGGCGTCCCACCGTCGCCTGTCCCCCGGGCTAGCGAAGTAGAGGTTCTGGTACCAGCCCATGCGGCCGGGAGTCAGCCAGGGGACGTGCCGGGAGGCGGCCCAGCCCGTCTCGGCGGTGGCAGTGCTGTCGATTACGGGGCACACGAGGAGCTGGGAGATGGGCGCGGGGGCGACGCCGGCGAGGGAGGCCTTCATGGTGACAACTGCGGCGAGGTTGCCGCCTCTGATGGGGGGCAGGAGGACGTGTTAGAAGGTCTGCGACTGGCTGGTTTTGAGTGCGTACGGTATTTGGGGGGGGACAAACGCTGAGACGCCGCCGATTGTGACGAGGTTCGTATTGATGTTGAGCCGGGACGCAGTCGCCGGCTCGAGGAGCCACTTGAGGCCGGCAAGGCTGTCGTCCACGGCGGCAGGGTAGACGTGCTCGGGGGCGTGGCGGTAGTTGACGGTGACGACCACGCACCTCACGTCTAGTCGTTTCGACTTGTCAGCGACCGAAAGGGTGTGTCCGAGCAGGGACAGCCTCTTGCGAAAGGAATGGGAAGAGAGAGGGGGGGGGGGGGGGTGTCGGGGCTCTCTCACATCGACATACGTGGGTCAGGAACCCGTTCTCGCTGTCCAGCCCACCGTTGACCCAGCCGCCGCCGTGAAGCCAGAGGAGGCACGGCCAGCCCGCGGCGTCGGGGGCCTCGCCTACGGGCACGAATACTCGCGCCTGGACGCTGCCGCCGGGCAGCTCCTCGTCCCACGTCCGGCCGACGGGCGAGAGCTTCTGCGTCGTGTGAGCCAGCGGGTTCGGCGCGTGGCGCGAGGCCGGGTCCCACGGCCGGATCTCGGAGGGCTCCATGTACTGTATGACGGCATCGTGCAGCGCGACGTACTCCGGGTCCAGCCGGGCGCGGACGGAGGGGTGGATCGGCTGGTGGATTGTCCGTTCTTCTGCCATTTTGGGGAGGGGTTCTTTTAGATATGTATGTATCTAATTTGTTTGTTGGTGAAGCCGCTGGTGACCCCCGGATAGTATTTGTAAGATAGATTAAGAAAAGTGAGCAGGTCGATGGCTGGAGTTGACGGTTGTTGACGACGTAGGTAGTTGGGGTTGGTGGGGTCAGATGGTGAGGCTTTAAAGAAAAGGTTTGCGAACGGGCCCTCAGACGGAATCGGCCACGGGACCCGCTTGGCCGGCGTCTGATCCGAGACGGGAGGAGCCCGCCTCGGATCAGGACGGATCAGAAAAGCCGCTGTGGACATTTGACCTCTTGACTGCACACCTACACGGGCCGAGGCTCGCATGCGGGTGGAATAGGTTGGCGAGACCTGGGTTTCGTATATCAATTCACCCTGGAAGTCAAGTTATACGAAGGGTCTCTGATGCATGCTCGTGCCGTCAACTCTCCGATGTCGGCAGTAAAATCTTGGGTGAGCCACCACTGTCATATATTGTAGGCAGTCGGCTCACTATGAAACTCTCACTCTGTCATTTCAATTATCCTTCTCAACTCATGGTCCTCCAGAGTAGCGCGGAAAAGACTTCAGGCAGCAGGCCAGCGATCTGAGCGGAAAGCTTACGGGAGGCAGCCATCCGACGACTGCCGTTCCGGCACCTGAAGTTTCAGACAGACATCCCTGTGAGAAGATGGATGCGGGAGGGTGTCGAGATCGATTCTATCCCGTTGAGGCCCTAATTACTTGCATTGTTCTGTCTACGCCACTCTTGAGAACAACATGAAGTGTGTTATCCCCTTGTTGTTTTTCATTAGGAATATGACTTATACTTGGAGGGGAAAAAGTAGACTCGTCTAAGTTTATTATCTACATAATGTCTCGAGAAAGCGCCATGGGCCAGATTGAAAGTTTGACCATAGGACATGGACTAAACCGCATTGTTTGTTGTATAAACGAATTATTGACATTGAAGAAAGATGGCTCGGCGCCTAGGTAAGTATTGTACATATGTATACATGCCTTTAACTGGCAGGTTCGTTGCTATTATCGAGTGAATGTACTGGGTTGAAAAGATTATGCCTGGTCATAATAAGTCCTGGATGGACTGACTTTGCTCCTGTTTTCTTGGATAACTTGGCAAGATATAGGACTCGTCTGATCCACGGCATTGCCCAAGATTAGCCAACTCGGGCTGGTCATCACAACCTACAACGGATCTGTTGCGCGCTCGATGACCGGGTGGTTTCATTGTTTCTCTCATTTTTCTGAACAGTGGCCTCAACGCAGGAATGCTGCCACAGATCATCGCCAGATTAATCTCCAAGGTAGACCAGACGACAATTTCAACCATGTCCCCTAAAGGCATCAGCATTGCGTAGAGTATTTGTCGGGTTCTAGGTGCTTACAGGTCGGGTCAAATGTATTTTGAAATGTGACCAAGAACTTGAGGCGAACCATGCTTGCGACACAGGCACTTTGTACGGTCAGCCATTGCGGACATCACGCCACAGCTTCTATACTTGTTACTTACACTGAACCTAACGTCAGTAGAAGAATCGGAACTATTTTGTTGCGCATGGTGGTGTTAAGACTCAAGAGCTGCGGCAATGGCAGGACTATCAGGATGAAGTCATAAGTGATCGTGAGAGCCGCCCCTGCATATCCAATGGCGGTAATGTTGAGACAAGAGCCGGTAATAGATCGATTCCATATCAGCTGTATCGGTGTACACTGGAACAGCACCAAGAACAAGAACAAGAAGTGCTGGATTACAAGGGATGCCATGAGGCAAATCACAGCTATCCGGGACCAGCTGGTAAGGAAGATGCGTAAGTACATGGCGCAGATGGAGACTTTGGCAGTAACTCTAAGACATGTCAGTGATATTGCTGCTCTAACAATAAGGGATAGAGTGTGCTCTACTGCTTCATGACATAGAACATCTGTGTTGCGTAGAAAAGCTTTGGGAAGGTGTTAGTGATATGAGTAATACGAAAAAGAAAGAAAAGGGCCGAGAGAGTACGAACTTGAAGGATAGGCTTTGCGTTTCCCGGTTCCACGTGCCAGTAATGGAGCCCGAAGCCAAGCTCGACGTCTGCGAAACGGCAGGGTTAACAACTGCGCTTACACGTTGCCCAAGCTCCAAGGGGAAGGCTTACGTGCCAGACCGCATCCAACCGTGAGTGTTAAGAAGAACTACGCTCGTCAGTAACGAAACCGTGATAACGGGCGTTATATCCGAGCGGAGCTTACCAAAGAAATCAATGCTGTCCAGTCATCCCACCAAAGCTGGATTTTGCCTATCCTCCTTGATATGCATCTCAAAACGATAACGAGGGCTGTGAATGCAGGCAAAGCGACGAAGAAGACTCGGCAGAAATTGCGACGCTCTTCAGGGATCGGGTAGCCGTGACAAAAGTCTTTGGATTGTCGAGCCGTAGCTGATGCAGCGAACCCAAAAAAAAACAAATCAGCTTATTCATTCGCAAGGCAAGCTGAACGAGAAGCCACGCTACTTCCGAATACTGACCGATTTGTTCGTCCAAGTCGCAGGATAGCTGTATGCATTTTGCGACATGAGCTTGAAGGGACGTGTTCGTACAGACGCATCCTTCTAGTGGCATGTTGCCGCATCCTGCCGTTTGTACTAGATCGATAAGACACGATATCTGGCAGCGGACAAGAGGTCTCAGCAAGTACGTTCGAAAAGCCAGGTGAGCGGCCTCTGGGTGGGTTGACATGTCACTTACCGAGCACTTTGGAGCTTCTGTGAGGAGGGCGCTTGGTGGGATCGCTCGTGGTTCCGGCAACAACGCTGCTGCGGCAGTGCAAACAGTTACCAGGAACAGACCGTGGTGCAGAGTCAACCTCATGGTTTTCATCGCGGGCGTTTCAATGAAGCGTCGCGGCTGTTACCGCCAGGAAGGGGAAGCGGAAGAAGGAAAGACTCGCCTTCATAAGAAATCGCGAGGAAACATTTCCCGTGGCTTAGCTTTCGGCAGTAGTGTCCATTAGTGGAAAACATCAACGAAAACGGACGGAAAAAAGCGTGGTCTAGTGATCCGCGCCACATAACGCGACCATTGCTCCTGTCCTTTTTTCTTCTTTTTCTTTTCTAAGAGGTACCTCAGACCTGTAGGGCACAACGGTATACTATAACGTCGTAAATCTCCCGAAAAGCTCGCGAAACAGCAAGTGACAATATCGTTCTGCTCTTCAACAAGCATCATGTTTAATGCTCTTGAAAAAATAAAAAATCTTATGGTAGATTCAACTGTCCCAGAATCACACGACAGTGGAACGGGCAAGTAGGTAGGCATTAGAAACGGCCAAGTAACAAGGCTTAAGGTTTAGCCTGATTGATACTTTTGGCTGGTATGTGCGAGAAGAGACTAGCTTAGGAATATCTCGACATAAAAGAAATCAATCTGCCCATGCTCGCACTAGATGGCTGTGTAACAGGACTAGCGCTTCAGTGGCGGTTCGTCATGCGTCAATCTGATATGTATATGTAAGTCTAGCCTTCTGCCACTCATAAGCCACTTCAGCAGTAGCATCTCCACACATCTACTAACCTCACACCATATCCTACTCTCTTGTCCCATGTCAATAATCATTCCTGCTCCCCTTTTCATTTTTGCGATAGAATTGAGTAAAACAATGCATCAAAGTGCCATAAGCCTATAACATTGCTATATACTTCGGGTCTATGTGGTGACTTCTGTAGGCATCTTACTTAGGCTGCCCAGGCTAGACATTTTTACGTAACTGAAAGTCACAGTCTTTATACCTGCCACCACTCAGATCATTGTCGTTTGCGGCTTGGCACTATGACTTGGAATGTCTATCTCGCTCACGTCACGTTGACCTCAAACCCCCATCTCAGGGCGTTTCTCTTCTACTCTCACAGTCGATCGCTTGGAATTTCACTATAGGCTAACTAGGATTGGATAATTGGTGTTAGCTCAAAGCATACTCTTTGTCTCTTCAATTTCTCAGATGATCTCATCCACTGCGACTATTTCCATACCGGAAACTGACGTCTACTCGTGGCGGCCTTGTTGGCTAGACTGAACCGAGAACCCTCTTATAAAAGCTATCACCGTATTAAGGCAAAGCACCCACTTTTCGGCACCCCCCACATTTCAGCATGCCAAAAATAAAGCCATCACAACCACACCACTTTATTAATTAGCTATTGACTAGGCATCGCTACCACCACTATACAGCTTTCAGCCTCACTAGGGTAATCAGAGGCGCTATATTTATCTATATCATCTACAACTTCACCAGCCTCAACCTAGGCCTACCACACGTTACTAATTATTACAAACTTTATATTTAGATCTATATAAACAGCCTTCCTCTTCCTAACTATACTATTATTAACTTTTGCTTAGAGGATCTCTATTTATTACTAAGTAGTAGCTAGTTTAAAGGACTACTATTAGAAGCCTTTTTTAACCTTTCTAAAGAGCTAGTGTTATATAGTAATATCTTATTTCTATTAGGTAAATAGGTATAGTTGTTTATCTAGCTCTTTTGCTTTCTTTAGTATAGACTACTTTATAGTAGATAAAGTAGATACCTATTCCTCTTTACCCTAGGTATCTTAAGCCCTTTTAGTAGCCTTATTAAATAATATTAATAGTATTGTTTTATCTAGTAATAGATAGGAGCTTATTAGAAGCTTTATAATAGTAACTAGCTATAACCTAGTGTTACGACCCGACAAGTTACAGGCGATGCAGCCCCACCTGCCAGGCAGGGTGCGAAGGGCGCAGCACTTAAGGAACATCGTCACACAGGATGACTCCTCCGGAACGGAAGAACTAGGGAAGGTCACGTGAAGATAAGAAGGACTGACAAACGATAAGCGGTCCATGACCGAGGACCGACGCGCCAAGGGCGGTCCACCCCTGTAGGACCGACATCTGGATATCGGTCCCAGTATCAGGACAACAGGATATAAGGACATTCATTCCACTTAGATAGATTACCTTCCATAGCTCTTCAGCAATCAACTTGTGACTTAGCCTCGCTAACTTTCACTTTCCCGACACCTGCTTATCTTTGTGAACTCTTGAGCTATACAAGCTACCCCTACCCCATCGACCACCCGACTGATCACCGAGTGATCGACAGACCAGCAAGCCAACGGATCTAGACGACTACTGTTAATTACCCTCGCAGCCTCAGCTATACTTTAGCAGAAAACCCACTGTCAGGAATCTGGCCGTAACACCTAGTATACTTCTAGCTACTCTTGATATTCTTTACTATTAGCCTAGCCTAATAAGCCTTTTAATAGTAGGAAATAAAGTTCCTTTTGCTTATAATAGTAGAGTTATTCTAGAGGCTAAGATATCCTAGCTCCTTATAATAGACTAACTTTACTAAGCTAAAGACTAACTAATCTAGTAGCTAGAGGATATAGAAGGTATATAGTAGTAAGAATAAAAGATAGATATTATTAATATAGTATAACTATATAAAATCTATTATTATTTAGCTTCTATATCTATCTAGGATTAATAGCCTTACCTTATAAGGCTAGACTAATACTATCTAAGGTAGAAATACCCTCTTAAGCTACTTAATAGTAGTATTATTAGTAATCTAGCTATTCTCTATTACTATAAACTTCTAGCTATTATATAGGCTAAGGTCTAAAGAAAACTACTACTACTAGACTATCTTACCCTTATATATAACTAGTAGATAAAGTACCTTACCCTTAGCTAAGATATACTTAATAATAGATACCTAGGCTTATAATCTAAGCTACTTTTTTTTATAGACTTTATCTCTACCCTACCTAGTACTAGCTTATTATCTCTCTTACCCTTAAGGATACTAGTCTTATCTATATTATATTAGTTAGCTAGTTTAATAGTAGTAATATAAGGTATTATAAGATACTTAAACTATTCTCTAATAACTTTAGTAAATACTCTATTAATATACCTTAAATTAATAGATTAACTTCTCTAGACCTTAATAGATAGATTCCTTTAAATAAAGCTATCTATCTACCTCTTACCTAGAGGCTAGGTATCCCCTATAGCTTAGAGGATATAATAAGCAAAGTTCTTTAGTTATTAATAGGTTAGTAGTAGCCTAAGGTTAGCCTATACAGTCACCTAATTAGCTAGGCTAGCCTCCTAGCTAATAGAAAGCTTCTATAAGTTAGAAAAAGTAGCTAGCTTTAGTTAGGTGTTGTAGAGATAATACTAGAGAGTAATCCTTGGGATGCTATAGTCATAAGCTGCCTTTTTGACGCTAGCACTGTTTCTAACAGCCTCAATTGCCTAATTGATCTCATCTTCGGTATACTGGACCATAACGTATAGGTAAACAACTGTGCTAGAAATAAGGTTATTTGGAGAAAAAGTGCAAATATTGTGTTACTTTAAAGTATGAGGATAGATGAGAAAATGGGTGGCTGGGCGGCATTTTTGGTATGCCGAAATGTGGGGGGTGCCGAAAAGTGGGTGCTTTGCCTTATGGCCAACATTGAATCTTTGATGCTGCATCGAGAACCCTCAAGATAGATTATTTTATGCCTATCCAAGGTTTCCTTTTGTGCTCTTGTGCAAGAGACAAGCGAGTGGGCTGTCATGTCATACTGCCTTTTGCAAAATTGACCTCAGCTCTCAGCGAACCATTTGGTCGGGTCCACGAAGAAGCTAATTGCATTGACGAAAGATTCCATGATGGGAGCATTGACTAACACTAAATGATCCAATCGGTAGTGAGGCTGACGAAGAAATCGGCAAAGTGCCGAAGCTGACGATGAGATGCCTAGAGATAAAGGGGCGAGGGTGTGTCAGTCCGCTGGGCGTTGGACAATGAGCTGAGGTACTGTGATATGTAGGCCTACTTCCCTGAGAGACACGGACTAGCCCCAGGACGGACTCTCAAGGGGAAAATGCAAGTTTTTGCCAAGGGCGACTCTCCGCAAAGAGCAAGCGTGGCCCTTCTAGGCCTAATCGCCCACGAGGGGCTGACAAGTAGCCGTTGTGAGCGCACGTTCAGCGGCATTTTATTCGACCCATACACTGATGGCGAAATTTGAGCTCGGCCCGATTTCGGAGTGAAGCTGCCACTCCAAGCATATGCTCAATCCTTTCGGGCTCTACGCAAATGATAGACATGAGGTTATGGCGGTTCTTGGCATCCGTCGTGCTTTGTGAAAGCTAAGCCTCACTGCGCATCGCTTGAGTAAGCGCCGTTCCCTCCACTCGCAAGAACTAGCCTGAGCACCATCCATGTGGCGAACAGCACCTGGATCTCCCCGAAGAACCGGCGGGACCACTCGGCTACTGGAGTGGCGTACCTTTCAGTGCCTTTGTCGTAGAAGAGAGGGTTATACACTGGGGTATATCTTAACCTATCCCACAGGCTTGGGCTTAATCATCGTGTGATCTTCCAAATACCTCTCAACGCGGTAAAGCAGCCAAGTATACGCGCAATGATCAAACGAAACTGTTTTGCCCACGTCCAGTTCTTCTCGAGGTCCTCCTCCTCTCGTTCTGGTCAGATTCATCGGGTAACTTGTAAGGGAATAAGTGGAGATTCCCTTGATAAGTATATGGCTGTAATCAGAAACTTGGATAACAGCCAAATGTTGGATAAGAAAGACCAAATGTTCAAAATCACCACCCACAAGTACCGCCTAAACTTAAATCATATTACATAAACTTATAAAGTTAATTTAAACTTTATAAATTATTATCTAACTTCACTTATAATAAGTAGTAAGTAGTAATAGACAATAGTAGATAATAGTAAGTAATAGCTTATAACTATAGTCCGGAGCGAGCGACTGGAGTGGAGGCGAAGCCGGATCGGAAGTCGCGAGCGACGTAGTAGGTTATAGCAGGGAATACTCTATAGTTATAATAAGTAATACCATATAGTTATGGTAGATAATACTCTATAGTTATAGTAGGTAAGGATCCTAGTAGTATATCTATATAACTAGACTTTCTCCTAGTAGATAACTATTAATTACCCTAACCCTATGTATTTCTTATTAGACTATGACTGTTATCTAAGTTTTATCTAAGTTTCTGATCGCAGCCTATGTCTGGTGCAATCTGGCACGAAGTGCCGAAATTGGTTGATCTTTTGGGCATTTGCCTGAACGGTTTATGGACGGGCTTAGCACGCCATCAAGTTCCCCGACATAGCTGTTGTCGCTTTTCCGCATCGACATGGAGTTTGGACCAGGGTCTAAGAACGAACCTCGAGTGGGGCAACTGACTGCGATTTCGACCGGACCGCCGGCTCGGCCAACGCTTCAGTCTCGGGCTACCGCCGCCGGCCGGCCATTTTAGACTTTGCACTCGTCGTCTGGTACTAGGACAGGAGTGTGCCACTACGGTGCAGGCTGTGTGAAAGGTGGAGAGACGCGAGGAAAAAAGGGGGGGATTGTGGTGAGAGCCGTCCGAACCGTCCGAACCGTCCTTATCGGACCCCCTGTCCTCCTCGAACTTTACCCAGGTACCCTCCTCCCTGCCCCCTCCTTGTCCCGAATGAACGTTCTTTGCCAATAGTTCGTCGTGCTAGTGACTGCTACCGTGATATCGATGTCGCCGTGTCAGAATCGAAGTGGAGCTAAAGCTTGACTTGGCGCTAAAGCAGCTCTCGCACTAATCCATGAGCCCACTTGGACTGGACACCACCGAAAACCGTACGTGACATGGTCACTGAAGGAGGCGTGCTGTGTGCGCCGCCACGTTGCAGCAAGATGACAACATCTCGACGATTGCCGTGAAGCTGGAATGGACATGGCGGTCACAGCTGGTACTTACTAGCCCACACGAAGCTATCCCGGCTTCACAAAAACAGTTGAACTCCAAGCTTGAATTGATCTAGTCATTGAGGATAAAGAGTAATCCGTACAAATACAAGCAACGCTCGGAACGCCATATTTATCTAGAAGAAGAAGAGGAAGGGAAAAAGAAAAAAAAACGCCAGGGGCTCTAACCCAGCAACTCATACAGGCCCTCTTCCTTCAACGTCTCCCTGACAGCCTTCAACACGCGGGCGTGGACGGAGGGCGGGGCGGCGACGAAGCCGTAGTTGGCCACCATCTTGCGGCCGGCCGTCAGGTCCAGCGGGTTCCCGTCGACGTCGGTGACCTTGCCGCCGACCTCCTCGAACAGCAGCATGGCGCCGGCGTGGTCCCAGATCTTGGCCAGGCGGTCCCGCCGGCGGTAGGCCCAGAAGGTGCAGTTGGCCTGGCCGAGGCCCAGGGCGGCCCAGCGCAGGACCCAGCCGAGCAGGTCGTTGCCCGGGTACGCGACGCCGAGGCGCTCGGCGACCTTTTGGTGGATGCCCGGGGCGCCCGACTCGGAGCCCTCGATGCAGGTGACGGAGACGAGGGGCTGGGCGTGGGCGTCGGCGTGGCGGGGGATCTTGGTCGGCGGCAGGTCGGCGGGGCCGGGCATGGGCCGGATGAAGGTGCCGCGGGAGCGGACGGCGAACATGATGCTGCCGGTGCCGGTGGGGTCGACCGAGTCGTTGTTGATGGGGGCGGCGGCGTCGGCCGACAGCAGCGGCAGGCCGACGACGCCGACGCTCTGCCTCCCGTCCTCCATCAGGCAGACGTTGATGGCGTACAGCTCGCCGCGCACAAACGTCTTTGTGCCGTCGATGGGGTCAAAGACCCAGAAGCGGCCGGCGGGCGAGGGGTCGCCGAGGCCGCACCAGTCAATCATGTCGCACATCTCCTCGGGCGACGCGGGCAGCCTGCACGGCGAGTCCGCGCCCCTCTCGCCCGCGACCTGCTGCAGGAGCGCCCACACGGAGTCGCGCAGCTCCGGGTTCTCCCGCAGGTCGGCCGCGGACTCCTCGCCGACGAACTTGTCGTCGGGGAAGGCGGCGTGCAGCGTGCTGGTCAGCAGGGCCTGGATGGCGAAGTCGGCGACCGTGACGGGGCTGAGGTCCTCCTTTGTCACGACGCCCTTGTCCGAGGCGACGAGGACGCGCCGGCTGAGCCTGGCGGCGTGCTGGACGGCGGCGATGGCGGTGGCCAGCTCCCGGGCGTACGGTCCGTCCATATTGGATTACGGGCTTCGGCGGCAGAGGTGGGAAGAGGTGGGCGGCACGGAGTGTTTGAGAGAGAGGAGAATCGGAACCAAGCGGGGCTAGACTGTGGCGGTGACCTCGTAGGGTGGGTGGCACCAACGAGTCAGGCGGGGGGGAAGGGGGGTTGTTGGTTGACTGGTGGAGGGATTCGTTCGTGTGTACGGAGCAATGGTAGGGGAATCGTGGTGCAAAAAAGGTGAAACGGCATGGGGATTTTTGGATGCAGCGACGGGAATGGCGCCGATGATGTCAGACGCTGTCCCAGTTGTTTGCGTGGAGCGCAAATTTTACCGGGAGAACTCCGGCCTTAGCACCGGCATCGGCATCGGCAGCTCCGAGTCCAAAGCGGGTCTCCCCGTTGTTGGTGTCCTACCGGAGCCGAGGATCTTATTCATCACAGATAAAACATGGACAGGTGCGAGACGATGCGGCTGTTGAGGTTCAAGGGTATCTTCTGCTTCAAGCCCCCGAAAAGCATTCGTACTCCCTCCGAGAACCCATGCCGTCCCTGCTAGTTCCAGTCCAAAAAAAAAAAGAGTATTTTCCTCCCTTTTCTTCTCTCTCTCTCTCATTTTGGTAGGCCAGCTGTGCACGTCTGCATGATATATTTAACTTTTGAAAGCACGTAGTCGCATCAGTACAGTACCGCCGCAAGTCCAAGGCGGCAGCAGACTTACCGTCTTTCCAGCTCCGCCGCTTGTGGAACTTGACGGCCAGGTCGTTCCACAGCTTCACGCACCACGAGGCGACGAGAGCGTCCCGCATGGCCTGGTCCATGGGCACCAGGATGTTGAGGCTGTACATGTCGTCCCTCGAGTACTCGACCGCGACCCGCGTCTTGTCGCCGTCGAACCAGTCCAGCACGTCGTTGTTGCGCCGGACGTCGAAGAGGAGCCCGCGGGCCTCGTACTCGGGCGTCTCGTACTCTTTGCCGCCGCCGCCGGTGGCGGCTGCCCTGCGCCGCCCCACGCGCCACGCCCTGCACACGCTCTTCTTGCCAATCTTTGCGAACCTGAGCCCGATGTTGCCCAGGCCGCTCCGCGAGACCGGCTTGATGTAGTACGGGAAGGCCTCCTGCAGGATGGCCGGCGGCCGTTCCAGGTTGAAGGCGTGCCTCGGCTGCGAGGTGATCTCGGGGACCCACGGGGCGTTGCCGCCGCGGCCGCCGCCCTGCCGCCTGACGGCGTAGTCGATGCGGTTGAACTCGACCAGCCGGTCCGTCTCGCGCAAAAAGTCCATCTGGTGGTTGAGCTCGTAGCGTCCCGGGGCGTCGGCGTCGCGCGAGGTGGCCGAGTGGATGGAGCGGCCCGCCAAGCGGAGCGTGTCTGGGGGGAAGAGCTCGCGGACAGCGGCCCCATCCGCCGCATACTCCGGCGGCAGATCAGCGTTGGTGGCGGAGCGGGTCATGATGCGCGCTTTCGCACTTGCTGGGCAAAGGCGGCTATGAGGTCTATGACAACGGGTAACAATGGCTTTTTTTTTCTTTTTTTTTTCTTCTTTTACAAATTTCCAAAGAGGCGGAACGATGCAGTCTATTGTCTGGAACGGCTTGACGTGGCTACTTTTGCCAGCAGTCGAAATATGCGTCTGCTTGCGGTTTTTATTCCCGACGCACAGCTGACTCGGAATATGCACGCACGGCTTTTACGGTCTATGCCATCATCACCTTGGGCACCATGTCGAAATGGGAGCGTCCGCACCGACAAGCGCGCTGACACAAAGGACACGAGCAATGACTCCTGGGCAGAGCGGTTTATTCCCGAGCCCAGAATGATGCTGTATGTTCGAGTAAGCCGTCATGCGACTAGGACATTTCGTCCGATTGGCTAGCGGCCCTGCCGCGACCCGACCCGAGCTGGTTAGTCCATGAGAGGCATTTAAAGGGCCTCAATCCGTAGAGAGGTCAGCTGTGCGCGTTGTCGTTGCCCGAGTTGTAAGCTCAAAGAAGAGGGAAGACGAAGAGGGAAAAAAAAAAAAAAGAGGCAATTCCAGACATATGTATCGGTGATCTCGGCACCCCCCCGCCCGGTATTGGCCGTTGACATTGCCGTTGCCGTTGCGCTGTGTGGGATGACTAAGCTCGCGGAACCAATGCTAGGAGTGATGGCTACATGCCAATACGACACACGCATGCCTTTGAGAGCGTGGCCCACATTAACTCGTGGTAAGTTTGCAGGCATCATTAGCTTGAGATTACGACGAACGGCCAGTTGCCAATATGGGATCGACTGTGGCGTAGCGAATGAGTAGTGAGCATTCGAGAGGGAAATTGTGGTGGAGTGCACATTGGGTGTCTATTAGGGGCAGACATTGAAGTTGTCGCGTAGAGTATCGGCTCATGCTGAAGGCTTTTGTGGGTAACTGTCGTTGAGCGCCCAGGCAACGACGGACCCATTCGCGGCGGTATCGCAAAGGATGAGTGCGGTTATGGATTCGGCCAAAGACTATGGAGTAGTGAGTGAGTGATTAGTAGGGCGTGCCTAACTCCGGGACGGGATGCGGACAGAATGAGCGGTGGTTGTGGCGAATGATTGATCGGTGCATCCGGTTTCAGTGTTGGCTAATTACTTATTGCCCACCTTAGGTAGTGTAGCACTGTAGGTACGTGGTCGCTTGGAGCATCAAACTTTCTGGAATGACTGTCATGCAAAGGTTCGATCGGCACCAGGTTAGTTTGCAACGAGTGAGCTTGCTCGATCAATGCCGACTGATAATGGTAGTATGGATAGACGAACGGTGCCATCATACAAGTAAGTATTTGTATCTGGTAGGAGGGTCTTCTTCCCCCTTGGCGCGTGAACCGCCGACAGGCGCCGCGTTCTGAAATGTGGCCAAAGGATTCGCCAATGAAAGAGAGGGTGGAAAACTCCACTTGGAAAAAAAAACTAAACCGCTCCAAGGGGATCTGGCAAGATAATAATAATAATAATAATACTACTAAACGAGAGAGAAAAAGAAAAAGAAAAATAACCCTGCAAAACCTTGTTTCTCAACCGTTGTCATTAGATAATTGACAATGCGACCAAGTGGCCTCGCTGAATCGAACAAACGTCAGCCGAGAGGCAGGCCAGCCGGGTACCGGGTAGCAGCAGCAGCAGCAGCAGCAGCAGCACTGCTTTGGGACGTTTTGTTTTCGCCTTGCGCCTTGCGCTCGGCTGGCTGGAAGGATGGGGTGTACGTCACTCACTGCGTACATAGTAGTAATAAGTACTCTCTCTATTGGTTGGTACACTACCATTACTACCTACTTGCTGTAGTAAGTACATGCAGGCATGGATGTTCGCCCCGGTTGGCCCGTTGCCCGCGCAAATATTCGCCGGCTAAGGCGCATAGCCGTCATCAATCTTGCCGTCGGGCGCCTGAGGCTCAACCCTGCGACCGTAAGGTATCTACCTACCTACCTACCTGCTATGGATGTAGCGGTACGTACCTGTCAGGCGCTACACCGTAAGAAAATAAAGCGGGGTCGGTCGGATACGGGAGTGGATACCGTCAGTTCCGCTATCGGTGGGGCCGTACGGTGTCGAGGGCCCGTCAGCCTCCGTTCCGATCACGTGGTCGGAACCGTCGCCGCCGTGAGCGAGACGGGGGAATCGTATCATGTTCTCCACCGAGGTACGTACCCCAGACGGTTCCTCTTATCCGTACTTGTATGTACAGACAGACGGTTGCCTACCTTACCGTACCTTTTACCTTGGTACAGTAAATGATACCCTCGGCCTCATTCGGGACTCGGAGGGAAAACACAAGACCTTTGGCGCTTGGCAAATGCTGGGCTTTTCTCTCTCTCTCTCTCTCTCTCTCTCTCTTGTGGACGCCCAGCGAATGCCCAGCAAGCGCCAGCCACCCTTTTCGCCTATAGGCTGACTGTTTTCTCCCCTTCGACCAAGATAAGGCGGCTCAAGCTCATCCAATAGTCTTATCAATGCTTCTTTTTTTTTTCTTGCTGATCGGCTCCCGAATCGTTCAAGCCTTTTTTTTTTTTTTTTCCTTTGGAGAAACGAGCTTCTTTCAACGACCACCCTAAGCCGACAGACAGCCACAGTATCGTCCATACTCCAGTAGTAGCCGCCAGCCAGCCTCTTCCCCCCTCCCCTCCAAGCTCGCGACTCAAAACCTTGCGGATTGGGATACTAAGTACTGATTCGGTATGGTCTGCTGGGCCTTGGAAGCAACAAAAGTATCCACATGTCCTGGGCCGACTGGCGGCTGCATATTAAGTGGGTAATTATCATTGTACCAGTAAGCCTTTTGAAACAGCGCTCCATGAGTTTTTTTACTCTATTATATTTCGGACACAATTTCCCCAAAAAACGATCATCATAATTGGCTGGGATCGTACTTGTAACCAAGTATTTTTGGATGACATATTTCCAATGCTAAAATTTTTGTTTTTTGGTCATTGTTTCCTTCCCCCCCTCCCCTTTCTCGGGGTTCATTCTCACTGTTTTTTCTTTCTTTTCTTTTTTTTCTAAATTCCCACTGGCTGTCTGTCTGTCTGTCTGTCTCTCGCTCCTCCACACACTCCACGCTTGCACCGCTAGGCTGGCACGGACTGGGCAACGGGATACCCTTGAACTCGCCCCCTTCACAGCCAGGTTCGCTCGCGCCAACTTTTGTGGCCATTCTGCCCCCTTTCGTCGGTCTCTCGCCGAATGACGAATAGGACAAAGTTGGCCACTGCATCAAGTGCAATGTCTGATGAGTCCGTCCAATCTTCATTGGCCGACTTTGCAAATGTCGCGACGGCGCAGGCCGCGAAGTGGTCCGCGAGTTCCAGTAGAACACAATCGGCCCATCTCACTACCAAGAGACGAGACTACTTGACATGTTGACACACGCAATGCACCCTTGAGGCCCCTCCCCCCCCCTCTCCTCTTCCGCTCGGTCACCGACCACAGACAGCTTCAAGACATTGTGATGAGTGATAATATGGTGGGGAGGGAGGGAACACCTATCGGAAAGACCCCTGTCGCGCAGAATCTCGCCATCTGGTGTATCTACATACATAGTAGCACTACATTGTCCGTCCCTGTAGATAAAGCCTGGAGAATCTCCCACCTTATCTAGGCGAATTGTCGGGTTTCCCATGCTCTTGTCCCACGGATAACCACTGCAATCTTTAGTCAAGGCTTTGGATGAATTGATAAAGAATCCCGAGACTACTCCAGGACGGCGATAGCGCACCTGCTGCCGACCACCTGATCGGACTCAAACCCCGGCCCAATGAGTCCCTTCAATCAGGCCCGAGACGACGCTAGGACAGAGGAATGACGACATTGCGGACATGCCCTGCCTTTAGCCCTGCATCGCGCCAAGGTATTGGGAATGGGGTTTCTCTCCTCCGACCGGGGGCTGTGAGAGGGGGGAAAGGCTGTTAGTACGGGACCAGGGACCGCCCTGGTCCCCAGCTTTACCACCCACTTTGAACCTTCAACGTTTACCGGCTTTCCTGTATGGGTACTCCCCGGTGTCCCTGAGTTTCTGATGCAATCAACGCCGACAAGGACGCGTTGTGATTTGCCCGAAACCTCCAGCGGTCGACCGGCTGAAGAACGCAGCCATGTGCTTCTACTATGTAGTGTAATGCGCGGCTACGAGCTCATTTGTCCTACTTTCTTTTACTCGCTGTACTGTGTGGCATGCGCGAGAGATGTGCTAGGCGACTTGCTTGTCGCAAAGAGTTTTCCCTCAGTACGGATACGCCCCCCCCCCTCCCCTCTACCACGAACCGTTGTTGATCCTCCTCCCTCTTCTGTTCCACCCCCTTCTTGTCAACCATTAAAGCCTAACCTTTTCCCCGTCGAGCTTCTTATCTCGCGCTTTCAGTTTTCCTGTGTGCTCCGTCTACTTCTCTCTCTCTCTCTCTCTCCTTCTCCCTCTCCCCCATCCCCTCCCTCTCTCAAATACGCACACACACTCTCTTGTCCCACGGTTCCCACCCCTCACGCGACCTCGACTCCTCCCTTGCAACATTCCTCCACATGAGCCTTGTGGCATCCCCCTCCGTCTCCCGTCTTCCCGCCTTACCCGAAGGGCGAGCTTAAATCTTCCTTTTCGAATTGGCGTCCGCGCCACGAAAAAAAAAAACAAGAAAACACCTCCCCCAACTCCTCCACCGCAGCCATGTCGGCTTCCGAACTCAAGGGCCCGGCCGAGACCGTCCCCAGTGATCGGGTCTCCCTCGACAGCTATGGCTCCTCGGTGCGGCACAACTCGGACGGCCTCCTCCGCCGCCTCGACAACCGCCAGATCCAGCTGATCGCCATCGGCGGCACCATCGGCACCGGTCTCTTCGTCACCATCGGCGAGGGCCTGGTCAAGGGAGGGCCCGCCAGCCTGCTCATCGCCTACACCCTCTACGCTTGCGTCGTCGCCCTCGTCAACAACTCCATCGCCGAGATGAGCACCTACATGCCCGTCTCCGGCGGCTTCATCCGCCTCGCCGGCGTCTGGGTCGACGACGCCCTCGGCTTCATGGTCGGCTGGAACTACTTCCTCTACGAGGCTCTGCTCATCCCCTTTGAAATCACCGCCCTGAACCTAGTCTGCTCTTTCTGGAACGAGAAGATCACAGAGCCCGGCCCCACCGCCGGCTTCTGCATCGCCATCATTCTCGCATACGCGTAAGTCCCCGCCTATCCGTGGAGATTGGTTGACCTCTATTTTTTTGTCCTTTTTATTTTTCTTTTCTTCTTCTTCCCATCCCTTTTGCCAAGCGACTCGAACCGAAACCCCGGATAATGGTCCTTGTAGAGCTCGTCGTCGCGCCCGCAGTGATTTCCCTTTTCCTCCTTCCCTCCCCCCCCGTGCTTCTTTCTTCTCTGGGCAACTCGCTCCATGTGCACTGTTGTGTATGCATGCTAAACGTCGATTGTGTGAATCTAGTCTCTTGAATGTTGTTGCTGTTGGCGTATTCGGTGAAGCAGAGTTCTGGCTCTCGGGCGGCAAGGTGCTGCTCATCTTCATCCTCTTCTTCTTCACCTTCATCACTATGGTCGGCGGCAACCCCCAGCACGACGCCTACGGCTTCCGCTACTGGAAGAACCCGGGCGCCTTCTCCGAGTACCTCACGCAGGGCGACACGGGCCGCATGGAGGGCTTCATGGGCGCCCTGGCCACCGCCACCTTCACCATCGTCGGCCCGGACTACATCTCCATGATCGCCGCCGAGGCCAAGCACCCGAGCCTGTACATCAAGTCGGCCTTCAAGACCGTCTACCTGCGCTTCGGCATCTTCTTCGTCGGCGCCGCCCTGACCTGCGGCATCGTCGTGCCCCACAACGACCCCATCCTCCAGAAGATCTACCTCGGCGGCGGCGAGGGCAAGGGCACCGCCGCCGCCTCCCCCTGGGTCATGGCCATGGAGAACATGAAGATCCAGGGCCTCCCCCACCTGGTCAACGCCCTGCTCTTCACCACAATCTTCTCCGCCGGCAACACCTACACCTACTGCGCCACCCGCTCCCTCTACAGCCTGGCCCTCGACGGCCGCGCCCCGGCCCTGCTCCGCAAGACCACCAAGAACGGCGTGCCCATCTACTGCTTCGCCGTCACCATGATCTTCCCCATGCTCTCCTTCCTCCAGTGCGGCAGCGGCTCCGCCAAGGTGCTGAGCTGGCTCCTCGCCCTCATCACCGGCGGCGGCGTCATCAACTACCTCGTCATGTCCATCACCTTCATCAACTACTACTACGCCTGCAAGGCCCAAGGCATCGACCGCCGCACCATGCCCTACTACGGCTACTTCCAGCCGTACAGCGCCTTTATCGCCCTCTTCCTACAGTCCATCGTCATCCTGACCTACGGATGGTCCGCCTTCCGCCCCGAGTTCAGCGTCGCCGCCTTCTTCTCAAACTACACCATGCAGATCGTCGCGCCCCTCCTCTTCATCTTCTGGAAGCTCCTCAAGCGCACCCACTACATCAAGCCCAAGGACGTCGACCTGACCTGGGACCGTCCCATCATCGAGGCCTACGAGCAGCATGCCATGGTGCAGGAGCCTCCCAACACGTTCTGGAGGGAGATGATCCAGATGGTGGGCATCGGCCGCACCAAGGTGATCAAGGGCGAGAAGGCCTAAGGAAGAACAAGAAAAAAAAGTGTTTGTAAATTTCTTTTCTTTTTTCAAAGATGAAATAGCGCTAGATACCCCAGTGTGCTATATACGCTCAGAAAAGTGAATGAAATTTCGAGATGAGTAAAAATAAAACGAAGTGCCGTCATTCGTGCGTCACGATGTGAATGTACGAGCCTACAAGTAATTTAGGAAAGGAATGGCGCATCGCCGATTTCGTCCGTCTCAAACGAGCACGCCAAGCCATGCCGTTCGCCTTGGGATTTATTTCTATTACACATCGGACCGATCTCATGTCCTGAATGGGTCTAAAGCACGATCCGCCGAGCAGCATCGAGATTCGCATGTTTTTTTTAGGAAAAAGAAAAACTCAAAAAAAAAAAACCTCCCTTCCACCCACCCCAAATCCCAATGAGCCCTCTACCTACATGGAAATTGATACCTCGCAAGACGCCAGTTTCCCACAATGATTCATGATCCTAGATAAAAAACAGTGCTACACCCCGCGGAGATCAGTAATACATGTCGCCGCCCGCGTATTGCACCCTCCGCATGGGCACGGCTTCGTCCACGACCAAGTGCAGGTTCTGCCGGTCGTCGGCGCGCACCCGCACGACCCTCTCCCACACCCTGGCCGACCCGGCGTCCCCGCGGCCGGAGCTCGTCAGGTTGTCGTCGGCGGGCGGCTGCGACCGCAGCGCGAGGACGGACAGGTCCTCGAGGTTGCCCCAGGGCCGGACGCTCCAGACGCGCACCGGCTGGCCCCTCCACTTGACGTCGTAGTGCTCCAGCACGTGGGCGCCGCCAATGACGAGCGCGTAGACGGTCAGCGTGGCCAGGTAGATGGACATGACGGCCACGGCGAAGCGCAGCGTCGTGCGCGGCGCCCCCGAGCCGTAGCCGTACTGCTGGACGTCAAAGTCGAACTGGAGGAGCCCCCGGTCGTTGGCGTCCCCGGCCATCTGCGCGATCGTCCCGCGCACGTACATGGTCACGTTCTGCCTCTTCCACCGGACGTGGGTCGCGTTGAAGGTGTCGACCTCGTTGACGCCGCCAAAGTAGCCGTGCTGCGAGAGCAGGTCGATCCCCGCAATGTGCGACGCGTTCTCGTTCAGGATGAGGTACGGCCCCATCTGGGACCCCGTGCGGGCCAGGCTGTCGGTGAGGTACGCCGCGAACAGCTTCTCCAGCAGTATCTCCGCCGCCGTGAGGTTGTTGGCCTCCACCGGGGCCAGCACGGTCTGGTAGGTTCCGTTGGCGTCGTTCGTGGTGGTGAACAGGTTCAGCAGCCGGAGGATGGCGGTCGTCGGCGCCATGACCCCGTCCGTCCCCGTCGCGTTCATCGCGGGGTCCATGTACGGGAACCAGCTCCCGTTGAACCTGATGACGCGTCCGTCCTCCAGAGCGGCTCCGTCGACGATGCCGTTCATCCCGGCCTCGCTGCTGACGGTGGACTCGAGCGTGCGGCTGCTCCAAGGGTCGTAAGTGTAGTTGGCCGCAACCCAGCTGGCGAGCAGGCTGCAGCCGTAGATCCAGGCGCTCGCGTTGCCGTTGGTTGAGCCGGGGACCCGGCCTGAGATGTTGATAATCGAGCCTTCGTCGCCCTGGGTTTGCAATGTCGGCGGGGTTTCTGCCTGCAGCGACTGGCTCAATTGCGCCACTGAAAAGCCCTGGGGCTGGTCCTTGTGCCGCTGACAGAGTGAGTCGTTGAAACAGTTCAAGTCACCGTTCGGGTAGTACGGCAGTTGACCCGGGGGGAGCGTACTTGTGTCATGGACTTTGCACTTGGACTGCACCAAGGGCTGGTAGATGGGCTTTGTCAGATTCCCTGTCGGATTCATCACCCGCCTGGGCACCAGTTTGAAGTGAACTCCTCTTGATATGCCGCCCGCCGGGTTTCCTTGTACGTAGTTGTTGAAGAGACCGACGGTTGACACGAATGCCCTCGACGGAGTCGTGGCGATTGTCGTCGACCGGTTGGAATAGGCGAGAACCAGGTTTCGCTGGATGAAGGGCAGATGAAAAGTGACGTTGGCCTGCAGGTTGTTGGTGCCGAAGCTCTGGGCCCAGGTCCAAATCTCGGAGAAGCCCCCGGCAGGGCAGTACCTCAGGTACACGCCCTGAGAGCCCTTGCAACTCTCCCAGTCGATGCTGCTGGAACCGGACTGATTCTTCCACGGAGCCCGATCCGGGCTGAGGACTTCGGGCCAGACGCTCTCGGGAGTCAGGGGGTAGACCAGCGGCATGGTGATGTTGTCGAAGGCCAGGTCGTGATTCAGGGCGTACCAGTCGGGCGTCGGAATGAGCAGGATGGCAGACGCCGGCCCAACGAGGGCCGAAAGCACGGTCGCGAACACAAAGTACGCGGCCAGAAGGACGTCCCAGGAACCGAATCCCCCGAACCCCTGGCGCCAGAACGCCGGGCTGACGAGATACTCGAGGTCCCCGACCCGATACCCCCCGGTGAGGAACCCCAGACGGACGCCGTCCCCGATCAGCCGCCGCCGGAAGATGCTCAGCCCGATCGTCGACAGCGACGCCACGATGAGAAACTCGTGCATCTTGGCCGGCAGCTGCAGGACGTTGTTGAGGTCGTCGGCCGACAGGTCGAGACTGCCGGTTTGGACGCCGGTGTTTGGGTACCAGAACAGCCTCTGCTGGCTCAGGACGATGACGCCCACTGTCAGGAACATGGCCGGGACGTGGACAACCCATCCGCTGAAGAAGCGCCATCGTGATCGGCGCACAACAGGCTTGGGATCGACGGTCCTCCTGCGAGCTATGCCTGGGCGTTGTCCGGGGGAGGTCTCTCCAGAACCGGCTCTTTTCAGGCAGGGATCCAGGGATGTGTGCGTTGAAGGCGGCTTCTTCTCGTCGGCGTCTTTCATGCCCTTCTTTCCATGGGTCTCGTTGCAGGAGCCCCCCGTTTCGTCATCGAACTCTCGTCGACGAGAATCTTCTATGCCACTCCGGAACCACTCATCATTATCCAGTCCCCGAAATAATGCTGAAGTCTCTGCTGGTGATGGTAGGTGAGCGTTGGATGTGGTGGGTCTGGCAAAAGCTTGGGAGCGGGATGGCTTGGTTTCTTCTTGGGCCCCCTGTCGGCCTGTGTCCATAGTGCCCGAGAGCAGAATATGTGTAGATGATGGTTGAGCAGGTTGAAGCACCTGCTCGGAGAAGCAACAAATTTCAAGTTTGAGCCCCTGGTATGTCAGATCCAACACGTTTTGCGAGGGCAAAACCTATGCATTATTCGTTTGTCCAGACGACTATCACGTCAAGTTCAAAGGAGACAATGTATGGGACAGACCATGAGTGACCGCGAGAATTGGGCTTGTGGCAAGAAATATGGTCGGCCCGGTCTCATTTTAGCCTGTCCGAATGCAGCTTCTCTCTTTCTCGGCGCCGAATCCGATCCTAGTGCGCACGGGAAACCCGAGGTTGGGTGTCTCAACCTTTTGGCACCAGTGACGTGCTAGATAACAAGGCGAGAGAAAAAAAAAGGGAGAAAAAAAAAAAGACATTGGTTGGTGGCTGGCCTGCAGTTGAGAATACTCAAGATATCGCGGAATTCTTTCCCTTCGCGTAGAATCACGAATGCCATAGATCGAATACTGATGCCATCGGTGTTTTGAGCCTATCTCGAGATTGTCTTACTGTGCAGGAAAGAGTGATACAACAAGAAAGTTGGCATGCAAGGCATGACGCAGGTTGACCTAGAAATCCAAACTCACTGGTCAGGCAACAGCAGCTACAGCACCAGGAACGAGCACGAACTTTTGTCAAAAGAGACAGGGCGTCTGAGACCTGTTCCAACATTTCGCCTCGAGACTGATGCCGTTATAGGATACTTCGGACATGTGGAAACGGTGAGATTCGGCCTGTAGTTGATATCCCGACCTCCTCTTTGCAAAGGAACACGTTTGAAGAATCTTGAATCGAAGTCTCTTCGCTTCCACCATCATGTGCTGTTGAGCTTACTATGAGCACTACAGCAGTTTGATGGGAAATTTTCGCGCGTGACTCACGCCTTCCCCGAACAATGAACGGTCAATGAATCAATATCAAGCCTGTTTTCCTCTTTTTGTGATTATGTTTGGACATGTGTCGGCGAGGATGTAGCTATGTACATATGAGTGTTGTACTTAGGTGCAGTAAATCACCTCAACTACCGAACGGTGGCCTGGCCCTGTAATGACTCGGCTTGTTGTTTGCTGCCTGAGATCTGCAACTGGGAAGACCTACCATTCCAGCATTCTTTCGATTTAACGTACTGTTAGCTTGTGGCTATGGTATCTGCTGGAAGCCAGGGGCTGCCAGGAAACATGAAGGTCTCTGTAGGGTGACATCGCCTGGTAAGGAGCATGTGCCGATCCAAGTCCGACAAGTGTGCCGGGACCTCAAATGAGATGGTCATCAACTTCTGTTATGAGAGGCAAGATGTACAGGGATGGCTGGTTCCGGTGACTCCCAAGATAGTTTGGTGAGTTTAGGTCGAGCCCTTGTTCTTCTGCTGCTAGAGCGTGGGATTAAATGAGCCAATCTCTGCGCTGCATTACCATTTAAGTCGCCAACTAGCTAGGATACTGAATCATATTTGGCAGGCGAGACTCCCGCTCAATACTAGGACGTAGCACGGAAGATCCCTAGCAGCCGACCGGGCTTTTGATCACTTGGGTTTCCCACACTGAGCTCCTCTATCGATATTGCTTTGGTTGGTTTGACCTAGGAACCCTGATGTATTTACATATGTTCATATCTATACAGTATGTATATATTGTTATCATTTATCATTCATGCCACTTTGTCACGTCCTCAGCCTCAAACTTCCGGTAGTCTGGGGCAACTCCTTACCATACAACTAATAGAGCCACAAAGCACAAGGGAAAATACAGGTTGACGTTGACACTAGAAGCGCCACCCTCAGCGACGTGGACAGGCTTTACTCCAACGTCTTCGTCATGGCCACTTGGGACTGCGGAGTTCTGCCCAGCGGTGGTTGGTAGAGACAGTTGCCAAGATGAGCTTCTTTGGCCCCCGACTCCTGGGACAAACGGAGATGGTTGCTGTCCAGGGTTTAGTTGCCCAGCTGAAGCCGAGTGTTGCTGTCCGGGGGAAGAAGGGGTTTGGCCGTAAGGAGAAGAAGGCATGGAGATAGATGGAAGCTGCCCTTCGGCTCCCGACTGAATAGGAAAGGCTGTTGGCACCGGAGGCCCCTTCCAAGTCTCTGTACGGGTCTGAGAAAGTGGTGAGGGCCCCGGAACTTGGTCGGGTACGCCGCTTATGCCATACTGCGGCGGTATAGAGGCGTACTGTGTTCCAGCCTCTCTTGCGATCGCCGGCCTGTAGATAACACCACCTTCGCAGCCCTCTTCTCCGCAAGATTCCAGCATGAAAATCGCGTTCCTAACACAGGACCCATCACAAAGCTGTGGCTTATAGACCGTCACGCCGCGACATTCGTCTCCAAGACACCTAGAGGGTAAAAATACCTGCTCAAGACAGCCGCAGGGCTTATGGACAAGTTCCCCACCACAATTATCTCCGTTATGAGGGGCCAATGTGTATCCCGGGTTTCCGTAGCAGTGGCCGCTGTAGCAGTACACTGGACTTGGCCTAGGGCACCAAGCGTAAGGGCAGTTGGCAGGGCTGAAGGTTTCAGTCACAGTCACGGTAACCGCTGTCGGGACTCCAACGCTACAACCCAGTAGGTTAGGGGGACAAGTAGAGACGAAAGTCGTTGTCACAAAGGTGACAGCGGTGGTGACTAGCGGGTTGTCGGTGAGAGTGACGAGGGACGAGGCAAGGCCTGAAGGTGTGGTGACGGGGGGCAACGTGGCACTTATCGAAGAAGAAGTTGAAATTGTGGTGCCCAGGCTTGCTGAAGAGCTCGGGTCGGAGGATATAGCAACATAGAAAGTCAAAAGAATGCTGTTGGGAATGTTTTGGCGTACGCGGAGAGACGTCCGGCCACCACCACAGATTTCGGATGAATTGCCAGGGCAGGTATTAGTGCAGAAGGTGTTTGTCACCAGCGTAGTCAGACTACTAATGGCCTGGCCGCAATAGCAATCCCTAAGGGAATCATGTCAACAATATATCTGTTGTTCTGCCTAGGTGGAGGACAGGAAAATACGTACTTGACATACATGCCCCCAAACACGGAACCAGCGCAAAGAAGCGTGCAGGAGTCGATAGACATGGTGTTGCTGGACGCTATATGTCACGTAACAAAACGATACCGTTAGTTACGTGGCAGTAACTAACACTTATATACTCGTGACACTATACGCTGGAGGGATTGGAAATTGTCTGAAGACCCGAGACAACCCAAGAACCGAAATCCGTTACTCACGGCGGGAAACCCGCTCGGGAGCGGCGTAGCAGAGCTCAAGCTAGTTGTAGTGGTGGAAGCGGCGTCGGAGCTCGGGATACTGGTACTGGCCCTTGAAGAAATATATGAGGCGCTGATAGTGCTCATTTCAGTCCTGGTTATGATGGGAATCGTGGGGGTGGTAGGACTAATGGCACTGGTTGAGACACTAGTACCTGTGACCCTTGTGCTAGTCGTTACAGGAGTGGTAGTGATCAGGGGAGGGGTCGGAGTGGTCGTGAAAGTGGGACTTGCGATAACGGCGCTGTTTGTTATAGAAAAGGTAGAGACGGAAGAAGCAGGAGGGGAGAAGCTGCTAGAACTGGTCGGGGTGATCGGAGTGGTCGGAGTGGTCGAGAAACTAGAACTTATGATACCGGCACTGGTCGTTATAGAAGTTGTAGAGATGGGGGGAGTGGGAGACGGGGAGCTGTTAGAACTGCTCGGAGTGGCCGGGATGGTGGAAATGGTAGAGGTTGTAGAGAGACTAGTACTTGTGATAGCCATGCCAGCCGTTGTCAAAGTACGGAGAGTTATGGAAGTGGTGGAGACTCTAATGCTTGTTGTCGTACTGGTGCTCATCGTCGTACTGGTGCTCGAGCTACTCGAGATGGCTGCGATACACTGTCCAGCAGTCCCGCCATTAGTCGAGCATATGGGAGTGGCCTGGTTTCTGGCCGCACATTGACCGCTAGAAGTGCAAGCGGTGCAGGCGCCTCCCGGCGAGCAGATAGGGGTGGATGGATTCCGGCACTGGAGGCTATTCCCGCATCCAAAACAATCGGCCAGGGGGAAAATGATGCTTCTGCAAATCGGAGTGTTCGGGTTCTTGGCCTAGCATTGTTGGCTGTTGGAGCAAGCGACGCAAGAGCCGGCCGACGAGCAGATGGGGGCTCCATACCCTTTGCAGTCACTGGTTTGCAGGCACTGACACCGCCCAGATACGCAAAACTGCCCACATACGTTGGGAGCGCAACTTATTGTCGGGAACTCGACCACTCAAACTGACCGATGCAAGTGACACGAACAAGATTCCAAGCTGATATCTCCTCCATGCCTTACTTGTCTGAACCTCGGCAACCTAGACAATCATACTATTGCCTAATAGGCTTTGATGTCGTAGCATCTCTGCAGTTTCAAGGTCCTCGGTTTAAGTAGCCCCTGTAATTGTGCGCCTTCCCCAAGGCATGATTAGCCAGGAGTCTGGACTGATATGCCTTACCGCCTACTTTGCTCCTCGTATAGCTCAAGGATTCGTATGGTGCCTTGCCTGCCGTGGACAAGGTGATACCGTAAGTGTGTCTCTGCGGTGTTGATTAGGCAGACTGCTGGGTTATCCTTCCCATCGATCTAATGGATCTTGTAGAGCTCGCGGGGCTCGTACGATTGCCTCAATGCCATGATGTTGATCATCGACTGTTTTCCCTTTGTAGTGCCGAGTTTTACCAGATACGTGTAGAGGGGATATGAGTCGGTACATACTATTATCGGGATTAACAGAAGATTAAGGTGGTTGGTGATCTACTTGATCGTGGAGGAGGTGGCGTAGGTCATATCGATGCCGGCAACCATACCGTAAATTGACGTAAGCACGCTTCGTGTTACCCTTGTGCTGTTCGTGGAGCTGAAGTGGATAATGCTGCCTTTAAGCGTGAACTCTTAGTTGTTACTCTTGTCGTTTGCGAAGAGGATAACAGGGCCGACCTGCGACGTGAAGTCTTTATTGTTTTCGAATGAGCCGTCGACGAAAACATGGAGTTTTGCGGTTGCTGGGTCCAATGGGATGAAGGTAAGTCCTCGCTGGATAGCATCAATGTGCCGCGTGAGCCTTCGATTGCGATCCTTGATCTCGCGGGCTGTTGGCTCTTTGTGCTGCGCAGCGGCTGATAAGTCGAAGGAGGCCTCCGGCTGGTAGATTGAAGCGATGTATGCACCACGTGCGGGTTGCTGGATGTAATTAATCTTGCTGGGCGCTCGGCAAAGCAACGTCAACAAGGCACAACTAATTACCTTCGCCCTCCTAGCGACAGACTTTATACTCCAATTATATATATTTAGGTATATATATCCATGTAGTTGAATCGTTCTAGACCGCCATAAGCAGCCCAGACCAAATAGATATATATATAGTATAGAGTTATCTACCTATTTAAGTAGTATATAGGGGGTAAAGCTTGCTTACTACTCTTAAAGCGAAGTCTATCATAATTCTTCAATGAAAGGTACTAAGTTAAGTCACCCACTTTCTGGCCACCCCTGCTTTCTGGCCACCCCAAAAATGCCGCCTAGCCACCTATTTATTAGATATCCTCTAACTTCAAACTATTACCACTTTTTCTAACCTTCATCAAATTACTTTATTTTGTCAGGATATATTCTTTATTATGTAATGGTTTAGTATACCAAAAATAAGATTAATTAAGTAATTAAGGATATTATAAATGGTCTATTAACCTGCGATGCCTTAAAGCAATAGGGTATACTACAATTAATACTCCAAGACTAAATTAAAGGTACCTAATAGAGGTTAGCTACTTTTAAAGACTATTAGTAACTATCCTATAACCAAGAGGCTAAGCTAGCTAGCTAGGTATAAATTCAGGCTAACCTTAGGCTTCTACTAACCTATTAACAACTAAAGGACTTTACCTATTACATACTATATACTATAGGGGATACCTAACCTCTAAGTAAGCAATAGGTAGCTGGCTTCTAGTGCTGTAACCCCTCTATTAAGGTCTAGAGAAGTTATTCTATTAATTCTAGGTATATAAATAGAGTATCTACTAAGGTTATTAGAGATTAGTTTAAATATCTTATAATGCCTTATATTACTATTATTAACCTATCTAATAGATATAATATAGATAAGACTAGTATCCTTAAGGGTAAGAGAGATAATAGGCTAGTACTAGGTAGGTTAGAGATAACCTTAGTAAGGAAGAAGTAGCTTAGCTTATAAGTATAGATATCTATTATTAAGTATATCTCTACTATAAGTAAGGTACTATACCCTCTAGTTATATATAAGGGTAAAATAGTCTAGTAGTAGTAGTTTTTTTTTAAGCTTAGCCTATATAATAAATAGGAGTTTATAGTAATAGAAAATAGCTAGACTACTAATATTACTGCTATTAAATAGTTAGAAAGGGTCTTTTTACCCTAGACTACCCCCTCTAAGGATAGAGAGATAAGGCTACTTATCCTTAATAGCTATAGAAGCTATATAATAATAGATTTTATATAGTTATACTATACTAATAATATTTATTTATTATTCTTACTACTATATACCTCTTATATTCTCTAGCTACTTAATTAGTTAGTTTTTAGGCTTATAAAGTTAGCCTACTATAAGGAGCTAGAGTATCTTACTTAGTAAAATGATTTTACTGTTATAAGTAAGAGGTAGTTTATTTTATACTATTATAAAGCAAGGCTAGCTAGTTTAATAGCTAGTAATATTAAAGTAGGCTAGAAATATACTAGGTTATAGCCTATTTTAATAGCAAAGCCTCTTATAAGTAGGCTACTGCTCTAGAAGTTAATATTATTACTTATACTACTAATAATACTATTAATACCAATTAATAAGTATAAAAGAGGTACCTATAAGGGCTAGAATACTAAGGATATCAAAAGCTAGGTATCTACTATGAAGTAGTTAATGCTAAGGAAGCAAAAGGAGTTAGATAACTAGTTATACTTATTTAGTAAGCTAGATTAGACCTTCTATATATAATAACTACTCTTTAAGAAGGTAAAAAAGAGCTTCTAAGAGCAAGCCTTTTAGCTAGCTACTATAAAGTATTAAATATAGCTCCTCTAGGCTAAGGTTAATAGTAGTATTACTAGGAAGAGAAAGGCTGTTATACTAGACCTAAATACAAAGTTTGTAATAATTAAAGAGGTATAACAGGCCTAAATTAAGGCTGGCGATGTAGAGGATAGTCTAGATAAATCCAGTGTATCTAAATTACCTAGTGAGGCTGAAAGTTATATTGTTAGAGTATCTAAAAAGTATTAATAGTTAATATAATAAAGTGGTGGTTAGTATGATGGCGATGTTTGAGGGTGGCTAGAAAGCAGGGGTGGCCGGAAAGTGGGTGACTTGACTTACTGCTTAACTATATATATACTAATTAACTTTGTTAATTATTAATTAATTAATAGTTATTCCTATCCAAAGTAAATGTGTCGTAATTAGAGTAAATTTATATAATATCTATTCTATAAAATCGTTCTAAACTACTATAGGCTGCCTAGACTCCTTCACCCTACGAAAGCACCTCTAGCCTTTACTGTGTCTCATTAATCTAATTCGTTACAGATACCTATCAAGTCAAAGTCACTGCCGACTGAGAACTCACTTCAACTCGGATGCGAATTGCACCGTGCTGCTCGTCGGTAACGGCGATCGGCCACAGCCCGGCGACTACGGCACTATTGAACCTACCCTCAAGGTCGTGACAGCTTCAGAGCCACTGCCGGCCACGCAAGGACCTTGAAGTCCGCTGAGGTGGTTGAAAACCTTGAGCCTCGAGTCACGCGGAGAAAGCTTCCTCCGACGACCCTGCTGGCTGTACCCAGATGTACAAAAGGCAGCTGGAGCTAGGCTCTGGTCTCGTCCCTCTGGATGGGATGTTGACATCCGGAGTATTGGCGGCGTGCCCGTTGGGCCGCTGCAGATCTTTCCTAATCGAAGGTCCGCGCTAGTGGCCGGTATTTTGCCTACCTACACTTTAACAATCTCTACCTATGCTTTACTACGTAGGTAGTGTAACTCCTAAAATAGTTGGATACCTTCAAGCGATTAACAGGGGGCCATTAATCTACCGGTTGCCCTTTAAGGGAGGACGTAGGTAAGCTGACCATCGGGGGGGGTTACCTGACCAAAGCCCCACAAAAGAGTGCCAGGTGGGTCCGCCCAAGAGATAACCTGACCATGGTTAGGTAACCTACTGCCCTATTTTTATGATTGGCTGAAAAAGAAAGTTACCTAATTGAGTTAGTACTAGTTACTAATTGTGCTTATAATCCCTTTAGACCCTATCTTATATAAAGATATAACCTATTTATAACTCTTTCTCTTCCCTTTCTTAACCCCTTTAATAATAATAATAAGGCCCCTATCTCCCTCCTCTTTCTACCCCTATTCCCTTCCCTTCTCTAACTGATTTTAAATTAGTTTAGTAAATTCTTTTACTATGCCTTCCTATAAGGATATTATAAGTTCTATCCTTTTCCCTACTAATTTAGAACCTCTTTTAAATTAATTTAGCCTAAGTATTAGTAGTACTTTATTAGTAAGGTTAATAGCTACCTTAATAAATATCTAGCTAACCTCTTACTTTTTAAAGTTTAATAAGGTAAGTAATTTATAATTAATTCTTTCTTACTTTTAAATTGGTTTCTAATTAATTTAGAATAATAAAATTATACTTACCCTAGAAGAGGTTTACTACTATTTTAGTAGTAAGTCTAGCTTTATTACTTATATCAAGGTATATCTAACTAATTTATAAGTAATTTATAATTAATTCTAACCTAATTCTATAGAATATTTACTTTAGCTCTAAGTCTAACCTTAAAAACTATATTAAGAAGTATAAGCTAAATAGTATACTAGTTATAATTAAGAGCTATAAGTTTAATACTAATTCTATTAAAAATAATAATAAGGCTATAGGTAAGTAATTTAGAAGTAATTTAGAAGTAATTTAAAACTAATTCTCTTTAGAATTCTATAATTATATTATTAGTTTTATTACTAGTACCCTTACTAAGGGAGATATCTTAACTCTCTCTAAGAAGTATAAGGCCTAGACCCTACCCCCCCTCTTATATATCTCTATATATAAGCATAGTAAAGTCTCTCTAGTAAGTAATCTATAACTAATTTAATACTAATTTATAACTAATTTTAAATTAATTTCAGCCTAATATAGCTTAGATATATAAGGATACTAGCTTTACTAGTAAGTATACTTATTATACTACTACTAAGAAGAGTAAGTTTCTAACTAATTTTTAGCTAATTTATTACTAATTCTAAATTAATTTAGAGTCCTACCCTACGACTAAATATAACCTTAATTATAAGGTCTAGGCTTACTTTAAGTATAAGGATAAGATCTAAATTTAATAGAAGTTACTTATAAATTAGTTTGGTACATATTTAGAATTACTTTAGTAAGGTAATAGCTAGGGTATTTAGTAGAGTTAAAAAGAGAATCTTTTAATCTAGAATTACTTTAGAATTAGTTTAGTAGTAGTTAGTTTCTAAGTTCTTAGAATTAATTTAGAATAAGTTTTTTAAAAGTTCTTCCTTATTATTAAGTAATATAAATTTATTTCTTATAGTTTAAAATAATATAATATATTTTATAAGTACTTATAATTAAATAATATATACAAATATAACTAAACTTAATATAATATACTTATATAATAAGTTATCCATCTTTTTCTATCTTTTTATCTTTTATATAAGTTAATTTAATTATAATATATTAAATTAATTAAAATTACTTATTACTTTTTTTTTTATTATTTTTAATTATTTTATAAATTTATATATTATATTTAGTATTTTTATAATTAACTTATTATATTATTATTTATAGTTATAGTTTAATACTTTTTCTATAACTCTCTTTTTAAAACTTATTTCTTTTTCTAGTAGTTCTTAATATTACTTTTTCTTATTTATAATATTTTTATTTTAGTAATATTAAGTAATCTTTTAAAATATAATTAGTTTTTTTTACTTTTTAATACTTATTTAATATCTATATTTCTATATAAAGCTTATAAGTCTTAGTCTTAAAAATAGTAACCTTATATAATAACTTACTAAGTTCCTTAGTTTAAAAGTTAATAAGGTTATATATTATTATTAATATAATATTCTTTAAATATTTAGATTTTCTTTTTAATAGAATTAGTATTTTATACACTATTCTTTATTATAAATAGTATCTCTAGATCTTAAAAGCTTTAACTACATAAATATGAGCTTAATAATATTAGTATTTTTAATTTAAAATCTAAATAAAAAATAATAACTTTAAAATTAAAACGTATAAGGTTTATTTATTTAAAACTAGTCTATATATTATTTTTACTTATTAAGATAAAGAATATTATTTTAAAAATAAAATATTATTACTTTTTATATATTTTTAATTTTTATATAAGCTTTAATTTTATTATTTTGGTATTTTAATAAGCTAAACTAATATATATTTATATAGTAAGTAAGCTAATATAGTAAGTAGGCTACTTTCTTATTATACTTTAAAGGCTACTTTTTTAGCTATTTTTTAAAAATCAAAATTAAGCTTAAAAAAGGTCTAGTTTTCTATATTAGGCTTTAATAAGGGTTATATTATCAGAAATAATACTGTAGAAAATATCTACTTACCCTAACTCTTATATCTCTTATCTAAACCTCTAGATAAGTAGTTAGCTAAGTATATAAGGGTTAGGGTAAGTAAGTATTTTCTATAGTATTATTCCTTATAATATAACCCTTATTAAAGCTTAATATGAAAAACTAGACCTTCTTTAGGCTTAATTTTAATTTTTAAAAAATAGCTGAAAATTTAGCCTTTAAGGTATAATAAGGAAGTAGCTTGTTTACTATATTAGCTTACTTACTATATATATATATTATTTAATATTAGAAAATTAAGATTTATATAAAAATAAAAAATATATAAAAGTTAATAATATTTAATTCTTTATAATATTTATTAAAGTTAATTAATTTATAATTATAATTATTATTAAGAATTAAATGATAATAAAAATCTTTTATATAAATATATATATATTAGTTAAAATACTTTAACTAACTAATTTAAACTAATATTATTTATTATTTATTTATTTTTATCTAAATAAATATATTATATAACTAGTTAGAAATTAGTTATTAATATGCTAAGAGAAAAGGTAATATTTATATTTTATAATAATAACTATATAAAAGTAATATTTAATTATTTATATATATATCTTAAATAATAAAAACCTATTTATAATTACTAAGTTACGTTATAAAAAGCTTTCTCTTATAATTAGAAGTTATAATAACTTTTATATATAATAATATTTCTATTAAAAAGCTAGTTTTATTAAAATTATAAATATTAGAATTTTATGTTTTATACTTTAATTATAGTATTACTTAAAAAACTTTAAAAGTAAAAATCATTTTTTATTTAGATATTTTTAGATTCTTTTGAATAATTTAAAAAGTAAAAATAATATAACTTTTAATTAATATGGATTATATATTTATATAACTATGAAGAAATATTTATATAAAAATAAAAAAAGTAAAAAGTAAGAAAAGTAAATAACTTATTATACTATTAAGAAGTATTTATAGAAATCTTTTATTAAGTAATAATTTCTTTTACATTTAACCTAATCTAATTTAGAACTAACTTAGAACTACTTTAAAACTAATTCCCTTATAACCTTTATTACCGTTCCTTAATTTCTAACCTCCTTTCCTCTAATACAAGCTTCTTTTTCTCTAACTCTAGCCTTTTTTTCTCTAATTTAAGTAACTCTCTCTTGTACTAAGCTTTCTTCTTTATTTCTCTATACTTTATTCTACTAATTAACTACTATAGCTCTTTATAGACTATTACTCTAAGTATTTCTAATAACTTTTGAGGAAGTAGCTTAACTTAGACTTAGGGATTAATTTTAAATATATTCTAAATGCCTTTATAATAGGCTCTTAGTAGCTTTAAAAGGAGTATGAGATTAACTTCTTAATATACTTTAAGATAGCCTTTAGGATATATTTTATAATAGTAGAAGTAACTTAGAAGGGGTTTAAGAGAGAGTCTAAACTAATTCTATTAACTCTATAATAGACCCTTTATTTAACTACTATTAGGTTTAGTATTCCAGAAGCATACGTTTAATATATTTATTATCTTATTACTATTAGTACTTCTATTAGTATATATGTTTTACTTCTAATTAATTCTAAATTAGTTTAGAACTAATTATAATAAACTTTAGACTTCTTATTAGAACAGCTAGTAATAATATTATAATACTTAATTAAAGAGGTATCTTACTATATAAAAAGTATCCTAAGTATTATAAAGACTATATCATATTCTATAATATATTAATTATATTTAGTATATCTAAAGTAATTAGAAATAGATTCTTAAGTAGTTTAGTGTTACGGCCAGATTCCTGACAGTGGGTTTTCTGCTAAAGTATAGCTGAGGCTGCGAGGGTAATTAACAGTAGTCGTCTAGATCCGTTGGCTTGCTGGTCTGTCGATCACTCGGTGATCAGTCGGGTGGTCGATGGGGTAGGGGTAGCTCGTATAGCTCAAGAGTTCACAAAGATAAGCAGGTGTCGGGAAAGTGAAAGTTAGCGAGGCTAAGTCACAAGTTGATTGCTGAAGAGCTATGGAAGGTAATCTATCTAAGTGGAATGAATGTCCTTATATCCTGTTGTCCTGATACTGGGACCGATATCCAGATGTCGGTCCTACAGGGGTGGACCGCCCTTGGCGCATTAGTCCTTGGTCATGGACCGCTTATCGTTTGTCGGTCCTTCTTATCTTCACGTGACCTTCCCTAGTTCTTCCGTTCCGGAGGAGTCATCCTGTGTGACGATGTTCCTTAAGTGCTGCGCCCTTCGCACCCTGCCTGGCAGGTGGGGCTGCATCGCCTGTAACTTGTCAGGTCGTAACATTTAGAATTAGTTCTAAATGGAGTTTAATATACTAATAAATATATATAAGAAGAGAAATATATTAACTACTCTATATATATAAAGCCTTATATAATATCTTAATAGTATTTATATAAGGTATAAGTTTATTTTAATTATCCAAAGTTATTTTAAAATACTTCTAATTTAGATTAGTAGTAATTATTACTTAAGCCTTATACTAAGCCTATATAGTTATTCTAGGTTTACCTTAAAAAATATTAGCCATAGATTAATTTCTAATTAATTTAGAACAAACTTAGAATACTTTTAGAACTACTTACTAGCTAGAAGACTATAAAGTAGCTAATAGTCTTCCTCTAACTAATAGAGTAAGAGGCTTTATATCTAGTTAAATAATAAGTTTAGATCCTAATCTTCTAAGTAATACTACTTAATACTATAAATAAATTAGACTATATAGAAGCATATATAGTACTTAACCTATTGGTCCTATAGCTAGTATTTAGGGTTATATTCTTTTAAGAGGTATTAGCTAAAACCTTTCAGAATTAGTTTAGAACTAGTCTAAAAGTAGTTTAAAACTACTTACTAATTAAATTCTTATAATCTTAGTTAATAGTAATACTTACTAAGCTCTTATTATAGAGGTACTTCTAGTAAACTATATATCTATATTACTTCTTAAGAACTTAGAATATAATAGAATATATTAGTTTATATATATCTATACTCTTATAGTTTATATATACCTATATAAGTAGGATTACTAAGATCTAGTCTAGAATTATTATAAAGCTTATTTAGAATTAATTTATAAGTAATTCTTAATATACCTTTTAAAGAAAAAGTACTGTAAAAGCCTTAAATTACTTTAATCTTATACTAGCTAGTAAGATACTTAAAGTTAATATCTAACTAAAAGGTTTTAAAGGCTACCTTTTTCTATAGCTTAGCTTACTTTTTATAAAAAGTAATATATATATAGTTACCCCTATTATCCTTAAAGTACTAGATATACTAGAGATAATTAGTTTAGAATCTTATATAAAAGTCTTTTAAACTAGTTAGGAACTGATTCTTAACGCATTTCTACCTAGATTTAATACCTACTTTAGGCATATTAATACTTATACTAGACTGCTAGTTAATCACAACCAGTAAGAAAGCTTATAGCTTCTTACTTCTAAATAAGAGCTTTAAGAAAGTCTATATTTAAGAGACTTATATAGATATTAATAATACTCTTTCTACTGTAGGTATTATAGAATTCCTAGAGCTCTAGAGACTAAAGAAAAGTATTTAGAATTAATTTAAAATCAGTCCTAAATTAGTTTAAAAGTAATATAAAAGGATTCCTTACTTAAGCTAGTCTTAGGCTAGTTAATCTTTTAAATCATACTCTAAAGCCTATATATAATACTTATTAGTAGCTTTATTAGAGAGAGTAGTAAATAATAATAAACTCTATATAATATTAATAGAATAACTAAAGTTAAAGAGAGGTTAAGTAGGATCTAGAAGTTAAATTTAACTAAGTAAAATATCTAGAGAATTAATTTAAGAATAATATAATTTATATTTATAAAGAATTAATTTAATAGGTATTTAGAATTAGTTTAGAATTAGTTCTTATACTATATTGCTTTAGCTTCTAGTAGTTACTTATAAAGAGATAGTACTTCTTATAATATATCTCTAATATATCCTCTTCTTAGAGAATAGTCTCTATAAGAGCTAAATAAGATTAAAACTTAATAAAAGAAAATCCTATATAATAGGTCTTATTCTTAAAGCTAGATTTACCCCAGTACTTATATAAAGCTATAAACTAGAAAGTTTTAGTAATAAATTATTAAGAATTAGTTTAAGATTAATTCTAAACCTATTCTAAATCTATCTTATTATAGTTTTATTTACTTACTCTATAGTCTAACTTAAGTACCTAAAGAGAGTAATTAAGGTAAAAAGGTATATAAGTAGTCTATCTTTTAAACTACTGTTATTATACTTTTACCTATCTTAAAGGTAGAGTTAGTAAGAGAACCTATTCTAAATCTATTAAAAATAGATTTAGAACTACTTGCACTACTGCTTTCTTTTTAAGGTTAAGCTTATATACCTTCTTCTAAAGCTTTACAATATCTTAAAATATCTTAATAGTAACTTTTTAATACTTTTAAAAAGGTAGATTTTAGTTAAAATAAGAGTAAGCTTTTCTCTTGGTATAGTTATATATTAAATATAAATAAATAGTATTTTAGAAAAAGGTTAATATAGTATACTTAGCTAGAAAAGTATATATATAGTTATATTAAACTTATTAAGTATTAGTTTTAAATTAGTTTAGAATCTCTTTTAAATTAATTTAAACTTAGTTTTCTATTATATTCTAAAAAGCTTTAATATTATCTTTTTTAATTATTTAGATATCTATAATATATAGAATACCTTTTTTACTTATTTTAAGATACTTAATAATATAAGGTATATAAATTATCTTTTAGATAAGAGTATATATATTATAAAAGCTATAATACTTACTTTATAATACTTCTACTAATACTAGTATCAGACTTAGTATAGGCTCTAAATAGGGTTTATTTTAGTACTAAGATAGTTTTAAATATATTTCTAATTAGTTTAGAATGCTTTCTCTAAAGTAACTTACTAGTTAAGAAGCTTAGAGAGCTTAGATAAGATTAAAGGTATATAAGGTATCTCTTATAATACTATCTAGTTATACCTAGTAAAAAAGTAGTATCCCTTTCTTAAGAGGAGAGAACATGTTATTATTATCTATTTGGAATAGGTTTGGAACTAATTCTAAACTACTCCTATGTAGATATATAGAAGGGAAAGTTTAGATAACCATAAGGTTACCTAACCATGGTCATATAACCTCCTGCCTGCCCCACTTCTGAAATCTTTTGTGGGGCTTTGGTCAGGTAACCCCCCCCCCCCCCGATGGTCAGCTTACCTGCTACCACGGCAATGGCAGGGTTGCAAAAGTGAGCCTTAGCGCGGAAATGGCCGAAATGCGTCAGTCCATTCCTGGACGTATTTCCCCACCCAAATGAGGAGAAATCCATACTACTATATGTGCATAACGCAAAGGCACAAATGTTAATTTGTAATGGATCCATCCCTATAGAACGGAGTATAGTAGGAGTTAATCACAATACACGCATAGTTGACTGCACCAATTGCTTCAATAACCCCCCCTGCACACTACAGGTAGACCTCTTGTGTTTTATAATGGGTTCTCTATCTCAACACTGATGTTTCTACTGTACATTCTCATCAGGCGCAAATAATATCTCTAATCTGTTTAATCTTTACCTCTCAGTCTACATTCTTACCTGAGATGTATCCTACACACTCATTGTTTCTCTTCCTCTTGTTAATATGCAGCACGTTTGCTGCACCCGCACCCAAATCAGAATCTGCGCTCACACCAAGAAACCCTGAAAATCCCACATGGGAACCACTTAAAATCGGCGGTGGCATCTACAATGTCAAGAGCGCGCCCTCTGCAGGCCTCTACTATGTATATACGCGCTACTACATGGATTCCAAGCATCCGGTGACAGCACTGCAGTTCGTCAAGCCGGAGAACAAGCTTATCATCATCCAAGCCTGGAACGCCTATGAGGGTTACCACCGGGACGGCAACCCTCGGCTTAGACTATTTGCCATAATACGGGCTGTGGCTAGAGAGCAGGCACATGTAAACCTCGGGTCACTGACCAAGGTTGAGGTGGATGACGTTATCAACAAGCCAACAGTTGATGTTCTAAATGACTTCTTTGCTGACTGGAAGAAGCTTCACGGCAACCCATATGAACCGCGTCCGCCTCAAGTCGCTGTTACGCCATCGAGCTCGTTTTGGCCAGCCTTCCAAGACACGCCGTTTGTAAAGACGGTTAATAAAGCGCTTGCAAGAGAAAATAAGAAGGTGGTGTCAATATCGATTTTGACTATACATGCCGAAAAGACGAAGACAAACTTAGTGTTTAGCCTAGGGCCAGTGTAGTAGACCAATTTTAGCAAGTAAATAAAATTAATCAATAGATTACCCACCTCAGATCCCGTCCGGTTCTGCTAGCATTCGTAAAGGAGGCCTCGTAAAGGAGGCCAGCACGAGGCCCTGACCGGTGTCACCTACTAACCAGAGGATTGTAATTGCAGCCGGATCATTGAAGATGCGGAAGGACCAAAGAGGTCACCGGCCTACATACTTCTCTATTGATTCCATACTGCGGCGTCAACGTCTTTGGACACGACTATCAGATATTAGATACAACTATAGGCCATTGTCTATGGACACCTCAGGGCGACGTCGGCATAGCCCGGCCACTCGTCTTCTCGAATAACAAGGCGAATGTCTTGTGTCACGAGTTAGAGCACACAGCAGGGCGGGCATATGAGGATAGCAATGAAAGAGGCTTGTATTATGAAAGGGTGAATACGTGAAAGAATGATCCTATATACAGGCAAGTGGTACGAGTAATGAAGGTTGTACACGTGCGAGTGCACGTGGCAAGGATGATGCTAAGAGCGAGTAATTTATGAAGCTATCGTGACGTCTTATGGTTATCATTATTGTTATATTTAACGCCATGACGCCAAGGCCCAGGGGCGCAGCCACCATGGTGGCAGACGTCCCGGGGGCATCTAATGTGGAGGGCCGTAAGTTGGACCTATCTAACTCAAAGTACATCCGTTCTTCCTCTCGTTCTCCAGATCTTGCCTCATGGCCGCTATGCCTTTATTCTTGTTGGCGTAGACAATGTGGTAATGGTGCAAAAGCGCGGCCGAGGTGGGCGGGAAATGACCAAAAGGCATTGGTCACCTCTAGGATGGATTTTGTTGAAGCGTAGGGCCTTAATCCCTATTGAAATAATTATTCTGAATCCATCACCCATCGGCAGTATCCTGTAAGCCGTAAATTTTGCTTGTAGCAGTACTTTTAAAAGACATGGTTAGTTATAATCATACCGACTGCATGATATTACTTACTCTTTCAAAGGCCCTTGGAACTGCGTTTGCGTTTGAAAGTCTGCATTCTTCCCCGAGACTCGTGGTGATTGGCTCAGAACCACTAATTTTTCGACAAGCGGCCGTCGTAGCACGCTGATGGTTACTGCCCGATTGAGAGCAACTAGACAAGTGTTAGTTGAAACCTTGAAATACAAGTGTAAAACAGAAGTTACATACTAGCACTGATACCAACCGGCGTTGACACCAGCGGCACAGAAAAGGGTGACAAGGGAAAGAAGCTTCATGGTGTCGGCGAGGAGAAAGTAACTTTTCCTTGGGAAATTATACGTATTAGGCGGTCCTTGTAGTTAATAAGAAGGAAAGTATAAGTGTAGTGTAGTCCTTGTAGTCAAGATGATATTAAAGTTTCTACCTTGCGGCATGTGAGATCGATCACCTTATATAAATGTGAAGGTTTAGGACCATTACACATGGATATTAGAATTGCCTCTCAACTCCCTAGAGATCTAGTATCGGTAAAGCCGGTTGGTCCCTGTCAAAAGACTAGGAGGAATCGTCTCTCGAGGCGGGATATCGACTAGTAAATGGCTACAAGGTAGTAATTCAGACCCATGGTACTAATAGATAGCGTCGTAGCAACCTTGATAGGGCTAGAGAAGGGATACGCTACAAGGGTCATGTGGAGCAGAGTTGCGCTTAACAAGGCTTTGCAAGCCACTAAATGCGGGAGAGAAAGGAGAAGTTGGTTCTACCGTACCTACAGCAACGGCACCGCCGTAATCACTAGGTATGTACATTTATAGAGCGCGCCTAGAGCGCGTTGTAGGGCCACGAGTGGGGTGCTGAAAAAGGGGGGTGGGTGGGTTGACAACGCAGTACCCCTACCACCAAGACCCGGCTGCCGGCCTACCTAACGAAAATCAGCCAAATCAGCCAACTCAGAACCAAAAATACACCACCAGCTTCGATTCGTTATCTGTGGAGCAACGAGCCGACGATCCGGAGCATCACCAAGGGCAGCATACGGAGGCAGACTACTCGGTTGCTTCTGGGACGGAGGTTGAAGCCGGGCCCTCCACTGGTCCCTCGCATTGGGTCCCTCGCCGGAAAATTGAATAGACCATGAAAGGAGTGATCGGGAGAAGGGAAAAACAGCGATGGCTTTAGAGTTTGCTAAGGTTTGCACACAGTCTTTACTTTGTTACCAGGCTTTATCTTGCCTCGTTATTTTGAATTACAATTTACAAGTATGTCATGCCAATCATAGGCTTCTAGCCCTTTTTCCAACGGTCGAAATGATCAATCCCGTGCCTCTTCCCTTTTCCTGCCTGATTTGCGCCTCCATTAAGAATATCAAGAGGAGATCGCATCGCTAAAATCGACAACGCGGTTTCATTCTGCACCTGCAACTGGGAATGAGCAAGTCAGCTTCACCGAGTCTCCAGTACCTTTTACAGGCAATACATATAGAACTGTGCTCTTACGTACGGGTATTGGCTTAGAAATAAAAATAATAATGAAAGTTACCAATCATGGTTCTTGCTACAGATTGATTTGACATTCGTTCTGCGTCCCGGGGAAGTCGTACAAGCGTCTAGAACTTTCTGGTCCCCCGCTGCAGCAAAACAGGAGGCTTCGAACTCGTTCCCACCCAAGTAGGGATGGGGGATGATGGGCCAGGCTCGCGTTCCGTAGCACTTCTGCAGTTTGAAGTTCATCTTGGAAATTGCAGGCGCGTTTGGATCGCCGCCTTGGACGTTGAAGAACTTGTCCTTGGGGTAGAGGTTACAGGCGGCTTGCGTGAGGCACAGGTCAACGTCCGGTACTTCATCGCTCGCACACCAGCAAAAGTGGTGTGTGTTGCCAAGGGCTGGCAAAGCCAAGGCTGCAAACAGTAAGATGGATGAGAGGTTCATGTCGAATATTTTGGCAAAGATATGTCGAGACAGAGTGAGAAGGGAACGTAGTGAGTCCTTTTTTTTTCCCTCCCCGCGGCCAGGCTTAAGTGTAAACGGAGGCGCATGACTTTTGGTTATATTAATTAATCAGAAGTCTTTGAAATATAGACCTGGCTGCCATGCCTTTGTTCTGAGCGGGAGTACCCGGCAGCTGAGCTCTGTTTCACTAAAAGTCTCACGGGATGCCATATAAATAGAACAGATCCGTTCTCTCGATTCTCACGGCTTATTGGTAACATGGCAAATTTTCAGGGTGATTATTTGGCGGCATATCTGAGCTGTCTGACTCAACCCGTTTTTTTTAAGTACCCACCGTTGCGCCAGTCTATGTTCATCATCTCTCGGGCCGAGACCTCACGCATATTGCCCTCTTGTTCAGCCAACCCCCAGACGAGAATCCAACCAGTGTCCACGGGGTCTTGTAAGCAAATCCGCGGGTACAGGTATTCGGACCGTCGGACGTAGGCGATTGAGCAATTTGACGTCATTAACAACTTCATGCAAGAAACCCACTGCCACTGCCACGCAGTGGGTCTGCCTACAGAATCTTAATGTACTTTAATTTCGTAGTACCAGGAGTAGCTTGTCTTAAAATTATACTATCCGTACGTAGTAGTACTGTTTACCCTATAGCATACATACCCAGATACCCTAGTACTCGTGCCGCTCACCAGCTGACGACGAGACCTCCACCCTGGCGCGGGTCGAGGTAGCCGAAACTTCCCAAGCGTCAGGTGGTGCGGGGCACGGGTACTTCAAGTAGATTATACTAGTAGGCTCAGTAGAAAATGCATTATGCCTATAGAAACCTCGGGTCCTAAATACATCTACGGGCCCTTGCGTGATGGCACGAATCGTCACGTTTATGAGAGGCTGCAATCCTACCATGTCGCCACGCATCCGTTTTTGTAAGCGGTAATACTCTTCATGCTCTTTGTTCGTGTTGCTTGCGTTTGGCGACTCGTTGGGTACCATGAGGCTTCGTTTACTCCTAGCGACGTATGCGACGACATTGATACTACGCCGTGTGGGAGCCGTCCCGTTCGACCTTGCAACCACCGACCTTGCAACCACCGACCTTGCAACCACCGACCTTGCAACCACCGACCTTGCAACCACCGACCTTGCAACTACCGACCTTGCAACCACCGACCTTGCTGCCGGTCTCGTCCCGAATCTTCGACGGCAACAAGAATGCCCACAGGCCATACTCTCCAGCGACACATGGATTGCGGAGGATGTCGACAGTTTTCTAGCGAATGCTTCGCAGCACTACATACAATATCCGACTAACAACGTTCAATCTTTAGCGGCTTATTTGGGGGCTCCGAATTTCTTTTGCGGTGTCAACAGTTGGTGCAACGCCGGCCAGCCTTGTTCCCCAGTCGGCTTCCCGGGCTGGTAGGTAGCTGTTATCCGACTTCATAACCGAAGCTAACTTGTTAAAAAAAAAAAGGTACGTGTTGATGGGCATTCAGGGCTGGAACGACTACGTCAATAACCTGGATACGGCCCTGACGTACACGGCTGCTATCTTGGGCCTCAAGCTCCAAGCTGTTGTCGATGACCTTTGGCCGGACAAGGACGATAACCGCACGCCGGCCAGGCAAATCATGGGATGGATCTCCGGTATCATGAATGCCTTTCCAGCCACCTCGTTGATTAGTGCGGTCAACGTCGAAGGTTTTAATATCATTGCCAACGGCATGCTGACCCCGCCGACCGCGCCCGACCCGTTTACCCGCTGGAGCCAGATTGCCGACCAGGTAGGCTCTGCGATCGACGGGTACAAGACAGCTGTAGCAGCCTATGCGAAGAAGGTGATTGACGCCCCCATCGCCGACCCGCAATGGGGCATCAACAGATTCCTGAGCCGCGGCACGTTCCTCTCTCGCGGCACAAACTTCACGCAAGACGACTTCAACGGCTGGATGTACCAGAGCATTGGGAACAACGCCATAGGGGCGATACTGCAGGCCCAGAACGTCTATATCATCAGGACCTTCAACAGAACCGATTGCGATGATTCGTCGAATGCCGTCCTGTGCGAGAAGCAGCCCAACGGCGCGCAGACCGAGTGGCGGCTGCACAAAAAAGACAGCGAAGACTACCCGCCGGAGACCGACCTGGCCACTAAGCTGATCCAAACTTACGGCTTCACCAAGCAGACCCTGTTCAAGGGCCCGTCGGATTGTTTCGATTCCAATGACTACGTGCAGTTGACCAATCCATGGGACACTGCGGCGGGGAAAGGGATCAACCTAGACCCGTGGATGGTGTGCAACTTCAACCTCAATGTCTGTAATTTTGATATTACCGAGGACGACAAGGACACAGGGGACGTCGAAAGATATATTCCCTCCCACACGGACAGAATGTGTGAACGGGAAGGAATCATTTGGAGTTGACAGGTAGCTGGTTCTGTACATGATAAGAATATAAGTGTACATACAATTAGAGAATAATTAATACATAATAAAGGGAAAGGATATTGAAGTGGGCAAAATGCCGGCCTAGTACAGGTGAACTAAAATAGGTAGAGTCTATAGCGAAATGTATGTGATATCTCTAGGTCGGATTTTACTGTTAAGAAACGGGGCCTATAATTTTCAGTAGTTACCATCGACCCAACTGAATTCGGACTCCTCACTACGGAGAGCGGACGGGATCCCGAGTTCTCCAGAGAGTATGGTCGTATGTGGTGAGATTTGCTCGGATATTTTCTCATAAGGTCATGTTACTGAGCTAGCCAAGGTGCAATCTCATGCGTCACCCTGCTCAACCGCTTAATCAACTGAACACTTTTTCCCGTCAACCTACAGCTACGAAGAAGGTATTCGCGGTTCTCCGAGAATCTGCTAGGACGATTGTGAGACCGTCGTCTTTGCCACGGTCAGTTTAGCTGGATAAGGTCATAAGGAGCTGACCGTTCGCGGTTGACTTTGGGGGGGAACAGAAACCACGATTGTTGCAATAAATGGAAATGTTAGTAAGCAAGGTGTTGGGTTTCTGGTGACGAATAAGGGGTCTCAAAAAGGGTCAATTACGCGTGAAGAAGTGTAACTATCAAGAGGGCCGCCAGGTTAAGCTGGCGGTGAAAGGGGCTCCCGCAGGTGGGCCCGCGGACGAGCTCAGACCGGTCTCACGTGACCGATGGGATCGGAGTTAGCAGGTAACTCCAATAGATCCTGACGATAGGCTGGCATTGTAACACTAGCAACTCTCTATTTTAGCTAAATAGCAGCTAGCTAGCCTATAGTCTAAAAAGCTTAAAAATATAATAAAAGTCTAAATTACAAAGTATTTAACTTCTTATTATTAATATAATATCTATATATTTTATATATAAAACCTATTTATTTATCTATATCTTTATTTACTTAGTACTAATAAGTTTCTTTAGTACTTTATTTAATAATAACTTTATAAAGCTATTAACTAGGTTATCTATATTATAGATCTATTATATCTTATAAATCTTATAGTATTTATATAATTACTAAAGAGCTATAATATTAATTATAAGTTACTTTTTCTTTATAATACTAAGCTTTACCAAATACTTATATAGTAAGTATAAATTAGTATATATAATTATAGAGATCTAAGAAACCTTAAGGTAGTTAGAGACTATTAATAGTATAGTTCTAATTATATAAGCTATATTAGCTTTAGTAAATATTATATATATCTTAGAGGTAAGTATATTATAAGTAACTCTTTTATACTTTATAAAGCTAAAATAGATAATATTACTTATAAGGTTAAAAGCAGTATCTCTACTAGTAGATAAATACTCTTTATTGTTACTAGACTTATTAGTAAGTATAATAATAAAGCTAAGTTATAATATTAAATTACTATTATTTATAAAAGAGCTATTAATAAATATAAAGAGTTTAGTACTAGTAAGATCTAGTAGTTAAAATTATAGCCTATAGTTAAGGTTATCTATTTACTACTTAACTTATTAATTAAGGTTCTTAATTTTAGCTAAGCTAGGTAACTAGTACTAGGTAGTAATTAAATAGTTAAAGTATGCCTTAGGTTAGTAAATAGAGGTAATATATATACCTTAAGTATATTACTTGATATACTACTGCTTTGTATTAGGTATACTAGGGTTAACTAATTATAGCTTCTTACCTTAATCCTTTTAATAAAGGGTTATCTTACTATTATTACTAAGAGTTAATATATTACTATTAAAAGTAATAGGCTTATTAACTTTAAAAAAATTACTTTAGTTTAATTATAAAAGTAGCTTCTTTTAGTATATAGTTTTTATAATTAGAGAATAATTTATCTATAAAGCTAATAGTATTATCTATTTATATACCTACTATTATAAAATTATTATTTTTAGGTACTGAAATAAGTAAATAAGAGTTAAAAGTAGATAAATTTATCTAAAGGCTCTTTCTATAGTATTTATTATATATAGCTTACTAATAAGTATCTACCTTAGGTATACTATAGAGTAGCTATTTAACCTCTATAATTATATCTATTATATAGAGATAGTAAATTTTAAGAAGAAGTTAGGTAAGGATAGTATATACTAATTTAATTCCTAACTAGGTATATACTTATATTATATTATATAACTAAAGGATATAACCTTATTATAAAAGTAATAGTATAATAAAAAATATTACTTATGAAGCTATTTATTAGATAGTTAGTAACTAAGTTAAAATTATAGCTTTACTATTATCTATATAACCTTAGATAATTAGTTATAATTTTTTATAGGATTACTTGTTTTTACCCTTAACCTTATATACTAACTATAACTTAAAAATCTATATACTACTGTGCTTTTTCTTATTGTATTTAATAATAAAAAACATACTATAGTCTATAAGTCCTTAAATTTTATTAGTATCTAACTATTTAAATAGCTTACTAGGCATAGTTATTATACCCTTTTTATATAGCTTAATTACTAGTATATAATTAATATTCTCTTTTATAGTAAAAATATAGTTAATTATAAGAACTATAGGTATAACTTCTATAGTAAAAATTTAAGCTAGATTCTTTCTTAGTTAGCCTAGTGTTATAGCTAGATTCCTAACAGTAGGTTTTCTACTAAAGTATAGCTAAGGCTGTAATAATAATTAATAGTGTCATACTCACTAGCGTTCTTGCCAATATATCAGTCACTTAGTGATCAGTCAGGTAGTCAATAGACAGGTAGTAGCTCATATAGCTTAAGAAGTAGTTCACAAAGATAAGCAGGTATAAGAAGTCTAAAAGTTATCTAAGGATATTTTATAAGTTAATTACTAAAGAGCTATAGAAGTCTATCCTTAAGTGCTTCTAAGTCTATCCTATATATAAGTCCTGATCTCTTTTCTCTTATCTTAACTATATTAGTCTATTAGTTATAATTACTTCCTTACTCTATTAATCAGTTAGTTACCTCTACTAATTAATTACCTAGATCTACTAACTAATTAGTGGGTCTGTAGAGTAATTAGCTTATCTTATCTCTACATAACTTATACCATAGTTCTTCTATATCTAAGGAGTTATCTATTTATCCTATCCTATTATCTATATAAATATGTTACTGCCTATATCCTACCTTGTCTATTAGTGGGGCATCATTACCTATAACTTATTAGGTTATAATACCTAGGCCTCTTCTTACTAGTAGTAGTTATATAGTAACTATAATAAAGTTATATTTAATTAAAGTATTTATAAGTACCTCTACTATAGTAGTTACTAATAGTGTAGGTTATATAGGATTAATAGGATTCTCTACTCTAGAGAGGTTATACTATAGCTTAATAGTAGTAATAGAGAATTAATATAGTCTCTATAGGGTCTTAATAGTACTACTAGTACTATTATTAGTAGTTAATTAGTAGGGTTCTTTCTAGCCTTTACTCTAATAGTATACTTTAATAAGTAATTATAAAAAGAGGGCTATGCTTACTATAGTATTAGGTCTATTATATACTATAAGTACCTTATTAACCTATCCTTTTATATAGATATTATAAGTCTCCTCTATTACTTTTTATATAGCTTCTATATACTATAGGGTTAAGGGTAATAGAGCTAAGTTATTATTAATATAAGGGTATATACTAAAGACTAATAGTATAGGGATAAGGCTATTAGAGCCTGTAGTATTGTTAATTACTTTTATAGTAAGTTATAGAGTAACTTTAGGTTTAGCCTCTAACTCTATATAGACTATCTTATATACTTAGTATAGTATTATATAGTACTATTTAACCTTACTAATACCATAATAGACCTTAATAGAAACCTCTTTTACCTTAATAGATAGTATATAGGTAGTATACTTAAATTTAGCTATATAAAATTTTAGCCTAGTATTTATAATAATCTAGTCTAAAGGGCTAAGATATATATTAATCTAGTATATCCATAGTACTTCTTATGTATACTCTATAGTAATAGAGTATAAAAATTATACTATATTAAAAGAGGTTATACTGTCAATAATATAGAGTACTAGTTTACTACTATCTAAGTATATTATATCAATAAAGACCTTATAGTTAAAGTTATAGTTATTATAAAGGGTAAACTTAAACCTTTCTAAAGCCTTTAAATTTAGCTAGTAGTACTAGTAAAATTTATTAATCTCTTTAATATTTAAGATTGCTATTATATAGCTAGCTTATAAAAGTACTTTATATAGCTAATAGACTAAGAGGTAACTAAATTAGTAATATATTTACTATAGCTCTATATTAGTAAGATAGTATTATACTATACTATACTTTAGTATTATAACCTAATAAGTTATAGGCAGTGCAGCCCCACCAGCAGACGGGAAGCACGGGTAGCACAAGTTTTATACAGGACCAACGACGGACACAAACGGATGACTCCTCCGGAACGGAAGAACTAGGGAAAGGTCACGTAAAGATAAGAAGGACCAATAGACAATAAGCAGTCCATGGTTAAGGACTAACACACTAAGGGCGGTCTACCTCTATAGGACTAATATCTAGATATTAGTTCTAGTATTAAGATATTAGGATATAAGGATACTTATTCTACTTAGATAGATTACCTTCTATAGCTCTTTAGTAAATTAACTTATAAAATATTCTTAGATAACTTTTAGACTTCTTATACCTACTTATCTTTATAAATTGCTTCTTAAGCTACATAAGCTACTACCTATCTATTAACTACCCAACTAATTACTAAGTAATTAATATATTAATAAGAATACTAGTAAGTATAATACTATTAATTATTATTATAGCTTTAGCTATACTTTAGTAGAAAACCTACTATTAGAAATCTATCTATAATACTTTAATTACTTCTATTAGTAAGTTAACTTTATAATACTAATTAATAGTAAAACTATAATATCTTCTCCTAAGACTAACCTATTCTTAAGCGTTTCTAAGACTCCTAGGTCTCTAGACTAAGAGCTTACCTAAGCTATAGATCTTAATAATAAACCTATGATACCTAAAGTTAATTTTAATAAAGATAGTAAGGCTATCCTTACTATAGACTAGTATATAGCTATATATAAGATAGTTAAGAGGAATACTAGATATAATAAATAGCTAGCTAATATTATTAATAATAATATAGCTTAGATAGAATAACTTAAGAAGACTAATAACTATAACCTATAATAAATATAGCCTATTATTAATAATACCCTTACTAAGCTAGAAGCTAAAAATAGTAAAGCTATTATACTTAGATAAGAAGTTAAGATACTTTAAGCTACTGCTAATATTATCTTAACCCTAGTTAAAGGATAAGATAAGCTTAAACTTAACTCCCTAAGAACCTATAATAGTAAAAGCAGATAGCTAAAAGGATTTCTGATCTAAGTTTATACCTATTAGACTTTTTATACTACTAACTTCTATAACAAGACTAAGAGAGTTATCTATACCAGTACCTTTCTATATAGTAAAGCACTCTCATAATTTAAGCTATTCTAGAAAGAATTCCTTAGGAATAATAGGGAACTAAGCATATACTTCTATAAGACTTAGTTAATCTTTAAAAGTATAATAGGATTTAAACAAGCCCTAAAGTTACTATTTTAAGACCCTAATAAAAAATAATAAGCTAAGCAAGACCTTATAAACCTTAAGCAAACCAAGGCTGCCTTATACTACGCAGCTAAGTTCTAATAAATTACTACTAGACTTAATATTATAGATAAATCCCTAATCTTTATATTCTATTAAGGACTTAAGGAAGATATTAAAGATAAACTCACTAAGATTATTAGCACTCTAAAAGACTTCCTTAAATATATTAAACTTACTATTAAGATTAATACCTACCTCTATAAACAGTAAAAAGAGAGGGGTAAGAACTAGTAACTAAATACTAACATAGGTAAGTACTATGCCTAGGGACTAAGAAACCCTAGTAACTACTAGTAAGGAAGGAATAATAACTAGTAGCAACTACAAAACTAACTAAGCACGTCCTATAGATACTACACAGGACCTATAAATATCAGTATAGCTAAGAAACAAGAGAACTAGCTACCTAAAGATACTAAAACTATTAAATACTATAACTATAAGAAAATAGGATACTATACTAGAGACTAGTAATAACTAAAATAACTCTAGAATAAGGTACTAGTAAAAGGTAACTAATAAGTAAATATTACTTAAAAAGAGGTCTTATACCTAAACTCTTATAGACTACCTACTATAATAATAGCTACCTAACTTACTAGGATAGTAAGGAATAAGTAGGCTAGTACCCTAAAGAACCTAAAGGTAAGACTGTTATAGTAGATAAGAAGGCCCTACGCAGCCTTAAGATACTATAAGCTATTAATATTATATAGTAACTTAAATAGTAAAACTAGAAAAAGATTATATACTTAATCTAAGCCTGAGATACCCTAGAGATACTTAAAGATAAGATACCTCAGGACTGAGAAGTTATTAATATAATTAAAAAATAACTACCTAAGTAAATTTAAGTATAAGGTAACCCTATCTACTAACTTAACTTAAAAAATAAGTTTAACTAAGCCTTATATAAAGATATTATTAGATCCTAAGAGAAACCTTAATAAGTTATTACTAGGACTATTGTAGTAGCTAGGAAGGGAAAAAGGACCTCCTTTTCTCCTCCTTGACTTTATTACTGTGAATCAATACCCAAGAGCACTATTAAAGTATGGGGAACTAGCTCTAACTAGGAGGAAGAACCAGAACCCTCTCTAGATAAGTTTATTCCACTAAGCAAAATAGAACGATGTGTAGCTGAGTAGCTAATTAAGATAAGTTATATAAACCTAACTGTTCTTAAACAGACTAGTACAAACTAGTGTATTTAGAACTAGATAAATAATATTCTATCTTTATTACTCTTGCTTATACTAGACTACTAATATAACTCTAATAAGCCTCTAGTAACCTAGACCTATGTAGACTTTTAAGAAGATCTACTTGTTATTAAGATAGAAGAAAAAGTATAGAAAGAAAGATAACTAGAAATTAGTAAATATAGTAACAAATAAGAAGTTTACTTCTATAGAATAAAAGATACTAACCTTAAGTACTACTCTATAATACTAACTAAAGAAGAACCTATATTTAGAGATAATAAACAACTTAATAAGAAAGACCCTCTATACTATAAGGTATTTTAAGTAGATTATATCTATAATAAATACTTAATATATTAACCAAAGAAGAGAGAATACTCTTTCTTCTTATGATAATGTAATAACAAACCTATTCCTAAGGTTTATAACAACTATAAAATTAGTACATAGGAAGTGAAGGAGTACTACTAGCCATAGCTTATCCTATAGCCAAGCCTAAAACACCCCATGCCATATGTTAACCACCTCATAGGAAACTAGTCTAACTACCTATTTAATAAGTATATACAACACTATAAAGGGAAAGTATGAATATAGAGAAAATAAGTTAAAAAAGCCCCTAAGAAGTTAAAAAACTCCTTATACTACCTGTAAGAAAGGTACTAATAGCTAAGAATGATATAAAAAACCTTTATATAGTAACTAAGGGAGATAATAGCTATATTATTCTTACTATTTTAATTAATAGCTAGCTTACTAAGGTTATAATTAATAGTAAAGTATAAGCTAACCTTATTTTACCTAGAGTAGTAAACAAACAAAGTATTAAATAGGTATATAAGAAAGACTTATATACTCTATAGATAGTTAAAGAAGTATAAGTTTAGTATAGTAGAGAAACTATTAATAAGAAGACTATATACCTCTCTTTAGTAATCTATAGCAAATACTAAGAACTTGACTTTAATATTACTAACTTAGAAACTATAGATGTAATTCTAGAAATCCTATAGCTATAAGAATATAACCCTAATATAAACTAGAGAATAGGCTAACTCTAGTAGAGAGATTTTGCTATGAGGCAGCGTTATATGCTGCAACCTCTAAGTGAACTTATGTGACTAAGGAAGTACGTTACTTATATTAAAAGGATTAAACCTATACAAGATTAGAGTTCTATATCTATAAAGATTATAAATGCGCTAGATAGGTAGGATAAACAAAGCCTAGAAGAAGACTAACTAAGATCAATACCTCTTAAATACTAGCAATATATATAACTATTTACTAGAGAACTAGAAACAGAACTACTAGAGCATAGACTATATAACTATGAGATTTAATTATTAGAAGGAAAATACCCTAAGCTTAAGCTAATTTATAGACTTAACCTAATAGAATAAGAAGTGCTTAATAAATAGCTAGATAAGAACCTAGTAAAAGGTTATATTAGACTATTAGACTTACTAGTAGGATATTCTATCTTGTTTATACCTAAGAAGAATGGAAAACTATAACTATGCGTTAACTACTAGAAACTCAATAACATCACAAAGAAAAATAGCTACCTGTTACCCCTTATCTTAGAACTACAAGATCTGTTATATAGAGTAAACTGGTTTATAGCACTTAACCTCAAAGGCACCTATAACCTTATTAGAATCAAGGAAGGAGATAAATAGAAAACGGTATTCTAAACACACAGAGGACTATTTAAGACTATTGTTATACCTTTTAGACTTACTAATATACCTACCACATTCTAAACAATAATTAACTACATACTTAGAGAGTATCTTAATATCTTTGTTATCTGTTACCTTAACAACATCCTCATATTCTCTAAGAACCTTGAAGAACATAAGGAGTATATATATAAGGTACTCAAGAAGCTCTATGTTACGGCCAGATTCCTGACAGTGGGTTTTCTACTAAAGTATAGCTGAGGCTGCGAGGGTAATTAACAGTAGTCGTCTAGATCCGTTGGCTTGCTGGTCTGTCGATCACTCGGTGATCAGTCGGGTGGTCGATGGGGTAGGGGTAGCTCGTATAGCTCAAGAGTTCACAAAGATAAGCAGGTGTCGGGAAAGTGAAAGTTAGCGAGGCTAAGTCACAAGTTGATTGCTGAAGAGCTATGGGAGTCTGTCCTTGAGTGCGTCCAAGTCCATCCTATATACAAGTCCGTCGTGATGCTCCTTGTTGTGATTCTTTTGATCCTGTTGGTCCTGATCACTTTGCATACTCCAGTGATCGATCAGTGGATACTGGTGATCGCTCGGTGGATCCTGCAGAGTGATCACCTTATGTAATCATCACATAACCTATACCATAGTTCTTCTGTGTCTGGGGGAGTTATCTGTCTGACTATCCTTTTGTCTATACAAAGGCTGTGCCGCCTGCGCTTCCTGCTGGTCAGTAGGGCTGTTATTGCCTGTAACTTGTTGGGTCGTAACATCAGGTCTCCCCTCTAAAGGTCTTGTCCTCAAGACCTACATAAGTAGGTCGCAGGTCCCAGGTTGGGGATTTAGCAAGTTTTCCTTGTTTATCATGCTGATGCCATGTCAGATTCTAACAGTCGGCCTTCTTTGTCCACTCTTCGTCGCAAGCGTCATGCCTTGCGCATCTTCCAATTTGGTTACAAAGTCATGCCTTGCACGTACTGTCGTAATAAGGGGGTGCGTTGTAAGATGATGTCGGGGTCTGAAGTTTGTGGCGAATGTACTCGTTTGGGTTATCCTTATGATGTAACTTAGGATGCGATATGTTCTTATGGGTCTTCGTCGTGTTTCTTCTTTCATGTGGTGGTGCTGACTTTTGTAGTGGATCGTCTGCTAGATGAAGCAAGTCGTTTGGATTGTGAGGAGCAGTCTGAAGAGGCTGTCCTTTGTTAAAGAGCGGCTGCGCTGAGAAAGGCTCAGGCGGAAATGGATGCGTCGCTTGCAAAGCTTGATCGTATCTGAAAAGCGAAAAGAATGGTGTTCAAGAAGGGTGACGCGGTGTCGTCCTTCGTCGATGAAGAAGATCCGGTGCTGGAGTCTTCGGTAGTCTAGGAGGTGCAGTCTATGGGAGGTTTTGGTGCTGTAGACCTGTCTGGGTCACTTCCTGACCTTGATGATTCTTTCTGGCAGTCCTTCGACATCGGGGACTTATCTGCTGGGTTGGGTCCGTCGGAGTCTGGGAATCGTGATAATCCTGAAGAAGTTTCTGGGAGTGTTGGAGGTTCTTGACTGGTTCCCATGAGTTGTCTTCATGTCCATAGTTTTTCCATTTGACTAAGTATTCTTCCTGTCCGTCTTGGTTCCTATGATCAATGATTCGTTCAACTTCATATTCTGGTTCATTGGGTTCGACGATAATGCAGTCGTTGGTGTTCGATCCTCGTGGTACTGGTTCGAGCAATGCGATGTGGAAGACTGGGTGAATTTTCATCGTGTCGGGCAAGTCAAGTTCGTAGTTGACGTCTGAAACTTTTCATAGGATTTTAAAAGGTCCTAGTTTCTTGTAGTTGAGTTTGTTGCTGGGCCGTTTTGTTTTAATATTTTGGCGTGCGAGGTACGCGCTATCTCCCTCTTCAAAGGTTGGTCCCTCAATCCTTGAATGGTCGGCGTATTTTTTCATTCGTTGTCTGACGAATTCCAAATCCAAGGCTGCTTTGCTCTGGATTTCTCTGAGTTTGTTGATATCTGTCATAGCTTTCAGTGCTCGTGGTCCTTCTCGAGGCTCTCCGTAGGCAGTTGGTTTGAATCCGTAGTTCAGGTAGAATGGTGAGTTCTTAGTGCTTTCTCCAATAGCACTATTATAAGCGAATTGGGCCATTGGCAGTAGTGGTACCCAATTGTCTTGGTCGTAGTTGACATAACATCTGAGATATTGTTCGAGTATCTGGTTGACTCTTTCTGTTTGTCTGTTGGTTTGCAGGTGGAAAGAGGTAGACAGTTTGTGGTCTGAACCGAGTTGCGAAATCAGTGATTTCTAAAACTTTGAAGTAAACAGCTTGTCTCTGTCTGATACAATTTCTTTTGGCAAGCCGTGATTGCTAATGATATACTTGAGGAAAGTGTATGCAAGGTCCTCAGCCGTGCTAGCTTCAAGATACGGGATAAAGTAGGCATACTTTGTGAGTTGGTTGACAATAACTAGAATGCTATCGTACTATGTCTTTGTGAGTGGTTCTCTTGACTTGGGTAGCTTGACAATAAAGTCCAAAGAGATTGAGTGCTATGCCTCTGGGGGTACTAGCAATGGTTGAATGTGCCCATATAGCTTATGAGGGCTATTCTTGCTTTTCTTGCATAGTTTACAGTCCTTAATTGCTGAAGCCACTTGTTCTCATATGACTCACTTATCATAGTATTATCAAATTCTTTTGAAAGTTTTTGTTACTCCTTGGTGTCCATGTGCTCTAGCGCTATGTATCTCGCGTATCTAGTCATCTGTCATTCTACCAGTCGTGCTGGTATTGACGCATGTGCTGATCATGATGAGTTTTTGCGCTGGAACGATGTTACCGTTCTTGTCGTGCTTGAGGATAACCTGTGTTTCCTCTGGTACCGGGACTTTGAGGTCCGGTCGTCGGCTTAGAGCATCGGCTCTTCCGTTCTCTGTTCCTTTGCGATAGACGATCTTGAAGTTGTATTCGGATAGAAATTCTGACCATCGGATCTGTCGTTTATTCAGGACCTTCGAGGTCGTGAAATGGGCAAGGTTCTTGTGATCTGTGTACACAATCACCTGGTGCTTTGTTCCTGACAAATGTGGTTTCCATTCTCTAAATGCTTCAATGATTGCCATGAGTTCCTTGTCGTGGATCTGGTAGTTTAGCTCAGGTCCGTGGAATGCTTTCGAGTAGAATGCGCATGGGTGTAGTCGTCCTTCTTCGTCTCGTTGTCCCAGTTGTCCGCCCATTGCAAAGTCCGAGGCGTCGGTCTTGACTTCAAAAGGTTTGTCTGGGTCTGGGATTTTGGTAACTGGTTCTGAGGTGATGAGTTCCTTGACTTTGTTGAAGGATTTGTCGCATTTGTCTGTCCATTTGAACTCGCTGTTCTTGTGTGTGAGTTGCTGTAGTCCTCTGACGTAGCTTGCGTAGTTCTTGAGGAATCGTCAGTAGAAGTTAATGAATCCGAGGAATGACTGAACTTCCTTGACGTTGGTCGGTGTTGGCCAGTCCCTGACTGCTTTAACCTTCTTGTTTTACATTCGGATTTCTCCTGGCGTGATAGTGAATCCGAGGTAGTCAACCTTCTGAGTGTGGAATTCACTCTTCTCTGGTTTGACTAGGAGTTTTGCCTCCTGGAGCTTCTTGAGTACCTTGTGTATGTGCTCCTTATGTTCTTCGAGGTTCTTGGAGAAGATGAGGATGTCGTCAAGGTAACAGACGACAAAGATATCAAGATATTCCCTGAGTACATGATTGATCATTGTTTGGAATATAGCTGGTGCGTTGGTGAGTCCGAAAGGCATGACAAGGGTCTCGAAGAGTCCTCTGCGTGTTCAGAACGCTGTTTTCCATTCATCTCCCTCCTTGATTCGAATAAGGTTGTAGGCGCCTTTGAGATCAAGTGCCGTGAACCAGTTTGCTCCATGCAGCAGATCTCATAGTTCTAAGATAAGCAGTAGTAAATAGCTGTTTTTCTTTGTGATATCGTTGAGTTTTCGATAGTCAACGCATAGTCGTAGTTTCCCATTCTTTTTAGGTACAAACAGGATTGGATATCCTGCTAGCGAATCTGATGGTCTGATGTGTCCTTTTGCTAGACTCTCATCCAGCCATTGGTCGAGGGTTTCTCGCTCGATTGGGTTGAGTCCGTAGATGGGCTCAAGCTTGGGGTGTTTTCCTTCTAGCAGTTAGATCTCATGATCGTATGGTCCATGCTCTGGCAGTCCTGTTTCCAATTCTTTGGCAAACAGTCTGGTGTATTGCTAGTATTCGATAGGTATCGATCGTAGTCAATCCTCTTCTAGGCTTCATTTATCCTGCCTGTCTGGCGCATTTGTGATATTTGTGGATGTGGAACTCTGGTCTTGCATAGGTTCAATTCTCTTGATATAAGCGACATATTTCCTTGGTCGCGTTGATTCACTCGGGGGTCGCGGCATGCGACGCTGCCTCATAGCTAAATCTCTCCACCAGAGTTAGCCTGTTCTCTAGTTTATGTTAGGGTTGTGCTCTCTTAGCCACGGGATTCCCAGAATCACGTCTATGTTTCCTATTTCGGTGATATCGAAGTTGAGTCGTTGGTATCGGCCATGGATTACCGAAGGGAGGTGTACAGTCTCCTTGTCAACGGTTCCTCTGCTGTACTGGACTTGTTCTCCTTCAACCGTCTGTAGGGTGTATGGTTCTTCCTTGTATAACCATTAGATGCTTCGTTCGTTTACCACCCTGGGTGAGATAAGGTTGGCTTGTGCTCCACTGTTAATCATGACCTTAGTGGGCTAGCTGTTGATCAAGACCGTGAGGATGATATGACTATTATCGTTCTTGATTGTTGTTGTGTAAAGGGCTTTCGTGGATTGTTCGGCCGTCTGTGCCTTTCTCACAGGCGGCGTGGGAAGTTTTTTGACTCGCTGGGGCTTTCCTTGATCTGCGTCCTCTAGGATCTTGCTTTTCCTTCGTAGTGGTATCTGCATTTATCAAATAGGCAGTTGGACCAATGTCCGGTGAGGTTGTTGACGCATGGCATGGGATATTCAGGGCATGGTGCGAAGATTAACCAGGGGCTCTGGTATTCTTTGACTTCCCATGTGTCGATCTCGTGGTTCCAGTATACCTGGGGAATGGGTTCATTGCGTCGTCGTCGTGGGTAGAAAGAATAGGTTTCCTTTTCCTTCTTGTGCTTCTTGCAGTTGTCATAAATGCAGTCTGCCCAAAAGATTCCATAGTGTATTGGATCTTTCTTGTTTAGTGCCTCGTCGTCTCCAAACATGGGTTTCTCTCTTGTCGGGACGAGGGGCTGTAGCTCAGTGTCGGTATCTTCCGTTCCATAGAAGTAGACTTCTTGGTCGTCATTCCTTGGATCGACCACAGGTCGTCGTTCTTCCTGGGCTTTCTTCTCAGATTGTTGGTAGAGTGGATCGTGCGTATAGTCCACGTAGGTCTGAGTTACAAGTGGTTCATTGGAATCGTACCCGTCTTCTTGTGTCGTGACAACTGAGGAGATTGGGACGTCGTTGGCCCACTGCCGGATATGCTGGTTCTTTTCTTCAGTCCGTCTGGTTACAGGTGGGTTTACACGACTTATCTCCACAAGTTGTTCGGCTGCTCGTCATTCCATCTTACTTGGTGGGATGAATTTGTCTAAGGAGAGTTCTAAATCTTCTTCCTTGTCTGGGTTTGTCTCTAGTACTTTGGTAGTACTTTCTGGTGTGCGTTCGCGTTGTCAAAGTTGTGGGGGAGGGAAGAGGGTCTTCTTTCCCTTCCTAGCTACCGCAATAGTCTTCGTTGGGACTTGTTAGAATCCTGGGGTAAGGTCTATCATGGTGATGACCTGCTTGGGTTTCCCTTGGGATTGGATAACGTCTTCACGCAGAGCATGGTTATATTCGTTTTCCAAGTCTAGTTGTCGTAGTGGGTTGCCTTGTGCTTAAATCTGTCTAGGTAATTACTCTTTGATGGTGTTGAGGATCTCCTGGTCCTGCGGTGTCTTGTCTTTTAGGATTTCCAGGGCATCTCAGGCCTGAATTAGTCGCATGATTTTGTCCTAGTTTTGTTGTTCTAGTTGTTGAGTGACACTGATAGCTTGAGGTGTCATGGGTTTGCGTAGGGCTCATTTGCCTACTGCAATTATCTTATTCTTGGGTTCCTTGGGGTACTATCCCGCTTGTTCCTTGCTGTCTTAGTATATGGAACAGTTGTTATCGTAGTAGGCGGTCCATGAGAGTTGTGGGTATGGGATTTCTTTTCAGGCAACGTTTGCTTGTTGGTTGCCTTTGGCTAGTGCCTTGTTCTAGAGTCATTTTGGTTGTCAGCAGTCTCTGGCGTAGTGTCCCATCTTTTCACAGTTGTAGCATTTGACAGTCTTGGTGTCCTGAGGTGGTCGGTTCTCTTTCCGAGCCACACTGATATCTATAGGTCCTGCGTGGTGTCTATAGGACGTGCTTGGTTGGTTGTTACATGGTTGCCACTGGTTTTTGTTCTACCAGTGGTTGTTGGGGTTCTTTAGTCCCTAGGTGTAGCGTTTGCCTATGTTAGCGTTAGGTCGTTGGTTTTCGCCCTTCTCTTTGCGTCGTTTGTAAAGGCGTGTGTCAATCTTGATTGCAAGTTTAACATATAAGAGGAAATCTTCTGGGGTGTTAACGATCTTAGCGAGTTCGTCCTTGACGTCTTCCTTAAGTCCTTGGTAGAACATGAAGATCAAGGATTCATCCGTGATGTTGAGTCTAGCAGCAAGTCGTCGGAATTTGGCTGCATAGTGTGAGGCGGCCTTGGTTTGCTTGAGGTTGGCAAGGTCTCGCTTGGCTTGTCGTTTCTCGTCAGGGTCTTAGAACAGTGACTTCAAGGCTTGTTCGAAGCCTGCCATGCTTCCGAAGATTGACTAAGTCTCGTAGGAACATGCATTCAGTTCTCTGTTGTTCCTGAGGAATTCTTCCTGGAATGGCTCAAACCATGAGAGTGCCTTGCCGCGCAGAAAGGTGCCGGCGTAGATGACTCTCTCGGTTTCGTTGCGAAAGTTGGTGGCGTGAAAGGTCTGATAGGTGCGTACTTGAATCAGAAACCCTTTTAGTTGTCCACTGGTGCTGTCGTAAGTTCCTGGGGAGTTGAGTTTGAGCTTGTCCCGTCCTTTGACCGGGGTTAAGATGATGTTGGCAGCGCCTTGGAGTGTCTTGACCTCGTGCCCTAGCTTGATGGCTTCGTTGTTCTTAGCTTCCAGTTTAGCAAGAGTGTCATTGATGATGGCTTGCATCTGGGTGAGGTCATGGTTGTTGGAGTTCTTCATCTGCTCCATTTGGGCTGCGTTGTTGTTGACGATGTCAGCCAGTTGTTTATTATATCTAGCGTTTCTTTCAACTGTCTTGCGTATAGCCAGGTATTAGTCCGTGGTGAGGATAGCTTCCCCCTCGTCATCAAACTTGATTTCTGGCATACCGGGTTCCTCATCGAGGTCCATAGCTTGGGCGAGCTCCTAGTCCAGGGACCTTGGAGTCTTAGGGACGCTCGAGGTTGAAGGGGTCTTAGGAGAAGACATCATAGGTACTGCTAATTAGTTTCGTAGGGTCAACTTACTAACAGGAGCAATCAAAGTGTTACGGCTAGATTCCTGACAGTGGGTTTTCTGCTAAAGTATAGCTGAGGCTGCGAGGGTAATTAACAGTAGTTGTCTAGATCTGTTGGCTTGCTGGTCTGTCGATCACTCGGTGATCAGTCGGGTGGTCGATGGGGTAGGGGTAGCTTGTATAGCTCAAGAGTTCACAAAGATAAGCAGGTGTTGGGAAAGTGAAAGTTAGCAAGGCTAAGTCACAAGTTGATTGCTGAAGAGCTATGGGAGTCTGTCCTTGAGTGCGTCCAAGTCCATCCTATATACAAGTCCGTCGTGATGCTCCTTGTTGTGATTCTTTTGATCCTGTTGGTCCTGATCACTTTGCATACTCCAGTGATCGATCAGTGGATACTGGTGATCGCTCGGTGGATCCTGCAGAGTGATCACCTTATGTAATCATCACATGACCTGTACCATAGTTCTTCCGTGTCCGGGGGAGTCATCCGTCTGACTATCCTTTTGTCCATACAAAGGCTGTGCCGCCCGTGCTTCCCGCTGGTCGGTGGGGCTGTTATCGCCTGTAACTTGTTGGGTCGTAACACTCTAAGAAGCAAAGCTTTTAGTCAAACTAGAGAAGAGTAAATTCCATACTTAGAAGGTAGACTACCTTAGATTTACTATCATACTAGAAGAAATCTAAATATAAGATAAGAAGGTTAAAGTAGTTAAAGACTAGCTAATACCTACTAATATTAAGGAAATTTAATTATTTCTAGTATTTATTAATTTTTATTAATAATTCCTTAAGAACTATACTACCTATATTAGAGAATTATAATAACTTATATATAAGGATATAGAGTTTAAGTAGATAGAAAAATGTAATAAATCCTTTAACAGAGTTAAGGAACTTGTTATATCTAAACTAGTTACTAAGACTCCAGACCTAGACAAACCCTTTGAAGTTAAGACTGATGCCTTAGACTTTGTAATAGGAGGATAACTTAGATAATAAGATAAGAAAGGATAACTACACCCATATACATTCTACTTAAAAGTATTTCATAGACCTAAATTAAACTACCGGATCCATAACAAAGAACTTATAGTAATTATTAAAGCATTTTAAGAATAGAAGCCTTATCTATTAGGAACAAAGCATTAGGTAATTATATATATAGATTATAAAAACCTTATATACTTTATGACCTCCAAAGTCTTAAACAAATAATAGATTTAATAGTTAGAATTTCTATTAGAATATAACTTCAAGATTATCTATTATAAAGGAATAGAGAAGAAAAGAGCTAACACTCTTAGCTAATAACTAGACCTTAAAGTCCTAGTACTAGAGGAAACATAAGTTATTCTTAAGTATAACAAGAACGGTAATATTATCCCAGCGCAGAAACTTATTATAATCAGTACTTATGTTAATACTAGTATAACTAGAAGAATGATAGATAACTAAATATGTAAGATATATAGTACTAGAGTATATAGATACTAAGGGGTAATAAAAACTTTTAAAAGAATTTAATAATACTATAATAAGTAAGTTATATAAGAATAAGTAGCTTTAGTAATCAAGGACTATAAGCTATATAAAAAGAGTAAGAATAGCTCTTATAAGCTATATAGGTATATTTAACTATTACTAGTACCCCTAAAGGCATAGTACTTAATCTCTTTAGACTTTATTATTAAACTACCTAAGTTAAGAGAACTACTTATAAAGACATAATATAATAGTATTCTTATTATTGCTAACTAACTTATAAAGTATACTTACTTTATCCTATACCTTAAAGCTAGTATAGCTAAGGACCTTGTATATACTTTCCTTAAGTATATTATTAGTAATTATAGCTTACTAAAAGAAATTATATTAGATAGAGATAAATTATTTACCTTAAAGTTTTAGAAATCCCTAATTTCATAACTTAGTTTAGACTATAAACTATCTACCTCTTTCTACCTATAGACTAATTGATAAACAAAAAGAATTAACTAGATACTTAAACAGTATCTCTAATATTATATTAATTATAACTAAGATAATTAGGTACTACTACTACCTATAGCCTAATTTACCTATAACAGTGCTATTAGAGAAAGTATTAGAAACTTACTATTCTACTTAAACTACAGATTTGAACTAACTACCTACAGAGAACCTCGCAAAGGACCACAAGCACTAAAAGCTATAACTAATATTACCAAACTTAGAGAAATTTAAAGCAAAGTAGCCCTAGATTTAGAATTCATTAGATAATAAATAAATAAATATACCAACCCTTCAAGGATTAAGAGACTAACCTTTAAAGAGAGAGATAGCGCATACCTTTTATATTAAAATATTAAAACTAAATAGCCTAGTAATAAACTTAACTATAAGAAATTAAAACCTTTTAAAATCTTATAAAAAGTTTTAGATATTAACTATAAACTTAACTTACTAGATATAATAAAAATTTACCTAGTCTTCTATATTATACTACTTAAGCTAGTACTATATAAATTAAACACTAATAACTATATTATTATAAAAGTAAATAAACTAGAATATAAGGTTAAATAAATTATTAATAAATACTATAAGAATAATAAAAAACAATACCTTATGAAATAAAAAGACAATAGATATAAAGATAATTTATAAGAACTAGTTAAGAACCTTTAACACTCTTAACAGGCGCTTTAGGAGTATTATAATTCCTAGACAAACTCTCTAGTAATAGACCTAAATCTATAAACTCCTTGCTAAGACTACAGGAACCCTAGTTAACGTCGTTAGGAACGCCAAGCGACTATAGGTTATATACTATCTAAGACTTATAGGAATCCAGAGCAGAGTAAATACCATCCTCTTTATCTAACTCCTACATGCCTCATTAGAAAGTCTCTTGTTGACGTTCCCACACCTTTTTACAAATCTTGCAAATCCACAACAACTAACTTACAGCCTCAGCTATCTATAACTATATCTCTACCAGCTTTAAATAAAGAGCTATAAGCTCCTTACTAGCCTTTTCTTCTTTTTTAACCTACTTCTTTTATTAAGTATTTAACTTTTAAACTATAAAACATAATTAGTAATAAAACAACCTCTAGGATAAGAGTACTTATAAGTAGATACTACTAAAATACTATTACAAAGCTTCTTTACCTTAATATATATCTAATAATAAGATAAACCTTTACTAAAATAATAAGCTACCTTTATATAGAAGTATTAAGTATAAGGTATATTAGTAATAGTAGATCAAGCTTTAATAAACTTAAGCAAAGTAAGATACTTATAATCTTTAATAACAGTTTTCTTTGATTTTAACTTCTCTATATAACCTAATATAATATTAGTATCATAGGTAAGATAGAAAGCAAGTTTAATAGCTCCCTAGCCTAGGAGATATAACCTACTTATATAGGTCTTAAGAGCAAAACCTTTAGAGGGGAGACCTAATATTATAACCTAATAAGTTATAAGCAGTATAGCCCTACTAGTAGATAGAAAGCATAAGCAGTATAAGTTTTATATAGGACTAATAAGGGATATAAATAGATAACTCTTTTAGAATAGAAGAACTAGAGAAAGGTTACATAAAGATAAGAAGGACTAATAGATAATAAGTAATCTATAGTTAAGGACTAATATACTAAGAACAGTCTACCTCTATAGGACTAATATCTAGATATTAGTCCTAGTATTAAGATATTAGGATATAAGGATACTTGTTCTACTTAGATAGATTACCTTCTATAGCTCTTTAGTAAATTAACTTATAAAATATCCTTAGATAACTTTTAGACTTCTTATACCTGCTTATCTTTATAAACTACTTCTTGAGCTATATAAGCTACTACCTGTCTATTGACTACCTAACTGATCACTGAGTGACTGATATGTTAGTAAGAACGCTAGCGAGTACGACACTGTTAATTATTATCGAAGCCTTAGCTATACTTTAGTAGAAAACCCACTGTTAGGAATCTAGCTGTAATATCTAGCTACTTTAAAAGTATCTATAAGTAGCCCTATTTATATACTACTAGTACTATAGTTATACTCTTAATAAGTATATTAATAAGGTTATTAAATTATATACTATCAGAGTTTAAATCTTTTAAGTATAAAAGAAATTAAGTGTTAGATATTAAGGTTTAAATACCTTATATCTATATAAAAAAGATAGTATATATAATAATAAAGTGAATTATATAACACAGTATTAATAGTACTGTATATACTGTATATACTAGATAACTATATATTTACTTAGAAAACGCCTATATATCATAAATACATAGGATATCTATATACAAAGAATAGTTCCTTTAAGCAAGAACTATTTATCTAAGGAGAAATCTAGGAAATAAGAATACAGTTATAAACTATATAACCGAGATGTTTTAGAAAACAACGTATAAGAATAAAGTTATAAACTATATAACCGAGATGTTTTAGAAAACAACGTATAAGAATATAGTTCTAAACTATATAACCGAGGTGTTTTAGATAACAACCTAGAATATCTAAGAAATCCTTAGAATATACAGAAAGTAAGTATAAATAAACCCCTTATATCCCTTATATCTAGCTAGATAAAAAGGTGAACGACAAGCTCTTCTATTATATTAAAACAATATATATCTTATTCATCTCTTATCTTTTATCTCTAACCTCATTACCCCTCATAGCCTCTAACATTAAGTACTAAAGGTTATTATATAAAGAGTAAGCTTACTAATAGGAATAGGTATAGTAATAGCTCTAAGCAAATTAAATAAATTACTACTACTAAATTTAATACTTACTTTACTAATGTAGCTTATTGTTACGATGCTAGCCTATCGTTAGGATCTATTGGAGTTACTCGCTAACTCTGACCCTACCGGTCACGTGAGACCAGTCTGAGCTTGTCCGCGGGCCCACCCGCGGGAGCCTCTTTTACTACTAGCTTAACCTAGTAGCCCTCTTAATAGTTATACTTCTATATATATAATTAATCCTTTTTAAGACCTCTTATTTATTACTAGAAATCTAATACCTTACTTACTAATACTAATTAGTAGTTAAATATAGTAACTACTTATTAAAAGATACTATAGATTAGTAAGGTTTTTTAAAGAAGAGATAGAACTACTCTAAACCCTATAGTAGTATTAGGATAGTTCTATGCTTTCTCCTATATAGATAACTAGCTTAGAATACTATTATAGTAAACTTATAGTACCTCTATAAAGGGTACTATAAGTATATAAGCTTAATTTATATAAGTTAACTTTGTTATATTATAAGAAGCTATAACCTATAAAATAACAATTTTTACTAAAAATTGTTAGACTATAAGACTGCAAAGTCCTATACTTTACATACTAAAATAACTATTAATAACCTACTATTAACTAACTTAATATAACCTTATTAACTTTACCTTTTTATTACTTTAACTTTAGACTTATAACTATTATTATAGTTACCTAAAAAGTAACTCTACTAAGCTATTAAATAACCAAATAGTCTAATAAGCCTATAGAAATATAATAGACTTTCTTTCCCTTCTCTAACTTCTATAATTTTTTTTTACTCCTTCTCTCTTTCTAACCTTCTTTCTATACTCTTTTCTTACTTAAAATATACCTCTAATTACCCTTAAGTAACTAATACTAAGAAAGCCCGTATAAAGAAAGCTCTTTTTAATAAGCAGTAAGTGCCGCATAAGGAAGGCTCTTTTTAACAAGCAACAAGAGTTATGAGACCATATAAAAGGCTCTTTTTAATAAGTAATAAGTTTAGTATAAAGGGGGAAGGCTTACATTAACAGGTAATACTGCTACTAAGCCCTTAGTAAAGAAAGCAAGTAAGACCCTATTAACTAAGTAGTTACTTATACTACTAGTAGTAATCCCTCTAATATATATATATACCTTCTAGCCTACTAGAAGAAATACCTGTGTTTGAGAGGTTATTAGGCTAACAGAGGGTAACTGCAATGACATAAGAAGAAGTAACTACCGCAGAGCACACCTCTAAGGCTGCTAAAGAGACCGCAAGTAAGTGCGCAGTTGGCGCAGCGCATAGATATTACAAATCCATACCTAATAGATATTATAAGTATATTAACCTATTAATTTAAGGTATTAAGTACTTAGATTAAATCTTAGAGAGTAGCCTTCTCTCTAACTATATTAAGTTATTAGATATAATTATCCTATATTACTTAACTACCTATGAGGAGTAAGGCTACTATAGTAGAGATTTATAGTAATAAGTCTATAATAAATTTGAGGATTGGTCTAATACGGACTTTAATACTGCCTTAAGAGTAGTTATAACTACCTTCTGTAACTTCATTATTAGCTATAGTATATAGGTAATAAAAGAACTTATTAAAAGTACTATTAGCATAAGGTTAAAGAAGCTAGTTAATAATAAGTATTTCCTAAGGTAGGATGATAAGATAATAAGTGAAATAGAGGCTAAGTATAAGGTCTTTTATAACTACCTTAATAACTTAGACTTTATAAGAAATATTAAATAGATACTGTAGGCTACTTCCCTACTATTAATTAACAAGGTATATAATAGCTACAAAAGTATAGATTTTTTGCAGAAGTCATGCAATGAGTTAGATTATTAATAACGTACCTTATATAGCAACCTATTATTTAAACCTCTCTTGTCTAAAAGGTAAACTAATGAAGCCTCTCTTATACTAAGTTTGCCTGTGACTGCTATGATAGTTAAGAGGTAGTTACTAAGCACAACTGCTCCCCTAACTAATAGGCTAACTACTTATTAATTAACTAACCTTATTAAGTTATATTAAGATAATCTAATATTAAAGTATAGCAGTAGTAACTATAAGACCCTTAACTTAAAGCTTCTAATTTTTTATAACCTCTACACAAGGGTTAGTATCTCTAGTAACCACTATAGGTCTACTATTTTATTCATGCTTATAGGCAATATACAGGATTATTATACTAGTAACCTCTATAACTATTTAATTAGTTTTAATATACTTATAGTAAATATTGAATTACAATTTAAAGGGGATAAAGTCTATTGCATATATAACATAGTGTTATAAAGGCTTAGCTATAAGTAAGTTACCTATAAATCACCTAGTAAAATAAGAGTTAAAGTACTAGACTTGCTTATTAAAAAAGTTATAAAGCTAGTTAGAGCTATAATATAGTAAGGCATACCTACTAATAGTAACTACTATAACACTCTACTTACTTATTACTAAGGTATACCTAAGTATATAGCTGCCTTGCTTAATCTACCTATAACTTATAACATACTTTATATATAGTTAAGAAACGGCGTAAGTAATATAGCAGCAATACATAAGCAAAAGGCGCAGTACCTTATAGAAGGACTGCCTGAGCTAGACCAGTAGTACTTCACCAACTGCTACTACAACAGCTAATGTAGTAGTTACCTACTACAACAAGGGTATAGTCCAAGGCCCTAAAACAACTGCCTATAAAGCAGTATATTTTAAGTAAAAAAGTAGTTTATCTATAATAAGGAAGGATATTAGTTAATAATATACTTAAAGAAGGAAAGAGATACCTCTTATAAGCAGCTCTAAAGGAGCTACTTTGCTAAAAGATTTAAATAATACCTTCTTGATTATAAGGGTAAAGAGCCTAACTCTCTTAGTAATATAACTAATAACAAGTACATACTAGATAATAGCAAAGAGCTCTTTAAGAATGCAACTTTCTTCACATCTATAGCATTTTTCAGCAAAGAGAGTATTAACAGCTAGAAGGTCTATATATAACTACGCAACCAAGCTACTTTACATACTTTAATAAAAGAAGACCCTTTTACATAAGACCCTAGCTGAGAACAAGGGTTAGATAAAGTCTTTATGCTTAATAATTAATACTTTACTATAACTTTCTAGGGTATCATACTAGATACTAGGGCAGCCTAAGTATTAACTATAAGCTACTAACAGTATATAGCCCTCTATAAGTACCTTGGAGTAGAGTTACTGCTAGATATAAGCCGTACTAGTAAAGCAAGTATTAAATTTAGTAGTAGTAATTTATTTAATTCACTTAGAGCTATTGCTATACCTACCTCTATTAGTAAGCTTACTTTCTATATGATAACCTCTAGCACTCCATTTCTTTTATACCTAAAAAACATAGACTCTAACAGCGTATAATTTAATAACCTTACTATTGTACTTATTAAGGGCATAACTATAGTACTAGTAGTATACAAATAGGGCTACCTATAGATACTTTTAGAGCAGCTAGAGCATAGCATAGTATAACACTATCTTACTAATACAGAGCTATAGCAAATATATCACTAATTTAGTCACCCCTTAGTCTATTAGCTATACAAAGTACTCTAGCAAGCTAGCCACATAATAACAATCTCAAACATTAAAGAAATTAACAAATTTTACTAGTACTACTAGCTAAATTTAAAAGCTCTAGAAAGGTTTAAGTTTACTCTCTATAATAACTATAACTTTAACTATAAAGTCTTTATTAATATAATATAGTTAGATAGTAATAAACTAGTACTCTATATTATTAATAATATAACCTCCTTTAATGTAGTGCGATTTTTACACTCTATTACCATAGAGCATATATAGAAAGCACTACAGATATACTAGATTAATATATATCTTAGCCCTCTAGACTAGATTATTACAGACACTGGGCTAAATTTTCACACAGCTAAATTTAAGTATACCACCTATATACTATCTATTAAGGTAAAAGAGGTCCCTATTAAAGCCTATTACAGTATTAGCAAGGTTAAACAGTACCACATAACACTATACTAAGCATATAAGATAGTCTATATAGAGTTAGAGGCTAAACCTAAAGTCACCCTATAACTTGCTATAAAAGCGATTAATAACACCGCGGGCCCTAATAGCCTTATTCCCACACTATTAGTCTTTAGTATATACCCTTATATTAACAATAACTTAGCCCTATTACCCTTAACCCTGCAGCATACAGAAGCTATATAAAAGGTAATAGAGGAGATTCATAGTATCTATACAAAAAGGCAGGTTAATAAGGCACTTATAGCATACAACAGACCTAATACTATAATAAGCATAGCCCTCCCTTTATAATTACTTATTAGGGTATACTATTAGAGCAAAGGCTAGAAAGGACTCTACTAATTAACTACTAACAATAGTACCAGCAGTACTATTAAGACCCTATAGGGACTGAATTAATTCTCTATTACTACTATTAAGCTATAGTATAACCCCTCTAGAGTAGAGGACCCTATTAATCCCGCGCAACCTAGACTGCTAGCAACTACTGCAGCAGAGGCACCCGCAAATGCTCTAATTAAATATAACTCTATTGTAGTCGCTATGTAACTGCTACTAGTAAGAAGAGGCCTAGGCTAACTAAGAAAGAATCTAGCTTAAATTTTTACTATAGAAGTTATACCTATAGTCCCTATAATTAACTACATATTTACTATAAAAGAGGATACTAACTATATACTAGTAATTAAGCTATATAAGAAAGGTATAATAACTATACCTAGTAAGCTATTTAAATAGTTAGATACTAGTAAAATCTAAGGACTTATAGCCCACAGTATATTTTTTATTATTAAATATAATAAGAAAAAGTATAGTGGTATATAGATCTTTAAGTTATAATTAATATATAAGGTTAAGGGTAAAAATAAGTAACCTTATAAAAAATTATAACTAGTTATCTAAGGTTATGTAGATAATAGTAAAGCTATAATTTTAACCTAGTTACTAACTATCTAATAAATAGCCTAATAAGTAATACTCTCTATTATACTATTACTTTTATAATAAGGTTATATCCTCTAGTTACACAATATAATATAAGCATATACTTAGTTAGTAATTAAATCAGCACGTACTATCCTTACCTAACTTCCCCTTGAAATTCGCTACCTCTATGTAACAGATACAATTATAGAGGTTAAACAGCTACTCTATAGCATACTTAAGGTAGGTACTTATTAGTGGGCTACGTATAACAACTACCATAGAAAGAGCCTCTAGATGGATTCGTCTACTTTTAACCCTTGCCTGCTTATTTCAGTGCCTGAAAACAACGATTTTATAATAATAGGCATGTAAATAGATAATACTATTAGCCTTATGGATAAATCGTTCTCTAACCGCAAAAACCGCGCGCTGAAAGAAGCTACTTTTATAGCTAAACTAAAGTAATTTCTTAAAGTTAACAAGCCTATTACTTTTAATAGCGGTGTGTTAACCCTTAGTAATGATAGTGAGATAACCCTTTACTAAAAGGACTAAGGTAAGAAGCTATGATTAGTTAACCCTAGCGCGCCTAACACAAAGCAGTAGTATATTAAGCAGTGCACCTAAGGTATATACATTACCTCTATTTACTAACCTAAGGCATACTTTAACTATTTAATTACTACCTAGTACTAGTTACCTAGCCTAGCTAAAATCAAGAACCTTAACTAGTAAGTTAAGTAGTAGATAGATAACCTTAACTGTAGGCTGCAATTTCAACTACTAGATCTTACTAGTGCTAAACTCTTTATATTTATTAACAGCTCTTTTACAAATAATAGTAATTTAATATTATAACTTAGCTTTATTATTATACTTACTAATAAGTCTAGTAACAATAAAGAGTACCTATCTACTAGTAGAGATACTACTTTTAACCTTATAAGTAATATTATCTATTTTAGCTCTATAAAGTACAAAAGAGTTACCTATAGCATACTTACCTCTAAGATATATATAATAGTTACTGGAGCTAATGTAGCCTATGCAATCGGGACCACACTAGTAATAGTCTCTAACTACCTTAAGGTTCCTTAGATCCCCACAACCATATATACTAATTTATACTTACTATATAAGTATTTAATAAAGCTTAGTACTATAAAGAAAAAGTAACTTATAATTAATATTATAGCTCTTTAGTAGTTATATAAATACTATAAGATTTATAAGGTATAATAGATCTATAGTATAGATAACCTAGCTAATAGTTTTATAAAGTTATTACTAAATAAGGTGCTAAAGAAGCTTATTAATACTAAGTAAATAAAGATATAGATAAATAGATAGGTTTTATATATAAGATATATAGATATTATATTAGTAGTAAGAAGTTAAATACTTTGTAATTTAGGCTTTTATTATATTCTTAAGCTGTTTAGACTATAGGCTAGCTAGCTACTATTTAACTAAAATAGAGAGTTACTAGTGTTATAATACTAGCCTATCGTTAGGATCTATTAGAGTTACCCGCTAACTCCGATCCTACCGGTTACGTGAGACCGGTCTCAGCTTGTCCGCAGGCCCACCTGCGGGAGCCTCTTTTACCGCCAGCTTGACCTAGCAGCCCTCTTAATAGTTATACTTCTACACATGTAATTAATCCTTTTTAAGACCTCTTATTCATTACTAGAAACCTGATACCTTACTTACTAATACTTATATCTAGTAGTAACTCTACTCTAAGGTACTTATAGAGAGCTATATACTATTAGTAGTCTATAGTTAATACTTAAGCTACCCTAGTATCTAGTATAATACTTTAAAAAGTTATAGTAGAGTATTAATTATTAAGTATAAAGACTTTACCTAACCCTTATTCTTAGCTAGAGTCTTATATAAAAGAGTTTTCTTTTATTAAAGTATATAAAGTAGCTTAGTTATATAGTTATATATAAACCTTCTAGCTATTAATACTCTCTTTATTAAAAAATACTATAGATATAAAAAAAGTTATATCCTTAAAGAGCTCTTTACTATTATCTAATATATACTTATTATTAGTTATATTACTAAGAGAGTTAGACTCTTTACTCTTATAGTTAAAAAGGTATTATTTAAATCTTTTAGTAAAGTAGCTTCTTGAGAGCTACTTATAAGAGGTATCTCTTTTCTCTTTTAAGTATATTATTAACTAATATCCTTCTTTATTATAAATAAAGTACTTTTTTACTTAAAATATACTGCTTTATAGGTAGTTATTTTAGAGCCTTAGACTATACTCTTGTTATAGTAGGTAACTACCATATTAGCTATTATAGTAGTAGTTAGTAAAGTACTACTAGTCTAGCTTAGGTAGTCCTTCTATAAGGTATTATACCTTTTACTTATATATTACTACTATATTACTTATACTATTTCTTAACTATATATAAAGTATATTATAAGTTATAGGTAAATTAAGTAAGGTAGCTATATACTTAGGTATACCTTAGTAATAAGTAAGTAAAGTATTATAATAGTTACTATTAGTAGGTATACCTTACTATGTCATAGCTCTAACTAGTTTTATAACTTTCTTAATAAGTAAGTCTAGTACTTTAACTCTTATTTTACTAGGTGATTTATAGGTAACTTACTTATAGCTAAGTCTTTATAACTCTATATTATATATATAGTAGACTTTATCCCCTTTAAACTATAATTTAATATTTACTATAAGTATATTAAAACTAATTAAATAGTTATAGAGGTTACTAGTATAATACTCCTGTATATTACCTATAAGTTTAAACAAGATAGTAAACTTATAGTAGTTACTAAAGATACTAACTCTTATATAGAGGTTATAAAAAATTAGAAGCTTTAAGTTAAGGGTTTTATAGTTACTACTACTATACTTTAATATTAAATTATTTAAATATAACTTAATAAAGTTAGTTAATTAATAAGTAGTTAGCTTATTTGTTAGAGGAGTAGGTATACTTAGTAACTGCTTCTTAACTATTGTGGTAGTTATAGGTAAACTTAGTATAAGAGAGGCTTTATTAGTTTGCCTTTTAAATAGAAGAGGTTTAAATAATAGGTTATTATACAAGGTATATTATTAATAATCTAACTTATTATATAATTTCTATAAAAAATCTATACTTTTATAGCTATTATATACCTTATTAATTAATAGTAAAGAAGTAGCTTATAGTATTTATTTAATATTTCTTATAAAGTCTAGGTTATTAAGGTAGTTATAAAAGACCTTATACTTAACTTCTATTTTACTTATTATCTTATTATTCTACCTTAGGAAGTACTTATTATTAACTAGCTTCTTTAACCTTATACTAATAGTACTTTTAATAAGTTCTTTTATTACTTATATACTATAGCTAATAATAAAGTTATAAAAGATAGTTATAACTACTCTTAAAGTAGTATTAAAATCTATATTAGACTAATCCTTAAATTTATTATAGACTTATTACTATAAATCTCTACTATAGTAGCCTTACTTCTTATGGGTAGTTAAGTAATATAAGATAATTATATCTAATAACTTAATATAGTTAGAGAATAGGCTACTCTCTAAGATTTAATCTAAGTATTTAATACTTTAAATTAATAAGTTAATATACTTATAGTATCTATTAGGTATAGATTTATAATATCTATATACTATATTAACTATATACTTACTTATAGTCTCCTTAGTAGCCTTAGAGGTATACTCTATAGTAGTTACTTCTTTTTATATTATTATAATTACTTTCTATTAGCCTAATAGCCTCTCAAATATAGGTATTTCTTCTAGTAAGCTAGAAGGTATATATATATATTAGAGAGATTACTACTAGTAATATAGGTAACTACTTAGTTAATAGAGTCTTACTTACTTTCTTTATTAAGGGCTTGGTAGTAGTATTACCTATTAATATAAGCCTTTCTCCTTTATACTAAACTTATTGCTTATTAAAAAGAGCCTTTTATATAGTCTTATAACTCTTATTACTTATTAAAAAGAGCCTTTCTTATATAGTACTTACTGCTTATTAAAAAGAGCCTTCTTTATATAGGCTTTCTTAGTATTAGTTACTTAAGGGTAATTAGAGGTATGTTTTAAGTAAGAAAAAGAATATAAAAAGAAGGTTAAAAAGAGAAAAGAAGTAAAAAAAAATTATAGAAGTTAGAGAAGAGAAAGAGAGTTTATTATACTTCTATAAGCCTATTAAACTATTAGGTTATTTAATAGGTTAGTAGAGTTACTTTTTAAATAACTATAATAATAGTTATAAGTCTAAAGTTAAAGTAATAAAAAGGTCAAGTTAATAAAATTATATTAAGTTAGTTAATAATAAGTTATTAATAGTTATTTTAGTATGTAAAGTATAGAACTTTATAGTCTTATAGTTTAATAATCTTTTAGTAAAAAATCATTATTTTATAGGTTATAACTTCTTATAATATAATAAAGTTAACTTATATAAATTAAGCTTATATACTTATAGTACTCTTTATAGGAGTACTATAAGTCTACTATAATAGTATTCTAAGCTAGTTATCTATATAAGAGAAAGTATAGAACTATCCTACTACTACTATAGGGTTTAAAGTAATTCTATCTCTTATTAAAAAACCTTATTAATCTATAGTATCTTTTAGTAAGTAGTTACTATATTTAACTACTAATTAGTATTAGTAAGTAAGGTATTAGGTTTTTAGTAATAAATAAGAGGTCTTAAAAAGGGTTAATTATATATAAAGAAATATAACTATTAAGAGGGCTACTAGGTTAAGCTAGCGGTGAAAGGGGCTCTCGCGGGTGGGCCCGCGGACGAGCTCGGACCGGTCTCACGTGACCGGTGGGATCGGAGTTAGCGGGTAACTCCAATGGATCCTGACGATGGGCTGGCATCGCAACAGGAAAGCAAGCTGATTGTGTGCAGTAAAGCTCTCTGTGGCTTCCCCGAAAGCTAAGCAAGAAGCGCCTTTCTCCTGGCTTGGTCGAGACCGGGAACGGGACCACTCAACGGAGAGGTGGTTGAACCGGGATTCCCAAGAGCATGCATGTATCGAGCCTTGACCGAGTTTTTCAGGCTTATGTCGGGACGGGCTGTACTGTGAAAACGGCAGCCATAATGCCATTTTTATGCTATGGAACCGTATCGAAGGGAAAGTCTTACACAATTTTATGCTACCCAAATTGCCAATAACCAGCAAGTAGAGCAACTGGGACCATGATGGCATACGGCAGCATCTCAAGGTACTCCCAGCGTTTAACTTTGATGGTGCGAAAGTGGCTCAGCGCCAGCTTATAAAGACGTAAGATAGCAGTTGAAACTTTTGTTTTTAGAATGGTGTCCGATATGTCCGATAGTTATCAGACGAAAAGCCCAAAGGTTTTCCGCTGTCTCGTTTTGATCAAACAGAATCGTCAGATTGCTTTTCTATGACGACTCCAATTTGGGCTTATACCACCCCTTCCACCCCGCCAAACAAAGCCATCAATGGAGACCACTTCCAGCACACCCCATTCTTCAGATGCGGCCCCCAAGCCTGGCTTGTCGACGATGCCGATGGACATCCTGATAGAGATCGCTGGATGGGTCGCCCATGACAATGCCGTCTGGGGCAAGGCGCGAAAGCCACGGAGGGACTACCAGTACACCACAAACAACGGGGAGCCCCGGCGCTACTGGCGCTGGTATCGCCACAACCGCAGCATGTCGACTCTCTGGCGGTACAAGAGCAAAGACAGCAGGAGCATCCTCAGCCTTTCGCTCACGTGCGTCCGCCTCTCCCGAGCGTGTCAGGTGGCCCTCTACCGTAACGTCTTCGTATTAAGCGCGCAATACCGCCAGCTGAGCGGGTTTCTGAACACAATCACCAGGGATGAATGTGCGCATCTGCAGCGGTATGTGGTCCGCCTGGCCGTCAACGAGAGCGGGTGTGGCGGGCCTGCTAAGTCCGAGCGGATCACCGAGATCGATAGGACCCTCTTGTCTGGGGTCCTCCGGCTTCCGGTGTTGCGCAGCCTGTATCTCATCCAAGAGACCTGGTCAGCATACCCCCAAGCCGCCTGGCTCGCGATGATTCACACGCTCCCCGCGCTAGAGCACCTGACGTTGACGCACGTCAAGGTGGACGAGGGCTTTCCCGTGCTGCCGCGGCTCAAGGAAGCGCATTTCTACAATTGTTCTACGACGAGGACCGCCCTGAAGACGCTCCTGGAGAAGCTCCCCTCGCTCCGCGGATTTGTCAACGCGGGAAGCTTTGCGCGGGCCTCGCACGACTCGTTGGAGCCCGTCCGGGGCACACTAGAGACCCTAGTGTGGGTGAACATGCGAGCCGAGCACCGTACATGGGAAAACAATCCCGACATAACCTCCCTAAGCCAGGTTCGGCACCTCAGCATCTCCACCTTCCAGACACTGTTCCATGCCAGCGTCTGGGGAACCAGGCTCTGGGACGGGGAGGCCCTCACCGGGATGGAGTCGCTCGAGACGGTAGAGATGATCATTAGCCAGGCTGACCTGGAATACATGATCTGGAGGAGGTTTACGTTGTCTATAGTGGTGCGCAAGATAGTGGAGACCTTTGGCAGGGGAAAGAGTCAAGGAGGCTTGAAAAGTTTGAGGGTCGTGGACCTGTCGAACCTCAAGTATCATCTAGCCCTAGAAAAACGCGATAAGTGGAAGGCACTGAAGGACGAGTTCCTGAATACGGCGATGATGGATTACGAGGGGCTTGGGATCGCGCTACTGCTCCCATGACTCACCGGGTGCTTATGACCCAGAAGCTGAATGTGGCGGAGAGGGCTGAAAAAAAAAGGGGGGGGGAGGAGAACTTGGCATTTTGGTTGAAGATTTGGTTATATCAACAAGTGTGACTTGGAACCGCTTTGCGGCGTATTAATTACTTATACCTAGGGAAAACAAGCCACTTTCAACTCTATGAATTGCCCCCTTTAGTGAACCTGTTCCGTGATGAGGGATTCTATACACAGAGTGTCACCGTCTCAGGTCTTTCGAATCCTCACTCTCGCGACGATTCCGTAACCGCGCATGCTCTCCCATATGCCCATCTCGTTTTCCCTGCGAAAGGTGACTTCTTCTGCACGCACCGTCATGACCACGTCTTCTTCCTGTTTGCGGGCCGATGACGGCGACGACGACGACGACGCCGCCTCGACAGTCCGACAAGGCGGCGGCTGCGGTCGGGTAGACGAGGACGGCGAGGGCGACTCGGTGCCGGACCTGAACATACCCCACCGAGCCGCCTTCCTCTCTTCCCTCGCCTGTTCCACCACGGCGCGGACGACGGCGCGGTCGATCCTGGGCTCGGGCTGCAGGCGCTTGGCGAGGCGACGGGCCAAGTGCTCGTCGTCCCACCACCACCGCTCCTCCCTGGACGTCGAGGCGGCGTCCGCGTCGTCGTTCCAGCGGCCCCACTCGTCAAAGTCGTACTCGCGAGACGACGGCGCCGCGGTATCTGCGTTGGCGGACCAGGCGGCCCGTCTGCCGTCGCCTCCGCCGCGTTTCGAGTCGGGATCCGTTTCCGGCCCCACGCGGGTGACGTATGCGACTTCCCCCGCCCCCCTGTCGGCATCGGAGGCGATGCTCCACTCGGGCCCGACTGCGGCGGCGGGCACGAGGTAGAGCTCCGTCAGCGTTGGTGGGTGCGGTGTTGTTCCCAGCCGGGTCAAGAGGGATGTGAGGTGGGGTGTTAGGAGCGGGAGGAGGTTAGTGGCTGTGATGGTATCCCGGGCCGTCTGCTGGGATTGCGTTACACGGAGGAGGGATGACAGGTTGTTGAGGGTCGCAGAAACAGATGAGGCGGGATGGAACGACGAGGTGGGGGAGGAGGGGGAGGAGGCGTACGAAGTGGTTGCTTCGCTATAGGATGGAGGAGGCAGGTCGCCGTCGCCGTCCGAGTTTTTGGACATGTTGGTCGTCTAGAAGTAGTGCAATAACGAGGTATAAGTTGAGTTGAATGGCTGTGACCGTGATGGTGATGATGATGGGTGGTGCACCAGGTAGTCGACTGCAGGATGACTAATAAAGTCGGAGAGATAGATGGCTGCACGGAAAAAAAAAGGAGAAAGAAACGTCTTGGGTAAAGACGGACGTCAGCATCCAAGATGGGCTTTCCCTCAGGGATGGTCAGGTCGATTGACGAATAATGGATGAGACAAGAGTGTGTTCGGTCGACGCCGATGGAGAAAAGTGTTTACAAGGCTGAATCGAACCCCAGCACGCACGCATGCATTCAGGGCGAAGTTCAATCCGGGGGGTGGCAAGGGGGCCGGCCGATTGAGTGAAATTAATCACATGGACCACTCAGGGCGACTAACATGCTGGGCATGATGCACGTGTGTTTGGACGGGCTGAGTGAGGGCTGTGACCCGTCAAGTGGCGTGATAGACGGCGCTTGAGTGTTTCTTGGGTCGGTTGGGCGAAGTATCTAACTAGTAGTGGGGGGGGGGGGGGGGGGAGGACATGGCGGTCGCAGAGGAAATGATATGATTCCCAACGACAATCGGTGCCGGTTTTCCCGCAGCACAGGAACGGGGCGGTGCGCCCGACCAAAGTGCAGTGCCGCGCTGCGGCTGAATCCTTATTGGGGACCGAGTTGACCCCAGCCCAGCCATTCCATTCCAGGTGACCGAATTTGCATTGGCCGTTGGTATCCACGTTCGGAGTTCGGACCCGGAACCTCGGTCGGCGGTTTGGGACGAAGCGCGAGGTTGACATAGAGGTGTCGACGAGGCATAATCGATTGGCTTTCCCCGGAAGTAGAATGGGGTCTCTTCCGCCCGGGGTAGTGTTAGGGGTAGGGATGAAGTCGTAGTAGTAGAGTTAGGGTTGGGTGAAAGTGAGGCCCGCCAGATATACATGGCATCAGTGACTGAAAGTGATTTGCGACTCGGTCCTCAATGAGACGATGGAAAAGGAGGATACGAGTTTGCATGCCGGAGTCATATTCGCCCGTACCTGATACGAGTCTGACAGAGAGAGAGAGAGAGGCCAGAGATGTGTTCGGGCGACAGTCATGGATGGATGATCAGGGATGATCAACGCCCTTTCGGCTGGGTTGATCTTCTCGGCATCGTAAAACGGGTAAAGCGTCCTGGGCTGTACGTACCGATCCGTCATTATCGTGTTGAAGTATTGGGCATGATACTTTTACTGTGTTTTTCCAACTGTGTTAGAGTATTATTGTGTACCTGTGTGACCTTAAGAGGGACCGCCTGGACTACGTACCTCAGTACCGATCCGTCATCAGGCAGCCGTTTAAGGAAGCCTTCGAGAAGGGCTCTAGCGTGCACGGAGCCTCTCACCTGACCTTCTCCACTCCCTTGGCTGGTCGTGATTGGACAATAGGATCCACTCGATGACCAACATGTGCGGTGCGTGCCTGCTTTCCTTCACTCACCTCTGTGGGGAGGCGCAACCTGAGTGCCGCTTCCTCCCAGGTAATTAATTAGTCACTCTCAATAGGTAGACAGACAAACAGGCAGGCACGTCAACTAGTCTCACTCACTGCACTGCACTGCACTGCACTGCACTGCCACACATGATTGCAGGAATGGGCGCCAATGTGCGAGAAGTGCGTGTCCGTCCATCAGTCAGTCCATGGGCAACGGATTCGGCATCGGCAACCTGCGAGGCTCATTTGATAGGCCAACTGCTGATGTTTGTGCCACGGGGAAAAAAGGATGCCTCGTCCCAGACTAGCACTTGCCGTTGCTGTTGGCAGACTTGACTGGAGGCGCTCCACGGCACGATGAGACAGACCATGGCGCTCGATTCTTCGGAAAACAGCCACCAAATCATTCTACGTTGTTACCACCATAGGTCCAACTATATAACCATGCCCCCGGTTCTTCGTGGCAGAATCTCTCCGTCTCCTACAACAATCCCACTTCAGGATACACACCAGCAAATCACCTTTGCCAGAGCCATCACTCACTTGCACATCATCACACAACCTTCAGTCATCGGAGACACCGGCTGACCCTCACCAGCACTTGCATATAAGACTGTCCGAGTCCCTCAGCTTCACCTCTCGAGACAATCCCGAGTAGTTTCTAATCCGCCTCCATCCACCTCCACCACTTCATACTATTACATCCAGCCCTACCACAACCGTCAACATGTCGTACAGAGTCGCCGCCCCCGATGAATACCTCGCCATCACGGGTATGTCCGTGAAGGCGGTCAAGATCACAAAGGCAACTTGGGTATGGCCCTTCCAGCGCTGCATGCGCTTCAGCGTCCAGCCCCACGACTATGCCATGAACCTGCAGGCCATGACCAAGGAGAAGCTCCAGTTCCTCCTGCCCGTCGTCTTCACCGTCGGCCCCGACGTCAACCAGCGCGGCGCCAACGCCACCCACCAAGCCAGCCACTCCGTCGCCTCCACCCACGACGACGACGACGAAGGCCACATCTCCTCCAACCGCCGCGAGGACCGCGGCGACTCCCTCATGAAGTACGCCATGCTGCTCGCCGACTCGGGCGAGAAGAAGAGCAGCGGCTCCATGCTCCACCTCGAGAACATCGTCAAGGGCATCATCGAGGGCGAGGTCCGCGTCCTCGTGTCCAGCATGACCATGGAGGAGATCTTCACCGAGCGCGAGGTCTTCAAGCGCCGCATCTTCAAGAACATCCAGTCCGAGCTCGACCAGTTTGGCCTCAAGATCTACAACGCCAACGTCAAGGAGCTCAAGGACGCCCCCAACTCAAACTACTTCGAGTCCCTCTCCCGCAAGGCCCACGAGGGCGCCAGCAACCAGGCCAGGATCGACGTCGCCGAGGCCCAGCTGCGCGGCAACGTCGGCGAGTCCAAGCGCAAGGGCGAGCAGGAGCGCGAGATTGCAAAGATCTACGCAGAGACCGCCGTCCAGAAGACGGAGCGCGACATCGAGCGCGCCACCGCCGAGGCCAACCTCGACACCCGCCAGGCCTCCCTCAGCAAGGACGTCGAGATCGCCCGCGTCGAGGCCCGCCGCGCCCTCGAGTCAAAGGACGAGGACCTCAAGCGCGAGGTCGAGGTCAAGCGCGCCGCCGCCGAGATCGAGCGCCTGCGCGCCACCGACGTCGTCAAGGCCACCATCGAGCGCGAGGCTCGCCAGCAGCAGGCCGACGCCGAGGCCTACGCCGTCGAGGCCGAGGCCAAGGCCAACTTTGAAAAGAGCCAGCGCGAGACCGAGGCCAAGGCCTACAAGACCCAGAAGGACGCCGACGCCCACACCACGGCCGAGTTCAACCGCACCACCAAGACGGCCGACGCAAACGCCTACAAGTCCCGCCAGGACGCCGAGGCCCACCAGTACTCGGCCCAGCTCACCGCCGAGGCCGAGCTCGCCATCGCCCTCAAGAAGGCCGAGGGCGTCGCCGCCATGGCCGACGCCTACGGCAAGATGTCGGGCGCCTTTGGCGGCCCGTCCGGCCTGCTGCAGTACCTCATGATCGAGAAGGGCACCTACGTCCAGCTGGCCAAGGCCAACGCCGAGGCCATCCGCGGCCTGCAGCCCAAGATCAGCGTGTGGAACACGGGCAGCCAGGCCGGCGAGGGCGGCGCCGCCGCCGGTAACTCGGGCGTCGACACCATGCGCAACGTCTACCAGATGCTGCCGCCTCTCATGACCACCATCAACGAGCAGACAGGCATCACCCTCCCCGAGTGGCAGTTTGGCAAGCTCAACGCCGGCATGGAGGCGATGCAAGGCAACAAGGCAAATGTCAACGGTGGCCACTAGGAGGAGCCGGCGACAAAGCCATTGACTGACAGCACATAAACACACACACACACACACACACACACTCTCTCTCTCTCTCTCTCTCTCTCTTTCTGAAACTGTTTGGGGCAAACATTCGGCGTTGATGGCTTTTGATTCATGATTTCTTGATGATACCACAGCAGGATGGCCACAGTCGATACCATAGATCTCCTTTGTCTGTACTACTGCCAGTAGAGGCCAGTTTTATCCTCTTTCGATTAGATTGAAAGTTATATCATAATACACTCCCAATAGTTACCAGTGTTAATATGTCATCGATGTTGGGTGAAGCATCAGTCTCCTCCACGTCAGCGGAAGCCTGGCCAAACTTGGTGAGACCACTCGTGGCCTCGCCCACAATGACGAGGAGGTACCAGCTGGCTTGAAACAGCGAGATTATGGCGGGTCAACAAAGAATTCTATCTACAAACGTGTTCAATCACGGCCAGACCACTCGCCGCCTTAACATCGCGCGATCTGGAGTGGGTAGGGTGAGCAGGGCGAGTAAGGCATCTTCATAGGATCTAGAACTCTAGTTACTTGAACAATTAGTCAAGTACGTACTTGAGACTATTATAGTCAAGTAGGCTTAGTCTGCATTTTGCTTATAGTTTACTTGTATATGATATTGGACGTTAATTACTTCGATAATAATAGAATGGCGGTTTTTACACTACAGACCGACCTGCTGACAATAAATAGGTGACATCTACAGCCTGCATCAAGTCCAAAAACTGGCCGTGAAGTTACCCGAGCTATACGTGACGTTCCGGATGGTAGAGGAATGCTAGCGATGTCCTAGTGAGTATCATGGTGCAACAATATACATAGTTCGGCAAGATCATAGCATGGCAAATCGAGAAGAAAAGACTTTGAGTTATGTATCTTCTTACAGTATGCACACTGCCTCTTCATTCTACCCCAACCCCTTTAAGGGTCTTTTTCCCCAGCGCTACCCCGAGAAGAAAAGAGGTTAGGTACATATGCTGGCAGCCCATTAGCCTTCTAGAAAAGGTTTCCTGATCACTGCCGACGTTGCTTATGAGGAACCAAGTGAAGACCAGGCTGGATAATTCAGAAATAGACATGGGCTTTGCTTGATTGTCACCGTGGATTGTGTATAGGATTAAGTCAGATTCATTGCAACATTACTACCAAACATGATACGACCACGCTCTCTGCCAACTCGCCCACAAAATACCACAAATAACCTAGGCTGCTGAGTTCTGTCCTCCCCTTCCCAAGGTGTATGTTGGGTAGGTAAAATTACCGATGGCCGATACGTAGCCTCCCTAGGCCTCTATAACTTTTATCGTAAATAACCAAGACTTTTTAGTTGCAGGTTCCTGCGTATGCGCCGTAGTGCTGGCAAGTCTAGAGCACCTGTTAGTCGCGACCCATATTAAGCTTCCGACGAGCTCACGTACCGCTTTCCATTGGCTCTCCGAAGTGTCACAGAACTTGATACCGCCGCTGGTGTACGCTCCTCGGTGCCAGTGGCTGCAAGCGCTCTCCGTGGCGGCGTTGTTGGCCAGCAGAGTGTAGAAAGGACGCTTGTGCGTTGACTCGTAGTCATAGCACCTGAAACTTATTAGGTAAAAAGCTCAAATCAAAGAACGGTATTGTTCAGCTTACCAGCACTTCGCAGCGCTGACGGTGACAGCGGAGTAGAGGACAGCGGTAAGAACGGCGAACTTCATTGTGAGAGTGTTTTGAAGTAGTGAGTGTTTCGGAGTAGTAGAGAGTGTTTCAGAGTAGCAAAGAGTGCCTTGAAATAGTAGCGAGTGCTTTCAAGTAGTGGAGAGTGTCTTGAAGTAGTAGAGACTGTGGTAGAGTAGTAGAGACTGTTGGAGAGTAGTGGGTGAGGAATAGAGTAGAAGGAGGAACATTTGGACTCTATATATAAATATCCCTTCAGCTCTTTTTCAACTACATCTTCACGATCATGGTACAGTAGAGAAGTGCATAGTAAGGAAGCATAAAGCGTTAATCGAAATTCATTAAGCTCGAGTAATGTAAACATAGCCTTCTAGTGGAGAGCAGACGCTTCTTCTGGTAGCGCCTGAGTCAACCGCGCATTAGGCTATCCCTGCCGGTAATATCCGAGACCAGCAGCTAACCTCTAAGTCAGCAAAGTACTGACCCATATCCTTCCAAGTACCTTCCTTCCCTTACTCTATTTTCTCATATCCTCCAACTTCAAGTCAAGAGACTCAAACTACCCAGATCGATATGATATCTATTACTACTAATAGCACCCACACATATATATCTTTTGTTTAGTACTACATCTCTTTATGGTTAAAACTACCTAGAAAGTTAATTTATGCTATTAGATTTCAGATATACTTAAAGCTAAAAGAGATGGAGTTGTTTTCTTATTTTCCTTGGAAAAGGGGTGGGTGAGTTGGTCTGTACGGGATTAAGCGAGAGTGACTTAGGCCAGTACTTGGCTTGACTTGGGTGCTGCGTTTGGCAGTGTCAAAAATCCACCTTTTTGTCCGTGCGCAGACCACGCCGCCTAGCCGGATTCATCGCGATGTAGGTATACATAGTAACGGCAATACATAGATAGATAGCTGCCGGCTTGTCTGAGCCAGGCTGGATATATTGCAAAGGGTATCGGCAATCCCATATAGCCCTTGCGAGCCTTGCTGGATATATTGCGATGGGTAACGGGAATGCCACAGCCCTTGCGAGCCTGGCTAGATATACTGCAATGGGTAACGGCGATGCCAGCGCATGCGGGCCCGGCTGCGTAATCACCAACGAGTCTTCAATGTCAACTAATGGCCTCTGTTCTCAGGACACTGCGCTGCAGTGACTCTCGCCTGGAGAAATTATCCATCGCACACTAACAGGTCCAGTTCTTGGTTAACGGTTCTAATCAACAGTATATTCGCCTCATGTAGAAACTAGTAGTTACTATCTGAAATACCACTGCATCTAAAGAAGATTCGTTCATGAAGGTGTAGGCGGCAGGGTGATCATGGCGGGTAGCGGCGTGGCTGTGCGGCAGAGCGACGTAGGCCGACCCCACTGCCGCCGTTCAGTACCCACCGCAAGCGCTTCTACCGACGATTATTCTCTTCCCATCCAAGGGGCAATATAGAGTGAGGCTTGTCTATAGTACCGCACCCGATGCCCTGACCCACGGAGTATCACGGCTAACCCAGCTATTTGGCAAGGCAAGGCTGCCTTTAAGCTACTGATATGTGGGTCTAGGGTGTCATCACATTATGAATTATCTTGGCCAAGGCACGGGGACAAAGCGGTCCGCCGTAGGGCCGCATGCTACATTGTACAAGGTAACAATATATAGGGCATTGCAGAACTACATAGATTATAATGTGGGTATACGTAGTTACGAAGTGGGCCACTCAGCTGGAGTCGGAACACCTGCCATACTAGCCAGGCCTCAGCATACCACCGAGGCTGGCGATGCCCATAAGGCTATCGCGACAGATGCTCTATTACTATACCTTGGTCTAACCAGGCAGACGCCCAGCCGTCATGTTTACAGGGCGGCCGCCTGATAAGTAGTATTGCCTTCACCTTACCTACTGTGCTTCCGGTAGACTGCTATCGGCTCAGAAACTAGGCTTAAAGTAACAGCACGTTATCTACCTTGCCCTCCTTTGCTGTTCCCATCCACTCCTAAATATGTTAATGCTGATCATCGTGGATGAATGGAAAGAAAGATTTCACCTCTGATAAGGATTCTATTGAAAAAAAAAAAAGTGTATTCGATATGATCAGGGTGCCTTCAAGCTAAGGAAAAGCACAGTATAACGGGACAGATTCACGCAATACCCAAGTTAACCGACTTGGATCCTTGGATCCACGATTCCCTCTACATCTTTACGCACCTCGGCTTGAAGGACGGGGCATATATTTTAGCCTTGATACAATGCAGTGAGGCCGGGCTCTAGCAAAACAATAGATGGAGAAGTAGCAGAGAATACATGCCAACAACTCTCCAGCTTGCCCTCCAGTGAACACCCCCCGTCCCTCCAGAGGTAGTCGTTGTAGCAGTGGATGCCGGTCCGAAAACCAGACTGCCAGTCGCCGTATTCTTCGCAGTAGAAGCGTCCGCCGCCGCCGTGATGGGACCCGTGTCCTACATCCAAAAGAAAAGAAAAGATTAGTTTTTTTTTTCTCCTGCACTTGGTCAAAACAGACCCTTCTTACTGCCGGAGAAAAAGAGGGAGGGGGCTGGAGAATACAACCTCTGACTTCTGCAAAACGCTCGTGGCAGCAGCGCAGTTCCGGAACTCCCAGACGTCGCTCGTCGTCGCCGTCGCCCCCACGCAGGACTGCCGCCCGTCCAGGTCGCACGCGGAGGCCAGTGAGACCAGCGACGCCTGGCACCGGCAGCTCGTGAGCCCCGCCGGCCCGGCGTGCGCGGACGAGCACGAGGCGACGGACTGGCTGAGCTGGGCGCAGTGCTCGGCGGCGGCCTTGCAGCCGTCGACGTCCAGCGTCCTCGTCGCGGCCGGGGCCGCGGGCGTCGTGATGCCCCCCGGCAGGTACGGGCCGCACGCGTCCCGCCACTCGGCGATCTGGTCGTCCGAGGCGCTGTCGAACGAGTTGCCGAGGACGCACTGCCGGAACTCGCCCTTGCAGCTTTTTTTTAAAGGGAGAAAGAGGCTTCCCGTTAGCGCGACGTAAGATCGAGGCTGTGTGAACACGTGTGGTGCGATTGGAGAGATTGTGCTTACCCTACGTAGGCGTTCAGGAGCTCCTGGGTGCAGAAACAGGTGATGGTCTCCTTCTTTGAGAGGTTGCTGCACTTCCTCGCGATGGAGTCGGCCTTTTCGCAGTTGGGGAACTCCTTGATGTCGCCGACGCAGTCTGGCGGTGCGAAGACGGCCCCTCGACACAGCTGAGAGAGAGCGGCGAGCGTGACGGCGAAGCCAACGGGGAGATGCATCTTGTTCGTGGCGGTTGAGTCGAATCTCGCTTTTGGCGGACATTACATCTTCTTGATATTAAATAGGATTTACTCATCCCCCATGCCGTGTCAGCCCACGGCTGATCACGTAGTCGAACCACGGCGTTGGAAAGTGCCTGGCCCGGCGCGATTCAGCCTGGGGAAATTTGGTGTCTAGGCCGTTCCATGCCAATGTGGCTTGGAGCGGTCGACAAGCCATGGTGTAAAGTCCTGGGTCCTAACAACCTTGGCAGAGCGCGAGGTCAAGCCAAGTCCAGCGCGGCTTGAGTCTAATCTTCAGCTGAGGCTGTGATGCTGAGTTTATCCCGAAGGTCTTACCTGCGTGCCTTTGGAATCCGCCTTGGGGGATGAACTTGGGACCAGCTGTCTGAAAGGATCTTGACAAGTCCCCATTGTTTAAGACTCTGGGGCTGAATCGAGCGTTTTTTCGGACATCAAAAGGTTCCAAGTAGGCTGACAAACCCCGTCCAAGGACGCTGTCGTCAATTATCGTGACTCCCCCTCCCCCCTCCCCCAAGACTTCGATGACTTACTGACAACGACATCTCGCCCCCAACCCACAATGCCTGGCGAACGTCAAGGGTCTTCTTCCCGTCCCTACGGCTGGCTGGCCCCCAGTCTTCGATGGCCGTCCCTCCTGGCCTTTGCCGTCCTCGACTTCGCCATCGCCATCACCATCATCGCCTTGACCCTCACGTCTTCTCAGAGGAACGGTTTCGTCACCATCTCGACGCACAACACAACCGCGACGGACGAGGACGCCACCGTCTTCAACATCCCCTGGAACCTCGGCCTGCTCTGGACCTCCCTGCCCAGCTTGGTCTTCTCCCTCTTCGGCGCGTACTGGGCGTGGATCGCCGGCTCGGTCGCCGAGCGGCAACCGTACGTCGAGCTGCGCAGGGACGGAGGCTCCGACGCCAGGCTGTCGGTCCTCTTGGACTACCGCGTCGTCGCCTCGGTCTGGCGCTGGTGGGGGGCTTTTCGGCAGTCGCACTTCACCGTCGGCTCGTCGGCCCTGCTCGCCGTGTTCCTGACGTACCTCGTCGCCCCCCTTGCTGCACGCTTGTTCGTGACACAAACCGTGGCGGTGTCGGTGCCGACCCCGATCGTCTACAGCAAGGACTACGACGCCGACAACATCAACGCCGCCCTGGACTGGCGGCCGGTTCTGGACACCGTCGCGGCGACGCTGCTTTACGGCGGCGTCAACATCCCCTGGACGGACGCCGAGCGTGCTTTCCGCCCGTTTTCCGCCGGCTCTGGCTCGTCTGTCCCGTCGGACATGGCGGCAAACACGACGGCATACTCGGGTTATCTCAACTGCGAGTTGATCGAGGATTACACAATCACATCCAGCGGGGACTCGGTCACAGTAGCCGGTAACGACAGGGGTTGCGACTTCAAGCAGAGCTTTACCGTCGTCAACACGCAGGAGATATACCTGAAGACGACCGTGGACTTTGACTGTTCTGCCGAGGCACACCACAGCCGTCTGGTCTTCACGGCGGCAAAGTACTCCGAGTCGGCGCGCAACAGCATCGACGACGTCAGCGTCATCTCTTGCGCCGCCGGGTACCGCCGAGCGTCGGGGATCTGCAGCATCACGGCGTCAAAGGGCGCCCCCGCCGTGGTCTCCTTCGTCGAGGCGGGCCAGCCGGACACCGGCCGCCCGAAGCTGTGGAGGGTGTTTGAACAGGGCATCCTGGGCCCGGTGACGTTCAACCCGCAGGCAAAGTGGACCACGTCGGACATGGGGAACCTGGTGCTGTACTACGCGCAGCGGGCGCGGGCTTCGAACCCGCTCGGGCCGGAGGCGCTGATGGAGGCGATCCCGAAGGTCTTCACGGCCATCTACATGAACGCGGTCGCGATCCACGGCTTCGAGCCGACCCGGGACGTCGAGGCGGGCACGGGCACGGTCTTCGTCCCCACGACGCGCCTCTTTGTCGTCTCGTGGGTCGCATACCTCGTCGTCGCGTTCCTGGCCGTCGCGCTGTGCGCAGTCGTGTCTCTGTTCTTCCGCCTCCAGGACGCCCCGTCGATCCTGACCGAGGAGCCCCGCGGGCTGCTGTCGATGGCGGCGGTCCTCGACAAGAGCGAGCTTCTCGATGTCGCTTCGGACATACGTCAGGAGACTGGGTTCGGCGGCGAGGTATGGAAGAGGGGCATGGCGAGGTCGGACGTCAAGGGTAGGAAGTGGAAAGCGGCGATGAATCCCGAAACGGGGAACTGGGTTGTGAGGGCTGTCCGAAATGACGAGAGTGGGCCGTCGGGGCATCTTCCCGAGGCTTGACCATTGGAGAAACGCCTTGTTCGTCTGTTGTCGCGATGGCTGAATGCTACTGCAAGTTCATACTCTCACATTTGCTCATAAGCCGATGAGTGTTGTCTCTCCACCGATACTCCGACCAGAACATCAACTGTGACGGTTAAATCGAGAGAGAAATGAACCGCAATCACGCCAAGCGTTTCCTTCCCCGCAACCGGGAGAGTTCCGAGATTCCCGGAACCAGAACCTTTCTCATGAGTTCTCGTCATTTGATACCATCCGCCGTTGCCAAGGCCTACACGAACCGCCAACTTTGAAAGCGTCGCTCGTTTGCGTCTCGCACCTCTGCAAACATTTTGAAAAAAGCTGCCTTTGGCCTGGTGGTCAGAGTGACAAATAAGCGAGTTTGGGGCACCGGCTCCTTGGGAAAACGCTTAGAAGTGCCGGATCGTTAAAGAAAGGGACTGGACCATGCTTTTAGGTCCGACCTAGGCCTCTTCCGGATGCTCTCGAACATTGATGCAAACTAGTCCCACATAGCCAGATGGGGGGGGGCCGAGCTAAATCACCTCGTAAGATCTGTGGCGTTGTTTGTGTAGTGGCCGTTGCGAGAACCACGGGGGTGGTTTTCCTGACTTTGCCTTTGACAGAGTAAAATGACACACTCGTCGACGCAGCTGTTCGGCTATTATTCCCACTGGTAGCTTCGGTTGGAGTTTGACAAAGATGAGGCCCAGACAGTAAGGGGGGGCATGGCCTTCCTTCGCACACCTGGCATTTTCTTCTTTCTTCTGGTTTCCTCATCCAAGTATATGGCCTCGGAGCTTCGCGAAGCCTCGCAGACGAGACGAAATGTCACTCCATGCTCGACATCACAAGAAGCTATCCTACGGTAAACCCCTTTTCGAGATGAACGTGTCTACTTTAGAAGTCCAATGTCCACGGCGAAACGGCATGGAGTCCAAGACTGCTGCTTTTTCGGTCTCAGTTGATGAGCTATCTTGGACACCAGACAGCCATGGCCATCCGCGGCGGTGGGGACGCGCGAGAAAGACTTACGACACGTGCTTGATCATCTTTCTAGAGTTCTACACGTACGTAGCCTGTCCAGCCCTCTCGCACGCGTCAATGCTGACTTGGACAGGACCACGATCAGCACCGCAGGGGCAAGTTCCCCCCGAACCCCCCCGTTTTCGTAGCCAAGATCTATGCTGACTCTCAAAAGACGCCCGTTGCTGCGCATATATACCGCGAACTAGGCGTCAGCTCCGTTTTGGCAACGTTTTTGTTTGTTTCAACGTACGATGAGCCGTGTACACGCCCGCCCCCATGATGTGGTTGTCATCTAACGTCGGAACCCCAGTTACCTCATCGGCCAGGCAGTCGGCGGAGTTGTGCTTCCTCCGTGGTCGGAATCCTTCGGCCGCAAGAAGCTCTACGTCTCCAGCAGCGGGCTCTACAGCCTGTCATGCGTCCTGGTTGCCGCGTCGCCCACCGTCCCCGGAATAGTCGTCGGACGTGTTATGGGCGGGTTCCTCTCCTCCATCCCAACCATCGTAGCCGCTGGGAGTATCGAGGATCTGTGGGATACCCAAGAGCGAGTCTGGTGGATCTTTTGGTGGGCATTGGTGGCCAATCTAGGACTGCTGGCCGGGGGTAGCATCAGCGACTTGATCATCTCCCATGCTCACTGGTACAGTTGCCTCCATCACCCTAGACCATCTCGCGACTTGCCTAACACAATCCACCATCAGGACATGGGTCTTCTATACAGCAGCAATCGTCAACGGCGGCACCGCTATCCTTCTTCTCACGATTAAGGAGTCGCGGCCCTCGGTTGTGCTGGCTCGGGCCATGTCAGGCACTGGGCATGCAGGAAGCAGTCGGATGTCCATGATCAAGCTAACGGACACCCCATATAACGAAAAGCTTGATATTGTCCGGCCTCTGCGACTCCTCTTCACCGAACCGATCGTCTTTCTTGTGTCAGTCATCAGCGCTATTGCATTTGGTCTGATATACCTCTTCACAGAAGTATTGCCCATCGTCTACGTTTCCTTGGGCCTTGATAACGGTTGGAAGAACATGCCCTTTCTCGCCTTGGGTTTGGGGATTCTGGCGAGCGCACTCACGCGGATATACGATGCCCGCGCTCTTGCCGCCCGATCCGCCAAGGCGTTACCCATCACCCCGGAGTCGAAGCTTGCTGGCTTTCTCATCGGGGCACCCCTTCTGGCTGGAGGCCTTTGGTGCTTCGCGTGGACAATCCCGCCGGGCGTGTCGGTTCACTGGGCCGTGCCGACGGCGGCCCTGGTGCCTATAGGGTATGCGGTGAACGAATACGACTACGTGCTGGGCGGGTACCTTACGGATTGCTATCAGACGTATACTGCGAGCGCCTTTGCGGCACTGGGGATCACACGCGCGTTGCTGTGCGCGACTTTCCCGCTATTTGGGAGCGTTTTGTTTCGCTCGATCGACCCTAACCGCGCATCAACCATCTTCGCCGTCCTGGCGACGTTGCTTTGTATGGTGCCCCCTCTGCTGCTGCGTTACGGAAGCTGGCTGAGAAGGAAAAGCGCGTTCGTAGACGAATAAAGACTTGAGCATGCAGCCCCGACTTGGTGCCCCATCACTGACTATTCACAATGTCTTTTTATTGAAGCCGAAGCAAGCGAGCAGCCGTAGCGGATCTGATGGTCAGGATCTACAATGATTCCGTCGTCCTGAGCGCGGCTGGGAAATTCGAAACGATAACGTGAGCAGCCTTGGCCACCGTCTTCCTGTCGTTGACCTCGGCCCTAAACTCCGGCCCCAACGTGGTCGTGATGCTATCCCGCTTCGTCACCCGCCTCCTGTCGTTCGTCTGAGCAGGGGCGCTCTTGGTCTCTGCCTTGGGAGGCGGCCGCCAGTTGGCAGCTTCGTCTCTCAACAGCCTCTCCAGGTTGCCCTCGTTGAATGAATTCTTGGAATCCGCGAGCCCGTCTAGGTATCTAAACACCCACCTGGTCTCCCTCTCTTCGTTGGCCAACACCCCGAACAACAAACATAGCGCCCCGTCCTTCTGGCTCAGGGAGTTGCAGTGCAGACGCACCAGGGCGCCGTGCACCTCGGTCGCTCGGAAGACGGCCGACGACGACGACGGCGACGACGAAGACTTGTACGCCGAGGCCCGTCGCGGGAGCTTGAACTTCTTCATGGTGATGAAGCCGGCCATCGAGTCCGTATACCTCGGGATCGCCTCGACGCGGGTGAAGATCTCTCCTCCCGAGCCCTTGCTGTTGATGATTAGCAGCATGATGGCGTATTCGCCGAGGTGGAAGCTCGAGTCGTAGGGCTTGACCTGGACGACGTCGAGGTCTCTGCCGGGGGCCTTGGAGGGGACGAATATGTCGTGCACCTCGACTTTGAGATTCTCCGCCCGCAAGGCACGGAGACTGGTCCATTGTAGCGCGATGGGGCGCGGGAACTCGCGGACGACGCGATATGTGTCCGTGACCCCGGTCTCCTCCAGCGGGACTCCGATGAGATGGCCGTCCTTGGTGCCGGCAGCAAGCACGCCGATGTACTGCGGCGGACGGAACCCGAAATTTGAAATGCGGATGTCGGTCGGGCGGACCAGCGGGAGCTGTATCGAGAGCCCAAAGTTGGTCATCGAGTACGGCACCGGCCTGCTCGTCGCGTCGTTGACGGGCTGGTACCCCTGCCCGTTCTTGAAGTTCCGCGGCGATGGCGCCAGCATGCTCACCCAGGAGCCCGGGTCGTTCTCGGTCCATGACCAAGCGAAGAGGGACTGGTCCGTCGACGTCTTGAGGATCTCCTCCTGTAGCCTCGTGAAAGCCTTTGCGCCCTCACCGTAGAGGAGCGGCATATTGATGTCGAAGATGCCGAGCATGCAGTAGGCCAGGTCCTCGACACGCGTGGTCCGCCGGCAGGACAGCCAGGACATGCGCTCGGCGACGCTCGCGCTGGAGATGAGCTTCTTGTCCCTCCTATGGAGGTATTGGCAGTCGATGTTTGTGATATTCTGGATGGCGTCCGCGAGTGATCTGCGGTTCCCCAAGAGGTTCCATTCCGCGGAAAAGAAGAGGACCTCTCGCGGTGCCAGCAGTTCCTGGAGCGTCCAGCCGCGAGTGAACCACCGACTCCGAGTCAGGGTCCGGTGCTGTTCGCTCTGGCTGCAATCACTTACCAACCCTTCGGGATGTTCAATGTCAGACAGGTAGGCGTAGCACTTCACAGAGCACTCGTACCAAGCGAACATGGAGTTGATGGCCTCGGAGAGTTCGGCGGAACTGTCCTTGTTGATGCAGCACGTGTCAATCCACAAGTAATCCAGCCCGTCGCGGAGCGCCTGCGCCCTGGCGAGCTCGATCTTCTGAAACCCCTTTTTCTCCCTCGCGACTGCAGGGTCGTTCCAATCTTGAAAAGTGACTTCTCCGGCGCTCCATGTGTGTGATACGATGGCGTACCGGGGCACGTCGTCACCGTAGAATTCGTCTAAAAACAGCGTCTTGGTGTTGATGAGACGCATAGTGGATGCCGCGCTGGCATCTCATTCTACGATGGATTGAATGCGCCTGGAGTCTATTGCCCTCGTCATACGACCTAAAGCCCTAGGTGTTGTAGGAGCGGGGGCGGTTGGAAGAAAAGGGAATCGATCATGTGTTGACTCCGATGTCACCCACTCGGCACTGATCAAATGAATTAGCAGTCTAGTTCCAATGGGTCTTGGCGCGAGAGCCGGCTGGCGCCAGCTGCGAAATGTTACCCCGGCCTCCCCTGGGAAGATCATGACTTGAACCCGTGTCGTGCCTTGTAGGTCGCAGCCGTCACGCACATCCATGCCTACGTTCCCAGGGCGTATTTCTCAGTCCAAAGTCTCCATAATTCCACACAACATAGCCTTTGTCGGAGATTGAAATCAAGAAATCCTCGTCCACGGCAATTCTCCTGGAACCCTCCCCTTCCTCGGTGAAACCAGGCGGCGAATCTTCGTTGATGACCTGTGTTGATAATTTGTCGAGGATGCCAAGTGTTCTGGCGCCCGATATTTCGGTTCCAGTGCTCCACCTCATGGTCGTACCGGTTGCATGATTGTGTATGTAGTATATGAGGTTGTTCCAGACAACACCATTCAGGAGCTCCCATGACCAGTCACTGGGATCGCAAATATGCCGGCGCACGCGTTCGACCTCCTGAGCAGTGAATGAGAATGTCTCGTTGATGCAATTAAAGTTGATTCGATGAAGAGTTATGCTCTGTGTCTTTGCAGACTCCGCACCAGGGACTTCGGGATTGACGACGCTGGCAGAAGAACCATTCTGATAAACAACAAGGCTGTAAAGTCCATAGGCGTTCAATGGCTGACAACGAATTGATAAAGGGAGGGATGAGGATGATGATGGATAAAACAGGCTGGTTGCGTAGTTGAACGTCTGTACGTGCTTTGTGTCATTGAACTTATATGCGATGATGACGAGTCTGTAAGTCTTGGCCCGCCTGGTGTCGTGTGTATCAGTCGCCTCGGGCCTGCTGCAAGTTTCCGGGGCTTTTCATTGCCGAGACATGTCAGCTCACAGTTGCAGAAGAACAGAAACATCGGAACGACTCACGAATCATGATGGATATATTGACGACGTAGAAAGAGGTGCTTTTGATCGGATGGCAAATGAAGAGCAGCTTTGAGGCCGCAACCTGCGGATGGTCTCCCAGAGCGACTCCATCGCGCTCTGGTGAGATGTCGTGCACATTAGGAACCTTGAGTTTGGCGAGGCCGCTTCCCCAACGCCAGACATGGGGATCTGTCTGGGCCATGAAGGTGACGAAGAAGGATTCTCTGTAGAGATGGATTTTGTACAAGCAGGATGGAAGGACCACCCGACGGTACTGATTCTTCTCGAGATGGTAAACGATTCTCGGCAAGTCAGCATCGAGCACAAGCGCAAATAAGGAGGTGAAGGAGAATTATGCAAATCAGAATGACTTACAATGATCTTCCTGTTCTGTCATCAGCGAGAACCAGGAGCTTGCTCGACAACCCTGACACGTAAAAGTCCTTTTCGCCCCTGACAACGAGGTCCGATGGTGACACGAAAGTCCTGGTCATTTTGCGGATGTCGTCAACGAAGAAGCCGTAAGCGTCCCATTGCCATGCAATCTTGCCATCGCAATAAACGGGGTGAGAACGAATAGCATCCTCTTGTGGGCTGCTCTTGTGCCTGACGTATTCACGAGTGCGATCGTCAAGCTTTAGCGCAGTGCAGTCAAGAAGAGAAGAACCTGCTGTGCTGATGGAGAGAGACGATATGTATTTTCCTTGTGCCCGAGCAACGGCTCTCGCGGCGACCGGCTGGAGCAGCGACCAGGGTGATGCGTCGGGATGCGACTCGACAAGGCCGGGGAAGTGGACTCGTGCAACGTCCGTGGCAACCACATCGGCCGCCCACGCCCGACGCCATCCCTTGGAAACATTTGTGCAATTGAGGATGTCTTGATAATCAAGCGCGGCGGATATTGCGGCGACTATCTCCTCGGGGAGGTCGGGCAAGTCGGCAACTTGTGGAGTTGTCTTCCGGATCAAGGATCGCAGATATATCAAATCCCATGGTGAAATGGATTGGACAAGATTGCGCAGATTGGCTTGCCGCAGGGAAACGTTGGGTGAACCATCTTGATTGGTTATCTGGGAGTAACACTCGCTGATGAAGTGCTCGTCGACATCTGGGCTGCTGTGTTTTCTTTCGTCATGTGTTCGCCTCCCTTCAGAAGGCGTCATGGTGTAGAGGCAGAATCAGGGTTCGTCAATGGCAGAATGATGGTCATGAGTTAGAGCAGACAACAGGGCGTATGAGGATAAGGGTAGAAGTGGCTTTAAGCATATGATGAAAGAAGGAGTATGAGAAAAAGAGATGTCCCATATACAGGCAAGTGGTACGAGTAATGAGGGTGATACGCGTAGTAAAACACGCGGCAAGGCTGAGACAAAGAGCGAGTAATGAATGAGTGAAGCTATCGTGAGGATCAGGTAGGCGTGCATAACAGAATATGATGCGTCGCGTCGGTCGCGTGGAAGTTGCTTCGAGTTTGAGGTGCTCGAGGTAGGTAGCTAGGTAAGTACGGATAGGTAACTTACATCTGCATCTACCTATACACGTGATGACTAGTTATGCAATTGGGCGGGACACACACACACCTCAACAGGCAGGGGTGGGCCAGGAAAGAGCTCACCGAATAAGGAAAGATTATGTCATCAATGGTGAAGAAACGGTCGACCTCGGCTTCTTGACGACTCCGACCTCGCTTAGATGTGGGTCCTTTCCGGCTGGCTCACCCCAGCTTTTGGTGCAGTAAAACGGCGGACTGTTCACTATTAGCTCCCCGCTCAGCGCGCTGTGTCAGTCGCAACCACCAAGCCGGACAAGACAGTCTAGCAGACTTTCAAACAGCCTAACGAAAGGTCTCCACCCCTGGCCAGTGCTGCGAGCACGACATCATTAGGTGATGGAATTGACCAGCTGACGTGCGAGAATCGTGACTCTTGCTACCTACTTACCACCTACCTACCTATGCTCAGTTGCTTCCCCGGTCCTCGAACATGCCCGGTCTCGCCCTTTTCTAGACTCTTACCATTTCCCACGATCCTCTGATTTGGGTTATTCCTGCGGCAAGAATGCCCCGCGACCATCTCGTTTCCTCCGTCTAATTCGCCTCTCTTGCTTCTCTTCTCCTTCGTCTCACTCACCGCAAACACGCGGCGCAATCTCCGAATCGCCGACCGCTTTCCATCCATCCATCCCAACACACCCAACAGTCTCCCCCCCGTTGAAGCCTCACATCATGGCGCGGGCCTCGAGTCCGTCCACTCCGTCCGACGACCGCACTGTCGTTGCGACAACTCCCGGCGACGACGATGCATCCTCCACCATCAGCCGTTTCAGCTCGCGATCCTCACTCGACTCCGAAAGACCCTCGAGGCGGACGCGCCGAAGCCGCCGTGCGGCCAACACCCTGCGGGCCATCTCCTTCTTGGCCGCCATCATCTCCGCCCTCTGCGCCGGCTCAATCACCGTCTTTTCCATGTACGGCCACATCTTCCAAGAGCGCCTGCACTATACCCAGTTCCAAGTCAACGGACTCTCCATCAGCAGCTCCATTGCCCTCTATCTGCCCGTCTCCCTTCTCGGCTACATCTGCGACCGCGTCGGCACTCCGCCCCTCTCCCTTCTGGCCGCCATACTGTTCAGTGGTGGCTACGGCCTGGCTGCTGCGACATATCGGAAGCTCGAGGCGGAGAACCTGGGCGGCCTGCGCGACTATGCCGGGAAGCGAATTGCCGGCGGTGCCGACTGGACCTACCCCCTGATGATCTTCGCCTTCGTCTGCGTCGGCATCGCTACCTGCTCCATGTACCTCGCCGCCGTTGCGACGTGCGCCAAGAACTTTGGCAAGGGAAAACATCGTGGCCTGGCCCTCGCCATGCCCATTGCCGCCTTCGGGTTGAGCGGCATGTGGATGAGCCAGCTTGGCAGCAATGTCTTTTACGAGCGCCTGCCGAACGGCTCCGCCGGAGACTTGGATGTCTTCCGCTTCTTCGTCTTCCTCTCCATCCTCCTGCTGATCGTCGGCGTCGTCGGCACCTTCACACTGAAGGTTGTCGACGAAGAGGACATATTTGAGGAAGCCGCCGAGGAGCTCGAGCGGAGCGGCCTCCTGGAACGCAGCACCTCGTTCCTCAGCGCGCGCGACCTCGAGCGCAGCAGGGCGTACGGCTCCATCGCGCGCATCGACGACGAAGAAGACGGCGGGGTGCTTGGGCCGGCCGAAGACGAGGCCAAGCTGAGGAAGAAGATGGTGCTCAACGCCGAGACGAAGAGCTTCCTCACCGACAAGACCATGTGGTGCTTCGCCCTGGGTTTCCTGTTGATGATTGGGCCCGGCGAGGCCTTCATCAACAACCTCGGCACCGTCATTGGGACTCTGTATCCCCCCACCATGCGCTACGTCGGACCTCCGACGTCCGCCGCGACGCATGTGTCCATTGTCGGCATAACGAGCACGGTCGCCCGTCTGGTCACGGGAACCCTGACGGACCTTCTCGCTCCCTCGCCGCAGACGCAGCACCTGCAGGGCTCCTCGACGTCGCCCTTCCTCCGCGGCAGGCCCGCCATCTCCCGCGTCGCGTTCCTCCTCTTTTTCGCCATCGTCTTGTCCCTGGGTCTGGTCGCCTTGGCCTCGGGCCTGATCCAGGAGCACGGCGAACGTTTCTGGATCGTGTCCGGCTTGATCGGCTCCGGCTACGGCGCCGTCTTCAGCCTGACGCCAATCATCATCACGGTCATCTGGGGCGTCGAGAACTTTGCAACCAACTGGGGAATCGTCGCCATGTTCCCCGCCCTGGGATCTACCTTTTGGGGCCTGGTCTACTCGGCCGTGTACCAGTCCGGTGCGGAGAAGTCGCCCCAGCGCGAGGGCGGCGGGGACGTCTTCTGCTATGGCCAACAGTGCTACGCGCCGACTTTCTGGGCCATGGCTATTACTGTCTGGGTGGCGTGCGGCATGATTCTCTACGCCTGGAAGGGCAAGGGCGGGTGGGCGCAGCGCGGCATCGTCATCTAAGAGAAGAAGAAAAAGAACATACAAAGGTTTCGTAAACCAATACATGAACAAACTGCATCATGCACATCGGCGTTTGGGTAGAATCACTGGGGGAGGGTTGGGTCAGGCGTACCATATCTATGAGCATCCTTTTTTTTCCCTATTGGGTATATAGCGCATAAAGTCATGAATAATCCCGAGCCCAGTCCTGTTTTTCCTCTCGTGATCTAAATCAAGAAACAAAACAAAACACTAAAAACACACAGACACCACCACACAAAGGCGCCGCTTTGTTCCTGTACCGGGTTTTTTTTTTCTTGGGTTGTTTCTTGCTTTGCCTTTTGATTACAGCATCAGAATGTATAGCACGGTCGCCAACCCCATGATCAGGCCAGCCATCACGGGGGCCGTCGTCGTCGTCGCCGCCCTCGTGCCCGAGCTCCTCGCGTCGAACTCGGACATGGTCTTCATGCAGATCCACTGCGAGTAGAGCAGCTTGTCGAAGAGCACGCTCATGACGGGGGTGTAGCCGTTGAGCCCGCCGGTGGGCCTGGTGGTGCTCCCGTCCTGGTCGAGGACGAGCTCGACGTCGGCGAGCTTGAGCATGTCGTAGTACGGGGGCAGGGTCGGGTGGCACTGGTCGTCGTTGCCGTTGCCGTTGCCGTTGCCGTCCTCGTAGTTCCCGTCGTCTTGGGGGGCGGAGACGGCGGCGGTCTGGACCAGCTCGGTGGGGGCGTCGGGCCCGATGATCTCGGCGCCGGTGATGTTGACGGCGCCGGCGACGAGGTTGCAGTGGAAGTTGTCGTCGCGGCGGGTGCGGTCCTCGAGGTACATGGCCATCTCCTGGCAGCGAGGCAGGGTCTCGTTCTTTGCGTGGGCGGCGCGGAAGTCGTCGACGTAGCCGGTGATCTCGTCCATGCACGACTGCTGCAGCCAGGGGCTGCAGTCGGTGGTGTCGAGGTCGGGGACCTCGTGGGCGATGGGGAGGGTCTGGAAGAGGTGCTGGAAGATGAGGGCGCAGCCCTTGGGGTAGCGGTCGGAGGCGAGGTCGAGGCCGGCGGGGGCGCCGAGGTAGTAGGACTGGGTGTAGACCTGCTTCCTCATCCAGCTGCCGCCGCCGCCGCTGCTGCCGCTGCCGCCGCCGCGGCCGCCCCGGGCGACGGTACCGACGGTGATGGAGAGCTTGCGGATGTCGGCTACGTCGGTGTCGTCGAGGGGTATGTCGAGGACCTCGGGGGCGATGCCGACGCGGCGGAGGACGGAACCGCCGATGGTACAGTTGGACTCGCCGACGAGGTCATCGACGGCGCCGGCCGGGCAGGAGACGTCGGCGCAGCCCCTCAGCGAGACCTCGGTGAGTATGGGGACCGTCGCGAGGGCGGGCCCCGTGAGGAGGGAGGACCCCATGAGACTCAGGGAAACGAGCCTCATGGCCCCCTTTATTTTTTATTCGGTATCGATTTTTTTTGTCCTATCCCCCTCTCTCTTCCCTTTCCTCGGAGAGGTCCCAGAGAGGGCCAAGAAGCCAAGCAACCAGGCACCAAGGCAAACTACCCGACAGGGAGAGGTTGTTGGATGGCGTCCCCGGCGCGCGCGGGTTTGCGTATGCGGTGCGTGCCGTGCTCCCGGGCCTCTGGTAGGCGTACGAGGGGGGGACGGTTTGGCACACGGAAGTACGGCAACGTCGAGTGAGGTTCTCTGGGCTAGGCGCCGTGCTGGTTGGGGGTGTTTGCGGGCGGGGTGTGTAGGTTTTATCAGCGAGCTCTTCGCGCTCACTGGATGAGAGAGACTTGGGTCCCGGGGGTAGGATTAGCCTTTTGCGATCAGTGGGGTCTTTGACGCGAGGTGTATGTGTTAGGGATTTGGTGTAGATATCGCCAACTCGCCTGTCGCTGGCATCTTTTTTTTTGCGTCTTCCTCTGTTGTTTATCAAACTTCGGACCAGCCGACTTGTTTTCCTTGGGTAGGAGAGTTATCGGGGGAGAGCGGGGTGTACATACACACTCCCGTACAGTATATACACAAACATACACACACACACACACACACAGAGAGAGAGAGAGAGACAGAAAGATTACATCAAAGGAGCGAAAAACGGGCGGTGCCACACCCCCGCAAGAGGGTCGCGTGGTGCGAACTGATAGGTGCTACAGCGGGCTGTCTCCTTGGCGTTGAGCCTTGGCGTCGTCGCCAATTTGTGGCCCCGGACTACTAGTACCTAGTAGAAATACGCGCATCACTGCCTATGTGGGTGTGGTCTCCGGTTCCGCCAAGGGACTGGCTCTCTTTGGAGGAGAAGAAATTGTGTGCCAAGTTGACGTCGAAGTTGAAAAAGAACTTGCTCATACGCATCGTGGGCGAGCAAGAACACAGACAAGAACAAAATATACAATAAAAATAAAGCGAGAAAAAAAAATACTTTGCTCCAAAGTTTCGTTGACGGAACTGTACACTCACAGACTGTACTAGGTACTGGCTCCCCGGGCCTCTGGGTAATAGGAGCTCAAGTAATGAATGTACGTTATTGGACGGATAATATCCGTCGACGCTTACCTGACACATCCGAATGCTAAAGCCGAACAAGCTTACTTGATTTGCATGTAATCGTTGTACTAATTATGTATAATTAGTACAGTAACAGGACCCCCGGAGACGAGAGAAGCTTTTCGGTTAGCCAGCGCAAGCCAGGGGGGGCTGCTTTGCTCGATCCTGTTCATCTCCACTAGGTAGTCTGCGTCGAGACAACCGCGGTTCTGTGTTTCTTCGCTCCTGGTAATCCATCTTCTACTGCTTTACTGTTTGGTGCATTTGCGCCTGCGCCGTTCCTCGCCGGTACACGAAGATTTCCAAGTTTGTGTGTGTGTGTGTGTGTGGAGAGGGGGTACAAGAACTGCCTTAAACCCCCTATAGAAACCGCTTACACTGGTCGCAGTTTGCACATCTATCCTAGGTATATATGCTAATTTCCATGCCTCTCCACCATCCTTGAAGGCACACCAGAGGCGTTTCTGGCTTCCGCATCACTGAACCCACCGACTATTCCACATTGCCGATATCCTGCTGGCTGGTTATGCGCAGGCCATAATTTTGATCGACTGGCCGCACAAACACACAATTGAAGCAGAGTGGAGGAGTCAACTCTTCCGGGGTTTTGCCTGTAGTGAATGTATTTGTGTAATAAGTGGCTATGTATAGAATATGAAGTTGTCACCAAACCAAAGTCTCAATAAATCGTCCCCTTCCCCCTTCCTCTTGCCTCCCTGCGAGTGCAGGTAGGACATTGCTCTTCTCGCACCGCCGCTTCTTCCCGTTGCGTATTGTCTGTAAACAAGGAGGCAACGCTCCCCGAATGATGGTCTGTTGCCGGAACGTAGAACAAGGCGTGCGAGGGCTTGCCGAAGATGGCCTAGACGCATCGGTACGAGCTCACTAACGAGAAGGAACACGGCAGTTAGACTCTAGACCAAAACTTGGAAAGCTCGATACGTTTCCGATCAAGCTTCTTTTTTGGCGGGTTCATGGATCGATTGTACATACTCTTGTCGTTGAAGTTCCACCTGGAATCGCCCAGGTCGAAGATACCGGGGCTGACAATGCCGCCGATGGAGGCGCCGGAGCAGCCGAAGTTCCTGTTTTCGAATGTCACGTCAGCCCTCATCTGATACTTCGTGCCAGGACACATGGCCTTCACGCATCGCGTTGTGTGCGCGCATCTCTCCAAGGTATAAACCTACTCCCAGATGGTGCAAGTCGTTCCCTGGTCGGGGCCGAGGGAAGAGACGACATCGTTCCAGCCGTTGAAGAGGTCGTCTGCGTTGCAAGATCCCAGATTAGCGTCTCATTGCTCGATTTTCTCCTTTTAAACCTAACGGGATGATCATCACAGAACCAAAACGGTCCTGGACAACCCCCGAGGTGTGGGGTCTCGGAAGAATGCTTACAGCACTGGCCAGTGTTGGACTCCAAGTTCTCGCAGCGGCCGGAGAAGTTGGCGTCGGCGCAGATGAAGAGGTGGGTAATGGCCTCGAGCGAGCCCTCGGGGGGGTTGCCGACGGGAACGTTGGAGGGCCCGTCACGGGAGACGACACCAGCAAAGGCGGCGCCGGCCAGAGCGAGGATCGAGAGACTGAACTGCATCGTGAATGTTTGGTCTGCAAACGAGGCTGTTACCTGGACTGATCGGTGGCGACGGTGCTATTTGAAGGCTTGGTTGCAAGAGCTGGATGGTTTGGGGCTGGTGGTGAAGAGACGGTTTGGAATTGGGTAGGTTGAGAGCCAAGTTTAAATATCTCGAGGGTTGATCCCGAATAGCCTATCTCAGGTCATCGATTCTCTTTCTCAACCCACGCGATCATGAGAGTCGTTGTCCGGCTTTCTCTTCGGCTTTCGATATCCTTGTAAACCGGAGTGATAGTGCTGACATTGCATCGTCAACCCTAGCCCACTTCCGCTTTCGATATGAATTGCGACAGCATTATATGCTGACTTGCATGCAATAGCCTAACAGCGCATATAATGTGATTTTTCAATAGGGTTGGGTTAGACTCTATCAACATAACCCGTGTGTGAAAGCCTCAGCCTAAGTCGATTCGCCGCCATCGTTTTGCCACGGTCAACACCCTTGCACGTACTGTATACTTTTGGTGTTGATCACGCCCCTCCCCTCTAACGGGAATTTTCTGTCTCCTCAAATCTTGCCGGATAGAACTTCAATAATTCCGTTCATGTTCCGCCTTTGTCAATATCTTAACGCCCCCCCGAAAAAGATATAGCAAAAAGTTTCATTTGAGAATAACTACTGAGAACTTTTGCCGACCCTCTTCAAGCTAGCAATCATATACTGTTTGATGTGAGTGAATGTATCCTGAATTGAACAGCTTTTCGTAGCAAACCTGACGAGGCAATGGCGGTTTACTCTCCTATGTAATACCCGGCGTCAGATGCAGGAGGCGCCACATTGTAACATGAGAAAGCTGCAGCTCAGAAGGCGTGGCAAAGTTGCCTTCTCGAGTGAATAGTAACCATGTGTTATTGTATGTCATCCTTATTTTTGGGAAGGGCGGTCAGGATTCTCTTTCTGAAAAAGCGTGATTCAAGCGAACTAGCATTAGCTCTCTAGACCAACTTGGCCCGGCATGACAAATACACTGTTCTAAAAATGTCACCTGTCGATGCAAATATTTGCAGATCTCAACCTGCACTATCCGGCGGGGAACCACAAACTAGGTAGGATACCTTGAATGGCGATAGCCTAATTCGAGTCAACCTGCCTATTTTGTCCTGTGCAGGGTGCCCAAGATGATTAATCAAAACCAAGTCGGTCATCTATTAGCGTCGCTGTCATCCCGAGTCTACTCCTCGACCCATGGGAACGATGGCCGTCACTGGGCCGATGTTCAAGAGTGGCAAATGTGCGGACTATTATCCGGTCACGAACGACAGCGACCATGCATCAGACGTACATCCCATCCTTCCAATCCTGTTGCACGCTCCTTAGCCTGAAGCTGAGCGCTATTCTGGCAGTCAAAGCTGGCCGAGTCCTCGGCACAACGGCCGTCACACATAAAAAGTAGCAGTTGACGGGAGGCGGTGATCATTGGGAAACTGCGTGAAACGGCCATGAGAGGATTCTTGATATGTCGTCGCTTGTGTACAGACCACGCGTCTCCATTCATCCCAGCTCTGCTCAATTCCGAATACACACGAAGCAAGAACGCCATCAAAGTGCTGCAATGTCCGCAGAGATGAGCAAGATTGTCTTCGGGGTCGGCCAAATGGATTGAATTGTCTGAGAGAAACAGAATTCCAAGTACATTTCAATAGGGGATTGAGGATACAGCTGGCCGTCTGCCATCTGCGTCAGGTGTTGATCGGCTCATACTGAATAACATGTCAGCGAAGTCTCGAACAGTCCATAGGGATCAAAGTAGACAACTCTGTCACTGGCCGTAGCAGAGAAATTCAGGAGACTAAACAAGTAGAGACCCTGCTTTAGTAAATGGGTACTTCTCCAGCTCCGCGAAGTCTCCCCGAGCGTCTTACGGCTTTTCGAGCTGCTATCAATACTTTCTTCACTTACCGTTAACCACCTCAACTCGGTCTATATCTTTAAACGACTTGGTTAGTAGGGTTCCCTCGAGTAGGAATGGCTGACAGCGTGAGGGTTCCCACGGACGAAGAGTTGAAGCAGATGGAGAGAGTGGTGAAGAGTAGTAAGGAAAAGCGTGAAAAGACTGAAGCAGAAATGAAGGAACGGGGTCGGAAGGAAGCCGAGGCAAAGCTTACAGGCAAAAAGTAAGCCAAGTGACCTAGCTCATGTTCTATCATATCACATATTCTCAAAGGCTGTTTTATATAGTCAGATGCTAGCCATATTACTATAACTTAGGCCTTGATGAAACACTCATACAACTTGCGTAAAATCTAGGTTCTGGTCTCATCTTATGGGTGAACGCTATAAATATCGATGACTAGGGTCTTAACTCACCTAGGTATATCCGCACACTGGTAGTAGGGGAACATATTAATCATCAGCTCAACACGGGCTGATTTTTCAGCATGGAATTTATAGGCGGTTCGCTAAGTAAATCAAGTAACCAATCAGGTTCATTATGTCTCAGATCTTTCAAATCTCTCCTCATCTCTCCGTCCCTCGACACATTCTCCTACCCACTATCATTCCTCCACCTCGCATTTCACCATGAAACAATTTCTGACATCCTCAGACTGTTACGTATGACAGTTGGTGTTACAATGAAGGCAGCAAAGAATACGAGACTTGGCAATCGTCAGCCAGTAATGACGGTGTCATCACTAAGCTGGAAGTCTTCGTCACCGAAAAGTTGAACCGCGGTCCAGCAAAGTTCGTCGGAAGGGCTGAAGGGTCCTATAACATGATGTTGCAGTTTAAGCTCCCTTATGGGAACGACGCAGCGCTGCGATTTTCTAAGCCAGGACATACACCTCTAGCTGTCGCCACAGAGAAATTGGCAAACGAAGTTGCATGGATGAAGTAAGTCAAAGCACCCACTTATGGCCCACCCCCCCATATGGCCCACCCCAAAAATGAAGCTATCACAACAACCACCACTTTATTAATTAACTATTGACTGAGTATCGCTGCTACCACTATATAGCTTTCTGCCTCACTAGGGTAATCAGAGGCGCTAGATTCATTTGTATTATCTATAACCTTACTAGCCTTGATTTGAGCTTGCTATACCTCTTTGATTGTTATAAACTTTGTATTTAGATCTAGTTAAATAGCCTTCCTCTTTCTAGTAGTAGAGTTATTAACTCTGGCCTAGAGAAGCTTTATTTAGTGCTTAGCGGTAGCTAACTTAAAGGCCTGCTCTTAAAAGCCTTTTTTTACCTTTCTAAAGAGCTAGTGTTATGTAGTAATAGTTTAATCTAGCTAGGTAAATAATTATAGTTAATTATCTAGTATTACGACCTAACAAGTTATAGGCGGTGCAGCCCCACCAGTAGACGGGAAGCATAGGCGGCACAAGTTTTGTATAGGACCAACAAGAGACATGAACAGATAACTCCGCTGGAACAGAAGAACTAGGGAAAGGTCACGTGAAGATAAGAAGGACCAATAGATAATAAGCAGTCCATGGTTAAGGACTAATATACTAAGAGCAGTCTACCCCTATAGGACTAATATCTAGATATTAGTCCTAGTATTAAGACCTTAGGATATAAGGATAATTATTCTACTTAGATAGATTACCTTCTATAGCTCTTTAGTAATTAACTTATAAAATATCTTTAGATAACTTTTAGACTTCTTTTACCTACTTATCTTTATAATACTTAGATCTAAGCTATATAAGCTACTCTAGCTATTAACTACTTAACTATACCTTAATATATTCTTCTAGGTATTTCTTTATTATATTTATAATAGCTTGTTCTTATAGTATTTTATCTAGGTTAACTTCTATAGCTTCTTAAGCTTAGATTAACTATATAATCTTGTCCTAGTTTTATTACTTAAGTTCTTAAGTAGTGTTTATAGCTTATAGTATTATAGGTAATTTTAGTACTTATTAGCCTACTATAACAGTCTTATCTTTAGGTTCTCTAAGATACTATCTTACTTATTTCTTACTATCTTAGTATGTAAGGTAACTATTATTATAGTAGGCAGTCTATAAAAGTTATAGGTATAGGGTCTCTTTTTAAGTAATATTTACTTATTAATTACCCTTAGCTAGTACCTTAAGTGCTACCCTATAATACTAACTAGAGAAGAACCTATGTTTAGAGATAATAAATAACTTAATAGAAAAGACCCCCTATACCACAAGGTATTTTAAGTAGATTGTATCTATAATAAATACTTAATACATTAACTAAAGAAGAGAGAATACTCTTTCTTTCTATAATAACGTAATAATAAACCTATCCTAAAGGTTTATAAGAACTATGAAATTAGTATATAAAAAGTTAAGGAATACTGCTAGCTATAGCTTATCCTACAGCTAAGCTTAAAAGACCTTATGCTATATATTAACTACCTTATAGGATACTAGTCTAACTACCTATTTAATAAATACATATACTACTATAAAGGAAAAGCATAAGCATAGAAAGAATAAATTAAGGGAGCCCCTAAGGAGTTAAAAAACTCCCCACGCTACCTATAAGAAAGGTACTAACAGCTAAGAATAACATAAAAAACCTTTATGTAGTAACTAAGGGAGATAATAGCTATATTATTCTTACTATTTTAATTAATAGCTAGCCTACTAAGGTTATAATTAATAGTGGAGCATAAGCTAACCTTATCTTACCTAGAATAATAAATAAATAAATTATTAAATAGGTATATAAGAAAGACCTATATACCCTATAGATAGTTAAAGAAGCATAAGTTTAGTATAGTAGAGAAACTATTAATAAGAAGACTATATACCTCCCTTTAGTAATCTATAGCTAATACTAAGAACTTAACTTTAATATTACTAACTTAAGAACTACAGATGTGATTCTAGGAATCCTGTAGCTATAAGAATATAACCCTAATATAAACTGGAGAATAGGCTAACTCTGGTAGAGAGATTTAGCTATAAGGTAGCGTTATATACTATAACCCCTAAGTAAACTTATGTAACTAAGGAAGTATATTACTTATATTAAAAGGATTAAACCTATATAAGACTAGAGTTCTATATCTACAAAGATTATAAATACACTAGATAGATAGGATAAATAAAGCTTAGGAGAGAAGTAACTATAATCAATACCTATTAAATACTAGTAATATATAAAACTGTTTACTAAAGAACTAGAACTAGGACTACTAGAGTATAGATTATATAATCATAAGATCTAACTACTAGAAGGAAAATATCTTAAGCTTAAGCTAATCTATAGACTTAACCTAATAGAACAAGAAGTACTTAATAAATAGCTAGATAAAAACCTAGTAAAAGGTTATATTAGACTATTAGAATTACTAGTAGGATACCTTATCCTATTTATACCTAAGAAGAATAGAAAACTATGACTATATATTAACTACTAGAAACTTAACAATATTATAAAAAAGAACAGCTACTCACTACTGCTTATCTCAGAGTTACAAGATCTACTACATGAGGCGAATTGGTTTATAGCACTTAACCTTAAAGGTGCTTATAACCTCATTAGAATTAAGGAAGGAGACAAATGGAAAACGGCATTCGAAACACATAAAGGGCTATTTAAGACCCTTGTCATACCCTTTAGACTTACTAATATACCTACCATATTCTAAACAATAATTAACTATATACTTAGGGAGTATCTTAATATCTTTATTATCTATTACCTTAATAACATTCTTATATTCTCTAAGAATCTTAAAAAACACAAGGAGTATGTATACAAGGTACTTAAGAAGCTCTAAGAAGTAAAGCTTTTAGTTAAACTAGAGAAGAGTGAATTCTATACTTAAAAGGTTGACTACCTTAGATTTACTATCATACTAGGAGAAATCTAAATATAAGATAAGAAGGTTAAAGTAGTTAGAGACTAGCTAATACCTACTAACATCAAGGAAGTTAAATTATTCCTAGGATTTATTGACTTCTATTAATAATTCCTTAAGAATTATATAACCTATATTAGAGGATTGTAATAACTTATATATAACAACATAGAATTTAAGTAGATAGAAGAATATAATAAATCCTTTAATAGAGTTAAAAACCTTGTTATATTAGAACTAGTTACTAAGATCCTAGACCTAGATAAACCCTTTGAAGTTAAGACCAATGCCTCAGACTTTGCTATGGGAGAACAGCTTAGATAACGAGACGAAGAAGGACGACTATACCTTTGCGCATTCTATTTAAAAGCATTTTACAAACTAGAGCTAAACTATTAGATCTATAATAAGGAACTTATAGTAATTATTAAAGTATTCTATAAATAGAAACTATATCTATTAGGAATAAAGTATTAAGTTATTATATATATAGATTATAAGAACCTTACTTACTTTATAACCTCTAAAGTTCTGAATAAAAGATAGATCTGATAGTTAGAATTCCTATTAGAGTATAACTTTAAGATTGTTTACTATAAAGAAACTGAAAACAGAAGAGCTAATACTCTTAGCTAATAACCAGACCTTAAAGTCCTAGTACTAGAGGAAATACAAGTTATCCTTAAGTATAATAAGAATAGTAATATTATGCTAGCATAGAAACTTATTATAATTAGCACTTGTGTTAATACTGGCATAACTAGAAGAATAATAGATAATTAGATACGCGAGATACATAGCGCTAGAGTATATAGATACTAAGAAGTAATAAAAGCTTTTAAAAGAATTTAATAATATTATAATAAGTAAGTTATATAAGAATAAGTAGCTTTAGTAATCAAGGACTATAACCTATATAAGAAAATCAAGAACAGCCCTCATAAGCTATATAGATATATTTAACTATTACTAGTACCTCTAGAGACATAGCACTTAATCTCTTTAGACTTTATTGTTAAACTACCTAAGTTAAGAGAACTACTTATAAAAACATAGTATAATAGTATTCTTGTTATTGTTACCTAACTTATGAAGTACGCCTACTTTATCCTATACCTTAAAGCTAGTATAGCTAAGGACCTTATATATACTTTCCTTAAGTATATTATTAGTAATTATAGCTTACTTAAAGAAATTATATTAGATAGAGATAAACTATTTACCTTAAAGTTTTAGAAATCCCTAATTTTATAACTTAGTTTAAACTATAAACTATCTACCTCTTTCTACCTATAGACTAATAGATAAATAGAAAGAATTAACTAGATACTTAAATAGTATCTCTAATATTATATTAATTATAACTAAGATAATTAGGTACCACTACTACCTATAGCCTAATTTACCTATAATAGTACTATTAGAGAAAGTACTAAAAACTTACTATTCTACCTAAACTATAGATTTAAACTAACTACCTATAGAGAACCTTATAAAGGACCACAAGTACTAAAAGCTATAGCTAACATCACCAAACTCAGAGAAATTTAAAGCAAAGCAGCCCTAGATTTAGAATTTATCAGATAATAAATAAAGAAATACACCAACCTTTTAAGAATTGAGGGACTAACCTTTAAAGAGAGAGATAGTGTGTACCTTGTATACTAAAATATTAAGACTAAATAGCCTAGTAACAAACTTAACTATAAAAAACTAAGACCTTTTAAAATCCTATAAAAAGTTTTAGATATTAACTATAAACTTAACTTACTAGATATAATAAAAATTCACTTAGTCTTCTATGTTATACTACTTAAACCAGTATTATAAGAATTAAATACTAATAATTATATTATGATAGAGCTAAGTAAACTAGAATATAAAGTTAAAAGAATTATTAATAAATACTATAAGAATAATAAAAAATAATGCCTTATTAAGTAGAAAGACTATAAATATAAAGATAATTTATAGAAACTAGTTAAGAACCTCTAATACTCTTAATAGATACTTTAGGAGTACTATAGTTCTTAGACAAACCCTCTAGTAATAGACCTAAATCTATAAACTTCTTACTAAGACCATAGGAACCCCAGTTAATATCATTAGAAACGCCAAGCAAATACAGGTTATGCACTATCTAAGACTCATAGGAATCCAGAGTAGAACAAATACTATCCTCCTTATCTAACTCCTATATGCCTTATTAGAAAGTCTCTTATTAATATTCTTATACCTTTTTATAGATCTTATAAATCTATAATAACTAACTTATAGCCTTAGCTATCTATAACTGTATATCTATAAGCTTTAAATAAAGAGCTATAAGCTTCTTACTAGCCTTTTCTTCTTTTTTATCTTACTTCTTTTATTAAGTATTTAATTTTTAAACTATAAAACATAATTAGTAATAAAATAACCTCTAGGATAAGAGTACTTATAAGTAGATATTACTAAAACACTATTATAAGGCTTCTTTACCTTAATATATATCTAGTAATAAGATAAACCTTTACTAAAATAATAAGCTACCTTTATATAAAAGTATTAAGTATAAGGTATATTAGTAATAGTAGATCAAGCTTTAATAAACCTAAGTAAAGTAAGATACTTATAGTCTTTAGTAATAGTTTTTTTTAATTTTAACTTCTTTATATAACCTAATTGTTGGTAAGTAAGGCGAAAGGGGTCTGGTGATAACCAGCGGGCGACGAATAAGTGGTCTCAAAAAGGGTCAATTATGCGTGAAGAAGTGTAACTATCAAGAGGGCCGCCAGGTTGAGCTGGCGGTGAAAGTGGCTGCCGCGGGTGGGCCCGCGGACGAGCTCGGACCGGTCTCACGTGACCGGTGGGATCGGAGTTAGCAGGTAACTCCAATAGATCCTGACGATGGGCTGGCATCGCAACACTAATATTATATTAGTATTATAAGTAAGATAGAAAGTAAGTTTAATAGCTCTCTAGCTTAGAAGATATAACCTACTTATATAGGTCTTAAGAGTAAGACCTTTAGAGGGGAGACCTAATATTACAACCTAATAAGTTATAGGTAGTATAGCCTTACTAGTAGATAGGAAGCATAGGTAGCATAAGTTTTATATAGGACTAATAAGGGATATAAATAGATGACTCTGCTAGAATAGAAGAACTAGGGAAAGGTTATATAAAGATAAGAAGGACTAATAGATAATAAGCAGTTTATAGTTAAGGACTAATATACTAAGAGTAGTCTATATCTATAGGACTAATATCTAGATATTAGTCCTAGTATTAAGACCTTAGAATATAAAGATACTTATTCTACTTAGATAGATTACCTTTTATAGCTCTTTAGTAATTAACTTATAAAATATCTTTAGATAACTTTTAGACTCCTTTTACCTACTTATCTTTATAATACTCTGATCTAAGCTATACAAGCTACCCTAGCTATTGACTACCTAACTGATTACCAAGTGACCGATACGTCAGTAAGGACACCAGCAAGTACAACACTGTTAATTATTATCGCAGCCTCAGCTATACTTTAGCAGAAAACCCACTGTCAGGAATCTAGCTGTAATATCTAGCTCCCTCCTTTTCCTAGGTATTAACTATTACTTATTAGATATAATAGATACCTATCTCTTTATATCCTAGGTATTCTAGATACCTTAGATACCTCTAATACCCTTATTAAGTAATATTAATAGAGCTAAAGACTCTAGTAGTAGATACAAGCTTATTAAAAACTTTATAATAGTAATAGGCTATAACCTAGTATATTTCTAGCTACTCTTAATATTCTTTTCTATTAGCCTAGCTTAGTAAGCCTTCTAATAGTAAAATAGAAACTTTCTCTTACTTATAATAGTAGAGTTATTCTAAAGGCTAAGATATCCTAGTTTCTTATAATAAGCTAACTTTACTAAGCTAAAGACTAATTAATTAAGTAGCTAAAAGATATAGAAGGTATATAGTAATAAGAATAATAGATAAATATTATAGGTATAGTATAACTATATAAAATTAGTCATTATATAGCTTTTATACCTATTTAAGATTAATAGCCTTATCTTATAAGGCTAATAAGCTATTTAAGGTAGAAATACCCTTTTTAGTTACTTAATAGTAGTATTATTAGTAGTTTAGTTATTTTCTATTACTATAAACTCCTATTTATTATATAGGCTAAGATCTAAAGAAAATTACTACTACTAGACTATCTTACTCTTATATATAACCAATAGATAAATTACCTTGTTCTTAGAAGAGATATACTTAATAATAGAGACCTAGGCTTATAATCTAAGCTACTTTTTCCTTATAAACCTTATCTCAGCCCTACCTAGTACTAGCCTACTATCTTCTTTACCTTTAAGAATACTAGTCTTATCTATATTATATCTATTAGTTAGTTTAATAGCCTAGATATAAGGTATAATAAGATTTTTGAACTAGTCTCTAATAACCTTAGTAGATACCCTATTAATATACCTTAAATTAACAGATTAACTTCTCTAGACCTTAATAGATAGATTCCTTTTAATAAAGCTATCTACCTACCTCTTGCTTAGAGGCTGGGTATCCCCTATAGTATAGAGGATATGATAGGTAAAGTCTTTTAGTTGTTAATGGGTTGGTAGTAGCCTGAGGTTAGCCTGGGTAGTTACCTAAGTGGCTAGGCTAGCCTCCTAGGTAGATGATAGTCTCTAGAGATCTTTAAAAGTAACTACCCTCTATTAGTAACTATTTATATAATACTAAAGTATTAATTATAATATACTTTATTACTAGGAGGTAACCTAAGTAGATATATTATAACTAATATTAGTAATTACCCTATTGATCTTATCTTTGGTAGACTGGGCTATAGGGTAATAAAGAAGGTATTCTAAAAAAATGAAGCGATTTGAAGAAGGTTAGAAAATGTTGTGATAGTTAGAAGTTGGAGGTTATCTAGAAAGTCGGTGGCTGGGCGGCATTTTTGGGGTGGGCCATATGGGGGGGTGGGCCATAAGTGGGTGCTTTGACTTACCTAAGAGCGAATACGAGTATACCCATTCCACACGTGCACAACTCCAGCCTATAAACATCTAACAACCCACTTAATCTACCCTTCGTTCTGATAGACTTCATTGAAGGAGACAACCTCCGCGACTTCCTGGCGGCCCTGTCAGCACCAGACGAGAATACAGTACCATACACACAGGTAATAATAAAACAAGGATGATATGACCAAAAACGGTGTACACTTGTTCATCAATACACCAAATCACAACTACGACCAACATCTCATCACAATCACCAAGAAAAGCGACCTCATCCCGTTCATCGTAGCGCAAAACTTTGATTTGGTTAGTCTGACTTCAACGACGCAAGGGAGCTGTATGCAGCATGGTCAGAAGCGTGCCGTTTCGCCCCGGTATATGCATCGCTTAGCGTCCAAAAGTAGGAGGGGTACTTACGGGCAAAACAGCGGACTAGTCGGAATTCCGCAGGGGTGTTGGACTTAACGCTTTCATCAACCAGGGGTCACATATATGCCTTGCCCGACATTCCCTAGGCAAACTGCGTCATCTTACTTGCCGTGATAGCACGTTTTATATTGGGCGGGACCAGAAGTTGCCAACCATATGTCACCAAACGTCCCATTTTCCTGTCTTTGAAGGCCTCGCGGACATCCACAGCCATGCCCGAAAGCCCGACAGAACACGTGGCTCTCATCGGTTTGGGAGCCATCGGCATCTCATTCGCGGCCCTCTACCTTCGTTACACGGAAGGCAGCGTCAGTGTGTATGATACTCGGCCTGATTTAGAGACGCATCTCTCATCCGTACTACCTGGGTACATCGACTCTAGTCGCTCCTCACTAGAAATTTCGCATCTCCTCGAATCCGGGCGTCTGAAGATTTGTTCCTCTCTCGAAGAAGCATGCCATCGCGCCACCATTGTTCAGGAGCAAGGGCCCGAGAACCTGGTTTTCAAGCGTTCAATCTGGCCCAAGATTGAAAGCTCGTCGCCTGTCAATGCTCATTTCTGGAGCTCAACTTCCGGAATTTCCGCCTCACTGCAGAACCAGGACATGGCCGACAAGTCTCGTCTGCTTGTCGTTCACCCATTTAACCCGCCACACATACTGCCCTTGCTGGAGATCGTCCCTTCTCCGACGACCAACCCCAAAGAGGTTGATTTTGCCAAGCACTTCTTTACGGAACTGGGTTCCGGTCATCGCCCGGTGGTGATTCACAAAGAGCTACCCGGGTTCGTAGGCAACCGCCTGGCATTTGCGCTTCTGCGAGAAGCATGCTCCTTGGTTCAGCAAGACGTGGTCAGCGCGCGAGACCTAGACACAATCGTGGAGGCGAGTCTTGGACCTCGGTGGGCCGTTCAGGGTGTTTTCAAGTCCTACAACCAAGGCGGCGGTGTTGCTGGAATCGAAGCTTTTTTGAACAATCTTTCAGGCACCATCCAGAACATTTGGGATAGTTCAGAACCTGTAAAATTTGCTCAAAGAAGCACAGAGTCACCTCAGAAAGAAGACGACGGAGGCTGGGAGAAGAAGGTTGTGGAGCAAACCATCGAGGCATATGGCATGCCCACTCCTGAACAGTTTCGAGAGAGAGATGTCAGATTGAAAAAAGTTCTCGAGACCCAGCAGAAGGGACTTCAAGAGTAGGGTTCATTTACTTGAGAGCCCAAGTCACCATGTTTATCATAACATTTCCAAAGTCGAGTCTTTGTTTCGTTTCGAGCTGTGGCCGGATTCCAGCTGAAACGACCTACTGCCCACCGGGTCTAGTAGTATCTATCATTATACCCAAGTCTTTATTCTTAGGTTTTCCTACAGACAGAGCCATCATGTTGACATCACTGGGAGACTTCAGCTGTTACAAACGAACATATGAGCCAACGAATGAAGAGTCCAGTCACACTGGCACCATTTAGAATCTTTCACATCCGGTAAAAGACAAGTGAGAATTGATTTCCGATCCTATTATACAGCAACACGTAACGAATCCCGTCCCTGTTCCCCTACGCTCATTACGTGATACTCCAACACTCCAAGCCTTTACCCATTCCCTCCCGCAAAGCCGTATCTCTTCCAGTGGTTAAGGTTGCACGACCAACCTCGGCCTCCTCTATCGTTCCTTGTATAGGTCTATGTCTGCCGTTTTCTTGAGGTTTATTCTACCTAGATTCACCCTCACAATATCAATTGCTATTGCTTGACACCTATTATCGTCGTCAACATCTGTCAGGTTCCTAAAAGTAGTACTGGCTTTGGGGCCGGCGGGGCACCGGGTAGGGCCCGGGGGACACCGCGGAACGGAATAACGTTATACTGAAGGGCATATAAAAGGGGTTTTTATAATAGTATTAAGGTTTAGAGAGGAGATAGATTAGAATAATAGTTACTAGTGACCTCTAATTACTCTCTTACTAATTCCTTTACTTAGTACTATATAGCCTCTAATATATTTTAATCTCTCTTTATTTATAGGTATACTAACTATTAGAGTAGTAATAGTACTAGTATAATTAACCTAATCCTAATCTATTACCTAGTAAGGTAGCTTAGTAATATAGTAGCTTATACTAAATACTAGTAGGATTATAGTAGAGAAGCAGTATATAACTAACTTGAATAGGTTAATAGAAAAGTAGCTAAGGGCCCTTTTTAATAATAAAGTAGCTAAGGTAAGAAAGAGAAAGATAATTAAATAGATTATAGCTCTTAGAAATAGAGAGTCTATTAATAATATATATATAGCTAGTAGAAAACCTATAGCTACCTAGCTAGAGCCTAAGTACCTATATATTAATACCCTTATTAAGTAGTTAGCTTCTATCCAATGTAAAGGGGGTAATTAAAATAACCTTAAAGATTTTTTTTTTAAGTTATAAGGCTGATTCTTTATTACTAAGGAAGAATTTATAGCTAATAAGAGTAAAGTCTAGTTTATAGGGGCCTGTCTAGAGGGTAACCTATTATATAGCTAGAGGAGCTATGTTAACCTCTAGTATAGTAGTAATATTAGCTTAATTACTTAGAAATAGATAGAGGCCTAGTTTTATAATAGTATTACTAATAATAATATATAAGCCTTTAATATAGCTATAGAGCTAGATAAGATATAGTAGAAACCTAAGTAGATATACTAGTAATTTATTAACTAGTATAAAATAGTTAAGGTAGAGATTCTAGACCTCTAACTAGAGAGGTAGTAGGTAGTCTATATCTTAAACTAACTGCTTTTAGACTTATAAAGCTATATCCTAGCACATAGGCTACTAGCTACTTATTAAGAGCTAAACAATATAGTAAAGAGAGTAGAGATACTTATAAAGACATATACTAAAATAATAATAGAAGACTAGTAAAGGCTATAAGAGAGAAGGAACTAGTAGACCCTAGCTATTACTCTAGTACTAGTATTAGCTACCCTCTTAGATAAATCAAAAGGGTAATAGTTAGTCTTAATACCTAGAGTAGCTATATATATACCTATATCTAAGCTATAAGTTAAGTAGAAATAAGGAGGGTATAGATAACCCCTAAGGTACTCCTAGGGCTCTCCTATATACTTTAACTATAGTAAGCTAGGACATATTCATAAAGTATATAAAGAAGAAGTACTATAAGTATAACTAGCCTTATTATATAAGTAAGTATTATATACTAGTAGCCTAGCTAGTAGCTATAGAGGTTAATAGTATATAGATCCCCTAGGGAGAGAAACTATATTACTACTTTAAGGTAGACTTCTATATTAAAGTAGCTAGTATATAGAGAAAAGGGAGGGTATTAATTAACCCTAGGGTAGATAAGAATATTATATATTAAAGGATATTATATAAGGAGGTATTACTAGAGGTTTATAGAGAGGGAGTAGAGTTACTAGAGATATAGGGAGGTAAGGTACCTAACTATAGGGTAGTAATATTAGTAATAAAAGTAATAGATAATATAAAGGTAAGAAAAGTATAGTCTTATACTTACTAAGTAAGTAATATAGGTATATATAATACTATCCTAAGGATCCCCTAGAAGTAAAAGGTATAGCTAAATCTTAAGTAGGTAATAATTAGGTAGACTTACCTATTAGGGGAAGGCTACTTATAACTTATCTAGAAAAGAAAGGTATTAAAGAGAGTATTAAGAGAGGTAGTAGTAATACTAGTATATAACCTATTAGTCTACTACTTATATATAGGGGGAGCTAAGGGGGTACTAGAGCTACTACCTTATATAGTAGAAGGGGAAAAGAGAGAGAAGACAAAGAGATTTAAGCTACTAGAAGAATATTAAGAATAGGTATATATATTTAATATAAACCTAGTAGCTAAACTAACTAAAGATAAAGGTTACTTTTATACTATTAACCTTAAGCTAGGGGTAAAACTGCTATTTAGCTCTATCTATCCCCTTATAAAGAGGGAGTTAGAAGAGCTAAGGAAGTATATTAATAATATACTAAGTAAGGGGTAGATCTAGCCCTTATAGAGCCCTATAGAGGTACTAATCCTATTTATACTAAAGAAGGGGGGTAAGTTATATCTCTATATAGACTATTATAGCCTTAATAAGGTTATAGTTAAGAACTATATACTACTACTACTAATTAGAGAGATCCTTAACTACTTAGGAGAGGTAAAGTATTTTACTAAGCTTAACCTTAAGGATATATACTACTAGGTAAGGATCTATACTAGTAATAGGTAGAAAATAGTATTATAGATATAGTATAGGTACTTTAAGTACTATATTATACCTTTTAAGCTAGTTAATATACTAGTAACTTTCTAAGTATATATAAATAATACTCTAGCTAGGCTAGTAAATATTACTTATATTATATACCTTAATAATATCTTAATCTTTACTAAGAATAAGGCTAGTTATATAGAGGTAGTAAAAGAGATACTGTACTAGTTAGATACTACTAGCTTATATACTAACCTAGAGAAGTGTGTTTTCTATACTAAGATAATTAGGTTCCTAGGGTTTGTAGTATCTCTAGAGGGTATTACTATAGAGTAGGACTATATAGAGGTAATTACTTAGTAGCTACTCCCTACTAATATTAAAGATATATAGGTTTTTCTTAGATTTATAGGGTTCTATTAGTACTTTATTAAGAACTACTCTAAGGTATATACCTCTCTTATAGACTAACTAATAGCTAAGGTAATAGAAGAGAAGGTAATAACTAAAGAAGTAATTAAAGCCTTTCATAAGCTCTAAGTTATATTTACCTAAGCTCTTATCCTATAGTACTTTAACTTAGTACTACTAATATAGGTAGAGATAGATATATTAAACTTTATAATTAGGGCTATCTTATTATAGCTAGTAGAGAACTAGTAGTACCCTATTACCTTCTTATCTAAGAAGCTAAAGGGTATTAAACTATAGTATAGTATACTAGAGGCTAAGCTATTTATAATTTAAGAGGTAGCTATATACTAGAGATACTACCTCTTATATACCTAGAGTAGGATTATATTCTTAATAGACTACCTAAAGTACTACTACCTTACTAGTAAGCTCTAGCTTAATAGTTAGTAAGTAAGGTTACTCTAAGACCTATCTCTCTTTAACTTTAAGATTAACTACTAGCTAGAAAAGAAGAATATAGCTAATAGGCTATTATAGTAGCTAGACTATTAGCTCTTAGGTATAGAAGACTAAGAGGTATAAGGTATGTTTCTAGAAAGTTTTCTAAGTAGGTTTACCTAGAGGGTAGTAGTAATTATTAGTAATAGGTTAATAGGGTTATACCTATTACTATTAGAAGAACTTACTCTAATCCTAGAGGAGGAAACTATAGTAGTATAGTAAGCTAATAAGGTAATTACCTCTAAGGAGTAGTAAAAGCTAGAAGATAACTAATTAGAGAGAGAGGATAAGGTCTTTAGGTATAAGAGTAAGGTAGTTATCTTAGAAGAATATATACTAAGAATAAAGATTATAGTATTATTTTATAATAAGCTAGCTAGGGAGTACCTAGGGGTAACCTATATACTTAAAAGGATTAGATGGATATTTTTCTAGAGATTAATAAAGAAGGATATAATAGAGTATGTTTAGATATATATAACTTATTAATAGACAAAGCTATACTACTACCTACCCTATAGAGAACTAGTACCTCTACTACTACCTAGCTAACTATAGGAATAAGTTACTTTAGATTTTATTACTAAGCTACCTAAGTTAAAAGGATTTACTAGAGAGAGCTATAATAATATCCTAGTTATAGAAGACTAACTTATAAAGTATATACTATATATACCTATATAGGAGACCCTAATAGTAAACTAGTTAGTACCTCTCTTAGTTAAAAGGGTATTCTTATAATTTAGTATCCTAGTAGTAATAGTATCTAACTAAGGATCTCTCTTTACTAGCTATTTCTAGTTAGTAGTATACTACCTACTAGCTATTAAGTAGAGGCTAAGTATAGCTTACTACCTATAGATAGATAGCTAGATAGAGTAATAAAACTAGAATATTAAGTACTTCCTTTAGGCTTTCTATAGCCTAGAGTAAGATAATTAAGTAAAGTAGCTACTAATAGCTAAGTTTATCTATAATAGTACTTAGTACAGTATGATCTAAATAGTACTAGTAGAGGCCCTAATAGGCTATGTATTATATAATATAAATAAACTAAAGCTAGAAGGGGCCTTACTAATAGAGGTTCTATTAGTAAGAGACTAGGTATAGTAGCTATAGAGCTAGTGGGCTATAATCCTCTAGATACTAGAGATAGCTAATAAGAACTATAAGAGGTAGTATAATATAAAATAATCTATAGTAGTATTTAAGGTAGAAGAGAAGGTCTTATTATTAATAAGATTTATATAGTAAAAGTACCTTATAAAGAAGCTCTTATATAAGTATTTAAGGCTATTTATAATTATATAAGTAGTTAATAAAGAAAAAGTATATAAGCTTAACTTAGAGATATAATACTATATCTATAATATATTCTTACTATTATAGTTAGAGAAGCTCTATAAGGTAGTAATAGAGCTATAGGTAGTCTCTATTAAAGAGAAAGAAGAGGATATATACTAGGTAGAGAGAATAGTTATATATAAGGGCCTATTAGAAGGGAACTAAGTTAATAATTATATAGCTATAAGGTAGCTAGGTTTTATTATCTTTTTAGTACTAGGGCTAGGGAGTAGAGAGGCCTAAGGGCTAGGTATTCTAAGCTTAGAGATAATTAACTAACTAAATAAATAGTAAAGAGGTATTAGTAGGGTACTAGAGAGGTATATAGGGGGTACTAGAGCCTACTAGTTAGACTCCTCTTTATTATTATTAGTAATAACTTTTCTAGAATCTAATTTACTAGTCTAAAAGTTAATCTTACTAGTATACTAAAGGCTATTATTAGTACTATAAGGGAGTACTAAAGGGGTATTAAAGTAGAAAAAGGATATATAATATAGGTATAGAACTTAGTCTAGTTTGAGAAGAGAGTACTCTAAGCCTTAATAGCCTTAGTTTACTTATAGAGTATAATAACTTAGTCCTAATTAGTAGTAGTAGTAATCTTAGTACTCTTAGCTAATAACTTAGCTTACTTAGCTTACTGTTTTATAGTAGAGTAGGTACCCTTAAGGGTAAGGACCTTATACTAGTAGAGGAGCTACTTCTCCTCTTTCTATACTACCTCATACTTAGTATTAGAGACTGATATATTAAAGGCCTTTATCTAAAGGGCCTTTAGGCTTATAAGCTAGGCCTTCTTAATCTCCTCCTAGAAAAGAGTTAAGCTAAGGGGTATTAGAGAAATATAGGGGTATATATATACTTATAAGGTAGTAGTAGAAGTAAGGGTTAGCCTCTTTATAAAGGTCCTTAAAAACTACCTTAAGGGTAAGGGTAGCAGTAGTAGTAGTATATAAGGCCTACTATAGGTTAGTAGTAAACTAATAACTATAGGAGTAGTAATAGTAAGGGGGGGGATAAGCTTATAGAGATATAAGGCTTACTATACTAGCTAGTATAGTAGAAGTACTTATTACTAGTAACTAGAATAGCTAGAATAATAGAGACATAGTAGGGGGGTACTAAAGAGATAAGTATATACTCTAAGTCTTAATATAGTAAGAAAGATAGGTAATAGTATCTTTTATATTAAGCTACTACTTTACTATAGCTTAAAGGCAGTAATAGTAAGAGACCTTATATATAATAGTAAGGTTAATAATACTAGAAGTATTAGAATAAGTATTATTAGTAGAGAGGACTACTAGAGGGGGACTAGGGGGGGTACTAGAGCTACCTAGGATAGTAAGATTAATAAGAGGTATAGAGAATATAATAGTAGTAATAGAGAAGTAGCTAGTACTAGTACTACTACTAGTATTACTATTACTAGTACTATTATTACTATTATAGTAATAGAGGTATAATAAAAAATAAAATAATAATAATAATATAAGAATATTATAAAGAAAAGAAGAAAAAGAAGAAAAATAAGTAAAAAGTAAAAAAAGAGAAGGTAGGCTTAGCTATTTTACTAGGTAGTATATATATAAGTAAGTAATAATAATAACTCTAGCTTATAAAGAAATAATAATACCTCTAAAAGAAAAGGGAGGTAGGAGATACTAGAGAAGTACTAGTACCCCTTTTATTACTATAAAACATACTCTTACTATTATACCAAGAATAATATAACTTAGAGTTTAGCTACTACAGAAATAAACGTATAAGTAATAAAAGCTAACTATATTACTTTATAAATAATAAGATACTAGACTATAAGAAAGAGAAAGAAGTAAGTAATTAAAGTAATACTATAGGTAGGTAAGGTACTTCTATAGTAAAGTAAGTAGCCTCTTACTAATAGTAGTAAAGCCTAAGACTTATACCTTAAATATAGGATAGCTAAGCTTAGTAAAGTACTAAAGGAGCTATTAGCTATACTAAGCTACTATAAAATAAAAGTAAAGCTAAGGGTAGGTAATTAGCTAGAGAGATAACTACCTATTTAGTAGTCTACTAAGCCTAGTAGAGTTCCTAGATTCTACTAAAGTATAAGTAGTATTATAAGTAAGCTACTAGGGTACTAATAGAGGGGCTAACTAATTAACTACTAGGTTCTAAAGATAGAACCTTAGAGAGAGGGGATTATATTAGGTTCCTAAAAGTAGTACTAGCTTTAGGGCTAGTAGAGCACTAGGTAGGGCCTAGGGGATACCGCAGAACAGAATAACGTTATACCAAAGGGTATATAAAAGGGGTTTTTACAATAGCATCAAGGTTTAGAGAGGAGACAGATTGGAATAATAGTTACTAGTGACCCCTAACTACCCTCCCACTGACTCCTTTACTTGGTACTACACAGCCTCTGACAACATCGGTCTTTGCCGTCATTGAGCCTTGCACCCACTCGTCACCATCACTCGTATGCCCGCACGACTATCAATCTCGAACTCGTCTCTCATATTCAACGGGAGCATTATCTTCAACAGTCCTTCATGTCTACGCCAGTGCATTGAAATCTCATCTGAACATTCTGGTCACAAGGTTCTAGTAGCTGCCTCACTCATGACAGAAACAATGGGACTACAAGGCCGCCAAACATGTTGGCCGGCGACATCATGAACTAACATTGCTGAATCTAGTGAAGCAGAGCAGAAAGAAGCAACCGAAATTGAAGTAACATTTGAATGCAGTCGCATGTCTTCACGATGAGTACGTGCGGCCATTGAAAGACCAGACTTGATTATTGCTCCGCCTCCTTAGAACGCCATGCGATATCTGGAAGCGCTCGAGTAGGACAAACTCCTCTAGCACTAATCCCGGTGAAGCTCGGGGGTTTGGTCCGGGTATCCCTGCGCATCGCACGACGCCCCGCGCGAACATTCCCGAGTCCGGACTTATCTAGGAACCATATCTTTCATGGCTAAATGTGATCTGCCGCCTGCGAAAACAAGTTGGGAAGTTCATCCCTCGGTCCTTTTGATGGTACCTTATCTTTAGGCGGGGTAGAAGAGGCTCATCAGACCCAGCGCCCTCACGCGATTGTAACGTGTCAGATGCCAGGGGTTCTTGAGTGCGCATTCGAGTTCAATGCCCACAGTGTGTGATTAAGCATTGCCGCGTCGGGACAAGACATGCTTGTCCAGACGACAAGGTTCGCCCCCTCAAGTTTCACCCCTCTTTCTGGGATCAATGGCACCACCCCATACCCAAGTCTGGGTCAAGATAACGCAGAACCGACGAGCGCCCAGTGGCGAAAGTTTCGATGACCGAAGGCAAGACTCGTGGCACGTTACGGTGGGAAGTGCTGGTCGACCGTACCACAAAAATAACGCGGCTTAGTGTTCTTCCATAGGATCGCTCTTGACTTGAGTTCAACTATCTACTTAACGTACTGAACCGGCATGTCCGCGGACCGCCATCTCTGTTCCTGCCGGCTGCCAACCCCCCCCATGACTTGAAGAACATCGTCACCACTACGCCAATGAGCCGTACCGACTTCAATGCGTGACTGACCACATACTTCTTGCCACTGAAAAGTGTTCGCCATCGCAGTCGCCGAGATTACACCCGAGGCACTATCGCAATCTTGACAATATGGCGGACGACAGCAAGCATGGCATGAACGTCTCTCAGGCGGCGACAGACCTTGGGACCTTCCAGCAAGATCGCCAATGGGACCCCGACGTCTCTCAGGAAAAGGTCGGGATGGCTATGAAGCGCCGTCGAGACGGAAGTACAGATGAGGTAGTGATCGGAGATTCTGCTCTAGCCGAGGACTCTCCTTACGAGCAGGTACGCGCTGCCGTGCGCAACACCGATGGCGAGGAGGTCGCGAACACGGTTCGGGCATGGATCCTGGGCATGATCTTCGTGACAATCGGCAGTGGCCTCAACATGTTTCTCAGTATGAGGTGCGCTGGAACAATGAGGCCAACTATACAGAACATCATTCGTTAACAGTGCGCCTACAGGAGTCCTGCCATCAGCTTCCCGTCCATCATCGTCCAGTTGTTGGTGTACCCAATCGGCTGTCTGTGGGCAAAGGTCATGCCGACCAAGGTTTTCAACTCGTTTGGCGTCCAATGGACCTTCAACACTGGGCCTTTCAACATCAAAGAGCACGTGGTCATCACTCTCATGTCCAACGTCTCCATGGGCTACGCGTACAGCACCGACGCCCTCCTCGCGCTGCAGGGCAAGCCTTTCTACGACATCAACTTGGGATGGGGTTTCCAGCTCCTCTTCACCTTGAGCTCCCAGCTCATCGGCATTGGCATTGCCGGTCTGTGTCGACGGTTTCTTGTGTGGCCGTCGGCTATGATCTGGCCGGGTCAATTCTCCAGCACATCTCTGTTTTACGCTCTCCACGACAAGAGCAAGAGCGACGGAACCAGCAGCAACGGTTGGATCATCAGCCGTTACCGATACTTCTTTTACGTTCTCGGCGCAATGTTCTGCTACTACTGGATTCCGGGCGTGCTCTGGCAGGGCCTATCCGTCTTCGCCTTCGTCACTTGGATCAAGCCCAACAACGTGGTGGTAAACCAGCTATTCGGAGGGTTCACGGGTCTTTCTCTGATCCCAATCACCTTTGACTGGACGTACATATCTGCGTATCTAGGAGACCCTCTGCTTTCGCCAACGCATACGCACGTCAACGTGCTGATTGGGGTGTTTGTCTTTATCATCTTTCCATCGATTGGCATCGCGTATTCCGGCGCCCTCTTCGCGGAATACTTGCCCATCAATACATCGCAAACATACGACAACAGGCAGAAATCTTACAATGTCACGAAAATCCTGGGCCCCGGATACACATTTGACCCCGCCAAGTACAAAGAGTACTCCCCCCTCTTCCTAGCGCCCACCTTCGCCCTCAACTACGGCCTGTCGTTTGCGGCCCTCACCGCGGCCATCGTCCACTGCGGGTTCTACCACGGCAAGGAAATCTGGTACCGGCTGAAGGCCGCCCGCAACCAGGAAGCGGACATTCACTTGAAGCTGATGCGAAAGTACCGCGACGCGCCGGACTGGTGGTACGCCGCCCTGCTCGTCATAGCGATCGGGCTCGGACTCGCCACTGTGGAGGGTTACGGCTCTCAACTTCCATGGTGGGCGTTCTTCGTCGCCAACCTGCTAGCCATTGTTTTTGTCATCCCGACCTGTACGATCCTGGCCATCTCCAACCTGGCCCTCGCCCTGAATGTCTTGTCTCCCTTCTTGGCAGGCTTCATGATCCCGGGAAAGCCCATTGGCGTCATGATCTTCAAGGTGTACAGCACCATCACGCTCGGCCAGGCGCAGACGTACACCAGCGATCTGAAGCTGGCGCATTACATGAAGATTCCACCCCGCATCACCTTCTGGTGCCAAGTGGTGCCTACGATATGGGCCGTCTTCGTGCAGATTGCGGTGATGAACTGGACGCTGGGTAACATCGAGGACTGCTGCGCACTGTAAGTTGCCACTCGACTCGTCTCAGTGATGGGTTGAAAACCCCCGATCCTAACTTCAATGTCAACAGGACGCAGCGTGCTCACTTCACTTGCCCAAACGGGAGAACTTTCTTCTCCTCCTCCATTGTTTGGGGTGTGATCGGCCCGCAAAGAATGTTCGGTGCCGGCTCCATCTACCAGAAGTTCAACATATTCTGGCTTATCGGGGCATGCTTGCCCATCGTCTTCTACGTGCTGGCCAAGGTCCTTAACCTCAAGTTTGCCAGGGTCCTCCATGCGCCAGTCATGCTGGGTGCTATGGGTTGGCTGCCGCCTGCAACACCCTTGAGCTTCTCGAGTTGGGCCATCGTCGGTCTTATATTCAACCACGGCGTCCGCAAGAGGTTCCACGGTTGGTGGCGGACGTACAATTACATCACCGCCGCTGGGCTGGATGCGGGTCTCATCATCAGCACGATATTCGTCTTCTTCGCCATCACGCTCCCCGATGTCACGATACCACAGTGGTGGGGAAATGTTGATGTTTACAATACCTTGGTACGTTCCAATGGCTGAGATGCGTTGCTGTCAACTCCCCCCCTCTCATGGAGAGTTCATTTTAAACTGACCGTGACCCGCATGCAGGACTCCACGTATGGCGCCATTTTGAAGAGGGTGGGGGAGAATGAGACGTTTGGCCCAGCCAGCTGGTGAAGGATCGTGAATCACTCTGCATAACGATGCAGGCAGCCGCAGTTATTAGCGCATTCGACGGAAAGCATCGATTGCTGCCCAAGTTGCGACCCAATCAGTCGCAACGCGCAGTAAGGTTACGAATGAATCCCTTCTTCCAACCGTTACCGCCGCTTTCCATCACTGAAGCGAGTTGGAAGTGATGAGAAGAGAGAGAAATCAAACTTTGCGGTTTCAGTTTGATTACATCATTCCTGTACATATTTTTTTCTTGTCGTCTAACGTCAATATTGGTAAATCAAAGCAGGGAAAACAAATCTAATGTTACTCCGTGAATGCTGGCGGATTCTCGTTTCGTTGTTTGTTGTTGTTGATGTAGTCGCGGTAAGAAAAAAAAAAAAGGCATTCGATGCATGGAATCATGATAGGTGTCATAAAAATAAGAGAGAGAGAGAGAGAGAGAGAAAAACCACACTGGAGCCGCCGTTTCAAGCACCCGGCACCGACCCTAGACCAGCGATGTTTAGCCTCTTGGAAAATAAGCCCGTTCTAAAGATGCGTTTCCTCCCTCCCTTTTCGGACTTCAGTCCGCTTTGGCCGTAGCGACGTCGTACATGGAGCCCGTCTCGTGCTCGGATTGACGATGACTGCGGGATCGCGGGAGGTCGATGCGTTGCCGGTACGGCCGGGAAGCCCCATCGACGTGCTGGTCGGCCATCTTCCGCGGGACGTCCTCGCCTCTCGGCGGAGGGGCTTCCTTGCGGGAGTGTCTCCTCTCCCGGGAGGCGTGGGAGCGGATCGAGGCCGCATCGTCCCGCGGGGGCGAAGGCTGCTGGATCGGCATCGGAGAATCCATCGGAGGTAGCGGTGGAGCCGGAGGGGGCGGGGGAGGCATCTCTGCACTGATGAGGGGTTCTGGCTGTCGCTTTTCGATAACGGAGGCGGTTTCGTCAGGCATTAGGAAGACGTCGGGATGGTCGGGGTCGCTCTCACCCTCGGGTTCGTCGTCGTCCTGGCTACCGCCGTTCACGACGCTGGCCTCGAGCTTGGTGCCCTTCTTGCCGACGAGCTTGCCTTGGCGGTACTGCTCCAACGCCTTCTTCAGGACGTTGCGCATCACCGCCTTGTTCACGTTCCTCCGCACGCGGTCAAAGTACCTTGTAACGTCGCCTATGACCATGACCTGGGCGTCGTGGTCGATCTCGAGCACGTCGGCGTAGTTGGCGCGGGAGTTCTCCTTGACGCGAAACTTGCCCGGGCGCAGCTGCATGCCGACTGGCGAGAAGGGGAGTCGATCAAAGGGCGGCGTGCGATCATTTTCGTCAAAGACGTAGCCCTGTTGGCTCGAGTCGATTCCGGGCTTCTGAAAATCGTTCTTGGTGGGGGTGGAGATGGGCCTGGATCGGTTCACGGTCGGAGATTAGCGACATTTGCCGATGAGGGGAAAGCTTGAGCGAGGGAGGAGGGGTAGAAGGGCGCGTGCGTGCAGAGCCAAACATCGTCAACCCATGGAGCAAATGGAAGCTGAACTTACACACACACACAGTGATGTGGAAAGGTGTCGCTGTGTCGTAGGACGATGAAGCGAGTGTAGCCGAGGCATTTCCACTCCCACTCAAACTCGTGCGAGTCGGCCCAGAGGAACTCGAAGACGTCTCCCACCTCACACCTCGAAGCCGGGCCAATGTCGTAGCCTTTGCGAGCTATGTCATTGTCCCAGATGTTAGCGGGGGAGGGAAAAAAGAGAGACGGCCATCGCATGACGGTGGCGAAAGGCCATCCTGCAGATTCGTGTGAGCGGCTCAGACTTACCCAGAGGATGCTCATACGAGCTGTCGTGCGTGCCTATGGACGCATCGTCCCCATTACCCGAGTCACTCTTAGTGCTCTTGGTACTCTTACTCCTGAAAGTTGAAAAATCTCGGTTCCCGATCACCATCTCTTGCCACACATCCCAGAAACAGGAAAAGAGGAAAGGAAGTCGGAGGGGGGAGGACTCAAAAAGGCGTCGTTTAAAGGTTCGGCGGTAGCTCTGGCGGGGGGGGGGAAGTTGTTCAGGAGAGACGATGGATCATTGCAGCACTACAAGACTGGGGGTGTGAGATGAGCGGTGGGATGATGCAGTGCACTAGTATTGTTGACCCAACCGCGAAAGCTACGAACAAACGAAAACAAAGCCGGGGCTGACTAGGACTGGGTCTTCCTGGGGGTCACCTTGGACTGCGCGAAGATAATCGAGGCAGGGCGAGCAGAAAGGAGGGAACAGGGCGAGGGTCGTGAAGAGCGGTCTCGTCCTCGTCTCGTCAGACAGGCCGGCCCGTTGGCGAGACCAGCGCCGTAACCCAGCTTGCTCCCTCTTTTTTTCCTTTCCCGCCACGTCGCTAAATGGATCATGCGCGGTGTACAAAGTATGATGCCCAACCTCCACCGCCATGCGTCGGCCGCGATATCAATGGCCGCGGTGAGGGCTTCTGTCTCCACCCGCCGCCATTACAACCAGACGTGAGTTGTCCCAGACTCCCAGAGGCCCCTCCTAGGCCATGCTCAGGAGTCCGCAGCGCGGGTCGGGGGGGACCCGTCACCGCCATTTCGGGACGGAACATTCGCCGGCATTCCGGGTGCTGATCCATCATTCTTTACGCAGTAATTGCCCAATCCTTCCAAGGCAGAAAGAGAAATAGGGCCACATCTGTGACTCTTTAGAGACTCAACTCTTGGCGTGTGTTTTCAACAGCTGTTTGTTAACATGTCGTGATGAAGCCGAACCACCATGTCCCTTTGCCTCGGACCAGCATGGGAGGGGTGGTGGTGCAGGGGCAGCTAGCTGCCACTCCAATTATCGGCTGAATAGGGTTCGATGCGCCTATTAATAGGACTATGGGCCTCGCGAAAAGTTCCGATCGAGGGGGAACATCTCGGGTGAACGTCGAGACAGCCGTGCCACCCCAGCGCCCGAGGAATGTCTTATTACAGTCAAAAGTGCACGATGCCACTTTCTCATCCCATTCCATTTCACACGAAGTGTTGCCATGTGAGCTGCCGATCAAGGGCCCGTCATCTATAATCCATATCGGCGCCTGAGCTGCCCAAGTAGTACAACGCTCTGCAGCGACCGGGGTCTGCTGTCTCACTGGCTACTCATAAAAAAATACGAGCCTGTCAATGACATTCCCCCCCCCCCCCCTTGACATGCGGCCTGTTAAAAGGAAATATTACATGCACAAAGCTTCCACCAAAAGATCGAAGAGGAGCTGAAATATAGCATCGTGATTGGTTGCTCAAATATAGTAAGCCGATGCCGGGAGTCGATGGAGCGAGATCTCCAATTCATCTCGTCCCATCTGTTAGCCCGGCAAGTTCATCACCCTTCCGCATCCCCCCAACAACCTTAAAGTCTCCTAGTTGGATGCTTTCGAACTCAAGGCGCGACCCGATCACCGCTGAATCTAGCATTCCTATGCAAGTCGTAGAACTACCGCATTCAGTAGCGTCTCCGGGAGCCGCACTTTTGTCCTGTTCTGGCGCCGTAAGGCAAGTCATGTTTCCTTGGCTTATCATTCTAGCAAGCAGCACCCAGCCCTTGTTCTTCTGCCGTATCAGATATTGCCCTGTCGGTATTTCCCCCAAAATTAAGCCACCGGTAAGATTGTCGGTAAAGCACCATCCATAGCTTGAGAATACTTTGTTGCAACAGCTCATATTTGAGCGGCGAGAGACACCCCGAAGGCCGAGCATAAGGACCATACATGGGTCCCATTCTGAGCTCAACAGCTGTATTCAGAGGCGGAAGCGAACGCAAGTGATACATTGAATACATGTCGATATTTTCATGGACATGAGTGACAAGCGTCACACGCTTTCTTGGCTTACTAGTCGTCACAACCACTCTGCGACACGTGGCTACCTCCGGGTAATAGTTGTTACGAAGCTCAGTGCATCCATCAATAGATGACTTTGCTGCGAATTATACCCACGTTGGGAGTGTCTCAACGTCGAATCTCGTGCGGGGTTGCACCACCAGTATGGAGTCAGCGCCATTGGCATTGCCCTGCCACTGGTCCCCGGATTGGATTCAGCTCCGGCTTTGTGGGGGGCCCGTGGTCTTTCGGGAGCTGTTGATTCAGCCTAAATGCGCGAACTCGGTCTGATTGACTGAGTCGCAACAGGCCATGCTCACGCGTGACAGGTGCAATCCCGTCTTGTTTACCGACGATACTCCGATTCGGGCCGTTGTTCCTCGGCGAAACCGTCTCTTCGGCGGTTCGTTCCTATTCGGTCTTGGAGGAAGATGAGCTGGGTGAGATCACAGTCACATGAACTATATCAAAAGAAACCACCGAGCAGACTCCCCCGTTGCTCTCATCTATCACTTGCATCGTTCTACGTTTCTTGAGTTGTAATATTTGTTCCAGCCCTGAAGATGACTGCGGGTACTCCCCTCTTGGATGTTGAGGCTTTGCTCGAGAAGCTTAGCTGGGACGAGAAAATCGAGCTACTTGCCGGTCAGGGCTCTTTTCGAACGACCGGCCTTCCTCATCATGGCATTCCCGAACTCATCGTGAGTAATACGCCCCCGACTCAAGATATACTTGACTGACACCTCTCAGACCTCGGACGGCCCACATGGAATCCGCGGCCGTCGATCATTTTCTCGTGTGAGCACCCGTACCTAGTTGATGCCTTACATGTGATAATTCTGGATCGTCGAGATTGATACGGACGTGGTCTTCATCGGCATCAAGTTTTAACAAATCTAAACCCTCAGAACCCAAGCCCGATGTTGCCGTCCGCCACGGGCATGGGAGCAACCTTCAATGTCGAGCTGCTCCATGAGATTGGGAATCTACTTGGCGAGGAAGCCAGAGCAAGAGGAGTCCATGTTTTGCTCGCCCCCACCATCTGTCTTCAACGGTCGCCGCTTTTTGGACGGGGATTCGAGGCTTTCGCCGAAGACCCTTATCTGAGCGGTGTTCTCGGAGCGGCCTATATCAATGGCGTGCAGGAAAGAGGAGTTGCAACCAGCGTCAAGCATTACGCTGCGCACGATCAATCCGATAACTCCATTGAGGACAACGTCTGTATGACGCAGCGGACGCTGCGAGAAGTCCACCTCATGCCATTCCAGCTGGTCATGCGCGACTCAGACCCTTGGACCTTTATGACTTCATACAACAAGATCAACGGTATTCATGTCAGTGAAGACCCCCTGCTTTTGAAGCAGGTTTTACGAGAGGAATGGGGCTTCAAGGGGCTCGTTATGAGCGATTGGTTCGGCACATACAGTACGTCGGAAGCAATAAACGCCGGCTTGGACTTGGAGATGCCTGGACCGTCACAGTGGAGGGGCAAGTGTCTAAGCTTGGCAGTCAACAGTCGGAAAGTGGCCCGTACAGCAATCGACGATGCTGTGAGAAACGTTCTGAATCTTGTCAACAAAGTTACAGATGCGAAACCGGCGAGTTATCTCTCGGCGTCGAACACGCCCGAGCAACAAGCCCTGATTCGTCAAATAGCTTCAGAAAGCATTGTATTGCTCAAGAACGACCGCAAAGTACTTCCCATCGAGAGGACGAGCAAGAAGAAAATCGCCTTGATCGGTGATCATGTCAAGAACCCTGCTCTAAGTGGTGGCGGAAGCGCAGAAGTCGAACCCTACTACGCCGTGACACCATTCGATGCAGTTGTGGAGGAAGTCGGCAAAGAAAACGTCTCCTACGCCCTCGGATGTCATTGTAAGCTCATTTCGGTTGATATCACTAGACCGGATGTCGGAGACTAATTTGATTCGCAGCTTTCAGATTCAGTCCGCTCCTCAAGAACCTTGCACCTACTGAGACGCAGCACGAGGGCTTTGGATGGTCCGTCGAGATTTTTGAAAAAGACCCAGACATGCATGCTGATGCCGAAGTCCTTGTGTCGGCCCATGCACAAAAGGAGTTGATTGACGTGCCTGAAAGCTTCCATGCGTCACTGCCGAAGAAGTTCTATGCTAGAGCCCGAGCAACCTACACGCCCTCCACCTCTGGTCCTTTCCGTTTCGGGCTCAGTACTTCCGGCAAAGGCAAATTGCGTATCAATGGAAAGGAAGCGATTGACTTGTGGACTGACCAACCGGTCAAAACGGGACCGACGCCATGCTTCAATCGACTTTCCATGGAGAAGTTCCATGATACGACTGTCGCCGAGGGGCAACCCATCAACTTGGAGGTTGTCCAAGTGAACGAGGATCTCTCCGGGGGCGTCGGTACCGCGTTGACTCTCGCAGGGCGCGTTGGTGGATTCGAGGTCATCGATGAAGATGTGGCAATCAAAGAGGCTGCTGATCTTGCAAAAACCGTTGATGTCGCAATCGTCGTCGTCGGTCTTTCCTCGGACTTTGAGTATGAAGGGGCAGACCGCAAACACCTCAGGCTCCCCGGTCGCGTTGACGATTTGATTCAAGCCGTGCTCAAGGCTAACCCGGATGCTGTGAGTGCGCCATCTCGCTGCAACGAGCAAAGCCGCCCACTTTCATCACTGACACTGCACTTCAGGTCATTGTGACGCAATCGGGATGCCCCATTGAGATGCCCTGGGAGCCCGAAGCAGCCACCCTGGTTCACGCATGGTTCGGCGGCCAGGAGACCGGACACGGCCTCGCTGATGTTCTCTTTGGTAACGTCAACCCTTCTGGTAGACTCTCTCAGACTTTCCCAAAGTCCATCAAACACACGCCCGCGTACCTCACGTTCTCCAAAGCCGACTACGATATCGTGTACGGCGAGGGGGTATTCATCGGCCACCGATACTACGAGTCGGTCGACAGAAACCCGCTCTTCTACTTTGGTCAGGGTCTTTCCTACTCGACATTCGAATACTCAAACCTTCAAGTTCCCGAGAGTTTCGAGCCTTCCGAAGAGCACAGGATGAGTATCTCGGTTGATCTGGAGAACAAAGGCCCGTACGATGGTGCTGAGGTGGTGCAAATCTACATCCACGACCCGGAGAGTACGCTTCTGAGACCCGTACGAGAGTTGAAGGCCTTTGCAAAGGTGTTCCTCGCAGCAAACGAGTCAAAGACTGTGAAGATGACTCTTGAAAAATATTCTCTATCTTACTGGACTCAAGAGAGGTCCAAGTGGATCGCAGAGGCCGGGGACTACGTCGTTATTGTGGCTTCAAGTTCCAGACCGGAGGACGAGATTTTACGTGCTAGCTTTAACCTCTCAGATACATTCTTCTGGGAAGGCGTATGAACATCTGGACGGCCTGAAATACTTGATTTTCACCGCGCCACCTACCCCTCGTCCTGCAAGCTGAAGGTGGTTAGATGGACGATGGCTGAAGCAGAGTGCCGCGAATGTGGCCACGACTATGGATTACTTCATTGACCTATCGTACTATTCCAAAGAACCGCTGGGTTATCGACGCTTCCATGTGGAAAAAGGTTACATTGCACCGGATGTTTGGCTAGCAGCATATTGAGTACAATGATTCATAGTAGATCACTATATAGTTTTTCGACTTCGTCAACAGTCTTTTTTCTTCTTCTTTTTTGACACGCTTTCTTCTACGAAGTCCCGGTACTATCGCCATGACGACTTGGGGATGACTGAATCAAGCCACAGTTTTGTATACTCACGTTAAAAAGTGACACTCCTTCGCTTGCCCGGTATTGAGTTCTTTGCTTAATTTTCTATAGGGTCTTGATCACTTGGGGGGAGCAGGAGGCAAATGTCTATGGTAAAAGCATCCCCGACGGACTGGGATATTGGAAAGGATCAATAATTTGAAGTTTGGTAGAGCAAACAAAGCCTTTGGCCGCAAGAAGTTTGCCAGGCGTGGGCATAGGGTATTCCGAGGGAAAGGGGGGGCTTTGCAAAATATGGCGGCAATGTAGGCCGCAGAGTTACCAATTGACCTAACCAAAATACCTAGACACTCTACACAAAATTTAGATGGAGAGTCCATATGATTCCTCTCCATTTCTCGCCGGGCTTACAACATTTCGCGGCCAAGAAGTTGCCCCTTGCTGGAAATGTTTTTCGTAGCATGCAGAGGCCGTAAATTTGATATAACAATGCAACGGCGTCTATCACCGTAGTCCTCCCAATATGAATTGCACTGATATCAAGTAGTACATATATGAACCTGCGCTGAAGCAGTAAAATATCGTCTCTGGACGGTCTCCTCCAAAACAGTATCTAAACGCAAAACACATTACGTAGTACGCGGCTACTTGTTATTTTTCGGTGGCGGGCTTAGTGGTGTCGGACACCCCAAATTCACAACCTCATCGTTGACTCCGAAAAAGGTGGTGTCATCGTCAGAGTCCCTCTCTGTCAGTGCTATGCTCATGTGTCTCCCGGCACTCAAGTCTCTACGCACACCACCTTGACCAACGCCAACACTCCTTTCGCTACATATACTGCTCCTTTTCTTCGAAATTTCTCTGTTCTGAACAGTGTCTTCGTCGCTCACGAGTCGTATGCCGTCCATCTCTACACTAGGCATTGGTGCCTCGACCGCTATTGTTGGAATCATTGGAGATGACAATAACCTCTGTGCCGCGAGATTCGTTGTCGTTGTAGGCGCAGGTTCAATATCGTCAACCCCTGCAACCGTCGACTGCTCACTGCGTTGGCGGCTTCTTTGCAAAGGAAAACTGGGCTTTGGCTTTCTGACGGTGGCGTCCGATACCCAGCTCATCGACGAAGATATCCTATCTGTGCGCCGCCGGAAATTGCGACCGGGACGGGGTGCGCTATTGTAACCGCTCGCGCTGTATGCGCTCCTCCCAGACAGATATCTGGACTTCTGAATAAGTGGGCGTAGCGTGGGAACGCAACAGCATACAACGGCGCTTGAGAGTTCTACAACACTCCAAATCGCGGTTACAGCGCCCACGAACGTTTGGTCGATCGTACTAAAGGTTTCCGGAAGTGAGATAATTCGGACAACGGATATAGCGCAGGTACTTGTAAGGGGAGCGAGGTTAGCAAGCATCTTGTCATACAGGTACAGGAGGAAAACATAATAATCGAGATGCGCTTTCATCTGGGCATATTACTTACAGAATCCCAAGAGAAAAACTGGCAATCAATGCTAACTTCGGCAGCCTTTGTAGCTTCAGCTGACCCAGTAACGGCAATGGCAGAAGGAATATTAATAAGTCCGTGATCAGATGTATAGAAGCGTTTGCGAGAAACCACCCCAGGATGTCTACTGGGGAATTCCAGTAGCCAGTGGTGATCACCAAGCTAGAAGTGACCCCCGTAGAGATGATTAGAGAAATACCGAATAGGACCATGAATGCGATCCCAACGTTGCAGAGCAACTCGACCCTTGGGAGAGGGAAAATTCGCCGATACTGAAAAAGAATAGTGATCTTGATCGCGACGAAGGCGATATTGTATAATACAAGGGTGAACGTGGCCAACTACATTCGTTGCATTAGACTTTGTATGTAAGCTCGGCTCGAGAATTTGTGAATTCACCTTCTGATATTTCATTAATGTCGTGAATGGCACCGTCCAGATATGTTTTCCGAGTCCAAATCTTGTGCCTATTGTATGTGATATCGGTCAGCTGATTGAATCCCAAAGGGTTAAGTATTGCGCGCAATGAGTGGTATCGGAGATCCCACCTAGACATATCATGACGCTAAAAAATAATACTGCCATGAATGACGATACAAGCATCGTATCGTCTATTCCCCATTGTTTTATTACAACCGCCCTGACGTAGACTCGTAAACCGACGAATATGGCCGTAACCACCAAGAAGGTGATAGTAGCGCTAAGGACCAAGTTGACCCGATCATCGTAACCTGAAAGACCGGTCCACATCGTGTCGACAGGCTCGCCAATGCTGTCTAAAGAGGAATCCGTGTGTTCCTCTAACTGAATGGGCCAGATCAGCATTGGAACATTCGTTTGGCCGATCGGCGCATTGGGCCTTCTTCGACTGTGGTTTTTCAGTACCGAGCGTTTCAATCAACAATGTCTTTGCCGTCTCGTGTCTTGTCAGGGTAATCCTATGAGTAAGGCTGGCAATGCAGCTGTTTCGATGTTTCTTTCTTTTTTTCGAAGAGTTCTGGTGTTGTGGGATAATGGGATCGATCGAGTCGTCACAACCGCGAAGCAGTCAACAGCGCAATGATGGAAAAAGCAAGAGATGGGGTAAAGGGCGCAAAGTCAAGGAAAACAAGACACATATAGGGGACGCCACTCCTTGCCCCAGGTATGCAAAATAACCGCTAGCATCATTTCCAGGACGCTTTCGTCAAAATGTCTCGGAGATCGAATGCATTGCAGAAATTATTCCTTCCGGATCCGGCGACCGATCCACTAATCATGCTGTGCTTAGCGTAGTTTCTGATCCAGACCCTTCAATCCACAAATGTTGCCATTGTGATGGATTTGAGATCTATCTCCATGAAGCATATTCAAGAGTGGCGCAGCTGACCGAAAGCTGCGAAAGACTTCAGAGCCAATTCTGAACCGGTGGTGACACTGCTTCCAGAATAATTCTCAGCATCATTGTCCAGAGTAAGGCATTCCTTGGCTGCATAGCAGGTTATTCTATAGACGGGTTTTCCCGTTGCCAAGAGACAAACAAAGTGTTATAACCATATAAGCCATAATTACTGCCTTATAATTGTGGTTCCACTTTTACGCCCAATTACCATAGTTATAAGCCCAGTTTGTTCTAAAATACCTGTGCTGTGCTTAGATAGGTTAAGTATCGTAAAAAAATGCATTATTTAGTCAGACTCTAATCCAAACCTCAGGGATTTAAATCCAGCTGATAGCAGCCACCTATATTTCAGCGAGAAGTACCCAATCAGAAGGCTGCTAAGAGGTAGCCAGTCACCTGAGGGTATCTCAGCTTACTGGGGGTGTGTCGTGACCATATGAGTTATAATTACTGCCTTGTAATTGTGGTTCTACTTTTACACCCAATCATCACACAAAGATAGAAAGTTCTGCTCCAGTAATAATGACGGCTACCTACACCCGCCGTACTCTAACTTCTTGGCGGCTCAACTACACTCAGTCGCTATTTGGCCTATATTTTCTCGTCGACAGTCGCCAATTGCCAATTGCTAGGGGTACAAAGCCACTGACTCTGCCACCAAGCTAGACGTTGAGGTACTACTGCCTTTTGGCTATAGAGTCTGGCGACTGGCAATGGGTTTCCACAATGCCAGGATGTATGGTAAAAGGCTGGCAATAGCCAGAGTTTATACCTATCCCGGCCTGTCTTAGCCACTGATCTAGAAATCTACTTTGCATAACTCTAGCGTAAAGAAGGAGTTAGCTAGAGTTGGTTTAGTAGCTCAGAAAAGCGCCCGGAGCAGAAGTCTGGTGGGTTTATGCACTGCCGACATCAGCCTGGCGATAGGCAACTGGCGACGAGAAGATCTGGGCTTTTGCATGGCCCCGAGCTACCCATATGCCGCTTGTTCAGGGTGTCGGTCCCACAAGCCGATGGGTCGGGAGACCGATCTACCGACACAAAGAAAGCTACCTTATGGTGTGAGAGATCAAAGAGACCGCGCGCTGTCACACGCCGCGGAGAATGCCAACCAACCTTGAGGCCCCATGCACAGGTCCAGCAGTCTCTCAGCTTGACTTGGTCGGATACGTGATCGGAGATTTCAGCTATTTACTATTCAACACGGAAAAGTCGTGCATTCTTGTTGCTGATACGTCTGCTTGTAATTCGACAAGGTATTGATAAACAATAGAAGCACTCAGCCCACTCCGAACCACTACATAGTTTGATTTCCTCTGTATGTATCTCTATTCAGTCGCCTCAGACCCTCATAAGCGAGCTTTCCGAATTCGCCCGATGCAGGAATATCACGATACGTATAACACAATACGTAGTATCTCTGGCGTCTGCCCCATATCGATATCTCAATGTCTCGTTACAGTATGGGGTGTCCATAACGTAGAGCAACTGCCGTATCAGAGTTCACAGCGATTTCATCAGTCACGACAGAGCCGTTGTGTTGCTGAGTTGGTAAGCAGACGTGAAAGTCATCGCCGCCCGCAGAAGCTCTAAACACAACACAAGACCATTGGCTCGGATGCATTGATATCGGAGCCTCGCAGATCCCATTTCAGCGTTGCAGTATTCGATTCATAATCACTCTTCAGACCATGATGGTTGCCTAGCCGTTGTAAGAGCTTGGCTTCATCTGCCACAGCCGTGTACATGCAAATTAGCTGCTGGTTTCTACATAAAGTTGCGGATGACCCCCGAAGGTATCGTGGAGCTGTAGAGTGATGTTACAGCGAAAATGACTCAATTGCCATATTATTCAGAGTTGAGAACGCAACAAGAAGATTTACGTGTGGGAATAACTAAACAGCAACAAACAATCATCACCTGGAGCGAGTGGATATATGTTCATTTCAAGTTAAGTTCGATGGATAGGTATTCCCACCTAACTCCGGTAACCCAAGAAATACTTGGCTGGAAATATTGTGAATTGCTTGTGAAAGTGGTTTCCACGAAGAATCATCCAGCCTTCGCATTGATCAGCCCAGGGTCGGTTTCAGGCTAGCCGGACAAGTTCTCATTCCGGCTCATCCTATACTACTTCCAGAGCTACACATTTAGTAAATAATGCTCTGCTTATTAAAGTCATTTCTGTGGCATCTTTGATATATGGACAGATCAAGATTATGGCTGGAAACAATGATAATTTTGCCCTGTTTTGGTGTAGCTGCGAATGGTCCACGGATGCTAGAAGGTGGTTTAGGAATATCTCTTCTGATTGAAAGAACAGGAGATGAGAGAAGTAGTTAAATGTCAAAATTTCTTACTGTTCGACTCCGGCGATAAGGAATCACTGAAGATGTAACCAATCATGCCCAGTATTGGTGGCCATTCCTAGACAATGTGACGAGCCGCGATCCTGCCATGCCCATTATTGGGGTGAGAGGCCCCTTTTGAGATCCCATGATGACATTCAGCTCAGCAACGTCAGCGGACATCGTGTGGACCAGCAATCAAGACTCAATTGACTTGCTAACTCGAAAATAGTAATTCATCAGCAAGGGGTTCCCGAAATTGGCGCAAGTCTTAGATCAGCACACAGGCCCGCATGCTTTATGCTGGCAAGATCTACTAGGGAGCTGTTTGTCTCAGTGCGTGTGCCGGTGAGCAGCTGGCACTTAGTCCGATGCGAAAGCGAGCGGACAGAAGTTTCGGAGGTCACCCATCCTCTCGGGTAGTCCTTGTAGGGTATTCGCAGTATGTAGCCGCCGACCTGCCGTCCTGTCACAGACACAATCTCCCTTCCAGAATCACTTTTGCTAAGGGCAACTGAACCTATCAAAGGCTCGCCAACCAAACAGGAGACGCGAACGATGTCTAAGAGCATCTAATCTAGATAGCGTGGCTGTAGATCTGACAGCTGCTTCACGTATTTGTATCAAACTGATCCCTCGGTAAGGGATAGGAATCGAGGTTATCGATCGGCGAACACTGTTACACCAAAAGGACGACTCGTAGACGCGGTAATCAATTGAAGCATCCGAATCCTCTCCCGAAGAAGTATGACACTGACATCGACGATCTCGAACTCGGTTCTCCTTGGCTAGAATTATGCGGGTTAACACCTAACCTGATGGGGTTTGAAATTCAAAAGTGATTAACAACAAGCGGCCCCCTATTGATGCCCTCGTTCAATTGATTATATTCGCCGCTGATAATACCTCACCTAAGTTTATCTTGCTGCTTCTCAACAGTTTAGTCGAGCTCCATCAAAATATGTAATATTGCTTAGAATTACTGTGAAGCACCCGCCAAGAAACCCCACCGGGCTGCACATGGTCTATCGAGGATGGCATCAGAAATCAACTTCTGAAATTGACTTTGACGCATGATCCAACACCTCGGACTTGGGCGTTATGTAGGTCGGCCGTAGGGCGTTTTTTTTTTTCGCCACGTTACTCATTCGGACTCGATCTGGCTATAACCGAGAAGCCATGAGGACCGCGCCGCTTGAGACATCTGACACGTTTAAAGCCTAGCCTGTGCGCAGTAGCGAAGAATGTTTCGCGGTGGCCGCGTAGGAAGATGGCGTGAATGGTTTACCGTGTATCGTTTTGATTTGACAAAGACGAGCTTGACACGGCTTCCACGAGCTAAAGGTCGGTAATAGAACAAAGTCAGCTTCCAGGCTATGCATCTCAGCCGCCATCACGCAGCCAATGTTCTAGACCGGCGCGTTAGATACCGCAGCCATGGTCCGAGCGGAGAGTCACCGAATTCAGCTTGTTGAGAAATTTCCTGACCGTCTAAGACATGTCACAAACGCTTGTGCTAAGGCTATAATGATTAATGTCATCAGGACCCGGGGTCCCAGGTGGTTGTGGGAGCCCCATACCAGGTTACATGTAACCAACGTATGATGCTGATGAAGTTCCGTGAACGCTACACTGGCCCTTCTGCAAGAAGGCTTTCTAATCTAGTGGGCAACCCCGGTACAATACTATGCTTGGTACTGAACCTTGGTTTTATTAGTATCAATGCCGCCGGGTCGAAGCAGTTCGACGACTCGACTACTGATGCAGTGGGGTATCGCTCATGTTGGCAGGGAGACTATAGGCAAAAGTGTTTTGGCTCTCGAAGTCCTTAATAGCCCCAGCTCTGTATGAAACTAGACGGAAAGCCGGGTTTCTCAGGCGCAGTAGTGGCGTAGTTTGTTTCTCGTTTGCATCCGACGCAGGGCGGGCAGCGGGGGACACATTTCCGACCCTTCTCACGCGCAACCCTGACGCTTGCTTTTTTGTCGAGTTCATATGGGTTTACAGGTTTCTGAGCCGGCCATTTCTTCTTTTGGTCTTGCCATCCAATCAGCATCGTCCGGAAGTTGGAGTTGCTCCTCGTGGCTAGTGTTGACTTCTTCCTCCCTTTGCGGGCGGGATTAGGCCCGTTCCCTGCCAAGTCTCTCTGCCATGGTGTGCCACGGTCCGATGCCAACATCTCAGACAGACTTCATTTTCCCTTGCAGTAAGTTGCTCGGTTTCCTTGCAGCGCCAGTCAACTTGAAGCCCACCATGGCAATAGCGCAGTGCCGCAGCCACCACACTAAAGAACGTCCTCTCCATCACTCAAGCGAAGCTCCCGTGGTTCCCGACGAATCCCGCGCGGCCAGCAACGTGGGTTTCTGCGAGAGCTCTACACAGTGAGCGGCAAGTCAATCGCCACAGGCAGGACGATGGTGCTAGTCAAGCCACATTCGCTAGTGTCCGCAAGCTTGGCCTCGTCTCGTACATGACAAGCTCAGGCAGGGATGGGACTATCTAGGTTTCCCATGTCTCGATGGGCAAAGCAAGCAACACCGGCGTTGGCCTCCGAAGAGTGCAATCCTGTGATGGACGAGCCGCATGGCCGGCACTATGGTCGAGGCAATCGCGAGATGAGCCAAGGGAAGAAGGAGTCTCAGACCCGGAGAGGCTCGATATTGGCTGCAACAGCTCTCTGGGAACCCCATCCCTGGGGTACTGATGAGTTCATGACCGGGGTGCTTCCTGACGCCATTCGCGTTGTATCCCAAGGAGACTACTCGAGATGCCCTCAAACGTGTATATAATCCCACGTTTCCAGGCGGGTTCTCGGGATATTATTCTCTTCATCACACCAGCGCAGTCATCTCCTGCATCTCTTCCCAACGGCAAGCTCCCGACAATCAACCCTTCGAAGCCCCTCCCCCCCCGCTCCGAAGCCTACCGGTCCCTAGTCTGCAGAGATTCGTTCATTCTTTTCAAGACTTCCCAATACAGCCATGAAGCCCTCCACTTCCGCCGTGTTGGCCACCCTCTTTGGGTTGGCTGCTGCTCAGTGTGCCAGAGACAACTGCCTCAGAGGTTAGCCGCATCAATCCATACCATACACCCGAATCCCCCTCGCGGTGGATCCGCACCAGAAACTCACATGGACTAACATCCTACCTCTCGCAGCTATCGTGGCCAGTAATGTCAGAACCCGAAGCGGTGCAGCCGACTGCGCCAGGACCCTGCAGGTGACCGTCTACCCCGGTGCCAGGTAAGTTTCTTGTCTCCAAGCACCAGTCCCCAGTCGCCCGGACCCAGCTGACAGCTCAAAGCACCACCACCGAGACCGTCACGATCCCGACTAGCGGCGTCTTCACCTCGACCTCCACCGTCACCGGGGCCCCTGGCGCCGTCGAGACCAGCCTGGTCGTCGAGACCTCCGTCGTTTCCGCCACCGAGACCAGCGTCGTCGGCATCACCGGGGCCACCACCGTCGCGACGGAGACCATTGTCGTCCCCACGACCGTCGTCGTGTCCAGCACCCGCACCCTCGTCTTTGGCTCCACCCAGATCACCACCGTCGCCACCGAGACCCAGACCGTCTACGAGACCATCGCTCTCGAGAAGCGCCAGGCCTCCCTGACCTCCGCCTCGCCCAACGCGTTCCCGACATACGCCTCGGCCTGCAGCTCCTTCGCCCGCTACGCCTCGGCCTGCTCGTGCCTCGGCGTCTTGCCCACCACCGTGACCTCGGCCACCGACGTCGTCACGGTCACCACCTCGGTCCCGGCCACGGTCGTGTCCACCGCCGTCGTCACCGTCACCGTCAGCGGCACGGCCTCGACCCTCCTGGCGACTACGACGACGACAACCACTGCTCTCGAGACGGTCGTCCTCACTTCCACGGACCTCGAGTCGGTGACTGCCACGACGTCCGTCACCAGCACCGCCACGGAGCTCGTCGAGGAGACCACCTCTGTGACTTCCACTTTCTTTAACAACGCTACCTTCACCACCTTCGTTACCCGCACCACTTCTGTGCCCTCTGTGTCCAACAGCTCCACCATCACCTCCAGCATCTCTACCTCGTTCGCCAACACCACCACATCTTTCACCGTCTCGGAGTCGGCCTCCACGTCAACCTTTACGTCGACCCTGCCCGTCAATGTGACGACGTCTGCAGCATCCGGCACGAGCTCATCCATCTCGACCTCCTTTCCTAACATCACCTCCACTCTGACGTCCTCGACCGCTTCCTCGACTGGATTCACCAACACCTCCACGTCCGTGGGATCCGCCACGAGCTCATCCATCTCGAGCTTCTTCCCCAACATCACCGCCACTCTGACGTCCTCGACCGCTTCCTCGACTGGATTCACCAACACCTCCACGTCCGTGGGATCCGCCACGAGCTCATCCATCTCGAGCTTCTTCCCCAACATCACCGCCACTCTGACGTCCTCGACCGCTTCCTCGACTGAGTTCTTCAACACCACCACCACTTCCCTCTCTGCTTCAGTCACCGTCTCCCCTAATGTCACTGTTACTGCTTCGACCGGGACTTTCACTTTCACTCTCCCCGTCAACGTCACTTCGACGACTGGATTCGCCAACACCTCCACATCTGTAACGTCCGCCACGAGCTCGTCCCTCTCCAGCCTCTTCCCCAACGTCACCGCCACTCTGACGACCTCGTCCGCCACCTCGACTGGATTCCCCAACACCACCACCACTTCCCTCTCTGCTTCAGTCACTGCCTCCCCCAATGTCACTGTTACTGCTTCGACCGGGACTTTCACTTTCACTCTCCCCGTCAACGTCACTTCGACGACTGGCTTCCCGGTGACCAACAGCACCTCTTTCACGCTCTCCACCATTGCTCCCACCCTGATCGAGATCACCACTTCCACCTCCGCTGAGACCACCTCTTCCGCCGAGACCACCACTTCCTCGGCCGAGACCAGCACCTCAACCTCAGCCTCCGCCTCCTCCACAGAGGAAGTCACCTCTTCCTCGTCCGTCGAGAGCAGCACCCTCACCAGCGCCACCACCACGTCGGCCGTCTCCTCGACCGAGAGCAGCACCCTCGTCACCAGCACCGTCACCACCGGCACCACCACCGGCACCACGACGACCTCTTCCTCCGCGTCCCCGACATCCACCGGCAACTTCGCCCGCAACCTCTGCCTCAAGGTCGTCTCCGGCACCGCGCCGGTCAACGCCTCCGTCGCCCTCGGCGCCAGCCGCTTCACCATCAAGCCCGCCGACGTCCCGAGCGCGCGCTTCGACATCAACCTCTCCACCGGCGAGGTCTTCCGGGCCGGCCTCAACTACCTCGTCGCCGTCTCCGCGCCCTACGACCAGGACAACCTCCCCGTCAACGACTTCACGCAGCGCCAGGTCCTCGCCCGCAAGCTCGCGCCCCTCATCTGCCAGAATGCCAACGAGTCCATCACCGTCGGCGTGCCCCTCGTCTGCACGGCCTCGGGCAACGACGGCGTCAACCAGAACACCTACGAGCGCTTCTACTACAACCGCAACTCGGCCGACTCGGTCCTCCGCATCGCCACCGCCGGTAGGAGGTTCACCAACAACAACCTGGAGATCACCCTGGCCGCCTACAACGCGGCTGACTGCAACTAAGCCTTTTTCTTTTTGTTCCATCAAAGAAGGCGCCAGTCTCTTTCCCTTTGTCTCATTTCCTTATGGTTTGTCTTTCTTGGAGGGTCGTCATCACGGCAGCGATTGGGCTGTAACCCCGTGGATGAGGCCGTGTACCTTTTGACCATGATTGGGCATTTCTGGGCGCCATAATCATGTATCTATATACTTTGGACCCTGTGTAATGGATAGCTCACTACATACTCTCCTTAAATGAATGGATATATATAAAATAAACATCTGATGCAAGAGATTCGAGAAATGTGGTGCTGGTGACGCAGCCAGATTTCACAAACGATGAAATCCCGGTGACAAGATATCACGAGAGATATATGTTAGTTACTGCCACGTAACTAACGGTACTGTTTTGTTACGTGACATAAGACACCGCACCACTCGTCTTGGCGGGCTGGTCCGAGGGCAACACCGAGGCGAGGAACACCCCGAGTGCCAAGAAGGCCGGCAAGGGCGAGACTGGTCAAATTGCCCTGTATCTAACCCAGGCTTCTATGAGTTAGCGGTTAGGTTGAGGTTAGGGTGAGCGTGGGTTGGATGTCGCACTGGGAATGTGTCATTCTGGGCATCGGCATATTAGTCGATCTGGGCCATGGCACCATAATGAAAGCCTACGGTATCAATATATCAATAACCGCACTCGTTCTCGACAGTGAGCCAGCCCCTTGTTTCGGTTTGAATGTAACCAAGCTCACACGCATCAATGCGTCGGATCCCCCCCCCTTGGCTCGGTCTGTCTGATTATCGATATCTTCTTCAGACCCCTGTCGCTCGGACGAGGAATCCACACACACACACACACACACACGAATGATGAGGATGCACGGAGCCCAGCCACAGTGGGTTCGTCGGTAGTGATGCACAGATACACTAACCCCATCGGCACTTCACCAAGGGCGGCCCGCGCCGGGGGATGCGATCATGTTCCCTCGATGATGGTCTAGACTCTTGGGGCTCAAAGGGTCTTGGCATCTCTTGGGAGTTTTCGTATTAGAGCCGTAGGTCTAAAGTTGAATCAACCTCAATCGCTAGCTCAGTGCCCAAGTACTCATAACGAGGCAGAATCTCATTTGCCAACGAAACCAGACAGTTTGAGACGGTCAGATCAAAACATCAGTCACCAGAAAGACAGTTACATTTCCATGTGATTTCCATTCGATTCAAACCTCTACCCGTTGTAGAGTCTGCTTTTTAGATTTCTCATGCCGTATGAAGCAACACCACGCTCAAAAACAAGCCTGTCCTTCTTATTTCCAGGCAATTACAGTGAAAAGAAAATCCGAGTCGTTCCAGTACCAAAGCCACCTGTTGTGGGGCATCAATGATTTTTTCTGTGCCTTTAATGCTCCTGGCGTAAATCGCCTAACCCATTCCTCGCCTTGCCTGAAATATGCAGCTAAGGCGTCATGGAGGTGTTGGATAAAAAAAAAAAAGAAACTCCCGAAAACGAAAGCCCAGGTCAGAGGCAAAGGACGGGCATCCTTTATACGTTGTGGTCGCCGCTGAGCGTGGCGGTGCCCTCGCTGCTCGACTTCTTTTCCCTAGACTGGCCGGCCCTGGACGCCACCTTTTCGAGCACGACGCTCTTACGGAACTCAAAGACGGTGTTGTGCTTGGACTTGATGGCTTCGCGGACGCGGTCCTCGGAGCGGCCCATCCAGACGTGGTAGGGGGCCATACTGGCGGGGTACAGGGGCAGGTTGCGAGGGGACTCCATGAAGCGGTAGGGGTCGCGCTTCTCGAAGGAGGCGATGATGTCGAGTTCCGAAGCAATCTGCTCGCAGTAGGCCTCCAACGGCAGGTCGTTGACGTCTTCGCCAAAGGGGTTCTCGATCTCGCGGCCGATGAAGAGGATGCCGAGGATGATGTAAGCGGCAGCGACGGTGGCGGGGATGGTGATCCACTCGAGCTTGTCAACCAGCTGGAAGGGGAGCAGCATGACGTAGACCCAAGTGATTTGGCTGATGGCGATGGTGTATGCGATGGGCAGAGGGGTGGTGAGAACACGTTCGGTGCCCGTCATGATGTCGTTGAGGAGGGCGACGTTGTTGTAGGCCAGGGTCTGCTGCATGGGGACCTTGAGCTGGCCATCGGCGACCATCTGGTCGACGATGCAAGAAATGTGGTTGAGGATCTCGAGGGGCAGGTTACCGAGGGGGCGAGAGGCCTTCTTGATGGACTTGCGGGGGTTGCTGGCGGCGAAGGAGATGCCGAGATACTCGCCAGTCTCCTTGAAGAAGTTCTTCTTCTTGAGGACAAGCTTTTCGGGTTCGGCGGCGGTGGCCTCCTGGGCAAAGGTCTGCAGGTGGGCAACGAGGTGCTCGAGGTCCTCGTAGGCGGTGTAGGGCTCAAAGCGGAGCTTGTGCTTGATGGAGACGGCAAAGGCCAGGAGGAGGTTCATGCTGCCGACCTTGCGAAGGAGAGACTGTCTGGGGTCGAGGCCCTCGGCCTCGCCGCCGTGGATCCAGAAGACGCGACCGAGACTCTGGGAGGCGAGGATGAGCTGGGCCCAGTAACGGCGGCCCTCGGCGTAACGTTCGTAGGCGGTTGAACTGCGGAAGGAGAGACCCAAACCGACGACGAAACCAAGGACGGTCAAGAGTACAGAGTCGACGCCCATGTTGGTGTGGAAGTGGTCGATGCAGGTGATGGCGGCAGACCATAGGGATATCCAGATCAAGGGGACGATCATCTTGGGCAGGATGCTGCCGTGCATCTGCATGAAGAGGGGCCATTTGGAGTGCTTGAGGATATCGCGGGGGCCGGTGAAGTAGTCGTCAATGTCAATGCTAGTGTTCTTGCGGCTGAAGGGGTTCGGGGTCATGACACCGGTGGGCGACATGGCGTCGTCGACCTCCTCGCTGTTGAAGTCCGTCATACGCGGCTTGACGGTGGACTCGGGCTCCTGCTTGGGCTGGCTGATGCCATTCGTCGGGGGGTGGTAACCGCCTTCTTCGGCCATGATGGATGGAGTGTTACCGGAGTCGTAGACTTGTGTGTTGATTACCGGGACTTCGTGGACCGAGTTCGGGAGTTGGGGCATGGCGGAAGGGGGGAGGGAGGGGAGGTAGTTAAAGGCCTGGCTCGGACTGTGACGGTTCGTTGCGTGTGTCAATTAGAGCTTAACCCTGTCGACCCGCTCGACAACGGTAGCAAGTGAGGGATCGGCGGTCGAGGTAGCTGAGTCTTGGGTATACGAGGCGTGGCGCTTGATCCGTGTGTGAAGGGGTAAGCGGCTGGAATGGGAAGATGTGCAAAGAAGGAGGGGTGGCCTGGTTTGGGGGTTGAATTATCACAAGGAATTGAGCTCAACTCGGTGATGGTGTGGGAGGTTAGTCCAGGGAGCTGCCGGTTGGTGTGGTACGGGAAGACGCGGGAGGGTGTGAAGCGTATGAGGGAGTGAGTGACTTGGGTAAGTGAATAAGTGTGAGTGCAGACGCTTATTTAACAGACGAAAGTGGAAAGAGGGACGAGGAAAAGTCAAAACAATATTAGGAGACGAGACGAGACGAGACAAGACGAGAGGAAAGGAGGTAGGATATATGTACTATGACAAGATGAAAAGGGAGAGGTACGGATAGTAGTAGTAATAGGAAAAGGGGATTTGGGAGGAAACTGGACGTATATGGAAAACACACAATTAAGAAAACAAAAGGAGGAAGGAAGCGGTGGAAGACTTTTTTTCTTTCTTGACCGCAACTGCCATCCATCAGGTACTGTATCTCTCCTTCCCTTCCATACTCATCAGCATTGCTCCTGCAGGGTAGTAGGTGCCACCCCTTGTCACTCTTCCTCCTTGAAGTGAGACCTTCCCGCTGCTGGATCGTTAAACGGCCAGTGCTACGGCGTCATCAGCCAATGATGGATGCTTGTTTCCTTGCTTTCCTGCTCCGGGCTAGAATCACCAGTTCCAAGGGAAGGAGGAGCCATGGGAGAGCAAGGGGCGTGTGGGTGTGAGAGCAGCTAGCCCCATGATCCATCAGCGCCGGGGAAGGAGCCACATTTCCAAGCCAAGAAGCGAAGCGAATGACCGGTGGGAAAGAGCAGGGGGAGACCAGTACTGAAACAGGGGTTATGCGGCTCCACTCACCACACCACACCACTCTGCTAAGGTACGGATGCAGGTGTTCGCTCCAATTGCTTGCTTCGTGAGTGTGTACACAGCTTCGTAGGCAGGTGGTAGGCAGCTCGCACTTGCCACTAGCATCTGACCGTGTGGTCGGTCGTCCAAAGCCGTCTCTCGTCTTGTCTTTCTCTGCATTATTCGACCGTCGCCTGCCTCCATTCCCAAATCGGATCCTCGTACCAGCCAGCACGTCGCCTGCCAAGGGACTATTTCTGTCTGTCCGGCTCCCATGTTCGTCCAATGTAAGCCAGCCAGCCAGCCTGTCGTTGTTGATGTCAGCCGACCTGTACTAACCCTCTGAGCCCAACAGAAACAGAAGGGCGCCGACTCGAATACCACGAATACGAACCAATCCGTCATCGTCTGTCTGGTCTGGCCTTGTATACCGCTTCGAATACCTACTCTGCTCTGCTCAATACCGATACCTCAACCCACAAGTGACCGGCATGCACACGATTCCTCCACTATTTCCTGTCCCTCCCTCTACCCACTGTCTGAGCTTTTGGGACCAAAATCGAACCGCCTTCGACACGTGGAGGCGTCCAAGTTGATCGCTTGATTCCCCCACCCCGCCCTCTGGGCTCTGGACCTGTGGGTTGTTTCTGTCGACATCCAGATGCAAGATCCAGGGGCCCAGCACCACGCAAAAAAAAAATAGTTACCCTGTCGCTGATTGGACGAGGCGGGCCATGGCCTTGGATTGCATTGATTCGACCTCCACTTTTACCTTCCGTTCCTGATCGAGATTGATTCACATGCCGTCTAGGAGATTCCCTCACGCACATAGCGAGTGGCCAACTGCACGGCTTCCGTCTGATGGCGCTTGTCCATTCACGCCCAACCCACCTTACGGCCCCTGTAAATGTTACAGGCGAGCACCGTTGGCCACCAGGGCATCCGTCCCAGAAGCCTGACAGGTTACAAACATGCCCTGGGTGCCCCGTTGGCCAGGCCCGTCTAGTGCGCGTTGTGAGGGATACAGGGCGCAGAAACACGAGCTGACCAAAGTTCGTTGGGGTCTTAGCAGAGAGCAAGGCGAAAGGGGGCTCATTTCTTCTCTCATTTCGCCAACCCATTTGCAATCACCATAGTCCGTTCTTGGCGGAGTCTCCTCGATATTCAGGAGTCGGGCAGGGTGCCTTGCATTCGACGTCTGAAACTGAAGCTGAGGGAGGCCACATATGTGCTGCAGATGCACTACCACCACCACCACCACCACCACCACCACCACTACATGCCTCAGTGCTCAATCCCAGGGGACCGCAGAAGACAGACACGTACTAATACCGGGAACCAAGGCACAATGCCGGCGGCATGTCACACATCACCCGCACGCCGTTTTGGTTCGGACGCGGCCATGGCATGGATCTGCCTGCCGCTATTATCTTCTTCCCACATGCCTCCCGCGGATTTTCCGTCCAATGTGTCCCGCTGGCTGAACTGCCAGTTCAGCGTACTCACGTCACCAATTATTAGTTTGCTTGTCGCATTCTCAGCGAACTCCATGGTCCCCTTTGAGGTTTTTTTTTTTTTTTCGAATCGTTGTAGGCGGCGGTGCCAAGACCCGCTTCGCTTCCCCTGCATTTCACCATACCAATCTTACCTTGACACACAGCCACTCAGCTATCCATCCTCTAGCGCCCTCTCGCGCAGGCAGAGAGATATGTGGTAATAATCACCTCCCTCAAGTACGAGCTGGCCTGCGATTCGCAGCGGCAGACGACACGGATATGCAGGCGATGAGTGAGTCAGGCCAGGTACCCCGTATCGAAGGGTGAGAGGGAGATGCCTCGCATCCGGCACTGACTCGCTGTCTCCATGTCGTTCAGTACACAGTAAAACCCAGCAGGAAAACACAATCAGATTGCCCGCGTCCCACATTTCTTTCGCCTCCCCTGGCGACTTGGCCTTCTCTCGATCAACCCTCGGGTCTCAGTGCCAATACAGGTACATAGTAAAAAAGGTCGGGACCCATGGTGGCGAAGCTTCCTTGGCAAAGGTGGAAACGGGGAAATGGAACACGAAGAACAAAGGGCAAAAGCGCTATTTTGGGTTACCATTCCTACCATCCAGATTGCTTTTGTGGGGGGGTATTTATGACTTCGAGCGGGTGGCTTTCCCCGGCTATTGGCTTACAACCGGCTCGCCACTTTTTCCTCCCCACAGCTTTAGCCCGTTTCTCCCTCCACAACCGAAGAGAAAAGCTTGACCGTCTGTCTCTTTGATGGGGGCATGTTTTATTGTGCGCTTCCATGGGTTGCTCTCCACTTGTCTGTTTGACTGCTGCTGCCTTACTTTCGCCATTGAACCACTCCGTCAAGGCGATGCGTCTTCCGACATCACATCCATCAGCGTCGGGCCATGCTGCTCTGCGCCTCTTTGGGCCATCAGAAGAACGCATGTCTTTTGGTGGCATATTCCCGACACTGAAACCCCAGCATACCTGAGCGTTTGGGCCGTGGCACCCGTGCAACAGGGCCCAACGCTACGTGGCTACCTACCACAGGGGCTGACATCAGGCGTGCAGTAGGCAGGCAGCCGTATACTTGAGTCCATCTCAACTGTCTATTTTCGTCCGCTGCCTCACGTCCAGCCCCATTGGAGCTGGCTGGGCTGCTCGACGCTAAAGTAGCTTGATGAAATTGGGCCATCAACCTCTTCAGCAACCCACGGTCTGGATACTAGACGGTCAAGCTCCAGCCTCAACTGTGTGGCACCGGCACTCCAAACCATCTCTCGCCCCGTGTGGCTGTCTCCCATATGCCGGTCCGTGACACAAAAGGCATGACAACAGGGTGGCCGAAGAGGGCAAACTCGCTACCGGCCTTTTCTCTCGCACGGAACGACGGAATGACACAGAGCGGACCGCGAAATTGGTAAATGTGTATCCGATACGCCCCTCCCCCGTCTGTAGGCTCCCTCCGACTTGTTTCGTGTCATTGTCGCCGGCGGACCCGCGTGCCCGCGGCGTCCGAACACTCCGTGTCACCGAGATTCAATAACGTCCCGCCTGTCTTGCAACGTCGCCCGTCACTGCAGTCTCAGCTGCATATCAACTCGCATGCATGGCCAAGTACACGTTGGACAAAGTCAAGAGATTGGCATTTTACTGGCCGCCTGGCAGGCTTGTAGTGTTCCACGTGCATGCGCTCGGAGCTTCCATCGCTCTGGACATGTCCTAGTTCAAATTTGTACTTGGTCATCACCGTTCCGCGTCTTTTGCTTCACAGCGAAGAGACCACGGTAGATTCCAACACGCCGATCCAATCGCCGTTGCTATGTCCGCCCCGAAGGAGATGTATAGAGAGCTCAGCTGTCGCCACTCTATCCTCAGCCGCGATTAAGAGTAGTAAACGATTGACAATGGCGACCCACTCGTCTCACTCTGTTACTTCGAGGTGATTGTGATTCATCACCGTTGGGGGGGACTGTGTAGAGTTTCAGTCGACCATGGCGCAGGATCGATATACTCGACTCTTCCGGTCCCAACTCAGGTCTCAGAACTCACGTACGAGATGCTAACAAATTGCCGTGTAAATATGGTGTGATTAACCGCAGCGTCTGTGTATGAACATGTAAAAGTAGTTGTCCTGTCTACCTAATTAGAATCCGAGTATGGACAGATTCCCCGGTAGACAAGAATAAAGTGGTCTGTGCGTCCGGGGAGCCACATCTGTGGCTGTCACATCTGGTATAAGCCACACGAAGCTATCCTAGCTTCACGATATTATGGCATATCTGATATCCTGATTTCCAGGTTATCAAATCCCCGGGCCACTTCAAGATCGAATAATATCAACACAAGGAGATGATTCAAATGAGTGAGATGAGTTTATCATGAGGAGATGGGGTTTCGATGGAGCCGACAGCGACTTGGAGACCACACTGACGGACTGATGATGAATATCTTAGGGGGCTAGAATGTTTAACCGGCCTGGGTCAGCGCTATTTCTCATCGTCACTCGAGCATCTTACGTCATAGAACTTCCCACCCCTCTCAGACGTACAAAACAAACACATAATCAAATGATGTAGCACGCTTAAGGGTTGCATTCAAACACCCTACAACTTTGCACTTATCTCGCTTACCAGCGTACTGGACTAATCGTAATGGCAGTCAAAATCTTTCTCACAGGGGCCACCGGCTACATTGGAGGCGATGCTCTCCACCACCTGTACAAGAAGCATCCCGAGTTCGAGTACGCGCTCCTTGTGCGCTCCGAGGACAAGGCGAAGAAGGTTGTCGAAAAGTTTCCCACAGTCCGCATTGTCATCGGAGGGCTCGACGACTCCGAGACTCTCGAGCGCGAGGCGTCGTGGGCCGACATCGTCATACGTGAGTGGCCTTTCCCCTCCCTCTCCGACTTACAGTCGTCTCGCATGCACTCACATCCCCACCTCCCAGACACCGCCGACTCCTCGGACCACGCCGGCGCCGCTACCGCAATCTCCAAGGGTCTCGTGCAAGGCCACTCGGCGTCCCGGCCCGGTTTCTGGCTGCACACGGGCGGCACCGGCATCCTGACCTACTTCGACTCCGAGGTCAAGAAGGTGTTTGGGGAACCGGACGACAAGGTCTTCAACGACTACGAGGGCGTCGACGAGCTCGTCAACCTGCCGGCCGCCGCCTTCCACCGCAACGTCGACGAGATCGTCATCAACACCGGCCGGGAGCACGCCGCCTCGGTCAAGACCGCCGTCGTCTGCCCGCCGACCATCTACGGAGAGGGCCGCGGGCCCGTCTCCGGCCGCGGCCGCCAGGTCTACGAGCTCGCCCACTTCGTCCTGGAGCAGAGGTACTGCCCCCGCATCGGCCGCGGCCTCGCCCGGTGGAACAACGTGCACGTGCACGACCTCAGCGCCGTCTTCGCGCTCCTCGTCGAGGCCGCGCTCGACCCGGCCCGCAGGGGCGCCGACGACGACGCCGAGCTCTGGGGCGCCCGCGGCTACTACTTCACCGAGAACGGGGAGCACGTCTGGGGCGACCTGTCCGAGGCCGTCGGCCGCGAGGCCCACGCGCAGGGCCTGCTCGGGGACGCCGCCCCCGAGGTCCGCGAGCTGTCGTTCGACGAGGCCGTCAAGTCGCCCGCCGGGTTCGAGGCCGCGAGCTGGGGGATGAACTCGCGCGGCGCGGCGGTGCGGGCCCGCAAGGTGCTCGGCTGGGAGCCGCGGGAGAAAAGCCTCAAGGACGAGGTGCCGGCAATCGTGCGTTCCGAAGCGGCGAGGGCGGGGCTATGAGGGGTGTTTTTTTTTCTTGTCCGATTTTAGCACCTAGACCAAGGACGACGGCGGGGAGAGGCGGTGGTGGCGGTGACAGAGGTCATCGCTTGTACCGAGCTGCATCCTCCGCGAGAAGCTGGACGAAGTCGAGGGCGAGGGTGAACGAGTCTGCGCCTGGCTCAGGCCTGTATAATGGTGTACCAGTCGCCCATTCTCTCTTCCACACTGCCTTTGTTCATCTGTGAATATCTCTAAAATCCGGATATCTTCTAGTACTATCTGATGTGAACGAACCCTCGAGTACATGAATACGTGATGACATTTTGTCCCGTACAAGGTGTCCCGGGTAGCCGAGCGAGCGTGCCGGCGACAGAGCTGAAGCAGAATGAAGCAGTCGAGCTCGGGGTCCGGCGAGGAAAAGAGTCGATCGAGGTTCAGGGGGGCCTTGTAAGTTGTACCTTGGGCCGAAGCACGTTGATGAAGTCTTCAAACCTCGCAGTGACGAGCGACACATCGCGCAGAACCATGGCGCCGTTGGCCACGCCGCTGACAGAAGGCATGCCTGCTGGAACGGCCTCGTAGGCCTGGTTCACGGATCCCCAGTCGGTAACGTCACTGCATTGATAATGTTAGCTGCACCCATTGGCGATGTTCTCTCGCCTCTTGGGGTCCGATGGAGAGGGCGAGAGCGAGAGCGAGAGAGGGCTTTGAGTCCAAGGAAGGCGGGCTCCGACGCGTCCTCAAAAGACGTTGTCTCTCTCCAGCTCGACGAGACTGATAACGTGGACGTCTTCTTTTGGCAGCTGGGAGACGATGCTCTCGTGGTCCTCGAGCCCAGGTAGGTGGATGGTATGGGAGAAGCGAGGCTGGAGCAAGGGGGAAAGCCGGTTGCAGAGGTCGGAAAACGGAGCGGATGAGGAGGGCGTCTCCTTGCCCGGCCCCAGCAGAACCAGCGTAGGATCAGCATGAGTAGCCGTGGCAGCAACCTCGGAGCTCCCGTCAATGATGGGCACCAGGGGGGGGGTTCTTCAAGAGCCGGTCCTGCTCAGTGGACGCCTGGGCGACGATTCACAGACACTCGAGAACCACTGTGACGGTGTGCCATCTCCTTCGGCCGGCTGCAGAGCTTGAACTCTGCCACTCATCCAGAGCCGCCGCGTCGGCATCTGCGCACACCAGCACGTGGTGCGAGTGATGCGCCGTGTTCAACCTCAACGTCCTTGCAAACTTCCTCTCCTCGAGGAAAACCGCCTCGGCCCGAACAACGGCCTCGGCGTTGACCGACAGTGTGACACTGCTCGGCGCGTCATGGGCCTTCACAGAAAGTTTGCCAGCGAATTCGTCCGCCTGGCACGGCTCCTCGGCGCCCTCGAGGCTGGCGCCCACGGCCAACATCTTGCTGTTCTCTGCGGAGAGCCTGTACGGCCTCTTTCACGCCCACCATGCTCGAGGAGCATGCCGTATCGATGGTCGGTAGTTGCTAGCCTCCATCACCTCAAGGTTCTTCTTGAGGGGTAGTCTCAACAGACCGAAGTCAACGTGTTGGCTCAGTAACTCGATCCAGTAGATGGCGCGGGTGAGCTCCATGATTATCTGCCTGTAGCGCCTCCACAGCTCGTTGTCGGGCTCATGTAGCGTGTCAAAGTTGTATCTCATTCCCGCCAGCCTAATTCCGTCTAGCGTGGCTCCCGAACCGTACTCGCCCAGCGAGTGCGGCTAGACAACACGAGTTCAAAATGACTGACATGGTTCGTCGAGTTTCCGCGTGGAGTTGCGTAGCTCTGTTGGCTGCACCAGGTCGTCTCCAAGCCGACATATCATCTAGAGCTCGTCACCCCGCCGGCCGAAGCCGAGGCCGGCGAGCGCGTCTACTTCCATGGCTGGGAGGGCGAGGCCCGAGTGCGTGCCGAGCCCCAAGAAGAAGATCTGGGAGACCTTCCAGCCCGGCTTCACCACCGTCGACGACGCCTTTGTGCGGTAATCAAAGAGAAGGAAAACAGAATAGCAGAAAACGTTGTCCTCACATAACGATAAAAAAAAATAAAAGCTACGGCAGCACTTGGCTTGGCGGATCATCCAAAACTGAGAAGCAAAATTCCTCTCCCCGTTGCAACATTCGATGAGTCTCCTTCTCTTTTTCTTTTGGTTTTCTTTTTTTCGTATTCTTTTACGAGATAGAGCACACAGGAGGGCATATGGGAATGATGTTCAAAGTGGCTCATTATCATGAAGGGAGAGATATGAAAGTTGGACCACTATATATAGTTGTATAACGCGTGTAATGTAAGTGCTACACGTGGACAGGCACATGTAAAACCTACTGACAGTTGCCACTCATGTATGAGGCTATCGCGACATATTCATTAATATTTTCCACGTCTGAATTCTTTTCTTTCTAAACAGAAAGTGCCCATCTCTCTTGCCAGACTTTTCCTGTGCTATTTCGCACCATTTCGTGAGACGCACAACCCATAATCATTACCCCAGCAGCAAGGCGTCCTGGTTATAGCAGCCATCGACAAGGGTTTCCGGGTTGAACGGCTTTGTGGAGCGCACCACTAACACCAGGCTGCTGACTAACGCCTCAAGGTTTATTTCAACTTGAATACCTACCTACTACGACCATAGGACCAGCGCATCAGGACGCGATCCGTCACCCGGTATAAACCCGATGAAGGAACTGACAGTAAAGCGAATGTCGGGCACCGGGTGGTCTCTGGAAACATCGCATGCCTTCACTTCGTGGAAGTTTCTGTTGGGAGAGCGTTCTTTGTTAGAGGACGGACTCGTCGGTAATCTCTGCACGTATTTCGACATACCTCGGGTTGAAAAAGGTCAGGTCACCGGCCACTGCCTCCATGGCCTTGAAAGGGTGGCTCTGAAGCATCTGGGGGTGGTACGAATCCCGGGGGAACTTCTTGCGCCACGCGATATCGTCGTCGGGGGCTTGCCATTGGCGGTCGTAGATGATGGTGTCTCCGCCGAGGACCGTGTTGAGGAGGATGTTCCAAGTGACCTGAGCCACGCAGTCGCCAATCTTCCAGCCCGCGGCTTCCTATGGTACATGATGTTGCTTAGCAATGACATCAAAAGAAAAAGGGTGAACTCGAGGGGAGCAAAGATGCCCGTAACCTACGTAAGGCGCATAGTCCGCGTGGACGCCGATGCCTCTGTCCACCGCTCTCAGGATGCCAGCGAAGTACTCCCTATTATCTTCGCTAGCCAGTCTTACTTCCATGTCTGTCACGGAGCGCAACTTGTCCATGACCCGCTGCATAATATCCACGCCTGCCTCCTTTTTCCAGCGATCCTGCAGCGCGCGGGCCTCGGCCACTCTGTCAAAATACAGAGCCTTGTCTACCGAAAGCGCGGCGTTAGCTGGTCCGAACCCGAGAAAAGGGGTCTGCCGAGACCTCACGACGTAGAACTTGCCTTTGATATGGTCGTACTGGGTGATTCCGGATACCCCAACCCGTGGCCACGTGTTCTCCGTATCATAGACACCCTTTTTATACCAGGTCAGCAGGAGATCCCAAAAGGTGCGTGGGGGGCTTGATCCATGCATACGAGCTGATGAGTTCGAACCACTTCCAGCATGCGCGTGCACTCATCCGGCGTAAGGAAGTTCTTCACGCGAACCACCGGGATTCTGTCCGCGAAGACGTCGATCAGTGCCTTGGATGAGATGGGCTGATCGTCAAAGGTGGTCCAGTTGGTCGTCACGGTGGCCTTTGCTGGAGGTCCGAAATGCTTCTCATGGCCCAGGTTCGACGTCAGTCCGACGGACGGCAAGTTGAAGAACTGCTGAGACGTTCCAGAGGCCATTTTGATGTAAATCAATGAGCAAGTCAAAAGTGACACAATAGCAAAGCATGGATATATATGAAAGGAGTAATGTGAAGAACGAGTTTGGTTTGTCTTGGAGAGGATGAGAGAAAGGACGGGAGCGTGACAGTTTATATATTTAGTTTGTCATCTACAACGCTCCTGTCAATATGAAAAGATGACCAACTTGACTGGGCCCAACCAAGACAGGCTGACTTCAAACTATAATCGTTGCCTTGCAGGAAGGGCTGTGGCTAGGTGCGTGAGGTCTCGTCGCATAACGGACGTCGCCTACGTCGTACTTCCTACCAAACCCCGCGTCTTACTTACCCCTACACACCACCATTGTTATATTCGACATGTACGATAGCCTGTAAGCTCTGCGTAGAACCATAACTCGGGCCACCAAACCTCTTTTTGCCCTATATTATTATATTCGTCAACTGAACTTTCAATTCAAGGTTTTCAAGAACCTGTGTCTGCTTCATGTCACGGCCTGTATCGCGTGATTGATAGATTATTTCTTTCAAAGGTGCGTGCTTCGTGGGCGCTAGGTGACACGGTATCAGCTTTGGACGGGCTCTCCAGGCAACCCCGATGCAGCCAGCTGCTCGGCTCATCCGGCCATGTGCACTCGTTAAGCGCATAAAGAGAGCTAAGACTCATCAATGCTCTCAAGACATTGTAGGGCTGAACGGGCTGAAGCAGCGTCTAGAACATGTTTGCGGCGGAACAGTTCTCTGACCCCTCAAGAAGCAAGGGATAGCCATACTCCCTTTCCCCAGGCACCCCGGGCCCCGGAGGCGCTCAACGCGACACGCACAACACATCAATATACATAATTGGACTCCCCATTCGATAGATGTATCTGTACCAGGATTACTCAGGTAAGCCCTGGCAGACGTATGAATCTCTACCGCATCACATGTCTATGAAGCATACGCCATACTCGCTCAGCTACCTAGCTAGGCAAGAAGTGTCAGAGAACACAAATACGACTACAAGTACGAACCTGTAGACGGTCATGCTGACCAAGTGGGCCTCATAGCTACTATATAGGTCTAACAGGCCTTGACAGGGGTTTTGTCGAATTGGAAATTTTAATTACGTACAATAATTCATCTGTAGTCGCGCCTGTTCAGGATGCCTTGCTCACGCATACATAGTATTGTGATATCTGATATCCCCGTCAACCAAAAGAGACGCCTCACCATCAACACTGAGGAGGTGGTGGATAGACGTTATCGAGCCAACTCCTTGCGTGACCACGCGTACGCCAGCAGAAAATATGACATACCAATCAGATCTTTCTTGCTTACACCCGCGCCGGGTGGTACTCTGCTAACTCGGGAGTAAATAGTAATCACGCCATGTCTTGGTATGATAACGTCCGAACAAGCAAGCGCCGTCGACATTAGCGCTGGAAATTGGTCATAGAGCCCTAACCACTATCTGACGGCGATCCACAAGCACAGGGCTCAACCGGCATACCAATGGCGGAGATACGATCAGTAGTCAGGGCCGGGCCGACTACTGGGGTTGATTAGAGCCTGTAGAGGGCGTCTCTTCGGGAGGAGCAAACGGGAGGATTGGGGGACCATGTCTGCACAAGTCGTGCAATAATGATCGAGACAAGGGTTTTCGAGACCTTGCAAGAGTCCCCAGTGGCGAAATCAAGCCAGGTTCGTCTTAGGGCCTTGACACATTTTCCATAAGGACATAAAGTTAGACACGGGTGTAACTGCCGCGTAGACCGGACATCGGGCCGAGCCTTTCATATGTGACCCTCTCTCTCTCCCCCTGATTGTGACTTTGGTTAACGTGTTTTTAGCCTTGTTGCCCCCCGCCACCTTTTCTTTTCTTATGTTTATTCTTGGGGCGCCGTGTCGATGAACCGATCCTTTTTCACTCAGTAACTGACTCGGCTGTCTTCTTCGGCGTTCGTATCTTCCACAAACCTGATCGTAATCCTCAAAGGACGGGATACGACCAGCGCTTGTATCACAAAATGATGGCAGCCGGAGAATCGGGCAATTCTGATGAAAAGGATGCTCCCCATGAGCAGGTTCTGCAAAGCCCTGCGTCTCCGCCTGATATGGTCAAGCCCAAAATCAACTGGAGAGTGGTAGTGGCCTTCTTCTTTCTAGGCCTTCTCGTGAGTATTACGACAGAAACCACGCAAGACCTATATTGACCCGGGGCGGGGCAGATTGCAATACCTTCGGCAGTCATCACAACCGGCGCAAATGTCATGTTCCTCGGCTTCACGGGCGTGTACGAAGTCTGCGCCTCCCTGACCGGCGCCGTCGCTTCCGTGGGAACCCCGTTCATCGCCCGTTTCATTCCCTACGACGTCTGCACCGTCATCTGTACGGCGTCCACCGCGCTGGCGTACCTGATCCCGACCCTCCCCCACGTGCTCGAGGGCGGCGCGACTCCGGAGAACAAGGCGGCCCCGATCATCGGCACCATGTTCGGGGGCTTCGTCTACGCGTTCGGCACCAACGTCTACATGGCGGTGGCGGCCTTCTTCCCGCCGGAAGCCGTCCTGGCCCTCAGCGTGGGCAGCGGGTGCGCGATCATCCTTGGGCCCGGCCTGTACACCGCAGCCATGATCGGCCTGGACAACGATTGGAGACGGACCTTCCTCGCCTTCCCGTCTACGACAATCCTTATCCCGATCGTGTGGTGGGTGCTGACAGATCCTGCGTGCCGGGCGGCTGCAGAGAAATCAAGAATCGAAAGCTTAGCTGGGTCGAGCCGAGTAAGCGTCAGCCGAGATGACGGCTCTGGCATTGCAGAACCTGTTAGTATACCCAGTCCCTCAAAACATCCAATACTGATCCCAGTACAGCAGGAAGACACGATAGGCAGCGGAGGCGGTCCCATTGAGAACTATCAGCCCGCGTTTGGAAAACACCGTTCGAGGGCAGGGTTCTTGATCAAGACTATCCTCCCCGAGTACGTCCTGCCGTTGATATTCTGCACCTCCTCCTCGATTGTGACGCTTCTCGGAACGGCTCCGACGCTCCAGGATTTGGGAACTTTCAAGGATGCACCGGACGGAGACATGCAATTCCAACTTGCCTGTGAGAAAAGAACCATACTACCTATCGCACAGAGTAAAGACGCTGACCCTCAACACCAGTCCTTTCCTACGGAGCCGCCCAGTTCCTTTTCAGCATGCTGTCGAGTCTGCGTCCGTCGCCGCACATCTGGGTCTGGACCGGCATACAAGTGGCCGTCATGGCGATCGGCCTGATACAGTTCGCGTACCCGTTCCTTCGATACTACGGGGTGTGGGTGTTGGTGCTGTTCATGACCGGCGCCTGCGTCGGGAGCGGCGTGATAAACACCAACTTCAAGATTGGCGAAGACTTCCGGCGGAGCGGAGAGCCGGACGAAGTGCGGAGTTTCGCCATGAGTTTTGCGGGAGTCGGTAACTTTGGCGGCGATGCACTCGGCGGAGCCCTCGGTTTGATGGTACAGCAGATTGCCACGAAGGCTCTGCTGGGACGTACCCGGTAACATGATGTCACCGGGGGCGAGTCATTCAACATACAACGCGCATCTGTCGACCCCTATCCTAGCATGGCATCATGGATGGGGTTGATAGCGACATTGGGTTGTCAATAGGTCCATAATAACACGCAGGCTGACTCAATAGAGTCAAATAGTGTTAGCGGCTGATACCCGTGCATCCGCGGTTCCACAGGTTCCCGCGCATGCATATAACTATATACCCGGAACCAGGCTCAGGCTTGCTTCCTTCAGCCTTGGAGTGGCGACAGCTCAGGTCACATAGCCGCCCAAAAGGGATAGGGGGCCGATGCAGTTATTGTGGTTAACCGCAAGCAGAACAAATCCACATCTTTAAGGCGGTGTCATGGTCGAATGTGTTGTGGTACCCAGTTAAGATTGGCTACTTCGGCCAGGCAGACTGACTTCTAGCGTGGATGTATTCGAGCTTCAAGTAGCCTTGGTATAGATAGCTCAGACTCTCAGAGCATTTCAAGTCATGTCACCTCATGCCACTGAGGTGGTCACGCTGGGGGTTAGAGTTTCACTGAAAAGAGAGTTTTCACAACACGGCCACAAATCCTCCATGGCTTGTGCTGCACGAATTTGTGAGAGAGCAAGAAGGGCCTCCTCTGACCAGCAGTATTTCATCTTCACTGCCTGTTTATGACGGCACAGCCCATCCGATGAGTCACACGGCGCTGGGAACCAAACGCCCGACTTGGGAGGGGGGGAAGAAAGAGAAAGAAAGAGAAATAAAGGAAACAGAAGGAGAAAAGAAAAACAAAGGACGGTCGGGCGATGGAGCCAAGGGCGCGCGTCCAACAAGAACCAATGGAACTCGGTAGTAGCATTCCTTCTATGCGACGTTCAAGTCGTACTATGTATGAGGCACACAGCCTAGACACGCATGTACACCCATGTCACAAGAGAACAGCGGGCTGGTAGACGTTTTGCATTGGCGAAGTAGAGCGTTGGGGATTAATACTTGGAGTGCTTCGGCTGGCTGTTGGTCAAACCATGTTTATTAAGGCAAAGCACCCACTTTTCGGCACCCCCCACATTTCGGCATACCAAAAATGCCGCCCAGCCACCCATTTTCTCATGTATCCTCATACTTTAAAGCAACACAACATTTGCACTTTTTCTCTAAATAACCTCATTTCTGGCACAGTTGTTTACCTATACGTTATGGTCCAGTATACCGAAGATGAGATCAATCGGGCAATCGAGGCTGTTAAAAACGGTGCTAGCGTCAAAAAGGCAGCTTATGACTATGGCATCCCAAGGACTACTCTCCAGTATCGTCTCCGCGGCACCCAACCAAGGCCAGCTGCTTTTTCTGACTTACAGAGGCTCTCTATTAGCCAGGAGGCCAGCCTAGCCAATTAGGTGACTGCACAGGCTGACCTTGGGCTGCTACCAACCCATCAACAACTAAAGGACTTTGCCCATCGCATCCTCCAAGCCATGGGGGATACCCAGCCTCTAGGCAAGAGGTGGATAGATGGCTTTATTCAAAGGAATCTATCTATTAAGGTCTAGAGAAGTCGATCCATTAATTCAAGGCGTATTAATGGAGCATCTACTGAAGTTATCAGGGAATGGTTTAAGTATCTCGTGATACCTCACGTCACTGCTATTAAACCAGCTAACCAATATAATATGGATAAGACTAGCATCCTTGAGGGCAAGGGAGATAATAGGCTAGTACTAGGCAGGGTAGAGACAAAGTCTATAAGGAAAAAGCAGCCTAGATCACGAGCCTGGGTATCTATTATTAAGTATATCTTAGCTAAGGGCAAAGCACTTTATTTACTAGTTATATATAAGGGTAAGAAAGTCTAATAGTAGTGGTTTTCTCTAGACCTTAGCCCATATAATAGATAGAAGTTTACAGTAATAGAGAGTAACTAGATTACTAATAATACTGCTATTAAGTAGCTAGAAAGGGTGTTTCTGCCTCAGACAGCCTGTCAGCCTTATAAGGCAAGGCTATTAATCCTAGATAGGCATGGGAGCCATACAACAACAGATTTTATGTGGTTATGCTATATTAATAACGTCTATCTGTTATTCTTGCCACCACATACCTCCCATGTCCTCCAGCCACTAGATCAGTCAGTCTTTGGCCCAGTAAAGTCAGTCTATCGCAAGGAGCTAGGATATCTTAGCCTCTGGAACGACTCTACTATTATAGGCAAAAGGAACTTCATTTCCTGCTATCAGAAGGCTCTTCAGGCTGGGCTGACGGCAAAGAACATCAAGAGTAGCTGGAAGTATACTGGGTTATAGCCAGTTGCTATTGCAAAGCCTCTAATGAGCTCCCATCTGCTACCAGAGTCTTCAGCCCTATCAACACCACTCAACAAGGGCATCAGAGGTATTCAGGGTATCCAGGATACCTAGGATATAGAGGGATAGGTATCTGTTGTATCCAGTGGGCAGTGGTCAACGCCTAGGAAAAGGAGGGAGCTGGATGATCAACTGCGGTTATTTACCTAGCTAGATCAAACTATCGCCACACAACGCCAGCTCTTCAGAAAGGTGAAAAAAGGCTTCCAAGAGCAGTCCTTTAAGTTAGCTACCGCTGAGGACCAAATACAGCTTCTCCAGGCCAGAGTTGATAACTCTGCTGCTAGAAAGAGGAAGGCTGTTCAACTGGATCCAAATACGAAGTTCGCAACAATCAAAGAGGTGCGGCAGGCTCAAATCGAGGCTGGCGAGGTTGTAGATGATACAGATGAATCCAGCGCCTCTGATTACCCTAGTGAGGCAGAAAGCTGTATAGTGGTCGCAGCGATGCCCAGTCAATAGTTAATTAATAAAGTGGTGGTTGTTGTGATAGCTTCATTTCTAGCATGCCGAAAAGTGGGGGGTGCCGAAAAGTGGGTGCTTTGCCTTAATAGGGATCTCCGCCGGACCTAAGACGCCTCAACACCAGCGCCGAGAAGGGCTGACGACCATAGGTATCTCACAGCGATCCACTAATACAGGGTTCATATGCATACCACCCATGGCTGGGTCTCAGTGAGGCCATATGTAATGGTACACTAACTACGTATCCGTAGGATATGGCTATTTGTACGTTAAAGGGATATCAGGGGTGGCAGGCCCGCCTGTCCAAAGTACCATGCCTGATAGGGATATCGCTATTGGGCAAAATACGCCAGGTCTCAATACCAGTGCTGAAAGTGGCCGTAGACTCCATCTAGTGTACTATCTCACAGCGATCCATAGGTATCTGGAGTAGAAGCGTAATGCGTGACTTTTAGATATACACATTTGAGGCGCAATGAGCATTTAAATCAATAATACAAATAAAATGGACCTCCATGATATACTAGATGGAGAGTAGGCTATAAACTCTTGAATCGTTTTTGCATGTTCGCCCAACGAGCAGATCATTACGGTATGAAGTTTGGTAATAAACGTTAGATATCTATGCATGTACATAGTACATCGTATGCTCCTCCTGTCTACTCACATCACTTGATCCACACCTTGTGAGGAGGGAGGGGTTGCTTTGAGTTCCCTACTACGTATGCTGCTGCGCAACTTCCTCCCTGGAGGGACATCTGTATTTCTTTTTGAAGGGAACGAAGCATTCTCTCATCTTTGACTATTCATTACTTGAGCCACATTCTATATACTTGCACGCTATAGTGGATTGGAAATCGCAGGCCCTTCTCCACATCCTATTCATATTATTTGTCCACAATCGTACGCGCAGTACTGCGAAGCCGATCGCCGATTATTCAAGCAACTATCTTCTCGTTCACAAGCATTAGAAACTGGCGCACCATCTCAAAAGTCATCAGCCTCCGACACCCTGCACGTAAACCATGCAACGTACTTTGTTATCCTACCAGCGCGATGGCCACTTGTCCACTCTGCTGGTGGCCGTCGAAGCCGTAAAGACCTTTGCGTCCCTCGCGGCGGACGACAAGGGCCTTTTCAAGAACGCCACGGAAGACGATCACGTCGTAGTCACCGACGCCACCGTCTTCCACCCCCAAGGCGGCGGCCAGCCTTCCGATCGGGGCATCATGGAAAACGGGTCGGGGGACAAGTTCCACGTGCAGAGTGTGCGCATGGCCGCGACCGAGCCCCGGCAGGTCCTGCACTGCGGGCGCTTCGCGAAGCCGTCGGCGGTTTTCCAGCCGGGCCAGAAGGTCACCCAGACCATCGACGCCGAGCACCGCCTGCTGTGCTCGCGGTACCACACGGCGGGTCATGTTCTGGGAGCGGCGGTCCGGCATCTCCTCGAGAAGAAGATTGAGGGCTTTGAAGAGACCAAGGCGTCGCACTTTCCGGATTCGGCGTCGTGCGACTTCATAGGCTCGATCGGAGGCGAATGGAAGGGCGAGATTCAGCAGAAGGTCGACGCCTTCGTCGAAGAGGACATGCCGGTGGAGGTACAATGGTGGGACGAGGAAGATTTCAAGGCGAACGGCATGGAGAAGGATATACCGGACCGCGAGGCTTTGGGGATGGACAGTACAGAGAAGTTTCGCGTGGTAACAATCGTCGGTGCTGGGACCTATGCCTGTGGCGGGACGCATGTCGACAGCACTAAACTGTGCGGGAAGACGACGGTGAAGAAGATCAGCCGGTCAAAGGGCACCAGTAGGGTCAGCTACAATGTGGCAGAGTGATGGAACCAGAAAAAGTTGATTTGTCTGAATTAAATGAAGGCAATACGCCTTTGCCTCTGGATACTCTGTGTTATGTCAGGGCTCAGCAGCCGAGGCTCGTTGTCGATGAATCCAGCCGTGCAGCATAGTATAATGGACTTGCCACTGCTGAAGCGTCCATTGCCTTTGGTTGACTCCTCGCCGTTAATGTCGTACCGACATCTCCAAGCGTGTCAGGCTAGCTTTTGCCGTCTACTATTATCGACTCTCAGTTCGATGAATCCGGTACTATCGCGCATCAGGTCCAGCGAGGTGGAAGCGACATGCTCGTGAAGAAAAATCTCGGGTTATCGGGGAAATGGTTGCGTGGTAACATATTGGCATTATAGCGAATTATGGATGAACGACGAACTGGTGACGGCAGGCAACAAGACGCCCGGCTCAAGAAGGAAGAGATTCTTTACTAGCACGAGATAACTTTAGGAAGTAAGTCGCGGAACAGCATCACAAAAATACTCAGCCACCTCTTTTTGATATAAGTCTCCTTGCATTATGAACACGCTTTTTTCGTTGGTAAATGACTTTTGTTCCCCCCAGTCTCGTATATAATTCGTCGGCCCCTGACTCAATGAGACGCCGGACAAGCTGTTCCTTTGCTACTTGTCAGAGGCTATGTAGTACCAAGTAAAGGAGTCAGTGGGAGGGCAGTTAGGGGTCACTGGTGACTGTTATTCCAATCTATCTCCTCCCTAAACCTTGATACTATCGTGAAAACCCCTTTTGTGTGCCCTTTAGTATAACATTATTCCATTCTATAGTGTCCCCTACGCCCTACCTAGTACCCTACTAGCCCTGAAGCTAGTACTACTTTTAGAAACCTAATATAATTCCCCCTCTCTAAGGTTCTATCCTTAGAACCTAGTAGTTAATTAGTTAGCTTCTCTATTAGTAACTTAATACCTTGCTTATAATACTACTTATACTTTAATAGAATTTAAAAACTCTACTAAGCTTAATAGACTATTAGATAGGTAGTTATCTCTTTAGTTAACTACCTACCCTTAGCCTTACTTTTGTTTTATAATAGCTTAGTATAGCTAATAGCCCGCTCTAGTACCTTACTAGGCTTAGCTATCTTATACTTAGAGTATAAGTCTTAAGCTCTTATTACTATTAGTAAGAGACTACTTACTCTACTATAGAGGTATCTTATTTACCAATAGTATTACTTTAGCTACTTATTCTTTTTTTTATAGCTTAGTATCTTATTATTTATAAAGTAATATAGTTAGTCTTTATTACTTATACCTTTATTTCTCTAGTAGCTAAGCTTTAAGTTATATTATTCTTAGTATAATAGTAAGGGTATAATTTATAGCAATAAAAGAGGTACTAGTACTTCTTTAATACTTCTTACTTTTCTTTTCTTCTAGAGGTATTATTATTTCTTTATAAGCTAGAGTTATTATTATTACTTACTTATATATATACTACCTAGTAAAATAGCTAAGCCTATCTTTTCTTTTTTACTTTTTACCTATTTTTCTTTTTTTCTTTCTTTTTTTATAATATCCTTATATTATTATTATTTTTTATTTTTTATTGTATCTCTATTACTATAGTAATAATAATAGTACTAGTAATAGTAATACTAATAGTAGTATTAGTATTAGCTACTTCTCTACTACTATTATTATATTCTTTATACCCCCTACTAATCTTATTATCCTAGGTAGCTCTAGTGCTCTCTCTAGTCCTCTCTTAGTAGCCCCCCCTACTAATAATAATTACTTTAATACTTTTAGTATTATTAACCTTATTATTATATATAAGGTCTTTTATTATTATTACCTTTAGGCTATAGTAAAGTAATAGCCTAATATAAAAAATACTATTACTTATTTTCTCTATTATATTAAGACCTAGAGTATATACTTATCTCTTTAGTACCTCTCTACTACTTCTTTACTATTCTAACTATTCTAGCTACTAGTAATAAGTACTTCTATTATACTAGCTAGTATAGTAAGCCTTATATCTCTATAAGCTTATCTTTCTCTTTATTATTACTACTCCTATAGCTATTAGTCTATTACTAACCTATAGTAAGCCTTATATACTACTACTACTACTACTCTTACTCTTAAGGTAGTTTTTAAAGACCTCTATAAGAGGCTAACTCTTACTCTTATTACTACCTTATAAGTATATATATACCTCTATACTCCCTTAGTATCTTATTAAAAGCTATATAGTACTAAGTAAAGGAGTTAGTAAGAGAGTAGTTAGAGGTTACTAGTAACTATTATTTTAATCTATCTCCTCTCTAAACCTTAATACTATTATAAAAACCCCTTTTATATACCCTTTAGTATAACATTATTCTATTCTACAGTATCCCCTAGGCCCTACCTAGTGCCCCGCTAGCCCTAAAGCTAGTACTACTTTTAGAAACCTAATACAATCCCCCCCCCTCTAAGGTCCTGTCCTTAGGACCTGGTGGTTGATTGGTTAGCCCCTCTATTAGTACCCCAGTACCCTGCCTATGATGCTGCTTATACTTTGGTAGAGTCTGGGAACTCTGCTAGGCTTAGTAGACTGCTAGATAGGTAGTGATCTCTCTAGGTAACTGCCTACCCTTAGCCTTGCTCTTGTTCTATAGCGGCCTGGTGTAGCTAATAGCCCCTTTAGTACCTTACTAGGCCTAGCTGTCTTATACTTAGGGTATAAGTCTTAGGCCCTTACTACTATTAGTAAGGGGCTACCTACTTTGCTATAGGGGTACCTTACCTACCTATAGTACTACTTTAGCTACTTACTCCCTTCTCTCTTTTATAGCCTAGTATCTTATTATCTATAAAGTAATATAGTTAGCTTTTATTACTTATACCTTTATTTCTTTAGTAGTTAAGCCCTAAGTTATATTATTCTTAGTATAATAGTAAGGGTATACTTTATAGTAGCAAAAGAGGTACTAGTACCTCTCTAGTATCTCTTACTTCTCTTTTCTTCTAGAGGTATTATTATTTCTTTATAAGCTAGAGTTATTATTATTACTTACTTATATATATACTACCTAGTAAAATAGCTAGACCTACCTTCTCTTTTTTACTTTTTACCTATTTTCTTTCTTTTTTTTCTTTTCTTTATAATATTCTTATATTATTATTATTTTTTTGTTTTTTATTATATCTCTACTACTATAGTAGTAATAATAGCACTAGTAATAATAATACTAGTAGTAGTACTAGTACTAGCTACTCCCCTACTACTACTATTATATCTTCTATACCTCCTACTAATCCTACTATTCTAGGTAGCTCTAGTACCCCCCCTAGTCCCTCCCTAGTAGCCCCCTCTACTAATAATACTTATTCTAATACTTCTAATATTATTAACCTTACTATTATATATAAAGTCTCTTACTATTACTACCTTTAGGCTATAGTAAAGTAGTAGCCTAATATAAAAGATACTATTACCTATCTTCCCTACTGTATTAAGACCTAGAGTATGTGCTTGTCTCTTTGGTACCTCTCTGCTACCTCTCTGCTATCCTAACTGTTCTAGCTACTAGTAACAAGTGCTCCTACTATACTAGCTAGTATAGCAAGCCTTATATCCCTATAAGCTTATCCCCCCCTCTGCTATTACTACTTCTATAGTCATTAGTCTACTACTAACCTATAGTAGGCCTTATATACTACTACTACTGCTACTCTTACTCTTAAGGTAGTTTTTAAGAACCTCTATAAAGAGGCTAATCCTTACTCTTATTACTACCTTATAAGTATATATATACCTCTATACTTCTCTAGTACCCCTTAGCCTAACCCTTTTTAGGAGGAGATTAAGAAGGCCTAGCTTATAAGCTTAAAGGCCCTTTAGATAAAGGCCTCTAATATATTAGTCTCTAATACTAAGTATAAGGTAGTATAGGAGAAGGAGAAGTAGCTTTTTTACTAGTATAAGGTTCTTACCCTTAAGGGTACTTACTTTACTATAAAATAATAGGCTAAGTAAGCTAAGTTATTAACTAAGAATACTAAGATTACTACTATTACTACCTAGAACTAGGTTATTGTTACGACCCGAGAATCTGTTGGTGACTAGTGCAGCCTGAAGGACCCCAGTCAAAACCACCAGACGGTGAGACACTCAAGATGCAGGAGTGCGGCACAGCCAACGGAACGGAAGAACTAGGGAAGGTCACGTGATGGATCAACAGGATCGATGGTGATCCAAACTGATCCCCCACCAGGGATCAGGACCACGGGATACTGATCCTACACCAAGGATCAGTAAAGGCGAATAATGATCCAGGAATACACAATAAGATATAAGGACACTCATTCCACTTAGATAGATTACCTTCTATAGCTCTTCAGCAATCAACTTGTGAAACATCTTCGGATAACTTTCAGACTCCTTTCATCTGCTTATCTTTGCGATACTCCACTGCGAGCTATACGAGCTACTCAGACTATCGACTACCCGACTGATCACCGAGTGATCGATACGCCAGCAAAGACACCAGCAAGCACCGACACTGTTAATTACCATCGCAGCCTCAGCTATACTTTAGCAGAAAACCCACTGTCAGGAATCTGGCCGTAACACTTTGATTGCTCCTGTTAGTAAGTTGACCCTACGATACTAATTAACAGTAACCACGATGTCTTCTCCAAAGACCCCATCATCCTCGAGTGCTCCCAAGACTCCCAGGTCTCTGGACCAGGAGCTCGCTCAAGCCATGGACCTCGATGAACCAGCGATGCCCGACATCAAGTTCGATGAAGATGGAGAAGCGGTCCTCACCACGGACCAATACTTGGCTATACGCAAGACAGTTGAAAAGAACGCCAAATGCAACAAACAACTGGCTGAAATTGTCAACAACAATGCAGCCCAGGTGGAACAACTGAAGAACGCCAACAATCACAACCTCACCCAGATGCAAGCCATTATTAACGACACCCTTGCTAAGCTAGAGGCCAAGAACGACAAGGCCATCAAGCTGGGACACGAGGTCAAAACCCTTCAAGGTGCTGCTAACATCATCTCGACCCCTGTGGAAGGACGAGACAAGCTCAAGCTCAACTCCCCTGGAACCTACGACAGAACCAGTGGACAACTGAAAGGATTCCTGATTCAAGTACGCACCTACCAGACCTTTCACGCTACCAACTTCCGCAACGAAACCGAGAGAGTCATCTATGCTAGGACGTTCCTCCGTGGCAAGGCACTCTCCTGGTTTGAGCCGTTCCAGGAAGAATTCCTCACGAACAACGGGGACCTAAACGTATGCTCTTATGAAACCCAGTCGATCTTCGGAAGCATGGCAGGCTTCGAACAAGCCCTCAAGTCATTGTTTCAAGATCCCGATAAGAAACGACAAGCCAAGCAAGACCTCGCTACACTAAAACAGACCAAGGCAGCCTCGCACTACGCAGCCGAATTCCAACGACTCGCTACCAGGCTTAACATCACAGACAAATCCTTGATTTTCATGTTCTACTAAGGACTCAAGGAGGATGTCAAGGACGAACTCGCTAAGATCGTCAACATTCCAGAAGATTTCCTCGGATACGTCGAACTCGCCGTTAAGATTAACACCCGTCTTTATGAACGACGCAAAGAGAAAGGCGAAAACCGACGACCTAATGCCAATACGAGCAAATGCTATGCCCAGGGACCAAAGAATCCTAACCACCACTGGCAGAACAAAAACAACAACCAGTGGCAACCCCGAAACCAGCCCAGCACGTCCTACGGACACCAGGCAGGACCTATGGATGTCAGCGTGGCCAGGAAGCAAGAAGGCCGGCCACCGCGAGACACCAAGACCGTCAAGTGCTACAACTGTAAAAAAATAGGACACTACGCCAGAGACTGCCGACAACTAAAACGACTCCAGAACAAGGCACTGGCTAAGGGCAATCGACAAGCAAACATCGCCCGAAGAGAAACCCCACACCCACAACTCTTATGGACCGCCTGCTACGACGACAATTGCCTTGCGTATCAGGGTAGCAAGGAGCAAGCAAGCTGGTACCCCAAGGAGCCCAAGGATAAGACTGTTGCAGTAGGCTGACGAGCACTAAAGACACCGACCACATCGCAAGCCATGAGTGTCGCTCGGGAACTCGAACAACAAAACCAGGACAAGATCATGCGATTGATCCAGGCCCGGGAGGCCACGGAACTCAATCAAAACAAGACACCGCAAGAACAAGCTGTCGCAAACATGATCAAAAAACGCCTACAAGAACGCATCAAGGCGCAAGGGAACCCTGTACGACAACTAGAGCTTGAAGAGGAACTCCACAAGGCTATCAGGGAAGACGCTGTCCATTCCCAAGGAAGACCCAAACAGGTCATCACCAGAACCCTCGCAGTGGCAAGAAAAGGGAAGAAAACTGCCTTCTCTCCCCCACGACTCCGCTACCGCGAAGCAACACCCAAGAGCACCATCAAAGTATGGGGGACTAGCTCTGACCAGGAGGAAGAATCGGAACCCTCTCTGGACGAATTCATTCCGCCAAGCAAAATGGAACAACAGGCAGCCGAGCAGCTGATTGAGATAAGTCGTGTAAACCCACCTGTTACCAAACGGACTGGCACAAACCAGCGTATTCAAAATTGGGCAAACGACATCCCATCCTCATCACTCTCACCTACGACAGACTATTAATACGACTCTGACGAACCCTTAGCAACTCAGACCTACGTGGACTTCCGGGAAGATCCACTCGTCATTAAGATAGAGGAAAAAGCACGAAAAGGAAGACAACTGGAAATCAGCAAACACAGCAACAAACAAAAAGTGTACTTCTACGGAACAGAAGACACCGACCTCGAGTGCTACCCAGTAACACCAACCAGAGAAGAACCCATGTTTGGAGATGACAAACAACTTGACAGGAAAGATCCCCTACACCACAAAGTATTTTGGGCAGACTGCATTTATAACAACTGCTCAATGCATCAACCAAAGAAGAGGGAATACTCTTTCTTTCTACGACGACGCAACAACGAACCCATTCCTAAGGTTTACAAGAACCATGAAATCAGTACGTGGGAAGTCAAGGAATACTACCAACCGTGGCTTATCCTACAACCAAGCCCAAAACACCCCATGCCATGTATCAACCACCTCACGGGACACTGGTCCAACTGCCTATTTGACAAGTGCACGCGCCACTATGAAGGAAAAGCACGAGCATGGAGAGAACAAATCAAGGAAGCCCCCAAGGAGTCGAAAAACTCCCCACGCCGCCTGTGAAAAGGGCACCGATGGCTAAGAACGACACGAAAACCCTTTACGCAGCAACCAAGGGAGATGATAGCCACATCATCCTCACCATTTTGATCAACAGCTGGCCCACTAAGGTCATGATTAACAGTGGAGCACAAGCTAACCTCATCTCACCCAGGGTGGTAAACGAACGAAGCATCGAATGGGTATACAAGGAAGACCTATACACCCTACAGACGGTCGAAGGAGCACAAGTTCAGTACGGCGGAGGGACCGTTGATAAGGAGACTGTACACCTCCCTTCAGTAATCCATGGCCAATGCCAAGAACTCAACTTCGATATCACTAACTTAGGGACCACAGATATGATTCTGGGAATCCTGTGGCTACGAGAATACAACCCCAACATAGACTGGAGAATAGGCCAACTCTGGTGGAGAGATTCAGCTACGAGGCAGCGTTGCACGCCGCAACCCCCAAATGAACTCACGCGACCAAGAAAGTACGTTGCTTATATCAAAAGGATCGAACCTGTGCAAGACCAGAGTTCCGCATCCACAAAGATCACGAATGCGCCAGACAGGCAGGACAAACGAAGCCTTGAGGAGGATCGGCTTCGATCGATACCTCTTGAATACCAACGATACACCAGACTGTTTGCCGAAGAACTGGAAACAGGACTACCAGAGCATGGACCATATGGTCATGAGATCCAACTGCTAGAAGGGAAACATCCCAAGCTCGAGCCAATCTATGGACTCAACCCGACAGAACGAGAAGCGCTTGACAAATGGCTGGACGAAAACCTAGCGAAAGGTTACATCAGACCATCAGAATCACCAGCAGGATACCCTATCCTGTTTGTACCCAAGAAGAACGGAAAACTACGACTATGCGTTAACTACCGGAAGCTCAACGACATCACGAAGAAGAACAGCTACCCACTGCTGCTTATCTCAGAGTTACGAGATCTGCTGCATGGAGCGAACTGGTTTACGGCACTTGACCTCAAAGGCGCCTACAACCTCATTAGAATCAAGGAAGGAGATGAATGGAAAACGGCATTCCGAACACGCAGAGGACTATTCGAGACCCTCGTCATGCCTTTTGGACTTACCAACGCACCTGCTACATTCCAAACAATGATTAATCACGTACTCAGGGAGTATCTTGATATCTTTGTCGTCTGCTACCTCGACGACATCCTCATCTTCTCCAGAAACCTCGAGGAACACAAAGAGCACGTACACAAGGTGCTTAAGAAGCTCCAGGAAGCAAAACTCCTAGTCGAACCAGAAAAGAGCGAATTCCACACTCAGAAGGTTGACTACCTCGGATTCACCATCACACCAGGAGAAATCCGAATGCAAGACAAAAAAGTTGAAGCAGTCAGGGACTGGCCAACGCCTACCAACGTCAAGGAAGTACAATCATTCCTCGGATTCGTCAATTTCTACCGACGATTCCTCAAAAATTATGCAACCTACGTCAGAGGATTGCAACGACTCACACACAAGGACACGGAGTTCAAATGGACAGAGGAATGCGACAAATCCTTCAACAGAGTCAAAGAACTTGTCACATCCAAACCGGTTACCAGGATTCCAGACCCAGACAAACCCTTTGAGGTTGAGACCGATGCCTCGGACTTCGCAATGGGAGGACAACTCAGACAACGAGACAAGGAAGGACGACTACACCCATGCGCATTCTACTCGAAAGCATTCCACGGACATGAGCTGAATTACCAGATCCACGACAAAGAACTTATGGCAATCATTGAAGCATTCAGAGAATGGAAGCCTCATCTGTCAGGAACAAAGCACCAGGTGATTGTGTACACAGACCACAAGAACCTCGCACACTTCACGACCTCCAAGGTCCTAAACAAACGACAGATTCAATGGTTAGAATTTCTATCCGAATACAACTTCAAGATCGTCTATCGCAAAGGAACAGAGAACGGAAGAGCCGATGCTCTAAGCCGACGACCGGACCTCGAAGTCCCAGTACTAGAGGAAACACAGGTTATCCTTAAGTACGATAAGAACGGTGACATCGTTCCAGCGCAAAAACTCATCATGATCGGCACACGCGTCAATACCAGCACGACTGGCAGAATGACGGATGACTAGATATGCGAGATACATAGCGCTAGAGCATATGGATACCAAGGAGTAACAAAAACGTTCAAAAGAATTCGACAACACTACGACAAACGAGTCACACGAGAACAAGTGGCTTCAGCAATCAAGGACTGTGAACTATGCAAGAAAAGCAAGAACAGCCCTCACAAGCCATATGGGCACATTCAACCATTGCCAGTACCTCTAGAAGCATGGCACTCGATCTCTTTGGACTTCATCGTCAAACTACCTAAGTCAAGAGAACCACTCACGAAAACATGGTACGATAGCATCCTCGTTATCGTCAACCGACTCACGAAGTACGCCTACTTCATTCCATACCTCAAAGCTAGCACGGCTGAGGACCTCGCATATACCTTTCTCAAGTATATCATCAGCAATCACGGCTTGCCAAAAGAAATTGTGTCAGACAGAGACAAACTGTTCACTTCTAAGTTTTGGAAATCACTGATTTCGCAACTCGGTTCAGACCACAAACTGTCTACCTCTTTCCATCCGCAAACCGACGGACAAACAGAAAGAATCAACCAGATACTCGAACAGTATCTCCGATGTTATGTCAACTACGACCAAGACAATTGGGTACCACTGCTGCCTATGGCCCAATTCGCCTACAACAGTGCTATTGGAGAAAGCACTAGGAACTCACCATTCTACCTGAACTACGGATTCGAACCTACCGCCTATGGAGAACCTCGCGAAGGACCACGAGCACTGAAAGCTGTGGCCGACATCAACAAACTCAGAGAAATTCAGAGCAAAGCGGCCCTGGATTTGGAATTCATCAGACAACGAATGAAGAAATACGCCGACCCTTCAAGGATTGAGGGACCAACCTTTGAAGAGGGGGATAGCGCGTACCTTGCACGCCAGAACATCAAAACCAAACGGCCCAGCGACAAACTCAACTACAAGAAACTAGGACCTTTCAAAATCCTACGAAAAGTCTCAAACGTTAACTACGAACTCGACTTGCCAGACACAATGAAAGTTCACCCAGTCTTCCACATCGCACTGCTTAAACTAGCACTGTGAGGATTAAACACAAACGACTGTATCATCGTCGAATCAAACGAACCAGAGTACGAAGTCAAACGAATCATCGACCACAGAAACCAAGACAGACAAGAAGAATACTTGGTTAAATGGAAAAACTATGGACATGAAGACAACTCATGGGAACCAGTCAAGAACCTCTAACATTGCCAGATGGAGATCCAACGATACCACGAGAAGGACTCAGTGGACCCAGATCTGCGAACTCAGGACCCACCCCCAGTGAACTCCAGTCGACCACGTCGCTAGCACCCCAGGCGGCCAAGTCGTTTTCAACTCTAGCCTCCATCTCAGCCACCTCGCGATCCTTGGCCTCCAACTCATCCAAAGATTGCATACCCCGACGAATCAACTCCGAACCTCTCTCCTTTAGGAAACGCTTCTGCTTCCGCAGGCGGGACAAGCGACCTAACGCGGTAGCAAGCTGAGTCTGGAGAATCTCCATCTCCTCCTCCGCTTTCTGCTCTTCCTCTTCCACTTTTCGTTGCTCCGTCATGCAACGATTCACTAGGAAAAAGATCAATGAGTCGCAGGAACGACGGAAAGAAGGAACACTCACAAGCATTTGCCACGTTGTTTCTATTACACTGGGTGCGACCAGAACGAATGCACTCACCACATCGCGACGACTCTTCGGCCATTTTACAGACCTTGTTCGATTTAAAACAATAAGTGCAAGGCATAACGTCGACTCCGTGGCGCTCAACCGCTTCGGCAAGGGAACGACGTTCGCGGGTTTTCTGGGAAATCTCGGAATCCGCTTTTCTTTTGCTCACGCGACCAGACATGGTGTCAGCATCATTAAGGAAGCACGATTGACGACTCCCCAACCTGGGAGGAACCACCTACTTATAGCAACCTTGGGGACAAGGCCTTTTAGGGGGAGACCTGATGTTACGACCCAAGAATCTGTTGGTGACTAGTGCAGCCTGAAGGACCCCAGTCAAAACCACCAGACGGTGAGACACTCAAGATGCAGGAGTGCGGCACAGCCAACGGAACGGAAGAACTAGGGAAGGTCACGTGATGGATCAACAGGATCGATGGTGATCCAAACTGATCCCCCACCAGGGATCAGGACCACGGGATACTGATCCTATACCAAGGATCAGTAAAGGCGAATAATGATCCAGGAATATACAATAAGATATAAGGACACTCATTCCACTTAGATAGATTACCTTCTATAGCTCTTTAGCAATCAACTTGTGAAACATCTTTGGATAACTTTCAGACTCCTTTCATCTGCTTATCTTTGCGATACTCCACCGCGAGCTATACGAGCTACTCAGACTATCGACTACCCGACTGATCACCGAGTGATCGATACGCCAGCAAAGACACCAGCAAGCACCGACACTGTTAATTACCATCGCAGCCTCAGCTATACTTTAGCAGAAAACCCACTGTCAGGAATCTAGCCGTAACAGTTATTACACTCTATAAGTAGACTAAGGCTATCAAAGCCTAGAGTACTCTCTTCTCTAACTAAACTAAGTCCTATACCTATGTTATATATCCTTTCCCTACTCTAGTACCCCCCTAGTACTTCTTTATAGTACTAATAATAGCCTCTAGCACACTAGTAAGATTAACTCCCAGGCTAGTAGATTAGATCCTAGAAAAGGTACTGCTAATAATAATGAGGAGGAGTCTGACTAATAGGCTCTAGTACCCCCTATGTACCTCTCTAGTACCCCACTAATACCCCTCTGCTATTTATTTAGTTAGTTACTTATCTCTAGGCTTAGAATACCTAGCCCTTAGGCCTCTCTACTCCCTAGCTCTAGTACTAAAGGGATAATAAAACCTAGCTGCCTTATAGCTATATAATTATTAACTTAGTTTCTCTCTAATAGGCCCCTAGTGATCCTCTATTTATAATCTTACTATAGTTTCTTTACTATATTTTACTATGGTTTTTAAAAGTTCTTCTTTTCTTTATACCCTTGTTACTTTATTAGATACTATTAGTTTCTCTAGGGGTTCTTATATATAACTATTCTTTCTACTTAATATATATCCTTCTCTTCCTCCTTAATAGAGACTACCTATAGCTCTACTACTACCCTATAGAACTTCTCTAACTATAATAGTAAGAATATATTATAGATATAGTATTATATCTCTAAGTTAAGCTTATATACTTTTTCTTTACTAACTACCTATATAACTATAAATAGCTCTAGATACTTATCTAAGAGCTTCTTTATAAGGTACTTTTACTATATAAACCTTACTAATAGTAAGACCTTCTCTTCTACCTTAAATACTACTATAAATTATTTTATATTATACTACCTCTTATAGTTCTTATTAGCTATCTCTAGTATCTAGAGAATTGTAGCCTGCTAGCTTTGTAGCTGCTATACTTGGTCTCTTGCTGATGGGACCTCTATTAGTAAGGCCTCTTCTAGCTTTGTGTTGTTCGCGTTGCGTGGTATATAGCCTATCAGGGCCTCTGCTAGTACTATCTGGATCGCGCTATACTAAGCACTGTTATAAATAAACTTAGCTATTAGTAGTTACTTTGCTTAATTATCTTACTTTAGGCTATAGAAAGCTTAAAGAAAGTACTTAATATTCTAGTTTTGTTACTCTATCTAGCTATCTATCTATAAGTAATAGGCTATACTTAGCCTCTACTTAATAGCTAGTAGGTAGTATACTACTAACTAGAAATAGCTAGTAAAGAGAGATCCTTAGTTAGATACTATTACTACTAAGATACTAAATTATAAGAATACTCTTTTAACTAAGAGAGATACTAACTAGTTTACTATTAGGGTCTCCTATATAGGTATATATAGTATATACTTTATAAGATAGTTTACTATAACTAGGATACTGTTATAGCTCTCTCTAGTAAATCCTTTTAACTTAGGTAGCTTGGTAATGAAATCTAGGGTAACCTATTTCTATAGTTAGCTAGGTAGTAATAGAGGTACCAGTTTCTTATAGGGTAGGTAGTAGCGTAGCTTTGTCTATTAATAAGTTATATATATTTAAATGTACTCTATTATGTCCTTCTTTATTAATCTCTAGAAGAATATCTATCTAATCCTTTTAAGTATATAGGTTACCCCTAGGTACCTCCTAGCTAGCTTATTATAGAACGCTACTATAATCTTTATCCTTAGTATATACCCTTCTAGAATAACTACCTTACTCTTATACCTAAGGACCCTATCCTCTCCCTTTGATTAGTTATTCTCTAGCTTTTATTACTCCTTAGAGGTAATTACCTTATTAGCTTGCTATACTACTATAGTTTCCTTCTCTAGGCTTAAAGTAAGTTCTTCTAGTAGTAATAGGTATACCTCTGTTAACCTACTGCTAATAATTGCTATTACCCTCTAGGTAAACCTACTTAGGAAGCTTTTTAGGAACACACCCTATATCTCTTAGTCTTCTATGCCTAAGGGCTGATAGTCTAGCTACTGTAATAGCCTATTAGTTATATTCTCCTTTTCTAGCTAGTAGTTAATCTTAAAGTTAAAGAGGGATAGATTCTAGAGCAACCTTATTTACTAACTATTAAGCTAGAGCTTATTAGTAGGGTAGCAGTACTCTAAGTAGTTTGTTAAGAATACAATCCTACTCTAGGTATATAGAAAGTAGTACCTCTAGTATATAGCTACCTCTTAGATTATAAGTAGCTTAGTCTCTAGCATACTATACTATAGTTTAGTACCCTTTAGCTTTCTAGATAAGAAGGTAATAGAGTACTATTAGTTCTCTACTAGCTATAATAGGATAGCCCTAATTACAAAGTTTGATATATCTATCTCTACCTATATTAGTAGTGCTAGGTTAAAGTATTGTAGAATAGGGGCTTAGGTAAATATAACTTAGAGCTTGTAAAAGGCTTTGATTACCTCCTTAGTTATTACCTTCTCCTCTACTACCTTAGCTATTAGTTAGTCTATAAGGGGGGTATATACCTTAGAGTAGTTCTTAATAAAGTACTAACAGAACCCTATAAACCTAAGAAAGACCTATATATATTTAAAACTAGTAGAAAGTAGCTACTAAGCAATTGCCTCTATATAGTTCTACTTTATAGTAATACTCTCTAGAGATACTATAAACCCTAGAAACCTAATTATCTTGGTATAGAAAATATACTTCCCTGGGTTAGTATATAAGCTAGTGGTATCTAACTAGTGTAGTACCTCTTTTACTACCTCTATATAGCTAGCCTTATCCTTAATAAAGATTAAGATATTATTAAGGTATATAATATAGGTAATATTTACTAGCCTAGCTAGGGTATTGTTTATATATACTTAAAAGGTTACTAGTACGTTAACTAACTTAAAAGGTATAATATAGTACTTAAAGTGCCTATACCATATCTAGAACGCTATTTTCTACTTATTACTAGCATAGATCCTTACCTAGTAGTATATATCCTTGAGGTTAAGCTTAGTAAAATACTTTGCCTCTCTTAAGTAGTTAAGAATCTCTCTAATTAGTAGTAGTAGTATATAGTTCTTAACTATAACCTTATTAAGGCTATAATAGTCTATAAAGAGGTATAACTTACCTCCCTTCTTTAGTATAAATAGGATTGGTACCCCTATAGAGCTCTGTAAGGGCTAGATCTACCTCTTACCTAGTGTGTTATTAATATACTTCCTTAGCTCTTCTAACTCCTTCTCTATAAGGGGGTAGATAGGGCTGAATAGCGGTTCTATCTCTAGCTTAAGGTTAATAGTATAGGAGTAACCTTTATCTCTAGCTAGTTTGGCTACTAGGTTTATATTTAATATATATATCTATTCTTGATATTCTTCTAGTAGCTTAAATCCCTTTATCTTCTCCTTCTTTTCCCTCTTTACTGCATAAGGTAGTAGCTCTAGTACCCCCTTAGCTCTCCCTATATATAGGTAGTAGACTAAAGGGTTATATACTAGTATTACTACTACCTCTCTTTATACTCTCTTTAATATCTTTCTTCTCTAGATAAGTTATAGGTAGCTTTCTTCTAGTAAGTAAGTCTACCTAATTATTACCTACTTAAGATTTAGCTATACCTTTTACCCCTAGGGGATCTCTAAAATAGTATTATATATACTTATATTGCTTACTTGTGTCAGGTTCCTAAAAGTAGTTCTAGCTTTAGAGCTAGCAGGGCACCAGGTAGGGCCTGGGGGAGCACCGCGGAACAGAATAATATTATGCCAAAGGGCACACAAAAAGGGGTTTTCATAATAGCATCAAGGTTTAGAGAGGAGATAGATTGGAATAATAGTCACTAGTGACCCCTAACTGCTCTCCTACTAACTCCTTTACTTAGTACTATATATCCTCTAATACATTCCAATCTCTCCCTATTTATAGGTATACTAACTATTAGAGCAGTAATAGTACTAGCACAATTAACCTAATCCCAATCTATTACCTAGCAGGGCAGCCCAGTGATACAGCAGCTTACACCAGATACCAGCAGGACCGCAGTAGAGGAGCAGCGCGCAACCAACCTCAACAGGTTAATAGAGAAGTAGCTAAGGGCCCTTCTTAATAATAAAGTAGCTAAGGTAAGAGAGAGAAAGATAATTAAATAGATTATAGCCCTTAGAAATAGAGAGTCTATTAATAATATATATATAGCTAGTAGAGGACCTATAGCTACCTAGCTAGAGCCTAAGTACTTATATACTAATACCCTTATTAAGTAGTTAGCCTCTATCTAATATAAGGGGGGTAACTAAAAGAACCTTAAAGACTTTCTTTTTAAGTTATAAGGCTAATTCTCTATTACTAAGGAAGAATTTATAGCTAATAAGAGCAAAGTTTGGTTTATAGAGGCCTACCTAGAGAGTAACCTATTATATAACTAGAGGAGCTATATTAACCTTTAGTATAGTAATAATATTAGCCTAATTACCTAGAAATAGATAGAGGCCTAACTCTATAATAGTATTACTAATAATAATATATAGGCCTTTAGTATAGCTATAGAGCTAGATAAGATATAGTAGAAACCTAGCTAGATATACTAGTAATTTATTAACTAGTATAAAATAGTTAAGGTAGAGATTCTAGACCTCTAACTAGAGAGGTAGCAAGTAGTCTATATCTTAAACTAACTACTCCTAGACTTATAAAGCTATATCCTAGTATATAAGCTACTAGCTACTTATCAAGAGCTAAATAATACAGCAAAGAGGGCAGAGACGCTTATAAAGGCATATACTAAGACAATAACAAAAGACTAGCAAAAGCCACAAGAGAGGAGGAACCAGTAGACCCTAGCTATCACCCCAGCACTAGCATTAGCTACCCCCTTAGATAAATCAGAAAGGCAACGGTTAGTCTTAATGCCTGGGGTAGCCACGCATACGCCTACACCTAAGCCATAGGTTAAGTAGGAACAAGGAGGGTATAGATAACCCCTAAGGCGCTCCTAGGGCTCTCCTACATACTTTAACTATAGCAAACTAGGACATATATCAACAGAGTATATAGAGGAGAAGTACTATAAGTATAACCAGCCTTGTTATGTAAGTAGGTACTGCATACTAGCAGCCTAGCTAGTAGCTATAGGGGTTACCAGTATATAGATCCCCTAGAGAGAGAAACTATGTTACTGCTTTAAGGTAGACTTCTGTATTAGAGTAGCTGGTATATAGAGGAAAGAAAGGGCGTTGATTAACCCTAGAGTAGGCAAGAATGTTATATATTAGAGAATATTATATAAGGAGGTACTACTAGAGGTCTATAGGGAGGGAGTAGGGTTACTAGGGATATAGGGAGGTAAGGTACCTAACTATAGGGCGGTGGTATTAGTAATAGAAGTAATAGATAATATAGAGGTAAGAAAGATACAGTCCTATACCTACTAAGTAAGTAATATAGGTATATATAATACTATCCTAGAGCTTCTCTAGAGGTAAAAGGCGTAGCTAAATCTCAAGGAAGTAATAATTAGGTAGACTTACCTACTAGAGAAAGGCTACCTATAACTTATCTAGAGAAGAAAGGCATTAAAGAGAGTATAAAGAGAGGTAGTAGTAATACTAGTATATAACCCTTTAGTCTACTACCTATATATAGGGAGAGCTAAGAGAGCACTAGAGCTACTACCTCACGTAGTAGAGAGAGAAAAGGGGGAGGAGATAAAGAGATTTAAGCTACTAGAAGAATATTAAAAATAGGTATACATATTTAATATAAACCTAGTAGCTAAACTAGCTAGAGATAAAGGTTACTCCTATACTATTAACCTCAAGTTAGGGGTGGAACTGCTGTTTAGCTCTATCTACCCCCTTATAGAGAAGGAGTTAGAAGAGCTAAGGAAGTATATTAATAATATACTAGGTAAGGGGTAGATCCAGCCCTTATAGAGCTCTATAGAGGCGCTGATCCTATTTATACTAAAGAAGAGAGGTAAGTTATACCTCTATATAAACTATTGTAGCCTTAACAAGGTTATAGTTAAGAACTATATACTACTACTACTAATTAGAGAGATCTTTAACTACTTAGAAGAGGTAAAGTATTTTACTAAGCTTAACCTTAAGGATATATACTACTAGGTGAGGATCTATACTAGTAATAAGTAGAAGATAGTATTCTAGATATAGTATAAGTACTTTAAGTACTGTATTATACCTTTTAAGCTAGTTAACGCACTAGTAACCTTCTAAGAATATATAAATAATACCCTAGCTAGGCTAGTCGATATTACCTATATTATATACCTTAATAATATCTTAATCTTTACTAAGAACAAGGCTAGTTATATAGAGGTAGTAAAAGAGGTACTATACTAGTTAGATACTACTAGCTTATATACTAATATAGAGAAGTATATTTTCCACACCAAGATAATTAGGTTTCTTGGGTTTGTAGTATCCCTAGAGAGTATTACTATAGAGTAGAACTATATAGAGGTAATTACTCAGTAGCCGCTCTCTACTAGTATTAAAGATATACAGGTCTTTCTTAGGTTTATAGGGTTCTATTAGCACTTTATTAAGAACTACTCTAAGGTATATACCCCCCTTATAGACTAACTAACAGCCAAGGTAGTAGGGGAGAAGGTAATAACTAGGGAGGTAATTAAAGCCTTCTACAAGCTCTAAGTTATATTTACCTAAGCCCCTATCCTATAGTACTTTAACCTAGCACTACTAATATAAGTAAAGATAGATATATCAAACTTTATAATTAGAGCTATCCTATTATAGCTAGTAGAGAACTAATAGTACTCTATTACCTTCTTATCTAGAAAGCTAAAGGGTACTAAACTATAGTATAGTATGCTAGAGACTAAGCTACTTATAATCTAAGAGGTAGCTATATACTAGAGGTACTACTTTCTATATACCTAGAGTAGGATTGTATTCTTAATAGACTACCTAGGGTACTACTACCTTACTAGTAAGCCTTAGCTTAATAATTAGTAGGTAAGGTTACTTTAGGACCTATCTCTCTTTAACTTTAAGATTAACTACTAGCTAGAAAAGGAGAATATAGCTAATAGACTATTATTATAGCTAGACTATTAGCCCTTAGGTATAGAAGACTAAGAGGTATAGGGTGTGTTCCTAAAAAGCTTCCTAAGTAGGTTTACCTAGAGGGTAGTGGTAATTGTTAGCAATAGGTTAATAGAGGTATACCTATCACTACTAGAAGAACTTGCTCTAAGCTTAGAGGAGGAAACTGTAGTAGTGTAGCAAGCTAATAAGGTAATTGCCTCTAAAGAGTAGCAAAAGCTAGGGGATAACTAGTTAGAAGGGAAGGACAGAGTCCTCAGGTATAAGGGCAAGGTAGTTATCCTAGAAGGGCATATACTAAGGATAAAGATCATAGTAGTGTTCTATAATAAGCTAGCTAGGGGGTACCTGGGGGTGACCTATATACTTAAAAGGATTAGATAGATATTCTTCTAGAGATTAATAAAAAAGGATATAATAAAGTATATTTAGATATATATAACTTATTAATAGACAAAGCTATGCTACTACCTATCCTATAGGGAACTAGTACCTCTACTACTACCTAGCTAACTATAAGAATAGGTTACTCTAGATTTTATTACTAAGCTACCTAAATTAAAAGGGTTTACTAGAGAAAGCTATAATAGTATCCTAGTTATAGTAAACTAACTTATAAAGTATATACTATATATACCTATATAGAAGACCCTAATAGCAGACTAGTTAGTATCCCTCCTAGTTAAAAGGGTGTTCTTATAATTTAGTATCCTAGTAGTAATAGTATCTAACCAAGGATCTCTCTTCACTAGCTATTTCTAGTTAATAGTATGCTACCTACTAGCTATTAAGTAGAGGCTAAGTATAGCCTACTACATATAGATAGATAGCTAGATAAAGTAATAAAACTAGAATATTAAGTACTTTCTTTAGGCTTTCTATAGCCTAGAGTAGGATAATTAAGTAAAGTAGTTACTAATAGCTAAGTTTATCTATAACAGTGCTTAGCACAGTGCGATCTAGATAGTACTAGTAGAGGCTCTAATAGGCTATATACCACGCAACGCAAATAATACAAAGCTAGAAGGGGCCTTACTAATAGAGGTTCTATTAGTAAGAGACTAAGTATAGTAGCTATAGAGCTAGTAGGCTATAATTCTCTAGATACTAGAGATAGCTAATAAGAACTATAAGAGGTAATATAATATAAAATAATCTATAGTAGTATTTAAGGTAGAAGAGAAGGTCTTACTATTAATAAGGTTTATATAGTAAAAGTACCTTATAAAGAAGCTCTTAGATAAGTATCTAGAGCTATTTATAGTTATATAGGTAGTTAGTAAAGGAAAAGTATATAAGCTTAACTTAGGGATATAATACTATATCTATAATATATTCTTACTATTATAGTTAGAGAAGTTCTATAGGGTAGCAGTAGAGCTATAGTTAGTCCCTATTAAGGAGAAAGAGAAGGATATATACTAGGTAGAGAGAATAGTTATATATAAGAGCCTCTAGAGAAACTAATAATATCTAATAAAGTAGTAAGGGTATAGAGAGGAGGAGAACTCTTAGAAACAATAGTAAAATATAGTAAAGAAACTATAGTAGGATTATAAACAGAGGATCACTAGGGGCTTATTAGAGGGGAACTAAGTTAATAATTATATAGCTATAAGGTAGCTAGGTTTTATTATCTCTTTAGTACTAGGGCTAGAGAGTAGAGAAGCCTAAGGGCTAGGTATTCTAAGCTTAAGAATAAGTAACTAACTAAACAAATAGTAGAGGGGCGTTAGTAAGGCACTAGAGAGGTATATGGGGGGTACTAGGGCCTATTAGTTAGACTTCTCCTTATTATTATTAATAGTACCTTTTTTAAGATCTAATCTACTAGCCTAAGAGTTAATCTTATTAGTATACTAGAGGCTATTATTAGTACTATAAGGGAGTACTAGAGGGGTATTAGAGTAGGAAAAGGATATATAATATAAGTATAGGACTTAGTTTAGTTAGAGAAGAGAGTGCTCTAGGCCTTAATAGCCTTAGTCTACTTATAGAGTATAATAACCTAGTCCTAAGTAGTAGTAGTAGCAATCTTAGTACTCTTAGCTAGTAACTTAGCCTACTTAGCCTACTATTTTATGGTAGAGTAAGTACTCTTAAGGGTAAGGACCTTATACTAGTAAAGGAGCTACTCCTCCTCTTCCTATACTACTTTGTACTTGGTATTAGGGACTAATATATTAGAGGCCTTTATCTAAAGAGCCTTTAGGCCTATAAGCTAGGCCTTCTTAATCTCCTCCTAAAAAGGGTTAGGCTAAGGGGCCCTAGGGGAGTATAGGGGTATATATATACTTATAAGGCAGTAGTAAGAGTAGGGGTTAGCCTCTTTATAGAGCTTATTAAAAACTACCTTAAGGGTAAGGGTAGTAACAGTAGTAATATATAAGGCTTACTATAGGTTAGTAGTAAACTAATAGCTATAGGAGTAGTGATAGTAGGGAGAGGGATAAGCTTATAGGGATACAAGGCTTGCTGTGCTAGCTAGTACAGTAGGAGCACTTGTTACTAGTAGCTAGAACAGTTAGGATAGTAAAGAGGTAGTAGAGAGGTACTAGAGAGACAAGCACATACTCTAGGTCTTAATACAGTAGGGAAGATAGGTAATAGTATCTTTTATATTAGGCTACTACTTTACTATAGCTTAAAGGTAGTAATAGTAAGAGACCTTATATATAATAGTAGGGTTAATAATACTAGAAGTATTAGAATAGGTATTATTAGTAGGGGGGGCTACTAGGGGGGGACTAGAGGGGGTACTAGAGCTACCTAAGATAGTAGGATTAGTAGGAGGTATAGAGAATATAACAGCAGTAGTAGGGGAGTAGCTAGTACTAGTACTACTACTAATATTACTATTACTAGTACTATTATTACTACTATAGTAGTAGAGGTATAATAAAAATAAAAAAAATAATAATAATATAAGAATATTATAAAGAAAAAAAGAAAAAGAAGGAAAATAAGTAAAAAGTAAAAAAAAGAAGGTAGGCCTAGCTATTCTACTAAGTAATATATATATAAGTAAGTAATAATAATAACTCTAGCTTATAAAAAAATAATAATACCTCTAAAAGAAAAGGAAGATAGGAAGTACTAGGGGGGTACTAGTACCTCTTTTACTACTATAAAACATACCCTTACTATTATACTAAGAATAATATAACTTAAGGCTTAGCTACTAGAGAAATAAAAGCATAAGTAATAAAAGCTAACCACACTACTTTATAAATAATAGGATACTAAGCTATAAGAGAGAGAAGGAAGTAAGTAGCTAAAGTAGTACTATAGGTAGGTAAGGTACCCCTATAGCAGAGTAGGTAGCCTCTTACTAATAGTAATAAAGGCCTAAGACTTATACCCTAAGTATAGGATAGCTAGGCCTAGTAAAGTACTAAGGGGGCTATTAGCTATACCAGGCTGCTATAGAATAAGAGCAAGGCTAAGGGTAGGCAGTTAGCTAGGGAGATAACCACCTATCTAGTAGTCTACTAAGCCTAACAGAGTTCCTAGACTCTACTAAAGTATAAGCAGCGTTATAGGTAGAGTACCAGGGTACTAATAGAGGGGCTAACTAACTAACTACTAGGTCCTGAGGACAGGACCTCAGAGGGGGGGAGGATTGTATCAGGTTCCTAAAAGTAGTACTAGCTTTAGAGCCAGCGGGGCACCAGGTAGGGCCTAGAGGGGTACTATGGAATAGAATAATATTATACTAAAGGGTATACAAAAAGAGGTTTTTACAATAGTATCAAGGTTTAGAGAGGAGATAGATTAGAATAATAGTTACTAGTAACCCCTAACTACCCTCCTACTAACTCCTTTACTTAGTACTACATAGCCTCTAATAACTTAGTAGGTATAGGACTATACTTTTCTTACCTCTATATTATCTATTACTTCTATTACCAATACTGCTACCTTATAGTTAGGTACCTTACTTCCTTATATCCCTAGTAACCCTACTCTCTCTCTATAGACCTCTAGTAGTACCTCCTTATATAATATCCTCTAATATATAATATTCTTGTTTACTCTAGGGTTAATTAATACTCTTCCTTTCTTTTATATACTAGCTACTCTAATATAGAAGTCTACCTTAAAGCAGTAATGCAGTTCCTCTCCCTAGGGGATCTATATACTATTAACCCCTATAGCTACTAGCTAGGCTACTAGTATATAATACTTACTTATATAATAAGGCTAGTTATACTTATAGTACTTCTCTTCTATATACTCTATTAATATATATCCTAGCTTACTATAGTTGAAGTATATAGGAGAGCCTTAGGAGTACCTTAGGGGTTGTCTATACCCTTCTTATTTCTGCTTAACCTATGGCTTAGGCGTAGGTATATGCATAGCTACCCTAGGCATTAAGACTAACTATTACCTTTCTAATTTATCTAAGGGGGTAGCTAATACTAGTACTAGGGTAATAGCTAGGGTCTACTAGTTTCTTCTCTCTTATAGCCTTTGCTAGTCTTCTATTATTATCTTAGTATATATCTTTATAAGTGTCTCTACCCTCTTTACTATGTTGTTTAGTTTTTAATAAGTAGCTAGTAGCCTATGTACTAGGATATAGCTTTGTAAGTCTAGGAGTAGTTAGTTTAAGATATAGACTACCTACTACCTCTTTGGTTAGAGGTCTAGAATCTCTGCCTTAACTATTTTATATTAGTTAATAAATTACTAGTATATCTAGCTAGGTTTCTACTATATCTTATCTAGCTCTATAGCTGTGCTAAAGGCCTATGTATTGTTGTTAGTGATACTGTTACAGAGCTAGGCCTCTATCTATTTCTAGGTAATTAGGCTGATATTACTACTATACTAGAGGTTAATATAGCTCCTCTAGCTATGCAATAGGTTACCCTCTAGGCAGGCCCCTATAAACTAGACTTTACTCTTATTAGCTATAAATTCTTCCTTAGTAATAGAGAATTAGCCTTATAACTTAAAAAGGAAGTCTTTAAGGTTGTTCTAGTTACCCCCCTTATATTAGATAGAAGCTAACTACTTAATAAGGGTATCGGTATATAAGTACTTAGGCTCTAGCTAGGTAGCTATAGGTTCTCTACTAGCTGCGTATATATTGTTAATAGACTCCCTATTTCTAAGGGCTATAATCTATTTAATTATCTTTCTCTTTCTTGCCTTGGCTACTTTGTTATTAAGAAGGGCCCTTAGCTACTCCTCTATTAACCTGTTAAGGTTGGTTGCGTGCTGCTCCTCTGCTGCGGTCCTGCTAGTGTCTAGCATAAGCTGCTGCATCGCTAGGCTGCCCTACTAGGTAATAGATTGGGATCAGGTTAATTGTGCTAGTACTATCACTACTCTAATAGTTAGTATACCTATAAATAGGGAGAGATTGGAATGTATCAGAGGCTATGTAGTACTAAGTAAAGGAGTTAGTAGGAGGGCAGTTAGAGGTTACTAGTAACTGTTATTCCAATCTATCTTCTCTCTAAACCTTAATACTATTGTAAAAACCCCTTTTATATGCCCTTTAGTATAACATTATTCCGTTCCGCGGTGCCCCCTGGGCCCTGCCTGGTGCCCCGCTGGCCCCAAAGCTAGTACTACTTTTAGGAACCTGATAAGTATCTTTAATATTATGTTAACTATGACTAAGATAATTAGGTATTACTACTGCTTATAGCTTAATTTACTTATAATAATACTATTAGAGAAAGTACTAGAAACTTACTATTCTACCTAAACTATAGATTTAAACTAACTACTTATAGAGAACCTTATAAAGGACCATAAGTACTAAAAGCTATAGCTGATATTACTAAACTTAGAGAAATTTAAAGCAAAGCAGCCCTAGATTTAGAATTTATTAGATAATAAATAAAGAAATATACTAACTCTTTAAGGATTAAGGGCCTAACCTTTAAAGAGAGGGATAGTGCGTATCTTATATACTGAAACATTAAAACTAAATAGCCTAGTAACAAACTTAATTATAAGAAATTAGGACTTTTTAAAATCCTATGAAAAGTTTTAGATATTAACTATAAACTTAACTTACTAGATATGATGAAAATTTACCTAGTCTTCTATATTATACTACTTAAGCTAGTACTATATAGATTAAATACTAATAACTATATTATTATAGAAGCAAATAAACTAGAATATAAGATTAAATAAATTATTAATAAATATAATAAGAATAGATAAAAATAATATCTTATTAAATAAAAAGGCTATAGATATAAAGATAACGTATAGGAACCTATTAAGAACCTCTAGTACTCTTTATAGTTGCTCTAGGACTTTTAGATATTATAGGACTAGACCCTGAGACCTCAGCCTTGCTGAATGATTGCTAGAAAGGATTATTAGGATTCTAATTAGGAATAATACCTGATAAATCTACTATACTAAAACCCCCTATGGATTAAACCTTATGAATAATGGATGATTCTGGTGTAATATCTATATTATCTATAAATGATGATACTGTGTTACCCTTCTTAAAAACTATTTATTTTGCTTTATAGATATAATCTAGCTTTGTAAGTAATATATCTATTTCTACCTAAGCCTTTCTTAGTATAACTGCTTTTTTATAGAGGATTGCCTTTTTAGACTCCTTCTTATAATCTAATTAACTTGCCTTATCTAGAAGATAATTAACTATTAAAATAAGTTAGTACCTATAAACTAATAAAGGAAAAACATACTTATATATATAAATAATATCCTAAGTTATATTATAAGATTAACCTAGATAAGTATATTTACTATAGATACTTATCCTAGCTATTATCTTATAATAAAGGCTATTTAAATAATAATAGAAATATAGTATAACTTTAAAACTAAACTGAGTAATTCATAAGGTATAGTAGTTATAAAAAAGAGTAGATAGCAACTGTTTTTAAGAAACTTAGGAATCTAATATATTATTAGTAGGATAAAGGAAGAGAGAACTTAATAAACTCTCTAACCTAAGAGTACTTACTTACTTATATAATCTTAAGAATAAGATTATTAGAGAGAAGACCTAATATTATAACCTAATAAGTTATAAGTAATAATACCCTACTAATAAATAAGGTAGGATATAGGTAGTAATATATTTATATAGATAATAGGATAAGATAAATAGATAACTTCTTAGATATAGAAGAACTATGGTATAAGTTATGTAGAGATAAGATAAGCTAATTACTCTACAGACCCACTAATTAGTTAGTAGATCTAGGTAACTAATTAGTAGAGGTAACTAACTAATTAATAGAGTAAGGAAGTGATTATAACTAATAGACTAATATAGTTAAGATAAGAGAAAAGAGATTAGGACTTATATATAGGAGGGACTTAGAAGTACTTAAGGATAGACTTCTATAGCTTTTTAGTAATTAACTTATAAAATATTCTTAGATAACTTTTAGACTTCTTATACCTGCTTATCTTTGTAAACCACTTCTTAAGCTATATAAGTTACTACCTGTCTATTGACTACCTAACTGATCACTGAGTGACTGATACGTCAGCAAGAACGCCAGTAAGTACGACACTATTAATTATTATTGCAGCCTCAGCTATACTTTAGCAGAAAACCTACTATCAGAAATCTAGCTATAATATTATATTTCTAATAACCTTACTTTCTTTTTATAAACCTCTAGTAGTACCTTCTTATATAATATCCTTTAATATATAATATTCTTATTTACTTTAGAGTTAATTAATACCCTTTCTTTTCTTTATATACTAGTTACTCTAATATAGAAGTCTACCTTAAAGTAGTAATATAGTTCCTCTCTCTAGGGGATCTATATACTATTAACCTCTATAGTCACTAGCTAGGCTACTAGTATATAGTACTTACTTATATAATAAGGCTGGTTATACTTATAGTACTTCTCCTCTATATACTCTATTAATATATATCCTAGCTTACTATAGTTAAAGTATATAGAAGAGCCCTAGAAGTACCTTAGAGGTTATCTATACCTTTCTTATTCCTACTTAACTTATAGCTTAGGTATAGGTATATATATAACTACCCTAGGTATTAAGACTAACCATTACCCTTCTAATTTATCTAAGAGAGTAGCTAACGCCAGCACTAGAGTAATAGCTGGGGTATACTAGTTCCTTCTCTTTTATAGCCTTTATTAGTCTTCTATTATTATCTTAGTATATATCTTTATAAGTATCTCTACCCTCTTTACTATATTATTTAGCTCTTAATAAGTAACTAGTAGCCTATATACTAGGATATAGCTTTATAAGTCTAAGAGTAGTTAGTTTAAGATATAAACCACTTACTATCTCTCTAGTTAGAGGTCTAAAATCTCTACCTTAACTATTTCATACTAGTTAATAAATCACTAGTATATCTACCTAGGTTTCTACTATATCTTATCTAGCTCTATAGCTATACTAAAGGCCTGCGTATTATTATTAGTAATACTATTATAGAGCTAGGCCTCTATCTATTTCTAGGTAATTAGGCTAATATCACTACTATACTAGAGGTTAATATAGCTCCTCTAGCTATATAATAAGTTACTCTCTAAGCAGGCCCTTATAAACCAAACTTTACTCTTATTAGCTATAAATTCTTCCTTAGTAATAGAGAATTAGCCTTATAACTTAAAAAGAAAGTCTTTAAGGTTATTCTAGTTACCCCTCTTATATTAGATAGAAGCTAACTACTTAATAAGGGTATTAGTATATAGGTGCTTAGGCTCTAGCTAGGTAGCTATAGGTCCTCTACTAGCTATATATATATTATTAATAGACTCTCTATTTCTAAGGGCTATAATCTATTTAATTATCTTCCTCTTTCTTACCTTAGCTACTTTATTATTAAGAAGGGCCCTTAGCTACTTCTCTATTAACCTATTAAGGTTAGTTATATACTACTCCTTTACTATAGTCTTACTAGTATCTAATATAAGCTACTATATTACTAGGCTACCCTACTAAGTAATAGATTAAGATTAAATTAATTATACTAATACTATTACTACTCTAATAGTTAGTATACCTATAAATAAGGAGAGATTAAAACATATTAGAGGCTATAAAATACTAAGTAAAGGAGTTAGTAAGAGAGTAGTTAGGGGTTACTAGTAACTATTATTCTAATCTATCTCCTCTCTAAACCTTAATACTATTATAAAAACCCCTTTTATGTACCCTTCAGCATAACATTATTCCGTTCCGCGGTGCCCCCCAGGCCCCACCCAGTGCCCCGCCAGCCCCAAAGCCAGTACTACTTTTAGGAACCTAACACCAACCCACTATTGGAGTTTACAGCAGCGGCCTTTACAACTCAACGTTGTTCACGAAGAATATGCTGCAAGGGGATAAGTGGCGATATTCCCTTAATAGGTTTATGTATGGTGCAATATGGCAGGGGGTACCAGCATTGGTTAAACTTTTAGGTATCTGCCTGAATGGTCTATGGACGACGGGCTTAGCACACCACCTAAGTTCCCTGACAGCACGACAAGTGCCCCGATACAGAGGTGGTTCCGGGACCGAGATTCCTTAGCCACTTGGAAAAGAAGGATAACGGAGCTAATACTAAGATGTGTTCCAGAGTGGTACGAGCCCGTGCGTCTCCTTTGCTTTTGAGTGCAACGCCGGACAGTCTAAGTGCCACGCAAGTAACCTGTGCTAGCGGATACGGCTGAGACACAACTGACCAAGTTTCTCGGGTGTCCGCGTTCTGTGGACGCGGTGTAACCACCATCTGTCGAACCACGGGAGACTTGTTGGAGGTGTAAATAGGTTTGCCCAATTTCAGCGACAAATGAACACGATCACGGAGTATAATGCCTGGTGTCCGAGTATGGAGTGACTGGTTGACATAGAGATATGGATAGCTTCGTAGGCTTTGCAGTAAAAAAACAGTACATTTGAATACAAGGATATGTGAACCATGTTGGCGAATGTTTGCTTTTGCTTCAGCCGAGGTTGGCTAACTGGCCAAGCTTATACGCCGACATGCGACTACGTCGGCTGGCTAGCCTCTCTAAGAATGGCGCCCCTATTTCGCGTGCGCCCTCAAGAAACATTGCCATGGCCATTGGCTAGATTATTTGCCCACTAGTCAGTGTGCCTGACACTTTTCTTATGTCCTCATACCGTTATCTCACCAAGACACGAATACCTCCTTTTAGCCGAGACATCACACCCGTGAGACGCATTGGCGTTGTGTATATATGCAAGGAGTTGTCAGGGAGCTGCACTGCTTGAAATATGCGGCACGCCCACACGTGGCACCACGTGCGATCCATGCATAGACCTCGCGCAGTCCTCCCTTTTCTTCCATAGTCACCCACTTTCTGTCGAGGGAACAGCAAATCCCAACCGCTTTTTCCGAGAATTAGCGCCTGGGACCGCCAAAAAGGCCTCGTCAAATCACTGTCTCCATCTGCTCACCTTCAAGGGTCGGATCCGAAGTTCAGATGGCTCCGGTGGAGTGGGAAGAGCAGCCGGCTGCCAGCCCCCCGAGTCCCTCGGCCAGCAAAGAACGAGCAATGATGGCCCCGGAGTCGATGTCTAATCACGAAGACAAACGGTTCTCTGCCACCTACCTGACGATCCCGATATCAACTGAGCCGGTGGCCGCGCAGAACCAAAGGCCATGGATACGACGATACTGGATATTTATCCTAGCCATGGCAATTCTGGTCGTCGGCGGTATCATTGCCGGAGTCGTAGGGGGGATTAGTGCCTCGCATCAGCCGAGTGCGCGAAGTTCTAGCTGAAATCACAGCTTCGAAATATGCAAGGCTCCTTGGATGGGTCGCATGCTGGACATGAAGTAAGTGTCAAATCAATGCCATGGCATTGTTCTGTGGGGATTTGTTGGTCTCAGTCTGCGTGATATAAAACTGGCTGACACGGCAAGTGAAGTGTTGCTTCTATCATACCTTCAGTTCATTCAAATGACTCCGAACTTTAACGCCCATCGATATATACCTAAATTCGATTCCCAACCCATACCGGCGCTGCGTTTTCCACCGCCTTTCGGGTCAATATTCAGTTCCATGCGCATCAGAATGGCTATGGCCTCAATATAATGATCGGTCTTAATGGTCTCGTGATGTAAAGCACAGCGAACAAACGAAAGCAATATTCTTACGCCGAATTCCGGAATAACTCAATATACCAAGAGACTATTGTATTCCAAGAAGTCATGAGGGTCTAAGAGAGATGACTCAGATGGGTGGGTGATGATTACCTTGAAGGAGCGGAGAGGAGCGAACATGTAGTTATTCTCGTACTGGACACTGAACAGTCCAATAACCCTTTACCTTTTGTACGGTTATTCTTCCTGACCAAGGCACCACCCCCCTACAAGAATTAGTTTGGTTGTCCGAGGCTGATAGTGTGGGGGAACCAGGCTGTTTGCACAATTGAAATTTGGGTCGCTCATCAATGCCCAAGGGGCCCGGAAGCTGTGATTATTCTGCGACTGCCGTAATAGGATGTTCACATTTATTTTATTTTAGCTATAATTATTGCGTCGAAATTTAGTCACCTCATTGATGACTTCATGTACTGTTTAATAAACAGAGCCTCTCTGGAACGATATCACGACAGCATGGTCTAACATGCATAATCTTGAGCAGTTCGTAAACCTCACATCTCTGGTCTCACCAGCCCCGAGCTGTTCCGAGACATGATAACAAGTAGGTAGCCAATCTGCAGACCATGTGAATTTCGGTGTTGTTCCTTTCTCTCTTTTTGACCCCGAATAGTGCTCATGTTCGTCATCCTAGGGCAATGCAGTTTGCACGGTTTTAGAGAATTACGCTGGTATGAGGGAGATAGTGAACATTTTTCTACAGTCTGTCCTCCCGTCGATGTCTAGTGTCCGGCATGGCTCCTCCGCTGTCGGTGAAGGATGGATACTTTGGATGCTGCGATACAGTTATCGGAGCACGTCATCCCAAGTCGTCCGGGGTAACAAGCCCCGGGAGGCGGGGCCTGGCAGCTTAGATAAGGATGCAAGCTTTGGTCTTCTCAAGGTCAAAAGACAGGACGGTTTCCTCTCGTTCCACGTCGATCGGGGGAAGCGCCGTTCAATTGGAAGTCTCTGACATGGATCTGAAATCACTGATTCTGACCTTTGCGGGTCTACTTTGCTTCGATACCGTCTCGGCCGTGGATGATGCCCAAACACCCCTGATTGGCTCTGAGCGTAATCACGTATCGCCACTCTCCCGGCCGAACATTGTGTTCGTCTTGACCGACGACCAAGATCTCCACATGAATTCATTGGACTATATTCCCCTCATCCAACAACAGCTGATTGAGAAAGGGACGCTTTACACGAAGCACTTCTGTACGACAGCAGTGTGCTGCCCGTCCCGCGCAAGTCTGTGGACTGGTAAACTCGCACACAATACAAATGTTACAGATCTTCAGCCACCTTACGGTAAGCTGGACCCAGCAACGGGATTGGATTCTATGCGTGCAGCTCACCAGGTATTATAGGTGGGTTCCCCATCTTTGTCAAGAATGGTCACAACGAGAATTATCTGCCCGTATGGCTGCAACACGCTGGCTACAACACGTACTACACGGGCAAGATGTTCAACGCACACACAATCTGGAATTACAACAGCCCCCATCTGAAAGGCTGGAACTCGTCTGTAGGGAACCCAAACCACTTGTGTCAACAATATGTGTAGTGCTGTTTCCTTACTTATCTCAGGATTTCCTTCTCGACCCCAACACGTATGATTACTATAATGCCACATTCCAGCGCAACCAGGACCTGCCAGTCAACTATCTTGGCGAGTACTCTACGGACCTGGTCGCGGAAAAGGCCTATGGTTTCTTGGACGATGCTGTCCAGGCGGGGAAGCCTTTCTTCCTGGGTATTGCACCTATTGCTCCCCACAGCAACGTCAAATCTAGCGCCATGTCCCCCGTCAAGGGCCTCGATGAGGATGTCTTTGTGTCCGACGACGAGTTCAGAGTCGGCATTCCGCTGGCAGCAAAGAGACACGAGCACCTTTTCAAAGATGCCAAGGTTCCGAGAACGGAGAACTTCAACCCCGACAAGCCATCGGGCGCCGACTGGATCCGCCGCCAACCCAAGCTGACGGATGAAAACGTCGAGTATAACGACAGGCATTACCAGAGCCGCCTGCGTGCGCTGCAGGCTGTTGATGAGCTGGTCGACGGAGTCGTTAACAGACTTGAGAAGCATGGCGTCCTGGATAACACTTACATATTCTTCACGACCGACAATGGCTTCCACATTGGCCAACATCGGCTTCAGCCCGGAAAGGAGTGTGGGTACGAGGAGGATATTAACATCCCTCTCATCGTCCGGGGTCCGGGAATCCCCAAAGGTGGTATCACCGAGGCCGTCACAGCCCACGTCGATCTCGTCCCCACCATTCTATCCATTGCGGGTGCCCCGTTGAGGGCCGACTTCGATGGGACTCCTATTCCTCTCTCCAACAAGGAGCTCAACGAGTCACCGCTTACCCGCGAGCATGTCAACGTGGAATACTGGGGCTGGGCCCTGACCGAGGGTAAGTTCGGATTCGATGGCGGCGACACTAAGCGCATCTTCAACAACACGTACAAGGCCTTGCGTGTGATTGGCGATGGCTACAACCTCTACTACTCGACATGGTGCACAAACGAGCATGAGCTCTACGACATGACTGTAAGTTCAGCTACATGCGTCAAGGAAGTAGCCATCTGACCAACTGTCCACTCAGAACGACCCCGGCCAGCTGCACAACCTGTTGCACGAGGACGAGGCCGCCCTGGCTGCGGATGTGACCATCCTAGGCTATCCTCTGGACAAGGTTGTCCCCAGGCTTGACTCGCTTCTATTTGTCCTCAAGTCCTGCAAGGGCACCACGTGTTCGCAGCCGTGGCACGCGCTGCATCCTTCCGGAAACGTCGGCAGTCTACACGAAGCCCTCGCACCTCGTTTTGACGACTTCTATGCGCAGCAGAAGCGCGTGCAATTCGATCACTGCGAGCTTGGACATATCGTAGAAGCCGAGGGGCCGCAATTCGAACATGACGGCGTTGTGTATTGGAAGGGTTCCAGGTGGAGCGATTGGACTTGAATATAATTGGTGCATTGGCATTCATGTTTTCAGCCTAGTCGAGTACAACGCAATCTTGACTAAGACACCACAAGCCCCTCGTACTCTGTGCTGTGCTTCCGTTTTCGTATCCCGGCAAGGAGTATGACCCCCCCTCTCCCCCGCTTGTCCCGCTCGGAAGTATGGATCAAAATCCCCTCACTTCAGAGCTAGGGATAATATAGAGGGGTAAATGGTTTTCTCATATTCACTTTGCTTGTCCGATTCATTGATGCGATCCACTCGAGTGAGACCTTGTTACGTCATGATTCAATAGTAAGAAATCATTGTCAGGAAGAACAAACACTTATCAACACCATCACCCTACATCCAATCCAGGCTTGCTGGATGAGCTTTTGCAGCAGTAATAGGCTACGAAGTCTTGTAATCACCGATCATTGAAACCCCTGATATGGCTTCTTACAAAGGACACTGCAATTGCGGCGCAATCAAGGTTACTCTCAGCAAAAAGCCGGAAAATGTTGTCATCTGTCACTGGTATGAGCCCTTTTCAACCAGTTCGGGGTTTCGCTAAGTTGCCCATCCACCAGCGCAAACTGCAAGCATGCCGGCGGTCGTGAGTCCATATTCGGAAGCAATCTTCGTCGCCTATTTGCCGCGCTGACACCAAGTAGCCTTTTCCATGAACTTTTTCATCGACGACGGCCAATGGGAAATTGAGGACGATCAAAACACGATGGCCGAGTACTTGGACCGCAATACTGATTCTGGGAACACTGTGCATGTGAGTGCTCATCATCCTCACGTTTTCTTCTTTCATCAGAGCATACATAGATTGACCTTGGATAGCGCTTTTTCTGTCGGAGGTGTGGAAGGTGAGATCAACTGCGATTATACAGACTGTTAGTCAATGGCTGATGGGATAACGGCAGCCCTGTCAAGACTATAGCAAAGCCATTCCCAGGTCAAGCTTTGATAAAGGCATCACTCTTCGACGACATCCCCACAACCAGAAGCGATGTTTTTGAGCACAGGGCAATAAGATGGGGATAAAATCGACATATACTGGTTTGATGCTCTATGCCCTGGCATTTAGTGTTGTGGCATTGTGAGGCCTCGAATGGGACAGTGTGCGCATAGGGTAAATGACGGATGCTGAGATCCCAAGGCCAGATATGCAATGGACCAGTGGAGGTCCAACACGGCGAGGTCAGTCTGGTCGGTAGCTGCATAATTTGTTCGATCGCCGCCACTACTCTCCTCTGTAATTATGCGAAAATCCCCAATCTTAAACACGAAAAGACATACACTTTCCGTGACCATCTCCTACCACAACAGTTTCACTCCATATCTACACCCCCGAATTCTTTCCCAGGAGCCAGTACCCCAAACTCGCCCTTGTATGTCGTGTCTACTATCCTCGTGCGGTTTGAAGGAAACGTCTTGTTGAAACCACGGTATTCTCCAACGCTCGGCGGTAGATCCCGGACTCTCGTACCCCAGTTGCTCTCCCGCCGCCCCAGAGTCAACACCAGTTCCTGGCCTTCGGTAAAGAACTTGTGATCGACCCAGTTCTTTCTATAGGGTTCGCCATTCAAGGTTGCGTTCTGTATGTAGATGTTTCGGTACTCGGGATCAAAATTGACATTGCGGACGCGGGCCGTTCTTCCAGTTTGAGGATGCGTGATCTCAACGCTTTCGAAGAACGGCGGAATGATCAAGTACACGTCCTGGCCCGGGTTCGGGAACAGGCCCATCATGGCGAAGGCCAAGAAGGAACCTATGGCGCCGCTGTCATCATTTCCCGGCAAACCCGCAGCGTCGGGCGAGAAGAATGACGGAATGTAAAAGTGAGCTCTCTTCGCCGAAAGAGCCGGGCGGCCTGCGTAATGATACTGAAAGACTGTGAGGAACGCCGGTTCATTGCCGATGTAAGTGATGTTCTGATCATGCAAAAAGTCGAGTCTGCGAACAAACTCGTCTGGGCCACCATAGGTATCAATCAGCGTTCCCTGATCGTGGGGAACGAAGCTATGCAGGTTAGCAAACAGATGACCCTTTTGAAAGAGTGAAATAAATACTCACAACCCATACTCCCAACTACTGCTCTCGTAAGTCTCAGGCCCGTTGTTCTGCAAAGAACAAGCGCTCTGTCCGTCCAAATTGCTGCAGGTCAACGGGTCCTGGTACGCCCAGGTCTGGTTGAGGTACTTGGGTTCGAAGAACCCCCTGAATCCAGTGTCTGTCCCGTTGAAAAATGCAGACTTCTGGTCTTTCTTGTACAGGTTTTGCCAGTTGCTGCTCGACTCGAGATATTTCTCTCGGTCAGACCCTCGGCCCATACTGTTGGCCATCTGCGCGATGCAAAAGTCGTTGTAGCTGTATTCCAACGTTCGGGAGACGCTCCGCGTCAGTGTTCCGAAGCCCTTGACGTCGAAGTCCTGAACAGGGATATATCCAAGCTTCTTCCAACTGTCCAACCCTCCGCGACCATTGAGGCTCCAGTCGAAAGGCTCCTCGTCGGCATCCTTCAGAACAGCTTCGTAGCCCAGATCCCAGTCAATGCCGTCGGTGATGTTCTTCACATAGGCATCTGCCAGTACGTTGTCCGCGTTTGACCCGCCTTGAGTGAAACCTTTGCATAAGCTCATTCGGCAATCCGGAAGCCACCCCAGGTGGGAGTATGTGTCGATGAGCGACCTGACCATCTCGGCAACTGCTGTTGGATCAATGATGATCAGGAATGGAATCTGCGACCGAAAAGAATCCCACAGACAGTAGAACGAGTCCCAGTACGGTTCCTTGCTCCTCCACACAGGATTCTCTCCCGTATAGTTCTGCGGGTTGATCATGGTCCTGTATATGCCACTGTAGAAGTTCCGCGCAAACGACTCGTCTACTCTGGTTGTGTTGATTTTGATAGGGCTGAGCTTCCTTCGCCAAATGGCTTTGGCCTCCACCGAGACTCTGGCGAAGTTGAAGTCGGGAATCTCCGTCTGCGCATGAGAGCAGGCCCGCCTTTCGCTGATGAAACTGGTAGCGACGCGTGCGAGGATGGGCTTGTCCGCAGACTTGAAGCGCACAAAAGCACCTCCTGGCAGGGGATACCCGTTGATAGATCTTGAGATTGTCAAGTCCTTGGTTTCGGTGCTGGCACGACTGTCTACAAAGATTCCGGTGTCGAGAATGTCGGCGCCGCGGAAGTCCGTACAGAAGTACAAGACGTAGGTGCCGCTTCCGAAACTAGGCTGGAATCGCGCAGATCCTCGGATCTGCCCTGTCTTTTGGTTCACCCTGATGGAGGCGTTGTCTTGTCGTGTGTCTCCCAGGTCGGTAAGGTCTTGTAGGATGAGAGGCTTTCCCTGTTGTGGAAAGTTGAATCTGATGAGGGACGCCCGCTCCGTGGTTGTCATTTCGACCCTGATGCCGGTTTTCAATGTGATGTTGAATAAACCCGGTTCCGCGATCACGTCCTTCTCATCGAAGTAACCGTATTCCGCCCTTGACTTTTTCGGAAACGTACACTCGTTGACCTGTCCGCTGGGACAGGTCGTGTATGCAAACAGCGGGAAATTACCCAGTGAAGGTAACCCGCCAGTGCCAGAGTCATGCATCGTTGAAAACCCGGTGACCGGGCTCCCGTCCAAAGTGAAACCGCCTTGATTGGAGCTGCTGTTTGTGTCGGGAGAGGCTTTGGCCATTCCGTAAGGCAATGTTGCGCCGACGAAGACATTGCCCCCGTTGGACGAGCCGATGAGAGGATCGACGTAGTCCAAGGCGTCGAAATCAGCATCGGCGACCACTGAGGCCGAGTTCGTCAAGTCGGAAACGAAGGAGCCGGAGACCCAGCTTGAGGCGGCGTACGCAGCCTCGGAGGCCGCATGTTGAAGTGATGGGAGATGGGTTCCTGGCATGAGAAACCAACGGAAGACAGCCAGGAGGCCGTGAATCGACCACAACTCTTCCCACATCGTGACTCTGTTATCTCTTGATGATTGATGGGAAAATAGCAAGGCCTCTTCAATTCTGCGAAACCTTTTTCCATTACTTCCCTTACATGTATTAAACGGCTCTAGAAGCCACCACGTGACAATAGGTCAAAGCTAAACTGGCCTCAAGTCGCAGCAAGCTTTCTCCTGGGCTCTTCCGAAAACATTCTGCAGGTCTGGATAAGGCGTTTATTGGACGTCGGGACGTACGAAAAACGACCGTCGCTTAATACGAGCCCAACCTTACCAACAAGCTTTACCAGAGACAGTGAAAGCATTACTTGCACTCTGGGTTGCATTGATTTCTGCTACACCCACTATGTGTCCCCGGCCAAGGTTCTACACGGCAGCTGAGCGATCATGTCCTTTCCCTATTGCATGACTGAAAGTTCGCTTGGATCGCTGTCATAGCACCGTTAAGCATGCAGCTGCGGCGGAAATTTGGGTGATTGGGGCCGGGCGGAAGCAAACGCGTGTTCGCAAAGCTGACCGTTTCGGATTAGAAACGTCCTTTCGTTCTTTAGACTTTGAGATGTTTTGTCTCTTTACTTCCTCCCGAGTTGATAGTTATCGGTTTGGTTGATGCCATTGACGGTTGCCACGTTTTTGTGCGCAAGGACGACAGTACGCCACCCTCTCTCTACCTGGTTCTGATCGTATTGGTCCAATAATGGAAGGTGCTCGAGGCGATGACAAACAAGATGCACGATAGTTGGGTTCATGGAGACATGCTTGCGAAAGAAGCTCAGATCGGCTTCGAAGACGTCCATGGTCTAGTAATCTTCTCTGGCGTGGCGAGTGAATATCGTGGTCATGAACACCGCGTCCAGGAATTCGTTGAATCTTGTCAAACCCGTCTACCAGCAACCGGCAATACCGATACAGGCGTTGCACATCTTGTCCGAACTTCTCAGGCGTTTCGGAACCGCAAGCTCTTGGAATAGACTGTGTTTTATCATGCCGTTTTCCTCCTGCTGCGCTAAGGCAGGGACAGCCTCTGGCCTAGGCTGAATATTCTCGAAACTCTAAACTCAAGTTTATGACAGAAGTCTTGGGAATTCAAGCACAAACAAGCCAATGGCAGTTGAAGCCAAAAGATCGGGGAGGTTCAGTGGCGCCAAGCTTAGCAGCAAACCATATCGCACAGTCCTTGCGTACATGTAGTGAGCTGAAAGCTCATTCAATTCCCCCGGCCTGCACATAATTAGAACCCGGAACGTGGGAAACAGTCATGCGTGTAGTACGGAGTCTGTCCCAAATAATACATGGACTCGGTGCCGAGGTGCAACACGCCCAGCCGGGAACGGGCCGAACGGCTGGGTATTAATCAAGTGGTCGACTATAATATGAGGCTTTCCAGCCGTGTGTTCTCTGCTGTTGTGTGACCATGTTAATAATTGGGAGATCTACTTGATTGATGATGAGGCGCCATTGTGTGCGTCGGCGAAAACGGTTGCTTTCGCTGATAAGCAAGTTCGGCGGTCTGAACAGAACATCCACGAAATAAAGGCCTCCTGACAGTGTCACAAGTCGTTCACACAGGTCATCGTCGTTTTCAACTGTTTGAACCCATCTGAAATGACTGTATTCTAGTGAGTTGTCGCCAAAACTCGGGGCCTTTTTCGCAGAGCCACATAGTTGGGATGGTAGTCAGGTCTGAGATGGCTCTCATCGAAAAGGCTAGAGAGCCTCGACAGTAAAAAGGCGGCCAATGTTCCAGATATAGACTCTCATCGCTACGAAGATCAGATACTGGTTTGCAAAGAAATTAGGCATAGACGATGCGGAAACGCTGTGGTCCCGAGACCATATCTCTCACGCTATGCGAGTTCCAGATCTATGTTTCCTTTTGTTACTTTCTCAATAATCTCTTGGTTTGCCACCGGCAGGTGCTAGAACAATTCATCCGTTGCTTTTGCATCGTGCGCAGCCCGCACGAAGAGCGGCGGGAGGTGGAGGACTGAGGGCAGCAGTTGCTCAGCATCCGGCCGAGATTCCCCCGCTACCAGAACAGCGAGCGGACTCGGACCGGCCCGCCGAGGACGGCATATTCAGACGCCGACCAGGGTCTCATCGGGCCAGCCTCCGTAGGTTGATTTCGAAATACGCTGTCAGCGGGCTTGCGGAATCTCTCCACACACGTATTCGGTACTTCCGCCATCATGATTCGTCATTAAGCACATCTGAACCGTTTCTAGACCACTTCGTACTGAAACAACAGGTATGACCTCGTCTTCATTCGCCCAACTGGCGATGGCGTGCTCGCAACGCCACCGAAGCCGGCTTTGTAGAGCCATGCAGCCAAGCGAGCGGTCACTTTGCTCATCTCGCCTATGGAGGATGCAGTCGCGCCAGGACCAGAGCCATATGTGGCATTTCCCACCAAAGGCTTGTCTGCCTTCTAGTGCGTGCATGTGCATCCAGATGCAGAGCCTGTTCTCGACACCGAGCGGTAGCTGTCGGGCGCCTCTGCCTCCATCTTGTTCCAGCTGCCACACCGAATATCCCATTTGGGATTCGAAGAATGCAGGAGGTCTCTGGTGCTGCGGCGATTCCGTCCTCTGGGATGTCATAGTGTCGGGGTGACAACTAAGACTGCTTGCCCCTCGATCGTCCGTCGGTAGCCTCTTCAGGAAAAAAGCCGAATTACAATGACGCTTCACCAGTAGACGCCGCTTTCGGTATCTGGAACAGCGGCGAGATAAGGCTGGATGAACGGCACGGCTGTCCAGGCATTTGGAGTAATCATATTCGCACTTTTTTCTCCTTATCCACGTTTGCCCCCATGTCCTGGACTGCTAGTCCCGTCGGCAAACACTCCCGAGCGAGACGACACATGCAAGGGCCAGGCGTGAGAGATATCGCATCTCCGGGACAGATCCGGCCGAAGGTACAATAACCAAGGGTATGGCGACATTTTCTCCGGCTTGGACTATTATTCGCCGCTTCCTTCAGTAGCGATGAGAAGTGGCGACCTATTTCGTTCTGTGCCGCTTCTGTCACAAACGACGCCCCCTAGCTCTGTGGCGATTCCGTTGTGATTCTCGGCTGTACTTGTAGGCAGCACGAACGAAGAGCTTCGACAACTAATAGTAGGTCGGCCATTTGATCGACCAACACATCTTCTTACCGGGGGTGCCCCATGTGCACACATCACATCCCAGGGCTAGCTAGGCATGGTGCCAATAGACTGGATGGGAGTGGTCTGCTTCCACTGGTATGCTTGAGCAGGCCGTGTTCTGCCCGGCGTCACTCTAAAGTGCCCCCGCCGGTCAGTATGCATGTCTGACCGAAGCGTCCACTTCCCATTCAGCTGGGACAGATGAGTGACCTTAATCCACCCCACGCACCGTATTTGATGCCTCGATACATTCTCGCAACAAGTCCAAAGTTTTTCGTGGGCCTCCCTGGCAACCCGGGAAGTCTTTGATGGTCTCATTGAGCTAAAATGACGAGGTCCAAGACAATTCCGGCCTTTGAAACCTACGCACACTCGGTCTTGGGGATCCATCGTCCTCCAGTTTTCCGCCTTGCTTCCCCTCTCACATCGTGTGATCACACGCCACTTGCGGAGAGACCAAGAATACCAAGAACGACCATTCGAGATGATGGTGCCCGTGAAGAGATTTCATCCTTCCCGTCTTGGCTGGCTGGCTGGCTGGCTGGGCGGCTTCGCGCGATTCCCAGGCTGAACCAGCGACGACAAGCTCCCCAGCCTAAGCTTTTTGACCTCGGCGTAGAGAACATCAAGACTTTTTGAGCACGGGCGCACAAAGTTCGTGGAGGGACGGGGGGAGAAGGAGAATGGCGGCAAGCTGGGATTCAGGGATCTAGGGGAGAGAATATGCGAGAAGCTGAGATGAGACCATGCCAATGACCAAACCTTCGGGACGGGGTAGAGGAGCGCAGCACATGGCGTGGCCCAGTCGTCGTCATATCCAGAAAGGGACGTGGGTGCCGATGGGTTTGGCGAGTTGGGAAGTCTGAAAGTCTCTGATTCTTTGTTTGTTTGGCGCGGATGTGCGATCCCTTGGAAGTTGGCATCGAGAGCATCGTTTAACGCTGGACTCATTTACGCCAAGTATGGCGTGCTCGACACCATTGTCCAATATGCATCCCGAGCCCCGTTCTTTTTTTTATTTCATCTTTTTTTCTTTCCCTACAACACCACACACCCCCATACCAGTCATCACCTCGCTGACTTCACTTCTACCGCAACCCAACCCCCCCTCCTCCCCTAGAAACAGACTAAACAGGGAGTTGCTTTCTTTAGTGCATTCGGGGAAGGAGGCCATTTTGCTTCCCCCATGTCTGCTGGAGTTTTGCAACCGAGCGGGGAGCCTGGAGGAGGGCGAAGGTGGTGGTAAACTGAGAGCAGCACACCAGTGAGTGACATTGCCGATTAGTCCCATCTCGGGTCTTCGGCGGGATATCTGGGTCACACAGACACTGCCTATGCTACACGCGGCATCGTGGATGAAGTCGATAATGGTGACTCGCGAACCGCCTGGCATTTAAGCTTAACGAGAGGGCCTCCGGCCCAGTGTAACGGGAAGGGCGGGAAGATGGCGTACAAGGAGAAGCCGATGCGCGTGAGTCTGTTGTACGGGACGTAGCCGGTGGTGCTGCTTTTGCCTCCCTGGCCGCTTGCCAGCCATCCATCTACCCACACAATGTTCGGTATGTCCAACGTCCCAGACATCCGGCGAACCAGAAAAGTCGTGTTCGGTGTGGAACGCAGTTAGTCTGGCCGTCTACCGATCAGCCCCAGAGCCGGCCGCCGTCTTGCTGGCCCATCCATCCTGGACCGATGATCTGTGCGTGTTAGCCGTGCGGTAGCTGATTGCACATGGCACACATGCCGAATCAAGTTCAACCCCGGCGCAACGCTGAATTGGACGGCGAATGTGCCTTTTTCTGACAGCGACCCCCACGCTCATCCAGAGCCATCATCCCGGGAGTGACCATTCATCTCATGATTAGCCTGTGGCGGCCTACACAGTCGATCCGGCCTGGAGCGCGAAGGAGGAAGCGGAGCTCCCGCACATTCGCAGCATTCCACAAGCTCGGCCAGATAAGTACCGCTGTACTAGTTTCTACTTGCACATGTACACCAATGCTCAGAAACAGTTCCAGCCGAACAGAACAAGACCCTTATTAGCTCGTCCCAAGGTTGTGAAAATGTACGGATAGGTGGATAATCCATGCCCCCCCCCCCGCCGAGAATGATACCGAGGAGAAAGGTGCTGCGACAGAACATGGACCATCCCGACGGGACAGATGAATCCCTAGAATGGCGGCGCTGGCCGGACGCGGCGCTAATTTCTCTGCAAGATCAGGCAAAGACAAACAAAAGCAGACTAAGGAGAGTTGAAGGGTGTCGAATCCATGCAACGCAATCAAGGTTGACAATGTCGTCAGAAAGAATGGCTTGCAAACACACACACACACACACGCCCTCCCCCTAGGCGAGACATGGACGCTCCGGAGCCATGCTTCTTGGCGAGGCGGCCAAGCTTTGCTCCCAAGAGGGGAGAGCATCATCACCACAGGCTCACGTCTTGTTGCCGCATATAAGGTTCCTTACCTCACTCCGTCTTCTGTCGATTAAAGTTGCTCGTCTCCCGGCCCCCAAGGTAGCATCTTGCTTTTTGATAAACACGCAACGCAAATCTCTCTCTCCCCCCTCCTGTGCCGTCTTTTTTTCTCCTCACCCCCCTCCCCCTCCCTCCCGCCAGTCCTTCTTTTCAGCCGTGTTCATCCCTAACATCAACGAGTCGAGCACCGACCAAGGCACACCCCCTTCCTCCGGATCGATCTTTATTTATTTTTTTTATTTTTTTCTTGGGAAAGGGAAGAACATTTCACCAGAGAGACGGTCCCGAAAAAGAAGACGCCTCGGACCATGCCGGGCACCGTCGGACGAACCTTGGCAAAGGGCCTGGGCATCGACGTCGACGCCCGATATCGCAACGAGCCTACCGAGGCCGTCCAGTCCGCCGCCGCCTCCTTCCGCTCCGTCGAACAGTACGAGGAGGAGGAGCCCACCGTCGCCGAGTTCCTCTATGCACACAGACCGACCGTCCACGGCGCCGTCGCCTACGTCAAGAGCCTGTTCCCCTTTTGGTCCTGGATCTTCCACTACAACGCGACATGGCTCCTTGGTGATGTGATTGCAGGTGAGTCTCCTGGGCTTCATGGGAGACAGTGATGCGAGGCACGCGTCAAGCCCCGGCTCCGTCTTTTGTCTTTCGTATATGCATCCTTACTCCATAAAGATTCCCGGGAGGGGGGTTGTGGCTGACAGGTCGCGTCAAGGTGTGACGGTCGGGTTCGTCGTCATCCCCCAGGGCATGGCGTATGCGATCCTGGCCCAGCTGACGCCCGAGTACGGGCTCTACACCTCGTTTGTCGGGTTCATCCTGTACTGGGCGTTCGCGACGTCCAAGGACATCACCATCGGAACGGTGGCCGTCATGTCCCAGCTCGTCGGCAACATCATCTTGCGCGTGCGGGACTCCCACCCGCAGTACGAGGGCCCCCAGATCGCGCAGGCGCTGGCCGTCATCGCCGGCGCCGTCCTGCTGTTCATCGGCCTGGTGCGGCTGGGCTGGATCGTCGAGTTCATCCCCCTCGTGGCCATCGCCTCCTTCATGACCGGCGCCGCCGTCAGCATCACCGCCGGCCAGGTCCCCGCCCTCCTCGGCCTGCAAGGCGTCGTCACCCGCAACGCCACCTACCAGGTCATCATCGACTCCCTCCGGGCGTTGCCGACCGCCAGGCTCGACGCGGCCATGGGCCTCACCGCCCTGTTCCTGCTGTACGCCATCCGGACCTCGTGCAACGTCATGTCGGACCGCCAGCCGCACAGGAAGAAGTTCTGGTTCTTCATGTCGACCCTCCGCATGGCCTTTGTCATCCTCCTCTACGTCCTGATCAGCTGGCTCGTCAACCGCCACGTCAACTGGGACGCCAAGAAGGCCAGGTTCAAGATATTGGGCAAGGTCCCGAGCGGCTTCCGGCACACCGGGGCGCCCAAGATGGATACCGAGCTCCTCTCCGCCATCGCCCCGGACCTGCCGGTCACCATCATCGTGCTCATCATCGAGCACATTGCCATCTCCAAGTCCTTTGGCAGAGTCAACAACTACGTCATCAATCCTTCGCAGGAGCTGGTCGCCGTCGGTTTCACGAACCTGCTGGGGCCCTTCCTCGGCGCGTACCCTGCCACCGGCTCCTTCTCCCGGACCGCCATCAAGGCCAAGGCCGGGGTCCGCACGCCCCTCGCCGGCATCTTCACCGCCGTCATCGTCCTTCTGGCCCTGTACGCCCTGACGTCGGTCTTCTTCTACATCCCGATGGCCACCCTGGCCGGGCTGATCATCCACGCCGTCGGCGACCTCGTCACGCCGCCCAAGGTCGTGTACCAGTTTTGGGAGGTTTCCCCCCTCGAGGTCTTCATCTTCTTCGCCGGTGTCCTCCTCACAATCTTCACCAACATTGAGAACGGCATCTACCTCACAATGTGCGCCTCGGCCGCGCTCCTCCTGGTGCGTCTCGCAAAGGCCAAGGGCCACTTCCTCGGCCGCGTCAGGGTCTACCGCGCCACCAAGGACACCGCGGGCAAGGGCGTCCCGTTCAACGAGCAGGGCGAGTCCGTCAACATGCCTTCCCGCGAGGCCTACATCCCCCTTGCGAAGGACGACGGCTCGAACCCGCACATTGACGTGCAGACGCCCTACCCGGGTGTCTTTGTGTACCGCTTCGGCGAGGGCTTCAACTACACCAACCAGGCACACTACATGGACCGCTTGGTCGAGTATATCCAGAGCAAGGCCCGCCGTAGAGTCCTTGACCGTTACGAGAAACTTGGTGTTAGTCACAATCCCTTCTTGTCATAACATCATCCCCCCCCCCTCGCCGCACCGAATCCCGAGATACTGACGTCGATCGTGCAGGACCGCCCTTGGAACGACCCCGGCCCGCGGCGCGGCGAAAAGATCGACATGGACGACCGCCGCCCCATGGTCCGGGCGGTGATCCTCGACTGCTCCGCCGTCAACAACATGGACGTCACGTCGGTCCAGGGCCTCGTCGACGTCCGCAACCAGCTGGACCGCTACGCCGAGCCCGAGGTGGTCGAGTGGCACTTTGCCAACGTCAACAACCGGTGGACGCGCAGGGCGCTCGCCGCCGCCGGCTTCGGCTTCCCCTCGGTCAAGGACGAGGGCAACTTTGACCGGTGGAAGCCCATCTACAGCTTCGCGCCCATCGACTCGGAGGGGCCGGACCACGCGTCGCGGATCGCCGCGCAGCGCAGCCGCGACGAGGAGGAGGCGGACGCCATCGGCCCGACCAAGGGCGGCGGCGGCGGCGGCGGCGGCGGCAACATCAACGACGGCGCCGCGCGGGTGGCGGGTCGCGGCGACGGCAAGCTCGCGGCGGTCCAGGGCATGAACAGGCCGTTCTTCCACATCGACGTTGCCGCGGCCGTGGAGAGTGCCGTTCTAAACGCCGAGAGCAAGGGTGAGGGTCAAGGGTCCCCGGCGAACTCGGTTTTGAAGAGTGGCTGAGGGGAGGCAAGGGAAAAACAGGAAAAGGGAAAAAAGAAAAGACGGAAATTCAAAAAAAGGGACAATGGGGATGTTTGCCACCATATATAACGCGAGGACGTGGGGCGGATTGTTCTTGGAGACATAGATGCCGTATACTGATACCAAAGTGATTGCTGTTCTTATTGTTGCACGTGTCACTCCAGAGATAGGGCTGAGTGTAAGGTAAACATGATTTATGAATCTTCTGACTGGACCGAACCATTGAAAGTGCACTGCACTCTTGCTCATGAACCGAATTGTTTCGATTGCTCAATCGAGGCCTACTTTCTCGCCTGCGTTTCGAGGCTGTATCCATACATCGAGTCAGTAAGGAGTCGATCTGAAACAATGTGACGCAGCTTGGCGTCCACGGTGACATTGTTGCAACGTTGCCGATCCCCTTGTCTTTGGACAAAAGTTCAAGTTCGTCCAAACCTCTCAGGGTGAGGAACTTGCCAAAAGGATAACCATCGTCCCGGTCACGGTCAGAGAAAGAAGAAACAAAACAAAAAAAATTAACATGCGACTATCGTCAGATTCGACATTGCGAGCCGCCCTCGTGGCGGCGTGCCTCCTCGCCTCGGCCGTCGTCGCGATTCCGCAGGTGGTGGACCGGGATGACCCGCCACCTACTCCTCCGTCGTCGCTCCCTTCACCGGTCGCGACGGCCGACCAGGTCGACATCACGAGGCCCAACCAGACGGCGCCGTCGCCGGAGAAACCACCGATCCCCATCACGGTACACCTGTTCACGAGCTCGCCGGGCCCCAAGACGTGCCGCGGGTCCACGTTCGTCACGATGCGGCTGCCGGCCAACGCGTCGACGGAGCCGGCGTTCACGAGCGAGGACGGGCAGTGCTACGACCTGTCGGGGATCGCGCAGTGCGGGATATTCGCGGGCAACACGGCGGACGGGTGCGAGGCGAGGCTGTTCCGCGGGGAGCGGTGCAAGGCGTTTGCCAACGTGGCCGTGTTCCAGGAGGAGCTGCGGCCGGTGGGAGGCTACTTCATGAGCATGAGTATCAGGTGCGGCGTCGAGCCCGTGGAGCCCAAGCCGCTGAGCCTCGGAGCCCTCGGCGGGAAGCTGCAGCCGGCGCCGGGCAAAGGAACGCCGACGAAGGGCGCGAGGGCGGTGGACGCAGCGATGGGGGCTACTTGAAGGGGTGGTGGTGGTGGTGGTGGAAGAGGAGGAGGAGGGGGAGGAGGAGGCTTTACGGGAATGACTTGCGGATTTTGGCATGTACCTGGCAGGCGTTGGGCGTGAACATGGGAAAAGGAGAGAGGCCCGGTCTAGGACCGACAACGGGCACCGGGAACGGCATGCATATGGGCAAAATGTCGGCCGGTATCGACATGGACATCGGGGCAGCACGCATCTGTACCGCACATGATTAATGATAATGAGACTTTCACAACAACAACGACAACACCTCTACCATTATCCCTCCTCGCGTGACCACCGAGAGAGAGAGAGAGAGAGAGAGAGAGAGAGAACACCCACCATTAGTTGTGGCCCCAGTCATCCCGGTCAAGCTGCTCACGGCTGGCTTCCCGGGGTATGTGTCGACACGACGAGTGACAGTCTACAGAAGAGTAAAAGGGAGAATGGCCAAGGACGGGGCCGCCTGCTGTTCGGCTCTCCCAAGCCGACTTTCAACGTAGCTCGATGCCGTGGGCCTGTTATGCCAGAGCCTGGCGGCGACCAAAAACCCCGCCTCCGCCCCCGTCGTGACTTGAGGATCAAACAGGAGGGGGCCACAGCCGGACCACTTGGCGGGTATTGTTGGGTATATCGCCGCTGCTAAGGGTCTGTGCTCAAGGAGGAGAGAGAGAGCGAATGGAAAGAAGAGGAGAAGAAAAGATGAGACACTCTATCGCTGGCGATCTTCGAAGAGCTTGTTCTGTCACCTCCCCCTGCATTTTCCGCTGCCGGTCTGGCAGTCCAAGTATTGACATGACATGCATGCACACACACGCACGGCACGTCAAAGAGTCCCCGTCAACTCAGTCTGTCTCTGTCTCTGTCTCTCTGTCTATAAATGCAAAACCAAAATCAAGACACAATCCGCGGCTCTTTGAATAAGACGAATAGAAGCCTAAATGTTGTGTGCAGACTTACGAGATCAGACATCCTCCCCCTCCAAGTCTTTGCAGCGCGGCTTTCTGCCCAAGACGAACCGAACCGACCATCCGATCTGAAGTCCCAAATGTGTCATCTCGTCTCAGGCTCTTCTGCCCGCCGCCCCTCCCCCTCCCCTGGCACGAAAGAGAGTAGCATCCATCCATCCCCCCCCCTCCCCCCCCCTCCCCCCCCCGTTCATCGCTACCACGGGCACATATAACGACGCAAGGTTCCTTGTTCCCTTGCTTTTGTCTGTCTGCTGCCATTCTCCCTCTTTTTCCCGACGCAACCTATTTTTCTCCCACCTTCACTAACCTTTTTGTTTTTATTTACTTCCTTTTTTTCTTTTGCGTACATTCTTTCGCTTCTCAGTGGCCGGCCACTTTTAGACTTTTTCGGGCTATCAATTTATTCAGTCGTGTCGCAGCCCCCTCAAAGTTCGTTGTTGTTGTGTGTATGTACATGCCTGTATAATACACTACCATCATCGCCAAACTTCAACAACACTCGAGTGTCCGTATACAACAACCCTACCGATAGAAGAAACGACAGAAAAAAAAAAAGACAACATGTACGCCTTCGGATTTGCTCGGGTCCTCTTGGCCGTCTCCGTCTTCGCCAACGCCGCCCTGGCCGAGGCCGTTGAGGCCCCCGCCGCCGCCGTCGTCGTCCGCCAGACCACGCCGGCCCAGTCGACCATCGTGTCGTGCGGCGAGTACTCGCGCATCGCCAACCTCTCCGTCGTCGGCGTCAACAGCACCTACCGCGCCACCTTCTTCGTCGCCTCCCCCAACGGCAACCAGTTCAACGCCGAGGTCCTCGACACCGCCATCGCCAAGCTGCCCTCCCTCATCATGGACCGCGCCCTCAACGAGGCCTGCGGCAACCTGACCGCCCTCGCCATCAAGGAGGCCGCCAACAACTTCACCGTCCGCACCGTCCTCCAGTTCTCAAACATCCCGCCCCCCGCGCCCCTCGACACCTCCACCAACATCATCTTCTGCTGCGCCGCTGCTCTCATCTTCATGGGCGGCACCTGGTTGGCCATGCCCTAAGAAAGCGACCCGTGTCATCCGAAGCGGGAGACCTTTTGTTGTTTCTCCATGTTGCAGAGGAAAAGACCACGGGCGGTGGGAAGGGAGGGAACATTGGTTGGGAACGTACGTACGAGGACAGGGAGACAAAAAAAATGCCAAGGTCTACTGGGGGATCCTTAAAGAAAACAGACTTAATGCATCTCCTTTTCAAACCACTGACCGAGTTGGCCTCTTGATTGCCCTTTGAACGCGGTAACAGGGACGTCAGTTACGCTTAGCGTGGAGTTGGATGAACACAGCTACGATACCCAATGCGAGTCAACACATCTGAAGCAGTTTGCTTGTTCCCGGTGCCCTTCCGATGTGAATGGTCCGTTGCATGAAGAGAGAGAGAGGGAGGGAGAGAGAGAGAGGTCGGAGCCGATGGTGACTTGATCACATTCTATGCCAAGGTAATTCCGGTGAGACAAGTAGTAGTTTTGGCCCATCAACGTCGAGTGAACCCACTGGTTCAATGTGGGTTGTTGTTGTTTTTTTCGTTTATTTTTTCAAATCATTTCAGCAGCCGCACCTAGTCTCGTTGAATGAATGGGAAAACGTGACAAAATTCGAACGGAACTCTCATGGGCGAAAACGCTAGCATAGGTCCGATTGAACAAGACGGTCTATATAGCACACACTAAGAACTGTACAATCACGAGCTTCCTTCTCCGCCCGGACCACATTCTACCTCACTTCTCCTCCTTGCCCAGGAGCCACCCCATGCCCTTGATCGTGTCCGGCCCCAAGCTCGCGGGCGAGTCGGCGGGAGCGAAGATGGACCAGCCCTGGTGGCCCCAGTCCATGTACCTGTCCACCCTCGCCTCGACGCCGTTCGCCCGCAGCATCTTCGCGTAGACCAGCCCGTCGTCCCTCAGCGGGTCCCGGTCCCCGACCTGGATGTACGCCCTCGGGCACTTTGGCAGCGCCGCGGGGTCGTTGACGGGCGAGAACCACGGCGACGTCACGTCGGGCTCGAGGGCGCCCATGACGTCGTCGACGAGGGCGCTGGTGAAGGCCGGGCTCCACGTCGCGTTCTCCTCCCGGGAGACCCACTCGGCCGCGTACCCCTCCGGCACGATCTCCCTGACGATCAGGAGCGGGATGCCCAGCATGGTGCCGGTGACGCCCAGGCCCTCCGCCCCGGACCGCTGGCCGACCACGGCGGCGATGTTGGCGCCCGCCGAGTACCCGCCGACCACGAAGCCCTTGGCCACGTCGGCGCCGAACCGCGACGCGTTCTCGGAGAGCCAGACGGCCGTCTCGTACCCGTCCCTGACCGACCGCGGGAACTTGTTCTCTGGCGCCAGCCGGTAGGTGGCGTTGACCACGACGGCGCCGAACTCGAGCGCGAACTCGCGCGCCGGGCGCGTCACGGGCTCGACGCCCGCGACGATGAAGCCGCCGCCGGACCACAGCAGGATCAGGGGCCGGCCCCCTCCGTTGGTCTCGTCGACGCCGCGCGGCCGGACGATCTGGAGGTCGATCCCGTAGCCGTCGGGGAGGGTCGCGACGTCGCGGAACTCCTCGAGGGACGGGTCGAGCGGCGGCAGGGCGGCCAGGAGGGTCTGGAGCAGCTCGGGTCGGCCCTCCCTAGACTTTACGAAGGCTTCCATGTTGGAGAGGGGTGGTGGGTGGACGGTTCCTCGAGGTGACGGTTGATGGCCGCAGGGAGCGAGGGTTGAGATGTTAAGCCAAGGCGGTCGGTCCTCTTTCTTTCGTAGAGTTGCACGGGGATACACAACGGTACGGGAACACAGTCAAGAAAACACGAGTTATCGTGTCAAGAGTATGAATGAAGGTGAGAGTTCCTCCTCCACCTCCTCCTCCTCCTCCTCCGCCTCCTCCCCCCCCCCAACTGAAGCACAGACTCGTGGACTCCATAGTCCCCGCCCCCGCACGACTCACGAGTTGTGGGCGGTGGGCCCGGGACGAAGTCGGAAACGCGGGGGCGTCGGCCCGTATCCTTCGGTCGTGATGCGATCTCGGAGGCTGCCAGAGGCATTTTGGGCCCACGTCTCGTTCTTAGCCGAGGTCAAGGTGCCGCGGCGTCTTATCTATGCGGAACTGCATGGCCGCCGACGCCGAGTGCAGCCTCTCTCTCATGGCTCGATACCGCCCGGCCGGGATAAGGATATTTGTGAGTCAATCCGCAATTTGAAAGAAAGAAAGAAAAAGTAATCTGGCATCCAGGTCATAGCCCCCTCCTCGCCCTTTTATTCCTTCAGCAGCACCCAGTGATTGCGTATTGGTCTCCCGTATTGCGACGTTCGAGGGCGAAATCCCCGAGGAAAAAGACATCTGATAACTGCAAGGCGGATCGTGTGTCCAACAAGTTGAAATATATGAGCAAGATGAAAGAACACATGAAATACATGCCTTTTGATGCACCTCACATGTTGTTCTCAGTGTGCAAGGTGGCTTAAGAGGGGAGAGGGGACACTGACCAATCAAACCACATCACAAACATACATCCACGCCATCCTTATTTCACCAGCCTTTGATTACATTATCAAACACATTCTTTCCATGGCATCATCAACCCATGCACACAACGTACACACGCAACATAGACACACACACAAAAACACACACCTCCGGACCAAGATGCCGCGCACCGACGAGGCCGAAGCCTTCTTCCACGCCGTCTACTCCGCCGTCCAAGAGATCCCCGTCGGCAGGGTGACGACCTACGGCCACATCGCCAAGCTCATCGGGACCCGTAAGTTCCCCTGCCTCATGATACCAACTTTCACCCCTCCCTTTCACCACCTCACCACTTCACCGCAATCTCACTCAGAGCCCCCGTAACATGTCCATCCCCTCTTCCAACCCTTATCGAATTGAACCATATGGTGCGAAACCTTGATGCTTAAACCCCTTCGCTCTGCCCCCCGCCCCCTCACAGCCGAACGCCCTCGCCAGGTGGGCATCTGTCTCAAACACCTCCCCACTGACCCGGCGTCGCGGTTCAACAACGAAACCGTCCCGTGGCAGCGCGTCATCAACGCCAAGGGCACAATCTCGCCGCGGTGCGTACGCTCATTTTTCTTTTGTTTGTCCCTTTCTTTTTTTTCCCTCTTTTTTTCTTTTAACTTCCTCTTCCCCCTATCCTCCATTGATTCCCCCCTTATACATACGAGGTGAGTGACGGCGGGGGAGAGGGGCATGTTTTATCGCCATCCTCCTCCTTCTCGACACCATCCACCCCTCCGACAACAAGAAGGATTCCTTGCAAAGACAAACACCCCACCTCGTCGTTCGTGTGTGCCGGACTAAGGACTCCTTCTCGCAGCTCTCAACCTTCTGGCGCTCGCAGCCAGGCCGCCGCCCTAGAGGCCGAGGACGTCGAGGTCTCGCAGACAGCCATGGGGGAGTTCCGTGTTGACTTTGAAGCCTACGGCTGGTTTCCCGACGTCCTTCCTTCGGAAAATGCCAGTGGGCAGTGAAAGCATTTTCCAAAGGAGAAGCCGAGGCGTTTGGGGACGCGTGGTGGTGCTGAGGGCAACAATCGTTGACCAAGCCTCACAAGGCACCAAAAAAAAGCCATTCTGATCACTGGGAACACGACTACACATTCACATGCCAAGAGGAGCTGAACACCCAATGTCCTTTTTTTTTTTATTCAACTGGCCGCACCCGATTCGGGGGAGGGAGGGGAGGGGGGGCACATTACTAGCATTAACCAAGGTAGATAGCGTCTCGTCGTCCCATACCATCCGCCCAGAGCTGCAATCCCCGACGAATGCGCTAGGGGAACTTTCACATTCCCTCAAACCTAGCCCACCACCCCTTCCACTGAACGGCTCCTATCATCTCTTTCCCACGCGCCATTCATTAGAGCACGCCGTTAGCCTCGCCAGTCGTCCAAGAGTCTTCATGTATGAGATATGATTAAAGATGGAAAAACAGAAAAAGAAGTGAAGAGGAGAGAGAGGCTGGTGCGTGGCGCATGAGCAGAGTCGCATAGTGGTATTGAGGGAGAAAAGAAAAGCAACGATAAAAGAAGAAGAAAACGTTCAACGTCAGTCAGTCCCCGCCAGCAGAATGACGCATGCGCGAGCCGCTCGTGTGTAAGGTAAGAAACTCCTGCCCAGTTTTTTGGGTTTCGCCATGCGTAAGGGGAATCATGTTCGGCAGCATAAACGTGTCGCAAATGCAAAAACAACAGTTTTGCGAAAGAAAACAAAAAATAGAAATAAAGTAAAGAAATTGTGGGAGGGTTGGAGGGGAAAAGAAAACAGAGGGAAATGATGGGGAATGGCCAAAGAAACATCAACCTCGTCGCCTCGTGATGCCTGGAAGAATGCGCGCCCTGATGACGTGCAATCCTCACTAGGCAAACGGGCCCGACCGGACGCGGGCCTTGCGCGACATGAGGCTTCTGCAACACGGCCTCGACTAGAAGCAGTTGAGGGAACCCTTCTTCTTCTTCTTGGAAAGGGCGTTCATGCGCTCCTCCAGGAGACGCTGTTGCGCCTCGGCGGCCTGGCGCTTCTTGCGTTCCTCCTCGACGGCGTGCAAGCTCCAGCGGTTGTCGGGCTGAGGCGCGGGTGCGGGGCGGTCCTTGAGTTCCTTGATCTCCATCTCCAGCTCCGTGCAGCGCTTCCGCCAAGCGTCGCTGTCGGCCTTGACCTTGTTGGATTGGCGTTCGAGGTCCGTGAGAGCCTCCTCCAGGGTTTGCGTGAGCTGCTTCTCGGCCTGAAGGTGCTTCTCGATGGTGCGGATACGGGCCTCCTGGTCCTCCTGGATCTGGTTGACCGAGCCGACGATCGAGCCCATGTTGTCCTTGCTTCCGGGTCGCCCGGCCTGGGTGGGCGTGTTTGGCACAGTACCGTTGTTCCCGCCGCCTGGCAGCGGGGGCAAAGGGATGGCCGGCGGCGGCGAGGGCAGCGACGACACCGAGGCGCTCTTGCGAAGCGGCGAGTTGACGGAATCCGGCTGTTGAACCTGACCAAAGTTGGAAGCCTCGTCGATCTTGGCCTGTGGACTCAAATGTTAGCGTCTCCTCCGGGGTTCTGCTCGGCCCGACCTTCTTCTTCACTGGGACTAACCTGAAGGGCTGCGTATTCGGCTCTAAGCGAGTCGAGTTCGTTTTCGGCTCTGGACTTGGCGGCCTGGGCTTCTTCAATCTGCGCGTTGCGCTCCGTCTGCAATGTCGAGAGACGGTTGTTGGTCATCTGGACCTCGTCAAAGTTGCTCTGCAGTTGATCTTCGAGCTCCTCCACCAGGCGGGAGTTCTTCCTGTTCCGGCTCTCCAGGTCCGAAATCTTCTTACGGATGGCAGACAGCTGGGCAGGCAGCGGAACAGGGCTCGCCACGGCGTCGCCTTCGGCAATGAGGATGTCCGACAGCGTGGACTTGGCTTGCTCCAGCTCCTTCAAAAGGTTGTCGTTGATCGCCGCCAATTCGTCAATGTGCTGCTCGGCCTCGCCGGCCCTCTTCTGCGCCTGGCCGAGCGCCTTTTGGTCGGCAACCAGATCCTCGATGCGCTCGGTGAGCTTTTCGATGCTGACGTCCAGGCCGAGGGCGAATGCCACTTGGGTGGCGACCTTGATGAGGTCTTCGCGGGTATCGTTGAGCTCGCCCTCGAGGGCTCTGATGTTCTCGGCGTGTTCGTTGAGGAGAACGGCGACCTGTTCTTCGTATCCCTTCTGCTCCGCCTGCTTCACCTCCTCCACTTCCCTGGCATGGTTCTCCTGCAGCAGCTTCATGCCCTCTTGATGGGTCTTGAGCGCCTGCTCGTGAGCCGCGATCTGGTTCTCGAGGTTGGCGATGAGGCTCTCTTGCGTCTTGGCTCGAGTCTCGTGCAGGTCCCGAGCCCTAATGGCCTCTTCCAGCTCCGTTTTGGTAGCGGCGTGCGCAGCCTCCAGGTCCGACACCTTGGCCGCGTTGGTGTTGACGGACAGCTTGTACTCTTCAATCTCTTCACGGAGGGACTGCATGAGCGTCGCGTGCTTTGCCTCAATGTCCTTGATCCCCTCGGCGTCGTGTCCAGAAGACTGCTCGGCCAGCATGGCGTTCAACGACTTGATTTCGGATTCCAGCTCCTCAATGGTCACCTTCATCTTTGCCTCCGTCTCCTGCAAGGTATCGAGAGCGGTCTGGTGCTTTGTTTCCCACGTTGTCAGTTCGGTCTGAAGCTCCACGATCTTCTTGTCATTGTCCGCCGTCGCCTGCGAAGTCTCGGTCACCTTGGTAGATGCTGCCGGTACGTCGGCAACGGCACCGGCCGCGGCAGTTGCGACGAGAGCCTCGGTGGTGGTGGCGTCTCCTGCGCGTGCCCCGTTGAGGGAGGCGCGCAGGCTCTCGAGCTCAGCCATCAGCTGCTTCTCGGTTGCCTCGTGAGACTGCCTCATGGCCGCCATCTGTTGTTCGTTCGCCTCGAGCTGGTTCTTCAGGTTGGACACCATTGACATGTCCATCGGCGAAGCCTTCAGACTGGACCTCTCGCGAGTGAGGCCGGAGATGAGAGCCATCTTGGTTTCCATCTCCTTCTTGGCGGACGCAACGTCGGCTTCAAGCTCCTGCACCCGCTCCGACCGGGCGTGCAGCTCGTGCATGGCGGCGTTCAGGTTGAGCTCAAAGTTCTGCATGACATCAGGCTGCCCTTCGAAATTTTCTGCTGCGATGTTACGGAGCGAGGCAAAGGATCGGTGAGCACGGTCGATGATCATGACGTTCTGGCTGGACTTGCGGCGGATGACGGGCTGACCAGCCCTTGGAGAGGATGCGTCCAGCGCCTTGGCCTGTGCGACCTCGGTCTTGAGCTCCTCGAGCATGTCGAGAGCCTCGTGGTGCTTCTGCTCGAGCTGGGTGTATCTCTCGACGAGTTCCTTCTCCGCGTCTTCCTTCTCGGCCGCGAGCGTCCTGAACCTCTCGACTTCTGCGGCCAGCAGGTCCTGGTGAAGGAGATCTTCGGTTGACGGGGGCTTGGCAGTGGCCGCCGTCTCGGTATCCGAGGGGTCGACCATGGTGGGCGACTCCAGCGCCGAGGATAGCTCGGAAGAAAGGGAGCGAGACGAGAACTGGCCGCCGTCCTTGGTGCCGCTGGACCTGGCGTCGGAGAAGAACGAGGGAGGCCTGGTCCGAGTCGGAGAGGTGACGGACATCATGGAGTCGCGCACTTTACGCTCAGGGTGGCGAGACTCATCAATGGTGTCCTGGAGATCGGCCAGGGTGCGTAGAGCCTCCTCGTACTTGGAGTGCAAAAAGTCATACTCGTTGACGGTGGTCTCGTGCTCGACTCGCAAATCGATGAGCTCCTGCGTGACGCTCTCCAGCTTGTCGTGGACAAACTTGGACTGGGCAGGGCTCTGCGGCGGGTAGTCGTGCTTGTCGGCCAGAAGATTGCGCTCCCTCGCATTGGGCGTCTCGACATGGCCGTCGTTGCCGCCTTGCTTGGCGACGTGCGCAGAGTGGGGTGCCTCGGCTGTCGCCGCGGCCTCTCCTTCCACGTTCTCGGGTATCACCTCGTTCTGGCTCATCCGGCTGATGCGGGACAGTGAATGGTTCCGAACATGGTCGCCGTTGGGCCGTACGGCACCGTTCGAAGCCTCCGTGACAGGCTCGGGCACCTTGCCGTCTCCATGGATGTGATCCAGCTCGTGAAGCAGAGAGTCCAGCTTTCCGAGACTACGCTGCCGCTCGATGACCTGTTCCAGGCGATCAATCTCGCGCTGCATGAGCTCGGCGTCCTGATCGGCCTCGGCAAGCCGCTCTTCCAGGGTGGAGATGTAGTCTTCGCAGGACGCCTCGTTCTCTCTGAGGCGCGAGATCTCCTTGCGCAGCTCCGTGACGATGGTGGCGTTCTTCTCTTCTCCAGAGGTGTGGCCGTCGAGCTTGCTCTCCAGATCGTGGAGGTAATTTTCGGTGCTCGCCTCGCGATCCATGAGCTTCTGCAGTCGGGCCTGCAGCTGGGTGTTGATGGTTTCGACGTAGGTGCACTTGGTCTCCTTCTCCAGCAGGCTAGCCTCGGTGCTGGCGAGCGTCCCGCGCGTGCTGGACAGAGATTGTTCGAGTGTCTGGATCGTCTTTTCGTATTCGAGCACGACTTGTTCGACTGCGGCTGCAAACGAATTTGAACGGTTCAGACGCTCGGTCGCGGTGTCGCCCATGGACTCTTCGTGTTGGTCGTTCCCGGCCGCCTCGTTATCACGGGCCCTGGCCATTTCGGCGATAAGGTTGGCGTGACGTTGGCTGAGCGTCGTGTAGTTTTCCTGGGCGTCCAGCAGCTGGTTTTGCAGTTCGTTTTCGCGCTCATTGTGACGCTCGGACCGGTCGCCGGTGGCGGCCATACGTCGCTCGCCTCCTCCCCGCTCGGCGCTGCGGACTTGTTCCCGCAGGAAGGCCACCTCGGCCTTCAGACGGTCGATAATGGCCTGCTTGTCACCCTCCTCCACCTGCTGGATTCTCGGCTTGCTCTGGATGGCTCGGGCCCTCTGAGCATACTGGACGGTGTTGAGTGTTTCGCTCAGGTGGAACTCTGCCGGCGTCACGCAGGCAATCATGTAGGTGATGGCGTTACCGCCAAGCGAGTCTTGCAGCAGGCGGGTTAATTTGGAATCACGGTACGACACGTGGGACCCGGCTTGTCGCGAAGACAGCTGGGAGATGACCTTGCCGAGCGCAGCCAGACCGGCGTTGATGGAAATGCCTTCCTTGGCGCGCTCGCCCTGTGCGCCGGTGTTTTTGAGCCGTTCACTGCCCGCCAGATCGACGAAGTGGAGCTTGCTGTCGGTGGTTACCCAGGTCTCGGACCCCGTCATAGCTTCGATGGGCACCGAGAAACGCTTGTCGGCACCGTTTGAGCCCTGGAGCCCGCTCTTCCGCTGCACCAAGTTGAGACTGAAAACGGCATGCGACCGGGAAGACCTCGCGTTTATGGCCGTCGCATCTGTCTGCCGGAGGGTCGAGCCAAACTCCAGCGCATTCATCAGGTCATCCACCGAGTTAATCTCCACCTGTCGCAGGCCGGTCAGGATGATGTTACCCTTGACGTCCTCACGAATCGTGACGGCGCCGCGTTCGTGCTGGGGAACGTGGTCGGGGAGCAGTAGATCGCGCAGCTGCTCGTTGTATATTTCGAGGTAAGTCGCCTTTAGCGACCAGTTTTTGTCGGCCGGCGGTTGGGACGCATGCGAGGAATATCGGGATGGCGACCTCAGCTGCGACATGGAGCCGCGATTCGTTTGTTTCTTCGTCCCGTCTAGCTTTTCAAATAAGGCCGTCGCCGCTCTGGGGATAACACCTAGAGTTTAAATCATCAGCCGACGGAGCCCATCCAGAACCGAGACCGGTTCCTGATAAAGAAGAAGAAAACAAACAAATAAGAATAGAAGGAGAGAAGGGGGGGGGGGGGGGGGGATAACACGGGCGAGGGTATAGGCGCGGTGCAACTTACCCATTAGTTCGACATCGGTCTGCTCGCTGGGGCCCGATGTACCCATTGTGTACGACTTTCCGGCTCCCGACTGACCGTAGGCCAATAACGACACATTGTAACCCTGGATGAAGGCGGTGACGCAGTCGTTGAGGTAGTCCCAGACCCCTTCCTGGTCGACCTCTGGACCGAAGACGCGATCAAAGACAAAAAGCTTCCTTCCTTGCGGTGAGTCGATGGCCAAGCTCGTATTGGAGGTGAGTTGGACCATGGATCGCTGGAACCGTGGGGGAATCAATTCATAGCCAGGATCGTTCGGGTTGAGAGGCGGTCGGACGCGCACGGCTGGTTGCGAAGAAGATGACGAGTTAGCGGTGGGATGCCCGACAACCACGGAGGCAAAAGAAAGGGGGAGGTGGAGGGGAGGAACAAGAAGAGCAAGTAGTCGCGGGGAGCGCCGAGGGATCTTGAACTTACCGACTTTGACCGCTGTTCGGGAATCTTCATCAGAGGCTTTGCTTCCACCACCTTGCCTGCTCGTCATGCTCAAGCGACTATTGCTTCGTGGGGCGGGTCGCACCATTGCGCTCATCGGTCTCTGGGGCGTATGATGGCCAGATGCAGGAGAAGCTGGCGGCGAGCTGGCCATCGTGGGAGAAGGAAGGACCGGAGGAGGCGCCTCGCGAGAGGAATAGGTGCGTCTTTGTATCAGGCCAATGACGCGAGGCAAACGGCAGGGCGGATAAGGGGGGGGTGCTTTGTTGATACTTGGCAGTCTAAACAAAAACCCAGGCCGTAACCCTGTATTGTACGGTCGGGTCTATGCAGCAGTGCAGTGTATCTGGTGCGGATATGCCAACAAAGGGGATGGAGTCGACGTGGGTGCGGATTTGGGTGCGTGGAGGGTCCCAGGGGCGGGAGTGACGATTCCCATGCAACGATGGATTATGCTTCGCGTACGGGGACGTCGGGAAGAGAGAGAGAGAGAGAGAGAGAGGGCGGGAAACTTTTTTTTCCCCCTTCTCTCGAAGACTCGCTATTTTTTTTTTCTTTTTTGCTGATTATCTTCTCACTCAGCCCTTGACTTTGGCGCAGCAGACGCAGCAGCTCGGCGCAAGTGGAGAGAGGGCAAGCGTCATAGGTTGTGTGGAAGAAGTCAAGAAGACAGACAGACAGACAAACAAAGGCCAGAGAGAAGAGCAGGAAGCCTCGCCCAGGGCTGCGCTGGGCTGCTCGGGTGCGAATTGTTGCGTCGCGGTGCAATGCGGTGCGGTGCGATGCGTTGGTGGGTTCTGCTTTTGACCGGCGTTGGATTTGTCGGAGGCAGTCGCAGGGAAAGGGCAGGTCTGGGATGTTGAGCTGTTTTGTTGCTGCGGACCCGGGCGACAAGCATAGAGAGCAGAGAGAACGAGAGAGCAAGGTAAGGTACTTTACCAGGTAAGAGAAGGGGGAGCGACAGCAGGCGTGGACAAGTCAGGTTCAGGGGTGTGCGAGTGTGGCTCACAGCGCTCTGGTATGGTGCAGTTGAGCCGTATGCCTGTGTCCTGTCCTTGCAAGTAGCAGATGGACTGGGCTGGAATGGTTAGACTAGCCACTGGCGTAGGGGATAATGACAGGGGGAGGGGTCCAGCCGTTGGTCCTGTTGATGTCGACACGCTGGACAGTCGACGGGGGGGCCTCCAGGGTCGAGGAGTCGATGTGGAGGAGGTGGTGGACAGTGAAGCGAAGCAGGGGGGCTTTGGGTGGATGTCTCGCAAATTAGGAGCGCGTCAATGGCTCGCCTTGATTGGGTGGCGCGAGATGTGACGGATGCGCCCGTTCTCCCATGTGTGTGTGTGTGTGTGGTGAGAGGAGTGTATTTTTCTGGATCAGATTCGGGAATGGTAAAAGATGGAGTAGACAGAACTCCCATCCGGGTTGGTGATGGTGCGTTGCTGCTGTGATGATGCCGGGATGACTGCTTCGGGGGGTCTGGATATGGCAGGACGTGGGTGAATTTTACACCTGTAACCCCCTCGGATGATGGTTGTAGGTAGTAGGAATGGACCGATTACAAGTTGTGCCGAGTCTCGGTCGCGATATGCGGACAGGAGAAGACGGAGTTTCTTTGTTTAATCAGAAATAGGTAGGCAGCAGGAGTAATGGCAGGAGCAGGAGGAGGAAGGAGGGGGGAGGGGGGCGACGACGACGACGCATGAACAGGATGGACAAGAAGCAGAAACGACGGAAAGAGACGCATCGAGATTCTTTCCCAGCCGATTCCGGCGAATGAATGTACTCGGAGCTCTACCTCTACCTTGGTTGGTAGCTAAATGCTTCGTGAGTAGGTAGATACCACTTAATCAGACGGTTACTATATCCAGACCCATCCCAAAGGCAGAACAGACAAGATCAAAATATCAGTTGCAGCCTGTCGATTTGCAGGTGTACTTGGTAGTGATTATTACTGTTTTACCGTCCGAGGACGAGATCCCATTCGGGCAACCCTTTCCAGACATGCAACCCAATTCAATCGAATCCTCAACCCCATTCCACGCGAGGACCCCCCGTCTCCGACTACTGTCCATCCGGTCATCAGCGCAACCTACAAAGGTAAAGAAAGGGCAGCCAGTACTCCGTACACTACCTACCTAGCACACCAGAACAATGGACGAGATACAGGGTCACGACAGGGGTCTGTGGATGGGGATGCCGCCACGCTCTCGCTTGACGGGTGATAGTGTATGGATAGATAGTAGAACGAGGGGAGAGTACTGGTATCTGTACACGGTACAGGTGCTACCAGCAGTACGTACCTCCTACGTCTGGAATATCCGCACACTAGGTACCTAAGGTAGGTACACTACCTACATGCATACATAGTACATACATTTCTCCACATGGTGGGTGCTCGGGGAGAAATCAAAGCCGTGGTATGCATGGGTCATCCACGTTGCCGACTCTTCACCTCGGACCGCCTTTACTACTACGTACTGTACGGATAATGGTCGGATGTTGTATATACCAGTGGTACTTGCACAATCGGACCAGCGGCAGCAACAAGCAGAGAGACCTACAATACCTCGGTAGGTCGTTGAGGGGTCCGGACGAGGAGAGGCGCAGCCCGTGACATGGCCGTCAATCACCTGAGGCGTCGTCTTTAGCATAAAAAGTATATAAAAAATTAGGCTGGCTAAGAAGAACGAAAAAGTGGGAGAGGAAAAGGCCCAAGAGTTAAAAAAAAAAAAAAAAAAAAAGGGGGGGGGGGGAGAACAAAAGAAAGGAAAAGCAAATTCTCACACGAGGGGGGAAAAAAAAAAGTGGTGGGGGGTCCAAAAGACTGAGCGCAACAGTCATTGAGCCAAGTCATTGGTCCCCGATACTCAAGCTTACATGGAGTGGGGAGATATCAGGTGGCGTTAGTCCTCATTGGGAAGCACGGGCGTCGAGGCGGCCACACCGCATGCCACTCACTCATCCATCCATCACCAACGAGCAACGCGGAACCGGACCGGACGAGTCGAGGTGCCACCCACCCACTTCTGCCTGCACTGCAAGGTACGGTGCCTTACCTCCCGCAGGTACGAAACACGTGCTGCTCACGTGATCAAGTTGCTTGTGCTGGCAGTGCCGAGCACTCACTGTATGTAGTAAGGTAGTGTAGGTAGGTAGGTAGGTAGGTAGTGTAGGTAGGTATCCGTGACGCCTTCCACCTCTTTTTTGTTTACACGCAATAGATTGTACTCGGTATCCGTACGGTACGTACTTCTAGAGTGGCTAAGTACTCAAGGTACGTATCTCCAGAGCCCGGACGCAGGGACCAGTGGCTGATCTCACAGCTCCACCCACTCTTCAGATGCTCCTCCTGCCTGGTTTGCTCCTTCCTGCTTCCCGCCCTGTTGCTGTAACGGTTCTGGTTCGAGGACCAACAGGAAAACATCTGCCACGCAAGAAAAATAAGCAGCAGACAATGAAACAAGACTCTTCATCCCTGCACCGGCACTTCTTCTACGCACCTTGTCGACTCACTCGGTGTACTCTCTTCCTCTCCAGCTGGTTGCCCACCCTCCTCGATCGACCGGTATCTGCATCGCCAGCAGCATCGTTCCTTTTCCTCGCCCAGTTCCAAGTGTCTTGCAGAGCCACTAGCGCAGACACAGACGCAAACGCGACGACACAGAAGCCGGCGCGGTTGCCACCGCATCTGAGAGCATCGGACGATTCCAGAAATATGCATGTCTTAGCGGCCTATCTGTGCCCAATCCCCGCCATCCCCCAAAAAAAGGAAGCTAAAAAGATATATCGTCGCCGTCAACCGGTGAATATTTTCAAACACTTCACGGCCTGCCAAGCGGGCTTTCAGGCGGACTTTCGGTTTTTACCCAAGCGAACAAGTCCCGCAAGAAGCCGGCAAGCCGCTCCCGAGCTTGCGTCTCCCGGCCCGTCACGGCCTGGCGACGCAACGGAACCAGGCTAAGGGTAGCACACACTTGGCTGGGCCATCCCTCGAGTCGAGGCTGGACTTACAGATACCCAGCACAAGGTCATGATATTGGCAACGGCAGCTCGGATCCGTATCATCTTCTTTCCCCCAGCCCCACTGACCAACAACAAGGAACGGCACCCTACGTCCCTACCTGTAGGTAGGTCGGTCGTGCGTGTGTGCGTACGTACGTGTGCGGCCGGCCAGCTTCACCACCAGGCTGACGACACCGTCTCGGTCTGTCTCGCCTACGGCATGGCTGACTGGGCTCGGACATCTCAACTCATAACGCTCACGGATCACTACCTAGGTACTCGGTACTACGTAGTACGTCTGCAGCGACAAGCCTCGCTCGCATCCATGATTTGTCTTACGTAGTATTCTGCCTAGGCATACTTATATCGCTACCATATATGAGTCTTGTTTGGGACAGACATGGTTGAACAGACAGGCCAGATCCGGCCAGCTCAATTCCCGGAGGCGATCGACGCTCCCGCCTATCCCACTCCAAACCTTGTGTGTTGTACTCTGTATTGGCACGCCATCTCCCCCCGCCCCCGTCCTTGTGCCGTCCGTCTTGTGGTGCTACGGTACACTCAACCATGTCTCTGGGGGGTCTAGTGTACCACCCACCTACTGCGTACTGAAGGTAGCACTGACACTACATGGCCATCGCTGTCGAGCGACGAGCCCTCCCGAGACCTGACAAACGTGCATTCAAGCCTCCTCTCCGTCTCCGATGGAAAAACTTGCTGGCCCTATGCAGTGCGAGTCGGGGCGGTCGTAAAGACCATCTGCCCGCCACTCACCATGCGACCCCTATATTCCTCGTGTATCATCGGGGTGAGTGCGTGGCAAGGATCATGAAAAAGAGACGCGTGTGCTCTCTCTCTCTCTCTCTCTCTCTCTCCCCTTTTGCCGATTCCAACCCATGATCCACACAGTCAGTCTTGTGGTTCGCAGAGGTCTGAGAGCCGGCGACGTCGACTGTGCAAACCTAGCAAACTGCCCGCAAACGCTGCAGCGACGACGGGATTTCCACGAATAGCTGCTTCTCTCGCTTCGTTCCCCGGCGCGGTATTTCGCGCAATCTCGGGTACCGACGGTCCCCAACTGCCCGGCCGGCTCTGTCTTATTGTACGAATGCATTTCTCAGACTCTGTAGTGTAAAAAATGCCGAGACTTTGATTGGAGCGCCGGATCGGGGTGTGCTACACTTCCGTGGTGCAAAATGGGTCTGAACGGGCCATGGCTGGATATGCACTATATCCCCCCCCTCAAAACAGGGGATTCATCATTCAACACGCCCAACATGTACGCGCGTATGTTCATCTGTTCGAGCAAGCTCGCCCGCAAAAGAGTCAAAGGAAGCTTGTTATTCCTGTCGATGATCATACAGAGATCCCACGATCCCACGCCCAAGGCAGCAGGGAAGCCCGGTGTGCGTGATGGGCGTGATGGACGCGCGCGCGTGCGTCCTCCTCATCCCCAAGCTGCTTTGGAACGCGGGGCTAAGAGGACCCCCGATGAGATTGACGCCGTCCCCGATATAGATGGACGATCTAGAGAAGATCCGATCCTCTTAGCACACTCACCGGAACCACTATCGTTCCCTCCCCGCGGTATCTCGAACAGCTGGTCTCGCAAAGAATCAAGCCATCCGTCAATGTAGGTATCCCCAAACTCGAGCTGGTGAATCCACACCGGCCGTGTTCAAGAAGCCGGCGCGGCCTTTTCTTGGCTACATACGTTCGTGCTGCGCGATTTGCAGGGTCATGGTGGCTTGCCGCCATCGTCTCGTCACCGCCCCCCATTCCTTCACACACCTTCCCGTACATCCAAGACCGGTGCCTGTTTCACAATGCATCGATCTGGTCCTCCTCCTCCATCCATATAATATGCGATATGGCGTAGCCCTTGGGGCTCGAGAGCGACCACCACTAAGGTGGCCACCATCTACGTAATGAAGATAGAAATAAAATAAATAAAAAAAGCATCGCTGCCTGACACCGGTCCCCGCCCTCCGTTTTATCCGTAGCGGGGCCGCCCTCGCCGGAGGGGCTCAGGGGTGTGAAAACAACATCACCTACATGGAACCGCGAGGCTATCTCACCACATTCCCGACGCGCCACCTCCAACAAGTCAACACACCGAGCCGTCGCGAAAGAAGGCTAGGAAAGAGCCTCTTGTCCAGGCGGCGCTTTTAACTTGTTCGCCGCTTCCCCTAGAGGAGGCCTTGCTCGGCGATCTGCGTCAGCTGCAGAACTTTGACAACGGGACATGCCAAGGACGGGGCGAGAAGTATTCGGCGGCGGCGGCGGCGGCCATAGAACGGTGTTGTATAACGTCCTTGACATTCATGTGTGTTTCCAGGCCCGGGGGGGGCACAGGATCCGCCATCTCGACAAGATGAATCTGGCGTGCTTCTTTACATCCCGCCTCCACGTGTAGAACAGATAATTAGGCATCGGTGAGCTCCAATCGGGCTCAAGATGCCCATCACACCCATAAACGCGCAGTTTTGCCGTGGATCCTAGTCGAGAAACTCGGTCAGGATAGACGAATCTGGCGGTGATGCTGCAGCGGCGGCGGCGGCAGCAGCAGCAGCATGCAGCTCTGGTCGTATGGCTCCTGCCGTCCTATAAAGCATACGATGCTTCGTCCTGAGATCGATGGTATGAAATAAGCTCACAGGGTCTTGGCACTTGAAACGTCTTGCAGGTTAGATATCGGAACTCTCACGGCAATACGACGGACATCGCCCAGCCTCCCGTCGCGTTCGCGCTCGGCTCTCGATGACTCGGCCTGGGCTGCATAGCGGAACCAATCAGACAGTGGACGGTATGCGAGTCACCGTATTCGCTGTGGTCTAGGTTTTTGTCTTGCCCCCCCCCCCTTTCTGGTCTCGATTGAGATGTACTGCGACGGCTGGTCAGCGCTGGAATCAGTCTTGCCAATGGGACATCACCGACATGAAAGCAGAGATTCAGTCATCGAGGCGCGAGACCGGGATGCCCTCGAGCTCGAGTCAAGATGAACCCTGATGGGGAGCCAGGTGGCTAAATTGCTAATATCGTCGAGAGTAAAAGCACGGCAGAGCATGTCATTCTTCAGCTCACATCTGGATTTACCCGTTATCTCTTCTGGCAAAATCAGGGTAAACTGCTGATAACCCCGAGGGGGCGTTGTTATGCCTCATGCGCGCTTGACAGCTTGTGTCTGTATGTGGTTAACATATTTGCGCGTGCCTAAACAGAACAAACCTTTGCCAAGTCAAGAGTCAATCCGAGCCCACGAAATGCTCCAGCCCTGGGCAGATAGATACATTACTCCATCAAGATCCTGGCGAAGAGCTTCTTCCACCCGGTCCGATGCTCCCTGCCAACATGCGGTACCAAGAGTCGTTGACAGGGCCTCCTATCCATCAAATAGACGTTCTAGCCTGGTATAATATAAATTGAAAATACCGTGCTCGACGTCAAGAAGCAAGCGGACGTGGATATCATGTCACGACGGACGTCACAAAATATCCCGCCAATTGCCGTTTCAGCAACCTCCCACCGGCTGTTTCGCCTGCATATACGTCTCCCGAAGTGGGTTTCGAAAGGGCCCGGCGACTTGGGAACGATTCACGTCACGACGAACCTGCCCCTTCTACTCGTTCTTTTTGACAAGGAATGCGGAGGACGTCGTCCGCAACCGGAAACATGGTACACATGGCACTAACCCTCAGGAGGAAACCTACCGTGAGCTCATCAGGCCTCGAGGTTGACCGGTCTGCGGGTGGCACTGGCTTTTGACTCTCCACGACCATCTCGATCTACTTTCCAGGCGCATCTATAGTGGATTAAGTAAGTAGAGCGTGAGGCGCTGGGGCTCCTGACGATGATGCGGAGGGGTTTAAAAAAGACTCATCAGTTGATCATCGACCACCCAGCACAATACGCCTTCATAAACCACTGCAACTGCGCCGTCAACCTAGCCGACGTCTGGTTTGAACTGATAGGACCGACTCCATTGTGACTAAAAAGGGCGATGGGTGTCAAACCAAAAGATGAGACCATTTTTCTAGATCACGCTTATCTCTTTAATGTATCTCACCCGTGGGGAACGACCGTTTGTTCGTCATAGTGGCGTATTGCGGAAAACCAGGCCTTGCCTTATTGCAACTTTCCAGACAAGCATCTAAACGCTTTCAGTAGATTGGCTGCTCGAGCAGGCCTTTCTCACAGCTTCAGATTGGAATCGTCGATGCAGAGGGCTTCGATGCAAGACATATATGTATAGGGAACCTCGGTTGATTCATGACCTGATGCGCAGCGCGCTGGCCTCTCCGTGTGCCGACCAAGATCAGGTCCGTCCTCAATCAAAGACGTTGGTGGTGATGGGAGATTTGTACCTTCGAAGCGTTCCACCGCAAGTAGCTTGTGAGGTCTCGGAGACAACACCCTCAACTTCTGGATACTGGACAAAAAAGCCCCTGTTCACCATGGATGATCGACGCGACCATTTCGACGTCGCCTGAAGAACTGCCATTGTGTAAGCAATCGTTCACCTGGTTGATTAGCACAGGGAGGGCATAGTCTGATTGGATGATATGCCTTTGCTTCAACCGGGGAAAAAGTAAGTACCATCAAGCATAGGACTAGATGAGAGCCAAGCGGGATATGATTGATAGTCCATGAGGTGGATGCAGGAACGAGGTTCCGGGCAGTGATACGTTGTGTCCGCCGTGTTACCTAGGGACAGTCCACCCAAACCAGGCTCTTGGGAGGGCAATGTCGAGGGAGGGGCGGGCCATTTGCTGACTCATCGGAAACCCCACCTTGGAGCACGTGACTGACGTGAGCGTTTCGCGCGCTAGAGTTCGCTGGCTTCCGACGTGCCCCTCACCTGCGCCGTAGGGAGACGCGACGTGGACAAGGAATTTGTGATCAGCGCATGTCATCAATGATGCAATCCGCCGGGCCGTAGGCGTTGTTGCAAGCGCATGCACATTGCTACCCCCAGTTCAATCGGTTTGAACGCTGGGGAGAGAAACGATGCCTGCCAATATCATCAGCTTATTATCGAGCCCGTCCGTTGGGCCTTCTCTCGACCAGGCGGAACCCTCGCCATCCCATCCTGCAACACCGTTGGCAATCGGTACCGCCACGAGAGTGCCAGTCATTGAAGATGATGATGTCTTCGACTTGACAGCTGCCTCGCCAGAGACAGCCCCGCAACCTCCATCACGATTCGAGACAGCCAATACGACGTCCTCCCATGGGACAGGATCCGGAACGAAACGACCACGAGAAGAACAAGTCCCCGTAGGCACGCCCGTCTACTTTGATTCAGACGACTTCGATACAACCATAGACCTCGAAAGCAGCCTACAGGTAGTCCATGGCACAGGTGACGAAGTCCGTGATACCAAGAGACCAAGACTATCGCCCCTACAGCGGACCGGAAGCAGCAGACCCTCCAATCCTTCACATTCTGTCGCCGAGCAGCTGGGGCGCCTGCCAGTCAAACCACAAGGTGGACCACGCCGAGTTCATACCTTGGCAGACCCGATCGAACATTCCAGTTCACCGCAAATTGCCTCTGGGCCCGCGCTGGCTGCCACAACGGCCCACGAACGGCTAGAATCCGACGACCCGTTCACCGCGTTGCCACCCTCCGCCCAACCTGTACTAAACAGGCAAAGTCCCGAAAGAGTCACTATTGCTTCTGGTACTCGCACACACTTTGACTTGACCTCCGACGACCCCTTTGCAAGCTCGCCTCACGCCCCGTTGAAACCAGCAGTGGAGTCATGTACGATAATCTTGGACGACGACGACGACGACGATCCATTCGCCAGTTCACCACCAAAGCGAGCACCAGCGCCGACCGCGAAGTCTGCAGAATGCGGCAAAACCAGCGTGTTGCTAGGAAAAGGAAAGCAGAAGGTCGCCTCGCCAAAGCGGAAGGCCAATTGGGACCCCATTTCCAGCTCCGCGCCCGAACTCAAAGCGAGGGCCGACCCGTTCGCCAGCTCTTCGCCGCCGCCGCCGCCACGAAGGACTCTGACAAAGGCTATCAGCGAGGTCATCGACCTTAGCGACACCGAGACTGCACCTCGTAATCTCGATATCGATTCCGACGAAGAGTTCCCGGACCTTGAAAACTTTGACATTCTGAAACTGAAGGCCCGATTAGACATCAACATGACAGCACCCCGAACCGCCTCCAAGGCGTCGTCAAAACCCACCACCAAGTCGACATCTACCCGAATCGTAACCAATAAATCGACCGACGATAAGGCGAGGGAGAAGGAGGCCAAAGCAGCGGAGCGCGAACGGGAAAAGGAACGGAAAAAACAAGAGAAGGAGGTGGCCAAGGAGCAGAAGGCAAAAGAGAAGGAGCGTGCTGCTGCTTTGGCAGAGGTCAACAAAATCAGGACCGACAAGAAAGTGTCTACGCCCGAGATGATTGCGCATCTTCCAGCGAGCTTACCTGCCGCCGTTACGCTGCAGATACAAACCTTGCTGAAAGATCTCGACGTGCAACACGAAACATGGGACAGCCCGGTGGATAACGTTGTGAAGTGGAGAAGAAAGGTCGCAAGCAGATTCAACGACGAGCTGGGCCACTGGGAACCGATCCCCATGCGCCTGGAGCACGAAAAGTTTGCTCTTGTCATCGTTACCGCCAAAGAGTTCGTGGCACATGCTCTCAGCCCCGAAGGAAATGATCTAGAGGCCCATGCCCTGAAGATGAGGCGGCATTTCCCACAGGAGCAGCTCATCTACCTCATCGAAGGCCTCAACCCGTGGATGAGGAAGAACCGCAATGTCCGCAACCGCCAGTTCGCCTCCGCCGTGAGGGGTCACGAGGACAATGCTGTTGATGACGCTTCCACGAGCGCCCAGCAGCAGCGGCGGCGTAAGAATAACCAGGCACAGGAGTATATCGACGAGGACTTGATCGAAGACGCCTTGCTCCAGTTACAGGTGATGCACGGCGTTCTGATCCACCACACGAATGCCGCCATCGAGACAGCGCAGTGGGTTGCCATCTTCACCCAACACATCTCGACGTTGCCGTACCGCAAGCAGCGCGAGGCGACCAACGCGGCCGGCGCCGGCTTCTGCATGGAGACGGGCCAGGTCCGCACCGGCGAAGACGTCAAGGACACCTACGTCCGGATGCTGCAGGAGATTGTGCGTGTGACGCAGCCCGTTGCCTACGGCATTGTGGCCGAGTTTGGGACAGTGCCCGAGTTGGTCAAGGCGTTCGAGGAGCGAGGGCCCTCGTGTCTGGAGAACTGCAGGAAGAGCACAAACAAGGACGGCGGCTTCTCGGATCGGGCGGTCGGCAAGGCCGTCAGCAAGAGGGTTTGCAAGGTATTTACTGGACGTGATGAATGGAGTACGGACGTGTAGTATTTCCAGCTGTGTGAGGTGAGGCAAATGAATCATGGCATTTCATGAGACGGTGTAGTGGTATGTTTTTGTAGGATGGGCCAGCCTCAGCATTCGGAACGTATATAATTATGCCTAACAATGACTGACTATACACCATCATGGAGAAATTCATCATATTCCACAACTTTGCATTCGGATACTGCCTCAGCAAACTAGACTACTAGCCAACGCACCAAGGCCGTCCGTCTCTCCCGACAACCTAGAGTGTAATCCCGCGAAGTGGAGTTTTTGTTTTTCGCCACACAGCTAAGCCCTCGCAAGAGGGTCGCCGAGAGGTGACTGCTGAGTACCGTCCCCGACCGGACGCGGGATAGAGGGGATCGAACCCTCCAGCACTCATCAGAATCCGTCTTTGGTGTATCGACGTTACATCTAGATTCGACATCTGCATGCATGCTTTTGGGCAAGTCAGCCTAGGCTCAAAGACACCATAGTCAAGGAAAGTAAGACAGAAAATCTCGAGCTTTTGTCAGACAGCGGTTGGACGAAGTTGTTTCCACATGTATTTGTTTCGGTACAGGTCTGTGAATATTCTTGCCTCATCACGAAAAGCAGGTGTTATCTGAAGAGAGTGGGAAAGCAGACGGAACATACCTTTGGTCATGACGCGGGACGAGTCGAACTCGGATGACGTGTGCGACACGAGCCCGCAAGGACAAGCCCCCAGAAGCCCTCACATTTTGTCGTTATTTCGACAGTGCTGCAGTGTCAAACACTGATAGATATCGAAACGCGACACACGGCTTAGCCGAGGAATAATGTCCGTCAGGCTTCGTCGTGTTTACGCTTCTTGGACGTAGGCGCAAAGAACGAACTCAGTGTCTTTTGCTTCGCGTCGAACTGTGCGCTGCCGATACCACCACGGGTCTTTTTGAGCCCCCGGAGGTGGTCGGTGCAGTTGACTGCCACGGTCTTGAGCGCCAAACCGGGCCACTTGACGGTGGACACCGTTGGCTTCATAGCGCTCGGGGCTGGCGCCGTCGTGATGTGCATCTCGACGTAGCCTGTGTTGCTCCACGACAAATGCATGCGATCCTCCTCTGAGACGGACGCGGGAGCAGCGAAGTATCCAGGGGTTCGGAGAACCTTTGCCAACACGCCCAGGATGATACCATGGGCGACGATGACGATGCTTTCTGCGCCGTCCCCAGACTCCGCGTCGACGCAAGCGAAGATGGGAGCAAGGTAGCCCTCGACGAACCGCTGGGCGCGCACACGCATGGCATCCTGGTCCTCGGCGCCCTCGTGTCGGGGTCTGTCGGAACCGGAGCCCGCGCGAGCACCGAACCTCTGCCCCTCGCCTGTGCCAAAATGCTTTTCTCGGAGCTCTGGGAGCTGCACGACCTCAATCGCTCTGGCTGTGGACGGCTGCGGCTGTGGCTGCGAGACGCCTGGTGCTGACGGGGCAGGGTGCAAGGCAACAACGGCATCTCTGACCGCCGCAGCAGTGCAGTGAGCGCGTTGAAGGTTCGAAGTGAAGATGTGCGTGATGCCGGCCGAGGCCGAAGCAGTTTGCGTGGCGAGGTGGGTGCCCAGACGCCGGGCTTGGAGGACGCCATGGGCCGTCAGAGACGCGTCGCGAGACCCTGCACTGCAACAAACGCAAGCGAAAAAAAACAACCCAGTTAGACGAGGCATCTTCGTGAGGCAGAGGAAGCCCCAGGCCCGGGCTGGTGCAAGATGGGATGCGCGTACAAGAGGTTCGCGACGTTGTCGACCGACTCGCCGTGGCGGACGAGGTAGAGATGAATTGCGCCCATGGTGCACACGAGAGCAGCTACATGGTCTTGCCAGCAAAGCTCGCCGAACGTCGTCCCCCTTTTGTGCTGTTCGCGTCGTTTCCGAAGAGAATCGAGCAGCGTCGAGATTGGGGTGGCGATGGTGGGAAGAATGGACGAGCTTGAAAGAAAATTCAAGGCGCCTTCAGAGTTTTGTAGGTGGGAAAAGTGGAGAGCTGCTTTATTGCATACTGCTGCTAATAGTAGGGCATGCATCATCAGTCTCCAATTCAATAATCATTGGCTTAGTCATCATCGAGGCGACCCCGGTTAGGAAACCGAGCATATTCAACAACTGAGGTGGGAAGAAAAACAATTCCCCCACCGTGACATTGTTCTCGTCCAGGCTCATTTTCGTCACCTTGAAAGGCCTCAGGGTCTCTTCCCATCCCGGATCCTCATCATTTCCGACTCTTTGCATTCTATTTCGAAGCCGAGAAAGCCTTGACAATAGAGCCTCCCGCCTCTGTTGTCAACGTAGTCATCTGCTCGTCTACCCGTTAGTCGACAGCTTTGTATTGGCATAAATCCACGTCGCCCTACCTAGGGAAACTGTCGCGTCGACAAAGTCCTCGACACCAGGGTTGTAGCACTGGCACTTCATCTCCGCTTTGATAGCGTCGTATTCACACGACTTGCAGGACTTTTCGAAGGCGCCGCTACAGAGGCTGTCAGCAGACATCACCGCAGAAGCATGTTGTGGCATCTTGGTTTTGTTGTATTAACTCACTATTTTGTGTACGTGATCTGGCCGTTGGTGTTTCCAAAGCAGGCCTGCAAAGGTATCCAACTGCACTTCTCCTTGCTGAAGCCTTTGCATCTGGCTACCAGATACGGCGAGGTTTTTTGCTGCGTCTTGTATAAGAGAGGTTCGGGATCGATGAAGCGAACGTCGGCGCATGAATCCTTGTATGGATTACTGATCAGTCCAGAACGTCGCGGGATGAGTTCAGTCAGCCTTCCTGATGGTGCTGCCATAATCCCGCAGGCTGTCAGCAGCGCGACAAGAATATTGAAACCCAGCCTCATAACGATTACTGATGAAGGTAGAAGAGGGATGATATGGTGGCAGCGAGAATCGGATTGCTTATAGAGAGGGAAATCAATCAAATTAGTCAGTAAAACAGATCCGTCTGCTGGCAAGAACGGTATCTCGTTGGTCAAGCAGATGGTCAACTGTGGTGACCATGGGCTTTGTTGACGCTATATGGGGGACTCAGGCGCAAGGGAATGCAGGGAATTGATACATGCGGTCGCAAATACCTGGTTCCGTGATACAATGACAACCAATGCGCTACAAGACAATCGCAAACGGCAACATTGAACGGTGGTATCCCTTTACTTTTTTCAACCTAATAAAAACCCGACAGATTCCACGATTTGGAGACATCAAAAGCAGCACCAAGTCGATGAGCTTTTACTACGTTCTTTGATATGCGAATGAACAAAACAAACAATGGAAAAGCCGTACGACGCCATGCGACGGACGTCACTGACCGAATCGAGATGGGACCAGTAAAATAGACATCCCTTTGTGGTGCTCAATGCGTGGGCAACGGGCAAACCGGTTCATGTAGAACCCTGTCCTACGGAGCCGAGTCCCTCACTTGTCTTCTTTAAACATCTCTGGTCGCCATGAGGTATGAATTTTCCCGAAACTGATCATTTCGCATTGGCATCAGCAACATTTGGCACTCCACTGCCACAATGAATGACGCAGTGTGCTCAAATTGTGTGACCGAGATCTGTTGCGTCCAAAGGAAAGCGAGAAGCCCGAAAAGGCCCACACATGACTAACTAGGCACATGGACATAATCGCGGATCACTGAACCAGTGTACGCCTGACAGGCTCAGACGGCACTAGAAACTTTCCTATAATTGATATCTCATCTAATGAATTTGCCGGGTCTAAAGCCACGGCCGAAACCAACATGCCTTGGATCTTTCTCGGGCGGTATTCGCTTTCCAAACACTTGCATTCCTCCTCGTTCAACTTAACAATAAGTGCCCCTATTTTGTCCTTGATTCTCTCTTCCGAGGTCAACTATACAATAGGGCAGCATCCCTCCTGCAAAACCCATGCCGTCGATACCAGTGCCATGCTCACGTCTTTCTTCTTGGCGACCGATAAATCACCCAGACTTCCGTTGTATGGCAGAATGGTAGCATTTCTCGTTCCTCCTCGCGGTAAGGAAGGTTGTAGAACGGCTGCATTGACATGAACTCCGTCCAGCCGGTTGACCGGGCGATATACTGCAGCCAGGCGAAGTCTCACGCGTGCATGGACGATGCTCCAATGTAGCTGACCTTCCCGGAATGAACGAATTTCATGCAGAGCTCGCATTGTTTCTGGGGGGGGGGGGGTGGCTCTCGATCGAGGTGGTGAATCTGGAGGACATCTGTGAGACCCAAGGACCAAGGTCAATTCTGCCGGACAGAGCAAACAAAACTACCAATGTAATCTGTCCCGAGCCGTTCCGGGCATCGGTCAACAGCATAAGAGATATTTTTTCCGCTTAAGCCCATATGCTTCACCAGTGTACGCTGGCAGGCCTGGAATGATCATCCACGACTGCACGGGTTGAAAACCTTTGAGAGGAGTACAACCTTCTAGCTTAAATGTTGAACTTCGTGAGTGCCTTGCTAATGATGACATCTGACTGGCCATTCGGGTACGTATCAGCTGTGTCCCAGACTCCCAGGTGTTTATGCCATTCTCATAATTCGTTTTTGATAGTTGCAGCCCTTCTTCCTTGTCAAGAACCCACAGGGCCCCCTCCCACCTGGACGAGCCAAAGGCCATGCATCCCAGGATAAACTTGGAGATCTTGAGACCAGTGTTTCTGGGTCAAGATTCTCGTGATTAGCAGTAAGAAACCGTGATAGATAGCCACATCAACAATGTCTGGGAAGGAGATGACGTTAGCTGCACGGGGAACATGATTTTGCGTCCGCCCGACTGACGTTGTTTAATTATCCCATCTTGACGATGATCTTAGTCCAGTCGGATTTTGACAATGAAACAGGCCCCCAAACTTTGAGCCTATCACAGGTTGTCTGTGAGACTTCCTGTTCGATATTTGAAGTTTCCGTGTTGCTTCGACGTCTTTTGTGACATCGCTCCTCGGGTCAATTTCACCCCTGACATCCCCGCCTGCGGGACGGCCTCTCGTGCCTTGCTGGGGATTTGAAAAGGCGGGGGCGAGCGGGGGATGAGGGGGCCATCGGCATTCTCGCCGATGGCCGTTTCGGGTGTGTTGCATCAGCTGCTGGTCCGACCAGCCGTGCCGAGTATCGAAGGTGGCTGCATATGCGGGTCAATTCGGTCACTCGCGGAAATGATGTAGAGAAGTTTGAAGACGTAATATGTACGTTCAAACCGTTCCCCTCATTGAGATGCGAGAGGGGTACAGCGAAGTCGGACAATTCAACCCGAGAGATGGAATCGTGACCCCCTTTACATATACGCTCTAGTTGCTCTCGTTTTTTTAATTCTGGTGTCGTTCATCAGAAGTAATCTAGCAAGACGTTCCTGCGAAAGAAAACATGTCCAACGAAATTCTTGTGACAGGCGCTGCTGGCTTCGTCGGCCAGGCCCTCGTCAGTGCCCTTGTCAAAGCCAACCCCGCTACAACCCTTACCGTCACCGACGTCGTCGAGCCGCCAGTCCCGATCGACGTGGCGGAAGATAGCAGCAGGATCAACTCGCTCAAGGCAGATCTCACCGACTCTCAAGCAGTGAGCTCCTTGCTCTCAAAGCAGTTTGGCGCAGTGTACCTGCTGCATGGGCTCATGTCTGGCGGCGCGGAAGCGAACCTAGACTTAGGTCTCAGGATCAATCTTGACTCGGTTCGGAACGTTCTCGACCATCTACGCAAGAACTACCCCGGAACCACCGTCGTTTTCACCAGCTCGTGCGCGGTCTACGGCCCTCGTCAGCCAGTCATCGAAAGCGAGACGGTGCCGAAGCCCAAGACGTCGTATGGCACCGAGAAGCTCATCATTGAGTTGTTGGTGGAAGATTACTCACGGCGTGGGCTCATAGACGGTCGCATCGTACGCCTCCCCACAGTCACTGTCAGGCCTGGTGCCCCGTCAGCTGCCGCATCTAGCTTCGCCTCCGGCATCGTTCGCGAGTCTCTGAAAGGCATCAAGAATGTCTTGCCCGTCAGCCGTGACCTCGAGGTTTGGGTCTGCAGCCCCGCAACAGTTGTCAAGAACCTCATCAAAATCAAGGACGTACCGAAGGAGAAATTCGGTGACTCGAGGGTCGTGAATCTCCCTGGAATTACGGTTACGGTCCAGGAGATTCTCGACGCGGTAGAAAAGGTTGGCGGCAAGGAGGCACTGGCGCAGGTGGAGGAGAAGAGCGACCCTGCAGTCTCGGCGATTGTAAGTACATGGGCGGCTCGATTCGATGTCAGCAGAGCGTATGGGCTGGGCCTGGAACCCGACGGGCCGATTCTAGAGGCCGTTGAGGCGTTCGCCAAGACCTTGAAGGCGTGACTGTTAGCTTCACAATAAATACAGCATAATGACCAAGGAGAGACCTCTTCTTCCTCTTTTTCTGGTCTACGCAAATCGTCATAAAATAGGTTAAAACCGTTCTGGGTAGCAACTGTGAACGTTGAATCTTAAATCCCACTTCTCACTCAAACGTCTATAAATATCTTGGGTGAAAACACCTGCCAATGACGCAATTTCGGATAACGTCCTTGACGTTGCCGACAACCTGCCCACTCCAAGAGTCATCTGCAACTTTTATGCAGTGACATCTGGCGTGGAGTTTAATTCAGACCAGCGGGCCGCTATGGCGTCACACCTCAACATCGTGGCTGTGAAGTTGACCTGTGGTAACGTCGGTAAGATGGTTCGCATGACTAGCAAGTTCACCCTAAGCAGTTTGTAGTGTTCAGAAGTAGCAGTGATCACCTCCCAAAACTATATGCTGGAGGAAGTGGCTGCGTGAAAAGAATGGACAACATCTTTAGCACTTCCATATCAGCTGTGTACGTGCGATTTATGGAAAGCCGGGAAAACAGAAGTGGCCGTCAAGCTACATGAAGATACGGCCGATGCGGAATGAACATGCAAAAAAAGGTATGGCCGTTACGAAGTACGGCACCTCGTCTCTTGAACAGAGTTGTTCGTCAAGCGAAAACCATCTCATTCCTCAAGTACCCTTTCTTCCCATGTCAGACAGCCGTCGCTGGAAATTGCAATGATTGAAGGTTTACGAGGCGTTCCCCATATGTCACTCTTTCCGTTGACAGAAGCCTGATTTGGGCATCTGTCGCCTTCCGGTGCAATGTCATCACAAAGCCCTTACATCCTTCTCCTCGCGGGGGGGCATTGTTCGTGTAGAACCATCCCAGCTGCCTAGAACCACACTCCCTGCCCATGTCTGACCGTCATCTTGGGGGAAATAAATAGCCGATATGTCGTTGTTACCAATCCATTTCTGACCACGTCTTGTGTGTAAAGAAAACCGGAAGAACCCAGGTCCCATCGCCAAGGGCTACGAAGGGTTGACGCACGAACGCCCCGCCATACCTGGGAAAGGAAAGTGAGGTCCTGATCAAGTAATGTCGTGGTCCTTGAGAGGTGTGAAACAGCCACAGGTCTCCTGTTCTTTGGCATCCGGAAAAAAACTGGGGTTGGACAGCTGCGATTGACGCCGGTGGAGACTTTTTTGTCGGGCGCAGGCCAAGCATTTGAGACAGGTTCTTGACGAGGTAGACACATATCAATATCTGGAAGGCCTTGTTGAAAACCCCCAATCACGCGCAAAGCAGATTCTAACCGGGGAGTTGGAGAATCTTGGAGGCGTGGGACTGAACAGTTGCCGCAGCGATGGCAGCGGCGCGGAGCGCCGAAAACATGATGATAAGAGGAATCTCCTAGCATTTGGCTACAACATCGAGTGATACGGGATGAAAAGCAACTACCGCTTCACTTCAGTTTCAAGAAGATTAAATAAAACTTATGCTTGTGCAAGTGACGCTGGGCGAGGATGCAGCATGAGCGATTCTTGCTACCTCTCATCTACCGTCCTCACGTTCAAGTTTTCAACATCCCTTATCAGCCAGTGGAAGCCGACATAACCTCCGGTCCCACTCACGTCACCGATAAGGCATCGGGAAGTCCTCGCCAAGCTCTGTCACTTGTCGCTCTCGTGGGGGAAAAAAAACAGGAAAAAATAATAATAGAAAGACCGGTCTCAATGACATCGTCAAAACATCATGGACAGCCATTTTCTTTTGACCCAAGTGCTCGTGTTGTAAGCATGTCGGGTAGCTTTGGCTAAATCTGCTCTCCGAATTCCCTCCTACTTTTGCTTGGCTCTGGAGGGCAGGACCGTCATGAGGGTTCGGTATGGGCCTGGGTATCAGGTAGAAAGATATAAAAAGCGGGCGATCAGTTTCTAATGAGTGAAGTCAAGGCAAAAGTTGATGATGCTTCGTGACCCTGAGATTCCCTCCGGAAAACACTGACTGATTACCATGGGTTGAGGTGGGCTGTGGGTTACGCGGGGTAGTTCGGCTCCAGAATTGCTCCCAGGGGCATTGCGGCCTTCCGGGAGAATCGGGTTAGTGAGCGCGGATCCATGGTACAGCTCGAGGCTTTCTCTTCTGCTTGAGAGAGTGAAGATTCTTTCAAGTTTTTGTACTCGACAAACTCGATAATAGAAGAAGCATGTCAGTCGGTTCGACAGTAGAGTCATGCAGGATCTTCGCCATGATCAGAGATCCAGCGGGCTCTAGCTCACTTCTGGCCATTAGAGTGTACTGGGCGTGGCCAAGTATGCGACGACCATCATCTACGTGTACATAACCATCATCGTCGATTGCGTTGGGCGCCAACTTCCTCTCATCATTGGCGCCCCCATCTCGGCAACGTTCTCGCTTTCTGTACACTGGCCTCTTCCTTCGGGTTCCTACACTTGAGCCTGGTAGCGGAATCAACCCTGGCGGCATGTACATGTAAGTCGATGGCGCTCCCCTGCTTTTGTTATTGCATGTGGCTTGGCGATTGACCCATAGAACAAGGTTTTCCCTTATGCATTCGGCTGGTCATTCGGCCAATCCGTCGCTCCGTAATTATGCCTTTAGTTGCCAAAATGTTTCACTAACTGCATTGTCAATTAATATGCTGCCACTTCCGCTACGTATATGCCGTCGGAGACGAAGTACAGCACTCTGTTATTCTGCGCTGTGATGACATACCAGCCCTCAACATTTTTCGTCTTCTTCTGCCTTACAAGAACCGAAGGGCCGCAGCATTGGTCTCATTTGTTTCCAAAGCACATTCGAAGCGTGTCCAAACGCGCACACCCTAGTAGGTATGGAAAGATTTCGATATGATATTTTAAGACAGTTCAATTATGAGAGATATAAAAGAGCGTTGCACCTGCTAGTGGACAATGGGAAAAAAAACCTTAAGGCTGGGCAAAAGCAACGATGATTGGAGGCCAGGGATCAAAGGCTTTGACGTAGGAAATTGCCGATAATGTATTTGAGTCATGAACATCCTTAGTGCAGTCGCTGTTCGAGTAAACTTGCCATCTATTGGCCAATGTTCTTTCGACATCCACCTCACCTGTGACCGAGTCATGAAGAGATGCTACTCTGCGATACCTCAGCCTGACGTGCAATAATCGGGAGGCTGAGATAGTGAAAAGAGGCGCATGATACAAAACGGCGACTGTATTCCCTAGATCTTTAGCCTTTGGACTCACTTGTTGCATCAAGGAATATGTCCTCAATGGCTAGTGAGAAAGAGAGGGAAGAAAACCGCTGCCGCGTCTCCGCTGTTGCAGGGAAGATATTTACAGTATAACGACTGGGGTGCTAGAGCAAAACAGGCAACCGCCCCAGCCAAGAATGACCTGAGGAATTCTGTTATCTCTCCCTGCCGTCCACTCGTCATGCGTGGGCCGCCTCCAGGTCCCTCTTTTCCCTCTTGACGTCGAGAACCCCATGCTGTCGCTTGTGCCACCGATTACGCCCAACGCGCCAGATACCGTCCTTCGGGGTTATGTGTGCATATTCTATGGAGGGCCAAGCCGAAAACGCCGTGGCATCGACTACACAGTCGGAAACCCGACGTCGAAAGGGTTCAAAACACGACAAAACAGGGTGTCTGACTTGCCGATATCGGTAGGAACCCACAAACCCTGGTCTACGCGGCCATTCTCTTTTTTTGCTAATCTGAAATCCTGCGACCCAGGCGGAAGAAGTGTGTCGAGAACACATTCCCAACATGTGGTTCATGTGCTCGTCTGAACCTGAAATGCGTTCGGTCGTCGACTCGCGACGTTGTGCCAACAAGCTGGGTTGACCAGAAGCAGCCCTTGAAGCAAATAGAACAAACGTCGAGGACTTCCAATGTGCCCGGGTCATCGTCTCCTTTCCCTCTGTGCTTGTCAACGCCCACCGGAGACCATGCCGAACCCCCTCAGAAGCGTCATGTCATGCGATATTATATCACGGTCTTGTGTCACTACCTGACTGCAAGTGAACAGTTCAACTCGTTCTTATCGGGTAGGTCTTGCCCCCAACTCAAACACAAATCGGATTTTGTCCGTATTCCCCGACGTTTTGCTAATTGAGCCCTGACTTGAAGCCTTTCTTCCCATGGCTATGGAGTCGAATATCCTGTATGACGCACTAGTAGCGTGCGCTGCGGGACACTTGTCTCTCTCCGACGAATCTTACAGAGTAGTTGCCCTTAAGGCTCACTCGGCGGCCATTAGCAATCTCGCAACAGCGCTTAGCGAGCCTCAGCATCATATTACATGGTATGAGACAAATGCAGCAACATGTCTTGCCTTTGTTATAGGGGAAGTCAGCAGGGGCGACAACGGTGGATGGTCTACTCATCTCAACGGAGCAAAGTTGCTCATCGAATCGGCTGTCGTCAACACCAGCGCGGGTGTGGTGTTGCGTGGTCCAGATGTCTTCAAGAAGAGTCCCGAAGGACAGTGGATACTTCGAAACTTTGCATATCATGACATCATCGGCAGCGTCACTCTGCGGAGGCGGCCCTTGCTTGACTGCAGCTATCTGGATGGCATCACAGACGTTGTTGATACATACCTGGGCGTCGCCACAGATCTACTCCGTCACGTCGCAGCACTTAGCATTCTTGACGAAGATACGAGGCTTGATCCCGAACTTCCAGCAGAGGAGATATCAAAAAGAAAGGCACTCTTCCACGTCACATGCACAAAAGTCGAGCAGGACTTGCAGCACTGGCAATGTCGGCAAGACGCTGCCCCAGAGCTTGCCGCGTTGGCCTACGCTTTCAGGAGCGCTGTTTTAATAGTCATGTACCGACTCATCCGGGCTCGACTCACCTTTGAGGGCGAAGGCAAAGATGAAGGATTCACCGCCGCGGGATGGGACAAACTACCAACAAAGATGCGTACTCAAGTATCAAACATCTTGATGCACGTCTCCGATATACCCATGGGCTCTCACAGCGAATCGGCTATACTGTTTCCACTTTTTCTTGCTGGTAGCGAGGCCACGGAGGAAGCGTACATGGATGCCGTCCGCATCCGCTTGCAGATAACGCTGCAAAAACGGCAATTCCAGAACATTGCACGTTCGTTGGTCATGTTAGAAGATCTGTGGCAAAGAAGACAGGCTGGAGCAAGTCATGCAGACTGGACGGATATACTAGATGAGACCGGGGAACACCTTTTATTGACATAAAAATAAACGACTACACACCTTCAGATCATGTTCTTGCTTACCTATGAGTACCTATGATTGGACTCTTGAAAAATCACGTCTTCGTCAGATCGGATAGATTAATAAACCCCATTCTTGGCCGCCTTGTTACAGGTAGCACAAACTTACCCCGCATTGATCCGATCTCGGAGGATACGCCATATACGCTGTGCAGATACGCGTGGCGCCTTGGCTCCACTTGAAAATGATGTGTCGGTATCATAGAGGAGGCGAGAAGTAAGGGTGTCGAGGTTAGTTATTCGTATGCGTAAGAGTGAAAAGAAGCTATCACAGGTTGCCTTGTTGAAAGGTGAGATACCAAGTGGATCACGTTGTTATGTCTTGTGGGCAATATCTCCGTTATCGGCGATAGCTAGAGATGCCCGGCATCCCAAACCAGGGCTTTTCCGATACTCAAAGCTACTTGATGATAAGGTGGAACATTGTGAAGGGTTGACGCTTTTTTCCTTCAATTTTCTTTTCAACCGAACTATCAGCGTGACTGTTCGGTCTCAGGTTCACCATTTGACCAAGTGTCGAGAACAGATCGCCCTGAAATGGCTACCGAGTCTCCAAGGGTCGCTGAGACCCCATCGACCGAGGCAACCGAAAAGGCGGCTGCTCCTGTCGTCAGTGCCGTTCTTCATCGTTCGCTGAAGAGTGCGCCGCCGCAAATCATCTCAGCAAATGGAAAACATTTGACTTTTTCCGATGGTCGAACCATCTTCGATACGACTTGTGGTGCTGCCGTCTCATGTATAGGCTCGAACAACGAGCGAGTGAAGAAGGCGATGGTTGGGCAGATTGACAAGTTTGCTTATTGCAACTCTATTTTCTTTGGCCACGAGGTTGGCGAGCAGCTGGCGACTGAACTGATACAAGGCACTGGTGGTGCCATGTCGAAAGCCTACTTCATGTGTTCTGGTAAGAAAATGGGCGCGGGTTTTCCCTTTTTTCTGGAACACAACCTGCTAACAATTTGCTGCAGGCTCTGAAGCAATGGAGTCTGCAATGAAGATGGCGCGGCAATACTACCTGGAGCTATCCCCTCAACAGCCCAAACGTATCAACTTCATTGCCAGGGAGGGTTCATACCACGGAACGACTCTCGGCTCGCTTTCGATGAGCGGTCATGTAGCTCGGCGGAGTCTCTTCTTGGATCTTCTGCTGCCCAACATCGGGAGAGTTTCGGCTTGCAATTCATATCGCGGGATGCTGGAAGGCCAGACTACAGAAGAATACGTCACACAATTAGCTGATGAGCTGGACCGCAAGTTTCAAGAACTCGGACCTGACACAGTGTGCGCGTTTGTTGCCGAGCCTGTCGTTGGCGCTGTAGGACCTACCAAACCACCGTTCAGAGAGTGTCTGTGCTAACATCTGCCTACAGACTCTGGGGTGTGTTCCAGCTGTCCCTGGCTACTTCAAGGCTATGAAGAGCGTCTGCGACAAATACGGCGCCCTTCTCATTTTGGATGGTTAGAGCCTATCTCAAAACTGAGTACATACTCTCGAATGACGCCGCTAACCTGTTATCAGAGGTTATGTCAGGAATGGGTCGTTCAGGAACGCTGCATGCGTGGCAGCAAGAAGACGTGGTGCCTGACATACAGACAATTGCCAAAGGACTTGGGGGTGGTTACGCGCCTATGGCTGGTATGCTCATAAATCACCGCGTAGCCGATGCTCTCCAAAATGGGTCTGGGTAGGTCTATACTGGATTTCGACCGTGCAGAAACACTGCTAACTCCCGGGGTTCAAGGTCTTTCATTCACGGACACACCTATCAAGGCCACCCCGTGGGCTGTGCTGCGGCGTTGGAGGTGCAGCGCATCATTCGAGAAGAGGACCTGGTCTCAAATGTCCGCAAGCAGGGAATCCTCCTCGAAGAGCTCTTGCGGAAGCATTTGAGTGATCATCCTCATGTTGGCGATATCAGAGGAAAAGGCCTCTTCTGGGGAGTAAGTTGACGGTCTTCTTTGTGAGTATGCGTGGGTCGACTGACTAACTCGTGTTTGTAGATCGAGTTTGTCCTCGACAAAAAGAGCAAAGAGCCGTTCCCACGGTCAGCAGATATCGCCAACAGGATCCACCTCACCGGAATGAACGAGTTCGGAATAAGCCTTTACCCTGGAACTGGGACAAAGGACGGAATCGCAGGCGACCACGTTCTTCTTGCGCCGGCTTACACGAGCACCGGCGATGAGATTGAGTACATTGCCGCGAGGACCAGAGACACAATTTGTAAAACTTTTGAAGAGTTGAATGCCGGTGTTGATGGTTCAACTTGATTGGAATCGGCAGAGGGATGCGCATGACGAAAATGATGACCTGTCAAACACGGAGAGACAGATGATGACATAACGCTTTGATTTCTGTAAATGGACTCAAAGAATTTGGAAAACATATTCTAGTATCCTCATGATTGATCGAGGTTGACGTCCGTTTTGCTGAAGAGAGGAGGGGGGATCAACCACGCTGGAAACATTCAATTGCTCATCGAGTTCCCCTGGCTATCTGTTTGAGCATATGAGCAGTCCGGTGTATGGAGGATACAGCGCTTTGATTGTAGATGCGCTCGATATTTCTCCATGATGGCTATGCCAAATCCCGCAATCTTTCACGTGTTAACGTGTAGCTCTGATTGCCTCTTCTTTTATTGGAAAACTTGCTAGCTAGCATGTCTGGAACAATGACTTTGCAGTATTTTGTCAGAGGCTGTGTAGTACTAAGTAAAGGAGTCAGTGGGAGGGCAGTTAGGGGTCACTGGTGACTGTTATTCTAATCTGTCTCCTCTCTAAACCTTGATGCTATCGTAAAAACCCCTTTTGTGTACCCTTTAGCATAATATTATTCTGTTCCGCGGTGTCCCCCAGGCCTTACCCAGTACCCTACTAGCCCTAAAGCTAGTACTACTTTTAGAAACCTAACATAATCTCCCTTCTCTAAGGTTCTATTCTTAGGATTTAGTGGTTAATTAATTAGCCTCTCTATTAGTATCTTAGTACCCTGCTTATAATGCTGCTTATACTTTAGTAGAGTCTAGGAATTCTACTAGGCTTAGTAAATTGTTAGATAGGTAGTTATCTCTCTAGCTAACTACCTACCCTTAGCCTTACTTTTATTCTATAGTAGCTTAGTATAGCTAATAGCCCCTTTAGTACCTTACTAGGCCTAGCTATTTTATACTTAGAGTATAAGTCTTAGGCCCTTACTACTATTAGTAAGGGGCTATTTACTTTACTATAGAGGTACCTTATCTACCTATAGTACTACTTTAGCTACTTACACTTTTCTCTCTCTTATAGCTTAATATCTTATTATCTATAAAGTAGTATAGTTAGCTTTTATTATTTATACCTTTATTTCTCTAGTAAATAAGCTCTAAGTTATATTATTCTTAGTATAGTAATAAGGGTATACTTTATAGTAATAAAAGAGGTACTAATACCCCTCTAGTACCTCTTATCTCTCTTTCCTTCTAGAGGTGTTATTATTTCTTTATAGGCTAGAGTTATTATTATTACTTACTTATATATATACTACCCAGTAGAATAGCTAAGCCTACCTTCTCTTTTTTACTTTTTACCTATTTTCCTTCTTTTTCTTCTTTTCTTTATAATATTTCTATATTATTATTATTTTTTTGTTTTTTATTATACCTCTACTACTATAGTAGTAATAATAGTACTAGTAATAGTAATACTAGTAGTAGTACTAGTACTAGCTGCTCTCTTACTACTGCTATTATATCCTCTATACCTTCTACTAATCCTACTATCTTAGGTAGCTCTAGCACCCCCCCTAGTCCCCCCCCAGTAGCTCTCTCTACTAATAATACCTATTCTAATACTTCTAGTATTATTAACCTTACTATTATATATAAGGTCCCTTACTATTACTACCTTTAAGCTATAGCAAAGTAATAGCCTAATATAAAAGATACTATTACCTATCTTCTTTACTATATTAAGACCTAGAGTATATACTTATCTCTTTAGTACCTCTCTACTACCCCTTTACTATCCTAACTATTCTAGCTACTAGTAATAAGTACTCCTACTATACTAGCTAGTATAGTAAGCCTTATATCTCTATAAGCTTATCCCCCCCCCTACTATTACTACTCCTATAGCTATTAGTCTACTACTAACCTATAGTAGACCTTATATATTACTACTACTACTACTCTTACTCTTAAGGTAGTTTTTAAAAACCTTTATAAAGAGGCTAACCCTTACTCTTACTATTAGCTTATAAGTATATATATACTTCTATACTTCTCTAATACCTCTTAGTCTAACCCTTTCTAAGAGGAGATTAAGAAGGCCTAGCTTATAAGCTTAAAAGCCCTTTAGATAAAGGCCTCTAATATATTAGTCTCTAATACTAAGTATAAGGTAGTATAAGAGAAGAAGAAGTAGCTTCTCTACTAGTATAAGGTCCTTATTCTTAAGAGTACTTACTTTACTATAAAGTAATAGGCTAAGTAAGCTAAGTTATTAGCTAAGAGTACTAAGATTACTACTACTACTACCTAGGACTAGGTTATTATACTCTATAAGTAAACTAAGGCTATTAAGGCCTAGAGTACTCTCTTCTCTAACTAAACTAAGTCCTATACCTATATTATATATCCTTTTCGTACTCTAGTACCCCCCTAGTACTCCCTTATAGTACTAATAATAGCCTTTAGTATATTAGTAAGATTAACTCCTAAGCTAGTAGATTAGATCTTAGAAAAGGTACTACTAATAATAATAAGAAGAAGTCTAACTAGTAGGCTCTAGTACCCCCCATATACCCCTCTAGTACCCTACTAATACCTCTCTACTATTTATTTAGTTAGTTACTTATTTCTAGGCTTAGAATACCTAGCTCTTAAGCCTCTCTACTCCCTAGCCTTAGTACTAAAAGGATAATAAAACCTAGCTACCTTATAGCTATATAATTATTAACTTAGTTCCCCTCTAATAAGCCTCTAGTAATCTCTTATGTATAATCCTATTATAGTTCTTTTACTATATTTTACTATAGTTCCTAAGAGTTCTCCTTCTCTCTATACCCTTACTGCTTTATTAGATACTATTAGTTTCTCTAGAGGCTCTTATATATAACTATTCTTTCTACCTAGTATGTATCTTCTTCTTTCTCTTTAATAGGAACTACCTATAGCTCTACTACTACCCTATAGAACTTCTCTAACTATAATAGTAAAAACATATTATAGATATAATATTATATCCCTAAGTTAAGCTTATATACTTTTTCTCTACTAACTACCTATATAACTATAAATAGCTCTAGATACTTATCTAAGAGCTTCTTTATAAGGTACTTTTACTATATAAACCTTACTAATAGTAAGACCTTCTTCTCTACCTTAAATACTACTATAAATTACTTTATATTATACTACCTCTTATAGTTTTTATTAGCTATCTTTAGTATCTAGAGGATTATATCTTACTAGCTTTATAGTTACTATACTTAGTCTCTTACTAATAAGACCTCTATTCGTAAGGCCCTTTCTAGCTTTATATTATTTATATTATATAGTATATAGCCTATTAGGGTCTCTACTAGTACTATCTAGATTATACTATACTAAGTATTATTCTAGATAAACTTAGCTATTAGTAGCTACTTTACTTAATTATTCTACTCTAGGCTATAAAAAGCTTAAAGAAAGTACTTAATGTTTTAGTTTTATTACTCTATCTAGCTATCTATCTATAAGTAGTAGGCTATACTTAGCCTTTACTTAATAGCTAGTAGGTAGTATACTACTAACTAGAAATAGCTAGTAAAGAGAGATCCTTAGTTAGATACTATTACTACTAGGATACTAAATTATAAGAATACCCTTTTAACTAAGAGAGATACTAACTGATTTACTATTAAAATCTCTTATATAGGTATATATAGTATATACTTTATAAGTTAGTTTACTATAACTAGGATACTATTATAGCTCTCTCTAGTAAATTTTTTTAACTTAGGTAGCTTAGTAATAAAATCTAGGGTAACCTATTCCCATAGTTAGCTAGGTAGTAATAGAGATACTAGTTCTCTATAAAGTAAGTAGTAGTATAGCTTTATCTATTAATAAGTTATATATATCTAAATATACTTTATTATATCCTTCTTTATTAATCTCCAGAAGAACGTCTATCCAATCCTTTTAAGTATATAGGTTACCTCTAGGTACCCTCTAGCTAGCTTATTATAGAATACTACTATAATCTTTATCCTTAATATATACCCTTTTAGGATAACTACCTTACCCTTATACCTAAGGACTCTATCTTCTCTCTCTAACCAGTTATCTCCTAGCTTTTACTACTTCTTAGAGGTAATTACCTTATTAGCTTACTATACTACTATAGTTTCCTTCTCTAGGCTTAGAGTAAGTTCTTCAAGTAGTAATAGGTATACCTCTATTAACCTATTACTAATAATTACTACTACCTTTTAAGTAAACCTACTTAGAAAGCTTTCTAGAAATATATCCTATATCTCTTAGTCTTCTATACCTAAGGGCTAATAGTCTAGTTACTATAATAGTTTATTAGCTATATTCTTCTTTCCTAGGTAGTAGTTAATCTTAAAGTTAAAGAGAGATAGGTCCTAGAGTAACCTTACCTACTAACTATTAAGCTAGGGCTTACTAGTAAGGTAGTAGTAGCCTAGGTAGTCTATTAAGAATATAATCCTACTCTAGGTATATAAAAGGTAGTACCTCTAGTATATAGCTACCTCTTAGATTATAAGTAGCTTAGTCTCTAGTATACTATACTATAGTTTAGTATGCTTTAGCTTTCTAGATAAGAAAGTAATAGGGTACTACTAGTTCTCTACTAGCTATAATAAAATAGCTCTAATTATAAAGTTTAATATATCTATCTCTACTTATATTAGTAGTACTAGGTTAAAGTACTATAGGATAGAAGCTTAGGTAAATATAACTTAGAGCTCATAGAAGGCTTTAATTACCTCTCTAGTTATTACCTTCTTCTCTACTACCTTAACTATTAGTTAGTCTATGAGGGAGGTATATGCCTTAGAGTAGTTCTTAATAAAGCACTAATAGAACCCTATAAACCTAAGAAAGACCTATATATCTTTAATACTAGTAGGGAGTAGCTACTAAGTAATTACCTCTATATAGTCCTACTCTATAGCAATACCCTCTAGAGATACTACAAACCCTAGAAACCTAATTATCTTAGTATAGAAAACATACTTCTCTAGGTTAGTATATAAGCTAGCAATATCTAACTAGTATAATACCTCTTTTACTACCTCTATATAACTAGCCTTATCCTTAGTAAAGATTAAGATATTATTAAGGTATATAATATAGGTAATATCTACTAGCCTAGCTAGGGTATTATTTATATATACTTAGAAGGTTACTAGTATGTTAACTAGCTTAAAAGGTATAATACAGTACTTAAAGTACTTATATTATATCTAAAATACTATTTTCTACTTATTACTAGTATAGATCCTTACCTAGTAGTATATATCCTTAAGGTTAAGCTTAGTAAAATACTTTACCTCTTCTAAGTAGTTAAGGATCTCTCTAATTAGTAATAGTAGTATATAGTTCTTAACTATAACCTTATTAAAGCTATAATAGTCTATATAGAGGTATAACTTACCTCCCTTCTTTAGTATAAATAGGATTAGCACCCCTATAGGGCTCTACAAGGGCTAGATCTACCCCTTACCTAGTATATTATTAATATACTTCCTTAGCTCTTCTAACTCCTTCTCTATAAGGGAGTAGATAGGGCTAAATAGTAGTTCTACCTCTAGCTTAAGGTTAATAACATAGAAGCAACCTTTATCTCTAGCTAGTTTAGCTACTAGGTTTATATTAAATATATATACCTATTCTTAATATTCTTTTAGTAACTTAAATCTCTTTATCTCCTCTCCCTTTTCTCTCTCTACTATATAAGGTAGTAGCTCTAGTACCCCCTTAGCTCCTCCTATATATAAGTAGTAGACTAATAGGTTATATATTAGTATTACTACTACCTCTCTTTATACCCTTTTTAATACCTTTCTCCTTTAGATAAGTTATAAGTAGCCTTCTCTTAGTAAGTAAGTCTACTTAATTATTACCTACTTAAGATTTAGTTATACCTTTTACCTCTAGGGGATCTCTAAGATAGTATTATATATACCTATATTACTTATCTAGTAAGTATAAGACTACACCTTTCTTATCTTTATATTATTTATTACTTCTATTATTAATACTACTACCTTATAGTTAGGTACTTTACCTTTTTATATCTCTAGTAACCCTACTCTCTTTCTATAAACCTCTAGTAGTACCTTTTTATATAATATTCTCTAATATATAATATTCTTATCTACCCTAGGGTTAATTAATACCTTTCTTTTTCTTTATATACTAGCTACTTTAATATAGAAGTCTATCTCAAAGCGGTAACGCAGTTCCTCTCTCTAGGGGATCTATATACTATTAACCCCTATAGCTACTAGCTAGGCTACTAGTATATAGTATCTACTTATATAATAAGGCTAGTTATACTTATAGTACTTCTCCTCTATATACTCTATTAATATATGTTAGATATTAAGGTTTAAATACCTTATATCTATATAAAAAAGATAGTATATATAATAATAAAGTGAATTATATAACACAGTATTAATAGTACTGTATATACTGTACATACTAGATAACTATATATTTACTTAGAAAACGCCTATATATCATAAATACATAGGATATCTATATACAAAGAATAGTTCCTTTAAGCAAGAACTATTTATCTAAGGAGAAATCTAGGAAATAAGAATACAGTTATAAACTATATAACCGAGATGTTTTAGAAAACAACGTATAAGAATAAAGTTATAAACTATATAACCGAGATGTTTTAGAAAACAACGTATAAGAATATAGTTCTAAACTATATAACCGAGGTGTTTTAGATAACAACCTAGAATATCTAAGAAATCCTTAGAATATACAGAAAGTAAGTATAAATAAACCCCTTATATCCCTTATATCTAGCTAGATAAAAAAGGAAAACGACAAGCTCTTCTATTATATTAAAACAATATATATCTTATTCATCTCTTATCTTTTATCTCTAGCCTCATTACCCCTCATAGCCTCTAACAATATATATCCTAGCTTACTATAGTTAAAGTATATAGGAGAGCCCTAGAAGTACCTTAAGGGTTATCTATACCCTCCTTATTCCTACTTAACCTATAGCTTAGGTATAGGTATATATATAGCTACCTTAAGCATTAAGACTAACTATTACTCTTCTAATTTATCTAAGGGGGTAGCTAACGCTAGCACTAAGGTAATAGCTAGGGTCTACTAGTTCCTTCTCTCTTATAGCCTTTACTAGTCTTCTATTATTATCTTAGTATATATCTTTATAAGTATCTCTACCCTCTTTACTACATTATTTAGCTCTTAATAAGTAGCTAGTAGCCTATATACTAAGAAATAGCTTCATAAGTCTAAGAGTAGTTAATTTAAGATATAGACTACTTACTACCTCTCTAGTTAGAGGTCTAGAATCTCTACCTTAACTATTTTATACTAATTAATAAATTACTAGTATATCTACCTAGGTTTCTATTATATCTTATCTAGCTTTATAGCTATACTAAAAGCCTATATATTATTATTAGTAATATTATTATAAAGCTAGGCCTCTATCTATTTCCAGGTAATTAGGCTAATATTACTACTATACTAGAGGTTAATATAGCTCCTCTAGCTATATAATAAGTTACTCTCTAAGCAGGCCCCTATAAACTAGACTTTACTTTTATTAGCTATAAATTCTTTCTTAGTAATAAAGAATTAGCCTTATAACTTAAAAAGGAAGTCTTTAAGGTTATTCTAGTTACCTCTCTTATATTAGATAGAAACTAACTACTTAATAAGGGTATTAGTATATAGGTACTTAGGCTCTAGCTAGGTAGCTATAGGTTCTCTACTAGCTATATATATATTATTAATAGACTCCCTATTTCTAAGGGCTCTAATCTATTTAATTATCTTCTTTTTTTTTACCTTAGTTACTTTATTATTAAGAAAAAACCCTTAGCTACTTCTCTATTAACTTATTAAGGTTAGTTATATACTACTCCTCTACTATAGTCTTACTAATATCTAGTATAAGCTACTATATTACTAAGCTACCTTACTAGGTAATAGATTAAGATTAAGTTAATTATACTAGTACTATTACTACTCTAATAGTTAGTATACCTATAAATAGAGAGAGATTAGAATATATCAGAGGCTATATAATACTAAGTAAAGGAATTATTAGGAGGGTAGTTAGAGATTACTAGTAACTATTATTTTAATCTATCTCCTCTCTAAACCTTGATGCTATTGTAAAAACCCCTTTTGTATGCCCTTTAGCATAACGTTATTCCGTTCTGCGGTGTCCCCCAGGCCCCACCCAGTGCCCCGCCGGCCCCGAAGCCAGTACTACTTTTAGGAACCTGACATATTTGAATGCTGAAGGCAAGAAGATGTTGATCTCAAACGAGTCAACTGGTGGCAAGACACATAATTACTGTGTTAGTGAAATAAGAGATTAGAAGGCGACTTGGGTTCGATGTGATCTATTTCAGTTTGAATACTGGAGAATTCACACTGTTATGTATGCGATGTTTACTCACCAAGTTGGCCCAGTACCCGTCTATGAGCCATAGGTGTATGTAAGACTACTAGCAGCAAGCTTTCGGCTGAAGTAGCTTTTGCACTTCAGCTCCGAGAACCACATTAAGGTCGACTGCGTAACTACGCCACTTAGTGTCTCGTTCCAAACCACAAAACTTCCTATCAAGTATTAATCATGAGACAGGGTATGTATGCTGAAATGCAATGCGAGAAATACGAGCCTTAACCCATTATCCGATAGTGTGCTGGAGAACGAGGAGAAATGAGTGTCTAATGTACATACGAACGGTGACTATTTATATGTATGCCAACCTCAAGTCAATTTGGAAGTGCCGCCTTATGTCTTGTTTACTCATGTGCCGCTTCCTGCGGAATTGGACATCACCGGCGCCGTCCAGCTTTCCCTGTATGATAAATGGTCATCTCCTTCGTCTTGATGTGCATCTCACCTGAACTATCCTTCGACTTTCGGTCAGAACGCAACATTGCCTGAACTAGCTTGGGAAGCAAGAGAGGCTCAAATTCATCGGATCAAGATCGTCAAACCCATGACGGTATTGAGGACGCTCCATCTAGACAAACATCGGGAGGAAACTGTTGAGGTCGACTACGCAAAAATAGCGGGTGGCGAATAGCTCGATGACTTGTAGGACGCGGGCTATCAAAACGATGCAAAACTTCCGGAGGTTGCATCGCCGCCGTTTGTCCTCAGGTTTGATCTCATTTGGTATAGGGAAAAGGTCAGGGCGTTGGATTACATGTCACATATTTCCGCTGCTCGGCATGTGCTCCATTATTTACATTAATGTCTATGGCCCACGAAACAAAACTTACCAACGTACAAGCCTGATACAGATCGATGAATCGATGCATGATTGCATCAAGTTGTTGGAAGTGGGAATCTCCAACCTGTGCGGACCTCCGTCAATACAAGGCAAACCAAGACGGCCAACTGTACAAGCAAATGTATCAGGCCCGTGTTTGTTTACAAGTAAGTAGGCTTATGGATGAGGTAGAAAAGCAAGCGATGTAAATGAAAGCTTAAACGCAATCTCAAACATGTGCCTTGAGGTTTGCATGTTTCCGATATGGAATCCCGTGTTTCTCGCGTTGGCATGTCAGTAACCATCCCTTACTTTTCAGAAGCCATTTGGAATGCTATATCGAAGAAAGATTCTATATAAGAGAGGAATATTAATAAAAAAAGATTCATAGCTGTAATTTCTAAAAAAGAACAGAAAAAGCATGGAAGAGACCTAGATACATTCTTTCTTTCATCTTTGTTAAAAATAGTAAATAAAGCCGTACTTAACAGATATACCCTCAACCTCCGAACCGAGCCCATATTAATTGTCATTTTTAAAAGATGTTATAACGTAGAGAGGTCTTTCTGATATAACACAGACCCCGGACTCGACAAGCCTCAGGCGTTCACAGTGGCATAATCCGGATGGAGCTGGGTTATAGCTTGAGACATATGAGCAAATACGGCAAGCCTAGGTTTCATGTGTCTCGTCGTAATCTCCAATGGGTGCGAGGTATAGCTTTCCGAATTCCGAGCTCATCCTTTATCACGCCCTGGCGCGAGATCTGGCGCAGGCTGACATTTGGTTATTTTCTTTGCTTGAGACCTCGGCTGAAAGTGTTCAAAACAAGACCATCGGAATGATCTGAGAAAACCTGGCCTTGTCAGATTCAATGAGAAAGCGCATGACTTGTGAGACTTCAGTTGATGAGGATTTCAAATGCTTGAGGCTGCTAATCCTGCTCGGGAATCGACAAAGAATGCGCTGCTTCGTTAATGGCTACAGACTCCGTCCGGAGTATCAACCATCGCTTATCATCACCATGACTGGATCAATCTAGGTGTGGCGGAAAGGGGGGCTTGAGTTTTGATCTTGCCAACTTAATTATGATGTGACCGGAGACACAACAGAGCTGACTTGCGCCCTCATTCCGGTCTGATATGTCTTAAAGATCAGATAATCGATGCCGGGACGCCCACACCCAAGCCTAAAAGCCACAGCGAGCTTAAGCCACCAAGTCCGAGCCCTTGTATCAACATTCGCAAGTCTTACTATCTCCATAGTATGATATTAGGTGCCTTAACTAAAGAAAACATCAGCCTTTGCCCTCAACATCGCGTATGCCGTTTCACCGGAACTCTTTAGGAACTGCACTGGCCTCGAGGTGAACATCCAATGACAAACTGACACCAATCATTGTCCTAGAATGACAAAGTGAGACCAGTGCTCCCCCCTTCGCTTACCTGCCGCAAGTTTTCCGACAGCTCATGGCGGTTTGGCTCATCATGATCGACAAAGTCTCTCACCGATGCAGGCGACGATATCCGATCGACGAAACCTCAAATTAACCTACGGCCCACTGTTCTGTTCTGAAATCATGTGTAGTATTAATCAAATGGCGGTCTGGACCAGCCATCCAAATTTCATTTATTGCTGACATCGGCCCCCTCAACTAGGCCCATAATTATCGCAAGTTATCGTGCCATGAGCTGGCCAAAGCAATGGCCAAGGGTTGCAGGTCCATGCTAGTGGATTTTAGCAAGGGAATGCCAACTCTCAACCAGAACAACCAAGAAGGATTTCCACAACTTACCTTCTCGACCTCTTAAGGAGTGCAACCAACCAGATTGCATAGCTCTAATTAGTCATTGTAGCTGAATGAGGATATCCTGGCAATTCTCGATCACGAAAGTGTAGATAACCTTCCACTTTAAGGGACTTCTCACAGATCCGATGGCTCGGTGGGACTCAAAGGTTGTCCCAGTTCTCCCAACCTCATGACTTGCAGCGAACAGCCACACACCGTCCCGAGTCAGTCCAAGCCAGCAGACAGAAGTTCCAACAAAACTTGGCTAAGAGTTGTGAAGAGGGTGGTAAGCTCCGAACTTAGTGTGATAATTACCAACCACTCGCCACAGTCTACGTGTTGCCAGCGTACGTGCCAGCTTCGTTGGAGAGGAGAACGTGTGTCATGGCAATGGTGCAGAGCCTGTAATCATCTGCAATAACCTGACATGACCTACGAATGATAAGGTCAGTCGTCATGCAGCAGGGAGAAAAGGGAACTCTCGCAGCTCAGAATAGATTGCTAACAGCCGACGGAGGTTACTCCGGCATCTTACTTGCGGCTTGATAAGCCTGTCACGACCACCGCCCGTTGGTCCTGTCATCCTGTCTACTGGAGTGCCGAGAAGACTGGATAAAGGGGCTGACCCGCCCGTTTTGCCGCTTGATACCCGCATGTCCAGCCTCCCGAGCACGGCAATATCGTATCAAATATGACTATTCATGGAATTTGGAAGTATGATACAGTGGGCCTGTGAGGGATGAAGACAGCGCACGTGTTGAAGGAGACCACGTGAACGAACTTTGGCAGCACAGGGTCCCCAAGGCGATTTGATGAAAAGTTGTGAGTATCCAATCCCCCGACCCTTTCGCCTTTCGAGATGGGGTTTTTCGGCTGACTTCCTGCCGCAGGGCAGTACACAGAACTTGACTCCCGATGAGGGCGTCGACTGCAGGGAATGCCGGGCAATTCGTAAATGTCATTCATGAGTTTACAGTCACTACACCAGGAAACAATCTACCTCTGGAAATCAAGTAGATGGAAGGGTCTTAAACTCGAGCCAGCATACAGGGAAAGAAAGAGAGAGTATAAGAGATGTTGCTTCTCACTTTGTAGCATGGTGGACAGAGCGAGTCTGGTCAGCTATTATGCGCGGTGAACGTCTACTGTTCAGTGAGTACTGGCCACTGGATAATTGCCACTCATCGCCTTTCGCAAGTTCTTGTGGCCTGATACTAATAATATGTAAAATGGGGATACTTGATTCCCTTATCCTTCTTAAGCCCTAAACTTCTGCGCCGGAAGGTGGGAAGAAAAGACGGCGACGAAAAACTCAACCCAACAACGACATGTCAGCGAGGAGGAAACCCATTTTGAGAGAGGCAAGCCTCGTGCCGGACTTTTGACTCTATCCAGTCCTGCTTCTCAGCCGAGCTACACCACCATCATATTTCTGTTTTTCAACTCTATTTCAAGGTATCCCCCCGTGCCTTCATTGTCTACCGCCATCTTATATGCGAAAGCTGTCCGCCTCAGAATAAAATTGGCATCGCCATCATGGCGCAGTTTCCTCTCGGACCTCTTTTCAGAGTTGGTCGATCATCTGCATTAAGAGTCAGTCAGATGTCAGACACAATGACAAACCGGTTGTGGTGGAGTACTGCATAGTACCATGAAGTCAAATATCTTTTTCAGATTCAAGCCTGCATGTACATGATTCAACCCGACGCTGCTACTGACAGACGACGTGCTGCCACTCCTAAATCGCGATTCGTCTCAGTTGATGAAGGCGGGCTTCAGAAGAAATCAGAGACGACCCTCAGTCCAAATCTGGAGTTGTTAACGTGTGTTCTGACTGGTAAGCCGCTTCCGATCTCTCCAGGATCCCACAAGAAGAGACGCAATCGTGAAGCTTTCAGGCAAGGATACTGCTGTCGACGTGTCAAAAGAATGGCGCATTAGTGGCTTGGGCTTCTTGAGTTTAAACCTCGATAATCCCCGTAACCTCTGTACATTGAGATACGGTTTGTGAGTCCAACCGCAACCGCACAGACGCCGCCTCATTCGCCTCAAAATCGGAGCTCGTTTCACCCAGTCCCCTATTCCCTGCAGACACGAGTTGATATACTCCCATCACAACCGACCCGACTTTGACGTCACCAGCCTAGGATCATGGCTCGAATTCCTCTCACAATGCACGCTGTCGCCGTTGCTTCTTGCCAGCCAGACCCGACTACGGCACCCGGTCGCATAAGATCAACCCAGGGATTATCCACGGGTGTCTCACTGAGCCATCTCTGGCCCGTCGCCCACTCATGCCCGTGAATTCGGTGACGCCCGCGGATGTGAAGCAGGCAGACAACGACAAGGCTCAACGGTACCTTGTCGAACCCTCGATCACATCACTGCCACTTCCGTGGTCTACAGTCCCCGCGGTCCCTGTCGAAACTAATTCGGTGGCTGATCAGACGGAGCGGATCATGGCCCTAACTAGCCGAAGATGCGGTGACGTTGAGCAAGTGGGAGGTTGGCTGGTCATCTCTTTGAGTTCGAAGGGTAGATATATTATGGGTTCAGACATCTTCGGAGCACGTTGTCGAATCTTTAGCCCGTTTGAACACCAGACGACCAAATATCAACTCTTTAGGTATTCCCGAGTGTCTCTCGTCCAGACGGAGCACTCAACACCTCTAATATTTCATCCCTCTACAACATCCTGTCTTGCCTCTGCGCTTGACACCCAATATCGAAACAACCATGTCAAGAGACCAGTCAGGAAACCTGAAAGTCCCCGATGGTGAGCCTTCACCGGTATCACCAGCAACAGCAGTCGACCCTCACGCTTACTCAGACGAAGAGAACCGATCACAATCTCCCAAATTTGTCTCGCATTCCCGGCAACACTCAAGAGGTGGTTCACGATCAGTCCGTCGCACAAACACAAACACCGGTCGTGGGGGAAGAGACTCTGTCGAAGAACCCTTGCCTACCGGAAACTCAATAAGGTCCACCCGTCCCTTGCGAGACGGCGGCCGCTTTGGAGAATACGACGACGATTCGGACACTGATCGGTACTGGGGGTCCAACGACCGCCATCCAGACTACAGCGGCGGTCGTGCACCTCGCACTCGCCCACCTCGCGCGCACCTCAACCGTCCTCAACCTTACCTCAACTACGACACGCAGACGGATGCCAAGGACTACTACGAGGAGACTAGGTCCTATGAAGCTGGTGATTACCCCCCGTCCCGCAGAATGTACGACGAAGAAATGGCGAGCTACCCGCGTAGCGGTGTTGCTGTCCGCAGCACCAATGGCGACCAGGCCCGCATCGACTGGCACAACCTATCTAGGGAAGAGAAGGCGCAGGTAATGCGTCTGCCTCTCACCCAATGGATGGACTCGGACTTGAAGAACCACTTCGTCGCCAGCCTTGGCGAGCTTGTCGGCACGACCATGTTCCTCTTTTTCGCCTTCGCCGGAACAGAGGTCGCCAACACCACGGCCGGTGACTCCACTAGCCCCAACACCGGAACCCTGCTTTACATCTCTGTCATCTTTGGGTTTTCTCTCATGGTCAACGTATGGATCTTCTTCCGTATCAGCGGTGGCCTGTTCAATCCCGCTGTCACGCTCGGCATGTATCTGGTCAAGGCCATCAACGCAGCCCGTGCGGTCTACCTTTTCATCGCCCAGCTCCTGGGCGGAATGCTGGCGTCACTCATCGTCAGGTTTCTCTTCCCAGAGAGCTTCAAGGTTCGTACGACGCTGGGCGGCGGAGCCACGCTGGTTCAGGGTGTCTTCATCGAGGCCATCTTGACAGCCGAACTGGTCTTCACCATCTTCATGCTCGCCAAGGAAAAGCACAGAGCCACCTTCCTTGCACCCATCGGCATCGGTCTGACCCTCTTCATTGCAGAGTTGGTCGGTGTGCGGTTCACTGGAGGCTCACTCAACCCGGCCCGAAGCTTTGGGCCGTGTGTCATCACGGCAACTTTCGAATCGGAACACTGGATTTACTGTAAGTTCAGCCACAATCCCTGACGACATATCGGTGGAGATAATGCTAATCCCGTCCCAGGGGTTGGACCATTCCTTGGCACCTTGATCGCCGTCGTCTTCTACAAGTTCATCAAGATCTTGGAGTACGAGACGGCTAACCCGGGCGCCGACGGTGACCCGGAGAACGACCCAACCAAAAACCCCGCAAAGATGGAAGAGTTACGTTTGGCTCGCACTAGGTCATCGAAGAAGAGTTGAAACAGACAACAACCTCTATCCCACGACAGATACGACATGCAAAAAACAAGGGGCAACAGACATAGGTAGCTAATGGGCAGTTTTGCGGTAATGGTTTCCAAGTTTGCAGCGTTTCAATAGCCTCGGAGTATACAGAGCTGCTTCTTTTGGGAAAGGTGGCAAAAGGACAAGGGTCCCGCCGCAGCTTTATAACGAGATATCACCAAGGATACTGGCATATGAACATAGAGAATGAAACAGGAAATAGGAAACGAATTTCTTGATTTATCAGAAACATGTAGCTATTCTAATATGCTGTCGATATTACGCATGGACTGATGAAGCAAGCGACCTACATCAGTCGGTTACTCAGGCCTTCCAGGAACATTTTTTCCTCCGGCGTGATGAACAAGTGTTTCGGGACCACTACCTCCCCCGGCCTCATGATTAATACTACGTCTTCCACCGCTGTGGATTCACTTCCGCTCCTCCGAGCCTCGATTCCGTAGGAGTCAGCATCCTCCCTACTCTCTATATCATCTCCACGCCGCCTCCAGGGCACGACGTGAGCCCGGAGGTCCTCGGGCGACCACCAATATTGCGGAAAGCGCCGTTGGATATTGTTGATGACTAATGCAACGACAAGCATTATGACGCTGCCCAGCGTGACGATGGGCACCAATATCCATCCCAGATGGACGACCCCATCATCGACCACGGCCAGTAACGCTGTCGCGCCGGCAGGAGGGTGGACAGTCTTTGTAAGCGCCATCACGGTGGTGGCCAGGGCGCAGGACAGGGCCCCTCCCAGGAAACGTACGGACTCGAAATGGGGGCTTAACTGAAGGAGCTTGCAGATCGCTACCCCTACCACAGCGGAGAGGATTTGTCCGAAAACTGAGTTACGGGGCTGAGCGAGGGGTGACTCGATCGAGTAGAACTCTAAGACGGCGGCCGCACCCTGCATCAGGAAGAGAAAAGCGAGTCAGCCATTGGTCACGTCCAGGACGGTGAGCAAAGGACGTAGAAGCGGTGTGTCGTCACATGCGAACCATGAAACGGCTTGGATTTCGAGGTCCGGGGCAGGACCTTGACGATGCCCTCGCCAACATTCTCGGTGTAGGAGAGATGGGGGATTCTTGCGCCCAACTGTGAGAAAGGGGGGGGGGGGGGAGGGGGGGCTCGGCTTACAAAACTTCCCACTATTATGGGCGCACCGTGTGCCCTGAAAGCGGGTATCTCCCGAGAGACGAGGGCGACCACGGCAACGCCACAGAAAACCCCGACACAGGCCCAGATTATGGGGAGGAGATTGCCGACGTTGTTGGGCTTGGACTTGCGATAGCCAAAGAAGTGTGCGATGGGGTAAGGGAGGTGCTCCCATGGCGGGTGAGGGATGAATGGGTTGAGGAATCGATCAATGTCGAAGTTCCATTCTCTCGGGTTGCAGCGCAACATTGGAAGCGGATTGTCGGTGTGCCAAGTCTGGGGTAAAGACTTGGTGATATCAGGGGGGGCCGCGCTCGCCAGGGGGGGTGGGAGGCCGCTCTCTCGCAGAATGTGTGAACCGCAAGGGCGATTTCCGTTCTCCTACTCGAGCTTTTCGATGTCATAAGGTAAAGCCGGGGGAACCCTTTGCTTTTCTGCGGTTATGGTTGTCGAACAAAGAGCGACGCAAAAGCTGATTGAAGCTAGAGGTCTCATGAGGCACAAGCCCGCCGTGTTGCGAACACGTAACGATCGGGTATAACACAGGTGCTTGCAACGAAACCACGGAAGATTCGTACGGGACGATCGAGTTATCGACTCAATCCCGCGACTGCCACGCTATTGGGGGTCGACTTCGCCTTTAACAGCCACTACTGCCGCGGAGATTGAGATTCAGTGTCAACAGCGTGCTGGGCTGCAAGTTCGTGTTGGCGTTAACCGGGGAGTCACACATGATATGTATTGGGTAACAGAAACTCCCAAAAGGGCTTAGTTCCGGCCCGGACGGAACACCACGGGGACATGAGTGGATTTTAAAACGGCAATTGAAGCATTCCAAGACCAGGCTATTATATAATGGGCTGGCAAATCGTCATCCAGAAGCCGTTTCGGGCCATTCAGGCGAGCTGGTCCGGCCCAGGCTCTGCCAAACAATCGTTTCCGCTCGGTCGAGAGTCGGAGAGTACGAAGGTTTGTTTGACGGCACTCAATGCATGTCAACTTCTCCGGACCTCCGAAGGGGCCATCACTGGAAACCCTTGAAAGACTACCAATAAAGGCATTCTTCTCCGCCCCCTGGTCTAGAAAGTTGTGCTGAGTCATGTCGACCGATCCGGCTTCCGACCTGGGCGTGGGCATGACCGACGGAACTCGAAGGGTATTATTCAGCTAGTCGCCCTAGGGAATTGACTCACAGGCCTTCAAGGTGCTGTCGAATTTTCCATCAATTCCCTCGATTCTATCCATGGGCACCTCGTACTTGATTTCGCCTCCTGGTCGCGCTAGATGAACATGCTCGACTGATGAATGCCAGCATGGAACGAGTACTTTCATGTCATGGGGAAACCACAGTGTCTCCAAGGCGGTTCGCGGTATTACATCTACCAACGCAATCACGTTACACCGTCGTCTTCGTTTGCGGTTGTGCGTCTTTGGGATGATACGCGGTGGATCTTATCAGTGTTCTCTGTTATCATCGTTACAATGTTTGCTGCTAGTTTCGTAATACGCTAGTTTTGTAATACGGTGTAGGACGTTACTTGGACTTGGAGAATTCAATCGTCAAAAGCCTGCGGTGCTGTCGCACTGCAAGGGGAGCCTGGTTGATTCACAACATGTTGCTTGGTGTTTGGCCTGAAGTTTTCGGCAGCCTGACTCTGGAGTGACACTGAGGCCCGGACTCTACATTGCGATGGACCACCGTGCCAGCAAACCAGTCTTCTCTCATCAAGTTACCTGAGGTATCCCGACTTCTGGACAAGAAATCAAGGATGAGACGCATGTGAATTGTCTATGAAATCGTCTAGGTAACCAATGCGATGTCATCGTCGCTATGTCGCTTATCTATCACACCACGATGACAAGGTAACACCCATGTACTCAGTAAAAAAGCCCGTATGTAAATGCTCAACCTGCAGAGAAGTCACTGGATTGATACGGTGGATATCTAAATTGGTATAGGGATAGCTTGTTGGCCACATGAAATCAATATGTCCGGTGAATGATAAGAAAACGAAGAAGACTTACTCTGTTTCACGTATAAATGCCTCGACATACGGTCACCACGTATACACATGGACATTCGATGTTACTTCTCAATATTGGGGTCATACATGTATTAATTTATTACTACTTTGAAAGGAGCGTATTACAGGGTCTATCAACACTACCACGTCGTCCATTGAAGCTCCAGGGTACATATGCTCGCGCCCTCCCATCTTTCACAGCAAACATGAACCACTGCATATTACGCCAAAAGTTCCCATCCATCCCGCTCACTGACATAGAAAACACTGCCAGAGAAAAGAAATCACTGTTTGCTGCATTATCTACTGATCAAGTCTTGATGATCTCCGCAGCTCGGAGGATGCCGCGTGCCGTTTTGGCTACCCACTCCTCCGCTATAGTCAGGTTGCCGTCGCCATACCGAATGCCCTCTGTAATACCGGGGAACAGAACAGCGGCATATCCTGTTTGAGTGAGATTAGAAACGACTCCTCTGGCAAATTCATAGCACTTACCTGTGTCTAGTCCAGGTGCAGTCACAACATGCTTGTAGAACTCCCTGTCGGGAAGGCCGCCTTGGCTGATGAAGCCCCTTTGAAAGTCGCGATATTTGTGGTTGACAACCGTGATCAAGTCCGTGTCGTTCGTGGTGATGGCCAACTGCTCCAATGCCTTGACCTCATCGCAATACGCAGCAAAGACATCAATGGCGTCAGAAAGCTCTGAAAGATCAATTTCTGCGCCCTCAGACTCGGCATACTCGTCCAAGTCCTCAAAATACGCACGTAGCTCGGTGGCGTAGTTGGGCAGATCGAGGGGCAGAATCTCATCGTCAGCTAAGTGGAAGGCAAGTAAGGCGAGATACTGGCCGATGGCGGAGTGGACAAGAAAACCGGGATCGCCAAAGTTGGCCATCCAGTGATAGCTATCGTAGTTGCTGTGGTAATGCCAGATGGGATCGGTTGCGCCGCCTCCGGAGCCCACGTCAAGCTGATTGACGTTTAGTAATAGTCCCAAGTATTCCTGACTCGGGGTCTTTTCCTCGTGGACTTACCGAGCTGATGCCCCGGTGCAAGAACCCAGTGTAGTCACTACCGCTGCCAAGGGCCTCAACGATACCGCCAGATGCCTCCTCCCAAGCATCGTACAAGCTTATATTGAAGCCGCCAAAGTTGGGGTAGACGATCTTCTTGAAGAGCCCAGTGCCGATGGTGTGTAGCTCAGGAGTAGTGGCAAGGCTTGGCCTTGGGCCGGAAACCGCTACGTCAATGTTGAGATAGGCCACGGCTGTCTCAGTGAGCCATTCGACATTGTCCTCGACCCACTCTGTACTGCCAACAAGCCCATATTCCTCGGCATCCCAGGAAGCCAGCACGCTGTACGATTGTCAGGGCCAGCTAAAGGTTTTGGTTGTATCATCGCAAGACTCACATATTTCTCCTAGGTTTCCATCCCTTCGAGACTAAAGCATTGACGGCTTTGGTGAACTCAACGAGAATGGCAGAGCCAGAGTTGGGGTCTCCGTTGCCTCCGATCATCCAGGTATCGCGATGATTTCCGAGGACAATCGTCTCATCGGCGTTGGTGCCGTTGAGATGGCCAATGACGTTCCATATGGGCGTGATTTTGCCCTCCATCAAGCTGTCGAGGTGCAGGGTGACACCAGGAGCAGGGCCAGAGCTATAATCGGCGTTCAACGCGCTCGCCCAGATTGTCCTGTTAACGTCCTCGGCGGACACGCCGAACCCGTCCAGAGCTTGTAACAGGGGCTCAGCAGATGCGTAGGAGATGGGGATGGAGGGAATCTTGGGAGTGACGGGAGAGATATCGGCTCGGTCGACGCCTTCGTAGGAAGGGTAGCCTAGAGTCGTAGGATCGCCAGGATAAGTAGAGAGGAACAACACGGAACCCTTTTAAACAGCGCTCGGGTTTCTAGCGGGGCCGTCTATGCGTCGTATGGTTAGTATTTCGAAGGCATGCACTAGGGAAATCCAACTAGACATACTGGGGTAGGCTTCATAGCCGTTTGCCACGGTCTGGTTCCCATCATCACCAGGATTGGTGAAGATCACGGCACCAATCATGCCGTGATCCTGTGCATTCTTTACTTTCAACCCTCGGAAGAGTCCACCATATCTAGCCAGCGCGATCTTGCCTTTAAGCTCAACCCCGAGGTCGACCAGACGATCAAAGTCGGCTTGCGACCCTCGTCTTCAAACTCCGTTAGCTCCGTGTTATGGTGGCGTACGGCGAAAATAGAGATATTACTGACCCAACGTAGACGTATTCTCCTGTCACGTTGCCCGAAGCAGAGCATCCGTGAAACGTTGGCTGATTGTCTTCCCTTCCCGTCACATCGTCCTCCTCCAGGACATCTTGATCCAGCCTGACAGCACTGGTCGTTCCGTTGGCGTAAGTGATGTCCAAATAGGCGTGTACAGGGTAGCTAAGATAGACGTGGTACTCGTTGAGATGTGCGTCAAACCCATTCTTGGTCCACTGGTCCGCAGTCCACTGCGCGGCCTCTTTACCAAGCCCAGCGAGCTTGACCTGGTGGCCGTAATAGTCAGACCATTCATCAATGGTGACATTGTCAAAGGCGTTAACCAGGATTGTCTCTTCTTCTGACAGAATTGGGGGCCATTGGTCGTCTGCGCGCTTAGCGATGGGTTTGCGGTGCGTGTGCCGACGTTCGAGGACAAGGTCTCGTTGGCAAGCTAAGACGAGCCCGGAGAGGGTCAAGACGATGGAGAGTTGGCCACGCATGTTTGATGGGATGCAATGGATTCTACCAGTGTGACTCAAATGTGACTTTGGACCGTAGACCGACGACAGCAATAGTCGTGAAATTCAAGCAGGTAGAAGTCAGCTACTGCGCATTTTATAGCTCCTGTATGCGTGAGATGGGAACTCTCTCGAATAAACCACGCAAATTGATCGCCATTGTAGCTGACCATGGGCAAGCTCAGTGATGCCATTGCACAAGGGATTCCCGTAATTCGCGCGCCGTTCCGGGGACTGGAACTGGCGCACCTCTCGACCGGTTCCAGTATGCAGACTTGCCCCGCTCACGACTGATCTAAAGAACGCACTTCGTCATTATTGCTTCGCCAGCTCAGCACTTTGGGGTGGGTTGGCCCGTCCAGCGGGGACCCAAGGCTTTCTACCCCAATCCACAGGATGCAATGGACGAGAAACATGCAGTAAGACGGCATGGAATGGCAAGATTTGTTGCTTGGAAGGTGATTGACCTGCCTTGTTAGTACTAGAGAACGCAGTATGCCAAGCATTATTGGCGGGGTAGCTTCGTTCATCACTAACATTCGTAAGCTGATGGCACATCGGCATTGTCAGCCTGGACATGGGCGCGGGGACGTCAACATGGCATTGAACACCCACCACCAGGAGGCTGTTTACCCCGCTCATCTAGACATAGCAACAACACGGCATTCGGAACAAATAAACTGACGTAGACCCAAAAAGGGGCTTGAAGTTATTCCTGTGCTTTTATGTACTCTTCAGCACTGTTTGTCTAGAAGTATTCATTGTGTGACGCCAATGACTCAACTCGCTACCATACACTCATATGACGGAATCTCGGCCAACATGTGGTTTCTTGAGCCACCCATCATGGCAGAAGGCCACCTGTTGCGGCCTCTCTCATTAGGACTTTTGCTCAAACGGACTTAGACCCATCGCAAATGGCACTGTTGGAAATCAGGTGCACCAAGGTGAGTCTCTCAGATTACTATTATAGAATATTAACGAGTAGTCTTCAACATTATGTTCACTAAGGTTTAAGTCACCAGAGCCCCTAGCTTAAGCTTAATACTACTTATCCCTACAGCCGGTAAAAGAACAGGCCAACGGTGCCGGTTCCCGAAATCCACTTCGGCAACTGGAATATGTAGACAGCACCCACTACCAGGTTTCAACAGTGGAGCTCAGAGAGCCGAATGGTCCACAACTCGACGAAAATTCTTCACTTCCAACCCTATACAGATATTCCCAACCACTTCATCGTCAACCGTCCAAGGCAGATGTTCCATCTGCCCGGCTAGCTCAATCGGTAGAGCGTGAGACTCTTAATCTCAAGGTTGTGGGTTCGACCCCCACGTCGGGCTCAATTCCCGTCAGCGATTGACATGAATCATCTTTTTGTCTCTCAGGGTAATGTCGACCGAGCTTGGCTATGTTTTGCTGCTCGAGATGCCATGATTATCGTTGCCAAGTCAAGTATTAGAGGATAAGCCCCAATGACGCCTCCGTTTCACCCCACGCAAAGTCGCGAGAAATAGCAAAGCTAAGAATAATAATTTATAGCTTTAGTTAGATATTTGATTGTTGTCCTGATAATCAGGGATGGCATCTCGGTCCTTGGGCTCTTTTGTATCAGTTAATAAGTCAAACTACCCACTTCTGGGCCACCCCCACATGTAGGCCACCTAAAAATGAAGCTATTATAACTACTACTACTTTATTTAATTAACTATTAACTAGGTATTACTACTACTACTATACAGCTTTCAGCCTTACTAAGATAATCAAAGGTACTAGATTTATCTATATTATCTATAACTTTACTAGCCTTAAGCTAGGCCTACTATATATTACTAATTATTATAAACTTTATATTTGAGTCTAGATAGATTACTTTTTTTTCTTATAGTATTATTATTAACTTAAGCTTAGAGAAACTAGATTTTATATTAAGTAGTAGCTAAGAGAAAAGACTATTCTTAGAAGCCTTTTTTAACCTTTTTAAACAACTAGTATTATATAGTAATATTTTATTTTAGTTAGCTAAAGAGATATAATTAATCTCTAAGGTTTTTTACCTTCCTTAGTATTAATTACTTAACTATAGATAAGGTAGATACCTATTTCTTTATATCCTAGGTATTATATATCAGAGGCTATGTAGTACTAAGTAAAAGAGTTAGTAAGAGGGTAGTTAGAGGTTACTAGTAACTATTATTCTAATCTATCTCCTCTCTAAACCTTAATACTATTATAAAAACCCCTTTTATATACCCTTTAGTATAATATTATTCTATTCTATAGTATCCCCCAAGCCCTACCTAGTACCCCACTAGCCCTAAAGCTAGTACTGCTTTTAAAAACTTAATATAATCTTCCCCTCTCTAAGGTCCTATCCTTAGGACCTAGTAGTTAATTAGTTAGCCTCTCTATTAATACCCCAGTACCCTACTTATAATATTACTTATACTTTAGTAGAGTTTAGGAACTCTACTAGGCTTAGTAAACTACTAGATAGGTAGTTATCTCTCTAGCTAACTACCTACTCTTAGCCTTACTCTTGTTTTATAGTAGCTTAGTATAGCTAATAGCCTCTCTAGTACCTTACTAGGCTTAGCTATCTTATACTTAAGGTATAAGTCTTAAGCTCTTATTACTATTAGTAAGAGGCTACTTACTTTACTATAGAAGTACCTTACTTACTTATAGTATTACTTTAGTTACTTACTCTTTTTTTTTATAGCTTAGTATCTTATTATTTATAAAGTAATATAGTTAGCCTTTATTACTTATACCTTTGTTTTTCTAGTAGCTAAGCCTTAAGTTATATTATTCTTAGTATAATAGTAAGGGTATAATTTATAGTAGTAGAAGAGGTATTAGTATTCTCTTAGTACCTTCTACCTCTCTTTCTTTCTAGAGGTATTATTGTTTTTTTATAGGCTAGAGTTATTATTATTACTTACTTAGATATATACTATTTAATAAAATAGCTAAGCTTACCTTCTCTTTTTTACTTTTTATTTATTTTCCTTCTTTTTTTTTCTTTATAATATTCTTATATTATTATTATTTTTTTATTTTTTATTATACTTCTATTACTATAGTAGTAATAATAATACTAGTAATAGTAATACTAGTAGTAATACTAATATTAACTACTTCCTTACTACTACTTTTATATTCTCTATACCCCCTACTAATCTTACTATCCTAGGTAGCTCTAGTACTCCTCCTAGTCTCTCTCTAATAGTCCCTTCTACTAATAATAACTACTTTAATACTTCTAGTATTATTAACCTTATTATTATATATAAGGTTTCTTATTATCACTACCTTTAAGCTATAGTAAAGTAATAGCTTAATATAAAAGATATTATAATCTATTTTCCTTACTATATTAAGACCTAGAGTATATACTTATCTCTCTAGTACCTCTTTACTATCTCTTTACTATTCTAACTATTCTAGCTATTAGTAATAAGTACTCTTATTATACTAGCTAGTATAGTAAGCCTTATATCTCTATAAGCTTATCCTCTCTCTTACTATTACTACTTCTATAGCTATTAGTTTACTACTAACCTATAGTAAGCCTTGCATACTACTACTACTACTACTCTTACCCTTAAAGTAGTTTTTAAAGATCTTTATAAAGAGGCTAACTCTTACTCCTATTAGTACCTTATAAGTATATATATACCCCTATACTTCTCTAGTACTTCTTAGCTTAACCCTTTTTAAAAAGAGATTAAGAAGGTCTAGCTTATAAGCTTAAAAGCCCTTTAGATAAAGGCTTTTAATATATTAGTCTCTAATACTAAGTATAAGGTAGTATAGAAAGAGAAGAAGTAGTTTCTTTACTAGTATAAGGTCCTTATTCTTAAGGGTATCTACTCTACTATAAAATAGTAAGTTAAGTAAGCTAAGTTATTAGCTAAGAGTACTAAGATTATTACTACTACTACTTAGGATTAGGTTATTATACTCTATAAGTAGACTAAGGCTATTAAAGCCTAGAGTACTCTTTTCTTAGACTAGACTAAGTTCTAAACCTATATTATATATCCTTTTGCTACTTTAGTACCACCTTAGTACTCTCTCATAGTACTAATAATAGCCTTTAGTATATTAGTAAGATTAACTCTTAGGCTAGTAGATTAGATTCTAGAAAAGATATTACTAATAATAATAAGGAGAAGTCTAACTAGTAGGCTCTAGTACCTCCTATATACCTCTTTAGTACCTTACTAATATCTCTCTACTATTTATTTAATTAGTTATTTATCTCTAGGCTTAGAATACCTAGCTCTTAGGTTTCTTTACCCTCTAGCTCTAGTATTAGAGGAATAATAAAACCTAGCTACCTTATAGCTATATAATTATTAACTTAGTTTCTCTCTAATAAGCCCCTAGTAATTCTCTATTTATAATCCTACTATAGTTTCTTTACTATATTTTACTATAGTTTCTAAGAGTTCTCCTTCTTTCTATACCCTTATTACTTTATTAGATACTATTAGTTTCTCTAGGGGTTCTTATATATAACTATTCTCTCTACCTAGTATATATTCTTCTTTTCTTCTTTAATAGAAACTACCTATAGCTCTACTACTACTCTATAGAACTTTTCTAACTATAATAGTAAGAATATATTATAGATATAGTATTATATCTCTAAGTTAAGCTTATATACTTTTTCTTTACCAACTACCTATATAACTATAAATAGCTCTAGATACTTATCTAAGAGCTTCTTTATAGGGTACTTTTACTATATAAACCTTACTAATAGTAGGACCTTCTTCTCTACTTTAAATACTACTATAGATTACTTTATATTATACTACCTCTTATAGTTCTTATTAGCTATCTTTAGTATCTAGAGGATTATAGCTTATTAGCTCTATAGCTATTATACCTAGTCTCTTACTAATAAGACCTCTATTAGTAAGGCTCTGTTACGACCCAACAAGTTACAGGCGGTGCAGCCCCACCAGCAGACGGGAAGCACGGGCGGCACAGCCTTTGTATGGATAAGAGGATGGTCAGACGGATGACTCCCCCGGACACGGAAGAACTATGGTACAGGTCACGTGACAGTATGATGACAAGGGTGGATAGCTTGGATAGCAACATATCCAACAGATCCATGGATAGCTTGGATAGCGACATATCTAACATATCCACGGAGAACGCTAGGACACGAGACTGTATATAGGATGGACTTGGACGCACTCAGGACAGACTTCCATAGCTCTTCAGCAATCAACTTGTGAAACATCCTCAGATAACTTTCAGACTCCTTATACCTGCTTATCTTTGTGAACCACTTCTTAAGCTATATGAGCTACTACCTGTCTATCGACCACCCGACTGATCACCGAGTGACCGATACGTCAGCAAGAACGCCAGCGAGTACGACACTGTTAATTATTATCGCAGCATCAGCTATACTTTAGCAGAAAACCCACTGTTAGGAATCTGGCCGTAACAGGCTCTTTCTAGCTTTATATTATTTAAATTATATAGTATGTAGTCTATTAGAGTCTCTACTAGTACTATCTAGGTTATACTATACTAAGTACTATTATAGATAAACTTAGCTATTAGTAGTTACTTTACTTAATTATCCTACTCTAGGTTATAAAAAGCCTAAAGAAAGTACTTAATATTTTGGTTTTATTACTCTATTTAGCTATCTATCTATAAGTAGTAAGCTATACTTAGCTTTTACTTAATAGCTAGTAAGTAGTATACTACTAATTAGAAATAGCTAATAAAGAGAGATCCTTAGTTAGATACTATTATTACTAAGATGCTAAATTATAAGAATACCCTTCTAACTAGGAGAGATACTAACTGGTCTATTATTAGGGTTTTCTATATAGGTATATATAGTATATACTTTATAAGTTAGTCTATTATAACTAGAATATTATTATAGCTCTCTCTAGTAAATCCTTTTAACTTAGGTAGCTTAGTAATAAAATCTAGGGTAACCTATTTCTATAGTTAGCTAGGTAGTAGTAGGGGTATTAATTCTCTATAGAGTAGGTAGTAATATAGCTTTATCTATTAATAAGTTATATATATCTAAATATACTTTATTATATCTTTCTTTATTAATCTGTAGAAGAATATTTATCTAATCCTTTTAAGTATATAGGTTACTCCTAGGTACCCCCGAGCTAGTTTATTATAGAATACTACTATAATCTTTATCTTTAGTATATACCCTTTTAAGATAACTACCTTATTCTTATACCTAAGGACTCTATTCTCTCTCTCTAACTAGTTATTCCCTAGCTTTTATTATTTCTTAGAGGTAATTACCTTATTAGCTTACTATACTACTATAGTTTCCTCTTCTAGGTTTAAAGTAAGTTCTTTTAGTAGTAATAAGTATACCTCTATTAACCTACTACTAATAATTACTACTACCTTTTAAGTAAACCAACTTAGAAAGCTTTTTAAAAATATACCCTATACCTCTTAGTCTTTTATACCTAAGAGCTAATAGTCTAGCTACTATAATAGCTTATTAGCTATATTCTCCTTTTCTAGCTAGTAATTAATCTTAAAGTTAAAGAGAGATAGGTCCTAAAGTAATCTAATTTACTAACTGTTAAGCTAGGGCTTATTAGTAAGATAGTAGTACTCTAAGTAGTCTATTACGAATATAATTCTACTCTAGGTATATAGGAGGTAGTACCTCTAGTATATAGCTACCTCTTAGATTATAAGTAGCTTAGCTTCTAGTATACTATACTATAGTTTAGTACCCTTTAGCTTCTTAAATAAAAAAGTAATAGGGTATTATTAATTCTTTACTAGCTATAATAAGATAGCTCTAATTATAAAGTTTAATATATCTATCTCTATCTATATTAGTAATACTAGGTTAAAGTATTATAGGATAGAAGCTTAGGTAAATATAACTTAGAGCTTATAAAAAGCTTTAATTACCTCTCTAGTTATTACCTTCTCTTCTACTACCTTAGCTATTAATTAGTTTATAAGAGGGGTATATACCTTAGAGTAGTTCTTAATAAAGTACTAATAGAACCTTATAAACCTAAGAAGGACCTATATATCTTTAATACTAGTAAGAAGTAGCTACTAGGTAATTACCTCTATATAGTCCTACTCTATAGTAATACCTTCTAGAGATACTTGTTACGGCCCAACCAGTTGGGGTGCTGGCCGGCGTAACTATATAGTGCAGAACAGGGGATAATGATGCAGGAGCATCATTACCGAAGCTTTTGCTTTGTGCCAGAGTTGGTTGCCCTGACCCGCTCGTGACAATACTATAAACCCTAGAAACCTAATTATCTTAGTATAGAAAATATACTTCTCTAGGTTAATACATAAGCTAGTAGTATCTAATTAGTATAGTATCTTTTTTATTACCTCTATATAACTAGCCTTATCCTTAGTAAAGATTAAGATATTATTAAGGTATATAATATAGACAATATCTACTAGCCTAGCTAGACTATTATTTATATATACTTAGAAGGTTACTAGTATATTAACTAGCTTAAAAGGTATAATATAGTACTTAAAGTACTTATACTATATCTAAAATACTATTTTCTACTTATAACTAATATAGATCCTTACCTAGTAGTATATATCTTTAAGGTTAAGCTTAATAAAATACTTTATCTCTTCTAAGTAATTAAGGATCTTTCTAATTAGTAGTAGTAATATATAGTTCTTAACTATAACCTTGTTAAGGCTATAATAATCTATATAGAGATATAACTTACCCCCCTTCTTTAGTATAAATAGGATTAGTATCTCTATAGGGCTTTATGAGGGCTAGATCTACCTCTTACCTAATATATTATTAATATACTTCCTTAGCTCTTCTAACTCCTTCTCCATAAGGGAGTAGATAGAGCTAAATAGTAGTTCTACCCCTAGCTTAAGGTTAATAATATAAGAGTAACCTTTATTTCTAGCTAGTTTAGCTACTAGGTTTATATTAAATATATATACCTATTCTTAATATTCTTTTAGTAGCTTAAATCTCTTTATCTCCTCTCTCTTTTCTCTCTTTTTTATATAAGGTAGTAGCTTTAGTACCCCCTTAGCTCCCCCTATATATAGGTAGTAGATTAATAGGTTATATACTAGTATTACTACTACCTCTGTTTATACTTTTTTTAATACCTTTTTTCTCTAGATAAGTTATAAGTAGCCTTTTTTTAGTAAGTAAGTCTACTTAATTATTACCTACTTAAGATTTAGTTATACCTTTTACCTCTAGGGGATCTCTAAGATAGTATTATATATACCTATATTACTTATCTAGTAAGTATAAGACTACACCTTTCTTATCTTTATATTATTTATTGCTTCTATTATTAATACTACTACCTTATAGTTAGGTACTTTACCTTTTTATATCTCTAGTAACCCTACTCTCTTTCTATAAACCTCTATTAGTACCTTTTTATATAATATTCTCTAATATATAATATTCTTATCTACCCTAGGGTTAATTAATACCTTTCTTTTTCTTTATATACTAGCTACTTTAATATAGAAGTCTACTTTAAAGTAGTAATATAGTTTCTCTCTCTAAGGGATCTATATACTATTAACCTCTATAGCTACTAGCTAGGCTACTAGTATATAATACCTACCTATATAATAAAGCTAGTTATACTTATAGTACTTCTTCTCTATATACTCTATTAATATATATTCTAGCTTACTATAGTTAAAGTATATAGGAGAGCCTTAGGAATACCTTAGGAGTTATCTATACCCTTCTTATTTCTACTTAACCTATAGCTTAGGTATAGGTATATATATAGCTACTCTAGGTATTAAGACTAACTATTACCCTTTTAATTTATCTAAGGGGGTAGCTAATATTAGTACTAGAGTAATAGCTGGGTTCTACTAGTTCTTTCTATCCTATAGCCTTTACTAGTCTTCTATTATTGTCTTAGTATATATCTTTATAAGTATCTTTACCCTTTTCATTATATTATTTAGCTCTTAATAAGTAGTTAGTAGCTTATATACTAAGATATAGCTTTATAAGTTTAGAAGTAGTTAGTTTAAGATATAGACTACCTACTACCTCTCTAGTTAGAGGTTGAGAATCTCTACCTTAACTATTTTATACTAGTTAATAAATTACTAGTATATCTACTTAGGTTTCTACTATATCTTATCTAGCTCTATAGCTATACTAAAGGCTTATATATTATTATTAGCAATACTATTATAGAGCTAAGCCTCTATCTATTTCTAAGTAATTAAGTTAATATTATTACTATACTAGAGGTTAATATAGCTTCTCTAGCTATATAATAGGTTACCCTTCGGGTAAGCTTTTATAAACTAGACTTTACTCTTATTAGCTATAAATTCTTTCTTAATAATAGAGAATTAGCCTTATAACTTAAAAAGAAAGTCTTTAAGGTTATTCTAGTCACCTCTCTTATATTCGATAAGGGCTAACTACTTAATAAGGATATTAGTATATAAGTACTTAAGCTCTAGCTAGGTAGCTATAGGTTCTCTACTAGCTATATATATATTATTAATAGACTCTCTATTTCTAAGGGCTATAATCTATTTAATTATCTTTCTCTTTCTTACCTTAGCTACTTTATTATTAAGAAATGCTCTTAGTTACTTCTTTATTAACCTATTAAGGTTAGTTATATACTATTTCTTTACTATAGTCCTATTAATATCTAATATAAGCTACTATATTACTAAGCTACTCTACTAGGTAATAGATTAAAAATAGGTTAATTATACTAGTACTATTACTACTCTAATAGTTAGTATACCTATAAATAAGGAGAGATTAGAATATATTGGAGGCTATGTAATACTAAGTAAAGGAGTTAGCAAGAGAGTAGTTAGAGGTTATTAGTAACTATTATTTTAATCTATTTCCTCTCTAAACCTTAATACTATTATAAAAACCCCTTTTGTATATTCTTTAGTATTATTAGGTTCCTAAAAGTAGTACTGGCTTTGGGGCTGGCGGGGCACTGGGTGGGGCCTGGGGGGCACTGTAGAATGGAATAACATTATACCAAAGGGCATACAAAAGGGGTTTTTACAATAGCATCAAGGTTTAGAGAGGAAATAGATTAGAATAACAGTTAATAGTAACCCCTAACTACCCTCTTACTAACTCCTTTACTCAGTACTATAAAGCCTCTAATATATTCTAATCTCTCCCTATTTATAGGTGTACTAACCATTAGAGTAGTGATAGTACTAGCACAATTAACCTAACCCCAATCCATCACCTAGCAGGGCAGCCCAGCAATGCAGTAGCTTACACCAGACACTAGCAGGACCGCAGCAGAGGAGCAGCGCGCGACCAACCTTAACAGGTTAACAGAGGAGCAGCTAAGAACCCTTCTTAATAATAAAGTAGCTAAAGTAAGAAAGAGGAAGATAATTAAATAGATTATAGCCCTTAGAAATAGGAAGTCTATTGATAATATATACATAGCTAGTAGAGGACCTATAGCTACCTAGCTAGAGCCTAAGTACCTATATACTAATACTCTTATTAAGTAATTAGCCCCTATCTAATACAAGAGAGGTAACTAAAATAACCTTAAAGACTTCCTTTTTAAGTTATAAAGCTAATTCTCTATTACTAAGAAAGAATTTATAACTAATAAGAGCAAAGTCTAGTTTATAGGGGCCTACCTAGAGAGTAACCTATTATATAGCTAGAGAAGCTATATTAACCTCTAGTATAGTAGTAATATTAGCCTAATTACCTAGAAATAGATAGAGGCTTAGCTCTATAATAGTATTACTAATAATAATATATAGGCCTTTAATATAGCTATAGAGCTAGATAAGATATAGTAGAAACCTAAGTAGATATATTAGTAATTTATTAACTAGTATAAAATAGTTAAGGTAGAGATTCTAGACCTCTAACTAAAGAGGCAGTGGGTGGTCTATATCTTAAACTAACTACTCTTAGACTTATAAAGCTATATCCTAGTATATAAGCTACTAGCTACTTATTAAGAGCTAAATAATATAGTAAAGAAGACAGAGATACTTATAAAGATATATACTAAGATAATAATAAAAGACTAGTAAAGGCTATAAGAGAGAAGAAACCAGTAGACCCTAGCTATTACCCTAGCACTAGTATTAGCTACCCCCTCAGATAAATTAGAAGGGTAATAATTAGTCTTAATACCTAAGGTAGCTACACATACACCTATACCTAAGCTATAGGTTAAGTAGAAATAAGAAGGGTATAAATAACCCCTAAGGCACTTCTAGGGCTCTTCTATATACTTTAACTATAGTAAGCTAGAATATATATTAATAGAGTATATAGAGGAGAAGTACTATAAGTATAACTAGCCTTATTATATAGGTAGGTACTATATACCAGCGGCCTAGCTAGCAGCTACAGGGGTTAACAGTATATAGATCCCCTAGAGAGAGGAACTGCATTACTGCTTTGAGGCAGACTTCTATATCAGAGTAGCTAGCATATAGAGAAAAGAAAGGGTATTAATTAACCCTAGGGTAGATAAGAATATTATATATTAAAGGATATTATATAAAGAGGTACTACTAGAGGTTTAAAGGAAGGGAGCAGGGTTACTAGAGATATAAAAAGGCAAAGCACCTAACTACAGGGTAGCAATATTAATAACAGAAGTAACAGATAATATAGAGGTAAGAAAGGTATAGTCCCATACCTACTAAGTAAACAATATAGGTATATATAATACTATCCTAGAGATCTTCTAGAGGCAAAAAGCATAGCTAAATCTTAAGTAGGTAATAATTAGGTAGACTTACCTACTAGGAGACGGCTACCTATAACTTATCTAAAGAAGAAAGGCATTAAAGAGGGTATAAAGAGAGGTAGTAGCAATACTAGTATATAACTTATTAATCTACTACCTATATATAGGGGGAGCTAAGGGGGCACTAGAGCCACTACCTCATATAGTAAAGAGAGAAAAGAGAGAGGAGATAAAGGGATTCAAGCTACTAGAAGAATATTAAGAATAGGCATATATATTTAATATAAACCTAGTAGCTAAACCAGCTAGGGATAAAGGTTACTCCTACGCTATTAACCTCAAGCTAGGGGTAGAACCGCCGTTTAGCCCTATCTACCCCCTTACAAAAAAGAAGTTAGAGAAGCTAAGGAAGTATATTAATAACGCACTAGGTAAGGGGTAGATCCAGCCCTCACAGAGCCCCACAGGGGTACCAATCCTATTTATACTAAAGAAGGGAGGCAAGTTATACCTCTATATAAACTATTATAGCCTTAACAAGGTTATAGTTAAGAACCATATACTACTACTACTAATTAAAGAGATCCTTAACTACTTAGGAGAGGCAAAGTATTTTACCAAGCTTAACCTTAAGGACATATACTACTAGGTAAGGATCTGCACTAGTAATAAGTAGAAAATAGCATTCTAGACATAGTATAAGTACTTTAAGTACTGCATTATACCTTTTAAGCTAGTTAATATACTAGTAACCTTCTAATTATATATAAACAATACCCTAGCTAGGCTAGTAAATATTACCTATATTATATACCTTAATAATATCTTAATCTTTACTAAGGATAAGGCTAGTTATGCAAAAGCAGTAAAAGAGGTACTATACTAGTTAGATACCACTAGCCTATATACTAACCTAGAGAAGTATATTTTCTATACTAAGATAATTGGGTTTCTAGGGTTTATAATATCCCTAGAGGGTATTACTATAAAGTAGGACTATATAGAGGCAATTACTTAGTAGCTACTCCCTACTAGTATTAAAGATATATAGGTCTTTCTTAAGTTTATAGGGTTCTATCAGTACTTTATTAAGAACTACTCTAAGGTATATACCCCCCTTATAAACTAACTAACAGCCAAGGTAGTAGGGGAGAAGGTAATAACCAAAGAGGTAATTAAAGCCTTCTACAAGCTCTAAGTTATATTCACCCAAGGCCCTATCCTATAGCACTTTAACCTAGTGCTACTAATATAGGTAGAGATAGATATATCAAACTTTATAATTAGGGCCATCCTATCATAGCTAGTAGAGAACCAGTAGTACCCTATTACCTTCTTATCTAGGAAGCTAAAGGGCACCAAACTATAGTATAGTACGCTAGAGGCTAAGCTACTAGTAATCTAAGAGGCAGCCATACACTAGAGACACTACCTCTTATGTACCTAAAGTAGGATTATATTCTTAACAGACCACCTAGGGTACTACTACCTCACTAGTAAGCCCTAGCTTAATAGTTAGTAGGTAAGGTTACTCCAGGACCTATCCCTCTTTAACTTTAAAATTAACTACTAGCTAGAAAAGGAGAATGTAGCTAATAGGCTATCACAGCAGCCAGACCATCAGCTCTTAGGCATAGAAGACTAAGAAGCACAAGGTATATTTCTAAAAAGCTTCCTAAGTAGGTTTACTTAGAGGGTAGTAGTAATTATTAGTAGGTTGATAAAGGTATATCTATTACTATTAGAAGAACTTACTCTAAGCCTAGAGAAGGAAACTATAGTAGCATAGTAAGCTAACAAGGTAATTACCTCTAAGAAGTAGTAAAAGCTAGAGAATAACTAGTCAGAAGGGAAAGACAAGGTCCTTAGATATAAAGGTAAGGTAGTTATCCTAGAAGGGTATATACTAAGGATAAAGATCATAGTAGCGTTCCATAATAAGCTAGCTAGGGGGCACCTAGGGGTAACCTACACGCTTAAAAGGATTAGATAGACATTCTTCTAGAGATTAATAAAAAAGGATATAATAAAGTATATTTAGATATATATAACTTATTAATAGATAAAGCTATACTACTACCTACCTTATAGAGAACTAATACCCCTACTACTACCTAGCTAACTATAGAAATAGGTTACCCTAGATTTTATTACTAAGCTACCTAAGTTAAAAGGATTTACTAGAGAGAGCTATAATAGTATCCTAGTTATAGTAGACTAACTTATAAAGTATATACTATATATACCTATGTAGGAGACTCTAATAGTAGACCAGTTAGTATCTCTCCTAGTTAAAAGGGTATTCTTATAATTTAGCATCTTAGTAATAATAGTATCTAACTAAGGATCTCTCTTTACTAGCTACTTCTGGTTAGCAGTATGCTACTTACTAGCTATTAAGTAAAGGCTAAGTATAGCCTACTACCTATAGATAGATAGCTAAATAGAGTAATAAAACCAAAATATTAAGTACTTCCTTTAGGCTTTCTATAGCCTAGAGTAAGATAATTAAGCAAAGTAACTACTAATAGCTAAGTTTATCTATAATAGTACTTAGTATAGTATAATCTAGATAGTACTAGTAGAGGCCCTAATAGGCTATATACTACGTAACGCAAACAATATAAAGCTAGAAGGGGCCTTACTAACAGAGGTTCTATCAGCAAGAAACTAGGTATAGCAGCTGTAGAGCTAGTAAGCTACAATCCTCTAGATACTAGAGATAGCTATCAAGAACTAGAAGAGGTAGGATAACATAAAGCAATCTATAGTAGTATTTAAGGTAGAAGAGAAGGTCCTACTATTAGCAAAGTTTATATAGCAAAAGTACCCTATAAAGAAGCTCTTAAACAAGTATCTAAAGCTATTTATAGTCATATAGGTAGTTAGTAGAGAAAAAGTATATAAGCTTAACTTAGAGATATAATACTATATCTATAATATATTCTTACTATTATAGTTAGAGAAGTTCTATAGGGCAGTAGTAGAGCTATAGGTAGTTTCTATCAAAGAAGAAGAGGAAGATATATACTAAGTAAAGAGAATAGTTACATATAAGGGCCCCTAGAGAAACTAATAGTATCTAATAAAGTAATAAGGGTATAAAAAGGAGGAGAACTCTTAAGAACTATAGCAAAATATAGTAAAGAAACTATAATAGAATTATAAATAGGGGATCACTAAGGGCCTATCAGAGGGGAACTAAGTTAACAATTATATAGCTATAAGGTAGCTAGGTTTTATTATCCCTTTAGTACTAGAGCTAGAGAGCAGAGAGGCCTAAGGGCTAGGTATTCTAAGCTTAGGGATAAGTAACTAACTAAATAAACAGTAGAGAGGCATTAGTAAGGCACTAGAGAGGTATATAGGGGGTACTAGAGCCTACTAGTTAGACTCCTCCTTATTATTATTAGTAATACCTTTTCTAGGATCTAATCTACTAGCCTAGAAGTTAATCTTACTAATATACTAAAGGCTATTATTAGTACTATAAGGGAGTACTAAAGAGGTACTAGAGTAGAGAAAGGATATATAACATAGGTATAGAACTTAGTCTAGTTAGAGAAGAGAGCGCTCTAAGCCTTAATAGCCTCAGTCTACTTATAGGGTATAATAACCTAGTCCTAGGTAGTAGTAGTAGCAATCTTAGCACTCTTAGCTAATAACTTAGCCTACTTAGCCTACTATTTTATAGCAGAGTAGGTACTCTTAAGAGTAAGGACCTCATGCTAGTAGAGAAGCTACTCCTCCTCCTCTTATACTACCTTATACTTAGTATTAGAGACTAATGCATTAGAGGCCTTTATCTAAAGGGCCTTTAGGCCTGTAAGCTAAGCCTTCTTAATCTCCTCCTAGAAAGGGTTAGACTAAGAGGTACTAGGGGAGCATAGGGGTATATATATACTCATGAGGTAGTAGTAGAAGCAGGGGTTAGGCTCTTTATAGAGGTTCTTAAAAACCGCCTTAAGGGTAAGGGTAGCGGTAGTAGTAGTATACAAGGCTTATTATAGGTTAGTAGTAAACTAATAGCTATAGGAGTAGTAATAATAGAGAGAGGGATAAGCTTATAGGGATATAAGGCCTACTATACTAGCTAACGCAGTAGCAATACTTATTACTAGTAGCTAAAATAGTTAGGATAGTAAAGAGGTAGTAAAGAGGTACTAGAGAGATAAGTATATACTCTAGGTCTTAATATAGTAGAGAAAATAGGTAATAGCGTTTTTTATATTAAGCTACTACTTTACTATAGCTTAAAGGTAGTAATAGTAAGAGACCTTATATATAATAGTAGGGTTAATAATACTAGAAGTATTAGAATAAGTATTATTAGTAAAGGGGGCTACTAGTAGAGGACTAGGGGAGGTACTAGAGCTACCTAGGATAGTAAGATTAGTAGGAGGTGTAGAAGATATAATAGCAGTAGTAGAGAAGTAGCTAGTACTAGTATTACTACTAGTATTACTATTACTAGTACTATTATTACTACTATAGTAGTAGAGGTATAATAGAAAAATAAAAAATAATAATAATATAAAAATATTATAAAGAAAAAAAAGAAAAAAAGGAAAATAGGTAAAAAGTAAAAAAGAGAAGGTAGGCCTAGCTATTCTACTAAGTAGTATATATATAAGTAAGTAATAATAATAACTCTAGCTTATAAAGAAATAATAATACCTCTAAAAGGAAAGAGAGGTAAGAGGTACTAGGGGGGCACTAGTACCTCTTTTACTACTATAAAGTATACTCTTACTATTACACTAAGAATAATATAACTTAAGGCTTAGCTACTAGAGAAACAAAGGCATAAGTAATAAAAGCTAACTATACTACTTTATAAATAATAAGATACTAGGCTATAAGAGAGAGAAGGGAGTAAGTAACTAAAGTAGTACTATAGATAGGCAAGGTACCCCTATAGTAAAGTAGGTAGCCCCTTACTAACAGCAGCAAGGGCCTAAGACTTACACCCTAAGTATAGGATAGCTAGGCCTAGTAAGGTACTAGGGGGGCTATTAACTATACTAGGCTACTATAAAATAAGAGTAAGGCTAAGGGTAAGTAGTTAGCTAGAGAGATAACTACCTATCTAGCAGTCTACTAAGCCTAGTAAAGTTCTTAGACTTTACTAAAATATAAGTAGCGTTGTAGGCAGGGTACTAGAGTACTAATAGAGAGGCTAACTGATTAACCACTAGGTCCTAAGGACAGGACCTTAGAGGGGGGGGGATTGTGTCAGGTTCCTAAAAGTAGTACCAGCTTCAGGGCTAGCAGGGCACCAGGTAGGGCCTAGGGGGCACTGCAGAACAGAATAACGTTATGCTAAAGGGTATATAAAAGGGGTTTTTATAATAGCATCAAGATTTAGAGAGGAGACAGATTAGAATAATAGTCACTAGTAACCTCTAACTACTCTCCTACTAACTCCTTTACTTAGTACTACATAGCCTCTAATAAGTATAACATTATTCTATTCTATAGTATCCCCTAGGCCCTACCTAGTACCTTACTAGCCCTAAAGCTAGTACTACTTTTAGAAACCTAATATTATAGGTATTATAAGTATTATTTCTAGCCTTTTTATTAACTAAAGTTAATAATAATAATATTAATAATATCTTAAGTAATAATAAAGAGCTTATAAGTAGCTTTATAATAATAATAAGCTATAACTTAGTATATTTCTAATTACTCTTAATATTACTTTTTATTAGTTTAATAAGGTAAGCCTTTTAATAATAAGAAATAAAGTTTTTTTTATTTATAATAATTAAATTATTTACTAAGTAAGATATCTAAGCTACTTATAATAAGCTAACTTTACAAAGCTAAAGACTACTTAATTAAGTAATTAGAGAATATAAAAAATAGATAATAATAAGAAAATAAATAGATATAATAGATATAATATAATTATATAAAATTAATTATTATATAGCTTTTATATCTATCTAAGATTAATAGCTTTACCTTATAAAGCTAATAAGTAGTTTAAAATAGAAATACCTTTTTTAGTTACTTAAAAGTAGTATTATTAATAATCTAGCTATTCTCTATTATTATTAACTTCTATCTATTATAAAAGCTAAGATTTAAAGGAAATTACTACTACTAGATTATCTTACCTTTATACATAACTAGTAAATAAAGTACTTTACCCTTAGCTAAGATATACTCAATAATAAATATCTAAGCTTATAATCTAAGCTACTTTTTCTTTATTAACTTTATTTCTATTCTATTTAATACTAAGCTATTATCTCTCTTAGTTTTAAAGATATTAGTCTCATCTATATTATATTAGTTAACTAATTTAGTAATAGTAATATGAAGTATTATAAAATACTTAAATTATTTTTCAATAATCTTAATAGATACTTTATTAATATACCTTAAATTAATAAATTAACTTCTTTAGACCTCAATAGATAGATTTCTTTTAATAAAGATATTTACCTACCTCTTACCTAGAGGTTAGGTATCTTCTATAGCCTAGAGGATATAATAGGTAAAGTCCCTTAGTTATTAATAAGTTAGTAATAGCTTAAGGTTAACCTAGATTTATACCTAGTTAGCTAACTTAGCTTCTTAGCTTAGGGAAAGGTATTAGAGGTTAAAAAAAGTAGTATTCTTACTCTAGATACCTTTAATATAATTCTAAATAGTTAATCATAATATCCTATAAATTCTAGATACCTTATAAGCTAACTTATTATTAGTAATAGTATTAATTACCTAATTAATCTTATACTTAGTATATTTAACTATAGGGATATAAAGAAGATATTTTAAAAAGATAGTATAATTTAATAAAGGTTATAAAAAGTAGTAATAGTTTTAAGTTATAGAGTATGGTAGTTATGAGGTAGCTAGGAGGCATTTTTGGGTAGCCCACATGTGGGGGTAGCCTAGAAGTGAGTAGTTTGACTTACTGCGTGTTGTGTACAGAAAGGTTATTGACAAATCTTCGTATCTCTTTCTACTTCGGAGACTCTCTATTCAACCTTGTGAATTGCAATTTGATGTCTGGAAATCAAAATGCGGTTGATTCACAATTTCATTGCAACAAGCGCTTCCCCGATCATCTCCGATTGCCCTTGCTACGATTGGTCCCAAGTAATAGTAGTGTGCTAGTTTACTGATAAGAACTCAGATACATGACATTACCGCACTCATGATTACTATTTATCTCTCTTCTATTCGGTGGTATCAACGAGGATCAAGTCATATCTAATGTGAAAACGTCACCCCAGGTTGGGACTCGCTGCGTCACATCTCGGCCGCTCTGGTCTCTCAGTCACACGCAACCAAAAGTCAGTTGTTACCCAGAAGGCGGCATCGTACAGTCTTAGCGGCTCTTGTGGTTTGACGACCGCAAAGTCGAACCTCCGTAACAGCTGTGAGGTTCCTGCGCTTAGCCATGTTGAAAACAAGCACGTTTTCCAGTATCTTGGCCACTCACCTCAACAAAAATCTTGTTCAGCTCCATGGCGGCAATGGTCTTGCCGAGACATTGGAATCGCCCATGACCGAAGGCTAGATCAACCACGCCGTTCATTTCTCGGAAGCGCTCTCCGTCATCGGCAGCTTCCAGCCAGCGCTCCGGCCGAAAGACGTCCGCGTCTGGTCCGAATACCTCTTTTGATCTCATCATCTTTTGTATGTTGAGACCCAACTGCGTTCCTTCCGGTAGAAAATAACCACAAAGCTGTGTACCGCCCTTGCCGACCTGCTTGTAGTTCAGACCGGTAGACGGCGGGTACAGACGTAGCCCTTCCTTTATTACAGCTTGTAGATATGGAAGGTGACGAGCTTCTGCATCGCGGATTGGAGTGCTGATGAGTCCCTTGGTGATACCTGTGGCAATCTCTTGACGGAGCTGGTTCAGAGCTGTTGGCGTGGTGAGCAGACAGAGCATGGTCATGCGAATCGCCGTTGCCGTCGAATCAGACCCGGCTATCCTGGATAAAGGTGTCAGTACATAACAAAAGATCAATCTCCGGGTATAGACCTCGGCTCACAACTCGAGAAAAATCTCTGCCAGGAGTTCTTTGTAAGTCACCCCATTGCGCAGGTGGCTTTGCATCATGTGGTTTTCGTCTGGTCCTGCAGCCAAACTTCTGTCCACCAGAGTCTTCGCCATGCTACGTGATGTAAGCACTGTAAACCCGCAAGTCTAATAGTGGCGTCATCTTACCCCATCAGTCGCCCAAAGCCAAACTTGTCGCTTTCAAAGGGAAGCAGCTCGTTGAGTGGCCACCGCTGCATCATGATGCCCAACCATGGCATATTCAGCATGACCGCAAGGACCGGGAATATCTGGTCATTCGTCTTTACGTAGCCGAACAAGTCCTCGTCTTCAGATATAAATCCCAAAGCCTTACCGAATGAGAGTTCGCTCACGACATCGAGAGCAAAGTACTGAGACTTGTGAGAGAACTCAATCGGGCGGAAGTTGTTTGACGTTGAGATGTATCTGGACTTGATAAGATTGACGAATTGCTCCACGACCCTGTCAACGCCGGGCTCGAAGCCGCCGTTTTCTCGTCCAGCATACTAAAAACTATATTAGGCTTGATACACAAATCAACTGATATAGATCATTCAGAGAGACGAACGCCTGGACTCAACTTGGCCTTCAACTCTTTTCGTTCTTGCTCGTTTCTCATGGAGAACAGGCTGTCCTGGTCGGGGACAACCTTTGATAGGGCATACCATGGGCCTTTGACATAGTCTGAGCGAACCGCCGAGATGATGCGGTAGCTGTCGGCGTCGCCGAAGAGTACCTCGTTCGGGCCAACACGAACCAGAGGGCCTGGAGAAACCGTTATGAGATGTGTCAAGTTTGATGAACCAACTTGCTCGGCCTTACCGTATTCATCACCCAGATCCTTCAGTCTGAAACTTAGTTTCCCCCCGAGGGTCATAAAGTTCATGGGCGCGATTGAGATGGAGTTAAGGAAGGGACCGGGAATGTGCCGCAATCTGTACCACGACCTCATGTACCACACGACAGTCAAAACCACGATCAGGATTGGTCCATGGGCTGAAACGGACCAAATGATGGAGTCGAATAGTCCTTCCAAATGGACATGACCATCGCGGAACGCCATAGTCGAAGAGGCACCTTCAACGGTTGACAAGAACTCTGCCAGCGTGAGTGCACTGTTGGATATGAACAAATTTTCGTCCGAGACCTAACAAACTCAAGGTCCTTGCTCCTGATATAGCCTGTCACATCTCTGGCTAGGTGCGGGGAATCCCTTGTCCTTCAGACGTCAATGCGTGTAGGGATGCTATGCTAGGCACTGTCGCCAACTCAAAGCTTCGTCACGTGCTATCCAGAAGGAGCTCGGTCCTACAATCGGCGCCATTCGGTGGTGATAACGAGTTCGACTGCTGACAATGTAACCATCAGCTTACTGCAGCGGACTAACGAGAGATTGTCACTGGGCCAGCTTTCCGTTTCATCGGTGACTGTATTACCTACTATCGAGTTTTGATATCCGAGTGGGCCTCGACCAAGGCTTCATTCTGTGGCCCGTAATGTCTGTTTAGTTAGGAGAGAGAGACGGAGGGGAAACAAGGATAGGCATGTCATTTCGTATTGCTGTTACTTATCACAACGCTGTATCAGTATATTGACTTTTAAGTGTACATAGCTTCGCCCTAGACGTGTTCCGTCAAGGCTGCGGACGGCTTCATCGTTTTGTGTGGCATCCAGCTGTGATGGGGCTGGAGCCTCGGACTGCAATGTAATTCAACCATTGAAGACGAGATGGTTTTGATCACTGCTTAGATAATCGGCAGATGCAATAGTGGGCTTCCTCATTTGACGTACCGTTGAACAGGGAGTCAGTCCACTCGCTTCATTTATCTCTCAGATCACGATATCGGGAGGAACCTTATTTAGGCGGACTAGAGGTGCTGTCTGATTATTTACTCGCCTGGATGCGAGTCAGAGAGCTCTGAAACGTACGATGTGATGGTCCATCATACACTCAGCTTCCCAGCGGCGCCATGCCATTGGCCATCGGAGTGAGATGAGTTACATCAAGAGAGCCCTAAAGGGACACGAATCCGCTGTGCCTCTGGGGAACATATCTTAGCGCGTTGCTGATGTCAGCCTATGTCAATTGAGATTCTGCTGCCAATGGCATCTAAAAGAGTGGTTGAACGCTGACAAGGATTTATGCTGAATTTTCTCCAATACCCATACCTGCGTACATAGTGGCCCACTAGCCCCCCAAAAATCAGATGGATCATCACATCATCTGCAATCTGAAATTTCCGAATTCTGGTCATGCTGCCGCTCTCCGCCCTGCACTCGAAGAGAGTCTTACGCTGGTAGCGTACCTACAGCCACACCGATTTTGCTGAGGATATTCCGGGACAAGAAAGACAAGACGAACAGGCCTTACCGTGGGAAAATCCCAAGGTAGCATGGGGGTAATTTAGATACTACAGCCGACTCTACGCGATTCAGTCGAGCAGCAAATACATCCCTCCGGCAGAGTCCGACTCGATCACAGTGGAGCCTACTTAGGTCCCTGATCCCCATCAGGTACAGATGCGGACACCTACACTACGAAGATACCAGTCCCAGCCGAGCGGAACCTCTGTTGGCTTTGCTGATCTTGCCTGAGTGAAATCGATTGCCAGGTGGCACATGCAAGGGAAATTCGGTGCCTGTCAACCTGTCTTGCCACACTGCCATCGAGAAAGGGCAGCATTCCAACCAACGGTCCAGCCACTCGGCAGATTCCATCGGCGCCCGGAGACTAGCGCATCCTCCCCAACATATCGACCCTCATCAGCGGTGTCTCCATCGTCTCCGGAACCGTCATCCATGGTGTCTCCTTCGCCGTCGGGATGGCATGCTCGCTCAACCTCCATACCTCGGAAACCCGTGCCTTTCTTTTCAGCACTGGCGTTAAAGAAGGTCGGCCCGTCCGCACGTGTCACGGAGATGGACAACCATGGGGTCGACCTGAGCCCGCTTGGCGGATCGGCGCACCACGGTGCTGATCCCGCGTTTGGTGCCCGAGACTTCAACTCGCCCGCTGGTGACAATCGCCACGATGCGCGCGCCGCCCTACTTCAGAATGCGCAAGACTCGGCGTATGATTGTTGCTCCTCCGCGTCTCCAGGCGCACAGGGGCCGGGCCAGCAACATCAGTATCAGCATCGGCAACCGCCTCAGCCACCTCCATATGTCGCGGCGACCTACTTAGGGCCACCTCATGAGAGGAGCAAATCGTTTCTGACCAGAACGCCCCGCTGTAGCTGGCACGCATCATGGAACATGTATCTCTGGCTTGTCCTCGGCATCGGTTGCGCCGTCGGGCATCACATCTTCTATCACTTCCTCGATGGCAACCCTGCCGAGGACCAGGTGCGCATGCTGCGTTATGGGACGGTCCTGGCCTTCGCGGCAAAGGCGAGTTTGGGCGCTGCTGTGATATCGGCGTTTCAACAGCGCATCTGGACGACTGTAAGGTCTAGATTCATGACCATTGCCGCCCTGGACTCCATGTTCGCTGCCACGGAAAACTTCATCGCGCTGCTCTCCTGGGACTTTTTGAAAGGCGCCAAAGCGGCGGCTGCCCTAGCCGCATTTGTCTGGTGAGTACTACATCACAAGCTCTCTTTACCACGGATTCATAGCAGCGTATTCACCTAAGCATGCAGGCTCTCTCCACTCGTGGTCATCTTGACATCCAACACGCTCCTCGTAGAGCCTAGAACCATCGTGGAAAATGGTACTTGCCCTAGTGTACGGACCCTTAACTTCGCAAAGGAGGACACTCATCAGTGGCGGGAACCCATCAAGATAGATGGTCGATACGAGATGCCGCTGTCCCTCTGGAACTCAACCAAGCCTGCGGACTCGGAGCCCCAAGGTTGGTTTGACTATTACACAGGGCCGAGCCCCAATTTCCAACAGACCGCAACCCTCGGCGCTTTTTTACAGGAAGTCGTTGCGACGAAGAACTCTTCCACAGAGATTTGCAGGAAGGGATGGAACTGCACCTTTGAAATTGATTTTACAGCGCCGGGCTACAAATGCAGCGAACAAGCCAGGGGGGTTGGTTCCAAGCCGGCCAACCTAACGCAGCAATCCGGCGAGGCCAAGCCGCCCTTCAGCACTGACATTCTTCTCCCCAAAGGAACGTTTGCTTACTATGCCTTTACAAGCGGAGGTGAATATTCTTCAACGCAGATGGAAGATGTTGAAATCGGAGGCATCCCCAAAACGGACCCTCCTTACCCGGAACACATGGGTGCTCTCCGTACCGAACCCGTCATCTGGATTGGTTACGTTGTGCCGCCTGACGCCGACCATCCCGTGTCTCCAGAGGAAGGAGATGAGAAGATGAACTACGTTCCCAAGATATTTGCATGTGAACACTACGAAACAGAGTACACCGCCGTCTTCAACTACACCGACGCCACGCAGTCGGCATACATGAAGACGCACAAATTTATAGCACCCATCATCAACACGACCTTCATCCCCGGACTCGACGCCAACGACGGTACGGCCGATAACGTCACGGCAGTCCCGAAAGCGAACTACGTCCTGCCGCAAGACGTCGAGAGATACCGCCGCACTGCCGCCTACCACTCATTGGGCTTCATGCTCCGCAAGTTCCTCAACGGCACCGTGCAGGTCGACAAGCAGTCCGCCAACCCAATGGTGAACACAGAAGCCATCCAGACCAAGATGCTCGACCCCAGAAACAACTATTTCCCGGTCTTCAACCTGCAAGACATGGTGCAGGAGTTCTATGAAGATCTGATCCTCTCCATATTTTCGACGCCCCAGTTCCTCCCCGTGGTCTGGGCCGCGCAGCCGAACGAAAACACGGGGGGGCTGGTCCTGGGCGGCGATCGACACAACCACTCTGCGTACGAGTACCCGTGCCAGCGGTCGCGGATGGTCAACGTGTACAGCTACCACGCGCGGGACCTCTGGATCGTGTACGCCATCGCGATCCTCCTGGCAACCTCTGCGGTCACGCTTGGTGCTCTTGCTGTCAGGGAAAACGGGGGCGTCCTCAGGAACACCCGTTTCTCGAGCGTGGTGGCTGCGACGCGTGGGCCAGCTCTGGACAAGGTGCACTGGGAGGGGCCCGACCGAGACCGGGGCGACGTGCCGGATGACGTGAAGAAGCTGAAGCTCGGTTACGGTGTTCTCAACCAGAATATGGGCAACGAGATGAACGTAGGAGAACGGTACCCCCGGCAAAGCATGATCTGGTCACCCGGCGAGATCAGATGCGGGTTTGGATTGGAGGGCGACGTTAATCAGAAGCGGAAAGAAGGGTCATTATTTCACAGATGAGAGTTTAGAAAGCATTCATGCCCAGCAGGCATCGCAATTACACGTTTGGATACTACGACCAACTAGACTGTTGTATCACATCTGTGCCAGCTAGTGAAGAACTAGGTCGTCCATAGGGCACCCTTTATCAACAGACTGTCCCCTGGTTTTCTCGGTGATGATCTGTCGTGTCAACTCCATTAGCCGGTCGCCAAGTGCGTCGTCTTGGGCCAATTTGTTTCCCGGCTCGGGTACTGCAGGCGGGCAAATGTATTGGCCAGACTCCTTGATCGTTGTCGCAGCATATACCATCGAGACAGCGCCCTCCCACTGGGATTTCTTGAAAGGCTCCATGCCGACGGCCATGGCGTAGCCTCCAAGCGGATACCTACGACAAGTCAGCGGGTAGTCATTGAACACAAAGGCTGAAGGGAGGCGACTTACGGCTCGAGAATGTCTTCTTTGCTCATCTTTGTGCTTACGAACCCAGGATGTGTCGCGTTCATCAACACATTCGGATGGCCGTTTTGCGTTACCTTGCGGTTGAAGTAGCGCGCATACAGGATGCCCGCAAGTTTGCTGCGGCCATACAGTCCGTTGGGACCCAGGTCCTGGTTGAGTTCCTCGAGGCTCTCGAACTTGCAGTCGCTGGGTGTGGCTTGGTGCGCATTGCTGGCCTGGTTGGCGATTCTCACGACATCGCCCTTCTCCGCCGTCTTCTTGATGAGCGGCAGCAGATGCGACGTGAGCACGACGTGGCCCATGTGGTTGACGGCCATGTGACGGTCGACGCCGTAGTCTGTAAGCTGGTACGTCATGATTCCCCTCGCGGCGTTGTTGACCAGGATGTCGAGTCTGTCCGCGTCGTTCTTGATCTTCTCTGCAACTTCCTTGACGCGCTTCCAATCCCCCATGTCGCACTCGAACCATTTGGTGCGGCCTGCCTTCTCGGCGCCGAGCTCCTTGGAGATGGCATCTGTGGCACCATCGACGACTTCTTTGGAGACGGAGAGGATGTAGACCTTGGCGATGTTGTTCTTGAGAAGGGTGTAGGTAACACCATAGCCGATGCCTTCACTGCCACCGGTGACCACTGCAATCTTGCCGGTCAAGTCAGGACACTCCTCCAGGGTGAACTGGTGAGTCCCCAACTTGGAGGCGGGCCCGCCAAAGTTTTCGGCAATGGTGTTCTTTGGGGCTGGTCAGTAAATCTCGTGTTTTGTTTTCAATGTAGTTCTAGTTGTCCTCACCTTGATAGTATCCATAACTGCGGGTGTCTGCAAAGGTCTAGTGGTGTTGTATTGGCGGGAGGTTTTGGGAGATGTGAAAGTTTGGAATGTGATAAATGAGGACTTGGGGGATAATGAGTCTAAAAGCCCTATACGCCTCACCGCACGCAGCGAGATTCGTTTGCAACTCATTGGAGGCAGTGTATGCCGGATGATTTCATCATACTGTCACTCAAAGCATGCATTGCTGCCGCTGCTGCTGCTGAATGGTTATAAGGAAAGCGGAAGAGTGCGGATGAATCATCGTATGTCGCTGTCCCAAGGGTGATCATATCTTGATGTGGATGTTCGATGACGCGCTCATGTCTCTGTGCTGGAGCGCCTCGCTGGGCTTGGATCCGGCCATGCAGACTAAGCCCTATTAAGGTGGGGATTTGGCTGAAAAGACGCATGTTGTTTTGTTGGGCGCTGCCTCCTTAATGTTGGTATTAATCCTTATTTTCATGATTAGAGTGTCGTAATAGGTGCGTCTTCCATTCAGCGTCAAGCTCCACCTCCTTGTCTTACTCCGCCGCGATTACATCTCGATCCATCGTAACACTGGTCATTGAAGAGGAAGCATGCATGCGATGCAAGGTTCCACAGACCCGGACGTGATCTTGGAAGGGACTGCTACCTATTAGAAGAAGACAGCGGGTGCGAGTTACCACATGCATTCCGCAGACCACGCTTCTGGAGCCCCATTACAGCTGTAATGTAGGTTCAAGGGATGATATTCAGAATTTAGATTTACGTGTACTAATGGTTAATCATATATTCCACCGGTATACAGTTCGCATCTTTAGGCGAAATACTCATGGGGAGACCTGAGCGGCAGGACGCCTCTTCTCAATGCTGAGCACAACATCAATAAAACTGCGCTTCAGTGCACTCTTTTTCCTTGCCGCAAGCAGCTGCGATGTCTTCAGGATGTTCTTGATCTGGCGACCGTTAAGCCGCAACTCGGCCAGCTCCGTAATGTCCTCGTCCGAGACCTCGCTCTTGAGCGTCGTTTCCTGCAGGAAGTTGTGCCAGATCTGGCGGCGCGACTCGGGAGTCAAGTCGGGATACTCGAGGGAAACGTGGATCCGGGACTGGAAGGCCAGGTCGATGTTGTCAACGCGATTGGTCGTCATGAAGAGGATGCCTTCGTAGTACTCGAGCGTTCGCAGGAAGATCGACACGACCTTGTTCCGCTCGAGGTCGTGGGTCGAGCGCGCTTCAAGGAAGACATCGCACTCGTCCAGTAGCAGGATGGCATTCCACCGTGCAACCAGCTCCAGGATCTTCGACAGGCCGTTTTCGAGCTCCCACGGCTCGGAGCCGAGATCGCCAGAGCTCAAAGTGTGCAGGGGCACGCGCAGATTCTCAGCCACGGCCTCTGCAGTCAGTGTCTTGCCCACGCCCGGAGGGCCGGAGAGCAGGCAGATGATACCCCTGCCCTTGCCGGAGATGACATCGTCAAAGGTGGAGCCGTCCAGTTGAGACTCAGAGAAGGCGAGGATCAGCTCCTTTTGGTCTTCAGGAAGCACAAGCTTGTCGAAGGCGTTGGTGTTCCAGGTGATCTCGGTAACCTGCTCGACGTAGAAATCCAACCACTTCTTCAACTTGAGCGAGTAGCCACGCGTTCTGGAGCGGGCAAGCATTCGGTGGGCCGGGGTCAACATGAGGTTGCCGTCCTTGCCCAGGCCATGCTGACGTCTCCACGCGTACAGGGCCTCAATGTCCTTTGCCGTCCAATCGCTAGTATACCGGGTGTTGTAGTATGGGCTGAAGCGATTGAACGAGTTGATATCGATAACAACGCGGCCCTTAACCTGTATGGGGACTTCGTTGCCTTCACGGTCCCAGGTGATGGCGCTGCCCGAGTACTGCTTGTAGTGGTGACCGGCCAACTCCTCAAACTTTTTGCCCCGGCGCACCAGGGCCTCACGGAACGCCTCTTTCTCGGGGTGGAATGCCCAAGGAAAAGCGTCGAGGCCTGTGATCTTCTTCGTGCCGAGAAACTCGGGGACGGAGATCCTCTCTCGGTGGCGCCCAAACGTCTTGCCGCTGTAGTCGACGCAGTCGGCGCGCAGCTGAAGGAATTTCCCGCACCTGTTCTCCATGTACTCGGATTCCTCGAGCTCAAAGGCTGACAAGGGACCCTTGTGGGCAGCGAGGACGATGGCACCGGGCTGGAAGATCATCCAGAGATGTTCGAAAGTGATGACGCCCTTGGCAACGTAATCCTCAAAGGCCTTGATGGAGTTGCCGATTTCGTATTGGAGGATGTCGTGGAGAATCGTGAGGTGCTCCTTGAGGGTCTCGTCGAGGTCCTTCTTGTTCAGGTACTCGCGAAACTCCGTCCAGCGGTGCACGAAGGGATGGAAGGGTGCTCCGAATTCGAGGCGCTCCAGCTCACAGGCAACGCCGGTGTAACCGTCCAGGATCTCACCCAGCGCCTTCTTCAGCCAGGGACTCTGAATCACGATGGAATGCGCCTCGAGCTTCTTGCGGCTGTCGTTGCTCTTGACGTTGCGTACGACGACGGCGTACTGCTCTGTCTCTTCGTTCTCGGCTGCCTCCTCGACGTCCTCGGGATACTTTTCAACCCACGTCCAGTTTCCGTCGCTGTCTTTGGGCGACTTGTAGATGTTCTTGGTCGATGCAATTGAGCCGAAGGGAGCGAAAGGCTTCTTGGGCTCTTCTTCTCCCTTGTTATCCTCAACCTCTGCTGATACCTTGGGGTCCTCTTTTGTCTTGCCGTTGCTGACATCGCCATTTTTGTTCTTGAAGTCTTTGGTAGGAATCTCCCTCGTGTTCTTCTTGACCAAGCCGTCGACCATGGTTTGGCCCGAGGCCTCAGTTGTTGTGCTTGAAGGCGCCATTGTGTCGACTGTGAATCAGAAGGGACTGAGAATGATGAATTTGAGCCAAAAAGATGTTGTTTCCCAGCAGGAGCCGCACACATATTTATCTCCTCTTATATATCATAATATAACTGTTGGTGAAGTGTATCAACTCCTCGCTGGCAATCGTGATATGGCCGAGTCACCATGCAGCGAAGCGCTAGGCATCTCTCTCACGTTCTTCCCCATTGGCTGTCTCGGTAAGTGCCTGGGGGTTCCGTGTGGATGTGAGTCACCTACTCCTCTCCCGTACAGTTGCGAAACCAGCTGTGCTCAGGTTTATGCCGGAGTGCATGTTGCTGCCTGCGCTGATCGGATTTCATTGCTGAAGCTAATCGAATGAGGACGCGTCAAACAGAAAAAGAGTAAGCACTAAATCGGATGGACCCCTGAGCGCTGGCAAGGCAGACAAGCCACTCCGGACCAAGACTTCTCTTCTCATAAGGATTGAGGCCGCCGAAGCCTAGCGACCGGATGGCTCATTCGGCAACCTGCGGCAAATCGAACAAGTTGGCTTCCAACAGCCGTGAACTCTCTTTCTGAGTTGTTCGATTGTTGGCGGAATTCTACACTTTCTGACAAGGTTACGGCTGACAGTGGGCAAACTTCATCCATTGTTGCAAATGTTCAAAAATGGGCTGCCTCAAAATTGGGACAACATTCGCCTAGATATCTCCAATCCTCCATCCATTGATACCCACTAACATACAGCACATACAGGGTCCCACGACTATAGACATGATGCATGAACAAATTCGCAAAACTCAGAGACGTTCGGCATCATATTCCCTGCTGAGATACAATAGATTCGTCATTTCCAGCTGCTGTTGACACTCGCAGCTGTCGAACAACTGCGAGGTACCGTATAAGACCTGTTCGGGTCAGTTTCCCATGTCGGCACGCCGTCAGACGCCACGTTGATAAACTTGTACTGGAACGTCGTGCCAGCCGGCAATGACACCGTGCAAGTCCACAAATTGTTCGTGCTTGTGTATTGCGCCGCCGATAGTGCCGGAGCCGACGCCACGTCCCAGTTGCCCAATTCCGCAATCGAGCCCGCAACCTTGATGGTTTGGCCAGGGTTCGACTTCGCAACCTGATTGAAGGTCACGGCCACATTGCTTGCGATGGTGCATGTGCCGCTGGTGGCCGTCGCCGCGGCGGTGCTTGTGCGCGTTGGAGCCGCTGTGTTGCCGCCTCCGCCGCCGATGGCGATGTCGGCGCATGTGAGGTAGACCTGTCCTGTCTGGAACGAGTTCCAGCGGAATGACAGCAGCGTGTGGTTCGAGATATAATCGGGTATCTTGATCTTCTTGGTGACGGTATACCCGCCAGCGATGGAGGTGTAGCACGACCCCAGAGGAGCGTTATCAACGCCCTGGCACGCGCGGCGGCTGCTCGCTTGAAAAGCGTTGCAGGTGAACCAGTCGTTCCTCCAGCAAGCTTCTCCCGAGGAACAGTCCGGGTTGTAACCACAGCTCTGGCCCTGAACGTCGGTGCACTTCAGGGTGCCGCGTTCGAAGCAATCTTCGGCGGCCTGCTTCTCGGCCTCGGTGGGGAGATAACCCGGGTTGATGAACTTGTCTACCAAGGCCTGGTCTTGGCAGATGCGGTAACTGAACATGCCGCCATGGTCGCCGTTGTTATCAACGCACCACTGCACATCGACCGTCTGGCCAGGCGTGTAGCTTATGACTGGTGAGTTACCCCAGTTGCTGGCCGGTTGATTGTAGTCCACGCTGACTCGGGCGTTATAGCCGCAAGGTCCACTTCGGCCGACGGTAGCAGCCGTGACATCGGGCCAGGCGGAGACGGGCTCTCGGATTGTGCACTCGGGACAAGTATCTATACCGGCCTTTTGCATGTAAGTTGAATGCCAACCCAAAGAGTTTCTCGGACCATCTACCTCAGCACCCAGTCTAGTGCGACTAGAGGGAATGGTCAAGTAGCCATGCCCATAAGCAATGCTGATAAGGCTAGCAACAGCCAGGTTCGTGGTCGATTTCATCTTCAGGAAACTAGCAAGCAATTGCAGACTTTGATTGATAACACAAGTAAAGTTTCAATGAGTACTGCGGTGTCTATTTAGAAGTACCTCTCATTGAGGTCCAAGAGGGAAAAACGAAGCTTTTATACCGTTCAAACAGTGCACTCCATCAATGGCTGACTACATGACCAGACTAGACACCGACACTCGATTCGCTTCGAATGGATAATCTACCGGCCAGAACGATAGCATATGTCAGATCAAACAATGCCGTAGTGCCTCCAACCGAGACGGGCATACCCGCATAAGTTTCCCCGGATCTAAACTCATACAGGCAGTCCGGGGCAGTTCTAAATGACATGCAAGACATGGGGGGGAGCAGGTGCTTCTAGTGCCGGCCATCAACCTCTAACCGGTAACCTGTCCAGGGTTAATAGGCCCGTTTCCTCACCATCACCTGAACACCTGCTTGTAACGCGCCGTCGCCACGGTCCGAATCGAAGTATCGTACCTGCACATACTCTGCCGCGAGAGTCCATGGTCTAAAGATTTCCGTCAGCACCTGGAAGTAGGTTCGAGGCGGAGTTATGCGGAGTTTCCTGAGGTGAGGTGACATCCCGTCCTGCAGATCATATGCCCCGTGTAATTTGCAGGTTGCAGATTGGAGAGAACAGTATAGAGTATCCATGGCAACTTTGGGCGTCTATCAAAAGGCCCGATAATAAACTGCCCTCCCTCCTTAACCTTCCTCTTAAGTGATGACATGTCCTCTCGCGGGGAATCCAAATCGATGAAAAATCGTGATCTAGACTGTGTCAAAGAACCTTCACCCTCGGCCAACAGCGACAGAAGAGCAGGCTTATAAGGACTGCTATTGGTTGTTTAATGGTGACTCAATGTGTTATTCTACTCCATGGTGTTTGTTATCTGCATTCGGTCATTGGTCCGACCATGGAGCCTCTCAGAGGCCACCTTTTCGAGCAGCCTTGGTTCTTCATGGTCATGGCCGTGTGCCCTATGTTGGAATTTATGCCCGGGCCAAGGATATATGCCGCAAACCACCATGGCTACACGCGAGTCGGTCCGACTTCCAATCCAAGTGTCAAGGACTGCCATCTGATCACCAGGCGTTTTTTTTTTACCGCTTGTAAGCTTTCGCAAGTCTTTTGAGACCCTTAGCTGCATTAGCAGTATTGATCCAACGTCCTATTGACGCCTAGGGGATCGTCGCAAGGCAAATGCCTCAGTACCACTCGTAACACGCCGTCCACGATAGATACCAAAGAAATCAATGATGATTATATTGGGCTCCAATATTCAGGGTCACATCTCTTCATGTCATGCTGTTGGTCCTGTGCATTACATTAACTACTACCTGGTGTATCGTCTAATGAGCGGTTATCATTATGATCTCGCACACGACTTCGTTTGATCTCCATCTTGGTTCCATAATCTTGTCCCACCATGTTGTTATCAAAGTTAATGATAGGCTCTTTGCGGTCCTATAATAATAGCTCTAGAGCTTATAACACTCATCTCTCCACTATTTTCTCTCAGATCAAGAGACGGAGTACCAACTTCGCCGCCTGCCAAAAGTCTATAATGGCCGTATTTAGCACCAGCAAAGATGCCGTCAATGCGACCATAGATATATTTAAAACTACCCGTTTTAGTATTGAGGTGTACGTCTAAAGGTCTCCAGTCGACGTGGAGGGTTGATTCTATTGGAGAAGGCTGCCAGTAGCAACCAGTCCTCTTGCGGCCTGTACAAGATAGGAACCGTCACGCTCGACACCATCTCATGCCACACCGCACACCGCGTCATATATGCAGCAGATAAACTCAACGCCTTTTTCGTACTTGATCGCAGTCATTCTGAAGATTTGTGAATTGACATTCTTGGCGATATGACAGAGTACCCAAGCCCTATGTTGCTCAGGCAAGGTAAGCATCCCAATTCTCTGAGAACCGAATGCGCTCATACAGTAGTCACCTCGCGTTAGTCCGGCGGCAATCTTGCGTAAGCAGACCGATGTCGGACCCAAATCACAAAAGTCAGGGCTAAACACGAAGGAAGACTGCCGGTGTGGAAACAACGCCTCGGTGCTTGCAGTTGTTGACGGCGCGGATCATGTGTCAAGGGTTGCGGATCTTACAAACTGTAGGGTGTGGCACCATTGTCACGAGGCTCGAACCAATACGTCTCCTCCTTTCCATCTCGGGCTAGGTCATACTCTGATTCATCTTACTTCCAGACGTTCTCCTGGCTGACAACCTCCCGAGGAGATGGAAAGAGAGCTCCTCTGGGTGTTGGGGCCTCGTCATGTTTTAGCTTGTTAGGACAGCGGCATATGATGATGACTGGTCGGCCGAAGAAAATGATCTCCGATTCGCTTACTCGCACCATCTTATCTCTACCAGACGTATGGGGGGTTATGATTCCGTTGGCTGAGGGCAGTGACCGGGGTGGGGTATCATACGTTGCTCTGGGCTAATGCGGCTTAGCTGTCGCCCGGCCATGGTCAAGAGGTGCAGCCTAGAGCGAACACCAGCACCCATATTAAAAGAATCGCGTAACCCATCAAGCTCAAATAGTGTTACGTCTGATCGGTCATAAGCAGTTAAGACCCGGAGAGCTTCAAGCTTACATCAAGCCAATACTCCAATGCTTGTGTTCCTGAGGTGTTGTTCGCTGTCTTCATCCGGTTCACAACACGATCATCGATTTTACAAATCCCGGCGTACTGACACGGCCTAGTCCATCCTACAGGTCCACGCAATCATAAGAATCACAAATTCGACACGTAAATACGAGAAAAGACCCGAGAGGTTTCCCGGAGATGAGCAGCCTCAGAGACTATCGAGTTGCACGAGCCGTACTTCTTCTGGTAACCACCATTCCTGGACTCATCCTATTCGGCCTGCTCGTCCGCAAGCCGGGGTACAAGCACGATCACACCCGCCGATGGGTTGACTACACTAAGATCGGGCTGGGCCTTTGGGTGTCGTAAGCCACTCTCCCTACTCTTGACTTTCCCAATAAGAAATCTCTCATCCAGCGTCCCTCCGCCAGTTGTTGAACGGTTGGAAACACTGACAAGTCTCGGTACAGAGCCCAAATGGTGACATCTCTCTGGGAAATCATGTACTTGATATCTTTTCGGGACAGGGAGGGCTGGAACGATAGGCATTCCGTCCGAGACGCCGTTTTCATCATATCTTCCATTGCCTTCGTGCTTGATCTCTGGGCTACAGTCGCCTTGTTCCTGGCTCTATTCTATCTCGCACACGCCTTGACCCAGCTCCGAACCGAGGGTCAAGAAGACTCCAGCGCCTACGAAAAGGGTCGCAAAGCGGCCCTTGGCGTCTCGGGTACCGTCTCTGTCTGCGGTGCTGTAATGTGGTGTCTCGACCTATATAGCAACTTACGCGGAGGCTGGTACGACGACTTTGGGATGGGTTCTATCGCCAGATACATCAATTTCGCCGTCGTGGTGATACTGATCCTCTGCTCTGGGGCCCTCGTGGTCTACTCCGTCAAGTCACGCAACAAGGCCCTCGGCAGTCCTGTTGAAAAGGTAAGTTGGGTTCTCAGTGCTGGTGGAGACCTTCAAACTGATTAACCTGCGCCTTACCTTAGGCGGCCACCATCCTTATTGTCTGCTCCTCGCTGTACGCTGTGCGCGCGGCCTGGATCTTGGTCAGAACGGTTTTATTCCGGCTGCAGGCTGTCGCTATCATCGACGTCTTCACCAACTGCCTGCCGATTGTTGTTGTCTTCACACTGCTGTATCTCTTGGCCACGAAAGTGAAATACTTGTTGGCTAGGACGCACTATCGGTCAGGGACATTGGACCATAGTGGGAGCGAATAAGAATCTACGGGTATAGGCGGCAAGACGCCGTAAACAAGCAACGGTATAACAATGCAAGAAGGGAAAACAGAAAAGAGGTTACCGAACGAGAGGGTACGTTGGTCTCGTGTCTAAAGACGTGCCACAAAGTCGAGGAACGAGGCATCTGAACAGGAATCGTAGGAATGGATTGACAATTATAGTGACACGTTATCAGCTTGTGGACCTTTATGAATTCTCAACTATATGCTGTCAGTCAGGCCACAGGTTTTATGGAAAGGAGATGGACACAGCTCAACATCTGCTCGTCAAGGTGACTTTGAGCTGGGTAGCCTGAAGTGTTTTCGGTAGCTCGGCAATTCACATCCGCTTCCCCCGCACCACTCCGATGAGTGCTAGTTCGCGAATCACACAATATAATTAAAGAACGAGCTAAGCCGAAGGTTGACCCCACGATCGGACCATTGGCCCATACAATTGGTGCGCATCTTATAACTCCATTTCCCCCGCACGAACCCCACAGACAAACTCTTGGGGCGGGCTGGAGTTCACCAGCATGGATGACGCGACTCGATACAAGATTGTACCGGCCCTCAGGACCCCAGTCTTGTTTATTCCATCTCGGCAGAGCTTGTCGTGGGCCCCGACCTCCTGCGTCATCGTCCAACAAGAGCGGTTTGTTTGGCGCGCATACGTGAGCTTATGAGTTTTCATCTGCAAGGAGCGGCCACCCAGTGCATTCATCCTGGAGAGAAGCTCGACAATGTACGGCACCAAGGTCCTCGGCTTTCTCCAGACCTTTTATTCAGGCGGGAAGAGTCGCGACGGTGGAGCAAAGGTTTATGGGTTATCGCCGCATGGCCGCCGAGGCAACCGAGGCGGAGCTGCACTACTAGTTCGGCCATGTCACATCGTGCCATCTCGGTAAGTCGACAATACCAAGCCAATTGCTCCCCCGGTACCAGTAGAATGGTAACTATGGATGCAATGCCCGGCATTGCCATATAAAAGGCGTCGTTGTCTCAGTCCGGGGAGGATCTGCCACCGTCGTCCACTCTGTCCGTCAGAGTTGCCATACCCTGCAGCGGTTCGTCGAGTACTCCCGATAGCCAACATGATGCTCCGGTCCGCCCTTGTTGCTGCCGTCGGCCTCCTCGCGTGCGGCATCGCGTCCGCCCTTGAGACGTTCGAGCGGAACCTCATCTTCCAGCCGCCCGACAACTACACTGACCCTCGCGTCCTGTACCCCCGTACCGTCCAGCTCATCGACGGCCGTCTTCTGGCCACTTGGGAGAACTACTCCCCCGAGCCCCCCCTTGTCTGGTTCCCGATTTACGAGTCCCTCGACGGCGGTCTCACCTGGGAAGAGGTCGGTCAGGTCCACGACCAGGTCAACAACTGGGGTTTGCGCTACCAGCCGTTCCTGTACGAGCTGCGTCAGGACTTTGCCGGCTTCCCTGTCGGGACCATTCTCCTGGCTGGCAACAGCATCCCCACCGACCTCAGCGAGACCCAGATTGACCTGTATGCTTCGCGGGACAAGGGTCGCACCTGGGAGTTCCTCTCCCACGTCGCTCGCGGCGGCCGTGCCATCCCCAACAACGAGGAAACCCCCGTGTGGGAACCCTTCATTCTGTGAGTCTACAAACGTCCTGGGCGGGCAGGCCTACGGGACGGTTATGCTGACTTTCGCGCCGCAGTATCTTTGAGGATGACCTGATTCTGTACTACGCCGACCAACGCTCGTCCGAGCACGGGCAGGAACTCTCCCATCAGACGACCAAGGACCTCAGGAACTGGTCAGATGTCGTCATCGACGTGACCTACCCGAGATACACCGACCGTCCCGGCATGCCCTTTGTCACCCAGCTCGCCAACGGCGACTACATGTACACGTTCGAATGGGGCGGTGCCGACATCATCACCCCTTACTCGTTCCCCATCTACTACCGCATCGCCAAGGACCCCCGCAAGTTCGCCGACGCCCCCGACCACTACATCAAGAGCACCAACGGCGGAGTCTTCCCCATCAACAGCCCCAACGTCGTCTGGTCCCCCGTCGGCGGCTGCAACGGCACCATCGTCGTCAGCAGCAACACCGCCCCGCTCTTCGTCAACCGTCGTGGTGGCGACCCCGGCGCTTGGGTAGCCTACGACTCCCCCGAGGCCGGCGCCTACACCCGCAACCTGCGCATATTCGAGGAGGACCCCGATTACCTTTTGATCATGGGGGCGGGTGTTTTGCCTCCCAGCACTACGAACAAAGTCACCGTCAGCGTGCTCAAGCTTACCGAGCTCCTGGGCCTCAAGCAGGCATGATTGTTGTAGAATATCAGAGACTAAAAAATTTGACAGCTTTTTTTTTTATTGATTTTTAATCAACGCAGAGGGACGCCAAAAAAACCTTCCCGCAGAGCATGGACGGTAACTGCGCATAAAGATGTCGTCAACGCCACGGTGGGATATTTCTGAACAGCAATCTGTGGAACTGCCGCACAAACGTTGATGAAGTCCAAATATCGACAAAACTACAGAAAGTTGTTGTGCTTCCCAGACAGAAACGGATTCGTTTCTTTCCGTCACTCGGCGGACTTGCCGAGCATTGGCCTTTCGTCACCTATGCCAATACGGATGTTGTTCGTAACTAGAAGCTGGTCTTATAAAAACCAAGGCCCCCCTTTCTCCCAGCTAGTCCGGATAATTTATTGAAGCTGCCGAGTGCCGTTTACGAGCTGCTTGGTCCGAAAGAGAAACGTGGAAGCCAATGGTGGGTTCTGTCTAATTTTCCCGTCTTTGCTAGGCTTCGCTTCACCCATCGTATGGACGAAACTTTTGACGCGTTCCTGGACGTTCCTGGCAAACGCGGTCCCGTTGGGGGAAAACGCGGGGTTTTCGGCCGGGGAGGACGAGCAGGGGGTTCGGTTGGATATACGACTGCCCTTGATGCTGCTTCTCCTGGCCCCTCCTCGCATAATACGACCAAGTACATGAATGGTACGCGTATTACATCATGCACGTCATCTTCATGTTCGCTTCTGTGTACCGATGAGCACACTCGTAGGTGCACAAAGTAAACTGCAGTAGAAGGAGGGGAAGCCTGCTCAGGTGAGAATGAGATCGCAGGTGAAGGGCAATGCATCGCCTAATGCCCTCCGACCATTCACGAGGCGGCAGTGCAGATGATCCCGCCGCTACAGGGCGACCTGCCCGCGGATGGGCGACATTGCGGTCAAACAGTTGAAGGAATCGTATGTGAATCTTTCATGTCAAATAGACGCCGTTTTCTCCCTTCAGAGGGCCCTGGACGGTTCAGATTTTGATTCCGTTGACAGCGTTGTCATAACTGAAACTGGAACTCTAGTTCGTGGCGCTTTTATTTCGAGCAAAACGTGCTGCTATCCCGCGTCCGAAACTTTGCCCTATCTGCTCTAGCATGGCTGAACATTGCCAGCGCCAGATCGGTTGGCACAGGCCTCAAGCTTCTTAATGGAAGACAGCAAGACGTCGTAAGTAACCCCGGACAGCGAGACGATAATCGAGTGTTCAGCTTGGGATTCTGGCTCTTTTGGGGGGAGTACCAGCGTGCTGAATAAACATAGGTTACTTGGGATGATAAGAGTCTGTTCATCAACGGCAAAAGGCTGATGATCTTCAGTGCCGAGTTCCACGCCTTTAGGTATTCCTATCATGCTGGACAGCACTGATCTAAACGGCCACTGATTGGCGGTCGTCGTTAGGATGCCCGTTACCTCCCTCTGGCTTGACATTCTCCAAAAGATCAAGGCTGCTGGGTACAACTCCGTTTCGTTCTACGTGAACTGGGGACTGCTCGAGGCCAAGCCGGGAGAGGTCCGCGCCGAGGGCATTTTCGCTCTCGAACCGCTCTTCGGAGCTGCCGAGAAGGCCGGCCTCTATCTATTTGCCGTAAGCTCCGCCGTCAAAGGTCTAAATTATACTGTAATACTGTATCTGGTAATACCGAAAGTTATATACAGGTAGGTAGCAAAGCTAGTAAAATGAGTAATAATAGTAGTAGTAATAGTAATAATAGTAGTTTGCGTAAGTAGGGATTTTACATAAGTAGGGTTACTAAGCTATAGCATTTAAATATTAAGATATTCATCCCTAACTAGGGAAATATTCTTATTTACATATCTAAGGATGCATTACTATACTCCTTGGTTCTATAAACTTTGTTAGATCAGATAAATTAGAGCATAAATCTAACTAATATAATAACATTAGCAGTTATAACCAATTAGTATAGTATTTAGCTGATGCTTTCTTACCCCTGTTAGGTATCTCATGCCTGTTATTAGGCACCTGCGGCTGGGTGGGGCGCCAGGGGTCGTAGACCTAAGGACAGATTGACTACTAGCTAGGTAATAGACACATAATCAGGGAACATTCTAAAGAACCTAGGGACTAGAGCAAGCAGATTGAGATGCTTATATTTTGCTTAGTTGTAGTATATAACTTACTATAATACATAGCTTACTATAACTATTATAACTTAAATATAATAATGCAGCTTATAATACGTATATAACTAATCTAAAGTATATATTACTCTTTCTTCCTTCTAGAAGCTTTTTCTATATATACTCTATCCTTCTCTAGAACCTTATCCTTCCTCTACTTTAACATTCACATTCATTCAAGCTCTTCATCAGCTCTGCTTCTCAACTCAATATATCCTCATCTAAACATATCCTCATCTAAACACCACAATGAATATTCGATTATTTATTACTCTCTTCTTTATTAGCGCCACCCTTGGTGCTACTATTCCTCCAGCAGAACCGAATACCCCTCATTTAGAGCAACGTTCCTACCAGACTTGTCTTGAGACTTGTTTACGGCGTATGAGAAAGGTGATTTCGGATGGAAACGCAAATGCATTTTGCCACAACTTCTGTAAACACCAACGCTAAAGGGAGGGTTATCTACATAATCAAGGAACATTCTAAAGAACCTAGGGACTAGAGCAGGTAGATTAGAATACCTATATTTTTCTTATAGTCACATATGTGGTTTAAACGTTCTCGACCGCCATAAGCAGCCTAGACTAGTTCACTCAATATTGTGAAATCACAGTACATTTAACCCTTTAGAAGCACCTCTGACCTGTGCCGTATCTCAATGATTTAATGCCTTATAGATACCTAATAAGTCAGAGCGACTGCTGACTTGTACCTCAATTCAACCATGGCCTGGATGCATATATGTGCTGAAAATGCCCCCCTTAACTGTTGTTCGCTAGTGAAGTCAGCCAGCTGAAGTAAAAGTTAGCAACAGTAGAAGCTCTAAAAGTTACTATAAAAGGCTATAGGCCCTAGGAAATACTATAACTCTAGTAGCTTATATATAATAATATAACCAATTTTTTGTTGTGATATATAAGCTGTAATTGCGTATTAGCAATTATGGATCCGCTTTTGTTATCACAGTTATAAGCCTGCTCTACTCTAGACCTCTATGCGCCTTAATAGCATATGCGCGCATTATCCACAGCCCCACAATTCCTAAGGGCCCAGGTTCAAGCACCATAACTAGAAAGCAGTCTTAAGCCACCTTACCTCAGCGAGATATACCTAAGAGTCAAGGTATAAAGAGTAAATAACTAGCTTTCTAATAAGTAGCATCAAAAACCTAGGGGGGTATGTCATAATATATAAGCTGTAATTACGCATTGGTAATTACAGATCCACTTTTATTATCACATTTTTAAAATAATTATATTAATATTAGTAGTACCTATCTTTTTCTTATATATATAATATAGCCTATAATACATATATAACTAATCTAAAGCATATATTACTCTCTCTTCCTTCTATAAGCTCTTTCTATATATACTCTATCCTTCTCTAGGACCTTTTCCTTCCTCTAGGTAGTTTATCCTCACATTCATTCAAGCTCTTCATCAGCTCTGCTTCTCAACTCAACATATCCTTATCTAAACATATCCTCATCTAAACAACACAATGCACCTTCGATCATTTATCACTCTCCTCTTTATTGGCGCCACCCTTGGTGCTACTATTCCAACAGAATCAAATACCTCTCACTTAGAGCAACGTGACGCCTACGCAGAATGTATCCGCAGCTGTATGGACGGTGAGCATGATCGGGGGGTTGCGATTGCGCGCGCAGCGGCAAACTGCCGGAGCAGATGTTCACACCATCTGAGCTAAGTGGTGGGTTATTTATAACTACTTATCAGCTAGAGTAGCACGTACTAGCCCACACTAGCTAATAGACACATAATTAGGGAACATTTTAAAGAACCTGGGGACTAGAGCAGGTAGATTAGAATACCTATATTTTTCTAATAGTATATAACTTACTTTAATATAGTTATAGCTTATAATATAGATACTAGAAAATACTATTTATATAGTTTAAATATTCTTAACTACTATAAGTAGCTTAGACTAGTTTACTTAATATTATCAAATTATAGTATATTTAATTCTCTAGAAGTATCTCTAACTTATATTATATTTTAATAGTTTAATACCTTATAAATATCTAATAAGTTAGAGTAACTACTAACTTAGATCTTAATTTAACTATAGCTTAGATATATATATATATACTAAAAATACCTCTCTTAACTATTATTTACTAGTAAATTTAGCTACCTAAAGTAAAAGTTGGTAATAGTAAAGGCTTTAAAAGTTATATTAAAAGGCTATAGACTTTAGAAAATGCTATAACTCTAATAAACTAAATATAATAATATAACTAATTTTTAAAATAATTATATTAGTAGTAATAATATCTATATTTATTTCTTATATATATAATATAGCTTATAATACCTATATAACTAATCTAAAGTATATATTACTCTTTCTTTCTTTTATAAGCTCTTCCTATATATACTCCTTCTCTAGAACCTCTTCCTATCTCTAGTTCAACATTCACATTTATTCAATCTCTTCATCAGCTCTACTTCTCAACTTAACATATCCTTATCTAAACATCCTCATCTAAACACCATAATGAACATCCGATCATTTATCACTCTCTTCTTTATTAGTGCCACCCTTGGTGCTACTATTCCTCCAGTTGAACCGAATACCTCTCACTTAGAGCAACGTGACAGCGAGTCCTACCTACGTTGTTACCACAGGTGTATGGAGAGTGAGTCAAGGAGGGTTGCGACTACAAGCGCAATGGCAAATTGCCGGAGCAGATGTTCACACCATCGCGACTAAGGGGTGAGTTATTTACTTGCAACTACTTGTCAGCTAGAGTAGCACGTGCTAACCCATGGGGGGTAGTATGGCAAGCCAGAAGCCATGGTAGAGGGGTAGGCCCAGAAGGAGGGGTTTATAAGAAGGAGAGCCCACTGTTGTTACTATAGAGGTTTAATTGTTAATAAACAGTCGTTACCAACACTGTCACAAGATATAAGGCGTTAATTGCTGCCCGCAATTAACGGCGTCGTTTTTGTGCAGCAGATACGCTTATTGTAATTACAAGGCCGTTTAGCTTAATGGAAGAGGATGCCTCTGACCATATCCTGAACGGCGAATAGTGAAGGTAAAGATCCGGGTCCTTTTTTCGGCTCGGTTCCGAATGTCCAATCCGTTTTGCCGTAGGAAGCACCGTTGCCGAGTTACAGGCCTCTGAAGTTCTCGGGGTAGTCGTGTTCCAAAGGAAGGTAACAAGCAGACAGGAAGGATACACAGGCAATCCGATATCAGGTGGAAGATCACCGGCAACCTCGGCGGCGAGGACTACGCCGACAGGGAGCGCGGCCCTCTCAACGACGGCGGTCTTTTTGCCGAGCGCCAGGGATCCCACTGGCCCGAGCCTCCCTCCCGGTCTTGGGAGGCCAGCAAGGGTCCCACCGCCGGGATCGAGGCGGCCGGCACCGCCTACTACTCGGCGACGTTCGACCTCGAGCTCCCCGCTGGATTCGACATCCCCCTGGCCTTTACGTTTGCCAACACCACGGCGTCAGCGTACCGCGCCCAGGTTTTCGTCAACGGCTACACCAGTTTGGTAAGCTTGTGCACCACGTCGGGCCGCAGACTCGCTTCCCCGTGCCCGAAGGCATCCTCAACTACCAGGGGTCCAATCACCTCGGCATCACTCTCTGGGCCATGGAGAAGGGCGGCGCCAGGGTCCAGGGTCTCAAATGGGAGGTCGGCATGGTCAGCGCAACTGGCTTCGGAAAGGTTGAGCCCGCGCAGCAGCCGAAGTGGGTCGAGAGAGAAGGGGCATACTGAATGGTGAGATTCAGACCACGGGCTGTGCTCCCATCGCTGATCAACGATAAAATCTGGTTCAGTCTCGATATTCAGAGAACACTGCTCTTTGACTGGTATCGGTGCGTAGAATGAAATTGTCGCGCTATTCTTCGCCCGGCGGGCACGTATTCACGAAAGCTAATCTTGTGCTATTCTTCTTCATCTCATGCAGTCTGGTTGCAGTGTGGTTCATGCTACATATCAATGTAATTAACAGCGTACAACTACGATACGTAAACGATCCAATCATATACAACGTGCTCGCTATACTATTAATGACCTTACCCCCCACGACGTTATATTCAGGGTAAACGTCCCTATATCGCTCTCGCTTGACTGAAAGGTATTAGACATACTCGGCAGTGACGGTACTGTACCGCTGGTCTGTGGCCAGTTAGTAAACGAGGAATGAAATTCGAGACGGGTTTTTGTGAAGCGACTTACTGTTGTAGAGTAGGGTATACGCCGTCGATGCAGACAGATAAACCGCCTCAATCTTGCAACTCAGCTCATAATACCATTGCCCATCGAGACCCTGGCGGCGGGCAAGCATGTTCTCCGGGATATGGCTGACATCAGCCTCTATGTGCACCATCATGGAAACGTTGTCATCGCGGGCGACGGGTGCAGATCGTGGAGTTCGGTCGGCATAGACATCCATCTTGATCTTCTTGATTCGACCCTGGCTTACCAAGCCTGTCCAGACGAAGGATGTGTAAAAGGGCTCATTCTCAGAGACGTTATCGCCGCGCTGGATGAACCACTCCATGGTGTAGACCTTGTAGCACCCATCGAGACCGCACCAATGCCGCTTCTGTTCCAGGTGTTTGTGAGCCTTGGGATCGTACTTGGTACGCCATTCGGTACCGTAATGCTTGCGGGCCTTCCGGTTCTGGACCCTAACTTGCGTGAGGCGCTCGGGCGACACTTGCGCCAGGCCTTTCATGACGGCTCCCTGGACCACAGCTTGCCATGCGTTTGGCGGCTGCATGATCATGATGCTCTTGTCGATGGCGTTGCGCAAACGTTCTTTGAGGTAGTTGGAGGCGCCGAACCCGCCAACCAGGAGGACGGCACGAACCGGGACATTGCTGGCCGTGATCTGGTCCTTGACAAGTTTGATGCATTCTAGCACGACGGGCTCAAAAATGGTTTGGAGATCGGAAGCTTTCAGGGAAAACCGACCACGGCTGATTCCCAGCTCCTTGTTGTTCCCCAAGCCTCCCACCGGAATGGTGTAGGTGTCATCAGGGGCAGCGCCGAGGGTAAACTGTCGCTTGACCTGTAGAAGGTGAGTTCAAAAGGGCCGACTAGAGAATGACGCAGCTCAAGCTCACCTTCTTTTCGAACTGCTCCATGGCCTCGGCCATGATTTCATCGTCGAAACCGTCTTCTTTCCCAAGCTTTGCCTTCAAGAACTTGGCGAAACGCATGTTGAGGAAGGTGGAGCCGCACAAAGCACCGGATCCCGGAGCGGCCTCTTGGACCTCGAGGATGGGCTTCAGACTCGTGATGGTGTAGGATATCAAGTCAACAGTACCACCTCCGGCATCAACAACCACGACGGTATCGTCAACATTGAGGCCGTGAGGGTCTAGGCCGTGGAGTGCATAGATGGCAGCGGCTTCTGGCTCCGAGACTAGGTGAATAGGGGCGGTTGCAGTGAGGCCCGTGGCTTTTTGGCAGGCCTGCCTAGTCTTGTCCTTGGCGAGGTCCGACCAGATGGCAGGAACAGTGACGACGAACTCGAGAGGGGTGGTCTTGACGACCTGCTCGCCAAGCTTTTCCGTCAAGGTGTATCTCAGGTGGTCACCGAGGGCCGAGATGTAGTCAGTCACCAATTTGTCTACATTCCGACCTCCCCTGCCCTCCGCAGAAACGGCCTGACCCATGCTTTGAAGAGAAGGATCGAGGTCACTGGTGAAAAGTAAGCCAGAGGATCGTGACGCGTCTTTTTTGGCCTGAAATGGGCCAATATTGCACATGGACAAAAGGCACTCACAGCTTGAACCACTCAACGACTTCGTCCTGGGGTGCGGTGACGGGGATGGAGAAACCCCACTGAACCTCGTCGCCAACATATCTGAGCTTGGTAGGAACCTTGTCGGATGATTCGCCCTCAAGAACACTTTTGCTGATGGGCCAGGTAGTGATGGCGGTCCGTCGATCAGGACGCTGGGTCTCGGCCCAGGCGACACCAGAATATGTTGTTCCAAAGTCGATGCCGACGACGATCTTGCGCTCGCTCACCGAGAGCTTTCCAAAGTTCTCCATGGGGGAAGATGGCGAAAGCGCTTGGTTATTGTGGTGGGTAGGGGACGGGTAATGAGAAGAGAACGAGATCAACGCCCCGAAATCCCAATATATCGCTCAAGTGTATGTAGATCAAAGATCAAGAGACAAGCAGATAGCAAAGAAAGGCAAGAAGACACAAGAGATAGCTCTTGACGTTGAGAATCTGATTGGTCTCGTCCTGTGAAGTAAAACAACCCAAGTCGGCTTGATGAAACGCGCCTCGAACCCACAAGAAATGGAAGCGGGAGAAGAGCGGCGTGATGCTGAGATGGTAAGACAGAAGCAATGGCGCCGACGAGGTGAAGAGAGAAAGAAAAGAAGGTGTGATGGAGGCGGGATGTTGTCTCGACTGCTCTGTCTAGGTAGTCGGAATGCAATGCTTGATATCATCAGGTCAGCAGGCCAAGGAAGTAAAGAGAGCAGCATGCCTGGCTTCAATGGAGGAAGAACCACAAGGCTTCAAGAAGCATCGGCTGAACCTTGTCTAGATATCTCGTGGAAGGAAGGTATGCTCCATGCTGGGAGGGAGATGAGCAGGTATCTAGGTACCAGTCTTCCTACCTAGGTACATGAACGGGTGTATTACATTGGCCTGCTATGCATGTACCTGTGTACCTATGTATGGGTAGAGAACATGCAAGAGAGGAAGGAACTAGCTGACCGTGCATGGTGTCAATTACCTAGGTAGTTGCTCGTGATGATTAGGTACATTGCGTAATGAGGCAGGTGCAAGTGCTTGAAAACTCTACCGCAGCACTCAATCGAACAAAAGAGAAGGTCCCTCCGTCTTGCCTGCCACAAACGAAGGAGGAAGAAATGTGGAAAGAGCAAGGTGCCATTCGCGTTCAAGAGACGGCAGCGGCGACGGACGAAGGACTTCAAGCACTGAAGCTATCGAGGAGGGCTAGCCCGTTTGAGCGTCATGCAGCCCGTGGTTTCCGCCCGGCATGATTGGGACGGGACCTACACCCGAGCGAGAGAGAGAGAGACACGGAAAATGCAGGTCTGAGGCCTTTGGGTCGCGCATAGTAAGTATTTCCAAGTCAATAATGCACAGATTCCAAGCGGCTGAAGGTCCTGTCCCAGAGACCTTGGGCATGGGTATGACGATACAAGGCCTGAAGAGCGCACGATGCGCTTCAAAACCTTGCCCTCATCGTCCAATCTGACCTCCGTCACTCCCGCCGCCCGGCATGTTTCCCGTTGACATTATGCAAGACATCAAATGATTGCTCCCTATCTGACCACACAGCACCGCTAGGGCCGCATAACACTCGTGCCGGAGAAGATGCCCCTCGGCCGTAACTTCGCATCTGCCATCATCCTCGAAAAGATAATGCTTCGCTAATACAGGGCCAGTCAGTCCACAAGAACCAAGCAACTGTCACCTACCGACCGAACCATTCAGTCCATCTGTCGGTTCCAATCTAACGATATGGGCTTCGCAAAGATTGAGCTGCCACCTCCGGAGCAGAATAGCATACGGAGCAGGGGACCAAGGCAACCTCTGCCCAGAGGCCTCGTTGCCACCCGTTTCAACAACTATCCTGCCTCACATCACTCTCATCAGCCCCAGTACCCTGATTTGGCCACCAATTCGTCCAACTCGACCGAAGGCGACCTGATCGATCTCGACGCCGACGTTTCTCCACCCCCGAGAGAGCCCTTCAACAGCATCCCGGCCTTCCAAAGCAGCGGCGTAGGGCACGAAGTCGACATTAGCCATGAGCTGCTTCTGCAAAAAGAGATTGGAAAACTGCGGCGCCAAGTCGAGTCGACGACGGCAAGAGCCGAGATCGCCGAGGAAAGGGCAGAGCGTGCGGAGCAAAGGATTAGAGAGATCAAGGCCGACATGAACCCGGCCGTCGACGAGGTGGAAACCGACACAGATTCGCGGGCCCCCAAACTCAAACAGCTCAAGACAGAGAACTCGACATTGAAGGAGCAGCTGAGAGATGCGCAATCTCACATTTTCAGTCTGCAACCCTACCGTAAAGAGATCACACCCGAAGAAATCGGGCGCGTAAGTGCAGTTCTTTGTGCGCCCTGTTGTTGATCGTGTCTGAAGAGAATTACAGGAATATGACGACCTAGTCGAAGGCATCACCGACTGGGTATCCAAATTCGTGGACCCCCTCCTCGAGGACTACGAGCAGGGTGTCGAAGACCTTCTCATGAGTGCCCGGCGGAAGCCCACTGAGGCCCTGCGCTTGAAGCGAGCGATACACATGTACCCGGACCTGGTCAGAGGCTCCACGTTTCCAGAAACAGACGAGGATATCATTATGGCCATCATCATGAGATTCCTCAACGACAACATCTTCCAAAAAGTCGTTTACGGCTCGATTGCGGACTACGTTAAAGTGCTCAGCTTCGTGGAGACGTCCTTACAAAATCAGGTGGAACCCAAGCGAGGTAAGGCACACCTCCTTCACCCGAGGGGGTCGGGGTTGACGCACCCACGTAGATCTTTTTGCCATCAGGACCTGGACTGCCGAGGCATACAACGCCATCCTGAGCTCTCGAGACTTCACGCGCTGCAGGGATAAGAAAGCACGAGAACTCACCGACGAGCTCGCGGGTATGTTCGGGATACTTTGCAGAAGGGACAAGACGGAGTGGTTTCTCAACGGCTTTGGAGACCACTGCATCAAGCCTGCGATGCAGCTATACGAGAAGATGCAGGTGTCAACAAACCACTTCTACTTCGACATCAATCCATACATCATATGCGGCCCCAACGGAGAGATCCAGACGTCGCCCGACTTCTTTGACAACCTGCTTGACCTCGATTGCAAGAACGCGCTTCAGAATCGCAAGGTTGTCAACCTGGCCAAGATGGACCCGCCACCTTCAAAGATGGAACTTTACCACCACATGCTCAACGTGTGCACCCTGACTCCGGCGCTCTACCTGCGGCAGATTGGCCGAAACGACTCGATCAAGGAGCCGCAGACGGTACGACGACAGCAGATGCTGGTGGCGTGGGGTCCGCAAGAGAAGCGGGTCGAGTTCCATGAGAGTGGCGACCGCACGCTGCTGTACCATCTCTATTGTGCTAGGAGCGATCGCGAGAAGCAAGAGGCCGGTGGGTGGGCAACGTTCCGCTGGGGGGGTTTAGGTCGCGAGACCGTCTAGCGCCGCCCGGTTTCCCTTTCCCGTAACGATCCATGGAGGTCATGCCTCCCCCGTTGTAAGGCTTTGCGCATGCGGTTGGGACATATTACTATGTAGATGTGTAATGCGGATCAATTAGTTGGTACCATACTGGTCGTTGGACGGCGGGAAGCACCAATGGCAGATGAAACAAAGATGGACGCAGTCTCACTTATACAAGCTCTGAATTTCACACTTCCAGATCCGTTTGCATGCTATTCCCATGTACACCGGTTACCTTTATCATTCAACTATGTTAAGACGAACATTCCAAGACGAGAGGCTCGAGGGAGCGAACAGCTCGACCACGGTTATGAGTTCATCCCGGTACGGTGCAACGCAAGCAGAGAAGACATGTTTCCTCTTGCTCGAGATTTCAGGTCCCACGGAGAGTCGGAATCTACTTGTTACGGAGAATGTTGTCTCACCAGGGACTTTAGAGTTAACCCTCGTCGAGCGAGGAGAATGTGCCATCAGCAAGCTGGGCTGGTCAGGCGAGTCGATAGGGGGAAGGTACCTAAACAGGCATACAGGCATACGAGTACCTGAGTACGAAGGTACGTATCTACTCCGGTACGTGCCCGAAGGTTCATGCCGCGATACTCCTTCCTCCTCTTTTCCCTTACAGGCCTGTTCCTTCCATTGCATGAACGCCTCGGACGTCAACATGGAACTGTTCATCACCGTCCCGTGATCCTCCAGTGTGTCGACCCTTATGCCTTGGCTGTCATTGTCGTGGAAGAGAGCATGGCATCACTGAGCAAAGCATATGTCAAGCTGCAGTGCGGCATTCCCACTTCACAGAGTCCATGTTGCTCTTTGCATGATGGACCCGGAGCATCAATCTACACAGAATGACTTGGACGAGTGTGTCGAGCGCCAGCACCTCGCCTTCTCTCCGTCAAAGCCAACACTGACATTCTTGTCCGGCACAGACTACGGAGCGTCCCAAGGTCACCAACTCATCTCTCAGCTTACTCTTCGTTGGCCCAACGTCTACTATACTGCTTTATTCACTCCATGTGCGTAACGCTTCTTTGGTCTGTGGCATGGACGCATCAGTCCGTTGCTCGAACTGGCGATGCAAGATTACAGGTCCGAGTAACCACTCCAAGCATAGAGCTGGGATACCCCGGCGAGCGTGTCGCATTTTTCCATGTTTGACGCACGTAAGTACGAACTCCATGGCAACTTTCAGCACGGCCATCAAGGGAGGAACTGCTTGACAGAGTCTGGACCCCGACTGTTTGTATCTCCCCTTCGCTGGTTCCTGTCCGCGCGACGGGTGGCTGTCAACTACAGACGCTGATGAGGATCAACCTTTTACCTCATGCCGCAACCACCACGACCAGCCTTACACTACGTTACATGACCAGACCCCCTTCGACGCCTTCCCTGCATGCCGACGGCTTGCATGTCGACGGCATTCTCAGTCCTTCATCAGCGGGCCTGACAGCAAGATCAACCTCTTGAGCAGGATTGGTAACTGGGGACGAACTACTACGGCCAAAGAACGACGCAGTCTCATTCCGAGCCTGAGATATGCTCTTCCCGTCGATTCTGTCTCTTTGACCAGAATGTTCGCCCCTCCTAACGCCGGGCTGCCACCCAGCTATCATTCAGTCGCCAACTCCTCCCTGATGGGGAGTTTTATCGACGACGGGTTTGATGCCGCACCTCCCGAGTATGACTGGGGAATGGCCATGGATGTGGAGGATACGGTAGCAGAGGAACAGCCCCCGACGCTGGCAACAACGACTCACCAAGAACAACTCTCAGGGCCCTCGCGAGAGCCTCCACGACGCGCTCACTACTACCGCGGTATCAGCGCCGACATCATGGCTGGCTTTGACTTTCCCACGCCGGAACCAAAGGCGACTCCGTCAGAGCCAGGGACGGCGATCCCAACAGCCTCATCTCCGCCGCGGCCAAGGGGCTATCTACTCCCCACGCCGGCGTCAATTCTTGCAGACATCCATGTCGCACCCTTCTCGCCGCAGACCACGGGGGGCAGTTCCAGCACCGCCGCGAGCACGCCGCCCGTGCAATCGCCTGATGCGAGGCCCAGGTCCAACTCGAGACAGGCTTCGTTGGCCTCAAACAACCCGTACATGGCCCTCCTCGAGCAGAAGGAGCAGGCCATGACTGTCGCCTTTTTGCGGAGCCAGGACTCGGGTTCCGGGTCGCGCTCCGCTAATCTAGGGGCTGATGATTTCAGGTAGGTGAGGGCCCCTGTATTCTAAGGAAAAGTCAGATTCGGCATCCTGTCACTCTTGTGCTCTTGGGCAAAATTGTTTTCCGCGGGACATGTGACTGTCGCATGTTCTCGTTCTCGGAATCCTCGCGTTCCCGTCGGTGCTGATACGGAGTAGCTTCGGCCAACGGTATCACAAGGCGACAGACACCACCGATGTTGTCGTTACTCGGCAGAGACTTCCGGTCAACGACCTTGGCGGTTCAAGGGAATGTCCCATTTGTGCCGAGACAAGAGGCCCATCATCTTTCCCTGTCCTGAGTATCACGCCCACGTGCACACACCCACCCGAGGCGTGCTTAGAGTGTCTGCAGATGTCCATCAGATCAGACTTCAACAGCAAGTTGTGGACAGACATTCGATGTCCAGAGTGCCGCGAGCTTCTAGAGTATGTCGACATCCAGAAGTACGCAGACGACGAAACTTTTGCTAGGTACGTCTGGCCAGGGTTGCACTTCCCAACAGCGAGCATCGCCTTCTGACTGGTCACCAGGTACGAGGCTTTGGCCCTACGAGCAGCCATGGCCGAGGCCGATCGATTCATCTGGTGCACGGCAAACTGCGGCTCTGGTCAGCTCCATGACGTGGACGAAGGCAATCCCACGGTGACTTGCTTACACTGCGGCCAGCGCTCCTGCTTCACTCACAACGTCGTGTGGCACGAAAACCTGTCATGTGAGGAGTATGACGCACTGCTGCGGGACCCGGAAAACTTCCGCTCCCGCATCGAGATGGAGTACGACGAGCTGGACTCGGCGCGACAGGCGCTGGAGGACGCCGACCGCGCCGTGGCACAGGGTCTCATGGCGGAGCAGCAGGCCGAGATACACGAGCGTGACAGCAAGGAACGCGACGAAAGGGAGAGAGCACGGAAGGCGGCCGCCCTGGCCAGAAAGGTTGCGGCCCGGCGAAAAGCCGAGGAAGAACAAAGTCGCGTCACTGTGGACCGAACGACGAAACGGTGTCCTGGGTGTGGTTGGGCCATTGAGAAGAACTCTGGCTGGTGAGTCTCTTTTTTTTGAGGGATACGTCTTGGACAAATTCACATACGCTAACGGCCATTCAACAGCTCCCACATAACATGTAAGTCAACACTTGGTTCTTTTTGCGTAGTTTCCTGGATCCAGCCTCTGGAGCCGTTCTACCCTGTGACCTTGCGCGTATCCAAACCAACATCATCATAGGCATCAAGTGCCGCTACGAGTTTTGCTGGGGTTGCTACACCGCCTGGGAACGGACACACAACGTCCAATGCCGGGGTATCGCGCCTCTACTGTAGTTCAGACAGCGAGCCAGAGCGAGGCCCCCCCTCCCTTCCCCCGTCTAGCGGAAGCAAGGGGACATGGTGTTTCTGAACCGAACGAACGGACCCTAGGTTTGAAATGTAAACAAAAGATTCACTACGAGTGGCGGGCAGATTGCGAGCGTGAACTGCTACCTGAGAACGGCATACACAGCGGGGGGGGCGTACCGCCTTCATCCTAAACAACCTCATCGGCTGGGCGCGAAGGCCGTGAGAGGGGCTTCCGAGCTCGTGGCCGCACGTGGGCGGGGAGACATTGAGGCGTCTAATGGGGTACATGATCACTGGCATACCCCGAGCGGAAAGACGGGTTCAATACCTCGCATCTGCACGACGTTGGGCTGAGCAACTCGGAGCAAGTCTGCACTTTGCGATAGCAAGCGGGAAATGGTGCGGGAGCAGACTGAGGCACGGCGGCCTTTACGAGGCCGGGACAAGCGTTGTGAAAGTTGGCTTTTCTTTCTGCAAAGGGTGTCGAGGGTCCTGTATATGTGTGTGTGTGTGTGGTGTGTACAGGCAGGGAAGGGGGCCCACAAGGAAACCGGGTACGAAAAGGGGGAGTTGTAACATTAAGAGTCTTTCGATTGCCGGTCCAAGTTCTACGCCAGGTCCTTGTGTGTAGTTGTGTTTCTACATCTATGTACAAATTGCAGCTTTCCGTAAATCCATGAAATCATGCCGGCGGTGGCGATGGTTGACGAGAAGCCCCGCCCCGCCCCCAATCCATTCTCGGGGTCTCTCTCTCATGGGCTGTGTAAATAATACGCGCCCTTCGTACAAAACGCGAACCCTCCCCCTCGCTCTCTCCCCGCCCATCCGCCGCGACTGACCCCGCCAGCTTTACGCGGCCGTCAGCTCGGCGATGCGCCTCTCGATCTCGGGCACCTGGCGCAGCAGGACCTCGAGGTCCTCCTTCTCGTCCTCGAGCTTGAGGCGGCGGTCGGCGTCGAGCTTGGTGAAGACGTAGTTGCCCTGGCCGTCGAACTGGAGGATGCGGCTGTGGTACTTCCACAGGCTGCGGCGGTGGCTGACGGTCATGAGGGTGATGCCGAGGGCCTTTGCGTTGTCGTACATGACCTTCTCCGTCTCGAGGGTGACGCTCGAGGTGCACTCGTCGAGGATGGCGTACCGCGGGCGGTGGTAGAAGAGGCGGGCCATGGCGACGCGCTGCTGCAGGCCGCCCGAGAGGACGTCGCGCCACTCGGCCTCGGCGTCCCAGCCGGCCTCGTAGAGGCCGGGAAGGTGCTCGAGGCCGAGGAGGGTGAGGATGGAGAGGAGGTCGGCGTCGGTGACGCCCTTGGCGCGCATCTGGCGGAGGGAGTCCGGGTAGGTGATTTGCGTGCGGAGGGAGCCGCGGGAGAGGTAGGGCCGCTGCGGGATGTAGAAGATGTCGCTGAAGGGGGGCTTGTGGACGGTGCCGCCGTAGACGGGCCAGAGGCCGCCCAGGATGCGGAAGAGGGACGACTTGCCGCAGCCGTTGGGGCCGACGACGAGGAGGTGGTCGCCCTGCTTGAGGGAGAAGGAGAGGGCCTTGATGAGGACGTCGCCGTTGGGAGAGATGATGGGGCTAGGTCAGGTCAGCTTGGGTTGGGGGGCGGGGGTGGACGGATTCTTCACAAGGAGAGGGTGTAGGTAAGGGTGGCAGGGCACTTACACGTTCATAAACTCAATGTCATTGCTCTCGACGACGGTACCACGGCCCTTGAGGACGGTCTCGTTGTTCTCGATACCCGAGCTGGAGACGAGCTTCTTCTCGAAGCGGCCGGCGCGGATGTCGTTCATGACCTCGAGGAGGGAGTCGACGCGCGACGTGTAGCCCGCCAGCTCCATGATCTCGCGGTACGAGAACATGATGCGGCCGAAGGCGTCGGAGGCGGACAGCAGCATGCGGCGGTTCGTGACGAAGCTCTCTGTGCGGTCGCCCATGTTCATGGAGATGTGGCCCGGCATCTTGACGAAGACGGGCACGGAGCAGAGGAGCAGGCCGAGGGCGCCCCAGAAGTACTTGATGACAAAGTCCTCCATGAAACCGTGGTAGAAGCGACGCCGGAGGATATAGTTGACATGCTTGATGAGGGTGAAGTAGCCCTTGTCGAGGGTGTCCTTCTCGGCCTCGTGGCCGTGGTAGAGCGCGACCTCTTCCGAGTGATCGATCAGGCGCGAGTGCTGGAAGCGGAACTCGCCCTCGAGACGGGCCTCGTCGGCGACGTACTTGCCGAACGGCGGTGTGAGGGCGCGCATGACATTGGCGGAGAGCTGGACCAAGAGGGCCATGGTCACGACGCCCTCGCCACCGACGCTGCGGGACAGCGAGTGGGTGTAGATGGTCTGTACGGTGGTTAGGAATCGGACATATGATAGTACCGGGGGGGAGGGTTAGTCACCATGTCAAGAATGGGCTTGGCCAGGTTACTGTAAAGCTCGGCTAAGCTGTTGGAGAACTTGGCGACGTCGACCGCGATCAACTGGTCGGGGTTGTTTATCCGGTCGTCGAGGGCGGAGATGCCGTAGAAGGTCAACTTGGAGAGGTACTTGTCGTGGATGTGCTGCGTCAACCGTGTCCGGTACTTGAGCGAAAGCTCTGCTTGGTGGTAAGAAAGCTGCGAACCGCCATGTTAGCATCGTCATCTTGGCACCGGCGCAGCACATTTGCAGAACAGACCATTGAGTTGGTAAACGTCGCAGGGATGGCGATCAGCATCCACCACACAATTTGCGTCAAAAACTCCTTCCCGTTACCCTTGACCAGACTCTTGACGATGGCGCCGTCCATGGCGGCGACCTTGAGACTGATGAGCGTCCTGACCACCAGGAAGAAGGAGTGGCTGATCAGCAGGCGGGCCTCCTTGCTCCTCCACCCGGGTATGACGATCTTGAGCAGGCGCATCAGCGAGCGGAAGAACTCGCGGTTCAGCTCGACCTTTTTGCGCTTCTTGGTGACGTCCTCGTCCGAGACGGCGACGGTGGCGCGGGTCTCGCGGGCGGCGGCCTCGCGCGCCGACGCGGCCTTTTGTTCCGAGATGGCATGACGGATGCGGTTGGCGAGGGCGACGAAGAGGGTGATCCAGACGGCGCGGGAGATGCGCGAGCGGTTGGCGAGGTAGAGCTGGGTCAGCTGGAGGACGAGGTTGGTGATGGTGCGGTTCGAGGGGATCCTGACGAGGGACACTTTGGATTGGGAGGCCATCGTGGGCGGTGCGTTGCGCCCCGCGAAGGGTATTCTTTTTTGGAGGAGACAGGGGTTCGATGGGCGAGGATGGAGGATGCTATGGCGGGATGATTTGCCGTGTGTCGGACGGAGACACGCCGCGCCTCGTCGTCAGCAGCTTAGGTTCGGGGAGGGGGGAGGAGTGGACGTCGGCGTCGATGATGGAGTCGTCAGGGCATCCGTCTCGGATCGAGTTGTTCGTGTCGCGGAGAGAAGGGTGGTGGTGGTGGGGGTTATTTGGGATTATTCGGCGTAGGTGAGAAAGGGGGAAGGGATGTCACCAACGGCCATGGCGGACAGGTAGTCAGTCACACGTTCCTTCGGACGAGGCTTTCGGCCTTTGTTGATTGCTCTTAGCAGGCTAGATGGGAACGCAGGTATGCGAGTCGGGGGCTTGGTTGGGTCTTTGTCTAGCACTCACTGCGGACCGGAACACCTTCCCCAATGCTGCCGTGTCTGTCCCTCGGCTCCCCAGATTGCATACTGGAGAAAGTGCGGACCCACAGAGGGAAGAGGCGTGATTGGCGAACCCCGGAAACGGGCGTATGGGTCCGTCGTTCCCATGTGAATTGAATCGGTTGCCGACGGCATGTGATTTGCTCTAATGTGTGGCTGCCTGAGGTGCTCTCCAGCCACAGGTAATGGTATGGCTTGACTTTGGGGACAGAAGCAGCCACCACCAGCCACACTGAGGGGCAAAAGAGAACCTTTATTTTTATTTCAACTTTTTTCCTCCGTCCCCCCCCTCTTTGGTGAACTTGCGCCGACAGCGACTCCATCACCACATCCCAGTAAATCAGGCCAAACACACGCGCAAGATCAGTGTAAACGGCAAAGTCGCAACCCAAAAGAACGCAAAAAGAAAAAGAAGAAGAAAAAAGAACACCGCGACAATGTCCGACGACAATGTCTCCATCTACGACGAGATCGAGATCGAGGACATGACCTACGACGAGGACATGCAGATCTACCACTATCCCTGCCCGTGCGGCGACAAGTTCCAGATCGCGCTGGCCGACCTGCGCGACGACGAGGACATTGCCGTGTGTCCCAGCTGCAGCCTCATGATCCGCGTCATCTTCGACAAGGTATGTTTTTCCTTTCTTTCTTTCCCCTAGCCTCTTGCGTTTCCATTAGAAAGAAAAAAAGAGAAGAAAGAAAGAAAGAAAAAACACATTCGACCAGGATGACACGGCTGACGGAACGCGCGCGCGCAGGACGATCTCCCCAAGGACCCCGAAGACGACCCCGAGCTCTCCGACGAGGCCACCTCCTCGATCCCCGTCGCCGCATGAGCAGCCGAGGCAGTTGTCAATCAGTATGCCGATAACAGCATTCGATGGGAAGCCGCGCCACAAACACAGAAAGAAAGAGGGGGGCGGGCGGCTGCAGACGCCGCCCCAACCAGCAAAGGACCGTCGTCCTCTCCTCGGTCGCCTGCCGCGGAGGCGGCTGACAGCCGGGCCGGGAGGACTCGAGACACCCTCCCTCCCGAACCTACGGTCAATGGGGCGACTTGTGCGCACTGCGATACGAGGCTTCGGTCCGACGGCGCACCCGAGTCCACCCCCTCGGTGTTCCCCGAGCCCTCCCTTTTTGCTGATGGGAGAGGGGAGGGACGATGAGTCGTACCGCAAAGGACTATAAGCGCTGCAAAACAAGTATGGGCGAGGGCACAAGTGTTGCGCCCATGTAGTTCCGGCGTATATAGCATCAAACGTTGCGGAAAACATGTTTCGGGCACAAGGCCTTGTTGAGCTGGCCGATGAGTAACGAAGAAGCCGGGTGGCCGGTCTCGTCCAGATGGGCAATCTACGAGCCTTTCTCATCTGTTCTGCCGCAGATTTATTTATCCATCCGAGAATCACATCACACATAAACCGCCGACACCGTTGGAGACCAAAGGGTTCAAAAGCTGGTTTGTTTCTTTTTGCAAGCATTGATATTTTAAAAATTAGGTAGCAGTTTAAGATGCCGTGTCGTGATTAAACTCCTTAATCATCGTATGCAAGCTTGCCCAACGCCGTTGCTCATCATACATTGTTTCAGGGGAGTAAAAAGAGGCCCTCGCCCCCTCCTCCCTCATACATCTCGTTTTCCCCCGCCATCAAGCTGTCGATATTCATGAATCAATAATAAAAAAATAATAAAAAAATAATAAAAAAAGAGCAGGCCGTTTCTGCTTCGCTATCGTTGGGGCGTAAAGAAAAAAAAAAGTCCCATCGAGATGTTTTGGGTTCTCTAGATGAGGAAGAAGCTGGCGATGCCGGCGGCGACGAGGCCGACGACGGAGCCCTGGACCCTCTCGGCCGCGTTGGTGGGCACGGTGACGGGGCCGGAGCTGGTGGCGTTGGGGGCCGAGGTGAAGTAGGTCTGGGTAGTAGGCACGAGCGTGGCTGGGACCGTGTTAGCTGTCTGCTTCTATAACAAAAAAAAACACCTCCGTCTTCTTTTGGGGAGCGAGACTCACAGATGAAAGAACTCAAGCCCGACTCGGAGATGGTGGGCATGGGAACGGGGGAGTCGGACGAGGGGTAGGTGGGAATGACGATGGGGATGGTGGTGGTGACGGGGGGGTCGTCGACGACGACGCCGGTGGTGGTGGTGAAGCCGGCCGGGACGGTCGTGACGCCGTCGGTGACGACCACGGTGGTGGAGGGCGTCGGCTCCGGGGAGACGAGCTCGGTGGTGAGGAGCGACGTCGGGGTCACGGTCACGGTGGTGGAGGGGACGACGGAAGTGACGGTGACCATCGCGGAGGGCTCGGGGAAGACGGGCAGGGTGAAGGTCGCGGTGATGCCCTCGGTGATGACGATGGAGGTGACCTGGGCGGCGGCGAGGCCGGCGGCGGAGAGGATGGCGAAAGAGCGCATTTTGGGAGAGAGCTTTTCTTTTCTTTTTGATTGGCTTGGTTTTTGGAAGTAAGGAAAACGACCGATTTGGCTCGAAGGCTGAGACTCTTATCTGGTTGATTGTTCCGAGTGATGGTGAGACACGGGAGATATCAAGAAGGGGCTCGACGTGGATGAGGAACCGGGTCGGGCGGGGGGATATATACTGAAAGACGGGAAGTGAGGGTTTGCCGTGACAAGCAACACCGAGAGGCGTACCAACTACGTACGCCGCACGCTGTGCGAGTCGGTGACAGCAGCGATGCCAAGTATGGCGATCTTGCACTACATCATCACGACCAGGGGTGGGAGCTGTGACGGCACACCTGGCGAGAGAGAGAGAGAGAGGGGAGGGGAAGGGGAAAAAAAGAAGGGTTGGTCGCTTGGGTTGCCAGGGGGGGAGGTGAGGTGTGCTGCGTGCAACCTTTTGACTGTGGGTTTCTGCATATTCAGGGCCTGGGGTGAAGCAGGGAAAAGCGGCCCTAGGAGACGGGAACGACAACATCATGGTCTCTCTGTCTTTTCTCTTCCTTGCTTATCCCCCCGCGGTTGCTGGATATGGACTGGTCGCGCCGACAGGGCATGTAAAGCTGGTGCAAGCTGCAGGACGGCGCGACCAGGGTTATCGTTGGCCGAGCAGGGATGGGGGCAATGGATTTGTTTCTTCGGGGGAGACGTGCAGCTCGGGAGAGCGAAGGGGGGGGTTTAGAGAAGGCTGGGGCTGGGGGATGGGTGCTCGTGGTGAGCTCTGATGGGTTCGATATCGAATCTACACCATGCAAAGAGAAATGGCTGGGGATGGCCTCACTTGCAGGCAAACCCTCCCCACACCTTCTCTCTCTATTGATACGCCGCAACTCGTTGAAATGGCAGCAACAAAGGCGAATGAAAGGAGCAGCAGCACTTGTGACGGGCTGCGGCAACCCTGTATGTCCCCTACCGCCTCGATTGTTTTGTTTCGTGGTAACATGTCGTTTGGCAGGTCCCGTTTATGAATATTACATCAGGCAGTAAACCCCGTGACGACTTCTGACGAACGTCGTAATTATCCCACGGGTTCGCGCCAGGGAAAAACATCAGGCTGCCGGGATCCAACCTCTTGGGCGCGGTCATCAGAGTTCAGCGACCGGGGCTGTTCAATGAGTGACGCCTGCCAACGGTAAGCTGCCGTGCTCCCGCAAACCTGCAACACACGGGATTACACCTCGTCATTTCGGTCCAGGGTGGTGGTTGGGGGGTGACAAAAAAAGAAAACAGAGCAAACAAGTCAACCCGAGGAAGGGGGGAAGGAGAAGAGGTTGAGCTGCCAACTCCGTCAGCCGGGCGATTGACCTCGTTGCCCAGTCATGGTCGTACCAATTACGGCCGTGGTCCCAACCAATAAAGGGATCAGTCGTTGCGCAGGAAGGGGGAGGGGGGAGAGGGGAGGGTGAAGCAAGTTGGCGATACCCGACGCCGTGCTCACTTGCGTCATACCTGGCGGGAGGAGGGGAGCCCAGCCAGCACTTCGCTTCGAGTGACAAACTGAGCATAAGCCCGCAAGGGGAACTGGAGGGACCGGGGGCTAGGTTGAGAGGGCATCGACTCATCGAAAGGTGCGGGAAAAAGATGGCTTGTCCGTCCTTCCCCCTTGTGCACCATCTGCTGTGCTGTTTGTGTCCTCCAGCCGCGGGAGCTTTGAACAGCTGAAGAGAGGTGGTGGGTGACTGTGGGTGGGTGAGTGGTGGAAGTGGTGGTGGTGCGCGGAATGTGGTGGTACAACGGGAAAAAGAGGGAGGCAGGGACCAGGTCCCCACCCCCCCAGCCAGGTTTTCCCCCTTCGTCACCGCATCGGCCCCAGCCACGTTGTCCCTCCAGCTACAGCCATCATACCCAATCAGAGCTCGGATGTCCCCCACCAGCCACTCTTCCCCAGACGTTCCAAGCCACAAGCGCCGTCAGTCATTTGTTCTTCCGCGAATCAATCGGCCACACTTTCATACGAGCAATACAATATTCATGCCTTTCCTCAGGCCTCTCGACGTGACAGCCGTCTCCGGATCCCCTTGGTCCATCTGCCACTTCTCCAGCTCGCAAACAACCGAACCGCCCGGCCACCCGCGACAAGCCCCGCACTAGAAATGCATGTCCCGGTCCTCCTCTTCCTTCACCAAGAGATGCATATCCGAACGCCGATGCAACGACCATATCGTGTGCTCTTGAACGGACTTTGTAATCATTGACATCTAACTTTCAGCTTGTTCTCTTTTTTTTTCCATGTTCCTTCTCTCGCCTGGTCAAAACAAAAGTGGCCAAATATGCAATTGCCGCTCCATCGCCCAGCCGAGGCCGTCAACTCTTGACTTTGGTCCATCCTCTTCTCCATGTGCACCTCATGACGACTCCACGTTGGCGAACAAAAAGTTGGGCGCTCCCGGCACGGCGCCTTCGGCATTGGGCGGCAGGCTGTCCTCCACGGCACCGGTAACCAGGTCCGTGCCCTTCTTACCGCCCTCCTCCACCGCAATGATCTTCACCTCCACGAGGTTGGCGCTGCGCTTGAGTCCGTCAATCATGTCCACGAGCACCGCCTTCTCGTCAAACGCCAGCTTGCGTTCCAGGACCGCGCTCGCCGGCTCGCCCAGCTGCAGACGCCTCTTGAGGCCCTGGACGAACGGCATGGCCTTCTTCATCTCGCCCATCTTGGCAATCTTCCCGTTGAGGGCCTTGTCATCCACTGACTTGGTCTCGGGGTCCCACATCTCCTTGAGGAGGTCGATGTAGGCCTGCTGCCACTGCGGGAACTTCTCGCTCATCAGGATGGTGAGCTTCTTGGGCTTCTTGGGGTCGAACGACGTCTCCTTGCCCTTGGCCTTCTTCTTGAGTTGGAGAGACTCGGCAGAGTTGACGTTGGACGCCGTCACCGACATGTACTTTCTCGCCGCCGTGAGCGCCGCGTCCGTCTCGGGGATCTCCGGGAACGTCGCCTGCTGGATCGACGTGGCCTTGCCCAGGATCTCGATCCACACCGACTCGGCCCAGTGAGGCGCGATGACGGCGATGAGCAGACACTGGAGTTCGATGTAGCGCAGGACCAGGTCGTGGTGCATCTTGACCGAGGCGCAGCTCTCGCGGTAGAAAGAGAGCGCGTTGTTGAAGCTGTCATCTCAACGTTAGTGGGGCGCCGACCAATAGCTGCCGTGCGTAGACTTACTCGTAGAAAGCAGCCTTGAGAGCCAGCTTATAAGAGGTGTCGGCTGGCGAGTATTGTTAGTCTGCTGTTCTGCATCATAAAGGATGATGGCAAGCTTACAGTATTGCTGGATGGCCTCCTTGGCAATGACGTTCATCTCGTTGTTGAAGACCTTGTCAAAGAAGTTCAACTCGCCGGTCCGAAGCTCGCTCTTGTTCTTGACGACGTCCTCACACCATTCTACCTTTTTGTTAGCACGCATCCGACCAACCTGTCATGGATAAGACTCATACCTCTGAGGGTGTGGAGACGCAGAATAGCCTGGTTGGCAACATCTTCCTCAAAGTTGCTGTCGCCGTTGGTGTCACCAGCATCGGCCAGACCGATACGGGCGGCATCGGCGCCGAACTTGCGGGCAACATCCTGCAGTGTCATGAAGTTACCAGTCGACTTGCTCATCTTCTCTCCGTTGAGCATCAAGTGACCGTTGGTACGGATACCTCTGGGCCAATACTCGGGGGTGAAGATGGCAAGGTGGATGTAGAGGAAGAATGTCAAGTGGTTACCGATGAGGTCCTTGCCAGAGCTGCGGAGGTCGAGAGGGTAGAAATACTCGAAAGAGCGGCGCATGCTCTCCAGAGTCTCCTTGGGGATCTTGGACTCGGACACGATCTTGTCGTCGAGCTGACGGCGACAGAAGACGTAGTCCCAGACCTCGTCAATCATCTGCTCGGGGCCGATGCCGCCACTGCCCTTCTCTTTACCAAAGATATCCCTGTGGAGGTAGGGGGCAATGGTGTAGTACGCCATGTAGATGGTACTGTCACTCAGCGACTCGACGAGGAACTGCGGGTCCCAAGGCAGCTTAGAGCCGAGGCCGTACGATCTTGCGCAAGCCCATTGGTTGAGCCAGTTGAGAACACCCTGGAAAGCGTTCTTGGTCTCGTGGCTGAAGGTGTTGAGGCCCTTGCCGTCCGCGTTCTCAACCCAGTCGAGCGCAGTCTTCTTCCACGACTCTTCTCCGTAGTCGAGGTACCACTGGTCCATCAGGGCAACGATGCAGTCGTCTGCCGATCGACTGACAACCTTGCGCTCGGGCTCAGAGTAGACGAACGCAAAACCCTGGTCGATCAGGGACTGGCGGAGCTTGGGCTTGGCAGTCTCGACGGCCTCGCCCCTGAACTCGCCAATGTTCATGGTACCCTTGTAGTAGCCCTCGGAATAAGCAATCTCCTTGGCCTTGTCGAGCTGGACCGTGTCCTTGGGGGAAGCAATCTTGAGCTGCTCGCACAGAGTCTTGGCGATCATGTCTCCGGAAGGCGTGTTAATGATGGACACAATCTCAAGCTCGGCCCACTCCTGCTCGATGCCGTAGTAGGCGGCCTTCTTGCGGAGGTCCATAGTCATGACCCAATCGGCGGGACTGTCCGAGGGGACGGAGGTGACGACACCGGTACCTTTCTAGAGGGTGTCAGTCGTGCTAGGTGGCAAGGCAATAGCTGAACGTACCGTAGGCAGGATGGATTCCATAGGAAGGACACGAACGCCATCCTTGTGGGTGGAGAAGGGGGCATGGACGCGAGTACCAATGAGAGCGGAACCGTCAATGTCGGCAGTCTGGTCAACAACACCGTCCTGAACGAAGAGGCCCTGATAAGCCATGTTACGAGCAGCACTTTCGAGTGGTCAGTTCCATCTTGCAAAGGTAAGGAATACAGGGCGGCGCTTACCGCTGTGTCACGATGTAGTAGTCCTTCTCAGAGGCCTTGAAGACACCGTAGGTGATCTTGGGCGACACGAAGACGGCATTCTGGCCGTACATGGTTTCGGGTCGCAGCGTGGCCGGGACGAGGAAGACATTGGCGTCCGCAGGCAGCTTGGACTTGAGGGCCTCCTCAGCCTTGGGCGCCCACTCGAGCACCTTCATCTTGAGCCCGGTGTACTCTTGGGGGCCAACACCTTGGACAGAGTTAGGTCGTTGAGCAATATGACGGGGGTCGCAGGGAACTTACCTTCACCCTCGGCTCGGTCGTGATCCATGCAGGGCTGTCCTTCGCGGGGGTCAGCAAACAGCGATGATTCCGGGAGACGGGCAGATACATACCGTCTTTGATGGAGTAGATGGTGTACCTCTTGCCGAACTTGATCTTGTTCAGTTCCTTGAGGCGGATCATCTGCCAGCGGACAAACGCATCAAAGTAGGGGTTGGCCTCGGTGGTGATGAACGATCTGCGCCAATCTTTTGACGGTCAATCAATCATACTTCCATGGGGGCGGAATCACACGAACCAATTCTGAAACCGAGACTTGTCAGGTCCTCCTGCGCCAAGGGGGGGAAGAAGTCAAGCCAGTAGGAAGCGTCGGCAAAGTGGTGAATCTCCTCTCTAGGAATGCCCATGGCCTCCATGATTTGGAACTAAGCAGCAATTAGGAACAACTCTCACGGGGTTGTGGCAGACACGGCATACCTGGTACTTGGCCTTGATTGTCTTGGCATTCGCCTTGCTCTTCTTGGTGGAGAACTTGGTGATATCGTCGCGCGCCGCCGTGGCCTCGACGGGCTTGTCGTCAACGAGGACCTCCTCCTCCTGGTATCCCTTGAAGTCACGGCCGAACATGGCGACCTCATTCTTGAGCTTGTCGGCAACAGCCTTGATGGGCATACCGGTCGCGTGCCATCCCATGGGAAACAGAGCGCGCTTTCCTTGCATACGGGCGACCTGGACCACACAATCAGCTTTTCCCTTGCAATTCTTGATATGTGGCTTCTCTTACACCAGCAGCGAACTCGACCTTGCTCACGGAGAACAAGTGGCCGGCGTGCAGGCGACCGTTCATGTAAGGGAAGGCCATGCAGCCCATCCTGTTCGCTTGTCAAAAGTCGTTCCTTGCATCCTAGACAAGTGATTCATACCATTTGGGCTGCTGCTGGCGCAGCTCCTCGGCGGTGATGGAGTGCAGAGGGACTTCCTTCGTGGACGGGGCGTCGACCTCGAAGATCTTCTCCTCGGCCCATTTCTGCTGGTACTTCTTCTCGAGGGCAATGAGGAAGTCGCGCTTCTCGGTTCCCTTGAGCTCCTTGGTCTTGGAGACCTGGAGAGCCTCGAGGGCCTTGGCGGCTTCGTTGGCCATGTTTGCGGGTTCCTCGTTCGATATCGTGGAGGTGGAATCAGCGGGTGGGGGGGCCAATTCCAGCCACTCGATGCGTGTTTGTGTGCTTCGACGATGACTCTTGCACCAGGGCGTTGCGAGTCACTGCCGGGTATCGTGTGCTCGTTTCTGCTCCTTCGGGATGTCGTTGGCGAGAGTCCTGAGTCACAGTCTAAACGTGGGGGAGATTTCGTCGCAGCTCCGATGTTTTTTTCGAGGCTGAGTGTGCCCCGCGATGACTTGGGTGGTTATGGCGGGGTACTGTTAGTGGTCACTGGCCGCTGTTCAGAGCGCTATGCTGGCAGTGTCGCAGGTGGGCAGCCAAAGAGGCCCACGATCGGTACGTACCTCGTGCCAACACCCGTTTGAACTAAGGTAGGTACCTAGGTAGCTTCGTTGATGTGGCTAAAGGCTCGTGGCTGTGCGAGCTGCAGTGGCTCGGCACGTTACCTGCCTGACGGTGCACCGTTTGGATTCTGCCTTTTCAGTTCCGTCGAACCACCATCAGCCATTGTGATCATGAAGGACCTCTGATCGTCCGGAATATGTTTCCCACGTTTGTACGAAGAGCGGCCCAAGCAGTTGGCTCTAAGCTCACGGTATTCAACAACCCGTACCGCACGAAGAAAGTCTGGCCTCCCGACTTTACAAATCTCTCGCCCCAGTCCCAGCTTCGATTCGAAAAGAAGTACAAGCGACGTCTAGCGCTCGTGTATGCGCGGCCGCGATGGAACAAAGCAGTCAAGCTTGCTCAGCTTGCGACCGTCCTCGGTCAGTGCAGGACACTGCGGTGCTGGTCGGGACTTGTTCTAACTGGCAGCAGGTTTTCTTGGCTACACGCTCTTCTTCTCCGAGCTCGAGTTCTTCGGCAGGGAGTATAGGCCTTCTGAAGAGGTATGTAGGCTTGCAACTTTGAACCGAGAACCGTGCTGAATCATCCCACCAGATCCGCAAGCGCTTCCGCGGCATATTCGGCGTCCTCGACTCGGACAAACGATACGAGAGACGCAGAGATGCGCCCGAAGCGCCCGCCCCTGCCGAGACGACGAAATAGGCTCCCGGCCGACGTATACAAACATCAGCATTGGAAGGAGTTTTATGGAATTTCTTGAATACCCGGCGAAAACAGGCCCCATGTATCACCACATTGTTCGAACAGTAAATATATTTTCCTCGCAGAATTGGCCTAAGCTACCGCCCGTGCCAGACGAAGTTGCTACCCATGCCCAGTCCGCCGCCGAGGCCGCCGCTCCGGCCTTCGTTGACCGGCCGTTTGGCCACAGTGCCTTGCGCCCTAACTCCAGACACGATCCGATCCAAATTTGTCTCTATCACCACTCCTCCTACAACCATCTCGCCCAACGTTGCATGTAACGACTCAAAGTTGAAGATGAGGTCTAGCTCGCATACGTTCTCGAAAAGCTTGTCGAGTGCCTCGACGTAGACTTGTATCAGGTCGATCAGGGCGAGGGGTGACTCGGTCCATGTCGAGATGACGATGAAGTAGAGGGTCGCGTAGTTACGGTAGGTAACGAGCGAGGGTACGTCATTTTCCTCTTCCGACGACGAGTGCGAGGTGCCCGAGGCAGCCAGCAAAGGAGGAAGCGGAAGGAAGTTACAGGAGCCGGCCGGGCGGTTGGAGACGAGAGTGAAGATCTCGGAGATGAGGCGCTGTTGCATGCTAGTTTCCTGCGATGATGGGTCAATCGACGTCTCTGAGCGTATCCCTGGCGTAGCGACTGGTTAGGCATACCAGCTGAGTGTAGAATTTGGTCAGCCGGGGCTGACCCTGGCCGTTGAAGACCAGGAAGGCGTTGATCATTGTGTTCTCTGTCGTCTGAGCATCCCGGCTTTGTTGGTGTGCTTGCTTGACGAGTAATGCCGCGGGCGGTGCGATGCGATGCGATGCGCTGCGCTGCGGGCTTTGGTGGGGTCCAGCCAGCTAGCTGCCTCAGCACCACCTCCGAAAGGCAATTTGGCTAGTAGGTACGCTCCAAATCGAAAGGTACCGATACAGTGGCCATACCCGGCACATGACTTTCTGACGTAATCACCGCGCCGGAGCCTTTTTATGGTCCGAGCTTGCTCTTCCCATCACGAAGCTGTACCAGCAGCAGCTCCCTGTCATACCCTGCAGTAACGTGGGGAAGGAGCTGAAGCTACCTTTCTGCTTGCCGCTCTTCTGCTAAGAAGCTCATTTCTCGATCTACCACCGTCCCATTTTCTCTCTCCTTCTCGCAACCAACCGACGTCTCAACAGCTCGACAACAGAACAGAAACAGTCAATCCGGCTCAATTCCCAAGAATCTACACCTACCATGGCCCGCAGCAACATCACCAAGCTCACCGGCGCGGCCTCTCGCGCCCTCCGCGCCTCGTCGCAAGCCCGTTTGACCGTCCCGCGCCGCTCTGCTCTCCTCTTGTCCGCCCCCAAGCCTGCTGCTGCCTCTGTTATCCCGGTCCGCAAGCTTTTCACAACGTCGTCTGCTGCCGCCCGTGGCATCATGCCGGATACCGACGATCCCAAGGTCAAGGAGACGCCCAAGGAAGAAGTCAAGATGAATGTCGTTGAACTCGCAGATGCCGAATATCACGAACTTTCCGACGCTCACCTCGAGACCATTGTTACGCAGCTCGAGGAGATAGCCGATGCCCACGAGGGCATTGACGTTGAGTACGCTGTAAGCGACTGATCCTCTGGCAAACCCTGATTGGACTCTTCTTTCATTCTCACAGCCCGCTCTTCAAACCCTTGCTGTTTGGCGTTGAATGCGAAATCTGACATGAAGGATGCAGGCTGGAGTTCTCACTGTCACGTTCCCCGAGGCCGGCACCTATGTCATCAACAAGCAGCCCCCCAACAAGCAGATCTGGCTGTCGTCGCCCGTGTCGGGCCCCAAGCGCTACGACTGGGTCGTTGTCGGCGACTCGCAGAGCGACAAGGAAGGCACTGCGGCCGGCGCCTGGGTCTACACTCGCGATGGCAGCACTCTTGACGACCTTTTCCTGAAGGAGCTCGATATCGACCTTAGCATAGCCCCGTCAACCTACGGCGAGAACCAGTCCTAGGCGGTCAAGAGTTCCGCCTGAGGATGGCAACAGAGCCGTGGCCTTTTGGACTGGGCTACTACATGCCGTCTGCGCGGGACAGTTTTGAGAAGAAACAAATACGTAACTGGGGTGTTTTCAACATGGCAATATGGAGTTTCAAGGTGATTATCAAGGATTGGAAGCAAGCTCCCTCCTCTCGAAAGGAAGGGGGCAAACAGAATGGCTTTGATGGGCCCGTGTGCACAATGTCTGTAAACCGAGCGCTAAAATGTGCTATTTTGACCCGGAGTCCCGGCAAGACTGCCGGATGCTCTCCCCCGATGAGAGTAGCAGAGTTAATTGGCGAGTCTTGGCCAACAAGAACGCCATGACTCGAAACGTGTCGGATTGTGTTCATTCTAATTACCATACAGATGTTTCTACGCTCATGGAATCATATGGGTTGGTCGTACATATCGGTTGTCTAACAGCTGACTGGTTCCACTCTCTTCCTTTACACACATGACATTGACGCTGGGCTATCCCTACTCTCTCACTCTCTCTCCTCCTCTCTCTCCCTCTCTCTCCATCTGTGCGGAAGTGTGAAAAGTTGTTGCTTTTGCTCAAAGGAAATCTCTTTCTCATAGGCTTCGACTCATGCCGTAACAATACTGGAGTTGAGGGCAACGCGTAGCGAGGGTATCGTAAGGTCTCATTCCATATTCGTTCATCGGGTTCCGTTCGTAACGTCAGTCTACACCGTGCTGATGTTTGCAGCCGCCGGGCAGACGGATGTTAGGCGGGCATCTCGTGCCTCTCGACGGGTGCGGGCAGCTCGACGGCCGGTCCTTCTCGTGTCTCGGGCATCTCGTGTAAGCCTCTCGGGGCGGGCAGCTCCATGGTCTCCCTGTTGTTGCGTCCCATCAGCATGGCGTCGTCGGGCTTTTCCGGGTCGTCGGACACAGTGTCGAGGGCCTCGTCGCGGGCGGCGAGCGCCCTGGCCCTCCGCCGGTTCCAGAACCAGACCAGGGCGACGACGAAGAAGACGAGGGCCGAGGTGGCGCCCAGGGTGATGCCGATGATCTGGCCCGGGGCGAGACCGGACTGTTGCAGGATGTTGTCGGGGAACGGCGAGACCTCGGGGTTCGTCTCAGGGGTCGTCGTGGGGGTGATTGTGATGGTTCGCCCTCCCTCCGTCACTGTCACGGCCGAGGGGACCGTGAAGCCAGGGCCGAACCTGGTGGTTGGGAATGCTGGGGTGAGCGACATGGTCGGCCGCTCAAATGATCTGGATGGGAATGGCTGCGCCAGCTTGAGAAAGCCGGTGGTATTTGCTTGTTTAATGGATGGGAGGGCGAGGGAGGACTCATCAAGGGCAGGTCACGTAATTTCGTCCCCTCTTTGGAGCTCACGGTTGGAAAAATGGGAGGCGCAGGCCCTTTTGACGAACCCCCTCCGTGTTCAAGCCCGACGGCCATGGCGGGTTTCGTTATTTATCTCTTGGCCCGTCCCCTTTCCCCCATTCCCCCTTCGTTGACTCGAGGCATATGCAGGAGGTGGAATGGCGCGAATGTATGTGGAGGAGGATGAGGAGGAGGGAGAAGCAGGGAAACGGAAGCTCGGGTGGCTGAGTGTTGTCGCACCGACTCGCGGGCGACTTGTTTGGCGTACTTCAGACTTGAAGCCAACACGTCAGATCGCGCGCAAAAGGGCCGTGTGTCTCTGGCCTTTTGCTTCCTTCTCCCTCTCCTTGGTCCGTTTCGTTTCCCCCCTCCCCAAAGTAGGGAAACCCGGTGATGGGCGCCACCGACTCAAACGCGCCATCTTCCAAAGACATTTAAGAGCCTCTTGAGAGCCCACACCCCCCTCCCCATCCATCATCCAACGAAGACCCGGATACCCGAACCAAGCCGATACTCCCGGCGCGTGCCCTCGCAGTGGTGCGATTCAGCAGAGGCGGCCGAGTTCTCCTGCCGCTGCGAGGGAGGAGTTTCTTTCTCTTCCCATCTGGCTCCCCAGCGTGCCGGTGTACGTTGGCGGAGGGCGGTATTGGGGGTGTTTCGGACTTTGGCGTTGTTTTAGCTCGGCGGCAGCGGCGGCGGCAGCGGCGGGCGCAAAACCCGAAGTTGGGATGAGACCCGTACACCGTCCGTTTACTTGAATGGCTCTCTTGGCATCTTGGCTCGTTGGTGCGAGCGAGTTCGGGCCGTGTGTTTGTCCCCCTCCCACCCCCCCTTCCTCTCCTTGCATCCCAAGCAACTCAGACCCCAGTTTGACGAGCTCTTCCATGACGTGCAGTGCTTAAAATCGGCCAGATTTGCCGCGTGTACGTTGTGCCCCTTGGACGGAGCAGATCGGAGGCGGCAAAATTTGGGAGGAGGGGAGGATTCCTCGATTTCCCTGAACTTTCTTCTCCTGCGTTGTCCGAAAGTACGCACGCTCGCGCTCGTCACCCCCTGCCCCAAACCACCCCCGTCGAGCATGGAGATGGGGAAGGCCAGCCACTCGGACCGGTAGTCGCCCAGGTAGGCGGCGACAGAGCGGATGATTGAAATTTGCCCGCTTCGGCATAGATCCAACGGTCACGGCACCGGTGGAGGACGGCGATCTCGGGGGGGGGTGGGACGGGGGTGCCTGCTCGGAGGGGCAGGAGGCGGGCTCGAGGAAGTCCAAAAAGCGCTCGACGCCGGAAGAGCGGCGGATGACGCTGACGCCGTGCTCTGGCCGCCGAGGTATCAAGGGAACTAGTCGAGGAAGGGATTGAAGTCGCGGCAGTGGGCGCGGAGGGTGTCGCAGAGGCGGAGAGGGACACGGGGATGCAGGTGTCGTCCGAGAGGTCCTCGCAGGCGTGGTTGAAGAGCACGAGTGCGCGGTTCTGCGGCTGGGCGGCCTGGCGGACGTGGAAAGCGGCGCGGCCGGGCACAGCGTCCATGAGGCAAGGGCGTCGAGGGTGCTTCCGAGATATATGGTCGCGATAGGCCCGGGGGAGTAAAAGTCGTCGTCGGCGCACATGAAGATGCCCATGCCCGGTTCGAGGTGGTGCAGGAGGCGCATGTGATGGAGGGTGAAGACCCGGCCGTTAGCGGGAGGCGTCGCCGGTGACGACGTCAGCGTCATCGTCGGTCTTTGTGACAAGGCCGTCGACGACGGGAGTGGTGGAGAAAGATGAGATTAAATGGAATGGCAGCGGCCGGGACGCGGCCGCTGCTGGAGCTGGCCGGGCCGTTGTCGGCGGACCGGACGGGCCAGGCGGGCGAGAACTAATCCCGTAGGTGAGGCGTTGTTTGACATGGCCGTCCGTCGAGCCCGCTGCCCCGAGCCTGCTCGAGAGGGTTGCGCGTCTGGGGAGCCATCCTCTTGGAGGGACGATCTGCAAGCCCGGTGGATGGAAGTACGGTAGGTGAGTGTCTTGGCCCAGGAGAGGAGAATCAAGGCGAGAGACGAGACATTGAGTGCTTTTCAAGGAAGATGCAGCAGGAAAAGGGAGGGACGTAAGGCTTGGCGTGGCGTGGCGTGGCATCGCGTGTCGGCGAGGTCGTTCGTTTTCTGAAAGGGAGAGCAAGTAGTTGAGCGACTGGTAAGTAGGTAGGTAGTCATTGAATAAGTATTCAGTGAAATTTGAAGTGAACGATTACAAATGGGCTCCAGCCCTCCGTTAGTAGGGTATAATGGGGAGCTCCTATAGAAGAGAAGTTTACATCTCATGTTTATCGTGCCGTACCCAGTTCGGCTACTACTAAAGTGAGATTTCAATGAATGTACAATATTCGAACACGGGTCTAACAACAGAGTATACACTTTTACGACCGCTCACACCAAGGCGTACGGCTACAAGGGGGTCGCGAGGGCCGCCGCTTGTTGCTTATTGCGCTGGACCTCTGCAGCGATGCGTCTCGGCCACGCGGCCCTTTACCTTCCATACCATGATTTCCGATCCGGGTACGAATACAAGTCCACTGCGCCTTTTGACCATTCGGCCTTTTGTCCCTTCACACTGTGCTTCTCCTGATGATAGGAACAGACTGGACTATGCGTTGTATGAATGTCTCTCTCTCCCAATCCCCCGCCACTTAACCAGTCGGAATCTGAAAGAGAAAGAGACGTGACTCTCATAGACTTGCGTACTTTATGTGTCCAGGCTTCACTTGTGTGTATTTTCTCTTACTGGCATTCTCTACTACCTTGAGGAGGGACCTGATCAGAAACAAAGCACGCCACGCAATGTGATGGCAGTATATTGCACGGATCCTGCGTTCAAAGCTCTCTTGGGGCTTACCACCTGGTGAGAAAAATGTCCACTGAAGGTGAGGCACGAGAAAACAAGGTGAGCAAAGCCGAAATTGCCGGTGGTATAGACGCCGAGGTATTTTAACTGATTTTACAAGATATAAATAAGACTATTCCTCTATATCTTAGTTCTTCGTTCTTTCTATCACTTATCTGGTATTTTCTCAACTCGCCTGAAGGTTATATTCTGTTTGTATCTTTTTTTCCTGTCGCTTAACTTCAAAATGCCTCTTATCAATCCAGCACAGTGAGTAACTTGACTTAATTAAGAACATTGTCATTGCCAAGATTTAGGCCACATCCAACCGGATGTTGTCGAATGCGAATCTTTTCATCGGATATACTCTAGACTTCCGTTCTGGAATGACTACTGCTGGGATACAGAGGTCCGTCGCTATTCTGAAATGGAGCCATTCTGGAATTACTGTAGCATCAAGAAAACTGGAAGTTGTCACTGTTCGGGCATGAAGGCACGTAGCGAGACTTAATTGCCCGCTATTCTTCTCAGACCTGGTCCGTGAAGAGAATTGTAAAAGGTTGAATATTAACAAAGAAATCGTGAGAAAGCTCATGTGTACGAAGAGAATAACCGTAACGACTGTTTGTATTGTAGTGTTACTGTGTCCCCCCGTCCCTCTAGCTAAAGGAGATATACCTCCTTTTAATTATGCCACGCCCTTTTCTCCCCCTTGGTCTTCGGCTAACCAGCCCATCTGACCTATCACACTATTATTTTAGTAAGAGAAATTTTCAAGTTATTAGGTTTCTAACCTGACATATCTCTCATTTTAGGGAGAGTCCGGGAGAGGGAGAATCGGCTTTGTTATCAACGTTGAGCAGAATCCACGTTTGCATAAAAGCCCAGGGCAGCAAAGAGTCTTCCAGGAGCATTTATCGTCTCTTTTCCGACATAGGCCACGGTTCTCGAGTTGATCGAGGACATTGCGGGCTGCTAGATTCCCCTTCTTGTCCGGTACTGGGGAGGCTAGAACATTTGCAGCTAGCGTAATAAGAGTGATGATTGAGAAACGCATCTTTAGTGAGTGAAGAAGTAATGACAATAAGTTACTAGAGTGTGTGAGGTATATGTAAATGCTTGATGGTGAGGAGGGTGACGAAGATAGACTTGCAACAACATTCCTTTTCTCTACCTTTATATCTACAGTTTCAACGACATAAGATATAAACGCAATGAAGAAATAATATGTCAGAGGCTGTGTAGTACCAAGTAAAGGAGTCAGTGGGAGGGCAGTTAGGGGTCACTAGTAACTATTATTCTAATCTATCTCCTCTCTAAACCTTGATACTATTATGAAAACCCCTTTTATATGCCCTTTGGTATAACGTTATTCTGTTCTATGGTATCCCCTGGGCCCCACCTGGTGCCCTACTAGCCCTAAAGTTAGTACTACTTTTAGAAACCTGATATAATCTCCCCCCTCTAGGGTCCTATCCTTAGGACCCAGTAGTTAATTAGTTAGCCCCTCTATTAGTACTCTAGTACCCTACCTATAATACTACTTATACTTTAGTAAAGTCTAGGAACTTTACTAGGCTTAGTAAATTACTAAATAGGTAATTATCTCTCTAGCTAACTACCTACCCTTAGCCTTACTCTTATTTTATAGTAGCTTAGTATAGCTAATAGCCCTTCTAGTACCTTACTTAGCCTAGCTATCTTATACTTAGGGTATAAGTCTTAGGCTTTTATTACTATTAGTAAGAGGCTACTTACTCTACTATAGAGGTACCTTACCTACTTATAGTATTACTTTAGTTACTTATTCTCTTCTCCTTTTTATAACTTAGTATTTTATTATTTATAAAGTAGTATAGTTAGCTTTTATTACTTATACTTTTATTTCTCTAGTAGCTAAGCTTTAAGTTATATTATTCTTAGTATAATAGTAAGAGTATATTTTATAGTAGTAAAAGGGGTACTAGTACCTCTCTAGTACCTCTTACCTTTCTTTCCTTCTAGAGGTATTATTATTCCTTTATAAGCTAGAGTTATTATTATTACTTACTTATATATATATTACCTAGTAGAATAGCTAGGCTTACTTTCTCTTTTTTACTTTTTACCTATTTTATTTTTTTTCCTTTTTTTCTTTATAATATTCTTATATTATTATTATTTTTTATTTTTTATTATACCTTTACTACTATAGTAGTAATAATAGTACTAGTAATAGTAATACTAGTAGTAGTACTAGTACTAGCTACTTCCCTACTACTACTATTATATTCTCTATACCTTCTACTAATCCTACTATCCTAGGTAGCTCTAGTACAAACCAGACTTTACTTTTGTTAGCTATAAATTCTTCCTTAGTAATAGAGAATCAGCCTTATAACTTAAAAAAGAAGTCTTTAAAGTTATTTTAGTTACCCCCCTTATATTAAATAGGGGCTAACTACTTAATAAGGGTATTAGTATATAGGTACTTAGGCTCTAGCTAGGTAGCTATAGGTTCTCTACTAGCTATATATATATTATTAATAGACTCTCTATTTCTAAGGGCTATAATCTATTTAATTATTTTCTTTTTTCTTACCTTAGCTACTTTGTTATTTAAAAAAGCCCTTAGCTACTTCTTTATTAATCTATTAAGGTTAGTTATATACTACTTCTCTACTATAGTCTTACTAGTATCTAGCATAAGCTACTATATTACTAGGCTACCTTACTAGGTAATAGATTAGGATTAAGTTAATTATACTAGTACTATTACTACTCTAATAGTTAGTATACCTATAAATAGGGAGAGATTAGAACGTATTAGAGGCTATATAATACTAAGTAAAGGAATTAGTAGGAGGGTAGTTAGGGGTCGCTAGTAACTGTTATTCTAATCTATCTCCTCTCTAAACCTTGATGCTATTGTAAAAACCCCTTTTGTGTACCCTTTAGCATAACGTTATTCTGTTCCGCGGTGTCCCCCAGGCCCCACCCAGTGCCCCGCCAGCCCCAAAGCCAGTACTACTTTTAGGAACCTGACATAATATAACAAGCTTTATAATTAATCATGCTTTACAATCAATAGTTTTCTATAACATACAATATAAATATAATAGAGAGATAATATAATAAGCTTTATAATCAATGAGGCCTTACAATTGATAGTGCCTCTCAGATTAGTACTCTTCTACTTGGAGTAGTTGTTAACCATGGTTTTCTAACTTACTGAGGTGACTATGGCCCCGGTCAAGCCAGTGGGTCGGTCACACGGCCGGGCCGACGGCCGTCGGTCCGCGGGGGCTCTACCGGGAGCCACCTAGTGCCAGCCCATATAATTGGTCGTCACTAGCCCTAGTTTAATTGGTTGCAGGGATAAGTTTAATGCCCGATGTGATGTAGTGACCCATACACATAACCGCGGTGGCAGTTATCCATAGTGATGGTTAATAGCGATGGATAGGAGGAAAAGTTGCTGTCCGGCCGGAGGGTTATGTTTAAAGTTTTACATCAAGGACCTGTTATTCTGTTTTTTTTTGCAGCCTCACACTATCTGCTTACCTTGGGGGTTTTTACGAATTCCCTTCCCCCTCGTCCCATTATCTTCCGCTTTCCTGTCTCTGGTAGCTAGTATCGTCATCCGACTTGTCCCATCACCAAAAACCGTAAATGCTCTTGAAGAAGAGCATCCCCACTTATTCCACAACGGCTCATTTCTATATTCCGTCACACAGAATGCTTCGTATCCTCCACAAGACATATCATCGTTTCTGCGTAAAACCAACCGGGCCTCTACCGGTGACTTATGCAGTCGAGGCGCTAAAATCCGTTGGGCTAGACAGCTGCCATGTGGTTCCCCCGCCTATGTGCCCATCCTATGCATTAAACCGAGCTCACACGTCACTGTGCCGTGTAGGAGCAGATCATCCCGCCACAGTCGTCCTACAGGGGGTTTGGGCGAGAAGAAGAAATAAGCGAGTGATGTCAACGCGCTGCCAACTTTCTTGATATCGAATATCCCAAACATTGAAACCTTTGCACATACACTACAGAATCCCCCCCCCCTCCTTTTCGAACTTCCCTGCTGGAGGAATCCTGACCAAGAAACGGGCGTCTGCATCTATCCCTTTTTGGAAAAAGAAAACGAGAAAAAACTATATCCGAAGCATCCCTACCCCTACTTGCATCCGCACCTCCTCTATTTCACAACCATACCACAAGGGATACGATCCCCCTTCGGGCTTTTCTCCTCCCCCATGTCTTCCCCGTCACCGGAACAGAAGCAGACGCAGAAGGACAAGGTCATCGCGCAGGCGACCGCCAAGCTCCAGGAGGCGCAGCAAGCGGCCGAGTCTGCGCAGCAGGCCCGCGAGCGCGCCGAGGGGGTCGAGGACCCCGAAGAGAAGAAGAAGATCCTCGCCGAGGCGGCCGAGCACGAGAAGAAGTCCAAGTCGCTGGCGAGGCAGTCGCAGCGGCTGCAGAGCGGCATCTGGCAGGGCGGCGTCGGCACGGGGTTGGGCGCCGGCGTGGGGGCCTTGGTGGGCACCGTCGTCGGCGGCGTCACGGCGATCCCGACGACCGGGCTTGGCCTACTGGTCGGCGTCGGGACCGGCGCTATCCACGGGCCGTGGTACAAGCTGGAACAGGAGAAGAAGGAAGAGGCCGGCGAGGAGGGGAAGGACGGGAAGGGAGGGGACGGGGACGGCTCTGACGACGGGGACAGCTCCGACGACGGGCACGAGGAGAACGGCAAGGATACCAAGTGAATTCCCGCACAACTGTCTTGGTTTTTTCTTCATGTATTTTTAGGATGCCGACGAGAGCGACGCGGGCAGTGGAGGGGTCTTTCGGGACGCAGATGTTGTTTGCGTCACGGCCGCAGGAGGACCTTTTTTTAATTGCATTCGGCTCTTGTCTTGCGTTTTGCATAGCGAAGGAAACATGGGGCACATTGGTCCGCAGCGTAAATGGAACAAGACATCACGACAAGCCACCGCCTGATCGGCCAAATTCATATCATGCCCACAACTGACGCAAACCCGAGGCTAGCCCCTGCCATCATAGAAACCCAAAGGCGAACGCACGATTGGCTGCCATGCGAGCTTGCGTTGCCATGGAATCGTTGCACAGCGTAACGAGCATCATGTCAACGCAGGCATCCCAGACCTTGATGGTATTCCATGTCTGGCCAGTGTCCAGCCCGAGTCCGCTGCCGGCACCCGATCGCAGAGCGCAGAGTGTCGAGTCTTACGTGGTAGGAACAGCTGCCTGGAGCTCCTACGCTTGCAACAAGTGGCATGTGACTCCCGAGACCACGAAATTGGGGTCAACGTTCGCCCCCCTAGCAGGCCACGGGGCCGATGTATCTACCTCGGACCGGGAACCGATTACCCATCCGCCACTTCGCCTAGTCGCGCTTTAGCTCAGCATCCGTAATAGCGTCCGAAATTAGATGTTCATCGCAGCACCGGGGGGCGGAGTCTTTGGTACCCGGGCTCCGCCATGCGCCAGCGCCATCTATTCATCCTTTTTTTGTCACGCTGGACAAGCCCAGGTCAGCCGCTAGCCGCACCGGGAGCGTCGGCTTCCGTACCTGCGCGGCAAGGGGCCAGTCATCTTCCAGCACGAATTCCCGGAATAAGAAATTAGCGCCAGGTAAGGATTTGCTCCTTGGTGATTATCCCCCGGTAGTATCGGCGTACCGGCAATCTAGTTAGGGTTTTATATTCGATCGGGCTTCTTTCACTGGGCTACCCTGGTGCTTACGATGTCGTGGCTGTGTGGGGACCGCCAACCGGGACCGTGATGTTTCTTCGTGGAAGAGGATCGTTCCGTAGGGCTGTACGACGACGCCAGGAGCTGGGTGACGATGAGCAGGACGTTGATGTCATCTTTTGGAAATGTATATAATGTGACGATGTGTTCGTTCGTCCAGTGTCTTTGTTTCTCTCATCACTATACAGTAAACCAAAAAACCAAACCAATCTCCCAACTTCTCTTACATCGTCTTTCCTATTTCTTTCTCACTTCCTTGACGTCTTCTGTCTCTCGCTCAAGTCTTTGAAACAGCCCCTTTAATCCCTCAGAGTAAACACTTCGAAACAGCCGCCAGAATGTTCTCCGTCAAGACTTTCACTGCCGTCCTCCTGGCCACCACAGCCACCGTCTCCGCTGCCCCCACCAACATGTCAGAGGCTGTGTAGTACTAAGTAAAGGAGTCAGTGGGAGGGCAGTTAGGGGTCACTGGTGACTATTATTCTAATCTGTCTCCTCTCTAAACCTTGATGCTATTGTGAAAACCCCTTTTGTGTACCCTTTAGCATAACATTATTCCATTCCGCAGTGTCCCCTAGGCCCCACCTAGTACCCCGCTAGCCCTAAAGCTAGTACTACTTTTAGAAACCTAATATAATCCCCTCTCTCTAAGGTCCTGTCCTTAGGACCTAGTGGTTAATTAATTAGCCCCTCTATTAGTACCCTAGTACTCTACTTATATGTTATAACCTAATAAGTTATAAGTGATGACGCCCTACTAACGGACAAGGTAGGATGTAGGTAGCAACATATTTATATAGATAATAGGATAGGATAAATAGATAACTCCTTAGATATAGAAGAACTATAGTATAAGTTATATAGAGATAAGATAAGCTAATCACTCTATAGACCTACTAATTAATCAGTAGATCTAGGTAATTAATCAGTAGAGGTAACTAACTAATTAATAGAGTAAGGAAGTAATTATAACTAATAGACTAATATAGTTAAGATAAGAGAAAAGAGATTAGGACTTATATATAGAATAGACTTAGAAATACTTAAGAATAGACTTTTATAGCTCTTTAGTAATTAACTTATAAAACATCTTTAGATAACTTTTAGACTTCTTATACCTATTTATCTTTATAAACTACTTCTTAAGCTATATAAGCTACTACCTATTTATTAACTACCTCATTAATCACTAAGTAACTAATATATTAGCAAGAACGCTAGTAAGTATAATACTATTAATTATTATTATAGCCTTAGCTATACTTTAGTAGAAAACCTACTATTAGGAATCTAGCTATAATACTTTAATTACTTCTGTTAGTAAGTTAACCCTATAACACTAATTAATAGTAAAACTATAATATCTTCTTTTAAAACTAACCTATCCTTAAGCATCCCTAAGACTCCCAGGTCTCTAGACCAAGAGCTTGCCTAAGCTATAGATCTTAATAATAAACCCACAATACCTAAAGTCAATTTTAACAAAGATAGTAAGGCTATCCTTACCACAGACTAATACATAGCTATACATAAGATAGTTAAGAGAAATACTAGATATAATAAATAGCTAGCTAATATTATTAATAATAATATAGCTTAAATAGAACAACTTAAGAGAACTAATAACTACAACCTATAATAAATACAGTCTATTATTAATAATACCCTTACTAAGCTAGAAGCTAAAAACAGTAAAGCTATCATACTTAGATAAGAAGTTAAGACACTCTAAGCTAATACTAACATTATCTCAACCCTAGTTAAAGGATAAGACAAACTCAAACTTAACTCCTTAGAAACCTATAACAGTAAAAGCAGATAGCTAAAAGGATTCCTAATCCAAGTTCATACCTATTAGACCTTTCACGCTACTAACTTCTACAACAAGACCAAGAGAGTTATCTATACCAGTACCTTTCTACGCAGCAAAGTACTCTCATGGTTTAAGCTATTCTAAAAAGAATTCTTTAGAAATAATAGAGAACTAAGTATATACTTCTATAAGACTTAGTTAATCTTTAGAAGTATAATAAGATTTAAATAAGCCCTAAAGTTATTATTCTAAGACTCTAATAAAAAACAACAAGCTAAGTAAGACCTTATAAACCTTAAGTAAACCAAGGCTACCTCATACTATATAGCTAAGTTCTAATAACTTACTACCAAACTTAATATTATAAATAAATCTCTAATCTTTATATTCTACTAAGGACTTAAGGAAGATATTAAAGATAAACTTACTAAGATTATTAGTACTTTAGAAGACTTCCTTAGATATATCAAACTTACTATTAAGATTAATACCTACCTCTATAAATAGTAAAAAGAGAGAGGTAAGAACTAGTAACTAAATACTAATACAGGCAAGCACTATGCCTAAGGACTAAGAAACCCTAGTAACTACTAGCAAGAAAGAAATAATAACTAGTAGTAACTATAAAACTAACTAAGTATATCCTATAGATACCACGCAGGACCTATAGATATTAGTATAGCTAGGAAATAAGAGAACTAGCTACCTAAAGATATTAAAACTATTAAATACTATAACTATAAGAAAATAGAATACTATACTAAAGACTACTAATAACTAAAATAACTCTAGAACAAGGCACTAGTAAAAGGTAACTAATAGGTAAATATTACCTAAAAAGAGGTCCTATACCTATAACTCTTATAGATTGCTTACTATAATAATAGCTACCTAACTTACTAAAATAGTAAGAAACAAGCAAACTAATACCCTAAAGAACCTAAAAGCAAGACTATTATAGTAGATAAGAAGGACCTATATAGCCCTAAGATACCACAAGCTATTAATATTATATAGTAACTTAAATAGTAAAACTAAGAAAAGATTATATACTTAATCTAAGCCTAAGATACCCTAGAGATACTTAAAGATAAGATACCTTAGGACTAAGAAGTTATTAATATAATTAAAAAACAACTACCTAAGCAAATTCAGGCATAAGGCAACCTCATCCACTAACTTAACTTAGAAAACAAGTTTAACTAAGCCTTATATAAAGATATTATTAGATCCTAAGAGAAACCTTAATAAGTTATTATTAGAACTATTATAGTAGCTAGAAAGGGAAAAAGGACCTCCTTTTCTCCTTCTTAACTTCATTACTACAAAACAACACCTAAGAGCACTATCAAAGTAAAGGGAACTAGCTCTAACCAAGAGAAAAAATCAGAACCCTCTCTAGACAAATTCATACCACCAAGCAAGATAGAACAACAGGTAGCCAAGCAGCTGATTAAGATAAGTCATATAAACCCACCTATTGCCAAATAGACTAGCACAAACCAGTATATTCAGAACTAGGCTAACAACATTCTATCCTTATCACTCTCGCCCACCCCTAAATATCAATATAATTCTAATAAACCACTAGTATTACAAACCTATATAGACTTTAGAGAAAACCTACTTATAATTAATACTAAAGAGAAAGCTAGAAAAGAAAGACAACCAGAAATCAGCAAGCATAGTAATAACTAGGAAGTATGCTTCTACAGAACAGAAGACACCAACCTTAAGTACTACCCTATAATACTAACTAAAGAAGAACCCATGTTTAAAGATAACAAATAACTTAATAAGAAAGACCTCCTATACTACAAGGTATTTTAAGTAGATTATATCTATAACAAATACTCAATACATTAACTAAAGAAGAGGGAATACTCCTTCTTTCTATAACAATATAATAACAAACCTATTCTAAAGGTTTATAAGAACTATAAAATCAGCACATAGGAAGTTAAGGAATACTACCAGCTATAGCTTATCCTATAGCCAAGCCTAAAACACCCCATGCTATATATCAACCACCTCATAAGATACTAATCCAACTGCCTATTTAATAAATATATATACCACTACAAAGGAAAAGTATAAGCATAGAGAGAATAAATCAAAGAAACCCCCAAGAAGTTAAAAAACTCCCTATGCCGCCTATAAGAAAGGCACCAACAGCTAAGAATAACACAAAAAACCTTTATATAGCAACTAAGAGAGATAATAGCTATATCATTCTTACTATTTTAATTAATAGCTAGCCTATTAAGGTTATAATTAACAGTAAAGTATAAGCTAACCTTATCTTACCTAGGGTAGTAAACAAACAAAGTATTAAATAGGTATATAAGGAAGACCCATATACCCTATAGATAGTTAAAAGAGTATAAGTTTAATATAGTAGAGAAACTATTAATAAGAAGACTATATACCTCCCTTTAGTAATCTATAGCTAATACTAAGAACTTAACTTTAATATTACTAACTTAGAAACCATAGATATAATTCTAAGAATCCTATAGCTATAAGAATATAACCCTAATATAAACTAGAGAATAGGCTAACTCTAGTAGAGAGATTTAGCTACAAGGCAGTATTATATGCTATAACCCCTAAGTGAACTTACGCGACCAAGGAAGTACATTGCTTATATCAAAAGGATCAAACCTATACAAGATCAAAGTTCCACATCCACAAAGATTATAAATACACTAGATAGGCAGGACAAATAAAGCCTAAAAGAAGACTAATTAAGATTAATACCTCTTAAATACTAGTAATATATATAACTATTTACTAAAGAACTAGAAATAGGACTACTAAAGCATAAACTATATAACTATAAGATCTAACTACTAAAAGGAAAATACCCTAAGCTTAAGCTAATTTATAGACTTAACCTAATAAAATAAGAAGCGCTTAACAAATAGCTAGACAAGAACCTAGTAAAAGGTTATATTAGACTATTAGAATCACTAGTAAGATACCCTATCCTATTTATACTTAAGAAGAATAGAAAACTATAACTATATATTAACTATTAAAAACTTAATAATATTATAAAAAAGAATAGCTACTTACTACTACTTATCTTAGAGTTATAAGATCTACTATATAGGGTAAATTAGTTTATAGTACTTAACCTTAAAGGTACCTATAACCTCATTAGAATTAAGAAAGGAGATAAATAGAAAACGGTATTCCAAATACGTAGAGAACTTTTTAAAACCCTTATTATACCCTTTAGACTCACTAACGCACCTACTACATTCCAAACAATAATCAACTACATACTTAGAAAGTATCTTAATATCTTTGTTATCTATTACCTTAACAATATCCTTATATTCTCTAAGAACCTTAAAGAATACAAGGAGTATATACATAAGGTACTTAAAAAGCTCTAGAAAGCAAAGCTTTTAGTCAAACTAGAGAAGAGTAAATTCTATACTTAGAAGGTAGACTACCTCAGATTTACTATTACACTAGAAGAGATCTAAATACAAGATAAGAAGGTTAAAGCAGTTAGGGACTAGCTAACACCTACTAACATCAAGGAAATTTAATTGTTTCTAGGATTTATTAATTTTTATTAATAATTCCTTAAGAACTACGCTACCTATATTAGAGGATTATAATAACTTATATATAACGATACAGAGTTTAAGTAAATAGAAGAATATAACAAATCCTTTAACAGAGTTAAGAAACTTATTATATCTAAACTAGTTACCAAGATTCTAGACCTAGATAAACCCTTTAAAGTTAAGACTAATACCTTAGACTTTGTAATAAGAGGATAATTTAGATAATAAGATAAGAAAGGATAACTATACCCATATACATTCTACTTAAAAGTATTTTATGGACTAAAATTAAACTACTAGATCTATAACAAAGAACTTATAGTAATTATTAAAGTATTTTAAGAATAGAAGCCTTATCTATTAAAAACAAAGCATTAGGTAATTATATACATAGATTACAAAAACCTTACATACTTTATAACCTCTAAAGTCTTAAACAAATAATAGATTTAATAGTTAGAATTCCTATTAGAATATAACTTTAAGATTATCTATTACAAAGGAATAGAGAATAGAAGAGCCAACGCTCTTAGCTAACAACCAGACCTTAAAGTCCCAGTACCAGAAAAAATATAAGTCATCCTCAAGCATAACAAGAACAGTAATATCGTCCCAGCATAGAAACTCATCATAATCAGTACTCACATCAATACTAGCACAACTAGAAGAATAATAGATAACTAGATACACAAGATACATAGCACTAGAGCATATAGATACCAAGAAGTAACAAAAACTTTTAAAAGAATTTAACAACACTATAATAAGTAAGTTATATAAGAACAAGTAGCTTTAGTAATTAAGGACTATAAGCTATATAAAAAGAGTAAGAACAGCTCTTACAAGCTATATAAGCATATTCAACCATTACTAGTACCCCCAGAGGCATAGTACTTAATCTCTCTAGACTTTATTATCAAACTACCTAAGTCAAGAGAACCACTCATAAAGATATAGTATAATAGCATTCTTATTATTATTAACTAACTCATAAAGTACGCCTACTTTATTCTATACCTTAAAGCTAGTATAGCTAAGGACCTTATATATACTTTTCTTAAGTATATTATTAGTAATCATAGCTTACTAAAAGAAATTATATTAAACAGAGACAAACTATCTACCTCAAAGTTTTAGAAATCCCTAATTTTATAACTTAGTTTAGACTATAAACTATCTACCTCTTTCTACCCACAGACTAATAGATAAATAAAAAGAATTAATTAAATACTTAAACAGTATCTCTAATATTATATTAACTATTACTAAGATAATTAGATACCACTACTACCTATAGCCTAATTCACCTATAATAGTATTATTAGAGAAAGCACTAGAAACTTACCATTCTATCTAAACTATAGATTTAAACTAACTACTTATAGAGAACCTTATAAAGAACCACAAGCACTAAAAGCTTTAGCTAACATCACCAAACTCAGAGAAATTCAAAGCAAAGCAGCCCTAGATTTAGAATTTATTAGATAACAAATAAAGAAATATACTAACCCTTTAAGGACTAAGGGACCAACCTTTAAAGAGGGGGATAGCACATACCTTATACACTAAAACATTAAAACTAAATAGCCTAGTAACAAACTTGACTATAAGAAATTAGGACCTTTTAAAATCCTATAAAAAGTTTTAGATATTAACTATAAACTTAACTTACTAGATATAATAAAAGTTCACCTAGTCTTCTATATTATACTACTTAAGCTAGTACTGCATAGATTAAATACTAATAACTATATTATTATAAAAGCAAACAAACTAGAATATAAGGTTAAATAAATTATTAACAAATGTAATAAAAACAGATAAAAACAATATCTTATTAAATAAAAAAGCTATAGATATAAAGATAACTTATAGGAACCTATTAAGAACCTCTAGTACTCTCTATAGTTACTCTAGGACTTTTAAATATTATAGAACTAAACCCTAAGACCTTAGCCTTACTAAACAATTACTAAAAAGGATTATTAGAATCCTAATTAGAAACAATACCTAACAAATCCACTATACCAAAACCCCCTATAGATTAAACCTTATAAACAATAGATAACTCTAGCATAACATCTATATTATCTATAAATAATAATACTATATCACCCTTCTTAAAAACTATTTATTTTGCTTTATAGATATAATCCAGCTTTACAAGCAACACATCTATTTCTGCCTAAGCCTTCCTCAGCGTAACCGCTCTTTTACAGAGGATCACCTCTTCAGACTCCTCCTCACGATCTAATTAACTTACCTTATCTAAAAAACAATTAACTATTAAAATAAGTCAGTACCCACAAACCAACAAAAGAAAAACATACTAACATATACAAATAGTATCCTAAGTCACATCATAAGATCAACCTAGATAAGTATATTCACCACAGACACTCATCCTAGCTATTATCTTATAACAAAGGCTATTTAAATAATAATAGGAATATAGTATAACTTTAAAACTAAACTAAGTAATTTATAAGGCATAGCACTTACAATAAAGAGTAGATAATAACTATTTTTAAGAAACTTAAGAATCTAATATATTATTAATAAGATAAAGGAAGAGAGGACTTAATAAACTCCCTAACCTAGGAGTACCTACTTACTTATATAATCTTAAGAATAAGATTATTAGAGAGAAGACCTAATATTATAACCTAATAAGTTATAGGTAATAATACTCTACTAATAGATAAGGTAGAATATAAGTAGTAATATATTTATATAGATAATAGAATAGGATAAATAGATAACTCCTTAGATATAAAAGAACTATAGTATAAGTTATATAGAGATAAGATAAGCTAATCACTCTATAGACCTACTAATCAGTTAGTAGATCTAGGTAATTAATCAGTAGAGGTAACTAACTAATTAATAGAGTAAGGAAGTAATCACAACTAATAGACCAATATAGTTAAGACAAGAGAAAAGAGATTAGGACTTATATATAAGATAGACTTAGAAGCACTTAAGAATAGACTTCTATAGCTCTTTAGTAATTAACTTATAAAACATCCTTAGATAACTTTTAGACTACTTATACCTACTTATCTTTATAAACTACTTCTCAAGCTATATAAGCTACTACCTATCTATTGACTACCTAACTAATTACTAAGTGACCAATACGTCAGCAAGAACGCTAGCAAGTATAATACTATTAATTATTATCACAGCCTCAGCTATACTTTAGTAGAAAACCCACTATTAGAAATCTAGCTATAATATTATAATACTACTTATACTTTAGTAAAGTCTAGGAACTTTACTAGGCTTAATAGACTACTAGATAAGTAGTTATCTCTCTAGCTAACTACCTACCCTTAGCTTTACTCTTGTTTTATAGTAGCTTAGTATAGCTAATAGCCTTCTTAGTACTTTACTAAGCCTAGCTATCTTATACTTAGGGTATAAGTCTTAGGCTTTTATTACTATTAATAAGGAGTTACTTACTCTACTATAGAAGTACCTTACCTACCTATAATATTACTTTAGCTACTTATTCTCTTCTCTTTTTTATAGCTTAGTATTCTATTATTTATAAAGTAGTATAGTTAGCTTTTATTACTTATACTTTTATTTCTCTAGTAGCTAAGCTCTAAGTTATATTATTCTTAATATAATAGTAAAGGTATACTTTATAGTAGTAAAAGGGGTACTAGTACCTCTTTAGTACCTTCTACCTCTCTTTCTTTTTAGAGGTATTATTATTTCTTTATAAGCTAGAGTTATTATTATTACTTACTTATATATATACTACTTAGTAAAATAGCTAGGCTTACTTTCTCTTTTTTTACTTTTTACTTTTTTTTCTTTTCTTTCTTTTTTTCTTTATAATATTCTTATATTATTATTTTTTTTTTGTTTTTTATTATACTTTTACTACTATAGTAGTAATAATAGTATTAATAATAGTAATACTAGTAGTAGTACTAGTACTAGCTACTCCCCTACTACTACTATTATATCTTCTATACCTTTTGCTAATCCTACTATCCTAGGTAGCTCTAGTACCCCCCCTAGTCCCCCCCTGGTAGCCCCCTCTACTAATAATACCTATTCTAATACTTTTAATATTATTAATTCTATTATTATATATAAGATCTCTTATTATTACTACTATAAGGCTCTAGTAAAGTAGTAGCTCAATATAAAAGATACTATTACCTATCTTTTTTACTATATTAAGACCTAGAGTATATACTTATCTCTCTAGTACCTCTCTACTACCTCTTTACTATTCTAATTATTCTAGCTACTAGTAATAAGTACTCCTACTATACTAGCTAGTATAGTAAGCCTTATATCTCTATAAGCTTATCTCTCTCTCTACTATTACTATTTCTATAGCTATTAATTTACTACTCACCTATAGTAAGCCTTATATATTACTACTACTACTACCCTTACCCTTAAGGTAGTTTTTAAGAACCTCTATAAAGAGGTTAACCTCTATTCTTATTACTACCTTACAAGTATATATATACCCCTATACTTCTCTAATACCCCTTAGTCTGACCTTTTCTAGAAGGAGATTAAGAAGGCCTAGCTTATAAGCTTAAAGGCCCTTTAGATAAAGGTTTCTAATATATTAGTTTCTAATACTAAGTATAAGGTAGTATAAGAGAAGGAGAAATAGCTCCTCTACTAGTATAAGATCCTTACCCTTAAGGGTACTTACTCTACTATAAAATAGTAGGCTAAGTAGGCTAAGTTATTAGCTAAGAGTACTAAGATTACTACTACTACTACTTAGAACTAGGTTATTACACTCTATAAGTAAACTAAGGCTATTAAGGCTTAAAGTACTCTTTTCTCTAACTAGACTAAGTCCTATACCTATATTATCTATCCTTTCTCTACTCTAGTACCCCCCTAGTACTCCCTTATAGTACTAATAATAGCCTTTAGTATACTAATAAGATTAACTCCTAGGCTAGTAGATTAGATTCTAGAAAAGGTACTACTAATAATAATAAAAAGGAGTCTAACTAATAAGCCCTAGCACCCCCTATGTTACGGCCAGATTCCTGACAGTGGGTTTTCTGCTAAAGTATAGCTGAGGCTGCGAGGGTAATTAACAGTAGTCGTCTAGATCCGTTGGCTTGCTGGTCTGTCGATCACTCGGTGATCAGTCGGGTGGTCGATGGGGTAGGGGTAGCTTGTATAGCTCAAGAGTTCACAAAGATAAGCAGGTGTCGGGAAAGTGAAAGTTAGCGAGGCTAAGTCACAAGTTGATTGCTGAAGAGCTATGGGAGTCTGTCCTTGAGTGCGTCCAAGTCCATCCTATATACAAGTCCGTCGTGATGCTCCTTGTTGTGATTCTTTTGATCCTGTTGGTCCTGATCACTTTGCATACTCCAGTGATCGATCAGTGGATACTGGTGATCGCTCGGTGGATCCTGCAGAGTGATCACCTTATGTAATCATCACGTGACCTGTACCATAGTTCTTCCGTGTCCGGGGGAGTCATCCGTCTGACTATCCTTTTGTCCATACAAAGGCTGTGCCGCCCGCGCTTCCCGCTGGTCGGTGGGGCTGTTATTGCCTGTAACTTGTTGGGTCGTAACACCCTATATACCTCTCTAGTACCCTACTAATACTTCTCTATTATTTATTTAGTTAGTTATTTATCTCTAGGCTTAGAATACCTAGCCCTTAAGCCTCTCTACTTTCTAGCCCTAGTACTAAAGAGATAATAAAACCTAGCTACCTTATAGCTATATAATTATTAACTTAGTTCTCTCTTAATAAGCCCTTAGTAATCTTCTATTTATAATCTTATTATAGTTTCTTTACTATATTTTATTATAGTTCCTAAGAGTTTTCCTTCCCTCTATACCCTTACTACTTTATTAAATACTATTAGTTTCTCTAGGGGCCCTTATATATAACTATTCTCTCTACCTAGTATATATCCTTCTCTTCCTTCTTAATAGAGACTACCTATAGCTCTACTACTATCCTATAGAACTTCTCTAACTATAATAGTAAGAATATATTATAGATATAGTATTATATCTCTAAGTTAAGCTTATATACTTTTCCTCTATTAACTACCTATATAACTATAAATAGCCCTAAATACTTATCTAAGAGCTTCTTTATAAGGTACTTTTATTATATAAACCTTATTAATAGTAAGACCTTCTCTCTTACCTTAAATACTACTATAGATTGCTTTATATTATACTACCTCTTATAGTTCTTATTAGCTATCTCTAGTATTTAGAAGATTATAGCCTACTAGCTCTATAGCTACTATACCCAGTCTCTTACTAATAGAACCTCCATTAGTAAGGCCCCTTCTAGCTTTGTGTTATTTATATTACATAGTATATAGCCTATTAGGGCTTCTACTAGTACTATCTAGATTATACTATATAAGTACTATTATAGATAAACTTAGCTATTAGTAGTTACTTTACTTAATTATCTTACTCTAGGCTATAAAAGGCTTAAAGGAAGTACTTAATATTTTAGTTTTATTACTCTATCTAGCTATCTATCTATAAGTAATAAGCTATACTTAGCCTCTACTTAATAGCTAGTAGGTAGTATACTACTAACTAGAAATAGCTAGTAAAGAGAGATCCTTAGTTAGATACTATTACTACTAGGATACTAAAATATAAGAATACCCTTTTAACTAAGAGAGATACTAACTAGTCTACTATTAAGGTCTCTTATATAGGTATATATAATATATACTTTATAAGTTAGTTTACTATAACTAGGATACTATTATAGCTCTCTTTAGTAAATCCTTTTAACTTAGGTAGCTTAGTAATAAAATCTAGGGTAACCTATTCCTATAGTTAGCTAGGTAGTAGAAGAGGTACTAGTTCTCTATAGAATAGGTAGTAGTATAGCTTTATCTATTATCAAGTTATATATATCTAAATATACTTTATTATATTCTTCTTTATTAATCTCTAAAAGAATATCTATTTAATCCTTTTAAGTATATAGGTTACTCTTAAGTACTTCCTAACTAGCTTATTATAAAATACTATTATAATCTTTATCCTTAGTATATACCCTTTTAGAATAACTACCTTACCCTTATACCTAAGGACTCTATCCTCTCTCTCTAATTAGTTATTCCCTAGCTTTTACTACTCCTTAGAGGTAATTACTTTATTAGCTTACTATACTACTACAGTTTCCTCCTCTAAGCTTAGAGTAAGTTCTTCTAGTAATAATAGGTATACCCCTATTAACCTATTACTAATAATTACTACTACCCTTTAGGTAAACCTACTTAGAAAGCTTTCTAGGAACATACCCTATACCTCTTAATCTTCTATACCTAAGGGCTAATAGTCTAGCTACTACAATAGCCTGTTAGCTATATTCTCCTTTCCTAGCTAGTAGTTAATCTTAAAGTTAAAGAGAGATAGGTCCTAAAGTAACCTTGCTTACTAACTATTAAGCTAGGGCTTACTAGCAAGGTAGCAGTACCCTAGGTAGTCTATTAAGAATACAATCCTACTCTAGGTATATAGGAGGAAGTACCTTTAGTATATGGCTGCCTCTTAGATTGTAAGCAGCTTAGCCTCTAGTATACTATACTATAGTTTAATACCCTTTAGCTTCTTAGATAAGAAGGTAATGGGGTACTACCAGTCCTCCACTAGCTATAATAGGATAGCTCTAATTATAAAGTTTGATATATCTATCTCTACCTATATTAGTAGTACTAGGTTAAAGTACTATAGGATAAAGGCTTAGGTAAATATAACTTAGAGCTTGTAAAAGGCTTTAATTACCTCCTTAGTTATTACCTTCATCTCTACTACCTTAGCTATTAGTTAGTCTATGAGGGAGGTATATACCTTCAAGTAATTCTTAATAAAGTACTAATAAAACCCTGTAAACCTAAGAAAGACCTATATATCTTTAATACTAGTAGGGAGTAGCTACTAAGTAATTACCTCTATATAGTCTTACTCTATAGTAATACTCTCTAGAGATACTATAAATCCTAAAAACCTAATTATCTTAGTATAGAAAACATACTTCTCTAGGTTAGTATATAGGCTAGTAGTATCTAACTAATATAGTACCTCTTTTACTACTTTTATATAACTAGCCTTATTCTTAGTAAAGATTAAGATATTATTAAGGTATATAATATAGGTAATATCTACTAGCTTAGCTAGAGTATTGTTTATATATACTTAGAAGGTTACTAGTATATTAACTAGCTTAAAAGGTATAATATAGTACTTAAAGTACCTATACTATATCTAAAATACTATTTTCTACTTATTACTAGTATAGATCCTTACCTAGTAGTATATATCCTTAAGGTTAAGCTTAGTAAAATACTTTACCTCTCCTAAGTAATTAAGGATCTCTCTAATTAGTAGTAGTAGTATATAGTTCTTAACTATAACCTTATTAAGGCTATAATAGTCTATATAGAAGCATAACTTACCTCTCTTCTTTAGTATAAATAGGATTAGTACCCTTATAGAGATCTATAAGGGCTAGATCTACCCCTTACCTAGTGCGTTATTAATATACTTCCTTAGCTTCTCTAACTTCTTTTTTATAAGGGGGTAGATAGGGCTAAACGGCGGTTCTGCCCCTAGCTTGAGGTTAATAGCGTAGGAGTAACCTTTGTCCCTAGCTGGTTTAGCTACTAGGTTTATATTAAATACATATGCCTATTCTTAATATTCTTCTAGTAGCTTGAATCCCTTTATCTCCTCTCTCTTTTCTCTCTTTACTATATAAGGTAGTGGCTCTAGTGCCCCCTTAGCTCCCCCTATATATAGGTAGTAGATTAATAGGTTATATACTAGTATTGCTACTACCTCTCTTTATACCCTCTTTAATGCCTTTCTTCTTTAGATAAGTTATAGGTAGCCTTCTCCTAGTAGGTAAGTCTACCTAATTATTACCTACTTAAGATTTAGCTATGCTTTTTGCCTCTAGGGGATCTCTAGGATAGTATTATATATACCTATATTACTTATCTAGTAAGTATAAGACTATACCTTTCTTATCTTTATATTGTCTATTACTTCTATTATTAATATTGCTACCCTGTAGTTAGGTACTTTGCCTTTTTATATCTCTAGTAACCCTGCTCCCTTCTTATAAACCTCTAGTAGTACCTCTTTATATAATATCCTTTAATGTATGATATTCTTATCTACCCTAGGGTTAATTAATACCCTTTCTTTTCTCTATATACTAGCTACTCTGATACAGAAGTCTGCCTCAAAGCAGTAATGCAGTTCCTCTCTCTAGAGGATCTATATACTGTTAACCCCTGTAGCTGCTAGCTAGGCCGCTGGTATATAGTACCTACCTATATAATAAGGCTAGTTATACTTATAGTACTTCTCCTCTATATACTCTGTTAATATATATTCTAGCTTACTATAGTTAAAGTATATAGGAGAGCCCTAGGAGTGCCTTAGGGGTTGTTTATACCCTTCTTATTTCTACTTAACCTATAGCTTAGGTATAGGTGTATGCGTAGCTACCTTAGGTATTAAGACTAATTATTACCCTTCTAATTTATCTGAGGGGGTAGCTAATACTAGTGCTAGGGTAACAGCTAGGGTCTACTGGTTCCTTCTCTCTTATAGCCTTTACTAGTCTTTTATTATTATCTTAGTATATATCTTTATAAGTATCTCTACTTTCTTTATTATATTATTTAGCTCTTAAGAAGTAGCTAGTAGCTTATATACTAGGATATAGCTTTATAAGTCTAAGAGTAATTAGTTTAAGATATAGACTACCTACTATCTCTCTAGTTAGGGGTCTAGAATCTCTACCTTAACTATTTTATACTAGTTAATAAATTACTAATATATCTACCTAGGTTTCTACTATATCTTATCTAGCTCTATAGCTATACTAAAGGCCTATATATTATTATTAGTAATACTATTATAGAGCTAGGCCTCTATCTATTTCTAAGTAATTAAGCTAATGTTACTACTATACTAAAGGTTAATATACTCCTCTAGCTATATAATAGGTTACCCTCTAGGTAGGCCTCTATAAACTAGACTTTACTCTTATTAGCTATGAATTCTTCTTTAATAATAGAGAATTAGTCTTATAACTTAAAAAGAAAGTCTTTAAGGTTATTCTAGTTACCTTCTTTATATTAAATAGAAGCTAATTACTTAATAAGGGTATTAGTATATAGGTACTTAAGCTCTAGCTAGGTAGCTATAGATCCTCTACTAGCTATATATATATTATTAATAAACTCTCTATTTCTAAGGGCTATAATCTATTTAGTTATCTTCTTTTTTCTTACCTTAGCTACTTTATTATTAAGAAGGGTTCTTAGCTACTTCTCTATTAACTTATTAAGGTTAGTTATATACTACTTCTCTACTATAGTCCTATTAGTATCTAGTATAAGCTACTATATTACTAGGCTACTTTTCTAGGTAATAGATTAAGATTAGGTTAATTATATTAATACTATTACTACTCTAATAGTTAGTATACTTATAAATAGAGAGAGATTAGAATATATTAGAGGCTATATAGTACTAAGTAAAGGAGTTAGTAGGAGGGTAATTAGGGGTTACTAGTAACTATTATTCTAATCTATCTCCTCTCTAAACCTTGATACTATTGTAAAAACCCCTTTTATATACCCTTTGGTATAACGTTATTCTGTTCCGCGGTGTCCCCCGGGTCCCATCCGGTGCCCCGCCGGCCCTGAAGCTGGTACTACTTTTAGGAACCTGACACAACACCACCGGCAGCAAGATCCCGTCCCGCACGACACACCTGACGGGCGTCACCCACTCCGTCGTTGCCGGCCTCGGCGGCCTCCGCTTCAACCCGGACAACGTCGTCGCCGAGATCGGCGACGTTGTCGAGTGGCACTTCCTGCCCCGCAACCACTCGGTCGTCCAGTCCAGCTTCGCGGATCCCTGCACCCCCCTCGCCGACGGCACCTCCTTCTTCTCCGGCTTCAACTTCTTCACCCCCGAGGGCCAGGCCGACAAGGTCTTCCAGGTCGTCGTCGAGGACAAGAAGCCCATCGTGAGTCTCTCCCTCTTTTCCCAGCCACACTGCTCGCGCGCGCCAGGAATCAACATGGCTCACTAACACTCCCCCAGTGGTACTACTGCGCTCAGAACGTCGGCCAGCACTGCCGCTCTGGCATGGTTGGCGTGGTCAACCAGAACTTCGACAGCGCCGACTTCACCCTGGCCAAGCACAAGGAGCTGGCCGCTAAGAAGGGAGACGCCATCGTCCCCCCTGTCCAGCAGGGAGGCCATGTCATCCCCAACCCTAACCCCCTTGGAGGCCTCAAGCTCTGAGTATCGAGGAACAAGACGATTGAAGGTGACGGGAGGTTTAAGCAACAGTGTTTGGATTGCATTGCGGTGATGGGGACTTGCATCTGGTGGCGTTATCTTGATACATGGGCTATCTGATTTCGGGGTTTCGAATTCTCTATCATTCTTTTACATAGGTACCATTACGCTCGCTCTATATTTTTGTAGAGGCAGCATTGTTCTAGACGCACCTCAATCTATTTTTGTGCTATTCGCAGAGTGCAGATCGGGGTTCTTCAACAAGTCGTGCCTGGTTCTGCACCTATCCAAGACCCTGGCCACTGCAGCTTGACATGTGTTTGCGGACATGATAAGCAAGCTGAGGCACCAATGAGCCCGAAAGAAAATGCGTTCGTTATCATCGTTCTTTCTTCAGACTGGTGAGCTACACTTGGGCGAAAGTTGCGAGTTAGAACAATACATCCGGAGTCCTCGAGTCCCGGCGCCGTAGAGCACAGAACATGGGTTCAAGGTGGATGGATCCCGAGCAAGGGCCGATCTCCGTCGACGGGCCGCCTCCCCCACCTTTTGGATCGTCACAATCACAGTCACGTCATTGGAGGGCGGTCACGTCATCACCCATCCCCTCCAGCGACTTAAACATTGCAGACTCTCGCCATTTACGAACCTTTGCTCCGTGACATCTGTTTCGAGAAATACATTGCGGAACGAATCGAGATGGCACACGTTGACACTTCGATCGGGGCCCGGACCACCGGCGCCGCAGCCCGGTTCGCGGCCGATCACTCGGAAGAGCACCCGCTGAAGCTCTACGGAGGCTGGTTCTGCCCCTTTGTGCAGCGATCATGGATAGTGCTCCACGACAAGCAGATCCCCCACCAGTACATCGAGATCAACCCTTACAAGAAGGACCCCGAATTCCTCAAGATGAACCCCCGAGGCCTGGTCCCGACCCTGGCCGTCCCCGTGGACGTCAAGGGCAACGAGCAACGGCCGCTGTACGACAGCACGGTGGTCTCGGAATACCTCAACGAGGCGTATGCCGGCAACAGCTACGGACCGCACCTCCTCCCGGATACATCGTACGACCGCGCGAGGTGCAGGCTGTGGATAGACCACATCAACTCGCGCATCGTGCCGGGCTTCTACAAATTCATCCAACACACCCCGGAAAAGGAGTACAGCATCCGACAGGCTCGGGAAGAGTTCTTGGGCAACATCAAGACCTTCACCAAGGAGATGGACCCCGAGGGGCCCTGGTTCCTGGGCAAGACCTTCAGCCTGGTCGACGTCATGCTTGCCCCCTGGGCGGCGCGGCTGTTTCTCCTCGACCACTACAAGCCGGGCGGCCTTGGGCTTCCCGCCGAGGGAGATGACGAGGACGAGAACAGGATTTGGAAGAGATGGAGCCAGTGGTGCGATGCCGTTGATGCAAGACAAAGTGTGAAGGACACACTCAGCGATAGAGACGCCTACATCGAGGTGTACAAACGGTATGCCGAAGACAAGACGAACTCGGAGGTAGGACAGGCGACTAGAGGCGGAAAGAAACTGCCTTGAGCAGCGCATCGTAAGAGAAGCTGTCCGGCGCGTGGTCTCGCGGGCTTTGAGAAGAACAGCCTGTGTCTGTACCTCTTGGCTGGGAGAAGTTGGGTCTATCCTGATCTCACTTGATCGCATTGGAACTTGAAATGCAAACATCCGTTTCCACTGCTCAAGAAATACTCCTTGCTCGGGACTAGACCAATGGAAATCCAATGCCCGCAAGTCTTCGCGACTTTCCAAGGCTGAATTGCACCTTTGGGGCCGAAGCATTTGAGAAGCACCCTACCCGCTGTTCCGACGACATGTGGAGGTAAGCGACACGAATGCCGAAATCTTGATCTCACTGTACTGCCGTTCGATTAACATGACGTCGAGTCACCTGGTGTGGTGTCAGTAAGGGGTTTTGTTTACTCTATATTGCCTTAACCCATATGCCATTGGCGGCAACCTCATCTATAACCCAGCGCTGATAGGCCATGTCAGTATCTGGAAACCATCGCCTAGCCATATCTACTCCAGTCAACTGCTTCTTCTCGGGGCTGGCCTTCCCTCGAACGCCATCCAATCTGTCCCCGGCGCCGCTGAAAAAGTGTCCGAAGTCGATCTCAGTCACCGCGGCTTTTCTTGTCTTGATTATGTCGGTTCATCTGGCGTTCTCTGCTATCTCTACTCGAGGACTGGCGAGGGAATTGCCAAAAAAGACTTGTCGCGAGTTCCTCCGTGTTCAACCTGATATTGTAATCATAGGACAAGCCGTAACCAAAAGCACTGCCATGCCTCGTTGCTAGGTATCGCTGAGCTTGAAGCGTGCATCCGCCTTATCCGTCTTACAGACCAAGGCCCTTTGATAAATGCTGAAATAAATCAATATATTTATTTATGTCATGGAAAAGTGGACCGTGATTTCACCAGTGCGCAGTTATGGCCTATCATGGTTATATCACGACAATCTTTCTAATCACCGCTTTGACCACATTGCCGCCATATGTCTGCTCAGACTGATAGTTTTCAATCTCTTTGGTCGATAATCTGATAGAAACCACGACGGGTTGGATCAGTCATCTCCATAAGCTAGCCATACCGTCAACGATCATACTGAACACCCACTTGGGTAAAACACATGGTTGAATAGGGCGACACTCTCATCTCAATGTGTGAGATGAATACAGACTCCTAAGCCAGTGAATGAGTTCAACATCGCGGTCTTGTTACTACAGATTTCGGAAGTATCAAGGAACCTGGTTTCGTGGACTTGAGCCGTCGGCGTGGCGTCGACACCACATTCTGGTTGCCCTCGTGGCATTGCCGATGGTTCAAAGACATATTAGCTACTATGTAGCGTGGCTGTGAGGGGCCCAATTAGCTGCCGTCATATTTTATGCTCGCCTAACCATTAATTCGCGCGGAAGAACCGTCCGACGACCTAATTCAGCACAGCACAAGAGTGGGTATCCGGATAGGCAATTTGTCGGTCAAATGCGTACTTGGCCGTATCCGAGAATCTAAAACTTTGGCTCGCCAGGTTCATGGGGGCATCCCAAGGAACCTTGGTATTCCAGTGGGCAACGGAGCCGACGCACTCGACATCTCATGTTGGTCATCCTCTCTCCCCACGGGGAAGCAGAAGTCAATCAAACGACTTGAGCTCAAACCCCCAATCCATCGGCATCGGGCAGCTCTGCGCGAGTGACTAAGAGAAACTCAACATGAATCGTAGTGTGCCATGCAGCCCCTACCCGCTTGTCGCGTGCCGAGGGCAGTGGCCGGTGGCGATGAACAGGACCTTGATTTTCGTGAAGTCGGAAACTCATCCCGACGGTACAGCAAGTACGGTCACCGGAATGGATGACTAGGGGGGGACACCCGATGATTTAATTTTGAAACGGAGGCTCCGCCTGGCAGGGATATGTTGTCCGTGAGTAGCGCCGACGGCGTCTCCGTTTGGCCATCATAGCGGACAAGTCTCCACGACGACGCACTCTTCAGGGTATCGCAGCGTGGGCAAGTTCCTTTGCTACGGAAATGTGCCGTCGGTAATATCGCGCTGCGCCGCGGTGTATTCTGGCAACACACAGACGATCCTGCCAGGGGACGGACAACTGCTGTTATCGGGTTGTTCTGCAAGATGTCCAACAACTGGGGAGACGACAAGCTTTCGAAGAAAAGAACCAATGAAGCATGCATTCACCGGGCAGAGCCTTTCCGTTCGAGGGAAATGTCGGAATGGTATCCACCAGTGTAGTCATATCATCAAACCACAGACGGGTGATTGACAAACACCAACGCGTACAGCGCGTGCGCAGTCACCAAGGGTAGCGGGTATTTTGTGGGTGTGATTTTAGTATTTTATAGGTATTTAACTACATCTAGAAAAACATATTATATTAGCTTAACTAAAATTTTACCTATAGTAATATTTAACTTAACTAACTAATTAAAGTAGTAGATTTATAGTAGCCTTATAAAAGTTATATAAACTTAAAAAGACTTTAAATTTACATAAATTAGCTTAAGGTAAAGTTATTACTAGCAATAGATTAATTAAAATAATTAAAACTTTATTATATTATATAACTATTCATAGCTTAAATTAACCTATTAACCCAAGCTTAAGCTTATATTACTTATACTTATATAAGTATTAATTTGAAAAAATCTACTATAGTAAAGATAATATAAGCTACTACTATTACTATTACTACTATTATATTTATTACTAGTAAAGTTATTATTCTTTTTTTATTAATAAAGCTACCTTATAAGCCTACTATTAATAATTAGCTACTACCTACTTAAGCTTTTATTAAGCCTTATTATTTTATATAGATTATACTATAGTAATAAGGCTCTTAATAGTACCTATAAGGGTATTAATAGCTAGTTATTATTAATAGGCTACAAGCCTGCTATAGCTACTCTAGCTACTCTAGGTACTGCGGCTGGCCTAGCTGGGTGTAGGCGTACTTGATTGTGAGGCCTCAAAGGTAGTGTATCTCTCCTACTGCAAAGGCTTGTATCACATATTGTTAATAGAGGGTGGCTCCTTATCGTCAGATTTAATAAGCATGTGGCGTTGTGGCCGCCGCCGCGTTGTAATTAATGGGCGGTTACTTAAATACCCGCTACCGTCACCGAGAGATGCCGCGAGTCATCCCCCCCCCTGAACCCTTGAAAGGCGTCCCGCCGTGACGTATTGTACTAAAGTAGGGGGCCTCTAAAGTAGAGCCTCCGTTAACGAGTCTGGGGAAACTATGGGGTATTCTCCTGAATAGATACGTAATCTAACTCGAGCGATGCAAGCCATATTCGGCTTGTTGCAAGAGCAGGCCTGTCGGGTTGATGGAAAAGAAAATCTTGGCATCCAAATACCCGCTGTTCCTCCAGATTTCCAAGGCTGGCGAGGCAGCGCTCGGACAGATTCTTTTACAAAAACGCATCGTTCCCGTTCCCGACTTGGACGTGTGTGTATGTAGCCTTTCGTGCCTACAGACTTTCATCCCCAGTAGGCAACAGTTTATTTCAAAAAGTCTATGCTTACTCGCTTGACTACGCTCTGCTTTTGACGAGATTGCAACTTCGTCGACAATCAGTCTTGACCTTCTGCGATCCTGCGAGTTCGACTCGTCTCAAAGCCCATAAGCTACAACATCACTACGGACCGCGAGTGACTTGTGTCTCTTGTGAAAATCGACGACAATCTATACCCCACACGTTTACGACATAGCGCCAAGTGGAAGGCGTTCAGCTATCATCAATATGGCTTGCACGAAGAAGGACGTTGAGGGGTTGGGATATGTCTCGACAAACTCGCAGACCGGTCAAGTTCTGGAGGACCCGGACGCATCTTACGATGCCGTTTTCGGCAAAATCAAAGAAGGAGGGCCCAACTACCGCAATGTAGGAAATCCCGTCACACCATTTCTTACCACATTCTAACTCCCCAGTCAGGTTGGTTGGAAGGGAACCGTGGCTCTCATGATGAAGACTCAGATCGGACTGGGTGTTTTGTCCATTCCCGGTGTTTTCGATGTGCTGGGCATTGTCCCGGGCGTCATTGCTCTGATCTGCATCGCCGCCATCACCACGTGGTCCGACTACATGGTGGGGGTTTTCAAGCTCCGCCATCCCGAGGTCTACGGCATCGACGACGTTGGACGTCTGCTGTTCGGCCGCGTGGGTCGTGAGTTCTTCGGTGTCGTCTTCTGTCTCTGTAAGTCAATTCCCCTTTCCGGGGCCGTGGGAATAGCCGCTGATCCCGGGACTTCCAACAGACTGGGTCTTTGTCGCTGGCTCCGGTATGCTTGGCGCCTCGATCGCGCTCAATTCGGTTTCCATGCACGGTGCATGCACTGCTGGCTTCGTTGCCATTGCTGCTTTGATCGGCTTCGGCTTCGGAAGCATTCAGACACTGGGAAAGATTACCTGGTTTGCGTGGGTCGGTCTTATCTGCATCATGTCTTCGAGTAAGTGCTGCGGCGTGACGGTTGAAATGGATATATATATATATATATATATGGGCGCGAGAACAGCCAGCTAACCCGGACGCAGTTTTTGCCCTCACCGTGGCGGTGGGAGTTCAAGAGCGACCGGCCGCCGCTCCTCAAGAGGGACATTGGGTATCTGACTACAAGCTCGTAGGAAGCCCGACCTTCGCGCAGGCTTCGTCGGCGTTGTCTTCTTTGGTTTTCGCTTTTGCTGGCACGCCGGCATTCTTCTCCATCGTCTCTGAGATGCGAGACCCTCGTCACTACACTCGCGCTCTCATCATCTGCCAGAGCGGCGTGACCGTCACATACATCGCCATCGGATGCATTGTCTACTATTTCTGCGGCTCTTACGTTGCTTCCCCGGCCCTGGGCTCGGCGGGCGTGACCATGAAGAGAGTATGCTATGGCCTTGCTTTCCCCGGCTTGATTGTGACGACTACTCTCGTCATCCACGTAAGTCGCGCCTATTCCTGCAAGCTGCGGCAACACCCCAAGCAAAATCGGCTAACGAGTGTGCAAAGCTTCCCGCCAAATACGTCTTCATCCGTTTGCTGCGTGGATCCCGACATCTGACTGAGAACACGATGAAGCACTGGGGTGTCTGGCTTGGATGCACTTTCAGCGTTGCCGTAATCGCGTACCTCATTGCCAGCTCCATCCCTGTTTTCGATGGTCTCGTTTCTCTTGTGGGTGCTCTTTTTGGCACTCTGCTTTCCTTCCAGCCCATGGGCTGCATGTGGCTCTATGACCACTGGACGGAGGGCAAGCTTGAGAAGCGGCCGAGATGGATGGCCATGGTCTGCTTCAGTGTCTTCGTCGTCGTCAGCGGTACCTTCCTGATGATCGCGGGTGCCTATGGTTCAATCGTTGGAATTCTGGATAGCTACAAGGTTTCTGGGGGTTCGGCGGCATTTTCTTGTGCGGACAACTCCCACTCTGTTTAGTCTACCCAGCATTGCTCCAGGAAGGGGAGCACAGGAGTCTCTTTGCTTATTGTTTAATATACCCAATCCGTTCATTTCCAGGCTATCTGACAGCGTATGAGATCCGCTGGAACGATAAGGTTTCCTCGGACGGTCATCGCGCTGATCCCCCATCTGCACGACACTGAAGCAGCCGGGATCTGCCAGCTTGGGTATTCCAAAATTGCGTGCGTACCCAGTACGACGACCCCGGACCCATCCCAGAGGGGTCTGTGGACCGTGGGATGACCTACGACGTCCAATATATCCAGGTATAACCCTTGACAGGGAGAATAACAGCGTCATGATCATCGCCTTCGCCTCAAACCGAATAGTTCCGATCATTTGGTTCTCGCAATGCTGTAATTACCAAATGAGTTCCGATGAGAAATAGACATCGACTACCCTTGCGTCGGACCAGCCGTCCGCGAAATGCCCTATCTACATTTGTGGATGTTGGCCAGATCTTCCACTTACATATAGCCTGCATCCCGTCTTCGGGGCTACCGTGAGCTTTCCACCTAAACCAAGTTCAGGGCCGGCCACCGACATACCGATACACGATGCTTTAAAATTATGACATTATGCTGCCAATATGGAAGGCTTTCAACGTTAATCGTGGTTGACGATCTCTTACTATTACTGTCAGTACGGTAAATAATTGAAGCCTTTCAAAGAGGCTCATTGCAGCTTTAAGGATACATGGTCGCGAAGCAGCCAGAATAGCTTCACGTGGCTTTATCAAATCAATTTACTGACGCAATCGCGCAAGCTAGGTGGGTTGTCGCTGACGCCTTGGACGCCAACTCCTTTGTATCTGTCCAGACACTGACGCTCATCGCCATTTTTGATCTGTACACTGTCAAACTGAACATGTACGTACAACTACTTTTAATGATATCATAAGCTTTGGAAACAAGTGCAAAAATCCGTGGTGGTTATGCTCATCGGGTATCCGGAAAAACATGTCGAACTCCGAGGCTAATACAAAAAGTGACTTCCGGCGAGCAAAACATACTTACCCCTATGACGTAGACGTCTCAAGACTTGAATCCTGTTCGTTGCCACCAAGACCTACAGTGCTAGGTAAATATTTATTGTAGATCAATAGGTATAACCCTATGAATAATCAAAGAGGGCATCCATTAGCTGGAGGTTACCCCACGGTGCACCTCCATAAGCCCTGCGTCTCATCCAATCCGCTATAGCTGTTACCTGGGCCGTTCCTATTCCTGTGCAAAGCCTAATGGCTTAGTACCGCATGTAGTTTTGCTCGCAAGCGAGGACACTCTTACTAGCGATAGCCGACGCACTAACAGACAGAGCAACAATTCCTCAGGCAAGAATGCGGATCTGATATGTCAGTTTTGAAGTCGACATGGGTCCAAAGATAGGTTTAGCTCCCGCAGAGAATGTCGGTCAAGTCTTCCTCGCTTAGAGATTGTTGAAACCGAAGCGATGTACAAACCTTCAATTTTTGTCTTCCAACATGACATCTAACCGTCTTGGTCCTAGTTTCCTAGATACACACCACCGCACCTAAGCGAGGGATGTTAGTGCGGGGTAAATAGCATCGGGTGACTCTCTGTCTGAACCAACAACTTGAGCGGGGAGGGTTTCGGGTGCATGTACGCGTGGTGAGATGCGGCTGTCCCGGGCAATGGATTGGCTCAATTTGGCGGCATTTCATGGGGGACAGCCGTTCAATAGGAAATCCCTGTCTCGCCCGACGGGATCCGAACCGATTGGAATGGAGGGTAGATTTCATCACATTCCGGATGGTGGTGGCGAGACAGATTGGCATATTTCCGCCCAAGGTTTCGCTTGCTCCCATTCCTCTTCGTACAAATAGCCTGTCATTTCAATACGACAAAACGCGGGTTGTTAGTCGACATTAACGTTGCTCCAAACTCGATCTTGTATAAATATGGCAGGGTTTTTGGCAATCATTTGGGAGAATCCGTCCCATATCCTTGCGATTGCTCTAGGCACGGTGAGCAACACCATCCCTTATCTTGGTTTCGAGTTCCTTGGGAGCTGTGTCGTAGTCTGTGGGGTAGAATAGTATAGAACTGATGTGGCAGGCCTTGCTCTGGCAACTCCTCCTCGCCGGCTACAACATCTTTCTTCACCCTCTACGAAAGTTTCCTGGACCGATTTTCCAACGTGCGTCTCCGATCTCCTGGGCCTGGCAGCATGCCTTTGGATACCAGGCAATCCACACCCAGCGTCTCCACGATAGATACGGCTCTGTCGTGCGCATTGGTCCGAATCACCTTTCGTTCACCAACGCCGAAGCGTGGAAAGAGATATACGGTTTCCAAATTGGTAAAGACCTCGAGGACAATGAGCTGCCCAAGTCCAGTGTGTTCTACAACACGATCGAGAAACTTCCAGTGAACATACTCAATGCCAAGCGCCAAGAACATCATCACTTCCGACGTGCGCTGTCCCACGGGTTCTCTGACAGCTCGATGAGAGCCCAAGAGGGCATAATTGTCAAATACATCGACAAGATGATCTCGAGGTTGCATGAGAACTGCAATGAGAAGGGCGCCACGCTTAATATCGAGGCCTGGTACAACTGGACGACCTTTGATATAGCTGGAGATCTCATCTTTGGGCAGTCTTTCAACTGTTTGGAACGATCGAGCTATCATCCATGGATTGCTTTCATGCTAAAAGGCATCCGTTACAACGCCTTCATGGTTGCTTTGAAGTACACCGGACTCAATGCCATAGTGCAAAGCCTGTTCAAGATGGGTGGACTTGCTATCATGTTCGAGCTGTCTCGGAGTACAGAAATAATGATGAAGGAACGGTTGAACATGGCGCAAGACAGGGAAGACCTTTTCGAGGGGTTGTTGAAAAAGAGGGAAGAATGGGTGAATACGCCCAAGAATCATAATTCACTGAGAAAACTGACAGCTGATGTTGCATGACTGATAGAACCTTTCCCTCGAGGAACTCGCCGCCAACGGTGTGGTTTTGGTAATCGCAGGCTCTGAAACAACAGCCACCACGCTCACGGGCACTACCTATCTCCTCGGCTCTAACCCGCAGGTGCTCCAGAAACTGAACGAAGAGGTTCGTTCGGCTTACAAGGACGCGAGCGAAATCACCATCGGCTCTGTCGGCAAGCTGACATACATGCTTGCCGTCCTGAACGAGGCCCTGAGGATGTACCCGCCCGTGACGTCCGGCCTCGTTCGTCAGGTACCGGAAAACGGATGCCGAATTGCTTCCAAACACGTGCCTCAGGGGGTGAGTAGCCGGGCCCCTCTCGGGGAAAGACTTGAGGAGCTGAAATTTGGCTGATTGCACGTCATCTCGAAGGCACTTGTCGAAGTCCAGCAGTGGTCGGCAAACCATAGCCCAGAGAACTGGACGAGCCCTTGGGAGTTCCGGCCTGAGCGATTTCTCGAGGATTGGAAAGGAGGACACGACCGCCTCGAGGCGTCGCAAGCCTTCAGCATCGGCCCTCGTAATTGTCTTGGGAGGAAGTAAGATGGCTCTCCGGCTATGGAAAACCCCGCTTGTGTGTGGTTGCTAACACTACTGAACTTTTCAGCCTGGCTTATGCGGAGATGCGACTTATTTTGGCCCGAATCATCTACGACTTTGACATTGAACTTGCAGAGGGCAATGGATCATGGATTGAGAGACAGCAAACCTTTGGAGTATGGAACAGAAAACCGCTCAAGGTACACCTCAAGCCAATCTCTCGTGCCGTCGCCACGTGAGCTGTACGTAGGACCAAGCACATAAACCCAAGAGGTTGCAGAAGTACGAAGGCGAGCATCGTCACGTATCAGATAAATGCGTACAGATTCGACGCGCTGACACTCAAGCGCTGTTGACTTTACTTAAGGAAACGAATACTTGATTTGACTTCTCCCTGGCCTTTTCCCTCAAATAACCTATCAGAGAACTTACTGGTCTGGTGGTCTGCCACTGCTGACCAACACCGGATCTGCTCTAACCGTAACCGGGGGAAAACCTGTACCAGGATGCCCCATAGTCTGAGGTTTTATACCGGGAAATATTCTCCTGTCCGTCTCGGTTGCGGGAAATCGCTTGAATAGAGCTGGACGAGTGCTTGCTGATATCCCAGGGCCCACATCTGTGACTGAACTTCTGATGATTCCATCTCGTTTTCTCGATGATGGCACGCTCACAAATACGCACTTCAGCTACGGAGACGCCCTTCCGCGCCGCTGTCATCGTGTTCATTGGATGAAGTGTGTGGGAATCGAATTTCGCAATAAACCTGGGAGATAATAATGCTAATGGTTATCCGAAGAGGTTTGCACGATAAAAGTGTATCGGATCTACAACTACGTGCACGTTTTAGCGCCCAATGCCATCTTGAGTGGTAGTGTTGAAGTGGTTCTATTCACAGAGTGGAATACAACAATGGCTTTTCAACCTACCTATATATGGTGTATATACATATAGATAGGGAGGCAGTCTGCCGTCCTCCAGAGGACTCCTAGGCCAAGCAATACATCTATGACAACAATATCACTATCTTTCAGTAGACAATAGCTCTATTGGATAGTGTTTCGTTCTGCGCCGGTATAGGCTGGTAAAATTATGGGCCCAAATCGGGTACGGAGGAGCTGAAAATACCCGTGACGTCGGTTCCCATAAGAGCACTTGAGACATGAACCCAGTCCATTATCAGAGAACAAGTTACCGAACCCAGAGTCTATTGGACCAGAAGATGAAGGCTGGCTTGCCACAGCCTCTTGGATGGTCAGCATCAAGTGACCGCTACTAGTGTTTCTGGGGCCACCACCCTCCCCTGTTTCGAGTTGTGAGTCTCGTTCACACAAGTCAGACGAGGAATTCCAGAAGTTCCCAGATGAACAAAGATGAGGAAACAGAAGAATTGAATTAGATCCTTGATGTATTTTAGTTTCGGATAGTGGAGTCTCTTTAAGCGTCGCGTATCTGAACCTCGGTTCCGAGATGCTGAATCGGAGAACTCCACGCCATCGCGAGAGGTATTTTCCAGGTCTCTATCGTCAGATACCGAATGACAAGAGGTGAAGGTTTTGCTACTCCGGGGCCTGCAACTTATTCGCTCTTGACATCATGCGGTCAGATTTTGATGATTAATTGTCCAACTGCCCTCTATTCAGAAACTAGCCTTTTAAAACTACGCACCTCTATATAGTCTAGCCATGCCCGAAAGTGAATGCTAAGGCAGCACGGCGACCAGTAACAAGAAAATCTGTCATGCTGAGGCTCAGCCTCTCGAGTGGCTTATGTCCATTCATTCTCGCCATAAAACCAGTGAAATGCTTTTCGAAAATGGGCTCTGCTCTATTCCACTGCGGGATTTCCGTCACGAACGATATTGGGGATTGGAGGGCACCGAAAGCAAAGGCGTATCTCAAGCCACGTGCTACAGAGTGACAAATTACGACATGTAACGCTCGTCTTGCGAAGAGTTGATTTGTAATGCATAGCACGATAACATCCGGGCTAAAACGATCAATCAGCCAATGTGAAGCACCCAACGTCGGCTGGTTCAGGGATGCAGCCGACATTGGACTCAAGATGTGGATGTGTGGAACACACCTTGAGGATTTGCGCCTTGCGTTGGGGGTGGGGTAATCTCATGCGAATAGATACATACTCCCATGAGTTTTGGAGTCCTCTGATCAATCGACCATGCTCCATCACGGCGCTGGGTTGATGGGGTCATGTAGGGTTGGCTTGTATGTCTTTCAGGCTTGTCGGAGTTGGTCCGGTTTGCGTAGCCAAAGTGTCTGCGCCCTTGTCGCAACCACCCGACTCTTCCCTCTGCAGATTGACGGTTTGTGAAAGAGGGTCAGAAAGAGCTGCAAAAACACTGCCACTTGATTCCTAGATTGAACGAAAGCACTCGGATGAGATGGGGCCATGGCGACATCTCAATGGGGAAACCCTTGCCGAAATCGGCTCGGGGTGTAAGGCGTGATTATCTTGCAGTTGTCGTCATATTCTGCAACGCGTGTATATAGGCCGCGGCATTGTTCACCAAACAGAGGGGGGTCCTCGAGCATATCATCAATGCCCGGACCAGAAATAAAAAAGAAGGTTCAAAATGCCGACCGAATTCATCAGTGTAACTTTCCCCAACGCCTCAACGGAGATCGCCCCGATCCCCGGTGCTGGCATCGACCCGGAATTCCTGGTCCGCTACGCCAGGACGCTGGACGACTATGGCTACAACTACACACTCGTCCCCTACGGTTCCGACTCATTCGACCCCTTCACCATCGGAGCGACTATCCTTTCCGTGACGAACAAGGTCAGCGTCATTATTGCCCTAAGGCCAAACACCCTCTACCCTACAGTTGCTGCCAAGGCCCTGGCAACGTTGGACCAGCTCAGCAAGGGTCGTGTTGTCGTGCACTTCATCGCCGGCGGCAGCGATGCCGAACAAGCCAAGGAGGGCGACTTCCTGTCCAAGGACGAGCGCTACGGTCGCCTGGAAGACTACATCAAGATTCTCCGCCGTGCATGGGAGTCGGATGCGCCTTTCGACTGGGACAGCAAGTACTACACCTTCAAGGGCTTCACCAACAAGGTCCGCCCTACCAAGGGCACCATCCCCGTCTCCGTGGGCGGCTCCTCCGCGGAGGCATACCGCATCGGCGGCTCCCTCGCCGACATCTTCGGACTCTGGGGTGAGCCTCTGAAGGAGACCAAGGAGCAGATCGACCGCATCTACGCCGAGTCCGAGAAGGCCGGCCGCAAGGACCGGCCCCGCATCTGGGTCACCTTCCGCCCCATCATCGCCGAGACGGACGAGCTCGCGTGGGCCAAGGCGCACCGCACGCTCGACGCGCTCAAGGGCAACATCGCCGCCGGGCAGGGTAGGCCTGGCCAGACGGGCCCGGAACCCCAGAACGTGGGCTCCCAGCGTCTCCTCGACATCGCCAAGAAGGGCGAGGTCCAAGACCGCGCCCTGTGGTACCCCACCGTCACCGCAACCAACGCCCGGGGCGCATCGACGGCCCTGGTCGGGTCTCCCAAGACCATCAACGACTCCATTCTCGACTACGTCGACCTCGGCGCCGATCTCATCTCCATCCGCGGTTACGACAACCTCAACGACGCCGTCGATTATGGCCGCTATGTCCTACCTGGGGTCCGAGAGGAGTTGAAGAAGCGTGAGAACGGCGCCAACGGCACCCAATGATTTAGCGAAAGGACTGTAATATTGCTGCCGATGACTATTGACGTATGAGTGCGTGGGATGTCTCTGCGGAGCCATGTAAATAGCTATTTCAGTTTTTTCTTAGCAGAAATATCATGATGCACAGCGCGTTCAGACAAGACTGCTCCGATTAACACACGAACTTTACCGACATATGTTTGGACCAAGGATACACGTCTTGCGCTCAAAAGTATTCGTAACTCATTGATTGATCATCATCCTCATGTCCCATTAATCATCGCGGGCTTCCTTCTATGAGAGGTACACTGGCAAACGACTGCCAAAAACCTCACTCTTCTCAACCTGTACATCCTTGCCATGGAAATCATGCAGCAGTAGCCAGCACATCATTCTAAACACCAGCATGCACCATATGTCGTTGATCTGTTGCCCCAGGTCGTGATCATGTGGCTCCCCGGACGCGGTGGAAATGAATGATCTGGCCCGCTCCCGTCGGGATTTGGCGACGCGCAGTTGCTTGCAGACGACATCGATGACGCGCTTGCGAACTGAAAACAGATAAATCTCAGCAAGCACACCGTGCCTCTCACCAGACGAGGCCGAGTCGAGTTTCTGCAGCAGGGATATCTCCTTCTGAACCTCCTCGCTTTCCTCGGCCGCCCTGACGGCAGAAGACGCCCCGGAGAAGACCAGCTCTTGGAGATGCTCCTTGTTCGCGCGGCCCGTGTCTGCGATGGCCACCGCAGCCTTGTACTCCCCCTCCGTGTCATTCAGAATCCGGAAGACCTCTTGCAAGTGAACGCGCACGACGTTCTGAACGAGGTTGATCCGGCTTGGATTCGTGAGGAATTCGTCGCACCGCGCGATGGCCGAATGGAGAGCCATAACGAGGTCGTTGGAGTATATCTTTTCTTCCGTGTTGTTGGTGGGCCTCAGAATCGCTTCAGGGCCATCCCGAGACTCTAGCTCCAGGAACCCGTCCTCGATCCTGCCCGCCTCCTTGATGATCGTAGCAATTCGAGCATTCTCCGCGTGGTTGAGGCGGGGCTCACTCGCCGATGTCTCGATCAGGGCATGCACGTAATCGCCAAGAAAGCTGCGCAGCGAGAACGATTTCCGGTCCCAGTGCCATATAGTCGGGTTTGGAAGCATGCGGAACGCAGTGCCGGGGATCTGGAGCACTGCTCCAACCATGCCAAGTAGCTCGAATGCAACTATGCGACAAAACTTCACGTCAGAAACGTTTCTGCGACAAGTTACAAATGTTTGCTTACTGGGAAACAGGTGTGTGTGACGTGTCTCCGGTAGCGACTTGCGGAAATACTGAACGGTGTTGGTGTTGCAGCCAATCACCACCAGGGTCTCGGCAATCGCAAACATGCTCCCAAGCTGGAGCGTTCCGATGTCCTTGGGCTCGTCGGCGTACTTGTGGTTGCTGCTGTTCACCTGACGGAAGATCGTGGGGCAGTACCCAAAGCAGAGTTCCTTGACGAGATTGTGTGGGACGATGCGGTTCTCATGGAACCAAGTCGGTCCCGTTTTCTCGAAGGTGAAGACGATACCGAGATCGTCGACATCATAGCCTGTGATGCTGAAGCCGTTGCCCTGCGCGCGGTAGCGGTCCTCGTTCCTGTTGAACTCTTTCCAGTGGATCCCGAGCATGCCCGCAATCTCGATCAGATGAGAGATGGTAGTCGTGGCGTAGGGCTTCTTCATGTTGTCCGGCATGCTGTCCCAGGATTTCTTCTTTCGTTGAATCCCCACGGCGAGCGTGTGGGTGACGAACGCAGCCGGTGCGTGGGGGTGGCACGGGGTCTGGTCTTCCCACTGAGGGTTGTTATGGCCAAAGTATTCGTTGTCCTGCCACGTTCGCGATTCCTTCTCCATGCGCTGGATGGCCATCAGAAGACCCAGCCAGTTGGCAAGCTCGTTGTCCGCCGTGTGGATGGCCTGGCGGCTGCTCCCGGCCCGCAAGCTCTTGTCGATCTCGTCATACTGCTGCTGGTTCCAGGTGAACGTCTTCTTGTAACTGTTGGATGTTCCGGTCATGTATGTGATCTCTTTGCTGTCGTGCACCCCGAGGGGTCCTCTGGGGTTTGTTGGAGGCGCGACGAATATGACGGGAACCTCGAATTCTACTTCAAAGCGAAACTCATACCATCGGAACCGGCGACGGGTGAACTGGGCCCAGTCGCCCATGACTTTGGGGGTACATGAAGAGTAGCCCTTCGCCGAGGAATAATACTGCTGCAGAGCTTGGAGCATGGCTATGACGAAGGCAAGAATGGAGATGATCAAAGCGACAGCCGCCACAATCAACTCCGTTCTACTATCATCGTCATCGTCGCCACCGCTGCTGTTGGTTGTGTTGTTTGACGACATTGTCTGGAGAATTTGCTGGACCCCTGCACGCCCTCAGGCTCTCAATGGGAACCGCACTGTATGTGTGTGTACTTCTAGTACGTGATTCTGCATCGCTGGGTAAGCCTTTGCAACAAGTATGAAGACGCGGCTTCAAGCTGTGTTAAGAGGGCGAAATTGCGCGGAGGCTACTCCTCTTTCTTGCAGGATGTGTGGGCTACGTCTAGGCGGCCACACACTTTTAGGCAGCTGTCGAACCAAGATCTCTCGTAAATCACGTGTGACATTTCTTTCTCTACTTTCTGCAATGCACACGATTCAGTAGGTTGCAAATGACTGGATCTGGCAAGGCTCAATCCGGGTGTAGGTCATATGGCCCCTAGTATATAATAGCACACTGCAACTTCGGCCTCGATGATCACTGTTTCAAGCCGCCCTGTTGTCTCATGGGTTGAGGCTAACGAGGCAGGCTACCAACGTGTGAAATTTCTTTCTTTTCTTACACAGCGACCAATGTCCGACCCGTTCCGGTATTGACGGGGGGCCGAGCCTACTCATAGAGTCACAGCACATTAGCCGCGGCCCCAATGTTACGTGGATTACCGTATAGTACAGGGGTTCCAGTACCAGTGTCAGCACTTATGTACAACGGTGGCTGACTTGAAGTACTAGGGGGTTTTGGCTGGCTTGGCGTATTAGCGAGCTGTCAATTAATACTGGCCGAGTGGTTCTAGACATGGATTTGATTAGTTCGAGAAACCAATACTTGCAGCAGACCATGATGACATGCAGCCTGTGGCGCCGGCTGTCTTGCGCCAGCCCCTTATCTCTACTTTATTCCCTACAATTCGTGCGGTAAGGCAAACAGACCCATGTCCAATCTAATATGAGCAACAAATACCCCAAGTTGAGGATTACTGGGCTGGACTGTTGCCTAGGCTGGATGGAGATTCATGAATGGGTGTTTGGCGTGCCTGTATGACGGTGCCTGGTCATGCACCGCCCAAAATGTTTTTTCTTTTTCTTTCACCAACGGCAACGAACCCGCAAGCGCTAATTCAAGCCAGAATATGAGTCTAACTGATTGGTAATCTATCCTTCTATTCAATCTTAAGCCTTACTCGCAACCTGTAGAACGGTTCTCAGGCATGGAGCTGCAATCTTAGTGGTTAATCTTACTCCCACATCAATAACGTACATAGGCTTCGCAGATGTTTGGCAGAACCAAACACTGCTAGCCTCAGTCACATCACTGTTTCCCCAGTATGATATCTGCGGCCTGAGAGTCACCAGAAGTCAGCAAACAATGCGTGCCGTTGCGATAAGGGAGAGCGCACGTGGATACTCGCCTTCTCGGCAATGGCATAAACCGTAGCCTGCGTATGTGCCGATGGCACAAGAGGCATGATGCTGGCATCCACGACCCTCAAACCCTCAACTCCATGGACCTTGAGCTCCGAGTCGACAACGCCCCCAAGTTCCTTCGGGAGCATGGCGCAAGTACCAGAATAGTGGTATTCTGTCGACGTGACACCTTTGGTGAATGCGAGAATTTCCTCGTCGCTCTGCGTCGCTGCTCCAGGAAGGGTCTCCGCGGCACCAAGAGCTTGTATAGGCCCTGTGGCCAAAAGTCTTCTGTTGAATCGTAGTGATTCGATGAGAACCTGACCGTCGTATGGGTGGGAGAAATACCGCGGGTCGACCACAGGCGGTTGGAATGGGTCGGAAGAGTTAATAGTGACGGTCCCTCTGCTCAGCGGATGCATCAAGATGTTGACGATTGAGCGGCCACCATCAACGTAGAGAAGCTCCATACCGGCCGTAGAAGCATCATCATGCATCTTCAGAATTTGTTGAGTTTGTTTTTGATAGCCAGAAACCACAGTCTCGTCGGTACCGGGGGTAAGGAACTGAGCTGCAGAACTATTGATGGTGCTGAGGAGGCGATTGGCTGTGTCCGGAGTCGTGAAATTCGAAAGAGGGATGAAGGCAAGAGCCTCAGCGATAGTATCTGTCCAGCGGCCTGAGATAGCATGTCAGTACATGACGACTCTTTTTGGACGTTCCACCGTCAGCAGCTGGCTCACCTTTCCGCTCAGAATAGTATAATTCTCCCTGTTCAGCATCGTAAGTCGCATTGTCTAGATCCGAATTCCCCGGAATCCCATTATTCACTACCACCTTGAATCAGCAGCCATATCCACGGGTAAAGCGGCCTGGTTAACACACAAGAAGCAAGGGTGAGGCCAAAGGGATGGTCTTGGAGGTTAGACCCGACGCCGGGTAGATCAACGATGGACGCGATCTCATACTTGGATAAGACGGATGCCGGCCCGATGCCAGAGAGTTGCAAAAGCTTGGGCGTGTTCAAGGCGCCAGTGGCTATTATGATCTCTTTGCTAGCCAGTACTCTCCTTGCGGTAGAGCCCGGGCCTGTTGAAAACTTGACAACTGTTAGTTCACAAGAGTGCCGATGGATAGATTTAATATGCACGGAACCACAGAAGCACTGAGCGTGCATGGAGACGACAACTCACCTCAACCGCCAATGCCCTAGGACTGGCACTACTCGTGTCAAATAGCAGCTTCGTTACTCGCTGACCTGGGGCTATCGACAGATTGAATCTCCCTAGGATTCTATCATAGTGCGAAGTTCTTGAACTTGACCTGGATTGGTTGCGTGGGTCAATAGAGTGAGTTGTGAGATACGCGCCTAGCGGATTGCAGCCTTGATCGGTTGGTGTGCTTATCCCTAAGCCGTGCATCGCGTCCAAGAAATTTGCTGAAGATGTCCAAGTTAGCAGACTGCCATACGTTGGTTCAAAGAGACTTATGGCGGACTGTTGTTTGGGTGCGACCAAGCTAGATAGCTCGACTGAACCGGTCCATCGGTGCCGTGACAGGCCAGGTCGTAGGCCATTCCATAGGTGGCTGCGTTTTCGGGAGAAGCCGGAGTAAAGCTCTCACTCTATTTTAGACATCAGTTGGCGTGTTACCAGATGTATCAGTGATCAGAGCCGAGTAAGATTGCATACCTTTTTGAAGTAGGGGAGGAGAGCCTGGAAATCCCATCCCCTATTCCCAAGCGCAGCCCAAGCATCATAATTCGAAGGCATGCCGCGATCGAATATCATGGCGTTAATTGTGCTGCTTCCACCGATGGCGTGGCCTTGTGTGAGATTTATCGTCTGCCCTTGTAGCGATGTTTGCGGAACCGAGGTGAGGTTCCAGTCGTATCGGGTTCCAGGGGCAAATCCGGACGCGCCTGGGTAGAAGCGGGGAATCATGACAGCGGCTTCATAATCGTCTCTGCCCGAAAGTTAGGGTTTATTGCCATGAACCAACCCCTGACGAAGTCCTTGTCTGTTTGTACGTACGGCATGCCAGCCTCAACAACAAGAACCGAGTCTATCGCTTCGTCAGCAAGAAACGAACATGTAAGCGCTGCAACGCACATCCTCACTGGACGGGTCGGCAGACAGCCTGGAGGCAAGTGTCAAGCCAGCAGTGCCTCCACCGACAATTACATAGTCGTAAGAGTCTTGGATTGTTATCGCGTGCTCGGGACGGATCAGAAGGCCTGAGCCCAATGACGCTGCAGCGATGAGTACATGCAATGCTGCTCTTGTTCCTGCGTACATGTCTTCTGGTCAACTCAATATGCGTTCGCCAAAGTATTTGAGGAACGGAGGGCGCTGTCTTGTTTCCAGCCTATAAATGACGGACACCTCTGGGCACAGAGTTTACTGTGGAGGAGGGGATATAACCCCCTGCAGTCGCCTATGTGATTAACTTTGGGCGAAGTAATCTTCATAAACCATAACAGATTGCGAACATGAGCATCCCTCGGGCTCAGTCCCCAAAAGTGTGACCCATGAGTATCATTCATCTCCATAAACGGATTTACAATAATTCGATAATCCAACACCAAAGGAATGTTCATTGTGGGTAGGACCTTTGGGATGGTCCCCTGTAGGACGGTGAACTTCCAGGCTGCAGCGAACAAGTGTGCTTAACCACATCTTTACTACCTTGTTCAATATTTATCAAACTGTTTGAGTCGAGAAGCAACTTTCAACCCATTGATGATAATCGATCAAATATCATAATGTTTGTGGCATGCGTCTTATTATCTGTATCACGACTTGCGGACTTCCTAAACGCTCATGACTGGCTATTCCAGACATCCGGTACCTAGCTGTTTCTGAGCCATACGATAAAGTGCTTCGCCGGAGAGTGTTTTACCCCTTTGGTGTTCAGTACCCAGATCATAACTCTGACAGAGGTTATCATACCCCGAGGATCTTATCAGCTATTGCATCGCACAATATTTTAGTGTATTTCTTGCTCTTGATGTCATTAGTGGTTTCACTGTTATAAGAGGTTCTGTGGCCTGACAAGTGATTCACCAGGACATACAACCCAGAAATCATTATTGGAACCAGATTCAAAATCAAAGATGGCTAAGTGGATATCACTCATAAGCCCCAGAGCTGTCCCAGTACTCCAGGTAGGGCAACTGCAACGGGCAGAGGTGAGGCCATCTCGGCGAGGCACGCCTATAGCGGCAGAGAGATATGATACGGCCCAAGGCCCAGTCTGGCTAGACTACCATGGTGGGTTATCGTTATCCTATCAGGTATGACAATTTTACACTGCTTGAAACATACAAAACGGGTTCATTTGAGTAGTGAGCTTGTAACGGGCCGTCAACTGATCTGCTACCGCCCGACCATTCCCGCATCCCACGACGTCAGTTTGAAAGGAAAGTTCCAAGTGACATTTGAGCCATCGCAGTAGCGGTTAATTATCGCCCTAGTTCTTCACGGAATCGAACCCGAACTGTTTGCAGCGCTATGACTTCTCGAGATGGGTCCAGATTGTTGACCGCATGATTCATTCCCAGCCACATTCCTGAGCTAGGGAGCCCCGACGGCTTCGAGCTCTACCTAATCTGAATGGTTCGGAAAATAGCCCGAACTCGTATGTAAACCAAATTACTCCCCCGTGTCACCTTTGGAAACGCTCTCCGAAGCATGCGTCATGAGCAGCTAAAGATGCACGCTGGTCTGATCCGGTGGAAAATCCATCGAGTGTATGTGGTCTTCATTCTTCAATGTGCGTCAATGACGTATCGTATGGGAAGAGAATGACGACCGAGTATCGGCGCAGGACCTTTATAAATGAGAGCGATCTCCTATCAAGACGATATCAAGACTCGAAATCCCGTCGTATGTCATATGGATATCTACAATCCTATTACGCAACCTGTCAGATACCACCCCAGAAGTAGCTCTACCTGCCACATAGACTAGTTTTCCGAATCCGTGGACCAATGTCCCATCATCTGGTACTCTTCGCCTCTTCAAGATGAACGTCGATCGCCCCACGCGAGCGATCCGCATTCCGTGGAGATCACGTCACGTTCAACGACCACACAAGCATGAGAAACACGTGGTTCGGCGCTTGTCCTACCTCGACTTCCTTCCAGCCCCGATTAAAGGCCACATCGTGGTATGCGTGGGCGAGTTCGTCGGCACCTTCATGTTCCTGCTGTTCGCGCTGGGCGGGACAAATGTGGTCAACACCGCACCGCCCGAGGGCGCCAACGCTGCGGACTTGAGTGCCAACCCAAGCAAGATCATGTACATTGCTCTGGTCTTCGGCATGTCGCTGGCCGTGAACGCATGGGTGTTCTTCCGCATCAGCGGAGGATTGTTTAATCCCGCAGTCACCCTCGGCATGATGGTCGTCGGCGCCACAGGCTATTCGCGCGGGATGTTGATCATCGTCTCCCAAGTCCTGGGCGGCATAGCAGCCTCTGCCGTTGTTTCCGCCATGATGCCGAATGTGCTGGCCGTCAAGACGGAGTTGGGTGGCGGGACGACAGTCGTCCAAGGGCTGTTCGTCGAGGTAAACACATTGCCGGAAGCCATCGACGATATTACAACAGCTAACGCGTCATCAGATGTTCTTGACCGCCCAGCTTGTCTTTACCATCTTTATGCTCGCCACAGAGAAACACGAAGGAACCTTCATCGCCCCCATCGGCATTGGTCTCTCTCTTTTCATTGCCGAGCTCATGGGCATCTTCTACACTGGCGGCAGCGTCAACCCGGCCCGCTCGTTCGGCCCCGCGGTAGTCACCCATTCCTTCAGTTATTACCACTGGATATACTGGGTGGGACCTATCCTTGGCGCTTTGCTTGCAAGCGTTTTCTACATGTTCATCAAAGCCCTGGAGTACGAAACAGTCAACAATACCACCGATCCAAAGCAGGCTCTTGGTGAGAAGTTCAATCACCAAAATAGGAATCAAGGATCTGCCACTCAAGGCGGTGTCCGGCATGATCACAGCATCGACAGAGATGTAGCCGGAGGCTCTGGGGACACGTATAGTGGCTCTCCTGACCTAGAAAAGGGACATGCCACTCGTCCTCAGCCATGTTGTGGAAGGAACTTTTCAATATTTACCCTAATAACCTTTTTAAGTCTATAACGAAATGCCCAAATCCTGCAGCCATTGATACTTTGTAGGAATGATGTAGCCTTTGCTATGATGGTCTATTTTGTTATCCGATTAATACATTTGATACTGAATACTTCGTTACGTCGAAATACGTATACTGCAGCCTCGAAACTGAATGAAATTGTATCTCGGACATAGAGCCTACTGCAGTTCACGTCATCCTTCATCACGGTTTCATCCTGGCTGAACTTCCTGACTCTTCAAGGTATACCGATTCTATCAATACTAAGTTGGTATTTGTAACTGGGGCTCATGCATATGTAGAAATGTCTTTCGCTACCGTTTCGAGTGACAGAGAGCAAGCCAAAGGATAGTTTGAGATTCACAGTCAGAAATCATGTCTCAGTCCATGTCAATAAAAGTACACCTAGGTGGTTGTCGAGGCAGGTTTCTGTCAATGGAGCCAACCCCTAGATGGCCCCCGAGTCAGGGTCGCCACTTTTAACAACTTACAATCAGCTAAATTTGCAACTGTGCATCCCGGGTGCTGTTGTCAACCGAGCCAGCCCACTCTTTCGAAAGTGTCTTCACTGAACGGATAAGCTCCTCACGCCATCCTCCGGCCACGTCAACTTCCCACCCGACCTTTCCATAGGACCAAGCCAGTAGTCCTTCGGCGCGAGCACCGTCGGGATGATCCAGCAAGCCGATTGCTACGTCGACCATGCCTTCGCGGTCTCGAACAGCGTAAAACACATTGGCGGAGCACGTGGAGCAGAAATACCGCTCCACGTCTGGGGAGCTGTCATACACCGCCAGAGTCCCCAGCCGGGCGTCTTCAACTGCTTGTCTTAGCGCTGCGAGGGTTTTGGGGAATTCGGGGGCATGGGAAACCGGCTCGTCGCCGTGAGGAAATTCAAGGTGGGACAGGGGAGCAAAAGTCCAGGTGGACACGTCGGAACCGTATGTGAGTCGGCATGAGTCGCACGAGTCAAGACTGGCTTTAAACTTGAACGTATCTGGGGCGATGCATGCAGAAGTGGAATCTTTTGCCAGGTCCGCTCCCACGTCGACGGCGCTGCGAAGCACCAGATTAACACCCTTGCAATGACAGTGGACGGGTGTCGCCGCCGGATCGGCCTTTGGTGTGTGACGCGAAACTGGGATACCCTTGGACATCGGCCAGTCGAGCGGTAGTTGCTCGCTACCGCGCGCTCGTCTCCATCGCACGACGGGCTCGCCGGATTCGAATCTTGGTAGCCAGATCGAAGCTCCACCGTCCATTGTGTCCCCGACGAACACGTGGATAGTGTACCTGACGAGACCCGGGGCGTTTTCCAGAGAACCAGTCACGACGTAGGTTACTGGTTCTGGAGCGGACAGGCGGCAGAAGAGTTTGGTGGAACAAACACCGCAGGAGAAGACGTCGGTGTGCTCGCCGTACGTGTACTTCTTGAGGCCAGAAATATCCTCGGATGGATTGGGCCACTGTGCGCATGTGGAATAGAGTGAACCGGTGAGGCGGCGGCAAGATGTGCAGTGGCAGCATGCAGCTTTGAGTGGAAGAGCAGACTTGGCCACAGACGCCGAGAAAGTGTGGGCTTTGCACAGACAGCGTGCCTTGATGGTGACTGAATCCGTCATCTTGCCTAGGCAGTATAGCAATTGCGTGGTCAAGCACTCAGCGATAGTGTGAAAGCTGGTGGAAACCGTTGGCGAGAGGAACGCTCCGTGTGTAGTCATGATATTCAGGAAGATTGGAAAGGGGTATGCCATTTCCAGGCTGCCGCATGTATAGGGCCAGCATTACACCACCACCCCGCGTCAAATTAGGCCTGCTCTCGTGGCTTAGCAGTCCTCACCAGTCGCTTTCCTAAGACGGCTTAATGCGGTCCCGAGCCTGGCATGCCAAGCCGGAGACAGCCACAAATGCCGATTCGGTTTAAAGTTCTTCCAGAATCATGCATTGGTCCCCTTGACGGAGGCGGTTCATCTGATCGTCAGGGGCCCCGAAGGAACCCAAGCATAAGCAACATGTCATCATCCCTGGCACAAGTCCGGCATTGCAGGGTGATCTCTAGTACTGCTGCCCTTGTCTTGAGAGTATCGGGCAGTTTATCTGCTGGCTCGTAGTTGGCAGACATGGAAAATGTCCTCTTGTTACTAACACACGATGGCAAAAGCGGTAACTGATGCATTGCCAAGACTGTTTGTTATGCCTTTGCGGTAAGTTCCAACGGTGATCCACGAGTCAAAGTACGATATAGAAGCGGAGGTATCCCCCACCTGGGGTGCAGTACATCTGGGGTGCTATATACTGGTATCCATGGCACTTTGAGACTGGATGATACTCTGCATGCAACCCAGCCCCAGCTTGGCACTATACACAGACTAAAATAAAACAACGGCAATCTGCGGGGTCCACATTCATCGATATTGAATGCCTGTGGTAGAAAGGTTCGAAGGTGCCCATTAGTAGTTAAGCTGGCGACGGACACAACTCTACGCTCTCAAGAGAAATATTCTCGTTCTCGTGGCTTCAACCATGAACTAATCTGCCAATTCGGCATTACATTCTTTTTGTCTTGATTCGCCTTCCGCCTGTGTTCTCCCATCACTCTTTCATCGAGAACCAAGCATCCATTCTTTATATCAGATTGTAAGTCACGAAACCATCGACATGGCTTCCGTTTCTCTCAAGGCGGCTGCGGCCATGGCCTTTGCTGTATCACAACGTGTTCTCGCCGCTTCGTTCCCCGTTAATAGCTTCAACGTTTCCGAGTACGAAGCCATCCCTTTGGAGAAGCGTGGTTCCATGGCCGCTACGCTACTATGGGACCGGGGAGAGATTCCCTACGTCCTAGAACAACTTCCCCACGATTTGTCGGAGATTATCCGCGATTCCATGAGAATATGGGAACAGAGCACCTGCATTCGATTCGTCCAGAAGCAAGACCAAAAGGCTTGGGTCTATTTCAACAGGGTACGATGAAGTTCATTCTTGTTGCTATTTCTTCTTTCTTTTTCGCATTACTAAACATGTCATCACAGTTCGACCAAGGCTGCTACTCGACGGGACTGGGCTCTCCTGGCTCAGGGCAAATGGAGGTCAACCTCGACTATCCCAACGCAGGTCAAACAATCGTGTCACTTGGCACGTTCAAAGGCTGTATGGACGCTGGCGCACCTACCCATGAGGTACGAGCTTCATGTCTTGAACCGGTCAATTGCATAAGACTGACTGTGAATAAAATAGCTGGGTCATGTAATTGGGCTCACCCACGAGCAGCAGCGACCCGACCGTGACAAGTTCGTCCTTGTTATCCAAGACGCCATCGCGGACGAATACAAATCTCAATTCGACATTTTGCCGAACGCTGATACGTCAGTTCCCTTCGACTACAATTCCATCATGCTTTACAGAAAGGCTGCCGCCACCAAGAAAGGCTATCAACACGCCATGGAATCCGTCACAGACAATGACATTGACCCATGGGATACGCCGACGCCCAGCGATTTCTTGGCCGTTAACAAGGCCTACGGCTGCCAAGAGCCCACTACCCGCACGGTTCCCGAGTGCCGTCCCGTTACCATCAACGCGGACGAGACCAAGTCGTCTTACCGCTTCATCATCGACCAGTACACGGAGAAGTTCATGAAGGACAACGGCTACACACACGTTGCGGCCCACCAAAACTGCCGCGCCAACACGGTCGGCATGGCTACGGACAACTGGGGGTTCACCCCATTGAACGGCTCGGGCCCCGATGCCCAGTATCAGATCTTGGTCGACAGTTGCAAAAAGAGGTTCGACCGCCACGCCAGCCGTTACGAGGTCGCGTTGTGCAAGGGCGACAATGAGGGTGCCTGCGACGTCAAGTGCGGCCTGCGCCGCATCTGCCCCTTTGACGCCAACGGGAATCAGGTCGACAGCAAGGCCGTCAACGTCGTGGACGATGCTCTGTGGGTTTGCCATCCTCACTATTAAATGGAGGCTAGCGTCTGGGTCTTTGCTTCAAGCGTTGGTAATTCGGGGGGCGGCGGCGGGCAGCCGGGTGTTCTTTCAAACGACGCAGGACATGGGGAACACACCTATAGCAATATGAGATTAACGACTTTGCCGTATCTGCTTTAGCTTTCGAGAGACCCTCCAACGTGAACTCCATGTATTACACTGCCATACCTGGTCCCATGGCCAATTCAAATGTCAACCCCGGGTAGAAACCCTGACCGCACAAGATGATCGATATTCCTTCTGACAGCAACTTTGAGTCCCACGGGGCAGTCTTGCGGATGATTGGCGTAAAACCCCCATTCCAAAGAGCCGTCTTCAAGTAGGTGCGCCAGGGGCCACAAAGGATGTGCCTCCTGTCGCGCGGAAATATCCCTCCTGATCGCCGAAAGCCACTCTGAAGAGGGAGTTGGGCGGATGTTATACCCCGCAGATTGCACCAGCTTCCAAAACGCGCCCCAAGTCATCCCTTCCTCTTGATTCTTCACCGCGTGTGCCTGTGACTGGGGGTTCAAGGCAGTCCGGATGGCACCCGCAGCGTTGGTTGCTGCATCGGATATATGCAGCCAGGCGTCCTCGTCGCCGGCGTTGTAGGCGCCAATGCTGACGCAGGCCGACGTGAGTCGCCATATGTAATCGTCCAAGTTGGCTATCCCCTCCGTGGGTGTCCCGATAATGAGCCCGGGCCTGAACACCGCGATGTTCCTCGCGGTGGGGAGACATCTCTCGGCAGCCCTCTTGACCAGCACCTCGGCAACGAACTTTGTCTGGCTGTAGCCGATCGAATCCGCAAGCTCGCGAGCCACATCCTCGTCTGCTTCCGGGCTGCGTTTCCACTGCCGGCCTCCAGAGACATAAGCGAACCTCAATGACGGGCGGTGAACCGCGAGCTCGAGTAGTTGCGCAGTCGAGCCGACGTTGACGGCCTCGAGAGCCGAGTAACTCTTGTTCCAGTGGACGACGGCGGCGTTATGGATGATGGCGTCAATAGACCGACCGTCGCTCAGGGTCCTCCAATGATCATGGGCTAGGCCCAGCTGTGGCAGCGATAAATCGCCGACCCAGGCTTCGAGCTTGTCTTCGTGGAACTCGGTCCACCACCCGGCCTTCCGAGCTGCGTCGATCACGCGACTCTTGGCTGCATTGGTATTCTCGCTGCGCACGAGAGTCGTCACACGACGGACGTTGCGGCTCTCGAGAAGCTGACGCAATATTTGCGTGCCCAAGTACCCGGTGGCCCCGGTGAGAAAGACGCTGATGTCGCCGTCTTTCCTATCGGGTTGCTGGAAAGCAGTCCCATGACGTTTTGGCGACGAATGAAGCAGCTTTTCCTCATGCCAGTTGACGCGGGCTAGAATATCGACACTTCCACCGGCTGTCGGCAAGGGAGGTTTCGTTATGTTGCCTTGTCTTCCGCTGGAGCCATTGATCAACGCTGCCAGTGTTCGGATGCTGGTTGTTTCGTCCATCAGTAGTTGCATGCTGACCTTGGTTCGGTACTTCATGTGAATGAAGTGCATCAGTGACATCATGTTCAACGAGTCAAGGCCAGCTGTATGAAGGAACAAGTCATCGAACCCCCCGAACAGACTTGGCCCAGAGGACGACTTTGGAGGAACCAGGCTCGCAATCTTCTCCGCCAAATCGTAAGCGGGCACCTCTTCTGGAAGTATGGCCGTAGGTCCGCTCACGACTTTGGCCGGGACGTCAATAGCGGCTTGTCTCTCTTGTGACTGCGCTTCTACGCAGGCTAGAGCCTGTTTCCTGTCCAGCTTCCCCGAGCTCAACAGCGGGAACCCACCGCGCCAGAGTGTAGTGGCGTCAACCCAATGGGTTGGCATCATGATACTAGGCACTTTCGCGGCCATCTCCCGCCGGATTCCATCCACCTTTCTGTTGAAATCAGCGCTCGTACGCGAAAGCCCGCCGGCTGCTCCGTGGCCCTCCCGAAGCTCCAAAATGGCGACAAGTTGTCCTGAAAAGGGCCCATGCGACGGAACAAGGACAACACCACGGCAGACCTCGAGGCAGCCAGCCAGGTTGGACTCGACGTCCCCGAGCTCGATCCTCTGCCCGTGAATCTTGACTTGCATGTCCTTTCGGCCGATATATACCATGCTGCCGTCCTCTGCCATCTTGACAAGGTCTCCTGTCCTGTAGAAGCGTTTCTCGACTCTGGGCTGGCCGCCTGTCGCCCACAAGGAAGTGTTGGTGAATGCTGATTGTGTTCTTTCCGGATCGTTCAGGTATCCATCCGCCAAGATTGGGCCTCCGATGAGCAGCTCGCCGGCTTCCCCTTGGAGAGCCGGGCTTGATGCGTCATCTGGGTCCGCTATCAACGACGAACACCCAACAGGAAAACCAATTGTTCGGGGATCTGTGTCGTGGGAACAAGAGTAGTAAGCAGCGATGACAGAACACTCGCTCGGCCCGTATGCGTTGAAGAGCCTAGTCCCAGCATCCAGCCACTTGTCTACCACCAGTCGATCTGGCGCTTCTCCCCCCAAAATCAGGGTTTGGATCGACGGGACTTCCGCAGGATGGATGATCCGGGCAACTGACGGTGTCAATAGGGCAAGGTTGACGTGTTTTTTCTCAATAAACTCCCCAATGGCTTCCAAGCGCTCCTTTTCTGTGGGAACACATATTGTTCCTCCGTGGACAAGTGTAGTGAGGATTTCGAACAAGCTAGCGTCAAAGCTGTACGAGGAAAACTGCAGTACGCGGTCGTTGCAGGACATACCAAAGGCCGAGCCGTGCGCAGCTGCGCTGGAAGCAAAGGCGGAGTGAGATATCACAATGCCTTTCGGGGTTCCAGTGGACCCGGATGTGAAAACGACGTATGCCGGGCTGTCGGGCTCGCAGTGAGAGGCGAGCCCCTTGGGGTTCCACGAGCTAGCCAAGCCCTCGAGCGACTCTCTCCCGACGATGACGCGTGTGGCCACACCGAGATCTGTTGCCTTTGCCTGGAACACTGACATGAGGACGAGCTTCGCCTTGACTTGCGCAGCAACCTCTCTCAGGCGGTAGATGGGCTGGCTCGGGTCCAAGGGAACGAACGCAGCTCCCGCCTTCAGGACTCCGAGCATCGCAATGACCGTCCAGACTGACTTCTCAAAGCACAGCGGGACCATGTCACCAGAGGAAACGCCGCAACCGGTCAGATGGGTTACAAGGGCGGAGGACATGCGTTCCAGGACTGCGTATGACATGCAATCATCCGTGGAAACGATGGCGTCTCGCTCGGGCTGGAGTTGGCACTTCTGGGAGATGATTTCATGTAGTGTAGATGTAACTTTGGCAACTGCACCATCGTGGGAGTCCATCTCCGCCGGACCTGTAAGCTTATCGAAAACCAGGTTGGCTAGTTGAAGTCGTGAAGTTGGCCTAGATGCGGCCCAAGCGAACTGGGTCATGACCACCTTGACGGTCTCGATTGCCTGCGCCACGAATATCCGGCTCGTCACCTCCTCGTCGACGTGAGTTGCAAACTCGACTCGTCCGGGATGGAGCCAGACCTCGCATGTGACCGGAAAGGTCGTGTACTCTTCACGGTAAACCGGCTTGCGGAGCGGGCCCGGCCCCGTCTCGTCCCAGCCTCCGCCAGCCTGCACCACGAGAAGGTTCTGGAACTCGCAGGCTCTCTTCGTATTCTGATCGAGAGCCTTTATGCGCTGTATCCCGGCCTGTTCGAAGGGTATCATCGACGTCGCCTGGTCTTGCATCTGGCGGAGGAACCCGAGGACGGTCATCTGCTTATCAAGCCGAACCCTGACCGGAACGCTAGCAATCGTCGGCCCCTCGATGTTTTCAATATCATCAAGAGGCGCGTTCCTCCCGGAAACAGTGGCTCCGAAGACGACATCGTCCGATGCGGAGAAATGACTGATCATAACAGCCCACGCTGCGCGTACTAGAGTCGACACGGTGATCCCAGCAGGGAGATCGAGATTGAGAGCAAGTTCGTCCCTAACGACGGCTCTAGCAAAGGACCGATGACCCCGCTTCGGTGCGGCGGGGAAGCAGGATGTAGGAGATTCAAGAAGCTCTGCCATCCAGTAACCCGAATAGGCGCGGGGCGAGAGTTGATTTGTGTACGAGACGAAGTGGCGGTAGTCGGTCGCCGGCTTGACGGCGCGGCCGCGATACAAGTCGTTGACTTTTCTGCAGAGCATCGAGAGCGACCAGCCGTCGTACAGCATGTGGTGGATTGTCCACACGAACGTCCAAGCGCCGTCTTTTGACGACACGAGCGCGAAGCGGGTGAGCGAATCTCCAGGGAACATGGGGTCGGAGTCGTCTTTTTCCAGGTAGGCTTCGAGGTCGTCGTGGAAGAGCCATCGGATCCTCTCTTTGATCACCGCCTGGAGCGAACCTGCAGCTGAAGTCGTTGCAAACCGAGTCCTCAGGATTGGCGACGTCGCGTGGACATCCTCCCAAGCACTCCGGAACCGACTGATATCTGTTCCTCTGGGCAACGGATGGATCCATCGGCCAGTGTAGCTGCCCGGTCGCGTGAGGTTGACTGCCATCAGACCCTCTTGCATATGAGTGCAAGGGTACAGATCCTCAATGTCCGCCGGCTCGACGCCGCATTGGAATGCCGCTTCTTCGCGAAGCCTGGGTACCGCGTCCTGGCGAAGGAGCTGGAACGGAGCGAACCGGACGGCAGGCTTGACGTGGCTGTCCTCGGTGCTTTTGCAAACCAGAGCCATCCGTCTCAGCACAGAGTTCTTGAAGATGTTGGCAACGTTGATCTGAAGCCCGAGCAGGCGGCATTCCGCAACCACTTTGATGGCCCCGATCGAGTCCCCGCCGAGTCTGAAGAAATCGTCGTCGGCCGCGACGGTCCCCTCGGGAACTCCGAGGACCTTGGCCCAGGCCTTGCGGAGGCCAAGTTCGACGGGCGTACAGCCGGAGTCTGGGGGCTGCGTGTCGGATGACGCGGTGTGCTGGCCGACCGACGATTCTCCTTCGCAGTCTGAGAGATCGGTCGACTGCGGCCCCGATGTATCCGTGCCAGCAATGGAGAGTTCGGCCTTTTGTTGCTCCTGTATCTGTAGCAGCTCCTTCACCGTCATCGCATTTCCAAGGCGACGAAGCGCTTTCCTGTCGATTTTGCCAGAAGTCGAAAGGGGGAAACCGTGGCACGGGATGACTGCTTTGGGGATCATGTAGGCCGGCAGAACGCCAGAAAGCTCACCGGAGGCCTCTCGAAATCTATCGTGAGTGTCTCTCCAGGCCGGGCCGGGGTTGCTGGCAATATTCTCTTCGCTATAGTGCGTCGAACCCGCAGTCGTTTGTTTGGGGGCCATGAAAGCTGTGAGGACACCACTCCTTGCCCCGACGGGTTGGAGGAGCTCGACCGCAACATTCCAAGCAGACTCGGAAGACTTGAAGGAGGGGTGGGTTGCCTGGAGAGATCGTTTCAGCTGGTGCTCAATCTCGCCGAGCTCAACACGCTGGCCGTTGATCTTCACCTGGCCGTCTCTTCTTCCCAAAAAGTCGACCGAGCCGTCCACGTTCATCCGTCCGAGGTCGCCCGTCCGGTAGCATCGCCTCGGGTCCGCCACGACGCCGCGGAGAAAGCTCGGGTCGTCGAGAAAGACGGCGTCGGTCTGCTCTTCGTCTCCCAGGTAGCCGCGGGCCAGAGGAGGGCCCTCGATGACGATCTCGCCGACGCTGTTGAAGGGGGCGACCTTGCCGTTCTCGGCAACGATCCAGACAGCGCAGTTTGCGGGCTGCCCTATGGATATGCTCTCGACGCCTCTGGTCCTAGGTCCGCCGACGATGGTGATGGCTGAGCATTCTGCGGGACCGTACGCGTTGATCATCTCGACGTGGTCGGCCCATGTGTCTGCAACTTCCTGCGGGAGTGCTTCTCCAACGGAACAGAGCACTTGTAGGCCGGGGACTTCATCCGGGCTCATTAAGCTCGCCACCGACGGCGTCAGCATGGCCCAGTTGACATCCATGCCTGCGATGCATCCGGTCAGGTTGTTCATCCTCTCTTCCTCGGACGGAATGCAAATACACGCTCCAGTCATCAGGGTGGAGAGGATCTCGAGCATGGAAATGTCGAACGAGAAAGAGGAGTACTGTAGCACGCGGGCCTCTGGCGACTCGAGATGGATAGCTTTGGTGAACCCCTTTGAGCTGGAGCAAAAGGCACTGTGAGTGACCACCACCCCCTTCGGCTTTCCCGTCGAGCCGCTCGTGTACACCGCGTAGAGTGCATTGTCTGACGTGGCCACGGGCCTGGCTGGCCATGATGTCGTCTTGGTAGAGATGGTTGTAAAGAATGGCTCGCCGATAATGACCCTGTTTTCACAAGGTATATGATCAGGAATCTTGTCTTGGCTGCCGACTGACGATAATGCGATGGACGCGTTTACGTCTTTGACAATCATCCGGATCCGGGTTGTAGGGAGCGATGGATCAAGAGCCACGACAGCCCCCCCTGCCCGTATGACTCCTAGTATGGCGACGATGCTCCATACTGACTTTTCGAAGATGACGGGGACCAAGACTTCGGGCCTCACGCCAATTCTCGAAAGATGTTCTGCAAGTTTGTCGGCGCGGTCCAGTAGCTGAGAGTAGGACAGGGTGCCGTCCCAAGCGCAGACCGCATGGGCCTGTTTCCGCGATTCGGCCTGGTGTGCTATCACTTCGTGAACCAGGACATCTTCTTCCCTCGGAAGCCTATCTCAGTTAGTCCTCGGCGGCCTAGCGTGGTCATACTGGGAGTGCTCACGGCCTGTTCAACTGTACAAGATGACGCTGGCTGGCAGGACTCAGCGTATGGATGTTACCCAGAGTATTTTGCTGTGTTTTCGAGTGATGCAACTGCCAGAGCACATGCTCGAGGTCGCTTAACAGAAGCCGCACTTCCAGGCGAGAGAAACGGCGCTGATCAAAAGTGGCGGAAAGCTCCAGCTCTCGACCGTCGATGGAACACTCGAGTCGCATGGCCCAACAGGCGGAATCCGGTGCGGTTTCCACTCCTGGTGCAGTCGTCGAGAAGGCCACGATGGTTTGAGACAGAGTACCGTCTGTTTCTGGAGCCATTATAAGAGACTCGGGGTCGGGAGCACCAGATAAAGCTGGTATGTTTGCGACACATCCGAGAAAGGTAGACATCTGCTGGTTCCGATCGATCGACAGCCTGACCGGGGACAGCGGGCACGAGCTCTCCAAAACCTCGGGCGTCTGATCGCACACCTTGAACGAGACGTCTTCGCTACCGGTCCGTGATGACAGAATCAGAGCCCAAGCGGCGCACACCGCAGGCTTGGTGTCTCCCGGCAGCTCGCAGACGGGACCCCGGACGCGGGATCGCTGGGCCGCAGTCGCCTTCGCATCCGTGTCTGCGCTTTTGGTGACAACCGGCCCGCCGAGCTGCGAGGTACAGCCGGGCGATTCTTCACCGCTGTCATGAGCCGTTTCTGCAACGTGCTCTTCCTGCTCGGGGCTTTGCGCGGCGGGGGATTTGAAGACGAAGCGCTTGGGGACGCCGGAGACATCGGCAGAGAAGGGGTTCTCAAAGACGATCTCGTCTGGGGTTTGCGCATCCGGCCGAGTCGGCGCATCAAACACAAACTTGACAGAGTGAAGCCTTGGGGTAAGCTTCCATCTCCCTTCTGTCGACAACATCTTGGTACAGCCGTTGCAGTGATCGGATACGAGGTCAGCTATCGGTAGGGTGTCGGCCTTGAGACGAGGGAGTGCGAGGACGACGCCGATAGTATAAGTGCATACATGAACCCATCCATAGACTGCGATCAGAACGACACAGAGATCAGGGCCCAAAGCGTTACTGGAGCAAAAGGATTATCTTGTCACGCTCTTACGAGAAAGGCTCGCATCACGAAAGATGCCTTGGCGTGGTGAGATCCGTATTCGATGTGACGTATGCCATGCCACCATCCGCATTATTCATACTAATCCGTATTCAACCCCACCATCCACCGATTCGTAACTGCCTCGGAGGGGAGAATCACTCATTCTTGCATTCTTGGTCGGTTCAGTCTGCCAGAAAGCCGTGTTACCTGCCTAGAAGGGCAAGTTCGATAGCATGCCCCCCTTCGCCACCAGCCCCTCCACGGTGTGTCCTGTGACCTTGGTTTGAGGGTCTTGGAAGTGATGACTCCGTTCGGGCAGGAATCCTGCAGCCCACCTGTGTACGAAGGATTCCATGGACCGGTCGCGGCTTCAAGATGGCAAGTCAAGTTGCGTCGGGGTGCGGCAAGCCGCGGTATCAAGGTGCCGCTGACCGTCTTCTCAAGAGTGGGAACGTCTGCGGCTGGGTTCCGATAGGCAGCCGTGAGGAAATGGGAAAATCGTACTCAAGGGGTTCTTATTGGCCCAGTCCGGTGTACCATGAGGTGGTCCTGGAAAAATACGTCCTCATGTGTCTTCGTCTCGGAAACAGTCATGGCAGCAAACTTTTCCCAACCACTGGCCGTCGAGGTCAACTTGTCATCTGTCGCGTAATATGACCCCTCCTTGTAAGTCGGTCCTTTTGTAGCGCGTGCCTTCGGGCGCGGTCGCATCTTGTGCCTTGCATGGGTTCATGTAGGCTGCGAGATCCCCTGTTCTCATCGACCTTGCCGGCTACCGGGGCCAGTGATCGGCGGCAGCCAAGCCCCCCGTCAGAAAGCTTGAAAAAGCCGCCATGTAACCAGGTATGCATTCCAGAATCCTTCGGCCCCACGAAAGGGAGGGGGTGGTCAGCGATAAGGTCACGACGCTCATCACGTCGCCAGGCATCGTACGCCGGTGCTCCCCGAGTCCGGCCGCAGTTCCGTGGGATCCTCTTGTGTCCTTTCCGGCCTTCCCGATGCGGTTGGGAATATTGTGATGGGCTGATGGGGATCCATGCTAGGCTCGAATCCTTGAGGACGGTCAGGCGGCGTAGCGGGGCGGACTCCATCGAGCTTCTTATGGTAATGGTGGTGCAAGGGCGGAGGCAAAGAAGAGCTGCGGTTCAGGAAGGAGGAGGAGGAGGAGGAGGAGGAGGGGAAAGGAGAGTGAACATGTCATAGTTATTGGGCGTCGTTGCTGCTCTTCGTCTGCACGGCTGGGATATTGATTCGCGCGGAAAGACAGCAAAACCCAACCACCAAAGACTCGATCATGACTACCGATAACTCGGAATCCCTCGATGCTCGTGGCGGCAGCAAGAGCCGTGAAAGCGACAAGACCGACGACGACCAGCACGATGCCTCCCGAAGCACGACCCGGCCGGCCACACCGGCCGACGACCTCCCCGGGTGGAAGGTCTTTGTGATCTGGTCGGCGGTCGCCCTCGGCGTGCTCTGCACCTTTCTGGACGAGGGCATCATCGCGACGGCCATCCCGCGGATCACGGACGACTTTGGCTCCCTGGCAGACGTCGGCGTAAGTTGGCAACGAGAAAACAGAAGAGAAAAAGCCGTCACGGTGTGCAAAGCGCGTGCTAAACAGATGCTTTTCTTTTTTGGATATAGTGGTACGGCTCAGCCTACCAAATGACGCTCTGCGCTTTTCAGCTCGTCTTCGGCCGGCTCTACAGCCAGTTCGACATCAAGACCGTCTTCCTCGCCGCCCTCGCCGTCTTCGAAATCGGGTCCCTCGTCTGCGCGGTGAGCCCGACCTCGGCGGCCTTCGTCGCGGGCCGCGCCGTCGCGGGCCTCGGCGCCTCGGGGCTCCAGAGCGGCTGCCTCGTGCTCATCTCGGCGACGCTGCCGCCCAAGAAGCTGCCGACCTACGTGGGCGCCATCGGCATGGTGTACGGCGTGGCCGCCGTCCTCGGACCCGTCGTCGGCGGCGTCATCACCGACAGCCACCTCACTTGGCGATGGTGAGTTTGACCCCGCGGCGCGGCCCGAGCTCCCCCCCCTCTGGTTGAGGCTGATCTCGAAACACACCAGGTGCTTCTACATCAACCTTCCGATAGCCGTGCCCCCCGCGGCCGCGACCTTGTTCCTGATCCAGTCGCCCCCGCCGACGGAGGCGCAGCGCCGGCCGTGGCTGCAGAAAGTCCGGGGTCTCGACTATCTCGGCATGGCTCTGATGCTGCCGGGCATCACCTCGTTCCTGCTGGCGCTTCAGCTCGGCGGCGCGCTGTCCACGTGGGACGACGGGAGAACGATCGCGTGCTTCGCAGTCGCCGGGGTCCTCGTCTCGGGGTTCGTCGTCGAGCAGTGGTGGATGGGAGAGGACGCCCTGGTGCCTCCGCGCCTGGCCAAGATGCGCATCGTCATGTTCGGGGCCTTCTTCGGATTCTGTCTGGACAGCGCCTTCTTCATACTGGTCTACTATGTAAGGTTTTCTTTGCTTGATTTTGTTATACAACGCCACCCTCTCTGCGCGCGCCGCATTGGCTCACGTCCCTTGACAACAGGTACCCCTCTGGTTTCAAGCCATCCAAGGCGTGACTCCCGAGCAGTCCGGGGTGAGGTATCTGGCGCTCTGTCTCGCCTTCATCCTGACCATCTTCCTCAGCGGCTGGGGGGTCACCAAGACCGGGTACTACCAGCCCTTCATGCTGGCCGGGACCGTCCTCCTGTCCGTGGGCTCTGGCCTGCTCTCGACCCTCCGGGTCGCCTCGGGGGCGGACCGATGGATCCCTTTCCAGGTCGTCGCGGGCCTGGGGGTCGGGTTGTCGACGCAGCAGGCCGCCGTCGCGGTGCAGAGCACTCTGAAGGAGGCCGACATGGCCATCGGCGTGGCGGTCGTCATGTTCTTCCAATGCCTAGGGCCGACGACCGCCATCACCATCGCCCAGGCCGTCTTTGCAAGCTCGCTGGCGTCGGGTATCGCCGCCGGGATGCCGGGGGTCGACCCCAGGGCTATCAGAGACTCCGGGGCCACGCAGCTGAAGGACTTGGTGCCGTCCGAGCAGTTCGGGGCCCTTTTGCGCATCTACAACCACTCCATCACGAGAACCTACCTAGTCGCGGCCGCCTTGGCGGCTGCCAGCATCATTGGCGTTGTCGGTGTAGGGTTGAAGAAGATTGAAAGCGAAGGGGACGGCGAAAAGGCGGACGCTGAAAGCCAATAAGCCCTGCTGCACCGGGAACAGACGGGGGGGTTCCACGGAAATAAAGGACCATCGTTTCCACGTAGATCATCCTCACGATTGAGAGTTTCCTCGCAACTCTGTAGCATCAAGTTTAGAGTAGACTTACCCAAAAGTAAAAAGCCCAATGGAGCTGGAGCCCCGGGGCTTGGTCCGGAAGCTATTCAGCGTCAACGTTTGGGCTTGTTTTTTTGTTCCCGGTAATCAACCACACCCTCTCTTCCCCCTTGACCTTCGGACTGTCTCGATGGAGAAATCGCAGCCGTGATTGTGTTTCATAGCTCAGACGGTTTCCCAACCGCAACACCAGCCCGATCACACAGGACGGACACAGCCCTAGCCACATACCACAGCACCGAGCGTGGTAAGAGGAAGAGGTGTCTATTGTATGGACCCCTTACATGGTAGTCGGCACACTGTTATGCAGGGTAAGGGTTGTCATCAATGCACTCAGGGTCCGGCCCGACAACCTGACCATCAAAGAAACCCTCTGGAACTTAGTCACGACGGCAACACGGAGGGGGAGGCAGAAGCTCCGGTTGGACCAGCCCCAGCACCCCAGACAATCCCAGTTACACGTTTCGGCCCAACGTTGCATCCCGCACCCCGCCGATCTCCGTCGACCACGTTGGCAGCTTGACTTCCCGCGCGCCCTCTCGATCGCCCGATCTTGGTTTCCCCAGACTTTGCCCTCCAGACACCCCTCCTACTCCTCCGTCTCCTCCCATCCAATCCCAGGCCGCCGGCCCAAGACGAGGCCTTGTGCAGTAGACGGGCCAGCCAGAACAGTCAGACAAGTCAGAGAGAGAGAGAGGGGGGGAGAGTGTGTGTGCGAGAGAGAGAGAGAGGAAGAGCGAGAGAGAGAGAGAGAGAGAGAGAGAGAGTGTGTGTGTGTGTGTGTGTGTGTCTGTGGGAGAAGCGCCCCAGATGGACAACCACAACTCGGCGGTCAGGCGCATCGCCGAGGCCGTCAAGGACCTACACTCGCGCCGGGAGCCCTTCCGCGTCTTCCACGGCTCCTCCATCCCCCCCGCCTCCCGCAGCACCCGGGCGCCGTCGTCGTCGTCGTCGTCGTCGTCGTCGCCATCGCCGCCGCCCTCGCCCCCCCACGGCCAGCAGCGCGTCGTCGACATCAGCGACCTCCGCCGCGTCCTCCGCGTCGACGCCGCCTCCCTCGTCGCCGCCGTCGAGCCCGGCGCGCCCATGGACGAGCTCGTCGACGCCGCCGCCCGCCTCGGCCTCGTGCCCCCCGTCGTCGCCGCCCTCCCCGGCACCACCGTCGGCGGCGCCTTCGCCGGCGGCGTGGGCAGCTCCTCCTTCCGCCACGGCCACTTCGACGAGACGGTCCGCGCCGTCGAGGTCGTCCTCGCCGACGGCCGCGTCGTCGAGGCCTCCGAGGACGACCCGCTGACCCGGGACCTCCTCCGCGGCGCCGCCGGCACCCTCGGCATCGTCGTCCGCCTCGACGTCCGCCTCGTCCCCGCCGCCGCCTACGTCAAGGTCACCTACCACTCGTACTCGACCGTCCCCGAGGCCGTCGCCGCCGTCCGCCGCGAGGCCGCCCTCGCCCACAACGACTACGTCGAGGCCCTGCTCTTCTCCCGCGCCCGCGCCGCCGTCGTCACCGGCCACCTGACGGACAACCTGCCCCGGGGCGGTCGGCCGCAGCGCTTCCGCCGCCCCGGGGACCCCTGGTTCTACCTCCACGCCCGCAAGCGCATCCGCAACGGCACCCCGACCCCGGACTACGTCCCGCTGCGCGACTACCTCTTCCGCCACGATCGCGGCGCCTTCTGGATGGGCGAGCTGGCCTTCAAGTACTTTGGCCTCGTCCCCTTCAACCGCCTCACCCGCCGCGCCGCCGACCGCCTCATGGACTCGCGCACCCTCCACAGGGCCGGTCTCGTCCGGGGCGGCGGCGGCGCCGCCGGCTGCGGCTGCAGCCGGGTGGGCTTCCGCCACCTCGTGCACGACCTCGCCCTGCCCTACTCCACGGTCAACGACCTCGTCGACTACGTCGCCGACGAGCTCGACATCTGGCCTCTCTGACTATGCCCGCTGCGCGCCACCACCGCCTCCGCCGCCGGTTTCCACCCTCGCACCACGGAGCCCCCCGCCGCCGCCGCCGACGACGACGACGACGATGACGCCTCGTCGCCCCAGCCCATGCTCAACGTCGGCGTCTGGGGCGGCGGCCGCGCGTCCGCCAAGGCCGACCGCTTCGTCCGGCAGAACCGCGACCTCGAGGCCCGCCTGGCCGAGCTCGGCGGCCGCAAGGCCACCCTCTGCCCCCGCGCCTCCTACTACACCGAGAAGGAGTTCTGGGCCCTGTACGACAGGGGCTGGTACGCGGGGCTGCGCGAGCGCTACGCCGCCGCCGGCCTGCCGACCGTCTTCGACGAGGCCGCCGTCGACGTCGCCGCGGAGCGGGACAAGAGGAGGTCGCTGAGGGAAAGGGCCGCCGTGACGTGGCCGGTCGCCGGCCTCGTCGGGATCTGGTCCGCGATCCGGAAACGATGAGATTTTTTTTTTTCTTGCCTTCTTCCCTTTTTTTTGTTTTTTATCTCCCCCCGCGGACAAACACGGACGGCGATCTGGAATATGATTAAGTTTCGTTTCTGATGACTGGTTCGATGGATGGATACAAAAGACAATGGGGAGAGAGGGGGGGTTGCATAAACGATCAACGGTTCACGAGGATCGCACGGTTCTATTTGTGCGTTTTGACGAACGGGCCCCGGTTGGCTACGGAACGATGTCTTCTTCTTTTCATGTAGGCATCACAATCAAGGCCAGGGAAGGGGAGTCGGGGGTTGTCGGTCCAAGGTTTTACATGTTTCATTTCCCTTCTCTTTTCATCTTCTTTTTGTCCCCCTCTTCATCCCCTACCTACCTAGGGGGAGCGAGACTATTCTTTTTTTCAGTATTTTGCCTTTTCCCACGATCGAGCCCGCATTGATGCATTTTCTCCGGCGCCCAACCCCAGCGGTCGGTTCTTCACTTTGTAGTCGTCTTAGCAGTCGTCGTCGTTTTGGACTGGGCGGTAGTTGGACTGTGGAAGCAGAGGGGATGAGAAGCAAAGGGGGGGATTAATATTACCACGTAACACATGTTTGTTGTACGTTCCCATGAGAAAACGACAAAACAGCCCGCTGGCTGATAGACCTTATATTTACAACCTCCTTTTATGCTCACGTCTGATCGATGACGGAACACCCCTTTCCTTTTCAGATTCCCTCACAAACAATTTTGCCACCGGCCGTAGCTAACGAACTGTGGCCTAGGTAGTAAGAGTCTACCCAATTACACATATTGGAGGGTTCAACTTGATGCTGACGTGGGACGCACATCAGACAACACAATGACAGGCCACACAGTCTTTCGGGATGGCGGGAGACCAAGATATTATTCACGAAGAGAAGCTAGAGTGAAAATGACCTGCATCTGCTGAGCCAACGAGTCGTGCAAGATGCAGATGAGGGGGGGGTTGAAGGGATCCTACAAATACATATCCAGAACGCCGTCGCCTCCCAACCTGCCATCGCTTATTGTGCAAATCACAGGAGAAGAAGAAGAAAAGAAGAAAGAGGCGAGAAATATCCCGGGTTCTCCCCAGCCCGGTTTTCGCGAGAGTCCCACCAGAGTGGACAAAGTTATGTATGCGAATCACTCGCTTCTCGAGTCGAGCACCAGGCTGCTGCTGCTGCTGACGCTGCTGATGGTAATTTTACTCTCCTGTTTCCCAGTCGTCGTCACGACACTGGGTATTGCCACTCCCCCGTCGTCTTGTTCATGTAGCCGAGCTTCTCTGCCGCTGCCGTGAAATCCTATTCCTCGTGCACGCTTCCCATGAGGCCGCCGTTCTTATTGGACCTCTTGCCCAGTTTCAGCATGCTGAGTCTCTTCCTCACGCTGCTCCGTATGACAACGATTGGATCGTCGGCTGACCGGTCGTCCCTGTATTCGCGCTCCTTTTCCGTCAGATTGAAGCCCGTGTCCGAGCTTTGCCGGCCGCCCGAGTCCGTCACCCACTCGCTGGCACCGTCCATACTGCCAACGATACGCCCCCCATCCGTGGACGGGGCCCGGAAGAAGCTCAGGCGGCTATTGTTGTCTTGGGCCCTGCTGACGCTCCTGCTCGGGATATCCTCCGCATCGCCGTTGACCGGGGAGTCGCCGCTGCTTTGCTGCTGCTGCCGCACCGGGGATTGCCTCTTACGGCCTCCCAGGAAGCTGAGGCGTGTACCGCGCCCCTGGCGGATGGCGATGGGCTGAACCGTCGACACTTCTTCGGCGACGACGCCGCTTTCCGTCGTGTCGGCGGTGCTTTGCGGTGGGGGAGACCCCTGCTCCGTTGACGGCGATGATCGTCGCCAGGGCTGCGTGTTTGCGAAATCACGAGTGGGTTGCTGGGGCGCGAATAGGGCAATCTCGGGTGCAAAGGTGCTTTCAAAGTCTGGCAACACACACACATTGGGTCAGAAAGGATCGATCACTCGCAGGACAAAGTCGACAGCCGATAGGGGATAACAACACTTACATTGTCGTAGTTCCTCGTGCCTTGCCTTGAGGGCCTCGTTCGAACTTCTCGCAAAGGTTGCCAGGCATCGCTTGATCATGATTGCGTGGTCGACGAGCGCCATCTTGATGGCATTGTCTTGCGGGTCAAGGTGGACCTCTTCTTCCTCGTCGTCGTCGTCCTCGTCGTCGTCGTCGCCGCCGCCCCTCGAAGTGGCTGGCAGGAGCTGACGGTAGCACGCCACGCTGTTTTCCGAGTCGGGGTTGACCGAGACGCTCACGGCATCCATCAGTAGTTGGGCGTTCTCCTCGTCGCCCTCGGCAACTCGCTTCTCGATGACCGTCATCTCCTGCGTCTTCCTGACGATGCGTTCCAGGCCAGTCTCGCGAGCAGAGAGCTTGACCTCGTTCGTGTAGACGATCTCGCTGCGACGAAGGATCGTCGGGAATGGGTCGGCCGTGGTGAAGACCATCTTCTCCGCGTGGTGCTCGGCGACGGGCCCAGAGGTGTTGCGCTTGGACGACACGGAGAAGCTCTGGGGGTGGGCGGAGAGCAGGTAGTCGCGGACGACCTGCGGGACGCGGGCACGCTGGAAGACGTGGTGCGTCAGGTCGCGGTGGGGAGTGATGGCGGAGACGACGAGGAACTGCCCCTCGACGTCGTCGACGTCTCCGCCCGTCACGATCTGAGCAGACGGGTATAGCTCCTGCATGCGGTCCGTGAAGGCCGAGGCGCCCTCCGTCGGGGATCCTTCGTAGACGAATTCCTTATCGCGAAGACTGGAAGGGAACCCGAGCCCCTTGTAGACGACCTTGAAGTACTTGGGCACCAGCCTGTCGCTCTTGGAGATGGTCTCGTAGACGGTGGCGATGGCTCGTTCGGTCCTGGCGAGCTTGGCAAAGTCAAAGATGTTGCTCTCGTACTGGGTGCGCAGCTCTCGGTAGGCCGCCAGGGCGCTGCTCCAAGCCTCGCCGTCCTCGAAGTGCTTAATCATGTCAAAGTAGATGCGCTCCTTGCGCTCGAAGCACGTCTGCACCGGATACTCGGGGTCGGCCAGGGCGGGGACCTGCTTCGTGGGGTCCCAGTCGTAGAGGTCGGCGTGCAACCGCAGCGCCAGGCCGGCTTCGCAATGGTTCCCCGCTTCGGCTTGGAGGGCGGCCAGCTGGTGGACGTATCTGGTGAAGATCTCCTCCTTCTGCATGTCCCGGAGGAACTCCATCAGCCGCAGCCGGTTGATGAGATGCGACGCCTCGCTCGAGTTGTCGCTGCTGTGGACCGCCACGAGGAGGTCGAGGAACTCGTTGACGGTGCCCATCAGCTCGCAGATTGCGGCGTGCAGCGTCTCGTCGGGGCCGGTCGCCATCGGTGCGAACCGCTCCAGGACCTCGCCGATGAAGAGCTTCTGCAGGATGCTCTCGGTCAGGGGCTTCGACTTGAAGTACTGGTCGAGGCTGTCAATCATCTCGGTCTGGATGGCGGACAGGTCCTCGCTCAGCGTCCACTCGCTGACGATCATGGTCTGCAGCACCTCCACGGCCATCCGTCGCAGACCCTGGTGCACGCTGAGGCAAAGCTCGACGATGGGGCTGACCAGGGCGGGCACGTATTGAACCTGGTATCCGCCCATCTTGGACAGGTTGTAACGCTCCCGCTCGTCGACGCTCGTCTCCCAGCCGATGGCCTCCCAAGTCCGTCTGAGGAGTTCGGCGCCGTGCTCCCTGACGTCGCCGGCGATCTTCCACACAGCCCTGCGCTTCTGTTCGGGGAAGGTCTCCAGAGCCAGGGACGGGCTGCCGACGAGCTTGAGCATGGTCGTAAAGAACATCTTCCAGAGTTCCGTGTTGAAGTTCTCGGCGTCGTCGGGATGCGGCAAGAAGGACTCGAGCAGGATGCTGGACAGGTACTGTAGCGTCTTCATGGTGGACTTGTGGTGGTAGATGTGTACGCTCAGCCATTCGGGCGGGAAAGCCTCGCCCATCAGGATGCTCATGTGCACGCGAAGGGTGTTCTCCAGCAGAGTAGTCAAGTCGCCCTCGGCCAGCTCCAGCTGCATGCCGCTTGGCGAGTTGGAAACGGCCGAAAGGATTGCCGAAAGCTCGATCAGGGCCTCATCAAATGTGCATCCTCCGTCGTCGCCGCCGCCGCCGCCGCCGTCGTCGCCGCCGCCGCCGTCGTCGTCGTCGGTGACGGGTTTGGACGGAAAGGGGTACGAGGTCGGGAAGAGAAGCGAGAGACGCTTGCGAGGCTTGACCGGGACGGCCACGATGGACAGGTACGAGTCGATGATCTTGGGGAGGTAATCGGGAATCTCGGGACCGAGGTTGTCGATCTGGCCGGCGAGGACGGAGCAGCAGAGACGGACCTGGTCCTTCCAGGAGTCGGTGACGGCGTCGGTGTGGCCCCAGTGGGGGGCGATCCAACGGACCGTGTTGGCGCTGAGGGCGGATTTCTGGTCGGCGTGCGAGAAGATGTCGAGCTTGGAGTAGTTGATGATGAGCACGAGCTTGTACAGCACCAGCTTGCCCTTGACGTCGGCGCAGGAGTCGAGGAAGTCGATGGCGATGTGGAGAATCTCCTCGGTCGACAAGAGACCCGTCAGCTCGGGCAGCCAGGTGTGGAAGTGCTGGACGGCCAGGGTCTGGCTGCCGACGAGGACGGGGGCGTGGTTGCGCATCATGGCGTCGAGGGCCTTGAAGATGTTTCTCAGTTCCCGGGTGAAGCCGGGGGCCGAGTGCGAGTTGGTGATGCCTATGCCGGCCTCCTTGGCCTGCTGCTGGCCGCGGGCGTGCGTGATGAACTTGAGGATGTGGCGCACGACCTTGAACGTGGACCGGAGCTTGCGCGACGTCGTGGGCTCCGTCGGCTTCTCGAGCAGCCGGGTGAAGGACCTGACGAGGCAGGCCGTGGCGAAGGGGTAGTTGAAGCGGTTCTCTGCGTAGTGGTCCACGAGCGGGCCGAGGTTGAAGCGCCTGTCGTGCACGATGCCCAGGACCCTGACCAAGGCCGTGAAGACGAGGTCCTCGAGTTCGTCGTTGCCCGAGTACTCGACCAGCACGCCGAAGAGGGCGTCGAGGACGTCGCTGAGAAGCTTGACCACCTCGATCTCGGGCACGAAGATGAGGTGTTGCAACAAGGTGGGGATGTCTTCCTTGGCCGCCTCTTTCCACTTGAGCAAGCCCAGGACGACGCGGTCCTGGGAGAAGCGGGTGCTGCACAGGTACGTGTCGACGCGCAGGACGGCCTGGGGGCCGGTGACGTCGGCCGCATGCTCGTCGTTTCCCCTGGCGCTCCACTGCAGGGAGAGATAGCCCCCTCTGCCGGACGGCCCGGCTTGGGCGGTGGAGGTGAACTCGTCGGTCTTGTACAGCAGCAGGGCATGCGTGCCGTCCCGGACAAAGGCCTCCTGGTTCCACAGCGGCATGTGGGCGACCGCAAAGGGGGCGCAGGGCATGTCGGACAGGAACATGACGAGGTGCGAGGTGAAGACGTCCTGTGGCGGGACGGCGAGCCGGATGGTCTGGTTCCAGTGTTCCCCTCTCTCGACTGCCACGGACTTCCAGGTGGTGATGCCTTCCGTGTTGGACGAGGAAAAGATGCAGTTGGGTATCTTTTCGCCGTCGGTTCTCCGCACCTCGAGCATGACTTGCAGATTGTTTCCTTGCACGCTGCTCGCGAGCGTGGTGGGGCTCCCGGCGTATCTCGACAGGAGGTTGTGTTTCGAGAGGGCGGCGGAGTCGAGCGTGACGTAAATGTCCGATCTCGCCTTTGTGGGCGCGCCCGAGAATCCCATCTTGTTGGTCTTCTGGACGCCTGCCAGCAGGGTCGGCGTCGTCTTGACCAGCTCATCCACGTCCGGGTGGTTGAAAGACCTGAGATGCACCTGCACTCGCTCGGTGCGGCGCGACTTCTCGTAATGGCCGCTCTTGCTGTCCAGCAGGTCTCGGACGAGATCGTCCCACTCCTCGTTGGGGCTCTGTTTGTCCACCGGGGGCGTCGGCGAGGCCGACCAGATGCTCAGGACCTGTTCGACCTCTTCGTCCTGCTTCATGACCGAGTTGAGCTTGAGGACGCCGACGCCGACGGTGCGTTCGGCCATCAGAAACGCGGCACCGGCATCCAACGAGCCGCGGGGCCTCGACCCGGCGGTACTGGGCGGCGGGGCACTCCCCTGGCCGTCGTCCTGTATCGAGGGCGGACGGCCCTCGACCTGCTCGGTGAGGGAGTCGAGCTTGGGCGTGGCGTTGCCCCTGGAGAAGGCAGAACGGCCACTCTTGGACCCCCACATGAGACTTCTCCTAGAAGGCTTGCCGTTGCCGGCAGACAGGGGGGGCTTCGTGGCGTCTTTGGAAAAGCCGGTGCCCTGCGACCTGGCGCCGGAACGCGATTCTGGCTTCCCGCTGGGGATGATTTGCTGACCGGACCGTACCTTGACGACGAGGTACAGCTCTGTTTCGGCCGAGGCGCCGTCGCCGATGTCCTGCGAAGAGAGGTCGGCGAAGATGGTTCGTGTCTGGCCCGATTGCGCCAGGGTGCCTATGGTTCCGCCGGGAGGTATCTCGATGGTGAAGCACTCGGTCAGCGTGGCCACCTTGCCCCCGACGGGCTTGGCCACCAAGTAGGCGACCAGCGAGGTCTCCTCTGCCGAGGCGCCGGCGAATCCCCTGACGTGCAAGAGCAGGTGGTGGAGGGCCGTGGGTTCGACGGTGGGCTGGGGAGGCTCGTCGAGAAGACTCATGACGGACTGCAGTCTTGTTATGTCAACCACCGAGTCGTCGCCCGTCAGCACGCGTCCGCGGTCTGCGGGGTCGCGGACGACGACCTCTCCGCCGCATAGCTTGTTGACGCGCACCAGATCCCAGACCGTCTTTTCCCGCAGCTTCTGGTATTCGTGCCTCGTGAGGACGTTGTGGAGGAACTGTTGGCGGCTCAGGTTCAGCGTCTGGATGAGCTGGGACAGCTTGTCGAGGCGCGGGTACTGCCTAGACAGGAGCAGGCCATGCAGGTTGGTGGAGTGCCATTCGCGGAGGCAGCTGGCGATTTCGTCGATGAGGGGTTCGGCGGCGGACGTCGGGGTCTCGTCGCCAATCTTGAGCATGGGCACCGGGGCGGCAGGGCGAGGGGCGTCGGGGTCGCGCTTGACGGGGATGGAGAGGCGGCCGTGGGTGCCATTGGGGAGCTCCTGGAGGGGCTTGCGGCCCTTGGTGGCGGACCTGCCCCCTCTGGGGCCCTTTGCGTTGCCAAACGACTTGTGACGTTGGATGATGGCCTTTGGTGCGTCGGCGGCAGTGGGGGTCAAGCCGCTCTTGGCCGAGTCGCTTCCGAAATGAGTGTCGCCGGCGGCATCGTCGCTGGCGGCGTCGTCGGGGTCGTCGGTGTCGTCGGCCTCGCCCAGCACCTCGCGCACCTCGACACAGCTCCGGGGAAAGATGCCGCTGAAGACGCGGGCCTCGAGGGTCTGGCCCCTGACGGAGGTCAGGCCGGCCAGCAGACTGGGCGGGGCGACGAGATAGCCGCGCAGCCAGCTGCCGTCGGGGGTCTCCTCGATTATGTACAGCTCATCGCCGAGCTCGAGGGGGAGGTCGGCCGGGCCCGAGGCGGCAAAGGGATATGTCGCGACGGCGAAGGCGATTCGGGGAAGGGGCTGCCAGGGCATTGAAGGTTCGGATCGTCACCAGCGATAAGGAACGTGGTCGATGTTGGAAAGAGGGCGGGAGAGGAGTCGCGGCAGGGTGAGCTGTCGAACCTGATGACGCTGTTGACCTGGACCGAAAGCACCTTTAGTTTTGGAGGTTCAGGTTTCAGATGACGGATGGGGGGGGCAAAGGGTGCGGCGAGTTATGGTGTGAGGTATCGCGAACCTGTGGGACCCTCCCTAACAGGGCTGGGGGGAGGGGGCGGTAGCGTTGAGGTGGCCTCGTGGGGAAGGTCGGCTATCGCTTCATCAGGGACTGACGAACACGGGCCGAGTTTTGCGTGGTTTTGGCTCGAATATCGGGAGGAAAGTTGGGGCGTGGGGGCGAGAAGAAGGCAAAGAATGAGGAGGAGCGGCGAGATGGCGCCAGCCAGGATGGAAGAAGAAAATCAAAAATAAAGATGATTAAAAACCGGGCGAGGTGGGCCAGCGCGGAAACGGGAATTCGGGCTTGGACGGATCGAGGAAACAGGGTTGGCGGGCCGTCGATGGAGCAGTGGTTTGCGTGGTCTCAAACTCTCGAGATGGAGCGAAAAGGCGAACGAAGCGAGGAGATTTTGGGTATCGGTACTATTTTTTTGTTGCAGAGAAACGCGGCGCAAGAGAGCGAAGGACGTGGAGTCGCGCAGGATTGGGTGGAGGGGAGGGAGAGTGAGTGAGAGAGAGAGTGAGAGTGAGTGAGAGAGTGAGAGAGAGACAGGAGAGAGAATGAGACGGGGGGCGGGAGAGGGAGACCGGGGCTGGAATTCTAGAATGAGAACGGGATGGGATGGGAGAGGGGGTATCAACAATAAAGTGCAAGAAGCAGAAACAGCAACTAGGGTTTCGTATCAAGTACCTAGGGAACAACAGTAGAATAACAGCTGAATACAAAAAACAAAAAAAACAATATCAAGGTGTGGTTCGTCGTCGTCAAGATGTCGATGTCGGCGTCGACGTCGCTTATGCTGCTGTCTGCCGTGTCACGGGAGAATCCGATACACGTGCATCTGATGAAGATGCCAACGGGACACAACGGTCTAGAGTATCCGTGCTGATGGGAAAGGAAAGGGGTTCGCAGGCGGGACGAGAGGTGACAGAAAGGGACAGAGAGGGGAGGGGAGGGGGCCTGAGAGCGTGAACAGGCGGAGAGGAAGAAGTTGGGGAATTGAAAAATAAAACTGCTACTACTACACTACTAGGCCGAGAAAGACGATGCATAAAAAAAATAAAAAAGGACCACATGAAACGGCGCTTTTTTTTGTTTCGGGATGAAGAGTTTCCCGCGTCTTCAGTCTTCCGAAGGCCAAGCTTGCATGCATGCATGCATGCTCGCATGCTCGGATGCATATCGCATTGAGCAATGAATTGAGCGTCTTGATTAGGTAGGTAGGTACAAACTGTAACTGACGACCGACCCCCTTCCTCTGGCTTTCCTGACATCGAATAAGGTGGGCTGCCTAATTAGCTGCTCTTCCCTCCTTCCTTGGGTCGACCTGCCCAGACCAACAAAAAGCAAAAAAGAGCCCCTGAAGTAGGTAGGTACGTACAGACACACACACACACACACACACACACACACACACACACACACACACACTGACACGGGGAAGGGGAAGGAAAGGGAAGGCACAAACCATCTGGTACCTGAGTGTGTGTGTGTGTGTGTGTGTGAGCTTTGAGTGGTGGGTGGGGGAATGTAGCTTGGCTGGGCTGAAGCCTGGTCGCGCTCCCATTGGTCATCTGCAGCTCAGAAGCACGCGGCGTAGTGGGTCCGACATGGATGGCATGGGGGCAAGGGCCATTAACCCAAACCGTTCTGGACAGGTACGTACTCTACGTACCGGATACGTGTCTCGAGGAATGAGGTCAAATGAAACAAACCATTTTGTCTCTGCCCCGGGTCCTGCACCTGTCTGCCTCCGCGACTGTGTGTGTCAGTGAAGAATTTGTACAAATCTGCGAGGAGAATCAGACGCCGACTGACTACCTAGGTGGGTAGAGTACCTAGAGTCCTAGAGTAGGTACCTCCGGATGGATACAGGACAAGGCATATAATATATACCTATACAACACACACACAGCCAGCCACAGGCAAGCCAAGCCATCGAAAGGTCAAGGTTAAAAAGGTAGCAGCAACAAGTGCGTTGTCGTCAACAATCGTTGGCTGTAAATGGAGTCTTTTGGTTCCCGATGGGGCCAAAACCATGAACTCGTCAGACAAAGGATGGGCAGCTCACGAGGACAAACGGGAAACGGGGGGCTCGTCGTGTCGAGTAAAGAGGAAGAAGAGAACCATACGTACAACGGAATCGACGCCTCCCTCCAATCGAGGGCCATCACAGACTCGCTCACTCACTTGCTTACTACCATGTACATGGTACGGCGTATGAATTGTCGAGGCTAATATGACATGATGCAGCTTTTCCCGTCTCATCTCAAACCGGGTTCGGCCCAAGACCAACACCCGAGCCCCCGCTCTGATTGAGAAACTTCCCGTTGTCAGCCAACTCAATCCGCTGCGCTGCGCTGCACGCACCGTGGTCCGTCCATGCCGCGTTGCATGTCTTGGACCCTTGATCTTATCCAGATTCCAGAAACCTACGTAGTAGATGTGATTCTTGGCCGGGCAACGTACGGGATATACACGTCTTCTTTTCTTCTTCCCTTGATACATTGGTACAATTACACGAATGTTGCCTCTACATATTCGCTGCTGCTTCTTCTCCCTTCCCCCCCTTCCTCCCCTTTCCTTTCCTTGCCCTTCCTTTCCTCCCTCATGCTCTAACGCTAAGGGGAAGGGGATCGGCCGAGTGCGTCTGCTGGGACTCCCGCCGTCTCGGGCGTGGAATCGTGGCTTCTCTGCTTTCTTATTTCTCCTGCCCTTTTTCTTTCTTTCTTTCTTTCTTTCTTTCTTTCTCCCCAATGGGGGCAAGATTCCACACCCAAGTTTTTCCAGATCGCCCTATCTATCTTAGGTAGCTACGGTAGTCGAAAGGCCATGTGCGATGTACTGCTACCATGGATCTTTCGTACGACACTGACTGAGTATCTAGTGTGCAACGTACCTGCCTCGACGCGATGCGATGCGATGCGATGCGATGCGATACGTACCTACTGACTCTCTCGGTGTCTCCTGGTCCTGCAAGTCAGAAAGGCAAGTAAGTGTGGGTCCCATCTGTTTGCACGAGTGGGAAAGAAGCTTGTGGCTGCCGCCCCAAGCGGTACGTCCCCTCGGGTCGCTTCTTTCCCTTCACACGTGAGCTCCATCTCGACCTCCCGAGCTACCTAGGTAGCACGGTAGCTAGGTAGGCACCTTACACACACAGCAGGCCCGTTCCTGCATTTCCTTCCCCCATCTAATGTAATTCATTCGGCTACCTCCTGCCCCGGCCGCAGGAGACGAGGCTCGATGTGTCAGCATGTATCTACGTACCTATGTAGAGCATATCGTATAGTCGAATAGTCGTATACCCGTATAGTCGTATAATCGTATAGACAGACGTATACGGCTGTCGGACCTATAGTCGTAGACGTATACGGTATTCAGACACATAGTCGTCCAGTCGTAGAGTCTAGTCTGCCTCCTCTATCGGAAACCCCCTTTTACAAAACTTGAACTTTTCTTCTTTATTGCCCCAAACCACATCTATTTCCGTCCCCAGGTACACGCGAGAGTCCCCCCCCCCCCCGACCTTATCTCGCTCATCGTCGCTCGGACGCAATCATAAATTACTACTGCCCACAATACCGGGTTTGATGATGCCCGACACCAAAGCTGGTAGCCAGGGCTGCACGATGTCCGTTTTTTTTCTTTTTTGCTGCTTGCTGTTTGTTTGTTGGTCGTGCCTTTCTGCCGCACATGTCGTTGCAACTGTATGCTGTTTCACAGTCCATAACCTAGTCTTCACACTCCCACCTTCGAGACTCTCCATCAAGTATACCACCTTTTTGATTTACAAGTCTGGCTGTCAAGGATAGTTGGATATACCCAAGCACATCCCTCTATAGCATCTTATTGCTTCTTCGAACGGATACCCATATATGCTCCATTAGAGTCACATCGTGCACTGCCAGCGGATCCAGTATGGCCAAAGTTGCATTCTCGCGGGTGCAAAAAAAAAAAAAGAAAAAAAAAGGATCGCCCTGTCTCGTCAACCTGACGATGCAGATCAGGCCCGGATCCGACCTCGATAGCACCAGATAGCCATGACACAAGGCCTTTCCGGCTTGTCGAAAACGAGGCTGTCGCTGGCACCGCTCGGCAGATGTTGTCGGTTGTTTTGCCGTTGTTGTTGTTGTTGTTGTTGTTTCTTCCTAACCATCACTGACCATCCATGCCAAAACAGTTGTAGTTTTACCCGCCATCGATCGACCTTGGTTCTCAGGCTTCCAGCTTCTCATCGACCGACCTGGAATGCGTCTGCGTCTTTTCGATTCTTCCCCCCCCCCCCTCTCTCCCTCTCCCTCTCCGTCTCCGTCTCTATCCAAATACGGACAACCTCTGTCTCCGTCTGTTTTTGTTGTCTTGGCTGCCAAGGCCTGTTCGCTGCGATGCTGCGTCAAACATCATTCCCCCGGCCCTCCCGTCCTGGCGCAAGCCGTAAACAATGACTTGCCACATCCCTTTCCGAACGGCTCGGTTCGTTCTGGCCGTTTCATTTCATCTCCCTGGGCCGAGACCGGCCCTCCTCTACCTGCAATCCCTTGGGGAAGGGCGGGCTTGGGAATCTGGATCAAGAACGGTAGCGCCACCCTTCACCACTCAGAACGACAGCCCGCCCACGCGCTATTCGTGCCAGGCAGAAATGTGGCGGACGTGTGTGTGTGTGTTTGTATGTCTCGAATATTATGCAGTGCTTCATTCCGCCAAGGCCACGGTGGACTTGTCCGTGGAGCGAGCAAGTACCGATTCTGGTTATATATATCATATATAATACCAAGTTTCCATAGGCCACGTCTCGTCGGCCCGGAGGGCAAACGGAATGCCAGTCAGTCCAAGGGCTGTTGCTCGAGTGATGTTTGCGTCTTGTCTCGTGTAACAGCCATCATCCCTCGCCACGGCAGATTCGCAACGACGGCATGAACAACACGCTCAACCGGCCCTTGCCTGTCGGTGCAGCACAGGTCCATCATCAGCGTCGAGCGTGTCAATCCCTCACTTGCGGTGCGTTTATCCCCAAAGGGTGGTCCGTCTACAAACGACCGGGGGAGAGACGGGGGGGGGGGATATGAACAAACAGAGTCCGAGCAATCGGACGTGGTTGCTCGGCACAAGACCATGGTGGTTTATCCTGCACAACCGGCGGCGGGATGTAGACGAGGGAACATCAGGCGTCTCTCCACCGTTGCGTCGATCCCGGATGATGATCCATATCCATCCCGCAGATCAGTCGATAGCCTGACAGGGGCGGGTTGGAAGACAGAGCCAGAGGGTCGGTCCTAGATGAGCGCACCAATGGTCCGGGGGCGATCCGCCTGTTGCTCTATGAAGAAGCCGCGCGGCCCAACGGAGCTGCAAGACGGGATACTCGTCGCGAGACCACTCTCGTCGAGCAGTCCGGCATTCGTTCTGCAAGCACCTCTCCCCTCATACAAGTCCGATGACCATATGTACCGTTCGATGTCTGTATGCCTGACTGTGGCGGCTGAGGAGGCGTTACCATGTGAACGTATCGACGGTTGTGTTTTTGTCTCCCCTTCCTTCTGAGACCTTGTTTCCCGATGAACGGGCTTCGTCTTCCATCAGAAGGACTCGTTTGGGAATCCTCCTTACGAATCCTTTTTTTATTTCCCTTTCCACGTATTCCCCACCTCCGGGACGATTTAGACGTGACTCGAGCTTTCCATCCGTCATCCGCTGTCTGGTTTCTCCGAGTGTTGGTTTCGGGGGATGTCACCGTCGAATGACATCCGATCCGGTCTTCCTGAGGAATACGTCGTCGCCGCCGGGATGGGCATGGGGTTCTGGCCCGTCATCACGAGCCTGCCTAGTCGGTTCGCGAACAACGACCACGTGAAGACTCACATCGGAAATACCCCATTGATCTCTGAGGATGCCACACGTGTTTCTCCCACTCACGGATCCTTGCCTCTCTCGGAACCAGCTCCTCGATAGTTTGAAGCTGAAAGGGATAATCTTGAGCGCTTGCGATGCTTCCGGCGGCTGTCAAGTCGACGCATACCATCCGGGTCGTTCCCACGCGTCCACAGAAGCTCTGGCTGTGGCCTCGGACGCAACAGCCTTCGAGCCCATGCTATGGAGACCAGTGCCGCGTTTTTGACATGTTTTGATGGTGGAGTGGGACAGGGTCCGGCCCCGACGCTGTCGACCAGCGGAAAGCAGGGTCTTGAAACCCATGATACCCCCTCGAGGACTATACGATCACGGTCGTTGGACCGGGGACGCCGGAGATGGAGAAAGACGTGCACAGATCCAAATGCTTGCAGACCGGATGAGGACTATTCCCAGAACAAAGACATGCTCCAACTGTCCTGCGCCGGGCAAGGGGAGGGGGGTGGAGGGGCCGGAGTAAGAATGGAAATGAGCTTTCCGAGGCCCGAGGTCCGCGGGATCAAAAGCCGGCGAAACGTTGGATAATCCGTAGCATCCGGGCCGGGGGGGAAAGGGGGGGATGGCTGCCGGATCCGAAGTTTCCGCCGACGCGGCAAAGGGGGATTAGTGCCCATACCAAACGGACAATAGGGCAGCCACCGGGAGGACGTCCGTCCCTGCTTTCGGGGGGGCTAGAGGCGGTGATACGAGGTAAATTGCCGGCTGGTCCAACGTAGCCCCCAAAGGTGGGCTGAGTCGACGTGAGGACGACCATCCGTGGACCACCAAGTCTGGATGGGCATCAATACGTCTTCCGAGGTTCCGATGGCGTTGCAAGGAAGCGAGCTCGAAGCCGCCACCCTCCATTAGATGCCATGCGGGAAACAAGCAAAGGCACCGGCAACCTTGTTCCAAAGAAGCTTTGCTAACCCGTCGACCCGACCAAGGGGGACATGGAGTAAAATGGTAGGTGGTGTGTGTGGTTGGTGTTCCCATCGGTATTCGTCCACCGAATGAGATAAGGATACCGCAGTCAGGACATGTCACGAAATACATGAAGAAATAAAATAAAAATAAAGCTAAAAAAAAAGTCATGATGTATGCCAAGACTACGGCATGACGGCCCCCCTTTTTCTCTCTCGGCTCCCACGCACACACTTTCCCATCCATCCCCTGTGACCACCCCCAACTAGGTAGCTGGTCGTCCATTGCCAGAGAGAGAGAGAGAGAGAGAGAGCATGGGGGCGGGTGTGTGTTGGACACCGAGACCCCGTGGGATGGGCGTTGCGGTCGCCCAACGAGCGTCGTGCTGCCACCTGTCCCCGGGGCGTAACACCGCAGGCTTTTGTGTTCAGCCATCCAGAGGGGGTCGCGTGCTCTGTCGGTGAGGGTGCGATTTTCCGCTTTTCTCAAAAAGAGAAAAGCGCTTCTTCAGTGGGAAGAGAAACCGCGGGAGAGGGGGGGGAGGGGGTTCGATATCCGAGAGTGTCGGTTTACCAGGCTTCTCCCGCCACTTTCACCGGGATTTTGTTTTGTTCTGTTCTCGTCCTCATTTCCCTCCAAAGAAATAAAACAAAACAAAAGGAACAAAATACGCTTGCTGGACTCCCCCCCCCCCCTTTCCCCTGTTCCACTAGAGTAGGTAGCGGGAAGCAAAGCCATGCAAGAAAGACACGCGGACGGACCTGTCCTCCAGAATGACAAGACGCATTGTCGGGTGTCACAGAAGCAAGTCTTGTCCATAATACAGTCTGTTACATTTGCAGCGTTAGAAACCTATTTTTCTATCCATGCGTTAGAAACACCATCGCCAACACTACCCTGGTTAGGGCTGCGTAGGGAGGTGTCAAAGTGGGTGCAATATGCCGGCGAATGGCACGGACCTCCAGGCCCATTGGGCCGGATTGGGAAAGGTCTGCGGCGAAATGTCAGCTGACATCTATGGGACAGATTTTGCTAGCTAAAATATCCAGAATCCGATAACCATGTGTATTTAGATCCTGAGGCAACACAATAGCCATAAATATACAGAGAATCCTATAGAAAATAGTAACATAGTTATATATATACTAGTAATTAACTAGGGATTATTATAATAATTATCTATATACTTTAATACTTAATAGTCTAATTTATAAGTATTAATTAATATTACTTAAAATACTATATATAGTATATATAATATATACTATAGTTATTATTATAATTAAAAATAAGATAGCTATAATATTCGTAACTCTAAGTAGCTTAGCTAACTAAAGTAATTAATATATCTAGCTATAGTAATAGGTAGTAGCTCTAAATCTATAGGAGTTAATTAACCTAAATATTAATAACATATAATATACTACTATAAAATAACTAATCAAGTCTTTAATAGCTTTAAATATTATAAACTACCTAATAATACTATCTATAATAACTAGGTAGGTAACAAATAATATAGTAAATAGCTAATAACTATTAAATCTAAAAGATATATAGACTTTAAAGCTATTCTAGCTATTAACTAAAGGCTAGAAGTAATTTAAATATAATAATAAAGAATATATATAAGAATAATAGTAATATAAGTAAGACTATAAAGTAGTTAGTAACTTAGTTACTTAGATCTATATAATAGTAAATTTAATAGTAGTTATAGAGTATTACTTTATAAGTAAGTTAATATATATATAAATATATAATATTAAAGTATATATTAGTTTATCTCTATATAAGAAAAAGAATTTACTATAGTAAAATATAAGAAAGTTATAAAAAGAGCTATAGATTATAAGATAATAGATATAAAAGAGGTAGAGAAATAGATATCTAACTAAGAGAAAGTACTCTCTTATAGTATATAAGTCTAGTAGTATTTAGCTATAAAGACTAGTAAATAGTTTCTACTACTAATAAAGATATTAAGGTATATATTACTAGTAGTATAGGTAGAGATATATAAAAGTACTAACTATATAAGAGCTATTAATAACTAGCTTTTATATTGTAAAGTAATATTAGTAATATAGGCTTATATTACTATAAAACTAGAGTATCTCTAGGTAAAAGCTACTTATAGTACCTTTAGCCTAGTTACTATAATAATAGTTACTAATAATATTATAAAAGATTATATATAAAAGAAGCTAATAAAAGAAAAATAGTATAATAATTATTATAATAATTATAATAATAAGAGTAATAACTATAGTAATAAAAAATACTTATTATATAATATCTCTAAGTACTTATTAATAAGGTATTACTTTATAAATAAAATACACCTAAGGTTTCTATAGTAACTATATAAAGTAATTATTAACTATATAAAGCAAGCTCTAATATAATAATATATAAAAGATAAGCTAAAAGAGAAAGATATATTACTAGTTTCTATATATACCTACTTAGATAAATTTACTATAGTAGTAATGGTAGTACTTCTAGTAAAATAATAGTTAGAAAGTAATAAAGATAAGGTATAGTTAAAAGTAAAGAAGCCTTATCTATATAGTTAGCTATCTTTATAATATCTAATTATCTACTTAAAGACTTTATTATCTTAGATTTAAAAGTAACTCTTTATATCTTTTACTCTTATTATTACTTCTTAGAGATAGCCCTAGTAAAGTTAGATAACTTTATCTAAGTAAGCAATGCTACTATTTTAATTAAGAGATAGAGTAATATACTTATCTATATAAAATAAAGTAATTACTAAGTATAATTTATATTTAAAAGAGTTACTTATTACTTATTATTATTATATAACTTAATATTATATATAATACTTAAAATAAAAGATAATTAGTATTAAAATAATAATCTAATTAATAATTATATATATATAATAAAAGACTACTCTATAGTATTTAATATAGATAAAATTACTAGTTAATAAGTTATTAAGATTAATAAGAATTATAATAGTCTTTATATTATATTAGTAGTATATCTAGTAATAGTAAATATAGATATAGTTATAGTAGCTTTAGTACTAATAGACTACTACTAAAGAAGTAAACTAATTAAAGCTAACTACTAGTATAACTATCTCAGCTACCTAGGTAGCTATATACTTTATAAAATAACTACCTAAGCTTATAATATATAGATAAAAGAAAATATACTAGAGATATCTATTATATTATATAAAGCATATATAATAAGTAAGATATGATAATAAATATTATATTAACTATAGAAGTTAATTAATTATATAGAGGTAGGTAATTATATTATATTAGATTTTTACCTATTTAAATAAGGCTATAGTAGATATAAGTTAGCCTTATTACTTAGTAACTAAAAATCTAGCTTTATATAAAACTATTACTTATAATAATATACTTCTAAGGCTATTAAGATAGGTTTAGTAAACTTTATATAATTAATTAAAGTATATAAATTGATAGAAGTATAAGTAGTTAAATATAATAATAAGATTATAACTACCTATCTATAAGTAAAAGAGGCTATAAAAAGTATAGAAATCCTATTTAAAACTTTAGTACTTAATATATAAGTATAAAATAGTAGTATAAAGAGAATTACTATAGTAATTAAGGAGAAAGCCTATATAATAAGGATAAAGTTAACATTACTAGTATTACTATAGCTAGAGATTCTAAAAGTAGTAGTATACTTATATAACTAAATACTAGCTAAATCTTATAGCTAGAGATCTCTATATTAGATCTAATATATAGCAAGAGAATAGCTATTATCTATACTATACCTTAGCTATTTATAAGTATTTAGCTATTATATATATATAATAACTTTAGATACTTAACTTGGCTATAAGTATCTCTAATAATTTAAAGTAAAAGTATATATTAGCTATTTAATTAGATATATATTAACTAATTAGTACTATATATATATTTTTTTAAATAATAAAGTTATTATATCTTATAATATAATATTTAATAAAGATAGATACTTCTCTAAAAAAGAAAATAAATAAGTAGATAAGTTAAGTAATATAAATAAGACTATAATTAATAAATAAATCTATAAAGTAACTAAAAAAACTTTATAAATATTATTAATAATATGGATATTATAAAAGAAAATATAGTAAAAGTTCTAAACTAAACTACTAATAAAATACTAGATAAGGTCTATAAATATATAAAGTTATACTTTATATCAATAATACTAATAAAATCTCTAAATACTTTATTTATTATATTATTATTAGATATACTTAATATAGGAGAGTAAAAAGACTGTAAATATTATAATAAGGTCTAATATATTAATTATATTATATATTAAAAGTAAATATATCTATAAGAATCTTAAAACGCTATATTTATAGTTAGAACTATTAATAATCTTTACTATAGTATTTAGAATTAGTAAGCTACTTATATAGCTAGGATTAATAATAGTTCGTACTATAGTCTCTAGAACTAGTAAGCTACTTATATAGTTAGAACTATTAATAGTTTTTATTATAGTCCTTAGAAAATCTTAAAGTAAGACCTCTTACCTAATAAAAGTATAGGCTAGCTCTCTAATATTAAAAAAGATAATATAATAAGAGAGGATCTATCTAACTCGAGTAATAAGATAATAGTACCTTAAAATATAGCTATAAGGCTAGCTATAAGGCTATACAAAAAGGATTTACTTAGGTTACTTAAGGTATATACTAACCTAAATAACTACCTATTTATAAAGGATTTTTAAGAAGCTAAGAAAGCTTATTTATAGAGCTATAATACTATAAATAACTAGGTTAAAGTTAGTATAGAGGAAGCTAGTAATACTTAGATACTTGATTACTAATAAGTATATACTTATAAGCTAAATAAATATAGATTTCTTATGAAGTTTCAGATATACTTTATTATTTATAGTAATTAATAGCTAAAAAGTATAATCTATAATATATATTTAGTAATACTAATAGGACTTTTATTTTAATTACTTATTATAATTATAACTAAGTTAAACTTAGAATTACTTTAATTTAATATAGTAAATATATTTATATATATTAATATAAATAAGATAGTATTTATAAGACTTCTTTTAAGATATCTAAGCTATAGTAGTAATAAGATTGTCTACCTATAAAAAGCCCTTTATAGGTTATAATAATTACTACTACTATAGTAAAAGTACTTAGAAAAGGGACTTTAAGAACTTAGATTTATATTAATTACTAAAGAGCTATACTACTAGTGAAAGGAAACTGTTATATTCTTCTTTTATATTAATAATTATACCTTTATATTCTCTAAGCTATTATAATAAGAAGCTAATAAGGTAATTAATAGTATAAAAAAAGGATATTACTTAAAGAGTAATAATAAAATATAATAGTTTCTTAGTATAAAAATTCTCTATAATAGATAATAATAAAAGATATAACTATTTTGGTTAATATATATTAAAAAGATAGTAAAGCTAATTAATAATAAAACCTAGCTATTACCGGATAATACTCTAATAAGTAATAAAAAACTTCTATTCTTATAATAAATAGTAATAAACTATAAAGTTATAAGATATTAGTAAAAAGTTAGATTAATCCTATATATAGTAATAATAATAAGACCTAATATTATATTTATAATAAGTTAGTTAGTAAGATTTAATTATAATCTATCAGTAGCCTATTAGAGAGTAGTAAGCTAGGTACTATAATATCTTAGGTATATAGCTAGCCTTTATCTTAAATTTAAGCCTAATAGAGAGCTTATTATTATATTAGATATAAGCTTTAGAAATAACTTAATTAACTATAAGAGTTTATCAGCTTTTACTATTAAGCTATATAGTAGACTTATTAGCTAGAGAGTAAATAAATAGTAAATAGTAACCACTTTAATAACTAAATAGAGTTACTAGCTTTATTATAAGCTATAAAAGAATTAGTATTTATAAGCTAATTCATTATTAAGCTTATTACTAGTAATGATACTTTAAATATATTACTAGAGATTATAATATAATATAATAATTAATAGATAATTAGCTTTATAACTAAGAAGTTAGTTTAATTATAAATATATCTTTATTATATAGATATATATTACTACCAGCTATATTAAGAGATTAAAAATAGTTATATTAAAGTTATATATACTCTATTAGTAAAGCTAATAATAAATAGTTTAATACAGCCTTACTAAAGTAAAAATAGTTTATATTTCTATGGTAGTTAAATCTTAGTAACTAAACTATATAGTTAATATAAAACTATAAGAAAGAATTAGCTAAGAATAAATTACTAGTATAATTAAAGTAATAAGTTCTATAGTAATGGATAGTTAGCTAGTATAGCTCTACCTAAGAGAGTTAAATTATATAATTATACCAGTTAGTAAAAGTAAATTATTATAGAGATATAACTAGTAAACCTTAATATTATAACTAATTATTAATACAACTAATAAAACTTTAACTATAAATTTCTTAATAACTAGGTAATGTATCTGGTTGGTAATTTTACTATTATAATTACTTTAAAAGTTAATATAAAATCTAATTATAAAAGACTACTATTTTAAATTAAAAAGTTATAATAAAAGATAAAAGTATAGTTAAAACGATACTTTAAAAATAATTATATATATAAACCTATAAAAGCTATATTAAATATAATAATAAGTATATAAAGCTTAAGACTACTATAAGTATAATATAGCTTTACTAAGTAAAAGAACCTTAGTTACTACATATTTATATTATTAAGCTTAGACTTATATAAGAGAGCTAGTAAGCTTTATAGGTATAACTACTATTAAGTTTTTTTACCTCTACCTAAGATTAAACCCTAAAACTCTAGTATAAGTTACTATTTTATACTATAATTATATAATAAAAGGTAATACTACTAGACTATATATACTCTAGTTTTAGTTATTATTAATTAGTTAATTACTACTTTTTATAGTAAGTAATTAGTAATTATAAGAGACCTATAGAAATATAAAAGAAAGGTATAAAAAGGTAGTAATTACCTTATCTATTAATTAATTAGATTAAACCTATAAATAGCTTTAATCTAAGAAGTTATATTAAAGTAAGTATAATATACTAGTAAATAGTATAGACCTCTAAGCCTATTAAGCTAGATTAGAAAAGGTCTGTAGTAAAATATTAGCTAATATCTATAGGATAGATTTTACTAGTTAAAATATCTAGAATCTAATAACCATGTATATTTAGATCCTAAGGTAATACAATAGCTATAAATATATAGGGAATCCTATAGAAAATAGTAACATAGTTATTTATATACTAGTAATTAACTAGGGATTATTACTATAATTATTTACATACTTTAATAGGAGGTTACCATACTAAGTAGCTATATACTATAGACTTTTATATAGATATTATAGTTATAAATAGCTTTAAAAGATTATTATTATTATTATTATTACTAGTATACTATTAAAAAAAGGGACTAAATATTTCTAATAATAGAAAAGTAATATTATTAGTATTACTAGTTAATAGTATATAAGCTTATAAAGTTACTTGTAAAGTATTATTAGGTATTAAAGTATTATTAATAAGAAATGTAATAGCTAGCTAGCTTATAGCTAGTTATATAGTTATTATAAAAAGCTATACTATAAAATTACTTAAGAAGTTAATAATAATTATTAAGATACTAAAGAAGTAAGTAAAGCTCTTATAAGTAATTAAAATAAGTAATAATAGTAATAATAGTAATAGTAATAATAATAGTAATAATAATAATAATAATAATAATAATAATAATAATAATAATAATAATAATAATAATAATAATAATAGTAATAATAATAATAAAAAGCTTATATAATAAATACTTTTTTGCTTCAACTTTTTTAAAACTTTATTATAAACCTTATTATTATTATAGTAATAGTAATAAATTATTATTATAATAGCTAACTTATTATTACTACCTATTAAGGTAAATATCTATTTTACTTTTAGTTTTTAATTTAATAGTATTATATTAATATTATTAATTTAATCTTTTTAAATAGTATAGAGGTTAAATGAATTAATAGTTATAATAATAATAAAATTATAATAAGAGAAGTAAATATTAAGAGATATAAAAGAGTATATTTAAATATAAATTAATAAGTAATATTAGCTCTTAAAGTTATAAAGAAGTATAAAGTTTAATAAAAAATAGGTAATTACTAGAATATTAGAAGTTATTTATTATTATAATAACTTTACTATAAAAAAAGAAAATAGCTAACCTTATTATAAAGTAACTTTAATCTCTAACTTAGTTAATTAGGTTATTAAACTTAAGAGATCTTTTTTAGTATAGATCTTATATATAATACTAATTTAATTATATTAGTATTTAATATATTATAAATAGTATAATAAAGGTAAATATGTCTAGTAATAAGTAGTATAATATATATAAAGTTAAAGTTTTATAATAAAAAGTATAATAATTATGATAACTAATAGAACTATAATAATTAAAATAATAATAATAATAGTAATACTTAAATTAACTATAGTAATTAGTTATCAAAGTATAAGCTAAAGAAAATAATAATAGCTTTAATAAAGAAAAAGATTAATTAAGAGAAAGATATAAAAAAAGATATATAATAAGATCTAATAAAGTATTATTAATATACTAACTAAGTACCTTATTATAACTATATCTATAGTAATAATAATACTAATTAGTATTTTATTATAAATAAAACTTATTATAAGTTACTTATAAAAGATATAGAGATATAATAAGAGGTAATACTTTATTAAGAGGCTAGCATAAGCTTAAAGAGCTTATTAATAAGCCTATTAATTATAGTGAGTTAGTAATATATAAAGAAGGTTATACTAATAATAATAATAAAAGGTAAAGTTACTAACTTACTCTCTGTAACTATAATTAAAGAAGGGAAAAATCTAACTACTTTAGTAATATTACTAACTATAAATAACTCTATTAGTAATATAGTAATTAATTTATTATTTAGTAGTAATAAGAAAAGCTCTTACCTCTAATTACTATATTAATAACTATACTAAAGTTAGCTATCTTCTCCACTATAGTATTATTAACTATTAATTAACTTATTATTACTATAACTACTATAAACTTCTTATATATTAAAAAGTATTAACCTAGTACTATTATTATTACTACTATAGTATAGTAAGTAGTTATCTATAATATAGTTATATAAGCTAAAGGATTTTATTAGTTAGTTTATTAAAGTTAAAAGGTAATATTAATAATATAAAGATAGTATTAATAAAGTAATTAAGTAACTCTAAAGCTTATTATTAAGTCTAGAAGTAATTCTATATATATTAAAAAAGTAATATAAAAAGAAAGGTATACTTATTACTTTTATTAGCTAGATATAAAAGTTAATTAAGACTTTTATCTATATATAATAGTATTATAATTATAAATATAACTCTATTATTTTTAATTAATAAAGTAAATTACTATATATTATATTAGATATTACTAGTAATAAAGTTAATAATTTATTACCTATTATTACTACTATTATTAATAAAATAAGTAACCTTAAGGATAGAAAATATAGTATATTAACTTTACTTTAGTTATTACTATTATAGTACTAACCTCTTTAGATACTAACCTCTTTATATCTTTACTTCTATACCTAACTACTATTTCTTTCTTACTTCTCTATTTAAGTTAATAAATCTCTTAATTTATATATAACTAATACCCTAAAGATAATAATAATAACACCTTTAATATTAATAGCTTATATAATGTTAGAGGCTATGAGGGGTAACGAGGTTAGAAATAAAAGATAAGAGATAAATAAGATATATATTGTTTTTAATATAATAGAAGAGCTTTTTTTTCACCTTACTATCTAGCTAGATATAAGGGATATAAGGGGTTTATTTATACTTACTTTCTGTATATTCTAAGGATTTCTTAGATATTCTAGGTTGTTATCTAAAAGACCTCGGTTATATAGTTTAGAACTATATTCTTATACGTTGTTTTCTAAAACATCTCGGTTATATAGTTTATAACTTTATTCTTATACGTTGTTTTCTAAAACATCTCGGTTATATAGTTTATAACTGTATTCTTATTTCCTAGATTTCTCCTTAGATAAATAGTTCTTGCTTAAAGGAACTATTCTTTGTATATAGATATCCTATGTATTTATAATATATAGGCGTTTTCTAAGTAAATATATAGTTATCTAGTATATACAGTATATACAGTACTATTAACACTGTGTTATATAATTCACTTTATTATTATATATACTATCTTTTATATATAGATATAAGGTATTTAAACCTTAATATCTAACATATAATAATAAGGTTAAAAATCTAATTAAAGTAATAGATAATAGATTATTAATAGGGTTATATAATAGTAATAAGTAATAATATAATAAAGTTAGTAAAGAGTGAAGTCATAAGTAAAGTAATAAAGCTAAATAAGTAATTATTAGAAAAGAATTTCTTTTAACTATTAATAACATATTTTTTTTTCTTTATTATTACTTTAATAGTAATACTTTCTTAACTATAAAGATAACTTTAACTTTACCTCTATTAATAATAACTATACTATTATTAATTAATCTTTTATTATTTAATATATACTATATTCTATTAAAGTTAATAAAAGAATAGTAAAAGTAGCTCTCTATCTATTTTATCTTATAACTAACCTCTACTATATATGTTAGATATTAAGGTTTAAATACCTTATATCTATATATAAAAGATAGTATATATAATAATAAAGTGAATTATATAACACAGTGTTAATAGTACTGTATATACTGTATATACTAGATAACTATATATTTACTTAGAAAACGCCTATATATTATAAATACATAGGATATCTATATACAAAGAATATTTCCTTTAAGTAAGAACTATCTATCTAAGGAGAAATCTAGGAAATGAGAATATAGTTATAAACTATATAACCAAGATGTTTTAGAAAACAAACTATAAGAATATAGTTATAAACTATATAACCGAGATGTTTTAGAAAACAACCTATAAGAATATAGTTATCAACTATATAACCGAGGTGCTTTAGATAATAACCTAGAATATCTAAGAAATCCTTAGAATATATAGAAAATAAGTATAAATAAACCCCTTATATCCCTTATATCTAGCTAGATAGCAAGGTGAATAAAAAGCTCTTCTATTATATTAAAACAATATATATCTTATTTCAACTCTTATCTCTTATCTCTAACCTTATTACTCCTCATAGCCTCTAACAATATAGTTATAAAGTAGCTTTTTAAAGTTTTATATATTTTCTATATCTCTATTTTAAATAGAATATTACTTATAAAGAAGTTTCTTAAGATTATTAAATATCTCTTTAATAGAGTTAAAGTTAGGTAAGTATAGTAATAAATATAATAGATATATACTAACTAATTTATATATCCCTTAGATATCTTATTAATAATAAAAACTAGTATTATTTATTATAATAACTAACTTTACTATAAAAAAGATATTATACTTAGGTAATACTCTTTCTTTTATCCATACTATAAACCTATTACTATTAGTTATATCTAGATATATTAATATATTAAAGATCTTATTTACTATAAGAGCTAGGAAGACCTAATATTACTATCTATATTTAAGTTTATCTTTATAATAAGGTGTTAAGCCTTTTAATACCTAATCTATCCTTTAAATACCTATTTATTTATCTTTACCTAACTTATTAATAAAGATTAATTATTCTAAGTAATATTAATAGATAGTATATACTAAGGTATACTATAAGTCCTTATTTCTCTAAGTAATAATAATATAGATAGATTTTAATAATTACTTAATATCTTAAAGCTACTAACTAATTATTAATTTATAAATATTAATAGTATATTATTTAAAAAGAAAATCTTATATTTCTTTAAAGCTAAGGTTATTATAATATATAAAAAGCTTTAATAACTTCTATAGTTATTATATCTCTAACTTTATATAACTTATTTTACTTAAAGTATATATTTTTACTTTTTTTATTATTTTAATATCAATATTACTATTATTAAATTATATATAAACTATAGTCTATATATTTAATAACTTTAATATCCATTTTATCTTCTAAAGTTTTTAATATTTATACTATTTTTTTTACTTATTTTATTCAATTTTAATACTATTATATTTATTTAATTAAATATATAATCTCTTATTTTATCTAATTAAAGCTCTTATTTTATCTAATTAAGGGTAGTAATAGTAATAAAGATATTATAGACTTTAGAGCTTAGAGAGGCTTAACTAGCTTACTCTTCTTTCTATTAAGCTATTTCTTAAGATAGATTTTATAGTATTTCTTTAAGATATTAAAGTCTAAGATTTTATTAATTAGCTAATAAATTAATAGAAGAAAAGCCTTATATAAGTCTTTAAAATAAAAATATTATAAACTGTAAAGCTTATTTACTTTTATATATTATAATAATAAGTAACAAAGCTATATATTAATATAATTTATAAAGTTTTTTAATTAAAGTAATAAAAAAGCTAAGAGATTTTAATTATTAATAAATTAATTAATAAAAAGCTTTATATAGGTTTAAATAATCTTACTTTTAGTATTAGTAGTATTAGTAATAGGTAACTTTAAAAAAGAGATTACTTAATATTTAGATATATTGATTTCTCAATCTACTAGCTAAAAAGTATAGTTTTTTATAGGGTTATATTAGTAGGTTGCTAATGTATAGATAGAAAAATAGGTTTCTAATGCTGCTAACGCAACAGACTGTATTGCCCCTCTGGATACCTCCCCCTTGTCTGATTGGTCAACGGGCCCCCCTAGCCGCTATGTCTGTCGCATGCGCGCCGTCATCCTCGATCCTCTTTCTTGGGCACTCCTCCTCCACTCCTCTCCTCCTCCGCCCACGTCCGACTAAACAGTATCCGTAAAGAGCCGCGATATTCCTAAGCAAACGTCGTAAGCACCGAGTCCACGATGGGGAGGAGGCGCACACCACTATCCACTTTGACGTGGGTGCCCTGCCACCCCCAGTCGACAGGCCGCGGCGTCCGGATGCCATATGGGGGAGAACGGACCTCGACTTCGAAGCATGAAATAAGCACCAGAAAAAAACAGACTTTCGATTTACGTTCGGACCGTCGTTGTTGCCATTACCTGTCAAGCGATAAGAAAGGCACAAGGGCCAAACGGTCCGTCAGGCAAAGCTGGTGTGTGTGTGGCATATTATAGTCTACGAAGTAAAGGCGGTAAAAGGGCCAAGAAGCTGTCCGGGGGGAGGGGGACAACTGAGCACGCGACATTCGTCCGTTTTTTTGTGGTTTTTCCTGGTCCTTTTCTTCTTGGTTGTCTCACCTCCCATCCTGTCGAGACGCACCGTTTGGCCCAACTCACGCGACCAACGCACCAATACCACCAACCACCGCCTCCCCACACCCACATCACGCATCCATAATTTCGGGGGGGGGATGGATACACTACACTGGGAGATGGAGAGGATTCTTGGATGCATGCTCGGCGACGGCATGTAAGTAAGCCTTGGCAGTCACGGCACTTGGCGGGCGATTCGTCCACGTCGTGCAGGCATCCCAGCCCAGCCCGCCGAAGCAGCCGGGATTTCATGTCAATGACATTGACAAGGGGCCCCCAAGGCAGAGCGAGGTACGCGTACTGGTATTTACGGATACCTGTGGGCTATGTGGTGTGTGTTTGTGTATGTTTATGTGTGTACACCATGTGTATGTGAGTATACGAGAGACAAGACAGCATGGGACTTGGAAGAGCGCTTTTTTCCCCCCTTTTCCCACCACAAAGTAGCCAGTCCACTTTTCCCCGTTCGCGAACGGGGTATCTCTCCCGTTGCCAGCCCTGCTCATCCGACGTCATGCGGAGCCCGCTCATGTGTGGGCGGTTGGGCGGGTGTGCGGACTTTTTTGCGACGGAAGTGAGTGCAATGCGCTGCAACTCGATGCGCAAAGCAAAGCAAAGCAAAGCGAATTGCCAACCTTGTTCGCGCCTTGTGCCGAGCCTGGCGCATAGTAGCACGGGAGTTCCATCTCTTGGTGCTGTTGACCATGCCCTCCTCCCCTCCCCTCCCTCGTCCCATCCATCTCCATCCGTCCGCCCATCCATGTGGATTGTAGGTGGTAGATAGTCTTGTCGAATCCCGTCGCCTGTCTCGATCGCCCGCCCCCTTCCTCCTTGCCAGGCTCCCCCCTCCTTTCCACTCTCTTCCCCCTACTCTGCTCATCTCACCTCGGATCCGTACGAGGAGGATAACGGTAGCTTAAAAAAAGAACCTGTACCCCGTGCCACGGGCAAGAATCTCACGTAACCGGCCGTCCGGTAACTTTCCCATTGGCCTCGACGATCAACGCCCCAAGGCGGACTGCGTTGTATCAAATCCCATCCCACCTCCGATACGTCTCGGGATCTGTGCCCTTGCCGAGCCTCCCGCCCAGTACCGCCCTCATATACCTACCACGCCAGCGGGCCTGGGAGACAGCCAAGTATCCAGTCTCCTCTTTAACATCTTCTCATTCACCAACCGACGTCTCCATCGTCGGCTGTATTTCCTCCTTGTCACCTGTCCGCCCCTCCTTCACACCCTCCCCCCGACAGGTAGACGACGACGACGACGAACACGAAGAAGAAGAAGAAGAAGAAGAAGTAGAAAGGAAAGGCAAAAAGCGAGAAAACATGGGCATCGGCGCCGTGGCAGAGCCCCTGGTGGTCATCACCCTCTTGTTCGGCGGCACCTTTTTCAACCGCAACACCGGCGGCAACACCTACGACAACCTGGGCTGGAAGGGCCCCGACGTCGACGATGTCGAGCACAAGCGGTCCGACGAGCGCAGTTCGGGCGTCTCGACCCCGGAGTCTTCCGACTCCCTCCTCTCGGTAGGCGCCTGGAGCCCGTCCTCGACGCTGGCTCCGCACGAGGAGCCCCCGCGGCGCACGCGCAGGATCAAGCTCTTTGGCTACCAGCGCCTCGTCACCACGCCCAACACGAGGGTCTACAAGGACAGACTCCTCAGCCGGGTGCTCCGCAAGTTCCCGTTTCTGGTGGAGGCGTGGTACTGGGCGCTCCTTTACTGGGTAAGCAAAAGACGCTCTCTCCCCTTGTTGGATGACTGGAACATCTAAACAGCCACCTCTCCTCCTCCACTCCCCCAAATCTCTAACTTTGCGTCGCGTGCCCGTCCAGGTATACCAAGTCGGCCGGGCCTTCACGGCGCTCACCCTCAACGAGGGGACGGTCGACGTCGCGCGCCGGCACGCCCTCCAGCTCATCCACCTCGAGCAGCGGCTGCACGTCTTCATCGAGGTGCCGGTGCAGCAGTACTTCCTCCAGATGCCGACGGTGCTGCACTGGATCAACCGCATCTACTCCTTCATCCACATCCCCGGCACCATCTTCTTCCTCGTCGTCCTCTACTACGTCACGACGACCCGGCGGCGCCGCGCCCTCGCCGCCCGCCTCGCCGGCAACGAGGCCGTCCGCTGGAACGCCGCCGGCCCCGCCCTCTACGAGGCCCGCCGCCGCACCATGGCCACCTGCAACCTCCTCGCCTTCGTCGTCTTCACCCTCTGGCCCTGCATGCCGCCCCGCCTGCTGAGCGACCCGGCCTACAGCGGGCCCGACGCCGGCGAGGCCAAGAGCTTCGGCTTCGTCGACACGGTGCACAGCGGCTCCGGCGAGAGCAGCGTCTGGACGACTAACAAGTTTTGCAACCAATACGGTGAGTCTCGCGCAGTCGGAGAACCATCTCTCTCTCTCTCTCTCTCCTCCATCATCCACGACTCGTTCGCACGGCTGGACTAACACGCACCGCAGCCGCCATGCCCTCCCTGCACTTCGGCTACTCCCTCCTCATCGGCCTCACCGTCGCGACCCTGCCGATGCCCTCGCTCCGCTCCCGCCCGTGGAGGCGCTTCGCCGTCGTCGCCCTCGGCATGGCCTACCCGGCCCTGATCCTTACCGCCATCGTCGCGACCGCCAACCACTTCGTGCTCGACGCCGTCGCCGGCGCCGTCGTCTGCGGCCTCGCCTGGAACTGCAACGGCGTCCTGCTCAACCTCCTCGTCGTCGAGGACTACTTCCTCCGCATGCTGCGCATCCACAAGCCCGTCAACTGGACCGACCCCGAGGTCGCGTCCGTCGAGCGGGAGTGGAAGCCCAGCGTGGCGTTGGGCGACGAAGTCTAAAGCAGTTTTCTTCTTCTCCGTCTTCTTCTTTTGTGGCAGAAGTAAATGTTTAGGCGCACGACGAGAGTGAGATACGACTTTGGCGCCACGATCATTACGGCCCATTGGGAGGGCACGTGTTTCCGTGTGCTTTATTTACGTTGACATTGATGAATAAAAAAGGGGAGGACGGACTGCTCCCGACTCTATTTTACCTATTATTATTTAGTATAGCGGCGGACAGCCCTTACGAGATCCATACCCTCCGGCTTGATGGCATTCCGGCCATCACCGCGGTTGAATACCTCATGAACTAATAATACTCGATTCAAATTGATTAAATAAAAGATTTCTCAAATTGCGGCGCAAAGTAGCGTTGGGGGACATCTCGTCACGAGCTACGACAGGGCTCTCGCACACCCCCCCCGAGCGTCTGCCAAGCTGGAACTTGTTTGCCCATTTCCCGCGCAGATTGCTCAGACGTCTTTGTTTGGAAGATTCAGATTCCACCGACAGCCGTCCGCAACGGGGAGCCCCGAGCACAGCGTCCAACGTCTCCCCGGCTGGCTTGAGGAGCTGGCTCGGGAGCGTGGATGTCATGCAGGTCGGTGGCGATGGGTGGCTGAGATGGTTTCACTTTATAGCTTTAATTTCAGACGAGGAGTCCGAGGGTTTGGGGAGGGGAGAGGGACCTGTGGGAACCGTTTCTGCTCGAGGAAACAACGGTTTAAAGGGAGAAAACTGTTGCACAGTTTCTTTTTTTTTGCTCCGTGTTTTACATCGAGCGGGCGACGCGGCGCGGTAGTCCGAGGTGGGCTTGGTGGCGGGGAGTAGCTTTCGGGAGGGGGAGCGCCGAGATGGTGTTTTTGGAGGATTTTGGGAGACCAGAAAGCTCGGTCTCGGGGCAGAAAGGCACGTCCATCGGCCCGTTTTCATCAGAGTGTGAGTCCACCATGTCAAACGGTTGACGGCGGTGGACCGGTCCCGGGCGCGTCCGGATGTCCTTCCGGGGGGGGGGGGGCACTTATCACGACGGTAAGATTCCAGCCACCGCGGAGCCGGCGCCGGAGGGAGTCCGTCTGCCTCGCTGACCGAAGTTCACCCCAACTTCAAGAAGTCATGCTACCTGTTGGTTCCCAGGGAACAGCTGGTTCCAGTAGCCCGGGGGACCAGCACCAAACTTGGGGTAAGTTGCCGCCTCCTCCCGCTCGGCGAAATCCGACGGTGTGGTGCGCAGGGAAGCTCGGTACCACCTCTTGCTGGGATGCACCCTGGGGCCGTTCCATTCAACTATTGCCCAGCTAGCAGTCTCTTTGCATGAGCATGTGCTTCGCGGTATGAACATGGCGATAAGGGGACCGCGTCACACACACAGGTACCAAACTGGGAGAGGCCATGCGTTTCCTGACATAACCCCTAGCAGCACCTGGGGTAGTCGCAATTATCATACGGGCTTATGCACCAACTTCTAGCCGTCTTTTTTCTATCGCTTGGGGGGGTCGACCTACATGGACCAAGGGGCACCGGAAGCTAGTTGCAAGGACAAATAGCCAACATGTGCCCATAGACTATGCAATTACTCACAAATCGTCCAGGCGGAAGGCGATTTATGCTTGAGAGAGAAAAAAAAAACTTGCTACAACTGGAGCTGGATATCGATTACACGGCCATGGCAATGTGGGCAAGGAAAAAAAGAAAGTCCCTATCCTGCTACTTCTGCAGCCTTCACAAGAGGAAATCTCCTCCCGTCTCTTTCAGAACCAGCTGATACTCCGGCTCAAACTGCACGTACATGACCTCGGGCGTGCCGGTCCCGTCCTTGGTGTACCGGGCCTCCTCGTTGCCGACTATCGTCTTTGTCAGCCCGTTGGCCGCGCCGTTGGTGCCGGGCGCGGCGGCCTGGTCGACCAGCAGCTGGGTCTGACACGCGCGCTCCAGGGCGATGAAGAAGGCCGCCGCCTCGGCGACAGTCCCTCCGGCCGTCAGGAGACCGTGGTTCTGCAGGATGATGTTCTTGTTGGTCGGGCCGAGGGCGTCGGCGATGTGTTCGCCCTCCTCCTTTGCGAGCACGACCCCGCCGAAACCCGTGTAGACCGAGAGGTCGTTGTAGAACATGCATGAATCTTGGAACACCCCCGGGGTTAGCAAACTCTTGCGCGTACGTCGTTCCCTTTTTTTTTTTCTTCCCTTGGTTCAGCATCTCGATCGGCTTTCCGAACGTGCTCCATGCGCGGCCATATGGACTGTGCATGTGACAGGCAGCGTTGATGTCTGGACGCCTTTCATGCAGCACGGAGTGGATGGTGAAGCGGCCGTGTTCACCGGCTTGTCGGCGCCACCGATGCGGTTACCGTTCTCGTCGATGTGGACCATGTCGGACACCTTGAGCAGCGCGAAGTGAACCCCGTAAGGGTTGATCCAGAAGGTATCAGGTCGCACGGGGTCTTTTTTCCCCTCATGTGAATCAGCTCGGGGCCAAAGTCTTGCAAGAAGGCTAATACAGGATGTGCGGCCTTTGGCGGAGGGGGGACACACATACCTCTGAGGCTGATGTGGCCGCTGCTCCCATCTGCGAAGCCCAACTTGGCGAAAATGCGAAACGCGGCCGCCATCTGCTCAAGCTGCCATTGCCGAGCAGCTTCTTTTGACTCGGGGACTGGGATCTGATGAAGTCGCTTGAACTGGTCGCTTCCCGCATCCTCAGAATCCAGCGCCGAACTGAGCCGTGCCGGCGCCGGTGCGGGTGCGGGGGCGGAGACTGTGGCTGTCGTGGTGGTAGTTGTTGACATGTTCTTGGGCTCGTGAAATTCAACTGTATAGAAGTAGGGGTTTGGGCTTGATAGCTGCAAGCACCTGGGTCTCTGATGGTTCCACGGGCATATACGACAGGTATGAGGGACAGGTGATGAGATGATAGTCATCATCGGCCAACTCCTCCGCGTCCGGCCTGTATGTATGTATCATCTGTCAATGAGAAAGCGGATGAGTATGCGCAAGGTTCGCTATCAGCTGGGAAACCCGCCAACCCCACGGTTATCAGCGGGGTTTCGACCGGAACCCCCCTCAGTGCCTCCCGAGCGATGCTCGATGCGTAAGATGGCGCCAATGTTGGTCGATACTGTGCCGATAAGGCTCTTGCTGAAGCCAGCATGACTATGTTGTGACTTGCTTCAGGGGTTTAAGCGTGTTCAGAGCACGCACGGTGCCTTCGCAACCTATATCGTCCGGCCCCGAGGCCATTCTGACACTTGGAACTGTGTCCGTGGCACCGAGAAAGCCTAGCCAGAGCTACGATAGGGGACCTGAGTCGCCACCGTTATCTCGTGTGGGGGCTAGGTTGGAGAAAGGAGGGACAAAGCAAGTACTGTGAGCTGCGGCGCCGTGTTGTCGCAGGTTTCCGGCATCGGAGCGGCTCTTGAGTTTACCACGCCGAATTGACGGGGACCGATCGTCGTGGCAAAAGCAGCTGGTTCGTCGCTTTCTGTCTTGGTCTTCCGCCAAGTCGTCTGTCTATTGTTCTGACCGCAGACGGATCAGTCCAGGAGCTCCGTCCCGGCGTTCCTTAGTGAAGTTGGCTTCCAGGCAGGTCAACGTCCACCGTCTCTGTGGCTCAGTTGGAAGAGCGTTGGTCTCATATCACATCAATATGACTCTTGATCATCAAGGGACATCCAAAGGTCGCAAATTCGAGCCTTGCCAGGGACAATCACCTTTTTGTCTCGACGTCTGAAAGTGCTGGTTGCTCGAACTCGACTTGGAAATCTCGAGCTCCGAACTGCCCCCCCCCTTCATGTTTTCATCACTAATACCAAGTACAACTGCCTACTACCGACTATTTTACATGGATTTGTTGGGTTGGCCAAAAAAGATGGGATTCCCATCGCACCCAGCCAGACTGCCCAGGTCCCCCCGGGGACACGGAGTTACAACGCAACATTTGTAAAAATAGCACATGGTCCCCGGTCTGGTTTGCCCCAGCAATATCCCTGTATCGTAATACATGCACTGTGATGCGCTATAAAGAAGAATAAAAATGCGCCAATGCAAATGCGCTGGCGGCGACTCGAGAGAGGCCACGGCCGCCCTATGCACACCACCATTCAAACCATTCGCACCCAGCGTTACACAACAGTCGATGCCATCGTAGAAGATCCCAATCGCTTCGAGATGGTCGGGTAAGTCGGGACGCTGCTAAGCCCTCGGTTATGTAGGGAACGGGGGCTTCTTCTCTATTGCCAAGTCTGAAGCTTCGCCGTTCCACGTGTCATTTTAACTGGAGCGGTGAACGCGTCATTGCAGCGGCCTTTTCACGTAGAAAACGAGGGTACTCTCATCACTTCCCTCGACAAAACAAAACGAGACAAAATCATGAGGAAGTTCTTCAAAGAAGCCAAGGCAAAGATTGAAGCCGAGATCGCGGCCATCACCGGCGACGATGAGACTCAGCAGCAGCAGCAGCAGCCGCCGCCTCCGCAACAGCCAGCGCAGGGTTTCGAGAGAGCCGTGTTTGCTCACTTCATGGTATGCTGAATGACGCGTAAAGGAAGGGAAATGAAAACGGATAAAAAGAAGAAAATAGAAAGGGGGAATGGGGGGCTCTCATGTTAAGACTACGCTAATCGCAATCCCAGCTGAGCAACACCTGCGACTACACTGTTGACGAATTCAAGGTCGACATCGGCTTGGCTCAAGAAGCGCACATTGATGCCTTTGTTCTGAACTTTGGTATTCACGAAGAGGCCATCGCGAAGCTCCCGGACGTCTTCGCGGCAGCCGAACAGACCGGCTTCAGGCTCCTCATATCGTTCGACTATGAAGGAGCCGGAGCTTGGCCCAAGGAGCGAGTCATCGAGATCATCAGCAGGGTAAGCAGAGACCCCGCCCTCCCCGGGAGAAGGACGGGTCAACCGGGAACACCGGGAACCCCGGGAGCTGACTTGACCGTCTCTAGTTCGGGCCCTCTCCGGCGTACTTCAAACGCGGATGGCAGCCCGTCGTGTCCACCTTTGAGGGCGTCGGCAGCGCCGCCGACTGGCACGAGATCAAGGCCGCGACGGGCTGTTTCTTCATCCCCTCCTTCTCCTCCGTCGGCGCCGAGAACGCGCTGAAGACGGGCGTCACGGACGGCCTGTTCAGCTGGGCGGCGTGGCCGCACGGCAACTCCCGGAAGCTGGACGAGGGGCTGGACGCGTCCTACAGACACTTCCTGGGCCCGCACCGGCCGTACATGGTGGCCGTCTCGCCCTGGTTCTACACGAACCTGCCCACGTGGAACAAGAACTGGGCGTGGAAGGCGGACGATCTGTGGAACGACCGCTGGAACGAGATCCTGGCCATGAGGCCCGAATACGTGCAGATTGTAGGCCCCCCTCCCCTTTTGCCGCGGCGAACAATCACTACATCGGGCCCCAAATGCTGACCCGCGAGAACACACAGCTCACCTGGAACGACTTTGGGGAGTCTCACTACATCGGGCCGCTCCACGAGAAGCAGTTTGGCGCGTTCGAGTACGGCAAGGCGCCCTTCAACTACGTCCGCGACATGCCCCACGACGGCTGGCGTCTCCTCCTGCCCTTCCTCATCGACCTGTACAAGTACGGCACCGCCACGGTCGCGAGGGAGGGCCTGGTGACGTGGTACCGCCTGCACCCCGGGCGCGCCGGCGACGCGGGGGGCACCACGGGCAACGCCGGCAGCCACGGCCAGGAGCTCTTCCACCCGGCCGAGATCATGGAGGACAAGATCGTCTTCTCGGCCCTCCTCGCCGGGCCGGCGCAGGTGACGGTCAGCGTCGGCGGCGTCGCCGGGGAGGGGTCCTGGGACGCCGACGACGGGGTCCCCGGGGGCGGCGTCGGCGTCTACCACGGCAGCGTGCCCTTCGACGGCAGGACCGGCGAGGTGGTGGTCACCGTCCACCGCGGGGGCGAGGCCGTCGTCCAGGTGCGAGGCCGGCCCATCACGACCGAGTGCTGCCACGGCGGGATGAACAACTGGAACGCCTGGGTGGGCGCTGCGAACTCCGACGTGGGGACGCATGCGGTCGCGCACCTGGGCTGAGAAACGCGCAGAAAAGAGAAGCGTATAGAGCCTCCCCTGGTTGTGTGTGCCCGGACGGGTCGATGTTGTGCAAGACCATGGGCTGGAGGCAAGGTAATCCCCTCAATGTGATTTGCACTACATGTCAATGCCGGGGGAATGCCTACATGTACGGTCATCAGCCCATCTCCAAGTGCGTTCTGCAAAACATGACACACCAGCTATTACATCACCACCTTGCAAATATGAACTACGGGGACATGTAGAATACGGCTGTGGTATCTTGGTCTGTCGATGATTTGTACCATAGATTATGTTCATGCTTTTCTTTTTTTGTCTATCCATTATTCTCCAGACTACCAGACTCCCATCGTCCCTGGGCGTCAGTTGCCTCGAAGGGGGAGGATCTTGATCTTCAGACCGCCCTGCGGTCTCAGCACGGGGCTGGGGTTCACGAGCACAATGTCCTTGGGGTCCTCGACGGCCTCGAACTTGAAGTTGCTCAGCATCTCGACCAGGAGGACCTTGATCTCGAGCAGGGCAAAGACCTTGCCGATGCACTGGCGGGGCCCGACCAGGAAGGTGGCGAAGGCGTGCGGGTTGGCGGCCTCGCCGGTCAGGCGGTCCCAGCGGTCCGGGTTGAAGTCGTCCACGTCGTCGCCCCAGATGCGGCTGCTGCGCGTGACCAGGGCCGGGAAGAGGTAGCACAGGGTGCCCTTGGGCAGGACGGTGCCGCAGACGTCAATGTCGTCGACGGGCTCCCTGGCCGCCAGGACGCCGGGCGCGTAGAAGCGGAGCGTCTCCTTGATGATGTTGTCGATGTAGCGCAGGCCGTCCAGGTCCATGTAGTCCGGGTTGGGCTTCCTCGCCAGCAGGTCGAGGACCTCCTTCCGGGCCCGCTCCTGGATGTGCGGGTAGAGGGTGAAGGTGTGCGTGGCCCAGGTCAGCGTCGTGGCCGACGTCTCGTGGCCCGCGACCAGCACGTTCATGGCGTTCTCGAGCATCTTGGCCTCGGACCACGGGTCGCCGATGGCCCGCGACTCGAGGATCATGTGGGTCAGCACGTCGGGCTTCTCGCTGACGTCGACGGAGCCCGAGTCGATCTCCCTGACGCGTTCCCGGATGATCTCGGCCAGTCTCGAGCGGACGCTGGCGCTGCACGCGTTGAACTCCCGGTTCTCTTGGAACGGAAGCGCCCGGGTGCCTGGGACGTAGGCGTTCATGACCATCAAAAAGGCCCCAAAAGCAGATGGGTCGAACATCTTGTGGTAGGCCTCATGGAACAGCGACGTCGAGAGGGTGCTCCCGAGGTCGATTCCGAGAGTGAACCACGCGACGATGTCGAGTGTGACACGGCCGTATGCAGAGGAGACTATATTACACGAGGCGGCGTATTCGTCAACAAAACTATGCAAAATGTCCAACAACCGATAAAACTTGAAGGGTGTATGTCATGCTAGGAAGCAACTTACCATCCGTGATGCCGTCTTTGGCCTTGATCTGATGGTGGAGTGCTCGATGAGCTCCTTTCCCTTGCTCTGGAAGAGGGGAATCGCTCTCTTGACGTTGCTGAGAGCGAATTGGGCTATACAAACGTGTTGTCTGTCAGCTACCCGGCCGACGAGGCGAAAGTCGATTCGGGGTAGAACCTACGTGAAAGCAGCTTCCTTTGCGACTTGTGGGCATCGCCCTCTGAAAAGGCCATGCCGGTACCCGTGACCTGGACGATGACCCTGGTGTTGAACTGCGCCTTGACAAAGGAGTAGCTCTTGGTCTGGAAGATCTCCTTGTAGGCTTCGAGGCTGTTGACGAGCAGACAGTCGGCGTTTCCAAAGCCGGTGAACTTGATGAAGGGCTCATTGGGCCACTTCCTCGTCCATGACAGGTACGGCTCAATGGGGTTCCCGGAACGCGCCTGGTTGATGAGGTCGCCAAGCAGGAAGTGGTGGTCCTGGGTATGCGTCAGAAACGATGCGACCAATGTCTCTTCGGGGGGGTCCCGCGATTCGCGTGTCTTACCTTGGGTCCGGGAATATTCCTCAAAGGCGAGAAGAAGTAGAAATAGATGAAGACATTATAGAAGCCCTTGGCGATGTGTCTGGCGATGGCAATGGCGACGAGGTAACGAGCTACCGTCTGTAATGAGGACTCGCGAAAGGCCGACAGAGCAGACAGAGCCCCGAGGAGCAAGAACTCGTGATACCAGGCCGGTTTCAGAAACTCCATGATGACGCGCCGCGATGTGTAGCCACGACTCTCACAACGTCCCGTGGTTATCGAGCAGAGGGAACGAAGCAAAAAGAGACGATGGGAGGAGGTAGACCGTCCTCATATGGAGGGGAGGTGGCCACCCAGTCGATAAAACGAATATTTGATTACCACCCTCCCCACAGAGCACCAGAGGCACCGGTTCTCTTCTGACATACCCAGTACCGGGGGTATGGGATCCATTGGTAGGTGAGGGTATCCCTGAATACCATGCATGATGGAGGGGTAATTTTCTCTCCGTCATCCAGAACGCCACCAAACAATGCAGCGCAGCGTTCTAACCGGATCCCGACAGGCCAAGGAAAGGCCCAGCAAATGGCTCCTTGACACGGTTGGGTTCATGCAAGCTTGTTTATTGCGCCGAACGTCCAGCAACTCAACGGTCAACAGGGATGCTGAGTTGAAGCACAGCAAACCGGCTCGACGACCCAGGAGGCATTTTTTATATCGAGCTGCTTCTCGCACCCAGAGAGGTAAAGTGTCTCCCGAACGACTTACTCAAGGTCAAGGGCCCGGCTTTTGAAGAAAAAAAAAGGTGATGCAGAGGCTGCTTGGGATGGCTGATTGGTCCAAGAGTCCATCAGCGTTACATTCTCATCCGTGGTCAGCTTAGTGCGGCCAGGATCTTTGCTGCAGGCGACTGACGATCCCGCCGAGAGTCCCCCGTTGAAGAATCGCCGAAGCAACTGTGGAAGTATTACAATACCAGCTGTTACGCGCGTTAAGCATCGTCTGCGTGCGCCGTCTTGTGACGAGATATGGGACGGACATGCTTGGTTTGGGTCGTCTCCTCCCCGCCATCAGGGGCAACGATTGGCCTCGCCGTGCCCGGAAAAGTCCGAGGTCTGGTGTTGGAAGGTTAGCCCTCCCTCTGCCTCTGGGATGCCATGCGTCGCCACTTTTGCCATGGGGTCTTGATTTTGGTTCATGTCCAGACGTGAGAGGCGATCCAGAACTTTTGGTCGGGCTCTCGCGGGCTTGTCCCTGCAGATGCTTCGGATACCACGCAGCAGCCTCATTACCGTTCGTCGTGCGCTACTGGGCCGCCCGCCAGAGAGGGGGAGACAGACAGATAGGGAGAGAGAGAGTGAGAGAGAGTGAGTGAGAGAGAGAGAGAGAGAGAGAGAGAGAGAGAGAGTCTGTGTGTGTGATGGGGGGGAGGGGTTGGGTTCAGCCTACCCACGTCGTTCCAGGGCCCCATGAGCGAAATAAGGGAAGAGGGCGGGATGGCCCGCGTCCGTTAACGGCCGATCAATCGACAGATAATGAGTAATGTGGCTCATGAAGGACCTCCCACGCCTAGGTCGGACGGCGAAAGGGCTGACGGTCCGTACACGTTTGGTTTTTTTTCCCTTGCCATGTACTGGCATACTCAGCAACGGTCATGTGCTGGTAGACCGTTGACGGGCGTCAGTCTATTCCGATACGTGTCTTGTGCAAATGTAATGAAACGGTCCACGTCGTCCGTCGTCGACACGAAGCCGAAGGAGACGCGGACGGCCCCGACGGGGGCCAGCAGCCGCGCGTAGTCGTCCGGGGAGCCGGCGTGGACGTTGTTCCGCGGCTCCAGCAGCCTCTTGTCCAGCCCAAAGGCCGCCTCGCCGGCGCCGGGGTTGCAGAAGCAGCCGGTGCGCAGCGAGATCCTGTGCGCCGACGACTCGAGGGCCACCAGCCTCTCGTCCACCACCCGGCCGCCCGCGTCGAGGAAGTTGAAGCATATCGTGCCGCCCCGCGACGTCATGTCGGTCGGGCCGTAGATCCTGGCCACCGGCGACCCGTCGCCGTGCTCCAGCGCCCGCAGGCGGTCGAGACACCACCCGGTCAGGCAGCGGACCCTGGCGGCGACGAGGGGCATGCCGATGCCGTCCAGCCAGTCCAGCCCGTAACGGACGTCGGGGATCGACAGGAAGTTGACCGTGCCGTCCTCGAAGGCCGCCTCGTCCGGCGCCATGACGTGCCAGGGCACCCCGACCGACGCCGCCGTGATGGTGCCCCCCGAGAACCACGGCCGCGTGCCGGCCAGCCGGGCCAGCGCGTCGCGCCGCACAATCAGGCACCCGACGCCGGTCGGGTACCCGAACAGCTTGTACCAGCTGACGATGACGAACTCTGGCTGGACGCCGCCGCCGGCCGACAGGTCGAGCCTCGCGGTCGGCAGGTAGGCCGCGGCGTCGAGCAGCACGTCGTACCCCTGCTGCTGTGCCGCGCCGACCCAGGAGAGCGGGTGACGCACGCCGCTAAAGTTGCTCTGGGCCGGGTATGCGAACAGGCCGCTCCTGCGGGGGCGAGGAGGCGAGGAGGAGGAGGGGGAGGAGGAGGAGGAGGAGCCGAACAGCCCTCGCCTGCGCGGTTTTAGCGCTGACATCAGATCAGACGGGTCTACCCTCAGCTCCGGCGCGCGGGCGGGCACGTAGACGGTCTGGGCGCGGTTCCTGCGCGCGTACTGCCGCAGCCCGTTGACCGAGTTGTGGTTGTCCGAGGTGAGGACCAGCCTCGTCCGCCTCTTGAAGGGGTAGGCCTCGGCGACGAGCCGCGCGGCGCCCGTGGCGTTGGGGGTGAAGACGACCGTGTACTCGTCCGGGGACGCGTTCAGGTGGGCGAGGACGCGGGCCCGGGTGTCGGCCACAAGGTCGGTGGCGGACCGGCTGGTCGGGTTGATGGAGTGGGGGTTCCCGAAGAGCGTCTTCTCGAGCCGGCCCTCGTGGGCTCGGAACTGGGAGTGCGCGGCCAGGCCCGCGCCGGTGAAGTCCAGGTAGAGGTGGCCTTGCTCGTCGAGGTAGCTGTATTCCGTCGCGCGGAGGTCGTCCAAGCGGGACGTCGACTTGTACTCTGGGTACTTGACGAGTATGTCTTCCATCCTGGTTCTGCATCCGAGAAAGGCCGGGTTGCAACACAAAATCGAGAGTCGTGTGGAAGAGGACAACGAGGTAGGGATGAGACACCATCTTGAAGTGTGCCATTCCCATCGGGCGTTGTTATAGGCCGTGAGAGCAATCCGGACCGGCATGTATGCAGCATGTGGCCAACTTGCACGGCCGAGACCTTCACCAAGACACCCAACCCCCATCCCATGCCTGGTCGTCCCACCATTCGATGCGCCTCAACCCCCCCTCGTGGAATTTCGAGCTGGCCGGTGGCTACCACCACACAAGTCTTCCTTTGCTTTGCTTTTTTTTCTTTGTCTAGCTGACTGACAGGTATGGCATCCCAGGTAGCGGCCATGTTCCCCGGGGCGGGGGGTGTTCCGGGTTCAAGTCCATTACATACCTAGGTCGTAAGCTGGCAAATGACATGCCCCCCCTGAATGCACGATCTTGGCGCCACCATCCAACACGCTTGACCATGCTCGTAAACCAAGGGCCTGGAAGACGGTCCGGGGCGGGTCGTGCCTCACGCATACCTGATAATATTAGATTTCTTATTCCAATAGTTGGCCCTTTGCATCTAACCTGACCGACCTCGTAAGCGCTACGGACTGGGTTCAATACCGTCCGTACCTTGCTTGGGAAACCTGCGTCCAAGGATCATCTGCACAGAGGGGACTCGAGTCTCGGCATAAAGAGTGTCATGGCCAGAGCTTACAATGTCTCAGTGGCCTGGCACCAAAAGACCGAGACGGAACTGCAGTGAATCCGTTGGGAAGATTCTTCACGAGCCAGACCGGCGGGTTGGGATTTGGATTCAGTTGACGGCCTTCTTGAGTCTCGGCCAAACCAGACCGGCGACTTTTTTTTCGGGGATGCAGTGAAGAGGTCCATCCTATCTGTGCGACGGTGGCACCGACGGTCAAGACATGATAATGGCCAGCAGCATATTTTGCACCAAGAACGAAGCGTCAATGTTTCGGCCGTGGGGACACCGACATTCACGCATTGCTACTCATGTCCAACCACAACGTATCTACACGGCGGTGGCGATACTACTACATGTAAGCTTCCCTGCTTCGTGATTTCAAAGCAGAACCGCTCCGCTCCGCATTCCTTTCTCCATTGAGTGAGAGTGACGTGTGAGCGGTAATTATCGTCCACACACACACACCTGTGAACAAGACGGGCAGCCAGCTCCATGCACCCGACGCCTCGATTGCCCTGCGGACAGCCCTTCGCAATCGATGCTCTCATAGGAATAGCCGCCTCGTGTCAGTACACTATCGCCGGCACGGTCCATTCGCCTTCACCCCTCCCTCCCCCCTTCCACAAGTAGGATTCGAGACATCTCAATTCGGTGACGTGGTGGTGTGTAAGACACGCTCGCTCGCAGGATCCTGCATGTCATATTTTACCGCCATGCCTAACCGGAAACGCACAAGTCGGAGTGCATGTTCGCTAGACTCGGCGCGTTCATTGGCGAGCTCGCTCTGAACGCCTCGACTTCCCGTTATAGAGATTAACGAAGAACAATGGGTGTCTTTGGCCCACACTGCACCGTCAAGTGGGAGGCAATGCCAAGGTCGTCGTTGACCTTTTCCTGTAAAGGTGTCGCCAAAACACACCCGCCAAGTCGATGCCCAATGGAAGGTTATCGCATATACTGTATACAAGACCCGGAAGCTCATTTTCCGTTCCAAACTCTTACCAGAACCTCCATGACACTGTTACAGACAGACTTGCATGACCTTCGCATGCAATCTCATTGCCCTCGCCTGAGGGGCTTTCGGCAGCTACCAGGAACAAGTCGACAATATGCCGCCTTACCTGCCGTCTTCCTCCCAAATACTTTACGCAGATGAAACATTCGTCAGTTCCGCTACTGCTGGCACGTTGGGTCAGGAAACAGTCAACGGTCACTTGATAAAGCATCCTGTTACGAATAGTCCCTTACTATGTCTTGATTCGGGAGATCGTGGACGGCCACTCGTAAAATGCAGCAAGAAAAAGAATAGACAAATTCTTTAGTGCTGACCGCGCTCCACCACTAAGCTACAACGAGTTTGGACGAGCGGTTGCTGAAAGTGAAAAGCTCCCACTGTTTTTGTTTTCCTTCCAGCTCTGCGCTGCGTCGTGTAAGGAGTTGATAGTTGGACATGTTTTGATTCACAACCGTCCTCAAAGCTCCGAGATTGCGTCAAACCTGCACGGTAAACTAGCGTTTAGGCATAAATTGGGAAGACCCCAGTGGTCTCGTATCTTCCGAATAATAATACCCTTTGGGAGGTTCCGAGACAGTCTGCGCCACATAGAACCTTTATCATGAGGTACAAGTGCTAGATGGCCTGACAATCGAACTGAAACCTCTGAAGGGAGAATCGTTGATTGATGTAAGGGAGGCTACTGGTTTGAAATGCCGACACCTAACACTCGCTCATCAGCCCAACACTGTTGCCGAGATGCTTCGGACAATATACTCGCTAGCGGTATTCGTCTCTCTTGGTCTTGTCGTCGTCGGGCGATTCTCGTTTACAACCGTAAGTGAATGACTCGCGAGGGTGAGACTTGTAGTATCTTTGATTGTTGCGCAGATATCATGTAATATTCCAAACGAGTGCCTGAACTCGCCAAAATGTATTTTGCAATGTGATGGTGATGTATTGTGTATCAGATGCTACAGTGCTGATTCCAAAGGACAAAAGTATCACCAGAGTTCAATGGGCCACTCTGAGCCTTCTCTGGAAGAATTCTAGTCATTCAGAACCCTCAAAACGCGTTTATCACGGTCAGCAATTGCCAGCATCGTATTTGCGAGTCATGGGCGCAGTTATCTTTTGTTGTAGAATCACCTTGGGTGGGATGTGATGATAGAAAAACTGCTTGACTATCTGCGTGTGGGATCGCGTAAGCTATAACGTAGGTATTATAATATACCCTCCTAGGTATAGTAATATATCCTAGATATTATATACTTATAATTAACTATATATAAAAGAGATTATTTATAAATAAGTCAATATAAGTATAAATATATACTATTAAAGTAATAAATATAAAGGAAATTCTTATATAATATCATAATAAGATATAAATATTGAAAAACCTATCTTTTAGCTTTATTTATTACTTAAGCATATTTAGTTAAATTTATAGCTTTTAATTAGCTTAATAATAATAGTCTTGTTCTTATTTTCTTTTAATAATATTTCTTTTTTAAAAGCTATAAATAATTATCTTTTTTTATTAATAATAATAATAATTATATATTTAAAATACCTTTATTTTTTATTTATATATTATATCTTTACTTTATAATTAATTATCTTATATAAAACTAATATTTATAAAGGGCTAGTACTACTATTATAAGTAAATAGTAGCTTAATTCTAGTTATCTAAAGCTAAGAAGAGAAGTAGGTTTCTTATAAGTTATATATACTAGTTATATAGTTATATATATATATATATATAAAGTAGGTTTATATATTTAATTAAATAATATAATAGGTATAGCTTAGTTACTACTATTATAGTATAAGCCTATAATATATACCCTACCCTCTTTACTAGTTTATAAGAAAAAATAATAAGCCTTTAATTACTTTATAGTTTCTTTTTTTTCTTTTTAGCCTTTATTAACTTTTATTATAAAACTATAAGTTTTTTAAATTATATAATACTTATATTTCTTATAAATTATTTACTAACTATTACTTTCTTATAGAGAGGTTAATCTAAGATACCTATAAATTGCTTCTTTTCTTATTATTGTAATCTATATATAGGTATATATATTATTTTAATTAAGTTAGTTACTAATAAAGCTTATAGCCTCTTATTATTTGTAATTCTAAAAGTAAAGACTTTAGTAATCTCTTTTTTTAACCTTATTTCTTTTATAAGTTTATTACTTCTTATAAATATTATACTTATAAGCTAACTTTCTTATATAAAATAGTATACTCCTTTTTTAGTACTTCTAATACTTATTAACCTATTCATAATAAAGGCTAAGCTAAAGCTTAAGTTTATTACTTATTTTATTAAGTACTAGTAATATAAGTTATTCTTTATTTTAAGTAAGCTTTATTTTTTATTTTACTTTTTATATACTTATTACCTTATACTTAATAAAAATACTAATCTTTACTAAGAGGATTTATCCTTTTATAGTACTTAGTATCTCTATTATATCTAGAGTAATTATAAGTACTCTCTTAGTATAAGCTTTATATATCTATAGTATTATTATTATATATTAATACTATAGTTATAGATCTCTAAGGGCTTCTTAGCTTTTTATACTAATATAATAGTTATTATTATTACTTTTAAGATAGCTAATACTATAACCTCTAATATTAAGAAGCTTATAAGTAGTTCTTTTTTATTATATATAGATTATATATAAAATACTAACTTAGTTCCTTTTCTAAGATATAGCTTATTACTTAGTTATAAAGGTTTAAATAGTCTTTATAGAGCTTAAGTATATAGCTTTTATAACTAAAGAATATATCTTATAGAATACTTATAAGGTTACTTATAAGGCTTTTATTACTCTTATACTAAACTCTCTCTTCTTAGCCTTACTAGCTACTTTTTTTATACCTATTATTATTAGTACTACTTTTATTTATATAACCCCTACTATAGGTAGACTTATACTTACCTAAGTAAAATACCTAGTAATAGCTTAAAAAAGTATTATTATCTCTTTAGTTATAGTAAGTTACTTTTATAATCTTTATATATAGCTTCTTAATTAATGTCTTTTTTAGTTTATTGACTTTATTTATACTAATAATATAGTTCTATATTTATTACCTTTACTAAATCTTAGAGTCTTCTAGTAGTAAGAGGTTTCTTAACTTTTACTTTATATATATACCTCTTATATACTATTACTATTCTTAGCTATTCTATAAAATTAATACTACTCTAGGCTATAACTCTTTAATAAGAGATTTATTATTTTACTTTATTTTTTATTACTTTATATACCTTGTTTATATATATACATATAATATCTTTATTATTTATAGATATAAGGTTATATCTTTATTTACATATATCTAAAGCTACTATTTTTTTTAGAAGTTTAATTAGTTTTTATATTAGCTTAATAAACCCTTTTTATTATATAAGTACTTATTAGATATCTTTCTTTTATTTCTTATATACCCATTATTTAGTATATAAGATCTTTATTACTTATTATTCTTTCTTATTATTCTTAATAATTATAAGTAGTTAATAATTAGTTATTACTTACCTTAGAAGTAAGTTATCTATAGCCTTTTATTATATAAACTAACTATCTTACTTATATAGATATTACTAACTAATACTATCTTCTATACTAATATTATACTAGATTTTAAAATAACCCTATATTTAGTAATAAAGTTAGTCTATATTTACTTAGATAGAAATAAGCTACTTTTAACTATATAAATTACCCCCTAGAAAATCTTACTTTATAATAGTTATAAGCCTAGCTCTAACTAAATTATAAGTATAACTAACCCCTACTATTATAAAGTAAATCTTTAAGGATATTCCTTTCTTAAAATAACTCTTTCTTAATTATTAATTAGTTATAACCTATAATAACTTCTAATATAAATATTAGTCTTCTAACTAACTAAAAGCTATATAATCTAGTTACTATATATAAGGACTAATACCTATAGTTTATATTACTTTACTTTCTTATTACATTCTAAAATATCTAATAATATATTAATCTAGATAGATATATAAAGCTAGTAGAATATCTTATTAACCTAACTTATAAAGAATATATTAAAGAACAAAATAAATTATAAAATAATATATACTACTTAGCTTAAATTATATAAAAAGTACTTCTAAAAGTTAATTATAATAAAGTAAATAAACTAAGTAAACTAATACTACTTATAATAAATAACATATTAATAAAGAATAAGTAGCCTATTACTATAAAGAATATATATTAGTATTAGAATGTCAATATCATATGACTGTATAATACCCACTAGGAATTATGGTTAATGCACAAAGGTCATAGGATGGATATCTAGACCTTGGTTATAGGTGAGGAGTTAACTACTAGTCATAATCTAACCTAAGTTAGTTAGCTAAATAGATAGATATATCTGTTTATATAACCAATAACTTGGTAGTTAGGAAAGATAGTCATAACAATAGAATTGTGCCTTACCTTATACTTTGTTTACCCTAGTACGTATATACTAGACTCTCATAGACAGGAGAGAGTCTATTTAATACTGATTAGTGATTGCTTAGATAATTACAGATTAGCAAGAGTAAAGAGACAAAGCTTAAGTTATACAATAGATTAATCCTAAGGTTACCTAACTACAGAAGGGTTTAAGGACCAATTTACTGTGATACCACTTGTGCTACCTTTCCCTATGTGTAATAGAACAGGGATAACTATAAGGATCCTTTCTACTATTGTATAAAGATCTAATATAGTGTATAGTATCTGCATAACTATTACTATTAACCTGATGTTATATGTTATGAAATAACTACTATTATAGTATCAGAATCTCCCTAAGATAATGCAGGGGCACAAGCTCTATCTAACTATACCTTCTTATATAAAGATATAGCAGATAGAAGCAGTATCCTACTTATAACCTAGAGATTACAAACAATACCCCAATTCTAGATAGAGAAATAGGAAATTAACCTAATAATAACCTAATAAAGTAAGAAGAGACTTACTACTTATGTAGTATATAAACTTTATTAGATAATCCATATAAATTAAGACTAACCTCTACTTAAACGTATGATTCTTTTAGACTTTGAAGATTGGATATTAGAGTACTAATGATAAGTCTTTTGATTATTTATCTAGGAACTCCTTAAGTAAATTAGTAAGAAGGGGATATACCTAAACCTATACCTAGATAAAAACAATTAAATTGTTAACCTTATACAAAGAATCAGGAACACCTACAATTAACCAGGTCCTTTACATACAATAAATACTCCAAGTAGTATATTACATATACTAGCACAACAACCTTAACTAGTAACTACCTAGGTAAATACTAAGTAAGCAGTAGAATCTATTAAATAACTACATAACTTAGTAGAAGATTACTAATCCACTATATAAGACTAATTAGTAGTTAGGAATATACTACTAGCCTTAAGATTTACCTAGGAGGTTAACAGTTTTCTAAAGTACCAAGGTCATACAACACCTCTATATCAGAAAGATAATATATACAACCTTCTACTATATTAAATAGTTCAAAACAGACCGTGTAAACCAAGTCTAGTTTCAGCGTTTTATAAGGGATAGAGAAAAGAAAGAAACTATACAAGCAAGCTATATAATATCCTTTATAATAAGGTGAAGATATTTATTAGTGTTTACTAACGTCTAGGGATTATAGAAGATCAGTATTATGTAATCTTCTCTGATATTCTTTTAGGTTATATAAAAGAGTTCTTCCTATACTTCATAGGCCCTATAAGGAGATAGGATAAGATATATAACATACTAGATAAGTATTTTAACACTAGTAACAATTATATATTATACTATACAGACTAGACTATAATAATATTTACATAAGTTAAGAGAGAGAACCCAGAGAAGAATAATATAGAGATCTTAGATCTACTCCTTAACAAACTTCCTATTATATAACGAGCCCTAGGATCTAACTTCTAAAGAGAGACCATGCTTTATATATAAGTTATTTATATATACTAAGAGGTCTAGAAGCTAGAAATAGCCCTTAGTAACCTAAAGGCATATCATATATATAAAGAGTTTTTCTTTAACCTAAGGGTATCTATATAGGTAGCTTTGGATAGGAAATAGACATTGTATGAAATCCTCTTTATAGATAGGCAGTATACGTCTAACTATAGGGACCACTAGAAACCATTATATAGAGGAGGAAAAGGGTCCTAGAAACCCTAATTCAATAAAGGGGAAAACAAACGTCCATTCCAGCTAAGACTGTATTATATAAACCTTCCTAAGAGATGTTTTATATATAAAAAGGAGGGATGTTAGTTAACTAATTACTTAGATAAGGAAAGGAACTAGGCAAGGAAGTAATACCTCTAAGCCTATAAACTTTTAAACTAAGAGCTAGAGGACTTTATATTATATATTATAAGTATTAAAGGTAAAAGCCCTATAGAGGAAGAAAAGGAAGACTTATATGATAAAGAAGAAATATTAGGTAACAAGAAGATAACATTATACCTCACATTATCAGCGTTCTTCTACTATATAATAGAAGAAGATATCTTCTTAGCACTAAAGATTACAGAGGCTAGCTAATTTATACTCTAAGACCTATATATAATATTATACCAAGGAGAGCTATGGGATACAGGAGCAACAAAGTTCTTAACTATTAGGAAACCCTAAGTACTAGTATACCTAAGGGAAAACCCTTGTGTAAAGATAGACTGGGGATTAGGATTAGCTAATATATAATTTAAGGCTAGTACTTCTATTATATCTATTAGTATGATAAAAATAGAAAACCCACTTAGACAAGTTATATACCACATCCTAGATACTCTAATGCTGTTCCTATTTTTATTATATAATATAGACTGACTAGGGGTATACTTTAACAATGTTAATAATATGATTATATAAAAGGATAGGACTTAGATCCCTATAATTTAAAAATAGGGATATCCATTCTTTAACCTTAGTTATACAGAGTTAAGTACATTCTTTATAGAAGAATAGCTTAGAAGACTCCATAGACGTTTTAGACACCCTTATATAGATCGCCTATATTAACTCCTCAAGAGTATAGGATATGATAGCATTGATATCTCTATTTTAGAGAAAATCCAGAAGTTCTGTTATCACTGTCAATCACACGATCCAGCACCAAGGTAATTTAAGTTTTCCTTAAAGGATAAAAGCTACTTTAATTATAAGATTGTAATAGACGTTGTACGACTAAGGGATAAGAATGCTCTATATGTTATAGATATAGAAACTAGCTTTTAAGGAGCTATATTCTTAAAATTGCTATCTATATAAGATACCTAGAACGCTCTAATAAGATATTAGATTAATACTTATATAGGTCTACTAGATTACATTATACATAATCTAAGAACTAATTTTATATTAGAAGAGTTTAAGAATAATGCTAGGATTATAGATATATCATACAAAGAAATACTAGTTAAGGCCCACTAAGTAGTTAGTAAGATTAAAAGAGTATATATACCCCTAAGGTATATGTATAACATCCTTTATAAAGAGTTAGGATATTATATAGATAAGAAAATAATCCTTTAAATAGCAGTTAAGGCCCTAAATAACACAGCTAGACTATATAGTATTATACTAACCCTGCTTATCTTTAGGATATACCTAAGGATTAATAAGGATTTACCTCTATTATATGATATTACCTAGTAGGCATAGGCTATCCAAAAGGCTATAAAAATGCTTTAAGGTATATATATAGAAGTAAAAATTAATTATATAATTAATACATAGAATAGCCCTAACCTCTAGTAGGTATTATTACTACTTATAGGGAGTGAGGTACTTATATAGAGAGAGAATAAGGGATAGGTAGGACTATATAAGATTAATAGTATTAAAAGCTATACTGTTGCGATGCTAGCTCATCGTTAGGATCTATCGGAGTTACCCGCTAACTCCAATCCCACTGGTCACGTGAGACCAGTCCAAGCTTGTCCGCAAGCCTACCTGCAGCAGCCACTTTCACCGCTAGCTCAACCTAGTAGCCCTCTTAATAGTTACACTTCTTTATGCATAATTAACCCTTTTTAAGACCCCTTATTTATTACTTACTGGTTATTACTAAACCCCTTTTGCCTTGCTTACTAATACTGATTAGTGGTTGAACTACTATTGTAAATACTGTAGATTAGTAAGGCTAGTTAAGAAGAGGTAGAACTACTCTAAACCCTATAGTAGCAGTAGGACAGTTCTATACTTTCTCCTATATAGATAACCAGCTTAGAATACTATTATAGCAGACTTATAGTACCCCTAAAAAGGGTACCATAAGTATGCAAGCTTGATTTACATAAGTTAACTTTGTCATATTATAAGAAGCCACAACCTATAAGATATTAATTTTTTACTAAAAAATTATTAGATTATAAGATTATAAAGTCCTATACTTTGCATACTAAATAACTATTAATAACCTACTATTAACTACCTTAATATAACCTTATTAACTCTACCTTTTTATTACTTTAACTTTAGACTTATAACTATTGTTATAGTTACCTAAAAAGTAACTCTACTAGGCTATTAAACAACCTAACAGTCTAATAGGCCTATAGGAGTATAATAGACCCCCCCTTCCCCTTCTCTAACTTCTATAATTTTTTTTACTCCTTCTCTCTTTCTAACTCTCCTTTTTATACTCTTTTTCTTACTTAAAATATACCTCTAATTGCTCTTAAGTGACTGATGCTAAGGAAGCCTGCGCGAAGAAGGCTCTTTTTAACAAGCAGCAAGTGCCGCGCGAGGAAGGCTCTTTTTAATAAGTAACAAGAGTTATAATGAGACCGCGCAAAAGGCTCTTTTTAATAAGCAGCAAGTTCAGTATAAAGGAGGAAGGCCTATATCAATAGGTAATACTGCTACTAAGTTATTAATAAAGAAAGTAAGTAAGACCCTGTTAACCAAGCAGTTGCCTGTACCACTGGCAGTAATCCCTCTAATGTACGTATACGCCTTCCGGTCTGCTAGAAGAAACGCCTGTGTTTGAGAGGTTATCAGGCTAATGGAGGGTAACTATAATAACATAAGAAGAAGCAACCACCGCGGAGCGCGCCTCTGAGGCTGCTGAAGAGCATGTGAGCGAGCGCGTGAATGAGCGCGTAACTAGTGCAGTATATAGGTATTATGAACCTATACCTGAGGGATACCATAAGTTTGTTAACCTATTGATTTAAAGTATTAAGTACTTAGATAAAATCTTAGAGGGCGGCCTGCCCTCTAACTGTGTTAAATCACTAGATATAATTATTCTATATTACTTAACCAAGTATGAAGAGTAAGGTTACTATGGTAGAGACTTGTAGTAACAAGTCTATGATAAATTTAAAGATTGGTCTAATATAGATTTCAATACTGCTTTAAGAGTAGTTATAACTACCTTCTATAACTTTATTATCAGCTGTGGTATATGGGTTATAAAAGAGCCTATTAAAAGTACTATTAGCATAAGGTTAAAGAAGCTAGTTAATAATAAGTACTTTCTAAGGTAAGATAATGAGATAATACGCAAAATAGAGGCTAAGTATAAGGTCTTTTATAACTACCTTAATAACCTAGACTTTGTATGAAATATTAAATGAATCCTGTGAGCCACTGTCTTGCTATTAATTAACAAGGTATGCAATAGCTACAAAAGTACAGACTTTTTGCGTAAGTCACGCAATAAGTTAGATTATTAATAACATACCTTATATAGCAACCCCTTATTTAAACCTCCCCTATTTGAAAGGTAAACTAATAAAACCTCTCTTATGCTAAGTTCGCCTATAACTGCTACCATAGTTAAGAGGCAGTTACTGAGCATAACTACTCCCCTTACTAATGGGCTAACTACTTGTTAAATTACTAACCTTATTAAGCTATATTTAGATAATTTAATATTAAAATACAAGGGCAGTAACTATGAGACCCTTGACTTAAAGCTTCTGATTTTTTATGACCTCTGTGTGAGAGTTAGTATCTCTAGTAACTACTAGAGGTCTACTATCTTGTTTATGCTTATGGGTAGTATGTAGGAGTATTATACTAATGACCTCTGTAACTATGCTATTAGTTTTAATATACTTATAGTAAATATTAAATTACAGTTTAAAGGGGATAAAGTCTACTGCATATATAATATAGAGTTATAAAGGCTTAGTTATAAGTAAGTTACCTATAAATTACCTAGTAAAATAAGAGTTAAAGTACTAGACTTACTTATTAAGAAAGTTATAAAGCTAGTTAGAGCTACAATGCAGCAAGGCATGCTTACTAATAGTAACTATTGTAACACTTTACTTGTTGCTAGAGTATATCTAAGTGTGCAGCTGCTCTGCTTAATCTACCTGCAACTTATAACGCACTTTGTGTATAGTTAAGAAACGGCGTGAGCAACGCAGCAGCTATATGCAAGCAAAAGGCACAGTACCTTATAGAAGGACTGCCTAAGCTAGACTAGCAGTACTTTACTAACTGCTACTATAATAGCTGATATAGTAGTTACTTACTATAACAAGGGTATGGTCTAAGGCCCTAAAGCAACTGCCTGTGAAGTAGCGCATTTCAAGCAAAAAAGTGCTTTATTTGTAATAAGGAAGGATATTAGTTAATAATATACTCAAAAGAGGAAAGAGATACCTCTTATAAGTAGCTCTAAAGAAGCTACTTTACTAAAAGATTTAAATAATACCTTCTTAACTATAAGGGTAAAGAGCTTAACTCTCTTAGTAATATAACTGATGATAAGTATATACTAGATAATAGTAAAGAGTTCTTTAAGGATATAACTTTCTTTATATCTACAGCGTTTTTTAGTAAAGAAAGTATTAATGGCTAGAAGGTCTATATATAACTGCGTAACCAAGCTACTTTATATACTTTAACAAAAGAAGACCCTTTTGCACAAGACCCCAGCTAAGAGCAAGGGTTAGGTAAAGTCTTTGTGCTTAATAACTGATACTCTGCTATAACCTTTTAGGGTATTATACTAGATACTGGGGTAGCTTAAGTATTAACTGTGGGCTACTAATAATATATAGCCCTTTGTAAGTATCTTAGCGCAGAATTACTACTAGATACAAGCCGTACTAGTAAAGCAAGTATTAAATTTAGTAGTAGTAATTTATTTAACTCTCTTAGAGCTATTGCTATACCTACCCCTATTAGTGAGCTTACTTTCTATGTGATAACCTCTAGTACCCTGTTTCTTTTATACCTTAAAGATATAAACTCTAATAGTGTGCAATTTAGTAACCTTGCTAATGTACTTATCAAGAGTATAACTATAGTGCTAGTGGTATATAAATGGGGCTACCTATGGATGCTTTTAGAGTAGCTAGAGCGTAGTGTAGTGTAATACTATCTTACTGATGCAGAGCTATAGTAAATATATTGCTGATTTAGTTACCCCTTAGTCTATTGACTATACAAAGTGCTCTAGTAAGCTAGCTATATGATAGCGATCTTAAATATTAAAGAGATTAACAAATTTTACTAGCATTGCTAGCTAAATTTAAAGGCTTCTAGAAGGTTTAAGTTTACCCTCTATAATAAGCATAACTTTAACTATGAGGTCTTTGTTAATATAATATACTTAGATAGTAATAAACTAGTACTCTATGTTGTTAATAGTATAACCTCCTTTAATATAGTGCGATTTTTACACTCTATCACTACAGAGTATATATAGGAAGCACTATGTATATACTAGATTGATATGTATCTTAGCTCTCTAGACTGGATTATTATAGACGCTAGGCTGAATTTTCACGCGGCTAAATTCAAGCGCGCTGCCTGTGTACTATTTATTAAGGTGAAAGAGGTCCCTATTAAGGCCTATCACAGCATTAGTAAGGTTAAACGGTACTATGTAATACTACGCTAAGTATATAAGATAGTCTACGCGGAGTTAGAGGCTAAACCTAAAGTTACCCTGTAACTTACTATAAAAGCGATTAATAACACTGCAGGCCCTAATAGCCTTATCCCCATGCTATTAGTCTTTAGTATATACCCTTGCATTAATAATAACTTAGCTTTATTGCCCTTAACCCTGCAGCGTGCAGAAGCTGTATGGAAGGCGATGGAGGAGATTTGCAACATCCATGTGAAAAGGTAGGTTAATAAGGCGCTTGTAACGCATAACGGACCTGATACTATGACGAGTGCAGCCCTCTCTCTATAATTACTTGTTAGGGTATATTACTAAGGTAAAGGTTAGAGAGGACCCTATTAATTAACTGCTAATAATAGTACTAGTAGTACTATTAAGACCCTATAGAGACTATGCTGATTCTCTATTACTGCTATTAAGCTGTAGTATAACTTATCTAAGGTAGAGGACCTTATTAACTATGTATAACCTAGACTGCTAGTAACTACTGTAGTAGAGGTACCTGTAAATACTCTAATTGAATGTAACTCTATTGTAGTTGCTGCGTAGCCGCTACTGGTAAGAAGAGGCCTAGGCTGACTAAGGAAGAATCTGGCTTGAATTTTTGCTATAGAAGTTACACCTGCAGTCCCCGCGATTAACTGAGTTTTTACTGTGAAAGAGGATGCTGACTATGCGCTAGTAATTGAGCTATATAGGAAGGGCGTAATAACCACACCTAGCAAGCTATTTAAATAGTTAGATACTAGTAAAATCTAAGGACTTATGGACCGCGGCGTGTTTTTTATTATTAAATATAATAAGTAAAAGTATAATAAGATATAGATTTTTAAGTTATAATTAGTATATGATATGAAGGGTAAAAATAAGTAGCTTTATGAGAAATCGCAACTAGTTATCCAAGGTTACGCAGATGATAGCAAAGCCGCGATTTTGACCCAGTCGCTAACTATCCAACAAATAGCCTAGTAAGTAATACTCTCTATTGCACTGTCACTTTTACAATAGGGTTATATCCTCTAGTTATGTAATATAACGCAAGCGTATACCTAGTCAGTAACTAAATTAGTACATACTATCCTCACCTAACTTCCCCTTAAAATTTGCTATCTCTATGCAATAGATGTGATTATGGAGGTCAAACGGCTACTCTATGGTATACTAGAGGCAGGCACTTATTAGTGGGCTATGTATAATAACCACCATAGAAAGAGCCTCTAGATAGATTTGTCTACTTTCAACCCTTGCTTGCTTATTTCAGCGCCTGAAAACAACAACTTTGCAATAATAGGTATGTAAATAGATAATACCATTAGCCTTATAGATAAATCGTTCTCTAACTGCAAAAACCATATACTAAAAGAAGCCGCTTTTATGGCCAAACCTAAGTAACTTCTTAAAGTTAACAAGCCTATCACTTTTAACAGCAGCGTGTTGACCCTTAGTAATGATAGTAAGATAACTCTTTACTAAAAGGACCAAGGTAAGAAGCTACAATTGGTTGACCCCAGCGCGCCTGACGCGAAGCAGTAGTACATCAAGCAACGCGCCTAAGGCACGTACATCGCCTCTATTTACCAACCAGAAGCAGCCTTTGACTATTCAATTACTGCCTAGCACCAGTCACCCAGCCCAGCTGAAATCAAGGACCTCAACTAGTAGGTTAAGTAGCAGATAGATAACCTTGACCGCGGGCTGCGATTTCAACTGCTGGATCTTGCTAGTGCTAAACTCTTTATATTTATTAACAGCTCTTTCATAAATAGCAGCAATTTGACGTTGTAACTTAGCTTTATTATTATGCTTACTAATAAGTCTAGTAATGATAAAGAGTACCTATCTACTAGTAGAGATACTGCTTTTAACCTCATAGGTAATATTATCTATTTTAGCTCTATGAAGTATAAAAGAGTTACCTATAGCGTACTTGCCTCTAAGATATATGCAATAGTTACTAGAGCTAACATGGCCCATGTAATTAGGACCACGCTAGTAATGGTCTCTAACTGCCTTAAGGTTCCTCAGATCCCCACAACTATATATACTGATTTATACTTGCTGTATGAGTGTTTAGTAAAACTCAGTACTACAAAGGAAAAGTAACTTATAATAGATATTATAGCTCTTTAATAATTATATAAATACTATGAGATTTATAAGGTATAATAGATCTATAGTATAGATAACTTAGCTAATAGCTTTATAAAGTTATTACTAAATAAGGCACTAGAGAAGCTTATTAGTACTAGGTAGATAAAGATATAGATAAATAGATAGGTTTTGTATATGTAATATATAGATATTATATTATTAGTAAGAAGTTAAATACTTTATAATTTAGATTTTTATTACGTTTTTAAGCTTTTGGACCAAGGGCTAGCTGGTGACTATTTAGCTATAATAAAGAGTTGCCAGTGTTGCGATGCCAGCCTATCGTTAGGATCTATCGGAGTTACCTGCTAACTCCAATCCTACTGGTCACGTGAGACCGGTCCAAGCTCGTCCGCGGGCCCACCTGCGGCAGCCACTTTCACCGCCAGCTCAACCTAGCAGCCCTCTTGATAGTTACACTTCTTCACGCATAATTGACCCTTTTTGAGACCCCTTATTTGTCGCCTGCTGGTTATCACCAGACCCCTTTCGCCTTACTTACTAACATATACAGTTACTATATAAATAGTTAATAGTCTAACTCAGTTCTATATAATATATGTTAAACTATACTTTAGAGAATAAATACTAGAAGAATAAGATTCTAAAGTTATATAACCAACCCCTTAGGAATAGCTAAAGAGAAGGGGAAGGCTAAAGAAAGGATAGAGAACTACTATACAAAGATTAAATAGGACAGGTATCACATACATATCCCAGAAGGAGAAAGATTACTATAAGCTAGCACTAAAGCTAAGATAGGATAACATTATAATAATACCTAGCCTACTATATAAAGAGTTAGACAGACTAGAGATTAAAAACCTTATTAACTAAGGAGTATTTAAAGTTATATAATATAGAGAGTTAAAATATAGTTACTTATAGATTTACTTTATATATATAGTATATAAACTAAAGGGACTACTAGATAAGGTATATAAGAAATTAAGACTAGTTATATAAAGGTATAAGGACTAGGAGAAGAAATTCCTTCTTACCCAGGCACCTATAACCCAAAAGATAAGCTAGAGACTCTTAATTTATATTAGACCAATACTTATACAAACGTTTAGATATTAGTATAAACTTAGAGATATCACCTAAGCATATACCTAGTTAACCAATCAACTAACTAGAACAATTATTATATAACTTCTAAAGAAACTTTAAGAGAAATATCTAGAAGGGATACTCCTACACATTATATAACTATTGTATAGGCTTATAAAATTAGGACTTTACTGGTATAAGACCTACTTAGAACACCATAAAGTAGATTTAGGAATACTAGAGTTTATATATAACCTCTGCCTCCTATTTACTAATAGTAACTAGGATATGTTCTATATTATAGCTATGTAGATAGATAATATGTTAATGTTTGTAACCCCAAAGTTCTTATAGAAGAAGGAAGAGAAATTAGTAAAGAAGGGTCTTCATATAAAACCAAAGACTATCCTCTCTCTAACCTAAGAGATTAACTTTAATAGGGGAAAGATTTATACAGACAATAACAATATCTAGTTTATATAGAAAGGCTAGATCAGTTAACTGAAACCTATTAACCCTACAGTATACAATACTAAATAACAGTTTATTTCACAGAGAGCCAGAGCAGCATATATAGCATCAATCTATTAACCAGAAGCATTATATGATATTGCAGTTATATTATAAATTATAGATCTAGGATAAGAAGATATTAAAACGTTAAACGTATGAATCTAATAGTAAATCAACAATCCAGATAGAGGACTATGCTATATTTTACTAGACTTTTAGCATATAAAGATATATATCTTTATAGATAGATTATTTACTAATAACATAGACTTAACTTTATAACTTAGTTTTATTATCATACTTGCTAAGGAAATAGCTTGTATAACAATAGAATTTAAAATTAAGGGGAATATTATCTACTAAAGTTTAATAAAGTATAAGAGAGTCACATGAAGCGTACTTGTAAGTAAGCTATATAGAATAACTATAGGGTTTAATAGTAGGATTTCCCTAAGTACTATGTTAAACAGGATACTTCATACGCTTTAGCAACTAGATATTCTAGTAGTTATATACTTAGATTTAAGATCTCTCTATAAATATCTCATATAACTAGAAATAACTAACAAAAAGAGACTTATAATTAATATTATATATCTATAGGAGTTATATAAGAAGAAAGAGATATTAGAGGTAAGATAGATTAATAGTAAGAATAATCTAGCTAATATACTTATAAAGAAAATACCAAATTCTATACTAAAGTAATTAGTATCGCACAATACTCTGAAGATATATATAGAGACATATGTTAAAAGATTAGGGGAAAGTAATAATTAATAATTTGCAGTCTATTACATAGGCTTACCCCTATATAATAAGCTAAACTATCTACTTCCTAGGAAGCTAAAGGGTATTATATAAATAAAGCAAACCTATAAGAGAGAGTAAACTAAAGTATAACTATAACTAGAGAACCTAGCTAACTACTTATATATCTCTAGAATATAACCTTGTTATATAAAGAAGTATTAATTACTACTTCTTAACTACTATTAGGGTAGCAGGCAAAGCACTAGCCAGAAGCTAGAGCTAGCTAGAGGCTAAAGCAGAGACACCAGAGGTATAGCTAGAATAATAAACTAGCATACAATTAGGTAGCTAACTAGAACCTCTATTATTATTATTATTGTTATTACTATTGTTACTCTTGTCTAATAAGCCTCCTTATCCTTAAAGTAAGTAATACTAAGCATGTAAATCCCAGACACACTAGGCACAGGCACCGCCCTAGAAATCCAACATATAGAAACAGTAGTAGAAACAAAGCATGCAAGAGTTTAGGTACTAAACGTAAGCCTTATAAGGGATTTAACTATAACTAGCTATAATCACTCTAATAAAGTATAAAGAGTGATATAGAATGCTAGTAATAAACTACTAGATAGACTAGCTATAAGTAACATAAATCTTAACATCATACAATACCTTATTAACAGCCTAATGCTCCTTATCCTAAAGAAAGAATTAGTATTATATAAAACTTAAGGTAAGAAGAAGAGAATATATATTAAGTAAGAGAGTAGCTATAAACTAGTAGTTTATAGCTAAAGTAATAGGTATAATAAGCTACTATGTTCTATTAGGCTTAGTGTAGATATAAGTAGGGCCTAGAGGGCTAGTATAAATAATAACTATAGCTATTGTATTATATATATAAGCTACTAAGAAGCTAGAAGAGTTAGCAAAAGAAGAAAGAAGAGTAAGGGTAAATACATATAAGCTAAGGCAAGAAGATAGAAAGCAAGATAATCTTAAAAAAGACCTTAGTTAAGCTAAGGTAAGAAGATAGAAAGTAAGATAATCTTAAAAAAGACCTTAGTTGTATAGAAGGGAAGAAGGGAGAAGAAGAGACCTTAAAAAGGATCTTAGATAGAAAAGTAAGGAAGTAAAGTTATAAGTAAAGTTACGATTTTTATATAATATTGCAACATACAAAGATAAGTTAAGTTAAAATTTATATACAAGGAAGAAGGGAAGAAGAAGAAAAGGAGGAAGAAAAATAAACCCTTATATAAGAGAAGAAAAACCCGTTATATAGCTACCTAGCTAGGTAGGAAGGTAAGGTTAAAGGAGGAAGGAGCTCACATATATACATAACCTCTATAAGCGTATCTACCTAACATTAACAACCACCATAAGAGAGAAAGAAACTATATAACAATAAAAATAAATAGAAGGGGATATACTAGAGTTATTGTTTTTAATTAATTTATAGTAAAAAGGATATAGATTATATAAATTAGTAGTATAACTACTGAGGTATATGTAAAGCTATTCTAAGAACAATTAGCACAACCTAATTAGACAACGCAAGGGATCATACAGTTACAAAAAGAAAAGTTGTGAGTGTTAGAATATCAATATCACATAACTATACAATACCCACTAGGAATTATGGTTAATATACAAAGGTCATAGGATGGATATCTAGACCTCAGTTATAGGTAAGGAGTCAACTACTAGTCATAATCTAACCTAAGTCAGTTAGCCAAACAGATAGATATATCTATTCATATAACCAATAACCAGGTAGTTAGGAAGGATAGTCATAACAATAGAATTATGCCTTACCCCATACTTTGTTTACCCTAGTACGTACATACTAGACTCTCATGAATAGGAGAGAGTCTATTTAACAATTAGTATTATAGGTAAGGTTAATTAACTAAGTAGGCAAAGTAGTTATATATTAATAATAAATAAAAGAGAAGGAATTTACTAGTATTTGCTAGCACTACTAAAAGAAGTGAGGCAGCTATAGAAGGAGGGATATCACATAACATAGAAGTCATGTAATATCAGCATAGCCCCACCGTTATTCTAGTAGATCCATCACATTCTTAATACTAGCAACTATCTAAAGTAGTAGCATTCCTCTATAGTAGCCTAGCTACTATATAAATCTAGCTTTTCACTAGAAAACCTAAAAATATAATAAAAATCTAAATCTAAAAGTATTACAATACTTTAAATCTATATAACCTATTATATAGCTTATAAAACCTATCCTTCTATTCTAATTACTACTATCCTATTACTAACCAGCTTCTCTAATAACTTATTTAGTATTAATTTAGTAAATCTATTTACTAGGTTACTAATCTTCTTAATCTATTATATCTTATAGACTTCTTATCTCTTATATAACTACCTAAGGGCTATAATATCTATTATAAGTTACTTCTCTTTTGTAGTACTTAATTTAATAAGGCATTTATATAAGAAATATAAATCTATATATAAAATAGTTAGGATTATTAATATCTTTATCTAGTTTATTACTTACTAAAGAGTAGTTATAATAGTATATACTATATTTACTCTAGCTACTATCTTATATATCTTACTTACTAGTATACTATAGGTAATCTACTTATATTTTATTAAGCTAAAGTATATTATACTTCTAATAATATTAAAGTAGTTACTAGTATTATTATTACTAGTTTTCTTAGTAGTAAGGATAATAAAGAAGCCTAATTATAATATAAAGTCCTTATTATTTATAAAGGACCTATCTATAAAGATAAATAGCTTTACTATAGTAAGGTTAATAAGGTAGAAAGTTAGACCTTAGTTAAAGTTATTTATCTACTAAGTAATTTAGTAGTTTCGAGCTATAATATCTTCTTTAGTTAGAGCTTAATGCTATATAGTAACAGAGTAGTTAAAGCATGCTTCTAGCTAATAGACTAATATAATATAGGCTCCTTAGGCCTATTATTTAACATACTGTTTAAGAGCCTTAGAGATAGTACTATTAATAGGTTATAGCTTCTTACCTTAGCCTTTCTACTTAAGGACTAGCTTTCTATTACTAGTTAAAGAAATAACTTCTCTATTAAATATAAGTAGGTTATTAATAGTTAGTCTCTTCTTTAGTTTAGCTATAAAGTCTATCTTAGTTAGCTTCTTATCCTTACGTATAGTAAATTAGTTATCTAAAAGGCTAAGTATATTATTAGTCTATATACTAATAACTATAAAATCTAGATTTACTATTAAGAAGATAAGTAGGTATAGGTTATATATTAATAATTCTATCTAGAGCTTTTCTCTATAGTAGGTATTATATATTACCTACTAGTAAGTACCTACTTCTATAATACTATATAGAGGTTAGATTATCTATATAATAGTTCTCTTAGGGTAGAGGTACTAGATCTATAGTAGTGGATATATAAGAATTATTTAGGCTAGCTAGATAGTAGACTATAGGTATGCTTAAGTGATATCTCTTAGCTATAGCTAAAATCTATAAAGTTATATTAGTAGTATAGTAAGAGCTAGAATAAGTTACTAGCTAGCCCTTTAGATAGTTAGTAATTAAATTAGAATAGCCTCTTTTCTATTATTAGCATACCCTTATATAATAAGGTAGGACTTTTTATAAGCTACTTTATTCTTACCTTTAACCTTATTAACTATTCTAGCTTTAAAGATTTATGTACTAGTATACTCTATTTTATTATATATAATAAAGTAAAATATATTATAGGTAAGAAGGGCCTTAACCTTAAGCTTATTAGAGTATTCAAAAGGGTTACTAGAGGTAGTAATAATACCCTTTTTATATAGTTTAATTACTAGTAGTTAGTCTAGTTCTTCTTTTATAGATAGAAAGATAGTAACTAATAGAGTATTAGCTATATAGTAAGTTATAGTTAACTACTGCCTAGTCTTATTAAGGAAGTAGTACTTATAAGGGTAGCCTCTACTCCTTTTTAGTAGGTTTAGATTAATAATAATAGTACCTTATTTATAATTAATAGTTACAGTAGCTAGCTTATCTTTATTATTATTATTAGTCTCTAGAGAACCTTAGTTAGCCACTCTAGTTAGTAATATATTAATAGGCTACTCTTAGTCTCTTATATTATTATTAAAAGGGTTATAATAATATAGTTTAACTGTAGTATATCTAAAGGTTTAAAGGCTATAGAAGAAGTTAATAATATATTTAGTCCTATTAATACTAATAAGCTAAAAAGGGCCTTGCTAGTTACTCTTTTTATACTATATATCGACCTTAGACTATAAGGGTAGTAATAGAGTTAATAATATATCAGAGCTATTATATATTCTAACTACTTTATTAACTTACTATTTTATATAGATTTAGTAGATTACATCTATTACTTTTCTAATTACTTTAGCTCTCTTAGTTATAATTAGTAATAAAGGTAAATTATCTATTATCTATAGGTATATACTAAAAACAAGGAGTGTTAAAACAAGGCTATTAGAGCTAGTAGTATTATTAATAGTCTTAATAGTAAGTTAGAGAGTAACTTCTAGTAAGATACCCTTAGTATAAAGTATCTTATAGGCTTACTATAAAGAAGTATAGTATCTTTCTACCTTACTAATACTATAGTATACTTTAATAGGTACTTCTTTTACCTTAATTAATAGTAATTAAGTAGACTTCTTAAATTTAGAAGAGTAAAAGTTAAGGCTAATATCTATAACTATCCTATATAGCAAGCTAAGATATATATTAATCTAATACATACATAGAGCTTCCTATATATATTCTACAGTAATAGAGTTAAGAAAGTAGGCTACTAAAAATAATATAGTAATATTAATAACATATAGGGTAGGGTAGTTTCTATTAAGGTAAACTATGTTAATAATAATCTTATAGTTAAAGTTATAGTTATTATCTCTTAGAGTAAACTTAAAGTAGCTAAGTAACTTTCTATTTATCTAGTAATAATAGTAGAGTTTTATTAATTACTCTAAAGTAGTAATTTTAATATTATTACTAGACTGCGTTAGTACCTTATAAAGTCTATAGACTAATAGGTAGCTAAATTATTAGTAGACTCTTTATAATTTAGTATCTATAAGATAGTACTGGGCTATATATTAGAGGCTGTGTAGTACTAAGTAAAGGAATTAGTAAGAGGGTAGTTAGGGGTTACTAGTAACTATTATTCTAATTTATCTCTTCTTTAAACCTTAATGCTATTATAAAAACCCCTTTTATATGCTCTTTAGCATAACGTTATTCTGTTTTATAGTACCCTACTAGCTCTAAAGCTAGTACTACTTTTAGGAACCTAATACAATCCCCCCCCTCTAAGGTCCTATCCTTAGGACCTAGTAGTTAATCAGTTAGCCCCTTTATTAGTACCCTAGTACCCTACTTATAATACTGCTTATACTTTAGTAGAGTCTAGGAACTTTACTAGGCTTAATAGACTACTAGATAGGTAGTTATCTCCCTAGCTAACTACCTACCCTTAGCCTTACTCTTGTTCTATAGTAGCCTAGTATAGCTAATAGCCTCTCTAGTACCTTACCAGGCCTAGCTATTCTATACTTAGGGTATAAGTCTTAGGCCCTTACTACTATTAGTAAGGGGCTACTTACTCTACTATAGGGGCACCTTGCCTACCTATAGTACTACTTTAGTTACTTACTCTCTTCTCTCTCTTATAGCCTAGTATCTTATTATCTATAAAGTAGTATAGTTAGATTTTATTACTTATACCTTTATTTCTTTAATAGCTAAGCCCTAAGTTATATTATTCTTAGTATAATAGTAAGGGTATACTTTATAATAGTAAAAGAGGTACTAGTACCTCTCTAGTACCTCCTATCTCTTTTTCTTTCTAGAGGTATTATTATTTCTTTATAAGCTAAAGTTATTATTATTACTTACTTATATATATACTGCTTAGTAAAATAACTAAGCCTACCTTCTCTTTTTTACTTTTTACCTATTTTCCTTCTTTTTCTTCTTTTCTTTATGATATCCTTATATTATTATTATTTTTTTATTTTTTATTATACCTCTACTACTATAGTAGTAACAATAGTACTAGTAATAGTAATACTAGTAGCAGTACTAGTACTAGCCACTCCCCTGCTACCGCTATCATATCCTCTGCGCCTCCTACTAATCCTACTATCCTAGGTAGCTCTAGTACTCCCCCCAGTCCCCCCCCAGTAGCCCCCCTACTAACAATGCTTATTCTAATACTTCTAGTGTTATTAACCTTCCTATTATACATAAGATCTCTTACTATTACTACCTTTAGGCTACAGTAAAGTAACAGCCTAATATAAAAGATACTATTACCTATCTTTTCTACTATATTAAGACCTAGAGTATATACTTATCTCTCTAGTATCTCTCTACTACCTCTCTACTATTATAACTATTTTAGCTACTAGTAATAAGTACTCCTACTATACTAGCTAGTGTGGTAAGCCTTGCATCCCTATAAGCTTATCCCCCTCCCTACTATTACTACTCCTGTAGCTATTAATCTACTACTAACCTATAGTAGGCCTTATATACTACTACTACTACTACTACCCTTACCCTTAAGGCAGTTTTTAAGGACCTCTATAAAGAGGCTAACCCCTACTTTTACTACTACCTTATAAGTATATATATACCCCTATACTTTCCCAGTACCTCTTAGCCTAACCCTTTTTAAGAGGAGATTAAGAAGGCCTAGCTTATAAGCTTAAAAGCCCTTTAGATAAAGGCCTCTAGTATATTAGTCTCTAATACTAAGTACAAGGTAGTATAAGAGGAGGAGAAATAGCTCCTCTACTAATATAAGGTCCTTAGCCTTAAGGGTACTTATTCTACTACAAAATAGTAGGCTAAGTAGGCTAAGTTATTAGCTAAGAGTACTAAGATTACTACTACTACTACCTAAGATTAGATTATTATACTTTATAAGTAGACTAAGGCTATTAAGGCTTAGAGTGCTCTCTTCTCTAACTAGACTAAGTCCTATACCTGTATTATATATTCTTTTCCTACTTTAGTACCCCCCTAGTACTCTCTTATAGTACTAATAATAGCCTCTAGTATACTAGTAAGATTAACTTCTAGGCTAGTAGATTAGATCCTAGAAAAGGTACTACTAATAATAATAAGGAGAAGTCTAACTAGTAAGCCCTAGTACCCCCTATATACCCCTCTAGTGCCTTACTAATACTTCTCTACTATTTATTTAGTTAGTTACTTATCTCTAGACTTAGAATACCTAACCCTTAGGCCTCTCTACTCCCTAGCCCTAGTGCTAAGGGGATAATAAAACCTAGCTACCTTATAGCTATATAATTATTAACTTAGTTCTTCTCTAATAGGCCCTTAGTAATCCCCTATTTATAATCTTACTACAGTTTCTTTACTATATTTTACTATAGTTTCTAAGAGTTCTCCTCCTCTCTATACCCTTACTACTTTATTAGATACTATTAGTTTCTCTAGAAGCCGTTATATATAACTATTCTCTCTACCTAGTATATATCCTCCTCTTCCTTCTTAATAAGGACTACCTATAGCTTTACTACTACCCTATAGAACTTCTCTAACTATAATAGTAAGAATATATTATAGATATAGTATTATATCCCTAAGTTAAGCTTATATGCTTTTCCTCTACTAACCACCTATATAACTATAAATAGCCCTAGATACTTATCTAAGAGCTTTTTTATAAGATACTTTTACTATATAAACCTTACTAATAGTAGGACCTTCTCTCTTACCTTAAATACTACTATAGATTGTTTTATATTATACTACCTCTTATAGTTCTTATTAGCTATCTTTAGTATCTAGAAGATTACAGCCTGTTAGCTCTATAGCTACTATACCCAGTCTCTTACTAACAAAACCTCTATTAGTAAGGCTCCTTTTAGCTTTACGTTGTTTGCATTGCGTAGTATATAGCCTATTAGGGCCTCTGCTAGTGCTATCTGGATCGCACTATGCCAAGTACTATTATAGATAAACTTAGCTATTAGTAGCTACTTTACTTAATTATCCTACTCTAAGCTATATAAAGCTTAAAAGAAGTACTTAATATTCTAGTTTTATTACTCTATCTAGCTATCTATCTATAGGTAGTAGGCTATACTTAGCCTCTACTTAATAGCTAGTAGGTAGTATACTACTAACTAGAAACAGCTAGTAAAGAGAGATCCTTAGTTAGGTACTATTACCACTAGAATACTAAATTATAAGAATACCCTTTTAACTAGGAGGGATACTAACTAGTCTACTATTAGGGTCTCCTATATAGGTATATATAGTATATACTTTATAAGTTAGTCTACTATAACTAGGATACTATTATAGCTCTCTCTAGTAAATCCTTTTAACTTAAGTAGCTTAGTAATAAAATCTAAAGTAACCTATTCCTATAGTTAGCTAGGTAGTAGTAGAGGTACTAGTTCCCTATAGGGTAGGTAGTAGCGCAGCTTCATCTATTAATAAGTCACACATATCTAAACGTACTCTATTATATCCTTCTTTATTAATCTTTAGAAGAACGTCTATCTAATTCTTTTAAGCATATAGGTTACCCCTAGGTACCCCCTAGCTAGCTTATTATAGAATACTACTATAATCTTTATCCTTAGTATATACCCTCCTAAGATAACCACCTTACCCTTATACCTAAAGACTCTATCCTCCCCTTCTAACTAGTTATCCCCTAGCTTCTACTACTCCTTAGAGGCAATTACCTTATTAGCTTGCTACACTACCACAGTTTCCTCCTCCAGGCTTAGAGCAAGTTCTTTTAATAGTAATAGGTATACCTCTATTAACCTACTACTAATAATTACTACTACCCTCTAGGTAAACCTACTTAGGAAGCTTTTTAGGAACGCACCCCATACCTCTTAGTCTTCTACGCCTAAGAGCTAATAGTCCAGCTACTACAATAGTCTATTAGCTATATTCTCCTTTCCTAGCTAGTAGTTAATCTTAAAGTTAAAGAAGGATAGGTCCTAGAGTAACCTTGCTTACTAACTATTAAGCTAGAGCTTACTAGTAAGGTAGCAGTACCCTAGGTAGTCTATTAAGAATACAATCCTACTCTAGGTATATAGGAGGTAATACCTCTAGTATATAGCTACCTCTTAGATCATAAGTAGCTCAGCCTCTAGCACACTATACTATAGTTTAGTACCCTTTAGCTTCCTAGATAAGAAGGTAATAGGGTACTACTAGTCCTCTACTAGCTATAATAGGAGGGATACTAACTAGTCTACTATTAAGGTCTCTTATATAGGTATATATAATATATACTTTATAAGTTAGTCTACTATAACTAGGATACTATTATAGCTCTCTTTAGTAAATCCTTTTAACTTAGGTAGCTTAGTAATAAAATCTAGGGTAACCTATTCCTATAGTTAGCTAGGTAGTAGTAGAGGTACTAGTTCTCTATAAAATAGGTAGTAGTATAGCTTTATCTATTGATAAGTTATATATATCTAAATATACTTTATTATATTCTTCTTTATTAATCTCTAAAAGAATATCTATTTAATCCTTTTAAGTATATAGGTTACTCCTAAGTACTCCCTAGCTAGCTTATTATAAAATACTATTATAATCTTTATCCTTAGTATATACCCTTTTAGAATAACTACCTTACCCTTATACCTAAGGACTCTATCCTCTCTCTCTAATTAGTTATTCCCTAGCTTTTACTACTCCTTAGAGGTAATTACTTTATTAGCTTACTATACTACTACAGTTTCCTCCTCTAGGCTTAGAGTAAGTTCTTCTAGTAATAATAGGTATACCCCTATTAACCTATTACTAATAATTACTACTACCCTTTAGGTAAACCTACTTAGAAAGCTTTCTAGAAATATACTCTATACCTCTTAATCTTCTATACCTAAAAGCTAATAGTCTAGCTACTATAATAGTCTATTAGCTATATTCTCCTTTTCTAGCTAGTAGTTAATCTTAAAGTTAAAGAGAGATAGATCCTAAAGTAACCTTACTTACTAACTATTAAGCTAGAGCTTACTAGTAAGGTGGTAGTAGCTTAGGTAGTCTATTAAGAATATAATCCTACTCTAGGTATATAAGAGGTAGTACCTCTAGTATATAGCTACCTCTTAGATTATAAGTAGCTTAGTCTCTAGTATACTATATTATAGTTTAGTACCCTTTAGCTTCTTAAATAAGAAGGTAATAAGGTACTACTAGTTCTCTACTAGCTATAATAGAATAGCTCTAATTATAAAGTTTAATATATCTATCTCTACCTATATTAGTAGTACTAGGTTAAAGTACTATAGGATAGAGGCTTAGGTAAATATAACTTAGAGCTTGTAAAAGGCTTTAATTACCTTCTTAGTTATTACCTTCTTCTCTACTACCTTAGCTATTAGTTAGTCTATGAGGGAGGTATATACCTTAAAGTAATTCTTAATAAAGTACTAATAAAACCCTGTAAACCTAAGAAAGACCTATATATCTTTAATACTAGTAGGGAGTAGCTACTAAGTAATTACCTCTATATGGTCTTACTCTATAGTAATACCCTCTAGAGATACTATAAACCCTAAAAACCTAATTATCTTAGTATAGAAAACATACTTCTCTAGGTTAGTATATAGGCTAGTAGTATCTAACTAATATAGTACCTCCTTTACTACTTTTATATAACTAGCCTTATTCTTAGTAAAGATTAAGATATTATTAAGGTATATAATATAGGTAATATCTACTAGCTTAGCTAGAGTATTGTTTATATATACTTAGAAGGTTACTAGTATATTAACTAGCTTAAAAGGTATAATATAGTACTTTAAGTACCTATACTATATCTAAAGTACTATTTTCTACTTATTACTAGTATAGATCCTTACCTAGTAGTATATATCCTTAAGGTTAAGCTTAGTAAAATACTTTACCTCTCCTAAGTAATTAAGGATCTCTCTAATTAGTAGTAGTAGTATATAGTTCTTAACTATAACCTTATTAAGGCTATAATAGTCTATATAGAAGCATAACTTACCTCCCTTCTTTAGTATAAATAGGATTAGTACCCCTATAGAGATTTATAAGGGCTAGACCTACTCCTTACCTAGTATATTATTAATATACTTCCTTAGCTCTTCTAACTTCTTCTCTATAAGAGAGTAGATAGAGCTAAATAGTGCTTCTACCTCTAGCTTAAGGTTAATAGTATAGGAGTAACCTTTATTTCTAACTAGTTTAGCTACTAGGTTTATATTAAATATATATACCTATTCTTAATATTCTTTTAGTAGCTTAAATCCCTTTATCTCCTCTCTCTTTTCTCTCTTTACTATATAAGGTAGTAGCTCTAGTACCCCTTTAGCTCCCCTTATATATAGGTAGTAGACTAATAGGTTATATACTAGTATTACTACTACCTCTCTTTATACTCTTTTTAATACCTTTCTTCTCTAGATAAGTTATAGGTAGCCTTCCTCTAGTAGGTAAGTCTACCTAATTATTACCTACTTAAGATTTAGCTATACCTTTTACCTCTAAGGGATCTCTGGGATAGTATTATATATACCTATATTACTTACTTAGTAAGTATAAGACTATACCTTTCTTACCTCTATATTATCTATTACTTCTATTGCTAATATTACTATTCTATAGTTAGGTACCTTACCTCTCTATATCTCTAGTAACCCTACTCTCTCTCTATAAACCTCTAGTAGTACCTCCTTATATAATATTCTCTAATATATAACATTCTTATTTACCCTAGGGTTAATTAATACCCTTCCTTTTCTCCATATACTAGCTACTCTAATATAGAAATTTGCTTTAAAGTAGTAACGCAGTTTCTCTCCCTAGGGGATCTATATACTATAAACCCCTATAGCTACTAGCTAGGCTACTAATATATAGCGCCTACTTATATAACAAGGCTAGTTATACTTATAGTACTTCTCCTCTATATACTCTATTAATATATATTATAGCTTACTATAGTTAAAGTATATAGGAGAGCCCTAGAAGTACCTTAAAGGTTATCTATACCCTCTTTATTTCTACTTAACCTATAGCTTAGGTATAGGTATATATATAGCTACCCTAGGCATTAAGACTAACTATTACCCTTCTAATTTATCTAAGAGGGTAGCTAATGCTAGTACTAGAGTAACAGCTAGAGTCTACCAGTTCCTCCTCTCTTATAGCCTTTACTAGTCTTCTATTATTATCTTAGTATATATCTTTATAAGTATCTCTACCCTCTTTACTATATTATTTAGCTCTTAATAAGTAGCTAGTAGCTTATGTACTAGGATATAGCTTTATAAGTCTAGGAGTAGTTAGTTTAAGATATAGACTACCTGCTACCTCTTGAGTTAGAAGTCTAGAATCTCTACCTTAACTATTTTATACTAGTTAATAAATTATTAGTATATCTATATAGGTTTCTACTGTATCTTATCTAGCTCTATAGCTATACTAAAGGCTTATATATTATTATTAGTAATGCTGTTATAGAGCTAGGCCTCTATCTATTTCTAGGTAATTAGGCTAATATTACTACTATACTAGAGGTTAATATAGCTTCTCTAGCTATGTAATAGGTTACCCTCTAAGCAGGCCCCTACAAACTAGACTTTACTCTTATTAGCTATAAATTCTTCCGTAGTAATAGAGAATCAGCCTTATAACTTAAAAAGAAAGTCTTTAAGGTTATTCTAGTTACCCTCCTTGTATTAGATAGAAGCTAATTACTTAATAAGGGTATTAGTATATAGGTACTTAGGCTCTAGCTAGGTAGCTACAGGTCCTTTACTAGCTACGTATATATTATTAATAGACTTCTCATTTCTAAGGGCTATAATCTATTTAATTATCTTTTTCTTTCTTACCTTAGCTACTTTATTATTAAGAAGGGCTCTTAGCTACTTCTTTATTAACCTATTAAGGTTGGTTACATGCTGCTCCTCTACTGTAGTCCTACTGGTGTCTAGTATAAGCTACTATATTACTATACTACCTTACTAGATAATAGATCAGGATTAGGTTAATTATACTAGTACTATTACTACTCTAATAGTTAGTATACCTATAAATAGAGAGAGATTAGAATATATTAGAGGCTATATAGTACTAAGTAAAGGAGTTAGTAAGAGAGTAGTTAGGGGTTACTGGTAACTATTATTCTAATCTATCTCCTCTCTAAGCCTTAATACTATTATAAAAACCCCTTTTATATACCCTTTAGTATAATGTTATTCTGTTCCGCGGTGTCCCCCCAGGCCTCACATGGTGCCCCACTAGTCCCAAAGCCAGTACTACTTTTAGGAACCTGATAGTAAGGATAGTATATACTAATTCAGTTACTAACTAGGTATATGCTTGTATTATATTATGTAACTAGAAGATGTGACCTTGTTGTAAAAGTGATGGTATGATAGAGAGTATTACTTATTAGGCTATTTATTGGATAGTTAGTATCTAGGTTAAAAATGTAGCTTTGCTATTATCTGTATAACCTTAGATAACTAGTTATGATTTTTTATAGGGTTGCTTGTTTTTACCCTTAACCTTGTATACTAACTATGACTTAAAAGTCTGTATATTACTATGCTTTTTCTTATTGTATTTGATAATGAAAAATATGCTATAGTCTATAAGTCCTTAGATTTTACTAGTATCTAACTATTTAAATAGCTTACTAGGTATAGTTATTATACCTTTCTTGTATAGCTTAATTGCTAGTATATAGTTAGTATCCTCTTTAGTAGTAAAAATATAGTTAATTATGGGGACTGTGGGTATAACTTCTGTAGTAAAAATTTAAGCTAGATTCTTTCTTAGTTAGCCTAGGCCTCTTCTTACTAGTAGTGGTTATATAGTAACTATGATAGAGTTATATTTGATTGGAGTATTTATAGGTACCTTTGCTGTAGTGGTTGCTAGTGGTCTAGGTTATATAGGATTAATAGGGTTCTCTACTTTAGAGGGGTTGTGCTATGGCTTAATGGCGGTAATAGGGAATTGACGCGGTCCCTATAGGGTCTTAATAGTACTACTAGTACTGTTGTTAGTAGTTAATTAGTAGGGTTCTTTCTAGCTTTTACTTTAATAGTATACTCTAATAAGTAATTATAGAGAGAGGGCTATGCTTGTTATAGTATTAGGTCTATTATATACTATAAGTGCCTTGTTAACCTGCCTTTTTGTGTAGATGCTGTAAATCTTCTCTATTGCCTTTTGTATAGCTTCTATATACTACAGGGTTAAGGGCGATAGAGCTAAGTTATTATTAATATAAGAGTATATACTAAAGACTAATAGTATAGGGATAAGGCTATTAGGGCTTGTAGTATTACTTATTACTTTTATAGTAAGTTATAGGGTGACTTTAGGTCTAGCCTCTAACTCTATATAGACTATCTTATATGCTTAGTATAGTGTTGTGTGGTACTGTTTAACCTTGCTAATACTGTGATAAGCCTTAATAGAGATCTCTTTTACCTTAATAGATAGTATATAGGTAGTATACTTAAATTTAGCTATGTGAAAATTTAGCCTAGTATCTATAATAATTTAGTCTAGAGGGCTAAGATATATATTAATCTAGTACATCTATAGTACTTCTTATGTATGCTCTATAGTAATAGAGTATAAAAATCGTACTATATTAAAGGAGGTTATACTATTAATAATATAGAGTACTAGTTTATTACTATCTAAGTATATTATATTAATAAAGACCTTATAGTTAAAGTTATAGTTATTATAGAGGGTAAACTTAAACCTTCCTAGAGCTTTTAAATTTAGCTAGCAGTGCTAGTAAAATTTATTAATTTCTTTAATATTTGAGATTACTATTATATAGCTAGCTTGCTAGAGTACTTTATGTAGCTAATAGACTAAGGGGTGACTAAATTAGTGATATATTTGCTATAGCTCTGTATTAGTAAGATAGTATTATGCTATACTATACTCTAGCTGCTCTAAAAGTATCTATGGGTAGCCCTATTTATATACTACTAGTACTATAGTTATACCCTTGATAAGTATATTAGTAAGGTTATTAAATTATATGCTATTAAAGTCTATATCTTTTAGGTATAAAAGAAATAGAGTACTAGAGGTTATTATATAGAAAGTGAGCTTACTAATAGGGGTAGGTATAGTAATAGCTCTAAGTGAATTAAATGAATTGCTGCTACTGAATTTAATACTTGCTTTACTAGTATAGCTTATATCTAGTAGTAACTCTGCTCTAAGGTACTTATAAAGGGCTATATACTGTTAGTAGCCTATGGTTAATGTTAGAGGCTATGAGGGGTAATGAGGTTAGAGATAAAAGATAAGAGATGAATAAGATATATATTGTTTTAATATAATAGAAGAGCTTGTCATTCACCTTTCTATCTAGCTAGATATAAGGGATATAAGGGGTTTATTTATACTTACTTTCTGTATATTCTAAGGATTTCTTAGATATTCTAGGTTGTTATCTAAAACACCTCGGTTATATAGTTTAGAACTATATTCTTATACGTTGTTTTCTAAAACATCTCGGCTATATAGTTTATAACTTTATTCTTATACGTTGTTTTCTAAAACATCTCGGTTATATAGTTTATAACTGTATTGTTATTTCCTAGATTTCTCCTTAGATAAATAGTTCTTGCTTAAAGGAACTATTCTTTGTATATAGATATCCTATGTATTTATGATATATAGGCGTTTTCTAAGTAAATATATAGTTATCTAGTATATACAGTATATACAGTACTATTAATACTGTGTTATATAATTCACTTTATTATTATATATACTATCTTTTTTATATAGATATAAGGTATTTAAACCTTAATATCTAACACCCCCCCTTAAGGTGTATATAATTTATTATATATAGCTTATCTATAAAAACCTTCATAGGAAAAATTAAGACAGCCTTTTTTATTAAGTATATATACTTAAATATATACTCTTTACTATACTCTTTAAAACCTATATTTATAGGAAAAAAATAAGAGTTAGTATTTATATATTTCTTATTATTATACTATTACTCTTCTTTATAAGTTACATTGTATATATATATATATATGTATATATTTATTATAGTATTGTTTTATTTTTATTTTCTATATATTTATTTTGTTTATTTATGTTTTCTTTCTGTTTATTATATTCAGGTATAGTATCTTTATCTATTATATTTATAGTATTTATTATATTATTAAATAGTATTTTACCTAGAGGTTTAGTTAATATATCAGCTATATTATCTTTAGTATTAATATGATATAGATATATCTGTTTACTTGTTATAGTATCTCTAGTAAAGTGATATTTTATATTTATATGCTTAACTCTTTTGTGAAACTCTGGATTTTCAGCTAACTTCTGAGCTGCTTCATTATCTATTAAAATCTTAGGTTTATTTAATTCTATAAATCCTAGATTTATTCTTATATAGTTATAAGTATTATATAAATATATAGCTTCTTTTATAGCTTCTGCTAAAGCCATATATTCAGCTTCACAGGTACTTAAAGCAACTGTTTTCTGTTTAATAGAATTCTAGCTTATAAGGTTATAATATCCATAAGTAAATATATAACCAGAGGTAGACCTTCTATCATTAAGGTCTCCAGCCCAGTTAGAATCAGTATAGCCTATTATATCAAAATTATCTATATTATTACAATTATAATATATTCCTAAATTGTAGTATTTATTCATATAACCCCATATTCTATTAAGGGCTATAAAGTGTTCTTTAGAAGGATTACTCATAAATCTAGAGCAATTTATAGTAGGGAGAGTTATATCTATTCTTGTTTTTAGTGCTAAATATATCAAAGCACCTATTTCTTGTTGATATTCTAATATTTCTTCCTTAGTAGCTTGCCCTTTATTTTCATATAATTTTATATTATTATCCATAGGCGTATTATGAGGGTATAATTCTCTTTTATTATATTTAGTTAATATCTTATTAGTATATTTTGTTTGATATATATATATACCTTTATTAGTTTTATCTATATATATTTCATTTCCTAGAAAAATACTAGGTTCTCCTATGGATTTTATTTTTATATATTTTAATAATATATTATCAAATAGATTATTTATAAATTCTTTATTATTTCCTACTACTAACATATCATCTACATGACATGCTAATACTACTTTATTATTATTTTTATTATATATAAATACAGCCTCATCATAAGGTAGTATTTTAAATTCTAGTTTAAGAAATATATCTTTTAAGTGTTTATACCATAGTCTAGGACTTTGTTTCAGTCCATATAAAGCCTTATTCAGCTTACATATATACTCTTTAGTATTATATAAAGGGTTATTATTATTAAATTCTAATTTATTAGTATTTCTATTATATATATAACCAGTAGGTAATATAGTATATATATCTTTATCAATATATGCGTGGACAAAGGCATTAGTAACATCATATTGCTGCATATACCAGTTATTAGAAACAGCTAAAATTAATATATATCTATAGCTTTCTGGCCTGCAAGTAGTACTAAAGGTTTCTAAATAATCAATACCTAAGTGTTGATTAAACCCTTGAACTACCCACCTAGCCTTATATATATACTCTATATTATTATTATTTGTTTTTTCTTTTACTTTATATATCCATCTTCCTTTTATAATCTTATAGTTATTATTATTTTTTATAATATTCCAGGTATTATTATTTTCTAGTTCTTTAATTTCTTTATTCATACCTTCTATCCAGTTATCTTTATTATTATCTTCTAAAAATTGCTTAAAAGTAGAAGGTTCAGATAAAATATTAGAAGATAATATATAAGAAGCCTTATTTTCACTTCTATTTAAAGGAGCTAGTATATTAATAGAAGGATAGTCTTCTATAGTACTAAAAAGATTATTATCTTCTTTATATTCTTTATATTCTTCTTTATTTATTTTAGGTATTTCTATTATTATATTATTCTTAGTTATATTATTATTGCTATTATTAGTATTATTATTACTTATAAACGTATTTTCTATAACTAGATTATCTTCTAGATTATCTTCCTTATTATTAGTTATAAAATTATTTTCTAGAATAGTAATATCTCTAGACCATATAGGTCTTTTCTGTATTATATCCCATATTTTATATGCATAATTGCCATAGTTTATTATAACGCCTTTATTAGCTCTTATATCTAGTTTTTTAATATTAGGGTCTTTATTTTTATAGTAACAAATACTCCCCCAGACCCTTATATTAGATATATCAGGTTTTATATTATATCTTTTTTCATAAGGCGTTTTATAGTCTATAGATGAATGTGGGGTTCTATTATATATATATATAGCAGCTAGAAAAGCTTCTCCCCATAAATATTTAGGTAAATTAGAGCTATATAATAAAGTTCTTATTTTATTTACTATATTTCTTATTATTCTTTCTATTATTCCATTAGGTTCATGTGTATAGGGAGGTCTTATATTATGTATTATTCCTTCATTTGCATATATAACTTTTATTCTTTTATTATCAAACTCTTTACCTCCATCAGTATTAAATTCTTTTATTCTTTTATTATTATCATTATTATTTACTAGATTTTTAAAGCTTTCAAATACAGTATATATCTCTTCAGCATCTTTAGTTTTTAAGAGATATCCCCAAGAAAATCTAGTATATATATCTATAAATATAATAAACCACCTATATTTATCATAAGTTATAGGGGTTATAGGTCCACATAAATCAGAAGCTATAGCCTCTAGATATTCTTTTATAGGCCTATTATTATTAGCTATTTTATTTACCTTAGTTATAAATTTTCCTTTTAAACAGGATTCACAAGTATTCTCTATTTTAGGTATATTTATATTATCTTTATTACTTAGTATAGTAGACTTATTTAAATAAGGTAATAAAGAATAGGCAGAATGACCTAGTCTATTATGCCATAGTATAGCTATATCTTCTTTATTATTACTATTATTTATAGTAGTATTAAGTATAGTATTATCTTTATTATTATTATAGGGTATATAGAAACTAAAGTAATATAAGCTATTTAATTTCTTTCCTATAGTTAATAGTTTATTTTCTTTTATATTATATAGGATAGAAGTATGTTTATAGAATATAGAAGCTATATTTATTTTATCTAATTTATTTTGACTTAGAAGATTTAAACCTAGTTGTGGGATATAATAAATATCTTTTATAGTATAGATAGTATTATTTATTAAGATATCTATATCTCCTTTATAATTAGCAGTTAAAGATTCTGCTTTTCCCCACTTTATATCTTCCTTTATAGATTTAATATTATATAGATATTTAGTATCACTTATAGTAGGTATAGTAGCAGCAGTATCAAGGCAAAAAGTAACAGTTTTATTATTCCTAGATACATTCTGTTTTATTTCCCCTAGTTTTTCCTTGATTAAATCACCTAGGGTTGTATTATTAGTATTATTATTATTATTATTATTATTATTATTATTATTATTATTATTATTATTATTATTATTATTATTATTATTATTATTATTATTATAGGTTATACTTACATTTTCAAAAGGAATATCATTATAAGCTAAAGTATTATAAGCAGGAGGAGTATTTCCTCCTTCAGAAGAAGTAAGACTTATATCTAAGTCCATATCTTCAGTATTAGTAGTTATATTAACTACTTTTTCCTCCTTTTTATCCTTGTTATTATTCTTATTATTGTCCTTATTTCTCCACCATATAGGAGCTTTTTCTGGGTGAAGAAAAGCACAGTTATTTTTCATATGGTTGGTTTTCTTACAGTTACGGCAGAAAAGGCCTTTCTGTTTTTTCCAAGGTTTTTATTTACCCTAGAATAGGTATTTGCCTTAGTTAAGGCTATAATAGTAGAACCCTTTTTTCTTTTATACTCATCTAAAAGGCTAGAAAATAGCGTTTCTAGATTATAAGAATCAGGGTCTTTTCGAAGGCTTTGGGTTATATTAGTTATAAAACCCTCATAAGTATCGTCTAGGTTATTTAAAACCCAGGCAATAATAACCTTCTTAGGTAATTCTAGCTTATTATTAGCTAGATTATCTGTTAACTCCTTTACTTTAGCAAGATATTCTTCAATAGTATTAAAATCCTCTAAAGAGGTATTAAAGAATTCTTTACAAGTAAGGAATTCATTTGTAAAACCCTTAGGTTCATATAAATCAGCTAGCTTTTTCCAGGCATCTGGGGCTGTTATAGAGTCTTTTATAACTCTTAAGGGCCCATCAGAGCAATATAACTGGATATAAGCTAAAGCTTTATTATTATATTGTTTGTTTTCTTCAGAAAGTGGATTCTGAAGATCAATATTGATATCTTTGGATATAAGAAGGGCTTGGATTCTAACTGCCCAAGTGGTATAGTTAGAAGTCCCCTCAAGGCGTGGAAGGTTTATCTTTGTATCCATTGGTAAAGGTATTGCCTTTAGTAGAAGGCGTATATCTTGGTTGGGTATATTGTTGTGTTGAGAAAAAGGCCTGAAAAGGCAGAGGTTGGAGGTTCATCTCTCGTTAAAGGCGTCTTTTTTATTTAACTTTTCTTAGGTCTTAGAGCTGGGCTCATAACCTGTTAGAGGCTATGAGGGGTAATGAGGTTAGAGATAAAAGATAAGAGATGAATAAGATATATATTGTTTTAATATAATAGAAGAGCTTGTCGTTCACCTTTTTTTCTAGCTAGATATAAGGGATATAAGGGGTTTATTTATACTTACTTTCTGTATATTCTAAGGATTTCTTAGATATTCTAGGTTGTTATCTAAAACACCTCGGTTATATAGTTTAGAACTATATTCTTATACGTTGTTTTCTAAAACATCTCGGTTATATAGTTTATAACTTTATTCTTATACGTTGTTTTCTAAAACATCTCGGTTATATAGTTTATAACTGTATTCTTATTTCCTAGATTTCTCCTTAGATAAATAGTTCTTGCTTAAAGGAACTATTCTTTGTATATAGATATCCTATGTATTTATGATATATAGGCGTTTTCGAAGTAAATATATAGTTATCTAGTATGTACAGTATATACAGTACTATTAATACTGTGTTATATAATTCACTTTATTATTATATATACTATCTTTTTTATATAGATATAAGGTATTTAAACCTTAATATCTAACAGTTAATACTTAGGCTGCTCTAGTATCTAGTATAATACCCTAAAACGTTACAGTAGAGTATTAATTATTAAGTATAAAGACTTTATCTAACTCTTTTTCTTAGCTAGGGTCTTATATAAAAAGGTCTTCTTTTGTTAAAGCATGTAAAGTAGCTTGGTTATATAGTTATATATAGACCTTCTAGCTATTAATACTCTTTTTACTAAAAAATGCTATAGATATAAAGAAAGTTATATCCTTAAAGAGCTCTTTGCTATTGTTTAGTATGTACTTGTTATTAGTTATATTACTAAGAGAGTTAAGCTCTTTACTCTTGTAGTTAAGAAGGTATTGTTTGAATCTTTCAGTGAAGTAGCTCCTTTAGAGCTACTTATAAGAAGTATCTCTTTCCTCCTTTGAGTGTGTTATTAACTAATATCCTTTTTTGTTATAGATAAAGCACTTTTTTACTTGAAATATGCTACTTTACAGGCAGTTGTTTTAGGGCCTTGGACTATACTCTTGTTGCAGTAGGTGACTGCTGTATTAGCTATTGTAGTAGCAGTTAGTGAAGTACTACTAGTCTAGCTTAGGTAGTCCTTTTATAAGGTACTATACCTTTTACTTATATATTACTACTATGTTACTTATGCTATTTCTTAAGTATATATAAAGTATGTTATAAGTTATAGGTAGATTAAGCAGGGCGGCTATATACTTAGGTATATCTTAGTAATAAGTAAGTAGAGTATTATAGTAGTTACTATTAGTAGGTATACCTTGCTGTATTATAGCTCTAACTAGCTTTATGACTTTCTTAATAAGTAAGTTTAGTACTTTAACCCTTGTTTTACTAGGTGATTTGTGGGTAACTTACTTATAGCTAAGCCTTTATAACTCTATATTACACGCGCAGTAGACTTTATTCCTTTTAAACTATGATTTAATATTTACTATAAGTGTATTAAAATTAATCAAATGGTTATAGAGGTTGCTAGTATAATACTTCTATCTGTTACCTATAAGCATGAATAAGATAGTGGACCTGTAGTGGTTACTGGAGATACCAACCCTTGTATAGAGGTTGTAAAGAATTAGAAGCTTTAAGTTAAAGGTCTTGTAGTTACTGCTGCTATACTTTGATATTGAATTATTTAAATATAACTTAATAAGGTTAGTTAATTGATAAGTAGTTAGCTTGTTAGTTAGGGGAGTAGTTGTGCTTGGTGACTGTCTCTTGACTATTGTAGTAGTTATAGGTGAACTTAGTATGAGGGAGGCTTTGTTGGTTTGCCTTTTAAATGGGAGAGGTTTGAATAATAGGTTGCTGTATAAGGTGTGTTGTTGATAATCTAACTTATTGTATGACTTCTATAAAAAATCTATACTTTTGTAGCTGTTATATACCTTGTTAATTAATGGTAGGGGAGTAGCCTGTGGTATCTGTTTAATGTTTCTTATAAAGTCTGGGTTATTAAGGTAGTTGTGAAAGACCTTGTACTTAGCCTCTATTTTGCTTATTATCTTATTATTCTACCTTAAGAAATGCTTGTTATTAACTAGCTTCTTTAATCTTATGCTAATAGTGCTTTTAATAGGTTCTTTTATTACCTATATACTGTAGCTAATAATAAAGTTATAGAAGGTAGTTATAACTACCCTTAAGGTAGTATTAAAGTCTATATTAGACTAATCCTTAAATTTATTATAGACTTATTACTATAAATCTCTATTGTAGTAGCCTTGTTCCTTATAAGTAATTAAGTAATATAAGATAATTATATCTAATAACTTAATATAGTTAGAGAGTAGGCTGCTCTCTAAGATTTAATCTAAGTACTTAATACCTTAAATTAATAGGTTAATATACTTATGGTATCTATTAGGTATAGATTTATAATATCTATATGCTATACTAACCACACACTTGCTTGCAGTCTCTTTAGTAGCCTTAGGGGCGCGCTCTGTAGCAGTTACTTCTTCTTGTATTATTATAGTTACCCTCTATTAGCTTAATAACCTCTTAAATATAGGTATTTCTTCTAGCAGGCTAGAAGGTATATATATACATTAGAGGGATTACTGCTAGTAGTATAGGTAACTACTTAGTTAATAGGGTCTTATTTACTTTCTTTACTAAGGGCTTGGTAGTAGTATTACCTATTAATATAGGCCTTCCTCCTTTATGCTAAACTTGTTACTTGTTGAAAAGAGCCTTTTATATAGTCTTGTGACTCTTGTTACTTGTTAAAAAGAGCCTTCCTTATGTAGCACTTACTGCTTGTTAAAAAGAGCCTTCTTTACATAGGCTTCTTTAGCATTAGTTACTTAAGAGTAATTAGAGGTATGTTTTAAGCAAGAAAAGAGTATAAAAGAAGGTTAGAAAGAGGGAAGGAGTAAAAAAAATCATAGAAGTTAGAGAAGGGGAAGGGAGTCTATTATACTCCTATAGGCCTATTAGACTGTTTGGTTATTTAATAGCCTAATAGAGTTACTTTTTAGGTAACTATAATAATAGTTATAAGTCTAAAGTTAAAGTAATAAAAAGGTAAAGTTAATAAGGTTGTATTAAGTTAGTTAATAGTAGGTTATTAATAGTTATTTTAGCGTGCAAAGTATAGAACTTTATAGTCTTATAGTCTAATAACCTTTAGTAAAAATCGTTATCTTATAGGTTATAGCTTCTTATAATATAACAAAGTTAACTTATATAAATCAAGCTTATATACTTATAGTACCCTTTATAGGGGTACTATAAGTTTACTATAATAGTATTCTAAGCTAGTTATCTATATAAGAGAAAGTATAGAACTATCTTACTACTACTATAAGGTTTAAAGTAGTTCTATCTCTTCTTAATCTAATCCTATATTAGTCTTGGCAGCTATTATAAGATATTAGTATTTATCTAGAATAATAAGGTAGGTAATAAGAGACTTATATAAGTTAGAGAGACCTTAGCTCTCTTTAAGAGGATTTAAAAAGCTATTACTTTTCTCTTTACCTTATAGTATATTTTAATACTTCTTAAGTCTAGTAGTATATACTATAGTAATATAAGTATGTTTAATCTCCTTTTTAAACTTAAGAGGTATCTATATTAAATATTATTATAGCCTGATACTATAATAATAGTAGCTAGGCTATATCTACTATATTATTTAATTAAATATATAAACTTACTTTATATATATATATATATATAACTATATAACTAATATGTATAACTTATAAGAAACCTACTTCTCTTCTTAGCTTTAGATAACTAAAATATTAGTAAGTAAGGTATTAAGTTTCTAGTAATAAATAAGAGGTCTTAAAAAGGGTTAATTATATATAAAGAAGTATAACTATTAAGAGAGCTGCTAGGTTAAGCTGGCGGTAAAAAGGGCTCCCGCGGGTGGGCTCGCAGACAAGCTTGGACCAGTCTCACATAACCGGTGGGATCAGAGTTAGCAGGTAACTCTACTAGATCCTAACAATAGGCTAGCATTATAATAATAACTCTAAGAATTCCTAGTAAAATAGTCTAGAAGGTAAATCTATTTCTAATAAGAATAGAGGTTATATTATAGTACTACTATATATACTAATACCTATTAGTAAAAGTATTATTTAAACTATATCTTTTCTTTTTTAATAAGTATTATCTATTTATAGTATTAAAATAAGCTTATATTATATATATATATTACTATAAGTATTACTTAAAGCTAGAGCTTATATAGAAGTCTTAATAAAGAGAGTATCTTTATAATCCTTATAATAACCTCTTAGCTTACTTATTTACTATTACTTACTAGCTCACCTATCAATATAAGCTTTCTTCCTTTATACTAAACTTATTACTTATTAAAAAGAGCCTTTTATGCGGTCTTATAACTCTTATTACTTATTAAAAAGAGCCTTCCTTATGTAGTACTTACTAAGTAGCTTATTAGTAAATAGCTATAAATAATATAGTATTTAGGATATATACTACTTAAATCTTAAATATTCTTTTTAATTTCCCTTAGCTTACTAGTCTTAAAATAAGCCTTACTTTACTATAGTAAATAGTCTAATTTATAGTATAATATATTATATTATTATATTCTAACTATAGTTTTCTTAAAAAAATATTAATATCTAAGTTAAGTATTATATATATATAAGTATATTAGATATAGTTACTAAGTTTTAAATTTATAATAATTATTTTTATTAACTTAATTTAAAGAGTATTATTAATAAACCTCTTTAGTAATTAGAAATACTATTTTATATATAGTAAGTACTATTAGTATATATACTTTTTATTTACCATTATAAAAATATTATAACTAATATTAGTAAGAGCTTATATAAGAGATAATTTATTTATATAAGTTTCTATTAATATAATAAGCTTATTTATAGATTAATTATATTTAAATAACTTCTATTTTATATATTCTTTACTTATAAGGTTTAAAGCTTAATTTTATTCTAAAGCTACTTTTTTTCTAAACTATTACTATCATTAGTAGTATTATACTTATCTCTCTTATTACTATTAGAAAGCTTGTTAACCTATAGGCTAGTAATCTTAGTAGTATATAAAAATATTATTTATAACTTATCTTTATTTTACTTTATAAGGTAGTTATAAGTAAAGTACTTAACTTTATTATACTTATAGTACTTATATATCTTAATATACTTTTTATATACTTTTATCTTTTAGATAGCTCTAATAGATCTAGATATAAGGGTATCTCTATTAATATCTATTATCTTATTATAGCTTAAGAGGTATAATTTATATACCTGCTCTTTATTAGTAACTAAGCCTTCTACTTCTTAAGTTACTTCTAAGATTTATTATATAAGGGTATTAAAGTTATTAAATAATAATATAGTAATTAAGGCTATTTAAATATAAAGGTTTAATATATTTAAGAGAAATATAGTCTAAGTATTAAAAGCTTATATATGAATACTTACTTTAGTTAAGTAATATTTAAATTATAGTAAAAAGGTATTAAAAGTATTATTCTCTTTTATCTTTAATTTTAAAAGCTTTATTATAGCCTTAAGCCATATATTTAGGTTATTATAATTTTAATTAAGGTACTTAAAAAGATATACTAAGTTATATTAGTACTTCTTTTCATTTATCTTAAAGAATATAAAAATAATATATTAAAGGTTTATATCTAAGTAAGAGTTAATAAAGTATTATATAGCCTTAAGTAAGAAGAAAAAGTTATAATTAATCTCTAACTTATTAGCTATTTACCTCTATTAGGAGGTACAATTATAGTATTACTTTAAAAAGTTTAGAGGGTTTTAAAGTAGCTTTTAGTATACTAGTATTATATATAGTATATTATTTATACTAGAGGTACTAGGTATAGGTACTATAGTACTAAGCTAGGTATTAATATTCTAATTAGTTAATAATACTTATAAGAGAAGCTCTTTTAATAGCCTCTCTAGGTATACTATATAAGTATTAGTTACTAGAGAAATATTATTAGCTATAATACTTATAGAGCTTATATACTTTATATAGCTATATTATCTATTGTATAGGTATTTATTTATATAATATAATTAGTAAATAATAAGTAAAAAAAGCTTTAGATATATAAAGGGCTAGTATTACTATTAAAAGTAAATAATAACTTAATTTTAGTTATCTAAAGCTAAGAAGAGAAGTAGGTTTCTTATAAGTTATACATATTAGTTATATAGTTATATATATATATATATATAAAGTAAGTTTATATATTTAATTAAATAATATAGTAGATATAGCCTAGCTACTATTATTATAGTATCAGGCTATAATAATATTTAATATAGATACCTCTTAAGTTTAAAAAGGAGATTAAACATACTTATATTACTATAGTATATACTACTAGACTTAAGAAGTATTAAAATATACTATAAGGTAAAGAGAAAAGTAATAGCTTTTTAAATCCTCTTAAAGAGAGCTAAGGTCTCTCTAACTTATATAAGTCTCTTATTACCTACCTTATTATTCTAGATAAATACTAATATCTTATAATAGCTACCAAGACTAATATAGGATTAGAATATAGCTTAGGTAGTAAAAAGAAAGATAAAAAAAGAAGAAAGATTCTCTTAAGTCCCCTACTATTTAAAAGAAGCTTAATAAGGCCTTTATAGCCTTTATAAAGGCTTAGTAAGTAAGTAAATTATTACTTCTTATTTTATCTTATATAACTATTTACTAATATTAAGTAACTAGTAGTAGAGATAATAATAATAAAAGAGAAGAGAGAGAGAAAAAAAGAAAAAGACAAAAAAGAAAATAAGTATACTAAGACCTTATAGCTTATCTTAAGAAATAACTTTAAATACTTATAGTATCTTTAGAATATATTATATAATAATTTTTTAAAGTAATATATATTAGTAGTCAATACTTAGTTATAAAAGTATTAATAATATATAATTAGTTATATCTCTTTTATATATTATTATATTAAGTACTAAGTTGTATTATTTAATATAGAAGTTTCTAGTTATAAAGTATAGTACTATAGCTCTAAATATAGGTTCTTATATAATTTATAGTAATATTTATTTCTTACTTTTTTTATAGGTCTCTAGTTAAATAATTAATATATTATAAAGCTATCTTATATTTAAAGTATCTCTATTACTTAGAGACCCTTAGATTAGAATATAGAAATATAATAAGAGGGTATTACTATTACTTAAATCTTAGTAATTATTAGGCTTATTATTACTTAGTAATATAGCTGGAAACCTACTTATTACTTTACTTATATTTAATCTTTCTCTATCTAGTATAGGTATTATTATTATAAATAATAGTAATATGAGTATTATTTATATAGTAATTAATAACTTTATTAATAGCTTAATATTAATATTAATATAACTTATATATTATATTCTTATAGATTAGTATATAGTACTTTTAGGAGGTTAGTAATACTAATTTTAATTAAAAAAGTTCCTTTAAGCTCTTATAGAAGGTAATAAGCCTATAAGTAGTATTAGCTTTCTTAGATAGCTTATAAGCTATATTAGCTCTATTAAATAGCTTATAAGTACTTCTTTTTATAAATACTATTTTCTAAGTACTTATAATTCTTACTTATATATCTTATATATTTAAAAGTATTCTAAAGTACTTAAACTTTACTTTTATAAGGCTCTTAATAAGTTTATTTACTAATATCTAATCTATAAGTAAATAACTAATATTAAATAACTTATTTATATATTCTTATTATAACTATATATTCTAGATATTAATATATTATAACTAGGTAGAGATATACTTATTATTATTAATTATAAGATAAATTATTTACTTATTATTATAATAGATTTACTATATATTACTAAGATTAAAGAGTATATCTTAGGAGAGATACTTAATAGTAATAGTCTTCTTAGTAATATACTTAAGGCTAAGAAGCTTTACTTTAGTTATTAATATACTAATTATTACTTACTAAGTAGCTTTCTATTAAATTAGCTTATTAAAAACTAAAATAATATACTCTTAAGATAAATATTATATCTTGTTATTATTAGTAAATAAGGTATTACTTATAATTACTAAGATCTATATACTCTTTAATATACCATAGTAAATTATAAGGTATTATATATAGTAAAGGCAATAGATTACTTAGTCTACTACCTATTAATAGGTATATAAAAGGTTTACTAAAAATTAAAAAGTAAAGTATATATATATATTATATTAGATTAGATTATTATTATAGTATAAAAGATTGATTTAATCTTCTCTTAATATTACTTTACCTTAGTTAAAGTTACTTAGGATTTATTCTTTTAAAGTATAATTATTAATAAAAGGATAATAAGTATCTTAGAATTAATAAGGTTAAATTTCTTTATAATATACTTAATATATTAATTATAAGTAAGATATATCTTATAGCATACCTAATTATATAGAATTTTAATTCTTAAGTACTATTTAGTTATACCTTAGTCTTTAATATTATATATTACTTAAATTCTATTTATTATATATATAGCCTTAGCCTTAAATAAGTTATAGTATAGGATAAAGATATTATTTATATAAAAAAGGAGAAAGACTTTCTTATTAGAGGTTTAGAATAAGTATAGATTTTTAGTTACTAGCTCTATTTCTAAGTAATATAAGGCCTTAGAGAACTCCTTATACTAGAGTAGAGATATATCTTATAAGTTATATAGTATATATTAGAGTTTAATATACTTACCCAGTATGTTAAAGCTATCTAGAAAGTAATGAGTAATAGAAAAGTTATTTAATTCTCTCTTAGTATTTAAAAATATATTAATTATATTAAACTAATATATCTTAAGATTAAATTTAATTATAATAGCTATTATTATATAAAAGGTTTATATTATAAGAGTTATTATATAAGTTTATTTAAGTAAATAGTTTTCTTATATATTATCTCGTATATGAAGGTATATTTTATAGTAATTTATAAATCTATCTTAGTTATATTTATATATAAAGACCTATTTTAAAGGTATAAGCTTCTAAGTAATCTTACTTTTATTAATAACTTTTTAAGTATTTATTTCTTTAAGCTTATATATCTTTATAACTACTACTTACTTAAATATATTATAAAATAGCTATAGAAGTTAGAAGAGCTCTTTTTAGTCTTTTAAAAGTAGAGAGAGATTATTTGTATATTTCTTATTACTTAAAACTATAGTTACTCAAATATACTTTAGTTAAATAATAGAAGCTTAGATAAAGCTATATAAAGTAATATATCTAGTAGCCTTCTTATTAAGTACCTTTTACTTATTAGGTATAAATATATTAAAGAATATTTTCTTACTTTACTATAAATATAGTAATAAAGATAGGTAGTTTCTCTCTTTATATATATAAGAAAGGCTATTTTCTAATAGAGAGAAGGAAAAACTTTAAAGATACTAGCTTTACTAGGTTATAAGAGTAATTATATCTAGTTTATTTTAGTTATAAACATTTATACCTTATCTTTAGTTAATATTGCTTATAGATATAGTTTTTAAACATATTATAAAATAATTTATCTTAATTTTTTTAATTAGAAATATATTAATATAAATAATAATTTTATTCTTAATAACTTTTTTAAGGTAATTAACTTTTCTAAGATTTAGTATATTTTTATTTAAGTTATTATAATTAGAAATACTTAATATTAGTTTACTTTTCTAGCTTAAGATATCTCCTAGCTCTAGAGTTAGTTTAGAGGTTAATAGTTATTTTTCTTATTAAATATAGTTACTATCTTTCTTTAGTTTATTTAGTATTACTATTCTTAGTATAAAAGTAAGTAAAAAAAGCTATTATAAAGGGTTAGTTTCTTATAAGATTAAAGTAATATTATCTAACTTTATAATTTCTAAGATATAAAGTTCTAGATTATAAACTATACTTAAATAAGTAATACAGTTTATAATACCCTAAGCTTTTTTAATTAGAATTATATTATCTATATCATTCTCTTTATAGAACTTTATCTTATTAAATATAATATTATATATAATAATAACTTATTAAAGTAAAGGTATTTATATATAATATAAATTATAGGTATTTTAAATATAGTCCATAAGATAATTAATATAATCTCTAAGTTCTATCTTAAAGTATTATCTTTTTATATCTCTCTCTCTATCTCTCTAGAGGAAGTATACTTAGTACTTATAAGTATAGAGGCTTCTCTAGTAAAGCTATAGATCCTAGCTAAAGGTTATTTAATAAAGTAATTATTACTAATAAAAGTATTATTTAAACTATCTATTTTCTTTCTTAATTAATTAAAACTAGGTATTTTACTAATATAAGCTAATATTATAGAGGTAAATACCTACTATTATTATTTCTACTTAAAGCTTATTTAAAAGGCTTAATCCCAAAAGTATCTTAATACTCTAGGTAATTACTTTTTAGTTGGCTTACTTAGTACTTCTATTTAGCTTTTTTATAAATAAAGAAGTAATCTTAACTTTAATTCTTTTTTATTATACCTATTACTAAAACTTAGTATAACTATTAATTACTATTATAGAATAATCTATATTTTATTTTATCTTATATAAAATAAAACTATATTATCTTATTACTTATTACTTAAAGATATTGTTAGTAAGTAAGGTAAAAGGGGTCTGGTGATAACTAGCAGGCGATAAATAAGGGGTCTTAAAAAGGGTTAATTATATGTGAAGAAGTATAACTATTAAGAGGGCCGCTAGGTTGAGCTAGTGGTGAAAGTGGCTGCCGCGGGTGGGCCTGCGGACGAGCTTAGACCGGTCTCACGTGACTAGTGGGATTAGAGTTAGTAGGTAACTCTGATAGATCCTAACAATAGGCTAGTATTGTAATACTAGTAACTCTTTATTATAGCTAAATAGTTACTAGCTAGCCCTTGGTCTAAAAAGCTTAAAAATATAATAAAAATCTAAATTACAAAGTATTTAACTTCTTATTGCTAATATAATATCTATATATTATATGTGTAAAACCTATCTATTTATCTATATCTTTATCTGCCTAGTACTGATGAGCTCCTCTAGTACCTTGTTTAGTAATAACTTTGTAAAGCTATTAGCTAGGTTATCTATACTATAGATCTATTATACCTTATAAATCTCATGGCGTTTGTATAACTATTAAAGAGCTATGATTTCTATTATAAGTTGCTTTTCCTTTGTGGTACTAAGTTTTATTAAATACTTATATAGTAAGTATGAATTAATATATATAGTTGTGGGGATCTAAGAAACCTTGAGGTAGTTAGAGACTATTGCTAGCGTAGTCCCGATTGCGTAGGCTACGTCAGCTCTAGTAATTATTGTATATATCTTAGAGGTAAGTATGCTGCGGGTGACTCTTTTGTACTTCATGGAGCTGAAATAGATGATATTACCTATGAGGTTAAAAGCAGTATCTCTACCAGTAGATAGGCGCTCTTTATTGTTACTAGACTTATTAGCAAGTGTAACAATAAAGCTAAATTATAATATTAAATTACTATTATTTACAAAAAAAGCTATTAACAAATATAAAGAGTTTGGTACTAGTAAGATCTAGTAGTTAAAATCACAGCCCGCAGTTAAGGTTATCTATGTATTACTTAACCTACTAGTTAAGGTCCTTAATTTTAGCTAGACTAGGTAACTAGTACTAAGCAGCGATTAAATAGTCAAAGGCTGCTTTTGGTTAGTAAATAGAGGCGATATACGCGCCTCAGGCATGCTACTTGATATACTACTGCTTTGTATTAGGCGTGCTAGGGTTAACTAATTATAGCTTCTTATTTTAGTTCTTTTAGTAAAGGGTTATCTCACTATTGTTACTAAGGGTTAATACACTGCTGTTGAAAGTGATAGGCTTATTAACTTTAAGAAGTTACTTAGGTTTAGCTGTAAAAGTAGCTTCTTTTAGCACGCGGTTTTTGCAGTCAGAGAACGATTTATCTATAAGGCTAATAGTATCGTCTATTTGCATACCTATTATTATAAAGTTGTTGTTTTTAAGCGCTAAAATAAGTAAGCAAGGGTTAAAAGTAGATAAATCTATCTAGAGGCTCTTTCTATAGTAGTTATTATATGTAGCTTACTAATAAGTGCCTGCCTCTAGTATACTATAGAGTAGCTATTTAACCTCTATAATCGCATCTATTATATAGAGATAGCGAATTTTGAGGGGAAGTTAGGCGAGGATAGTGCGTGCCAATTCAGTTACTAACTAGGTATATACTTGCGTTATATTGCGTAACTAGAGGATATAACCTTGTTACAAAAGTAATAGTATAATAAAGAGTATTACTTACTAAGCTATTTATTATATAGTTAGTAACTAGGTTAAAATCATAGCTTTACTATTATCTATATAACCTTAGATAACTAGTTATAATTTCTTATAGGGCTACTTGTTTTTACCCTTAACCTTATATACTAATTATAACTTAAAAATCTATATCCTACTATACTTTTGCTTATTGTATTTAATAATAAAAAACATGCTACGGTCTATAAGTTCTTAGATTTTACTAGTATCTAACTATTTAAATAGCTTACTAGGTATAGTTATTATACCCTTCTTATATAGCTTAATTACCAGTGTATAGTTAGTATCCTCTTTTGTAGTAAAAACATAGTTAATTATAGGGACTACAGGTGTAACTTCTGTAGTAAAAATTCAAGCCGGATTCTTCCTCAGTTAGCCTGGGCCTCTTCTTACTAGTAGTGGTTGCGCGGCGACTATAATAGAGTTGCGTTTGATTAGAGTATTTGTAGGTGCCTCTGCTGCGGTAGTTGCTAGCAGTCTGGGTTGCATGTAGTTAACAGGGTCCTCTACCTTAGATAGGTTATGCTATAGCTTAATAGTAGTAATAGGGAATCAGCATAGTCTCTGCGGGGTCTTAATAGTGCTACTGGTGCCGTTGTTAGCAGTCAATTAATAGGGTCCTCTCTAACCTTTGCCTTAGTAGTATACCCTAATAAGTAATTATAGAGAGAGAGCTACGCTTATTATAGTATTAGGTCTGTTATATGTTATAAGTACCTTGTTAACCTACCTTTTTGTATAAATGTTGTAAATCTCCTCTATTGCCTTTTATATAGCTTCTGCGTGCTGCAGGGTTGAAGGTAATAGGGCTGAGTTATTGTTAATACAAGGGTATATACTAAAGACTAATAGTATAGGGATAAGGCTATTAGGGCCTGCGGTATTATTAATTGCTTTTATAGTAAGTTATAGGGTGACTTTGGGTTTAGCCTCTAACTCTATGTAGACTATCTCATATACTTAGCGTAGTATTATATAGTACTGTTTAACCTTACTAATACTATAATAGGCCTTAATAGGGACCTCTTTTACCTTGATAGATAGTGCACAGGCAGCGCGCTTGAATTTAACTGCGTAAAAATTTAGCCTAGCGTCTATAATAATCCAGTCTAGAGAGCTAAGATATATATTAATCTAGTATATACATAGTGCTTCCCACATATGCTCTGCAGTGATAGAGTGTAAAAATCGTGCTGTGTTAAAGGAGGTTGTGCTATTGATGATATAGAGTACTAGTTTGTTAGTATCTAAGTATATTATATTAACAAAGACCTTATAATTAAAGTTATAGTTATTACAGAGAGTAAACTTAAACCTTCCAGAAGCCTTTAAATTTAGCTAGTAATACTAGTAAAATTTATTAATCTCTTTAATATTTAGGATTACTGTTATGTAACTAGCTTGCTAGAGTACTTTATATAGTTAATAAATTAAGAGGTAACTAAATTAGTAATATATTTGCTATAGCTCTATATTAGTAAGATAGTGTTATGCTATGCTACGCTCTAGTTACTCTAAAAGTATCTATAGGTAGCTCTATTTATGTACCACTAGTACTATAGTTATACCCTTGATAAGTACGTTAGCAAGGTTATTAAATTGCATACTATTAGAGTCTATATCTTTGAGGTATAAAAGAAATAGGGTACTAGAGGTTATTATATAGAAAGTAAGCTTACTAATAGGGGTAGGTATAGTAATAGCTCTAAGAGAGTTAAATGAATTACTGCTATTAAATTTAATACTTACTTTACTAGTGTAGCTTGTATCTAGTAGTAATTCTATACTAAGGTGCTTATAAAGGGCTATATATTATTAGTAGCCTATAGTTAATACTTAGGCTGCTCTAGTATTTAGTATAATACTCTAAAAGATTATAGCAAAGTATTGGTTATTAAGTATAAAGACTTTGCCTAACCCTTACTCTTAGCTAGGGTCTTATATAAAAAGGTCTTCTTTTGTCAAAGTATATAAAGTAGCTTAGTTATATAGTTATATATAAACCTTCTAGCTATTAATACTTTTTTCACTAAAAAATGCTATAGATATAAAGAAAGTTATATCCTTAAAGAGCTCTTTACTATTATCTAGTATGTACTTGTTATTAGTTGTATTGCTAAGAGAGTTAGGCTCTTTACCCTTATAATTAAGAAAGTATTGTTGAAATCTTTTAGTAAAGTAGCTCCTTTAGAGCTACTTATAAGAGGTATCTCTTTCCTCTTTTGAGTGCATTGTTAACTAATATCCTTCCTTGTTATAAATAAAGCACTTTTTTACTTAAAATGCGCTACTTTGTGGGCGGTTGCTTTAGGGCCTTGGACCGTACCCTTGTTGTAGTAGGTGACTGCTACGTTAGCTGTTGTAGTAGCGGTTGGTGAAGTGCTGCTAGTCTAGCTTGGGCAGTCCTTTTATAAGGTATTGCGCCTTTTACTTGTGTATAGCTGCTGCGTTGCTTACGCTGTTTCTTAACTGTATATAAAGTGCGTTGTAAGTTATGGGTGGATTAAGTAGGGTAGCTATATACTTAGGTATGCCCTAGTAATAAGTAAGTAGAGTGTTATAATAGTTACTGTTAGTAGGCATGCCTTGCTGTATTATAGCCCTGACTAGTTTTATAACTTTCTTAATAAGTAAGTCTAGTACTTTAACTCTTGTTTTGCTGGGTAATTTGTAAGTAACTTACTTGTAACTGAGCCTTTGTAACTCTATGTTGCGCGTGCGGTAGACTTTATCCCCTTTGAACTATAATTTAATATTTACTATAAGTGTGTTAAAACTAATAGTATGGTTATAGAGGTTGTTAGTATAATACTCTTGCGCGCTGCCTGTAAGCATAAACAAGATAGTAAACCTATAGTAGTTACTAGAGATACTAACCCTTATATAGAGGTTATAAAAAATTAGAAGCTTTAAGTTAAGGGTCTTGTAGTTACTACTGCTGTATTTTAATATTAAATTGTCTGAATATAGCTTGATAAGGTTGGTTAATTAATGAGCGGTTAGCCTGTTAGTTGGGGGAGCAGTTATGCTTAGTGACTACCTCTTAACTATGGTAGCAGTCATAGGCGAACTTAGTATGAGAGAGGTTTTATTAGTTTACCTTTTAAATAGCGGAGGTTTGAATAAGGGGTTATTATATAAGGTGCGTTATTGATAATCTAACTTATTGCGTGACTTATACAAAAAGTCTATACTTTCGCAGCTGTTGTATACCTTATTAATTGATGGCAAGAGAGTAGCTTGTGGGATTTATTTAATATTTTATACAAAGTCTAGGTTATTAAGGTAGTTATAGAAGACCTTATACTTAGCCTCTATTTTGCATATTATCTTATTATCCTACCTTAGGAAGTACTTATTATTAACTAGCTTCTTTAACCTTATACTAATAGTGCTTTTAATAGGCTCTTTTGTAACCTATATACTATAGCTAATAATAAAGTTATAGAAGGTAGTTATAACTACTCTTAAAGCAGTATTAAAATCTATATTAGATTAATCTTTAAATTTATTATAGACTTATTACTATAAGTCTCTACTATAGTAGCCTTGTTTTTTATACTTAGTTAAGTAATATAGGATAATTATATCTAGTAATTTAATATAGTTAGAGGGTAAGCCGCCCTATAAGATTTTATCTAAGTACTTAATACCCTAAATTAATAGGTTAATAAACTTATGGTATCTCTTAGGTATGGGTTTGTGATACCTGTGTACTGCGCTAGTTGCGCGCTTGTTTGCGCGCTTGCTCGCGTGCTCTTCAGCAGCCTTAGAGGTATGTTCTATAGCAGTTACTTTTTCTTATATTATTATAGTTACCCTCTGTTAGCCTAACAACCTCTTAAACATAGGTATTTCTTCTAGTAGATTAAAAGGTATATATATATATTAGAGGGATTACTACTAGTAATACAGGCAATTACTTAGTTAACGGGGTCTTGCTTGCTTTCTTTACTAATAACTTAGTGGTGGTATTGCCTGTTGATGTAGGCCTTCCTCCTTTGTACTAAACTTGCTGTTTGTTGAAAAGAGCCTTTTACATAGTCTTGTTATAACTCTTGTTACTTATCAAAAAGAGCCTTCCTCACGCAGCACTTGTTACTTATTGAAAAGAGCCTTCTTTGCGCGGGCTTCCTTAGCATTAGTTGCTTAAGGGTAATTAGAGGTGTATTTTAAGCAAGAAAAAGAGTATAAAAAGGAGAGTTAGAAAGAGAGAAGGAGTAAAAAAAATTATAGAAGTTAGAGGAGGGAAAGGGAGGTTTATTACACTCCTGTAGGCTTGTTAAACTGTTAGGTTATTTAATAGCTTAGTAGAGTTACTTTTTAAGTAACTATAATAATAGTTATAAGTCTAAAGTTAAAGTAATAAAAAAGTAAAGTTAATAAGGTTATATTAAGGTAGTTAATAGTAAGTTATTAATAGTTGTTTAGCATGCAAAGTATGGGACTTTGCGGTCTTGCAATCTAATAATTTTTTAGTAAAAAATTAGTATCTTGTGGGTTATAGCTTCTCATAATACAATGAAGTTAACTTACATAAATCAAGCTTATATACTTATGGTGCCCTTTTTAGGGGTACTATAAGTCTACTATAATAGTATTCTAAGCTAGTTATCTATACAGGAGAAAGTATAGAACTATCCTACTACTACTATAGGGTTTAGAGTAGTTCTACCTCTTCTTGACTAGCCTTACTGATCTATAGTATCTATAATAGTAGTTTAACTACTAATTAGTATTAGTAAGTAAGGCAAAAGGGGTCTAGTAATAACTAGTAGGTAATAAATAAGGGGTCTTAAAAAGGGTTAATTATGCATAAAGAAGTATAACTATCAAGAGGGCTGCTAGGTTGAGCTAGCGGTGAAAGTGGCTGCTGTGGGTGGGCCCGCGGACAAGCTTGGACCGGTCTCACGTGACCGGTGGGATCGGAGTTAGCAAGTAACTCCGATGGATCCTGACGATAGGCTGGCATCGCAACAGATATATAATACTTAAAATATATTATTATAATCTTTTTTAATTTATAAAAAGCTAAATAAATAGCTAGTATATTCGTTTTTAATTATTATAAGCTAGAAAGTTCTATTAAAGCCTTTAAGACAATTAAATAGGTCTTAAGTAATCTTATAGTATAAGTAAAGTAACCTCTATTTTAAATATTACCTAGAAACTACTTTTCTTATATATACTATTTAATAATATAAGTATTTAAGTCTTTTATATACTTTTATTTTTACTTTTTATATATTAAGTATAAGATATTAAAAAGCTTTAGGATTAAGGTAACTACTATATAAATACTAAACCTAGGTAGAGTTATCCTAGTCTCTTTTCTCTTAATATAAGTATTATATAAGCTTATACTTTTAAGGTAATAGTATAAAGTTAATATTAACTAAAGCTATATTACTTATTAGTATTTACTTAGAAATAAGGTAACTAAAAAGAGGCTTATATTGAAGAAATATAATATTTATAATTCTTATAAGTTACTTAATTATAAAGCTATTAGTATACTTTCTATAATAAAGAGTATAGTTATATCTAAAGTATTAAATATTAGTTATTTAAAGTAAGACTTCTAAGATAATATTTATATAAAAGTTCTTTATAAATATTATATTCTTAAGCTTAAGATCTTATATCTCTCTACTTCTATTTCTAAGAGTACCTTTTATTATATAAGTACCTCTTATAACTATAGGATATAAAGTAATACCTAAGTCTACTTAGTCTTTATTATTATTATATATATAGACTATATTAAGCTTAAGAAGAGAAATATTATTTATTAAGTATATTATATTATAATTATCTAGTATAATACTATATAATAAGATATATAAGCTTATAATAGATATAATAAATACTTTATAGAGCTTCTTTCTTAAGGTAGATTTAGTTAGAAATAAGTAAATAAAGGCAGAGTTAATAATATCAGCTATAACTTATAATAAAAGCTTATTTTTATTAGCTTTACTATCTAGCTTATTATTCTTGTTATTAGATTTATATTAATTTAATTTGTAATTACTTTAACTATTATAAGTATTATTTCTTTAGTTATTCTTTTTTTAAGATAAAGGTATAGCTATAAGCTACCTTTTTTAAATAAATATAATTTATAGCTTTATATTTAGAAGGTTATTTATTTAATTATAGATTTATTTAGTTTATTTCTTAGTAACTATTACCTAAATAGGTATTTAACTTATAAAGACCTTTTAAATATATAAATAGTTAATTAGTAACTAGTAATATATATACTTATAAGAGTACTTATTATTTAGATCTTTGGAAGTAAAATAAGGTATCTTAGCTTCTAATTATAGAGTAAGGTAACCTACTAGGGTTATAAAGACTCTATAAGCTCTTTTTCTATACTTTATTATAAAAAAGTCTTCTTAGAGAATTCTAGATAAAAGAGTAGTATAGTTATTAAAAGTACTAATAAGGCAACCTAATATCTTTTTTTAGATAATATCTAAGAGCTTATAGATTACCTAGGTAGAGGTAATATAATATAATACTACTTAAAAAAAGGTTTAAAAAGTAAGAGTATTTTAAACTTTAAGTAAGTTATAGATTTTTATATAAAGATAGGTATATCTTTATTTTATAAGTTAAATATAAGAATTAATATTGGATATTACTTTATTAAGTATTACCTAATACTTCTTTTAGATAATAGTCTAATTAAATAAAATACTAAGAGTATATTATTACTTAAGAATCTAAAGTATTGTATAAAAAGAGGTTTAATCTAAAGATATTATCTTTATTTATATTAATAAAAATATTAACTTTAATATTATTACTTTAACCTATATATTAATTATTTTAAATTCTTTTTTCTTTTATTTATAAATAATCTTATTAGATACTACTTTTATAAGGTATACTTAATAATTTAATCTTATATTTAGGTTTTCTAGGTTTAAAAAAAAAGCCTTTATTAAAGGTGTATTTATTTAAGATTATAATATATTTATTAAATATAATAAGCTTCTTTATATTAGAAACTTTATCAGAATATATAGAGTTGTAGAAGTTAGTAAGTAATAGTCTATCTAGGTTAATATACTTCTAGATATACTTTAATTATACTTTTATTTTTAGTATTATAAACTATAAGAGTTAGTTATTTTAAGACTAAAGCTTTTTTATAATACTTATTATAGTACTAAAATAAATAGATATTATAAATAAGGTACTTAGAGATAAGGTTTATTTAAGAGAGGTTTCCTAGCTTAAAGAGTACTCTAGATATAATAGATTAGAGGTATAATATAACCTAGGCTTATAATTATTATAGAATTAACTTAGGTAGGGTATAATAATAAAAAAACTACTTAACTATTTATATATATAGTGGGGGCTTAAAAGTATCTAAATATACCCTACCAAATGCATTATATTAGAACTTTCTTCTTATATCCCTCCTTCTATTAACTCTTATAACTTAATTGAAAAACAAGTAATTTATAGCTACTTTCTTCTCTTTTATTAGAAAATTGTAGGGCAAAAGATAAGCTTTTAGAATTTTAATATATTACTATTATTACCTTGGTTATATCTAGTTTTACTTACTACTAGGCTGCTACCACATACAGCTACTCCCTTAGTACTGTGTCTAATATACTTCGCCGCTTCCAAGAGAACTATACTTTTAAGTCCCTACCTTAAAAAGAGTATCTAGAGAAACTTTCTAAGCAGGAGAAAAGGGCTATTATTAGATCTACCTAATCTAACTTCTAGTAGATATATTAAGAGCTTATTAAAGACTAGAATAGTAGGATTAGCTTTAGTATAATTAAGTAGATCTTATATAGTACTAACTTTTATAAATAGTAGACTGTAAAAAGGCTATTTATTTTAAAGGAAGTAGTATATAAAAGGCTTAAATTTATAAGAGAGTAGTAGAAAAAAATTAAAGAGTTAATAGTAGTACCTTTATTTCTATTTCAACCTCTTATTTTAACATTCTAGCTAATTTTCTTCTCTATATAGACCCAGTTCTCTAATAAAAGCTCCTATTAGAATAATACCTTATCTCTCTCTATATAAGTATTTAGATTATAGTAAGAATATTAGAATAAACAATTTATTAACCTAACTTCTTATATAAAGGTAAATATTTTAATTATAGTCTAAATAATAGTATAGAAAACTAATAGAAGTAAGTTAATCTTTCTAATAAAAGACTAGACTACTAAGAAGAAGGGTTATAGCTCTAATAGCTATATTAGCTACTTAGAAGATAGATATCTCCCTAATAGAGATAATATATACTATTTTATGTATAATAATACCCCTATTTATAGTTTAGTAAAGACTATTAAGTAGATATTAAATCAGAGTATCTCCTAATTAAAGTAGCTCTCTTATTTACTAGATCTTAACCCTATTAAGCATTACTAGTATATAATAAAGGATAACCTATAAAGACTATACCCAGAAGCATTTAAATTCAGGAAAAACAAATTAGATATAGAGAAGTTCAAAGAGCAGTTATAGGTAGTATAAAAAGCTATCCCACAGGAGAAGATTAAAGTACTAATTAATTTATTGCTAAGGTACTCTCACTATATAAACTCTCAAATTAATAGTTTTCTAGCTAGTTAAAGTAAGGGAGTAGAAATACAGGTGGCTGGTATAAGTAGGTGCGTTCAGATACTTTTAAACCCCCACTATAGGATTGCATGAGCTATAACGTAGGTATTAATAACCGCGGTGTGGATCACCTAATCAGGGCTGGAACATTGTTGTTCCAGCCAGCCTCGTGCCAAGGCTGGCGATGCCCATGAGGGCATCGCGACATCTTTGTACTAGTAACTTACATGTCTTGATAGTCACAATTGCAATGCGATGCTGTATCTCATAAACAATCATCTCCAACTCGGCCAGCCCTTGGACACAGAAGGAAGATATATATATATATATATATATATGTATTCATATTTCACCTATACTTTGCCGAAGAGTACGTCATTATATGGCCCAAAGCGAACCATTCTCACACTCGCGGCTCGAACGGTGGTATATAAAACAGAGCATTACGGGGGATACACAGGATAAGTTACAGCCCATAATCAACGGCGTCGTTCTCATAACACAATCCGGACACTCGGATAGAGACGGCAACTTCAAGCTGTCGACCATCTTTCCTTGCCAACTTTCTACTACGTACATCTACTAACCCTCTTCCCTAAAGATGCATCCTTGCAACTCCGCTGCAGCAGACCAAGAGCTCAAGAAGCTCATGTGGATCAGTGGGGATGTCTCGTTGCCTCCAATGACTCTCTCCCCAAGTGAGGTCATGAGGCTTATCGCAGCCGGTTCGGTTGCGGGACATGGCAAAAGATGGAACTGGCTCGTTGTAGGGGTAACCCGGCCGTCGACTCGGACGATGCGGGGGACGACCAATCGAACACTTTACCGCGCTCGTGACCGGGCATCGAGTGGGCCTGAACCATGCGGCGGACCGCGCTCGAGGCCACGAGGAGTAGTGTAGCGTCCTTCGATCGAACCCCCCGGCAGACTTTTCCTTATCTGGCCCACGCAGATGGGCATCCCCGACGACGCCGGACGGAGATTGACTTCTGGCCAGCGTCTTGTCTGAACTATCCATCACATCGTTATCCACGTAAGCGGTTTTCTGTATGTGCCCTTTGTCATTGAGCATAACCAACCAACCAACCAACTAACCAACCCCCCCCCTTGACAGAAGCAGCATCCCCTCCCCCCCTAGACTTTCTTTTCTGCAGCAGCGCGCGGTCGACTTGGCATCCTTTTGTCTGTTGTCCCCGCCCTTCCCCCCCCCCTCCACCGCGGGCTGTTCGGGCCATGTCGTCGGATCCTGTTAAACCCCGCCGCACGCTTGCGGGTCCGATCTTCCGCGTCCGGACGGGCTGCTTGACCTGTCGCGGTCGGAAGAAGAAATGCGACGAGACCAAGCCGCGGTGCCGCGGCTGTGAGCGGAATAAGCTCGAGTGCCAATGGCCGTCGACGGGGCCCGGCAGCGGCGCGTCGCGTTCGGCCCGCGACGCCTCCGTCTCACAGGACAAATCGCCTCGCACCGCCAGGCTCGAACCCGCGGCTCGTTCCACGGCGTCCCCGGAGAGTTCGACCGGAGCATCGCAGAGCCCGCGTACCGTCCGGGACTCCTCGCTCGGCCTCGAGCCGTTCAACGTTGCATCGCAGCCCACGTCGTCCGAGTCCCCCGCCGCCGCCGCGGTTGCCGCCCCGAGTCCAGGGCCGGGCTCCCAACCAGCTAGGACTGTTCCTCCCGTGGGCCCCGTCACGGCGTCCCCGATCCCCGCGGCGGCGGCGGCGGCTCGTCACATTCCAGATGCAGGGGTCCCGTACCGGTTCGATGCGCCGCCGCCGGACGACCCGTCAATCGCAGGCATGTTGTCCCACGAGCCGCCGTCCTTCCCGACCGTCGAGGGCGATGACCTCGACGAGGACGAGACGGTCGATCGGATGGTGTGCTCGCCGCTGCGGAGAGCCTCGGACGCGAGCAGTTTCATGCACAGGGGGATGAGCCTGCTCGGCGGGAACCACGACGAGAACTCGCTGGAGCTGCTGAGCCACTACCTGAGCGCGACGACAATCAGCATGGCCAACGGGTCGACGGTGGAAAACCCCTTTTCCGTGCAGCTGATCCCGCTGGCCTTCGGCAGCGACCTCGTGCTTCACCTGCTCCTCACCCAGAGCGCCGTCCACAGGGCCGCCAAGTCCTTGGCCTCGACAGACAGGGTCGCGACAAGGTATTACAACCGGTCGCTGCGGCTCTTCCAGCAGAACATCTCCACCTTCATGGGCGGGCAAGACGGAGAGGAGTCGTTGATACTAGGCATCGGGGCCTTGATTCTGTGCCTTGTCGAGGTTAGTGCAACCGGTAGCCTCCCCCGTTTTATCGGCTCGCTTTGCAGGACCGTTCATGTCCCCTTGTGACCGGATCCATCTCGTTCCAGTGATAGTTGACATTCCTGCAGACGGCCAAGGGCGATGTGAACGGCACCATTCTCGACCACCTGATGGCAGCGCAGTCCCTCATCCTCCCGTTCTTATCAACAAGCAACACCTTTCTCCACAAGTCGCTCAAAGACTTTTTGACCGAGTACTACATTTACACGGCCACGGTCAGCATGATATCCATCGACGCGCGCCTGAGCGACCAGCTGTTTCTGAGCAACGACCTGCTGCTCCTCGCGACGGAGCTCGTCGCGTCTTCCTACATTGGCAGCCTGACCGGCTGCTGGCTGGACCTCATACTCCTGATCCCGTCCGTCTTCGACCTGGGCCGGCGCATGATGGGCCACGAGGAGAACGCCAACTGGCAGTCCTCGGCCGACGACTTCCTCCTCTTCGCCCAGCTGCTGAGCCAGATCCAGAACTGGCAGCCCAACCCGACGGTGAGCGAGGACGTCGCCCTGGCGGGCTACATATACCAGAAAGCCCTGCTCCTGTACCTCCACACGGCACTGCACCCTCTCTCCCAGCACGACAGCAGATTGCACTCGGTAGCCGTGCAGGCCGCCCTCACCGGGGCTCTGTCGCACCTCGCGCAGCTGGACCCGACCGTCCGCATCAACACGAGCCTGTGCTGGCCCATCACCATCATCGGCTCCTGCGTCACGGACAAGGGGCAGCAGGCGTTCCTGCACGAGAGGCTGGGCCACATGTTTGCGACCATCGGCCTGGGTAACATCCGGCAGACCTCTGTGTTGCTGCAGCACGTCTGGGACCACAACGAGGTGACGCCGGCGGATGTCGGCGCAGGGCCGTGGAACGTCTGTCGTGTGATGAACGAGAAACAAATCTGGATATCCTTTGCATGAAAGAGCGCGAACGAAGGGAAGATTGCTTGACCATGACGGGGCGTTGCTGGACACACAGGAAAGGGGGAAGGGTGGCGGGAACATCAATACTTTAGGCGCACTTGGGGGTTTTGATTTCGTTGGCATCGGATCTTTGGGAGGCGCGAGCCAAACTCTATGGACATTTCTTTTTCCATTTTCTTTTCCTCGGGTGTTTTTTCCCAGGCAGCGAATAAGTTGGCGGGCAAGCGAAAGGGAGAAACAAATAGCAGCATTTTTCCCTCTCAACTAACAAACCCCAGTCCACTCTCGCGTGACTTACCACCCCTTCCACGGCACCCAGGTGTCCACGACAACGTCGTCCTCGTCGACGACATAGTACACGTAGAAGGACGCCGCGGTGATACACGCGTGCTGGATGTTGAGGAAGACCCTGTCTCCGACCTCAAAGCTGGCCTCCACGTCCCTCCGCCCGGGCTCGGCGTCCTCGGGCCCGGGGCTCTCGACCTCGCCCACGATGCCGTGCTCCTGCGCCATCCGCACCACCCCCCAGCCCGGCTTGCCCACCACGCTGCCGAAGCCGGGGAACGGCCCGGTCTCCTTGGAGAGGGCGATGGTCCCGGCGTTGATGAGGGCCTCGTTGCGCTCGGGGTACACGCTGCACACCTCGGCGACGACGCGGACGGCCTGGGCCTCGGGGCCGACGAGCCCCGTCGCGACCTGCTGCAGGTCGTTCGTGGGGAAGTTTCCTGGAAAAGGGGGAGAAGAATCGAGGGAGGAGTCAGCGGCTCGGATCCCGAAAAAAACCCCAGTTGCGTTAAAAAATACCAGCCCTCCCGGGTCGTACTCACCGGCGTGAAGCTCCAGGGTCACGTTGTCGGGAATCGCCGTCTTGAGGCTGCCCACGACGTGCGCCGTCGGGGTGGCCCCGACGGACAGGGCGAGCTTCCGGTCCCCGACGATCAGCTTCGCGGCGCTCAGCACACCGTTGATCTCGTCTGCGAGGAAGCCCTCCGCCTCCTGTTGCGTGCGGCTGCCGTACGAGTGGCCGGCGTGGCAGTAGAAGCCATACAGCGAGACGGCGGGGGACCCGTTGACGCGCCGGATGAGCTCCTGGAGACGTTCGCTGCCGAGGGGCAGGCCGGCGCGCTTGGTGCCCACGTCGATTTTGATGTAGACGTCCCAGGCGGCCGCGGAAGTCTCGGGGTTCCTCTGTGCAAAGTCCTCGAGGAGGGAAACCTGCTTCTCGTGGTCGATCATGAGGAGGATCTTGACCGACCTTCGCAGGTCGCTCAGTAATGGGATGGCCCTTGAAGCAGGAGGAATCCCATAGAGAACCTATTGGCATATTCTTGTCAGCGATCGGGCTGGGGGTATGTATATGGAAGAAAGAGGCGTTTCTGTTATTTTCTTTTCTCTTTTTACCTCATCTAGATTCCCCTCCTCTGCCAGCGGCAAAAGACCACGGATTTCCGCCAGCGTGGATGCCACCGTCTTCTTGAATTTACCATTTCCGAGCATCAAACGAGTCACCTCGAGGCTCTGCGGTCTGCTTAGTCGTCGAGCGAGAAATCGGTGGCGGTTGGCAAGGCAAGCAAGCGGTATACCTTGAGCGTCTTCACATGAGGCCTGAGGCCGACCCCGGCCTTTTCCACGTCTCGGTGCAACTTCTCAATGTTCTTCTTGATGACCGGCAAGCTCAGAACCAACGAGGGCGAGGGCAGGTCCGAGGCTTTGGAGCCGATCAGAGATCGGTGGTTCTGCAATGAGTAGTCCATTGTGACGGGTGCGGTTTGGCGTTGCCGAGTTGTCCGGTTTGGGAGAATCGTTTCAGGAGTCCCAGAGAGAGGCACGGCTTTTGTTGCGATCCCGTGAGCTTCTTTCCTCCTTCCCCCCGCGGATCAGCAGGAGTAAGAGACGGGGGTGAGCTGGGCGTGTAACGGGGGCGTGACCGAGGCGCCGAGAACGGCGATAGGAGCGGCACGAAGCCGAGGCCACGTGGGCGTTTCCCCCCTCTTGTGCCTCCGCTCCGGCGCCGGCGGCGTTGCGCGCGGAAAACACGCTGATTGGCAGAGGCTTTGCCGTCTCGTTAACACCTATCGCCGAGGAGGATCGTGTCTACACAAGAGGTATGAATATGAACAGTTGCGAAGAGAAAGGGAGCATGCGCTTGCGACGGGACAGTTGGGGCCAGCGACAGTATTTCCGGTTGCGGCATTTGAAGACTTCGGCTCTGATAGGGTTTGATGCCATGGAATGCTATATGGAAAATAATGATGACTGCGAGATCCGGGATCCTGGTGAAATGGCTCATGATGAGGCGTGTCAAGACCGAAATGGGCTTTCAACTCATCAGCATCGACTCTTCAGGAGTCACAATAGGAGCCTGATTCTTCCTGCTTGCCGACCGTATGAAAAGCGGATGATGATGTCTGTTTTCCTCATTCGTTCAGTCTGCTAGCAATTTTCATAGTCTATACGACATCCAGCCTACCTATAGAGAGATGTAACACTGACAAAATCGTATCGTGAAATACCGTATTTGGAATTCTCTACTTTCATACTGTTTTCCGCATGTATACATGCATCATTGCCTGTTTACCTTGAGCAATTATATATGGCTGCACATTAAAGGTTGCCAGTCCTGTGTGCTGGTCGATTGCGTTGATGGATGAGTTCCATACGTCGACACTTCCCTAATTATCCAATCCACCGATTGCTTCAATCGTTACTTTTACGTTGACATGAAGCCTATCACGAATCTGCAGAGGTATACAACTTGAGAAATATCGTTCGAGGTTCTCTGCTGGATGTTTCGGCTGTTCCCTTGTCAAAGCAATGTCGAGTCCTAGATTAAGGTCCATTATCGAATATACGTCGACAATTTCCTGTACCGTTATCCTATCGTGATCTGTCCTTCTTGATCTCCATAAAAGGGCAAGCTCCGACACCGTGAAGCGGTTTTGAGACAATATACAAGTACCTATATGGAAATGATGTTTGATGATGAAGCATTGCCTTCGTACTATCGGGTACCGTTAATCCCCCCCGCAGACCACTCCACACCGTAAGATCCTACATTTTGCTCTTGGAGTGACTTCGCTCGTTCAGGTTCCTCTCGGCGGACAAGACCATGTTGACATGGGTGCTCAGCGCCACCACGTCGCCGCTTTGGTCCAGAACGGTGACCTCGAGATCGAGTCTGCCATTCCGAATCACCTTGGCCATGGACCGGATGAAGAGCCACTCGGCGCCCTCTTCGGGCAAAGGCTTCTTCACCTCCAGGTTCAGGGCGAGCGTCGGGTACCAAAACATCTCGTCGTGCCGGAACGGGGTCTGCTCCTCGTCGCGCGTCGGCCTCCAGGCCTCGACGACGGTGGGATACGCGTCGGTGACGAACCCTAGCGACGCGTTGGTGAACCTCTCGCCCGACCTGAGCCGCAGCCACAGGTCCGCGACGCCCCGGCGCGTGCCCTCGCGCGGGGCGTAGTGTTCGAGGTTGCCGTGCGCGCGCGCGTACGAGGCCGCGCGCGCGTTGAGCTTATCCTTCTTAACCCAGTGCTGGTCCCTGTCCAGGGCGAGGAGGGCGAAGTCGGCCGGCTTGGGGGCGGGGGTCATGGCCCACCCGGTCGCGAGGGTGAGGCCCTTCTCGGCGGACATGGACGTGTTGATCAGATAGCCGACGACGTTCCTCCGCGAGCTCGACGTGAACCAAGGGGCCGATGGCAGCAGGTCGTGCTGATGGAGTGAAACGTGCACCGTCGAGATGTTCCGGCCAATCTTTACCTCTTCGACTATGAGAATCGCAGCCCCCATCTCTGTGCGAGTGACATATTCGAAGTGGGCAGAGATGGTATCTGGCTGCCCACGCTCTGCCAGGTGCAGAGATGCCGCGCGCAGCATCACAGACGCGACGTAGCCGCCATTGGGAACTGCACACCATGTCAGCTGACCGACTGCGTGTGGGTTGCTGGGAACGATGTGCATCAGCTACTAACCGGAGCCAGTGCACCAGCCGGAGACGAGGTTGGCACGATACGTATTTGATTCCAGTCTCGTTATCCCTGTGGCTTCGCTGAACGGCACAAGCTCTCCGGAGGTTGACATGGCGCTGACCGCACCAGAATATTAGTGACCCCGCTGACAATGCGGATGCTCAACAGGTGGCGATCGGCAACAGATTTAGAACCTCTCAAGTCGGTGGACAGCCATCGGGAACCCTTGCAAGAGGTGGAATGCCGCGGTGTCGCTTGTCATGGGGATCCGGGGCCGTTGTTCCGGTTCGTCTCAAGGGGGGCTTACCGAAGCGTGTCCGTCTTTGACAGGCTCCCAGTTAATTAGGTACTGTACTCTACGCATGCTTATCTACTCATGCTTATGTGAGATGAGATTGGCGCCCAATGCTCGCTGACCGTTTGTGCCTCGGCTCTTTGACATTTGACACCTGACTCGCCGGCCGCTTTGGAGTCAAAGGTGGCCCAAGACCTTGAAGCGCCCAGCTTGTCTTGGCCAGGTTTCGGTAGAGGGATATGCCTCGGCAAGTGGGGCGCAAATCCCATTCTTTTCTGTTCATCTACGCGTCCAGCCGGCCTCAGTCCAGTCTTTGCTGTGGGCTTGGATGGAATCTTGTCTGGAGGAACACGCTGCGGCTCTCTCACACGTAATCCAACCCCCTAAGCTGACGTCCGGGAGGCGTAAGATTGGCCGGGTGGGAGTGAGAGCCCATTCGGATCTCGCCCAGAAAAGATAAGCCACCGGTATTCCGTGTGCCTGAAACCAGCCGTCATGAGAGGAAAAGCTCCAATAGAGTCCCAACAACCCGATTCCATGTACCCACGACGTCCCAACGAGCACGTCGGGGCATGCCGGCACTCTGGTTCTTGGGTGGGATTTTCGCCGGGATGTGAAATCACATAAGCATCAAGAAAAATCTCATCGTGGTGAACATATGAAGCCTGCTACCCCTAGGTAGCTCACAAGACACATATCCATCGCACCCAAACCGAGGTTTATGCTTACGGGCCCAAATAAAAGGAAAAAGAAAAAAGAGAACAAACTCTTCATCCCTATCCCGCTCAATTGATTTGGCCCACAGCTCTTCCCCGTCTCGCTGCCAGATAGATAGCCGGAGAATGGTCGCAAAACCGAATCGTTTCCCCGGCTTCGAAGCCGTCACGGACCAGGTCTTTGTCCGCGAAGGAGAAGAGCTGGCCGCCGGCGCACGACCGAGACCCGGCCACCCGAGGGTCGTCGTCATCTTCGCCTGGGGCGACGCCCTCCCCAAGCACGTCGCCAAGTACGCCGACGGCTTCCGCAGGCTCTTCCCCCACGCCAGGCAAATCGCCGTCCTGGCGCCCATCGTCAAGGCCATGAGGGAGGACCTCGAGACCCGCTCGGCCAACATGCGGCCCGTCGTCGACCTCGCGTACCCCGAAGCCGGCTCGGCGACGACCGCGACGGCCGACGAGGACGCGGTGCTGCTGCACGTCATGTCCAACACCGGCGGCATCAACTACGCCGGGGCCCTCTACGCCCATCAGCAGGAACGCGGCCGCCCCATGCCGCACCGCCTGTCCTCGTACGACTCGACGCCGGGGAGCGTCGTCCTGACCGTCGACAACCTCAAGCGCTGGTCCCTCGCCATGGCGCTGGGCACCGCCGGCTGGTTCCCCTGGCCCTTCGTCGTGACCCAGTTCGTCATGGCCGTCTTCCTCCTCCTGAGCCACGCCTACGAGTCCCTCGTCGGCCGCGAGAGCGCGCCCGTCTTCAGCGTCAAGGCCATCGGCGACCCAAAGTACGTCTCCAGGCGCTCGCGCAAGCTGTTCCTGTACAGCAAGGAAGACCCCCTCGTCGGCTACGAGGACATTGAGCAGAACATGGCCGAGTCAAAGGCCAAGGGCTACGCATACAACGCCGCCCTCTTCGAGGGCACCGGCCACGTCGGCCATATGCGCGCGTTCCCCGAAAGGTACTGGGGTGCTATTGCAGACGCATGGGAGGCGACGTGAAGATTGTTAGGGAAATAATGGAAACCGTTCAGCCACAGGGTACGCGTATCAACGAATGGCGGTTCGCCAGAGGCTCCGATTGCGGCTGTTTTAGGCGAGTATTGGAATTAGAATTTTTCGATATACCATTTAATCTCAAGAGTTCATACGACATGATCGTCTCAGGACTTGAGCAAGTGTCATCGTTGGAGGTTAGAGGAGGGTAGTGTCGGCTATCACTGCTCGTTTCCAATCCACGGAGAAGCGGCATCGGGTCTTGGCAACGCGGTATAACGATGCGGGAGAGGTCAATTCTTGTTCACTGGTCGAGCAGGAGATTCGTGGGTGTAAACAAGTTTCGGTGATGTTAGTGCTTTGCGGGCGGGGGGCTATATGTATTCAAACCGAACTCAAGGTGATCTACCAGTAGAAGACATGCCGGTTCCTTTTCCCACTCCTTTCCGTCAGTGGCGCAATTACAGAAAACATATATATGCCCCTATTGTGTAGAAGTTTACGATGTAAACTTTCCGGCAACTAGCCAACTGCTCCAACAGCCAACACTAGACTATCAACCCTGTGTCCCTGTCTATCATCGCATACAGGCATGTTGTTCCATTCTCATAACTAACGTTCACCCTTTCTGTTTGATGCCAGATGATTTGTGGGTTGCGCGGCTCGTCCGCCTCCTACACACACACACACACACACGCACACACACCACGTATTTGCCCCCTCCGCCCTTCACTGTGGCTGCCTATTTCCTCCGAGCGTCCAAATCGACCTTGCGGTGTCTCGAGCTGGTCCAACCCAGTGAATAGCGGTAATTCCCGAGAGGGAAAAGTAACTCAAGAGACCCTGGAGTAGCCAGTACAACGACTTCCCTGTGCTTAGCAATCGATCAGCCTGGGTCAGGCTCGACAGGTAATAGGCGCGCCGCGATTGGCCTTTTGTCTCGGCCACTAGAGCAGAGTTTTTGGCTGCTGAAGCTAAGGTGCAGTGTTGGTTGTGACTAGCACCAAGATTCTGTGTCCTCGAGTTACGATACTGGCCTTGAACTGCGATGCAGCGTTCTCAGAGGAAAGGTTATTGTGCGCTTTGCAGTCGAGAGAATCGAGAACTCTGATCCCAGGGCAGTGGGATGTGGCCATGTTTATGTGTTTGTTAGCAATCGTTCTGGTCTTGTCAGGCTCAAAACCTCCGAAACGTGTGGCCTCCACGGGTGTTTACATGATACATTGTGCCGTTTAACAGCTTGGTCAGCCGGACATAATATTGAATGTCAGATGGCATTCCTTGAACTGCACGTGTTTTCGTCCAAAACGTAAAGCCAAGAGGACCAGGGACTAGGGTTTCACAGCCAAGGCAAAAGTCCGGACGGGTCATAGCAGGAGGGAATCTTCCGTACTGGTAGACGATGGTGATGGTTATCAATTATCTTGGTTGAATGGCTGGTAATATACGCTGCATCATTCTTTTTTTTCCAAAAACTTGCACTTCACCAACTTGGTATGAACAAGCTGCCTTGTAGGCTCGTCACCTGAGGAAAACCAAAAGGAACATACCATCCGCCCCGGCTGACGCACAACGATGCGTTCATTCTTTCCGAGTACAAGGTTTTTGCTCCGGGCTCCTCCAAAAGGTTGTCACCTTGCCGAGGAGCGAACCTTCACCGCCGAGTTGTGACCATGTGTGACCCGTTCACCAGCGGACTCCGCTATCTGTATGTAGCCTGTATGTAGCCTGTATTGTACTTCTTCAACTTGTGAAGTTGTCTGTACGATCATCTTCATGTCCGTATAAAGGCTATACCACCTGCTGCGGCCGTCATTGAGCCCATCATATTGCTTACAACTCAATAGGTCGTAATAGTATCTAGTATCTCCGGCCGAAACGCGAGACTCGGGTACGCGGCATGGTTAGCGTTTGCAACAGACAAATAAGACGATGAAATAATCGAACGATTGCATCAGAATGGTATGCAGGCCAGTTGTCTAACACAAAGGTTCAAACTCTAAGAGAGCCCCCAGCGCTCCCCCCCCCGCATTGGCTAAGAATTTGATCTTTTTGCAAACCCTTCGAGAGGGCCTGCGAGTCACGGTATTGGACCGATGGTGCACACGGGGGTGTTAGAGTTGGGCACCGCCGCTGAGTCGGGGGGGCCACAAACCTCCAGGTCAACTCTTAACCTTTCCACAGCCAATTCCAAGTTATGGCACCTCGTGGAGTCTCTGAATCATGCCGGCCGCGATTGTTGGTACCAGACCGCCCCATCCGAACCACAACTGCCGTCCTGCGTTTCGAAACAGACATTATATTACCAAAAACACTAAGCCGGACCTGGCCGACCCTGCCTACTTACTCTACAAGAAACAAGGACCGCAGGAGGGCTCCGGAAGCTGTGGCCCTATAGAGTTGCGACAAGGTGCCTCGTTCATACAAAGACAGGTCCCGCTGGGGAGACGACACGTTCTGCTGCCGCCGCTCGACCACACACACACACACACACACGCACACACACACACACACACACACACACACACACACACACACACACATACGCACACACACATACACACACACAAACCACACGCTCAACAGTCGACAACACCATCGATGCGCGCCAGCAGCTCTCTTCGCGATGGGCCAGACTGAGCAGTGATGGCGAACTCCTCAGGCCTGATCGGCGCGGCCCCGCCGCCTCCGTGGGAAACGCCCAACTTTGAACACCCTCGAGACGTCCATCACACGGCCCACATTGTGTACACGAGCTTCATCCAGGTCATCTTGGTCTTCTTCTTCGCCGTGCGTGTCTACGCGAAGCTGTCGCTAGATGGAAGATTCCGGTTAGAAGACTGTAGGTTTTCGCGCGTCAGCGGGTTGGTGCCTTCTGTTCTAGTCCGATTAACATGAGAAAACCAGGGAGTTGTCTACTAGGATGGGTATGTGAGCTTACGTCCCGGCATCTGAACTTCCCAGCTCGATAACGGCTTGGATATTGGTTCCTGACCTGTCCAGATCTTCACTATGATACTCAACTCGGCCATCATGATAAGTATGTACCCACGTTTCGGGGGAGGAAGGCTAAAAGGAGGCGACGCATTAACGAAAAAGCACAGGAATCCATTACGGTCTCGGATTCCACATATGGGAGTTGACCAGGAGCAACCATATGATGATCCAAAAGGTGCGTACCAAGCCCTCCCCCCCCCCCCTCTTCGAAAACCACAAGAAGAAAAAAGCATCTTACTGGAACCTTTTGTCTGCAGTGGACATATGCCAGCAACCTGCTGTACTCGCCCGCCGCCTTCTTCACCAAGATGACCCTGATACTCATCGCCGTGCGGGTCTTCTCCATCAAAGAGACAGCCGCGCGGATAATCTACGGTACCATGGTCTTTTTCCTTCTCTCCTTGCTCACGATGGAGTTCTTCAAGGCTTTCGTGTGCAACCCTGTGCAGGCGTATTGGGACAGGACGATAACCAACTCTGTATGCATCAATCAAACCATGTTCATATGCGACACCTCCGTCTCCATATTATCCGATTTGGTCATACTGGGGGTCCCCACCGTTCTGGCGTGGAGGTTGAGGGTTCCGACGGCCAAGAAGCTCAAGATTATCCTGCTTTTGAGCACTGGTGGCTTGGGCGTCGCGGTGACCGTCTACAGGATGGTCTTGGTGGTCAGATTGAACGCCAGCACTGACCCGACCGCCGACTTCGTGCCGCTTGACTGGACGGTGTAAGTTCCTGTTGCTCGTCGTGAACGGCGTTTCCCCCCCCCCTTTCCCCGGCTTGCCTACATTGACTGACCGCGCGGCACAACAGGGTGGGAGAGCTCGCCATCGGTGTGATATGCGCCTGCTTCCCTCCGATCAATCAGCTCATAGAGAAACTAGCCGCCAGACGACGATCTTCGGGCAATTCTCGCGAGCCGCCGGCGTGGCTGAACAAAGTTTCGGGGTATATCAGTTCCAAGTCGGCCTCGAGCGGGAGCGGCGCCTCCGGGAGGGCGACTGAGAAGTCACGAAAGTTTAGTACCGACTCGAGCGCTCTGCTCCAGACCGCAGCCCGGACGGAGAGGGGCAGACCGCGGCAGTCGGGCTGTGACCTCGAGCTCGGAGCGCTTCCAGAGTCTCACCACGAGCCTCATCATGATCCTAATTACGAGCCTCATCCGGGAGAGCTGGTGCTGACGGAGGTGGATAGTTGCAAGCATAATTGGCTGACTCCGCCACCTGCTATTCGGCGGAGTAGTCCTGTTAGACTAGATAGTCCACCATGAGCCGAGCATCTACCTAATCAGATTGTTAGTTTTTGGATGATACGAACCACTGATGCCACTTGCATGGCTCTTCAGCAACCAACTTGTGATACATTCTCGGGATACCCTCAGTATTCGGCCCTGGGGAAACTGACAAGAAGCTATACGAGCTAAAACTACGACTATTGAGTTGACCATACGACCGATCAACAGGCGTAGCCATCGGCGGTTTGCCATGGCAACACTTCAATTCTGATTACCCTGGATGAAAGCTTGTCAAACGCAAAGAAGTCTAGCTGGCAAAGTTTCACATTGCGCCACAGCATATCCTTTTCTTTGACGGTAGATACGATGACAAGTTTGGTCTGTTGCAAGGGGCGCGAACCCTGGACGGAGTATGCATACATGCACTTCGTTTTGCCGTGATGGGGCATCCGCGATAAGCTCTGATTGTCTTTACAGTAGAGGTCGGAGATGGATATTCGGTGGTAATTTGACTACAATCTTGATGTACGCGCGCCGGTTAGGCCGAATAAGGCCCCAAAGCATCCCCCAGATGACGACTTCATCCTGGCGTCACACGAAAAGTGAAGAAGCAAACATCCAAAAACACCGCCCTGGCTCCCCTTTTGTTCCAGTAACAGAGTCCAAAATCCACCACTGTTCTGCTTGCAGCGTAGTGAGCGTGGAAAAGAGGCCCCGTGTCATACCATACCCGTGAGCTTGGCCCATGTCAGTATTTGCCAGCGCTTCATTTAGATCAACCCAACCAACCAACTTAGTCAACCAACTAGTCAACTTTCCGAATAACCTCAAATCAACTAACCAACCTCAAGGCCAAAACGGGGTTGGTTGTTTGAACAAAGTGGATACGGAATATCTATATATTCCCATTCCGTGGTCCATATATATCCCTGTTGGTGATGCTATTCTTGGTGTTTATATAGGTATATAGTGGATATTATTATGGATATATACTACAAGTCATGACCCCCTATACCTCAATACCCCCCATCACTTCTTACTCTTTTTCTTCCTTCTCTTCCTCATCCTTTTCTTCACCCATATCCTCCTCCTTTTCTTGAGGCTATTCAAGATGCCAATACCACTTACACATAATGCCCTCACACGCCTACGATCAGCAGAAAGTATCCAGGCCCAGGCTACAAGAGCTTACTCAGCTACTATCCAATCTTCCTCCTCTCTTCAAGACCTGCCTGTTATATATTGGCGTAATAGGTCCTTTGTTCTTGAGCAGCACCTGGCGAAGAAGAGAGGCAGAGGTCGATCCTCATAGATCAAAGACCATGGAGTCTTCCTTGTAGAGCTCCTTACCCATCCCAGCCTACTCCATATAGGGGGATCCTTCTAGTGCTATAGGATATGTGATCGGAAGGGAGAGCCAGAGATATTCTCTATTGCCTCAACAACCTCTACCTCAGAGCATCTTATGAAAGTCCACAAGATTACAAAAGAGAGCTCTATATCTACTGATGTGGATGAAGAGGATAACACTACCTCTATACCATACAAGCGTCCTAAAGTCTTATCTAGCACTATCCCTATAGCCAAGGTTGAAGCTATTTAGAACCTTGCTACTGCGTTTATTGTGTTATGAAATATCTTAATGAATATCTTTGAGGACTTATACCTGAAGAGCTTACTTTAGTATCACGATGGGGCATTATTTGCCTAAGTACCATGGGGAAGAAATAAGATGAGGTAGAGAATATTACGCCTATATTAGTAAGGTAAAAAGAGTATCTAATAATAGTTGATCTAGTCTATCTCTAAGATCTATATCTGCTTTGACCTCTGGACCTCACCTAATAACAAGGCACTTATAGCTATTACCTCACACTTCCTCAATCCCCTAGGGTACTGTTAGAAATATCTCCTTGCTCTGAAGGAGTAACTAGGAGCCTATGATGGTGAGAATCTTGCTCTGACTATCTATGGGGTCCTTTAGAGCTGGGGAATTACTGAAAGGCTGGGCTCTGTTATTTATAACAATACCTCTAATAATGATGCTTGTGTGAGGTATCTCTATCCCCTTATTGATCTATCTATGGATGAGTAGGACTATAAGGAGTACCGCCTTTGCTGCTTTGGCTATATCCTTAACCTTGTGGCTTGTGCCTTTATATATGGTAAAGACTATGAGGTTTTTGATGTTGAGGCTAGTATATATAGCTTAACTGGAGAGTATGAGAGGGAGCTTTAGCTCTGGAGAAAAAGAGGCCTAATTGGCAAGCTTTATAATACTGTACGCTTCATCAGATCTTCCCCTTAGCAAAGTCAGAAGTTTTATGACCTAGTAAGAGAGGTAGATAATGATGGGTTTAATCTATACCACCAGTCAACAGTTAAGCTCTAGGTTATCTAAGATAATAACACTTGATAGAACTCTACCTTCCTTATGATTGGATGAGCTATTCTTAAGCAGTTAGAGATTATTACTTTTATTACTTGGAGCTAGGTTAATGAGCATAAGGGTCGCTAGCTCCCAGCTGAAGATATGCTATCTCTAGATGACTGGAAAGTCCTTGCTGAGATTTAGAATATACTGGAGCCCTTGTATATGATGACTATGAGGACTCAAGGCAGTGGGAAGAGTGGCTAGACTGGTCGCTTGTTTGAGATCTAGACAGGGATAGAGTATCTCCTCTAATACCTGGAGGACTGGAAGTCATTCTATACCTAGTTAATTGACCCTCTTCTTATTGAGGTAGAAATAGAGGGAGTCAGACGGTCAAGAAGGAGGAGGTTTAATGAAGATGCTCTTCCTACCCATACCTAAAGGGAGTATCTTAGTTAGGCTAAAGAAACCTCCTCCTTTAGAGACCTTGGAGCTGACTATTAGACCTATTTACGTGGGTTAATTCTTCTGGTATGGGATAAACTTAATGAGTATTATATACTGCTCTATGAGTTACCTTTATACCCAGCTTCTATAGTTTTTCACCTATCTTATGGTATAGCATACCTTGAAGCAGTCTGGGATTCTAAAGACCAGTCTAGATAGGTAAGGAGAGTAAAAGGCGATATCACACGATACTTTAACAAATAGTATAAGCAAGGCTAAGGAAGCTCTATATCTTTATCCTCAGCATTACTATCACCAGCCCCTACTCCTAGCATTATCCTATTAGTTACCATGCTAGCTGAGGACTTTAGATATTAGCAGTTTCTGAATTCTGTGAGACACAAGCAGTAGCAGGCCTAGCGCTTAAATTGGGTTGATGATGAGCTAAAGAAGTGGTTTGATACCCCTATAGCTGAAACAGAAACACTAGAGCAGTGGTGGATAGACCATCGTGAGCAGTATCCTCTTGTCAGTCAGCTAGCTTTGGATATCCTCGCCATCCCAGCAATAGCGGCAGACTGTGAGAGAGAATTCAGCTCTGCAAAGCTCCTGTTGACATCGCAAAGGCAGGCGATAAATATGGATACTGTTGAAGCTATAGAGCTACTGAAGGATTGGATAAAGGGTAGGATAAATCCTATGATGATATAAATAGGATAAGGGATGGGATGAGAGATGGGATAATAGATGGGAAATGGGGGGTTTTGAGGTAGAATTTGTAGATAGGATAGTTGTGAATAGCCTCACCACCACACACACACACATATACATAGATCTTGATCGTGTCGTCGTACGATACTTGTTGTACGACGACACGATCAATTGTGATGGGGAGAAGAAAAGAATCACTGTGATGGGGATGGGGGATACCTTTATATAGTATGGGAATAGGATCATATAGATGTAATATAGCCCATGGGATAATCAACTAATCAACCAAATACAACCAACCCAACCAACTATCATGAAAAAAGGCCAACCAACCAACCAACCAACTATCGGGATAACCTCAAATCAACTAATCAACTGAGGGGCCAAAACGGGGTTGGTTGTTCTAAATGAAGCGCTGGTATTTGCAGTCTCACAGCGTGCCGCAAACACGCCATACAGATCCAAACTCATATCTGCATGGTCTCTGTATCCCCCGGAAACATCTCGTACGGATCGGTCGCGGATCTGTCACTTCCTTTGGAGCCCCTGGACGCAGCCCTGTATTCTCTGTCGCGGCGTCGCTTTCTCTCCCGTGACACCATTGTGTTGTGCCTGTCGACCCACCACTGACTGACTTCCATGCACGTCTCGCTTTGTCGTTGAGGTTGCACTGTGACGAAAGGATGTCAGTCAAGTTCCCCTTGGGGGCATGCGCATTACAAGCCATCCCCGTCGAGGTCTCGTTTGCGCATACGTGGGTGGGTTGTGGTCGACTTACGCTGGCGGGCATATCGCCGAACGATGTCCGTTTCATCGGAGAAAGAGACCCTGCACTCTTTCAAGTGCTTAACGGCCAGTTTGTTCCTGAAGGGGTTCATCGGGAAGGAAAACCCGCACTCGGGTGCTGGACATTGGAGGATGTAATAGCGAGGACCATCTCCAAGATTGTAGGGGAAAGCCCAGCTGGGGTTTTCCTTAATCTGTTTGGTCGCCACGGTTGTTTTGATCGGCCCGGTCTCTACGCGCCGGCTCCGGATTTCACCGGTGACTTTGGACTTTTGCGTGGGGGTTCCACCATGCGGCCGAGCCTTCTTGGTCCGGATCGTCCGCGGAACGGCAGCCTTTATCTGACGTGGACGCTTGCTGCGCGGAGAGGTTCTGCGATTCCTCGGTAGAGGGGTCCTTGACGGCGTGGTTGGTGGTCCATCCTCCGAGGGATGGACACCCGCGAAGTCGACCGTCTTGAGATATCATCAGCCGCGAGAGTTGGGCAAGCAAGAGAGCAGTCAACGGCACTTACGTTCCTTTGACCATCTGGCGGAACGACCGTCTGGCCAAAGATGTTATTCATGTCAACCACAGCAGGCTCCCAGGCGCCGGGCGGAGGGGTGTTGGTGAAGTTGATCGAGAAAGAGCCGCCCTGGGAGTAATGGAAGCCGGAAACGTAGTTTGGGAACTGGCCCCGGATCCAGCTCTTGAGCTGCTCAAAGAGTTCGGGGTGATGCTCCAGAGAGGCCCGGGTGACATAACGCTCAAAGTTGTTCTTTCGATCATTCTCGTGTGCCTCGATGGTCTGGGTCAATGTACGTCTGAACTGGCGCTCAATCTCGTCGCGGAGGGTCTGGATCTGGGCCTCTATTCTTCGTTTCGCAAGTTCCAACTCGTCAGATGAGCACTCCATCTCGTGGCAGTGGGAAAGCCTATGGTTCGTATCCATGTTGTTAGCAGCGGCCAGATTCAGGAGTTCTCGTGGTGGCATTTGAAAAGGCACGGAGCTTACCTATTGTCCAAGGCCAAGGAAAAAAGAACGGTCAATACTATTCCAGCAGGAAATAAAGACCACGGAGGAGAGCGTGGGTGTTTGACGGTGGTCGCAACCCAGGAGACGGCTCTTCTCCAAGAGTGTTTTTGCATGCTTGATTACGGGATGATGAGGACGCAAATCCAACCATTCAGGCCGGGAGCCTGCGTCAATGCTAGGGAGTGCATCCCGGACACACGTACTGCAACCATGATTGGGTATACTGGCTTGCTCGACGAAGCAAACAAACGAAATGACCGGAATCGGACGCAAAGGGAGGCGGCGGTGAGTGGGTAGGTAATTACAACTGGGCAATGCGTTGTTTGCCTCTGGCCCTTGCGCGGTCTGCAAACTCCAGCAGAAATGATGGCGATGCCGGCGTGAGACAGGTTGGACACGTCCCATCAAGCCTCCCACCCGTTTAACTGCTTCCTCTCCTCGGGCGTGGCAGGGTCCGGTTCCTACACACACACATGCCAGGTGCAATATATCCTATTCACTTATTCAAGACTTAAAGCGAAAAGGTTGAGCAACTCCAACGCCTTCCAAGCCTGCCTATCACGACATACCAACGGACTCTCGAACACGTCTGGCAATACACGCGTTTCCGCAAAGGGTGCCGCAATTCATGAAGGCTTTACCAAAGCCCGTGTGAGTACTTCAGTTCGACCTGACAACTGGATACTGACTTGTGACGGAGCATTCTGGGTATCGATTGGGGAAGCACTGCCCTACGAATGTCCATCTGCTATGTGGAAACAAACACGCTCGAAACCATGGTCAACCTCGATGCTTCGGGCAGTAATGACGAGACTCACTACGAAACCGGGGCTTGGAGCGGATATATCAACATCTCAGGCAAAGGGCCCGCTTACACCGGTGATGACGTGCCGGCAGCCCTCCAGGTTCCAGCCAAGCTCATTCTGAGCAAGGGGAGGGGCGTCGACGATAACAACCCCTTGCTCAAAGAGGTCAAGGCGAGACAGGGCGACGTTGGGTTCGAGAGGCGATGCCAGGAAGGTCTGGAAGGGATCGTCAGGGCGATCAGCGCGCGGGTGAAGAAGCGCTGCGAGAAGAGCAACGACCCTCTCGAGATTGTGGAAATCGGCCTGACAGTCCCAGCTCACTGGACCTTCGAGGAGGAGGAGAGGTACGCCAGGCTCATCAGGAAAGTGTTCCCCAGTTCGCGGTGGAACGGCCGTCTCAAGAACATCTACTTCCTGTCGGAGATCGAGGCGTTTGCCCATTTCTTCTTCGACGACTCGGTGCGCATCGAGGAATACGTGGGGAACAAGCCCAACAACTTTGTCCTATTCCTCGACTTTGGAGGCCACAGCATGGTAACTTGGAATACGTGTATTATCTTTGCGGTCCCCGCACGGCTTGCTGATGATTCGAGTCAGAACGGTTGCCTATTCTACGTGAGAAAAGCCGGCGACGAGTTTGTATTCATGCGGGTCGGGACACCATTCGGTACGTTACACCAAGTCTGCAAAGTACCAATCCACAGATGGAAATCCCCCTCAGTATCTCCCTCTCCATACCCTTTGGTATGCCTTTGGCTAACCACGGCTCCACGTGCAGGTGTCGTGGGCGGTAGTGCGCAGTGGGTGGCGGCCGTCGGCGACTTCTGCGCCAAACATGCCCGCTGGGGGAAGAAACCCATGGCAAATGTCAGCCCGGACGTTCGAAACAGGCTCCAGAAGAGGTTCCGCGAACAGTTCAGGTCGCAAAAGTGCGACCGTTTCGAGGATATCGAGCTGCGCATCAAGCCGCCCACGGGATACCCCTCCAGCGACATCTTGACAATCATCGGCGCGAACCAGTCGGCGCAGTTCTTCCACGACGCCATGGACGGGCCGCTGACGCGGGCGAAGCGCGAAATCAACAGCCTGTCCCGCTTCGTGGGGCGTGACGCGGCCGTGGGGGTCAAGGTCATCGTCTCCGGAGGCACCGCCCATAACGCGACTGTGCGGGGAAGGCTGAACAGCTACTGCGACAAAGCCCGTGTCCCTCCGCCCATCTTCGTCCACCATAACATTGGCGGATACGAGTAGGGCATCCTCCCGCCTGTTCTCTTCGAGTCCTACTGGAGGGAAACTCTGCTGATGACATACGGGACAGGTCGTTCAACATCGCCCGAGGCGCGGCATTGGCCACGGCAAAACAGATGTCGCTGCTGGAGTTCATGGAGAACGGTGCTTCTTTCGGCCTTCAGATGCTTCAAGGGCAGGGGAACCCGGACCGGGATTGGGACAACGAAGCATTCGTGGTCTCGACTGACAGAGTAAGATGACTGGCCGTGGGAAAGGTGATTCGTGCGACAGGCTAATCGAAAACAGGATCCGTTGTGGAAGGACGGGCGTCCATGTCAGGTCAGGGCTTCTGGCGCTGATAGACTCAGGATCATCTGTGATCCCTTCTGGTCTCCGGGCCCGAGGGGGACCCATCTATCCAGCAACAGGTCGTACGACGTTCTCGATCTCCTCTTGCCCGAGGAGGGTACCTGGAGGTTCTCGCTTTCCCTGAGATCAGACCTCCAAAGCTTTGAGCTGCGGCGATCGATGGTCAGGGAGGACGGCCGCCCTGTACCACCGCCCCAGTCGATCGTCTTGCGGATGGGGTTTCGCCGGTCATCGCTATGCTTCCTGGTCGACGTCGACGAGGAAATCGACCCGTTGGACTGCGGCCTCGGCCTCGAGAGCGACGGCACGTTTGTGGCTCTCACGGACGAGCTCGAGGCGAGGCTGGAAAGAGAGGTGGAGCGACAGCTGGCGGCGACGCCGTATTCGATCCCCTCGTATATCGGTGCCGACAGTCCCTCCGGAGGCCGGAATAACAAACGTCGCTCTGGCGATATAAACAAGGGCAGGACTATGAAACGCTCACGGCAAACACAACAGCGAAAACAAAGGCCGAAGCAACCATTCGTCTCTCAAACGGAGGCCCCTGAGCCGGAAGTTCCTAGGCCGGTATCTGATACTGAGAGTTATCATACATCGAGAGGGTCGACATCGACAAGGTCGTCAGTCAGCTTGGGAATGGATGTATTTAGTCTGAGACATAGATAGGCTGTGTGGGCGCCTTTTGCCACTAGATTGGATCTCCCGGCGTAAAATAATACATACATACATACATGTCCCTTCGGCGAGAGCTGCTGTATGTCGTTGCGTTATGTGTGTAACAAGGTATACAGTTTCCAGGGTCGGCTACAAATACGACCGGTATTATAATGCTGTTCGATCCAGTCAAGGGGCCTTCATAACTTTATTGATGGCGAGGTAGTAATGCTACCATCACGTCACCCGGGTCTGTGAACAACTCAATTAGCTTTTGTCAGGCAACACGGTAGTAGTACATCACTATGGCTTACGAATCAGTCTCGACTCCCCGGCCCGAGTTTGACATGAATAGCGCGATGTGGCATGTCTGTCTCATTTACCGCACTCACATTCAATGTAGCGCCAGCATAGATGGCGGACCAACAGTCACAAACAGGGTCGAGCGGTATACATCAGTTTGCAATATAAAGATGCTAAATGGTATCATTGACATGAAAGAGGCAAAGGATGTACAGACTTGCGTGTTCGGCCTTGGGGAATTCTGAGCCATCCGTCTTTTTTTTTAAAGAGTATACATGAAGTCGGGGCGCTTGTCGCCGGCAACCCACTTCTGCTCGTCCGTCATGGCATCCCACTGGGCGTCCATCTTGCCGTCCCTGCGGTTCTTGTTGGCGACCCTGAGGGCCAGGTGCATGAAGACGGAGCCGCCGAGCAGGAAGAGGACCTGGTACCCCAGGACGACGCTGTGGCCGGTGAAGTAGCGGGGCGCCGCGTGCTTGAGGTAGATGTTGGAGGAGACGACGCCGTTGAGGTTGCCCCAGCCGACGACCATGCCGAGCACGAAGGCGCGCTTGAGGGAGCCCTCGGTGTTGTTGATGACCCAGGAGAGGGTGTTGGAGATGGTCGGGTAGATGCCGGCGGCGCCGAGGAAGGTGCCGGCGTACTGGACCTTGGGGTCGCTGGACGCGATGAGCAGGACGAAGCCCACGATGCCGATGACGACGGTGGCCACGTTGCAGTAGCCGCGCCAGCGGGTGCGGTCGGCGACGACGCCGACGGCGACGGTCAGGGCGGCGGCGACGGCGTAGGGCGGGACGGAGAGCAGCTGGGCCTTTGTGCCGGTGTGGCCCATGGCGCTGAGGATGGTGGGCAGGAAGAGGGAGAAGGCGTACAGCGGCACGAGGCAGCCCATGTAGATGACCATGTAGCCGTACGTCTTCCAGTCCCCGAGGGCGGCGTAGATGTGCCGCTTGTCAAAGTCCTCGGCCGTGCGGCCCTGCTTGTCGGCGATGAGCCGGCGCTGCACCCGGATCCGCTCGTCCTCGGTGAGGAACCGGGCGTTCTCGGGCCAGTCAAACACCATCCACCAGCAGAAGATGCCCACGAACACGGTCGCCAAGCCCTCGATCTAGGTCGAAGTTAGTGGTTAGGGTTAGGGTTAGGGTTGGGAGCAAGGAATGTGTTTTTACAATGAAGATCCACGCCCATCCAGGCCTGCCGCCGATGTCGTGCATCTTGGCGATGGCGGCAGCGAGCAGGCCGCCGAAGGAGCCGGCCAGGGCGGCGGCGGAGAAGAAGACGGCGGAGCGGACGCCGATCTCGGAGCCCTTGTACCAGCAGGAGAGGTAGTAGTTGACACCTGTTTGCGGGTGTTGTCAGCACGGAAATCTTTTCTCTCTCTCTCTCTCTCTCTGTGCAAATCATGACGTACCAGGGAAGAGCCCGGCCTCAGCGATGCCGAGGAACCAACGGGCGGCGAGCAGACCGGAGAAGTTGGTGCAGAGGCCCATGAGCGTCATGATGGTGCCCCAGCAGACGATGATGCCGGTGAAGAAGATGCGGGGGGTGAGGCGCTTGAGGAGAGCGTTGGTGGCGGGCTCGAAGACGGCGTAGCTGATGAAGAAGATGGTGAGGGAGAGGTTGTAGTCTGAGCCATCCATGTGGAGGTCCTTCTCCATGCCGGCGAGACGGGCATTGCCAATGTTGGTTCGGTCGAGGAACGAGAGGAGGTACTAAAGAACGCCGTGTCAGTATTGCCCATCAACCCGTTCGGCCGAAACACGCCTTGCGCGCGCGCACGCGAGGGGGTGGGGGTGGAATTTCGTCTTACCAGAAGGGATAGCCATGGGACGAGCCAAAGGTCAACCTTCCACATGAGCTTCTTGTCCTGAAGTGAGTGAGAACATTAGTAAAAAAAAAAAAAAAAAGGCTATTTCCTTTGGGCTTCTATGAATGATGCAAGGGCCACAAGGTGCCCGGCCTCCTCCTCTCTCTCATCGGGAAGCACACGTACGATGGCTGCACGCTCCTCCGGGGTCTTGCCGGCGTCGGGGTCGGGCAGGTTGGCGAGCATCTGAGCCTGCTCGAGCTGTGAGTCGATGGGCTTCTCATCCGAGCTCTCTGTGACCTCGGGGTCGTGCTTCCCGTAGCGATCCATGGCTCCGGTCTTGGGATCCTCGCTCTAGCAGAGTAAGCGTGTTGGGGGTTGGGCGGTAATATGCGAGTGCGGGCGCGGGCGCGGGCGCAAGGAGGCGTTGCTTTCCCGGGATGTTTGTTGGAACAGAAAAGTTTGCTTGTCTTCCAGGGACGTGAACTCTTCTTCTGTCTTCCTTGGAAGAGGGAGGAGGACCGGGGGAGGGGTGGGAGGACACGCGCAGGTTTGGTGCGTCGTACCGGGCGAATTGGTCGGTGTTTTGGAGGTGATGCGCAGTCCAATGTTGGAAGAACCGAGAAAAGACGGCACGATGGCGAAGGACAGAAGAGGACTCGAGATGCGGTGGAACAACGGGAAGAGAGGGGTGATGTAAGAGAGTGAGTGCAAGAGACTGAGGGATGGGGAGAGGACGCGAGCTGCTCCCAAAACGCTTCAAAGTGCTTGAGTAGGAGAGGCCAAGGCCAACGTGGGATGAAACCTTGAGAGCGGCCTCTGCCTTTTTTATAAATCCGACGAAGAAAAAAAAACAATTGGGATGTCGGTGACCCGTCTCGCTCAACATGGGAAGAAATCTGCCATGGCCGGGGGGGGACGAGGAGGGGAAGGGGGACGAGGATCTCCATGGCGGCCGAAATGCTACCATCGATCCACTCACACTAACGCTTCATACCCATCTCATACCTTGATTAGGAGGAACAATGATATGCTGGTTCTCTCCAACCTGCGCGGGATACGATGGAGACCGCTTCGGAACAGACAGACATGACCGTGCGGGCTTCCGAAGGGAGGGGGGCACGGGGTACATGGCGTTTGGCACCAGGACCCTTGCCGCCAGCCATGGTTCCGTCGGTTGCTCGTCACTCACGATATGAAATAGCCATGACTGACTGACTGCAATCGTCAGGAGAAGAGTGGGGGGGATAAGACAGAGAGGGAGGAGAAGGAGGAGGAGGAGGAGACAAGCCAGAAAGGGCTTCTTCCGCGTCTGCAGGGCTTGCAGGGCTTGCTCGGGCTTGTTTGGATCCCAGTGCGTAGTTGTGCATGATGCAGCCAGCTTGATGGCGGCGGCGGGTGGCCATTACACCTGGGCCGCATCTTGAGAGGAGCAAATAACAGGGGGGGGGGAGGTCCTCGAGACAATACAACATGTGGCTGGCGGCGCCGGGCTCGTCATCTCGAGGTTTCGCCAGTTGGTGCTTGGCGGGGTTGCATCCAGAGCAAAAAACCAACCAAGTACCATACGGAGCACTATCATTTCTCTCTTCGCCCGTCCGAACAGACAGTAGACTACGTAGTAGACTAGACTACTTACTGCTCACCCCTCCCAATGCATGCCCAGCTCTTGGCACTTACCATGAGGCACCCCAGTACCATTCGTAGTTTGCCATTGGTTGGTGAACGGGATAGTCCGGGGAGGGGGGCAAGATGGCAATCTGAGAGCGAATGCCGGGTAGAAGAGAGATCGCTGGGGGCGGAGAGAGACGGGGAAAGCCAGGGCTATGGACTGATGATTGATGGAGACGACAAGAGAAGTGCGCAGGCGTTCTACTCGGCGTTACTCTGTTTGTGACCCAGACTTTGACGTGCGACTTTCATGACTCGTGGTGTACAACCCCAACTGCCTACTACTACTACGTAGGTTTTGTTCCACCCAACTTGACTCGGCCTGGAACATGTACGCACTGCACGCATACTGGTTTCCCCACCGCGTTAAGGAAGAAAACATAAACACCACAGGGCCAGCTGGATGGAAACCATCACGAGACGACCCGTTGGTCTGGGCCCGCGGTACTCCCAACGCAGAGAGAATGCACCACTTTCGACTGCAACTCTCCCCGGAGTGTGACCGGCAGCCCCCAAACGAATTGTTTGCCTGTGCGACGGCCGACGGGGGAGGGGGATAGGTAGATGAGTTGGCACATTTCTTTGGACGGACCTCTAAGCGGTCCAGAGCCAACGGAGGGAAGAGAAAGCCATTGTTGGAGACGTGGGAATGACAAGCAAGCTAGAGGCCGTGGAATGTTCCAATCTCGAAACCGCCCCGTTTGGCTTCCTTGATAGGAATGCGTACCCGGCTGGACTAGGCCCGCCGAGAACTTTTTGGGTTCCAGCCGTCCGCGGGGGGTCGGGGTAAGAAAGGATTCCAGCTTCCATACTTATTCAACACCATTCTGCTCCTCTCTCATACGGATACTTGGCTCACCATTGCAACATCGTCTCCCCCCCTTCAACCTCCGTTCATCCGCTCTGAAATCCGCGGCGGTGTCCAGGATGGAATAAGCACAAGAACGGAAGAAGAGACGACAGACTAAGAGCGAGACCGGGGGGTTGGCCTTGTGAGGGCAGGGATCCCATGTCACATCCAATGTGCCCCCAACGACGCCCCCCTCTTTTATCTCCTCTCCTCAGTTCTCCTCCTCTTCCTGGGATTTTCCCCGCACGAACGAGCGTGGGAAGTCGAGAGGAGAAAAGAGTCGGCAGTGGTCCGGTGGAGGTCCAAGGCCCAGGGTGAGGGGGGAGAGATTCTGCTGTTTCCTTGGTTTCTACTGGTAGACGATGGATCGAGTGGCCAATGAGGTCCCCGTCGCGTGGATGTACATCGTATGCATTCCTTCCCCTTTGTTTTCCCTCGCGTCATAAGGATTTCATCAGCGGCGACGACGGGCTTCTCCCCGGTCCCAGTAGCCCTCCCCGCTTCACGGGCAGCAAGCCGGGGGAAGGGGGCGGCGCCTCCAGAGTCGGCCCAAGTCGTAGCTTGGCTCAGTCTTGGGAAAGCAAGGGCTCGACGGGAGAGGATTCCCCAAATACGAGCTTCCTGGCCGGCGCATGGCCTTTGTCGGAAACATTGTGGGCTGGCGTGTGTGGGCAGCGCGTGGGGTGGGTGGAAAGGTCGACCTTGGCGGCCGCTTACATAGTATCTCTCATCCCAGTCTTATGGATACGGGTTGCCGTCAGAGGGCACGACAAGAGGTTCTGGACTGTAGACTGGAGACTGCGGACGAACGCAAAGTTAAGCTTTGTAGCCATTGATCGGGTTTTCAGTTCGTCGGGGGGTATTCCAAGTTGAGGGGGGGGTACCCGAGGTTTCGCCGAAAGCTCCCAGGGGGGAATTAAACTTATGCACACCTTATACAGAGCACAAATTACGTGGCACAGTATCTCAGCAACAGGCCAGGGGACGAGTCATAACAGGCTAGAAATGAGTCATGAGTGTAGCATTAGTGGAACATACCCTAAGCATATGCGTTGCATATGCTCCACTATACAATATCTAAATCAAGGATCAAAGGGCACAGAAAAAGGCGGTCAGATGAAAACTCAGAAGGCTTATAAATTAATTATAATAACGGTAATACTTTAGTAGGTGTATATAAGAGCATCTTCTCAGCATATGCTTAGATTGAGCTTAACTTCTTCTTAACTTCTACTTCCCTATGTTTAGATTATGGACGACATTCCAGACTGTACTAGTAGTGATAACAGTCTTTCTATTACCTCTGTTCACCCCTCTGAGTTATCTGACGATGAAAATTGGGCAGATGATGTTAGATATAACGACATTGGGGATGATACTACAGGTACAAGTAGTCGCCTAGCAGGTGCTCAGTATATGTTAGGTAGATGGTTGAATGATGTAAGTAAATCCTCTATTTAAGACCTCTTACTATATTAATATTAATAGGATTCCTTTTGGCTAAACGGGCTTCCCCACGGCAGCTACCCTTCTGCTGCCCCAGACCTACTATTCCATATGGGTCAGACAAAGGTACTAGTTAAGCATATGCTGTACCTATACTCTATATATACTAACACTATTCTAGGAATCAATTGAGCGATTTGGCATTCTTCTTAGTGCTAGAGGGCGTGGTAGGGCTGCTGCAAGGTCTATTCAAGACCATCTTACTACTCCCCCTCTATCCAGCTACCTCACATACTGGAATCCTTCATAGTATTACATCATGTGCCAATACAGAAGATACTACAGAAGAAGAGGCCAAAGAGCTTGTTAGGGTACTTTCAGATACTATCCAATACTCAACAAAGTATAAGGAGCGTATATCAAAACAGTCATGCCAGGTATTAGGGTAATACTTACTAAGAATATTCCTAACTTATTCTAGGTATATGCTAATCTTATAATAGAAATACACCTAATAATAATCAGGTTTGGCACCAATCCCTTGCCTGTAGTGGGGTTAAACACTGTAAATTTACCCGCACGTCTCTCTTAAGGCCTCATAGGCTTTTTGATAGAGGTAATACTATCCAAGTTCATCAAAGGCTACAACAGATGGAACGAAGGATGGCAATTATTCCAACACTTCCAGAGCATATCCAGTCTCAGACTGAGGCGTAAGTTTCACTTATGCACTGTATATGCTATGTATATGCTATGTATATGCTTACCCTATTCTTTCTAGATACTTTGAGTCAATCAAACACCTTTGGGATATTAGTCATCCATGTAAGCAACTAGGTCAGAATGGTGATCTAGACACCTACACATGTCAGGGACAGAGGTTTGAGGTGTATACTCGTAATGAGGTAGGTATATACTAGGCATATGCTACTCTTAAGTTATATACTAACTAAAATAAATAGGTTACCTTTATTGGCTGCCCACGATCAAGTAATACTGAGACTTGGCATACGTCATATAGTATTCCACGCTTCCAAAGCCAGATTAATATTGAGTATTTGCGACAGCTTTGCTTAATAGGTCGGGTACATGGTTGGAGTACTAAGTGTGTCTGGGTTGGGAAAATGTCAAGCACAAGGAAAACATGTGGTAAGCATATACTACGCATATGCTTAGTAGATACTTAGATCTAACTTAACATCTAGGTTACCAACATCCTCCTGGCGTAGGCCGTGGAGGTATTCAAAAGCATAAGTGTAACGTTAAAATGGATATTTATATCCCTATTAACCAGAATCGCTACCCTTTTGTCTTATTACTCTGCCGAGGGTCCCATTCACATATTCCACCTCTACCAACAACCCTTCCACCTTGGCTGGCAGACCGTATTATACTTAGCCTAAAGGACGATCCAGAAATTGCAACTTTAACACAACGTAAGTTACGCATATGCTAGGTATATACTCTATTTATACTAACTATATATAGGATTACTACTTATGAATCCAGGGATCCGTGAGGTATACCGTAGGTTTGGCGTAAGCGCAATCCAAGCCATTCACACATCCTTACAGAATGAGGATATTATTGGTGTTCTTATTCGTAGGGCTCGGCTACTAAATTTCCCTGCTGGTAGTAACTTTGCAGGTAAGTAGCATATGCTAGGCATATAGCCTAATAATACTTAGTATATACTAAATATTTTCTAGGTGTTATGCGTGAATATGCCTTTGACCAGCGGCAGCTAAAAGAGGATAGATGGATTCGTAAGGTGATCTCTGGGCCAGATGGTAGATTTCTTATTATCTGTATTGAGCAGACCCAGGCTATAGCCTTTTTAAAGGCACAGTTTCTTGAGGTTGATCTATCTTTTAAGATGGTGAAAGGAGAAACCAACACCTTTAAGATCTGTGGATGGATAGCGGAGACTCAGAGTATGCTTTACCCATGCCCAGCATATGCTACGCATATGTACTAACAGTACTTAGATATCGACTCATATGTTTACGCCTGGACTAACTGGCACTCGCGGCATGGATATAAGGTCTTATTTGAAGAATGCTTTCAGCAGCTTTATAAGGTATCTGGTACCCGAAGAGACTGGTATCACATTAATCCAACTGGAAGCTTCCCAATCTACGCAATTACAATGGATGTGGATGAGAAGCAAGCAGGGGGTAGGCTCTACATATGCTAGACATATGCGTAGAATATGCTAACTAGATGCTAGGTCTTGGGGATTACCTCTCTGAACTTTACCCCTCATGGACCTGGGATGAACACCTTTGCCATATCCTTATCTTCTGTAAGGTCCATGTGCGGCGGAATTGGCGTAAGAAATTCCCAGACCACCCAGCTGAGCATGAGCTTTGGAGATTATGGGAGTCACGTACAGCGTCAGCATATGCAGCACATATTGCAGGCATTACCTCACAATATCCTGAGACTAAGTCTTGGTTTAAAGGAAAAAAAGCTCGATGGATTATGTGTGGGCTTGCATTAGAAATTGGCGATATTGACCCTGATGCTAAGGTCTTAGCACGGAAGTATGATAATATTGTTGAATCCAGCCATAATCAAGACAATTGGGCAGTTGGAAAACGGCTTCCACTTCTAACTGCTGTATTACGGTATAGTATATTCCTTATAATAGTAGAGTATATGCTAACTATATCCTAGGCTTAAGCTACATATATTCCAACAAGCTGCTAAGACTAAGGCCCAACTTAAAACTGGAATTAAGTCATCGTGGCGGAATAAAACTCAGACTGCGCGCTATACCCGGGCATTAGCAAAAACGCAAAAAAAACAGGTTACTCAAGCCCAACGACGTTAAGAAAACCCTACCCTTCCATTTAATCTACATAACCCATACGATACCCCAATTATTAGTATTGAGGATAGTACGGATGATAGTGTAGAAGGAACTGAGGCAAGTCCCAGCATATCCCAAGCATCACCTGAGCATATGCCCGCCACTCCCCAGGCATCAACCCCACTCGCACAAACCCCATCCCTAGCATCATCTCCACCCTTACCAGCATCACCCATAGCATCATCCCCACTTACGTCACGCTCACATTCACGGAAGCGAGCTACCTACTCTCAATCAATGGGCCAGCGGGAGGTTTCTGCATTTATGCAAAGAACACAAGCCCGTTCCCAACAACAGCGTATTCGTACAGAAAGAGAGCAAGATGAAATCCGGATCCAGGAGCTAGAGTATAAGGTTGAGCGGTTAAGACGCGAAAAGCAGATTAAGGAATTAGAGGCAGAAGTAGCGCGACTTGAGCAGGATTTAAGCCAGGCATAGGGTCAGCATATCACCAGCATATGCATAGTATGTGTAAAGTACCGTCTCAATTCGTATAAGAAAGCTAGTGTGCGGTATGAATTCAGCATATGCTGACGTAAAGTTCAGTCCATCCTTAACTCCAGCTCAATTCTAGTATGGTAGGAGCACAGGCCCAGTATATGCCTGGCTTGTCCATAGTTTGACCTCAGAAGGTGCGCAGAAGGTGCCGAGCATATGCTCAGATCTCACCATCAACCTCGTCAGCCTTGAACTCGATTTCCTCCTGGACACCCTTGGACTCTATTCGACATTAGCTGTGCATATGCTGGGAGCATGTTTAGAATACGTAGGGTTGCGAGTCATGTGCTTCTTCGGGGCAACAGCGGCGCCCTTCTTCTTGACCGGGGTCTTGCGCGCAGCTATGCTAAGTCAGTACTGTGCATATGCTGGGAGAATGCTGAGAACATACCAGCCTTCTTCTTGGGCGCGACGGCGGGGCGCTTGGTGGGGGTCTCAGGGGACTCCTCACGAGCAGGGCCAGGGCGCTACATATTGTTAGCATATGCTAGGTCCATGCTGCGATAATGCCAAAATGTACTTACATTCTTTCTCTTGCGAGAAGAAGGGGGCGCAGATCCTCCGCCGCGCTGTCTCCTTGTTAGTATCCCACATATGCCCTGTGAGTTTCCAGTTTCCAGCATATGCTGCCCATATCCCCTGCTTGTGTTTGGTTGTGGCCGGTTCTGAGACAGATCGGGATTGTCGTGATGAGGATGGTACAGGGCATTTACCAGGCATGCATCTAGCATATGCTGGATGCATGCCCCGTCTATTGACAGTAGACGTTGGTACATCCTGTAACACCTTCCCCACAACAACCCCTCTCTGGAGTCTGGCACCTTCAGGTGGTGCCTAGGTGTGTCAGTATGTCAAAAGGTAAATTGTAATAAATGGCAAAATAAATAGCATCCTCCGGACTTGTGTCGAGCATATGCTCAGTGTGTGTGTACTTACCTCGCGATGGAAGTGGTAGCCATACGCGTTGGCGAAGTTGGCATCGGTGCGGCTGGTGTCAGGCATTAGCTCAGCATATGCAAAGCATGGGCTCAGGAAATACTTACGCAAGCGCCTCCATGCCGTCACAGTAGACCTCGAGGAGGCCACCAGGGGACCAGCACTGATCTAGTGTTAGCTGTGCATATGCTGAGGGGATGTTGAGAACATACACAGGTTCACGGACGTAATCCGCCTCACGCCAGCCGAGGGAGCGAACCCAGTTCTGGATCGCGCTGGTATGAAGTCAGCATATGCTCAGTGGATGCTACGGATGTGATATGCATATGCATAGTACATACAGTTTGCCAGCCGCCTCCTCCGCAACGTTGGTATTGACACGGGGGCGGTTCTCAACTAGAACATGGTTAGCATATGCTCTGTGTATGCTTGGTTGGTACACTTACTAGCGCCAGGGTGGGCGGTGCGCATGTGGCGGCGAAGCTGGATGCTGTGTTAGCATAGAATGAGCATATGCAAAGAGTATGCTTACAGCCGGCTGAGAATTGAAAACGGTGCCGCACATGGCGCCGGTCTCGGGGGTGACGACGATGTCGCAGCTGGGCATCAAGTCAGCATATGCAAGGTCGATGCTGGGTCTATGTCCACGTACACTCCAGTATTGACCGAGCTGAGCTTGGCTCCGGCGTTGGGGGCAGCTGGGCGTGTGGTGAGCATATGCTGGTGGTATTCCTGATCCTCCTCGAATTGACAAACCTGCGTTCATCTCGGCAGTGACGGTATCTGCAGAGAGAGAAGTTAGCATATGCTGGACATGCACCAGGATAAAGCTGGGAACTTACAAGAACGACCGGCGTCATGGGCCTCCTGGACATCTTCATGACAAGTCAGTGCTCAACATATGCGTCGCATCAGCAGGGACAGGGTTCATACCAGAAGGGATGTAGTCGGGGTTTGGATTGACGATGGGGCCTGCATGAGGTTAGCATATGCCGTGTCACCACTCGACAGGGATTGTGCATATGCTCACCATGGTGATGGCCGAAGCTGCTGGGGTTGGCCGCGTTGGCGATGCCGGCGGCAGCGAAGTTGGGAGCAGACATCTGAAATATCGTGAGCATATGCTGCGAATGTGATGAGCATTGATTGTGTCAATACCTTGTTGTTGTTGCTGCTGTTGCTTCGCGATTTCGTGGGTTTTGAAGAAAAGAAAAAGAAGAGGAGAAATTTTCTCAGCTGGAGTTGAGCATATACTGAGAGTGAGCTGGCGCTAAGCTGAAAGTGGATACTGTAAACAAAGTCAATTGATTGGCTGTTAATTAATTGAAAATTCTTCACTGTGTGCGCCCTTAATATTACGTTGATATTCGCACGTAGCCTTTTTTCATAACTCAGCGGCCCCACCACAAATACCCCCGAACTTTGAGTATCCACCTCGGGTACCCCCCCCCCGAACCTGGAAAACCCCCCCCTCAACTGTCCAGCCGCCATTGATCAACATGGGACTCAACACGAGGCGTGGCTCTGGAACTAGTGCAGCCACCGTAGCCCGGGTCTTCTTCCAAGACTGTTGTTACCCGTTGCGCTCTTTTGTTTCTTTTCTTTCGTTTTTTTTTTCGCCTTGAGTTTTATCAATCTCCTGTCAAAACGAAAGTCTGGATTCATCATTTTGCAAATCAGTCCCTCTTCTCTAGACTTGGACGCCGGGGTATCAACACAATAGCCGACCAGAGACACCTTGCTTCGTTTCTGCGTCATCCAACACAGCTGCATGCATGCCCCCTTCTCGTCTGATTATCGATAATGTACGGGGTCATGGTCAAATCTCCAACCGTAGTCGATCGTCCAGTCCGCCCGGCCCCGAAACAAAGCTCCGATATCCCAAGTCTACAAATGCCCATTTCTTCCATGCCTCATTCCGTGAACCACACCCACACTCCCCTCAACAATACTTCGCTAGCGCCGGCGTTTCTCGGCGCGCCTCCCTCCTCTTCCAAGTGAGGCGGGCAGGGTCACTGAGGGCCGAGTACTTGTTCCCTCGACGACATGAGCCTCTCCCAGGCCCCCCCAGCCCCGTCGTCCCAGGGCCACGCGACAGACGCCGTCCGTCCGCATGCGGCGGAAGCCAATCAGGCAACTTCTTTGAGGCCATCCCGGAAGAGGCGAAACCCTATTTGAACGGCCCCGAGACGAGCAGAGGTGTAAGCCCCGCCCCTTGGTGGTTTGGGCGGCGTGCCTCGGTCCATTTCATGTAGGGGGAGTGGGGAGGTGGGAGAGGGAACAATGGTTTCACGGTTGTCTCTTTTCGACATTGGCGACGTCGATTCATTGGTAGGGTTCTTATCGGGGATCGGAACCAGGATCTGCCTCTATGTCGTCCTCATTCCATGTTCTACTGGTCGGCGGTGCGTCAGCCTACAACCCCAAAGGAGGCAACTTCTGACACATGGACATACACACACACACACTCTCTCTCTCTCTCTCTCCCTCTCTCTATACACCAATCCCATCACCACAGACCAAAAGGAGTAAGCAGGCTGCGAGAAATGCACGCCGGGGCTTCCTCAACGCCAGCCCTTGACCGGTCGTGAGGGAACCCGCGCCCAGTGGCTCATGCAAAGTCCGAACCGGCACACGGCTCTCGCAGCGCACCCCGGTCATCATCTGCACGTCTGCCCCCCCGTCAAACTTGTCACCGAGGAGGGCGTTTCCATCATGTTGTGCTACTACAGACCGCTCATTGGGAGGATATATCCCGGCCCAGGGCCTTTCCTCGCCCCCCTTTGTCCTGCCCGCCGTTCTCGTACGGAAGTGGTGCATTAGCTTCCCTGTCCGTCCCTCTCTCCGAATCATCTTCTCGCCCCCGCGCGTGGGATTATTCCAATCTTTCTACGCAGCCTTCCATGGAAATGTTGCCTGTTCTGGTAGGTAACACAAGCTGAGGCGTGCATATTCTCATTTACGTCGCCCCGGGATCACCCCCCCGCTTGCTTTCCGTATACGGCCGAGAGCAAACAACTGCTTGTTTGTCACTCCCTCTCTCGGGAGAACCAACTATGTTCTTCTCGTCCACCGCCAGACTGGAGACGGGGGAATGGCTGGCAGGTACCCTCGGTGATTTGACATCTTCCAGGGATCCCGGCTGGACCCGATATCTGCAGGTCCAGGACCGTGCCCCAACATTTGGCGATATTGTGCGAGAATAGGGTGCAGTGCCGCCGAAAACGTGGTGTTTGATTGCTTGGCATGCACACGTCTGCGGTCCCGGGTGCCTGCTATAACCTCCCCCCCTCTCGGCTATCATCAACCGGCTGGCCAACACTTCACCCGAGACACAAGAAGTGAAGATGCCTTCAAGTGAGATTGGGGCCCCTATATCTGATCCGATACCAACAAGGAAACCACAGCAAACATGACGAGCCGTATCAGGAGATGGCCAAATCACACCACCACAAGGTTACCAGGAGGAGGAAAAGGGGTTAGGCGAGAAGGCCAGTGTGAGGTATAGAGGGGCGTCCTGTATGCCCGGATCATGGTCTTTGTTTGCTCGATGATTACTCGGGTACCACGTTTATAGAAAAGCATGAGCCCCCCCCCCACCCCCCCCGAATCCCAAGTCCATGTCCAAGGGTCACCCAAGGCCAGGGGGGCGGCGGCGGCGGTGACCACCGCAAGGGACGAATACTCGCACAAACAGCCGAGAGACGGCCAAACAAGCACGGGAAAGCTTCCCTTGGCGTTCGTTCCCGCGGCTTATTCCCAGACGTGATCACAGTGCGTGCATCATGTTCAATAACCACGAGATAACCTCGCGTGCCCGGCCCGACATTGTTGATCCTTTTCTCGTTTCGTTTTCCCTCCAAGGCCCATTCAGACGGCACAAGGCCCTCTAACCGCGGTGATTGGCGAAGATGCGAGAGGCTTCACCGCCACGGGGGGGGGGGGGTTCGCTTGTCCCGAATCTATTCTCTCGAAGCAGCACGTTACGAGATTGAAAAGACAATACCAAGTCCGGCTCCAGCCCCCATCCGTCATGCAGGGGAGATGAAAAAAAATCCCGAAGCGGAAGACTCACTCTGCCAAGGGAGCCAGCCAATGTTGGGAGAATGCCTTGCGGTGGCACTATCTGCGGGCTCCGGGATGATATATTGGCATGCAGCACCGGTGAGGGCATCGGAGCATCGAGTCCGTGTTTTTCCTAGCAGTACTTAACGGGATAACGATGTCACGGGACAAACCCAAGCGACCCGTCGGGTTCTATTGCCGCAGTTTTCGTTGTCCGTTGTCGTTGCCCGAGTCCATGCCGACCCGTTTTGGGCTCTCTAGATGTAATGGCTACGTCAAAGGCCACTCCCAAGCTCCCCGAGAACGAGCCCAGCACGGACACGTTCTTGGCCTCTTCTTTTTCTTCTGGGGCGGGTTCAGACGTGACAAAAGCCGGATCATGGCCCAGGGCATAGCTGACGGCTTCTGATGAGCGGCCCTAGAGGCCTGAGTGATCACTTATGGAAGACGCGACGCTCGCGTGAGAAGGATATAGACTGACCGAGGCGACAATGAACAGAATGCCTCGCGCTGGCAAGACTTGGGAATCGTTGCTCAGGTTTGGTGTCGCGGGTTTGGTCACGCCGTCTCCTTGTAACATCACCCAAAGGCGCGTTGGAGCCGAGCCTCGGACTGGCTAGAAGTCGTCGATCAGAGCCTCTTAAGCAGTCAGTCGCCCGCGTCGATGGGGCCCGATTGGATGTCCCATTGAAGACGCCGTCACTACGAGGTCGTAGACTTCAACACCACGCCCGGTCGATGTCTCGTAAACGCAGCCCCCCCCCATATGCCCTCGCGCGGCTGGTCGCGGGTTTCCGCTGCTCACCCTCGCGTCTCCTACGAAATGCTCTTCGAAAGGACGGCTATCATGCCCAGCACTAACGGCACCGGGGATCCGTAACGCTCGGCCGAGACGCAAACGCCGGCGCCTCCGACGTGGGCTCGGGAGTTGTGTCGCCGATGTCGCTTTGCTGTGGACTTTGGCATCGTAGCTTGGAGCAGAAATGAGTAAAAAAAAAAAAAAAAGGCTTAGACGAAGATTTGATTTATAAGTAAGTCACAGGCTGACCGAGGAAAGGGCACAGATAGAATGGTTCACCCGCTCTGAACCGAGGCAGTTTGACCTATCATCGTCATACACGCCGCGTACGCATGGCCGGCGTCATCCCAAGTCCGGCCCAGCCCATCGTCCCGGAAATGCCCCGGGCACAGCACAGCAACCCACCCTCGGCCGCAGTCCGATCCACCCGTGAGAGCATCTCTCTGCCTATCACCTTATCACTCTGCTCCTGATCGAACGTCATGTGGCCTCGCATACGCCCCCCTCCCCCCCACAGAGGCAAAACGGGACGGCTCATCTCGCATAGCCGTTGCCGGAGAACCAGGCTTTTTTTCCCCCCTTTCTTCCGAACCGGCACCGAACGCTGTTTCGCCGACTTTCTGGGTCTGCGTGTATTGGCGTGGAGGAGGGCCCATTTATCTCGGCAATTTTTTCTCATGGACCGATGAGCGTGGGAGGGTGGCGGCTCCCTAGGGGGGAGCGATTAGGAGTTTGGAATCCTTTCCCTCTTTAATCTCGTCCGTCTCCCTCCCACTGATGAAGTTGGAAGAATAAAAAGCCTTCAAATAGTGAACGGCGTCTAGACACCCTCCCCCCGCCATGGCCGAACCCAAAACCGAAAGCCAATACTCCGAAGCCTCGTCGGCAACGGCAGCGCCTCTTTAGGGGGCGTATCCACCCCCCTCCTCCCCGTCGTCGGCCGATCCCGGCGTAAAGACCGGACGCCGACCCGCCCCAAGACCGCAGGCGCCGGCGCCGCCCGGCCCTCCGTCAACCCCTTCGTCATCCTCGTGTACCCGGACGTCGCCGTCACCCTGGCCTTCACCGGCGTCGTGTACGCCGTCAACAACACCGTCGTCACCACCGTCGCCTCGTCCTTCGCCCGCGTCTACCCCTGGCTGTCCGAGACGGCCCTCGGCCTGTGCTACCTCCCCACGGGCTTCGGCATGATCGTCGCCAGCACGCTGACCGGCAAGTTACTCGACTGGGACTACGCCCGCATCAAGAGGCGGATCGAGGCCTCGCACGATGGCGGCGGCGGCGGTAGTAGCGGGGTCCTCTTCCCAAAGGAGTACGCCCGCATGCGGACGATGCCGGTGCTCCTTGTGCTCTTCTCCGCGGCCGTCGTCGCGTGGGGCTTCTGCGTCGACAGGGGCGTGCACATCGCCGTGCCGCTGGTGCTCCAAGTCGTGTGTGAGTACATGATCCCAAGATGGGGGGCCGGTAGTCGGGTATTATGGGGGAGCCAAGCTGACCCGGAGATCGTTAGTGGGATACACCTCGATCGTCATCCTCAACACGACCATGACGTTGATGATTGACATTTTGCAGACGAGAAGCTCTGCGGCGACGGCGTGTGTAAGTTTGAGATTCCCTGCTCTTCCCGAACCCGGTAGGGGCCTCGCACACGTTCTGACTTTCCGTCTTTTATTAGACCAACCTGGTGAGGTGTCTGCTCGCGGCGTTGCTGGTGGGTTTGATCGACAAGATGACTTGGGCGCTGCGCATAAGCTGGTCGTATGTGCTGCTGGGCGGGGTCTGCGCCCTCCTGCTTCCGCTGATGTACATTGAGATGAAGGTCGGTCCGAAGTGGAGGATAAAGAGGGACCTGAAATCTGTGGACGAGTGAGCAAAAGCAGAGCATATAGAGTGTGGAAGTACAGTGTCAAGTCATCGTCTTTCTCTTGTCCAGGCCGGGCTATCGTTTTGGAAAGCCTCGATTACCACTTGGTCATGATCTCGTGCTTGAATAAAGTGACATTTTCCGCTTTCGTTGATACGTTGATACAAAATGCGTTGGCTGAAGCAACACTCGACCGGTTCGGATATCGTGCTCCGTCATGTCCCCCCCCCCCTTGTTGAAATCTTGGTATAATGCCGTCAAACAATCCTCATACACCAAGCCCGTGCATACGTAAATAAACCCATTTTACCAATAAACAATAGCCTTTGCTCCCAACCTCGTCCGCATCGATCCAAGGTCTGGAGACACCACCCTCCCATCAGGCGTGGCTTTTACGAGTCCTTTTCGACCTCGGAAAACGCCTCTGCGAAACCGGGCTCCTTCTTCGTCTCGGCCCATATCCTCTCTTTAAGCCCGGCCCCCTCGGAGGTGTACATGACTGACGGCCACCTTTCCCAGCAGTTAGCATCCGAAATGGCCCCCGTTTCCATGAGACATTCACAAGGAGGATGAGAACTTACGGCTTGATGAGACCGTCCGACGTAAAGCTTCCGTGACTTTCTTTCCCCTTGACGATGGCGGCGTCGAGGTAGCTGCGCGCGCCCACCTCGACGCTGCGGCCGAGGGTCCGCTTCACGAGGCCGGCGAAGAAGCTCTCGCTCGCCGGCTTGACAATGTTGGTGCCGCCGGTGAGGCCGGAGCTGGACAGGTTGACGATGACGTCGTTGGGGTTGAGAAAGGTGGCGAGCTTGGAGACGAAGAGCTGGCCGAGGAACTTGGACTGCTGGTAGTTCTTGTCCGACTCCCAGAGCCTCTCACTGTCGGCGGGCTTGAACATGGACCCCGTCACCATGTCCTCTTCGGGGGTGTGCCAGTAGGTCAGGTCGGAGCTGACGACGACCAGGCGGGCGGGCTCGCCCTTGGGCCGCTTCTCCTTCATGGCGGGCAGCATGAGGAGGGCGAGCAGGGCGGTGGACAGGTAGTTGACTTGCAGCATGAGCTCGTGGCCCTCGCGGGCGCGGATGTAGGACTGGGCGACGACGGCGGCGTTGAGGATGACGATGTCGATGCGGGAGAGGTCCTTTCTGCAGCGGGCGGCAAAGTGGCGGACGCTCTCGTAGGATTCCATCTCGAGGTGCCATACCTCAATCTGGGCCATGGGGAACTCCCTCCGGAGGCCCTCGGCGAGGGCCTCGCCCTTTGCCGTGTTCCGGACGCCCATGACGAGACGGCCGAGGGAGCGCTCGAGGAACTGGCGGCTGGCTTCCAGGCCGAGACCGCTGCTGGCGCCCGTCATGATGAGAGTGCAGTCGGAGAGGTCATACCGATCGGGAATCTCGGCCGGAGTGACGACGGCTTGGCGGTAGAGAAAGGAGAGCGGGTTAGCTTCCCAGATGGCCTGGCTGGCGAGATCATTTGACATGTCGGGCGATTGGGGTATAAGCTTCAAGCACAGATACTCTGGTTGAAGTGAGTCTGATGCCAGAGGCGAACGGCGTATATCGGGGGGGGCAACGTTGACAGATGATATATAGTCGTCCAATTAGTCGGCATTTCGGGGGGCACAGGTGGAGATGGAAACATCAAACGGTCGTGGTCAAGTTTCCAAGACCCCTGGTCGCGACATTTTGTTTGCGTGTAAGGCTGGAGGGAGGGGCAATCCGGGTGTTGTTGATATCATGCGTCGGGCAAAAGTTTCGCAGCAACATTTGACTTTGAACCGGGATTCCCCCACGGGGGGACGCGGTGTGCATCGAGGACCGAGCGACGGAGGTTGAGACACACCAGTGCCTCCGATCGGACGAGGGGGCAGGCAGGCAGGCAGGCAGGCAGGCGACGAGTGAGAAATATCACGAGTCCACGAGAATGTAGTTATTCATGGTCGGCGTTTGGCGCATCAGGGGGTGTTTCGTCGAAAAAGGTGGACCATATGCTCGGCACAAGGGAGGGGACTTGAAGGGATCAAGGGTCCACGACGATGGGTGTGAGAAGTTCTAAGAAAAGAAGCACAAGTGTTAGTCAGCATTCCGATGGTTGGGATGTACGTGTATTTAGCCCCGGACAGACAGACAGAGAGACAGAGAGAATGCTTGGCAAAGAGGATTGATCGTCCAACCACTTACTGCATCGCCCGAGAGAGTGGCATTTGCTCGGGGGGTCGTCACGGTAGTAGTGTTTCAGTGGGTGTGATGCAATGAGTCAGCCAATCGAGGTAAAGGTATCCGTAGTCGGGTAGGTAAGTGAGTGTGGTATGTAGTGTAGGTAGGTATGTATGGATGGAGGTGGAGGAGGGGAATTACTCGCTGCAAGGAAGTCGGCCGGAAAACGGTCCGTAGCGCACCTTGTACGGATACACCTTGTACACCTTGTACACCGAAGACACACCGAGAGTTTCGGTCAAGTGAGCCAGAATCCGGAGGTGGAGAGATGGTGAGTCAGCTTACGTAATGAGCAGCCCGACAGCACTGGGTGGGTGTACCGTACAGGTACAAGGGACCTAAGGACCTAGGGGACTGTGTAGGTGGGGTTGAACGGGCGGGAGGGTCGAGACTCGACGTCGTTTCGCCTTTTTCGGTCCCAGACAGACAGAGACAGACAGACAGAAAGATACACCATCTCTCTTCTCTTCCTCGCACTCCACACCGCTCACTCCCTCACTCACGATACACCATCGACAACCTCCCGCCTCCGGCCGAACGCCTTGCTCCGGACAAGACGAACACCCCCATCGTCCCGTCTCTATCTCTCCTCCCCCCACCCACCGCAGAGTCTCCGGTTCCTCCTTGTCTCCCTGCGCATATACCTCGCCGATCCGAGGCTCCACACCCAAGAGAACAACTCCTCCTTTCCCGCCCCTCTCGTCGTCCCGTCCCGAACTCTCGGTCCTCCGCCGCTACTACCTACGCACACGTAGAGACGTACACACCAGGCGCACCGCGCACACACACCCAAACCCACACCCACACGCACGAGCACGCAATGTCCGGCCTCGAAGCGCCCGAGATCGCCGCGGCCTACGACGCCGTCCGCTCCGACAAGGACGAGACCAACTGGCTCCTCATCTCGTACGCCTCCGCCGTCGGCAACAAGCTGACCCTCACCAAGACGGGCACCGGCGGCCTCTCCGAGCTGGCCGCCGAGCTCGATGATTCCCAGGTCCAGTACGCCTACGTGCGCGTCGAGTACGCCAACGACGCCGAGAGCAAGCGCGTCAAGTTCGCCTTTGTCATCTGGATCGGCGAGAACACAAAGATCATGCGCAAGGCCCGCGTCAGCATCGAGAGCAGCGAGGTCAAGAGGGTCCTGCCCCACCACAGCATCACCGTCAACGCCGGCGACAAGGCCGACCTCGACGAGGACGACATCGTCAAGCGCTTACGCAAGGCCGGCGGCGCCGACTACAACGGCGGCCGCGGTTGATTGTCCCTCCCTCTGTCCGTCCATCTGTCCGTCATTGCCTCTCGAAATGACACGACTCGCAAAACCGACTTTCTTTCCGGGGAGAGCCTCATAAAAGAGCAATCGAAAGATAAAAACAAAAAAATAAAAAAACGGGGAGAAAAAAAAAAGAGAAGCAGGCACACACGGCGGGAGTTTTACCGTTCGTCAGAGCACGACGGCATTTGAGCACTTACTACGGGATCCAGCCGGCCGGAGGCGCTTGGGGGGAGCGAAACATGCATACACCTTTTTATATATACAGCATACATTTTTTTTTTTTTTTGGATAAATATATTCGCGCCCGTACTTGGCCACTCACCGCAAGCTGAGCTCATCCAGACAACTCTTCACCCAACCCTTTGTCCGTTCTGATGGTATCCGGGGGGGGCTGACTACCCGCGTCTCGAAAAGCAAAGATGCGTACAAGCTCCCAAGAAAGATACAGCCATGCAAACAGTTCCCTGATGCTACAGACGACCTGGCCAAAGATACAGTGCCAGATGCTACCTGCCCTCCATGTACAAGAATCACGACTTGAGAGAAGACTCTCTGGAAACCTACAACAGCACCCATATCTGCCTCGATGCCATCGTTTCCACGACATTCCACAACGCCTGGCTCCTGGGAATACTTGGAAGCCGATATGGCTCTTTCGTCCCACCATCCCGAGTCGCTCCTCGTGTTCGTTGTCAAGCAAGGGGATGAGCAAAACAAAGAAATCCGTTGACCGCCGCCCATCGCCTGACCTGCTCGATTACATTCATCAGTCCTCTCTTCATTGTCCAAGGGGCGTGTCAAGTTTGCTTCCCTCTCTTCTTTTTGGGGGCCTCCTCTTCTTCGTCTCATGGCGCTGCCCATGTCTGTGAGGATTTATTCCTCACGCTTCGTCACCAAGCTTCCTTGGGTTCTGTCTCCTTCGCTCCTACGCTTCTGTATCACTTCCTCAGATATATCGCCAGGCTCTCTCACCCGTAGATTGCCCACAAAAGAACAGAGCAAGCGTCGAGATGGGCATCCGTATGCCTTCGTTGATGGCCTTACATCGCCGTCTACTCCATGCCTTCATCTTCGCCCTTTTGATTGAGGACAGCCAGGCTCGAGGTAGAGGTAAGTGTTTACCAAGGACATGGTCCGCCTCGGCTATCTGACTGTTTTCCATTTTCATGCCAGATCCCAGGAAGCGAGACGAAAGCTCTCAGCCTCTGGTGGTTATTCCCATCACCACTGATGGAACTACACTCTTGCCTTCACCCTCTGAACCTGGACAAGGACGGGTTGTCACCAGCATCATCACCACCCACATCCTCGTCACCCTGCCATACGATGCCTCGGAGCTCGCTTCTTCTCTCGTCCACTCTGCCAGCTCAACCCGCATCTTCAACGAAACTACCACGACTGTCAACATTGGAGTCTCGACTACCGTCTCGAACTGGAATAGCTCCATATTGCGCTCTGCCTACTCTTCCACTTTCTCCAGAGGAAACACCACCATTGCAGTACCCGTCATTCCGGTCCCGCCGGGCAGCTCATCTCTCACCTCGGTCCAAGCAAACCGGTCGACCGAAGCAAAGAGCACCTCCTTCAGTGTCACCAACAGGGTCACGCCCTCTTCATCTCCCCTCGACTCTACGCAAGGAGGCCCTCCAGAGAGCCGAGACAACGAATCCTCCACTTCCGCCTTGCATGCATCTTTGTCCGAAGGTGGTACAGCCCAGACCTCTCGTGTCACCACCACCACCACCACATCCCCTGGCCTGGCCGAGACCTCGCGCGCGAGTTCTCAGGCAGTCGGATCTCCCTCTGGCAGTACCCGAGCGACAAGCAAGGATCCGTCGTTTTCTTCAGCGGTGGATGAAGATTCGACCGTCCCCGACTTGCCTCCCACGACTTCTCCCGGTCTTCATGACACTGATCGCCATGTGCCAACCCCGTCCATGTCCCTTTCCGTGTCCGGTGGAGCAAGCACACATGCACCAGGTGCACCAACTTCTGAAGCTGACCAAAACGAGTCGACAAAGACCCCGGGAGACGACAACGATAAGAAGTCGTCCACGGCCTCTCCCGGTAGCACACATGTCGGCGGTGGAACGCCGAGCAGTACAGCCTCACCTACCGGGCAGTCTGTGTCTTCCAAGTCGACGGCCGAGCCCGGGAGCAGTGAACCCAGCGGCCCAATCTCCACGTCCTCGCCCACGTCTGAGCTACAAGAGTACGCCACCGTCCACATGGCCGCCACCGCGAGCCCTCCACAGGGTATCGACTCGACGACCATAGTCACCTGGACCTCCACCAAGGTCACCAAGACGACGACCCGCGATGGCATCGCCTGGCCCACCATCTTCCCCGTGTGGTTCTGCGGTGGTGGACAGCTGCTCTGCGCGCCCAAGTGTCTCGTCCCCTTCCTCTCGTGCGGCGGCATCAACCTTCCCGGGCCTCGGGGGTTCCCTTGGGCCAAGGTATTATTATTATTATTCTTCCACTGCTTTTCTGTAATGGTACCATCAAAACTGATCAGTACTAACGCGGCCAACGCAGCCTCCACCACATAAGCCAAGGGGCAAGCCTCGCAAGGTCAGGCCGGATGACCCTACCGACCCCGAGGACCCGGAAGACGATCCAGAGGAGACGCCGACGTCGACGAGGGCTTCATCCGAGGTTTCCTGCACCGCGACCATCACCGTTTCACCCAATTGCGACCAGCACTGCTTCGTCCGCCCCGTGACAACTTCGTCGGGGTCGACGACAAGCTTCACCACCACCTGCAGCGCAGCCACCTGCAAGCCGACCGTCGTCTGCAGCAGGGACCTCGACACGACGACGACGACGACGACCTTCACTACGCACTCGGCCACGCCGACCCCCGCGGAGCTCTTCTGCGGCGACAGAGAATCGCCGTGTCTGGACTGCGCAGACGTACCAGTACCAGGAGGCAAAGGCCTCGTCCCCCGCCAACACGGCTTTATCCCCTGGAATCCCGCCCCGGACCCGGCCCTCCTCGACGGACCTCGGGGCCTCACGCGGCCCGAGACCTGGCCCGCGGGCGCCCAGGACTGGTACGACCGCATGTGGAAGTACGTCCACCACTACTGCGACGGCCTCACGGCGCCGCGCCTCACCCTGGACGGCGAGACGCTCGAGATGGGCTACTCGACCATGCACGCCGACGTGTTCGGGGACCGGCCGCTCGCCGGCGCCACGGGGCCCTTTTGGGGCTGCAGCGGCGTCGTCATCGTCACCAAGAGGGGCATCTACACCAGCCACGTGTGGGAGATACCCAACTTCCACAAGGGCACCCACAAGCCCACCGCCCTGGACTGGGACGCCGAGTTCGACGAGGGCATCCTGCAGTTCCTCAAGCGCGGGTCCGGCGACCGCGTCGGCGGCTACAAGGGCGTCGAGCAGCTGCGGCGCGAGACGCCCATCTTCGACGACGTCGCGCGCGACACCCTCGCCGTCATCCTCCACGTGCCCTCGTCCATGACCTTCGCCGGCAGCTCCCAGATCCCCCCCAACTACGGCGGCTTCGACCCCCGGCACGGCCGCCTCGTCGACCGGTGGGCCGACTTCATCGCCGACGACCTCGGGTTCCCGCGCGACAAGATCAGGAAGAACATCTACGTCAAGGGCCCCTCGTACTGGCCCGCCTACGTCGACGAGAGGGGCCCGCTGGGGCCCATGGACATGTACTCGCCCCCCTACGGCCTCCTGCACTGGCAGTACCACCCGGCCCACGTGGTCGAGACGGCGGCCGACGGCGCCGAGGTCCGCAGGCCCACCATCCGCGTCTGGTACGAGAAGTTCCTCGTCTTTGAGGAGTCGTGGTGTCCCCCGGGCACCGTGGCGGCCCGGGACGACGGGGGCGCCGGGTCGTGCCCGATGCCTTCTGCCCCGGGGCCATCCTCGCCCGCGGCATCGGGCGGTTCGGCCCCCGCGTCCAGCGGTCGGGGGTCAGCGCCTGTTTCTGCAGGCAAGCGGTCGGGCTCTCCGTCTACCCCTACCACCCCGGCTTCCGCTTCCCTCGGAACCAGAACCGCAAGCAGTGGCGCCGCCATGAGGGTGTCCACGAGCACGTCCTCGATCCGTTCGTCTACCCCGTCTTCTCCGCAGGCAGGAGCCTTCTCTCCGTCCAAGTCCGTGGTCACAGTCTGGCGTACGGCCACCGCCATGGTGACAGTCACCAGCAGGGCCAAGCCCACCTCGACCGCACTCGCAGATACACCCCGCGTTGAGCCGGGCATCCCGGACATACCCCGAATCGTGTTCCGCCAGAGGGACGAACCGCCCCCGGGCCCCGGCCACCCCCCTTCTAGGCGCCTCGTCCGGATTACCCAGGAATTGGCCCTTGGCTACGATGGCAAAGTCCGCCACACGGCCGTCGTCACCGTCTACGAGACGTCGGAAAGCGAGGAGACGGCCCTGGCCACCGAGCGCGACGGCGAAGGTGGGCATCCCGTCGACCTGCCCAGCCTGGTCACGGTCGAGGACCAGGACGGGGGCAGGCTGGACGTCAGGTTCACGCGGGAGACGCAGCATATCGGTTTCATTTCCAACAGACGGGGCAGAACCGAAGAATGGACTCTGGCGAGCGTCAAGGACGAGAGGGACCCGGAGAGGGCGTATTGCAAAGTCCGCAGTGTCACTCTAGACGAGGTAACCAACCCCCCTCTTCGCGTCTTCGTATGGCCTGGAAATCCATAATGGGACGCAGAATCAGCTGACACTGGGTATTTCCTAGGTCATTCTCAAGCGGTCCATAGACTGCTTTTACAGCACCTGAATCGATTGACGCGCATATTTTGGGGAGGGGCAACAAGGGCATCTCAGGTGAAGGAGAACGAGTAACGATGGAAGAACGAGACCATACGAGCTTGGCTTGGTCTATTTTGGGTATCCATTCCGAGCCCGGCGTGGTCACAGTCAGATGTCGGTGTGCGACAAGAGCCATGTTGTGCACAGCTTCATGCAGTGTGACTTTAATTCTACCGGCCACACACCGATTCCACCAACCAACACATGGATTCGGTGATGGTTTGAGGCGTCTATTTCGGTGTCTCGCTTTCCACAACTCGAAGCCCCAATGCAGCTTGCCGCGCCTGTGTACAAACCCACCCGGACAGAGGAGTGGCGCGCGTCCCCAAAGACCTTGGACTCTTGTTTGAAAGATGAGTCCTTCGATCTATTTGTAAGTGGTGAGGCAGGCAGGCTGGCTGGCTGGCAGCTACACCCATGAACCCGTAAAGCCCATGCCAAAAGTGTCTTGAAGCTCGACGGTCTCTACAAAAGTGTCTTACCAACTTGTGTCACCAACCGCTGACTGTTTGCTGCTTCATCACGCACATGGAAGGCCCCTTTGTTACACCGCCGGGGGTGTCTTGACTAACAGAGCACTTGGTTGCAGGGGAGGGTACGGGAACAATTGCCCTCGCCTAGCACGCCCGCAAACCATCTATAGAAGTGGTCGGACGGCGGCCCTGGACGTGCCTATTTCCTCTCATCGTTCCGTCGTGATAGCCATCATACAAGTCATGCCCTAACCCATGTCCCCCCCCCCCCCCAGCGAAAACTTCGAATGACGCGCGACACACCGTGTCAAGCGTCCCTCAGTCCTCCCGTTCCATGCCGTCTCGGAGAATCTCAATCTGCTTCTTGATCTCCACCCACAGCACCAGCTTCTTCAGGTCCTCGTCGTCGTCCGAGGCCTCGACCACGCCGAGCCAGTCGTCCTCGAGCTGCTCCGTGAGGGCCCGGACGCCGCCGCCGCCGCCGCCGCCGCCGCCCCGCTCGGAACGGCGCGCGAGGGCCAGCAGCGCGGCGACGAAGGCCTCCTGCATGTAGGCGAAGCTGAACTTGTCCGTGATCCGGGCGATGGCCTCGCACAGCCTGTCGGGGAAGGCGACGTCCTTGTTGGACTGCAGCTTCTTCTGCCAGAAGCGGCAGTAGGCGACGCGCTGCTCCAGGTTCGGGTCCGGGAACAGGTACTTTCGGTCGAAGCGGGACGGGCGTTTCTAAAAAGAAAGAAAAAAAAGGAAGAATCGCGAGGGTTAGCTGGTGGGTTCTTTTTTGTCTCGCCGACACCTTCTCCCTTGCAAACGGTCGACCACTAAATCAGGACTGGACTTTCTTATACTCACGGAAATGCCCGGGTCGAGGCGGTCCAGGTGGTTCGTGCTGCCGACGATGAAGATGCCGTCGTTGGACTTGAGGCCGTCCATCTCGTTGAGGAAGTAGCTCCTGACGTCGTCGGACACGATGGTGTCGAGGTCCTCCAGGACGAGGTAGCAGGGGGCGTACTCGCGGGCCTTTGCGAAGATGGCCTTGATGGAGTACTCGGGGCCCATGTACGAGACGAGGGTGCGCACGTACAGCGTGGGGATGCCGTCCCGGTGGAGCATGTTCATGGTGGCCTTGATGGAGATGGTCTTGCCGTTGCCCGGGGGCCCGTAGTAGATGAGGCCGCGCTTCCAGGGCACCCCGAGGCCGCGGTACGCGTCCCTGGAGCCGAAGAAGGAGAGGTGGTCCTCGATGACGGCCCTCTTCATGTCCTCGTCGAGGATGACGCTGTCCCAGGAGGCGCCGCGGAAGCTCTCGAAGAGCTCGCGGCTCTTCTGCCAGTAGCCCTGGTCGTAGACCCAGACCTCGTCGTGGAGGTCGCTGCTCCACCTGCCGGCGGCGAGGACGAGCTGGTCGACGCGGTGCGTCTCGGGGCTCAGGACGTAGTAGTTCCTGACCGGGTAGGGCACGGTGCCGTCGCGGCCGTCGACCAGGTAGACGACGAACTCGTGGCCCTGCCACTTGTACAGGTACTTGCCGAACTTGGTCACGCCGGCCAGGCCGCCCTGGTCTCCGTCGATGCGCCGCGCCGGGGGCCGGTAGACGAGCCACTCGATCGACGAGGGGAGGCCGGCGCCCTTGTCCTCGACGAGCTCGCAGCTGGCGTGCCCGGCCTGGGCGAATCCGAGCAGGTTGCAGTCGCCGTCGGACCCGACGGCCTCGGGCACGACGACGAGCTCGAGGTGGGGGTACTGCTCCTTGAGGGCTCTGGAGATCAGCGCGTCCGTGTTGATGCGCTTGGCGCTCGAGTGCTTGAAGTACTCCTTGGTCACGCTGTCGGCGCTGCCCGGCTGCGAATCCCGAGCCGTCGCAGTCGTCGGAGTCGACGTCGTCGTCCGGGGCGGGCCAGAGCTCGGGCGGAGATCGTTGCGGCGCGGCAAACGCTGGAAGGAGGCCATCCCGATGGTAGATTCCGGGCCCTGGAACATCATGTCAGGGCTCCAGATGTCGTGTGGAGGGACGGGTAGAGGAGGCATCTTTGTCTCGTGGCGTGTTCTGTCGGTCAGGCTCTGATGAGATGGAGGGGTTGAAAGGAGACGAAGTTTGAGGGCCGGCAGAGCTGAGATGAGCTGAGATGCGGGGGGGAGGAAGCGATCTGTCTGCAGAGAAGGACGCTTGTCGGTGGTCTCGGCTGGTGCCTAAAGATCGACATGGACATACCGGTGCGATACCGAGTATGCAACGTAGGTATGTACGTAGTATGGTCAGCACAAGAGCTGTGCCGCTGCCCCTGTGCTAACATGGCGTTGCGTCATTCGTCAACCCTCGGCGCGAACAGGTAGGGGTAGCTAGGTATTACTGCGCCACCCATTTGTCTTGGTCGGCCAGGGTCATCCCGGGCGTCATGCGGTCGTACAGGCATCTTGGCGCATGGAGCCGGCCGATGGACCCATGGGACCGCTGGACCGTCTATCTAAACTTATCGGTCTTGCATCCTTCCTTGATCTGGATTAGAACGACAGGCTAGAGAATGTATGTGGTGAAAAGGAAGGCCATTTGGCCTGGCTGACTGGGGGAATGGAATATTAAAGCTACCGAAACATGCTGGGTGTCTCTGTTGAGGTGTTTCGTCCAGGGTCGAATAACACATCATGACCGCTTGGAAGATTAAGTCCTCGGCCTCTTTCGGTGCAGTGCTCGGCCATCAGAGTCGAGGCATCGTCTCACGATGATCAGAAATGGTCATCATATCAACAGGTTGATGGTCATCAGTCGAAAGTATGTCCATTTTATATGATGAAATCAACTGTTTTCGGCGGACCCCATAGCCGTCAACTCGTCACACAATCAATCGGTCCGACTGGCAGATCCAGTTGCCAGGCAGCCTTGTGATTATGTGTCTCTGAGGCTGGTGATCCTTCATCCCGTCTTCCGGCCCATTTTGGAGATACAAAGACCCAGGTTTAGCGTAGGACATCGCTCGCCAAGGCGTCACAGGTTTATTCGCCTCCCTGTAATGGGCACGGCATATCATCGAAAGATTGAGTGAGAAAAAGGCAATCAGAAGCCGCGACACCGCGACACTTCGGCACACCAGAAACAACATGTTGTAAAACTTGTGATCTCTTTGGCCAGCACATCGTCACAAGTCACTCTTAACTGCCAACTTGGGGTCATCGGCGCGACAGCTGCAAGGTCTATTTCGTTATCGAGCAACGCCCGAGAATCAAGGTTCATCCCATCTCACTAACCATTGCAGTCGGCCACTCAACGGTCCTGGTAGCGTCATCAAACCTTGACGGGGCAATGCTAGTGTCCGGGCCGCTCCCTTGGTTGACAGTGCCATTTTGCTCACATGCCCGCCCTAGCTAGATTTCCGTCGTAGGTACATGAGGTGGCTTGACAAAGTCGAGTTCGACTGCAGGAATAATAAGCACTGGCGCCAAGTTGATGCGAGACAACACATGCTCCCGCATACACATCGGGTCCAGGTGCTCGGCGCCATATTCAACGGCGTCTTTCGATCTACATCGCCGCCAGCGGGCACCCTGATCGAACAGATCAAAAGCTGATACAAGCCGAACCCATAGCCCTACCGCATGATTAGCCGATAAGTCCGAATTCTGCCCCCAAAAGCATAAACGGATTCCCGCACAAGGAGGACCAACACCAACCCTCGGCTAGCCGATCTTATACGTGGCTGGCCAGTACGGCCGAGTCCGTCTTCGGACCTCCCCAACCCCGGGGCCTAGCGCTACCCCATGGACATGCAGTGAGACATCGGTTAGTTGAGACGAGCGGGCCGTCTCGGCACAGCTGTTACCACACAGGCGAAATGCGTATAATTCCATCGAGCGTCTTGGAATATGAAAGGCCTGCGCCTTCTCCACCATGTCAAGTTCTGTACGTCACTCCGGCTTGGGATCATCAACGTCGTTCTGAACCCCCTTTCTCAACCATGATGGAGTTACCGGATTACCCTCCCAAGGTCGACATCAGGACCCAGATCTACGAGCCGCTACCGGTCACAGTAACAGCGCTATCGAGCTGGGAAGACGTGGACGTGGACGAGGTCTGTCAAAGCGTTGTGGCAGAGCTATGCGCTGCTCTGCGGCAGAGACGTCACCGGGACGTGGAGCATCTCTTCGCGACCCCATACGCGCACTGGAGGGACACCTTGGCCTTGACGGCTCACCTCAGGACGTTCAATAGCAGAGAGACCATTGCATCGGCCTTGTTAGAGTTGCATGACCAACGCAAGGTTGGCCCTCTCCAGTCTCACGGCGGGCAAGTTTCGGCGGTGACCGAAGACCTGGTAAGATTGCTCACCTTGTATCGCCCATCATGCTGCTAACAAAAGGGTATCAAAATAGAAATGGCTGAATTGCAGCTTCAGTTTTCAGACCGGCTCCCCAGGCGCGCTATGTCAAGGAACTATGATGCTCATCCCGTCGGATGAGGGACCTGACCGCTGCCAGTGGAAGATCTGGTCCATGAACACATGGCTCAGGGAGTGGGAGCGGTACCCGGAAGACGAGACCCTGCTGAGGCTCCCCTCTAACCAAATCACCGAGGACGATTGCATCAAGACAGATGTATTAATCATTGGTGGGGGCAACGCGTGAGTATCTTTGAATACTTGGCAAGCTGCGCGACGTGACGTTAACATGCGTTTACGCAGGGGTGTCATTCTGGCTGGGCGCTTGAAGACTTTGGGCGTTGATTATGTCGTCGTCGACCGAAACGAAAAGGTGGGAGAGAACTGGTCCAAGAGATACGACTGCATGCGCTTTCACGTCTACAAGTCCTTTTGTGAGATGCCGTATCTGCGTAAGTGAATCCCTCATATACCTGTCGAAGCGTCGGCCTTCAAGCCATGCCAGACTTGAGTCTTGACCCGGATATCCGTCGGATGTCCTCGCATATCTGGCTCGACGATGACCACACCATCGCCTCGGGGGAGCGGTGAACCGTACGGAAGCAAAACGGCTAATGATCCAACAGCGTATCCGCAGTCATCTAACGACGGCCTCACCCGAGACCAGCTGGCCGCGCAAGTTCGAGCCTTTGCCCACGAGTTTGACCTAGAACGTCGTGTCCTTCGCGGCACAACCGCGACCGCAACGACATACGATCAAGCCACCAAATCCTGGAGGGTGGAGCTGACAACCGGGCAAAGGAAAAGGTATCTGGAATGCCGATGCCTGGTCCTCGCGACTGGTGCCGGGTTCTCCGACGCTCCCCCTCCGCCGGACCTGCCAGGCAAGGAGCAGTTCAAGGGCACCAATGTGCACTCGGCCAACTTCCGCAACGCCAGAGAGCTCGTGGCGGACGGCGTCAAGGTGAGGCAGACATGACGGACATGGCACTTGTTCCCCATGCGGCTTCGCTGACAATTATCTGCAAGTCCGTGACTGTTGTCGGTTCCGCCAACACCGCATTCGACGTGATGGTGGACTGCCACGACTCTGGTCTCCAGACGACCATGATTCAAAGATCCGAGACCTATGTCGTCCCAATGTCATACTTTGCTCACCCCATGGGGTTAGGGGTATACGACATCATCCCGACCGAGTTCGCCGATGCCATTGTCAACGGAAGCCCGCTGGCCGTGGGCGGAAATCTGGTTCGGCTGGTCCACCAAATGCAAGCCCAGGCCGAACCGTAAGCATTCCTTGTACCCAGGTTGTCGCATATGATATATCCGTGCTGACCTTCGCCATCGACAGTCACCGGTACGACGAGGTGAGGAAAGCAGGGCTCAGGGTCCAAGACTCCTCGACCGGTGATCTGATCGTCAATCTTCTGGACCGCTGCGGGGGTCACTTTGTGGACATGGGCAGGGGCATCGACCTCATCGCGAAGAGGAAGGTCGGCATCCGCTCCGGGGCGGTGCCCGAGGCCTACACGCCCAAGGGGTTGTTGCTGTCGGACGGAAGCGCGCTGGAAACCGACGCCGTCGTGTGGTGCACCGGATTCGGCGACCTCGACGGCAGGAAACAGCTCGCGGGCGTGCTCGGGGCCGGGTCGGAAGCCATCGCCGGCAAGCTGGAGCCGACGTGGGGGGTGGACGCCGAGGGCGAGGTGCGCGGGCTGTGGAAACGGCATGCGGGCGTCGACAACCTCTGGATATTCGCCGGCGGCACCGCGCAGCACAGGTGGTTCTCAAAGGTGATTTCCCAGCAGATCAAGGGAGTCCTGGAAGGCATTCTGCCAGACGCCTACCGGCGGACACCGTAGTTCTCGCGTCGCAACCGACTGAGATACACAGAGTTTCCCACCTTTACAAGGTTCTACGTGATCTTGGAACGAGGAGGGGAGGGTGTTTTGAGACTCGTCATGTATTGAGCAATCAGTCTTGAATTACAAACCTGGAATCAAGATGAGGCCCATCTCTACGCGCCACAACCATTCGTGTGGCTTCAAGGTGCTCCAACCTGTGAGCTATCACCTTTTTGGAAGGAGATCCGTAAGATTCGGAAGAGAACCAACCCACGGGGGATTTAGTAGTGCCCACACACATCTGAACTCCAAACACCCATGTCTGCTTGAACAACCAGAGCCAGAGGCTGCGGAAACCGATTCCAGACTGGCAGCAAGGCCGGATTTCACTAAAGACCCATTGTTTCATTGATGGATAGTGCTCCAACTGGACCAACGCGAACATTGGTCACTTGTGCTGTGATGCCCCCCCTGAGCAAACTCACACACACACATGCATGCCCTTTAATTGCCTGTCGCCAAGCCGCATGCTCATGTCGGACCGAGGAGGGGGGTGGTCGCATACTAATACGGGTCTCTCCAACAGACCGAATTAAAGACGCAATTTCTCCCGGTGCCGTATCGGCTCTGCCTGCATCTTGCATCTTGGACTCCAACGCTAGGTTCTCCCCTTTTATTCTCGACCATGAGTGCTGCCGATGATGATGCGAGGACCGCAAGGGGCCCGGGTGCCCAAGGTCCGACACAATCCCTCAGTCCCGTCGACCTCACCCCGGACGAGGCAAGCAGCGTGCGATGAAAAAACGGTGTCGCAGCTTTACTGACCACGTGGGTCGCTCCAGGTCAGCAATGACGCAGAGTCAAAAGTTGCACGTGTTAGTCCACCACGGTTCCTTCAATAATGCACGGTGATGCCGGGCCTTTCTTGTTGACGAGGCCATTCTAGAGCGTTGCATCATCAAACCTGAGCGTGTCAAGCTCGGTTTCCAACTTTCGAGAAGAGAACGGACGGAGGTATCATGCATACAAAGATGGAAGTCGGTGACACTATTACCCACGCCATCCTCTATGCTCCAGTCAAGTCTTTTCTCACCGGCAGGGACAGAATACACCGCGCCCAACGACGAGCAAGAACAGGACAGACTTGGTAAGGCTTTCCGGCCCTGCATCTCCTTATGAATGCAGTTTGGTGGTCTCCTCCACATTGCTGATGAATAGGGTTAGACTTGCAGCACAACCTCTTCCTCATGACCTTTGACAACCTGCTGGGGCTTGCTCCACCGAACCACCCCGACTCAAAGGTCAACCACGTCCTCGACGTCGGGACCGGAACGGGACTATGGGCCATAGAATTCGGCGAAGACCACCCCGAAGCCGAGGTAACCACCCTGTTCTGGCGCCAACGCGAAATGCTCACGGCCCCAGGTCGTTGGTATGGACCTCTCGATGCCGATGCCAGTGTTGTAAGTACCAGCAGAGGCACAGCATCCAAACCAAACCAGCACGGGAAGGCTGCCCTCGCTAACCGGACAAAAGTGTGCCTAGAAATGTCATACTTGAAATCAACGATCTAGACGAAGAGTGGGAATATTCGCAGCCGTTTGACTACATTCATACGCGGGGAATGAATTCCTGCATAGCAGACTGGAGATCATTCCTCAAAAAGGCGTTCGAGTAGGTCCTTCTTTGCCCTCTAGTTTTCTGCTCGCCTTCTTGACCCTCACATCAAGGATCCTTAGCAACTTGACGCCCGGTGGGTATTTCGAGTCCCAAGAGCTCGACGTGCGCCCTCGATCAGACGATGGCACTCTAGCGCCAGACTGCGCCCTTGCCAAGTGTATGAGTTACTTGGAAGAAGCCGGCGAGAAGCTGGAGCGTTCCTTCCAAGAGATCCCGCAGCTCGCGGCTGTGATGCGGGAGATCGGGTTCGTCGACGTGAAGCTGAGCGCGTTCAAGTGGCCGTCGAACCCGTGGCCGAAAGACCCGAAATTCAAGGACCTGGGCGCGTGGAACAACGAGAACATCAACAACGGCCTGGAGGCATTCACCATGGCGCCCTTCACCCGTGCTCTCGGGTGGAAGAGGGAAGAGGTCCATGCCTTCCTCCCGAGCGTACGGAAAGATTTGAACAGCAGATCCATCCATGCATACTGGCATGTGTAAGTGACTCGTGTTACCTTGGAACGGGTTCTCGAGGGTAGCTGACGAGGTGCTAGGTATTCCTTGCACGGGAGAAAGCCAACAGACGATGGTTCCCCGAAACGGAAGCGTAGGAGAATCATATAAATCGGCTTGAGTGAGGTTAGGCCCTAGGGTCATAACTAGTTGTAATTGAAGAGACACCCGCATATTTGATCGCTCTCTAGTGGCGGGTAACTAGGTGATTCGAACGCAATTGCCTCACCCAGTTGCTCACATTGCTCCATCTGCTCCGTCATCTCTTCTGGAATATTTGTAGCAAGTAGGTGAGTAGAGTAACTGCTGAATAAGTAGCGGAGCGTCTATCCTAGTCACTCAGTAGGAGTGCGCCCGGTCACTAACTAGCACGTAAAACCTGACATATATGTGCTTGAGAGGTCAGAATCTCATAAATCCTTGTGACAATACCTGGCAGATAAGTTGGAGCCAATGAAATGAAGAGCAAAAAAGAAAACCCAAAAGATTAATAAAGTTTTGATAGGCTAGCTGCTGTGTCTTCTATATCATGAGAATCGGCCGATCGTCAATTGGGGCCATAACTAGCATGGATCAGATCAATGCTTCAAAGGTCATGCAAAGCCGTGACCTGCATTCGCAACAACTTATTGGGAACTCACCAGCTACAGAATACACCGGTTGATGCCTAGGACGCAACAGCTATGTCAGTGTAGACAGACATGCCTGGACTGCTACCAACAAATCGGGGCCTGTCTTGCTGTATTATGTGACTGATATAAAAGCATCTCGGAAGAACAACATTTTACAAGAACGGGGTCACTTATTCTTCTTTAGAAATATTATCAGCAGTCGCATTACTTCTTGACTAGCTACAATAGGGATTAAATACATCCCCACATCCAAAACAAGAACATTAAAGCCTGTACCATAAGTCACCTGGATGCCAAGCCTCCACGGGGCCTAAAGCACCTCAATAATGTCTTCTCCTCGTTGCCAGCGATGGTAAAGCCTGAAAAGCTCCCCTAGCGATTCGAACCATCTGGCAAGAACAGATGGCGCAAAATAAATAGCAGCAAACCAAACGAATACACGAAAAGCCCATGGAGGGGGCGCAAACGTGTTGAAAAGCAATTCGGCCCACTGCTCGCAAGATGAGCAGCCATGGTTGGCATGTTCTAGATTCGCTGGGCAGGTGTCCTGAAGAGAGTACGGCGAGTCACCCAGCAGGGGCTTCTGCAAGTCCATTGCCATAATGCCTACCGAACTGTCAACTATGTGTAAGATGATCGGGAGAATCAATAGTTCACTCATGCCTCGGTTTTGTTGTTGAGAGTTGCCAGACTGGAAATAGTGTTTTCTTCTCTATTTTGTTTTCTTTTGCTCGATCGGAGACCTACTTAGGTGAGATCGTAGATGTGCCGGGCAGGGCTGAAGACGTTGATGTATGAGCAAAACAAGTCAGACGGCATAGGAACGAGGATATGTCTGAAGTAGCCCAGATAATTCGGCAACCCAAACTTGCTACCAACTATGTGACGTAGCTTACTTCGGCATCATTGGTGAAAATAGTTGAAGGCAGTCGCCCAGGCCAGCATAGCCACACTTGGCATGGCTGTTATGTCATTACCTGTCAGCTCTATATAGCAGAGTGAGTGGCATGATGTTGTCGAATCTTCTGAGGCCATAAGACTCCTGTACATACAGGGAAAACCATCTTGGAAATATCGGTGATATTTCCCTAATAGTGCTGTCTATTTCTCCTGAGTATGTGGACCACGAGGTCTTTGGTAGGCGCGGCCGCGTTACCCACGCTCGAACATAACCAGCTATCTAGGTTCCTATGATGTGTTCCGCATCATCCAAATACATGGAAGCAATCCACCTCTATGAGCGGTTGCCTTTCTCATCTTGAGGCTCGTGAAGCCGAAAAGCACGGGGCAAATGGAGGTTTATCTCTGACGGTAACTTTTGGATGTGGGTTTGCGCTAATTCATCCCTTGTTACCGTTGACCGAAAGCTTAAGCAAGGCTCGCGCATCTTACTGGTCCGCATGCGGTGCCGGGTTCGGGCTGTTCCATCTAGACACCGCCCAAGCTCTTGTAATGGTGAAGAGAGGCAGCAAGAGAGAGGGACTGCAGGTGTCAAAACAGCTGTTTTCGGTACGACGACGGTAGGTGCCGCCGCATACTTTGAAACCATATCAATGATTGGTGAAGGTCTTCGCGTTTGATACAGTCAGGAGGGGTTAAAGGGGTTTGAACGATCTCTAGATTCGAATCTTGTACGTGTGCAACCTCTGTCGTACTATGCAGACACGCATTAGACTAACGGCTGACAGCTCAGTAAGCCCACAATCCGCGCCTTGCCGCGGTACCGAACACACACCGCCAGTCTTATGAAGCGCATAGCGAGCGCCTCATTGAGCCTATCATCGTGTTGGTCTTACTAAGTCCACCATGCATACGGGACATGCCGAACCCCCCTCATACTACTAAGAATCGAACACTCGCAGAGGCATAGGGGTTAGTCACAGCTCTCCCGCCCTCCAGAAGCAGGTTTGACGATTGATATGTAACCGATATTGCAACCGCACAGGGGGAATTCCGCACAACCGAGGCTCTCAGCCCAGGCGGTCCCTCTCGAGGTTGTGGAAGTCCGCACAAGGAGCACAGTGCTGGGTCATCGTTCTTTGCATATGTTTGTGTAATTAAGCGTCAAGGCCCCTTCCACTTCATGTTCGGCAAGCGGGATCGTCTGATGTCTGGTCCCAAGTGAGGTTTGGCTCAAGTGTTGACGACCCCTCAGCTGGGGTTAGTTACCGAATCCCCCCCTCCCCTCCTCTCTTCCATTTGTGCCATTCCACCGCCGCCCAAGACCCAACTGCAGCAACAACGAACCTGGCCTAGAAATAGAATCGGCTTTCGTATAGCTGTCAACTATGAATACCACGAACCGTCCTGATGAGTGGAAGATCGAGCAGGGCCTCTCGGGGGCCGTACTACCGGTCCTGGACATGACCGGCCCCGAGACCAAGGCTCTGCCTCCGCAGACATTTGGGCCCCCAACCAAGGACGAGAAGGCACTCGGTGAGATTGGCGACCGAGAGAAGCTCTTTGCTGCTGAGCGTAAAGGCTGGGTCGGGTAAGTAGTCCAGCTTGAGTGACACAATATTCACAGGGAGGGAAAAAGTTGGTATCATGTGTTTGTTGCTCGCGACTGATCCGAATCCACCACGTCAGCTACGTCGAGTGGGAGAACTACCCCTCCAAGAAAGCCATCGCGCACAAGATCCTCACGTCTCAGACGTTCCACCCCAACCCGGAGTACCAGCTGGGCCCGATTCCCGGCACCAACCCCGTCCTCCCCGGCACCAACTGGAAGATGTGGCACCACGCCATCGGCGGCGAGCTTGCCAGGGTCCCCGACGACTCGTGGGACATTGTCCTGAAGGAGAAGCACCCGGACATGCTCCACCTGCTCCAGTTCCCCTACAACGGAGAGCCGCCCAAGCGGCTGGTGACGGACAAGGAGATCACCCCGAACCCGCTCCACTTTGTGAGGAACCACGGCGGCATCCCCATCATCGACAAGGAGGAGTACAGCTTCCTGCTGGACGGCCTCGTCGCGAGCCCCCGGTCCTTCACCCTGGACGACATCATGGACGAGTCCAAGTTCCCGCGCATGGAGAAGACGGTCACGATGCAGTGCTCGGGGACCCGTCGCATCGAGCAGATCCTCAAGTACGCCGGCCAGGGCGACGAGGTCCCCCAGGCGCCGTGGGCCGAGGGCGCCATCGGCACCGCCCGGTACGTCGGCATCAGCCTCAAGAAGGTCATCAAGGCGTGCGGGGGCTTGGCCGACGGCGCCAAGCACCTGGAGTTCTACGGCGCCGACACCTACTTCAAGGACAACGAGACGATGAACTACCTCGTCAGCGTCCCGTGGTCCAAGGTGAAGGCGAACGAGGTCATGCTGGCGTGGGAGATGAACGGCGAGGCGTTGCCGCGGATCCACGGCTACCCCCTCCGCATCGTCGTCTTTGGCTACATCGGGGCCAGGAGCGTCAAGTGGCTGTACCGCATCAAGGCCATCAGGGAGCCCTCCCGAGCCCCCGTGCAGAGCAAGGAGTACCTGTATTTCCCGCAGCAGGTGGGGAAGCACAACCTCAAGATGACGGACGGCATCCAGATCCAGGAGATGCCCGTCAGCTCGGCCATCATGTCGCCCTGGACCAAGCAGGTCGTCATCCACAACGGCAAGATCCGCTGCAAGGGCTGGGCCTACTCGGGAGGCGGCCGGTGGCCCGAACGCGTCGAGCTCTCGGCCGACGGCGGCTTCAACTGGTACGCGGTGCCCGCCGAGAAGCTCTCCAAGAAGCGCCGCTGGACGTGGCGCACGTGGGAGTTCGACCTGCCCTGCGACGTCGAGGGCTGGGTCGAGGTCGTCTGCCGCTGCTGGGACAACTCGCTCAACACCCAGCCCCCCGACGTCCGCACGGCCTGGAACTGGGGCCTGCACGTCACCAGCTCGTGCCACCGCATCGCCCTGTACAGCGTCAACAAGACGAGGCCGGCGACGAGGGCGCGTCTTGCCGAGTTCGAGGAGAGGGGCATCCCCTTTGGCCCGGTCACGGTTCCGCTGGCGTTCCCGTCACAGTCCTGGGACGAGTATGAGAAGTACTGGGCAGACCATGACCCCCGCGATGCGGACGAGGACTAGGCCGTCCCCGGCCCTCGTTGCTGTGGGTTCGGCCGTCTTCCCCAAACCAGCGCGGGGCGACCGATGACGGATTGTCAGGATGGCATCGTACGTAGGTGACATTATCGAGGGCCGAAACCTTGTTCGGCAGGACTGCATTGTTGGAAAATCGCCAAAGGGGGCCAAAGGTTCTTAATGTAATGCGATTTCCGGATTGTGAGGCTAATAAAAGACGAATATATCGACTCAACGTCTGAGGCTGCTCAACAAAATCCCGGCTGGAACATCTACCTCGACCACGCATTGACATGCCTTCCCAGGCTATCGTGGACCGTAGCGCTGCGGCGGCATGATTGAAGGGGTGTGGATCATACCTCGTAGAGTGAATAATACTCTTGTTATTGATCTCGGACAAGGAGCCCGAAACTCTAACTTGGGATTAGCAGCAATGGCCATTCCTCTTACTTTGGTCCATGGAACACAACGGATGCCCTCTATAACCGCTGGACGAGCGAGATATTCCTCAGTCAGACGACGCAGCAGAGCACTTGGAGTTCCATGACTTTATCCTGTTTCTAGCTTGCTGCTGAAGAGTGGGTGGTGATGGCGTCAGTTCGCGTCTCGTGGCAGTTTGCGGGCGGCTCTTGGGGCTGATCCAGCCCAACCACATTGGCCCTCACATGCCTCACATGCATGATGGTTAGCGTTAACCCGAGAACCAGATCTACGGTCTGCTCGGCTCACCGGGCTTGCCTGGAGCGGCACTCTATGAACCGGGCAGGGTTGACACCACTTGGACACACAATGTCTGCATAACTCGAGTCACGGCATCCGCTCACAAAGAAGTGGAGAACGGAAACCCGCGGAGCACTGGTCGAGACGAGCGCACGGTTGAAGCGTTAAAAGCCACGTTTGCGGCACCTCACCTTCGCGGACCCCGCGGCCGCGGACATGGACGTGACGAACCACATGGGACGCTGACGACTTGCAACCTGACGTTGAACGAAGACCGATCGGACGTTGCTCGTCAGCTCAGCCACTCTCAGTCTCTCCCGAGGACACCGAAGAAGCCCCAAGGACCAGGGTGTGTGCCAGTCAGACCGGCTCCGGTGGGCGTCACGCTTCTGCTACTCCGGCGAGACAACGCCTCATATATCCTCTCGTCAAACTATAGCCACGGAAGCTTGTCATCTCTACCAAACACTATTTATCTTGAGTGCATTCCCCCCGTCAAAAGCACACGATGCCGTCCGTATCGGAAAACGAACCTCCAGCACCCGCCGGCGACTCAAGTTCATCATCGACCCCTGGGAAACGGAGACGAGTCTTTAGCCTGTCCCGCCGGTCTTCGAGAAAAAACATGGGCGCCATGCCGGGAGAAATCGACATCCCAGAGCCTCCCCGCTTGCCCGTCATAGGGCATGTGGCTGAGATCGACATGGAATTCCCTCTGGGTTCCTTTGTGCACCTCGCGAACAAGCTTGGTAGGTGACTTTTTTTCCAGTCTACAAGTGAAAAGAACAGAAGGCGTGTCGAGGAAGCGGGGGTGAAGCTGAGCTAATCCGCCCCTCCAGGTCCCATCTATAGAATAGATCTTCTCGGACAGAAGTTGGTGTTTGTCAATACTCACGAACTAGTCAATGAAGTTTGCGACGACAAACGGTTCAAGAAGAGCATAGAAGGAGATGTCACTGTAGGTTCAAGTCCAGTCAGCGTCTGGGATCTGTTCCGCCACTTACAGGTTGATACAGGAGCTACGCGAGGCAGTACATGATGGTCTGTTCACGGTAAGCCCCCAAAACCTCACCATGCGCTTTCTCGGGATCGTTCCCGGTTGACGTTGCCTCGTATAGTCCAAAGGGGTGGAAGAAGAGAACTGGGGCGTTGCCCACCGCGTGCTGATGTCGGCCTTCGGCCCCCTCGCCATCAGGGACATGTTTGACCCCATGCACGACGTTGCCGGACAGCTGGCGATGAAGTGGGCGCGTCACGGACCGTCGGCCCCCATCGACATTGGCGAAGACATGACGAGGCTCACGATGGACACCGTCGCCCTGTGCACAATGGGCTACAGGTTCAACTCGTACTACCGCGAAGACACCCACCCGTTCATCACGGCCATGTACGCCGTCATGAAGGAGGCCGGCGACAAGGCCTTCCGCGTGCTGCCCCAGATCTTCTACAAGAAGCAGGACAAGAAGATGAAGGCCAACATCGAGCTGCTGCGGTCGACGGCGAGGGAGGTCCTGGAGGCGAGGAGGCTGGATCCCAACGGCGCGACCGGGCGCAAGGACGTCTTGACGGCGATGCTCAACACCGTCGATCCCGTCACCGGGCGCAAGATGACAGACGACAGCATCATCGACAACCTCATCACGTTCCTGGTGGCCGGCCACGAGACGACCGCCGCGACCTTCACCTTCACAATGTATTGGCTGCTGAAGAGGCCAGAGGTGTACAGAAAGGTCCAAGAGGAAGTCGACGGGACCGTGGGCGATGGACCGCTCCGCATAGAACATGTTGCCAAGCTGAAGTATCTGACGGCGGTAAGCATCGAGGCCTTTCTACGTTGGATTGTTGCCTCTGGCTAGGCAATCACGAAGATTGTCATGATCGGGTCTGTGGGACGTCTGCTGACAATGGTCCCGAAAACAGGTAATCAGAGAGGTGTTGCGGCACAGCGCCCCCATTTTTGCCTTCGGCAGGGAGGTTCAGAAAGGAGAAGAGGTCATCGGCGGCAAATACCGCGTCAAGGCCGGAGAGCAGATCCTGTGCTTCCTGACACAGTCCCACCTCGACCCCAAGGTCTACGGGGACGACGCCGAGGAGTTCAAGCCCGAGAGGATGCTCGACGAGGCCTTTGACCGCCGGATGAAGGAGTTCCCCAACTGCTGGAGCCCCTTTGGCACCGGCATGCGCGCCTGCATCGGCCGCGCCTTTGCCTGGCAGGAGATGGTGCTCGCCCTCGCCCTGCTGATGCAGAACTTCAACTTTGTCATGCACAACCCAAACTACGACCTCAAGGTCTCGCAGACGCTCACCATCAAGCCCAAGGATCTGCAGATCCGGGCCATCCTGAGAGAGGGCCTGACGCCCTCCTCCCTGGAGGCCCGGATGGCCGGGTCCTTCGCGGGAGGCCACGGAGCCCAAGCCAAGACGAAGGCCCGGGTGGCTAATGCCAGTGAATCGGCAACAGCCGACGGCACCACCGGGGAAAGGGCAAAGCTGGCCGTCTTCTACGGTTCCAACTCGGGAACCTGCGAGTTCATGGCTCAAAGACTCGCCAGCGACGCCGCGTCTCACGGCTTCAGCGCCACCGTGGACACGCTCGACGCCGCTCGAGAGTCCCTACCGACGGATAGGCCCGTTGTCATCATCACTTCGTCTTATGAGGGCGAACCGCCTCACAACGCCGCCCTCTTCGTCGACTGGCTAACAAACCTGAAGGGCAACGAGCTCAAGAATGTGAATTACGCAGTGTACGGCTGTGGTGAGTTTGGAACCCCCCCTCCACCGTCAGTCACCATAGGCCCTCTCTGACCACGTCGACAGGACACGCCGACTGGGTCACGACATACCAGCGCATCCCCAAGCTAGTCGACGCTTCCATCGAAGAGCGCGGCGGCGGCCGGATCATCCCCATGGCGTCGACGGACGCCAAAGACAGAGACATGTTCTCCGACTTTGAAGCCTGGGAGGACGACGCCCTGTGGCCGGCCCTCGTCGAGGGGTTCGGCGGCCGGCGCGGCGGCGGAGACGGCAGCGTCGCCGAGGCGGGCCTGTCGGTCTCCTTCTCCACGCCGAGGACCTCGGCCCTGCGCCAGGACGTCAGGGACGCGCTCGTGCTCGGCTCTCGCCCGCTCGCGGACGGCGCCCTGGGGCCGGTCAAGAGGCACCTCGAGGTGCAGCTGCCGTCCAACATGCGGTACACGGCCGGCGACTACATGGCGGTGCTCCCGCACAACCCCAAGGACACCGTCGCGCGGGTGATGCGGCGCTTCCGCCTGACGTGGGACTCCCACGTCACGATCCGGGCTTCCGGCCCCACGACTCTGCCCACGGACGTCAGCATTCCCGTCTCCGACGTCTTGAGCTCCTACGTCGAGCTCGGCCAAGTAGCTTCCAGAAGGGTTTGTTCACCCCGTATTCCCCCTCTGATGGCTTTGGGACCGAACTCCAATCACTAACCGGGGAGCTTTCCAGAACTTATCGACACTGTCACAGCTCTCCGAGGACCAAGAGCTCCTCCGCAGGCTCCAGCACTTGGCCACCGACGGCTACGACCGAGAGGTGAGGGAAAAGAGGCTCTCCGTCCTGGATATTGCCGAGCAATTTCCCTCTTTGATAATCCCGTTCAACCATTTCCTGCTCATGCTCCCACCCATGCGCGTCCGCCAGTAGTAAGTTACAACCCCCCCTCCCAGTTGCCGTGCACCATGTTGACCGCCATGGATCAAGCTCGATATCATCGTCGCCTCTCGTCGACCCAGGTGTGGCCACCCTCACGTACGGCGTCCTCGACGAGCCCGCCCTGTCAGGACAGGGTCGCCACATCGGCGTCACCTCGTCCTACCTCTCGGGGCTCGCGGCCGGCGACCGGATCCAGGTCTCGATTCGTGCCGCGCAGGGCGGTTTCAGGCTGCCCGTCGACATGGACAAGACCCCGCTGCTGTGCGTCGCCGCCGGCACGGGCCTGGCGCCCTTCCGCGCCTTCGTCCAGGAGAGGGCCACCCTCCTCAGCAACGGGCGACAGCTCGCGCCGGCCATCCTCTTCTTCGGCTGCCGCGACCCCCTCGCCGACGACCTGTATCGCGAAGAGTTTGACGCGTGGGAGGCCGCCGGCGCTGTCAAGATGTACAGGGCCTACAGCCGGAACCCGGACGCCTCAGCCGGCTGCAAGTACGTCCAGGAGCGCATCTGGCAGCTGCGCGAGATGCTGTACGGTCTCTGGGACCAGGGCGCCAGGGTCTATGTCTGCGGCTCCAACAGGGTCGCCGAGGGCGTCAAGGACGTCTTGCTCAGGGCCGCGATGGAGAAGAGCGAGATCGACGACGGGAAGAAGATGACGGACGACGAGTTGGAGGAGTGGTTCAACGGCATCCGGAATGAGCGGTTTGCCACTGATGTATTTGACTAGAGAACGGCCACCTATATGGAGAGGTCTGTCTGTCCCGCTTGAACCCCCTTTTTTCGAGGAGTGCAAGACTATCTTGTATGTATGTAAAGACTAGAGCGTTTTGAGCAAAGTTTTGGAATTCAAGCCCGCAATTCGGATGGAATAATCCATTCATCCTTCTTCTTTTCATGTTATTCAAAAAGTCTACAGTATACGATCAAGTCTCGAGCAAACACACCGACAACTTCACCGACGCCGCCCGCTTTTGCACGCATGAATGGTGTTCAAGCACGTAACCGTACGTTTGCTGCGACGTACCGACACGTGCAGGAAGTATTGCGTAGCCAAAGTCAATTGAGCTACACAGGATCCGTCTCTCACACAGACACCAGAACCATCGAAGCATACGTGGCAGTCCCTTTTGGTCATGCGACTCGAGGATGCCACGCGGACCGGGCGGTGTCCGGGCCACGCAACTTCATGCCGCTCGGACGAGCTGGACGCTGTTGTCCGCCAGCGAATCGAAATCTCTAACTAGGTAGGTAGTTTCCTGGCCATCCGAACTTCTCTAGCAGAATAGACTCTCAGCGCCGAGTCGTGCCAACGTCGAAACATTGCCAGCCGGGAACCCATGAATTATGGGGTCATGTACTGATGCCGCTCACCCCTCGTCTCGGACGAACAACAGCGCGGAATCGAGACGGGCTCCGAGAAGCGAACCGACCGAGGTTTCGAGCAGACGCATAAAGGCCACCATGGGCCCGGGTCACCTGCTCCTGGGGACGGCCTTTCGGGGTCTCGTCCGTCCTGTATCACGCACACCAGCCGCAGAAGATGACGAACCTCAAGTTCGACGCGGAATTCTGGGCCGTCGCCGGCCCCCTGATCGCCGTGCGCCCGCCAAAGAGACCGACCAACGCCATGGAGCTCCGCGCGAGCGTCAACGCCGGCCTGTCGGCCGTCCTCGGGGACGCCTTGCCCGACGGGGTCGCCCAGACCAGACACGACGTCAGGTCCTACGACGGCGAGACGATCGCGCTGTACGAGTTCGCGCCGGAGGCCGTCGACGGGACCGCCGCCGCCGTCGGCGGCAAGCAGCCGGCGCTCGTCTACGTCCACGGGGGCGGCATAGTGGGCGGGGACATCGACCCGTACAGCCGGCCGCTCGCCGCCCGGGCGGCCCTGGAGACCGGGCTGCGCACGTTCGCGGTCGAGTACCGCCTGGCGCCCGAGTTCCCGTACCCGGCGCCCGCCGAGGACTGCTACGCGGCCGTCGCGTGGCTGAGCCGGAACGGCGAGGCCCTCGGCGTCGATCCCGCGCGCATCGGCCTCTACGCGCTCAGCGCCGGCGGCGGCATGGCGGCGGGCGCCGCCATGATGGCCCGCGACCGGGGCCTGTCGCCGCCGCTGGCCAGGCTGATGCTCGTCTACCCGATGCTCGACGACAGGACCAGGGCCCTACCCGATAACCCGCTCTGCCAGTTCCTCACGTGGACCGACGCCTCGAACCGGATCGGGTGGAGCGCGTACCTCGGCGAGGGCAAGGCGGGGGGCCCGGACACGCCCGCGTACGCGGCGCCCGCGCGGGCCGTCGACGTTGCGAACCTCCCGCCCACTTACATCGAAGTCGGCGGCGTCGATCTCTTCTGCGCCGAGGCCGTCGCGTTTGCCAGCCGGCTTGCCTCGGCCAACGTCCAGATGGAGCTGCATGTGTATCCGGGCCTTCCACACATCTTCGACTTGTATGCCTCCAAGATAGAAGCGACTCGGCGGGCCAAGGAGAACCGTGTACGAGCGGCAAGAAGCTTCTAACAGCAGAGGCTAGTCACAGTTGTCGGGCTGTTCCGCCTGGGAAAAATAGAATACCCAATTAGACGTTTATCATCACCATGACAGTGCTCAGAGATGCAGCCTGTGCGCCCTCTTCGTAACATACGCCGTGACTTTATTGAGGACCTGGACATCGCGAGAGAGAGAGGTGATTGTTCAATCGAGCCATAGAGACAGACACACAAAGGTGGTGATGGCAGTGAGTATAATACCAGCAGGCGCCGAGTAAACACGAGCAGTCATGATATCTTTTTCCTACCCCAAATCCCGTACAAGTTGGACAACGATGGCCCGATCCTTGACACTTTTCACCCCGACTTCCACCGGCGGATGATGATCTCAGCAGCCTGCAGATCTATTAGCAAAAACACAACTTCCCCGGGGACGCGAACATGACGTAAGCCGAGAGTAAATCACCTTCTCGCCAATGGCGTACGCCGTCGTGGTAGTGTGGGAAGCAGGGATGGTGGGGATGATGGAGCAGTCGGCGACACGGAGGCCCGGGATGCCGTAGACGGAAAGGCTCGAGTCGACGACGCCTCCCGCCTCGCGCGGCAGCATGGCAGCCGTGCAGCAAGGGTGCATGAGCGACTGGATAACCGTGTCCTTGACGTACCCGACGAGGGCGGCGTGCTCGGTGACGTCCGGGCCCGGGGCCACCTCGACGGCGCCGAGCGCCTCCCATGCGTCGGTGGAGTACAGGCGGCGGAAGTAGTCGACGTAGGCGGCCATGATGTCGAGGTCGACGGGGTTCGCGCCGGTGGCGTAGTTGACGACGGGGCTGGCGTCGTGGTCTGTGGAGTTGAGGACGACGGAGCCACGGCTGAGGGGCTTGAGGAGGAACCCGACCGCCGGAGCCGCGCCGGACGGTATCTCGAGGACGGGGTGTCGGGGATGCTCGAGGGCCCGGGCGAGCATCTCGAGCTGCGCGAGGTAGCCCTCGACGACGGTGTCGGCAGCGCCGGCGGGGAGATACCGGAGGGCGGAGCGGTCCTCGATCTGGGCGCGGACGCGCGCGACGATCTGCTCCCACTCGGGGGTCACGTCCTGGAGGGCGACGTAGGCCGCGCTGTTCCCCATGGCGAGGGTGTATGGGCCGCGGGCGGGCCGCTCGCGGAACTGAGCGACGGCCTCGGCGGCGTAGGTCGCATTGTTGGTGACGTCGGCCTCGGAGGGGGAGAGGGCGGCATGAGAGTAGGTGATGGGCGTGGCGCAGTGGTCCTGGAAGTTCTGGCCGACGCCGGGGAGGTCCTCGACCAGCTCGATGCCTTCCGACTCGAGGTATTCGCCAGAGGCGACACCGCTGCGCTGGAGGATCTGGGGCGTGTGGATGGCACCGGCCGACAGGATGACCTCACGCACGGGGCGGACGGTGCGGACCTCGCCGCCGGTGACGGGGCGGAACTCGACGGCGGGTGCGCTCATTCCCTTGTCGATTACAAGACGCGTCACTTTGTGCCCGACAAGGAGGTCAAGGTTGGGGCGGGTGCCGGCGATCCTGGCGTAGTGACCGACACCGGCCGTGGACCGCTCGACGGTCTCGGAGTTCTGGGCCGTGGAAACCCAGCAGACGCCAAGCTTGTCGCCGTTGTCGCAGGTGGCGGGGGTCTCGAGACCGAACTCCTCGAAAGCCCGCCACCCGACCCCTGGAGGTAGCAATCAGCATCCTCGCCATCCATTGTGTGGTATTACCGGTCCAAGGGGTCATATACGTTGTATGGGCCACTGGAAGGGCGGGAAAGAGGCCTCGATGGAGTCACCGGTATAAGAGGAGGCATCCCAAGTGTAGCCGTACTCCTCGACAAGCTCGTCGCCGGGTTCGGTAAGGAATAGGGACTGAGGTATTCCGATATTAGAAGAGGAGGGGGGGTTGGGGGGTTGACGATGTAAAGGATAGGGTCAGAATCCACCTTCTTGAAAGCAGGACCAAAGTTCTCCCAGTCCCAGCTATCGGGGTTGCCGTCGAACTGGGGGCTCCCGAGCCGCGCCCATTCGTCGTAGTCGTACCGGGAACCACGGTCCAAGAATTGGCCGTTGACGGCAGACCCTCCGCCCACAGTCATCCCGAGGATGACCGTAGCAGTGCGGTTGTTGACGCTGGCGACGGGCGGAGAGCTGATGATCAGGCGGCCGGCGCCACGGCCGTCCTCTGGCGGATCAAAGTAGCCGACCGTCTCCTCAAGCTGGCCATACTCGATTACCAGGACGGTCTCTGTGGAGGGGCATTCGCGTAAGCTTTCCAAGATGGCACCCGGTGTCGCAGAACGCGAGGGCTCTCGTCCAGCGGGTGAAGAATCTCCGTGACTCACTCTTGGGAAAGGCGGCCGAGACACGATTGGCAACGGTCAGACCGGCAGTACCGCCACCGACGATGACAAAATCATACTCTTGCCGGAGCTCCGCGACCTGCCTCTTGGCCAGGTGGCGAGCGCCGCGGGGAAGGGCCTCGACGACGCCGCCGAGGATGCACGCACCGGTTGCGAGAGCCTTGATGAGATGCATCCTTCTTCTGGATTCGTCGACGGTTCTAGTAAGGACACGGATCGATCGATGATGGTATATCCAAGCAACTACTCCCGAACATGGGACGAAATGGAGATATTTGACGCATGCGAACCTTGAGGAGGGCGAGCCAAGGGAGAGTCGGCCAGAGGAGAAGGGCCGTTGCGACTAGTCTTGGATTACTACCATGAGCCGGAGCCTTATGGCCCGGGCAGGATAAAGCCAAGGGTGAAAAGCTTGCGGTGGTTACACCAAGTCTCATTTAACCTACTTGGCGTAAGACGACGGTGGTAATCACAATGCTGAGCCGGCTCGGCACGCAGTACACATGTCGAGGGCATCTACCCAATGGCAGTGAGTAGTTGGTCAAGGATAATCTGTCAAAGTTCCCATTCCTGGCGTCGGGACCCGAATCCCAGTCCATTTCTACCACGAGAGGTAGATATCCAAGGATTACAAGTACGGTTTCGGGGGTACATACATAGGGCATAGCATATCACATCCAAGACTAAGTAGGTAGAGATGCACACCACGCTCCGTGGATCCATTATGACATTAAATCGTGTTGACGACAGCTCTCTATAGATACGGAGCTACGCCGTGGCCGTATAGCCAATTAATTCAACTGGAGGTACATTGGATATTCTTCTCGCCCAGGCTTGCGCAACAGTTGCCAAACTCAAAGGACTGCGGGACCTTGCAGTCGAATCCCGACATTTTGCCGTGTTTGCAGCACCTGATTGTAGAAATCAGGCCGCCGCACTGGCACTTCCACCCTCCCGTAGGCGCATCAGGCGGCGCCGAAGTCGTAGTCGAAGTGGCGAGCGTCGTCAGAGTGGTGGTCGGCGCGGCGGTCGACGAAGCAGGCGGAGCCGAGGTCGCCGAGGTCGCGTTGGTGCCGTAGTCCAGCACGTCGATCTGGTCCGAGGTGAAGTACGACAGGTTCAGGCATTCCTCGTTGGTTTGGGCGTCAAACCGGATCGGTTCCTCGGAAGGCGTACTGCAAGACGGTGTCGCGGTTTCGCCGGGTGCCGCACTGCTGGTGCTGGTGACGTTGCCGTTCACGGGGGGAGCGGTGCAGAGCGTCTTGGGCTTTGCCTTTTCCGGCCATGCCCGGACGAAGCCTGCGAACAGGTTGTAGTTCTCGGCGTTGATGATCTTGAGCTCGTCGGGGATTCTCCTACAGCTATACACATTCATCAGCGTTAACGGATGCTCCAAGAAGAAAAGAGGAAAAAAAAGTAATCGTGTTGCTCGACGTACCAGTCGGGACTGTAGCATCCCGTCGGCTTTCCAGTCAAGGTGTTGGTCTCCTTGCTGTACGGGTCCGGGATGTCCAGGCATGCGTTGCTCAGCTCCGTGACCTTGGTGATGTGTTGGAACTCGTGGACGAGCATGAAGCCTGCGTTGGTCGTTTTCCCGACTTTTCCCGACACTCTCCAGTCCAGCGTCACTTCATCGATGGTGGTCTTGTTCGCAAAGAAGGATTCGCAGAGGATCATCAAGGTAGGACCCTGCCAATCGATGCCCGGTACGTGGCTTCGGACCGCAGCAAGAGTCGCCGGGTTTTGGCAGAGCTTGTCCCCAGCAGGAGGGCAAGTGTACACCAGGGAGTCGCTCGTTATGTTGGGCGCCGTCTGCGCCGGTATCGTGGAGAACTGCCAACCTTGCCGCGTGAGCGCCGCTGGCAATGTCGGTTTGATCAAGTTTCTCTGTGCCGCTTGGTAGTGGTTGGTAACGATGGTCGCCTTCACGTCAGGACTAGCGTTGCCTGGCAACTTTGTGTCAGTGATCTGACGGGTAAATGATGCTACACGGGCGCTTGTGGAAGCACTTACTTGAGCCGAACCAATCCGCAAAGGCCAGGGAAGTCTCGGAGCCCGGTACCAGTAAGACATCCACCGCCGACTGAGTGAGGGCTCGAGCCTCATCGATTGCCTTGTTCAGATACGTCACTTGGCTCGCGGAACATTGCCAATCTCCTTGGCTGGCCCAAAAGACAGAATCAAACATGAACGGTTCGGCAGAAACAAAAAAGTCGGCATTGACCTGCCATGCGGCCAGAAGCGACGCAAAAAGACCAAGAGACCGCATGGTGATGAGTCGACAATCAGGCCCCCCCCCACGCGAAGTGAAGGTAAAAAAAATGTTTGCAAAAAGAGCGTGGGAGGTGGGTGTTCCTACAGAAGTAGATCTAGACCTGTGGCACACCCAGAGCAGCTTGACATATGTATAATAGCAACTTCTTTGGCAGTGCGAATATCCGTAGTAGTAGTTCGAATACCCGCTCTGTCGACATCATCTCCAGGTTCATGCATTGTGGCAGAGATTACCATGCTCCGTAGGTGAAGTGAGGATTCTATTTTCACCGCCGTGCTGGTGTTGATTGTAACCCTGTAACGAGTCAGCACATCGGCAACGCCGGTGAAGCCATCCGTAGGTGGGGCGGGCTGGTTCCTCAATATCGTCAGAACCGGCTCTTGGATATGGACCTTCTCGCTCTGCACGACGGCATCGTGTGTAGAGTTGGTATCTTGTTATGGACTCGGACCAACATGTTGATGCAACACGTCTTTACATGTGGCGGTTGATGTCTTCCGGTAGATCATGGCTTTTTGCCATGTTACATCCCACGACCACATGAGCCTATGGTCTCATAAAATAGAACCCATCGGCGGTCGGCGGGCCCCATAGTTTGTTGCACGGTCGCGATAAAACCCTATATCACTCACATCACGCCTGGTGGTTGCGTGTTCCGATATAGGGCACCGGTTATTAATATAACCATATCTTGTGCCATCTGATCTGTCAGGGCCACAAAAGATAAAAGGCACCCCCACCTCCTATGACTAGGTATAATGCTTGCCAAGTACTCGGGTACGCTACGCACAAGCTTTCTAGCTGCCGCTTTCCGTACTTTGATTCTTATCAAAAGTCAGTAGGTACAGGGACATCCACTGATCGTCATTTTGCCCACTCAATGCCACGATAAGAACAGCCGGTAACGAGTATCCATCTTGTTTATTTGAAACCTGTGAACAATGGTCCTATACCTCACCAAGCCAGCTTGCAGTCCAGGCTTAGATTGTATAGAGTAAAGGAGTCAACGCTTATCTATTAATTGTAACGTTTATCGAAATCTATCTTTCCGTTCTTCTTATCCCGGATGCTTTTCTCAGACCCCTTGTACGTGCGTGCCTGTATAGGTCAATACTGTGTACGATTCACTGTGAACCGACGTAATATGCAGGGCGGTCCCTCTCAACATAGAGGTAGAAAAGATCCGCAATGAATGATACACAAAACTAGTCGGGGAAAACAAAGTCAAAGTAGCATCCCAAATACCCACCACCTCCATAGAAACATAAGTCTTGAGATAAAACACCAGCACCACGTAGTCTGGTCACCAAGCCTCCCCAGTGCCAGGGCTGCCAGAAATGACTTTGACACTTCCAACTGGTGTACCCTTGACGCCAAGGAACGATCCAAACCCCTTCCCTGTAGCCCCTTAGTAAGACCGCTGCAGGTAGTGTCGTCGAGATGAGTTGGTTTGTAGTACAAGTGATGACTCGCTTACCTATTGGAGTTGAGAATACTACCACTCTCCAGCCGTGTTACCGCAATATCAAGCGAGTAGTTCGTAGAGGACGTCTTCTCTCCACGACAAGATCAACAATCAATAGCTGAGTAAGCCTGCTGCCTGCTGCGCCTACAGTTACAGTTACATTCTGCAGATCGGCCGAGGGCGTGCATACATGTAGCTCTTGCAGGCGAGCCGGCCCGCATGTCTCCTGTGGCTCATAGCGGGCAGACGAACACGTAAACTCCGCCGCGGTACCTGGCTAGCGCTCCCTTGTACAGTCGTCTCAACTGTTGGGTCACCTGTCAACGTCGGCAACTCAAGAGGGTCGCGATCGTCGCGAAAGTGATATATCAACAGAGACACAGGCGCCAATGCATGCAGCTTACTCACAATCGCCGCAAGGGGGTGCTCTTATGGAACAGCGGTTAAGAAAAGGAAGAAGTCTAGGAACAGACCAATGACCTGCATTTGTATGTTTGCCTATGGCTATGAATGCCAACATCGACAAGCGACTTGCTAGAATATGATATATAGCAGCACTCGTCTCTTGCAAACAGTCTTTTGGTCCTCATTCTTTCCATCGACAACTACAGCTCCACGCAAATAAGCAATTGTATCAACAAAGTTCACCTGCCTGCCTGCCAGATAATCATCAACATGCGTGTCTCCGCAGTCGTCGTCGGCCTTCTTGCCGCGCTCGTGGCGTCTTCGCCCGTCGGTACCGATACCTCGTCCAACAGCGTCGACAACCCTCTCCTGGAGGCCCGCCAGTGCGCCATCTTCTGCTCCTGCGGTAGCTTCACTTGCTGCGGTGTAAGTGCCGACGTCTTTCACGTCTGCGACTCGTCGCTATGGCTATCCTGGTCGAGATGGTGGCTTATGAGCACACTGCTAATGCCCGTCTTTGTGAGATTAGACTTCTCGACAGTGTGAATGCTGTGACTAGACTTGTTTTGGGATGGATCGTCGACGCAGCCCGTGGTTGCTGCGGTGGCAAAGCCTTGGTAGACGATACCGGTTCATCATGTCATGGTAGCTTCATATATTACTCACTCTTGGCATTTGCCTCAACACGCGCCCACCCACGTGTACTACCTACTCATATATATGATCACTCTTTCGCATATTCACTCTTTCATAACATAAGCCACTTTTACCCTTATTCTCATATGCCCTACTGGATTCTCTATTCGTGGCGCATTATTATCTACCATCTTCATTAGATGACAACACCTGAGCGATGACCCCCGTGTCCGTTTGGGGTAGTTTCATGGGTACGAACTATGACGGAGGATGGAACAGAGTCCTGGATGCGATCCAAAGGTATCGCCTGTATCATCCGACCCTCTTGCGGGCCAAGGGCCTCGCCTAGGTACTGAAGCGCAATTAAGACGATGATCTTTTCCTCTCACTTTGGCAATGACACTGTTGATTCAATTGCATCTACACCTCATCGTTAACCCAGTTCGTACTGCTCGTGAAACTTCACCAACAGCATCCACACTTTCATCATTGGGGGTAAACAAGTGTGACGAGTACATTTCCCAGCGCAAGAAGCTGAAGTTTTGTTCTTCCCGGTAAATGTTATGGGCTCTGAAAGTCTGTTGTCTGCTGACGTCTTGGTGCTTTCTCCCACGACCCAGACAAGCCAACTATCATCTCAACATCTCAGGGGCATCAACAGTAAATCGATTTAGAACACCTAAAGCTACATTGTTGAACTTCCAGTTCGTTCCAGCTGCTCCACGATCGATGTCAGTTTCTTTTTGAAACCCGCTGAATCGGCCCTCTGCCGGGAGATTGCGTTCGCTACATGTAGGGTCTCGTCCAAGCAAATACATTCCAGTTCAGACCTCCTGGCTTCCAAACCGGCCATGTACCCAAAGGTCGATGCGATCATCCTCTTCAGCTTTGAAATGACCAACATGTTCTTCCATTTTCCACACGGTTCAAAAACATCCTTGAACAAACCTGCGAGAATCTGTTCCCCACTGAACTTGTAGTATCCATACATGGGATGAAGGCCTCTGATTTCCCACATTGTGTGGCCTCGGATATCGATTGAGCTCGCCCGCCCTTCCTTCGCATATCGAACGTTTGAACAAAGCCGTCGCGCCAGTGCATTATCTGCCGGTCTCCAAACTTCTCGTCTGTCGTTGCCTTCCCCTTTCCAGACCCCAAGTGTTGCACACTGGCAGCTGATGACAATCTTGGGCTTTAAAATTGCCAAAATATTCTCCATCAACTCATAAGCAGCTTCTGTAGCCTCCTTTCGCTTGACACTATCCATCGCCTCCAAATCTTTGTTACTAAAGAAGCTGCAGACGTCCAGGATAGGAACCTCCTCCAAGGATAGGGAATACTTGGCGAGTAGCTGAGATATGATTTCCATCCTTGGACACTGTATCATTTCGTCGTAGCTTTCGCAGTGCTTATTGGATGGGTTCTGCAACAGTATGAGAGGAAACTGACGACAGCCGCAGAGGAGACGGATGAAATTTTGCCACTTCTCAGACTGTATTTCCCACCGTTCCTGAAATTGTCGAGCTGGGACGAAGCAATCGTCATCTTTCGTGATCAGCTCGTACCGAGTAGCTTTGTTCAAAGTTGGCACGAGAACCTCGTTCAAAACCCGCGTACGTTCACTGGAGTCTAGCGACAGCTGACGGAACGACTTGGTCAAGGTTTGAGAATGGTCTGCTACGTGGGCCATAAAGTATTGTTAGCTCAATGATTTTATTCGAGAGCGCAAGAGGGTGAGGGAGGAAGGGTACGTTGGGAGGGGAAATTGCACATGGGGTTATTTATGCATTTCGTACAGACGACACCTGAGCTGGAGTTGTTGCTGCCCAGTTGGGCTTCTATGCAGTGACAAGCTCAAAGCTGGTAAAATGAGGCTGTCGGGGGCAAACCGCCGAGTGTAAGGGAATAAGCGGAGAGTTAATCCCTTGATACGTGTATGTGTGGTGCAATCCGGCACCTCATGCCAGCATTGGTTGATCTTTTGGGTATTTGCCTGAACGGTCCATGGACGGGCTCGGCACACCACCTAAGTTCCCCGACACCGAGCTAATCGACAAAAGGGTTTCCCATAGAAAGGCTCACAGCAAGACCTTTCGAGCAAGAGACGGAGCTCTGATTGGCAATAGCACTTAGCCATGGCTGTGAGTACGACTGGAGTAGGCTCACCCTATGGATTTCCTTACAAACCGCGGCAATCTTACCCAAGATATCTACCTTTGTAGTTGTCTGAACAATGCCAAGCAGAGGCAGTCCGGTACAGCCGCGGGGTGAGTGCTCAAAGGTAACAACGGTTACGCGGCCAGCAGGCGCCCGAAACGACGCCGCTCGTCATCCCACATAGCATCGTAGCACGAGCCGCGGAGACCATGCGAAACCAGAAGCAAAGCCGCGCGTGGCGTCATGTAATTACTAGGCAGGCTTATAAGACCTGTTGCTGTCACAGTATCGTGATACCCCATTCCTCAACCCATCGTCAGGTACATATGTTGGTCCCTCTATTTATGCTCTCTGCCCCCTCCCGTCAGGGTATCATCTCTCTACTCCCGGTTCTCCTCCTCCTCCGCGAGGACCTCCCTCTCGGCCTTGGTCCCCTTCCAGTCGACCCAGCGGACGAAGACGGGCATCAGCACCGCGACAAGCATGCCGGCGCCCAGGAAGGCGGCCGTGACACCGAAGCCGAGGTGGTAGGCGGGCGAGTCCCGGCTCGGCCAGATGCGGCTCCCGTAGACGCTCGAGAAGTTGCCAAAGGCGTTGACCATGGCCAGCACGATGGCGCGCTTCTCGGGCGGCAGGCTCACGACGCCGCTCGCCCACGACAGCACCAGCGGCAGCGCCGACCAGATGCCCGCGGCCACGAAGCAGATCATGACGTAGCGCACCACGGGGTCCCGCACGGCGGCGCACACGACGCTGCACGCGAACCCCAGCGCCAGCGGCGCCGCCACGTGCCACCGCCGCTCGACGTGCCGGTCCGAGCTCCACGCCACGACGTTGAGGCACACGGAGGCGACGGCGTAGATGGGCACCGTCATGTACTGCGCCTTGACTGTGTCGTAGCCCAGCGTCAGCGTGATGGTCGGGATGAAGTACGAGATGGTGCCGGCGCCGACGTCGAGCATGAAGAGCAGGACGAAGGCGTACGTCCGCGGGTCCGCCACGGCCGCCACGAAGGCGTTCCAGTGCGAGAGCCGCCGGCGGTTCCGCCCGCCCGAGGCGATGCCGTCGGCGACGATGCGGATGCTCGCGAGGCGGCGCTGCGCCGGCGTCAGCTGCCGCGCCGTGCTGGGGTAGTCGAGGAGCACGAAGAAGGCGACGAGGGCGACGCCGACGGTGGCCACGCCCTCGACGATGAAGAGCCAACGCCAGCCGGCGATGCCGTGGGCGTCGTGGAGGTTCGCCGTGATGGCGCCGGCGAGCAGGCCGCCAAAGGCGCCGGAGAGGACGGCGGCCGTGTAGAAGATGGCGAAACGCTTGCCTGCAAGATGGTCAGCATTTTTTTTCTATTCATTGTTTTGCCCCCGTCAGGGAAGGACATGTTTACGTACCCAGCTCGGCCCTGGTGTACCAGCAGCTGAGGAGGTACAAGACGCCGGGGAAGAAGCCGGCCTCGACGCAGCCGAGGACGAAGCGGAAGCCCAGCAGCGCGCCGTAGGTCTTGGACACGGACATGAGGGCGCTCAGCGCGCCCCAGACGAGCATGATGCCCGGCAGGAAGATGGACGGCCGGCTGCGGCTGAGGATCATGTTGGAGGGCACCTCGCAGATGAGGTATCCGAAGAAGAAGATGGACAGCACCCAGGCGTAGCCATCGTCGGTGAGGGAGAGGTCCTTTTGCATTCCCGCGATCTTGGCGTTTCCCTACACGGTTTCACAAACAACGAAAAATGTCAGCTGGTCCGTGCTTTTCTTCATCGGAGATTTTTCCAGCGGCATGTTTCCCCCCCCCCCCCCCCCTATTCAGAGACTCACGATGTTGGTCCGGTCCACGTAGTTCAGGATATACATGATCCAAAGTATCGGCATCTGGGTTCCGGTCATTGTTAGCGATTCCCATTGTGCGAACCGAGCCTTTTTTACACCCGTCGCGAAAACACCTTCACGTACCAGGAACAGGTCAATCTTGTTGACGAGCTGCTTCTCCTCCCGCGTGCCGGGGACGTAGTTCCTGAGCGCCTCGGCGAGCTCGGCGTCCGCCTCGCCGACGACGGGCGCGTTTTTGTCTTCCTTCATCTCAAGGGACTGCTTCCGGCCATTCTCGAAACTCATTTTTTTTCTTTCCCCTATCTCACCCCCCGTCGTTCGTCCCTTCTATCGCCCTGCTTTGACTCGTGATGGTGGCGGCTGAACTGGGGAGGCTTACCACCGCAGTTGGATGGGCTTGTCGAATTGTTGTGTTGAGAAGCGGAGATGCTAAGCGGGGCAGAAAAGGAAAAAAAAAAAAGAGAGAGAGAGAGAGAGAGAGAGAGAGAGAGAGAGAGAGAGAGAGAGAGAGCGTCGCTCAATTGCCCCTTTTTCGTTGCAAATGAGGAACGGACGTGATTTTTTTTTTATGTGGGAATGGCAAAGAGTTCGACCACGAGGTTGAGGGATGAAGCCTTCTACCCCATGCAAAAGATTGGCGGCAGTAACAGAAAGTTGGATATATATTGAAAATACCGGTCGAGACGCGAGTCATGTCCGTCCGGGGTATTCCGGCTTGCACTCTCTTCCCCACGGGGTAAACACGTCTGGTGAGAAGAGCCAAGGGGAGAATATGTGGCCAGGAAAGGGGGGCTCCAAGGTGGATGGGATGGAGACCCGCGGCGAGGAGCCGTCCGTCGGGAGCTGACGCGAACGAATGGGCTTTTCTCTCTCCCTTTCTCACCAGATTGAGATCAGGCGATGATGATCCTCCTGGTTAGTTACGCTGAACGAGGCGTGATTGGACTGCAAACGTCGCGAGATGATCCGGATCCACGTTGAAGGGCGGACTTCCTCCCGAGCCCCAACGATCGGAGAAGAGGGCGGTCTTCACCCCGAGCCGTCCCCATCTGGGTCTAGTGGTAATAGGGAATAATAATCCATCCGTCTGGTTTCCCCGCGATTACCGGTAAACCACGTCAGACGAGAATCACAAAGGTTGCATATCAGGTTGGAAAAGGATAGCCTCGAAACGGGGGGGGGGGGGGGGGGCGTGTGTCAGCAGTCTTTTGTTTGGTCATTCAGCCAGGCATTTGCGAGTTTAGCAAGTCTAGCATGTTGAGCGGGTATTGCTCCGGGCCCATCCCGTAATTGTTCATCATATCCCCGCTGAACATCCACTGGTTCCAGTCTTGGCCCATGGCCCCCTCGTTCCAGACCTGGGGGACGGGCTGGCCCGGTTGCGCGGGTTGGCCGGGCTGGCCCCCCGCGACGTGCTGCCTCTCCTGGCGCCCCCGTTCCTTGAACTTGTCGAGCATGCTGCTGAGACCGCGCCCGATGTAGTGCGCGACGTGGCGGGCGCAGCGGTTCGTCTCCTCGAGCAGCTGGACGACGCGCTCAATGAGGTTGACAACTTCGTCGTAGCGAATGTCCAGCCGCGCGGGCTTCCACTGGGCGTGGACCTTCATGAGGAACATGGCGGCGTAGGAAATGGTGGTCAAGAGGTACAGGGGCACCCCGATGACCGCCCTGCGCATGTCCGTGTCTGTCAAGATCAGCTCCAGGGCGGCCGACGCGCTTGCGATGGCGAGGTTGATGAACTCGCGACGCTCGTCGGACATGGCGTACTGGTCCGACGGGTTCGACGGGTTGAGGCCTCGCAGGCAGATGGAAAACAACAAGAGACGAGCAAAGTGGTAGTGCAGGATGACGCCCTTGGCGGGGTACCTTGCTATGTGCTTGTCCGGCACTTTGTCAAAGAGGTTAGCCGCGACCCCAAAAGTTTTCTGCCGGTATCAGGGAGCCCGTATCGGGCAGCACGACGACGGGGGACGAGGGATTGCCTTCTCACCTAGCCGAGCTTCCCATTGGAGCTTCCATCGAGCGAGGTCGGCGTCGTATCTCTTCAGCGCCTCAAACTCGTCTCTGGCGACTTGCCTTGACGAGTCCGGGCCAAACGTATGGAAAACGCGGCTCAAAATCACAAAGACACCAACCTGGCTATGCAGACGGAGGTCGGCCTGCGTGATGCCTGGCAAGGCGAGAAAGGCTTCGTGGTGGGTAATGGTCGCGTCCTCGTTGATGACGGGAGGCCTGCCGTAGGCGATGCTGAAGTGGTGGTCGCACACGTAGAGCAAGTACCACAGCCTTGCCTTTTCGACGTGCTGCGGCCCCTTGTTGAGGGCCTTGGCGCAGAACTGGTGGAGGTTCAGCTCCGTGGCGATGCGCACGGCCAGACCAGACACCTTCCAGCTTATGTCCGAGAGCCAAAAGGCACCGATGCATAGCCCCCTGACGTCGTCGAGGCTGTGGTACCGGTCGAACATGGTCTGGCTGGCCAGCTCGAGGAAGGTGGGGTAGCAGATGTCAAAGGCACGGCCGTCATCTTGCTCGTGCAGCGCCGTCACGGCGAGGATGGCGGCAGTGAGGAGCGGCGAGGACATGCGCGTCGCCGTGAGGTTGTCGTGGACCAGCGCGATGCCCCCCCAGAGGTACGCGTTGAGCGTCCCGCGGAAGGTGGAGAAGAGCTGCTCGGCCTCCTCGACGCCGAACTTGCCCTGTGCAATGAAGTCGGGCTCTTGCGCCCGGCTCGACGGGAGGCGGACGCGGGCTCCGGGGTCGCTCCGGATGTTCCGCAGCTTCGTCACCTCGAAGAGGCTAGCCATCGGCGCGCTGACTATGGCCTGGTCCTCGCCATTGTCTTGGGACGTCTGCTCGGGCGAGTTTTCCCTCGTCATGGCCGTGACGTCGGGAGGCCGGACTGGGGACGGGCCCGTGCCGGGGCTGCCTTGTGACGTGGCAAGGTTGACGGGACTCTGGGACATGCCGGCCGCGTCGTGTTGATACGACTGGACGGGGACGAGCTGGGGCAGATTCAAGGCGCGCCTGACCTCCATCATGGACGCTTGCAGCGTCTGGAGTTGCATCTCCATCTTGGTCTTCCACTCATTCTCACTGTCAAGCAAGGTCTGGAGACTCTTGTTGACAACACACTGCAGGCCGAGGCGGGCGCATCGAGCGCACTGGTTCTGCCCGGGCTCAATGCCGCACTTGATCTTGCGGTTTTGGCATTCCTGGCCTGTTTCTCTCCTCTTGCATCAGCGGCTATTCCTGTCCTGTATAATGGCCGGAGAAGCCAGGGTCTTTGATTGGGAGGGGGAGAGGAGAGGGAGGGAAGGGGACTTAGCCCGAGAAGGGGGTCTCATGCGTTGATAGTACGCTACTCACAAGCTCTGATCTTTCTCGAGATCTTCGGCAGGTGAACGTACTGGCCGGAGGGAGCGCCCGAGACCGAAGACGGAATCTTGTCCGGACCGTCAACTCTCGCACGTTTCATGGTCCGAAAGGGTCCGCAGGATAGAAGTCCGTCCCGGCTTTGTGTTTTCTGGGTCTTTGAGAAGGGGGGAAACAAAAAAGGTGGACGAAGTGGACGAGACGGAGGGCGGGAAGATGGCCGAAGGAGGGGAAGAGATGGAAAAAGAAGACACGCCCCCCGCGACGACGCGCATCTTTGCTATGTTTATAAGCGGGGCGGACTTCTCGCCGTGCGGGGTAAAGAAAGCATTCCTTCTTCTCCACATGCTTGTTCCATGTCTCGAAGGGCAACGCGAGACGAGATAGTAACATGGTCTATCCCACCGGCCGGCCGCGGCAGTATACCAGTAGCCCCGTTTCCTGTCTTGTCCGCCTTGTATACAACAGATAGCGGGGGTCCACGCAGACGGTGTGGGCCGTGGCTACGTTGTATCTTGTAGCGTACGCGTGTTCCACCTCGGTTGTCGTCTTCCACCCGACAAGGTTTGTGCCAGGGGCCCTCCGTTCCTCGTGGCGGCTTTCCCGAGCCTGTCGACCTGTGCCCCGTCCCGTATAAGATGACTCGGGGCCTCCGGAGTGCTCAGTTTCGAGCCAAGCGCTCGTGGTCTCCGGAACAACCATCGACGACGACTCCTGGTCAAAAACCACCACCTAACCGCCGTGAATTCCAAGATGGCCTCCTCCGACGCTCAGTCGACACGCGTCGGCTTCATCGGCCTGGGTGCCATGGGCTTCGGCATGGCGTGCAACCTTGCAAAGAAGCCCTCGTATAGAGTGCAGGGTTACGATGTCCATCAGCCGAGCGCCGACAGGTTTGCTGCGCAGGGCGGCCTCGTAGGCCAGTCGCCCAGGGAGGTGGCGGGAACCAGCGATATCCTGGTCTGCATGGCCGTGAATGCCGAGCAGATTGACGACATACTCTTCCATCGTGAGACGGGCGCGGTGCAAAGTGAGTCCTTTCTCACGCATAATGCGACCAACCATCGTCACACTTGGGCCGGGCCGCTAAACCTTCATTCCCGCAGCATTGCCCGAGAACGCCGCCGTGCTCGTCTGCTCGACCGTACCGCCAACCTACCACGAGGTGCTGTCGTCCCGCATCGCGGCGACGGGCCGAAGCGATGTTCTGGTCGTCGACAGTCCCGTATCCGGTGGCACCAAGCGTGCAGCCGAAGGCACCCTCAGCATTTTTGCTTCCGGGTCCCCCGAGGCATTGCAGCGTGCGGACCGGGTCTTGCGCGACATGTCTGAAAAGCTCTACGTCATTCCCGGCGGACCGGGGGCCGGCAGCAAGATCAAGATGGTTAACCAGCTCCTGGTTGGGACACACATCGCAGCTGCATCCGAGGCCATGGGTCTGGCAGCCAAGGCCGGCTTGAACACGCGTGAAGTCTACGACATCATCACAAACGCCGCGGGTAACTCGTGGGCTTTTGAAAACCGTGTGCCGCACATGCTGGACGGTGACTGGACGCCTCTGTCTGCTCTCAATATTTTTGTAAAAGACATGGTGAGCCCTCCCTCTCTCGCCAGATCCAGAGTCGTTGGCTGATGAGGTGTGGAAAAAAATAGGGTATCGTCGTGTCTACGGCAAGGACTCTGCAATTCCCCGCGCCTCTCGCCTCGGTGGCAGAGCAGCTGTACATCTCTGGGGCCGCTCAGGGCTACGGCGCCGAGGATGATTCCGGTCTTGTCCGGATATTCCTCCCTGGCCATCAGAACATCGTCAAAGAGCAGGCCGTCCAGCTGAACAAGCAGGAGAGGAAGCTGACGCCGAGCACCACGCCCATGGAGATTTCAAAGATCGGCATGGTCGGCCTGGGGGCGATGGGTCAAGGCATGGCGGGCTCACTCCTCCGCTCCGGGTTCGCCGTCCACGGTTATGATGTGTACGAGCCCGCCATTGATAAGTTCGTCGCCAACGGAGGTAACGCTTCCAAGGCCAGCAGCCCCGCCGAGGCCGCCAAGGGTGCAGACATCCTGGTTCTGATGGTGCAGAACGCGGCGCAGGCCGATGACGTGCTTTTCGGTTCTGGCAAGGCCGCAGAGGCATTGCCCGACGGTGCCATCGTCATCCTCAGCTCCACGGTGCCGCCCTCGTTTGTGCGGCAGCTGGAGGCCAAACTGACCAATCTCGGCAAGGGGATCGGCCTCGTTGATGCCCCAGTCAGCGGCGGCGTCGTCCGCGCTGCGAACGGCACGCTCACGGTAAGCCATATCTGAGCGGCAGCCGGACAAGAAAAACGCGATGGATGCTAACGGTTGATAGATCATCTGCTCTGGCGACGATGCCATGCTATCCAAGGCCAACGCCCCGTTGCTGGCCATGACGGGGACTCTGAGCAACCTGTGCCGCGTACAAGGAGGCGTCGGCGCCGCATCCTCTGTCAAACTGATTAACCAGTTGCTGGCCGGTGTCCACATCGCCGCCGCTGCTGAAGCCATGGCCTTTGCCGCCCGCCTCGGGCTCGACACACGACGCGCGTTCGAAATCCTCGGCAGCGCGGCGGCATGGAGCTGGATGTTCGAGAACAGAGTACCCCAGATGCTTGACGCCGACTGGACCCCGCACTCGGCGCTTGCCATCTTCGTCAAGGACCTCGGCATCGTCCTTGACGAGGCGAAGCGCCTGACCTACTTTGCTCCGATTTCTTCGGCAGCCCACACCCTATACCTCTCGGGGGCCTCTCACGGATGGGCCAAAGAGTCGGATGCAGGCGTCGTTAGGCTGTGGGAGCTGGCCGGACTCTCCGTCTCGGGCAACGCCGGCCCAAAGACCGAGGAGCCCGAGGAGAAGGTCGCCGCCAAGAGCTCCGAGGTGGGAGCAGCCCAAGAGGAAGCTCGCCCGGCGCAAAAAACCATCGATTCTCTGCCCGACGAGTTCTCCGGAGATGTCATCAGCTCAACGCAAAGGGTTGTCGACAACGGCGAGGTGCCGGTCCTCGTGGTTCTCGATGACGACCCGACAGGGACGCAGACCTGCCACAACATCGACGTCTTGACTGTCTGGGACGCGGCAACACTCGACTACGAATTCGGCCTCAACCCGACGGGATTCTTCATTCTCACAAACTCCCGAGCCCTGCCCTCCGCCGAGGCAAAGCAACTTATCCGCGAAATCTGCCAGAACGTCAAGCAAGCGGCCGAAAAGTCCAACAAGGCGTTCGAGATTGTCCTTCGCGGAGACTCGACCCTGCGAGGACACCTCCCCGAGGAGCCCGAGGCGGCCGAGGAAGCGCTCGGCAAGTTCGACGCGTGGGTCATCACGCCCTTCTTCTACCAGGGCGGCCGGTACACCATCGACGACGTGCACTACGTCAAGGAGGACGACGTGTTGGTGCCCGCGAGCCAGACGCCGTTTGCCCAAGACGCCACTTTCGGCTACAAGAACTCCAACCTGCGGAGATACGTCCTGGAGAAGTGCGGTTCGCGCTTCGACGATTCGTCGTTCCTCTCGGTGACCCTGGACGACATCAGAATCGGCGGGCCCGCAGGCGTCACGAAGAAGCTCCTCTCGGTGGCGCCCGGCTCCAACACCGTCGTCATCGTCAACGCTGCTGCCGAGTCCGACATGCACGTCTTCGTGGCGGGCCTGCTTGAGGCGGAAAAGGAGGGACGACGATACCTGTACCGCACGGGCGCCGCCTTTGTCTCTTCTCGGCTGGGAGTCACGGGAATCCCGCCTCTGACAATGGCAGACCTCGGAGTGTCGGCAAAAGAGGGGACCAAGCAGCCGGGTGGATTGATCGTTGCCGGCTCGTATGTTCCGAAGACGACAGCACAACTCAAGGTGCTTCGGGAGAGGCGAGGCGACAGGCTTCATGTCATTGAGCTTGACGTTGCTGGACTGATCGAGTCTGCCGAGGCGGCGGAGAAGGTGGTTACTGCGGCGGCCGGCGAAACTGCGTCGAAGCTGGCGGCAGGCGAGGACGTTCTTGTCATGACATCGCGAAAGCTGATCAAGGGAGACGATGCGCTCAGCTCGCTTCAGATCGGATCCAGAGTGGCGCGGGCCCTGGTCCAGCTGGTGGAAAAGATGGATGTTCGACCGCGGTACCTGATTGCCAAGGGCGGCATCACGTCGTCGGACGCGGCGACCAAAGGGTTGAAGATGAGAAGGGCGCGCATCTTGGGTCAAGCTGCCCCTGGTGTCCCCCTGTGGAGGTGTGATGAGGAAACGAGTCGGCACCGCGGAGTGCCGTATGTCGTATTTCCCGGCAACGTCGGCAGTGACAGCACCCTTGCCGAGGTCGTTGAGTCTTGGTCGATTTAGAATGTTGCTTTGGTTGGCGGTTTTTCTTTTCTTTTCTTTTTTTGGCTGTTGTCTCTTCCTGATGCATGCTTTCATAGTCGCGATGCAAGCGTAGCATAATGTGGGTTCATACCAAGTTACACGACTCTTCATGTCCAGCATAGAAATTACCACGAACACGGGGGCAACATCAGGCCCCATTTGTCTTTGTGGATTATCACAATATAAGTCACGGGTTTACGTGATATGATGGTTCCAGTGGCTTCATCAGAGTATACATAGACATATATACCTATATATATATATATATATATAGTTATATATACACATAGTTACCTATATATATCAGTTTATAATGACATAGTAGGTCACGTGGAGGTATATCGTCCATGGTAGACTTGTCTCCACCTAATGACATATCCACCAATCACAAGTAGTCGTATGCGAAAGCTACGTTTCCTTCTCCCAGGCTTCCATCGCTTCGCGCCTCGAGTCTTCGAATCTGCCAGCTGTGAACAAATCAGCAAAGCTTCTGTCTTGCTGGCTTGGAGCAACTCGGCATCCATCTTACACGTTCGACAATAGTCTCTGTCTTTGCCTCGCCAGCGTGACGTTCATTCCGTCCCTCCATCGTGTGGTTCTGTCCCCACGCCATGACTCATCTGTCCCCATTTTCCCACCTTCATCCGCTCGGCTCATCAACCTATCATCGCCCGGTGCCGCCAAGCTAAGCATCGCCAACCAGTGTCACATACGCTCCTGGGGACAACCGTACGCTCTCTCATGGAATTGGATCAGGATGGAGGCCGTTACAACCTCGCCTCCGTCTGACGAGGTCCCGGAGCCCCAAGACCCGACCAAGACGGCCCACGATCTCATTCAGCGGAGCGGGACGCTGTGCGAGGAGCTGGAACACCTGCGTCATGCCGTGGAGGCGCAAGCAGCCAAGGTGAACAATCACTGGCACGCCTACATTCCCGGATTCAGCACCTTCTGGCAAGCCAACATGAACCAGCATCACCGCGCCAAGTCTCTGTTACAGCGGTGTCAGGAGCCCGCCGAGCCTGGCTCCGAGGCCGAGGGGTCCTTGTCCCGAGACTTTAGGCTGTTGGAAGGAGAGCTCTCGTCGTACGAGAACCACTGGTTAGCCATCAAGAAGTGCCGCTCAGTCACCTGGTTCCGTTTCGCCGTGCCCTACTCGAACCAGGGCGCCCAGAGCTCCGTCTTTGTCAGCGCCATCGTCGACAATGGCCACGAGTGGATGCGAGTTCTCAGCACGACCGAGAAGGCTCTTCTGGTCCAGATGGCCGAGGCAGACTTTCCCTGGGACGAACCCGATGACGAGGACGACGACGTTGTTGAGCTGGCAGAGGTCCTCGACGACGACGAGACGCAGATCGAAGTCCTGAAATGTGCCAAGCAGCTTTTGGCGGCCGCCCGCGATATTCATGGCGGATACAGGCATCGTATACGCATTGTCCTTCCAAACGTTCGCCGTGGCAAAGTCCCCGCGATAGACAGGTTCCTGAAAGGCGTTGCAACTCTGCGTGACGAGGCCATCTCCCTTGACTTGGAATGCGCCGATGAGAGCCAGACCCCGTCTCCGCCCCTCGAGACAGCCATATCGAATCTGCTCAGTCTTGGAAACGACACGGATGCGCCACCATTGACTCCTGTTCTGAACATCGACACGTCCATTCTGGTTGCCTTGACCACGGACATCTCTCATAACCACAGCTCCCAGAGAAAGTGGCGCCCCAAGATTCTGGAAGACGTGGCGGACGAGGCCGAACACGGTCCCAGGCTCCCCAAGTCTCTGTACCCGATACTCCGTGGCCGCACGCTCGTCTGTACACGCGAGGCTGCGGAGACGTGTCTTCGGATGGTGTACGATGCTTCTACTGAATCGGAGGTCGCCAGGGCGGAAATCCTATTGGGGCAGGAAACCCCCAAGGGGAAGCAAGACGATAAAATGGCCTTTCTTGAGCGGGTGCTGAGGCAAGATGGTTGGCCTTTGGACGAAAAGGATGACGACTCGACTGAGGGTCGGTGCCGGCGCCTGGTCTCGGAGCTGCAGAAGCTCTCTTGCCACCCAGTCCCTGATAATTTGCAGCTGCCAATCCGCATCATGGAGGACTTCCGCAGGAAACATGTCCAAGGGGAGGTTCGCAGGGGAACGCTGCCAAAGGTAGTCCTTGCGGTGGAGCCGACCCTCAACGAGACAAACTGCTCCTCCTTCTTGTTCGGCTGGAAGACAGGCCACACAACAATCACCTGTAACCGCCATGCCGTGAGACGGTTGGGCAATCTCGTCAAGAAGGTGCGGTGGTCTCGGAACGCCGAGACCGCCCCCATCATCGCCCTCGACTGGGCGAGGGGTCTGGCCAAGATTCCGTTTCCAGGAGAAGTCTTGGTGGATGGCCCGCTAAAGTCTGACCTGCAGTAAGATGCTGACGAGCCGCTACCTTTACTTTGCTGGCCATAATGCTCCCTGGTACCTGCTGGAGTACATTGCGTCCATTATTCGCCAGAGATTACCTAGTATATAAAGGTTCACTGATGCTGCTAGGGAGTAGATCCTTATGCAGGCAGCAGAACAAGCTGCATGTTTAAGAAAACGTCACTTCTCCGCCCTACCTGCGCCCTACCTGGCGTGGACGAGAATGGAAACTAGAATTCTGCAACCCTCGCTGGGAGGATTCAGGGCCAGTTCACCCGCGTCAGCCACGGCCTCCAACCCCCATGTAAATCCAATTTGTCAGCCGGCGACCAGACACCCATCGAACCCTCTTGAACCCCCCAAAGACCACATAAAATAGACAAGAGACATAGAAATCGTGCCCACTCGGCATATGTGCTATTGTTACTACAAACAGTCGAGGAATACATATAACCAAACGAGAAACAAGAAAAGATGGCCTCAGTTCCCAACACCCACGCCGAAGTGCTGGCCTGGCTTCAACGGGTTATTAAACTGCCCACTCCCCTCATTTAAGTTTCGACACCTGTGCTTACAATTGAAACACCCAGAGCCATGACGTCAACGACTCCCTTCAAGTCGCCCGATTTCACAAGATCTACGCAGAAACCGCGCGGCTCAAGTTCGCCAATCACCCCGTCGCCGAGGGCCTCGACGCTATCAAGCAGGCGCTCCTCCCTGCTTTCACGCAGCTCTCGTACATGAAGCACGTCACTCGCCGTGCCGGTACGTCTTTTCCCCAACCTTTCCCAGCAGTCCGGCTTTGGGGTAAGAGGTCACGGGTGCAGGTGTCTAACAGCAGCCTAGACAAAGTGGGTGACGCGATCTGGTTTGCGGTGGACATTACCTACCGAGTGAAAGACGACCCGGAGGATGAGGCGATCACCATCCCGGCCGCAGGTCTCATCACCCTCTTCACAGACGGCAAAGATGCTGGAAAGATCAAGCGGTTCGACGTCTTCATTGACAATGCTCCGGTTCGGCAGAAGATGGAAGCTGTCAATAGTAGCAAACAGTAGGCTATACATGGATGAATATAGGGCAGCAAATCCTATTGTGACATCATTCAGATAGAAGAGGGCTATGGGCCCGGGATAGTTTTGAAGAGCCTCTTATATGGCCATTGTGAACCACCACGACCTTGGCTTGTGGAGTAAAATGCTGCCAGACCTTCCAACACCCGCGAGCCAGGTATAAGATGCCGAGGAGCCGACGCAGCCCTATGAATGCTGGGTTACAATTCCGCAACCTATTACCCGGTGTGCGTCTAACAGCGTCGCAAGTGTCTGCAGTGTCACACACCAAGAGAGAAACAAGGCGGAATGCAAGCTCACACGTGGCCACCTTCTGATTTCCATTTCGGTGAGTTCAAACTGTCCTCAGAGGCTCATCGCTAAGCCTAGGTGTCTTCGGGCAGAGATGACATGCATGCGTCGATAGTACAACCCGACAGCTGACAAAAGTACCCAGGCAAGGTTGGGCATCAATTCCCAGACCCCAAGCTGCCCACCACCTCGAACCGACCGAGGATCTAGCTCGAGGAGTGATGTCATTTGATACCGACTGGAAATAGTTTCCTCCTCATCCCCTGAGCGGTTGTTTTCTCTACTGACACGATGTCACGCTTCATGTAAGTGGACACGTACAACCCCGCGCGGACAGGCGGAAACTCCAAATAATGCTCGGGGCTCCCGGGCTTTTAATCAGGTATCGAGTGTCTCTGATATGACAGAATCTAGATGAAATGGGTCTGTTAAGGAGCATATACACATCTAGAATCAACCTCAAACGAATAGCAAGCATCGCTCAATCTCAGACAACTTGGAGCATGGCACGTTGATGTTGGGAACTTGACATAAGCTTTTGAGCTGCCTTTGAATTCTAGTCACAATCCTGTATCTTAACGCCCAGTAGTTTATTGAACTTGATTGCTTCACCATCTGGATGCTATTTTTTCACCGCCGCCTGGCATTTAGCCTCTGGAAAGTGGGTTGGGGAAGTGCTATGATGGCTTCCTGTCGGGTAATGCCAAGCGGACCACCCATGATGTCCAGAACTGGCTGATACGGGGTGGGAACCTGCGCAGGAATTTGACGGTATGTGTACCACAACATCAGAGTTGGTCTGATAGCAGACATAGCGCCCCAGAACATGACCGATAGAATGATGAAACACACTGGTGCTGGCTTGAACGTCGCGATATCTGATTGCATTAAGCCGGAAGATAGCGCAACAGGTGATATGAAGAAGATCTATTGGGTATCGTTGGCAAAGCAAAATAGGTCCGGGTGTAGTGTTACTTACGACGTCTATGTTCCAGTACTGTAAGAATATTGCTCGACTGCTTGCGACTTGCAGATAGAGTTCCAGCTAGAAATTTGTCTTTTGTTAGCTTACTTCCTGTTTGTTACCTCGTGCCAGTGAAGTTACCTTAGCTGTAGACCGGTCTAGCCGAGCTTGAAGACTAACCAAGTCGGCCAAGACTTCGCGGAGGTCTGTTTCCATAACAGTGTTGATGTTATGAATCGATAGCTTCAGTTTGTTAGATGCACCATTCAAAAGGTGCGAAAGATCCCCATTCGCAAACCAGGCCCACGACTCCAGCACTTTTGCAAGCGTGTCTGTGAATCGATCCAGGAGGTCTGACGTCCGCGTGATCCAATTGTATGTATTTTCGATGGCTCTTGACTGCCCCTGAGCAGAACCAAGGGAGGAAACGTCTGTCGATTTTGGGATGCTGGGCTTTTGGAGCTTCGGAACTGTTAGCCTTTTTCGATAAACTCAACGAATTCAGGTCCGTCACTCACATAAGCATCTATCCTGTTCTTCATATGGTAGAATATCTTGAGCCACTCTTCCTTTATGCGCCTGATGCGTACCATGAGCACCACACAGTAATACTCGCGCGGATCCCATATTGGCATCTCAGCATCATACACTCCACTTGTCAAAGGATCATGGTAAACACCATCGGTGATCAAGGCAGCTTCGTAGTGCGAGAGCAGCTCCTCATCATTAGGGTCCATCTGGTCCCTGAAATACGTATCTGTCAAGAGACACGCAGTCCATATAGAGTTGTTGGGTCCACTAACGACTAGAGAGGTTTGGGCCTCGTACAGACACTCGGTAGGTCCGCCATCGTCACTGGAACTTGGCAAGTCGAGCAGAAATGAGAGGTCGGTCGAGGATCGCCAGGTATCTCCATTGGGCTTCTTGCGCGTGTCCCTTCGGATTCCGGATCCTTCTCCCCACACATAATACGAAATGTGAAACTCGAGTTGGAAAGCACAGGGCCCTGCCTGATGATGATTTCGATTAGCCCAGACTCCGTTTGTTTCTCCGCACCACAAGACAAAATATAGTGTCTATCTCACCGAAAAAGTAGCAGTAAACGATCTGTGCGACAGGAGATGTTTCCATAGAAGCTTTCGGAATACAGGAGCAAAGGTTGGTGACGCAGTCCATATCATAGCGGCCACAGCCCAAGTCCCAGGGTCGGGTAGGTAACTGGAAGTAACTGGAGGTCAACAAACAAACTTTCTTTAACATAGGTACTCATGTTGAATCTTACATGCGCCGGACCTCCGCATCCGGCATACCATCTTCTTTGAATCGCTGGAACAAGTTAGAACTGTTATCAGGGTAACTATCGCTTGCTAGACTTCGAGTGTTTAAACTCACTTTGAGTTTCAGCTTCTCGTATAGCTGTCTAGCGGACACAGTTCCATGCCCCTCTCGGCGGCCTTCGAGTTTGCTTCGTTCGTCCAACCATGCGACAAGAGTACGCGGTACTGAATCTTCGTCATTCTTCAGGACTTTGAGGGCGTCGTTGTTGCAAATCGAAGTTATGACTGGTCTCTCGTAGGAAGACCTGGGTGATGGATCGAGTATGTCAAGAAAAGCATCGAGAGGCGTCTCTGAGTCAGTGTGATTCTCCTCCACCCCAGAGGTATTCTCGTCCCCACGAGCAACTTTTTCATGGTCCCAGTCGAACTCCGGCAGGGAAAAGCCATGGAGGCGATTCGGCATGGCTCTCTGCATTCTTTGTATTCCTTCCAAGGGAAGAGGTGCGATGTATAGGAGAAAAAGTATTTAATCAAAGATAAGTTCCAATAAACAAAGAGATAGCGCTATTTAAGACGTCAGGTTGCTGGAGTTATTGCGCAAACGCCTCATTTTGCAGAGTCGTAGCGCAAAATATCATTTCGAAGGACAGAGGACGACCGTCGTACGCACGATCTATAGGCTCATGATAAAGAAATCGGTTTGCGGCAAGGCCCTTCGTGATTTGTTCCGGCTAGGGTTGCTCTTTCTGGAAGGTGTGCAGCCATCAGCAAAGTCCGACTGATGCCCAATATTAGTCGTTGGGGTTGCCTCGTTTGGCTCCGAGGCTTTGGCTTTGAGTCTTATCAACAGTCCACAACAGGCGCGATCATCATATCTCTTCATTCGATAAATCAAATCCTACATGGCTGCCTCTCGTTTTGATTCGAAGTTGAAAATATAGGTCTAGGAGCATCCTCATCAGGTTAACACCCAATACGCATCCACGTCAGTTTCTCTTTTGCACAAGGCGGATAAGATCAAGATTCGAGGCAACGGATGATTTTCATCGCCCTCGGTGACAACTACTGACACCAAACCAGCGTTGTAAACTGCGAGCTGAATTATCTGCTATAGCTAGGTCTGGAACATGCTTTCTGAGCCTTTTCTTTTGCTCCATTTTTCTCACAATATCATTACCATGTGAATGATCACATAGGCTCATAAATTGCTACGGCTTCTGTCACACAAAGATGTTAGCAGATAACAAAAGATCGACACCGGGTTTACAGATAACCATACATGGGCTGCCACGACTTCAACACCCTCTTCATCTGCCTCGGCTTTCTGAAGTACCTCGTAACCAGTCATGCGTACCCTGACCTTCGTCACGGGGCAGTATGCACACCGAGGGGTGCCACAGTTGTAGCACGGGTCCGCCCGAATGGGCATGGCTGTCTGTCCACAAGTACACTGCATGATGATGTTTGATTAGCTGGACAGGCTTGGCTGACGTATTACAAGGCTTGTCGACTTACACACTGCCATATAGGTACCTGCTGTCTCTTTGGCCCGTATTGCAGAGGGCATCCCTCACCGGAAGAAGTCGGCTGGTGTGGTAGAGCGGGGACTTGAAGTTGCTCTGGAGCCCACAAAAGCCGGCCTTCAAGACACGGGCCTTGTGCGGCGGCCGGAACTCGAAGTAGGCTAGCGGGGTTGGAGCTGTCGCGACCGCTGGATAGTGCTGTTCGTCCCGGGGTATACATCGGGCTCCGGTCAACCTTTCAAATAAAAACAAATCAACCTGTTTTCGGTGAGAATATCCTAAACCGTTCTTCCAGCCATCGAAACCCCACGAGATCAAAGATGAATGCACTCGTCTTCCGGTATATGTAAGTATTCCATACGGTGCCACATCCCCCCCTGGTATGACAAGGGCGGACTGAGGTGGTTCAAATAGGGGGTTGGCATGCTAGTAATGCAAGGTCTGATGCGACATACAGCGCACGAACATCGGGGTGAGCACTTGTGATCCCGATCAATATAACACTCGGCGACCTGCCTTCATATAATAGCTTCTACTGAGCTTGACACTGATAGTGCAGACATACGTCATACTGTTTACCATAGGCATAGACCTCCTCAGTATGTCTATGTAGTCCCTCACACTCAATGGGGTTTTGTAGAAAGGTGATATAAGGCGTTTGCTGCCTACAATTAACGGTGTCGTTTTTGCGGCAGTTAATTATGAGCCCTGTTCGTTCTGCATTGTGCCCCACCGGTGCATAGCGGAGAGTTAGCGTCATAGAACCCGTAGGTTCTAACCCCACGGACACCACGGACACCACGGACACCACGGACAGATCGCGCCAGGGCCTACCTATAGGCAAAAGGACCTAATCTAAGCGGTTGAATATTAATCCATCTATAGTCGGCAGATCTTTTGGTGGGGGGGGGGGGGGGGGTGAATTGAGCTTTCCTATGAGCTCAGTCCAGTGAAATCCAGACCATATAAATAGGATTTCTGCGATATGGGGGTGGCAAAGGGTGATATAAGCCCTGCAATCAACGGCGTCGTTTTGCGACAAGTCTCTTCTCTCCCTATTGGTAGGGAGGAAAAGATACTTGTAAGATGGTATGCAAAAGTGACACAGCCGGATGTCCGTTAGTTATGTTTGCCAAATTGCCGTAGGTGGTTGGATGCTACTCCCGGTGGCTGGGAAGGCTTGGAAGGCTGGTAAGGACCGGACCAAATTTTTTCAATGTCTCGCCGCCTCCCCTTGAAAAAGGTAGATGCCGATCTTTAGCCTTGAAGATCGTCGTTTTCCACCTTGCGCTTCAATCAGTACGTACGAACCGCTGTAGCATGATTACACACATAAAATAACAAGGTAGGACATAAGGCTTTCCTCTCCGCATGATACAACTAATTCTGCTCCGTCTGGCTTTGCTTCCCTCCGATAACTTTGAGATAGGATGGTCATCATTCCCCCCATGGAGTAATTTGGCAAGCAGGGTGGTGAGTTGAAACTTTCACCCCTTGACTCAGCCATGTGGCAAGAGAAACAGCACTCTTTATACGCACCCATTGATACAACTTGGATGTTTGAAATTACATCTGGACGCAAGAATGAAACATACATACCCGAACATGGCTAGTGATGAACCGGCTTTGTTTCTCGACCAAATTCGTGGTAATTCTGCTCCTAAGGGTATCGTCGCTATTGCAAGGCAGTCGTGTGCATTTATATGAGAAAGCCTTTTTCCAGGCTGGCACCAATCATTGAATAAAAATATGATGAGGCGCTTTACGGGTAGCTTGTAATTATTAGCTCGCCTCAGCAAACCTGAAGCAGTCCTGGACTCTTATAGAGATTGTCTTTCTCGTGATTCCGTGAACTTTGTTGGTCAGACGACAGACGATCTCGAACCAATACTATCGATAGTCAAAGTGAGAGGGTCCCGGACTTGATCAACCCAAAGATGGGTGCTTTCGAGTGTTCGACTGGTTTGAACTGAACTAGAGCAGATATGTGGAACAAAAGGCCAGTTGGTTTGGTCTATCGGGTTTATGAATCTAATGAGAATTCGATATAGTTTAACTGACAGCAGGTTGAGAGACTGGTGCCAATGCATGTACTTATGTAGTTACGTACTATACCGGCTGTGATCAGTATATAACTCAAGATTGGCTCATCTATAGCTCGAAAAGATACGCCAGACGAAAGAAAATTGAGGTTACTAGATGGCTAACTACTGATTCTTTTTCTATAATATAAAACATTCTTCAAATGCTTATTTCACACTTAGTAAGTATCACAGTGACCGGTAACTAACAATCAAGCAGATTCCACTCAAAAGTGTTTGCATCTTCGCATCTCTTCGTCAATGGATAACTTAAAATAGATATAGTTGACTTCAGAATCATCGTGTTACGCACATAAGCAACTCTTTGTTGTCGGCGTTCCTTTGATCCTTAACCTGGCCGATGCCTAAATAGTAGGCTCTGTAGGTGGTTTCCTTGCGTGTGTGCATTTGTGAGAGTAAGCAATATTTGGTACCTGAAATGGTGAATCGATTGAGCAGTTTCCCGTCCACTGAATATTTGCTCCTTTCCATTACGCTACTCCCAACAAGTTATATAAATCGGGATGCCTGAAAATATAGGCGTCCACACAATTGTTTACTTCAACTGAAGTTCTTGCTCGTGCAGATATTAATTTCTACATAGAGATGGCTTTAAAGCTCGTTAGCTTCTGTACTTCATTTTCATGATGGACCCTAAGACCGTTTGATGCAGCTATAAAGTCGTGCGGGTATGACATAAGGTTTCCATAGCAGATGTCACCCATGCGAGACTTTAGGAAAAGGTGGAAAGCAGCAGCCAATCGGCTTTCATGCACATTTATCATATTTAGTTGAAGCCTTAGAAGTGAAGCGATGATGAGAGGGTGCGTTCGTCACTTCTCACTTTACCCCATAACCCCCGATCGACTTGCACATACTAATTCTCCGCTATCAGTACCACCCTGGGAACTTTAATTTTCATCGGCATACGACTGCTGGTCCTGGCGAAATCAAAGGCTGGGTTGACATGCAATGATTTCTACAGTTCTGATCGTCACTGCAATTGGCCGGGAGAGAGTGCCGGCTTTTGAGAGTCTGCGAGCACTAGTAACGTATATTGAGTGACAAGTGGCTCGACTGAGCTTTGAAAGAAAGAAAAAAAAGATCGTAAAGTCAACGCATTTAACGGAATTCGAATGAGGTGAACATCACAGTAACGTACTGGGTAAGCTACTAATAGAAAAGTAACACAAAAACAAAACCAAACACCAATATGACGTTGCCTGGAATGACGTTGCCTGCATGCATAAGCTCCCGCATTGCTTACCTACCACCCGGGCTCTTCCGTTGCCGAGTCGATCAGTTTCTAAAGATCGAGGTCTCCAACGGCTGCCCTCGCTACTGGTCCCTCATCACGCGCAACCTGACCCCCTCGATTTTGGAATGCGGGGGTCTGTGAAGTGCCAAAATGCCATCAGTAGCAGTCATTCTTACAATGGTCGCTAGCCTGCACGCAAAGAAAGCACCTTCGAATACTCTACAAGTGCATCCGAACTGATGCTGTTCTTGCTCGGTTCCCCGAAAGTATCGCCTCTAACAGCTCTCCTGATCCTCGTCAAAGGACAGTATGCGCATCGATAGCTCGAACAATTTGGACACGGGTCTGTGTTGAAGGGGATGCTTGATTGCCCGCAGGTACACTAGGCAACTCCTCAGCAAATCACTGAAGGATCATTATGCAGCAAACAAAGACACTTACACACGACCAAAAAACCCTGGGTGCTTTCGAGCCTCGTCCATGAGGGGCGTGCAGCCTGCCTGGATCGGGGAGAACAACAATGTCGATGGTACTGATAAGCTCAAACCCAGGATCGCGTGATATCATCGGCATCGCAACGTGTTCTGTGCAAGCCCTTTCGAATGACGATAGTTGGGATGGCGAGACGATTTGTTCTGCTCACACATCTATAGAACAGTCAGGCCATCACTCGCAAAGCTTCTAGCACTTTCAGGCGGGGACTATGACGCCGGGCTGGCCAAATCAAGTATTTGAGCCATGCCTGGTCAAAGTAAGAGTGGTTTGCTGGCACTGACCAACGATTTCTTTCTCGAAGACTAGCAAATCAAGAGCGTTTCTGTTGTGACTTCTGAGGGGTGTTTAAGCGTCTCTGCTATGGATGTGAGGTGATTGCTGTCAATGAATGGGATCAAGAGGACGGTCTTTCGAAGAGAATAACGATGGTACCCGTTGGCAGATCGGCTGCATGTGGCGTAGGACGCATGTGACCTTGGGTGTGTCACACAACAAGATAGTGGGGGAGATCTTTTAATCCAGCCCGCCTATTACGGCTTACAGAGCTATGGCTCGAAGGGCCAATGGATGGTGAGGGCAGGAGTCGGAGACGCGCGGCAGTGCACATCATGACTACGTAGCTACACATTCCAAAGTTGATTCAAGACTACCAGTCTAGCTGGAAGGCGAAACACGCAGCTGTGTTTGATACACACATGTCATGTTTCTGAAACCATTTGTAGCTCACGTATTAGTCTTCTTGGATATAAAAAGCAGACTTCAACCATTCGCGACCCAGATTTGCATGAGGCTGTCTCCAAACATAATCAGATCATCCATCGTTACCCGCCGTAGCTTCCCGCACGGAAGTGTTTCGTAAACTGGAGGACAACTCGAAGCTTGATACCCTGATTTCCTCCTTTATTGGTAATCTGGTAAACACTAGCCACAACATCTTGAAGGGGAGTCTATGCAGCAATCGCTTCACCGCAAAGAATCTCAACAGTGGCTTTAGTAACCATGTTAGAAGTCCAATCACGAGAGCAAGAACAAGGAAGGATACGAGAGGAGGGTGGAACCCAATCCCGGACTGCATCATACTTCCGGAGAGGGCTAAAGGAGACACAAAATGTAGCTATTATAAAGAGTATTGGAGTTAGCAAGCTGCCCAGAATACATCAGGCAAGGGTCATTGGCGTGTGAGTATGGAGCGGACTAATTAGAATCCCTAAGAATAGTACATAGTGGGCGAAGAAAACTATTTTCGCTTACTATTGTTACGTTCCAATACTGTAGGCCAATCGCTCGGCTGCTATCGACGGTTGCGTGTAGCCCGATCTGAGAATTATTGCTTGTCAGTCAATGAGGGCAGGGGAGTAGGCGTTTCTGCATCATGTGTCCGTCATTGATGACTGAGACGTACCTGTGCTGCGAAGTTCTTCACGTGGGTTTTCAAATCAGTGAAGTCCTCAAGGAACCCTTCGAAATCATCTATGATTCGAGAAATCAAATGAAGACTGTTGCCCGTTCGACTTGGAATGTTGGTGGCCGATTCCATAGTGATTGATCGCGCGTCTCCTGTGTGAAATTTGCGGCAACGTTTGATCATCTTTGACAGTGCGGCAATGAGCAGGTCTAAAAGGTTGCTGGTTTGTCTGACCCAAGCTTCGTCATTCTGTACTGCTTCTGAGTGGTCGTCGATATTGCCTAGGGTAGTTGTTCCTCGTAAAAGAGGGATATGGGTATCCGAGAGCTGTAAGGAACAACAGGTTAGCGTCAGCTGATGAGCACTATCATGCCAGTAATACTTGATGATAGTAGCGGCTCGTTTATTCAGTATATATAGGGAATGTAACGTTACGATGGTTTGCTTGAGACGAGTGTTTGCCGGCATCTACAGCAGACTCATAAATGGTAATACTCACATACTGACGGACACTCTCGTTCAGAAAGTATAAGATGTTGGCCCACTCCTCTTTATACTTTCGTATCCTGAAACTCAGAACGAGCAAAAAGTATTCCCGTGGGTCTTTGAGAGACACATGATCTGCGGACATATTGCCAATGCTGAGCGGGTCCAAGCAGTGGCTAAAGTCATCTTCTTGGTCCCCCTTAGTGTAGTGCAGTAGCATGTCCTCATTGTTGCAATCATTGCCGTCATCGTCGTAGTAGTAAGTATCATTCAAACACCATGCAGTCCAGGAGTTTAAATTCCAGCCATGTATAACCAATGACGTATGACACTCGTGCAGAACATTGGTTGTTGTATTGTCTTCGATTCGGGTACGTGACTTCGAGAGGAAAGAGAGGTCGTGGTTCTTTCGGATTGGATTGCCTGTAGAAGTAATGCGGTTATCCGTTTTGGCAGGTTGGTTTCTCTTAAGCACAAAGAACGGCATGTGGGACGCGAGAGTAAAATTCCTCCCGGCAAGCTGTTGATTCAATACATGTATCATTAGCTGTGAACGGAAACATAATACTTCTGGGTTTGAGTATGAAACCACGTACGCCGAAATCTACAGATAGAGAAGTATCCCCAGTGAGATGTTTATAAATCATCTCTCTGATGGTAACACAGTGCTGCTGTGAAGAGTTGAAAGCCAATACTCCTAATGTCGATGGATATGGATTTGGAAGATATCTAGGTATCGTCAGTTATCGTCAGTTACCATAAAGAATGCTTTCTTAAATGGAAACTGGATAGACTTACATGCGTCTTATATGCACATCGGCGAATCTCGGGTCCGACAAACGCTATTCAACATTATCGTCGGCTTACAGTCAATCGCCCAGATAATGCCTTCAATGATGCAAGGCTATATCATACCTTTCGCTTCAGCACCTCATCGAACTTCTTTGTCAGGATAGGGCCATTGTATGGCCGAGTTTCGCCCGTTTTACTGTTTCTGTCGTGAATCCAAACTGTCAACCCCGTTGTGTCTTCATAATTGCCGTCACTGATCTTTTCAAGTGTGTCCGAGTCGAAAATCTTATTGAACACGGAGAGCTCGAAATTGGACCTTGAGGAGTGATATGGAATGTCCAGAAACGCCTCAAGAAGCCTTCGACTACCGATTTTCCCTTTGATCTCTCCGTCAATGAAAGTCTCGTTCTCCCAGTTCTCTGGAGGTGCTGGACGATCCCAGACGAAAGCGGAAGTCCGATCTGCCCACGTTGTTGTTTGCGACATCTCGCCTGCATCACAATGTATCTTTCGAGGTTTCAATGGTGACGAGGGAACTCGATGACCTTGAAGAGGTTTGGGGTCTGGAGGGCGTCTTCTCATATATGACAGTAGTGATGGTGGCAGCAGTGTCTTCTCGGCAACTCGATCGTGTTACAGCATGTGCCAAAAAGGTTGGGCTTGCCTTACGGTCGACTGCTGCCCAACTTACACTGCACCATGGGAAATACATCGTACTGCTCTCTGGCTGATTGAATGCAGCATGTCCATAGGGCTGGGTTCGGAGCCACAAATCTGGGAACAGCGAGTAATTGGTTTGATCAGTGATGAGTGACATCGGGCAAGCCCAGAGAATGCGTCATATTATTCTATTCCGTGAAGACTTCGGGCTTCCAAACCCCGATAAGCATGTACTGTCTCCCCCTACCTTTTCGAACAACTGACTTGAGATGAGGCTTATGTGCCGGGCGAAAGGTCACGCGTTGAACGATAGGGTCTCCGTCAAAGACCGTGTGAGGCAGCCGCAGGCAACCAAGCTAGCCTGATTTTTGACAAGTCGGCGGTGGCCACGCAAGCAATGTGTTTTGACCGCAAATTTTCCAATCATGTACGACCTTCTTTTATTGTGCTTATTGTCATCGTCAGGCTGTATTTAAAGTATTCCTGCCCAAAGGTCGCAACCTTCATGATGCTGAGTTCGATCGTGATTAGTTCTTGGCACGAGAATGATTTGAGTCTCATTAACTAACAGAGACATCCCAGCGAAAAGAATCTTGCATTTTTGACCCTCAGACCTCATCCAGAAGTCTGGGCCCTAATTCTCATTGGCACCGAATCCTTCCAACACCCAACAGAAGCTTATCGATGCATGCAGTGTGGGCATGTTTTTCGACAGGTGAGGTGGCAGTGCTCAAGGCGGCACAGGTATAGATGCTGCAGCTGCAGTAGGAGAGCATGACGAAAGCCTATCAGAAGGAACCAGTAGATTGTCGGTCAAAATTTCTGCAGATGACACGATGACGAAGCGGCCCTCGCCCGCTTGAGAAGCGCGAATCCAACTTTTGGGCCCAAGGTCATGAACACCCAGAGGCTATGGTAAAATCCCGGCTGCTACCCTGTGAAAGCACGAGTCCACGTGAGTACTTTACCGAATATTGGGGGAGGGGGTTCCGACTCTAGCCGGACTGTTGGTGTGCAATTCATTTTAACGTCGTAATTTCATTCTAGACACACGAGGTAAAGATCGTTGCTAGAATGTGCCTCGAACGGCAACTTGAATTCTATCCATCCGGTATGACTGCGCCCAGCTCAAGTATATCCAACATAGGTAGTCACTGATGGTGAGCTTGTAAATGGTAAGTTTGAACCACCAATAGCAAAGAACGCCTTGCTATTGAATATCCTACTGTGGCTTTTCCTAATACGCCTCCTGCCCCGCCCCCCGATGATATCCAACTCCCCACTTTGGTGCGAGTCCATTCACATCGTAACTCTACTACACTACACACGCACCTTCGATACCGGACAATACGCGCATCGTGGACATCCGCAGTTGCGGCACGCTTCAGATTTAATGGATATGCCTCCTTGTCCGCAATTGCACTGTTTCAGCGCTTTAGAACCAGTAGCCAGGTGTATTTTTGAGCTGTCACCTACACATTGCCAAATATAGGCGTGTTTCCTCTTGGGAGCTCGTTCATTGTAGTAGCCGCAGGGCATGCCGAGGAGCAACTCATCATCATCTAAGCCCTCGGCTTCAATGGTAGGTCGGTTTGTGCTCGTTGAAGACTGGCCATCATTATAAAGTTGTAAACAACTCTGGTATGCCGAATGATTGCGAATGTATTCGGGGACAAGCAAGAGACCAGACGCAGCCGCATGCTCTTGGCAACCTTAGCACGCACACAAAATACTGATGTACTAGGAGTTTGCCGTACTTATCTGGATGAATACCCGATCTGCGTTGGCTTTTGAGCAGTCCTGGGCAAAATTGCCAAGGTATGTGTATTCGGTTACAGGATTATTGCCCAGGCCTTCTGGGACACCGCTCCAGCTCCCCGTTCGATCAAGGAATTCTGTTGAATACGACCCTGACGAGCCTGGCTTCAACCGGACGACAGGTGGGGGATCGGAGTACCCAGATGCGGTGGCCCAGAAGTCTTCTCCCCCGAAGCTTTTGAACATGACCAGAGTGGGTTCGATCCCTTCGGAAGCATAGCAAGCGGGTTATCTCGGTGGTTTAGAGGCGAATCGCGATGAGCCGGAGTTTGGAGGGGTAAAATGTTTGTCATCTCAAAACCCACGACTGAAGCGGACATGACGGGTCCAAATAGTAAGCGATTGACCTCCGCAATCAGACACCCACTAGGCCTCTTAACGTTAGCGTAGCATATCCCAGGTTGGCGGTGAGGGGTAAAAGGAAGGTGATGAGAGGCTTTATGCAGTGTAATAGCTGAGACCAGTATCCACGGATAATTTTGACTTGTTACTGAGGTACATAGTCCAGGCGGTAACCCTAAGATGGACCGCTAGCCGGTCCCTCTTAAGGTCGCACAGATACTCAATGATACTCTAACACAGTCAGAAAAACACAGTGAAAGTGTCAGTGTCATGCCCAGATCCAAAGCAAGACAATCGGTGCACATTGTAGTCTGACCCCAGTTTTGATATCAGTGTGCGGGACCATCCGAGCTAGCGTCGCTCACTTTACATACATTATAGCCAACCAGGAGAAGAAGACGAACCAAACCCTTAGGGGCTTTCTTCAACGGGTATCTACCATGCAAGATCGAACTCTATTTACTAGCTTGGTGGTTTGTGGGCCATGGGTTAATTATCGTTCGTCCGACTATGTTATCAAGTGAAATACTTGGGTATATAACTCTTTGATTCCCTCCCTAACTTCAACTCTTCTTCAGACTGGTTTCTAGCGGGGGTCTGGGAAGCGACATGATGTTTGATTGCCCTGTCGCCTACACGTCTAGGTCAACGGCAAGATGCAGGTAAGTCGGGTTTCCCGGTCAAAAGCGCGGTGAGAGGATAGCCGATTTAATTCGCCAATGATCTGCTAGTTACATGTGGACAAGCAGGCTGGCATTACCGGCATGCAGCAAACACTTATAAACTAAATTACCACTGCTACTACTGCAGTGTCAGTCCTTCTCACCGACGGCGACGACAGCGAGAACGAGAGGGCCTTCTGCACACCGCTATTTTTACATGATTCTTGAGGAGAAACCTCATTTTCAACCATGGTTCGACACCGCCTTTTGAAAGCTCGTGATACCGAATGACTAAAGAATCATTTGACTTTCCTAGCAACCCAAAACTGAGCCGTGTAGGCGTTCTTGGTGAGGGCCTTCTCGTCGAACCCGTACACGGCCTCTTTTCCGCGAACCTTTTCTCCCTGCAGTGTCACGTCGCCGCATCGCTCGCTGGTATCCACGTACTCGAACCCCATGCCCTTGGTGACAGCGACGATCTCGTCCAGGGAGAGCTGGACGAAGGGTCCCGTCCCCCAGAGGAGCGGGCCGAAATTGATCCAGTAGCCCCCCGGCTCGAGCGAGGCGTGGATGGCGTCGAAATAGCTCATGACGTTGCGAGCGGTGTCGATGAAGAAGTGGGTGACGACGACGTCGTACCGCCCCCTCTCCGCCTCGAAGGCCGTCGTGAAGTCGCCCTCGACCAGGAGCACGGAGCTGGCGTTGAACCTCTGGTCGGGGAACGAGACGCCGCGGAACATGTCGGCCGTGGTCGCGTGGTGGGACCAAGCATCGACGAACGGGTGGAGGGCTTTGCTCCCCGGTCGGGGATGCGCCTCGAGGAAGCGGTACGCAAGGTTCATGAACATTGACCACTCGTTGACGGTGACTTGGAACCCGCCCAGGGCCGCAACCTCGTGACCGAGTCGCCCCACCCCCGCGCCCGGGAGGAGGGCCCTGATCGGCCGGGAGGACCGGTCCGGGAACAGGGTCTTGAGCTCACCGAGGATGCACGGGAACGCATCCTCCCGCTCACCGAGACCCGACGTCGACCAGTCTCGGACGAAGTGCTTGAGCGCCTGCGATGCACTGACCCGATCAGCCGGCTGGCCCGCGTCGTCCTTGGCTTTGCTGTGGTCCGCCAGCTCCTTGTGCGTGATGCCGTAGAACTCGAGTGCCGTCTCAACGATCTCGTTGCACAGCTTCTGGTTGAGGTCGAGGAGCTGCTCCGCAATGTCGAACTTTTGCGAGTACCCGACGGCCTTCTCGAGGACCTGGCCGCTAGTTTTAGTCGAGGCTTCATGGAAAAGGGGGGGGGGGCGAAGATGGGAGGACTTTGTCGGTCAGGACTCACTGCTTTCTGAGCCTTTGACACGTGCTTGTATAAACCCTTCCAGCGGTCAAGCTCGGCCATATGACGCGCCTTGTACCGACTGAAGCCAAAAAGAGCTTCCAGCAATCGGTGGCGGGGGTGATTCGTGTCCCATTTCCCGTGAGACTTGCTCATGCGTTTGAGCAGATCCTTCTTCTCCTCTTCATGGCGAGGGCTTGGCTTCACCCGCGTGTCTTGAATGGTGACTGTCACCTCGTGCAACTCTACAAGCGAGTGTACGGGCATCTGAGCCAACCATTAGCCAGGCCGTTTCCGATATGAGCGGCTGGCGGCATTGGTGATGCGGATCACATGGCCGTTGCTGTCGTCTCATTTCATTTGGTGCACGTACCGATGCTAGGACTGTGCCTTCTACGAGCCCATCGGCGGCAATGCTCTTATCCGCGTTTCCATTGACAACTTCCGCCTGGCTTCCTGTTGACAGAACACCGCAGGCGAAGCACAGGGCTAGCCATGGGACCGGGTGAGACAACGGTCTCATGATCACTCGTTGAGTTGCTGACCGCGTTGAGGGCGTCGGCGAGTGACTTTTGGGAGGTAGAGGACGTGGACGAATTGTTGACAGGGTGAGAATGTGGGCCGTCTATACTCACTCTACCCCAAAGCTATGCGATAATATCCAGGCCAAACCGTAAAGACTGATAGTCACAATAGTGACAGCAAGTAATGTACAGGCGGGGAATAAGGCTGCTCATTGAGGAGGTTGTTTGGGCGATTGCGTATGGATAAAGAATGAGAACCTTGATGGGCTGCCAAGCGAATGTGGAAAACCAACAACCACGATTTTCCATCCTTAGTGGTCAACCAGAGCGGACGCTGACAAGAAACTTATGCGGGTCTCAGTAACTCATGGGCCATGTCTGGCCCATAGGGCACAGAGTCGATTGCATCATAATGTGAGCCGCGTGGGTTATGGCTATCAACGCGATGATGAGATCTGCGCTGATGTTCGGTGCTGCGAGGGGTGAGGTTGACTTTAGTCCTCTGTCAGCTATGAACCAATAGATATGTCGCAGGGTTGGCATCGCTCACATTCATGCTACATGCGTAAAGGCTCTTTCTTCAATGTGTTGGGGGAAATGTATGAAAACCATTCTGCTTCTGCATCTCTCACTGTTAACCTGCTACACAGCTGGTTCATATGCGTTGCTCTCAAACAGTCACTCCTCTGTCAATCAACCCCCTCGGAATATACAAGATCAATGATCAGGTTGTTGTCATGAGAAAGGTGATGTAAGGCGTTAAGTGCTGCCCGCGATTAACGGCGTCGTTTTTGCAACATTCAGCATGATATGCCGCGCCTGTTACTTCCTAAGCTAGCATCACAATTCCAACGACAAAGCGATCGCCATACTTAATCTTGTGGTGGAAGGTTCTACGTATTCATTTCTTGACAACTGCTTCGATTCTGCTTTGAGGGGTCGTGGTCAAGACAGTTACAACATACACCTAGATTGACATCCTGGCGAGCATGCCTTTTCGCCTCGACGCCATGCCGGGGGTTAAGCGGGACAGCCTGCCACTTGCTTTCGGACTGAATACGTCTCCAGACGAATTTGATTGCTGGAGTAGGACCAGCACCAGCCGTACGTAACATATCATCTCGCCCAGAATCCCGGACGAACCTCGACAAAATTGCGCCGTGTTAGGACTGAGTGGGCGTTCAAGGTCCTGGGTCTCGAGGTTGCGCCGAGTATCCCCCTTTGGGTTTTCTTTCTGCCAGCTCCCCTCCGGGATCCAAGAGTGCTCAATCCAGTGACCATCAGCTCGAGTTCGTTGATCAGCCTGGTTGACGGCGAGGGAAGCCCCGGTGCTGAAACTATCCCCGGATCGCCTGGAATAGTGTCTCCCTGTTCCTTTCCCGGCCGTTCTCGCAACCTTGACCGCCTCTCAGTTCCAACGCCACGAGTCCCTGAAACCCTTTTTTTTTTTTGCCCCCCTTCAGCTGCCTTTACTCGGGTGGTGTCGAGTCCCGGCAACAACGGTCAGGGGAAAAAACAAAAAGAAAACGTCTCCGACCGCTTGGAAGCAGCTGTGCCGCACGAGACAAAGGGGCCGGGCCGGGTGTCGCGACGACGACAACCTGACAGGACGTCCAGCTCCTTATCCCACCGTCTCTCTCTCTAGAGAAGAGTCTCCATGGGGCTTACACCAACCTTGCTCAGCAAGGACACCCCTCTAGCAGCAGCAGTATGGGGGAACTCTATAATGATCTGGATGAGGCGGACCTGACTATCATTGACATGTCGACTGGGGCCGCGCAACGGTTTCCAAAGTGCCGCTCGGGCAGCACCGAGAAAGGTCTCGAAGCGAACAGGTCTCGAAGCAGCAGTAGGAGGAAGGTCGAGACACGTGGTGTTTCTCGATTCCGCCGAGATCCCCATCATGGTTGATGCCCGTAGACAAAGATCAAATGTACGTGTACGATGCTTGCAATCGGTAGTCCCCCCCAAAGCACAACGACCATGCCCGTCGCTCGTCATTCTACCTCCCATCGAAATGGGAAAATAAAAACCTCACTCAAAGCCCTTGGCGATCTCGATCCGCTCCATGAGGCCCCCGACGTCCCTCTCCATGCCCTCCCTCCCCTCGCGGATCAGCGCCTCGACCCGTTCCCCCCTGGACCTGAAGACCGCCTCAAAGGGCGCCGGGGGGACGACGATGCCGAACGCCGGCATGGCCATCGGGTCAACCACCTTGCCCCTCTTCTTCTTCTTGTTCTTCTTCTCCTCCTCCTTCTCCCCCTCCGTGACGGCCGGGTCCCTCGGCGCCTCTATATCAAACGCCCACAGCAGCCGCGCCGCCAGGATCCACAGGCCGTCCCGCCCAACGTGCCGACCGGGACACAGCCGCCTCCCGTAACCGAACGAGGTCGTCGGCAGGTCTCCCTCCTCGCCGCCGAGCTCGAGCCACCGCTCCGGCCGGAACTCCTCGACGTCGGCGCCAAAGACGTCGACGTCCCGCGCGATGGCCCACTGCGAGGCCATGACGGTGGCGCCCCGCGGGATCCGGTAGCCCATGAACTCGTCCTCCTCGGCCGCCGCGTGGTCCATCCCGGACGGGAAGATGGGACGCCAGCGCATCACCTCGTCGATGACGGCGTCGACGTACCGCCCCGCCGCCGTCGCCCGGTCGGAGTAGGCGGGCATCCGGCGGCCGTCGCCGATGGCCGCGTCCAGCGAGGCCTGCGCCTCGCGCAGCACGCGCGGGTGCGCCATGACGGCGACGACGAGCCACGAGAGGATGGCCACCGACGTCTCGCCGTTGGCCAGCGTCAGCGTCGCCGCCACGAAGGCCTTCTCGTCCTCGTCCGCGCCCGCGCCGAGGCGGTCCGCGCCCCGCGCCACCTGCTTGCTGACGTTGTAGCCCGGCTGCCGCAGCGCCCTGCGGTAGTTGGCCACATGGTGAGACACCTCGCTCCTGTGCAGCCTCTCCCCGGCCCGCTTCCAGGGGGAGATGCAGCGCGGGACGTGCCTGAGCCAGGGGAAGACGTCGATCCACCAGAGGGGGCTCTCCAGGACCTGCCCCGTCGACGTTTCGTTGAAGAACTCCATCTCTTCCTCGGTCCCGGGCTGTCCCTTGAGCAGGCGGTAGCCCCAGACGATGAGGCTCATGCCGCTCGCGGAGGCGCGCCGGAAGTCCCAGCGAGGGTTTTGGGGGACCACGTCCGCCGCCGCCGCCGCCGCCGCCGCCGCCGCCGTCGTCGTCGTCGTCGTCGTCGTCTGCTTCTCATCGGTCCCTTGGCCCGGCGGTTTCGGCTTGCCCCCCGCGAGCAGATCGTTCAGGAGCTGTAGCGACTCCATCTCCTGGATGGGCCGGTAGAGCACCGCGGACCGGGGGTTCAGCCCGTGGACGTGTAGGCGGTGGTGGAGGCGGAGGCGGGCATCGTATTGGCGAAAGAGCATGTTGTATCCCTTGCACACGAGCTCGGAGACGGTGTAGCTGAAAGAGCGGTTCGAGTAGTTGCTGGCGCGCTTGTTGAGGAGCTCGTGAGCCGCCTCCACGGTGGTCAAGACGACTGTGGGTTGCCCTCCCACCTCGTAGTAGGCCACCGGTCCGTAGGCATGTCTCCATTGGAGATGGGTCAGCCAGCTATAATGGGTCGGGCTATTGAAGAGATTCCCAATGATGGGGAGGCGCGGCGGTCCCGGCGGGAGAGGCAGCTTCGAATACCGCTGGCGACCACGACGGATGCGAGACAAGAGCAGGTAGAGACCGAGAGAGGCTACGAGGAACAAGACGGAGAGGATGGACAGTGTCCTGGGATGCGATCCGTCGCGATGTCGTGCAAGGCCCTCCATTGTTTGCGAGGTCAATCGAGCTTGTGCAAGGCGTGATGACGCGTCATTGGTGGTTGTAGAAGAGATACGGGCGATGAAGAAGAGGAGAGACGCTGGGTGGTTTTATCTGCAGCACTGTTTTCCTCCATGTGCGTGTCACTCACCTCGGCCTCGGTAACATGACGTATACAACAGAGGCGTACGGGAAGACGTCCAGGTAGGATTCTCGTCTCTACATGCCGTGCTTCTCGATTCCATGTGGTGGGACGCACTCGGCTGCGGGCGGCGGTATAAAAAGCCGCGGCGATGACCGTTTATTGCCCTTTTCTGGGATGCGCATCCCCGACGCCATGCCAGCCAATGCCCGTTTTGATTTCTCGAGCATCCGATGCAGCCCAGGACCAGATGTGATTGGCACGGGTCGATTTCGCCACCCTTGTCCAGCCTGCAGCGTCGCAGCGCATGTTCGCCCAAGTCGGACCCTTCAGTTTCGGGCAATGTTGCGGTTGCTCTCGCAGAATGTCATCTTGTCACTTTCCCCTCGTATCTGACCAGCCGATACTGCGGCCTGGAGAGGCTATCCGCCCACGAGAGGTCAGCCAGGCCATGTACTTCTGTGGATAAAGCCGGCGGCCGCGGGAAGAGCCATGGTCCCGCGCCCGAGTGACGATCCCTTCCTTCTCGGGAGTCTTTATGGGTGCTTGGCATACAGATTTGAGCAGCTTGATATCGCCCTGCTCATCCGTGGACCGTGAGGGGTCTTATGGGTCAACCTTGGCGATATGTGCAAAAGCGGTCGTCTGCGCTGTCGTGCCTATCGTGGCTAGGCGTTGAGCAGGCAGGGCCGAGTACCTAGTTAGATGACATGATCACCGAGAACTCTGTTGGTGGCCGAGAAACAAGGCGCGTGGGAGAAGGGAGGGGGAGACAATAAGATGGAATCAGGAAACGCCATAGTGATTTAGCCTCTTGACACACACACACAATCTACCAGTAGTAGCACGTAGCCTCTCCCAAGCCTTGCCGGTTTCCCTCAAACTCCGTCATAAAGAACCAAGCCTCAGACTGCCAACTAGACCACACACAGACTAGATACGATATTCTCGCTCGCAATGCCAAGAAGAAGAAGAAAAAGACAGTTTCAAGGATTCATATCCCCCGGCTTACTCGGCGTCCCAGACGTTCCGCAGCGACGAGGGCTGCCTTTGGGTAGAGCCGGCGCGTATGCGGCCGCGGTGGCCGTCTCCGGTGGTACCGTACTGCGGGTTGAGGTCGCTGTAGGCGACGGGGAGATCCGACTCGTCGCCGCTGTCGTTGGCCGGGGCGGCGGGAGTCGGGGCGGCGGAAGCGGTGAGGAGAGGTCGGGTACGCTCGCGCTCCTCGATAGGGCGGTCGGACAGGTTGCTCCAGCCCTGGGCCCACCAGGCGTGTCTCCAGTTGCTGGCGCTCTGCATGTAGAGCAAGGTGAGAATCTGGGTTCGGGTGAAGTCAGTTTCGGAGGTCTAGCGAGGGGAAGAGGGGAGGGGGGCAGGGAGGCGGCACCTGCAAAACGCCGACGGCGAGTACGACGGCGAGATCAATAGCCGAGTTGGTCAAGACGGCATCCCGCCACGGACCGATGCAGGGGGTGTCGCGGGCGAATCTCTGGGCGCACTGGATGTTACCAGTAAAGGGCCAGGCGCGGTCTTTGACGGTGTTGAGGCCGCAGCAGTCGAGGTTGTCCTGGATACTTCGGATGGTGAAGGCATCCTTGGCGGCAAACATGCGCTGCCAGGCGGTGGAGAGGGCGCAGTTCAGGGTAGCGTCGGGAATGGCGGTTTGCAGGAAGAGGACGGCGACGGCTGTGGTCAGGATGCCCTGAAGAGCCTGGATGATTGTGGGAAGAAGCTGCTCGACGCGAGCCATGGAGTGCCTGGCATTGAAGAGCAGGCGTGGGTAGTAGAAGGCATTTATGGTGGCGATGATGGGGAGCAGGATGGGGAGAAGAGACAAGAAGGGGGTGATGGGGAGGGCGAGTCTCGTGCTCGAGACATGGACGATGCTGGGAAGAGTGAGTGGTCAGCGTGGGTGAAGGTATGCTCAGAGGGTATTTGGCGATGCCTGGCATGGTGACTTACACGGCCGTGGTGACGAGCGCGACGGATATCTATAGCAAACAATACACACGTCAGACAGCTCTAGATGTGCTGCTTCTGCTGCTGCTTACCAAGAGGAAGACGATGCCCGGGTTGATCAACATGGTGGATCGTGAACTCTGTGGCTGACACGGAGGGGCATCCGGTCGCGGGTATTGTTGGATTGATTTGGGTGTGGATGAGAGACAGTAGCTGGACGTCGAGCGAGATGAAGAAAAGCAAGACGAAGGGAAGGAAGAAGAAGAGAGAGGCGGGAGGGAGAAGAAGAAGAAGAAGAAGAAACCAGTGACAAGGGTCCGGTTCTGGATGTGTAAATAGCACAAAGAGTCAGACGCGACAAACAATCAATATTGCGAGGTGGACGACGACGTGGAGGAGGGGAAGAGGAAGAAGGTGTGGCGCTGGCCGTCGCCCCCCCGCCCCCAAAGAGGTCAAACAGGGCTCTCCCCACCCCCCAAAGACCGATCACTGCGGGGGGCAAACAAATCGGGGCACTCATCCCATGCTGGAGCACCATTGCCTGAGCTCCCTAAGCTCCCCTTAAGCTCCCCCTTGAGCCCCCCCCCCCCCCCAAGCTTCTTCTCCCAGACGTCATGGAGGCTCTCCCCGAGAAGCTTATTTGGGTATTGCCTCAACTCCAAGCACGCCACCGCTGCAGGAGGCCGTTGGTGTTTGAGCAAGCTGGCAGTCAATCAGTCAGTGAATCAGTCAGTCGATGCAAGGCGCGCCTAGGAGCGGGGGTTGGGATTACCGTACGGTGCTGGACACGGCATCACCGTGTGCCGTGCGACCCTCTTGGCCGAGTCAGGTCAAGTCGGGTCGGGGAGGGGAGGGGAGCAGTAGGTAAGTCGTCGTCGTCGTCGTCGTCAGGGTCTTGGCATTTTTTCGTGTCGATCTAATGCCTTGTTGCGTTGGTTATGCGTGCGTTGTCCGCATATTGGACGCCGCATCGGTGCATTGCCGCCGTTGTCTGGAGCGACGACCCGATGACCTGGCGGTGTGAGAGTGTGTGTGTGTGTGAGAGAGAGAGAGAGAGGACGGATCCGGGAGAGCGAGCTACCTACCGACTTGCGTGTGATTGTATGCGACGATAGGTGCCTCTGTACTCGTTCGTCTTTTGCGCGTGCATGTAGCACATAAAACTTGGGATGAGAGTAAGCCGAGATGACGACGGTGGAAAGCGACGTGTGGGGGGGAAAGGGTCTTGGGATCGCATCCCAAGCATCCCAATCCCGGCATCGAGATGGTGCACTGTACTAGGTACTGTTTCTGTGCCACAGTAATTGCCGTGTAAATGCCATGTAATTGCATGGCATGTTGCATACCACGTGGTTGTGCTCGTGCGCGTGCATCGGCCATCCATTGCTGCTCGTCCAGCCCGGCCTGACATGGTCTGGTCTGGTCTGGTCTGGTCAGGACTGGACTGGACTGGACTGGACTGGACTGGACCCCTTCGGTTTCGCGCTTTCGAAACGTCTCGAACGCCCTCGTTCCGTCGGCATTCGACTTGTCGATGCGTGATGCTTATGGCGGTGGGTTCGACCCCTTATTGCGCAACCATTGTACAGGTCAATAATCGGGAATCTTCATAGACCTGGATACATCGTGTTAAACCCATGCGATTAAGAGTACCTCCATAGGTAGGTAAAACATACCTGAGATGTTTCGGTTTACCTACATATACACACACTTACCTCAGCACCCCAGTTCGGTACCTACTACACTACGGTAGTTAGTAGCAGCCTCAGTCAAGGATCCGAACAATCAAGTGAACACACGCAGCTGCACCTCGCGGCGTGACGGGACCCACAAGGCTGAGAGGGTCCCGTTCCCCTCCCCACCCACGAGAGGCCGCCGTTCCGACCCAAGATGCCCAGCCGGTAAACATGCCGCCAAAGTGGAGATGCCATCTCGGAGAGTGGGCTTGGGCGGTGGTTCAGAAACCCGAAGCTGACTGAGTACGAGGCTGCCAATGGCGTGCCGACGTTTGGCTAGAGAGAATATCCAAACCTAGGTACAATGCCGACATGAATGCACGCACACATAGACAGTTGCCAGGAATCTGGATGATTTCGGCATGATATCTATCCAATGCACATTATACCGCTCCTCCTTGGGCAGAATCGAGACGAGCTACACACGCAATCAAGCTGGGAGTTAGTTCGTCTTTGCCTTTGCCAGGGAATAATTACTTTACCACCTTACCTACCTGCCATCTCATGTATCCGGACTTTGTACCGAGTATCCGCCAAGACTGGTATACTTAGGTACCTAGGTACCTACGCTCCTACAGGTAGGTATCCACACTACTGCCCAGTCTAACCAAAATAGTACCTCCCCATGACATATGATTGGCCCGGCCCGAGCTCAGCTCCTGCTTATCTAATCGATCGTCTCCACAATACGACGACCCTTCTGCCCCTCCATCGCAACGCAACGCAACGCAACGCAACGCAGCAGGAGCTCAGCTGCATTGGGAACTGGGAAAGAGGGAAGGAGGGGCACCACGCCTGTTGCGTGCGACCTTGCGCGGCATCAGCCAAGATTGACGTCGTTCACTTCCCTCTTCTACCCGTCCCTCTCCCTTCCTTGTCCTTCTTGGCTTACCTAGGTAGTGTGGCATTCCTTCATTCCCTGTTTACGCTCATTTCGCAAGCCCCTTCATTTAATCCCCAGACCTGCACGACGCAACCGGCCGCACCACTGACAAGACCGACGACGCTGCCGCCCACGACTGACTGATAGATAGGTAGCGTACCTACGGCAACCATTGCACCGCATTTCCCACCTCTGAATCGCATCGCTCCCGGAATGGCTTCTCTCACATCAAAGTTCGCGAACCTGAACCCCTTTTCCAAGCGGGCCCCCGAGGACGACGAGGAGCTCGGCGATGCCACCGACAACACCACCCTCGCCGGCGGTGGCCACGCTGCCCGCGGCTCCGATATCAAGCATCGCCTCCGCGTGAGCCGTGCTCTCCGCTCCTTTCTCGTCGACCAACACGTCCTCTCGTCCAAGGACGCAAACCTCGATTCCGACCACCCCACCCCCGCCCTTCAGGCCCTCGTCGATAGGCCGCACATCACCGTGCCCCCCGAGCTCATTGACAGGTCGCACCCCCTCCCGGAGTACTTCATCAGCTCCAGTCACAACACCTACCTCCTGGCCCACCAGCTCTTTGGGAGCTCCTCCGCCGAGGCCTACGACGATACTTTGCGCGCCGGCGCCCGCTGCGTCGAGATCGATGCCTGGGACAATCCCGAGAACAAGGAGGAGCCCAAAGTCACCCACGGCTACACCCTCGTCTCCAACATCCCCTTTCGCACCGTCTGTGAGACCATCCGCGATGTCGTTGACGAGGAGGCCAAGGCCCCCGAGCCCGCAGCACCCATTCTGCTGTCCCTTGAGAACCATTGTGACTTTGACGGCCAGCTTCGTCTTGTCCAGATCATGAGGCAAGTCTTCGGAGACCGCCTCCTCAGCCGAGCCGTGCGCGAAAAGGGCCACGCCGAGCAAGACGGCCACGGAGACCACGTTCGTCTGGAAGAGCTGGGCAACAAAATCGTCGTCATCGTCGAGTACCACTTCTACGGTGAAGCCGACGACAGCAACTCGAGCGACGGCGAAGACGACGACGACGACAAAAAGAAGGCCCGCCACGACTACAACGCCAAGAAGGAGGAGCAGACCCCCTCCCCCATCATCCCCGAGCTCGAGGAGCTCGGCGTCTACGCCCAGTCCGTCAAGCCTGTCGACAATTCGTGGTACGAGGACACTCTGCAAGGCGCGCCCCACCACCACCTCATCAACGTTTCCGAGTCCGGCCTGGCCTCCCATATGCCGCAGGCCTCCTTCAAGATCGCCCGTCACAACGCCCACCACCTCATGCGCGTATACCCCAAGGGCACGCGCATCTCGTCCAAGAACCTGCACCCCGTCCCCTTCTGGGGCGTCGGCGCCCAGATCTGCGCCCTCAACTGGCAGACGTTTGGTGCTTCCATGCAGATCAACGAGGCCCTCTTCAGTGGCTCCGAAGGTTACGTCCTCAAGCCCGCCGCCCTCCGCTCCGGCGGATCCGGCACGCTGGGCAACGGCACAAAGAAGAAGCTACGCCTGCACGTCGCCGGCGCGACGGATATCCCCATACCCTCCGGCCGCGACGACGAGGACACCATCAAGCCTTACTTCACCTGCACGCTTGTTCACCCCCACGACCTGGAGATGGAGCCTCCCAAGAGGAAGACGTCGCCGTACAAGCAGCACAAGCTCACCGGCTTCTTGCACAAGGGAGAGAACCCTTCGCCCACCGATCCGCTGTGGGACGAGGTGCTGGAGTGGGAGTACCAGGACAACGAGCTCGTCTTCCTGCGGATGCTTGTCAAGAGCGATGACAGCTTCGCGAGGAACCCCATCCTGGCGGTCGGCGCGGTGCGCTTGCTCTACACCGTTCCGGGTTGGGTGTTCATCCGGCTGCTGGATCTCAAGGGAAGGGAGACCAAGTGCTCCATCCTTGTCAGGTTCGAGTTTGTCGACGCCTGAGCGCGAATACGGGCGACATTCTCTTTTTTTTTTTCTCTGCAGCTCATGCCTCGAGTGTCATGTGCTTTTGCCCCGAGGGTTCTCGAGCGATTTTATGTGTAAATAATGTATAGATGGTGTTTATATGAGAGACTTTGGGTACATACTACGTAAACACGGTCAAACAGTCAAGCGGTCTCTTTCTTTTTTGCAATCATAAACTTGTCTCGTATATAGAAGCGGTCGTCTACGCAGCTCGATTCTAGATCCTCGTCACCCATCCTTGACGCTTACCGTGCCAAGCTTGACTAACATCTTTTTTCGGGTCTATCTTGGACGGGATAGATAGCAAGAGGCCGTCTCGAACAGGGGGTCAAATCTGACCTTCCCATCATGGACTGGGCGAATTCTTCAATAATGTTCTTTTTTTTTTAACTAGCCTCGGTCGGACAGAAGAGGGAACTTTTGTTCAGACCAATCCAGTGGGCTTATTGCGTCTTAGGGATTGAGAGACGGGTATAAGATCACATTTATTTCTCACCTCGATTGGTCTTCTGTGTCCCGTGGTCGCCATCGTGCTTGTGACACCCACCGGATAATCACACGCGACAGAGCCCCTGTCCACAATGAGAATTCAGGCTGTGGGCGCCGCCATCGCAGGCGTCTACGTCGTCTCTGCCCAGGGCAGAAGCGTCACCGGCCCCCGCACAGCAATTCGCCCGGGCGGTAACTGGCATGACCTGGCGCCGATCCCGCTTCTCCCACGTCAGGAGCATGCCGCCGTCGCCGTCAACTCGACGACCGTCGCCGTCCTCGGGGGCATCACGGGGTCCTCGGCGACGGGCGTGTGGAACAACACCGACCTCGTCACCCTGTACGACGTCCCCTCGGACACCTGGACCCCTGCCGCTCCTCTGCCTGTGGCCCTCAACCACCCCAACGCCGCGGCGGTCGGCGGCATGATCTACGTGCTCGGCGGCCTCGCCGAGACGTTCGACGAGAAGGTGACCTGGAGGGCGGTCCCGGACTGTTGGGTCTACGACCCGGCGCGGGACCGCTGGGAGCCCGTCGCCCCCTTCCCTCCCGACACGGAGCGGGGCAGCGCCGCCGTCGGCGTCTACGGCACCGAAGTCTACCTGGCCGGCGGCCTGCGGTTCATGGAAACAGTCGCCGGCGGCGCCATCGCCACTGTCGACGACGTGTCCGTGTACGACACGGCCGCGGACACCTGGCTGCCCCTCCCGGCCCATCCCCTGCCGCAGCCCAGGGACCACGCCGGCGGGGCCGTCGTCGGCAACGCCTTGTACGTGATTGGCGGCCGGCACGTCGCCGGCCGGCTCCTCGCGAACGACTCGGTCTACGTCCTCGACCTCGAAGCCGTCGACGCCGGGTGGCGGACGGCGACCGCGTCGTCGCGGCTCCCGACAGCCAGGGCCGGGCACGGCACGGCCGTCTTTGGCGGCCGGATCTACGCGTTCGGCGGGGAGGGGAACCTCCAGGCCGAATCGGGCGTGTTCGACGAGGCGGAGGTGCTCGACCCGGCGACGGGGGGCTGGGCGAGCCTGGAGCCCATGAGGCGCCCGCGCCACGGCTCGGCGGCCGTCGCGGTCGGGGACGGTATCATCATCCCGGGGGGAGGGGTGGCGTGGGGAGCGAGCCCGGTCGACACGGCGGACATGTTTCGGCCTTGAGTGCGGAGCGCTACTCTAATTCGGGCCCGATATGCTGCAAATACGAGCGTCCGCTTACTCTTTGTTTTCTTCTTTTACTTATGAACACCCGCCCACCCGCAAAAGCCCTTCATCTTTAAGATGGCAGATATATCACCAAAGGGGGGGAAAAAAGAAGTCTTTATTTGTTTTTGTTTTTTTTTCCAACGGGCTCGTCGTTGCTTCCTGGGGAGCTTCTCTTGGAACGTAATCTACCCGCGTCGGGGATGGGACCTTGTCGCCGGACGCTTAACACGGCGTCATATAGAGCGCAGTGGCTGTCGCTTGTTCCGCGACCATCTCTCCCCGGGCTCCGCGGCATAACCCGACCGCCAAGCAAACCGAATAAACACACCCGGGCCCTCGGGACTTGAGAGGGGGGGGTGGGGGGGAGTGGCGGGCGTTATAAACTCGTTATCCGCGGCACTGTCAGCGGCGAGTAGAGTAGAGTAGCTTCCCGTAGTGAATAAGAATACTATACACGCCCTTTCCCCCCCTATCCTTCTATTCCTCCGGCTTGCTGGAAACCCAGGACTCTGGGCTGGAGCACAGCGGCGAAGGAACCCGGCCCGCCGGGGACACCCTTGCGTAGCCTGGCGGGCCGCTCTCGGCGAGCGTGCGTCGGGCCCGGGCTCGGCGTTCTTCCATGTCTTTTTTTTCTTAGGCCGCAGGTAGTGTTTTAAACGAAACAGGCTGACCTCACACTTTCTCTGTCGCCTCTTGCCTTTGAGGGGGGTGGGGGGGGGGGGGGACGGACGACTTGTATGCTGACGTATTCCAGGATCCGGTATCTGGAGAAAACAGAACATACGAAGGGATATGATACACGCGTCCTCGTTCATTGGTGGGAATAACAAGGGCGCGAGTGTCCCCCCTCCCTCGATAGTTTGCACGTGTGGGAGACAAATACTTTCTCGTGCTCGGCCTTGCCGAATAGGTTTGGTTGTGTTTCTACCCAAGCTCTCGGTGCCGCCGTGGAGCCGACAATAGGGGGTGGAGGGGGAGGGGAGGTCTGCGCCTCGAAGTTTATCGACCAAGAGTCTAAAACTGCACAGCCATCGTTCTCAATAACGGATCACCGGACGAAAGAAAGGGAATAGGCTCTTCTAGACGTGGAAAGCCACGCAAAGAGGCCGATTTTGGAAAGAAAGTCCCCACGGAAAGGGGGGGGGAGAGAGGCTAGAAGGGGGGGAGACACCTACACAACGCCTTGGTTGGAACGTTCAGACGACTCGTCGGATGGTTTGTCTTTCGTTTTATCCTCCCTGACAAGAGTCGGCCAGACCACATCTGGAGCGGGATCGAAACATGCGTATACCGACAGACTGACTCGACCATTCGCTCAGAAGGAGGAACACTGCATTCGTGACGGGGGAAACGCGCCCATCCTCATGTCGGTTGAGGTGCAGTTGTGCCTCTCACCGTATCTTCATGGTCCTCTCACGCCGGGTATCGAGCACAGTCATAGTAAAAACAAAAAAGACTGGAAGAGGGGGAGGGGAGAGAGGGAAGGGAATTAATATTTGGATCGAATTGTTTGAAGTCATGCTTCTTTTGATTTCCCCCCCCAATGTGACCTGCTGAACAAACCCCCCCCCCCCCTCCCCCTCCCCCTCTCCCCTTTTCCCCCTTCCCATCCATCAGAAATTCACGCCCGCGTCGCCCTTGGTCGCCTTGAACGTCCTCGTCACGCGCGGGTCCCACTTCATCTTGTTCTTCCTCTCCATCTCCTGCTGCCTCTCGACCTCGAGCTCGTCAATCTGCGCAAAGTTGCGCCGCCCGCGGAACGGCCACCGGCCCTTGCGGTAGAGCACGCCGAAGAGGAGCCCGAAGATGAGCACGCCGCCCGTGGACCCCAGCGCGATGGGCAGCGCCGGCATCAGCTTGACGCCGCCGCCGCCGCCCGTCATCTCGGCCTGGCTCGGCGCGGCGATCGCCCCGCCGGGGAACGGCGTCGGCGTCGGCGTCGGCGTCGGCTCGAACGTCGGCGCGAGCGTCGGGGCCGAGGGCGCGAGCAGGCTGCTGATGCTGATGCTGCTGCTTTCCGGCAGTCCCGGCGGCGGCAGCACGGGGTCGGGGGTCGACGTGGGCGCGGGCGTCTGCGGCAACGAGGTGGACAGCGCCGCGGGGACCGAGGTCGGCGAGGGCGGCGGAGGGTCGGACAGCGACGGCGTGGGCACCGTGGAGATGATGAAGGTGGTCAGCGGCCGGGCGGAGCTGGAGGGCGCGAGCGATACTGTCGGCTTGTTTTGCCGTGCGGGTGCGGTTGATGATGTCGCCGCCGCTGTTGTTGTTGACGACGACGATGATGATCTCGAGGATGAGGCTGCTGCTGATGAGGATGGTGAGTCGGTCGCCGCTGTCGCCCGTGTCAAAGACCTCGTCGACTGTGTTGTTGCCGCTGCGCTGGCTGTGCTTGGCGTCCCCGTCCCGGTGCCCGTTTGCCCGTCGGAGGCGGATTCCGAGGGAGGCGTGTTGCTCTCGACGGCAAGGTTGAATCCGGATCCGGACATGATGCGGTGTCGAGCGTCCTGCTCGACGGAGAGCGGCTGTTACTGTGCGTGGAGAAAGTCGGTATATAAGATGAGTAGTGTGTCTCGCCTCAAGATCGTGGACGTCGTGGTGTCGTAGCGTTGTGCAAAAGGGTATCTCGGTTGTTACGTCTCGTTGCTGGCGGCGCCGTATTAGATAGACGCCGTTTAAGAATAGGCTCTTGGATCCTCTCGATGAAGGCCGGGGCGGAATTAAGCGGCCAGTATCAACCGTATACTGCAGAGAGAATGGTTGGTACGACGAAGGGGAGAGAGGTGGCTCGGGTCAGGTCGTCGATGTAAGTCGTCCAGCGGCTCAAAACAATCTTTTGCCTGTATCCCTTTTTTGTTTTTTTCTTTTTTTTTCTTTTCTGCCCGCCGAGGTCAACACGTCGGGTTTTGTGATCAAACAATACAAATTAGACAAGCAATAAACATAACACAATGTCAGTCCCGAAGTGAAATGGAGGAACCACGGTTCGCCTGTCAGTGGGAGAGGAGAGGAGAGGGCTGGGGACACACATCTTTAAACAACATGTGCTCACGTCCCGCTCTCTCGCCGGGGGGGCCTTGGCTTCCCTTGCAGTCTTCCGAGCATTTCGCAGAGGTGGTGTCGTGCACACGTACCCGCTTCCCTCTCCCTCTCTGATACTCACTCTCACTCTCACTCTCAGTCCCTCTCACCCCTCACACACATCATTCACTCCCGCATATTGCCTACTTCGGTCCCTCGAGATCCCATCTACCGAGAAACCTTGCTGGGAGACTTTGGGCTGACGTGGTACAGAGTTGGGACACACAGCACCCTGAGCATCCCACAATTCTCACCAAAAACGACGGCAGGGAAGAGGGACGAGACCCGTCGAGAGGTGACCCCCAGGGGATCTACAGGGGTTCGTGTCCGTCTCACAATGGTATTGATCCCTGCACGCCAGCTTAAGAGGCTCAACCGCGGCTCCGGGTGCACGCACGCAGGCGGCGCCGCGGCACGAGTCGCAAGCACGAGAGCTACTAGTGTAGTAGGTATGCCGTATGCATGCATGCAGCCCGGCTGGGTTGTGTTGGTCCCGGCTATTGCCAGGCCATGTCAGACGTGGAACGTTTGGGTTGATATCCAACAGGCCAATGAAGAAGCCCTTGACTCGCACCGCCGTCCCATCTTTCTCCGCCGCCCCTTCGGTCCAGGAAACCCTCTCCCCCCCCCCCGTTCCAGGTTCATCCCTCTGTTACCCGTTGTTCACGATCGGCCTCCTTGGCATGTTGTAAACCATACGACGTTGACCCTCAGAAACGAAGAAAAACATCAAAGAAGGGGGGGGAAGGTCTATTGGCGTTGCATTTTCTCCAAGGCGCATCGGGCAGTTTCGCTACCAGTGTTACCACAGAAGCCTAACTTTGAATAAGGTAAACTGGGTATTGACTCCTCGTTCCCCAGAGCCCAGAGAATATCGGCAAGCAACTGATAGGGCATTGCTATGTAGAACAGAACCGCCCTTCCCCTTCGAGAACCTCTTCTTCTTTCTGTCTGTTCTTCTCTTCCGCATACGCGACGCCGCCAGCTATCAAACCCGCCCGCCCTTGATGTAGCTGTAGCTAGCCATCTGGAGAATCGAGAGAGCATGCATGATCCCCGCTTCGTCGACCCTTCACCCGCCCCTCCCTCCGGCGATCCAACACTGTCTTGCGAGACAGTCCGAGGAGACCACAGCTCTTTTGCCTGATACCCTTCTGTTGCCAGGCATCACCCCATCAAGGGGGTGTTGTCGTTTGGTCATCTATGCCGCTCCCCGGCATCCTCGGCAGCGGAAGATTTCTTTGAGGCTTGCGATGTGGCTATTTTTGTCGTTGGTTTTTTCTTTTCTTTTCCTTTTCTTCCTTGTTTTTCCCTTTTTTTCCCTCTGTTTTAACTCGTCTCTTCGATTCCCCCTTTGCTACTTGTCCGTTGCTGTCCCATGGTAACTGAACTGCAAGCTCAAGAGGGACCGCCTGGACTACGTGACCTCAGTCCCATCAAGCAAGGGTTTTCCGCACCTCCTGATCTACCCTACCCCAGCAAGTCTCCATGCGACGGTGTCGGTCGACTCAGGAGGCTGCTGGGCGTTTCAATCAGGGAGGACTCTCGCCGGCTGTCTAAACACTTCTCGCGGGATCGCGCGTGTCGGCCGCCCACCCGGGGTCCTCCTATTATTACAACCAAGGCAAAAGGCCCCTTGGCCCGGTCGATGGGCGGCCCCGGCGGGGGGGCAGCCCGGGTCCGAAGCCAGGCCTTTTCTTGCTGATTGCATATCAGCGCAGTCGGAAATCAACGCAGACGCATCATGTGGTCGTTCGTCCCAACTATCCGGCGGTGCAAGCCCACACGGAGACGGAGCACAACCTGTACACGAGATTGTAAGGCGTCTGTCTGTTGCTTCGATCCACCAACCTTCCCACAAGCCCGAATGGTGTCCATCATTGCTCTTGTTCACTCCACTCCCGGCACACGCCGCATGAATGAAGCACACGGCTCACGGTTGTACAAAATCCCCCAATCCGGATCGGCCAGAGCCTTCCCGAGCGAGCTCGCAACCCAAGAATAGGAATGCCCGCCCTTCCGATACAGGATCGCCCGAGACCTCCCTTGACGGGCTACAGACGCGAAGACGCAACTTACAGCCCCGGCTCCTTGGCGGCCGTCTTCCTAGGTAGAGCCTACCGCGTACGTATCCCGCTTGCGCAAAACTGGCCGTGACGTACACAACTCGGCCACGCTACCCAGCCGCACCATCTACCAACAGGCAAAAGAAAATGGTTTCTGCAAGCCACACAGCCCAAGAGTCTTTTTTGTTTCGTCTGATGAGTACAAGAGATATGGTCACATGACCCGTCTTCCAACGTCCTCGGGAAGTCATATCCCAACTACTTCTTCACGCCAATCCCTAAAGCTGACAGGTGCCGAGCATCGTATCAGTCGCACCATCCATCTGCTCGGCAACGCAGCCCTGGGCCAGGTCATCTCACTTCACACTCTCACCCTTTTTTTTTGTTTTTGTTCATCTTTCAAAGTAGGCGAAGATGAGCAGTGTAACATGTATCCCCTCCTCCCCTCATTTAGCTTGCTTCTGGATGGTTGTGATGAAATCGCCACCCCCTGAACGCGGAACATGCCCCCTCCCCAAAGTGGGAGAGGCTTCAGGGAACGAAAAAAAAGGAACCGATGATCACGACCCTGATATTCATGCCTCCACGTGAACGTACCTCAACCCCCCAGGAGCCGCCGAGCCGCTGGGAAGACATCGGCCCAAGATCTTGGCCTTGTCCGTGCCGTCGATGTCGAATGGTTGGTTCTCGGTACCTCCGCAGAGGCATCATCAGATCATCTCTGAAACCTCTCGCTACCAAAGGAGTGCATTGAATACCTGCACTCAGGCGCCCCCAGAAGCTGCATCTCCCGCGCTATCCCCTCGCCCAGACCATGAAAAGAGGGATAGAGACGCGTGTATCCGTACACCAAAGCTGATGCCGGCACTCACCATCACCCTTCCCCCCCCCCTCCCCCGGACCCCAGAGTTCCGCCCGAACAAGGGTTTTTTCCGCTGGTCCCGAGAGCCCATCGAGTTTCACGTTGCGATGAAGATCTCTTGTCAGCCAAGTGCTTTTTCGGGGTGCATCTTGCAGACTGAGCTGATTGTCTCCAAGCATTCGGACCACCGCATGCCGACTAGCCTTGTTTGGGTGACGTCGCCTCGTTGTTAGAAGTGCATCTCTCGTCTTTCATTCCCGGCGCAAGACTCTCTCGTGGCATTTTCCAGCCGGGTGTATCACGGCTCTTGGACTCCTCTGGATAGGGCTGTCGTACAATGATACATTCCAAGTTGGAGAGAGAGAGAGAGAGAGAGAGAGGGGTTGTAAACCGTGATGCATAAAGTCCGTTGCTTTCTTTTTTTATCTTCATCTTTCTTATTTCTATTTCTATTTCTTAGTTTTCCGAACGCAACTGCTTTCGCTGAGATGCCTGTTTATGGACGCTCGGCACAAGACAAACCGAGACGAGTATAGCGCGTAGTCAATAGTCCAACTGTCCATCTCAGCACCGGTGCCGAAAGTTACCCAAACGAGGTTCCCTGCAAACTTGTTGTTTGCTACCTTGAATTTGTTTGTGTCTCATACTCGTTCTTTAGGTAGGCTAGTGGGAATGCGTAGCCACTGTCACGGAGTAGCAGACGGGTTGCCTGGTCCAATGTCCTTTTCGGACCGGATTTGCAATTGTGCATTTCTAACGAGACGCAACAATTACCCAGGTGAAGTTTGTATAACCGGACTTGACGGAGACTAGTGATGCCAGCTGAAAGTTCAACAATGCGGACAATGATGAATCACGTCTTATGAGTACCTATCCATCGAGGTAGGCTTATAGCCTCTGATGCGTTTATAGTCCTTTCTAACTCCTAGTAGCGGTAATATCCAAACATCCTTTCAATTCGGGCAGCTGGGCCATGGCACGATAGGAAATCAGAAAACAAAGAGAGTGGCATACGATCTTGACCGCCGGGGGCAAAACTCAATCTTGCCCATCATATCCATACTTAGTCGTGCCGCAGTGTGCAGCGGCGGGGATGCGAGGTGGGGAGTCGGAATAAACTACGGGGGTTTACGTCATTGACGCCCGACCTTGAACGTGCTTCGTTCGGACGGTCCGGCTGCAGCGGCGGGGGGAGGGGGGAGGGGAATCCTGCCGGAGGAATGACAATCCCGAAATGGCGTGATACTTGCCCGAGACTATTTGAGCCCGCCGTATGGAGAACAGACTCACTTGACAGCAGCAAACAACGACAACTTCGTCGCAGAAGAAACCTGCACCGGTCCAAAGCCACACCAACACCAGCATCGACACAAACACACACACACACCCATCATGAGCAGACACGTCCTCGTCCTCGGCGGCCACGGCAAGGTCTCGCAGCTCCTCACCCCGATGCTCCTCGACAAGTCGTGGACCGTCACGAGCGTCATCCGCGCCCAGGAGCAGGCCCCGGCCGTCGAGAAGCTCGGCGCCGGGCGCGCCGGCAAGCTCAACGTGCTCGTGCGCAGCGTCGAGGACGTCACCGACCAGTCAAAGGCCCAGGCCATCTTGGACGAGGTGAAACCTGACACCATCGTCTGGAGCGCCGGTATGTTAACCTTGTTACCCCTGGCTCTTCTTCTTCTTCTTCTTCTTCTTCTTCTTCTTCTTCTGTTTCCATTCTTCTCCACGAAGCCATGACGCTTGGGCACCATCTCCCAAGATCCCATTCATCAGACGGGGGAAAGGAGTCCTGGACAAGAAAAAGGTACATGTTGACAATTGTCATAAAATAGGTGCCGGCGGAAAAGGGAACCCCGAAAGAGTTGAGTTCAACCCTCCCCCAAGACCCTAAAAACGCAGGACCCGAGCGCGGGCTGACCTCCCCCCCCCCCGTTCCAGACCTTCGCCATTGACCGCGACGCCGCGATCCACTTCGTCAAGGCCGCCGTCGCCACCCCCTCCATCACCAAGTTCATCCTCGTCTCCTTCATCAGCTCCCGCAGGACCAAGCCGGCCTGGTGGTCCGACCAGGCCTGGGCCGACGCCCAGGCCGTCAACCAGAAGCTGGCCAACTACTTCAGCGCAAAGGTCGCCGCCGACGAGGTCCTCTGGCGCGAGTCCAAGACGCGCTCCGACTTTGCCGCCATCAGCTTGCGGCCCGGCCTGCTGACCGACGCCCCCGCCGGCGGCGTCGAGCTCGGCAGGACCAAGGCGTCCAAGGGCACGTCGAGCAGGGAGTCCGTCGCCGAGGTCGCCGCCCTGATCGCCGAGCACGACGGCTTCCCCACGTCGTGGGTCGACCACTTGGACGGCGAAGAGGACCCTAAGGCGGCCGTGGATAGGCTCGCCAGGGACAAGGTGGACGTCGCAGAGGGAGAAGGATTCCACAAGGCTTGAGCTTCATGGTCGGGGTCTTTATTCTTAACATGTCATTATAGAACTACACTAATACAGCATTTCATCTTCGTCATGTCATCAGGGCGATGTGCTTCAGCTCTCTGTAAAAAGGGGGGGGCGGGGAGAGAAATGGTCAGCTTGGTCCAGTGTTACATCATCGGCTTCGTTGACTTACTCTTGCACCTGTTGCCCGACCTTCATCGGCCGATAAGTAACCTCCTCCCCTTCATCTTTGCCCAGGTTGAACTGCTCGGCTCTGAACTTGTGCGCCTGCTCCGCCAGTTGGGGGATCGGTGTGATGTCATGGTCGGACGACAAGTGGTAGAAGAAGGTCGACGAGATGCGGACCAGCGGGCGGTCGGGGAACTGGGTCTTGCGGCGCTCCATCACGTCGAGCGTCTTCTCGTTCACCACGACCTCGTGGAAGCCCGCCTTGATGAGGCCGCCCGTGAAGTGCTCCAACTGCTTACCCGCCTGGACCAAAAGGTAGTTGCCCTCTGGGATCTTGACCGAAATCTTCTTGCCAGTGTTGCGGGCCCAGATGTGGAGACCCGGGTATCGAGAGCGGCCGTGTATGGTGAGGAAGTTGAGATCCGTGTGGAAGCCGGCAAGGATGGTGTCTTGCTTGCCGTACTTGACCAGGTCCGAGGCCGTCGGTGCTAGGAGGTGCGGTCCGTACTTTGCGGCGTTGCTGAAGGTGTCGGCCGGAAGACCGAGACCCACGGCCGCCATCTCAGCCAGACCAGTGACGGCCTGCTTCATGGACGTCCCCCACTTGTCCATCGCCGACGCCCAGCGCTCGCGAATGTGAGGGGCTTCCGGGACGACGTTGGGGGCGTTGAGCCCGGGGAACTCGGTCTCGTACGGCGGGTTCTCTCCCATGCGCCAGAAGAAGCGGCACTTGGGGTCGGGTTGGTGACCGCCGATATCGAGCGGGCGCTCCGAAGGGGCAAGGCGCTCGATGACCTGCAGGCACGGTTCGTCGACGGCGCACTTGGGCTTCTCGGTGTTCTCGAGCGTCACGCCGATCTGGTAGCTGAGCTCCGGGCGTTCATCCTTTTTGAGTTCCTCGGTGGGGAGTGCGAAATAGTCCTCGAGGAGGTCGAGGAAGGTGGTGTTGTCGGATTCCGCGACGCGAGAGTCGTGCAGCACGAGAGCGCCGTAGGTGATGAGGGCGGTGGCAGCCTTTGCACACTCGTCGCGCACGGCGGACGAGTCGCGCGGCTCGTTGAGAAAGACATCGAGATCGATTATGGGAAGGTCCATCGGGACATCTTGCGTGGCGGCCATGGTGGTGGGCAAACGTTGTGCGCGGGGGGTTCCTGGCGATGGAGGGGTTTTGGAGGGGTAAGACGTCGACGTTTGAACCAAGGATAAAAGAATGGCGGGAATGCGTTGGCAGCTGGATGAGAAGGAAGAAAAGTTGCAAGCACAGCCGTCGTGTAACGGAGTAGTGATCAGAGTGATTCAAAGTCGAGTCCACGGGCGGAAGATGCTTGGATTTTGTTTGTGTCTTGGGGTCGTGGCGCATGTGAGCTCTTCAAGATGCCCGCGTGCGTGGTGGGGTGGGGGGTTTGTTTAGAAACTAAGAGGGTCGCATGGTCCACCCGGGCGCTTGGCCGGAACAGGCAGCTCTGGACCGACCAACCGTCCAAGCCGTTAAAGATGCAAAGTGCGCTCCGATATGCAAAGGCAATTCCGACCAATCCCGCCTGTCTGTCGGCGCTCTCCGGGGGGGCAGTTGTGTCGATGGAATCTGGGGTGGGTTTGTCGGCCCAGATCCCCCTTTTGATTTCCATTTATTTAGCCTTCTCCCATTGGAGCAATACTTAAGAGCGACGGTCTTCTGCCCAGACAGGCACTGCCCTGCCTTGCCTTGATCGTCCTGCTATATCCGCCGGTCACCGCCGGTCTCAGCGGGCAATCGAAGACGACGGTCCCTGGTTCTGCAGTTCGCGACTTTTGAAAGACGCTCGGCCGCGAACTAGACCGACCCTTTTACAAGGCTTTCAAAAGCCCACGACCGTCTCTGTCTTGGCGATCCTTCTGCGCTCCTCGAATGCATTCTTATACGTGCGATGCCGGGAGGTGGAGGTTCCCTCAATCCTCCTTGGAATCTTCCGCATCATCGGGGATCTTCCGCGGCCATTCAGGGCAGACATCAATCTGTTCCCGTGGAAACCACAGCTCCAGAAATAGAAACAGAAGATAGTCGACCACGACGCAGAGACAGAAGAGCTTGCCCGCCCAGATGCCGCAGCCGTAGTAGCGTTTGAGCCGGTCGATGAGGGCAAAGGACCGCACCCGGCTGTTGCCAAAGGTTGAGGGGTTGGCCGTATCGAAGCCGTAGAACTCGGCTTCGCTGAGCTCGCCGGTGATGCCGTGGTAAACCCGTTCCGTGCGGATGGCGACGTTGGTCCACGAATACATCTTTTGGACCTGCTCGTGGAAGCGTTCCGTTCGGACCTTGTTTGCCCTCAATGCGGCAATCGCCCTGCCCGTCGCAAGGACGAGGTCGTCCTCCTCGGGCTTTGCAAAGACAGTCATGTGTGACGGTAGGACTTCGGGGATGCCACCGACCTGCGTGCACACGACGTACAGCCCACAACTGGCCGCCTCCACGATGACTGTTCCGAATGCCTCTGTCAAACTTGGGTGTAGGTAGATGTGGCCTCGGACCATGACGTCTCGCACTTCTTCGTGACGAATGGGGCCCAGCATCTCGACTCGATCTTGCAGAACGTTCTGTTCAATCATTTGCTCGAGGTCAATGGCCTTTGGGCCCGACCCGGCGATGACAAATCTCGTGTTCGGGTGGTTCTCCAGGATCCGGGGGATCGCGGCCGTCAGGAGATCGGTGCCCTTGTTGTAGAACAAGCGGGATATCACCACGATTGTGATGACGTCGTTCGGGCCGAGATGATGCGCCGGCGGGGGGTTCTGGCCAAAGGCTTGTCCAGCTGCGTCGGCAGACGGGTGATCGAGCGGGCGGAAGTTCTCGGCGACGACGGCGTTGGGGATGACCGAGACCATCAGGGGGTCGAGGGAGGCTCGGAGAACAGTGTTTTCTTTGCTGCGACGCGAGGTTAGTCACTCTTCTTCTCCCCCGAACAGAGCAGGGCGCAACATACCACGTATGGCTAACGCAGATGACATGGTCCACGTCGCTGAGGGAGAACTTCAAGATCTTGTTTGTCAGGATACTGGCAGCGTCCGCGAAGCCGAAGAGGGAGTGGTCGGTAAAGACGGTCCGGAGACCCATGGTCCGCGCGTGCAAGATAGCTTCGTGGCAGAAACTGCTCAAACTCGCGTGGCCATGGACGATTTCGATCTGCTCCCGGATGAGGATGTTGCGAAGGATCGGGAAGAAGGAGAAGACGGTCGGGAAGGTGGCCGATCGAAAGATGACGAGGAAAGGAACGTGATAGACTCGCAGGCCATTGGTCAGGTTGCGCACGCCGCTGCGGCCCTCGTAGGCGTGGGTGATGATGATGACTTTGTGTCCGCGGTCGATGAGCTTCGTAGAGAGCTGGTAGATGTGACTCTCGACTCCTCCTGGCTGCGGGAAGAAGAAGTCGCTGACCATGGCAATGTTGTAAGTTCGACTCATGTTGCCGGCTTGCTCTGCGCGAGCAATTGTCACGTCAGAGAGTGAGGTGCTAGGGCATTGTTTGTTTGGACTTGCGCAAACGATTTTTTGATGCTGTGTGTTCGGTTCGTCGCAACTGTATGCGCCGAGAGGACAAGACGATGGATGATGACCTGAGCTTGGGGGGGAAGCTCTGTTCCTCCTTAGGTACCTACCTCCCTAGGTACCTACGTCGTAGATGCGATAAGACAGAAAGTGCAGGCGGTGGAGACGGGCAGAAACACGATAAGGAAAGCCGCCCAACTTTTTTTCTGGATGCGCCAGCATGCCCCTCCTCCAATGTTAGTTCATGCAAGCCTCGTTTTGAATCGCGTACCTAGACAAGGTCACCTGTGTCTTGTTCCCGGAGCTGCGAGTGCCCAATCGACGAAATGTACGCCCGTTACGTCCCCTCGAAGAAGACCAAGGAGGCGTCCAGGCCTGCCGAGCCATCACCTCCGCCTCCGCCTTCACCATCGGCGCCGGAGCCCTCCTCGACACCGGCTAACGACGGCCTCGTTTCCGGAGGCTCGACCGCCAGCCCCTACGCGCGATTCGTCCCTTCAAAGAGCTCGAAACCCCGCACTTCCCTCGCCAGCGTGGCCACGGCGGACACCGACGCTCCATCTCCAGCGACCAAGCGCAAGCACCAGGTCGAGGCGGAGGCCGAAGACGAGGGGACACGGGTCAAGAAGAAGAAGTCTAGGAAATCTGAAGATGGGGCCGCGCCGGATGAAGATTCAGCTACGCCCAAGAAGTCCAAGAAAGACAAGAAGAGCAAGGGCTCGAGGCAAGACGACAAGCCCATAGGCGACGAGCTAGCCGACGGCGACGCAGTGGACACCCGCGACGAGGCAGATCGGGAAACCGAATCACAAGAGACGGGGGGGAAGAAGACGAAGAAGAAGACGAAGACGAAGAAGGACACATCAGACGCCTCTGAATCCGAGACCGCAGCCGAGGAGGAGGAGGAGGAAGGCGGCGCACAAGGCCGCAAATCAAAAAAGGACAAGTCGAAAAAGAAGAAGGACCGCAACGACGCCGGGGACGCAGACGAAGTCGACGTGCGGCACAAGGCCGTCCTGGCCAAGGCCTCCAAGTACTTGAAAAGGGCGGCGGAGTCGGCCCCGGCGGCCCAGGCACAGGCCCACGAGAAGATGGACGTGGACGGGGAGGCGGAGGGGGTGGAGGAGCACGGTCTCGAACCCCTGCCGCAGCCCGAGCCCGCCTCCCTCGACACCTCCAAGCCCTCGTACGAGACCCTGCCGCACTGGCTCGCCGCCCCGATCCGCGTCTCCCCGGACACGCGGAGGCCGTTCGCCGACATGGGCATCAACCCAAAGGCCGCCCAGATCCTCGAGTCCAAGGGCTTCAAGGACGCCTTCGCCGTCCAGACGGCCGCCGTCCCCCTGCTCCTCCCGTCCTGCAAGCACCGCCAGGGCGACCTCCTCGTCGCCGCCGCCACCGGCTCCGGCAAGACGCTGGCGTACGCCCTCCCCGTCGTGCGGGACATCAGCCAGGGCGCCGTCACGCGGCTGCGCGCCCTCGTCGTCCTGCCCACGCGCGAGCTGGTCAAGCAGGCCCAGGAGGTGTTTGAGCTCTGCGCCGGCGCCTTCGACGGCCGCGACCAGAAGAGGGTGCGCATCGGCGTCTCCGTCGGCAGTCAGCAGCTCAAGCACGAGCAGGCCGCCCTGGTCGAGAGGGAGGAGAGGTACGACCCGGAGGCCTACCGCGCCGCGCGCCGTCGGGAGCTCGAGGCGTGGAAGGACGTCGAGGAGCCGACGGCCGCCGGCTCCCGGGACGCGGCGGTCGCGGGCTCCCTGCCCGACCACGTCGTGGGCTACGCCTCCAAGGTGGACGTCCTCATCTGCACCCCTGGCAGGCTCGTCGAGCACATCAACCTCACCCCCGGCTTCTCGCTCGACCACGTGCGCTGGTTGGTCGTCGACGAGGCCGACAAGCTCCTCGCCCAGAGCTTCCAGGGCTGGCTCGACGTCGTCATGCCCAAGCTCCGCACCAACAGGTTCGGCGCCCGCGACTTCCCCGACTCCAACCTCGGCGGCGTCGTGCGCAAGATCGTCCTCAGCGCCACCCTCACGCGCGACCTCAGCCTGCTGAGCGGGCTCCACCTCCGCCGGCCGCAGCTCGTCGTGCTCGAGGGCGACCACCAGGCCGACGGCACCGCGCCCATCGCCGAGCACGCCCTGCCGTCCCTCCTCAAGGAGTCCGCCATCAGGGTGCACGACCCCAACCTCAAGCCGCTCTACCTCATCGACCTCCTCCTCGGCGGCCATCTCGTGTCCGAGACCGCCACCAAAGCGCTGTCCGCGCCCGCCGCAGAACACGACGAGGACGACGACGACGCGACGTCCTCGTCAGACGCCTCCTCCGACACCTCATCCGACGCCGGCTCCGACTCGGACTCGGATTCGGACGCTGACTCGGACACGAGCTCCGACTCGGGCTCTGACGGCTCCTCGGACGCCGCCTCCGCCGCGCCCAAGACCAAGACCGCCCGCACCCTCTTCGCGACGACGGCCCTCATCTTCACAAAGTCCAACGAGTCGGCCCTCCGCCTCTCCCGCCTCATCGCCCTCCTCCGCCCGTCCCTGGCGCCCTCCATCGCGACCCTCACCTCGACCCAGAAGACATCGGACCGCCGCCGCGCCCTCCGCGCCTTCGCCGGCCGCCGCCTCCGCCTGCTCGTCGCCTCCGACCTCGTCGCCCGCGGCATCGACCTGCCCCTGCTCGACAACGTCGTCAACTACGACCTGCCCGCCAGCGCCGCCGGCTACGTCCACCGCGTCGGCCGCACCGCCCGCGCTGGCCGCGCCGGCGCCGCCTGGACCCTCGTCGAGGACGGCGAGAGCGGCTGGTTCTGGGGCAAGATCGCCAAGCCCTCCAGCGGCATCCGCCGCGCCGGCCGCGTCGACCGCCTGCGCATCGGCGACCCCGACGCCGGCGGTTTCGGCGACGAGAGGGTCCGCGAGTACGAGGCCGCGCTCGAGGCCCTGGGCAAGGAGGCCGGCGAGGCGAGGAGGCACAGGTAAGGGGCAATAACCAACAACCTCCCCCACTCGCTGTTGTGGCGGCGTTTGCGAGAACAAAAGGGAAAATTGTAGATAATACCATCTTGGGGGCGTTCAGGCAAGCCGGAGGCAGACTTTCTGTATCGTATCTCTCCATCTACCTAGCCAATGTCGCAAGGATTAGTGTTTGCGTCAACACTTGTAGAAGTTACAACCCGTATAAATGCTCAGAAAATGACATGCCTAGACCGCGCCTGGAATCTTGCGCGGGGTTGCACATACCAAACCATCCCAATTCCTGTGGTTGCCGGTGGTCGGGAGTGAAAGTGCTCAAATCGGTCCCTCACACGTACCACAGGCTCGCCGCCTCCCACCAGAAGAAACCAACTGTTCCTCGTCGCTTTTTGTAGGATGTTTCTGCAGTATACAGACGCATGACGAGAGATGACGGGATGGTTCCACGTATACTTGTCCAATATCCGCTTCAGCCCAAGAACATGACGAGATATTTTTCCACGGCTCTCAAAAAAGCAACATTTTCAACTCGGCCTCATGCTCTGTCTCGTCTCCAGCCAAACTTGGGCAACTAGATTCATCACTTTTGATCACGGAGGAAAGGGGGGAACAGCGTGTTGATGCAAAGGTCTGATTTATCTGCAGTTGACTACTAGCGCTAAAATACGTTTCGGTCCGGCAAGCGTACATGAATCGGCGGTCTATAAGTTGGTCGGTTTGTGATTGTCGTTGTTTTGCGAATATCGTACAAAAGATGTTCGAGCACATGGTTCTTGTCTTTGCGCAAAAAGTGGATAAAAGGTTCGAATCGTTCGATCGGGCGGGCCTAACAAGAAGAAGAAGAAGAAAACAAGAGAAGAGAACTACAATTCGGTCTTGATCGAGTCATTCATATCATTGGAAAAGCATCAAGTTGGGAGAGGAAAAGCACACATACACGCTCGTTTTTTGGTAGGCAATACCCTATGGGCCCGACCCTTTTAATGCGATTAGGTGGGAGATGCCGTGGTCGGGGACTGGCTTCACCCTGAATAATAGGACGGTCCAGACCGACAACTCAAGTCCGGGGCTGCGTGTCTGGCTCGTTTCCCGACTCCGCTGTCCGGCTGTCGTTGGACACCGGCCGGTCAACAGGCGCCAAGCCACCGACACTGGCAGCCACGATACCGGGCATGCCCAGAGCGGCCATCATCGCCGTGGAGTTTTTCCGGCTGGAGGACCTGGAGCCGCTCCGGCTCCGGGTTCTCTCGCGGTACTCGCGGGGCTTCATAATCACCTCGCTGATCTGGCTGATCCGTCCTCCCTTGATGCGCTTTAGGAAGGCCAAGTCATCTCTGATCTCCATCAGGGCATCCTTGACGCCACCCAAGGCCTCGGCATCCTCGTCGTCCGTCGTCTTCTTGCGCTTCCACTTGGGGATCTTGGACCAGCACCAAGCGAAAGGTCTAACGATGGCCTCGAAGACGGCGTCGGGGAGGAGACGGATTAGGATGCCGACGGGGATCGAAAGGAAACCCAATACGATGGAAATTCCCCACTGCGCCCCGTTGAGGGGCTCGACCTTGAAAGCAGCACCTCCGACAAAGACGATGAGGACTTGGCCACCGGCCATGAGAGCCATCATGATAACGAAGAGTTTGTTTTTGGTGATTCCCTCAAAGATGTTGAGCTTGTTGTCGATGCGTCTGCTGTTGACGAGCTTGAATATCTGCATAAAGACGAAGACGTTGAACACGAGCGTCTTGCGCTGAGCCTCGGGGTAGTTGTTGATACCAGCCGGGCGAGCAAAATGCAGGATGAGGGTGACGATGAGTTGGTAAATGGCCTGGCCGATAATCATCTTCCACATGGGCGTGTTGATCAGGGCAGCAGTCTTGGCCTCGGGCGCCCGGCGAAGCATGCTCTCGGTAGGGGGGTCGGTCGCAAGCGCAAGGGCAGCAAAGGTATCCATGATGAGGTTGACCCAGAGCAGTTGGACAGCTGCAAAAAAAAGAGAGAAACAAAAGTCAGAATGAGCGAATTCGAGGTGGTGATTTTGTGAAAGTGAAACTTACCATTCAAGACGGGCTCCTGGGATTCACTTCCCACAGCGGTAACGAAAGTGAGGACGACGGCGGTGATGTTGACAGTGATCTGGAACTGCAGGAACTTCTTGACGGCGTCGTTGATGGCGCGGCCCCAGGCCATGGCCTTGACAATGGACGAGAAGTTGTCGTCCATCAGGATTATGTCGGAAGCTTCCTTGGCGACTTCGGTCCCGGTGATACCCATGGAGAAGCCAACGTCGGCGGACTTGAGGGCAGGTGCGTCGTTTGTTCCGTCTCCGGTGACAGCGACAACTTCGCCCAAGCTCCTCAGAGCCTTGACCAGAACTCTCTTGTCCTCCGGGCTGGAGCGGGCCAACACACAGAGCTCCCTGACAATGGCGGCTCGCTCACGATCGTCCATGCGGCGAAACTCGACACCCTCCATGACCCTGCCCTTCTCGGTCAAGATGCCACAGTCCCTTGCAATGGCTCTCGCGGTCTCGACGTTGTCACCGGTGACCATCTTCACAGACACGGAAGCGGTACGACAGTCCTCCACAGCCTTGGGGACGCCAGCTCGGACGGGGTCCTGGATGCCCACAACACCCTGCCACGTAAGCTTCTTGAAGATGCTCGAGAACTCAATGTTCCGAGAGCCTTCCTCCTTGCGAGCATTCTCGGGCGGCCATTGCTCAAAGTCGCGGTAGGCTAGGGCAATCGTACGGAGGGACCGGCGGGCGTAGTCGGTGATGATCTGTCGGATGGCATCCTGCTGTTCCGTGGCCATGGATGCGGTAGCGGAGGGCTTGGTCGGGTCGGTGACGGCATGGGAGCACTGCCCCAGAAGGATTTCGGGTGCACCCTTGACGAAGAAGCGGTACTTCTTGTTGGGCAGACGCACGACAGCGCCCATGGCCTTTCGCTTCGAGTTGAAGGGGAAGAGCTGCTCGACGGGGCAATTCTCGCGTTCGATGGCAATCTGCTGGAGGGCGAAGCACTTGCGGGCCCAGTCGAGCAGCGCGGTTTCCGTCTTGGTTCCTACAAAAACTTGCTTGCCGTTCTCTTCCGTTTCGAACGCGGTGGTGTTCATGGCCACGGACTGCTTTACAAGGTCTCTGAAATCGGAGTCGAGGGTCGATGAGAGCTTCGACATGGAGACTTCGCCGGCGGGATCTCTCTCGGACTTGTTTCCTTTCCCGGCGACCTGCACGTGAATCTCGGCCTCGCCATCGTCGCCGTGGTCGTCGGCGGCGGCGGCGGCGGCGGCGGCGAAACGGAACTTGCCCGTGCCCAGAGTTCCGGCGACAACAGTCATGACGTTCTCCGTAAGGGTACCGGTCTTGTCAGAGCAAATGACGGTGGCATTTCCCATGGTCTCGCAAGATTGCAAATGGCGGACGAGGTTGTTCTCCTTTGTCATTCGCTTGGTGGCGTAAGCCAGGGCCAGCGTGACGGCCAGGGGCAACCCTTCGGGGACTGCAACGACGATGATGGTGATGGCTGTGATGAGAATCTGCAAGAACCGTTGGCCCTTTTCCTCTGGGCTGTCGCTGTTTTGGGGGAGATGAGCCAGAAACTCGATGGTGAGGACGGCAAGAAGCAGCAGGCCGGCACCGCTGCCAAGCTTTGCAATATAACCTGGATTTCGTGGTAAGCAATGTTCTCGCCATAGAAAGGAACAAACATACCCGCGAGAATGTTCAGCTTGAGCTGCAGAGGAGTCATTCCGGGGTCGTCGCGTAGGGACATCATAACCTTGCCGTGGCTAGAGTTCTGTCCGACGGCAGTGACCAAGAAGGTGCCGACGCCGTCCAGGACTCTTGCTCCAGAAATGATGAATGGGTCCAGCTTCTTGGGGTTCACCTCCTCGTCGCCGTACAGCGACTTCATGACAGCATCCGCAGGCATCTTCTTGATAAGGTCCGACTCTCCGGTGGCGGACGACTCGTCGCAGCTGACGTTGTGGCCGTCGATGAAGACACCGTCGACGGGGATGATGTCTCCCTGCTCCAAGAGCATGACGTCTCCGACCAGGATTTCGTGCACCGAGAGATTGGCGGGCTTTCCGGATCGAATGACCTTGACGATGCGATCCTCCTTCTTCTGGTTGAGCTTGCGGAACTGGCGCTCCTTTTGCCAGTCGTTGAGGGAGCCGACAACGACGACAATGGTGATGGCAACGATAATGGCCACACCCTCGACCCATTCGAGCTTGGCCGTGTCGTCTCCGTGATGCGTGGCGCCGAAGGTCTGGTACAATCCCAGAGCCAGAGAGACGACGGCTGCCACGCTCAACAAGATCAGAACCTTGTCCTTCATGGCAATCCAGGCGAGCTGTAGAAGCGACAGCGACTTCCTCTCGGGTAGGAGGTTTTGGCCAAACACCCTTTTCCGGTCGTCGAACCCCTTGCCGCTGCCATCCGCATGATGATCGGCATCTTGGCGCAGGGCATCTGTCGGGACCGCGTCCGAAGACGACGGGAGCTTCTTGCCAGCAGCGACGGCATCGTGGAAGCTGACCGCGCCCTCGAGCTTGGATTCGTCGAGACCTAGACCGGCACGTCGGTCTGTACGCAGGCCCTTTTCCAGACCTACCAAACCGCCAAGGGCGACAAGAGCGTCTAGGCTCTTGGGGTTGATGAGCTTTGAAACCTGGCCAGGTGTAAAGGCAAACGGGTTGTTGTCGACGCGGAAGGAAGCTTCTTCGCCAGGGTTCGGTGCGAGAGCGTGGTCGGGGTTGGCGCCATAAGATTTGGGGGAGCCTGAATACCGCGTGGTCGGGGAACCCTTGTCGATCCCGTCGTTTGTTTTAGATTTGGCCAATGTTGTGTTGTTGGAGTCCCACGACTGGGAGCGTGACTTTCTCGTCGGCACCGATAACGTATTGTTGACCTCATCGTCGTTATCTGAGGACGGTGTTGATGATGTGCTGTGGGGTTCTCCTCCTGCAGATCAGGAATGGTTAGCTGGCCCATCTGGACGCATTTCGACACAAGGTTTTTGTTTTTTTCCATCTCCAGACCGATGTTGAAGGGGGTTGGAATGCAACATGGCGTCATACCTTGTTCGTTGACAGCTGAAGTATCGAGCGTGATAGTAGGGGCTCGTGACCGCTTCCGCGGTGAGTTATCCCTCGCCATGATACTGCTGCTGCTGCTGCTGCCGCCTCGGTCTGGATGTGGCGTGTGTTTATATCGTATGGTCGCCCGTCCTATAGGTTTGGTGGTTTATGAGAAGTGGCGAGGCCGAAAAGAGTATTGTAAGAAAAGACCAATCCAATCCGTCTAGCTTTTGTTCTTTCTTTGTCTTTGTTTTTGACTCCCTCTTCCCTTTTTCGCTTTTTTTTATTTTTTATTTTTTTAGAAAGGGATGTGCGGCTGGTGCTGATTGGCAGACGCTTTCGGTAGGGAGTTTGTTTGATGGAAGGGTAGCGGCAGAAGGGAGGAGTCTGGTTGCGTGGGTGCAAGCAAAGAACGGGCTGATTTGATTGATGTACAGATGCCACGAGAGAGAAGTTAAGGGGGGGAAAGGGGGGGGAAAAAAAAGGCAGGGTACGGAAGGCGATTGGGTTTGATGAATGGCGGCAAACGGAAATCAGCGTAACCCGTGAGGCCTACTGAGCATAGTTTGGAAGAGGCTGTGTAGATTAGATTAGTGTTGTTGAAACGGAGGGAGAGAGGGAGAGGAAAAGAGAGATGGATTACAGTGCAACTATTGAGTATTCCCATACATGCGTGGTATTGTTTGAGGTAAAGCCAGGGCCCGACTCAGGGAGAGAGAGAGTGAGTGAGAGTTGGGTTCTGGAGATGTTGGAGGCTTGGGGGTTATTGGTGCCAGCGATGCCAGTGCACGATGCGCGATGTGATGCCGGGGGTGGGCGTATGGGTACAGCTACGGCCGTAGATGCCCAATGTAAGTACCCAGTAAATCCGGTCTGGAGAAGAAGGGTTCCGTTAGGTAGGTACCCTGTGGTCTTGAAGTCGTTCTGCTTTCATCGACCATCGAAGGGGGGGCTGTGAAGGTACAATGAATGGATGGATGGAAGGGGAACAGAGGAAAATAAGGTTGCCTGACAAGAAGGAAACGGAGAACTGACTCCGGGGCGTTTTGGCAGGGCAAACTTTGAATAAGAACCCGGTTCCCGGATGATGTGATGAGAGAGAAGAGAGAGAGAGAGAGAGAGAGAGAGAGAGAGAGAGAGAGAGAGAGAGAGAGAGAGAGAGAGAGAGAGAGAGATGTTATGAGTGAGAGAGAAGCGTGAGTGAGAGAGTGAGAGTAAGAGTGACGTCGGGTTGGTTGCAGATGCAGATGCAAAAATAAGGCACGACACCAGCGCCCGCACGGTTTCCTCTTTTCTTCTGTGTGTGGTATTATTGTTATTTTTCCTCCTTATTCTTCGAGACGAAACCAATATGATGGTGAATGCGGGAAGACATACACACACAGAGAAGGGAGAGAGAGAGAGGGCAAAGGGAACCCACATGGATGCAATCTCACCACCCACCCACAAACACCACTCGCCTCACCTACTTCTCAGGGCGGCCCAAACAAACCTCTCTCGCTTGGCTTGAGGAGATGTGCTAATCAGACGTGAATGACTGGAGAACTGAGGACATGGCCTTTTCTACACAGCCACAACCAACCGTGACACCGTGACTTGACTTGGCCATATGCCAAGGATTCCAGCGTTTGCCAAGACACTGCTGGCGCCCAGGACGTAAAGGTCGGTGGCCGTCTAGGTAGTCTAGTATAGCCTCGTCGCTAATTAAAAGGCCGGTTGGCTCTGTCCAGTATTGGATATTCACTTTGTTGACTGGGAGGTGAACCCGCCGCCAAGCCATGTCTTTGAATTTGCGGTGGAATCGATTTTAATATGGGGAACACAACAATCCCAATCAGAGCCGTCGTCTGGGTGTGACGGCCTCCGTTCCAACTCACCTCCCTCTTGCTCTCTTTCTTTCCATCCGCTCCATCTCTACACCCAACCAGGTAGACAAGCTGGAATTACGGGCGCTTGTAAGTCGTACCTGATTTCGCATGTCACTCTTTCGTCTTGGTTTATCAAAATCACGCGCCAAGATGCATGCGCACAGCACCCGATCATGCCCGTTTCACCGAAGGTGAGTGGTTCCACGGTCCACCAGTGGGAGAAAGATGGAGGAGAGCTTTGGTCGCTCCGAACCCAATGGGATAGAAACGCCGAGACATTCCTTTTCCAAACCCCTGTACGGTCCCCGACTTTCGAGTCTTTTTAGGCGGCGGCAACAAGGAAAAAGGAAAAGAAGGAGGCCGCCGGCCGCGGAACTGAGATGAGCCACAGCCCGGCCCTCTTGGCAGGAATCTCTACCAGAGGGATGGGAAGACAAGAATTCGACTCCTCTCATTCTGATTGATTCAGCACGATTCAGATCCGCATGTCTCGAGGCTGCAACGGGTTTCCTGGTGAGTATTTTTGGAGAGAGAGAGGGGGGGGGATGAAAACTACAGACGAAAAAAAAAAACTTTGGGTAGGCATATTTCATCTCATCGCTCGCACAGAACGCATATGCCATCATGACTGATCCCAAGAGCATCTTCGCAAAAGGTCCCCCACGTGTGTGGCGACGCCGGTCTAGCCATCCCCGTCTCACGCCGCTGCGCGCTGCATGATGCAGGAGGAAACCCCGGGTCGGGTTGTGTTGGGTTGGCATGGTCTGGCGGATGGATGGATGCATCTCAACACTGATTGCAATCGTCAATCAGGTCAACCATCCTCACGGCGGGGGAGGTGCTGCTGACCGCTGAGACGGCATGCCTTTTTCGAGGAGGGCGTCCAGCTCCCGGACCCGGCGACACCCTGGCGGCAGCGAACCGGAACAAGACTCCCGGGAGCAAGCGAAAGGAGGGCGGCGAGGCCCATTGGGTTACATGCAGTGGAGAAGAGCGTCCTAGATGGACCGGACTGGGCCTCTCTGGCACCAAAACGCCAAACGTCGATGACTACCGAGCTCGGGATGATGTGTCTTCCCCCACAGGATAAACACAAGATAGTGTGAACATTGGAACGCGGTGGCCAAGTGCCTCAGAAGGGTGGTGGAGGGGACGGGAAGACTAAGGGTTGCACTGCCACCCTTAGTCGTCTCACTCCAGCACCTCCGATTTGTCTCTCTCACTTTTGTTTGTCTTCCCAGGCCAAAAGTACCGATGCCAAGCCTGGCCTTGACATCATCCACTCACAACAGGGACAACACATTCTGCCGGGCCGGTGTCTAGGTGCTGTTGCAGGTGTAGTTGCAGGTGCTGCCGCTGCCGCCGCCACCACACAAAGCAAGATTTCTTCCCGGTTGCTGCCGCTGCTGCTTCTGCTTCTGCTTTTGCTTGTGTGTGTGTGTGTGTGTGTGAGAGAGAGAGAGAGAGAGAGAAGAAGAAGACGGGAGGTTCCAGCGAATGCTAGCGGATGTCTCTAACCAAATTGGCACACCCACCCACCCAGTCCGCATACCAAGACGCTCACACGTGCGCTTCGGTTGAAGGAGAGAAAGACGCCGGCGCATTGTATCGAGGTATCAAACGTGATGTGCCAAGACTTTTGTCAATTTGCGTTTTGATTTGATAGCCTACCTACTGTACATCGCGTATCCTAGTTTTGAGCCCGTCCATCCCCCTCCCCCCCCCCCCCCTTTTCCCTCTCCGCAGTCTGCATGGAAAAAGTTTAACAGCTCAACACCCTCTTTTCTTTTACCTTTTTTCCCTCATCTTGCCAGACCGACCTTCCATGGGGATTATGGGTTCTTCTCCTCTGACGTCAAGCTCTGGCTAGCGATGGACGAGGAACCCCGTCCCCCGTGACGCCCCCCCTTCCAGCGTGTGCGTGTGTGTGTGTGTGTGTGTGTGTGTGTGTGTGTGTAGCTGGTTAAGCTAGCTAGTCGCTTTTCATCCCATCCTCGTCTCAACTCCTTAGCCTTGTTCTAATGTCAATGTCCCATACGGATGGTTCGACGACGACCGGGCGGTCAAGCTTCCCTCCTCTCTCTCTCTGTGACTAATCCATCGCAACCTTGTTGTTTTCCACCGATCCGAAGGGACCCAAACTCGCCCCGTACGACTTACATCAAAGTCTTCTCTCTCTCTCTCTCCCTCCCCTGGACAACGGAGACACAGCCTCACCGCGACGTGACAGCCAAGACCGAATGGACCGGCCGCTACGCACGAGTCGCTTCGCGCAAGCTGCTGGGTCCGCCCCCCTCGAGGACTCACTACACAACCACGAGACCACATGTCCCAACAACCATAGCTCGTCATACTTTCTCTCTCTCTCTCCGTCTCTCTTTCGTTCCAGCCCCAGCGAATCGCTCCTCTCCCAAGCCCCGTCTTGGCAATGGCGCAGCAACTCGGATGACTAACCTGCTTTTCCCCGTCCCTCTCAGTCATTGTCATGCAAGGCCGCCTCGATTGAGCGGATGCGCGCGCAGAACCGGCTCATCCCGTTCCCATTATATACCTACGCACGTCCCGTTTCTTTCCCTTCCCCCTTGTTCCGGACCTTTAGCCCACAGCAGCCGGCACTGCTCTTGTGTTTCTCCATAATTTCCCGTCTCCCATCCGAGACCTGCCCCCCGGTGTTCGCAGCCGTGAGCCGTGAGGCACCGAACCCGGCGGCCATCCGTCTCCAGGTTTTCCACACATGACAATGTAGGCGGCGCCTTTTTTCTGAGCCAACATTTTGAATCATTGATGAACCATCTGCCCACTCTGCTGTTGATGTCTGATCTTCTTCGTGTGCACGCTTGCTTGCAACGTTCATCCGGATCCTCAATTACGCTGGATTTTACTCATATTACGTCCTGCCAATCTATCCTGTTAATACAATGGAAAAGAAAGGATACCTCGCCGTAGACAATACGTTCAATTCCATAGACCTTTTTTTGTTTTGTTTTTTCCCACTTCCTTTCTCCTTCTTCTTTTCCCCCGTGACGCGCTCGTCACCACAGCCCCAATCCCGAGACGATTCCCTGTCACGGAGCGATGCCAAGATCCGTTTCAACCTAGACACATCGCCACCATTAAAGGTTCGGTGATCCTTACTGCCCCTCCCCCCTTCATATTCCATTGCATTTCACCCTGCGGGATCACGAGACGCATGAGGCCGCATCGTTCTCGGATACGTGACCCAGCTCAGCCGCGGCCCAGACCGTCGCAGTCGTGGCCCTCGCCCGCCATCAGCGGATCTCTCTCTCTTTCTCTCTCTCTCTCTCTCTCCCGTCGCCGTCGCCGTCGCGAGCAGAGCCACGACCCACATCTTAGACTGCGGCATCGCCAGCGAGGGCTGCGCGGAGGCTGTGTTGCGAGGTACGGCATATCAGCCAGGCGGAGCCGAAGAGGTCGACAGGCGCGACAGGCCAAGAGATATCAGGACTAAAGAGCGCATCTTAGTGCCTGCCTGCCGATCCGGGGCCGCCAGCAGACGTGCTTACGGTGGTTCCGACGCGGCTTTCGAGGCTGAGGGTGTGCTTTGTCTGCCATCTGGGTCAAAGAATGAGTATTGTGGCGCAGATTGTCAGTATCACGGGCCTCTGGTCCCATGGCCGCCTTTCCGTTACTGCACAAGATGGAGAGAATTAGGAAAAGAAGTTGAAAAATTCTCGGCGATTCTGACAAAGAAACTTGATGTCTTGGGCCGCCGACTTGTGATCTAGATTATTATGCATAACCAGTTTATAGCAATTCTTGTGGACAAGTTACCTTTCGAATAATTCGTGTCCTTCTTATAGAATGAGTAGTAGTTGGATGTATAGGTTACTGGACGGCGTGCTCCCGTATCCTTTCTTTCCGCTCTCCACTCTTACACGTTCGACAACAGTCAGTCATTCCAGGAGACGGCCGAGAGGTGCCTGCTGCTGGGGCTGCACTTATACCGTTTGGATTTCTCCACCGTTGACCTGTGGTTGTCGAATCGATCCATGCTCTGACGGCCGCGGTGCATCCCACTCGTTCAGTATCGTTCGTCAAAGCAAGATACGCCCACCGGAGACGACCAAGTTGGTGGTCATAAAGGTGGTCTGCAGGGTTTGCGCCGTAGTTTATTGTAGAAACCCAAGTAGATGACCTGGAACCCTTCTCTCATAACCTTACTACTGCTACATTATCCTCGGATCGCTTGTCCGCTGGCGCAAGGTAACTTCATGTACCTCTAGTGCATACGTGAGCACCCTCCTCATTGCGTAAAACACATTCTCTCTCTCTCTCTCTTCCTGACAGAGACCAAATATCGATACATTCTGAAAAAAAGAGGGGGAGAGAGTGATAAGCCCTACTCGGTGAATAATCCGTGTCTGTAGCATTCTTCGAGGGTCTCTGCTGCATCTAGAGAGCTTCACCAACATCACATATGTAACCCCGCCGGTTTCCCGGTACTCGCTCAACCCCTGGTAAGCGGCACCGCGATACGTCTCTGGTGATCCAGTCCCGTCGGGGCGGGCCCTTAGTCCCTCGACCTTTCCGAACAAGAAGCCGGGCACAACAAGCATTTGGAGGCTCTGATAACGGTAATGGCCACAATCGGGCTTATTGATAACATTATCATACGAAGGCGGACCTTCGGGTCCGCTCAAAGTATCCTACATTTCTCGAGGCCGAGACGCCTTGGCCCCTTTCCTCCCTAATCCCTTAATAACCCATGTGTCGCACTTCGATCATCAGGGTCGCGCGCAACACGGGGCAACACCTAGTTTCTCGTGCCCACGCGCCGCCTCCTCGTTGTCGATCCCAAGTCGGCATCGCCCGCCAGCTCGTCGACATCGTCCTCGGCCATCGGCGTGTCTTCGCCAGTGGCTACGCTTGCCGGCCTTGTGTTGCCAGCATTGGATGGGGCTTGACCTGTGCGTTCCTTCTCCGCATTACGGAGCTCGCCAATGATCTTTTCAACCTCCATGGACATCATCCTCGTAGAACGGACAACCGCGTCCTCGTCGACCTCGTATCCCACCACATCGGCACCGTCAGCTGCAGTGCCGCCCTTCATGAAGGCCGGGCCCGGTCCGCGGCTGGGGTTGAGATTGTACATGATGGCGTTGGAGAACATGTGGACAAGTTCTCGCTCGAGCTGAGCGCTGTTAATGATGCTCTTGGGGGGCACCAAGTCGTCGCTGATTGGCAACAGAACGGAGCCGGTGCCCGGATCTCCCTCGGGCAGAGCCTTGGCGGCCTCTGTGGCCGCTCTGTTCCCGTGAGTGATGGCTGCGCGGATCGACTTGATGTCCTGAGGCTGCAGGATGAGCGTCTTGTACCCGGGCGCGTCTCGTTCGCGAATCGGGTTCGCGAACTGATTCGCAAATCTATGGGCGCTGATTTGATCAAGTGCGGCGGCGCTTACACGACCAAACTGTCTCGTCCAAAGGACGTGAGTGGGTGCCGTGGGCAGAGGCAGCGGCTCGGTCGGGGTGTCTTGACGCTTGCGTTTGTGAGGCAGGCGGGACGAGACGCTGCTGGGGGTGGCCATGTGCCTTCGACTCGGCACGCTCTCATCGGCAGTGGTGTCGCCTGTCTCATCCTGGGGCTTTGGTGTCGCTCTCGGAGTCGCTCTAGGAGTGGCGTGCTCATCCTTAATTCTGGGTGCCAACTCGTGGTGATCCATCGATAACTCGTCCGTCTGAGACGCCACTGACGGACTCCTCCGCATGCCAACCACCGAAGACGGAGTACTATCGGCGCGCACCTTGTTTGCGCTACGGGGTGGCCGGCCTCGACCCCGAGGTGCGGGGGTCTTCGACTCGATTTTCGGTATCGGGATAGGGACCGGTGTCGCCTTCGGGCTGGCCTTTTTCTTCGATGCCTGTGATGGTGTGGGTGCGGGCAAAGATGCAGGTTGTTGCACCGGGCTCAAGGGTTCGAAAGCGGGACTTGCAACTTCCTTTCCAGCAGACGGACGAGGCGTAGAAGGTGTTGATTTCAGTGTCCACTTGGTGCCAGAGCCAGTGAGTAGGAAAGTTGGAGGTGCTGTAACGGGCGTCCGCGGAGGCGGGATTGGCGTGCTTGCGGCTCTTTGTGTCGGCTGGGGGGCGGCTGCGAGTTGTGGAACGAGGTGAGGAGGTATCGCTGGACGGGGTTGGGGTTGGGGTTGTTGTTGCTGCTGCTGCTTGTTGAACGGGGAACTAACACGCCGTTGGGCGTCAGCCGGCTTCGCTTGGAGCTGCGTAGGTGCCGGAGCCGGGGCCGGGGCCGGCGAAGGGCTGAACTGTTGCTGTGCATAAGGCGACGGGTGAGACTGGGGCCATCTCGGGGGAGGAACGGCGGTCTGCCCTGATGGGCCAGAAGAGGAGGTTGGCGAGGCTGCAGCAAGAGGGCGCGGTTGGTTTTGGTATCCAGCGGGGGGTTGCGGGGGATGGGGAGGTTGAGAGGCTAGAGGAGCAGGCGACTGAGTCTTTTGCTGCTGCTGCTGCTGCTGCGCGTGTTGCTGATGTTGCTGATGTTGCTGCTGCTGCTGTTGTTGCTGAGTGGGCTGTGGCCGCACAGGAGGGGCAATCGGGGTTGTTGATACTGGACGACCTTGCGGGGGCTGGATCGCAGACCTCTCTGGAGGGCCTTTGACTGGGGTCGAGTGCAATGGAGCCACCGGCTGTCCCTTCGGCTGTCCCTTGGTCTGTCCCTTGGTCTGTCCCTTGGTCTGTCCCTTCGTCTGCGCCTTGGGCTGAGTTTGAGGGGATTGAGGGTGAGGCTGAGATTGGGCCTGGGCGACGCCTTGTGCTGGGGCCTGACCCTGGGGTTGAGGATGAGGCTGTGCCTGAGGCTGGGCCTGAGGTTGAGGTTGAGGCGGCACCAATACCGACTGAGGTTGCTGAGGATATCTCTGCGCTGGGTTTGGCTGGATTGGAACATGTGGTGGCTGCGGAGGCCCGTGGTATTGCCCTGTCGGTTGAGGGTAGCGTTGTGGCGGATGATGTGACTGGCCCGGGGTGGACGGGGCGGACGTCGTAGGGATATTTGGCGGCAACGGACGACCTTGTGACTGCGATGCCGGGGCGGCGGCAGGTTGATATGGTTTCTCCCACTTGAGTGTTCCTGGCGTTGAGGGCTGCACAGGCGTTGCCGGCCCTGACGTACGGGGCTTTGCGATGCTGTCTGGCCGAGGCGAAATCGTCGGCAGAGGAACTGGCGATGTCGACTGACCGGGCCGTACGGGCGGGTGGACAGCGCTGCTAGGAGCCTGCAGAACCTGGCCAGAGCTAACAGGGGGTTTGGGTGGCGGGTGTTGTTGTTTGACTGCCGAGGCGGTTGCAGTTGTCGGAGCGGGTACCCCGACCGAGGGGACAGCTTGCACCGGAGGTGCCACGGGCGACGGTTGAGACACGCCTGGAGGAGGCGCCACATCTCGCCTTGCCGGTGTAGGTTGGAGTGCGACAGGCGGGGCTGGTGCTGTGTTTGCAGACGGTCGGGCATGCGCCTGGGGCGGCAGAGGGACGGGTGTTGGAATGGGCACCGGAGTCTGGGTGGGAGCGGAAGTTTGTCCAGTCGCGGGCCTGATCGGTCTCGGTACCTCGACCGGCGGTGTCGCCGTCGGAGGCTTGGCGTGCTGGTGCGCCGCAGCTTGTGTAGGAGGAGGGGCCGGCGTAGGTATCGGGACAGGCGTCGGAGTCGTCTTGGGGCCGGAGGTGCCGTTTGGACCTGGTTGGCGGGGCGCGTTTGCCTTGGCCCGCTCGTTGGCCTCTTGCGCCTCGAGCACCTGAATCTCTCTTGCCAATATTTCGATGCGGCGCTCGTCGTCCCTGACATCCTTGACGACGTGTGCTTTGTACCTCGCATAGAGCCGATCAACCAGGGCGGGAAGCTTGTGTAGCTGTTCCTTCACCTCCTTCAATGTAGGCAACGGCGGACGGTTGAGCTTGCGCTTCTTGGCGTTGGGCGACGAGGCACCATCGGGCTTATCGGCGGTCGCGTTCTCGCTCCGGAGCTCTTCTTGCAACAGGTGCAGGAAGAGTTGTCGGAGCGCATCCGGGCTCAGTCGTTTAGCGTCGTAGGTCTTGTCATCCTTGATCAGCGAGTTGTTGACGAGAAGATCGGAGACCTTGGCGAAGGCGGCAGCCTCAACGCCGTGCTTGAGGATGGCTTGGAACAGGAAGAGGGACTCGAGAGGAGTGTAGGCGGCCGGGTTATTCATGCCCCAATATGCACCTCGCCAGTGATCGAGGGGGCCGTCAGGTCTCGGGGGGAGAAGATGGATGGGCGCCAGGGTCTGCATCTCGGACGTTAGACATGTGTCATCTTATCACGACGTCGCAAGGCTGTAAGTCGCGTCGCGGGACGTACTGGCAGCCTCTACGAGGAGCTCTGGGTGGGCTGAGGCATCTATCTGGGGGCGTTCAGGGGTGGGAAGGGTGGCTATCGGAGGGGGCCACTCGTCGTCGCGCGTCCAGAGCCGTGTCGTGTCGTGCGGGCGATGTTTTTTTTTTCTTTCCTCGTCGGGTCGAGTAGGGTCACGTGATGATAGATGGTGGAAAGGTGTGGGATTTTTCGCGGGTTTATTGTACTGCTGACGGGCCACTGAACGGTCGATGAAATTTTAATTTTTTTTTATTTTCTTGGTTGGTTGGTCGGCAAGGTTGGAGAAGTGAATGGGGAACTGAGAAGGAGAATCTGGAGCACGCGGCGAGCGAGATGAACCACGGGTGCAGCACGGACAAGCTTGCGGCCGCGTCAGGCTGGTGCGAAATGGTAGTGTAGAAGCCTGAGGGAAGGAAAAAAAAAACTTGGCCCTGAGCGGAGCCGAGTCGCAGCGGTCACGTGGCCTTTGACCCATACGGTCGCCGTCGTCAAGCCTTGCCTTATGTAATACAGTTTTCCAAGTAGGTACGGATAGGTACTCTGTACCTACGTATTCAAGTACTTACCTAGGAAGGAAGGTAAGCAGCGGAAGGTGACTAGGTACCTAGGTAGGCAGGTAAGGGGGAAAGGCCAAGGCATCAACGCCTCCGGGTAAGAACCAAAGAAACTGGGGCTGGTTGCGGCCCGTTGGCGCTTCAGTTAGCCAGAAAACGGAGCGAGGTCTGAAGCCAGACCCCGGTAGGTGTTTTTTGGTCAAACAGATCGGTCAGTGTTATTTATCACGGGTCCCATGTCAAGAAAGGAGAAGAAGCTGAGCTGGCCTGCTACGTAGTAAGGGAGGATCCACAGCGAAGCCATCCGTCCAATGGTCTCCATTAATCCCTCTCTTCCCGCTCTCCCGGTCTCCCGCGCTGGGGGAGGGTTCCGAGGCTTACGGGATGCCATCCCGGCCTGACCAAATTTGTTTGTTGTGTTTGTTCGCCCGCGCGAAAGACTGAATTGATTGAGTGTCTGTCGGTCCGGGCTGCGAGGATGCCCATCGTTCAATCTTCTTCGAGGCTATACTCCATACCGAGGTGACACAGCTGGCGATTTTGCCAGGCCCGGCCTTGCCGCCACTCGTTTAGGAATGCTGCTACGCACGAGTAAGATTTCAAACGTGTCGTTTCTGAAGCCTGACTGATATTGAATGCGTCTTGACAGTGGCCACTCATCCGTGCTCGTTGCATGTGGCCGGCCAGGTGGGGGTGTAGTTTCTCTGCCCGACCAGTCAGTCCCTTTTTTCCTCAGAAGTCAATTGCTTCGGCTCGGGTACCACGGTGACATGTATGCATGTAGGTAGGTAGTGTATGTTGTTGTCAACAGCAAGGGCAGGTCTGAATCTGCTAGCGGCATTAGAGAAGGCAAAAAAGTACCCTCCTCCCCTTTTCATGAATGGCGAAAAATTACATTGGCATCGTGGAGTCGTGGACCGTATCCATACATGTGCTCCATCATTCCCCTACACTATGTTCTCCATACACCACAGCGGCAGCAAATGGAAGCAAACCACTACTCTGTACTCTCTGCCGCACTAAACCCGAGGTCCGCTTACCCAGCTCGGGCATGTGAGTGTCTGTCTGTCTGTGTTTCTTGAGGGGAGGGGGGGTTCGCTGAGCTGGTTCGAGGGCAGCGAGGAGACGTGACTCGGCCGAACATGCCTGCCCCTGACGCTCTGGAGCCTGTACGTACGGATATGTTCGTAGACTACACACGGATGGCGTAGGACCTAGTTTTTCGTCTTTCTTTTTTTAAGCTTGGTTGTTCTGGATGCAGGTCAATGGCGGATGGCGGATGGCCAACTAGCGGCGGCGGCGGCGGCTCAAAGGATTGCACGCAACAGTTTTTTGCGGGTTGACAAGACCCTAGAGGATACCCGGCCTGGCCATCCAAGCTGAGCGGCTTGGCACCGGGACATGGGAGACTCTCTGCTCGGATTGAAGGGGGGTGGCCCGCCACAGGGGGAGGGATAAGGAGAAGAGATATTGATACCCTATGTGCAGGTAATAACAGTCTGGTTGCCATGGCAGGCGGCTCTGGAGATTGTACTTGGGCGCTTGCAGCCACGCCCCATCAGAAACCATCTACCAAGATGATGACGATGATGAGAAGAACAAGGAGGCAAGGCCTGGGACGGCGATTCTAGGACAAGAGAGAATGGGAAATCCATCACAGTGGTATCGAGGAGGGTAACGAGGCTTGGAATGAGATTTCATTAGCCAGAGCCATGTTTCCATCCGCTGTTTGACACCCTTTGCTAAGCCGTATATGGGGTGGCTGGGTTGGACGGACTGACTGGCTACCTTGATGCTCTGTGCCATCACGTCAGTCAGTCAGTCAGTCAGTTCGTCTCAACCGAAACAGCCCAGTGAATCGCACTCTCCCCCCTATTCAACATAACATGCGTGGTCGCCGCTACGCTACCTGGACTTGGGGCTTTGCACTAAAAGACAGACCGAAGTGCCTGGCTAAGGAGTGCTCCCGCCAGACAGCAGGCACAGGCACAGGCACACACACACACACACACACACACACACACACACACACACACACACAGAAAGGCAGCGGAGTCCCCGTGAGAAAATCTCGGGGTGAACCGGTATCTCAATTCCACGGCAAAGTAGCGCTTCCGGCCTGAGGCAACAGTTGCCGGGCCAAAGAAAAACTTCACTCCCTCATTACACTCGTATACCTAGTGTACGTACTGGCTGGCGCTGGCGCTGCACCTTCCCAGTGGATTTGGGGGTTGGCAGGGGGGGTGAGTGACCCACCCAGCTTTTGCCCACCCGATACTGGAGAAAGAGAAGCCCGAGATGACACACTTGCCTCAGTGCCTCAGTGCCTACCTACCTAGGTGCGATAAGTACCTGTAGCCTTGCTGGATGGAGACTGGAGGACCGCCAGCGAAAGAGTGACCCGCTTTTCCATCCACCTCTCACGCACCCTGACCCTGCTCTAGGTGGTCGGTGCTCCCAGTTTAGCGCGGCCCGGAAAGATTCGCTCAAAAGCTGTTCCTTCTTCGGACACCCTGCAGGAATTTTTTTTTCCCTCCCTCAAACCTGCTACCTGTCGGAGCACTTAAATTCTCTCGACTCGCCCTTCCGTCTTCACATCTCCTTCTTCTCCTCCGTCCATCTCCGCTCATTCTTTTCTCTGAGGTTGATCTTTTGAGAAGAAACCACAGCTAATATGTCTCCTCCTACCGAACAGAAGGTCCTGGGCATGCCGGTAAGTTAACTATCCTCATCCCGTATCCCCCCCTTTCACCCGAGGTTGCGCGAAAAAAAGAATTTCCTCGCCGGCGACGCTGCTTCCATCCATCGTCGACCGACCTATGGTGGTCATCGACATGGCCAATGGCTCCATCGAGACGATATCTTTCTCGACTCGATGGCCTAGGTCCGATGCGACAATGGCCAACATTCGCCTTATCGTCGCCGCCGATGGATGGATATGCTTGCGGAGCTCGGCCAGGGAACTTCTTTCAAGCCTGGGATAACAACCTACGCATCATGCAGACATGCTAACGTCTATCCTAGCCCTTCGTGGCCGACTTCCTTAGTACGTTACCATCACGTTCATCGTCGTCGTGCCATCAGCTATCCGATCCCGGCTAGTTGATGGAGGCTGGCGCGATACACAGCTACCCATATCAAATAGTCACTAACTGCTTCCTATAGTGGGAGGTGTCTCTGCCGCTGTCTCCAAGACTGCTGCTGCTCCCATCGAGCGTATCAAGCTCCTCATCCAGAACCAGGTTAGTGAAGACATTCCTTGCTCTCGGTCTTGACAGATGGCCAGCCAAGGTCCGACCGGGTGTTCCCGGTTCAATCGTACACAATGCGACACGTGATCTTGGCACACCCTGTCGCACCTACACCTACCGTCCCCAATGAACCGTGTCTAACGTTCAAACAGGATGAGATGCTTAAGCAGGGTCGTCTCGACCGCAAGTACGAGGGTATCGTCGACTGCTTCAAGCGCACCGCCGCCGACGAGGGTGTCATGTCCCTGTGGCGTGGTAACACCGCCAACGTCATCCGTTACTTCCCCACCCAGGCCCTGAACTTCGCTTTCCGTGACAAGTTCAAGAAGATGTTCGGCTTCAAGAAGGAGCGTGACGGCTACGCCTGGTGGATGGCTGGTAACCTGGCCTCCGGTGGTGCTGCGGGTGCCACCTCTCTCCTCTTCGTCTACTCCCTCGACTACGCCCGTACCCGTCTGGCCAACGACGCCAAGTCCGCCAAGAAGGGTGGTGAGCGCCAGTTCAACGGCCTCGTCGACGTCTACCGCAAGACCCTCGCCTCCGACGGTATTGCCGGTCTCTACCGTGGTTTCATGCCCTCCGTCGCTGGTATCGTCGTCTACCGTGGTCTCTACTTCGGTCTCTACGACTCCATCAAGCCCGTCGTCCTCACCGGTTCCCTCCAGGGTAACTTCCTCGCCTCTTTCGCTCTCGGTTGGTGCGTCACCACTGCCGCCGGTATCGCCTCTTACCCCCTTGACACCATCCGTCGTCGCATGATGATGACCTCTGGTGAGGCCGTCAAGTACAAGAGCTCCTTCGACGCCGGTAAGCAGATCATCGCCAAGGAGGGTGTCAAGTCTCTCTTCAAGGGTGCCGGTGCCAACATCCTCCGTGGTGTTGCCGGTGCTGGTGTCCTGTCCATCTACGACCAGCTCCAGGTCCTGCTCTTCGGCAAGGCCTTCAAGGGTGGCTCTGGCTAAATGCCTCAACACCTCTTCGTGTATAAACTCTTCATCGGTGGCGGGTTGGCAGTTGGCGAACACCCGGGCTGTGGGGATCAGTGGCTGGCGAGTATCAGATGAGGACTCGGTTGATAAAAGGGGTGAGATGGAAGTTGCGGAGGGACTATGGATGCGGACACCACAAGAGTTGGATTGTCTGCGTCAGCCGGTCCTTCGTGGTTTAGACTGGCATTTGGCAAGGCGTTCTCTTACATGACCCGAAGAGCTTTGCTTGCTACCTAATCCACTGTAATTTGTACACTAAAGCAATTCCCTATTGCATTCATTCACGCAACCCTGTCTCCGCCGGACTCGACCGGTTTCTGGTCTATCCTCGTGGATTTTCCTTGGTATTGCATGACTCGATAGAACTTCCATGGTACAATAGGAAGATTTCCTTTTTTTTTTTTCTTAACTTCATACACCTTCCCAAACTGTGTGATTTTCTGCGACTTTGCCCTGGTGATTGATGCCTGACCAGAGTGTGCTGTTCTTCTTGACCATCGTGATGATGTTTTATTTGTTGATGCGATGTGGCCTTGTAAAGCAAGGTTTGCCGCCTGCAGCAGAGTCGGAGAAATGTGATTGGTTAATGGCTTTAGTGCCCAGAAGCGCGCCTGCAGCGACAGTGACAGTCGCGTCTCGTGTCAAATTCCCCTCCCCCCACATGCCATGCTGCTTCCCACCCCACACCGCGTTAGTCGCCTGATCCACGACTCAGATCAGATCTCGCACTTCAGCGATCGCAACCTTGGCCATTCTGTCATTCTGGTCTGATTTTTGAGAAGTGGGCTATCGTACCTTGCAGGCGCGGACGTTTCGTCGTCCGCCACCCGTTCTCGACCACCAAAAAGATCTGGGCTACCTGCGACGCAAAGCAGCAGGCAACTACCCTCCCTCCTTCCTTGACGACGACGACGACGACGACGACGACGACGACGACAACACCCTTCCTCCTTGACGACAGCAGAACGGATCTTCAGAATGCCCAAGCAACCGACCCAGCCCGCAAAACGCGGCCGGCCCACCAAGACTCAGGAGCCCGTCTCCGGCACGAAGCGGAAGGCTACGCAGCAGCCCGCGCGCAAGAAGTCTGGGCCCTTTGAGTTATCAGACAGCGATGCGGCGTCGCGGGCGGTCGAGCAGGAGGAGGCCGCCGACGAGGAAGGGGAGGAGGAGGAGGAGGAGGAGGATCCTGACGCCCCCGAAAATACCATCCCGCCCGAGCTCCTGACGCGACTCCTGCACGAGTTCTTCGAAAAGGACGACACGAGGCTGAGCAAGGACGCGAACGCCGCGGCAGGCAAGTACATGGACGTATTTGTCAGGGAGGCTATCGCCCGGTGTGTTCACGAGAGGCCTGGAGGCTTCTTGGAGGTGAGTTCTACCATGTTTGGCCTCTTCTACGGGGGTGTTCTTGTCGTTCTTGTATTGCGTACAGGCCAAGGAACTGACAGGGAAGCTAGGTTGAGGACTTGGAGAAGATTGCGCCGCAGCTGCTCATGGACTTTTGAGCGACTATTATGACGAATGATGCCCGGTGGGTACCATGTACACAATCGTCGTCTTTAGGAAGAGACTTTGACCTAGGGGCAAGAACTGACGATGACACGCTGTTGACCGCAACTGTCCTTTGTCGACCGCCAACCCAGATTGCGATCCCTGAGCTCCCTGATACGACGAGCCGCGAACTGTTTGAGGAGACCCTGGATATTTTCTCCGGCCGATCTGCAGAGAGCCCAGCGAGGATCACTGAAGGTCACGACGTCGGAGCGGTCCATGCATGAGTCGTCAGGAGAGGGACCATCGAGGGTAAAGCGCTCCAGCCAGACAAATCCATGTTGGTCCAACGCCAACACACCACGCACGTAACGTGTCCAGGTGGCGTGCGCGTAACAAACCGCACTTGAAGAAAGAAAGCAGAACACCTGCCGCCCGCAACCCGCGGGCTCGTTGCCACCGCCCGGTCCGGTCGAGGGACGGGCAAAAGCGCCGCTGAACCAATAATATTTACGGGCGCACGAGTATATGGAACCCATCAGAGGCGAAGGAGACGCGAAACCATCAGTATTTCCAAACCCGCATCCGCTCGCTTCTTTGCCTGTAACCGCGCGCCCTGGCCCACTGTCACTGTCGGGTCGGCCACAGGTCATGTCTAGCTCAATGGCACACCAAGAGTAAAACTAAGCGGGATCAAACTGCCATTCGAAGACGTAGGGTTTCTTTTGGCACCTATCACGCTTCAGACCGACGCGGTATTCAGACGAAACAGTAGAAGGGAGGGGGCACGAGCTTCAGCCAGTATGTAACTGGGGGAAGGCTGCAAAGGCGGAGGAGGCCCGAGAGTCTTTTGACTGCTCGAGGCTCGCCAGTGAGCGTGTACCGGCCCCTAGGGATGAGGCTCTTCGTGTCTGGGTGGATCTCGGGACGAAACTCGAGGCGGGCACAACGGACCCCAGCGCCCCCCTGGAGGCAGTCCTCGTTTGGGCTGTAGTTGAAAACATGATGGGGCGGGGCTTTTTTTTTTTCATTCTTCTTTTTTCTTGTTTTTTTGGCGGATCATGTCGTTTCGTTCTGCCGGATGTCGATTGGTTGAGCCTCATCTATATATATAGAGTCCGAGCAAGAAGATGCACGGCAACGTCAAGCACATCATGATGGGGCCTGAGCCATTGGGATTTGGTAACGACGGTGATCTCTCGAGCCCTGGAGTAAACTGTCAGAGGGGGGAGTCTTTTCTCCATCGAATTGCCAAGTGAATCCTCATGGGAAAGGGGGAAGGGGGGGGGACCCTTATTGATGTGAAAAAAAAAAGGCAGATTGTAGAATCCCGGGCCAAGGGAACGAAGGGAAGGTGTGCTGTCCTGCTCGCCTGTGTCAACCGCGACGTCGTCTCTACTAATGAGTTGCAACTCTGTCACGTCTGCGAACGGCCCCAGATAACAATGCAAGGACCCCGGTCCCCTCCTCCCTGCCGCCTTTTGATGTCTCTCCTCTCGTCCGTCGACGGGCCGTCATCATCGCCGTCTTCGTCGACTGTCAGCAACAGCAGCAGCCGTGTCCTGTCACCCCAAAACCCACACCGAACAAACGGAAGCCGACATTTTCGATCGTAAAAAAGAAGAAGAGAAAAAGAAAAAAAAAAGGAGGGGGGCGGCTGGGTGTGTATTGGCAACCCGTTCTCTCTGCCTCGCCGTGGGCTTCAAAATGTGCAGCTCGTAGGCTCGATGGGCTTCGGCGAGGGTAGGGCTCCAACTTGGATTGGTTTCGCGACGGGGTACTCGTCCGTTGGTTCCATCGGATGGAAAGATGACCTTGGACGCATATGCCACATCGTCTGTCATGCATCTCACATTGGGAGGGGAGGGGAGGGGGGCGTCCGATCGTGCTGATCAAGACGCTTCCGTACGGGAGTCGTGGATAGCATCACATCACGAGATAACATGAACTCACCCGCAAAAGAAGAAGAAAAATAGAAACCCCCCCCTCCTCCCCCCCGGAACCAGTCGGCTCTGACCACAGAGCTGTAACAAATACAATTCCGCTCAACTGTTACCAACCTCGGATCCGACGCATGCCAGGTGTTGCATAACGAGAGGAGCGAGCCTCGCAGAAGATATCGACCCTCAACCTGCGGCCTGGCAGTCGGGGAAACGAGTTTCGAAGCACACATTGTCAGCCAATGTTTCCTGTCTGCTCGAGAGCATTTGTCCAGCTGCGGAGAGACGGTGGTGGTCTACACTAAGCGTTCGGTGAAGGCGGGTGCCGCTCGAGCGCTTGTGTAAGTGCGTGGGGTTGAAGAGAAAGGCTTGGCCCTATGTCTTGCTAAACCCCGTTGCCCATCTTCTCGAGCGATCCGGGGCTTTATGGACAATCATCGCTGTTTCATGCTCCCGTGGAGGGGGTGCTTTCTGCCATAGGACTAGCTGGCGTGCTACCAGCGAGGAAACTTGGTTAAGTGAAGAGGCAGACAGACGGATGGTTGGCCGAGATCCAGGGAAGAAATGACGGTGCAGTACAGTTTTTTCTCTTCTTTTTCCTGGCGTAAGAGCAAGAAAGATGAGATGGTGGTCCGAAACGACATGAAAAGACCAGTTTAAACGGCGCGAGGTGCATTTCTGAAGGGGGGGGAGGCACCTGTCACCTCGTCCATGGGTTGAAGCATCTTGAGTCTTGACTCCAGACTGCCCCGAGCGACCACTACTATTCTTAGCAGCCCGCATTCGGTTCTCTCCAGGAGTCCCGTTTGATTCGAAGAAAACATCGACTGGCTTGGCGTGCGTAAAGATATGTCGCTAGGCGAGGATCGGGATGGTTTGTTTCCGCTTCGCAACCGGGGAAGGGGGCGAACGGATCTCGAGCTTCGGTCCCCGAGTCGTCCCCCATGCATAAGGGATTTTCAACCTTGCCGCGTTGGGAAACAATGGATAGTCAGCTAGGTAGGCGGCGAGCGAAAGAGGGCACCCGCAGGCTATAGCGCCAGGCGACTATACGTATGGTTCTGACGGCGCCGCTGGCAGGAAGCGGCTGGGTTAGCCGTTCGGCGACCCCCTTGCGGTGGGCCGCCGTCGACGCTTCAACGGTTGGAAGGGGAAATGAGAGATCCACGCAGAAAGGGGTATGGGGCAAGCGCGATAAGTGTTTGCAGACCCAAGGCATTCCTGGTTTGCTCTGGAGTAAGGACTGGTCTGGGTAAGACTGTGGGCTACGACAGGGCAAGTCGGGTGACACGAGTCGCGAGACGAGGCATGATCGATGATGTGAATGACGGGGAAAAAGAGGGAGGAAACGCTAGAGGAAAAGAGAGAGAGAGTGTGTGTGTGTAAGAGGGGTGTGTATACTATGTATGTGTAGTGATAATAAGATAGGTACTTGGTAGGAGTTGATGTTGAGTATTATCGAATGTCGGGCTTCCTAGGCGGTATAGGGCGACTGACTGTGATTACTGGAACTACCTAGCAAGGCAGACAGGGAAGCCTTGGCTGCCTCTCTCCTCTCCCCGCGTAGGGATAGGTGTAGGTAGACGGACGGACAGGGAATGGGGCCTGGGATATCAGACGCCTGATTAGTCCTTTCCCGGCTCCTTGCGACATCCGAGAGAGCTGGAGTCTCCAAGACGGGATGCGCGTGGTACGGTTTCGTCGAGACGACGAGAGGTTGAAAAGAGTGGACAAGCAACGGCGACAAGCAACTGTGGTGCCACGCAGCAAGAGGGAGCCGAGGGCCCAAGACGGGGGTCAAGACTAAGGATGCCTCGGTGGGGATTGATATTGCATCTGGTCAAATTGATGTATCTTGGGGCAGTTTTTGCTTAGTGCACCTAGATACCTAGTACACTATCTATACTCGGTACAACACGTGCATACACCCAGAGTGGCGGAGACGGGAGACAATATCGCTAGGGCAGAGCACGCGCACGGCACGCGGTGGGATGACGAACGACAGGTGCAAAGCTAGGAGGGGCCGAGATACAAGGTGGTCCGGGAGGAGGACGGAAGCGCGGTCGGTTGGTCGTGGTGGTGAAAGGCTGGAGAACAGGTCAACCAAAATTGGTGGTCGTGTACTTGTGTATCCGTACCCGGGTTGGGTAAGTACCTATTAAGGGCTTGCTGAAACAAGGAGCGTTACGGAAGTGTCAGAGGGCTGAAAGAGGGTGAGGCACATCCGAGCGCCAGCCTCTTTTGGCGACCATGGTCGGCTTGTGGCCAATGAAAAAGGTATAAAGGCGGCTGTGGTGGATCTACGTACCGTCCAGGTGGGACTTGGACATGTGGCTTGGCTCGCTGGGCAGACCGTGCACACCCCAACCTTATTTCGGCTTCGACGCCGTCCGACTTGGTTTGACACGCGCTACCGCCTCTTGCCAGTCTCAACCTGATTTTTCTTTTCCTTTTTTTTTTTCTTTTTTTCTTTTCCCTTTCTCTTACACGTGTACGACCGACCCCCTTCCACCTTCCTTCTCCCCCTCTGCCTAGAGCTAAGATGGTACCGACAAAACTGGAGGGAAAGGAGTCTTGGACCCGGTCTTGGTCCCGTTGCAAAGTTGCAGCGGGTCTTGTGCTGGTGTCTTGCCCACGTTGTAATTTCTTAGCTCTCTCTCTCTCTGTTAAGCGCCCAGTTCCGGCCTGATGTTCGACGACTGCCTGAATGGTCATTATTCGCGTGCGCATGTGGCTTGAGGGGCGAGGGAGTGAGTTGACAGACGGGAATCCTAAATTGAGATGACTTTTTCAGCTTTGACAGATCTCATTGCGAGCAGACGAACCACCGTTACAGCCTGTGTTCTTTCCGCTAGGTATCTATTCTGTCCTGTCAAGATCGGCCCAACCCCAGCTCGTTGGACGTTATACTTTTGTGACATCGGGCCTACCTTGTGACTTCCCGCGCCGCAATGAAGTGTTGTGTATCGCAAAGCCGCTCTGCCGGCCGGTGCCTATCTACTACGTAGGTACCTAATTAATAACTTAACCTATTTTGTGTTCCTAGCTAGACCAACCAGGGTGGCCAGTCATCGCTTCCTTATGCCATGGACCTTCCCGGCCCGTCATCATCGATTGACATTGACTTGCCGCAGTGTGGCGTAGTAATTAGTGGCACGCCCAGCGGCGAGAGTCTAAGCTCCTTCCTCTCCGCTTCCGTTCCGGCTTCTCTCTCTCTCTTTTTTTTTCCTTATTCCAATTTGTTCTTCTTCATCCGGGATGCCGGCCATGCTGCAACGCATCGGATCTACGCAACCCAGATCCTTATTCATCTCTTGCTGGCAGGACCGCTGATACAACCATCATCGGGTACGACGGCTTCCACCTTGCATGCTGATGGACTGTTTTCTATCCGCCTTGCCTTGCGGCCTTGCCTTGGCTTGGGTGTTTTCCCCTAGACCCATCCGTTCCTGACGAGCCAGGCTCGGTAATCAGGGATTTCCTGCACATCGACCATGTGGAAGACGGAGACGACGATGACAAAGAACAGTATCCGTACCAGGGAAATAATTGCCAATCTTCTGCGAGGCCCGGTTCTGATGTGTTTCTCGTCACCTCCAGGCCTGCAGATTCGATAGGTCGCCTCATGCTTCCAAGGCAGATGGAAGACGGTACCACGGGTACGCAGCTCCAAATGCAGGGTAGGCTCTCACACCCATGGCCCCGGCTGCGATGGTCAAAACGTGTTTCAACCTCGCTGCATCAGCCTCCTCACTTCTCCTCACCCCCTTCGCCTCGCCTCAACTATTGTCAATGACTGCCCAGTGCAACGCGGCGACGGCCCAAAGGAGAGGCCCCCCCACTGCTGCTCTTCACCCCTGCCCATCGATATTGCGCCTGCGACCGGGGGGGGGGGCGTGGGTCACTTTCGCTTCGGATGCAGGACGAAAGACGACGACGATGCCGCCCGATTGATGCAGACCACCCCCCCTGGTCTGAGGGACCTAGCGTTGTCGTCGTCGTCGAGACTGGTTCCTCACTTGGTTTCTTGGGTCGATCCCGACGACTGCTTAAATTCATGCCGCCCCCTCGCACCCCCTTCCCTCTCACTCTCTGGTCCCTCTTCTCCTAGGAACTCCAACAAACAACTTTTCGAGGCGGGATTTCTCATTTTCTCTTCCCTTTCTTTCGTTGCGAATCTTTAATTCTTCAACTTCACAGGCTAGTCCTACCAAGCGCAAGTCGCTTTTTCAACCACTTCGCACAGCCATTCTTTCGACTCGCCCTCGACAACTATTCCTCGAAACCCTTTTTTTTTACCGGATTATTCAAATCAAAAAAATACTCGATCAAGATGCAGTTCTCCGCTTTCCTTGTCTCGGCCCTGGCCGCCGTTGCTCAGGCTCAATGTAAGTTGGCGATTGGGAGGGAAGTGCAAAGCCGGATACGGGAGACTAACACAACGATTCGCAGCTGTCCACGTCGTCTCCGTCGCATCAACCAACAACACCCTCAAGTTCTTCCCTGACAAGCTTAACGCGCCTGTCGGCTCCATGGTGCAGTTCCAGTTCCGCGGTGGCAACCACTCGGTCGTCCAGTCCACCTTCGACAACCCCTGCATCCCCATTCAGAACATGAACAGCTCGGCCAAGGGAATCTACTCTGGATACCAGCCCGTCGCCGCCTCCGTCGCCATGGGCCAGATTCCCGTCTTCACCGTCATGATCAACAACACCACTCCCATTTGGCTTTACTGCTCCCAGGCCAAGCACTGCCAGAACGGCATGGTTATGGTCATCAACGAGAAGTAAGTGATCTTGATGGCTTAAGCCTTCAAATCCCTTTCCCGCCAGAGTTCCTTGCTTCCCCCGGTCCTCGATGGTTGGCGCACCTGTCACGTTGTCAAAAGACGGGTTGCACCCCTGACCTGGATCGGTGGACGGCCTTTGGGCGATCCCGTGTTTCATCTTTCGGACGATGATACACAGCCAAACTCGAAGCGCATGAACACCGTCCACCCACACAACCACCACGCAACCCACCCTAGAATCAAATGACAAGATGATGCTAACAACCTCTACAGCTCCAAGGCCAACGCTACCCGAACTCTCGAGAACTACGCCAGGGCCGCAAAGAACGTCGCCCAAGCCCAGATCCCCGGCGGTGGCACTTCTGGCGGCAGCTCCGGCGGTGGCTCCGGCGGTGGTTCTGCCTCTCCCACTGGCGGCTCTGGCTCTGGATCCGGTTCCGGCTCTGGCTCTGGCACAAGCGGTGGTGCTGGTGGCTCCTCCCCCTCCAACCCTCCTACTCCTGCCGGCGCCGCCTCCCTCGGTGCACCCGCAACCCTCCTGCTCACCCTCGGTGCCGGCTTCCTGTTGTTGTAAGCAACATCTTTGTCGCAACGATGGAGTCTGGGACTTTGAGAGGGCTGGGGTTTCAACCGGGCGTTTGGCTCCGGTTACGGTGTACACTTGGGTGATGATGAAGCTTAATACCATTTTTCTTTTTTCTTCTTCTTTCTACTTTCATGATGGGTTGCATATTTCTACCGCCGGATCCTGATATCCTTGAAACACCGGGTCAACTACTCGGGCCGGACGGAACGCGATGTACGAGAAAACACAGAACTAGACGTGAGCGTCGTCTACGCTGCACATGGCGAGACTCGCATAGCTCGTTATAGCATCTAAATCGAGTATTTTATGATTCTGGTAAAACCGAGTGTTCCTCCCATGAGAGGGACCATTGAACTTGTGCAGCCAAAGAAATCTTCACTTGAAACGTATGCGCAGTCGAAGACCGCAAAACGGGTCAGTCGGAAGGGTGAAAAGGGGGCCGCTAGATGAGGGCATCTGATTTGCTTGTAAGTCTATAAATAGTCGGTAACGAAACCCAGGTAACGCTTTCGACCCCAAACATCTTTTGTGCGCCGAGTTGCCGAGTTGCACAGCACTCATGCCGGGACAGCGGATTCCCCTTTGATATCACCCGCCCGCATGCGACAGCCCTTTCTCTCTCTCTCTCTCTCTCTCTCTCTCTCTCTCTCTCTCTCTCTTTTTTTTTCGGGCTCGCCGTTCCCTCTCCACACGTAACGGCGGCAGGGCTGGGCGATATTGACCATTGGTAGACGGGTCTGGTACGTGGGATCCGCCTTGGCTTGTCCATTTTTGCCTCGCCCGGTCATGTGCACCGCGCGAAGGGGGGGAAGTGGGCTTTTTGACGCCAAAGGGGACATGGGTTCCAAGGAGTCGTGTCACTGTCAGAATGTATCGAGATGCATATTACGAAGCAGAAGAGTAGAGAAGAGAACCGAGGGTCAAATGGCGGCTTATCGGGAATTGATGATGAAGTAGGTTCGGTATAGTGATAATACTCCAAAGACCTGGCGAAAGAGTTGGCCATATATAGGACGGGTAGGTGTATCATTGCAAGGTGGCAGCAGGTCACATATGGTCGAAGGACAACATGGAGACGGCGCCAAAGAATCGAGCACACTCACTATTATTAATAGATGATAGTTCCCCTTTGATAAAAAAAAAAGTAGAAAAAAAACCGACATTCGGAGTTCCAGCGCCTAGTTCTGGCCCTCCTGTCCAGGCACTTTCCTCTTGACCCTCGCCTTCTGCGCCTGGGCGCAGAGCTTCTTCTTCTTCTCCTTGGCGAGCCAGTCCGGGTCCCGCTTCACCTTACCGACCATGCCGTACTTGTCGCTGTTGGAGAAGAAGTCGACCCAGTGCTTCAAGGCCTCGTGGACGCGGACGTGGGCGGCGGCGAGCTCCTCCTCGCGCAGCTTCTGCATGTCGTCGTAGGACCAGTGGCGGTCGACCTCGGGGTCGTCGAGCGGCAGGAACATCTCCTCGACGCCGCGCATGTCCGGGGTGCGGTCCTCCATGAAGCAGCCGGTGACGAAGCCGCGCGAGGCGTCGCGGCCCGCGAAGACGTTGTAGGAGCCGCCCGGGCCGTAGATGCGCGGGTTCGCCGAGACGTCAAATATTGTGTGGTTGATGGCGAGGTAGATGGGCTTCTCCGGGTCGGAGCCGTCGTACTGGAGAAGCTCCTCGGGGGTGAGGTAGAGAGGTCCATTCTGGGGGAAACGAAAAAAGTACACGCATTAGCTTTCAGGATGGTTCTTGGGGGGATCAATGCCCCCCCCCCCTCTCTCTCTGCCAAGGGAAGGGGGAAAAGGAGAGAGGAGGAGGAGGAGGAGGAGGAGGAGGAGGAGGGGCAATTGCATCACACGTACCAATTTAGCCTTCCAGTAGCTGGGCCTCAGGTACCAGGGCTTATTCTTCTGGCCCCAGAAGAAGCTCTCGCCATTGCTCTGGAGGTAGCTCAGGGCGCACGAGGCGAGGAAGAGGAAGCTCAACACCCGGAGGATGTCGAGGTAGGGGCTGTACTCTTCCGTCTCGTCCTTGGCCTTCTTAGACTTCTTGCTCTTCTTCCCCCGTGAGTTCTCGGCCGGGGTGCCCGCGAACAGGTTGTCGTCGTCCTCGACTTCCTGCACCTGCTTGCGCTGGCGCACGCTCGTCGTGTCGTCTGCCATGGCTGTGGTTGTGTGTCTATTCCGTCGGAAGGGGGAGGGAGGCAAGGTGGGCGAGCGACTGGAAAGGAGGAGATGTAGTTGGGCAAAGATGCCGAAAAAGCTAGGGGGGCGAGAGGTCTCACAGTCCAAGAAGGCTAATGCTTAAATGATGGAGGTAATCGCGCTAAAGATGGGGAGAGAAAGAGAGAGAGAGAGAGAGAGAGAGAGTATACACCCCTCCCTTTGACGTTGTCGACGTGGCCTGACAGGCGGGCAATTACGGACAAGCTCGTAGAAAGGATAGAAAAAGCACCTGGATGGATGCTGCGGACATTGGAGCAACTCTGCAAGCTTCGTGCACTCCGCCGGCGGCAAACAAGGTGAGCGGACGGACTGGACTTGGTGACGAGGTGGAGGCCGAAAACGAGGACCGGGGCGCGAAAAGTGACTTTTAGGCGGCGTGTGATAGGTCGCGGCGGATCCAGGTCATCCGAAGGAGAGGTCCCCCATCCCCTTTTCTGGGCCCTCGACAAGCTGGGGGGCATGCGGGAAGGTCTCTTTTGGAGATTCAATGGCGAGTTACAGATAACGTGTATCAATAGTTGGAAACGATTATGGAAGAATTGACGATTACACAAGCCACCACGTACGACCTATCTGGGGATTCGTCTTGAGCTCCTTGAAGCTGTTGTTGTTGTTGTTGTTGTTGTTGTATTATTTAACGCCGGGGCCGTCCCTATATAGGGCAAAGGGCGCTCCTTGAAGCTGTAACTCTCATGTAGGTATGATGCAGGGCCGAACTCCACTTGTACGACACATTGCAGGTTGGGGAACTCATATATGGAACAGGTAGGAAACCTCTATTAGCATGTGCAAACGAGAACCAGAGTCTATTGACATTGAAATTATTAAAGTCGTCGTCGCCCGCATGAGCTCCGGCAAACATGGCTGTGCATTAATGCTATATACCTACTACCTACCTACCTACGCCACTTTGTCTCGAATGCAATTATACCCTGTATGCATCCAAGGTAGTTGCAAGCTTCACCGAGCTCTCTTACAGGTAGGTACCTACCTACCTACCTAGGTACATCCATTAGTCAGGGTGTACAAAGTATTCGTGTCGAGTCGTTGCTTACCACATCAAGCAGCAGCTCTCAACGCCTCTCCCTCCTTCCTCTTACTTTTTTTTCTCGCTCGAGAGTGGGGCCGATTATGTCATTCGTCAACGGCCCAATGCCCGACACCAAATGAACCATTTCGCTAGGGCAATCCGGCTGCGTCACCTGGACAACCCCGTCTGCGGCAAAGGACCAACGCCCGCCCTGTAAACACTCGTTGCCCTGCTCCCGCGCAGTCAACAACCTGGACTGGCAGATAGCTACATACACCTTTAGCCTGCCTTGCATGATACTGTCTCCATCAAGGGTTCCTTTTTCACCGACGCTACTACCATCATCCTTTGGAAATCGCGTCACAGGAGAGAGTGTGCCGTTACCTACCTACCTACCTACCTAGGTACCCGGAAGCCTCCCCGACATTGCACACCAGACGCCACTCGACAAACACAGCAATTAACATCATCGCCCTTACGATGGCCGACAGCGCCGACCAACCGCCCTCGCCGGGCGGACCACTCAGTCCAATGACCCCCGACCGCGCAAACCAGAAGCAACAAGGCCGCAATCTCTTCACGTCGCCTCGCAGCAGTCCCGGCGGACGTGATAGCTCCGTGCATGAAAAGATTTCTCAATTCAACAACCTTGCCATGCAGTCCAAGACGCTCGAACGGAAGACCGCCGATGCTGCCCTCAAGCGTGCCATGCTGGGTCGTGAGGAGGCCGAGACCGAGCTGCGCCGCTACCGCGACGAGTCCAAGGTGCTGCGCGTTCAGCTGGAGAAGGGGAAGGAGCGGGAGCAGCGCGTCAGCGAGCGTCTCGAAACCGTCATGGTAAGCCATTTGCCCCCGCCGTCATCCAAGAGATGTCCAGGGAGGCGTCCAAAGTTGCTGACTTGTTGCCCCAGGAACAATACGGCCGCGCAAAAGAAACCTACGCCCACACGAAAGCAGCGTGGGAGAAGGAGATCAAGCTTGCCCGCAAGAAGACGTTCAAGAACGAGTCCCAAATCATCAAGCTCCAGGAAGAGCTCAAGTCTGCTCGCGAGGGCTGGCGGCTAACGTCGGACAACCTCGACGCCGAGAGGCTGCGCTCCAAGGCCCGCGAAGAAGAGGCTTTCCAGGCCCGCTATCAGATGGTCGGCATGGAGCAGGAACTCGGCCAGGCCCTTGAGCGCATCAAGATGCTCGAGCAGGAACGCGACGCCTACAAGACCTTGGCCAAGGAAGAGGAAGTTGCCCGCATCGCCGCCGAGGGTCGCATCCCGCTACCTAAAGCGTTCGACGCTGCGCCCGACGACGAATTCGCGTCACCCAAGAAGACAAAAGCACCGCGCTTCTCCCTCTCGACGGTGGACATCGTCTCCTCCGCCGCCAGCGAGGAGGAAATCGAGCAGCTTTCCCTCCAGGTCTCCTGGGAACGCCAACGCGCCGACCGCGCATATGAACTGGTCGACTTTTTGCAGGCCGAGTGTGAACTGCGCTGCTGCCCCTGCGCCAAGACCCACAGAAGACAGAGCATAGTTTCCCCGAGGCAGAGCCTTTCCTCCAACAGGCCAAGCATCATGTCGCCGAGGCGTAGGCTCATGCCACCTGCCGAGATTGCCGACGCCAGTGATCTGGTCATCCTGCAGGGAGGTAAGGCGTCCACTTCGAGCCACTCGTCGCCGAGGCCTTCTTGGAGTTCCCCGGTCGAGGAAAGGGCTTCCAAGAAGCCCGATGCTCCCAGACGGTCAAGGGAAGAGCGCCGCAGCACCATCTTCTGCGCCCGAGAGGGTATCTTCAGAACCGTGTCGCAACGTGAGGCGGACGAGATGGAGGGCCAGTGCGAACAGGGGAGAAGAGGACAGGAGTCCAGCGTAGGGCTTCCCAGCGAGCCTCCCACTCCCCACGATGCCCCTCCGAGATTCTCGCGTACGCCCTCTCTCGAACCCCCTGACTTTGCTGTCCTTGCCCAGGAGCGCATGTCGCTGGCCTCCCTCCTCAGTGCTCCCCACGGTGGCGCTGATGGCCAAGTCCACACTGCGCCTCTGCCCTCCATCCCCACCATGCCCGACATGGACGAACGCCCAGCATCCAGGACCTCGAGAAGTCCCTCGCCAACCCCCAACGACACCATCCGCCCACACACTGCTGCCGCCTTCTACACCAAGACGACGACGACAACTGTTCCCGTCCGTGACGACAAGCCGCGGCCGCGACCCAGAGTGGAACGCGGCCGGACACCTTCGGCCGGTGATTGCCACATGTCTTTTGACATCAACAACCCCGCCATGACACCAACCATGACCCGCGAGGAGGCCCTGGCCCGCATCCGCGAACGCAGAGGCCGCGCCCGCTCCATTGCGCAGGGCACCGCGACGCCCCGCAAGAAGATGATCGAGGGCGCCGGCGAGCGGCGAGATGTCAGTGCCCCCGCAGGCCAGGCGGTCCCGAAGGTGAAGGCGTAGGGCCCCTTCTTATCAAGGGTAGGCTCGCCCACCGAAAAAGAGCACATGACTGAGCCGATTCGCCACTACGAGGGTGTCGTCTCGCTGGACTCGGACGACGAAGACAGCCCCCAGTTGGCTGAAGGGCATAATAATATCACGGTGCGGAGCCGCCTTTGGAGGCTTACACGGGACTCGCTCTCACGCAGCTCGTTTGGATGGTCTTCACGTACATAAAAATAACAACAGTGACGAGCAAAACGACACGTACAAGGCGGCTGGGTGGGGGACAGGCGTTTCGGCGAGCGAGCAAGTGATTGACATACCCAGGAGCTTTTCCCGCATGGTTCAGGAGTTTGGGGATGGAAGAGGGAAAGAGGAACTTGCTTGTTTATTATTGTTCGTTCTGGCAGCACCCTCCCTCCCTCTCTCTCTCTCTCTCTCTCTCGTGTGTGTGTGTGTCTGTCTGCATAGTCAACGGCGTTTATTCTCTCACTTTGGAACCTGGAATGGCGGGAACGGCCAACTCTCCGGAGAGAGAGAGGAGGGAAAGGAGGAGTAGGCCATACTGTTTCACCGGGGAGTTTGGATTGTTTATTTTTTTTGCTTCTTCTTTGCGACCTTGATGATTGCGAAATATTCCCTCCTCACTCGGACCCAGGGACACGGGCCGGTCTTGGGTTCGCTTGTTGTATAACGATAAAAATGAAGGGAGGGATGGAACGAAAGTGTCTGTTTGTTTGTATCGAGCTTTTTTTCTTCTTCATCTTTTTGCCTTTTCACTCTTATTCGCAAGGTGTTCAACGCCTCCCATTCGATGCGTTAGAGCAGTCGTACGCTGCTCCCACTTTTAATGCATGCGCTTTTGCTCACTGCCACCGCATTCAATCTGGGTTTCCCCTGTTGTAACGATTGACGTTGATGAACAACTTTCACGCGGGGGGCTTTTCTCAAGGGAAGAAGAGTGTCCCCCGCGGCCCTGGTCCCCCAGCCCTTTTTTTTTCTCCGTTTCTTTTTTTCTTTCTGATTGTATCTTCTTTTATTTGAACAGACCAGCAGAGACGACGTGGCATCCGCGCGACCCGAGAAGGAAGAGACTTTTGCTAGAGGGGAACGCGCATAACCATATGTGTGGGCAAAGCAATATACAGGACTCCTTCTCTTCTGCCACGGACACTGGGAAATGCCGGCGCACTTCTCTTCCTCTCACCTATTTGGTATTGGTATATGAATCATCAACTACAACAACAATAACAACAACGGCAGCAGCAGCAACGACATCGAGTCGTGACATCATGCAGCGTAACGGGCCGCTCTCCTCTTTCGTGTCAGCTCCCCGAATCAGGCAGGCCCCGAAAAAAAGAAAAGAAAAAAACCCAAAGAAAAACTTGTCAAATCATGCAGACCCTTGAAGGCCCGGGTAAGTGCTGTCGGGTGAATAGGTTCGCGTCATCCCTTGAGGAAACCCCGGGTCGCATTCCTGGCGTTTTCCGAGCTGTACGCGTCGAGCTTGACGGCTACGAGCAAGACCTCGACAGAGCTCTTGCCGCCTCGTGAACCCTGGATCTTGAGCCTCCACTGGCCCGTCCGTACGACCCACTCGTCGGCCGCGAGCGCTGCTTGCCCGGCGGTCGCGTACCCGTGCGAGTCGACTCGCCTCCGCTTGCGCGAGTTCGGTTGAAATGCAGATGACGCGGTGGGGGACTCGATCGCGCCGCCAGTGCTTGAGCCTGCGGACATGGGGTGGTTTGCGGGGTTCAGGTCGTCGGCGTCGAGGACATACGGCCTGCCGTCCAGCGTGACGGACGCGTCGGCGTCGATGGACACGCGGACGAGGTCCTCGCTCAGGGGCGTGTGTCCGGGCGTCGGGGGCTGGCTGCCGGCTCCGCCCGAGGCCATCAGAAGGCCTAGGGGCTGGGTGGTGGGCGGGAGGTTGAGCTTCGTGGCCACGACTTCAAACAGGCGTGCGATGCGGGCGCGGGTGTCCCTGAAGAACTCGGCGCGAACGGCGCCGGGCTGGAAGTGGATGCGGGTGCTCTCGCCGCCCACCTCGAGGACGAGCTCCGCCGCGCGATCGTCGACGTAGGGGCGCGCATAGTTCACCCAGCCCGATAGGTGGTCGCCCGGGGAGGCTGATACGTCGGCCGCCACGCTTATGCCGCTCTTCAGGATGTCCTCCAGGCGTAGGACTATTTCCTCGCGGCGGCGGCTCTGGTTGTAGCTAATGTGGTGTGGTATGAGCTTCTGCTCCAGACCCTTGAAGTTGAAGTACCGGCAGTCTCGCAACAGCTCGGCGCGGTGCGTCTCGTCACGAATGGTGACGGGGTATCCGCGTAGCAGGTGCAAGATTTCGGCAAAGGTTTCGGCGGAGCGGTGTGGGACCGTCGGGGGCAGGATGGAGGGCGGGCGTAGGAGACCCTCACGGTCGAGGCCGGGAAATAGGTCTTCGGGGTTGGAGAAGAAGACGGCGAAGCCGAGGGAGAAGAAGTTGGGAGAGTTGCCGGGGTCGGTGAAGATGTCGCGGGGTATTTGGAACTCGCGGTGGCCAATGGATATGAAGATGGACTCTTCGTAGAGTTGGGATATCAACTTGGGTACTGCGACAGGTGTTAGTCCGGGTGCTGGACAGAGGGAAGAAACTGGCGGAGAGGGGGGCTGTGAGAGCGTACAGCTGTAGAATTGAGCGTCAGCAAAGAGACGCACAAAGTGCGTGCCGTCTCGAGGCTTGACATGGTACCCTTGGAGGTGGAGGGAAATATCGGCAAAGGTCTGGGGATCGCGGTCGATGTAGAGGGTGCGTATGGCACTGGAGAGGTCTTCGCCCGTTTCCTGTGCCTTCTTGACCTGGCAATAGAAGTATTGGGAGAAGTAGGAGGGTGCTGGCGATGGGAGGAAGGGGGAGTTAGCTCAGCACGTCAGCAAACATGACGGGCGTATACTGTCAACGCCAAAGGCGGATGGGCAGACAGGCAGCGTCCTTTGGCGGGCTGAGGGGGAGGGGCAATGCGGATGCATGTCCCAAGCAAGCGTCCGACAGGACCAGGTAAGGATAGCGAACGCACCATCGGACGAGATCGAGGCGCCTGAAAGCTTGAAAAGCTCGTTGCCTATCTGGATAGGGAAGACGCGCTCATGGGGGAGAATGTGTGGGATCTTGACGACTTGGTCCTCGTCGCGTGGGGCCGAGCTGCTCGAGGGCGGCGGCTGGGAATTCGGGTTGTTGTTGGTGACGGCGGTGGACATGTCTGCGGGGGCGTCGACGACGACGACTCGTCGATGCTGAGCGACGGGGATGCGGCTAATTACTGCTGGACGGAGGGATGTGTGATGGCATGCGAGGCTGAGACTAAATCTATTTCGGGTAGACGCTTGCCATGAGCCTGGTCACACCCCTAGGGCGCGTTGTCGTAGGCAAGGTGCATACAACAGACATGTGCGGGCATCCGACGACAATGACGATGTAGCCTACCTACCTAAAGGTAACGATGCCCATTTGCCGGGGCTGACCTGGGCCGTTCGCGCGCGAGAGGACGAGAGGGAATTAGGTGATATCCCGAAGAAGAAGAAAGAAAAGAAAAGAAAAAAAAAACAAGGAGAGTGTGTTTCTCGGTCTTAAGCTGACTGTGTCCAGGTGGTGTCCTTGTCCGTCCCTCGAACGCGATGTGATGCGGCAGATCGAACCAGTACGAGAGTATAGAGATAAGGTACCTAGGTAGGGTAGGTAGGTAGGTACCTCACTCAGCCTACCTAGGTACCTACTACCTAGGTAGAGTTGATAAGGCGGCAACGCAGCTCTGCAATTGGCTGGTCCAGCTTTGCGATCAGGGGGCGGGTTTTGACACTTGAACGGCTGCGGGAGCATCAGCCGGGGGGGGTTCAATGAAGCTCGACCTTTTTCTTTATTTTTGTTTGAAATGGGGGTTTTTATGTAATGTGGCTGGAGTACCCAAGTTTTCAAAGTACCTAGGTAGATACCTACCTAAGTACCTATCTTGCTTGGGCTAGGTACCGGTAGCCTACGCATCAACGCACGCAGATTAGGCACGAGCCGCAGCCGCACACAAGCGCCTGTGTGTCTGTCTGTGGTCTGTCTGTCTGGGCTGGCTGGCTGGCTGGCTGGGTGTCTTGGCTCAGGTGAGTGAGTGGATTTTGCATTCGGGAGAAAACGTGGCTGGCAAGCAATGGACTGGACGGACGGCAGGACGAAACGAAGGAACACATTGTAAGTTGATGGGGGGTGGGGGTGACCTGCAGTGTACTGACGTAAGCTTTTTCTGTTCATGTACCATCTGTGCCATGGTTGTATGTCGTTGTACTTGGCACCTTTCAACATTGACCGTTATAGCCGGGCCAAAGCTACGCTAGCGTCTTTCGTGCTCGGTCATTGCTGGGATGGGGGCACTCGGCTGGCTGGCTGGCTACTGTTGGGGCCCGGCTAGTGAGGTACTTGGCCACTACCTGCCCGCCCGCCCGCCTGCTCCAGTACGACCAACTACCTACCCTGCTACCTACCAGTACCTACCTCACGTGCAAGATGGAGAAGAAGCATGTTGCGATACAGACACTACCTACCTACACCCTTGACCCTGGAGACGACACTTGATGCATCCATCCTCGATTCAACACCGTCATCCGTCATTCCATCGTCCGGCGCCGTGGTATCTCGGACCCGACGGCTCGTCGTATTTCCCAAGCCTACCTACCTACACCAGGGAAGTAAGAAGATGAGAAGAACAGGAGAAGGAGGAGGGGGAAGCAAAGCCCTCATACAAGATGTGACCGCGGACTTTTTCTTTTTACTTTTGTAGGTCTCCTGCTGTTGAGGAAGCCGTCTGTCCCCAAGGAAGCTTCGTCATGCTTGACCAAGCCAGCCCTACGCCGTCGTCTTCACGCATCGTGTCACGTACGACAACATCGACTCAGCAACGACTAAACAGTTACCAAGCTTCGCCCTCACCAACCAAACGTTTCTTCTGTCTAATCGATTACCAATTCACCAGCACGAACAACCCACAAGGTTTCCCTCCGCCTCGGCAATGCTGAGCTGAAAAGGACACCCCCCCTTCGGCTAATTATACTCTAGAGCTTATCCGCCAAAAGGCACAATTTTGCAGCAGCAACTCCCCCAACCTGTGTCGACCGACCAAGATTTGCCATTACCACGGCTGATCGCCATACCTGATACTCTAGGCAATCTTTGCTTGTCGATGGGGCCCTCCATGGTGTGCGCCTGCGCAGTCTGGTTTTCTCCCGACCTTCCAATTGGCCGGATGAATTGCCGCAGCTCTCGCATCCGCATGAACTGCTCGTCTGGCAAATACCAGTACACTACAAAAAGAAAAAAAGGGGGGGTGTGGTTTTATGAGGTTCTTTGACGTCAACCGAAACAGCCCGTGGGCCGAATTTCGGGGCGAGAGGACCATTACCTCCAGGTACAACTCCTGGCATCCCACTGTGCCCGAGTACAGTCCAGACTCCAGAGAACAAACGCGCGCCATGTAAACAGCAGCCTAGAGGCGGAACGAACGTCTTTGATTGGCCCAAAGCCGCATTCTGGAAATACAGCATTCCTTCCCTCTTTGTGTTTCCGAGTCGTCCTGACTCCTGCCAAAGGGATACGAACCCGAAGCTGGGACCGAAGACGCCAACTTTGAGCAGCCATAGGTTTGTTTCCTAGCTTCTTACCTGTCACCCTGTGTCCGTCCTCCTCTTCCCAACGAGGGCTTTGCGCCGAGCCAACCAGCCGACGTAACGAACCCCTCATCACGAGACGGGGCCCCCTTCTTACCGTCACAGGCTCTGGAGCCGAGGAGGGACCTACTTTATTGCGACGCAATGTCATGCTGCGCCTGACCACCATGCCGCCAGTTTCAGGGCGAGGCTTTGCCGTCTTTACTATGTATGCCGCGTGCACGACAAGGATGGCTCATCGTTAACGGCCCACGTTCCTGGCTGCCGGCCGACCGACTCAACCACCCGTGCTAGGTATGCAGGTATGCTGGGGAGGCCACGCCCAAAACCGAGCGAAAGAGACAAACCCAGCCGATTCGACAGCCAGTAGCAGAGTCGTTCTCGTCTTTGGCAGACCATCGGTGGCAACCTGTCCTCGCTTACAGACACTGGCCCCACTGGGAAGTTCGGGCAATCTCGAATTGTCGGTCCAGAGATCTGCTACTACACGGGTGCCCCCCCCCTTGCTAAATGAGTCTCATCCCCCAGATCCAGGTATCATCCATCTTACAGCAGCATTGGCGGGTGGTTTCGGAGAAGTCGAGATGGGAGCGACCTCGAGGCCTAGCTGGGTCGGCTGGCCCTTGGGCCGGAGCTAGAATGACGAGGGCCATTTCGGGCACACAAACACGGGGCGGGGGGATCGAGATTGCCTTCCAGATTTTGCTTGCCTGTATCGCGGGGGCAGAAGACTGCGGACCCCGTGGACGGGCGATACTCCAAAGTATCTCAAGACACGGGCATATACAGGCAGGAAATCGGACGAGGATTGGGACTCGCCGTCCAGACGACCCGTTTTCTTCCTGTTTGAATCAATGAGGACTAGTTTTAATTACGGCCCTCCCATCTTCGCAAGCGTGAGAGAAGACACGGAAAGGGAACAACCATCAGACTTTCCACTCTCTCCTACACCTTGGCCAACCCCACCTGGGGGCAGAAACTGGGACCCGAAGGATGAATCTGTCTGGAACATGCATGCCGACCGCCCGGCTACGGCCACAGTCCGGGTATTGCAGACGACCGGGGGTGTTTGCAGCCAAGGACGGATGGGATCAGAGACAAAAAAAGATACGATGGAGGAGGCTTGGTTAGGTTGGGGGCTGGAAGAACAGATGCATACTATGTCCAAGTCCGACGCTAGGCACGAACATCAGTGCGCGAGATGGGCGTTTTGATGAGGCGCTCGCACAATGTTTCCACCAAAGGGCTTAGCGGCAGAGGCGACGAGTCGTCGCGCAGCCAACTCACATCACTTTGAGTTGCTTAGGTGAGGATCATGTCACGATCCGAGGTGCGTTTGCTGCCAGGGTTGGGCCTGTCAAGGACCAACAGTGCTGTGCTCTCCCCTCGATACTCTCAGACGGGGTAAGGAGGAGTGGGGGCAGGTGGAACTACTTTAGTGTGTATATATGGCTAATTGGATGACTGTTTACGGATACCTGGCTCAGCAGAGGAGAAAGAGAGAGAAAGAGAGAGGAGAGAGATACACAAAGGATGACTGGCGCACAGAGAGAGAGAGGATGATGATGGACAGACCGGAGGGATAGGGAGGCGCAAAAGCAGGAAATCGAGTGGGTTTCGGACTGGACTCCGTGGCCTTGAAGTGATTAGCGCAAAAGCGGAGGAACGACAACGACGCCCCTTTGATACACGCTCATGTGGTTACATTACCACCCAACCACCCTCCATCTGCTACCCACACATAGTGGTGATACTGTAGGTAGTACATGTGTAGATAGATAGCCACGTACGCATGCCCTGGCTATTATTGGGTCAACTTGGTTTTGGACCTTGGCTCACTGGGAGCAATCGGAAGACGAACGCAAGGGGGGCTCGGCTTCCAAGGGGGTGGTTCAGCCAAACAAACGATGAGAATATCCCATCGACCCGGATATCTCGAGCATATTACTACTACGTATGCATGTATGAGACGTGCGGTGACACTCACTCACCACCACCTGGCACCTAGCTAGGCACCCGGGCACGTAATAGTAGGTCCCCTCTAGCGTTCCTGCAACGGAGTTGGGGGTGGGGGGGGGGACGAAGCTAAGCTGTGCGAGCATCGAAATGGAGATGCTTCGGGATGCCCCGCGACATTACCAGGCTGGCGTGGTCATCATGACTAGTCCGGTGTTTGGTATCAGTGGGAAAATGGATTGATTTTCATGTCATTTTCTTGCGGGTGGTGGGTTTTCGCTTGCGCCACGCACTATATACAGTAGGTACCTACCTACCTAGGTACATACAAATACAGCAACAGTAGGGCGTCAATCAACGGGCCCCCCGGTAGCACCTCATTTTGGCCATGCATGCATGCATGCTTCGACCCTGACGACAAGTCGGGTCTATGAAGATTTCACATTGGCTTTGGATCTTGTACCCCCCGCCCAGGCGACGAAGCGAAGGCTCAAGTGCCAGCCAAGTGGGTAGGCAAGTCAAGGGTCCGTCGGGCTCCATGTCAAGGAGGAGGGAAAAAAAAATAATCAATGGGGTAGTGTAGTAGTGTAGCCGGTGGAAATAAGACATGGAATACCGGCCAACCAAAGACGACGTCTGCTCTTGGTCGAGGCTCCTGAGATGGACAGTCTTTGTGGTCTTGGTCTTCAGTGGCCCGTCCCTCTTGTCGAGGAAAGCAGAAGGGCAGGAGATGATCAAAATAAAAAGAAGCCCCGGGCTAATACCTTCGGACACGGGACGGTACAAAGCAAGCCACCAAGAGGTATCTTACTGGCAAGGGCACACACGCGGCATGCCGATCCCTTCTCCCTCTCCTGGCGTCCCGTCTCCGGGCCTTTGGCGTACATACATGATACTACCTACTACTATTACTGATACTAGGTACGTACCTCGGACGTACGCGTACTCCCACCGTACTGAACTACCTAGGTAGTAGTACCTTCCTAGTACTATAGGTAGTCTACTAATGTAGTGCGGGCACACTCTCTCTGTGCACGGCCAGTGGCATGTCCTTTTTTCTGCTCTCCACCGTTGTTTTTCTGCCCAGCGTGTCTGTCTGTGGCTGCCCACCTTGCTACACTATTCCTACACTATATTCGTACACCACCTCACTACCATCATCGTTCGATACTCTTCCATCGCACCATTGCCTGAGATTGAGCGAGCCGCCAAAAGGCTGGACTCCTTGTCTGTTGTCACTCGCAGGCGTCTCTCTTTCTGGGCGGCGTAAGTATTGACTGGTGCCTGCGCGGCATTGATGGAGGATCCAGCCAACATCTCGAATACGCCCGCAGCTTCTTCGCCGTGTGCCGAGGTGAGGCTATCCCCGATGCCAGCGGTATGCTGTAGTATGAAAGTTGACGGGCGCGACTTCAGCCTCCCACGCTCAACGCTCTTGTTCCTTTTCTTGGGTACCCATATACACACACACATACACACACACACAAGCACGCCACCACGCCATCCATCCGTTTGATGGCTGCACCCACCTCCTCGTGGCGGCTACTGCGTACATCGTAGATGGGTGTACCACGTACCTAGGTAGGTATCATGTCCCTGCCCTTCTTTACCTTCAGCCTACCTGTACCCTAAGAACCCGGTCCCGGCCACTCACCTCCAATCCGAATGGGCCTGGAACACCCATCAGGGAGGGGGGTGGGATCACCAATCCATCACTAAACACACCACCTCGTCCTTCTTTTTGTCTGGCCTTCCTTGCCTCAACAGTCCAAACTTCCCGTCCCGTCCACAACGAACCAGGCCTGGCCTGACCAGGGCACCGTGTCCGTTCCCCTGTCTGCCTGCACATTCGACACTTTTTTCTTCGTCTTCGGGGGGGGTGGTGTTGTCTGTCCCGAACATCTCAACCCACTCGCTCGCTGCACTGAACTCGGCTCACCTCACCTCACCTCACGTCAACCCCAGCTCCCGGGGTCTCTACTTGTGCCTCCTTGGGAACGACGAGAACAAGAGCCAGCCATTGTACAGGACCGAACCTCCATCTTGGCCAGGGCAAAATAAGCCGCAAGACCACATACAACTCATCCCATCTACGACCAGGGAAATCCACACACACGAGAGAGCCCAGTCGGCAATAACAGCAATAGCAACAATCAGCACCACCAGCACCAGTACCGGCACATAGCAACAGTATCAGACCCAGTCCGGTGAGAGCCGCAAGAGACCGCCAGCCAGCCAGCCAGCCAGTTAGCCAGTTAGCCGGCCCAGGATACGGATCCCGCCTTTCTTACCCTCTTTGCTTGCCTGCCTGCCTTGGACGAGGCAAGGCACTACTTCTACTACTACTACTACTACTATTACTACTATTAGACCACGCACCCAAAAGCCCCCCCCCGAGGAAGCTTGGATCATTGCAACTAGCAAATTCCGTCTCGTTTTTCTTCTTTAGTCTCCGTCTTCCCCTTCTTCCCTCCCGTCTTGCCCTGTCCCTCTTTACTTGTTGTTCCCCATCTCCTCCACCCTCCCCCCGGGGCTTCATCTTGGTCATCATAGACGCACTGCCACCTCGGAGATTCATCCATCTGCCAGACGACCTTTCTTTCCCCGTCCTCGTCGAGAACGAGCTCAGTGACGGCTAATATTACTATCATCATCCTCAACATCACCACCACCACCATCACCACCACCATCATCATCACCACCATCACCACTACCTACTACCACGGTCAAGTCACATCGCAAGCCTCGTCAACAGATTATCACTCGTGCAGCTTTCTTTCTTGTTGTTTCACCGCCCCATCTCGTCTGCGCAACGCCCACGCTCTCGTTCTGCCCCCTCTCCCGTAGTAACACTATGTATGGTCCGCGAACAACTCGGCACCATTCAGAGTCAAGATCACGCATCACGAACCAGAACAGAGGCGACCCAGGCCGTGCACGAGACCTTCGACGAGCACGGCGTTGCCCACTGCGCCGATCTGCAGCTGCAGCTGTTGATCTTGCTACCGCCAGAAGCAGTCTGCTACTTGCAAGTCTTGGCCCCTCCCCCCCCCTCGGATCTAACAGGGTGTTTCTGGAGCTTCGGTCCTCGGGGCGAGCGAGCTTAGCTGCTGCCGTTCCCGCCGCCGTGTAGCTGTGGTCTGTGTGTGTGTGTGTGTGTGTGTGTGTGTGCGTGCGTGTGTGTGCCGCCGAGCGTGCTCGCTTCGCGTTGCCGTACTTACTGTGTGTGTGTGTGTGCTCTTCGCTTCGTTCGGTAGTCCGCCACCCGCCACGCTACCACAAACATTCAGAACCGGTTCCGAACGGACATTTCCTCGGACCTTTTGTAACTTGCGGCTAGAAAAATGGTCACCACGACCTCTACTGCTCCCGACAAGGGCACCACCACCACCACCACGCCCCATCTGAACGCCAACCTGCCCGCTGTTGCACCTATGGGCTCGCTACCCAACGTTGCTCCCTACGAGAAGTCTCCGCCTCAATCATCTCCGCACATTCTTGCTACCGGCGCCTCGGTACCCACGCCTGCATCTGCGCAGACCCCTGTACCACCTACTGTTGGCGATCCAACGGGCTCGGCAGCGGCGGCGGCGGCGGCAACGACGGCGGCGGTGTCGCGCAGCGTCAAGAGGCCGCGTCCCGTCAAGTCGTGTACCGAATGCCGCAAGAGGAAGCTGAGATGTGATCGCAACTTGCCGTGCTCGCAGTGCCAAAAGTCACACCGCAACTGCAAGTATGCTGCCGAGCCGGACGCGTCAACGCTGTCAGACGGCTCCGATGCCGATATGGCTGATTCGCAGCGACCCCCAAAGAGGAACTGCTTGCCTTCAACCACGCCCCCGGGACCACAGCCAGCCGAGTCCTCGCTTGTGCCACTGCGCAACGGGGAGTCGACCGCGCCTTCTTCGGCCCTGGAGGAATTGACGTCCCGACTGGACCGCTTGGAGAGGCATTTCATGATCCGGAGCCCCGTTGGCACCGAGTCCAGTGGGACTGGTCAGCGTTTGCCGCTACCAGCACAAACGATACGAGGGCTGACTGTTAAGAGAGGCGCCCTACGGACACGCTTCTTTGGCCAAAACAGCGTGCGCGTCTTGCTGAACCTGGTAACTCTCCCAGACCCCGAATGCCTTTGAATAGTACTCCTAACTCAAATCCCCCCCTTTCCTCCTCCCAGTTCGACGACGCCAAGGACTTCATGGCAAACCCCTCCAAAATCGAGGGTATCCGAGATATCATGTACGGCCTGCAGATACTCCACAAGCGGATCCGGGAAGAGCACCGCAAGTCCCTGTCCCCAATCTCCGTCTTTGCCGACTCTGTAATCCCGGTCCAGAAACGCATGCAGGATATCCTTCCGAAGAAGGCGGTATGCGACAGACTGCTGGCCTCTTACATCGACACATCCGAAACCATTTATCGGATGATTCACGTGCCCACGTTCAAGGAACAACACGAAATGTTCTGGGAAGGCAAGTTACCCGGCGACACCTTTCTCCCGCAGCTTCTGGCCGTCTTGTCCATTGGCTCGAGGTTTGAGACGAAATCCAAGGGACTCGGCCATGAGCGCGTCGAAGGCGTGCACATCCCGACGGCGTGCGCGCTGGTCCGGTCGTGGCTGGACGGCCTCAGGGGCAAGCAGTTGGTCGACCTGACGACGTTGCAGACCGAGGTTCTGCTGGTACACGCGCAGCGCATGACGACCCCGCGGCCGCAAGATTCGTGGGCGCAGCTGGGGTACGTCGTGCGCATGGCCATGACCATGGGCTTGCACCGGGATCCGTCCGAGTTCGAGCCCCGGGTGCCGGTATTCTTTGGCGAGCTCCGAAGAAGGCTGTGGTTCACGATCCTGGACATGGATTTGCATCTGTCCCTGGCTTGCAACCTCCCCTGCCTCGTGCGCGACGGAGACTTTACGTGCAGGCCGCCCCGGAACCTCAACGACGGCGACCTCTATCCCGACATGAAGGAACTACCGCCGAGCAAGCCGATCGACCAGCTCACCGACAACCAGATGCAGGTGTACGCCGCCATGACGCTCGGCGTTCGAATGCAAGTCGCGCACCTCATCAACCGCGTCGATTCCATCCGGGACTACGGCGAAGTCATCGAAGTCGGCACCAAGCTGGATCGCTTCTTGGAAGACATCAACTATCTGTTCCCCCGCCACGGCATATTGAACGAAGTGGAGAAGAGCAAACAGTGGAGGTCCAGGGTGGTCCTCGACATGCACGTACGGCGGCCGTTGCTGGCCCTCTACCGCCCGTTCGCCCTCGGGGTGCCGGACGCGCCGTCACAGATATCGAGGACGTACTTGCGATCCTCCATGGTCATGATGCGCTATCTCGACGAACTCGACCCGCTGCTCTCCCACTTCCAAGACGTCAGCGACATGTATCACATGGTGCTGAAGGACATATTGCAGGCGGCCTTCAGCGTGTGCTTCTACATCAAGGCTGCCACCGACTCGCACGCCACCGGCAACACGCTGGGAATAGCCTCGACCGTGGCCACGTCTCCGGATCCCCACGGCGACGGCGTGCCTTTCAGCACCGATACGTTTGCGCTCTGGTCGCCGTCACGCCTCATCAAGACGGTCGAGAAGACCCTCGACCTGCTTGTCCGCAATGTCGGCGGCAACGATGTCAAGGACATCGTCGCGCTCGCCGTCGTACTGGCCTCTGCACAATCCGCGGACCAGGAGCAGAAGATGCACAACATCCGGCGTGGCCTTCAGAACGTCCTCGACGCCTGCAAAGCCTCGACCAACACGAACCCCGAGAAGATTTCCCTGCAGAACCCGGCCGACTCGATGGATTCCTACATGCAGACGAGAGCGCCATTCACGTTTCATGCGAATGCGTCGGCGGCCGGGGTAAGTGACCACGGCGGCTGGGTTCTGTGGGACGGATGGGACTGGGCTGATGCATGGTCGGCAGACTCCGGATGATTACGCGGACTGGGATCTGGACTTTTGGAATCCCGTACACCTAGGTGTACGGGGTTGGTGAGAGAGGATGTTTCGATCCGGTGACACGCATAAACCCAAATACCCCCCCCTCCAAGGACCACGAATCATGACTGCTTGGAGTGGCGAACGGGGGTTTGAAACAACGATGACCCATGAGGTCCTTCAATCTTGTACATGTCAAGGAGTTCCGACCAGTCGCGAGGAAACCGACACAACCAAGCTGCCGATTGGAGGCGGCAGTTTTCATTCCACCGGTTTACCAGTACTCGGTGGTGCCCTGGCAAACGTCGGAAAGCGATGCCGGGGAATCAACAGTTCCTGCGGACGTACCGGCACAGGAGACAAAGACAAGAAGAAGAAGAAGAAGAAGAAGAAGAAGAAGATGCAAAAACCAGCAGAATATACAAGGAAAATATGTAAATAAAATACAACGATACCAACAAGCAGGGGGTGGGGACCAAAAGAAGGGGCATGGCTTGGCTTTACCAAGCATGCTTATTACCACTTTTACAAACACACACGCACACGCAAGACACGACCCAGAGCCTGCTTTTCCTCCATCTTCTCAAGTTGCCATGCTAACATTGCAGATTTCGGTCAAGCCCGTTCCGGCGGCGCACCACCGTTCTAGTTGGCGATGACAGGAGCCTTGCGGTTCCATTCCTCCTTCTCGGCCGCGTCGACCATGAACCCAGCCACGCTCCGCCGCGTGATCTTGGGCATCCAACCTACTCCGCCACCGTCATCGCCATACACCTTGACTGGCAACGACTCGCCTTGAGTGAGCATGGGCGGCCGCACCAAGACCCAATCCACGCCCGTCCCTTGATCGCCCCGCACGAGCGCGTCGACGGCGTCGTGGCCATCGAGGGTGTGCTTCATGTTGCTGTGGCGGAAGAGCGCGCGGACCGGGAGGGTTAGGCTCGCGCTGCTGGCGCCGGCGCCCTGCATGCTGTTGACGACGAGCTTGCGCGTCCGCGGCGAGGCCTCCCGCATGACCTCGAGGACGTTGCGGACCGAGTCGGGGACCAGGGCGGCGGGGGTGTTTGGGTCGAGGGCCGCAAAGGGGGAGTCGGAGACACGGCGGGCGTTGAGCGCCACGACGACGGCGTCCGCGGCGCCGCCGCGCGGGGTCTGTATCGCGGCACGGAGGTCGGGGAGGGAGAGGGGGCTGCCCTTTGCGAGGGTGAGGCTGGCGTGGGGTCCAAGGGCCGAGCCGTCGGGGTCGCGCACGAGGGCGGTGACGGTGTGGCCTCGCTTCAAGGCCTCGGCGAGGACAAGGGCGCCGTTGCGGCCCGTCGCGCCCAGGATGAGAATGTGCATCGTTTTGGGGGGGGGGGCTCAAAACGCGCGTTTTCAGGATCTGAACGGCAGTTTCGTTGGATGATGTATAGGGAGGCTTTTTTATATAGCTTGGAGCTGTTGTGTAGAGGATGTATCCCGATGATGAAGCAAGTTCAAGCACAACTCCGCAGCCTGGCCGGCTCCATGGCATCTTTATATTCTCGTCTCGGCTCAGTGAGCTGGTCCACCTCGCTCACCACGACGACAGCCACATTCTCACTCCCGGCCGACAGACGGGCTCGTTCAGGCGCGGTCCTCCGGTCAAAGCCTTTCTGTATCGGCCGAGATGGGCTCCAGGCCGAGCGGGCAAACCGGAGTCGGCGCAACAGTTGTCGCACTCCCTGACAAAGCTGAGCACTAGGGCCTCCTTCGCCCCAGCACGAAAGTACACACAGGCAAAAAAAGGGCCGAGGTGAGTCGTACCCGTAGGCTTTGGCTGCTCGGAGGAGGGGGGCATGGCTACGGAGGAAACACGGAGTACGGAAGAGACTAAGCCGGATTAGGAGATTTCGTACATCACTCGGCCGAGTGGCGGGGCCGGTGAGACTGGAGGGGGGGGGGGTTTCTTGGCCCGATCCGCGTTGGCATGACCTGTGGTTTCGGAACAGATGTTCTGCGGCAAGGCAAGGCTCGCTCAATATGAATCCTGGCAAGGGATGATGGTGTGCTCTTGCTGCCGGCTGACGGAGCTCGGAGGGATTTGTGAGCCATTCGTAGATGAAGGGGCGGGTTGCTGTGGAATGGGTATGAAGGACGGAGATGGCCCCTCGCTGGTCGAGCTACTTCTCCATAGACGAGAGTAAATGCTGCTTCACATCACACCCCTTCGCAGTTCCTCCATCTTACCTCTGCACTTGGCCATTTTCCATCTTCAACTCTAATCCAGCCAGAACACGCCCACAATGCCCACCGCCCAAGACGAAGTGGCCATAATCGGCGGCGGCATTGCGGGCATGGTCCTTGCTCTCTCTCTCTCTCTCGCGCGGCACGGTCCATCCCCGCCACGGTCTACGAGAGTCCCATGGCGAGGTGCTCCCTCCCCCACCACGCCCGGCGGCATGATGCTCCCCCCCCCACCAACGCCCTGCGCATCTTCGACCCCGCCGAGTTCGGCTACGACAACGGTGCGCACCTTCCGTCAGCAAACTGATTGATACCCTGGCCAAGGCGTGTCGCGAGCGCGGGGTAACGAGCGAGCACGGCAAGCGGTTCGTGCGCGTCGTCCGGGGAGGACGAGGCCGGCGTGGGGTTTGAGTTCCGGGACGGGAGGGGCGGGTCTGCTCGTCGGGGCCGAGGGGATCCACCCCCGCGTGCGGAGCACCCACGTCGCGCCGGACGTGGAGCTCGACTTTGTCGGGCTCGCGGCGCTGACGTACGCCCGTGCCCACGGCGCAGGTCCGCGGCCCGGCGGAAAAGGACTACCGGTTCCCCGTCAGCGTGGCGAGCCACAACGGCGTCTTCGTGCTGGCGTCGCAGGGGGGGAGCAGACGGCGGCGAGAAGCTGGCGGGGACGCAGGTGCGGTGGGACGCGGGGTGGGCGGCGCTGGGGCGGGAAGAGCTGATGGCGGACAGGGAGGTGCTGAAGACACGGCTGAGGAGGGACGAGGAGAAGTGGCCGGGCGTGGTGCGGTCCGCGCTCGAGGACATACGGGACGAGACGATGAACGTCTGGCCGTTATTTGTGCTGCCTGCAGGGAATCCGGGGGGAGAGGCTGGGAGATCTGGCGGTTTTGACAAAGATGCCGGACGACAAGAGGATGCCGAGCGATAAGCTGGCGGAGCTGCCGAGGGAGGAGGTCTGGCATGAAGAGGGTGGGAGGACAGATGAAGGCCGTATTATGTGCAATTAACAGGGTCCCTTTTCGCCTCTGTAGAGCTGTCCTTGTTGCTGTCGCTAAGCTAAAGTACCTACTATCTCAACGATGCAGACTCGTGGCTTCTGCAACACCCTGTGGCCAGTGCCATCCGAGCCGAAAGCGAGATGGGGACTGTGCTTAATTATCAAGTCGACAACTCTTTGTGTCAACTGCATCACCTATTCAAGTCAGCATGCATCATACCGTTCTCGAAAAGGCCGACGAGATGGTTACCAAATGGGGCCGTCTCTCTATGTACCAACCAACCCCTGCCAACTGGAGACGGATTTTACCTCGGCAAGCTACGTGATTGGTCGCCAACATTGGGGAAGCTTGCGTCAAGCTCGTCGTCCTGGCGGCCAGGGGCCTCGGCACGATGCTCCTCTCCCGACTCTGCAATGCGGGGAAACAGGCTCAAACAGCCAGAGCACCGAGCTATGTAGTAATAGCGTTGGATATGGGCCGCTTTTGACTTTTTTTTTTTTTTTTCGTGCAGAGCGGACGGCGGGATTGGCATCAAGGGTGAAGCTCTTCCCGGGGGGGGGGAGAGGAGGCGAGCAGGGGGAGGCGGGGGGAGGCAAAAAGGTTAACAACTACTCCATCTGACCATCTCCGCAACGCACATGAAAAGGGAAAAAGAGATGGTTCTGTTTCTTGCCTTGACAATTGTTAATTGGCCGTGGTAGATAAATATCACCACGCTCGGTCCCCCCTGTCACCTTTGCTCAACTCTCCTTCGTCCTTCACACACAATATCGTTTTCGACTTGTCGACGCTCAAGGCAGATCGTCGTCGTATCTTATTCAAGCTATTAATCAAGCATCCACGGCACACATCACCCACTCAACAGAGCAAGCAGCACATACACACACACACACACACACACACACCATGGCGCCCCGACAGAAACGCGAAAAGGCGCCCTGCTACGTGCTCGGCGTCGGCATGACCAAGTTCATCAAGCCCCGCGGCAAGGTCGACTACACGGAGCTCGGCTTCGAGGCCGGCGTCAAGGCCATGCTCGACGCCCAGATCAACTACGACGACGTCGAGCAGGGCGTCGCCTGCTACTGCTACGGCGACAGCACCTGCGGCCAGCGCGTCTTCTACCAGTTCGGCATGACGGGCATCCCCATCTACAACGTCAACAACAACTGCTCCACGGGGTCCACCGGCCTCGCCATGGGCCGCACCTTCATCTCGTCCGGCGCCGCCGACTGCGTCCTCGTCGTCGGCTTCGAGAAGATGATGCCCGGCTCGCTGCAGAGCTTCTTCAACGACCGCGAGAACCCCACCATGACCTCCGTCAAGATGATGGTCGAGACCAGGGGCTTCACCAACGCCCCCGGCGCCGCGCAGATGTTTGGCAACGCCGGCCGGGAGTACATGGAGAAGTACGGGGGCCCCTTTTTTTTTTGCTTCCGCTAAACCCCGAGGGAGAGAGAGAGGGAGAGAGAGAGAAAACACCGTCCGCTAACACACGATGCAGGTACGGCGCCAAGGCCGAGGACTTTGCCGAGATCGCCCGCGTGAACCACGCGCACTCGGTCAAGAACCCCTACTCCCAATTCCAGGACGTCTACACGCGCGAGCAGGTCCTCGAGGCGCCCGAGATCTTTGCGCCCCTCACCAAGCTCCAGTGCTGCCCCACGTCCGACGGCGGCGCCGCCGCCGTCCTCGTCTCCCAGGCCTTCCTCGACGAGCGCCCGCACCTCAAGGACCAGGCCGTCCTCGTCGCGGGCCAGTGCCTCGCCACCGACGCGCCCTCGCTCTTCTCCCGCTCCGCCATCGACCTCATGGGCTTCGAGATGACGCAGACCGCCGTCCGCGCCGCCATGGCCGAGGCCGGCCTCACCCCCGCCGACGTCCAGGTCGTCGAGCTGCACGACTGCTTCTCCGCCAACGAGATGATCGTGCTGGACTCGCTCGGCCTGGCCGAGCCGGGCAAGGCGCACGAGCTGGTCCGCCGCGGCGACATCACCTACGGCGGCAAGTACGTCGTCAACCCCTCCGGGGGCCTCATCTCAAAGGGCCACCCCCTCGGCGCCACCGGCATCGCGCAGTGCGCCGAGCTGGTCTGGCACCTGCGCGGCTGGGCCAACAACCGCGCCGTCCCGGCCACCAGGGCGGCCCTGCAGCACAACCTGGGCCTCGGCGGCGCCGTCGTCGTCACCGTCTACCGCCGGGCGGACGGGAAGGAGGCGCCAAAGGTCGACTCGGCCACCGTGGGCAGGCACAACAAGCTCGGGTACAACCCGGCCGTCGAGGCCAAGGGGTTCACGGCGCAGCAGGCGGCGGCCGTGAGGAGCCGTACGAAGAAGAGCGACTGGGCGCTGCAGGACACGGAGCAGAAGGTCGAGTCGCGGTTTTAGGACATGCATGTTGAAGTGACCGCGGGCCAATGTATAGTTGGTTTGAGCACCACAACGTGTTCCAATTACTTGCTGAATCATAAGACGCTTGTTAAGTCGTCGCTTCTTCCTTTTCACCAGGCAAGCCCGCATGATGAGATAGGATACCCTGAGCAGCCTACGCCTCGCGCGCTCGCCTTCTTCACCTCGTACGTCAACACAGTCACCCAGTAGCCCTGGCCTCCGTACTTGGTTATGTCCTGGTACCCGCGATGGATCTCCTCGAAGCAAAGTCTCTTGTAGACGTTCAAGCCCGCGTCAAAGGCCAATATCAAGATGTCGACGCCCATCTTCCCTGCCAGGCCTATGCCGTTTTCAACAAGCGCGGTCGCGATCCCTTTGCCCTTGTTCTCGGGATGAACGGCAAGGTAATCGAGGTCTTTCTCCCTCCCGGCGTCAGCTTCTGTGCTTCGAGCTCCGGGCAGCGAAACGATGAAGTGGCTGTGTCCGACCCAGCTCACCATTGGCGAAAAGTTCACTCACTGATGTATGGCTTCTCGGCAAGGATACGCTCCTTGACTGGTACACAGTCGTCAATCTCATCCATGGAGATCGGCTCCCACCACGCCGCGTCTGCCCGCTCCTTGAACGCCCGCTTGTCCTCCTCGCCCACGTCTGCAATTTGCGAATCGGCCCACTCGGAAGCCCCTTCGTACCCTGCCGGCAGCACCCAGCGCGCGTAGCCAAGGAGCGCCCCGGTCTCTAGGTCGACGGCCTTTTGGTGGCGCAGCGTCGCGCGGTCGCGAACGAGACTACTGGGGATACGTTTGGTGGCCTGCTCGATGAGAAAGTCGAGCTCGGTGTCCTTGGGCCAGAGGAGATTCCAACTCTGGTTAGTCCAGAAGGCGCTCATGTTGTTGCGCGCCAGGGCCGGGGCGTCGGCGAGCGTGCAGGGCTCGATTCTGTAGGTGGCCATGGCTGATGAAGCTTAGACGAGCCGGTTTTGGCCCAGATCTAAATGAAGTCAATTTGGTGATACTGCTGCTATGATGAACTGTTGGTATCACAGATGTGGTGACCTAGGTTGAAAAGATGACGAATAATAGAGGTACCGTGGTATTTCTTGTTATGCTTGAGGAAGAAAAGAAGCTAGCCGGGGGTGACCTCGTTGGAAGGCCAGATATTCACTGTTGAATTGGGCCACGTCAGCGATGGGAGGATATAAGCTCCGCCACCGGCGATAGCTGGCGATGTGAACATTAGCCGACTCTTCATATATCTGACGCCGTGAATATTTCTTGGACGAGGTTCTGTTTCTCGCGCTCGACAGTTTACGTACAACCCTTTTTCTTAAAAAGGAGTTTGGACCCAACGGGATATCAGTGTGAGACGTGTTCAGAAGGTATTACAAGGTGACGATGCGACTTGTCAATGGAAAAAAAAAGCTGTCAGTGATATGTAGTGTCTGACAGATCAGAGTTCTTATCTCGTGGGTTCGAATGACCGCGCCTCATTCATTGTTATCGTGACGAGTCACACCAACTTCCCTCCTACATACTTCTTCTTCGCGCGCACTGCTAGTGCGCGCGCGTGCACCACCACTTAAACACTAATAACCCCCCTTTTCCACTATGCTAGCCCACCCTAGGCTAGTAACCCCCAGCTTATAACCTAGGCTTAGGCCCCCATCGCGAGCTGCTCTATCTCTCTCTAGCCCTAATAGAGACAGAGGTTCCCCCTTAAAGCGCAAGAGGATCATAGAGATATCCCTATCTAGCAATATTACTATAATACTATATGCCTCTACTATTGCTATAGACCAGCAGATCGCCTTCCCTTAGCTAAATACAAGACTAAACACCTAGCTAGGCTTAGACATATCCCTATATAGACCTAAAATAGACTTAACTTATATAAAAACTATTACTAAGATTAAGACCTACTAAGAGGGGTACTAATATATTAGTATTATATACCTAGATACCCTTAATAAACTCTTCTAGAGATTATATTCTTAGAGAGAGGATAATACCTATATTAATTACTATACTAACCTACTATTTATAGCCTTCTAGAATAATAGAAATAGCTCTATAAGCTAATAAACTAATAGATTAATAATAGCTATAAGAAACTAGAAGGTAACTATAGCTAGGACTATAAACCTATCGATATAGTATAATACTAAGTACCTTATAATAATATAAGATATAAATAAACCTATAGTAGGTAAAGATAATATATAAGTAAGATCTTAGTATTATAATAGTAGCTTTAACCTCTAAGTCTTTATTAGGATCCTAGTAAGTAGCCTAGCCTTAAAGATTAGCCCCTTTACTACTTATTAAGAAATTACTTATATCTACTTAATATAAGTTAAGGATATTAAGAAAATAACTAGGATATAAACTAGTTTCTTAGTTACCTTAGTAAGCTATAGAATTAGATTAACTATACTTAATAGTAGTTCTAAGCTATTTAAATACTTTAGTACTTCTATTATTAATAGTACCTAGATATAGATATACTATTAAGTTACTAGTATTCTATAATATACCTTTAACTATTAGAGAAACTAGGTCTTAATTATAGAATAACTAATAACTAATAAGGTTAAGATAATAATAAAATAGGCTCTAGCTAGGGTTTATATAATACTATAGATAAAAGACTTAGAAGTATAGATATAAATAATTACCCTAAAGAAATAAGCCTTATTATTCTAGCTATTTAATAGTACTCTCTTAAGATAATTAAAAGAATAATTCTAACTATACTAGTATATTATCTACTTTAACTAATATAGATATAGGCTATACTAGAAGAGTTAGCTATATAAGAGATATAATAAGCCTAAAGATAGGTACCTAGCTAGAGTATATAGTACCCTAGTCTAGTATACTAACTATAAAAGCCTATACCTAAGTAGTTACTCTAATTACTAGTTATAACTAAAGAAGGGAATAGATAGAAAGGTTACCTAGCCTATAAAGATATAGAGGTAGGTTATATAATAGAAAGAGAGATATTACTATAAGGAAGTATATAAGAAGCTTAAACTCCCTAGTAGAAGGGATACTAAGGAGGTCTAGAGCCCTAGCTTAAAAAGCTAGATCTACTATAAAGCTAGGTTAATAGTTTATAAGGAATACCTTACCTTTACTAAAATAGACAAGGATATATTAGAAGGAGGAACTACTCTAGCCCCTATAGTATTGGGTATATCGCTTTTACTAACCTTCCCACACTTTTAAAAAGAATAATAAAGAACTTTACTATTATATAGGTTAATATAAGATGATTAGAGCTAATATATAATATTACCTTATACTTTAATAACTAAGAAAAGGTTAATATTATTATAATCTAAGAGCTCTAGTACTCTATAGTATATAAATAGAATAGTATAAAAATATACCTAAACTATTCCCTTTATACCCTAGTACTATACTAGATAGATATAAATACCTAGTCTAGCGTACTTTCTTATATAAAGAGCTAATATACTAACCTAGATATATAGTATATTATAGAGTTACTAATATAAGATATTATTAGAGTAATAATATAGAATACTCTCTTTCTTAATATCTATAAAGCCCTCTAGGACCTAATTATCCTTAATATACTAGAGAGATAGATACTACTACCTTATACCCTTATTACTAGGGACTTTAATACTCTCTACCTACTATAATAGCTAGGTATAATACTAAATTAGAGGGTAAACTAACTTACTACCTAAGTAGATACTTACCTCCTCTTACTTACTAATATACTAAAAACTCTAATATATAATAATAGAAATATACTAGACCTAGTCTTTATAGACCTACTACTAGTAATAATAATAATAACTAAATACCTATATACTAGGTTAGACTATAATACCCTCCTTACTACTATTCTAGCTATAACTAGGCTACTATACTATATCTCTGTGTAGGGGATTAGCTTTAAGGACCTAGAGGATATTAATACCTTCTTAGAGGAGGTTAAGAGAATACTCTAGATCCTATTAGAAATTATAGTATCTACTATAAAACTTAATAAGGTAGCTATAGTACTTATAGAACTCCTCTAAAGCTCTACTTTAGTAATATATAAACTATAGATATAAGATAGGTTTATAGTATAGTAAATAGATAAGTATACTATAATAAGATAGCTATATTAGTAGTAGTACTAAGATAATATAGATAATTAAGATACTTAGGGGTACTATAGAGACTTCTAGAGGGTTATTAAAGTAGTAAAAGTATACTACTAAATAAAATAGATTAACTAGATATAAACTAATAAAGACCTCTATAAGGTAATAGGGTAATATAAGCTTTAAACTTAATTTTATATACTCTCTCTTTAGGATAATAATAAGCTAGTTATTATACCTAATAAGAAGGCAAGCTTCCTCTAATAGAAGCTCTTAGAGAGGTTTAATAAGGAGACTAATATTAATCTACTCTTACCTATAGTCCTAAGATAAATAGTACTATAAGATAACTATATTCCTCTAGAGGAAGCTTAAGTAGCCCTACTAGGAGTAGGGAATATTACTTCTAAGGTAGATAGTATTACTATTACTATGCTTTAAGTAGTATAGTAGTATATTAGTAACTATATTAAAGAATTCTACTAGGCCTACCTCTAGATAGGGTATTACCCCCTCTCTTTTAGGGATATAGAGGTAGTAATAATTTTAAAACTAAATAGAGATATCTTAACTATCAAAGGCTAGAGACTAATTTTACTTCTATCTACTATTAGTAAGGGCCTAGAGTAACTAGTAGTAAGGTATATAATAAAGAAGTATATTAAGCTATTTATCTTATACCTATAAGTAGCTAGAGCCCTCCTAAAGAGATCTATAATAGATATTATTAGTATTCTAATATATAATATTAAAGCTACTATAGATAAGTAGATATACTATACCCTAGTAACTATAGATATATAAGAAGCTTTTAATATAGTTAATAGTAGCTACCTCTACTATATACTATATAAATAGGGCTAGCTAGAGAACTTAGTATAATAGGCTTAGGCCTTTACTATTAAGTACTAGGCCTAGGTCTACTTTAAGGAATATATAATAGATATAATATTACTATATTATAGCTTACTCTAGGGCTCCCTAGTATCCTCTATCTTATACTTATATTATACTAAGCTACTATATAAGATAGGGAACTAGAGATACTACTTTAAATATATAGATAACTATATAATCCTTTATATAGGTAAAATAGAGGAGGAAAATAGGGATAAGGTATAGGCTATACTTAATAATATAACTACTTAGGGTAAAGAGAATAATATACTTTTTTAATATAATAAAAATAGAAATAATATACTTCTCTTAGTTCTAGGGAACTAATACTCTTATTATTATATATAGTAATACTTAGGCTAGCCTAAAGCTAATAATAAGATAGCTAGGGGTATACCTAGATAAAAACCTAACCTTTAAGAAGTATATTAAGACTAGGATATTAATAGTACTTAAGATAATAAGATATATCTAGGGCTTAAATAGAGTACTTAGCCCCCCCCCCCCCCTCTCTAAGTATATAATAGGTAGTTTATACTATTATAATTCCTAAGATACTATATAGATTAGAAGTCTAGTATCTAAGGGAGAAATAATATAGCCTTAAGAAGTAGAATAATACTTATTCTATAGTTAATTCTAAATTATACTTCTTAATTATAAAGATCTAGGTAGTAATTAATAACTTACTATAAGAGTACCTTCTAGTATAGAGAATAATACCTATTATAACCCTTCTATAAGAATCTAGTACTCCCCTAGTAAAGCTCCTATTAGACTTTACTTGATAAAGATATAGCTTATAAATAGGTACTCTAGATACTAATTACCTACTTATAACCTACGTAATAGAATATAAGATAAAAAACTAAAAGAGTAAGCTAATCTAACCTATCCTACTTATATACCATATAACTAGTATCCTAAGTTTCTTATAGCTAATACTATAAAATAGGACTTATTATAGACTATCTACCTACTAGGCTATAAGGTAAATAAAAAAATGAGTAATAAAGGACTATAGGGACTAGATAGCTATAGTCCTATTAGTATATATTATAGTATATATAGATAGCTCTTAGTAAGCTCTCTTAAAGACTAGCTATAGTTATACTATCTTCTAAAGTAAAGAGCTTATATATTAGGGTAAAAGAAGACTTCCTAATATAGAGGTTTATAATATTAAGGTAGAGGGTACTAGGGCTAGGCTAAAGGCTATATTATAATATAGATATAAAGAAATAGATAGTATTATAGTTTACCTTAATAACTTAGTAATAATATATAGTCTAGATAAATCTCTAGTAGTCTTATCCTAAGAAGCTTTTCTTAATTTTATCTAAATAGCTATTATATATAGTAAAGAGTTAATATTAGGTAGGTTCTAAGGTATATTAGTATCCTAGGTAATAAACTAGCTAACTAGCTAGTAAAAGAGAGGACTTAGATAAGCTTAGTTAATCTACTAATAAGATTACTAATATATAGTTATATTAAGTATAAGATTAAGGTTACTTAGTATAATACCTTCTCTTAATAGTAGCTTTTAAATAGACTAGATAGCTATAAGTAGCTTAATAATAATAATAAACTAGACCTTAATATAATACTAAAACCTATAGATAAACTAGTAAAGCTTAAATATAAAGAGCTATACTAGCTAATAGTAATAAGAACTAGTTATAGTAACTTTATAATATACTATAACTAGTTTAATTACTTAGATATAAATAGAAAGTATTTATATAGTAAGCTTAAGACCCCTTAGTACCTATTAAAATACTATAGGATAAGATATACTAATAGACTAGTACCTTAGTTTAATATAGAAAAAGATATTACTAAATAGCTTAGTTAGTAATTTAAGAAGTTTATTAAATATATATAATATAATAACTATTTTATAAAGGTCTACTAGCTCTAAGGTAATAGTATTTATACCTATCTTATTACTTTAGTTACTATTATAAAAGAATAGGCTAAGACTTAGTTATTAGTAGTAATATAGCTTTATTATAAATAGAGTCCTTAAACCCTTTATAAAACTTACTTTTATACCCTCTTTATAGGGATACTACCTATTACCTATAAGATAGAGGTAGTATAGTAGTATTAGATATACTATATACTAGTTACTTCTTAGTATTACTCTCCTTATCTCTTTACTCTTGACTATTTTCTACTATTCCCTTTATCTTCCCCTTTATATAATAAGATAGGTATTATAGAGATACCCTAATTAATATAATAATACTATTAGTACTATATAATTAAATATATAGATAACCTTATATATAATATTATAGAAGCATAAAGGTCTATTATATAGTATTTAGATACTAAAGAGCCTCTAAGTACTTAATAGTAAGGCATAATCTAGTTAAAATCCTAGATATAGTAGTTACTTATAGGTAATATATATAGGCAAGGCATGGTCATGTAGCAGTGGTTTAGGGTCTAGTGCTATATATATTGTACGTAGTAGTAGCTATCACCCCAGGCGCCCTTTGCCCTATACAGGGACGGCCCCGGCGTTAAATAAAACAACAACAACAACAACAGAATCGTGACGAGTCATAGTGTCTGCAGATATGCCTCATATCTGAAGCTCTTGGACATAAGACTTGAACAAAGGCCAATTTCAAAGACAGTTGGCAGACCGAGTTCTCATTTCAACCCACCGCTCAGCAAGATGCTCTGCCCCGTCAGGTAACCAGTCTTGCACAGCATCATGACGACGTTTGCACACTCCTGTGGTGTCCCCAGCCTCCCAACGGGGATGTTCTTCACATCGCCGGGAGTGCCCTCGACACGCTTCTCGTCGGGAATCATGCCCGTGTCGCCAATCATGGCCGGGGCGATGTCGTTCAGAGTGATGCCGTCCTTGGCGTGCTTCGATGCCAGGTTCTTCATCATGCCCGTCAGGCCCGCCTTGCTGGCGGCGTAGTGGCAGCCGTTGATGCCACCGCCAATGGCGGAGATGGACGACACGAAGACGACGCGGCCCCATTTCTGGGCGGCCATGTGCGGGATGGCCAGCTTGCACAGGATGAAGGAGGCGCGCAGGTTGATGTTGATGGTGAAGTCGAACTCGTCGAGGGAGATGTTCTCGAGATGGGGATTGGCTTTGTTGCCGAAGCCTGCTGTGCCGGCGTTGGAGACGAGGATGTCGGGGGTTTGGCCGTGTTCGGCTTTGATCTGCTCAAAGAGCTCCTCGATGCCTTTGGCGGAGGACATGTCGACCACATGGCAAGAGATTTTGGCGTCTTCCTCGGCGGCGCTCTTCAACGACGAAGCGAGCTCTGTGATTTTGCTGTAAGTGCGGTCGGATGAGCACGTAAGGGCCAGACGGGCGCCGTGGGCGAAAAGCTCCCTGGCGCACCCTCCTCCAATGCTAATGTAAATCGTATGAGCGCAAGATAACCAGGCGAGGGCGTCTTCTAATCACTCACCCACCAGAAGCACCCGTCACCAAGGCCAGTCTGCCTTGAACTTGGTTGTCTACGGGAACCACCATTGTTGAGGTATGATGATGCTTGATAGTGCGAAATGGTCACGAATTGCTTCGCTTTCTTACAAAACAGGAGAACAGGGTTTCTCTTCTTTCTCCTCTGGGCTTACACGCAAGAACCAAGTGAACGGGACTCTTCGATACGTAGGATTCAATATGAGAGCCAGGATGAAATAGGTTGACTTGGATCGATTCGAGGGAGGGCAATTGTAAGCCGGGTTGTATTACCCCGCGACGAGTTGCCCCACTCTATCCATGTAAGTAGCTCCTACCCCGCAGTCTCCAAATATGGAACTACCTATGTTGGGGTGCCCCAAGTGTGTAGAAGAGAGCTTGTATTTCTATGTAACTATCTGTTTTGTGGCCTATATATACTTTGTAGGACTTATCAGTACTAGTTGCTGCTAGTTATCTAGCAACCTCCCCTCTATTAAAAAAGCAATACCCTTGTTATGTAAAGCAAAATATTGCTCTAGTCTAATTATGCTATTAATATAATATATCTTAATATATTTCAATTACTATTCTTTAATCTATTATAATTATATTATTGTTAGTTATTAAAATAATATATCTTAATAAATTATATTTATGCTATACTAAGTATATATATTAGAAAAAGTTTTAGTTACTGTATTGCTCTAAGCTATTAGTTCTTTTTAAGAATTATGCTTAAAATATAATCTTAAGGTTATATTTATATTTAAAGGTATAGTATTGTAAAAATAAAGTTCTAGGGTCTCTATAAAGCATAGCATTAAGCTTAATAATAGCTTATTATTAAATAATTTAATAATTACTAATATTAATAGTAGTATTAATTATTTTCTATATATAGTTAATAAGGCTAGTCTAGCCTTATAGCTTAAGTTTATTAATAATAAAAGTAAGTTAGGCTAAGTTATCTATTATTACTAAAGTATTTAGTTTAAGTATAAGTTTAAAAAATTCCTTATCCTTATTAGAAATTAGTTATAAGAAGGGCTTAGGAGTTGTAGTATTATTATCCTAGCCTTTAGTTTATTTCTTAACTAACTTATACTTATTCTTATTTTTAACTAGCTATTATTATAGATGTATTTATAATAGAGAAACTGCTATTATTAATAAATTAAGTTTGTTATTAAGCTAGAGATTATTAGAGGTATTAGTAACTAGGTAGTTAAGGAGATTCTAATAACCTAAATAGTTACCCTAAGTAGGTAGTATTACCTTATATAGGTCTCTATTATAGAACAGTATACTAGCTACAAGTATATTAATAAGAGTAACCTTGAGCTTAAGTTTGGTATAGTCCTTAAAGTATTAGTATTATAGGTATAATAATATATTACTATTAAGTTATATTACTATTAGAGTTTAATATAAAGTAGTTAAGACTACTATTTTATTATTATATAGGATTATAATGTCTTATAGGTTATTATTAAAAATTATAATTATAAGGCTAAGTATAGTATAATATTTAGCATAGAGATATACCTAGTTATCCTTAGTAGTTTTTAGGTAGTACTATCTCTATTTATTATCTAGGATAAATATCTTAGGTTAGATATTTATAAGTATAACTAGTACCTTTAGATTATAGTATTATACCTTCTTTACTTCTTATTTCTTAGTGCTACTATAGCCCTTAAGTTATCTATTATACTAGTTATTAGTTAGATACATATTATTACTATTAGGGTTTGTAGTTATAGTATTAGGGCTATTAGGGTTTATAGTTATAGTATTAGGTATTATAGTTATAGTTATCTAGTTAGTAACCAGTAGTTATCATAGAGTAACTATAGATTAATTATCATTATAGCTAGCCTTCTTATATTTCTTTAGTATATAGACTTGGTAGTTAGTAGTTATTAGTTCCTATATTTTCTTATTTCTCTTTCTCTCTATAGCTAGTATATATACCTATACCTATTAGCTATATATAGTTACTATATTATAATTAAAGGTAGTAGTTATAAGGTTAATATTTTATTATTATTATATATAAGAGCTAGGTCTTTTATATCCTATAAGTAAGTTATTAAAGTATATATATAGAAGCATATTAATAAGGTTACTATTATCTTTAAGCTATAGCTTATCCTATAGTAGACTAAACTTAATTACTATATTATTTAAAGTAAGTATTATAATACTAGCCTATTATTAGGATCCATCAGAGTTACCTGCTAACTCTAATCCCACCGGTCACGTGAGACCGGTCTAAGCTCATCCGCAGGCCTACCCACAGGAGCCCCTTTTACTGCTAGCTTAACCTAGTAGCCCTCTTAATAGTTATACTTCTTTATATATCATTAACCCTTTTTAAGACCCTTTATTTATTACTAGAAACCTAATACCTTGCTTACTAATACTGATTAGTAGTTAAATATAATAACTACTTACTAAAAGATATTATAGATTAGTAAGGTTTTTTAAGAAGAGATAAAACTACTCTAAACCCTATAGTAGTAGTAAGATAGTTCTATGCTTTCTCTTATATAGATAACTAGCTTAGAATACTATTATAGTAGACTTATAATACCCTTGTAAAAGGTACTATAAGTATATAAGCTTAATTTATATAAGTTAACTTTATTATATTATAAGAAGCTATAACCTATAAGATAATAATTTTTTACTAAAATATTATTAGACTATAAGATTATAAAGTCCTATACTTTATATACTAAAAATAACTATTAATAACTTACTATTAACTAACTTAATATAACCTTGTTAACTTTACCTTTTTATTACTTTAACTTTAGACTTAGAACTATTATTATAGTTACCTAAAAAGTAACTCTACTAAGCTATTAAATAACCTAATAGTTTAATAGGCCTATAGAAGTATAATAGACCCCCTTTCTCTCTTCTAACTTTTATAATTTCTTTTACTTCTTCTCTCTTTCTAACCTTCTTTTATACTCTTTTCTTACTTAAAACATACCTCTAATTACCCTTAAGTAATTAATGCTAAGGAAGCCTGTATAAAGAAGGCTCTTTTTAATAAGCAGTAAGTACTATATAAGGAAGGCTCTTTTTAATAAGCAATAAGAGTTATAAGACTGTGTAAAAGGCTCTTTTTAATAAGTAATAAGTTAAGTATAAAGGAGGAAGGCCTATATTAATAAGCAATACTACTACCAAGCCCTTAGTAAAGAAAGTAAGTAAGACCTTATTAATTAAGCAGCTACCTATACTACTAGTAGTAATCTCTCTAATATATATATATACCTTTTAGCCTACTAGAAGAAATGCTTATATTTAAGAGGTTATTAAGCTAACAAAAGGTAACTATAATAATATAAGAAGAAGTAACTATTATAGAGTATACCCCTAAGGCTACTAAAGAGATTACAAGTAAGTATATAGTTAGTATAGTATATAGATATTATAAATCTATACCTAATAGATACTATAAGTATATCAACCTATTAATTTAGAGTATTAAGTACCTAAATTAAATCTTAAAGAGTAGCCTACTCTCTAACTATATTAAGTTATTAGATATAATTATCTTATATTACTTAACTACCTATAAGAAGCAAGGCTACTATAGTAAAGATTTATAGTAATAAGTCTATAATAAATTTAAGAATTAGTCTAATATAGATTTTAATACTGCTTTAAGGGTAGTTATAACTACCTTTTATAACTTTATTATTAGCTGTAGTATATAGGTAATAAAAGAACCTATTAAAAGTACTATTAGTATAAGGTTAAAGAAGCTAGTTAATAATAAGTATTTCCTAAGGTAGAATAATAAGATAATAAGTAAAATAGAGGCTAAGTATAAGGTCTTTTATAACTACCTTAATAACTTAGACTTTATAAGAAATATTAAATAGATACTATAGGCTACTCCCTTGCTGTTAATTAACGAGGTACACAACAGCTGTGAAAGTACAAATTTTTCACAGAAGTTATATAATAAGTTAGATTATTAATAACGCACCTTAGATAGCAACCTATTATTCAAACCTCCCCTATTTAAAAGGCAAACTAACAAAGCCTCTCTCATACTAAGTTCACCCATAACTGCTACAATAGTCAAGAGGCAGTTACTAAGCATAACTACTCCCCTAACTAACAGGCTAACCACTTATTAATTAACAAACCTTATTAAGTTATATTTAGATAATTTAATATCAAAGTATAGTAGTAGTAACTATAAGACCCTTAACTTAAAGCTTCTAATTTTTTACAACCTCTATATAAGGGTTAGTATCTCTAGCAACTACTACAGGTTTACTATCTTATTTATACTTATAGGTAACATATAAGAGTATTATACTAGTAATCTTTATAACTATTTAATTAGTTTTAATATACTTATAGTAAATATTAAATCACAGTTTAAAGAAAATAAAGTCTACTATATATATAATATAGAGTTATAAAGGCTTAGCTATAAGCAAGTTGCCTATAAATTACCTAGTAAAACAAGAGTTAAAGTACTAGACTTACTTATTAAGAAAGTTATAAAGCTAGTTAGAACTATAACATATTAAGGCATACTTACTAATAGTAACTATTGCAATACTTTACTTACTTGTTACTAAGGTATACCTAAGTATGTAGCTACTCTACTTAATCTACTTATAACTTATTACACACTTTGTATATAGTTAAGAAATAGTATAAGTAATACAGTAGTAATATATAAGTAAAAGGTATGGTACCTTATAAAAGGACTGCCTAAGCTAGACTAGTAGCACTTTACTAACTACCACTATAACAGCTAATGCAGCAGTTACCTACTACAACAAGGGTATTGTCTAAGGCTCTAAAACAACTGCCTATAAAGCAGTATATTTTAAGTAAAAAAGTACTTTATTTATAATAAGAAAGAATATTAGTTAATAATATACTTAAAAGAGAAAAGAGATACCTCTTATAAGCAGCTCCAAAGGAGCTACTTTACTAAAAGATTCAAATAATACCTTCTCAACTACAAGGGCAAAGAGCCTAACTCTCTCAGCAATATAACTAATAACAAGTACATACTAGATAATAGCAAAGAGCTCTTTAAGAATATAACTTTCTTTATATCTATAGCATTTTTTAGTAAAGAGAGCATTAATAGCTAGAAGGTCTATATATAACTATATAACTAGGCTACTTTATATACTTTAACAAAAGAAGACCCTTTTATATAAGACTCTAGCTAAAAATAAGGGTTAGATAAACTCTTTATGCTTAATAATTAATACTCTACTATAACCTTTTAGGGTATTATACTGGATACTAGGGTAGCCTAAGTATTAACTATAGGCTACTAATAGTATATAGCCCTCTATAAGTACCTTAGAGTAGAGTTACTACTAGATATAAGCTGTACTAGTAAAGTAAGTATTAAATTTAGTAGTAGTAATTTATTTAATTTACTTAGAGCTATTACTATACCTACTTCTATTAGTAAGCTTACTTTCTATATAATAACCTCTAGTACTTTATTTCTTTTATATTTAAAAAATATAGACTCTAATAGTTTATAATTTAATAACCTTATTAATATACTTATTAAGAGTATAACTATAGTACTAGTGGTATATAAATAGGGCTACCTATAGATACTTTTAAAGTAGCTAGAGCGTAGCATAGCATAATACTATCTTATTAATATAGAGCTATAGTAAATATATTACTAATTTGGTTACCTCTTAGTCTATTAGCTATACAAAGTACTCTAGCAAGCTAGCTATATAATAGCAATCTTAAATATCAAAGAGATTAGTAAATTTTACTAGTACTACTAGCTAAATTTAAAGGCTTTAGGAAGGTTTAAGTTTGCTCTTTATAATAACTATAACTTTAATTATAAGGTTTTTATTAATATAATATACTTAGATAGTAATAAACTAGTACTTTATATTATTAATAGTATAACCTCCTTTAACGCAGCGCGATTTTTGTACTTTATTACTATAGAGCATACATAGGAAGTACTTTAGATATGCTAGATTGATATATATCTTAGCCCTCTAGACTAGATTATCAAAGATACTAAGCTAAATTTTTATATAGCCAAATTTAAGCATACTACTTATATACTATCTATTAAGGTAAAAGAGGTCCCTATTAAGGCCTATTATAGTATTAATATGGTTAAACAGTACTATATAATACTATACTAAGTATATAAGATAGTCTATATAGAGTTAGAGGCTAAACCTAAAGTTACCTTATAACTTACTATAAAAGTAATTAATAATACTGCAGGCCCTAACAGCCTTATCCCTATACTATTAGTCTTTAGTATATACCCTTGTATTAATAATAACTTAGCTTTATTACCCTCAACCCTGTAGCATATAGAAGCTATATAAAAAGCAATAGAGGAGATTTATAACATCTATACAAAAAGGTAGGTTAACAAGGCACTTATAGTATATAATAGACCTAATACTATAGTAAGTACAGCCCTCTCTCTACAATTGCTTATTAGGGTATACTATTAAAGTAAAGGCTAGAAAGAACCCTACTAATTAACTACTAATAATAGTACTAGTAGTACTATTAAGACCCTATAGGGACTGCGTTAATTCTCTATTACTACTATCAAGCTATAGTACAACCCCTCTAGAGTAGAGAACCCTATTAATCCTATATAACCTAGACTGCTAGTAACTACTATAGTAGAGGTACCTATAAATACTCTAATTAAATGTAACTCTATTATAGTTACTATGTAACTGCTACTAGTAAGAAGAGGCCCAGGCTAATTAGAAAAGAATCTAGCTTAAATTTTTACTATAGAAGTTATACCCATAATCCCTATAATTAACTATATTTTTACTATAAAAGAGGATACTAACTATGTACTAGTAATCAAGCTATATAAGAAGGGTATAATAATCATGCCTAGTAAGCTATTTAAATAGTTAGATACTAGCAAAATCTAAGGACTTATGGACTATAGTATGTTTTTCATTATTAAATACAACAAGAAAAAGTACAGTAATATATAGATTTTTAAGTTATAGTTAGTATATAAGGTTAAGAGTAAAAACAAGCAACCCTATAAAAAATTATAACTAGTTATCTAAGGTTATATAGATAATAGTAAAGCTATAATTTTAACCTAGTTACTAACTATCTAATAAATAGCCTAATAAGTAATACTCTCTATTATACTATTGCTTTTATAACAAGGTTATATCCTCTAGTTATATAATATAACATAAGCATATACCTAGTTAGTAACTAAATTAGTATATACTATTCTTACCTAACTTCCCCTTAAAATTTACTATCTCTATATAATAGATATAATTATAGAGGTTAAATAGCTACTCTATAGTATACCTAAGGTAGGTACTTATTAATAGGCTATATATAATAACTATTATAAAAAGAGCCTCTAGATAAATTTATCTACTTTTAACCCTTACCTACTTATTTTAATACCTAAAAACAATAATTTCATAATAATAGGTATAAAAATAGATAATAGTATTAGCCTTATAGATAAATTATTCTCTAACTATGAAAACTGTGTACTGAAAGAAGTTACTTTTATAGCTAAACTAAAGCAATTTCTTAAAGTTAATAAGCCTATTACTTTTAATAGTAGTGTATTAACCCTTAGTAATAATAGTAAGATAACCCTTTACTAAAAGGACTAAAGCAAGAAGCTATAATTAGTTAACCTTAGTGCGCCTAATGCAAAGCAGTAGTACGTCAAGCAGCGCGCCTAAGGTATATATATTGCCTCTATTTGCTAACCTAAGGTATGCTTTAACTATTTGATTGCTACCTAGTACTAGTTACCTAGCCTAGCTAAAATTAAGGACCTTAACTAGTAGGTTAAGTAGTAGATAGATAACCTTAACTACAGGCTATAATTTTAACTACTAGATTTTGCTAGTACTAAACTCTTTATATTTATTAATAGCTCTTTTATAAATAACAGTAATTTAATATTATAACTTAGCTTTATTATTATACTTATTAATAAGTCTAGTAATAATAAAGAGCGCCTATCTACTAGTAGAGATACTGCTTTTAACCTTATAAGTAATATTATCTATTTTAGCTCTATAAAGTATAAAAGAGTTACCTATAGTATACTTACCTCTAAGATATATACAATAGTTACTAGAGCTAATGTAGCCTATGCAATTAGGACTATGCTAGTAATAGTCTCTAACTACCTCAAGGTTCCTTAGATCTCTATAACTATATATACTAATTTATACTTACTATATAGATATTTAGTAAAGCTTAGTACTATAAAGGAAAAGTAACTTATAATTAATATTATAGCTCTTTAGTAGTTATATAAATACTATAAGATTTATAAGGTATAATAGATCTATAGTATAGATAACCTAGCTAATAGCTTTATAAAGTTATTACTAAACAAGGTATTAGAGAAGCTTGTTAGTACTAGGTAGATAAAGATATAAATAAATAGATAGGTTTTATATATAGGATATATAGATATTATATTAGTAGTAAGAAGTTAAATACTTTATAATTTAGGCTTTTATTGCGTTTTTAAGCTTTTTAGACTATAGGCTAGCTAGCTACTATTTAGCTAAAATAGAGAGTTACCAGTATTGCAATACCAGCCTATTATTAGGATCTATCAGAGTTACCTGCTAACTCCAATCCCACCGGTCACGTGAGACTGGTCTAAGCTTGTCTGTGGGCCCACCTGCGGGAGCCCCTTTTACTACTAGCTTAATCTAGTAGCTCTCTCAATAGTTATACTTCTTTATATATAATTAACTCTTTTTAAGACCTCTTATTTATTACTAGAAACCTAATACCTTACTTACTAATAGTAAGAAATAATATATTTATTACTATACTATTATTAACTTTTAAGCTATTAATAGATAAAGTAGTAACTATAGTACTCTTATTTTAAGTAGTTATTAGGTATTAATAGGACTAGTATGTAGTTATATAAGTAAATAGGTTAGTTAATTTAAAGGGTAAAAGGGTATTAACTAGTCTATAAGTTATTATAGTTATTATAGAAGTATTCTTAATTAAATAGGTAACTAAGTAGTAGGTTAGGTAAGGGATTATCTAGGTATAGGACTTATAGTATACTTATAGTTAATAGTATACCTTTGTTATTAATATTTAATAAAGGTAATAAGTAATAAAGAAGTAAAGAAAAGAAGTAATTAGTAATAAGTAAAGTTATATTATAAGAAGAAATTATAAAGAAAGAAAGAAATATGGTATACTAGCTAGTTTAAGAAGGAAAGTAATACTTTTATATAGCAGGAGTATATTATTAGCTTCCTGCTAAGTAAATATATTTAAAAGTATCTAGAAGGAGTAAAGAAGGTTAAATAGGTTAGGTATATTATTAGTCCTTATCTACTAAGAAAATAATAAATTATTAGTTATCTAAATAAGGTATTTTATGTCTATATTTTATTATTAGGTTATTATAATCTTATATAGTAAGTTGAGCTACTATTAAAATTTATTACCTAGCCCCTCTAGCTATAAGAGAAACTAAAGCTTACCTCCATATTGTTATATACCTATAATTCTTTTAGGTAGGTTAGTTAGTAGTATATTTAATAGTAAGAGTAATAAGTAGCTATAAATATTAAGTAGTAGGGTAGGCTTAAGGTAGTTAATAGAAATTATATTATAAATCTTTATATAGCTTAGTAAGTTAAGCTTATATATTAGTTATCTAACTTATTTAATAATTATAAAGGGTCTAGTATATTATTATATATATTCTTTTCTAAAAGCATTAGCTTATAAAGTACTATACCTATAATAAAGTTTAAGTATTACTTATTAACCTATCTTAAAGAGTTTTAGTAAGTACTTTTAGTTATAATATAATTTAGCTCTAATAGCTATAATAATAATTATATTATATACTTTAAGTCTAGCTTCTAGCCTAGTAGGTATCTTATCAGTATTAGTAACTATATTAAGAATATTATTAGGTATAAATCTAAGTACTACTTTATTAGGTATCCTAGCTATAGCTATAGATTTAGTATTATTAATTTTAAATTATAATTAAGATAGGATATCTAGCTAATCCTCTAGTAATATTAATATAGTAAAGTATATCTATAAAGCTAATTTAACTATAAGATATATAAATTTACTTTAACTATCTATCTATAGGTAATAGATTATCAAGTAAAGTAGTTAGCTACCTACTATTTTCTAAATATACTTCTATATTATAGATAGAAATTTTAAGTCTCTATTACTTAGTATTATTTTTAATAGACCTTAGTTATTATGCTATAAAAAGTTAATAAGTTTTATAGTCTATTAGTTAGCTATTATAATCTTTATCTCTAGGATAAGGCTAACTTATTTAGATATCTTATTAGTAATAGATATAATAGTATTAAATCCTTCTTTTAATTATAATAGGCCTAGGATAAAGTTAATAGTAATTATATAGTAAGGGTATAGAGTTAGTATAATTAATTATAGGCTATTATAGGGTTTATATATTTTAAGCTTTGTTATTAAATATATTAGATATCTAGTGATATAATATTTAATATTATATATTATATATAATATATAATAATCTGATAGTATAGTTACTATCTTATTATAAGTAAAGTAGTTATTACTATAAGCTATTTTAAAGATTTCTACTTAATAGGTATATAGAATACAAAGTTAGTCTAGTACTCTAAGTATTATCTTCTAAAACAATTCTTATTATAAAGCAAAAGAAAGTATAGCCTAATTAATTATAAGGCTTAGGCTTTTATATATAGTAGCTAAGATAGTTTTAAATACTAAGTTAACTTTATATCTTAATTAAATCTTTTTTTTAAAATTAGAATTAATTTTAAGAAAAGTTATACCTATTTTATCCTATATAGCTAGTAATATAGGGTTATCTATTATTAGGATATCTTTAGTAGGTATAGGTAGCTATAGTATTAGGCTTACTTAATAGTAAGATAGTAATAGGAGTAGTTTAAAATTACTAAAGTTTAGTTATAAGTAGTTAGCTAATAGTAGCAGTCTTAAGCCTTGGTATAAGGTATTAAATTATAGTAGTAGTAGAGTCTTATATAGCTAAGAGTTATTAAGTTATAGTAGTAATAGTATTAAGTTATTATCTATAAAAGCTATTTATACTTATATCTATATTACCTAGTCTTCTAGAGTATTATTTAAGAAGATATTAAGGCTACTATAAGTTAGTTAGAGATTGTTATACCTAGGCTTAGCTAGTAGTCATAATAAAGTATCTAGTATAATATATTCTTTTCCTAGCTTATATATTACTTAAATTATAAATTAACTAATATATTCTATAGCTCTAATAAGCTTTTTCTTATCTATACTGCTTACTATTATTATAGTAATATTTAATTATTATTATAAGCTAAGAATAGCTAAGTGGTTAGTAATAATAGTTATTATAAGTTATAAAGCTATAATCTAGTATTTATATTTCTTAAGTACTTAGATAAAGCTAAGTATTTTTATTTTTATAAGCTAGTACCTTTTTTTAGCTATTAATAGAGTTTATAATAAATAGGCTATAGGTTAGATAGCTAACTTAGGTAGTAGTTTAAGTAATTTACTATTATTATCTATAATGGTAGATAATATATCTAAGGTAATATAGTATACTATAGTACTAATACCTATTACTACTATATTAAAGTTAATAAATAAAGGTTGTTTAGGGTTATAGTAGTAGAGGTAGACTTTATTAAGAAGTTTACTTCTAACCTTTTCAAATACTAGATATTTATATACTATTATTATAATATTAATAGAGGTTATCTACTTCTTATACCTTAAATACTTACCTATAATATATTCACTATCTTTAGTATATTATTAGAGAAGTTTAGTTTTAAGTTTTTCTAATAACTTAATAACTATAGTATACTATAGTATATTATTTTAGAGGTAGTTTATAAGGCTTACAAATATCTTAAGGTTATAGAGTATAATAGGATATTTAAGTTATTGGATAGTATTAAGTTTTTTTATTATTATTAATGAACTAAAGGTATTAATATATTATCTAAGTACTATAGTACTTAGAAATACTTTAAAAGTTTTTTTAGAATTAATACTAATATTTTTTTAGTATAGTAGTTATAGTATATTATAGAGGTTAGTTATATATTTATTAAGTATATAGATCTAATAATAATATTATTATATTATAACTTAGCTGGTATATTAGTAAAGAGGATATCTATTTATTATTAGATATAGGTATTACTACTTTTATAACTTATAATAGTATAGTTAAAGGTATATTATCCATCTAAAGTAATAATTATAAATATATTTTAGGACTTAGGGTATACTTACTATTAATAATAAAAGAAGCTAGTATCTATAATAGTAATATATTTCTTATTTTTAATAGTATTAACTATATTATCTTAAGACTTTATTAGATAAGTATCTAGTAATATAATTTTATTAAATTCTTAGATATTAATAATTATATATTCTTTTAATTTTCTATTAATCTTATATTAAATAGTAAAAACTAGGAATATAAAAAGTACTAAATTAGTTATCTAAAAAATATAGCATTAGGATATAAGCTTATTAATCTAGTTATATATAACCTATTAGTTCTTAATACCTAAGTTATATATCTTTTGTATTTTAGGTATTTTCTTTTTCTAGCCTAGTTTAAAAGTAATATATAACTATTAGTTATATAAGATATTTATAAAGCTAGTATCCTAAAAGATATCTTAGAAGTTATCTAACAGGCTTATAAAGTTATATACTTTACCTTTACTATTATATATAGTAATACTATTAGCTATTTTCTTTATAGGTCTAGATAGGAGAAATTAGATAGGAAATTCTATTAGTTATAATTAGGTAGTTAAACTATTATTAGCTACTATGCTTATATTATCTATAGTAATCTACTAATAGTAAGTATCTTTTATAATAGAGTTAAGTATACCTAAGTAAGTATTAATAGAAATAAGGATTATTTTATTTAAGTTATTTATTATAATAATATATTAGAGGCTATTATTAGCTAGTAATATATATATAATAAAGTTATTATAAGGTATAAGCTTAAAAAAGAGATCTTTATTTATACAGACCTTATATAGGATAGAGACTATAGTTATTATATATAGTAGTAGTATAATTATAGTTATTAACTAAACAGAGGCTTTTATAGGGGGGTAATACCTAATATTATAATAAATTAGAATAATTACTTTATATAAGTTAATAACTACTAAGTAGTTAGAAAGTTTAATATTAAATTACTTTATACTAAGAATATTAGTACTAATAAGTATTTTAGCTTATAGCCTATTAACTAATAAAACTTCTCTTATAAAATAGGTATATATATTATTACCTATATCTAAATACTTACTTTTAAAGTAAAATAGAAAAATAATATAGTTGGCTATTTAATAAATATCTATACTAATACTATAGACTATAAGTAATTAAGTATATTATTAAATGGTAAAAAAGAGAAAAGTTCTATAATTTATTATCTATCTATTAGTATATAACTATAGCTAGTATTACTATAGACTTCTTTTTCTATAGTTTTATTAAGAAAAGTTATAAGGTTTATTTATATATAAGTATACTTTTATATATTAAATCTAGTACTAATATCTAATTAAGAATCTATAGATAAAGTAATAATAGATAATATTACCTTATTAAGTAAGAGGTTATTATTATTTAATAGTAAAGGTTTTTCTGTTAAAGTCTTATTAATATTATTAGCTAGAAGTCTTTTATAACTCCTTTATTATTATTAAGTAAGTCTATAACTTTAAGAAAGGCCTATAAAGTTAGGGTAGTAGTTAAGTAATTACTATAGATAGGTATATTATATTAATCTTAAAGATATCTAAAAAGTATATTACCTAAGGAGAACTAATTATTATAAATCTTATATTTATATTTAATAATAGTTCTAGCTATAAAAAATATAGTATTAATATATTTATACTTATCTTAAGATTATAGTACTAAGGTATAGTCTAGTAATATATAATTTATATTATCTTCTTATTTATAATACTCTTTATTAATTAGAAGCTTAGTAATATATATATTACTTATTCTCTTTATTAAATTATCTAGTAACATATTTATATTATTCTATTTATTTACTATATAAGCTATAGTATATAGTAGGTATCTAGGTTAGTTATTATTATAGTACTAGTAACCTTGTTAACCTAGTAGGGCTAGAGTACTGTCTTAGTAGTAGAAGTTATCTTACTAGTCTTAATATAGGTAAAATAGTCTAATAGGGTTAGGCATAGATAAGCTAAGATTGTTTTCTACTGCTATCTACTAATTAAATAGTAATACTAGTAGTATAGAGTTATTATAAGCTTAAAGTAGCTTATAAGCTTATTACTATATATTAAATAAGGTATTATAAGATATATTCCATTTTATCTTTAGTTAGAAAGTAGCCTACTATTATTTATAGCTTATATTATAGTTAAAGTTATTCTAATATATTTAATAGGTGTTAAATTTAGGTTACTAGCTAGAATAAGGGGCTATGTAATATTCTTATCCTTGTATAGCTAGTCATAAGACTATATTACTATAGAAGGCTATAACTTACTAGGTTTAGATATAAGTATTTTAGTTATATTATATTAGAAATCTATCTTTAGCTATATAGATAAGGATACTTTCTTAGTTATCTAAGTATTCCAAGAATTAGGTAAGGGTAGTATTATAGTTAGGCTTTTTAACTTAAGCTTAGATATTACTATTAAGAGCTTTAAAGATAATTCTAAGTCATATATAGAGGTTAATAATCTTAGTATTATATATATCTGAAATTATAGTTTAAATAAAGGGTTTAATAATAAAGCCTTTACTAAGGTACTATATAATAAGTTTATAACTATAAAGTACTACTAATACTTTAGATAAGTTTTACTTAAAGTATTTTTAAAGTATATCTATAATTATGATTATATTATAGCTTACTAATCCTATGTATTTTAATAAGGTAAACTTAGTTATATACTAAGCTAATATAGTACTAAGTAGATATACTAATTAAATATTATATATAGTAGTATTACTATAAGTTATAGCTAGATAGTATAAGTAATTATAGAAGATATATATATCTATATAAGTTATATACTTAGTACCTAATATAATACTATATTTAGAGAGGTTATAAGCTATAAGATTAAAGTAGCTAACTTCTTTAGGCTTTAGAGGTAGCTAAGTATTAGTATTATTTATAAGGCTAGCCTGTTACTAATTTTATAGTATTACTACTACTACTACTATAAATTAAGTAAGTATATCTTAAGGTAGAACTATAGAAGCTAGGGGTAGAGGTAAGTTATCTACTATCCTACTAACTTCTAGTTTTATATTATTAAAAAGTACTTATCTATTAGTTTAATTAAGTAAAGTAGGGGTAGATAAAGTATAGTTACTTAAGTTAAAGGTAAGGCCTTTTATTAGTAATAGTAAGAGAATATAAGTTATAGTTAGAGTAGGGAGTATGGCTACCTATTACTATTACTACTAAACTAGTATAGCTACCTACTACTACTGCTACTAAACTAGTATACCTAGCTAGATTAAGCTACTTAATATATTATCTCTTAGAATAGTATTATTATTATTATAAAGTTAAATATTATATATTGAGTAGACTACTTAGTAACTAGCTTTAAGTACTTAACTTAATAGGATATAAGAGCTTAATTTCTTTAGTAATATAGTTAGTTATTAAGTTATCTTATAGTAGTATATACTAGGTATAGTATTAGTTATCTTCTAAGATAAGGGTAGTATATAGGTAACCAGCATTTAGTTAATAGAATTATAATAGCTAGTATACCTATAGCATTATTAATATAGGAGAGAAAAGAAAGGTAGGGGTATGATTATAAAAAAGAAGAGTAGGGGTTAGAGGTGGTAGTGGGTTAGTTTAATTTTTTTGTGTAAGTGGTCCTGGTGGCGAACCTTGGTTATACTACTAATTTATTAGGGTACCCCAAGTGTGTAGAAGAGAGCTTGTATTTCTATATAACTATCTATTTCATGGCCTATATATACTTTGTGGGACTTATTAGTACCAGTTGCCGCCAGTTGTCTGGCAACCTAGGTACACTACTCACTTAGTACCTACACTAATTACCTTAGGTATGGATACTCAATGAAGCCTAGCTTTGGTTCCATTACTTGAACTTGAGACTTGAAGGTGCAGTTGTTCGGACGTGTTTTTGCTATTGAGAGGGAGCTGGGATTGCATTAAGAAAATGGAAGAGAATGAAGACGCGAAATCGAGGGGGGGAAAGAGGGAGGAAATGCTGTGTCTGTCTCCTTTCTGCCCTATTCCCGGGTTACACAACCAATGTCACCAAGGTCAAGAGTAATGGCATGGCGGAAGGAGACGGCCACGGAGCACCATATCTAGACGCTCTACAACAGCATGGTCACACAGGCGGGATATCTGGCTTCTTAGATCACATTCACTCACGGATGGACATGATGAGATGTGTCTTGACCCCTCGAGTTGATGACATCTCAGTGCTTAATTACCCGGCCCACATTCCCATTGGCGGAAGTAATCCGGCTGTTGTTGGCAAGGCAGGCAGGCAGGTAGGTAGGTACCTAGGTAGGTGTTCCGGCCACGACCACGCTGTCGAAACATGCCCAGTTGAAGGCCATACACTTGGCAATAGGGAAAGTATGGTTGCTTATGAGATGCTACCGGTAAATCTACAAGTGACTGGCCGCTCTTCCGCGGTGGTGCCATCTTTCACGTAACCTTTAAATAATGTGTAGTATGTGTAGTAATTATAGCCCAAGTTGTCACCTAGGCGGTTGGCCCCTTAATAGAGTTATCTAGGTACCTAGGTAAGCTTAGGTAAATTGACGTCGTGTCGTTTATTGGACCAAAGGTGCCCCACTCTACCTGAGAACTCCCGTCGCTTAATCTTATCCGACCAATCGTGTGCTTATCGCACATTCAGCCTTGCAGCTTTGCCAGGTACCTACCTTACAGTGGAAAAAGAGCGCCGCCACGGCCTTTTTTTTTCTCCTTCTTTTTCTTACAGCTGTCCTCTTCGCCAGGATAGGTAACCCACTCACTGGAAGGTACCTTGCCGAGACCGCCCCAGTCTGGGGGGGGGGAATGGCACAGAATCCAGTAGAGGACACTTTCACGAATCTTGACCGACCGACCCTCCGTGTTTCCCATATCTGTGTTTCTGCGTCTCCCAATTACCTCGAGGATCCCCTTTCTTTCGTTCTCCTCTCGTTGTCTTTGGGTTTTCTTAGCTCGATACATTCACATCACCCTAGAGCTTCCCAAGTCTCACATTGTCGACTGGGACTCACCGACCAGAACCCGTGTTAGTACCGACCCTATCGTCTCTTTTTACACGACTCAAACAAAACACGCAAAACACCCCCCCCCGAAAGCGCCACTGGGCGCAGACCACACACCATGGCGCAACGCACTTTTTCGCCGTTGACCACGGTCCTCGGCTGCTTCTTCTTCTTTTCCGCACACGTCTTGGCCATTTCTGCCGTCCTCGGGGTCGACCTCGGCACCGAGTACATCAAGGCCGCCCTCGTCAAGCCCGGTATTCCTCTTGACATCGTCTTGACCAAGGACTCCCGCCGCAAGGAAACCTCCGCCGTCACCTTCAAGCCCCTCCAGAGCGGCCCCAAGGCCGGAGCCTACCCCGAGAGACTCTACGGCTCCGATGCCATCGCCCTCTCGGCCCGTTTCCCCCACGATGTCTACCCCAACCTGAAGACCCTCCTTGGCCTTTCCGCCGACGACCCCATTGTCCAAGAATACGTCGCCCGTCACCCTGTCCTGCAACTCGAGAAGAACAAGGAGCGTGGGACCGCTGCTTTCAAGAGCAAGGCCTTCACCGACGAGGAGGAGGCATGGCAGGTGGAGGAGCTTCTGGCCATGGAGCTGCAGAGCATCCAGAAGAACGCCGAGGCTGCTGCTGGATCCGGAACCTCTGTCCGCTCCGTCGTCCTGACCATCCCTCCCTACTTTACCATCGAGGAGAAGCGCGCCATTCAGACCGCCGCTGACCTTGCCGGTCTCAAGGTCCTCAGCCTCATCAGTGACGGTCTTGCCGTCGGTCTCAACTACGCCACCTCCCGCCAGTTCCCCAACATCAACGAGGGAGGGAAGCCCGAGCACCACCTCGTCTTCGACATGGGCGCTGGCTCCGCCAAGGCCACCGTCATGAAGTTCCAGAGTCGCACCGTCAAGGACACTGGCAAGTTCAACAAGACCATCCAGGAGGTTGCCGTCGTCGGCTCTGGCTGGGACAGGACTCTGGGCGGTGACGCCCTCAACTACCTCATTGTTGACGACATGGTCGCCCAGTTCGTCGAGTCCAAGGGCGGCAAGAAGATCTCTGCCGACGCCGACAAGGTCAAGGCCCACGGCCGTGCTATCGCGAAGCTGCTCAAGGAGGCGGAGCGCGTGCGCCACGTCCTCAGCGCCAACCAGCAGGCTGGCGCCAGCTTCGAGGGTCTCTACGAGGACGTCGACTTCAAGTACAAGCTTACCCGCGCCGACTTCGAGAAGATGGCCGAGGGTCACGCCGCTCGTGTCGACAGCGTCATCCTGAGCGCCCTCAAGATGGCCCAGCTCGAGCTCTCCGACCTGGATTCCGTCATCCTCCACGGCGGTGCTTCCCGTACTCCTTTCGTCCAGAAGCAGCTGGAGCAGGTCGTCGGCTCCGCCGAGAAGCTCCGCAGCAACGTCAACTCGGATGAGGCCGCCGTCTTTGGTGCTGGTTTCCGCGCCGCCGAGCTCAGCCCCAGCTTCCGCGTCAAAGAGATCCGCATCTCCGAGGGTACATACTACCCTTCCGGCATGAAGTGGACCAACAACAAGAACAAGCTCCAGCACCAGCGTCTGTGGTCCGCCGTCTCTCCCCAGGGCGGCGTGCCCAAGGAGGTCACCTTCACCAACCACGACGACTTCGACGTCACCTTCTACCAGCAGGTCGGCTCCGCTGAGCAGGACACCAAGGTCCTGACCACCAAGAACCTCACCGCCTCCGTCGCCGAGCTCAAGGAGAAGTACTCCTGCGTCGACAGCGACATCCACTTCAAGGTCGGCGTCAAGCTGAACGGCGAGGTCGAGGTGACCAAGGCCACTGTCGAGTGCGAGGCTGACGCTCCCGAGAAGGAGGGCTTCGTCGACGGGGTCAAGAACCTCTTCGGTTTCGGTAAGAAGGACCAGAAGCCCCTCGACGGCGAGGAGGACGACGACTCGTCGACCGCCGCGTCCGAGTCTTCCACTTCCACCACGGCTTCCACCAAGACCGAGGCGACCTCGGCCTCGTCCTCGCCCGTCCCCAGCGAGGCCGCGGCCGATGGCAAGGAGCCCGTCAAGAAGAAGGAGCTCGTCACCATCAACGTCGACTTCACTCTCGAGAAGACGGGCCGCCCCGAGCTGTCAAGAGAGGAGCTCATCAAGTCCAAGGACCGCCTCAAGGCCTTTGAGACTTCCGACAAGGCCCGCCGGATGAGGGAGGAGGCCCTCAACCAGCTCGAGGGCTTCACCTACAAGGTCCGCGACCTCCTCGAGAACGAGGCCTTCCTCGCCGCCTCCACCCCCGAGGAGCGCGCCACGCTGGAGAAGAAGAACAGCAAGGCGAGCGACTGGCTCTACGAGGAGGGCGCCGACGCGACTCGGGAAGAGCTCAAGAAGAGGTACAAGGAGCTTCACGAGCCCGTCACCAGGATCCAGAAGAGAAGCGAGGAGGCCGAGAAGCGGCCCGAGCTCGTCAAGGCCCTCAAGGACGCCCTCAACTCGACCCAGTCCTTCATCAGCACCATCCAGAAGCAGCTCGACGAGTACGACGAGTGGCACGCGTCCGCCGGGTCCTCCGCTGAGACCGCCTCAAGCGACCCTGACGGCCTCGAGGACGACGAAGGCGGCAAGGAGCGCACGATGGACGACGTCGTCAAGGAGAAGGGCCCCGTCCCGCCGCTGTACAAGCGCGAGGACGTCGAGGCGGTCGAGGACGTCTATGCGTCGACAACCAAGTGGCTCAAGGAGATGGAGGCGAAGCAGGACGCCCTCCCCGCGACGGCGGATCCCGTGCTCCTCGTCAAGGACCTCCAGGCCAAGCGCGACAAGCTCGACAAGGCCGGCATGGACCTCGCCATGAAGGGCGTCAGGAACTTTGAGGGCAAGACCAAGAAGGCCAGCAGCAAGAGCGCAAATCCCAAGAAGACAAAGTCCACCGCCACGGCCTCCACCGCTCCCGCTTCTTCCGGTGAGCCCGAGAACGACAAGTCCACCACCACCGTGCCCTCCCAGAGCTCGACCGTCGAGCCCGAGGCCCCGGCCGGCCAGACCGTTGAGATCCCCGGTGGCGGGAGCTACGTCAAGTTCGGCGGCGAGGGCGGCGACGGTCCCAGCGAGGCCGAGATTGAGGAGATTCTGAAGAAGTTTGAGCAGTCGCAGCGGGACCAAGGCCAGGCCGGCGCCAAGGAGGATGCGCCGGACCATGATGAGCTTTGAGAGTCTCGCTCCGGGTGAATGTGGGGGAGGAGGGCGCGCATGGGTCGCAGGAGTAGAGTGATTCGGCTTTTTTGAAGTTTTGAGCATACAACCACCATACCTACGGCGTTTTTACAGATGAAATGAAATTACAGACAAAGTCCAGATGGAAAAAAAAAGTTGGTTTGCGTCTTCTTCCGCCCGTGAATGCTCACCCGGCCCCTTGAGATGAGACCACATTGTGAAGGCAGTCAAGGTGGTGTTATTCCTCTCTCAAGCGTGTTCGTAGCTCTTGGTCCCATGGGTAGCTTGTTTTTCTTCTCCCCCACCCCCCCCTTTTTTTTTCTTCTCATCTTCCTTCTGTTCATTTTTGGCACATCACGTAGCTGCGATGCGACCCTTTTCCGTTCCGGACGTGCTAGGTGATACCGGTCTAGAGAAGCATCCGCAACCAAGGGCAGCCCCGATGCCTCGATCACGAAGAGCAAACATCGACCGCCTCGCCCTGTGCCATGCGTGTATGGGCCAAGGTAACGTAAAAGCAACATCGCCAGCAAGACCGGGGGACAGACACTTCATCATTTGCCCCCTTTTTTTTCCCTCTCAACTTCAAACGCGATGTCATATGTAATACAGGTTTGGGGAGGGGGGATAGCGACACCGCACCCGCCGCCCGCCTCACCTCCGGCACGCCAGTTCAGGAATGGGCGGATCCCATGATCTCGGTATCTCACGATCCTTCTGGCCCCATGATCTCTGTCGTGTCCTCCTCACGCCGCCGTTGCGCAACCAGCCCGAAGATTCTCGACATTGTTTCCGACGGCAAAGGCCAAAAATACAATCTCTTCTTCGCCTGGCCGTGCCTTGTCGTTTCCACCACCGTGACACGACGGGCACCGCCTCGTCCGCCGGCATCGCACATGTGCTCGTCCCACCGCTCCCCCCCACTCGCCAACGCCACCGGGGAAGTGGAGAGCACGCTTCCGGGCCGTTTCTGCCTCGCCCCGAGGGTAGAACGCCGGCAGAATCCTCGGACCTTTTTTTTCCCTCCTTCTTCTCTTTCTTCTTATTCTCTCACTGTTTTTCGTTTCTTTTGTCCCCTCCCCCCTTTCTTGTAGGATCAGTAGGAATCCCCATTTGCAATCTCAGGAAATGTCGCAAAACTGTGACTTTCCAACCACGCGTAAACAATAACCCCCCCCCCCAGTGCTTTGTTACACCCAGCCGTCCTAACTCTCTTATCATGACAACTCATGACCGCCTCCTCATCGCCGGTGTAGGATTTACGGTGTACGGTGTACGGCCAGACTCCTCACGACGAAAACTTGCTCCCCAAGCCCAAACATATCCGTAGTGGTTCGGTCCCTCCCTTCTCAGACGGAATCTCTCCCAAAAAGTCGTCCGCCCCAGCCTTCCCACGCAAAATGACCACAACCCGTGACCAACAGCTCGGTAGGCTCAGCCCGTCGGCTTCTTTTCCGCGTCGTCTCGAGCGAGAGCCCCTGCGGGTATCTGCACCGCGGCGAGAGCTTCCGCTAGATCCGCCCAAAGTGACACATGGCTGTCCCAGAGGGAGAGGGCGATAGGCAATAACAAAGGAGGGGAGGACAAACAATGTACTGGTTTTTTTTTTCTCTCTCCCCTCTCGTTGTGATGTCGCTTAGGGTTCGGTCAGCAACACATGGTCCTTGTGCGAAACAAACATTGCTTGACGAACATTTTTGTCGTCACTCCGCTCCTGATCCGGGCTGAAACACACGACTTGAGGGTAAAATGAAGCCAGGTCGAATGGTTATACTACAAACGAAGCTGCTACCTCCATGTGTATATATATATATGTCAACCTCATCCGAGCTTCAGGTTGGAAAGAACCATCTCTGGCATCCACCTCAAGATCAAACCGTCAAGAAACTTCCATTCCCGAACATCAGTAAACCATCGTCACTATGCTCCCTTCCCTCGTGATCCCGCTCCTGTGGTCGGCGATGGCGCATGCCGTCCCGACGGGTCAGGCATCCGGATCCCAGCCCGGAACCCTCCCGAGCAGCCCCCTCGCTATACCCGTTCGCGCCAACCCGGATTACGTTCCGGACGGGGCCGCCCTCGCGGCCGCCCACGAGAAGTGGAACATGCCCGCACCAGAGGCCCTTGCGAAACACACTCTGACCCGACGCACTGGATACTATTGCAAGCACCCTCCCCCACCCCTCCCCTCTACTCAGATGGAGTTTGAAGCTTACCGCAGTGTGCTTGCCATTCAGCCTCCATTGTCGCAGCCAGAGCTACGGGTAATTACTGGCTGACAGATGTCTTCGTCGGGAATCCGGAAAGCCCGCAGAAAATGCCAGTCATCATCGACACCGGCAGCTCTGACTTGTACGTTTCTTTCCCTGCCGATATATGCCCATTGGGGGCGTGCTCTAGCAAAGTCTCCCAACTCACAACCAACAGCTGGTTAATGAGCACCGACACCCAGTTTGGTGACAAGGAAGCCGACGGATTGCCGACGCTGTACGACCCTTCAAAGTCGACGTCGAGTCAGGAGGTACCCGGCGCTACTTGGTCAGTTTCGTACGGTCCGTCACTACTCTCCAGCCCTGGCCCCGTGGAAAGCGGCTGACCAGTTCTTAGATGACGGCGTCACCAACTCCGGCAAGGTGTATCGCGACACGGTCCGTTTTGGCCTTTTGACAGACAACAACCGCTTCAGCATCGTCAACGCTACAGTTCAGTCCGTCGTCAATGTCGGCCAGCGTTGGGCGGTCGAGAATCAGATTAGCGGCGTCCTGGGCATTGCGAAAAATCGTCCATCGAGTGTCCAGCCACGCACGCCGTCTATGTTCGACCGTCTCAAGCCGGAGCTGCACTTTGAATTGATTGGTATCGACTTGCGGCACGAGTCGGACAAGGGCTTCTTCTCCTTCGGCTACGCGATGGGTACTGCGAGCATAAACGAAAAGCCCATGGACAGCGAGGAAGGCTGGAGTTTCCAGGTCAGCAAGACTCGGATGAGCACCATGGAAGGCGGAGTGTGGTTTCGGTTTCCGTCGCCTTTTACTGCAACAATCGACACGGCGACCAGCTTCCTGCTGCTTCCTTCGTCGCTGGTGGCCAAGTACTACTCAGAGATTCCCGACTCGGCTTTGGATCCAGACCTCGGAGTTTACGTCTTCCCGTGCTCTCTGGCATCCGGAATCCCCGACTTCCAGTTCATATCTGCGGGTGGATATGTTGGAACCGTCCCAAAGAAGCACATCAACCTCGGACCTGTGCCCGGCAGCACTGACAAATGTTACGGCGGTATCCAAAAGAGCAGCAAAGCCAACCGCGTAGTTTTTGGAAGTGTAGCGCTCAAGAACATGTATGTTCAGCTGAACTACGGGGCACAGGGCAGCTACGTCGGATTTGGCGACAAGGGATCCCTCGATGTATGCTCAACGACATCGGCCTGTGATGCGTCAAGTGAGAAGTGGGCCCAGACCTGAATTGGGTGAGGGGGGTTCTAGAAGCGCTGACAATGAATCGTCAGTCCCAAGTCTCCCGGGGCAGTGTAACTGTTAGTTTCAATCGACACCAGGACCGTTCCATCCAGTGACGCTCCAGTCCCAAATGTCGACGCAATTGTGTGAGAGAATCGTTACCGGAGTTCCCCATCCGAGGCGAGCAGACGCGATGTATTTTTTTTGAAACTTTCCATGTGACCTGGCACTTGGTGCGCGACTCGACAGCCAAGGGAATACATCGATCTTTCCAGTTGCTCAAAACGAGAAAAAAAAAGATGCATTTTTACTCCTTCCTTTGGTATATACAGAGGTAACTCTTCTCGCTGCTGGGTGTGACATGGGCCATCACAGGGCATCGGGGGCCCGCGAGGACGATGCACTCACTCATGCATGCTATAACTCCACCGGCTTGGTGATGGGGGGAAAAGTGCTTAACCGATCAGGCTAGCAACAAACGAAGAAAAGCCAACTGCAAAAGATGCCGCGGTGAAACAGGATCCATGCTTATAACTCCCCCAAAAAATCGTTTGTGGTGGACGTAGCGAGCGACACCCCCCTGAAGTAGTAGTGTGATCCTCGGCATGATCCTATGCCAAGAGCGATCATACCAACCAGCGCAAGGACCTTTCGTTCTGTGTAAGGTGGGAGGCTCGGAAATCCAAAGTTGCCAATATGATTGGGCGAGGCCGTGGTATCGCGGAGTGCGGGTATATGCGGAACGAGCTTTGAGCAGGTATATAAGAGTCTGAGGTCGCAGTATAAGAGAGAAGCCTATCCTCATGCCTGATCTCGGTCGCCGTCTGGTGGGGCAAAACGAGCAATGGTCAGCATTTCTCGTGGCCTCATAAAACAGATGTCTGTGATGGATTCCTCGGTGAAGGCGGTTACGTTGAGGGGAAGGGGGGGAGAAGGAGAATTCAGGCGAGTCGTAATGTGGGTAATGTGCGTGTTGGGAACGTCAAATGCAGCGATTCAGTGTCGGGGGTGATCGTCAAGGTCTTCCTTGCCGACGAACTCGTATTCACCTTCACTGGCGGTAGGCGTGGGCGGCATGTTGGCCGAAGACGGGGCATGAGGCTGGTTCTGGCGCGCCGTACCTGGTCGTGACCTAGCCTTCTCCTGGGCTTCCTTTGACAGTGTGGCAGCTTCGACAGCGGCCGACTGGTCGGAAGATGTCTGCTTGATGCCGCCACCGTTGTTCTTCAAGAGCTCCTCCATCTCGCGAAGGCGACGCTCGATAGCCTCGAGCTCGCTTGTCTGACTTTGAACAAATTGCTTTCTGTGGGCGAGGCTGTCAGCAGAGTTGTTTGGATGGCCGTGGGCGGCCACGGACAACGAGAGTACGTGACAGGATAGCATACCGTTGGTCAATCTTCTCGTCCAGCTCGGTGACGGGGTCGTCAAGGCGGAAAATGTCGGCAAGCTCCTGGGAGAAGGAGCGGGCGATAGTGCTGCACGGAAGAAGTCAGCGTGGCAGCCCAGAGAGAGCGGCTTACTCGGGCCTTGGGACCAATGGTTGGTACGCACGATTGGGGGCGGCGGCCGTTGGGCTGCCAGTCGTGGTCGAGCTCAGCGTCGGTCACGTTGTGTGCCATTTTGTCGGTTGTTCCGGGCGTCAAAAAAGGTAGATGGCAGGTTGGGGAGAGTTGTAGTTGGGAGGAAGGATAGCTCGGAACCAGGACGGGGAAAGGGATAGCTTAGTTCGTGGTTGACCAAAAGGGAGGATGATCGGCAGCTGGCGGTCGACAGGGTGCTTATTGGAGCCAAGGTAGGTTACAGTGTGCGCTAGAGCAAGTTGGAAGAAGTTGATAAGGCGATGACAATGAGTCGACCAAAACACAGGAGGATGGGGGGTATCTTTATTGCGCTCGGGAAGAAAAGCGGAGGGAGGTGGGCGAGTATTTGTTCCGTCTGGAGTCTGCGAGAGGCAGGGGAAAGGGGGGATCGCTGATGGTGGGAGGGAGTGTGTGTGTGTGTGTGTGTGTGTGTGTATGTGTGACGGTGAGAGAGGTGGGGTGGGGGTTTTGGAAGTACGTAGTAGTAGTAGTAGAAGAAGAACAAGAAGAAGAAGAAGAAGAAGGATTAGAAGAAGGGGAGCCAGAGAGAGCAATGACAAGGAAGTTGGGTCGGAATGCGAACACCGGAGGTTTTGAAATGCGGGATGGACTGTGGACTTTGTACTTGGGGGGTTGGAAGGTCGACAGGAGCAGGATGTGACGTGGGTAGACCTGGCCACGGTTTACTACTAGGTAATAATAGGGTTTCCTGTACGGATAGACGACGACAGTCGGATTCGAGGACTGAGCAGGAGATGTAAGACAAGGCGGGTGCGGTGCCTGATATCGGGACCAGTTGGTGTACATCGCTTGGTTGGTCATGTACACTAAGAGATCACAGGCCGGGAAGGGGAAAGCATCAGGTACGGGCGGCGTGCGCGCACAGTAAGGAGGAGACGGGTCTGGAGACGGTGTACCCGATCGATGCCTACCTCCTGCCAGCAGCTGCCCGAGTAGGTAGGTAAGTAGGTAGGTTAGGTAGTCAAACCATGAATACAAAATTAGGTACCCCTGCACCCCGTGTCATCTCTCATCTTTGCGCCCACTCTCCCTCCCACCCCCCTCTCTTTACCTTTAGGTTAAATGCGACAACTCAAGCAGGAGAGGAGCGTGTCTTCTGATTGCAACATCCACATGGCCAAACCAGATAAAGTACCTAGGTAGGTAGGTACCTAGGTAAGGTGGTGAGATACCTGGTCTATATAGTATCTCGGATAGGTAGGTAGGTGAGTCGGTACCGTACTGTACGCGTGGGGTACATACCTAAGGTAGGTAGGTAGGTAGGTAAGTGGGTAGATGCGGCGGTGGAGCGTGTAATTACATAAAGTACCATGTTGCCATCTGCAATCAGCTGCAGCAGAAAGGGCAAAGCCGCGAGACCCAGTCAATTGGGCGCAGAGCGAATGTTCGTTCATGCGACCTGACCGGGACAGGCGATCCAAATCTAAAAAGCACCTGGCCCGCATGGAGGCGCATGAACCAGCCCTCCTGATTCCCTTACCGTGCTGTCAAGCCTCTGGTATGGAGTGCCCAATTAGGAGCATGAAATAAATGGAGGGTGCGTGTTTGAGACCTTGTAGCAGCCTCGTCCAATGCTGGATGAACTCTTGCGCCCACTGACCTTTAAATACACCGCGTGCATCTTGGATGATTCACGAGTCTCTCGAGTCTCGAGCCCAATACTGACTAACCGACTGACTGCTTTATAGGGCTAACGGACACTTTGTCTTAGCTCCCAAGCCACTTGAGATGGGCTGGGATGGGACGGGCGACGGGATATCCCGCATAGTACCTCTGGACCATGGTATTCTTGCGCTTCAGCTAAGACATAGGAGGACAGTGACAGTTCCTTGCCCAAGGGAGGGAAAGGGCCAGAGGCAATCAGCGTGCATCCACATTCATCTTCACATCCGCACCCGCACTGCATCTCATTTTGCATCCGGGCCTGCGTCCTCGGTGTGTGTGTGTTCGAGCCTACCTAGATTTGACTGGCACCTGTGTCTGCATGTCTGCATGTACTGTACTCCATGTAGGTACCAATCTGGGACCCTGGAATGCGTGAATGCCTACTTTGGGGGAGCAACCCATCTCTACGACCAACACGGCATAGTCGACGCCTGTGGAATCGGAACCAGGTACGGACGGCAGCTACCTAATCGACGACAACCCACGATTGCATTCGTGCACCTCGACACACCTGGGTGATGGCCCTGGGTACCTAGATGGGTAGCTAGCTAGCTATCTCATCGTCATCTCGTCATCCCACCAACGCTTGGATACTCCGGATAGACCCCCCTTCCCCCCTGACATGCCTTGATCCCCATCTCATCCCACCTCGTTCCTTCGTCATGCTGGCAAATTACGCCTTCTTCAGATGTTCTAGCGCTCCCCCCATCCTCCGAAACGAACCAAGAGACTCGGCCTGTCCAGCTGTTCGTTTTGCCATCCCTTACCAGCCTGTCAGCTGTGTCTTGTTGACCGGTGGCATATGGCCCGCCGTCTCTCCTGCCCCTGTCATTCGTCAGCTACCACATGACGTTTGTGCCTGGCTTATAAACTGTTGTAGCCGCATCATGTGCCGTCTCTTTGTTCGACCGAGACCCTGGATTCTTCCCCCCTGGTCATTCAACCTGCCACCCAAAGACTCAAGCCGATTCCTTCCTCATTTGCTCGTCCTGTCGGACCGTTGCCCCAAGGAGCTCGGTGGACGCGAACCGCGCTGCGACGGGCCCATGTACAACCATCGCCCCCATTTGCTACCTACCTACCTAGGTACCTACTCATCTCTGTCAACCCCTCCAGAATGTAACAAAAGGTACGAAGGGGGAAAGGGAAAAATAAAAAAAGGGGTCGACATGACATCAAATTTCCGACCGCCCTAATCAATTTGACTCCCATGTCAAAACACCCCAAAACTTGACCAAAGCGTCTGGGAAGTCCCGCCCTACCGCCCTACCGCCCAGCCCGCCCAAAGTCTGTTTAATCTCGCCAACCCAAAACCCGCTCCCGAGTCCTTCCAAGTTCCAACTGCACGCTTTCGACCACTTGCCTATCCGACCGACACCTCGGGCGCCGGACTTGGGCCTCCGGGGAGGGGAGGGGAGGATCTCGCAACTGTATCTCCGCACCCGGCCCCGTCCTTGCGCCTCAAGGCCCGTTGCGTTTCTCCTTGGATTTTTCCCTGCGCAGAACCAAGGAACGGACGGCACCGCTAAAAGTCACCACCTAGGTAGGTATACACGAGATAAAACCCGCCAATAACTAGCAATGACGCAGCTGCCCGTCATCGTGCTGCCCAACGTCTCTGATGCATCAAACCGCCGACGCGAGTAATTCCTCAACCGAGTGACATATTAAACGCCTCCACTTCCCTGCACAAAAGAGAAAAAAAATATTATTGCCTTGCCCCAACGAAATCGTGTACTCTTCGGGGGTGGAGTCTATCGAGAGAGATGCACTTGGCGGCAAGACGACCGCAGCATCGCTGTCATCCATACACTCTGCCTTTTTTGTCGGTTGAGAACATGGTCACCGATAGTTCAGGTTTTTTTTTTTTATACCACGTCTGAGGGGGGTCCAAACCGTCCCGGCCCCCAGAACTTGGTAGAAAATGGTTCCTCTACTGTTCCCAGGTGACCTCTGATGCTCGGACAACTCTTAGTCCACCAGCCGCTGTGCTCCTCTGCCAATCGTTGGACATTCTCACGGCTAGCATGGACATGTGCATGGGGTAGAGGGCATTGCCGTCGCTCTGTCGCGCTCCGTGACCAAGTGACATGGCTATGCATCACAGCCCTACAGACTCGGACCCAACCGGCCTCCAGATTCGGACGGGGAGGGAGGAATGATCCGTGGGTTGATACCTATGCAGTGACATTGTGCTATTGCCGGGGAGTCAGTTCTCGTCCGTAGTGACAGTCGAATAACCACCCATCCATCCATCCAGCCATGGGCAAGCACGGAAAGCGGCATGTTCCACGCCGCATTTAGATTCCTGCTTGGTCGAGGATTTTGTTCTCTACGACGGCCATAACGCCATGCTATTGTAGCAGGCTGCTATAGCTGATTTGAGTGAGCACATCAAGATCCTGACCGATTCCACAGTTCTAGACACACGTGGGATATGGAATTCCCCGACGGTGAGAGACGACGTCGATTCGATATGAGCACTGCAGTCGAGCAAGGACACGCACACTGATAACAAGGCGGCTGGGTCTGTTGTCATGGGGGGACGTCTGGACGTGATCATGGTCTATTTGACGACACGGCAGATGTACGTATCAACTCCGTTCCATTTGCGATGCTAAGCAAATCCGATCCCTAAGGCCCAAGGTATAATGCTACATCGAGCATCTGTGAAGCCTCCTGACTAGGCAGATATGACCCTATCCGTCCCTTGATCCCCGTTGCTTTTTGTTTGTCGTCACGCGTACCACGTTCATGGCTTAGTCAGTTCCACCGACGGCACGGGCTGGAGGCATGTCAGTTGGTGCTTCGCTCTTCGTAGGGTATTGTTACGCTCGCGCTGGGCAGAAGGGGGTGGCTCGACGTACTGTAGATCTTCATCTTGCTGTGCATGACAACGGGCTTGATGATGCCCTTCTCCTCGAGGTCGGCAAGACATCTCCGGGCGAGGGAGCCGTTGATCTTGAGACGGTCGACCAGGACGGCAACGGTCACCAGGCGGTAGGACTGGACATCCTTGTAGAGCTTGTCGGAGGTGGCCTTGTCGAGGATGACGGCGTGCTGGGCCTTGTCCTTGACCTTTCCCTTGGACCTGCGGAATGCGTAAGTCGGCTGCGATGGATGTAATGGGGTCATGCGTCGTCCGAGGCATAATGATCGATCGGGACATTCGCCAAGCGTTTCTCTCTCTCGCGCGCGCGCGCAACGGGATTTATACATACCACTATCACGAAAACGAAGAGTCAGCAATTTTTCACAGACGCACAAAAAAAAGACACACACGATGGGACGAGACTCAGTTGTAACGAACCTTCTTCTTTTGCTTCTTAGCTCCTGCAGCTGGCGCCTTTACATCCAAAACAAGTCAGCACTTAATTCATTTCGGCAGAGGGTGCGTCGTTGTGCACGCGCACGCGGAAGAGAGGGCGACTCGCGGAGCGTACCATTTTGTCTGATTTGTGATGTCGTCGGTCGGAATTCAACAGGCACCTGGGGTCGTCGGGGAGTAGGAAGTTCAATTGTATAAGGTTGCTGAAAAGAGGTGCCACTTCTGGCCACCCCTCCTGGCCGCCCTCTCGGCTGCCCGAGGGCAGGAACCCTCGCCGTTGTGGGTCCTTCTGTAAGACCACGACCACTCTGATTGGCCAGAATACACACCACAAGTCAGGAGAAAAAATATTTGGTGGCTAGCAGAGGGCGTTTTTTAGACTGGAGCTGGCCGCACACAAAGCCCTGGGCTCCTCATTCACCAACGCAAAGCGAACCGAGTAGGAAAATCGAAACCCACTCTGCCGCCGTCCCTTTCGCACTTGGACAACTTCAACCACGACCACCACATTTTCCCACCCAAGCTTCTCGACTTTCCTTTCCCTCCCTCCCCAAAGGTTACTAACCCCCCAAAGGTCGAGCGAAAATGTCTGACGGCGGCGATATCGAGGTCGAGAACGTGGGCACCTACGATGTCCTCCCCAAGGACGTCGTCAAGGAGGTCGGCAACGTCAAGCTTTTCAACAAGTGGGATTACGATGTTGAGGTCCGGGACATCTCTCTGACGTGAGTGCCCCTCCACCTTTCCCTCTCCTCCCTCCAGGGGCTTTACGACTTGATTTTTTTTGTCCCCTGCGCGAGCGCGGAATACGATTCGAGAAGGAGACGGAACACCAGTAACATGCGATTGGAATTGGCAATTTGGAAACGCGCAACTGGACAAGCCGGGCAAGACAATCATGGAAGAAAAGTCGAGAGGGAAAAGGCAAACCATCAAAGGCTAATTGGGCATCGAATTCAACAGTGACTACATCTCCCTCCGCAACCCCGTCTACGTCACCCACTCCGCTGGCCGCTATGCCGTCAAGCGCTTCCGCAAGGCCAACTGCCCCATCATTGAGCGTCTCACCAACTCCCTCATGATGCACGGCCGCAACAACGGAAAGAAGCTCATGGCTGTCCGCATCGTTGCCCACGCCTTCGAGATCGTACGTTGCCCACGCACCCCGCAACCCCGAACTCCCCTCCGATAAGGGACTACGGCATTTGAAGACAACATGAGGACTAACAACTTTTTTTTTCTTCCGACATAGATCCACCTGATGACCGACCAGAACCCCATCCAGATCGCCGTCGACGCCATCGTCAACTGCGGTCCCCGCGAAGACTCCACCCGTATCGGTTCCGCCGGTACCGTCCGTCGCCAGGCCGTCGATGTCTCCCCCCTGCGCCGCGTCAACCAGGCCATCTCCCTCCTCACCACTGGTGCCCGCGAGGCCTCCTTCCGCAACGTCAAGACCATCGCTGAGTGCTTGGCTGAGGAGCTGATCAACGCCGCCAAGGGCAGCAGCAACTCGTACGCCATCAAGAAGAAGGACGAGCTGGAGCGTGTCGCCAAGTCCAACCGGTAAAGGGTTTACCTTGTTTTTCGCCTTTTCCCGCACCATGGCGTGTGGGCCACGACGAACTCTGTTGGCCGGGAGAAACTTTGTGCTTGTGTCTTGGGGGCTGTGGGGGCTGTGGAATACATACCTCCTTCCCTCATCACGCTTTGGAGATTTGGGAGGTGGGCTTGACCTGTTGGAAGCAAGATGGGTCTCCCACTCTCTCTTGAGAGACGTCAAAAAAACTGCTTTTGGGGGACAAATCAACGGAGGCGTGGTATTACATAACAGGGCAAAATTCAACGTCTCTTTTTTTCTTCATTGTCCCCGAACAGAGAGAAAGAAAAAGAAGCCGGTGTTTTTGATGCGCTGACCTACTTTGCATTTGCGCGTTCGGGATATGGGGCTGGAGGGCACGCGGCTACGGCATCTTGTCTCTTTACGGCTTCTAACGGTGGCTTTTTCCAATACAAGCCAAAGGCTCGTCAGAGCAACTGATCAATACCCCGCGTTCCCTCCCCTCCCCTCGGTGTATGCCCTGTGTGTGCGTGCATGGATATATATATATATATATATATGTGTGTGTGTGTGTGTGTGTGCCTGGTCCAACGTCGACGGGGATTGTCGCCAGCCCACCACACTTGCCCTATCTGTCCTCGCCTGGCATCGGTCGAGGTCGCTGCCAGCCCACGTTGCCCACGTATGATGATTATACATATCATGACCGTGCTATGGGGAAATACAATCGACCTCATTTCAACTTTGATTCCTATACAGCTGACCCTTGCCCCCTCATATGCGAACGTGACAAAACGCTTTAGTGCTCTATCTCGCCGACTGTTCTGTTCCGGACAATATCAATACTTTGTCTAGGTAGACATGGAAAGACTCCTTATTGCCATGACTGCCAAGGGCGGTCCAGCAAAGCAATGAAACCATCATGATGAATCGTAAGTCATGAAACCCCGCAGGTCGGCCATTCAGCCAGCACTCGGGCTACCTCGTGGACACCTCACCCTTCCCTCCCCTTTCCTTTCCAATAGTCTACAACCTCCCCTACTGCCCTGCTCCCCTTCCGCTTCAGAGAACAGGCGTCTCCTCCTCGAACTCCAGCCGTAGAAACATGCCCTTGTGCTCGATCCCCTCCTCCCACCAGGTCCCCATTTCCTCGTCCACCTGGAACCCAAACTTCTCCCAGACGCCCACGACGGCCGCCTGCGCGTGCACGCACACGAGGCCCTTCCACTTGGGCACCTCGTCGGCGCTCGCGGCGCCCATCTGCTCGAGCCCCAACTCCTTGATGCTGGGGTTAAAGTAGCCCGGATGCGCCCGCAGCCACGCCAGCGCCGTCGTCACCAGCAGCCTCGCGATCCGGTGACCCCGAAACTCCCGGACGACGGCCAGCCGGCCCAGCTTGACGTAGGGCTCCTTTCCGTCATGCAGCTTCGTCGCGTGTTCGGGCGCAAAGACCTTGGTCACCGACACCCGTCTCTCCCCGCCGACGTGCTCAGCCGCGGTCTCCGTCTGCTGCTGGTCCTCAGCAGGGCTTGTCTTGGTCGCCGCGGTGTTCTCCGGAGACCTCGCCGCGTCTGGGCTCTCTGTGAGCACGCCGTCCCAGTAGACACCCCCGTTCTTGGGGTGCGGGGCGTGGGGAAAGGGCACGAGGCGAATAGTGCCGATGGGGGTGCTGCGCGTGCTGCTCCGGCGGGGCTTGACGATGTTGCCGGCGCCGTCGAGGACCTCCTTTTCAACGACTTTGTTGACGGAGGCGTAGGCGACCCAGTGGCACGCACGGCTGTCGTCGGCGTCGAACTCATTCTCGGCGGGCACATTTTGCTCTTCTACAAAGACAGCCTCGCGTACCTCCATGGCATCGCAAAACTGCTGGGGGATCGCCGCCGGCTGCTCGTCGTGTGGCTTGCCGCGGATGTAGGCGTCGAGCCGGGTCGGCTCGAGCAAGTAGACAAACGGAGTTCCCATGGTGAAGGCTAAGACAGGTTGGCGTTATTGTGAGTCTTTGGAATTTTTTCTTTTCTTTCTTCTTTTCTTTTTTTTAGAAAGGTTTCTGTTTTTGATGTGGTGAGATGGAAAAGGTTGGCTGATGTGGTCGATTTCGGACTCGGTTCCTCTTGCAAGTGTTGGTTATGCTTAGGATGAAGCAGACTAAAGTGGGCAAAAACAAAAGAGACGATGGCTTTGGCTCCAGGGGTCATTTAATACCGAATTGTCGAGAAGCTGCAACCTAGCGGTCTGTCTCATCTCAATGCAGGGAAGTTGTGAGAGGCCTAGGAAGGTACTAGAGGTAAGGAAGGATACAAGCATCTGAAGGCGCGTTGATACATACAAACGGGTACCACCCACCAACTTCGGGTGCCTGGTTTGTCAGTTGCAGCCTTTCTATTCGGCCATCCATACACAACTACCGTGCCTACCTCGCAACGTACATATTCCAGGTGCTCAGCGAAAGGGATTTACCCCGCGAAATAGCATCCGGCCACGACGGTCACGGCGCTATCTGCGGATACCAACGGCGCAATATGACGTCTGGAGGCGCACCCCCTCCCCCCCCCCGGTCTCCCGGGTGGCGTTCCATAACTACCTATGTACCGATCCAGTGGGCGTGGGTACTCTAAGGAACTGCGTTTGGCCCCTTTAGTTCCTAGTTTGTCGTCTTTTAGGTATCCTGCATCACCTTTCGGGGTCTCCAATTTCACGTGTCCCACAGGCTCAGGTCTGATGCGCGAGCTTGGTCTAGAACAGCAGGCCTCCCCATCGCTATACCCCGAAATTGGGTGGGTGGAGTGCCCATCTTGGTAGAGAAACACCGCGAAAAGGAATAGTCATGAAGGGGCGAGCTGGCTTCTGGAAAGCCGAACCTTGCTGACTTGGAGTTACTGTACTCTTTACCTATTGGCACATTTCTCGACAAGTCCCGTGTCTACAATCCATAGGTGCTGCCTCTTCCCGGTTGCTGTCAAATGAGCATGGGCCGCAATCAAAGACCCGAGGCAATATTCCAGGCCGGCTCCGACCAGCTTGGGGCCCGGGTCCAGAACGGGACAATGTCCATCATGGGAGTGAAACAACGGTCACGCCAAAATATGGGACTTGAGTGGCAACGTTAGCGACGCCCACCATGGCCATGTTTGGAATAGGTAAATTAACTCAGCCCAACCGAGCATCACTGATCCCGTTTGCGCAGGTGGACGGCACACTATGCCGAATCAGCCAGGCCGAATGCCTACGAGGATATATGTATGCTAGAATGTCCACGACGCCGGCTCTCATGTGCCGAATACAACAGCAAGGAGCAGTAAACAGAGTGTTCGAAGGCAGTGGTTCTCGTGTGTTGTAAATAACCCTGCACAACTGACTAATATTGGTAACATGGACAACCTCGATACCCGTCCTCGAAGCTACGGCCTATGTATCATGGATCTCGACCGCAAAAGCATGCAAAGGTCAGGGTCTTGTGTCTCGTCTGGTTGATTTTATTGACTTTTGTTAAAGAGGCAAAAGCAAGTTCTAGGCCCGACGTTGTGCTTTATACCACGCGTCCGAAAGCCCCAGACCCAGGAAAAAGAAAAAAGGGTCCTCGCCCAAAAAGGGGCCGGCAAAGCATGGTTCGCGTGCGCTCGAGTTCGTTTCTAACCTCCCTACTCCCCCGCTGCCCTACAACTTTGGTATCAGATCTAGGCGGCGGCGACCTCGACGCTCTGCTCGACACCGTCGGCGCTGCCCGAGTTGACCTTCTTGCCCGTCTTGGCGATGGTCTGGAGGACCTTCTCGTACGGCAGGCTCTCCTCGGCGACGACGGTGGCGGTCTGGGTCTCGAGGGAGACATCGTACGACTTGACGCCTGTTTGGAATGTGCCGGATTAGTCACAAGTTCATCCCATCATCTATTTCTACCATGTGACGTAACCCTCAACACCGCTTCCCCGGTGACGCGGGAAGCAACCCCCGAGAGGGGGGGTTGCTAGGCGGAGATACGGATCGGCAAGGCAGGACAGGTGGCGCCAATGGGGAGCGAAAACGTACCTTCGAGCTTCTTCAGCACACGGTCGACGGCACCGGAGCAGCCGCCGCAGCTCATGCTGACGTTGAACTTGTAAGTGTGCTCAGACATGTTGGATAAGGTTTGTCGCGTGTCGTGGGGAGGTCGACGTGGTTTGGTGGTGTGTAGTTGGGAGATTTTATCGTATGGGCGTTTTTGGCGGGGTAGAGAAATAAGGGAGGGGCAGGAGCTGCACGGTCGTTTTAAGGTACAATAGAGAGGTCCCGCTAGCGGATCACAGTCTCGGTTGTTTTGAGGAGGAGGGCGAACCACGGTGGTAGTCGAACGGTAAAGTGGAAAATGAGCAACAAGAAAAAAGGAGGGGGTATCGTGATTGGAAAAAGAGGAATAATAAGAAGTCAGAGACCACGAGGCCGTGTGTGAGACGGAGCTGGTGTTGATTATATATCCGTCCCAAGTACCTAAGGATGTCAGTCCCAGACAGACAACCGGTATTACCGTATTATTAATTGCTGTCAATAACCACTGTGGTGGACGATGGCGCAAGAGCTCACTCGTACACTGGCTAGCGCCCAATCGGCCGCCATCCCCCGAGGGTCTCGTTTCTGAAACTTGCTCACTGAGGTACCTAACCCCCCGACGCTGTGATTTCTCCTTCGAGGTACCTAGATATACTAAACCGCGCCCCCCTGAAACGGACCCAGTCCCGCCGTACTGAGTGAGCATATTTCATTTGGGGACACATACCATTGGATATTGGGTACCATCTTCGAGCTCGCATTGTCACAGAAACACATGTTACCCCCGCCTAGATCGACGTTGCTTTTCAAAGCTTCGTCGTTCCCAAGCTTCAGCTGCGTTTCCAAGCCTTGTCCCATGCTCTCCGTCCCTCTGGCCCATGATCCATCATGGCCCATGGCCCATGGCCCATGGATGATGCGTGCGGTCGAACCCGTGTACTAGGTAGCCAGTTCGTGCAGGGACCGGCCGGGGTCTGTGTGTGTGTGTGAGCGCGCGCGCATGTCACGCTTCATGTTTGACTGCTGGATAACAAGCATAATACGTCGAATTGCAAGCTGTTGAATTCGTTCATGATTGTCTTCTTTCTCGATTTATGGATGTTTGTGTCTACTGCTTCCTTACTACCTTACCTACCTAAGCACGAGTACCATCGAAACGGAGCAATCTAATGCATGGGTGACAAGCACCACTCTCTCATCTTTATTTACTGCGCTTGGTTTCCGCCATGATGCTGCCCGCCATCGCCGATATCCTCGTCGCCATCTATCAAAGGAGGCGGCTCGTCGTCGTCGCCGTCGTCGTCCGGGTCTGTATCTTCGTCGTCCCCGCCAGCCGGCTCAGCCGGCCATCCGCCGGGTATCATAGACGCTAGTAGATCGGCAAGTCGCTGGACTACCCCGGCGGAAGGAGGTTGGCGCCCATCGCCCTCAAACTCGTCATCGTCTTCCTCGCTGAAGGCACCTTCCCAAGCATCGCCAAATTCTCCACCTTCCTCGTCCCCGTCATCCTCTGGGAACGCGCCCATCATGGCACCTATTGCCCCCGCGCCGGCTGCAGCCCCGCCGCCCGCTCCAGCACCTGCACCTCGCGCCGCCGCTCTTTGCTGTTGTCTCCGGAGCATGTTGATCAGCGCTCGCTCCTGTGCAAACATTTCTTGTTGTCCGTTCTCGCCACCTTGCCGCCAGGGCATCTGCACGCCCTGGCTCGTAAAGATGTTCTCCTCCTTCGGCGGTGGGAGGGGGTCAAAGGCGTAGTTGGGCTCCCGTGCAAGCATCGCTCTTGGGATTCCGCTGAGCAAAGTCGGAGTATCCTCCAGCCACGCCCACCTGGCTGTGCGGTTGTCTGCCGGCAGGTCTTCCGGCAGGGCTTGGGTGGGCTTCTGCGCCATCTTGACAGCGTCCTTGAGCAGACCCATGGCTTGCGAGTTGTTCCAGATATCCTTGGCCTGGTGAATGTAGAGCTTCGTCCAGAATTCGCGCTCGTTGGTGTCGGGTCGTACACCCCACAAGGGAGGCGGCGCTTCCAAGTTCAACGCCTGGAAGAGGGCACAGTAGAGCCACGGTAGACGCTCCATACCGGCTACTGCCGCCATCTTTGCTCCGTCAGTGTCGCCGGTCTGAAGCTTCGCGAGAACCAGCGTTTGCTTGAGGTACGCATCGTCCGTCTCGTCCGCCACGAACTCGTGTGTGTTCATGAAATCAATGAGCCATTGCGCTTGGCGTGCCCGAATCGCCAGTGTGTGGATAAAGTACTTCATCCCGTAAGGATCATTCGGGTTCAGACTGAACAGCAGCTTGGCCCACTCCAATGCTGTCCGGTAGGTTCCCTTGCGGACCAGGCTTTTGAGGTAAGTGTATCCGGCGAGCCAGAGCTCGCGGTTTTCCGGGCGGCGGAAGTCGAGTCGGGCCTTACCCTGCTCTAGTTTCTGTCTGAAAGCAGATGTCGTAGCCCGGCCAAAAGTAAACAGTGCCCGCTCGCAAAGGTCTGCCGCCAGCGCCTGATTTTGGTCCTGGATGGCGACCTTGCTGACTTGAAGCAACGTCGAGACGTGATATGGGAACTGCATCAGAAGCTGGACCATCTGCATGGGGTCGCCGAGCTGGACGCAGCTGAAAAACATGATCTGAACGTTATCGTATGCCTGCTCGTGCACAAAAGCGAACTCGGTGAGGCCATCCGAGCCTTTCCTGATTTCCTTCATGACCAAACCCGCCGCAGTGGCGCGTGGCCAAGTGTCCTTGCCTTGGATGAAGACGTTTCGTCGCAGAGATACTTCGGGAAGCTTCTTGCGCGGATCCCCTCGAAGTGCTGTCTCGAGGTCAACCTGCTGGCTAGGACCTCTTTGCGCACGGCGCGCAGCCTCCAGCTCGGCCCGTTCTTCTTCCTGCGCGGCCTGTATTGCCTCCTTTCCAAATAGGGCGCGCATCTCGTTGATGGACCTGAGATACTGTGTGTTGATTTGCAGGAGCTCGTCGACGTCCCGGCTTCGTTGCGCAAGGTTATCAGAGGCGACCGAGCCGGCATTGCGCGTAACGTTAAGCTCCTTGAGCGCCCGATCAATCTCGTCCTCCATATCTTCTGATATCTTTGCGGGTTGGTCCTGCGTCGAAGCCTTCTTCGCCTTCTTCTTCTTTTTCTTGTTCTTCTTTTTGGCAGGCTGAGAGACTACCTCGGGCTCAGATGCCGGCTGGGCCTCCTTCGGCTGATTGTCATCATCGTCGTCGTCGTCATCATCTTCATCGTCTTCTCCGCCGTCTAGAGCTGCGAACAAGCTCTGTCGAGGTTTGATGATCTCGGGTTCGGGCTCGTCATCGCTGGATTCCTCGATGGTAGGTTTGGCCTCTTGCAGCTGCTCAAGCTCTCTCTGCTTTTGCAGCTTGCGAAGCTGACGGCTCGACATCGTAAGGCTTGCCGGTTCAATTCGTCTTGGAATTCGAGCAGAGTAGGTGGAACCAGAGAGCAGAGGTAAGATGTTTGAAAGCAGAGCAGTTGGTTTGCAGAATTGGAAGAGTTCCTTGTCGGCACCCAGTCGGGCAATGATGCGTCACACCGGAAAACGTGCCAGCATGACGTGTGGCGGGGTTTGGCGGGGCAAGAGCTACTTAGGTACATACCTAGCTAGGTTAGTACACAGCTCTCAGTTTTCAACCCGCTAATTAGGTAGGCAGGTACTTCACACAAGTCTGCGCATTTGTACACAAGCACGGAGCTGGCTTGCCTACCTGCCTACCTACCTACCTAGGTAAGTAGGTAGTCGCAACCAGCACCGAGTTGCAATGGGCATGTTACACGGGCCATCAAATCACTTTGGAACGCAACGCAAGCATGCATCTTTTGGTGGTTGGCGTAGTAATATTGATGTGCAAGCAAGGCCTGAAAAGGTTCAAGCTTGTCGCCTAGCGCTAGCATTCATCTCCCACCAAAGAAAGTGAATCTTCTCCTCCCATTTCTTCACTTGTTTATCCAGGGATTAGCGATCCCTTGTGTTTGTTCCTCTTTATCGACTTCCAGAGAGCAGACGTTCCTCTGTCGTCAGGTCGTGTTGATCTGGTATCTCTGCCCAGTTCAACTAGCAAATGAGAACGCAATGCTTGCTGCCCACGCCTGAATTCCCTTTGTCGTCACTTCGCAATCATGAGACCGCAGCTCCCGTCGCTTGCGGCAATCACTGCCAAACTCCTTCCAATCCCATGCATGTCAAAATAGCAGTCCCATGAATCCTGCCCATCTGGCCAGTCCAACTCAAAGGACTTACCAGCCCAAAGCTCCATCGCCAAGGGAATCCGAGAAAAATCGAGAACCGAGGGATAATACATCATACAAAGTCCTGCGTGAAAGGATTTCCTTCCAGAGACGCGCCTCCATCCAAAAGCTAGAGAAGCGTCCATCAAAATCTCGTCATCTTGTTTGGCGGTCCGGATAGTGAATTCCCATGATTGGTTGCTTGCAGCAACGGTACACTAGAGGCATAGGATATGCCTAGTTCTCGGTAGGGCCGGCGGCACCCTGGCCGCCACGACTGCGGAAGCCGCCACGGCCGCCACCACGACCACCGTAGCCTCCTCGACCACGGCCGCGACCTCTGCCTCGGTAGCCTCGGTAACCGCCATCGACACTGCCTTGGCCAAAGGTTTCCATGTTCTTGCGCTGCTCTTCGCCGCGCCATTCACGACCGCCGGGCTTTTGGCCGTTGTTGTCTGCTCGGTCCTTGGCCTCGCTTGAAATGTTGTCGAAGAATGACCGGGTCTTGTTGTAGGCAACAGGCGGGTTCGTGCCAGGAATCTCGGTAGCAGGAGCTTCAACTGCGGGTCCGCTGTTGGGAGTCTCACCCAGAGGCGACCCCGCAATGGCTTCCTTGACCAAGTCGTCCTTGTTAAACTTGGCGTTGGCCTGGGCGAAGTCAAAGTCCGCATCGGGAACCTCGACCTTTGCCTGGCCTTGTCTTCCGCCACGGCCTCGGCCGCGAACACCTCCCGGCTGGGTAGTTCGGGCGGCGTTGACCCTCATCTCGTTGACCTTCTTCGTCAAGTTGTCCATCGCATTGCCGTTACCCTGGGATGCGGTGGGAACAGCAACATTGCCGGCATTCATATTAGCCATGGCCAAAGCGACAGCTGCCTTCGCGGCCTCAGTGGCATCCCGCACACTGGCAGCAGTGGGGGCGGTAACAGGCTTAGAAGCGGCCTGAGCGGCGTTGCTGTCGTTGACAGGAACGGGGAATGCCTTGGGCATAGATCCAGCCAGGGGGATAGCTGGTTGGACACGAGCAACGTTCTTTGGTCCCGTGGGCACAGGAAGCTCGACAGGCTTCGAAGGACCGGTTGTGTTCAAGGATGCAGCAGTGGCCTTGACATCTGCCACAGAGGGCTTCGACTCGACGGGGGGTGTCGGTGCGGCCGCCTGCTGGAAGCCAGGGGGAGGGGCTGGCTTGGAATCACTGGGAGCACCCTGGGCCGCCGGTGTGGCGGGCTTCTGCCCGTCACCAGCAGTGCTAGCCACCGCAGGCTTTGCATCGTGAGGACCGGGAGTACCGCGGTTTTCGGGGGCCTGGCCAGGTACGCCACCAGGGCCGAGAGGCCCGGGGGGTCCACGAGGCCCGGGGGGGTAGTTGTTGTAGTTGTTCCACTGATCGGGACCAGGAGGGAAGCCTTGACCAGGAGGTCCGGGAGGGAACCATCCGGGAGGCGGAGGATACGGCATGCCGCCCATTCCTGCACCGGGGCCGCCAGGACCGCCACGCCCAGGGGCAGGGCCCCATGGACCTGGTGGAGGGTAAAAGTTGTTCTGGAAGGGAGGCTGTCCGAAGCCAGGTGCCGGGGGCGGCTGGTTGCTAGGTCCCTGACCAGGACGAGGGCGAGCCTGGATTGGTTGACATGGTTAGCCGTGTTCCACTCCTAATGAGGCCAATATCCCAAAGACAATGTGAAGCCTAGATTCAGAAGGAAGGCAACGGAAAGTTTCGACATCGTGTAAGTTGCGCTTTTCCGACAAGACGATAAAATTTTACATCCGCAATGTTTCATCATAGTAGGCGTGTTTTCAAGGGTTATGAGGGTGGGCAGGGGCGGTGACTGCTTACGTTGACGATGGCTGGATCCTCGGGCATGGCGGGAGGCTTGTTCTCCTTGATGCCCGGGTGATCCTCGATCCTCAGGTCCTTGACATCGCTGCCACGGAAAATAATGTAATCGTAAACCTGATCGGAAGGCGCTATCTCTTCTTCGGGTCTGTTCCTTCGACCCTCTGTCCCGAAGGAGCGAACATTCTCGAGCGAGACGGTCGACTCGTCCGAGTTGATTTCGTGGAGAACGCCGACATATCTAGAGGCGATGAGCAAGGGGACTGGGGAGCAGTGAAGAGTCCTCCAGGTCCTTACCGAATGTCGCTTTTGGAGATGAGGGAGATGCGAGATCTATATAGGTCTGTGGTCAGCAAGGATGTCGAGCGAGATTGCGCAGAGAGGGTCCAGGTCTTCGTACCCTAAGAATTCTGACATCTCGGATTGGAGGGGGGGCCGCGCAAAACACGCAACCAAGCTTAGACTTTGCGACTCTTTTTCTTGTAAGAATGAAAGGAGGGCTTTAAAAAAAAACAAAGGCAATCGGGCTGAAGACCAATGCGCTCCTGGAGAAAAGTAAATACAATGCCGGTAAGAGGACACGCAGGAGCAGAAGGATGGGATTGGGGGTGGTTGGGCGACGCGGTGGTGAGAAGAGGGAGCAGGTAGGGTATTTGTGTGGAGGAAAGGTTTGATGACTGGGTCATGGAGGTAGAAGGACAGCAAGAAGAAAGGGAAAGGCTGAAAGTCTCCACTTCTCACCGCATTTGGCTGGAGCTTGCAAGAGGAGGACCGGCTGAACTTCGGGTCGATAAAGCAAGCAACAGAGCTCCATTTAATAGGTAGCTCCAGCAAGCTGAGGGAATGCGCTCACAACAGCTCACACACACACATACATACATACCTACACACAAAGCTGACGCATTGTGGTTGTGTCTGTTATCGCCATTTGCTACTAGCTTTATTCTTATGTCCGCTAGGCAGGACGAAAATCACATACAATCTTCTTTGGTTTTGAGAGTGACAGCTGACTGTCTCATCCCTGCTGGCGTTAGGGTACAGCGCAGTGCCAATTGACTGTGTAAATCTCAGAACCACATGTTAGGTAGGCAAGCATTTATTCACCTTTGACTTCTTTCATCTAATCCATTATCTTCTTGTGATTGTACAATGCGCATCTTTCCATCTCTGGGCCAATACCTGACAACGAAGCATTTCTCAGGATATACCATGGGACAGAGGAGCAATCGCTAGCACATCACAAGCCTTGACAGATGGGGAAAAGTACCGTGTGGTATTGGACTGCAACTAATGTCTGTCTCTTCAAGCTTTACCAAATTCCCTCAGAGACGCTATCTCCTCAGCCTCTCTTTGTTCCGAGCAATGCCGAATTGTGCTTCGATCCGAGGACAACCCCTTTGCCCAACTCATCCAGCTGCCTAGGCGCCATCCGCCTGCCACCATTAAGGATATCACAAATCCTGATTGCCCTTTAACCCCTGTTTCCCCTTCTCTGAATTCAAAAGCCTGTGGCGCAAAGAAGAGCAATCTCAGTTTTCCCTTCCTTTCCAATGCCGGCTAGCCAGTGCTCTTCGCATTTCCGCAACCTTGACCCAACATACACTACCCTTATAGTACCAGCCATTTGGACCTTTTCCTCCCGCCTCGTCCATGGTCTCATTGTACCGGTCGCTTATTCTTTCGCTTTCGGTTCAAAGCAGACAACCTCGTCCTTGACCTTGTTCTCTTGGATCGTAGTGGGGTTCTCTTCCTCCTCCTCTTCCTCCTCCTCTTCCTCCTCCTCCTCCTCCTCCTCCTCTTCAAGTTCGATCTCGGCGATTATCTCGCGGGTCCATGCAGGGAGGCTTTCGACTTCAATGTCGTAGGTATCAGGGAGCTCAGGCTCCAGTAGAGAATGCTGCCGGGAGAGATCGAGTCTATCCAGCTTGACAGCCTTCTCATGGTAGTCCATTGTACCTGCTTCGTCGTTTGCGCCATCTCCTTCGATCATGCGTCCCTGCTCTCGGGTCCGATTCTGCCTGGGAAGAGGCAGAGATCGTGCAAGAGCTTTGGGTTCGAGTTTGCGGCCAGCTTCCTTAAAAGCTGCCAGTGGTGGCCATTCGACACGCTCGTTGTGCGGGGCGTTGTCCATCACCGTGTAGCATGCGTTCCAACACAGATCGGCACTGAACACCGGGGAGAGTCTGTCTGAGCAGAGCTTCTGGTGTAGCAGGGTGTCAGAACTAGGTGGTTGCATGTGATCAACCTCTCCTTTGGTCTTGCGATGGCGTTGTTGTTCGTCGGCCTTCTGTTGTTGCATCTTCTGCAGAGCAAGACCGCGTTGCACGTTATGCATCCTAGTGCTTAGGTATTCTTCGAATGCCTTGGGGGCTGCGGGCGACTTGTCTATTCCGAGATGCCGCATTTCGGCTGACGCCCTCCTGAAGGCCTCACGAGCTTGTGCCTCGGTGCTTTGCCAAGTCAGTGACTGGGACCATGAAGCAGACCTGACTGGTCTCTCCAACTGTAGTGAAGCACGCGACGTGACCAATCTCGCTGCTTGCTTTCGCTGGGCTGCCGGGCCAGTCGGTGCGTTTGGGGGAGGTCTGTTATCTTCGATGCCGCAGTGGCCCGAGAATTGATTTGGTCGGTTTCGTCGATTACGGTCAGCAGCCGGGCCTTTCGGGACGCCAGGAAGCAGGCTTTTCAATGATGGCCGATTGTAGGTGTTGCAAACTTCCGTGCAGCCATCAAAACCAGAATGCGATGTGGCGGCTGAAGGATTGGTCGTAGTGGATGTGGTCGATGGAGAGGTCGGGGAGTCAACTCTCCGAGGCTGTGGTGCCCAAGTGGGCTTTTGATGCAAGTCCAACTCATCAGTGTGGGAAGGCATGATGCTGGAGATATGCGATTGCGTCCGTCTCAGCCCGTGATGGCGAGTGCGCCCTGGGATAAATACAGGCGAGGCGTCCTTGCCAAGAAGATTGGAAAAGAAAGAAGAACCGGTATCAGTTGGTTCAGGACTATGCCGTATTCGAATCATGCTGCTTTCTTTAGGTTGTGCACTAAACCGAGAGGCAGCTTCTTGCCTACACTTTGGTTAGTTGGGTGGTAATCTTGTGGTTACGTAGACGGGATAAGACGTGCCAGGCGGTTAAGAATTACGCCGTCTGAGTCCCTCAGTTCACGCAAGTGATGCAAGTAGTGATTGAGGGTTGCCTCTTGGCTACCTTGTAACGAAAGGAGGATGAAGTAATCAAAAGAGAGAAGGTAATGAAAACTGGTGGTGGACGAGGTGGGCCCGCTCCTCAAAGATACTTCTTCGCTGGTACCGAAAAGTTGGTCCTTGGGCAATAGAAAGTATAAGTTTGAGGCGGTTGCGCTGGAGATGGAAACTGTTGCCGACTGGTGCTTGCCAAAAGCTGAGTTTGATGCAAAGGTCGAGATTCGGCTGGAAGGGGGGGGGGGGGGGCCTCTGACTACAAAGTAAATTGATCCTGTTTGATCACTCCTTCTCTCGATGCATTGAATTGCATCGAACTTCTACCAAATCCACATCTCCGCAAATGCTTTGTTTTACCCATCCAGCAGAAACCAGAAACTCATATTCTTGGTCAAAAGAAAAGAATCTTGTGGAGAAAGCATGGATGGGTCAGAGGAAAGGCTGTCTCTCAGGGTACCAAGTGCAGTGCCGGAGAAAGACAAGGACAACTTCATGGCAGAACCAAAGCATATCACAGGTCATCAACTACGCAGGTCTTCAACGTAGTTGATGATTGGAAAGCTATAGGATATTTTGGGCACGTCCGAATGCTGTAATATGTGCCCAGTGGATTCTTCCCAAGGTTCAAGATGAGATGACCAAGTTTACCCATTGACTTGACTTCTTGTGTTTTGTAATTCCTTTTAGGTGTCTACATGGAGAATATGTCCCACTCGCTCGTTCCAGAAGCTCAAAGCACCATCGCTCTATGAAAATCTCGAGATGAGGAAAGCGGTATGTAAGGAAAGGGGTGATACGGTCGACTCTCGGGGTGAAAGTGACTCCCAAACCAGGAGAAATTACAGTCATCGATGAGTTTGATGATGGTATCATCTCAAAAGGTCCTCTTAATGAATCCCAGCGAAGCTCCACTGGAGGCTTGCGAAGTCTGAGCTTCATGAGAACCTGTGTTGTCTTAGAAACCGCGATTTAGGAGACCGATGGACTGGCTGAATGCAACGCAGTTTTTAGAAACCCTGTCGATGCTGCTTCACCTATCAACTACTTGGGCCGCTGTCATTCTGCCAAACCCTCGGTGTCTCAGTTATACAAACAAGCCTGAAATACACAGAGGAATTAGCGACAGCGAAATTTTGGATACTACCTATACGAAAGCCATAGTCTAGGTAGGGTATTGGAACCCTGAAGTCCATGTCCTTTACGAAGCACACTTACCAGAGGGCCTAGAAACTTTCTGGTGATTCTCGGGTGGGAACTAGATAGTCGCCTATGAAATGCCATACATAATTAGAAAACACGGAGCATCAAGATTTGGTATTGTTCAAGAAACATTTCTGCAAGCCAAGGACCACCGAGGCCGAGACTGATGATGTTAGCTGACCTAGTCGGTTAAGAGATTTTATGCGAAAATAGCATAATATGCACTAATGCATTATTAGTACGTTATCGAATTTCGGGCCCCACCCCACATTGTCCCGACTCCCGAGGCACAACCAGCGACCGTGCAGTAGCTTCTCAACAACTGCTCCAAAACCTAGCACGTTGAAGCCCTTCCCTCAAGCTTCTGGGAAACGGCCAGGTACAAGTTCGCCCACATTAGTGCAGCTCGAAGCTCGCACCGGAGACACTCCATTTTGCTTCAGGAAAGACACTTGACCAAAATGGCCGCCAAAATCACGCTCAAGCTGAGCAACCGCTGTAAGCAGCTTTCGGCGGCTCGAGATCCTGAAGGAAATTACTTACACACGTACCAACAGCACCGAAACAACCGATCAAGAAGCTCCCCGAGTCGATTGAGGTCTCCGCCGATGCTACGGTCGAGGAGATCAAGCGTTTGATCGCTCGCCAGGCCGGCATCAGCGACTTCAACCGCGTCGGCCTGTTCGATCCTACTACCCAGAAGACGCTGAAGAACCGCAAGGCGACCATCAGCTCTGAGCCGGCCGTTATGTCCGCCGGACAGGTGCTGGTCAAGGACCTCGGTACGTTGCAATCCCTCGAATCCCAACGACCACCATGAAGAAGCTGCGTATCTCGTGACTAACACCGCAACACAGGCCCCCAAATGGCATGGAGCACCGTCTTCGTGATCGAGTACCTCGGCCCCATCCTCATTCACCTCGCTGTCGCCAGCCTGCGCCCTTACATCTACTCGGGCCCAGGCGCCAAGAAGCCCCTGTCGCCGACCCAGCTTCTTACTTTCGCCATGTTCCTCGGTCACTTCCTCAAGCGCGAGTATGAGACGCTCTTCGTTCACAAGTTCTCGGCCAATACGATGCCCATGCGCAACATCTTCAAGAACTCGTTCTTCTACTGGGCCTTCGCCGGCCTCCTCAGCGCCTGGCACGTCTATTCGCCCGGCTCGCCCACGGCCCTCGCCCGCAACGATGCTGTTGACGTTCTTGGCACCATCATCTTCCTTTTCGGCGAGGCATCCAATGCCATCGTCCACCTCAACCTCGCCAGCCTGCGCTCCCATGGCGGCACCGAACGCCAAATTCCCCGCGGCTATGGTTTTTCCCTCGTTACTTGCCCCAACTACATGTTCGAGATCATCGCGTGGATCGGGATCATCATCACGAGCCGCAGCTGGGCCGTCGCACTTTTCATCACGATCGGCGCTGCCCAGATGGCTCAGTGGGCCAAGGGCAAGGAGCGCGCCTACCGTAAGGAATTTCCCGAAACGTACAAGAAGAAGAAGTTTGTCCTGCTGCCTGGCATCTTTTAAATGCGCGCATTCGTCGACTTGACTTTGCACTTGCTCAAGTTTGAACGCAACCGGCTCGCAACTGGAATGGCTCGACGCTTACCAAGGGGATGCCATGATGAGCGGGGCCAAGGGAGGCTGTATTACGGGGGAGGAGGTAAAACCCCTGAAGGGAGGTTTTTGTTTCCTCTATAATGGAAAGGAAAAAAAGTTGGGAAAGGCGCAAAAAGAGAAGGCTCAAATGTTTCAAACCATGACATTTCTTATTGCTGCGCGATCTCAATGCAAGTCGTGAAGCGTCGTAATCGTCTAATCGTCAAAAGGTATCGTGCCCGTCCCAGTTGCTCGTGAATCACAAGGTCGAAATCGACGTTGTCTCTGACCCCTTCGCTCTTCCATCCGTGCCTTCACTTGACCCGGTCTCGGTCATACTCTCCGAGCAGTCCTCATGATCTCTATCGACCTCCATCGCCTCGGCATCAAGCCCACCCTGGCCCAGCTTCATCTTTCCCTTATCCAAGCCTTCACCGCCATTCTCCTCCCCCATCCTCACATCCCTCACACCATCACCGACCTCGCTCCCGCTCCAGCTCCCGCTTCCGCTCCAGCCCCCACTCCCGCAACTCTCGCAATCGCTCCCGCAGCTGCCTTCTCTCACCAGCCGGAACGTCTCCTCGAGCACCAGGAAGTCCCTCTCGAGCACCTCGGCCCAGTTCTGCACGTTGCCCAGCTCCTTGACCCGACGCGCCGCGTCCCCCGCGAACCGCGCCAGCTTGTCGTTTTCCCTGCGCAGCACCTCCGTCGCATTCACGACATCCCGCTCCTGCTTGTCCAGCGCCGCGGCGTTGGAGTGCAGCATGCGGGCGCGCGTCTGCAGCTCGCCGTCGAGCATGTTCCCGATGGATGCGACGACGGCCGCGCGCGCCTCCGAGACGTGGCGCTCCTGATCCTCGCTGGGGAGGGTCTGGTGCAGTTGAGGCGGTGAGACGGATGATGGGGGCGCAGCCGGGACATGATGCGCAATGTTTGGGGCCTGCAGCACCCCGGATATGGATGTGTTGGAGGATTGGGAGTGCTGCCTGCGTTCCGGGCTAGAGGCGCTGAGATGCCGGGATGCGGATGCGGACGACGACGTCCCCGCTGATGAGGACGAGAACTGTCCGGCGAACATGATGCTGATGACTTCTTTTGAGCGCACGCGAGAAACCGTCCAGGGCGCTTTGAATGGAACGAGGCCTGAAGGTAAGCCGGCAGCTGACAGGAGTTTTGCAAGGGTGGCGGGTAGGTAGGACGGGGAGTTTGGGGATGCGATCTACTACTAACGTGATCTTAGTCCTACCTTGATCGGGTAAGTCGTGTGTGACGGCGAATCAGAGCATGCGATGGGGACAGCTAACCGTCCCCGCATGAAAATGGCGGGAGAGTGGGGCCGATCGGTCCCGGAGTTGAGCATCCACCGTATGTCTCCACAGCGCCTTTCCTCCGCCGAGCTGGACGGCACAGAAGGAGTTTAGATTCTGGCGGAAACTCGCGTGTTGACAGATTCTATTCGACACGAGGTCTTTCTCGGCGTATATTTCCTCACGTCAGCGCTTGAGTCTTTAATCTCGAAGCTACTTATGGATGGCTTTGAAGGCACAATGACAGGGTTGGCTGTTCCAACAGATCTTGGGATGGGGAACCGAGGCCACAAAGACTGAAATCGCATACATAAATAGGTTGTATCTTTTCCGTCTCTCATGGCTGTTCACACATGTTTCTCACTTGTAACGCCTCACCATAAGCCTGTAGCAAGTCAGCCTTTCGACTCCACCGTCAAGATGGTCTCCCTCTACCAAGCTTCCATCCCCATGATGATCAAATATCTACACAATCTCAAGGTCATTCTCGCCAAGGCTGAGAAACATTGCGCCGCCAAGAGTCTCAAGCCAGAAGAGATGATCAAGTTCAGACTCATCGAAGACATGCGCAGGTATGTCTCTTGTCCTCTCCACCTTCCCTTAGTGAATCGATCCGCCCCCCCTGAACCCTCTGGAGAGCAGAATAACCCTACTGACATGAAACAGCCTCGATTACCAAGTCCAATCCATATCCAATACGGCAAAATTCATCGCCAACCGCCTTGCCCTGCAGGAAGACACCTACTTCCCCGACACCGAGACCACCTTCCCGGAGCTCCAATCTCGCGTCGACGCCACCATGTCCATCCTGTCTGGGATCGACCCACGTTCCATGGAGGGCAAAGAGGACGCCGAGATCCTCATGGAAACAAAGTCAATGGGCGCCTACCGCTTCACGGGCTACTCATACGTTGTTCAGTATGCTTGCCCCAACTTTCACTTTCACCTCGGCTCCGCGTACTGCATCCTCCGCCATTTGGGCGTGCCGCTCACGGCATTTGATTACCTCGACTCGCAGCGCGATCTGTTTGTCAAGATCGATACTCCCGCTGCGCCTGCTTCCTGAGGTACCTGAGGGGAGGGGTGAGGGATCCAGTAGACGCAGCCCTTATGATTCCTGGACGATGTTGAGCATGCAGACCATGTTTCGGGCAATAGCCAGGATGCTTTCGTCTTCTTGAACAGACCTAAGAGATCCCTTGGAGATTTTGAAGTTCAAAGTTCGAAGATAATGTATGCATTAAGTGGCCGCGTTATTCCAGGGCGCAATCTCTTTACCTTCGTAACTTGAAGTGCACCATAGTCAAGTCTACTCGAGCAAAAGCTCGCAAATGAATACTCGGTCTGGGTAAGGGCTGGCCTCAGGGTTCCGATCTGCCTCCAACAGAATCAATTGTCAAAGCAACGGGCATTGTATGGCCCTAATGCAGTTTCCGCAGATGTATCTTATAGTACAATTGACACTTTGCAACCGCCGGGTAATTATAAAGCTCTTGCTCATGTCGGAGTCCCATCTCTAAGCTCTGTTGGTCTTTTCCACAGTGTAATTGAGGTTCGGAAAGCGGTTGAAGGAGGCCAGCACTTCCTCTGGCTTCACCTCACGAGTTGCGCCACCGTTGATTAACCATTGCCCCTCAGCGTGTTTCTCATCAGCAATCACCTTCCTCGTACCACTGTAAACCGCCGACCTCAAGCTCTTGGTGATTCCGGCGCTCGGGTATGCGAGCAGTCCAAACATGCCTGCGCCGCTCTTCGCAACCAAGCTTGCAGCACCTTTGCCCACCCCCTTGAGGGCACCGATAGCACCCTCGTTCTGGCCTCCTCTGACGGGCTCCATCACTAGGTCGCTGATCCCGTCCGCGAAACCCCACGCAAGGGTTTTCCCAGCCACGACGGCGCCACTCTTGGCGTCCACAACTGGGCCGTGGTCACGGACATCGGTGCCAAAGTGCTTCGGAACCGTCCTCATGCCTTCGGTGATGGCAATAGGGATATCCACCAGCATTCCTTTGGCAGCCTTTGGCGCAAAGAGGCCAATACTCTTCGCGGATGCCCAAGCTACTTTACCTGCCATTGACGCGTGCTTCCCTTTGCTTCTCCCGCTTCCAGCAGATGTTACCGAGCTGCGGTCATCAAAGGAGACATCCCGCTTGAGTATGAGGCTGTTGTCTTCAAGCTGCTTTTGTGCGCCCAAATAACACGCTCGGCGCCGTTTCTCGTCACGATACTTCTCAACGGGCTTCGTGACCATACCCGTTATGGATTGCGTCAAATCCATGGTTGTGGCCATGACAGCAGACGCCCCCCCGGAGACAGGATCCCACCTTGTGGTCTCGATATCAATGGGCTTACTTCGGTATCTACGCAATGCGGATCAGCCGTCCGAGTCAACTTGGCTTCATTATGGGTCGTCATGGTGTTAGAAATAATAACATGGACAGAGTCAACTAACATGGAAAGCTGTTTCGGTTTCACTACACCATGAGACACAAGAATCTCGGAAGCCATCTTTGACAGTTTAATAGGCGCATTTGAAAACGTGTAGCTCCATGTGGCAGCCTGACTGGGTAGAAGATCGCACTGCATGCGTCTCTGGGGTAGCTGCCTCCACCACGAGTCTGCGGCGTTTCGAACCCCGTCCTCGGCTGCCATTTGCGCCGCTATAGCCTGTGCTGCCATCTCAGCTCGAGGCGACAGACAATATCTGATGGCAGCACTAAGGTTACCTGCATCGAGCTCTTTTTGATGAATAGGCCTGGGCCCGGCGCCAGCGTTTGCGACCATATTGCCCCAGAAGGGTTGGCTGGGAGGTCGTTGTCAGCACCAACTGTGTCTCCTGAGAGAGTATAACGTCAACTGCGGGGAAAACGAAGGACTTACTCTCCAAAGAAGGGAACTATAGCGCTGGGTTTCCCATTCCTCAAGCCGCAGGCTGTCGTGCCGGCGCCCCCATGGTGCACCACAGCTGCTACATGTTGAAACAACCATTCGTGAGGGCAGTCGCCGATCCAGTATACAGACTCGCTTTGCGAACCACCTAGGTCTGACCAGCCTTTGGAAACGATGGCTCGCACCCCTGCCATCGTGACTGCGCTCAGAATGGTATTGACCATACGCCCGGGGTTGTCTAGGACGATGCTTCCAAATCCGATATAGACTGGCGAAGGGCCTGCCGCAATAAACCGAGCCAAGTCCTCAGGTGGGGAGTACTGAGGCATGTCGCGAAAGAAAAACCCACAAACGTCTGCCAGGAGCTAAGTGTTAGCAATTGGATGTGGCATCGTAGGATTCGCCAAGGCGTCAAGGTAAGTCTGTCCAAGGGGGTTCTTGCCGATATGGGGTCCCCAGTCCTCGGGCTTGTGAACGAGGGCTGGAGACCAGCAGTACGTGAACGGAATTTTCATTGATTCAATCAACATTGGGCCATCAAACATGGCCACGTGCTCCAGGTCAAGGGTCTCGCGCCACTTATTGATCACGTCGCCAAGTCTAACGAGAAATCTGAGCAACTGGACGACGTATCGAACATTGGGGGTGGACGGGGATGTGAACATACCCTTGCCAGGTCAAGTGGTCAACTAATCCATAGGAGATATAGTTCGCCAAAGACGGATCGCTTCCAACGTTCTTCAGATTGACCAGTGGGTGAGGAAACGCTGCGGTGCTAGTCCAGGGCATGGTGAACATGACATGAACAGGGATTCCAAGTGCCTGAGCGCAATGGATGTGGGCAAAGCTGGGAGGGTTCGCGATGATGGCGTCTGCTACGAATGGCAGACCTGTAACGGTGTCTGGTCGTATGCAAGCTTTCCAAAAGCCTTGGAGCATTTCTTCAACCATCTCGCGCTTTTGTCGGATCTCGCCCGCCTGGAGGCTTTTCATGCTAGGAATCAGGCCTGGGTTCTTCACCATATACGCCATGAGAGCTGCAGGATCACCGCCTACTGGATAGTGCTCCAAGCCAAAATCTCTGACAAACTTGTCAAAGAGATCGTGAGTAGCTGGTCGAGCACGATGGCCACGCCGCTTGAGTTCGGCACCCAAAGCGACAAAAGGTTGAACATCCCCCCGACTGCCCACGACCTGTATCAGAACATTGAGTCTGATGGGGTCCCGGTGGTCGTCCGTTCCAGTCGCCTCGCCTTGGATTCTCTCGTATGATGGTACAGACGAGTCACTGAGCTCTTGTTCTGTTTCCTTTCTCGCTCGAGATATCAAGCTGATGACTCGTGCCAGCTTAGAATCGCAATCAATGTCGACTCGGCCATCATTCTCGGTTTCAACACCTTAAAATTTCTTTTAGACACCTCCTCGACCACTTTCTGCACTTCAAGTAGAAATTCCAGTACTTACCTCGCATGCCGACCTCCTCTCCCCAAATACCACCTATGGTGGTGACCTTAGTCGGAGTACTGGAAGACATGGATGGAGGATCAGCTTGGTTTATTCCAGTTAGCTCATGTTAATTTGCCTGTTGGTCTCCGTTCATGATGGCTGCCGATACGATGGACTTCTCCCACCTTGGGATCAACTGACAGTGTATGTGTTTTTGGAAGCCGGGAAAGTTCCTTTTTGATACCGAACGCAAGTTGAGCGTCTTTGAATATGGCAGACATGCAGTGTGGAGGGCTTGTTCAAACTTGTTCGAAGCTAATCAAAGAGGCGCAGTCCAAACCATAGGTTACTGTGGTAGAATCTGGAGTCACTACGACAAGCTATCCATCGGCGCTTTCGTCATCCAAGCTATTCTTATCCTTGTCGCCCCAGCCCTATACGCGTATTTCGTATCCTTCCGAGGGTTGATTGTCACCGGTGGACAGCGGCAACAACGGAGGTCCAAATATACTGTAATCCAAACTGACGTGCGATTCCTACATGATGGCATGCAAAAGACTGGGGTTCATGCAAAACGCTATGCGCGTATCCGTACAAAGGTTCAATCTTGGGTTGCACTGACGATGTCTAAACCAGTCAGTCATGCGTTGCGGCACCGGAGCTCGGCCTGGTCCCCACTTAGTCGATATGGCTTGCATGGACGCACTTCTCTCGCTCGCTAGCTCCTCGCTCCTCGTTCTTCGTTCTTTTCCGTCTCGTTCTTGTTGGTTTGCCCCCTGTCACGCCTTCGCTTCCCGACTCACATCCTCCTCATTCAACAACCTGAACAAACCATCCTATAGTCTATTGCGTTAGTAGCATTAGAAACCTATTTTTCTATCCATGCATTAGAAACACTATTACTAATACCACCCTAGTTAGGGCTACGCAGGGGGGTTACCCTACTAAGTAGCTATATACTATAGACTTTTATATAGATATAATAGTTATAAATAGCTTTAAGAGATTATTATTATTATTATTATTACTAGTATATTACTAAAAAAAGAAATTAAATACCTCTAGTAATAAAGAAGTAATATTACTAATATTATTAATTAATAATATATAAGCTTATAAAGTTACTTATAAAGTATTATTAAATATTAAAGTATGATTAATAAAAAATATAATAATTAACTAATTTATAATTAGTTATATAATTATTATAAAGAGCTATGTTATAAAACTACTTAAGAAATTAATAATAATTATTAAGATATTAGAGAAGTACGTAAAGCTTTTATAAGTAATTAAAATAAGTAATAATAATAATAGTAATAATAATAGTAATAATAATAATAGTAATAATAATAATAGTAATAATAATAATAATAATAATAATAATAATAATAATAATAATAATAATAATAATAATAATAATAATAATAATAATAATAATAAAGAGCTTATATAATAGGTATTCTTTTACTTTAACCTCTTTAAGACTTTATTATAAATCTTATTACTATTATAGTAATAGTAATAAGCTATTACTATAATAACTAACTTATTATTATTACTTATTAAGGTAAATATCTATTTTACTCTTAGCCTTTAATTTAATAATATTATATTAATATTATTAATCTAGCTCTTTTAAATAGTATAGAGATTAAGTTAATTAATAGCTATAATAATAATAGAGTTATAGTAAGAGAAGTAAATATTAAGAAATATAAAAAAGTATATTTAGATATAATTGATAAGTAATACTAATTCTTAAAGTTATAAATAAATATAAAGTTTAATAAAAAGTAAATAATTACTAAAATATTAAGAGTTATTTATTACTATAATAACTTTACTATAAAAAAAGGAAAATAGCTAATCTTATTATAAAGTAACTTTAACCTCTAACTTAGTTAATTAAGTTACTAAACTTGAGAAATCTTTTTTAATATAAATCTTATATATAATACTAGTTTAATTATATTAGTATTTAATATACTATAGATAGTATAGTAAAAGTAAATATCTCTAGTAATAGGTAGTATAGTATATATAAAGTTAAAGTCTTATAGTAAAGAATATAATAATTATAATAACTAAGATAATAATAATAATAATACTAAACTAACTATAGTAGTTAGTTACTAAAGTATAAGCTAAAGAAAATAATAATAACTTAAATAAGAGAGAAGATTAATTAAGAGAAAGATATAAAGAGAGATATATAATAAGATCTAATAAAGTATTATTAGTATATTAATTAAGTAACTTATTATTACTATATCTATAGTAATAGTAATGTTACGGCCAGATTCCTGACAGTGGGTTTTCTGCTAAAGTATAGCTGAGGCTGCGATAATAATTAACAGTGTCGTACTTGCTAGCGTTCTTGCTGACGTATTGGTCACTCGGTGATCAGTCGGGTGGTCGATAGACGGGTGGTAGCTCGTATAGCTTGAGAAGTGGTTCACAAAGATAAGCAGGTGTAAGGAGTCTGAAAGTTATCTGAGGATGTTTTATAAGTTGATTGCTGAAGAGCTATGGAAGTTTGTCCTTGGGTGCGTTCCAGTCTATCCTATATACAAGTCCTGTTAGTAGTGGTCTGCCTGGATATGTTGGCTATCCAACATATCTACCATACTCATGGTGATGATGATGATGATGATGTATTTAACGTCCAGAGTAAAAGGGACGTGCCGGGCAATGCCGACATGGTCTATGCTAATCTATACTATTCTACAGGCTACCGTCTTCACCTAACGTTCCTGATCAATGAATCGGGCAGATTTCGGAAAAGAAATTGGTTGCCTCCATCCATTCGCACAGAAGAGAGGCTCCCTGCGAAGTACCTAGCAGAAAATCTATGCTTGCCTTCGCCATATGTCGGCGGAGATGCCGCGGAGTAGCCTTACGGCCACGCTTGCAGAAGTAGAAGTGTACTGGGGTTTTGCGTCTTCCACAACTGCAGTCGAGCAGTGCATCCTGATGAGCAAACCTCTCGTGGTATGCTGCGAAGTCTCCATGATGCGATCTTGCCGCATATAGCCTTCCTAGCAAATGCCGAGGAAGGCGAAGTTCGGGGGGCTTGGGATGAGGACTTATCCCAAGGTCAGCATACTGCCGAGGGCAGATTGACGGCCATCTCCTAGCGAAAGCCTGGAGATCGGCTGCTCTAGACTCCCGCTTCAAGTGTGCCAATGTAGGCTGTGGTTGTGATTCTGGGATTTGTTTGCAGGCCTCCTTGGCAAGAGCGTCTGCTTCCTCGTTTCCTGCTATTCCCGTGTGTCCAGGGCACCACCAAATGTATACCCTGCCAGGCATCGTCCAGCTTGTCCGTCCTCTCTGTGCCCAAGAGGCGGAGAGCTCACTAAAGGCCCTAAACCTAGCCTGGCTGCTTCCTGGGCTCCGGGTGACGAGCCTGGCTGCGACTGCGAGGTTATCGAGGCAGACGTGAACATTGTCTGCCATCCGCGCCGTGGGAGACCTCATGGCTTCCAGTAGGCCCCGAAAAGCGGCTTGCGCTTCTGCGTCAAAGACCTCCGTCTGATGACCGAGCGGCTCTGATCCTCGAAAGATCTGCCGTGTGGCCTGGTACCCAACCCAGCCTGCTCCGGCGGCGGTTCTGCTACCGTCCAACATCTGGGAGCCGTCGGTGTAGATAACAATGTCCCGCTTTGAGAATGTTCCCAATCTGTCTGTAAAGGCGATGGCCAGTTCTTCTTTGGTCTTCCTAGGTTCATAGCCGACCATGCTAAGGGCCGTGTGCCAGTCAGCTAGGCGCTCCCAAGGTGGTAGGTCTAGCGGGTCGATGTGTTCAGCATTTATATCGGTGAGGCTTGCCATTCGCCGCAGTCTTGAGTCCAGCCCGGGCCTGTCGCCGAGCCTCGTTCGGAGGGGGTGTCGTTCGTCAAGGCGATGGATCCTTACGGAGGCTTTGTAGAGCTTCGCGTCTAGCGTCACCTCTGCCGGGGGCAGGGCTGCTTCGCGCTGAAGGATCGATAGAGGCGTCGTTTTATATACGGGAAGTGCAGCTCTAACGGCTTTGGCTTGCGTGATGTCAAGTTGGCGGAGTAGACCGTTGACCCCGTTCGAGGCGATGTGCCCATTCCTGATCCGATTCCTGCCCGGCCACCATGCCTCTGATGCATAGTACTGGATGGGTAGTACGCAGGAGGTCATGGTGCGGCAAAGCAGGTGGGCCGGCGCGCCCCAGACGGTGTTCCCTAGTCCCCGTAGTCCGCTGATCACTTGGCAGGCTTTGGCGCAGAGGCCTTTCACATGGTTCTTGAATGTGAGTCTTCGGTCGAAGTGGACCCCAAGCCACCGTAGGGAGGCCCCTCGATTGACGGCCTGAACTGTGTGTTGCCTCCCGTCTAACAGTCTGACGGTGATTGGCGGGTTTCCATCTTTTGGTCTCTTGGTGAAGTGGATGAGCTCGGATTTATCTGTGTCGAAAGTAATTCCCTCTAACGTCCCCCATGCTTGGGCTTCTTCCCATTCTTTCGCTAGCAGGGCACAATTGTCCTCTAGTGACGTTGAGCTTGCCATGATGGCAATGTCGTCGGCATAGCCAAATCGAGATCGCACCCTGCCTGGATGAACAGTGCCCAGCTTGAATAAGGGTTCGATGTAAAGCATGAAGAGGATGGGAGACACGGGCGAGCCCTGTGGTAGACCACACTCAAGGTCGAAGACGTCTCCCATCTCTCCGTCTAGCCTTATTCTTGCTCTTCTCCCGAGGACGAAACTCGAGACCCACTGCACGAGGTTCTCCGGCCATCCTTGGCATCGGAGGCGTCGGATCAGCCTCCCTGGCAGCACAGCGTCAAAGGCCCCTTTGATGTCGAGCGTAAGCATAGAGGTGACAAGACCTCTTTGCCAGGCACACTCGATATCGTGGATGGCAGCGGCGATGAGGTCGCTACACGAGCGGAGGAGGGCCCCGAACTGTTGGTCGTGCAGTACCCGGAACTTGACTGTGATCCAGGCAAGCCTTCTTGCGACAAGTCTCTCCAAGCCTTTTCCGAGTACAGACAACAGCGCGATTGGTCTATACGAGCGCGGGAGCGCCCTGTCTCTCTTGCCCGGCTTAGGCAGGATGACTAGGATAGCTTCTTTGAAACAGGTAGGATGCCAGCCCTCGCGTATGCATCCGCTGTAGAGCCAGAAGACGGTGTCCTCGATAACGGGCCACGCTGTCTTAAGAACGGCGGTAGTGATTCCGTCGGACCCGGGAGTGGTGCTTCCCGCAGAGAAGATTGACGTTTGTACCTCGTCTTTTGTAACATGCGGGAAAGGAAGATTGGCCTCCAGGCGAGGTCCTGGGCTCTCTGCTGATATGTCTGTGGAGATGGCGGCATTTCTGAGGAGGACGCGGGCGAACAGATCCCGCTTCTCCTTCGGTTGTGATACGAGCATGGTTGGATTGCTCCCATCTCGGAGTGGAGGGTCTGGAAGGATCCCTTGGCCTTATGCCACCCGACCATTTCAAATACGTCTTTGCCAGTAGAGGCTGCGCCGATCTTTCCTCTCCAGTACGTGTCCTTAGAGCGCCGCAGCTGATGGAGAAAGTCCTGTTTAAGAGCGTCCTCCTCGTTTCGCTCCCATTGACAATCTATTCCCAAAGCGCAGAGTCTTGCCACAGTTGCTCTCATGGTCGTGTAGGCTCGGTGTTTCCGCCTGCAGTTCTCGTCCCAGTATGGCCTCCCAGGTCCTCTGCCAAACGCGCGCCTAGTAGAGGCCGTAAGCGCTTCTCTGAGGCAATCTGTAAGCTGCTGTGCTAGCATGTCTAAAGCCTGTGGATCTCTTGCGTTGCTTGCAGTATGGCGCATGGGGTGTACGTTTCGCTTGAGGATGTCGAGGAAGAGCTTCTCGTCCATCGTGTCGAGCCGGAACCTCCCCGGAGTTGGGTCGACCGGATCGGTTAGGGCCAAGGGGACCCGGGTCAGCAGGCTTTCGGGTCTGACGTTGTGTGTAGGGATGTTTCTATACTGTTAGATGCCCCATAGAGGCTGCCGGACGCCCAGGCTAGGTCTAACGTGTTGCCGCCCTTATGTGTGGCTTCACCTATCGGCGACAGGAGGACAAGGCCGGCGGCTTCTGCCCATTCTACCAGGGCATCAGCGTCAGGGGAGCTGGTCGCCTCGGGTTGCCAGGTCCAATGATGGAGGTTGAAATCCCCGCGACCAACACACGTTCCTGGAGTCCGGGTTGCCAGGCTGTTATGATATCCCTAATCGCTTGGCCTGGTCGCAGCGAGCCACAAGGGGCGTTGTACACGTTGACGACTGTGAGGACTTTCCGCGTTCCCGCCAGGAGTTGTAGGAAGAGCAGGTCTGTGGATGGGCTGGGCAGTGGGCGTGTTTGTACGCCCCGTAGTCCCGTTCCTCTGCGGAGGTAAGTGAGCACCCTGGGTCTGTCTTCTACCCAGTTGTCCACTGGGGTGAAAATCTCGAAACCCGGGTGGCGTCTTGTGAGCCTTCTCTCTTCCGAGCGGATAGCGGGCTCTTGTAGTAGCAGTATGTCGACATGGGCCGCGTAGGCCAGATTCAGTGCCGTTTCATGTGCAAGTGGTCGTCTGGCCACGTTCGCCTGCATGATCTGCAGGACTCTATAGGGCCGCATACTCCTGATGTCCTTCATTAGCTTGGTTGCAGTCCATCTCTTCTCCTCCTTCTCGGGATTGTTGGTGCGACTGCTGGGTCGCAAATCTCCACGATCTCTCTCCCTCGGCTCGGATGGCCCGTAGCTGTGCCTTGTTCCTCCTCTGGACTACGCCCTTCACCACCTTTGGCTTGATAGGGCAAGTCACATCAAAGGCGGCATGGGGCCCGTTGCACGACGGACACTTAAAGGGGCAATCGCAGCCTTCGTGGCCTTCGGTGCCTCCACAAGGTGCCCGGTGTTGGTCGGCCGTGTGGGAAGGCGAACTGCATTTAAGGCATCTCTTCCTTCTGGTACACGTTCGTTCGTTGTGAAAACCGCCGCAGCGGTGGCATTGAGGAGACCTCTTCTCCTTCGGAAACTGCAGGTTCACGAAAACGCTGGCCCCCATCAAACGGAGGCGCCTTGGTAGTTGCCTCACGGCTTCCGCCTTGAACCAGGCTGTCACCGTGCCTAGCCTTTCGGCTTCATCTTTTCTGGAGAAGTATGCTTTCTCGGGCTTCAGTTTCGTCGTGGCCTGGATCTCTTCAAGGAGCTCCTCGGTCGTGATTTCCAGCTCAGTGTTGGTGAGCAGGCAGTGTCTGGTGTAAGGGACGTTTGCGATATAGGCCCGGATCCAGGTGTCGCGCTGCTCGACCGCCTGTGCCTGGAGAAGGGCAGCAATCTGTTCTCTGTTCTCCAGCAGGACTTTTGCACCATCTGCTGACGATGGTAAGAGTGCTAATCCTGTCTTGACATGGTCGATCCCCTTGAGGGCTTCTCGAGCTTGGGGACTTAGCCTTTCTCGAACGAAGATGTATATGTCGTAGGCTCTCTCGTTGCGGAGCGGGCTTTCAGGTGGCAGACGCGCGAAGATGCGTAGGTCTTTTGAGGCCGCCCGGTTAGCGGCTTGTTTTGCTGGCGTTGGTTCATGCAGTTTTCTGTTAAGCGGCTGGCTCGCCACCGTCGCGTAGGACCGAACTTGGGGCGGCTGGTTAGCATGCATGGACCCTGCTAGACCACGTTGGTGCCGGTCTGACCGCTGCTTCTCTTCCTGAAGCTCCTTCTCCAAGGATTCGATCTTCATCAAACAGTCTTTCAGGAACTGTTCTCTTTCGGCGTCCCGTCGTAGGAGATCCTGGACGAGGTTTGAGAGCTTGTTGATCTCGTCTTTAAGCTCCGCATTGTCTTGGTAGCTGACTTGCTCAACCACTCTGACCTTTGCGGTCGGTTTCCGGACACGTCCAGACCGTCGAGATGTACTGGCGTCCCCGTGAACCGTGATCGATGGCCCTGCGTCTAGAGAGACGGCCATGCTGGTGAGATTCAGCTCGCGTGGGCTGATGATGAGAAATGATAGTGCGGTGGGCCGGAGCCCTCTATGATCTTAACAATTACTAACAGTGGATACCTTGTGAAGAGAAAGTTCCACCATACTCATGGATCACTTGGATATCCCACATATCTAACATATCCTTATCTTATCTTCACGTGACCTGTACCATAGTTCTTCCGTGTCCGAGGAGTCATTCGTCTGACCTACTCCCTTGTTCGTACAAATGCTGTGCCGACCGCGCTTCCCGTCCTGCCTGGTAGGGCTGCATAGCCTGTAACTTGTTAGGTCGTAACAAGTAATACTAATTAGTATTTTATTATAAATAAAACTTATAATAAGTTACTTATAAAGGATATAAAGATATAGTAAGAGGTAATACTTTATTAAGAGGCTAGTATAAGCTTGAAAAGCTTATTAATAAGCTTATTAATTATAGTTAGCTAGTAATATATAAAAGAGATTATATTAATAATAATAATAAAAGGTAAAATTACTAACTTACTTTTTATAACTATAGTTAAAAGAGAGAAAAATCTAGTTACTTTAGTAATATAGTAATTAATTTATTATTTAGTAGTAATAAGAAAAGCCCTTATGTTATAATACTAGCCTATTGTTAGGATCTATCAGAGTTACCTACTAACTCTAATCCTACTAGTTATATAAGACTGGTCTAAGCTTGTCTGCAGGCCTACCTATAAGAGCCCCTTTTACCGCTAGCTTAACCTAGTAGCCCTCTTAATAGTTATACTTCTTTATATATAATTAACCCTTTTTAAAACCTCTTATTTATTACTAGAAACTTAATACCTTGCTTACTAATACTAATTAGTAGTTAAATATAGTAACTACTTACTAAAAGATACTATAGATTAGTAAGGTTTTTTAAGAAGAAATAGAACTACTCTAAACCCTATAGTAGTAGTAGGATAGTTCTATGCTTTCTCCTATATAGATAACTAGCTTAGAATACTATTATAGTAGACTTATAGTACCCCTATAAAAGGTACTATAAGTATATAAGCTTAATTTATATAAGTTAACTTTGTTATATTATAAGAAGCTATAACCTATAAGATAATAATTTTTTATTAAAAAATTATTAGACTATAAAACTATAAAGTCCTATACTTTATATACTAAAAATAACTATTAATAACCTATTATTAATTAACTTAATATAACCTTATTAACTTTACCTTTTTATTACTTTAACTTTAAACTTATAACTATTATTATAGTTACTTAAAAAGTAACTCTACTAAGCTATTAAATAACCTAATAGTCTAATGAGCTTATAAGAGTATAATAAACCCCCTTCCCCTCCTCTAACTTCTATAATTTTCTTTTACTTATTCTCTCTTTCTAACCTTCTTTTTATACTCTTTTTCTTGCTTAAAATATACCTCTAATTACCCTTAAGTAACTAATACTAAGAAAGCCTGCGCAAAGAAGGCTCTTTTTAATAAGTAGTAAGTGCTACGCAAGGAAGGCTCTTTTTAATAAGTAACAAGTTCAGTATAAAGGAGGAAGGCCTATATTAATAGGCAATACTGCTACTAAGCTCTTAGTAAAGAAAGTAAGTAAGACTCTATTAACTAAGTAGTTTCTTATACTTCTAGTAGTAATCTCTCTAATATATATATATACCTTCTAGCCTACTAGAAGAAATACCTATGTTTAAGAGGTTATTAGGCTAATAGAAGGTAACTATAATAATATAAAAAGAAGTAACTACTATAGAGCGTACTTCTAAGGCTACTAAAGAGACTATAAGTAAGTATATAAGTAGGTATATAGTTAGTATAGTATATAGATATTATAGATCTATATCTAATAGATACTATAAGTATATTAACCTATTAATTTAAGGTATTAAGTACTTAGATTAAATCTTAGAGGGTAGCTTACTCTCTAACTATATTAAGTTATTAAATATAATTATTCTATATTACTTAACTACCTATAAGGAACAAGGCTACTATAGTAGAGATTTAAAGTAATAAGTCTATAATAAATTTAAAGATTAGTTTAATATAGATTTTAATACTACTTTAAGGGTAGTTATAACTACCTTCTATAACTTTATTATTAGCTATAATATATAGGTAATAAAAGAACCTATTAAAAGTACTATTAGTATAAGGTTAAAGAAGCTAGTTAATAATAAGTACTTCTTAAGGTAGGATAATAAGATAATAAGTAAAATAGAAGCTAAGTATAAGGTCTTTTATAACTACCTTAATAACTTAGACTTTATAAGAAATATTAAATAGATATTATAAGCTACTTCCCTACTATTAATTGATAAGGTATGTAATAGCTATAAAAGTATAGATTTTTTTATAGAAGTTATATAATAAGTTAGATTATTAATAATATACCTTATATAGTAAACTATTATTTAAACCTCTTCTATTTAAAAGGTAAACTAATAAAGCCTTTCTTATACTAAGTTTGCTTATAACTACTATAATAGTTAAGAGGTAGTTACTAAGCATAACTACTCCTCTAACTAATAGGCTAACTACTTGTTAATTAACTAACCTTATTAAGTTATATTTAGATAATTTAATATTAAAGTATAGTAGTAGTAACTATAAGACCCTTAACTTAAAGCTTTTGATTTTTTATAACCTCTATATAAGGGTTGGTATCTCTAGTAACTACTATAGGTCTACTATCTTATTTATGCTTATAGGTAATACACAGGAGTATTGCACTAGTAACCTCTATAACTAGTTAATCAGTTTTGATATACTTATAGTAAATATTAAATTATAGTTTAAAGGGGATGAAGTCTACTATATATATAACATAGAGTTATAAAGGCTTAGCTATAAGTAAGTTACCTATAAATTACTTAGTAAAATAGGAGTTAAAGTATTAGACTTACTTATTAAGAAAGTTATAAAGCTAGTTAGGGCTATAATATAGTAAGGTATACCTACTAATAGTAACTATTATAATACTTTACTTACTTATTACTAAGGTATACCTAAGTGCGCAGCTACCTTACTTAATCTACCTATAACTTATAATATACTTTATATACAGTTAAGAAATAGTATAAGTAACATAGCAGCAATACATAAGTAAAAGATATAGTACCTTATAGAAGGACTACCTAAGCTAGACTAGCAATACTTCACTAACTACTACTACAATAGCTAATACAGCAGTTACCTACTATAATAAGGGTACAGTCCAAGGCCCTAAAACAACTACCTATGAAGCAGTATATTTTAAGTAAAAAAGTGCTTTATTTATAATAAGGAAGGATATTAGTTAATAATATACTTAAAAGAGGAAAGAAATATCTCTTATAAGTAGCTCTAAAGGAGCTACTTTACTAAAAGATTTAAACAATACTTTCTTAACTATAAGAGTAAAGAGCCTAACTCTCTTAGTGATATAACTAATAACAAGTATATACTAGATAATAGTAAAGAGCTCTTTAAGGATATAACTTTCTTTATATCTATGGCGTTTTTTAGTAAAGAGAGTATTAATAGCTAGAAGATTTATATATAACTACGTAACTAAGCTACTTTACATGCTTTAATAAAAGAAGACCCTTTTATACAAGACCTTAGCTAAGAACAAGGGTTAGATAAACTCTTTATACTTAATAATTAATACTTTACTATAACTTTTTAGGGTATTATACTAGATACTAGGGTAGCCTAAGTATTAACTACAGGCTACTAATAGTATATAGCTCTCTATAAGTACCTTAGAGTAAAGTTACTACTAGATATAAGCTATACTAGTAAAGTAAGTATTAAATTTAGTAGTAGTAATTTATTTAATTTACTTAGAGCTATTACTATACCTACCCCTATTAATAAGCTTACTTTCTATATAATAACCTCTAGTACTCTATTTCTTTTATATTTAAAAGATATAAACTCTAATAATATATAATTTAATAATCTTACTAATATACTTATTAAGGGTATAACTATAGTACTAGTGGTATATAAATAGAGCTACCTATAGATACTTTTAAATTAGCTAGAGTATAGTATAGTATAATACTATGTTATTGATACAGAGCTATAGTAAATATATTACTAATTTAATTACTTCTTAGTTTATTAGCTATATAAAGTACTTTAGTAAGCTAGCTATATAATAGCAATCTTGAATAATAATAAGATTAATAAATCTTACTAGTACTACTAGCTAAATTTAAAGGCTCTAAGGAGATTTAAGTTTACTCTCTATAATAATTATAACTTCAACTACAAGATCTTTATTAATATAATATACTTAGATAGTAATAAACTAGTAATCTATGTTATTAATAGTATAACCTTCTTTAATATAGTATAATTTTTATACTCTATTACTATAGAGTATATATAGGAAGTACTATGGATATACTAAATTGATATATATCTTAGCTCTCTAGACTAGATTATTATAGATACTAAGCTGAATTTTTATATAGCTAAATTTAAGCATACTACTTATAGACTATCTATTAAGGTAAAAGAGATCTCTATTAAGGCTTATTATAGTATTAGTAAGGTTAAACAGTACTATATAATACTATGCTAAGTATATAAGATAGTTTATATAAAGTTAGAGGCTAAACCTAAAGTTACCTTATAACTTACTATAAAAGCAATTAATAATACCACAGGCCCTAACAGCCTTATCCCTATACTATTAGTCTTTAGTATATACCCTTATATTAACAATAACTTAGCTCTATTACCCTTAACCTTGCAGCGTATAGAAGCTATATAAAAAGCAATAGAGGAGATTTACAACATCTACACAAAAAGGTAAGTTAATAAGGTACTTGCAGCATATAATAGACCTAATACTATAGCAAGTATAGCTCTCTCTCTATAATTACTTATTAGAGTATACTATTAGAATAAAGGCTAAAAAGGACTCTATTAATTAACTATTAATAATAGTACTAGTAGTACTATTAAGACCCTATAGGGACTGCGTTAATTCTCTATTACTACTATCAAGCTATAGTACAACCCCTCTAGAGTAGAGAACCCTATTAATCCTATATAACCTAGACTGCTAGCAACTACTACAGCAAAGGCACCTATAAATGCTCTAATTAAATGCAACTCTATTATAGTCGCTGCGCAACCGCCACTAGTAAGAAGAGGCCTAGGCTAACTGAGGAAGAATCTAGCTTAAATTTTTACTGCAGAAGTCACGCCTACAGTCCCTATAATTAACTATATTTTTACTATAAAAGAGGATACTAACTATATACTAGTAATTAAGCTATATAAGAAGGGTATAATAACTATACCTAGTAAGCTATTTAAATAGTTAGATACTAGTAAAATCTAAGGACTTATGGACTATAGTATATTTTTTATTATTAAATATAATAAGAAAAAGTACAGTAGTATATAGATTTTTAAGTTATAGTTAGTATATAAGGTTAACAGTAAAAACAAGCAACCCTATAAAAAATTATAACTAGTTATCTAAGGTTATATAGATAATAGTAAAGCTATGATTTTAACCTAGTTACTAACTATCTAATAAATAGCCTAATAAGTAATACTCTTTATTATACTATTACTTTAATAATAAGGTTATATCCTCTAGTTACATAATATAATATAAGTATATACTTAGTTAGTAACTAAATTAGTATATACTATCCTTACCTAACTTCCTCTTAAAATTTACTATCTCTATATAATAGATATGATTATAGAGATTAAATAGTTACTCTATAGTATACCTAAGGTAGGTACTTATTAGTAAGCTATGTATAATAACTACAATAGAAAAAGCTTCTAGATAGATTTGTCTACTTTTAACCCTTGCTTGCTTATTTAAGTATCTAAAAACAACAATTTTGCGATAATAAGTATATAAATAGATAATACTATTAGCTTTATGGATAAATCATTCTCTAACTGTAAAAACTATGTGCTAAAAGAAGCTACTTTTATAGCTAAACTAAAGCAATTTCTTAAAGTTAACAAGCGCATTACTTTTAACAGCGGTATATTAACCCTTGGTAATGATAGTAAGATAACCTTTTACTAAAAGGACTAAGGTAAGAAGCTATAATTAGTTAACCCTAGTACGCCTAATATAAAGCAGTAGTATATTAAGTAGTATACCTAAGGTATGTATATTGCCTCTATTTACTAACCTAAGATATGCTTTAACTATTTAATTACTACTTAGTATTAGTTACCTAGCTTAGTTAAAATTAAGGACCTTAACTAGTAGGTTAAGTAGTAAATAGATAACCTTAACTACAGGCTGTAATTTTAACTACTAGATCTTGCTAGTACTAAACTCTTTGTATTTGTTAACAGCTCTTTTGTAAATAACAGTAATTTAATATTATAACTTAGCTTTATTATTATACTTACTAATAAGTCTAGTAATAATAAAGAGTACCTATCTACTAGTAGAGATACTACTTTTAACCTTATAAGTAATATTATCTATTTTAGCTCTATAAAGTATAAAAGAGTTACCTATAGCATACTTACCTCTAAGATATATACAATAGTTACTAGAGCTAATATAGCCTATATAATTAGAACTATACTAGTAATGGTCTCTAACTGCCTTAAGGTTCCTTAGATCCCTATAACCATATATACTGATTTATACTTACTATATAAGTATTTAATAAAGCTTGGTATTATAAAGAAAAAGTAACTTATAATTAATATTATAGCTCTTTAGTAGTTATATAAACGCTATAAGATTTATAAGGTATAATAGATTTATAGTATAGATAACCTAGCTAATAGCTTTATAAAGTTATTACTAAACAAGGTATTAGAGAAGCTTGTTAGTACTAGGTAAATAAAGATATAGATAAATAGATAGGTTTTATATATAGGATATATAGATATTATATCAGTAGCAAGAAGTTAAATACTTTGTGATTTAGGCTTTTATTGCGTTTTTAAGCTTTTGGACTATGGGCTAGCTAGCTACTATTTAGCTAAAATAGAGAGTTACTAGTATTGCAATACTAGCCTATTATTAGGATCTATTAGAGTTACCTACTAACTCTAATCCTACTAGTTATTTGAGACCGGTCTAAGCTTATCCGTGGGCCTACCTACGGGAGCCCCTTTTACCGCTAGCTTAACCTAGTAGCCCTCTTAATAGTTATACTTCTTTACGTGTAATTAACCCTTTTTAAAACCCCTTATTTATTACTAGAAACCTAATACCTTGCTTACTAATAATATTACTTAGTTTTTAAGAAATTTATAGTTAAAGTTTTACTAGTTATACTAATAATTAGTTATAAGGTTAGAGTTTACTAGTTATATCTCTATAATAATTTACTTTTACTGATTAGTATAACTATATAATTTAACCTTCTTAGTTAAAGTTATACTAGCTAACTATCTATTATTATGGTACTTATTACTTTAATTATATTAGTAATTTATATTAAATATTAAGGTTTAAATACCTTATATCTATATATAAAAGATAGTATATATAATAATAAAGTGAATTATATAACACAGTATTAATAGTACTGTATATACTATATATACTAGATAACTATATATTTACTTAGAAAACGCCTACATATTATAAATACATAGGATATCTATATACAAAGAATAGTTCCTTTAAGCAAGAACTATTTATCTAAGGAGAAATCTAGGAAATAAGAAGACAGTTATAAACTATATAAGCAAGATGTTTTTGAAAACAAACTATAAGAATATAGTTATAAACTATATAACCAAGATATTTTAAAAAACAACCTATAAGAATATAGTTATAAACTATATAACCGAGGTGTTTTAGATAATAACCTAGAATATCTAAGAAATCCTTAGAATATATAGAAAATAAGTATAAATAAACCCCTTATATCCCTTATATCTAACTAATAAGTGAGGATAATAGAAGCTCTTCTATTATATTATAATAATATATATCTTATTTTATCTCTTATCTCTTATCTCTAACCTTATTACCCCTTATAGCCTCTAAAAAAAAGTATGTTAGTAACTTTACCTTTTATTATTATTATTAATATAACCTTCTTTATATACTACTAGCTAACTATAATTAATAAGCTTATTAGTAAGCTTTTTAAGCTTATACTAGCCTCTTAATAAAGTATTATCTCTTACTATATCTCTATATTCTTTATAAGTAACTTATAGTAAGTTTTATTTATAATAAAATACTAATTAATATTACTATTACTATAGATATAGTTATAATAAGTTACTTAGTTAGTATACTAATAATATTTTATTAGATCTTATTATATATCTCTCTTTATATTTTTCTCTTAATTAATTTTCTCCCTTATTAAAGCTATTATTATTTTCTTTAGCTTATACTTTAGTAGCTAATTACTATAGTTAGTTTAAGTATTACTATTATTATTATTATTATTATCTTAGTTATTATAATTTTATTTATTATTATAATTATTATATTCTTTATTATAAAACTTTAACTTTATATATATTATATTACTTATTATTAACAATATTTACTTTTACTATACTATTTATAATATATTCAATACTAATATAATTAAATTAATATTATATATAAGATTTATACTAAAGAAAATATCTTAAGTTTAATAACTTAATTAGCTAAGTTAAAGGTTAAAGTTATTTTATAATAAAGTTAACTATTTTTCTTTTTTTATAATAAAGTTATTATAGTAATAAATAACTTTTAATATTTTAATAATTACCTATCTTTTACTAAACTTTATACTTATCTATAACTTTAAGAGCTAGTATTACTTATTAATTTATATCTAAATATACTTTTTTATATTTTTTAATATTTACTTCTCTTATTATAATTCTATTATTATTATAATTATTAATTATTTTAACTTTTATACTATTCAAAAGGATTAGATTAATAATATTGATATAATACTATTAAATTAAAAACTAAAGATAAAATAGATATTTACCTTAGTAAGTAGTAGTAATAGGTTAGCTATTATAATAATAACTTATTCTTATTACTATAATAGTAATAGAATTTATAATAAGGTTTTAAAAAGATTAAAGTAAAAAAGTACTTATTATATAAGCTTATTATTATTATTATTATTATTACTATTATTATTACTATTATTACTACTATTATTATTACTATTATTATTACCATTATTATTATTATTACTATTACTGTTATTACTATTATTATTTACTTTAATTACTTATAAGAGTTTTACTTACTTTTTTAATATTTTAATAACTATTATTAACTTTTTAAATAGTTTAATAATATAGCTTTTTATAATAACTATATAATTAATTATAAACTAGTTAATTATTATATTTCTTATTAATAATACTTTAATATTTCATAATACTTTATTAATAGCTTTATAAGTTTATATATTATCAAGTTGTTGGAATATCAATATCACATGACCGTACGATACCTACTTTGGAATTATGGTCAATGCACAAAGGTCACAGAATGGATATCTAGACCTCGGTTATAGGGGAGGCTTAAACACAGTTCTTACACTTACATGACTCACGTACGAGAACAGATAGATATATCTGTTCGTACGACTGACAATCATGTAGTTAGGAAAGATAGTCATAACAATAGAATTGTGCCTCACCCCATACTTTGTTTACCCCGGTTACGATCGTACCGGACTCTCATGGACAGGAGAGAGTCCATTCAACACTGATCAGTGATTGCTTGGACAATCACAGATTGGCAAGAGTGAAGAGACAAGGCTTGAGTCGTACGATAGATTATTCCTGAGGTTACCCAACTGCGGAAGGGTTCAAGGACTAATCTACTGTGACACCACTTGTGCTACCTTCCCCTGTGTGCAACAGAACAGGGACGACTATAAGGATCCTCTCTACTATTGTACGAAGATCTGACGTAGTGTGCAGCATCTGCATAACCATCACCATCAACCTGACGTCGTACGTTACGAAACGACTACCATCATGACAACAGAATCTCCCCAAGGCAACGTGGAGCAAGACTCTTCTGACGGCTATGACTTCTCGTACGAAGACATGGCTGATGGAAGTAGTATCCCACTTACAACCTGGAGATCACAAACAACACCCCAGTACTGGACAGAAGAATGGGAGATTGACCTGACGACTATACAACAGAAGAAAAAAGGCTTACTACATACGTAGCGTACGAGCTTCACCAGATGATCCACATGAACCAAAATCAACTCCTGTTTGAGCGTACGATACTCTCAGATTTTGAAGACTGGACCTCAGAACACTGGAGACAAGTCTATAAATCATTCATACGAGAACTTCTTAAGCAGATCAGCAAAAAGGGAATATATCTAAACCTACGTTTAGATGAGAAAGACCAGATTGTTGACCTCGTACGAAGAATACGGGAGAAGTACAACCAGGCAAATTCTTCACGCACGATAGGCACCCCAAGCCATGTGTCAACAACACCAGTACGACAACCTCAACCAGCATCTAAGCAGAACATTGCTGAACAAGCGGTAGAATCTATTGAGCAAGTGTACAACTCAACAGAGGCTCAACAACCAGCCGTACGAGACCAATCACCAGTCAGAAACATACCACCAGCCTCAAGATTTACCCAGGAGGTTGATAGTTTCCCAAAGTACCAAGGTCGTACGACACCTCTACATCAAGGAGACAATGTCTACAACCTTCCACCACGTCGAATAGTCCAGAATGGACCGTGCGAACCAAGTTTAGTTTCTGCATTCCACAAGGGATGGAGAAAGGAAAGGAACTACACAGGCAAACCGTACGATATCCTATACGACAAGGCAAAGATGTTCATTAGTGTTTGCCGACGTCTTGGGATCACAGAAGATCAATATCATGCGATCTTCCCTGATATTCTATCAGGTCGTGCGGAGGAATTCTTTCTACATTTCATAGGCCCTACAAGGCGATGGGACGAGATGTACGACATGCTGGATAAGCACTTTAATACAAGCACCAACCATGCTCTGTATTATACAGACTGGACCACAATGACATTCGCACGAGTCAAGAGGGAGAATCCAGAGAAGAACAACATGGAGATCCTAGACCTTCTTCTAGACAAACTACCTATCGTACAACGAGCTCTAGGATCCAACTTCCAAGGAGAAACTATGCTTCGTACGCAAGTTATCCATGCCTGCCGAGGAATCCAAGAACTAGAAACAGCACTTAGTAACCTAAAGGCACACCACACGTGCGAGGAATTCTTTTCCAACCTAAGGGCATCAATGCAGGTAGCCTTAGACAGGAAACAGACTTCGCACGAGATCCTATTTGTCGACAGGCGGTACACATCCAACTATAGGGACCGCCAGAGACCATCGTACAAAGAAGGAAGAAATTTTCAGAAACCCCAGCTCAACAGAGGTGGAAGTGGACGACCATTTCAACAGAAACCATATCGTACGAACACTCCTAAGAAGTGTTTTGTATGTAAGAAGGAAGGCTGTTGGTCAACTAACCACTCGGACGAGGAACGGAATCAGGCAAGGAAGCAATACCTCCAAGCCTGTGAAGTTCTAAACCAGGACCCAGGAGACTTTACATCGTACGTTATGAGTGTTGAGGGTGAAAACCCTGTGGAAGAAGACGAAGAAGACTCGTACGATGAAGATGAACCACATGGCGATGAGGAGACATCATCATACCTCATGTCATCGGCATTCTTCCATCGCACGACAGGAGAAGACATCTTCTCAGCACCAAAGACCACAGAGGCCAGTCAATTCATGTTGCAGGACCCCTATACTACATCGTACCAAGGAGAGCTATGGGATACAGGAGCAGCTAAGTTCTCGACAGTAGGAAGCCCCAGGTACTAGCGTACTTAAGGGAGAACCCTCATGCGAGGATAGATTGGAAACCAGGATCAGCCAACGTACGATTTGGAGCTAACACATCCATTACATCTATCGGTACGATAGAAATGGAGAACTCCCTTGGCCAAGTCACATACCACATCCTGGATGCCCCAACACCATTCCTATTTTCATTGTACGATGCAGACCGACTAGGAGCATACTTCAACAATGTCAATAACATGATCGTACGAAAAGATGGAACACACATCCCAGTCATCCGAAAATGGGGACATCCATTCTTCAATCTCAGTCGTACGGAGTCGAGTACGTTCTTTACAGAAGAACAGCTTAGAAGACTCCATAGACGTTTTGGACACCCTCGTACGGACCGCCTACATCAACTTCTGAAGAATGCAGGACATGATGACATTAATGTCTCTATTCTAGAGAAGATCCAGAAGTTCTGTCATCACTGTCAATCGCACGACCCAGCGCCAAGGCGATTTAAGTTTTCCCTAAAAGACGAGAGTTACTTCAATTATGAGATTGTAGTAGACGTCGTACGATTAAGGGATAAGAACGCACTACATGTTATCGACACAGAAACCAGCTTCCAAGGAGCCACATTCCTGAAATCACTATCCGCACGAGAAACATGGAACGCCCTAACAAGATGCTGGATCAATACGTATGTAGGTCCACCAGACCATATCGTACATGATCCAGGAACCAACTTTGCATCCGAAGAGTTCAGGAACAATGCAACGATCATGGGCATATCGTGCGAAGAAATGCCAGTGGAGGCTCACTGGGCAGTTGGAAAGATTGAAAGGGCACACGCACCCCTTAGACGTGCATACGACATCCTCTATGAGGAATTAGGGCATTGTACGGATGAGGAAACAATCCTCCAAATGGCAGTCAAAGCCCTGAACGACACAGCTGGACCACACGGCATCGTACCAACTCTTCTTGTCTTTGGAACATATCCAAGGATTAATAAGGATTCACCTCCATCGCACGATATTACACAACGAGCACAGGCTATTCAAAAGGCTATGAAAATGCTACAAGGCATTCGTGCGGAAGTAGAAATCAATCGTGCGATAAACACACGGAACGGCCCAAACCTCCAACAGGTTTTATCACTACCTATAGGAAGTAAAGTCCTTGTATGGAGAGAGAATAAGGGATGGGTAGGGACCGTACGAGATAGATGGCATTGAAGGCCATACTATTACCGTACGAATGGTCAATGGTCCAACCCAGTTCCGTGCGACACACGTCAAACCCTATTTCAGGGAGGATACACCTGAAGAACAGGATTCAGAAGTCGCACAGCCAACCCCTCAAGAACAGCCAAAGAAGGGGAAGGCCAAAGAAAGGACAGAGGACTGCCGTACGAAGGTCAAATAGGACAGGTATGACATACCTATCCCAGAAGGAGAAAGACCACTATGAGCTTGCCCTAAAGCTGAGACGGGACAACATTATCACAACACCTGGACTGCCGTACGAAGAATCCGACAGGCTAGAGATTGAAAATCTCATCAGCCAAGGTGTATTTGAAGTCGTACGATACAAAAAGTCAAAGCATGGTCACCTACGGATCTACTCTACACGGATGGTACGGGAGCTTAAAGGGTTACCAGACAAGGCGTACGAGAAATCAAGACTAGTCGTACAAGGCTATGAGGACTGGGAGAAGAGATTCCTTCTCACCCAGGCACCTACAACCCAGAGAATGAGCCAGAGACTCTTGATTTGTATTGGACCTACTCTCGTACGAAGTTTTAGATGCCAGTGCGAACTAAGGGACATCACTCAGGCATACACCCAGTCAACTGACCGACTAACAAGGACAATCATCGCACGACTTCCAAAAGAACTTCAGGAGAAATATCCAGAAGGCACACTCCTACACATCCTACGACCATTATACGGACTTGCTGAATCAGGACTTTATTGGTACAAGACCTACTCAGAACATCACAAGATAGATCTAGGAATGCTAGAGTCTACGTACGACCCCTGCCTCCTATACACCAATAACAACCAGGACATGTTCTGTGTTACAGCTATGCAGACGGACGACACGTTAATGTTCGCGACACTAGCATTCTCAAAGAAGGAGGAAGGGGAATTAGTGAAGAAGGGTCTTCGTGCGAAACCAAAGACCATCCTCTCCCCAGACCAAGAGATTGATTTCAATGGTGGAAAGGTTCGTACGGATAACAACAACATCTGGTTCACACAGAAAGGCCAGATTAGTCGGCTTAAACTTATTGATCCAGAGGCGTACGATGCAAAGCAACAATTCATTTCACAGAGAGCTAGAGCAGCATATGTGGCATCAATCTGTCAGCCAGAAGCATCGTACGATATCGCAGTCGCCTCCCAGATTATGGATCCCAAGAAGGAAGATATAGAAGCATTGAACATACGAATCCAATGGCAAATCAACAACCCTGACAGAGGACTATCCTATGTCCCTCTAGATTTCCATCGTACGAAGATGTATATCTTCACTGACGGGTCATTTGCTAACAACACCGACCTATCCTCACAGCTTGGATTTATTATTGTACTGGCTGAAGAAACAGCTCGTACGACAACAGAGTTTGAAATCAAGGGAAACATTATCCACTGGAGTTCAACAAAGTGCAAGAGAGTCACACGAAGCGTACTTGCAAGTGAATTGTACGGGATGACTACTGGCTTTGACAGTGGGATTTCCCTGAGCACAACCCTGAACAGAATACTTCGTACGCTTCAGCAACCAGATATCCCGGTGGTTATATGTTCAGATTCAAGATCCCTCTACGAATGCCTCGTACGACTAGGAACAACTGACGAAAAGAGACTTATGATTGACATTATGAGTCTACGGGAGTCGTACGAGAAGAAAGAGATATCAGAGGTGAGATGGATCAACGGCAAAGATAACCCAGCCGACGCACTCACAAAGAAAACACCAAACTCCACGCTAGAGCAATTGGTATCGCACAACACTCTGAGGATACGTATGGAAGCGTACGTTGAAAGATTAGGGGAAGAAATCAATTGACAGTTAGAGGTCTGTTTCCCGGGCTCACCCCCGTACGACAGACCGAACTATCTATTTCCCGAAGACCAGAGGGTATCGTGCGAAAGCCAGTTCCAAAACCAGAATCAGAACCAGGCCCAAAGAAACAATCGTGGCATCTTGTCTGGCTCGTACGCCCCAACCCTCCTCAACCACGATACGTACGAGCATCAACAAGACCAATTACTCCTGAGAGTCAACGGCAAGAGGGCGCTCAGCAGTGCCATAGAGGACACGATCCAGGCCCGTACGAGCAACACCAGTACCACGAGGGCGACCAGCAATCAGACGGGGACCAGTTCCGTCATTTCCATCACCTCCAGAACAAGCGCCACCAGGAGCAATCGACATTGCGATGATCGTGTAAGGCTAGCAAGGAAAGGAAGAAGAGGAAAAAGAGGAAGAAAAAACAAACCCTTACATGGGAAGAAAAACCCGTCGTACGCCTACCTAAGTTAGGCAGAAGGTGAAGTTTAAGAGAGAAGGAGCTCACGTACGCACGTGACTTTCCAGAGCGCATCCACCTCACCTTCTACAACCATCACTAAATAAGGAAGGATACGTACGACGATGGAAACAAATAGAAGGGGACATGTTGGAGTTTGATTATTCTGATTTTTTTACAGGTCACAGGATAACAGATCGTACGAATCAGTAGTATAACTACTGAGGCGTATGTGAAGCTATTCTGAGAACAATCAGTGCAACCTGATTGGGTAACGTAAGGGATCGTACGGTTACAAAAAGAAAAGTTGTGAGTGTTGGAATATCAATATCACATGACCGTACGATACCTACTTTGGAATTATGGTCAATGCACAAAGGTCACAGAATGGATATCTAGACCTCGGTTATAGGGGAGGCTTAAACACAGTTCTTACACTTACATGACTCACGTACGAGAACAGATAGATATATCTGTTCGTACGACTGACAATCATGTAGTTAGGAAAGATAGTCATAACAATAGAATTGTGCCTCACCCCATACTTTGTTTACCCCGGTTACGATCGTACCGGACTCTCATGGACAGGAGAGAGTCCATTCAACACAAGTAGTAATATTAATAATATTATTTTTTTATTACTAGAGGTATTTAATTTTTTCTTTTTTAGTAATATACTAATAATAATAATAATAATAATAATAATAATCTCTTAAAGCTATTTATAATTATAATATTTATATAAAAGTCTATAGTATATAGCTACTTAGTAGGGTAACCTCTTTATATAGCCCTAACTAGGGTAGTATTAGTAATAGTATTTCTAATGTATAGATAGAAAAATAGGTTTCCAAGTAGTAGCAGGTAAGCTAACTATTAGAGGGGGGGTTACCTAACCAAAGCCCCACAAAAGAGTACTAGGTAGGTCTACCTAAGAGATAACCTAACTATAGTTAGGTAACCCACTACCCTATTTTTATAATTAGCTAAAAAAGAAAGTTACCTAATTAGGTTAGTACTAGTTACTAATTATACCTATAATCCCTCTAGACCCTATTCTATATAAGGGTATAACCTATTTATAACTCTTTCTCTTCCCTTCCTTAACCCCTTTAATAACAACAGTAAGGCCCCTATCTCCCTCCCCTTCCTACCCCCATTCCCTTCCCTTCCCTAACTAATTTTAAATCAGTTCAGCAAATTCTCCCACCATGCCTTCCTACAAGGACACTATAAGTTCTATCCCTTTCCCTACCAGTTCAGAACCCCTTCTAAATCAATTCAGCCTAAGTACCAGCAGTACTTTATCAGTAAGGTCAACAGCTACCTTAATAAATATCTAGCCAACTTCCTACCCTTTAAGTTTAACAAGGTAAGTGATTTATGATTAATTCTTTCTTACTTTTAAACTAGTTTCTAATTAATTTAGGATAACAAAATTATACTTGCCCTAGGAGAGGTCTACTACTACTTTAGTAGTAAGTCTAGCTCTATTACTTATATTAAGGTATATCTAACTAATTTATAAGTAATTTATAATTAATTCTAACTTAATTCTATAAAATATTTACTTTAGCTTTAAGTCTAATCTTAAGAACTATATTAAGAAGTATAAGCTAAATAGTATATTAGTTATAGTTAAGAGCTATAAGTCTAGTACTAATTCTATTAAGAATAATAATAAAGCTATAGGTAAGTAATTTAGAAGTAATTTATAAGTGATTTAGAACTAATTCTCTTTAGAATTCTATAATTATATCATTAGTTTTACTACTAGCACTCTTAATAAGAGAGATATCCTAACCCCCTCTAAGAAGCACAAGGCCCAGACCCTACCCCCCCTCTTATATATCCCTATATATAAGTATAGTAAAGTCTCTCTAGTAAGTAATCTATAACTAATTTAATACTAATTTATAACTAATTCTAAATTAATTCTAGCCTAATATAGCTCAGATACATAAGGATACTAGCTTTACTAGTAAGTATGCTTATTACACTACTACTAAAAAGAGTAAGTTTCTAACTAATTTATAGCTAATTTATTACTAATTTTAAATTAATTTAAAGTCCTACCCTACTACTAAGTATAACCCTAATTATAAGGTCTAGGCTTACTTTAAGTATAAGGATAAGATCTAAATTTAATAGAAGTTACTTATAAATTAGTTTAGTATGTATTTAGAATTGCTTTAGCAAGGTAATACCTAGGGTATTCAGTAGAGTTAAAAAGGGAATCTTCTAATCTAGAATCACTTTAGAATTGGTTTAGCAGTAGTTAGTTCCTAAGTTCTTAGAATTAATTCAAAATCAATTTTTTAAAAGTTCTTCCTTATTATTAAGTAATATAAATTTATTTCTTATAGTTTAATATAATATAATATATTTTATAAGTACTTATAATTAAATAATATATATAAATATAACTAAACTTAATATAATATACTTATATAATAAGTTATCTATCTTTTTCTATCTTTTTATCTTTTATATAAGTTAATTTAATTATAATATATTAAATCAATTAAAATTACTTATTACTTCTTTTAAATTATTTTATAAATTTATATATTATATTTAGTATTTTTATAATTAACTTATTATATTATTATTTATAGTTATAGTTTAATACTTTTTCTATAACTCTCTTTTTAAAAGTTATTTCTTTTTCTACTAGTTCTTAATATTACTTTTTCTTATTTATAATATTTTTATTTTAGTAATACTAAGTAACCTTTTAAAATATAATTAGAATTTTCTACTTTTTAATACTTATTTAATATCTATATTTCTATATAAAGCTTATAAGTCTTAGTCTTAAAAATAGTAATTGTTGCAATGCTAGCCCATCGTCAGGATCCATTGGAGTTACCCACTAACTCCGATCCCACTGGTCACGTGAGACCGGTCCAAGCTTGTCCGCGGGCCCACCCATAGCAGCCACTTTTACCGCTAGCTTAACCTGGCGGCCCTCTTGATAGTTACACTTCTTTACGCATAATTGACCCTTTTTAAGACCCCTTATTTGTCGCCTGCTGGTTATTACCAGACCCCTTTCACCTTGCTTACTAACACTAATCAGTGGTTAAACTACTATTGCAAATACTGTAGATTAGCAAGGCTAGTTAAGAAGAGGTAGAACTACTCTAAACCCTATAGTAGCAGTAGGACAGTTCTGTGCTTTCTCCCATACAGATAACTAGCTTGGAATACTGTTACAGTAGACTTATAGTACCCCTAAAAAGGGCACCATAAGTATACAAGCTTGATTTATGTAAGTTAACTTCGTCACATTACAAGAAGCCACAACCCGCAAGATACCAATTTTTTACTGAAAAATCGTTAGATTGCAAGACCGCGAAGTCCTATACTTTGCGCGCCAAACAACCATCAATAACCCACTATCAACTACCTTAATATAACCTTATTAACTTCACCTTTTTATCACTTTAACTTTAGACTTATAACTATTATTGCAGTTGCTTGAAAAGTAACTCTACCAGGCTGTTGAACAACCCAACAGTCTAACAGGCCCACAGGAGTATAATAGACCTCTCTTCCCCTCCTCTAACTTCTATGATTTTTTTTACTCCTTCTCTCTTTCTAACTCTCCTTTTTATACTCTTTTTCTTGCTTAAAATACACCTCTAATTGCCCTCAAGCGACCAACGCTGAGGAAGCCCGCGCGAAGAAGGCTCTTTTCGACGAGCAACGAGAGTCACAAGACCGCGCAAAAGGCTCTTTTCAACAAGTAGCAAGTTCAGTACGAAGGAGGAAGGCCTACATCAACAGGCAATACCGCCACTGAGTTATTGGCAAAGAAAGCAAGCAAGACCCTGTTAACTAAGCAGTTACCTGTACTACTAGCAGTAATCCCTCTAACATACGTATACGCCTTCTGGTCTGCTAGAAGAAATGCCTGTGTTCAAGAGGTTATCAGGCTAACAGAGGGTAACTACAATAACACAAGAAGAAGCAACTGCTGCAGAGCGCGCCTCTAAGGCTGCTGAAGAGCACGCAAGCAAGTGCACAAGCAAGCGCGCAACCAGCGCAGTGCATAGGTATTACAAACCTATACCTGAGGGATACCACAAGTTTGTTAACCTATTAATTTAGGGTATTAAGTACTTAGATAAAATCTTAGAGGGCGGCCTGCTCTCTAACTATGTTAAATTACTAGATATAATTATCCTATACTACTTAACTAAGTATAAAGAGCAAGGCTACTACAGTAGAGACTCATAATAATAAGTCTATAATAAATTTAAAGATTAGTCTAACGCGGATTTTAACACTGCTTTAAGGGCAGTTATGACTACCTTCTATAACTTTATTATTAGCTGCAGTGTATGGGTTACAAAAGAGCCCATCAAAAGCACTATTAGCACAAGGTTAAAGAAGCTGGTTAACAACAAGCACTTCCTAAGGTAGGATAATGAGATAATACGCGAAATAGAGACTAAGTACAAGGTCTTTTATAACTACCTTAACAACCCAGACTTTATATAAAATATCAAATAAATCCTATAAGCTACTCTCTTACTATTAATTAATGAGGTGTGCAACAGCTATAAAAGTATAGACTTTTTGTGTAAGTTATGTAATAAGTTAGATTATTAATAATGTACCTTATATAGTAACCCCTTATTTAAACCTCCTCTATTTAAAAGGCGAACTAATAAAACCTCCCTTATACTAAGTTCGCTTGTAACTACTACTATAGTCAAGAGGCAGTTGCTAAGCACAACTACTCCCCCAACCAACAGGCTAACTGCTTGTCAATTGACTAACTTCATCAAGCTATATTCAGACAATTTAACATTAAAATATAGCAGTAGTAACTATGAGACCCTTAACTTAAAGCTTCTAATTTTTTATAACCTCTGCGCGAGGGTTAGTATCTCTAGTAACCACTATAGGTCTACTATCTTATTCATGCTTATGGGCAGCGCGCGGGAGTATTATACTAACAACCTCTATAACCATACTATTAGTTTTAATATACTTATAGTAAATATTAAATCATAGTTTAAAGGGGATAAAGTCTACTATATATATAACGTAGAGTTATAAAGGCTTAGTTATAAGTAAGTTACCTATAAATTACCTAGCAAAATAAGAGTTAAAGTGCTAGACTTACTTATTAAGAAAGTTACAAAGCTAGTCAGGTGTTACGACCCAACAAGTTACAGGTGACGAAGCCCCACCTGCCAGGCAGGGTGCGAGGGGTATAGTACTTAAGGAACATCGTCGCATAGGATGACTCCTCTGGAACGGAAGAACTAAGGAAGGTCACGTGATGATAAAGGACCGACGGATGATAAGCGGTCCACCCCTGCAGGACCGACATCTGGACATCGGTCCCAATATCAAGAACAGTAGGATATAAGGACATTCATTCCACTTAGATAGATTACCTTCCATAGCTCTTCAGCAATCAACTTGTGAAATATCTTCGGATAACTTTCAGACTCCTTTCACCTGCTTACCTTTGTAAACCCTTGAGCTATACGAGCAACTCAGACCGTTGACCACCCGACTGATCACCGAGTGATCAACACACCAACAAAAGTACCAGCAAGCACCGACACTGTTAATTGCCGTCGCAGCCTCAGCTATACTTTAGCAGAAAACCCACTGTCAGGAATCTGGCCGTAACATCAGGGCTATAATGCAGTAAGGCATGCTTACTGATAGTAACTATTATAATACTTTACTTACTTATTACTAGGGTATACCTAAGTATGCAGCTACCCTGCTCAATCCACCCGCGACTTATAACACACTTTGTGCGCAGTTGAGAAACGGCGTGAGCAATGCGGCAGCCATATGTGAGCAAAAGGCGCAGTACCTTATAGAAGGACTGCCCAAGCCAGACCAGTAGCACTTCACTAACCACTACTACAACAGCTAACGTAGTAGTTACCTGCTGTAACAAGGGTACGGTCCAAGGCCCCAAAGTAACTACCCGTAAAGTAGTATATTTTAAGCGAAAAAGTGCTTTATTTGCAATAAGAAAGGATGTTAGTTAATAACACACTCAAAAGAGAAAAGAGATGCCTCTTATAAGTAGCTCTAAAGGAGCTACTTTGCTAAAAGATTTAAACAATACCTTCTTAACTACAAGGGTAAAGAGCCTAACTCTCTTAGTAATATAACTGATAATGAGTACATGCTAGATAATAGTAAAGAGCTCTTTAAGGATATGACTTTCTTTATATCTATAGCGTTTTTTAGTAAAGAAAGCATTAACAGCTAGAAGGTCTATATACAACTACGCAACTAGGCTACTTTGCATGCTTTGATAAAAGAAGACCCTTTTACATAAGACCCCAGCTAAGAGCGAGGGTTAGGTGAAGTCTTTGTACTTAACAACTAATACTCCGCTATAACCTTTTAGGGCATCATACTAGATACTAAAGCAGCCTAAGTATTAACTACAGGCTACTAACAATATATAGCCCTTTATAAGTACCTTAGCACAGAATTGCTACTAGATATAAGCCGTACTAGCAAAGTAAGTATTAAATTTAGTAGCAGTAATTTATTTAACTCTCTTAGAGCTATTACTATACCTACTTCTATTAGCAAGCTTACTTTCTACGTGATAACCTCTAGTACCCTATTTCTTTTATACCTTAAAGATATAGACTCCAATAGTATATAATTTAACAACCTCGCTAACATACTTATTAAGAGTACAACCATAGTACTAGTAGTACATAAATAGGGCTACCTATAGATACTTTTAGAGTAGCTAGAGCATAGTATAGTATAATACTATCTTACTAATACAGAGCTATGGTAAATATATTGCTAATTCAGTTACCCCTTAGTCTATTAACTACACAAAGTACTCTAGTAAGCTAGCTATACAACAGCAATCTCAAACATCAAAGAGATCAACAAATTTTACTAGTATTACTAGCTAAATTCAAAGGCTCCTAGAAGGTTTAAGTTCACCCTCTATAACAACTATAACTTCAACCACAAGGTCTTTATTAACGTGATGTACTTGGATAGTAACAAACTAGTACTCTACGTTATCAATAGTATAACCTCCTTCAACGCAGCGCGATTTTTATACTCTATTACTGCAGAGCATATATAGGAAGTACTACATATATACTAGATTAATGTATATCTTAGCCCCCCAGACTAGATCATCACAGATACTGAGCTAAATTTTCATGCGGCTAAATTTAAGCGCGCCGCCTGCGTACTATCTATTAAGGTAAAAGAGGTCCCTATTAAGGCTTATTACAGTATCAGTAAGGTTAAACAGTACTATGTAACACTATACTAAGTATATAAGATAGTCCGCGCGGAGTTAGAGGCTAAACCCAAAGTTACCCTATAACTTACTATAAAAGCAATTAACAACACCGCAGGCTCTAATAGCCTTATCCCCACGCTGTTAGTCTTTAGTATATACCCTTATATTAATAATAACTTAGCTTTATTACCCTTAACCCTGTAGTATATAGAAGCTATATAAAAGGCAATAGAGGAGATTTATAATATCTATATAAAAAGGTAGGTTAACAAGGTACTTATAATACATAATAGACCTAATACTACAATAAGTACAGCCCTCTCTCTATAATTACTTATTAGAGTATACTACTAAAGCAAAGGTTAGAGAGGACCCTACTAATTAACTACCAATAACAGCACCAGCAGTACTATTAAGACCCTATAGGGACCACGCCAATTCTCTATTACTGCTATTAAGCTATAGTATAACCTATCTAAGGTAGAGGACCCTATTAACTATACATAACCTAGACTGCTAGTAACCACCGTAGCGGAGGTACCTGCAAATGCTCTAATTAAATGTGACTCTATTGTGGTCGCCGCGCAGCCGCTACTAGTAAGAAGAGGCCTAGGCTAACCAAGGAAGAATCTAGCTTAAATTTTCGCTATAGAAGTCATGCCCATAGTCTCTATAATTGACTGCGTTTTTACTGCGAAAGAGGATGCTGACTACGCGCTGGCAATTAAGCTATACAAGAAGGGCATAATAACCATGCCTAGTAAGCTATTTAAACAGTTAGATACTAGCAAAATCCAAGGACTTATGGACCGCGGCGTGTTTTTTATTGTCAAATATAACAAGTAAAAGCACGGCGGGATATGGATTTTCAAGTTATAATTAGTGTGCGAGGTCAAGGGCAAAAACGAGCAGCCCTACAAGAAATCGCGACTAGTTATCCAAGGTTATGTAGATGACAGCAAAGCTGCGATTTTAACCTAGTTACTAACTATCTAACAAATGGCCTAGCAAGTAATACTCTCTATTATACTATCACTTTTGTAACAGGGTTATATCCTCTAGTTATATAATATAACGCAAGCGTATACCCAGTTAGTAACTAAATTAGCATATACTATCCTTACCTGACTTCCCCTTGAAATTTACCATCTCTACGCAACAGATGCAATTATAGAGGTTAAACAGCTACTCTATAGCATACCAGAGGCAGGCACTTATTAGTAGGCTATGTACAACAACTACCACAGAAAGAGCCTCTAGATAGATTTGTCTACTTTTAACCCTTGCCTGCTTATTTCAGCGCCTAAAAATAACGACTTCGCGATAATAGGTATGCAAACAGACGATACTATTAGCCTTATAGATAAATCGTTCTCTAACCACAAAAACCGCGCGCTGAAAGAAGCCGCTTTTATAGCTAAACCTAAGTAACTTCTTAAAGTTAATAAGCCTATCACTTTTAACAGTAGCGTATTAACCCTTAGCAACAATAGTAAGATAACCCTTTGCTAAAAGGACCAAGGCAAGAAGCTACAATTAGTTAACCCTAGCGCGCCCAACGCAAAGCAGCAGTACATCAAGCAGCGCGCCTAAGGCGCGTATATCGCCTCTATTTACTAACCAGAAGCAGCCTTCAACTATTTAATCACTACCCAGCACTAGTTACCCAGCCCAGCTGAAATCAAGGACCTTAACTAGCAGGTTAAGTAGTAGATAGATAACCTCAACCGCAGGCTATGATTTTAACTACTAGATCTTACTAGTACCAAACTCTTTGTATTTATTAATAGCTCTTTTATAAACAATAGCAATTTAATATTATAACTTAGCTTTATTGTCACACTTACTAATAAGTCTAGCAATAACAAAGAGTGCCTATCTACCAGCAGAGATACCGCTTTTAACCTCACAAGCAATATTATCTATTTCAGCTCCACAAAGTACAAAAGAGTCACCCACAGCATACTCACCTCCAAGATATACACAATGGTTACCAGAGCTGATATAGCCTATGTAATTGGGACCACGCTAGTAATGGTCTCTAACTACCTCAAGGTTCCTTAGATCCCCACAACCATATATACTAATTTATACTTGCTATATAAGTGTTTGGTAAAACTCAGTACTACAAAGGAAAAGTGACTTATAATAGATATCATAGCTCTTTAACAGTTATACAAACGCTACAAGATTCACAAGGTACGATAGATCCACAGCACGGATAACCCAGCCAACGGCTTCACGAAGTCATCGCTAAACAAGGCACTGGAGGAGCTCGTCAGCACTGGGCGGATGAAGATATGGATGAATGGATGGGTTTCGCGCATGTGACGTATGGATATTACGTCAGCAGCGAGAAGTTAAATACTTTGCAATTTAGATTTTTATTGCGTTTTTGAGCTTTTTGGACCAAGGGCTGGCTAGCGACTATTTGGCCACAATAAAGAGTTGCCAGTGTTGCGATGCCAGCCCATCGTCAGGATCCATCAGAGTTACCCACTAACTCCGATCCCACTGGTCACGTGAGACCGGTCTGAGCTCGTCCGCGGGCCCACCCGCGGCAGCCACTTTCACCGCCAGCTCAACCTGGCGGCCCTCTTGATAGTTACACTTCTTTACGCATAATTAACCCTTTTTAAGACCCCTTATTCGTCGCCCGCTAGTTATCACTAGACCCCTTTTGCCTTACTTACTAATAGTAACCTTATATAATAACTTATTAAGTTCTTTAGTTTAAAAGTTAATAAGGTTATATATTATTATTAATATAATATTTCTTAAATATTTAGATTTTCTTTTTAATAGAATTAGTATTTTATATACTATTTTTTATTATAAATAGTATCTTTAGATCTTAAAAGCTTTAACTATATAGATATAAGCTTAATAATATTAGTATTTTTAATTTAAAATCTAAATAAAAATAATAACTTTAAAATTAAAAGGTATAAGGTTTATTTATTTAAAACTAGTTTATATATTATTTTTACTTATTAAGATAAAGAATATTATTTGAAAAATAAAATATCATTACTTTTTATATATTTTTTTATTTATTATATAAGCTTTAATTTTATTTTATAAGTATTTTAATAAGCTAAACTAATATATATATATATATAGTAAGTAGGCTACTTCCTTATTATACCTTAAAGACTACTTTTTAGCTATTTTTTATAAATCAAAATTAAGCTTAAAAAAGGTCTAGTTTTCTATATTAGGCTTTGATAAGGGTTATATTATTAGAAATAATACTATAGAAAACACCTACTCACCCTAACTCTTATATCTCTTATTTAAACCTCTAGATAAGTAGTTAGCTAGGTATATAAGGGTTAGGGTAAGTAAGTATTTTCTATAGTATTATTCCTTATAATATAACCCTTATTAAAGCTTAATATAGAAAACTAGACCTTCTTTAGGCTTAATTTTGATTTTTAAAAAATAGCTAAAAAAGTAGCCTTTAAGGTATGATAAGGAAGTAGCTTACTTACTATATTAGCCTACTTGTTATATATATACATTATTTAATATTAGAAAAATAAGATTTATATAATAAATGGATAATATATAAAAAGTAATAATATTTAATATTTCATAATATTTATTAAAGTTAGTTAATTTATAATTATTATAATTATTAAGAATTAAAAGATAATAAAAATCTTTTATATAAATATATATATATTAGTTAAAATACTTTAACTAAATAATTTAAACTAATATTATTTGTTATATATTTATTTTTATCTAAATAAATATATTATATAACTAGTTAGAAATTAGTTATTAATATACTAAGAGAAACAATAATATTTATATTTTATAATAATAACTATATAAAAGTAATATTTAATTATTTATATATATATTTTAAATAATAAAAACTTATTTATAATTACTAAGTTACTTTATAAGAAGCTTTCTCTTATAATTAGAAGTTATAATAACTTTTATATATAATAATATTTCTATTAAAAAGCTAGTTTTATTAAAATTATAAATATTATAATTTTATATTTTATACTTTAATTATAGTATTACTTAAAAAACTTCAAAAGTAAAAAATTGTTTTTTATTTAGATATTTTTAGATTCTTTTTAATAATTTAAAAACTAAAGATAATATAACTTATAATTAATATAGATTATATATTTATATAACTATAAAGAAATATTTATATAAAAATAAAAAAAGTAAAAAGTAAGAAAAGTAAATAACTTATTATACTATTAAGAAGTATTTATAGAAACCTTTTATTAAGTAATAATTCCTTTTAAATTTAACCTAATCTGATTTAGAACTAACTTAGAAATACTTTAAAACTAATTCCCTTATAACCTTTGTTACTATTCCTTAATTTCTAACCTCCTTTCCTCTAATGTAAGCTTCTTTTCCTCTAACTCTAGCCTTTTTTCCTCTAATTCAAGTAACTCCCTCTCTCATACTAAGCTTTCTTCTTCATTCCTCTATACTTCATTCTACTAATTAACTACTAAAGCCCTTTATAGACTATTACTCTAAGTATTTCTAATAACTCTAGAGGAAGTAGCTTAACTTAGACTTAGGGATTAATTCTAAATATGTTCTAAATACCTTTGTAATAGGCTTCTAGTAGCTTTAGAAGGAGTATAAGATTAACTTCTTAATATACTTTGGGATAGCCTTTAGGATGTATTTCATAATAGTAGAAGTAACTTAGAAGAGGTTTAGAAGGGAGTCTAAACTAATTCTATTAACTCTATAATAAACCCTTTATTTAACTACTATTAGGTTTAGCATTCTAGAAGCATACATTTAATATATGTATTATCCTATTACTATTAGTACTTCTATTAGCGTATACGTTTTACCCCTAATTAATTCTAAATTAATTTAGAACTAATTAAAATAGACTTTAGACTTCTTACTGGAGTAAATAGTAGTAGTATTATAATACCTAATTAAAGAGGTATCCTACTATATAAGGGGTATCCTACTATATAAGAGATATCCTAAGTATTATAAAAATTATATCTTATTTTATAATATATTAATTATATTTAGTATATTTAAAGTAATTAAGAATAGATTCTCAAGTAGTTTGGAATTAGTTTTAAATAGATTCTAATATATTAGTAAATATAGATAAGAAAAAAAACATATTAACTACTCTATATATATAAAGCCTTATATAATACCTTAATAGTATTTATATAAGGTATAAGTTTATTTTAATTATCTAAAGTTATTTTAGAATACTTCTAATTTAGACTAGTAGTAATTATTACTTAATCCTTATACTAAGCCTATGCAGTTACTCTAAGTTTACCTTAAGAAGATATTACCCTTAAATTAATTCCTAATTAATTTAGAATAAACTTAGAACGCCTTTAGAACTACTTACTAGCTAGAAGACTACAAAGTAGCTAATAGTCTTCCTCTAACTAGTAAAGTAAGAGGCTTTATATCTAATTAAATAATAAGTTTAGATCCTAATCTTCTAAGTAATACTACTTAATACTATAAATAAAGTAAACTATATAGAAGTATATATAGTACTTAACTTACTAATCTTATAGCTAGTATTCAGGGTTACATTTCTTTAAGAGGTATTAGCTAAAACCTTCTAGAATTAGTTTAAAACTAGTCTAGAAGCAGTTTAAAACTACTTACTAATTAAATTCTTATGATCTTAATTAATAGTAATACCCACTAAGCCCTTATTATAGAGGTACTTCTAACAAACTATATATCTATATCACTTCTTAAGAACTTAGAATATAATAGTATATATTAGTTTATATATATCTATACTCTCATAGTTTATATATATCTATATAAGTAGGATTACTAAGATCTAGTCTAGAATTAGTATAAAGCCTATTTAGAATTAATTCAGAAGTAATTCTTAACATACCTTTTAAAGAAAAGGTACTATAAAAGCCCTAAATCACTTTAACCTTATACTAGCTAGTAAGATACTTAAAGTTAATATCTAACTAAAAGGTCTTAAAGGCTGCCTTTTTCTATAGCTTAGCTTACTCTTTATAGAAGGTAACATATATATAGTTACCCCTATTATTCTTAAAGTACTAGATATACTAGAGATAATTAATTTAAAATCTTATATAAAAGCCTTTTAAACTAGTTAGAAACTAATTCTTAACATATTCCTACCTAGATTTAGTACCTACTTTAGATATATTAATACTTATATTAAACTACTAGCTAATTATAACTAGTAGAGAAGCTTATAGCTTCTTACTTCTAAATAAGAGCTTTAAGAAAGTTTATATTTAAGAGACTTATATAGATATTAATAATACTCTTCCCACTATAGGTATTATAGAATTCCTAGAGCTCTAGAGACTAGAGGAAAGTATCTAAAATTAATTTAAAATCAGTCCTAAATTAATTTAGAAGCAGTATAAAAGGATTCCTTACTTAAGCTAGTCTTAAGCTAGTTAATCTTTTAAATCACACTCTAAAGCCTATATATAATACTTATTAGTAGCTTTATTAGAGAAGGTAGTAGATAATAATAAACTCTATATAATATTAATAGAATAACTAAAGTTAAAGAGAGGTTAAGTAAGATCTAGAAGTTAAATTTAACTAAGTAGAATATCTAGAGAATTAATTTAGAAATAATATAATTTATATCTATAAAGAACTAATTTAGTAGATATTTAGAATTAGTTTAGAATTAGTTCTTATATTATATTGCTTTAGCTTTTAGTAGTTACTTATAAAGAGATAGTATTCCTTATAATATATCTTTAATATATCCTCTCCTTAGAAAACAGTCTCTATAAGAGCTAAATAAGATTAAAACTTAATAAAAGGAAATCCTATATAATAGGTCTTATTCTTAAAGCTAGATTTACCTTAGTGCTTATATAAGGCTATAAGCTAGGAAGTTCTAGTAACAAACTATTAAGAATTAGTTTAGGATTAATTCTAAACCTATTCTAAATCTATCTTATTATAGTTCTATTTACTTACCCTATAGTCTATCTTAAGTACCTAAAGAGAGTAATTAGAGTAAAAAGGTATATGGGTAGTCTATCTTTTAAACTACTATTATTATACTCTTACTTATCTTAAAGGTAGAGTTAGTAAGAGAACCTATTCTAAATCTATTAAGAATAGATTTAGAACTACTTATACTACTGCTTTCTTTTTAAGGTTAAGCTTATATACCTTCCTCTAAAGCTCTATAATATTCTAAACTATTTTAAGAATAACTTTTTAATACTTCTAAAAAGGTAGATTTTAGTTAAAATAAGAGTAAGCTTTTCCTCTAATATAGTTATATATTAAATATAAATAAAGTTTTTTAGAGAAAGGCTAATATAGTAAGTATACTTAGCTAAAAAAGTATATATATAGTTATATTAAACCTATTAAGTGTTAGTTCTAAATTAGTTTAAAATCTCTTTTAAATTAATCTAGACTTAGTTCTCTACTATATTCTAAGAAGCTTTAATATTATCTTCTTTAATTATTTAGGTATCTATAATATATAGAATACCTTCTTTACTTATTTTAAAATACTTAATAATATAAGGTATATAAATTATCTTTTAGATAAGAGTATATATATTATAGAGGTTATAATACCTACTTTATAATACTTCTACTAATACTAGTATTAGACTTAGTATAGGCTTTGAATAGGGTTTATCCTAGTACTAAGTCAGTTCCAAATACATTCCTAATCAGTTTAGAATACTTTCCCTAGAGTAACTTACTAGTTAAGGGGCTCAGGGAGCTCAGATAAGATCAAAGGCATACAAGGTATCTCTTACAGTACTATCTAGTTATACCTAGCAAAAAAGTGGTATCCCTTCCTCAAGGGGAGGGAACATATTATTATTATCTATTTAGAATAGGTTTAGAACCGATTCCAAACCACTCCCATGTAGATATGTAAAAGGGAAAGTTTAGATAACCATGAGGTTACCTGACCATGGTCATATAACCTCCTGCCTGCCCCACTTCTGAAATTTTTTGTAGGGCTTTGGTCAGGTAACCCCCCCCCCCCGATGGTCAGCTTACCTACGTCCTCGTTTCTGACGCTACTAATACAACAGACTGTATTAGGACTGTGCAAGTGTCAAACTGACACGTGCGCTAGACTGAGGAGTTAGTTCAATGCATTGTAAACTTTCTGAGTAGCCTGTGTAATTATTAAATTCACAGGCCCACCCACACCTCACACAAGTCACTCGCCAAGACAAACCCCTAACAAAGAGATGTAATATCAGACTGTTCGTTATATTTGCCCAATAGGCAGAAACCTAGTATACATTCGACAGCCACAGTTAATGTGCAACTGTGACACATGAACTCGTAGTAGCTGCTCCACTGAACCTGTCTTTCCATGTTCGGTATGTATGGAAAGAACATCAGCCTGGTTTCGTAACTATGACATTACGTGCGTTCCTTGACCCTTCCATCCGGCCAGGAACATGCTTCTTCAATGAGTGTATGGCTTCCATCCGTAGATAAGTCCGACCTTGACGCCAATGCTATGCGTGAATGAATGAATGAGGTACTCAACAAAATGCGTATGCTGGTCGTGTAGACCACCCAACGGTAAAAGTACAAAAAAAAAAACACAGATGGGGCTCACTTGTGGCCATACTTTTTGCCTAAAAATGTGCGTCGAATCCAAGGGGTAGCTCTGTGCTTCGACTAGAAGGCGACTTTGCTGCCGTTGAGTCGCAATGGCACCGGCGCAGGACCGAAACCGTTAGGGCTTATGACCGATGAGGATGTCATGGTTCCTCCGTCGGACGAGTAAGATGACATGGAAGACATGGTGAAACTAGCGGCCGAGCTGTTCGTCATCGTACCGTTTCGGGACATCGAGAGCCCGCCCATATTGATAAGGGCATCAGCTCGTTCGAAGACGTTGCCGTTGAACGCCGCCGCAAACGAGGCACTCTGAGGAGTAGATGGCACTGTGGCCTGGACGGCGGGTCCCAAAGCCGCGCTTTGGGGCGTCATCGGCAGTTGAATGGGTGCCAAGCCCGGGCCACCGTTGGGGCTGAAGGTGTTGGGGTTCGAAGACTGTCGCAACAGATAGCTCCAGGGCGACTGGATAATGGTGTCTCTTGCTTCCTTCATAGCCTGCTGGATAGGCCTGAGTCTAACCCTGGTATCGGGCGGAAGACTGACTTCGTTGAACGCATAGCGGATCTGGGTGCCGAATTCCGCCCACGAATCGATAAAGTTGCTAATCAAGCTTCTGAAGGCTGGTTGGCTCATAATACCAGGTTCCTTTAGCTTGACCAGCGAAAGGCGGCTGCGCAGCATTTCAGTCTGCTGCACCGCGGTGCTACACTTTGAAATGAGTCCCTTCCAGCACATCATTTCGTGATCCGCAGCGCGACGTCCCATGGCCTTCTTCGCGAGGACCGACATGTGGTTCTGGAACATGGGCAAAGTCCTCATGACGAGCTCGGACGATCGCTGAAGCGACAGGAAGATCTTCTCAAAGTGTCTGTCGTCTTCCGTAAAGTCGGATATGCCGCGTCCGCCTGACGAAGCCGAGATGAATGACTCCCCGGATCGAGGCGTGGCCGAGGTGAGCGTCGCTGTGCGACTAGCGGCGACGCCATTTATCCCGTTCATCCCATTCATGTAAGGGAGTGGTACGTCCGTCGCTACTCTCAGGTTGCTTGGGTTGTGGAGAATCGGGCCGGGTCGGGAGCGCTGGGCCAGTCCGAGCCGCTCGGCGGTAGGCGTAATGGAGTTTTCCCGCGAGTGAGGCTTGATCGTGTCGCCCAATGTCATGGCGCGCGGAGTGGGCTTTGCCAGGCCGGCGTCGGGAGAGACCGCGGCAAGGGTGCATCTGATCTCCATGATGCTATTGTAGATGAGCATCAACAGGGTGCGAATGTAGCGCGGGTCTCCGTTGTCGATGAAGGAATCAATGTTGCCTGCAAGCAGCGTGCAGACGTGAGTGTAGGCGCCGACCAGAGTTTGGCAGGCTCGGTGGACGTTCTCATTCTCGCGTCCAGCCATCTCGTATCCCTCGGCGCCAGGATCATGCTTCTGGATTTCCTGCTCCAACTCCTCCACGTGCGAATTCGTGTTATAGAAGACAATCTCGAGGCTAGATCGCTTTGAAGAGCCGTCGCTTGTCAAGCTCATGAGCATCTGGATCATGGGGTGGATCTGGAAGACAGCATAGAGGATGCCCTTAGCAGCCTCCAGGATGGGATCGTACACCTTGGACTCGCGTCTTCGCTCAGGCAGCACCGAGAGTCGCCGAACGTAGATGGGGCGCTGTAAAAAGGGCTCGGCCGGGCTGTTGGGGCTCTTGACCGACATGCCTGCCGGCGGTGGCTGCATGGCGGAGCCGTGACTCAGGCCTCTGTAGTGGCTGAAGCGGTTGTTGGCCTGCGTCTCATCCAAGGTGCCGAGCTGGGTGGCCTTTTGGTTTACTATGCCCATGCGTCTCGCTCGCGATTCGGGGCGCTCTCCGCGGTTCGCCTGCAGCAGCGTCTCTGAATTGCTTCGAAGGCGCTCATTGACATTTCCTATGGTAAGAGGCATGACACCCGGCCGACGAATGGCCGTATTCTGCTGCGATAGGCCTCGGTAGTGGGATCGATTTGGAATGGGGGGAGGTCGAATTAGGTTTGGAGATCGAAGATCGGGAACATCAGTGCCATTAACTTTGATGGGAAAACGACCACTGACGACGCGCTTGATCGGGGGCATGCGGGGGGTTTCCATGCCTTCGCTGGATTCTTCCCCGGCCGTGTCTGATTCCGCACGACCATTCAAGCTGTGCTGTCTCAGGAAGCGCTTGATGTGCGCAGTGACTGCCACCTCCGTAACCTCGCTTTCTTTCAGATAACCCTCGTTCGGGGGGCTGCTTGCCTGCACCTGCAGGACCTCACGAGGAGGGAACGTAATCGGGTTGCCGTCAAACTTGAGCACCTGCAGCGAGACCATGTCGGCCAAGGCCACAGGCAACTCCTCGATGCGGTTCTTCTGGACGGAGAACACCTTTAAGGAGGCAAGCTTGGCAACGTCGGGGGGCAAAGTGCGTAGCTTGTTCTTGCTCAAATCGAGGATCTCGAGTGACCGTAAATCACAGAGCTGGGAGGATATCAGAGACTGGGCCGCATTATATGCGTGTGGGGGTTACTGACCGGCAATGGAAACTCTCGAATTTGATTGTTTCTGACGTTCAGGTATCGGAGGGATGTGCATTCGGCAAAGCGAGTCGGGAAGGAGGTGACTTGGTTGTGCGAAAGGGCGAGACTAGAAATCAAAAAAGGACGTCAGAAAGACTGCGCAACGGGACAAGGTCTACTAGGTATACGAACCGCTCCAGCTCGTTCTTGATGATGTCAACAACCTCGTCGGGGAGTTTCTGGATGCCCTTGCGACTCAGGTCGATGGTGACGCCGGGTTTCAATTCAGTACTGACGGCGCTTGCCTCGGCGGCTTGCGACTCGTTCTCGTGGAGGGCGCTCTGCATCGCGTCGCGGGCAAGAGCGATGACCTGTGCCGAGGTCATGGGCGCGGATGCGGTGAGTGTCGCACTGGTAGAGAGATTTCGGAGGTCTTTGGGCATTGGCGGAAGAGGGGGAGGCGGAGGAATGTTGCCGAGAGCGACGTCTTTCTGGAGTTGCCGTCGACCCTGGGCGGGATTCTCGGGCAAGCCGCGAGGTATGGACGACCCCGAGGGTCTATCTGATCGCTCCATTCTTTCGACCATGATGGGTTGACTCTGTCCGGCGAAGAGAGGGTTGGGTGACAGAGAAGATGGCGGGTTTTCGCTCGTCGTCGCGGGGGAGGCAAGGTCTGCGTCGAACACAGCGTTTCAGGGTTTCCACTGGCTGTTCGCAGTTCGGCCGTGGGCTGGCCAGGACCCCCAAACAATTAGTAGGGAAGCCAGAGAATTTAAGCCAATGGATTTTCGGAACAGAACAGGCTGGTCTGCAGGGCAAACGAGATCATTATGAAAAGGCGGACATGCGTTGGTGGGGAGTGTGTAAATGGGTCGTGATGAGTTGGTGTTGGGGGTTAGGTAGGTTAGGTTGGTAGTTGAAGGTGCGACCGAAGGTTGAATGGAAGGAAGGATGGATGATGTGGAAAGAGCCACCCAGACGTGGAAAGAGCCGTCACCACCTCACTCAGCAAGCCAGGTGGGCGGGAACGGGTATGGAGACAATTCTGCAGATAAATGCGGTCAAGCTCAGATGCACACCAGGTTGTTGGATGAGAAATTGAGACTCGAAGACGGGGATGTTGGGTATTGGTAAAGAAGACCCGACAGGCTCCAGGTTGATACACGGGGCTGGGGCTGGGTTGCTCCTTCCCTTTACAAGCCGGGTACGGATGTTTCCTGGAAGCCAAATGGAAGAGGCGGCAGAACATACACAGTACATAGAATTAGGAAGGGGGGGGGCGGAAGGGGGGGAGGAACTGCGAGCCGAAGGGGAACAGTAAAGGAAAAAAGAGTGGAGGTGTTGTCAGAATTGTGCTACGATGAAACTGACACCTCCCAGCCGGGAGCTTCTTTCTGGGGGCGGCGGCCGAGGTGGTGGTGGATGGACGATTGAGAAGGGATGAGTATTCTTTTGGGGTGGCCTTCCGCAAGAAACAGACACACAAGACTGTCTCGTTGTTGTCCTCTTGGTTGCGTGCACACCCCCCTACTAGTTGAGAGCCGCACGCCTTGGGCTGGGGGGGGGGAACAGACTTGAAGAGTAGATAGGTAGGTAGGTAGTGTACTACTAGTTTACGGAGTAGGAAGGTAGGTGAGAAAGAGGCGCAACGGAAAAGGGACCAGATCTCGGCCAGTCTACCAGAGACGGGAGAAAGGGGGCTGGTGGACCTGTGGGACGCCCTTCCCGATTCTTCTTGTCCCTGGTCTTCAAGCAAACAGGCAAGCAAGGTATACGATGTATATACACCACAAAGTACGGATACAAAGAGTACCTAGTAAGCCACCAGGGGTGGGTTGTAGTACCTAGGTAGGACCTGTAGAGCTTTAGTTGCAATATTGCAGCTGGCTGCATATTGCAAGCACTTCCCAGACAGACACTTGGAGGTTGTCATGACAAGAGAGGTATACTCGTGTGTACCTAGGTATGTGTGTGTTCTACTTTGGCGGCTGCTGAAGTTGACGAAGAAAAAGAGAAGGAGCCGGCCGGCACCGGCACCGGCACAACATAGTTTTGGATCCTTCTTTCGGGGATGTTGGGCCGTTGCACAGACATAATTGGCAATGGGAGACTGTAGCGGCTTGTGCTCGAAAAGCACATACGGCCAATGAGACAGCGATTCTTTGCTTTTGGTCTGGTAAAAAAGAGCAGAATGTGTTCGTACGGGACGCGAAAGGAAGAGCACGCGACTGGCTGGAACCTGGGACACTGGGCACTGGCGGTCGGAAAATGAGAAGAAGAAAAAGAAAAAAAAGATTTAGGGAAAGCGGATAGAAAAAAGGTAAAAGGCGGGGGGGAGGGTGGACAGGGACGGAAGAAGGGGGAAGGGGGTGGAGGTGGGGGGCGTTGACACGGCGTCAAGGCTAAAACTAAAACTCCTCTTTAGCGCGCCGCAAGAAATGCAAGGCACCTCGACACATAACATCGCGGCTCGTCGTCGTTGTCGTCGTCGTCGTCGTCGTCGTCGTCGCCGCTCTCTCACCACCCACAGACTCTCTCGACTCACTCCAGTATGTAGGTAGACGGTGGGCGAAAATGTCTGAGCCCCAGGTCAGTCAGTATACGTGCCTCCCCTGAGCTAACTACCTAGCCAGAACCTTTGGCAGCAGGAACTTTTGGCAGCGCCCCATGACAGAAGTCAACGTCTCCTGGCCTTTGTGCCGGCTTTTGTGTTTGCAGCAGCCAGAACCTTCAATGACGACATGCTCAACTTGGGCACCAACATGACACAAGTCGTTTGAGATAGGGTATTGTGTGACCACACGACTGCACATGGGCCACACGGCCAAAATGCGTCCTGTAGTCAACCAGCTTCTCCGCGACACGCGGTTGCCAGCATTTGGCAGCAACGTCTAACTGTGATACCGGTAGGTACTAGTAGCATGGAAGATGAGAGACGAGCACCTATTGAACCGGCAGCTTACCGGCTCGCTAGTCAGAGACCAAATCAGATCAAACCAGCCAGCGCTGGCCACTAAGCGGGGGGGAACAGAAACAGAAACAAAGACATGGTGCCATTCTGGGAGACGCAGGTTTGAAAACCACCTTGTCAGCAGCGTTGCATTCCAATCAACCAGCCCATGCGGCGTCCGGTTTCTCCAACACGACATTATTTTTAACCTTGCATCATCTCTGCTTCTCTGCCTCGCCTTGCCTCACGTTGCAATCGGTCCCGGCGCTCCCTCTGGACACACGTACACCACGGTGTATTTCCCCTTGGCTCACCCTGCGCGGTTACTTTCTGTGGTGCGATTCGAACTTTGAGAACGAGGCGTGGCAGAGCAGCTCAAAGTCAATGGTAACGAACACACCCAGTTCGCTCAAGGGTGTTACAGAGTAGGGACAGTTCGTATCAATCCATGGCACCTGAGCGAGCAATGACGAAGTGCCATGTAAGAAAGGTATGTGTGTGTGTGTCTGTACTTGTACACACACGTATCTTTACCCCCTCCCCCCCCTGGATGGAATAAGTTTTGCGGCGGATCTGGGGACCGTGTGTTCCAATGGCCTGTCAGACACCCTCGAAGGATACCAAATCCAAAGGTAAAACTTGATGGACAGCGTTCAGTAGGTAGGTATCCGTATACGGAGGCACGTTTCCCATCATGTCCGCGTACCTCTACGGAGATTTATCATATCATGCTCGGGATCTTCATCTTCGTTTCGAGTTTCGTTCAGCCAGCCTAGCAGGATCAAATGCGAGCCCGATTATCGCAGATGCGGGGAACCGAATCGCCGCCTGGTCATCCAACGGCGATGCATGCCTGGAATCAACGCTGATTGATGGCTGACTACCTCTACTGTAATGGTCTGCCCGCCAATGAGCTCTCGCAGTTTGGGCAGAGCACGCCCGCTGCACAATGCACTGTCCGTGATCCCGCCTTTCGTGCGTGCGTACCTAGGTAGGTAGACGACATGCTCGGTTTGACTGTACCAGTCAGGCCGCTGAGAAGGTTTGCTTGCTACGTCTGCTCCCCTCGGTCCAGATGTCGTCAGCATCTCGTGAGAAAACAAGGTCGAGAAGGGCTGGCTGTAGGTAAACTTGTTTCTCTTTTGTCTCTTGGGTACGGATGGATATCTTGCAAACACATTTTCCTCAAATCGCCTCGCTCCCAGCCCAGCTCAGCCCAGCCCGGCCCAGACTCAAGCCCCGCCCCCTGACCTTCCCTTCCCCTTAACCCTTCTAACCTACCTAGGTACCTGTACCTGGCTTGTTCGCCCGTGTGCTACACTACACACACTACCTACCTAGGTACCTACCTGTTACCTGGACTTGGCGCCTCCTTCTTACCTCCTCCTGTTTCCTGTTTCCTGTCTTCCGTCTCCTGTCTCCTGTCTCCAACCCCTCGAGGCAGGAAGGAGTAAATACGAAACTTTTGACAGTGACTTGATTGGAGGGGAGAGACAGCATGTTCCGGCCTCACGGTCCCGCCGGTTATTTTCCCATGGTACATATATTTTGGTACTGAGGCGCCGCCCACTCCCTACCTAGGTAGGTACTCAGGCAACTACACTAGGTACCTAGGCAGGTACCTAAGTCGAGGGAAGAAGGTGCCCGGAGAACGAACAACCTTGGGTCCTCGCTTCATTGGTCAGGCCCAGGCTGCATGCAGCCCGTGGATCAGTTCTTTGTTCTTTGCTTCGTTCCATGAACCCGGGCACAGCCACTCGGGCTGGATCTGTCAAAATCTCAGACTCCCCCAATCCTAGGTCGCTCCGCCTGCCCGGTTGGTTTGCCTGTTCGACAATACTCAAAACCGCCCTGACGTTGTCCCTTGCCTGCTCCGCTTCCCTAGTCTGAGGTATTCGGCCAGGCCGGCTGTCCAAGACCCTCGAGGCCTTCAAAGGCCCAACGTCAGTCGGATCGCCTCTGGACCCGAGCTCGATCGCCATCACATCCGGACCCTCCTTTTGGTCTAGTGCAACATTATGCCCCTGAGCCCTGCACGACGAAGCACTCGAAAAGCTCGGCCAACCGCGACGCATCTGGACCCGATACTGTCTCGTTGCGACGTCCTCGTCAACTCCCGACACTCGTCGTCGCCATGCCTCCTCCATCACGCTCCGACTCATGCGTTGATATAGACTATACCCTCAGGCGCCAATTCAACAAGTCGACGTTCAGGTGAAGATGCTCGCACTCAGTACTCGTGACACATGCCGCAACCTCCGACCCCACCTCCTCCCCCAATCTGCACCGCACCGCAATCATCGGAGCAAAACTGACAAGTTTGTCTCAGACCCCATCAGCGTGAAATCATTGCTGCTGCCCTTGATGGCCATGATGTATTCGTCCAGGCCGCAACGTCGTTTGGCAAGAGTCTTTGCTTCCAGCTGCCAGCCTGTATTGACCATGGAAGTAAGCCACCAGGGCCTGACCCGGGTTCGCATGCACGCATCGTCGTCGACTAACGCGATTCCTCTCCACCAGTCACCATCGTCGTTTCGCCACTGCTCAGTCTCATGGTGAAGGGTAACCCATGTAGCCTTACTCACACAGGACAGCTGACAGCTCCATCAGATGAATCAGGTTGAAGCGCTTCGGTCGGCAGGAATCGATGCTAGCTCCCTGAACAGCAATACGCCAATCGCCGAGAGGGACCGCATCAACCAAGACCTTGCCAGTGGCCACCCGCGCACAAGGCTGCTCTACGTGACACCAGAGCTGTGTTCGGGCGACTCCTTCAGGAGACGCATCAAACTGGTCTACGAACAGTGTGAGTTGGCACGTATCGCAGTTGACGAGGCCCATTGCATCTCGGAATGGGGCCACGATTTCCGCAAGGACTTTAAGCGGCTATCATGGTTTCGGGAGACCTTCCCGAGTGTGCCAATCATGTGCCTGACGGCCACTGCAAATCCAACCGTTCGCCAAGACTTGCTGAAGACCCTGGGCCTTTTGGAGCAGCCCGATAGGCTCAAGAGTTTCGTCATGACTGCTCATCGACCCAACCTCCACATTGAAATCAGATACACAAAAGACCAAGACGACGACCGCCTGGCTGACTTTCTGACATGGATACGTAGTGTGTACGAGAGGAGGAAAGCAGATGGGCGCAAAGCTGAGCTGGAAGCCGCCGGGGAGCGGCTCGACAACGTGTCTGGTATCATATACACGACATCGCGGGACGAATGCGAGTCTCTCGCAGCGGCCCTTAGAGACGAGGGTGTAGGCGCCAGGCCGTTCCACGCGAAGCTTACCAAAGAGGTCAAAGAGCAGACCTTGGCGCGCTGGGTGAACAATGAGCCCGGCTACGATGTCATAGTAGCCACCACGGCCTTTGGCATGGGCATCGACAAGAACAATGTCCGCTTTGTTGTCCACTGGCGTTTGCCCAAGTCGTTTGAGGGATACTACCAAGAGGCAGGCCGCGCAGGCCGAGACGGCAACGCGAGCTTTTGCTTTCTGTATTACAGTCGAGAAGACCTGCAACGCGTACAGAGCATGATCAGGAAGGGCAACCGCGATGGGTCAAACTGGGAGGCGCAGGCAAAAAGCCTGCAAAAGCTTGCGCTGTACTGCGAAGACACGACTGCCTGCCGCCATGCACAGATTTGCAAGTATTTTGGCGAGACCGAGACGCCGAAATGCGACTTTGCCTGCGACTGGCACAAGGATGCCAAAGGACTCCAGATGCGGATGATGCGGGGTCTGGCAGACGAGGAATGGGTTAGCACGCAGGCCGAGTACGGTCGATACGAAGTTTATTACGATGATTGACAAGGGCAGGAAACATGCACCAGGGATGTATTGGTTGCCGTCAGCCAGTTGTTGATACCCAGCTGCAGGCCGGTTGTACGCGGCGCACTGTATAATAGAGTACCTTGAGTACCTTGGTTTGGACTGGCGGCATTGGGCAATACCACATGCAACCGCATCCATCCGCCGAGTGATTAGTCTAGGCAACGCGAGTGACAAGCTTTCAGGAGCCCGAAATCATGGTCGCGCCAAGATGTCGACAAGAGTCTCCCAACGACACCAATGACGTCTGCTTGCATTCGCCTTACGAACCTAACCCGTCAAGACCAGATAGCCGCCATTATGATGATTCAAGCCCGAGAAACGACATTTGGAATGAGAGGGCTCTATCAGCCCGGCCCGCCCCCTGTCGGCTTTCCAATCACCAACCGACGCATCCGGTAGCTCCCGGGCCCGTGAGACGACAGCGACGACGTATACGCCTCGGGTTCAAGGTGATGTGGTGTTGTCGATTTGGAATCGGTTCGTCGGGCCGGGCGCCGCCGTTCGCGTCAATTTATCAAAAGGTTTTGTTGATCTGACGACTGGTGGTGCTCTTGAAGCATTCCACCGGGATTGAGAGTCTGATGGCGGCCAGAGTACCCTGTCGCAACCTCCGTACTGGCACCACCTAACCTTACCTGATTACATACCTAGGTAGGTAGGTAGCATGGGTGCTTCGTTATCCCCGGTTCCAGGATCTTCTCTAGCGGCATGGGGTATCTTTTCTTCACGGCGGCTGATTGGTGATGATTCATCCAGGTCACCTACCTATTCTCATGTGTTACTCGCTGATTACTCAACTACCTACCTTACCTGCCTAGTGTACACGCCCAACGCCGCATCATACCACCCGCACCAGTCCGCAATCGCCGACAGCGCCGCCCGCGTCCTGCACTCCGGGTAAGTCCGGCCGATATTAGCGCCCTTCCCCGAGAGAAAACTTACATCAGCTTCCCTAGCCTACCTATCTAGGTATCTACCTACCTACCCGCACCGTGCTATACTTCCTGCAGCTTAGCATTTGTCAGGCTTGCCCGTGTTGCGCATTTCTGAGCCTACAAGACGTCACCTCAGTCAGCCCCACCAAACATACATAGTACTTGTAGAAAACTGCTCCCCCTCCGCCCCCGCGATCACCACATTACCACAACACTCCATGCAAGCCCTTCAAGCCGCCCTCTACCGCACATCCGCCATTGCAGCATCCCGAGCGGCAGCACCCACGACAAGACTCGCATCCATACAGAGGCATCTCTCATCGACAGCGCGAACCATGGCCCCCATCACCAAGGAGACCGATTACCTCGTCATCGGCGGCGGCAGCGGCGGCCTAGCCTCGGCGCGCAAGGCCAGCGGCCAGTTTGGCGCAAAGGCCCTCATCGTCGAGGGCGCGCGGCTGGGAGGAACCTGTGTGAATGTAGGGTACGTCTACAACCCCCCACCCCAAGTAAACCCCAGCAGGTATGCTCAAAAGACCGAGGACTAACTTGGCTTGCTTCCCCTGCCCCTCACAGATGCGTCCCGAAGAAGGTCACCTTCAACGCCGCCGCCATCGCTGAGACGATCCACCACGCAAAGGCCTACGGTTTCTCCGTCAACGAGACAGCCCCCTTCGACTGGCCCACCTTCAAGACGAAGCGCGACGCTTACATCAAGCGCCTCAACGGCATCTACGAACGTAACCTCAACAACGACAAGGTCGAGTACCTCCACGGCTGGGCCAAGCTCACCTCGCGCAACGAGGCCGAGGTCACTCTCGACGACGGCACCAAGGCTCTCGTCAAGGCCAAGAAGATCCTCATCGCCGTCGGCGGCAACCCCACCATCCCGCCCACCATCCCCGGATCCGAGCTCGGCACCAACTCGGATGGCTTCTTCGACATCGACAAGCAGCCCAAGAAGGTCGCTCTTGTCGGCGCCGGCTACATCGCTGTCGAGTTCGCCGGCATGTTCAACGCCCTGGGCACAGAGACCCACCTCTTTATCCGCCACGACACCTTCCTGCGCAACTTTGACCCCATGATCCAGGAGACCGTCACCAAGGAGTACGAGCGCCTAGGCGTTAACCTGCACAAGCGCTCGCAGCCCACAAAGGTCGAGAAGGACGCCGAGGGCAAGCTCACCGTCTTCTACAAGGACGCCGAGGGCAAGGAGACGTCCGAGGGCGGCTTCGACCACCTCATCTGGGCCATTGGCCGCACGCCGGCGACCAAGGACATTGGTCTCGAAGAAATTGGCCTGAAGACGAACGAGAAGGGCTACATCCCCGTCGACGAGTACCAGAACACCAACCTGGACAACATATACGCCCTTGGTGACGTGACCGGCCAGGTCGAGCTGACGCCTGTGGCCATTGCCGCCGGCCGCCGTCTGGCAGAGCGTCTGTTCGGAGGTCCTGAGTACTCCAAGGCCCACCTCGACTACTCCAACATCCCTTCCGTCGTCTTCTCCCACCCCGAAGTCGGCAGCATCGGTCTCACGGAGCCCCAGGCTATTGAGAAGTACGGCAAGGACAACATCAAGGTCTACAAGACGAACTTCACCGCCATGTACTACGCCATGATGGAGCCCGAGGAGAAGGCACCCACCGCCTATAAGCTTGTCGTCGCGGGCCCCGAAGAAAAGGTTGTCGGTCTTCACATTGCCGGACTCGGCAGCGGAGAGATGCTCCAGGGCTTCGGTGTCGCCGTCAAGATGGGCGCGACGAAGAAGAACTTTGATAGCTGTGTTGCCATCCACCCGACCAGCGCCGAAGAGCTGGTGACCCTGAAATAGACTTGCATAGAGGTGTTCCCCAAGATGAAGCGTAGAAGAGGAAAAGATACCAATTCGTAAAATACTAGGTTTAATGCCACACCATGTTACAAACCCTTATGCTGACTGTGATAGAAATGCCAGTCCCGTTTTATATTCCGGACGCCGTCGAACGCAAATCCTTTCCCCATTTCCCCCATTCTCCAACCCCAATGCATATCAAGTGTCCTGTTTCGTCCTGGTTCTGTCGACTTTGGGTACAGGTTAAGTGTCTGAGACTTCGCGTGCTGTTTGACCACGAATGTTGCACAAGTGCAAGGAACGGGTTGCTTGCCGCAACCCCGTACGACCATATCCATTACAAGAAAACCACACTGACGAAGCTAGTTGCGGAGAGACCTAGGGCAGAGAAGAGTAAAGCATGAGGAGCAATGGCGCCTGCTGCGCTAGGCTTCGACTGCTGAGGGTTATCGCCGCTAGATCATAGTATTAGTTCGGGCTGTCTACACCCAACATCATCATACCACAGCAAACAACACTCACGTGGCGGTTGGGGACGATGGTGCCAAAGATGTCTCGGGGCTTTTGCTACCAGTAGAGTCTGGAGTCGAATTAGGCGCGGTACTAACGTTCGAGGGCGAAGGCAAGTCGGCGACCTTGATGCCAATCTCCGAGCAGGTGGATGCATAGGCGTCGTATGCAGGTTTGAGGTTGGTACCTTGGCAGACGTTGGTCAAATTACCAAGCATGGCGGGCATCAAGTCATCGCAGAGAGTCTCGACGCTGGCAGGGCTGGTTTGCTGGCCCAGGGCGGCGAGAAGACAGGCGGGAGGGGTTGCGGCAACAAGATTGGCAAGGCCAGTGAAGGCGGCGACGATGGCTGCGGACTTCATTTGTTTGAGGCGCGAAGGTGACCGGGTGTCGTGGTTGTGGATGTCGTGGGAAGAGGTGTCAGACAAGTGTCGCCGAGAGAAGTAGGAAACAACACGAGTCCACTGGTGTACAGGAGCAAGGGGGGCGACAGGGAAGAATAGAAAAGGGCTGCTTTAAGAGAGAGGACAATTCGGTTCGTTCTGCGATGGGACCCTTAGGAAGAGCAAAGGCAAGGTGAAACAAAGTAGGTAAAGAGATGAGGTGCTGAAGTTGGCGATGCAGTGCGGACGCAGGTCAGAGTAGGTTTTGCTGTGAAGACGTTGGCCAAATCTCATTCCCTTCCTGGCAAGACCAACGGAAGCCAAGTGGGGTGTGAGGGAAGCGGCGATCGTCGGGGAACGGGAACACTCCGTGAAAGGTGGTTTTCTGGGGAAAGGAAGGAACCGATGAAGTGGGTGGTGAGTGGGGCCGGCAGAACTTCGTTCCTTCTGGAACAACTTCAAAACACCATGATTGCTTTCCCGACGACGACAGAACTGCTCTTTCCAGACGTCACGTCACGTCACGTCGTCACCTCACCTTCGACCCGTTCCTGCGAGGAGTGCGCGTCCCAGCTGCCACATAAAACCACCTCATCAGCTCCCCACGGGATGGTTTTGCGTCTTGGCGTACCGAATGTCTCGACCCGCTCCTCCCGCGATGAATATCTCACTCGTATCGTCATGTTCTGGTCGTGCCAGACCCCTTCCACATAGAGTTTTTTTTTTTCTTTACGCCCCCCCCTTCTTTGTTTTTTTCCGTCCTTTCTTTCTCTACCAACCAGTCGTTTATTCTATGCTCGGGCAGGATGAGTAGGAATACCAGTGGACCCTGGAAAATAAGACTACCGCCGGTACGCCGGTACCAGAGTGGCGGCGCCCTCCACCCCCTGGTTCATGGGTTGTCACTCTTTTCGTCTCATCATTCCAGAAACCTACTTACACCGTGTCTGGTCTTATCAGGGTCAAATATCTCCAGATGCAGGTGAATCCTATTACCTCGCAGCTCTGAAATATCTTGAGGGGCGACAGGCAGTGAGGGATGGAGCTTACGTCCCTCAAGTCGTGTTCTCACCAGATAAACCAAGCTTGGCGATGGAGGTAGACCCGTTAATCGAATGCTTGTTATTTGGAGTTCAAACGAGGCCATACCTCATCACTGATGCTAAATCTAAATAGCAAACATTCGATCAATGGGTCTACGACTTAAATTACATACGTACAGGATTCTGGTCCACAGACCGTCCTCGAGGGCACCTGCATTGACCCAACTTGTCTTGCGTATACCTAACCAGCAGCTGCCTGACGGAATTTGGACACATGATCTGTTCTGGAGCGATGCCCGAACTCACGGGAGCTACCAATACAATCATTCTACAGTACAAAGAGAAGCTCGGCTTTCAGACCCGTTGGTTTTTACAATGATCGTCAGGGTGCATGCAGGTTCCGTTCCTCTAGCATTTAGCCCATGGGACAGACATCCGGCGGCTATCTTCGCCGCTGCGACATTTCCTGTCACAGAACTTCAGATGAGTTTCGCCCTTTCCCACAGATAACAAGTCGCGAGTCAAATCCGCCGCCCTGGGGAACATATGCTAGAGAGGCTGAGCCACCTCGAACACCTGCCGTACACACTCAAGTTGACAGTGGCCAGAAATAATACAGGCCATCACTTTCTTCCTTGGACAGAACGGAGAGTATGTCATCTTCTTGTATTGGAATGTCGCCAGTAGACAGCACAGTGTACATACTCGGCATCCATCCTCACGTCGGAAACATTCCGAGCTTTCGGATTTCCCGGCGTGAAGACTGAAACTCGAGACACATGAAATCTTCCTCTCTGGCGCACAACAAGCGACGTCTCTAGCGGATAGTGCACTTCGCCGATGTGCACTTATCAATCCAAAAAGTACTTGAGCAAAATACACCCGTATTTTGTCCGCTGAGCGCCGTGACCATCATAGAGAAAGGCCGAATTTGTTCTTTTGGGGGTGGGCTTGGTGATTGTCGCTAGGCTTCAGTCTGGTCAAATAACCCGTCAACGTTCGGCTCGGAGAGCGCAAGGGCCTCTCTGAAGTCAAGCTGAAGCAATAATCCGAGGCAGAGATCCTCTGTAAGTGATGGTGGTAGTCCCTCGGCCGCTCTGCTTACCCAGGCGCCAGCCTTTCCAGTCGACTACTGCCGTTTTCTGTCAAGGACTCGGTGTATAAAGCCCCCCACAGACAGATTTGCTCTTGGTAACCAGCTCTTTGCCTCTTCTCGGCTGTTTTGAATGATTGAACGATTGATGAGATGAAGATGTAAAGTGTCCGACCAATGGTTTCCGCCGCTAAACTCACCAGATATGAATGACATGGATGGCTTCTTCCACGCGTTCTGCCGTCCCATTGCTGCGACCGGCGCACACGGTCACATCTGCGGCAGAGACGTTCAGGCATGGATCAATATTCGACTTACCGAATGCTGTTTGGAGAGTCAAATCAAACGCTACTGTAACTTACTCGAGCATAACTGCCAGACTTTTCCGGCATCGAGCTTTGTGAAGCTCCAGTGGTATGAAGCTTCATGGAAGCAACAATATGCGGGCCTGACAATGGACCATGGGAACAATAGTTCAACCGATTACTGGATTAGTCATTAGTGTTCAGTCATTTGGCAACCATAGCAAGGATGTTGTCGGATCGAATCGCCTTTGGGCCTCCCGGATGCGCAGAGCACGGCCCGCCATCGCCTGAATGACCGGATTGCATGATGTTTTCTTGGTTGCATGGCTTCGTGACTCCAGCGTTTTCTTCGAATTCCCCTGTGGATATTCGCAAGGTCAACCCGTCGGCGCTTTCAGCCTGGTGGGTTTATCGTCTCACGCTGCCCGTCAAACTTATAGATCTGTCACTTGCGTCGGCCGCCTTGCAACAACAGTCTGGTGTCCTGGGCGTCTTTCCCTGCAACAGTCGATCGGCCTTCAAACTTTGAAACTTGAACCGATGGAAGTCAAACGCCCAAACGAGGGACTCGCAGGTAAACTTCTTTGCTGGGTAGTCAGCGGAGAGTTCATTTTCAACCAGCGGTTGACATCGGCGAGGTTCCAGGCAACCGGTTCCTCTTCTCGGTTGACCGATCTCGCCCGCCGTCAGCAGACACCATCATCCCTGCTGAGTGTTATACTATGCACAATCGATGTCCAGGCAGCCTTCATGTCCGAGCTGTTCAGATCTAGACCTGTCTAGGAATACCGTTGAAGACATCAGACAGAAGGTGAAGGGCAGGGAGTGGGTTGGCAGTTGTAAGTAGTTCTGGCTCAATGCATCAGAGCTCGACTGGTCTTGTCAAGACAAATAGCTGCGTAAGGGGCCAAACAACAGCCATGGACCATCCCGTCAGCTTTATAAGTCCGACTGTCTTCTCTCGATTGATGATAATATGCTCGGTCCCCCGCCCTGTGAGGATGCGTCGAGAAACACCATCGACCTGAAATTATCTATCGACGAAAAGAAATGGCGGACTCAAAGGTCCCTCAAACGATAAGCGTGACCATCTGGTTGATGAGCTCCATCACGTTGACTGTCCTGACGAGGATCTTTGTACGAGGCGTCCTATTACGAAGTCTAGGATGGGACGACAGTGAGTATACACGACCTCTCCTTTACTACAACGACAAAGTGCTAATAGACGATAGCACTGGTACTCATAAGCTGGGTACTTACTCCTGGGTGCCAGTCGATAGAGTATTACTGACTGAAATAGGTCTGCGCCATGGTACTTTGCAGTTCAATTCTTGCCAGTGAGTTCAAAACATGGTTCGGATTTTGGGACGCGAACTGACCTTGGATTTAGTGACCGGCGTCGGCTTAGGATCCCATTTTGAAGACGTATCCAAAACAGACTTTGCCGAGTTCCTCAAGGTAGGTGTATAGAAGGCGGCTTACGGATGTCAATCTGACGAGTGTCGTTTAGTTACAAGTCGCCACACAGCTCACCTATATCTGGGCCTTTGTGACAGTCAAGATGTCGTTCGCAGTGCTTTACTTGCGACTGCTTCCAGATGAGACCTTTCGACGCGTCAACATCTTCCTCCTTCTTCTGCTGCTCTCGGAGGGCATCGCGGAGACAGCAGTGGTGATCTTTAGATGCGCCCCCGTTCAGCGAGGTTGGATACCAACCGTGCCTGGTACATGTCTGGACTTGACTGTATTCTACTATTCCGCCGTAGGTTCAAACACGCCAAAGTCTAGCAATACCTGGCTGACCTGAAGCAGTTTGTCATTAAGCTGGCGACCGACCTTGTTCTCTTCATTCAACCGATCCCGACCGTTTGGAAATTGCAACTGCGGCTTGCAAAACGGATTGGTGTCATTTTCATGCTCTCTCTGGGCTTACTGTGAGCGATTTCGGCCCACATCACTGGTCCGTGGCTAAGATGTTGTTTAGTGCGTGTGTTATATCTATCATCAGAGTGACCTATATCAACGCCTTTGATAAAGACGTTACTTGTAAGTATCTACCAAATGAATTCGTGTGCCACCGCTAACCATCGCAGTGTTGGTTGCCGATCCGCTTCTCTGGTCCGAAGTCGAGGTCTGCGCCTTGCTCATCTGCTCCGGCGTGCCGTCACTGAAACCGCTGATATCGAGATTCCCCGCTCTGAACAAGGCGCTCGGCTTGTCCACAGGCAAGGGTTCAAATTCGTACTACCCAGGCCAGCAAACGACGGTAGGCGGATCCAAGCCGCCCCCAGGGCCGAACGCGTATGCCCGCGCAGTGCAGAGTAAGGCTAGTGCAAAGCTATCGGTCAGTTCAAGTTCTCGCAGTGCTCCGACAATACACAGCAACACAGAGAGCACGGAGAACATCCTGTCGTTGGAGAATGTTGACAAGCCATCCTTGACGGAAAGCGTGGAGATGGGCTTCATTAAGGTGAAGAATGACACCGAAGCTCAACAACCGTCACAGATCCCACCGGCAGAGGTCGGGATGGAGGACTCTTACTTCCCCGCAGGACGACCGACAGCCCAACAAAAAGGCCGGGAGAGCATCAAAAACGGCACGGGCTGGATATCAGACTGACGGCCCTCTAATGCGACCGACTTTGGACTGGTTGCGCGGTACATACGCATGCTTTCGACAAAGACTTCGACGGCTATTTTATGTAATAAAATATCATGGTGCTTGACAAGTAGGCGTATGAAAACTGTCTGGCTGCAGTCTCACTCTTCTTATTCAATAGCTCGCGGAGCGACACGCTGTCTGCATCAATACAGGTCAATTCACTTGTTTCAAAAACTTCAACTATCAGTGTTTGTCACCGACTGTTTCTAGGAGTTCCTTCGGAAATGACAAGCAGGAAACGGGCGGAACCATCTGCCCGCAAAGCCTCCGGGTGACTGCAATGCGGGTACTGAAAGGTACAAGTTGTCAAGCGCTTTTGTGAGCAGCCTGTATCTTCTTGACGGATTACATGCTGGAAAGACCTGACTGCTGAAGCGGGAGCTCAAAAAAGGTTCCTAGGATCGGCTCAGATACGTTGCGAGTGTGACGGTTACTCCATGAACATGATCCCGGATCTGACAAGGTGATCGGTCTTTATGTCAGTCTCCTTGCGTTACAGACGAGGTGGCTCCTCCTCCCCTCCTCCATCTGTTTCACTCCTCCGTCTACCTCAGAAAAAAGACGCCCGGAAGACGTGACGAGTAGGAATTGAACCAGGGGAAGATTTCCTACAATAACTACAGAATGAGCGGTAGCCTCTGGTGGATTCGGAACGAAGAAAAAGTAGAGTGAGCCCCAAATGCGCTTCGCTGTCATATTCTTGGCAGAAGGAGACAAAGATCTTTGTGTATAAGAGTTGCCCTCAGGTTTTATGCGTTGAACTCAGAGACTCTAGGACAAGGAAGTGGCATATGTAGGCTGAAACTCAGCTGAGAGTTATATTGGAAAGATTTCCCCCTTGGGAGTGCATTGTACAACCTCAACGGCGCGAAGCCGTTGGGATCGTTTTAAAGATCATTATGCCACTCGGAAAGAACATTTTCAATGCGGCCTGTCTCCGAAACCAACTACGCACCCAGGCGCAGTCAACTCAAATGCCCGAATAGCCTCGATCGATAAAGCGGAAAGGTGGCGAAGCCGGGTGGACCACTCGGCCTAACCCACCCACCCCACTTCCGCAAAGCCCCCACCTCCGCAAATGCCGAAAATGCCGCATCTATCCTCTTCCATCAACATCACCACCTTTTTCAAACTATCACAACAATTGCCATATATCGCCAAACAACGCCATTTTTTGAGGATATCTTCTTCAACCCATCATGAAGCAATACTCCGAATTTGAGCTCCAACGGGCGCTGGCAGATGCGCGAGATGGGCGCCCTATCAGTAGGGCTGCCCAGCAATGGGGCATCCCATACCATACCCTTTATTATCGGCTGAAAAGGGGTAGGCAAAGTAGGAATGCTGCTTTTGCCGATATGCAGCGTTTAACCCAGTCCCAGGAGGATAATCTGGTTGCCTATATATTAACCCAGGAAGCTCTGGGCTGCCCTATTTCCCATGGGCAATTGAAGGGCCTGGCAGAGCGTATGCTGGGCGATGGGCAGCAACCTCTAGGGAGGAAGTGGATGCGGCGATTTCTGCGGCGAAACCCATTAATCCGGACCAAGCGATCCAGGGCGATAGATGCCAGGCGCTGGCGAGCCCATTCGCCAGAAATCATCCAGCAATTCCTCGATCGTCTGGATATCCCAGAGATCAAGGGCATCCATCCATCCAACCGATGGAATATGGATGAGACTGGCATCATGGAGGGCAAAGGGACTAATGGGCTGGTGCTGGGCTCTGCCGCATCGCGATATATCCAGAAAAAACAGCCTGGATCCAGGGCATGGATCTCACTGTTGGAATGTGTGTCTGCTGATGGGCAGCGCATACCCCCATTGGTTATATATAAGGGCAAGTCCCTCCAGACCCAGTGGTTCCCATCCAACCTATCTAGATATGAAGGGTGGCACTTCACATATACTGATAATGGCTGGACGACTGACCAGACTGCCCTTAGATGGCTGGAGAAGGTCTTCATCCCATATACCCAACCCAGCCAACCAGGGGCATATAGACTGCTGGTTCTAGATGGGCATCACAGCCATATAACCACTGACTTCATGTGGAAATGCTGGCAGCATCGCATCTGGCTGTTATATCTGCCGCCGCACTCCTCTGCAGTCCTCCAGCCTCTAGATGTGGCTGTCTTCAGCCCATTAAAGCACGCCTATAGGAAGGGGGTTGAATCGATGGATGATATAGTGACGGATTCAACAGTGGCTGGCAAAAGGGCATTTCTAGCCTGTTATTTAGAGGCCAGAGATGCGGCAATAACCAGCCAGAATATAAGGGCTGGCTGGAAAGGGGCTGGGTTATGGCCGGTCTCTTCAAGGCGCCCCCTATCCAACCCCTGGTATCCAAAGCATCCAACCAGCCCATCCAGGCCAGCCAGCCCATCCAGGCTGGCAGCCAGCAGTGGGATGAATCCGTATCTGTTATCCCATGGTCAACCCTCGCCGGCCTGCCGAACTACGGCATCAACTATATCAACTCCAACAGTTGGGTAAGGATGGGCAGGATACCCATACTATCCGTCACCTATCTAGAAAGGTGCAAAAGGCGTATGATGAAGAGTTCTTCCAGGGGTCTGTTATAGAGCAGGAAAACAGGGCATTAAGGGCCCAGCTAGATAACCTGCTTAACTGTAGGAGGAAAAAGGCCCCTACATCCCCCAACAGTCGATTTGCAGCCATACGGCAGAGCCAGCTATCAGGAAATACGGATATCGGCAATATGGATAGTCCGGATGAATCCAGCGCATCCGAATTATCCAGCGAGGCCGAAAGTTGCATATGGGTGGGCGGCAGACCTGAGGAATAAAGTGGTGATAGTGGTGGTGTTGGTGGTTATGGGGATTTGCGGAGGTGGGGGCTTTGCGGAAGTGGGGTGGGTGGGTTACCGGGCAACTAAGACGTATTTCAACTGACAACCTTTGCTTCGATGGGGGATTGACGGGCCGCCCTGCCGACTTTGTCTCGATGCATATCGGCAGACTCAATAACGTACTCCTGAAGTGCTTGTTCCTGATTGGAGCTTGCGGTGTCATCTGGTGGTGATCTTTAGCTTAACAGCGCTGTTTCATAGGAGTTACGATGTCAGCTATGAGATACTGGGTTAGATCATCCGTCGACCCTCCTGTGGGTAAAGGCATTAGGTACTGTGAAGGTAGGTAGGGACACTGTCAATTCAGCGCCCACAGTATCACTCCTTGTCTTCGAAGTAGAAATCTACCGGTGTGTCGGTGTAGCATTGGTTGTTCGCCGACAGAGAGCCCCACCACGGCGTACAGCCAATCACAGACTGGAGCTAGAATCAGCATGGGAACCGTCATGGAAGCGGCCTCAGGCGCAAAACATGCCCTAGTATGGTCCGTGCGGCAGACCGAATTGGTGGCTGTAGGGTTAGCGAGTCCGCACAAAAAATTACCCAGGCGTCCTTTCCTCTCGATTCTCTTATCCTCCCGAAAAAGTTCAATCCCGACAACCTCGACAATCCAACCACCCAACGCCGGCCAACCACCAGTCGATTGCCTCTGAGCCACCATCAGGTTAGTTGAGAGCGATGCTTAGCAGCAGTAACAAACCGCATTTGATTCGGACGGACAGCCGCGACGGACGATACACCTCGATCTCCTAATCTTCGTTCTCCTGGCTCTCTGTCAGAGCAAAGAAAGGCATTTCGCAGTATCTCCCTGGCGAGGCTCGAAGAACCCAAACCTACTTGCCCAGAGCCTTTCCACCTACGTCTCTTTTGGGGCCAAGGGGAATTGTTGTCCAATTTCCTTTTGTCGCTTCACAGCCTCGTTCAGGACCTGTGCTAACCCCTCTTCTTCCGAGCAGTATAAGCAATCATGGGTATCTCGAGAGATTCCCGCCACAAGCGCTCCGCCTCCGGTGCCAAGCGCGCCTACTACCGTGCGTAACACATTCGAAAGCCCGTATGCTCTAACCAAGCATGCGTTCTGACCTTTCTGCTCAACAGGGAAGAAGCGCGCTTTCGAGGCCGGTCGTCAGGGTGCCAGCACCCGTATCGGCCCCAAGCGTGTCCACACGGTCCGCACCCGCGGCGGCAACCACAAGTACCGCGCCCTCCGCCTCGACAGCGGTAACTTTGCCTGGGCCTCCGAGGGCTGCACCCGCAAGACCCGTGTCATCGGCGTCGCCTACCACCCCTCCAACAACGAGCTCGTCCGCACCAACACCCTGACCAAGTCCGCCGTCGTCCAGATCGACGCTGCCCCCTTCCGCCAGTGGTACGAGGCCCACTACGGCCAGAACCTCGGTCGTCGCCGCCAGCAGAAGCAGCAGGCCGCCGGCACCGTTGCCAAGGAAGAGGAGGTCAAGAAGTCCAAGTCTGTTGAGAAGAAGCAGGCTGAGCGCTTCGCCGCCCAGGGCAAGGTCGAGAACGCCCTCGAGAAGCAATTCGAGGCCGGTCGCCTGTACGCTGTCGTCTCCTCCCGCCCCGGCCAGTCCGGCCGCTGCGACGGATACATCCTTGAGGGTGAGGAGCTCGCCTTCTACCAGCGCAAGCTCCACAAGTAGACGTTACGCTCTTCGTATCTTTTCACGATGAGTGCGTCATGTTCTGCTTACCAGCGTCGCGTTGGGGGTAATGGCATGGTGGGGGGAACCGCTAGATAACTGACTCTCATAACGGGTTTCACGTTAACGGGAATGAAAAAAAACATTTTATCGGGCTCTTAGGTTGTTCTTGGTGTTAAAATAGGTTTTTGCTTTTCGTCAAGTCTGGCAAGGCCATCGATGGGGGGGCGTGATCAGCTTACAATACCATGTAGGCTCGGGAAAAGCAAACCGGGCCGACGGAACGGATTATGGGTTATTAGGAAGAACTCAAAAAGACTATACCACCAAGTTTTTGCCTGCCTCACAGATATACTGGCTCATCCGCTCGCTTCGTGACATTTTTTTCTTTTCTTTACTTTGCTTTTCAATTGTCTTGTCATGCTCTGTACTCTGTAATCGATGTCGTAGGTGTACCGATTCTGCCAATCGAAGTCGAGACCCGTCACCGTTCATGAACCAACTCCCCTCGGTCGCGGTTTGCCTCGAGTATGAACCCCTGTCACGATGTTGCTAGGGGCGGTTGGCCGCTCTCATGCCTCTGAGCCTGTCTCATTCCCCAACTCTCTGTTGCGTAATGCTTCTTGGGATATCAAACATGAAAAGGCCAGCTTGTGTCCTTTGCTGCCTGTAGCCAGCTTGGCACCCAGATGTGTGTTGGGCCAGCAAACACACGCGCAAAACTCCATACTTAATGGGATGCTACAAATTACTTTTGTACATTAAGGTGTTCAGAGAATTCTGCTTCTGGGTATTCCAGGGTTTGTTTCGGACAAATCATTCTACGCGAACTGCCGCTTGAGGTCCGTCCACTTGCGAGTAAGTGTCTCGTGCTGGGAGTTTATCTGTTATGAATGTCAATATACGAATCTGTCGGTGAGCATCATGGGGACTCGACTTGCCTCGGCATACTGCATCTTCGTCTGCACAAGCTCTTCCTCTAGTTCTGCCAGCTCCTTCTCCAACTTCTCGTTCTCCTCGTGAACCTTCAGATTGCGCTTCATGAGGTCGTCGCGTTCCGCCTTCCACGCATTCTCAAGCTCTTCGGGCTGCTTCTCAATGACATTCCGCAGCTCACGAACCTGCCCCTTGAGACTCTCGTTCTCATCCTTGAGCTCCTCGTTCTCGACCTTGGTGTGGACCAATTCTGTCGCGAGCGCAGCCTGCTCGCTGTCGTATGCCTCGACGCGCTCCTCTAGCTTACGCACCTTGACGGCGAAGTTGGCGTTAGCGGTCCGCAACTGCTCGAGCTCTGCCTCACGTTCCTTCTCTGCCCTTGTCTTCTCCTCCCATTCGAGCGTGTACGCCTTGAGGATCTCAGAGGTAATCTCGATATCGCAGGCATCCCTGACAAACTGGTCGGCGCGGTACACTTCCTTGTCCATACTGGAGCTGGAGCTCCCAAAGAAGCCATTCTCCAAGATGCTCCCCGCGCTGGGTGCCGTATCAATGTAGACGTCGAAGAGCTTGTCCTTGAGGAAGACAGTGAGCTGCTGCATATCCGAGATAGCAAGCAAGTTGGCCACGTTCTTTTGCATCAACACGATGCCGAAGCGCAAAATGGCTGACAGACCCTCGGACAGGATTAGGTCGTAGATGCGAAGCACTAGTTGCAGGGGGAAGCGGTAGGCAAAGAGCGTCAGGAACCACTGGGTGGCGTAGAGATGAGGCGAGATGCTTCGGCGGCGGAGGTGGCAATAGAGAGCCGGTTCGAAGTCCTCGAGCAGGCGATCAAAGAGGTACAAGTTCTTGTGAAGGCCAGGCATGTCCTGGATGAAGAGGTCGCGCAGGTGGTAGTGGTTCATCAAGCGAACCAGCAAGCAAAACGCTTCCTCTTCCGTCATGTTGAACAAGAGCGGCATGATGAGAAAGTTCATGCCTTGGGCATAGCCAACGGCTTCATCGAACAGGGCATACGCCTTGCACACGCCGAACAGGCCTTCTTGGAGCCCAGCGGCGGCGGCGTACTTGGAGAAGCTGGTTCTTGTGCCCATGTCCCGTCGAATGGCCTTCTCAAGCTTCTGCAGCATGGCGTTGTCCTCCTTTTGCTTCTTCTGTCTTGCCACGGCAGCGGCCTGTTGTGCCTTCAACACGGCCTCGGAGCTTTTTTCGAAAGGTGGCGACATGCCATTTGTGCCTGAAAGCTCCGAATGAACCGACGAGGCGGAAGAATTGACAACATCATTCTGTATGCTGAGATTTCCATTGCTGCCCGAGCTGATAGTGCTTTGACTGTTCCGGTTGACTTCCTTATCGGTGCCCCGGGCCACGAGCTCCCTGTACATTGTCTCGAGCTCCTCGTTGTTGCTCTGAGCCAAAACCTGCCAGATGACTCCACGGATAGCGTTGGGAATACCACTGGCAATAGCTCTGTTCAATTCCTCGGCGCTAGTCCTTGCAACGACTGCCGGGCCTTCGTATACCACCGACTGCCACAGATCCCAGTCCACCTGAGAATCAGGCATGTCCGACGGACCGGCCAAGACTCCAGATACCGTTCCGGGGGCCAATGAAGGGTTCGGAGTGGTAGGTAGGGGTGATTTGGGCGCTTGATCGGCTCCGAGCTCCTTGTCGTTGCCAGTCTGTACAGGAGGAGTGCCCAAGCCCAATCCCTTGGGTGGTGGCACAGGTTTGTCATCGTCGTTCGGCAATGTGATGCCTGCCTCCTCCCGCAATCGCACCATCTTGAAACGGTCCTTCAAGCTGTGGCGGGGCGCTCCATTGACGCCATTGGCACCGTCGCCCTCCTTCTCTTCTTCCAGCCTGCTAAGCATCATCTCGGGGTTGCTCGTCAAAGTTGCGATAGAGCTAGCAGTATTGCGTCTGGGCGATACTTGAGGCGGCGGAGAGGTCTCCTTCTCCTTACTTGCGCTGTTGCGAGATAACCATGAGAAGGGACTTGTGAGCTTCCTTGTCGGGGGCCCTGGAGGAGGTGGTAGGGAGGCGGCAGAAACTCCTTGCGACAGGGAAGCAGCTGGAGCTACGGGAGATTTGGCGGGAGATGCCTCGGCTGACGGCGACCACGGCATGGACGGGAGGGCGCCGGTAATGCTGCTGATGGACAACTTCTTGGGTGGCAGCTTCTCTTCGACGGGGCTGGCAGCTTTTGTTTCTGCTTTTACTTTTTTTTTTTGGAGATTAGCACAAATACCAACTAGTTTATGCGATCAAACGACAAACCTGGTTCTTCTGGGGCGGTGTGGTCGTCGTCCAGCTTGACATCGTCCAAATCTGAGGTACTGGAGAGACGGTGCGATACGGGAGACGCCTTCCGCTTGATCTCGCCATCGTCATTGTCGCTCATGAGCTCCTCATCGACAAAACGATCGCTCTCTTTTGCCGGTGATGGCGGAGCTACCACCTCCTCCTCGTCTCGGGTCTCCTCCTTCGGGGGTTCAGGTTCAATGTCGGTTTCTTCGGGGGGTGGCGGTCTCTGGTACGAAGCCGTTCTCTGGGTAAGGGAGCGGACCTCAGCTACCTCAGGAATCTCGGCGACGTCGACGACGGCATCTTGGAAGGCATCCTGCTGTTTTCCCCGTTCAGTCAGCGAATTCCGTCCTTTTCCAGGGCCTTCTCTGGTGCAGCACTTGGCTCATGGCCGGGGTGGGCGGTGCATCAAGGGAGGAAGGGGGCCGTTACATTCTCCTTATCCGAGTCGGAGTCGGTTGAAAGTCTCTTCTCCTTCGTTTCCTTTGTAGCCTCGGGCGAAGCAGTCGCGACAGGCTCGCCTGGCTGGGACATGTCGAGATGGACAACGGTAGATCAATTTGCTGACCTGTGGGTGAATTTGAAGGTGTGCGGGTATGTGTGCGGTTTGGTGGGATGAGCTCCTGCTCCCAGGTCACGGTCGGACTTGAAACTACCTTAGTTGGTGGCCATGGAGATGGGGGGCGCTCCAGCACTGAGGTAGGGGTTGAGGGGTGTGTCGTTGGATTTGCTTGGATGTTGTGGTGTTTTTTTTTTCCTTTTTGGTGAGCTTGCCAGGAGGATGGACGATCGAGAATCAAGAGACGGAAGGGTCAGGGTCGAAGTGTTGGAGGTCAAGAGCCGAGGGTCGATAGTCTCGAGGAGAGAGGAACGGATGCGGCGCGCGACAAGTTGGTCCCTCCCTTTTTTTTTTCCCTCTACACGTACGGGGATGGATGGGGAATTAATCGAACGAAGGTGATGAGCCTCACCGCAGATGGGGCCCTTTAGATGTATCTTTGCAGCGCCAGATACTGATACGATACTTTGCCTACCCACCTACCTAACTGGGAGCTGGAAGCAGTCTACCGGGGAAGCAAAGTGGACAGCATTGCCCGCGAGGTGAGTCCCATATTAATCGCCCAAATCATCGATCCCCAGCACCCTTGAGATCCACCATGGCTTGCTGCTAAGGAATCCCCATCCAAGCCTGCATTGGGCGTAGCCAGGGGAGGGGAAAGAGAAGAGCGCGAGCAGCCACTGATAGCTTAGCGTGCCGCTTACGGCACGGGATCGCTCTCTGTTTCGGGGGACGAGATGCCGCGAGTTTCTCTCCGGAGATCAGAAAGCCAGCCGCTCCCAGCGTGCCGACCAACCAAGGAAACAGCACTGTGGAAATGACATCTGTCACAGGGACGCCCTCTTGGTGAACAGTAAACACTAAACAATCCGCCGGAGGAGGGGGCGGGAGGAGCTGAACGAAATTGGCTGAGATCGACGGGGGCAGGGAAGTTGCTGTTTCTTGATGATTATTACCCAGCATATCTCACGCCCCTTTCACTTTTCAGTCTCCCAGAAGCTATTTCGGTTCGTCTGTTCCTTTCGCTCAGTGACCTCTTCCCAGGTGCGTCGTCAACAACCCTGGATCCGAGCAAAGTGGTCCGATGTACTCCGTAGCGGTCTGGATTTCCCAACAGCCTCTCTCGCAGTCTCTAATGAGAAGCCAATTTCATCAGTACGAGAGAGCTTGGTCTCCACCCCCTTTTCCCCAAGTAGAACTGTGCCCTTGTCATCCGATATTTTGGGGAGCCACATGCACAACAACGCAACCAACAGTAACACTGCAAAGGTCAACTCAACTCGCAGCAAGTCCCGCTGCGCCATGTCTTGTTTGTTTGTTGCTGTCTTGGCCCCTGGAGTCCTGGGGCATGTGTGTGTGTCCCCCGAGACGAGCTTGTCTTCAGCCCCTGCAGCAGAAGAGCCTCTGAGTTGGCACCATGACTGGGCTGCCGAAGCAGAGCATTCGGCACGATAGGATACCTGCCCGGTACGCGAAATGTCTCGGGCAGTCACCGGAGCTGCGAGTATACCGTTGGTAGCGCCAGCCTTTCCCCGTTTGTGCGATCTCCAGATCCTCACGCCGTTGCAGTATCAATGCCCCCCCGCCCTTTCCCCCCCTCGCCCCTTCGCAAACGACGACGCCAGCCGCTCGCAGGCCCGGCGTTACGCTGTGCTTCGGGAAATGACGGGGCTACAGCCTCAGGAGCCCGTTTGCTGGTCGTCCATTATTCATCAGAACTGATTCTCCATTCTTCGGTTCTCAGACATGGTGCAGCACAAATGCTGACATAGCGTTGTTATTGCTGCAGGCAGCTCTTGGTCGGCATTTCGGGTGTAACCTCCATGTTTGCTAACCCTCCTCGAGCCCAGGTTTGTGTGAATTGAAGCGCTGGAATGTTGTCAAGTGCTCTCACTGCCTCGGTTTCCAAGTCCTAGCCACATTCGAGGATGATAATACCATTAGTCGGGGCACCAGCCACGTGAAAGGACTCGTGACCAGCCGTGTAGGAGCCCCAATTGAAATCTCTCACCTTGGCCATATTTGTTGTTGTTGCTATGCAGGTACGTCAAGAGACAGAAATCATTCCTCTCTCTCTCTCACCACTACCAGATATACTAGTTGAGGCCTTGTGGCTAGGATTGCGTCCGGTCTTGTCTTTAGGCAGAAATCATAGCCAGCGCGTGGCATGCAAAGCGGACTCGTCCAAGGCTCCCGCCCTCCCACGTGGCTGCTTCGTCGTGAATACGCTCCTGGCCTGCTTCGTCGCCAATTTTTTTGTCTTTGTTGTACAATATAAAGACTTCATCATTGGAGGTGATTGCCTGCTCTTTTGTGCTATCATCATAATAACCAGAAGGCCCCAAAAGTCTGTTGTTCTCGATGCTTGACGTGAGCATTGACTGTAAGCTCCATGGTGTTGGATATACTTTGACAACTGATATTTTCACCGCTCAGCAACGTACTTCGGTGGGGATTGCGCCTGCCTAGGTAGGTACCTGGGAGCCCAAGGTGCGATGTGGATAGAAATCTACTTGTTTGGGACCCGTATGCTGTCATATCGTTGTTGAAGGTAGGTAGTGTACAGTAAAATGGGGAGACATGAAAATCTCGAATCGACGAGGAGCGCGGTAGAAAAGCAGCGTCATTTACTAGTAATTCTCAAGTAAAATTCAGGGCCGAGAGTCATGACTGGGCAGGATCCGGTTGGAACTGTTTTGCGGGCTTTGAGCAACATACTAGAGTGAATTGGCCCCGTACGGTGTACTAACTAAGACTTGAGCATTCACCTACATCCCTACCTACCTACCTACCTAGGTACCTACTCATGTGGTTTGAGTAGGTACACGACTACTATGCAGACATTGACGTTGGAGATAAAGACTTGAAGCAAGGAAATACAAATCCAGCGACAATAAACACCGGGGCTTCCTTACACTGTAGACTGGAAAGTAGTGTAGGCTAGGACCGGACTGGTAGCATCTGCCTTGCGGTACGTACTTGTATTTATTTGCTATGTCAGACGCTTCCACGTTGAGCCTTCGGCTTCCTGGCACCCACATCACGTCCCGTCCAGCGAGAGGTGAACCGTGCACTCATCTCCCCGCTATCTTCCTTCCTCCCGTCATGCCCGCTGCTACTGTATCCAATCCTTTACCGGCACAGTACTGAGCACAGAATCTCGCGCATCTGTACAGTGCGCAAGGTCGATCCACCTGTAACCTGCCCGCCTGGTCCTCCCACCTTGACTGACCGCCCGCGAGGCGACGCTGACTTTCCACGAAAAAGTGAGGGCACTTTCCTAGGAAGCTACCTCTACCTACCTTGCCATTACGCAAAGGGCCCACTGTAACCGCACCTACCTTTCCTTACCGATTTGACATCTGCAACTTCTTTTTCACCACTTCCCAACATCCGATCCCGCCTCTCACTTCCACCTCACCTTCACCACCCTGACACTCGTTGCAACTGCCGGCTTGATATTGCCGCCTGCTGCTCGCACGAAAATCACCAACGTTTCCCGAGCGACGCGCACCAACTCGACGACGACGACGACGACGACGGCCGAACCCACAATAACTACTTGGCGAAGCTGTGTACTCCAGCCTGCAAGGACGTCCTGCACCCGGCCTTGCACTTCTGTACCTTCCTGAACCAGGCTTTTCCGTCATCAGCCGGTCGCTCTCTTTTGGATTCTTTCTAGGCCAGAAACCTTTACTTCCCTCTCCCTCCTACAGACACCCCACTGTATACTATCGGAAATCGAGGATAATACCCTCTACGGCGACGCGTCTGTTCCGCTTGCGCCACCGCCCAACAACATTTCCGTTGCGCCATCAAGACCCTTACTCTCCGACCCGGCTAGCTAGCAAGGCTGCACTTATGAACCAGCGGCCCTGCCGCGCTCGCCCACGATGGGGAAGATAACGAAGCAGATGCAGCCTAAGCATGCTGAGACCTTGGTAAGTTTATTTTGCCCACGCCTTGCATCATCCTCCCGTGGCCAGCTCGGCTAATCAAACCCCCGCAGTCTCCATGGCTCAAGGACTTCGTCTCGTCGGCCTGTTCGACCCCCTTGCCTCTTCTTCCAGACCACCTCTCCAAGTTCCCGACGAGATGGCCTTTCCCGAGAGGCGACCTTTACCACTGGATTCCTCTCCTCAACCGCTTCGACGACATCTTGGACTGCTTCTCCACCACTTACAATCTTGATCAGGGCCCCCAGAACCGTGACTTCGGCTGCGATCTTCTGCTTCACAGAGGGTCCAAGGTTGAATCGTACGGCGACCAGACATGGGATACCGAGAGTTTGTTCAAGCTGGGCTACAAGGAAGATGGAGACAGGCAGCTTATCGAGGCTGTCCTGAAATTCACTCGTACGCTCCTGGAGCACTGCGGCAACAGAAGCATCTATTCCAGCAGCATGGTGTTGAACAAGTTGCTCAACACCACGGTTCTATCGGTTCTCCTTGACACTTTGCAAGTTAGTGCCGAGCTGGCACAACGGTATCAGGCCTCCGTCAAGCGGATAGGTAGCGCTTCTCGAACAGTTAGCACGGCCTTGCTGGGCAATCACTATCAGATTGACCTAGACCACGTGCAAACTCTTGCCCAGCCATTCTCCAAGACTCCGATCATCAGTCTTTCGGACTCGGTGGTAGCCGCCACACCCGTTTCTAGCACCAAAGGCAAAGAAAAAGCTCACGCGGCGAGCCAGAAGAACGCGGCGGTCATGATTGCCAACGACTTGGGTGCCGTCCTTACACCAGACAATAACCGTTGGAACGGCTGGGGTGATATCAAAATCACTTACACGGCGGCGTTAATAGCAAAGGACCAGCCTGTATCTGCTGCTTCAGACCGCGTTGCGTCTAGCATGCCCTCTACGCCGACCCCACTGCGGCGTAGTACAACGGCTGGGTCTCAACACAACACCCCTCGCTCGGCTCGTCAGCCCGGAGCTGAGGATACATCGCCTTTGAGCGTTCGGAGTCCGGGCAACTTGAGCGATCAACCCCACCCAAGTCAAAGGACGTTTGAGCTGCCACAATCAACCCTGGCGTCTGCCTCTATCTATGAGCTCCTCTCGCGATGCCCGGCGGATATGCCAGCCTCGACAAGATATGAGGTTCTGAACCGGTTGAGAGTTGCTAAGGCGCTCCTGGGTGGTGCCGAGTCGCGGCAGCAAGCCCTTGCCGTCCGCTTGCTCGCCATCACGAATCTGGCGTATATCCACCCTGAGTCCACCTTCATAGAAAAGGTTCTGCGTCATGACAATGACGAAACCCGCCGTTACCAGCTGGTTTACCAGCTGGCCGAACTCATCCACCCTCCCGCTGATGGATCCATCCAAGTGCCTCTCTGGCTTCAGTCCATTGTCCTCGCTCTCCTTGAGGTCGTTTCCAACTACGCAGCGAGATACCAGGATGTTTTGTCCGCTCTCAACGCGAACGTTAACCACGGCATTCTCCTGTATGTCATTCGCAAGGCAGTAGCCGGCATGAAGACGGACGAAGCCGATCGCGGCATTCACACCACCGAGGTCGATCAGTGGCGCACCAATCTCTTCTCTCTGACCACTCATCTGGCAATGTCTACCAGAATAGGGGCAGAGATGGTCACAGCTGGACTCATGGATATCCTGGTGGAGATTCTCAAGACCAGGTCCGACGTTGCTCAACGTAATCAATCTATGATCCTGGCCTTCATTGATGGTCTGATCTGGTCTTACCAGAACGCATTCCAGACATTCTTCAGTGGGTCTGGTCTGGATGCCATTTCTGACCTGCTCGTTACGACTGTCGCCGAGTCAAAGCAGCTGGTTGAGTCTGGCCAGGGAAACAAGCCAGAACACATGTGTCAGGTCGTGGACTATGAGATTCCTTACAACCAGCAGCAGACGCTGAAGTGGGTTCTCAAATTCGTCCACCACATGATGACAAACTCCTACAGTTACGGCGGCAACACCGACAGACTTCTACGTAACCTTGTGGATAAATCAGAGTTGCTGGGCAGCCTCCGAGACGTCATGCAGAACACCAAGCGTTTTGGTTCTGTCTTGTGGACTAACACGGTCACGGTGTTGAGCGACTTTATCAACAACGACCCCACGAGCTTTGCCGCCATCTCTGAGTCTGGCATGATCGTCACCTATTTGGAAGCCATTACCGGTCGCCCTGTTGCGTCTCAACCAGCCATTCCGCCCCCACAGGAATCCGAGGAACATACAACAGACAACACAGAGGTGCAACCGGCAGACAATGGGGATCTCGAGGACAATCGTGATGATAACGACGACGAGAGCAGCCCCGACGTATCCGATGCCTCTATCCAGATCGAAGCTGACACCCGCCCCCATCCGCCTCCCGAAGATGAATTGGCTGCGTCTCACGAAACCCGGCCGTTGGCGCAAGGCATTTTGCCAACCTCTGACGCCATCAACGTTGTCCCACAGGTCCTCAACTCCATCTGCTTGAACAATGCCGGGATGAAAATGGTGGCATCCTCGCGTGCCCTCGAGTCGTTCCTGGAGATCTTTGAAAGCCCAGCTCATGTGAACACTATGGAAACGGATCCCCATCTGGCCAGTAACGTCGGAGCCAGCTTTGACGAGCTTGCTCGGCATCATCCCAATTTGAGACGTCCCATCTCGAATGCTGTAATCGACATGGTTGCTCGGGTGAGGTCTTTGGGTATCCACAAGGCCAAGACTGCTGGTTGGGGCGCAAAACTTCTTTTGGGGGATGGTGCTCAGAGGCCCGTCGCCGCGGACGAGGCATTGAAGAAGCGTCTTGCTGCCCCGTCTCCCAAGGGCAAAATGACGGAGAGCAGTGGTGATGCAGACATCGAAATGTCGGACGCGGCTGGAACGTCGACTCAAAAGGCAGCCTTGGTTGGTGAAGAGTCGACATCTTCTGCAACGGCCTACGATGACATCACGCCTTACGTCTATGCCTTGTCCAGCTTTCTTTCTGCCTATTTCAACAACAACACTTTGAAGGCTTATTTCATTAACCATGGAGGAATCGAGCTGTTGTTGGACGTTGCAGAACTACCCAGCCTTCCGCATGACTTTTGCGATTCACATGCGTCTCGGACATTACACCTGGTCATTTCCCAGCTTGTTGAGCAGTCACCAGTACTCGGTCTGCCCTCACTACTCAGGCGCGCGCAGGCTTCGGTGGAAACGCTCAGGCCCTTGGCGGAGTACAAAAAAGACTCTCCTTACTTCGGCCCATTCTTGGCTCCGGACGACAAATTGACCGTGGACCAAGTTAGGGATCTCGATGCCGAAACGCAAGAACGGATTTACAACGGCACCAAGATGGTCAAGGCTCTCCTCACCGCGCAGTCGTTAATCAAGACTCTTTATGAGTGTTTTACGTCCTCGCCGCGCTCCAACTCGGTTCAGCTCTATCCCATCAACGTTTTTGACTACTATCTAGACCTGATCAAGTCATTGGGGCCTCTTCTGAAGGCTGTATTGGCGGAGGAAGGCGCAGAGCACAACGTCCTGCCGCAACACTGGTGGGCGAAGAGGCCGGCTCCCGGCAGTGACGCTATGGTCTCGTATGGTGGATCTGCTGGAGCCCAGGCGACCGGCGAGCCTGAGGTGGATAGCGTTACGGCACCTCCCGAACTTTCGGGCACTGCTTCCGGTGTTGTTCCGGTGCCAGGCTCCAGTATTCAACCCAAGGGCCCAAGCAAGCAGGAACAGGCGACCCCTCGGTATCGCAACTACGAGACGCTTCGCATTCTCCTTCACTCGATGGTGCCATCTACCTTCCCTTTCTTCCAACAACTTGGCAAGGCTCTTTTCCCTAGGCGCGAGCGGGATCCCTACTCCCGCCCCAGGCACATTGACCTTGCCAGGCAGCTGGCCGGCACGATCTTGGGACAACTAGCTCCTTCAGTTGGACTGGCTGAGCCTACGGCTAAGGAGTACCACTACTGGATCATCATGCTCCACACACTGTCAGAGATGTTGATGGACTCCGCACGATCATCTGCCGACCGATCATCAGTTCAGGTGATTGTGCCTGTACTGGTAGCCTTCTTGGAGCAGGGTGGCTTCTTCGTTCTGACGGCGATGGTCCGACGGTTCTCGGCAGAAATCTGTAAGGAGACTGGAGATTCCGATGCTGGGACGACTGCCAGTGCTAGAGTCGCGTCATTCGGCCTCGGGAAGATCTTCGAGTTCTTTGCGGCTCTCGTAAACGGCAAGAACATTTCCGACTCGTCGGCCCAGTTTGGGCTGTTGCCTCGCTCAGTCGAAAGACGTCCAGAGGCCCCCATTTCTCACCAGATCGTCGTGGATGTGCGAATGGCTGTTCTCCCGGTCATCCGCGAGACCTGGGAGTCTGCTTTGATCGAGAAGCTACGGCCCGAGACTGTGGCCAAGGTCATTGAAATTCTCAAGATCATCTCTGCGGGCGACCACGAACCATCTCCCCGCGACAGGCCCGCCATTGAGCTTTTCAAGAAAGCGCCGGTCCCATTCAACTGGCAGGCTCACCATATTTTGATCGCCCAGCTCGAGGAAGATGGCGCCGACTTGGAGTTAGCCCGTGAAGCTGTTTTCAGAGCTAATGGTAATCAGCCATCCGCGACGGAGTACAGCCGCCTTCACAGGGCTGGCAAGGCAGGCCAACGGAACCCAGTACCCCCCGAAGATGCCTTCACCGTTGAGCGTCCTGAGCCATCCGGCTCTTCAAGCCAAGCCGAAGTCTCTGCGCCTGCAGCCCCCGCCGATGCTGATGTGATGGCAGTTGACGTGGCACCCGAGCTCGCCACACCAGAGTTGGATCGTCTCCTTGGAGATGCTGTGCTTGGCGATCTAGGCGATAGGCCGCCTGCCGAGTTGAGCGGCAGCGGCAGCGGCAATGAAACCCCTGCTGTGGTTGCGGAAACTCAAGATCGAGCCAATACCTCTGCTCCAGCGGCCACTGCCGAGGACCAGCCCCAGCCTGAGAATAATCCGACAAGCAAAGTGGATCTGGACAACGAACGGTCAAAGCTGCGGGAGAACCTCATCGATCGATCCCTGGACGTTGTCCGGGCACACCCTCACTCAGCTATTGAACTTTCGGAGCTCATCAGCGCCATGGCTTTTCGCCAGCAAAACGACGAAGTTCGAGACGAAGTCGGTGCAACACTGGCCAACGCGCTGACATCTCTGTCCTTTGATGACAGTGACTCAAAATCCAACGGCACAAGTATCGCTGCTTACGCCCACCTGCTCGCTCTTTTGATGCAAGACAAGAGCTTCTTCAAGTGCAACATAGATACTTTGAGGGAAAAGGTGGACGAGTATATATCGTTCCTTAGCCTCAAGGTCCTTCCAACATCGACTGAAGAGTTGCCTCCCTGGATCCCTTACATTCTTTTGATTGTCGAGCTGCTCCTGTCATACGATGAGCAGCCCCTGGAAGCTCAGTGGAAGCCTCCAGCCACCGAAAACGAGACGGCCGTGCCCCCCGTGCTTCCCCAGCGCAACCTGATCGTATCGGACGACCAGCGAAACGAGCTTCTCGAGGCGATCCTCCGTCTGCTTCCTGTGCTCGGCAAAGAAGAGACTCTGGCAACCTCGGTCCTTCGAGTCATTCTCATCCTGACGCGAAAGCCATCCATTGCACAGAAGGTTGGAAAAAAGAAAAACCTTCAACGACTGTTCGTTATGGCCAAGCAGCTCGCGGGTGCGGGTGCAGCACGCCTGAAAGAGAGCAAGACCACGGGAAGCATCATGGCTATCCTAAGACACATCATTGAGGACGAGGAGACTCTCAGACAAATCATGCGTGCTGAGATTCGCAACTTGTTTGAGAATCCTCAGCGAACTCAGAGGAACCTGGATCTCAGCACGTACTTGCGCAACATGGCACCTCTTGCTTTGCGTTCTCCGGATCTCTTCGTTGACGTCACTAACGAAATGACCAAGCTGTCTCGTTGGACCCCAGGTAGCGAGGGTAGCAGCCGCGCCAATCAGCTAGCATTGAAGATTCCTGAATCTGAAGCCAAGGCCAATCCTGCCGACAAGGACGCAAGTGTTGAACCGGCTGTACAAGCGACAGAGGATCTGTCGATTCACGATGTCAAGCAGTCCACGGAGGCAGACGACAAGGATATGGCAGATGCACCAAAGCCGGTGACCGAGTTGAAGCGACCAGTAGTCGAAAACCCCCACGGCATCATTCACTTCCTCCTTTGTGAATTACTCAACTATCGGGAAGTTGACGACAAGGAGCCTCCACAAGCGGCGAAGGAGCAGAACAGCGCTGCGTCGCCCGGTGCCACCGCCACAGAAGCTGGATCGAAGGACGGGGCAACAGAGACCCTGAATGCTGCCGACGGTAAGGACAAGGACAAGAAACCATCGAAACCGGTATTCAAGGCCGAGGACCACCCCATCTTCATCTACCGATGCTTCTTGCTCAACTGCCTTGCTGAGCTCCTTCAAAGCTACAACCAGACAAAGGTCGAGTTCATCAACTTCAAGCGCAGTGCACCGATGCAAACGAATACGCCTGTCAAGCCTCGTTCCAACGTTCTGAACTACCTCATCCACGACCTGCTCTGCCAAGGCAATCTTAGCGATAATGGAGACAGCATCTTGTCTAAGAAGAAGGCTGCGACCTCCGTTCAGGCTCAGCAGGTTCTTGGTGCGCTTGTGGCCAAGACCGGAGAAAGGGTCATTGATAAGAACCGAGATCGATTCGAATACGACGATGAGCCCGATTTGCTTTTCGTTCGCAAATTCGTCTTGGACACCATTCTCAAGGCATACGAGCGCGCGGCCACGCCAGAAGAGCCCATAGACACCCGCTATCCCAAGATGCAGTGTCTGGCTGAGTTGATGAACCATATCATCGGAGAAAAGGATAAGGATTCAACGTCTCAACGCACACTCGACTCTGCGCAAGGCCGGTCGTATGCTCAGTTGCGCAGGATGATGTACGAGAAGGGCTACCTCGACAAGCTGACTTCGTCAATTGCTGAAGTTGACCTGAGCCACGCTGGTGCCAAGCGTGCTATCAAATACGTCCTTAGGGTTCTTCGTGTCTTGACAGATACCGCTAAGGAACTGAGCCGCTCGCATGTGATTCCCTCGGCGTCGCTTCCCGAAAACGCGGAGGACGACATCATTTCAACGTCGTCCATGTCCGACATGGATGACGACCGAGAAGAGACACCGGATCTGTATCGCAACTCGACTCTCGGAATGCTTGAGCCTCGTGGAAGTGACGACGAGTCTGACGATGACGATGGTAAGTTTGCAAATGCTCCAATGATATGTAACTATGCCTAACGCATTCATAGAAGATGACGACGAGGAGATGTATGACGATGAATACGGCGATGAACTTGACTATGGCGACGAAGACGTGTCTGATGATGGTGAAGGCGGCGTCAGCGACGAGGACGAAGAGCTTGGCGAAATGGGCGAGATCGAGGGTCTTCACGGAGAACCAGGTGTCGTCGAGGTCATCATGGATGAGGACGACGACATGGACGAAGATGACGATCTGAGTGAAGACGACGACATGGATTCTGACGATATGGAGGACATGGATGACCATGTCGATATCGTGGAAGAAATTGTTGACGAAGACGGTAACCCCATCGAGGATGACGGTGCGTCGGACTGGGAGAGTGAATCTGATGAAGAAGAGGACGACGATGATGAAGACGTCGATTACGAGGCTGAAGCCCAGGAACTCGAGGAGGCCCACATGCACGGCATGGAGCCGGGTGATATTATCGACAATCTGGCTCGAGCAGTTATGGACCCCGAAGACTACGAAGGCGAAGACATGGACGACCTCGGGGACCACTACATTGACGACGGTCGTGATGAGGACGGTGAGTGAACGGAGACCGCGTTCATTCTCGGGTTGCGCTGACTGTGTTGCAGACGACGAGGATGATGATGAGGACATGGAAGAAGACGAGCTCATCTACGATGAGGACTACCCTCGTAAGCAAAACCCGCCACGAGCCCCAGCGCGATAGCTAACTCCTCGTCTAGATGACCACCCGCCTCCCAACCTCCCCTCTGCCCTTGGATGGGACACCTTGGTTGTTGAGCCATTCGGCGGCCCTCAACAGGTTCATCGTCACCGCCATGGACACCGTAGCCCCTTCCCTCCAGGATTCATGGTCGGTGGTGGTCGCGATCCCCTAGGCGACTTCCGAAGCTATTTCTCCCCCCGACACAGACCTAATGCTGCGCCAAACAACGCCGACGATGGCGTCAATCCTCTCTTGCGCCGGAACGGCCAGGGTCGCGAGGCGTCTCCTCGCCCTGCTCCTGGTTCTGGTATGATTGGCCTGCGGCTGCCTCCCGACATTTTCGGTCCTGGCGGACAGCATCTGTCCAACAGCCCCATCGCCATTCTAAATGATTTGGTTGCATCCCTGCCGGTTATGCGCCATGGCCAGTCTGCAGTTCACCTGTCCATCACCCAAAATGGACGTGGCGAGGTTAGGGAGTACCACGTTGCACCCCGTGATTCCAGAACGGATAATCGCCGCGAGAACCCTTACCATGAGCCGCAACAAGCTGTTGCCTTTATTCCAGAGACAACATTCGAACGGTACCAGGAAGAGGCCCGAATGGTGTTCGGTGGTGCTCACTTCGTTGAGAAGGCACAAAAGCTTGTCAATATTATTCTTTCAAAGCTGGTTCCACCTGCGATGGAATATGAGAAGAAGCTCAAGGCTGAAGAAGAGGAGCGGCGCAAGGTCCGAGAAGAGGAGCGCAAGAAGTTCGAACAGCAGCAAGAACAAGCAAAACGAGAAAAGGCAGCCAAGGAAGCCGAAGAGAAGGCTCTCCGTGAGAGAAAAGAAGCCGAAGAGCGCGAAGAGCAAGAGCGCGTGGCTGCCGAAGCTGCTGCCGCTGCAGGCGAACGCGATGTGACGTCTGTCCAAACAACCCTTTCAGAGGCGGCCGCCGCCCCCCAAGCCATGGAAGGCGTTGAAACGCAGGAACCTCCTGCGCACCCCGCGGAGGATATAGCAGATGACGGCAGCCGTGTTCTGACAACAATCCGGGGCGAGGAAGTAGACGTTACCGAACTTGGCATCGATCCTGAGTACCTTGCTGCTCTCCCCGAGGAGTTCAGAGAAGAGGTCATTGCGCAAACCGTCAGTACCAGACGTTCACAGGCCCGGGACGAATCTGCCACCGGCGAGCAAGGCGAGGTTTTTCAAGAGTTCTTGGACGCTCTGCCTGAAGACCTGCGACTGGAGATCGTTCAGCAAGAACGTCAAGAAGCGCGTCGGCGGGAGCGGGATGAGCAGCGCCGCCAGGTAGCGACTGCAGGCCAGGACCAGATTGCCGTTGATATGGACCCGGCAAGCATCCTGTTGACTTTCCCTCCTGAGTTGCGCCAGCAGGTGCTCATGGACCAGGGTGAGGACATAATGGATCACTTGCCTCCCGAAATGGCCGCCCAAGCTCGCCTCCTCGCCCAGCAACACGGCGTTCACCCTGCTGTTACAGGCAGAAGCCCGCCCGTGGCCGCTCGACGACCCGGCGCACCGCCGGCTGAGTCCGGAGAGAGCGCCGAGAACAAAGTCCAGCGACGGACCGTGGTTCAGATGCTGGACAAGGCTGGTGTCGCCACTCTTCTGCGTCTTATGTTTATCGCCCAGATCAGCTCCATCCGCAACTACCTTTTCAGCGTCCTTGCTGATGTTTGCGAAAACCGACAAAACCGACTTGAGGTCATCAGCACCATCCTGTTAATTCTGCAGGAGGGAAGCGCAGATATGGATGCTGTCGAGCGCAGTTTCAGCCAGCTCTCCCTCAAGGCCAAGAAGCCGAAGGACAAGGATGCGGACCCGAAGACCCCTCAGAATCTTAAGCGAACTCTGACATCGCTGAGCACCGCTGGACAGCAACAGTCCAACTCGGAAATCTCGCCGCTGATGGTGGTTCACCAGTGCTTGGACCTATTGCAGGATCTCTCTACGAAAAACCCCCACATCCCGATGCTTTTTCTAACAGAACATGAGGCGGTAGGGTCTTCTCTCAAGCGCACGCTTAGCCGCAAGGGCAAGGCGAAGGACTCCAAGGCCCACAAGTACGCGATCAACTCCCTGTTGACCCTGCTCGACCGAGACTTGGTAATGGAGAGCTCAGTCGTCATGGCGTACCTAGCCGACCTACTAAACAAGATTACTGTACCGCTGGCTACCATGGAGCGACGCCGCCGCGAGGCTTTGGAGAAGGCCGCTCGAGAAGCAAAAAAGAAGGCCGCGGAGAATGTTGCAGAGGCTGGCGAGGCTTCGACTGCAGTTGACCAGCCGCCAAATCACGAGGTTTCCGACACTACGACCGCCGATACTGGTGCCAATACTGAGAACAAGGATCCCAAGCCGCCCGGAGCCGAGTCTGGCACCCAATCAGACAACGCCAAGAACCCCGAAAAGCCAGATGCGAGCCAGAAAGCACCCCGACAAATGCAGGTTCCTGTCATTCCGCCACACAACCTCACGCTTGTTATCAAGATATTTGTTGCTCGCGAGTGCAGCTCCAAGACCTTCCAGAACACCATTTCGGCCATCAAGAACTTGTCCGCCATTCCCGGTGCCAAGGTCACGTTTGGACAGGAGCTTGTTCGTCAAGCCCGTGTGCTGAGCGAGAACATCGTGGCAGACCTTGATGAGCTACTTCCTCACATTGAGAAGGCTACTTCTGGAACCGAGATTCAAGGCGTTGCGCTTGCCAAGTTCTCGCCGGGTGCTTCCGAGCAGAACAAGCTGCTTCGCGTTCTAACCGCGCTGGATCACTTGTTCGACAATAAAAAGAAGAATGACAAGGCGGATGAAGAGGCCGAGACAAATATCAACGAAAAGCAGGATCTCGTCACGTCCCTCTACCACAACTCAACTTTTGCTACGATGTGGGAGAAGCTGAGCGGCTGTCTCGGCGCGATCCGCGAGAGAGAGAGCATGGTCAACGTGGCCACTATCCTGTTGCCTCTGATCGAGTCTCTCATGGTTGTCTGCAAGAACACCGCTATGAACGACGATCCACAAACAGCCAGTCAAACCAGCAAAGAGATGCTGCTGTCAAGCCCACCGCCAGAGAACCGCATGGCAGGTCTCTTTTTCACCTTCACCGAGGAACATCGGCGAATCCTGAATGAGCTTGTGCGCAACAGCCCCAAGCTCATGTCCGGAACCTTTGCACTTCTCGTCAAAAACCCCAAGGTGCTCGAGTTCGATAACAAGCGGAACTACTTCAACCGCAGCGTGCACAGCCGTTCCAGCAACAACCAACGACCGTCGTTTCCAGCTCTGCAACTCGCAGTTCGTCGCGAACATGTCTTCCACGACTCTTTCAAGCATCTTTACTACAAGACTGGCGACGAGATGAAGTATGGCAAGCTAAACATCCGTTTCCACAACGAGGAGGGCGTGGACGCTGGAGGCGTGACGCGCGAGTGGTTCCAGGTTCTATCAAGGCAGATGTTCGATGCCAACTACGCCCTGTTCATCCCAGTCTCCTCCGACCGTACGACTTTCCACCCCAACAAATTGAGTGGCATCAATGACGAGCACCTCATGTTCTTCAAGTTCATCGGACGCATCATCGGCAAGGCCCTGTACGAGGGCCGTGTGCTTGACTGCTACTTCAGCCGTGCCGTCTACAAGCGCATTCTGGGCAAGTCCGTCTCCGTCAAGGACATGGAATCATTCGACCCGGACTACTACAAGTCTCTTGTGTGGATGCTCGACAATGACATCACAGACATCATCACCGAAACATTCTCGGTTGAGGACGACGAGTTCGGCGTCACCCGGACTGTCGATCTGTGTCCCAACGGCCGCGACGTTGCCGTCACCGAGGAGAACAAGCACGACTACGTGCGCTTGGTTGTGGAACACAAACTTTTGTCCTCTGTCAAGGAGCAGATGGAGCATTTCTTGAAAGGTAAGTCGAGATAATCACGACGGGAATTGGGCTGCTTTGCTAACTATGCCACCAGGTTTCCATGACATTATCCCTGCGGATCTCATCTCCATCTTTAACGAGCAGGAGCTCGAGCTTCTGATCTCAGGCTTGCCGGACATCGATGTTGACGACTGGAAGAGCAACACGGAATACCACAACTACACTCCGTCATCACCACAGATCCAGTGGTTTTGGCGAGCAATCCGCTCGTTTGACAAGGAAGAGCGAGCCAAGCTGTTGCAGTTCGTCACGGGAACCAGCAAGGTGCCTCTCAATGGATTCAAAGAGCTTGAGGGTATGAACGGCGTCAACCGCTTTAACATTCATCGAGACTATGGCAACAAGGAGCGCCTTCCCAGTTCTCACACATGCTTCAACCGTAAGTGGCCATCCTCTTATACACTCCGCGCCGCTAGAGTTAACCCATCGATGCAGAACTTGACCTCCCCGAGTACGAGAGTTACGAGATGCTTCGCCAGCAGCTCATGAAGGCCATCACAGCGGGAAGCGACTACTTCGGCTTTGCATAAGATGGGAGCATGCACACATAGATGAACGGCTTTGCGGTTTGCCAGCATTTGCATTAGGGGGGGTGGGGGACATATGACACGGACACGACGATTGGGTTGATGGATGACTTGTGATGTTCGAGTGGAAGTGCATCTTGATCAGACGCCGAGACCTCGTGTACATATGGCAGTCTTTGCGGCTGCGGTCTAGGCCGGAGAGGCCTGGGTCTGGATTCGTTGGTCACTTTTTCTTCTTTTCCTTTTCTTTTTCTGCCAAAGTTGGGGGGGCAGTTCAACACGAGATGACGCGGGCTCTGTTCTTAGCGGAGTGCAGGCCGCTTAGACCTAGAGCCTGATGTTTCTCTTTCAAGTAGCCCAGTATGTAGAGTACCTAGCAAGAAGTCTGTTAGATGGCGTGCCCAATACCAAGGGATCAAGTAACTCAGATAAGTGTCTCTTTTGGAAAGAAACAAGAGTGAGGTTTTCCTAGGTACCTAGGTAGGCTATGCTTATTGGGTTGGCCCAAGGTTTACGGGGCTGTAGCATGGATGATGGCCTGGGATGGGGAGCATCCATCCATGCCTGGGGCGGTCTCCACATATTATTTCTTAACCTCTCAGCGACCGCTGAACAATAATACGTAGCAAGGTGCTAAAGTTTTTTTTTCCCTCCTCCCCGTTTGCCTTTCCGTTGCAAGTATATGGATAAGTGAATACACAGCGACCGCGATTGTTCTTTTCTACCTGACTAGGCACTTTGTCTCGGCTGAGCCACTTACCTCGATACAAAACAACTAACAGATTCCCGACCGCATTGTGTGTGACTTAACTGGCCGATAGCCATACCCCTCCATCGCGACCCCGCGCTACGATTCGATTCGCCCAAGCAAACCCGACCGTACCTTAGCCTGCCGTAACTCCTGTGGCAGCGCTTTATACTCGGCCGATATCCCCTCCCCGAATACTTTTCTTTTCTCCTTCTTTCCCCTAGTCGTCATAAAACGACCGTCCTCATGGGAGACATGACGAACAATATCAAGCTCCTCAAGGGCAGCAGCCATGGAGATTTGTCCGAGAAGGTCGCTCAGCGGTACGCTTAGCCCACGAAAATGGACGGATGGCTTCATCCATCTTTCTTTTTTCCGGAAGAAGAGCAACAAATAGGTGCTGACGCGCGAATGCGCCGCTCGCAGACTAGGCATACCCCTCGCGAAGACCATGAGGTAAGCTCGCATTTCCTTGCGATTCTACACATTCTTCCCGCGGCACTGAAGCGGGTTTTTGTGTTGATTTCAATTGACTGACCGCTCTGCCCAAACCCAGCCTGAACTACTCGAACCAGGAAACCAGGTTAGCGAACAACCCGTCAAGCCCAACAGGGATCTGAACGTTGAGTGCCGGTTGAACTGACTTCCCTACGGCATCGCCATTGGCGAGAGCGTCCGTGACGAGGATGTCTTTATCGTACAATCCAGCGAGCCTGGCAAGGTCAACGACGGCCTCATGGAGCTGCTCATCATGGTCCACGCTTGCAAAACTGCTTCCGCCCGTCGCATTACCGCCGTCATCCGTTGGTCACCCATTTTCCTGGACGAGTTATAAGGAATCGTTACATCGAGAAAGAGCGCCTGCTGACAGCATGCAGCTTGCTTCCCCTACGCTCGACAGGACAAGAAGGATAAGAGTCGTGCACCGATTAGTGCGAAGCTCGTCGCGAACATGCTGGAGACCTCCGGTTGCGTAAGTCTTCCACGGGAGAAAGGACGGGGAAATAATAAAAGACGACAGTCTACTGACAAGCGCGCGTCCAGAACCACGTCATCACGATGGACCTCCACGCCTCGCAGATCCAGGGTTTCTTCAACATCCCTGTCGACAACCTTTACGCCGAGCCGAGTGTTCTGCAGTGGATTCGATCCAACATGAACGTCGACGACTGCGTTATCGTCAGTCCCGATGCGGGTGGCGCCAAGCGTGCTACCGGTATTGCCGATCGCCTAGAAACCGGCTTTGCGCTTATCCACAAGGAGCGCCCGCGCCCTAACGTTGTCGGCCGCATGATTCTTGTCGGTGATGTTACAGACAAGATTGCCATTCTGGTCGACGACATGGCTGATACCTGTGGCACCCTCGCCAAGTTCGTACATACCACGGCATAGAGACAAGGAAACACTGCTAACAATTCGGACAGGGCCGCCGAGACTCTCGAGACCGGTGGTGCTCGTGAGGGTACGTTAGCGCCTGTGATCTTACGACCTCTCAAGGCGCGTGCTAACTTTGTTCCTAGTCATCGCCATCGTTACTCACGGCGTGCTGAGCGGCAACGCAGTCGAGACCCTGAACAAGAGCTGTCTGTCTCGCGTCGTCGTCACCAACACGGTGCCTCTCGGAGATAAGATCGAGCGCTGTCCCAAGCTGCGCGTCATCGACATCAGCCAGGTCCTGGGCGAGGCTATCCGACGCACCCACAACGGTGAAAGTGTTAGCTACCTCTTCAACCACGTGCCCGTCTAGAGCATATGGCATGGCATGGGTCTTTTTTTCATTTTTTTTTACAGGGAGGCGTACTACGGTATAATAAAAAACGGCAGTCGAGGGTTTGGATGAAAATTTGGATAAAAATATTGATGTGACAGTACCTATGGACTGTATCACAGAAGGGGGCGCCCACGTAGCGTGCATGTCGGTTCAGAGATATTTAAATAACAAACGTCATCATAAACAAATTGCTGCTGTGGTATTCGCGCGTCAAGGATGCATTTCCATTTTGAATGCCCTATTACATTCGTGATGACTGAAGACTGGTGACGAAACGTTGTGACCCAGTTCCACCATTGTAATCCCGTCCACGCCTCGTAATGCAAGAAAACCAGAAGACCCGGAGTAATCTTTCACTTTTTTCATTTTCCACCCCAAAAGACGCCAGCGAGCTAAAACGCTTACTTGCGCATGGAAGAGGCACGGCGCTTGCGGAGCTCGGCCTTCTCGGACTTGCGCTCGGCGACGCGCTTGGCGAGGATCTGGGCGTATTCGTTCTGAGATGATGAGTTAGTTTCATGAGACTCGAGTATTTGGTTGGTAGAGAGGGAGAGGGGACGTACGGCCTCGTCCTTGACCTTCTCGGCCTGGCGGCGCTTGAGAGCAAGACGGTGACGCTTGTGCTGGAGACGCTGAGGGGTGACGAGTCTCTGGATCTTGGGAGCCTTGGTGTAAGGCTTCTTGCCCTCGCCCTTGGGCTGGACCTCGCGGCGAATGACGTACTTGCGGACCTATTAATTGCAGCAAGATTGCTGTATTAGCCACTGTGGTCGCTTCATGTTTTGGTTCTTCACATAGCCTGACGCGCGTTCCCCCTCCCTTTTCTCTTACGTCCCATCTGGCGCACTTGAATCAAGGCCTCAACAGACGAATCTGACGAAAAAAGGGCAGAGAGGGGAAACACGGTCCCTTCTCTCACACTCTACCTGATGTGCTTGGTGTTTCTCCGCCGCAGCACCAGGTAGGCGATGACGAAGTGGCTGTTGGGGTGCATCGCAACAGGGAGCACACATACATCGTCATCCTTGGTGAGGCCGAAGAACTTGCGGATCTTGGTGGCGCGCTTGGGGCCGAGGCGCTTGGGGTGGACGACGTCGGTGAGGCCGGGGATGTCGTTCTCGCCCTGCTTGACGATGGAGAGGGCAAGGACGGAGAGGTCCATGCCGACGATGCAGCCACGGACGGACTTGCGCTTGCGCTCACCGGTGCGGCGGGGGCGGTAGCAGGAGTGGCCCTCGGAGAGGAGGAGGCGGACACGGGTAGGGTGCATGACACCCTGCTTCATCGGGAAACCCTGCTTGTCGTTACCGCCGGTGATGCGGAAGATGTAGCCCTTGAACTCGTCGCCAACAGAGTCACCGGGGACCTCAGCGCCCATCTTGTCCAACCTGTCAGCATCTTGTTCGTCTCCTCTTGGTATCAAGAAAAAATCGCCATCGGTTCGAGGATATCGTTGTTCGTCCATCTCTCGTCTCCGGCGATTGGGGCTAGTGTGAACGTACGCGCTTCTCCATGAAGACACGGAGCTTGCGCTCATCCTCAATGTCGATGAGCTTCTGGCTGCCATTGGCAGGGTAGGAGATGTTCAACTGTGAAAATTGTCAGCCTCGAAATCCCCCACCGAAATTCTACGACCGAGCGACAGCATTCGAAGAATCGTATTGACATGAACCCGTTCAAGTCCTGTTGCTGCGCTCATCGTTTTGGGATAATGTCGTACCTTCATCTTGCCGGCGTTGGGTGGTGCAAGAGTTGTCGACTGCGGCTGGGCGGTGGGCGTGGGAATGTTCAGTGGGAGGGAAAGAAAGAAAACACCAAATTTCGAATGGATTTGTGTGCCTAGGGTTGCTTGGGACTGGCGTGCGGAAAGGGAAAAAAAATGACTGGCCAATCAGAGCCCGTTTCTTAAGGAAAGACGTCGGCCAAATGTACTACCGACTGGCTCGTCTGGTTCGCTGCTTTTCGCTGCTGGGGCCCGAAGCCCACCAGCTCACGTGCCTTGCTGTTCCCATTCGGGACGCCAACAGCAAGGTACGTACTTTCAGCTGGACGCTTTTGCCATCTGGGTTCCACCTTTCCGTTATCAACCCTCCAAAGCTTCACTATCAAGACTGTTTCTCACCTGCAACACGCTACCCATTACGTATCCGGATTCAGTTAAAAACATCATGGCCTCTGTCAATATTTATCCTCCCGAGAAAGCACACTCAGCCTCAGACAGCCCACTGCCTCTTCTCCTCAAGACACCCACTGGACTCGCACTGCTGGAGATGCAGGGAACTATCAACCTGCCACAGTTCACTCCCTACGAAAACAACAAACAATCTGAGCCGGAGGTTCCTATTGGGAAGGTCATCTTCCCCGACTACCACCCAGAAACCCAAGAGGAAGGCAGCACGGCGTGGATGAAGCGTGTCCTCCTCTATGTTGGCCAGCATCAGAGGCTTCACGGCGAAGTCAAGAAGCTTCCCAAGGCCATGGCTATTATTCGACGCAGGGGAGAGGCGACCACCGGCAAGGATGGTGAGACGGTGGAGGAGCTCGAAATCGCCGAGATCGTCAAGTACAAAATCATGTTCGGAAACCGACCTGAGCCTGTCAGCACGGAGGCCGCATAGGAGAGCGTGCCGTCCATCCTGGCCCAGGTGTGCCGAAGCGTTTACTGACCAACCACCCAACTAAAGAGGCATCTATTCTCCCCATCAGCGCAAGGGTACCCTGAGCTGGGAACGTCAACGTTCCATCATACGAACTAAACCCATGTTACTGCAATACTCAGCATTGGCGACTATCCATTACAGGATGACTACCAGCACACGTTCATTGCCCCATGGACTATGTCTGAGAACCCAACATCAGCATAAACCGACTGACCACTAGGTTACAAAACTCACTTAGATCGTCTTTCTAGTGGTGCCTCTCTAGCCACTTGCAGGGCATGCCTTCTATACATTACAGAGAAACAAACCCCGAAAGCGTTGCTTGACGGCCTTATTCATCCTTAACACGTCCCATGCCATTCGGACAACTTGATCCATTGCAATTTGGGGGCGTGCACAGGGAATATAGAGAAAGCACCGATGCCGTAATCAGCACTGAAAGGCCCTTGGTTGGTATTTTTGCCCAGAAGAAAATTGGCTTTCCCCCTTCAGTAAGAGGAAGCTGTGTTGCTTGGCCCTCCCCTTGTCATTCTCCCCCTTGTGGAACATGTTATACATCGGCAGCTCTTCGCAAGAACCAAACCCACCATGGACGTAGGCAAATTGCTTTCCGCTGGTCCTGATGAACGATTTGTCTTTTGCGCAGGCTGTTTACGACGCCTCCGGCTTTCTGGCGGGGGGAAAAGAAAGGACGGCAACCTTGGCAAGTCTGGGCAAGAAACAATCTTCGTGAGATTCTCCGCTCGTCAAGCTGTACCTATTGTGATGGTCATACGTTCCCCACATCTCCGCACCAAAGTCGATGGAGAGCCGAAGAGGCTATTAGGTTAAAGTGCCCCCGATGACAAGCTTAATTTAACCGCAGACAGCCTGATTGAACAATTCCCCAATTCCCCTATGGAGAAGCACCATGTCGGGGACAACCCCTGCAGGTCACTGGTCATGGCAGCGCTGTTGGCTCTTATTCGACCGCCAGCAGTAGACCTGGCCTCCTCCTCGGACGAACTCCTCTACGAGCGCAATTGTACAGGAACCCACATTACGGGCGTTTGTCTTGGGTGTTCGAACACCTTCTTTGTCTTCTCTCTGCCTCCAATACCCCAGCCTCCACTTCGTCCTATTCATCCAGCCAACATGATGCTACCTTGCCATGCAGGCCTTAATCCCAAGACTCTGAGCTATGCTTGTGCCGGGATCTCCTCACTTCGAGGACGTCACCCGTACTGGTGCCTCTCCCGCTAGCTCGGTTCCTCACGCTGGAGCATCTGGAGATTGGCCCATGTCCTGTCGGCTGAGAATTCGAACGTGGCGATGGCGGGGTCATATCGTGGTCGGGGTCTTGCATATATGAGCTGAGTTGCCCTCCTGACGGACTGATTTCTTGTTGATCTCGCTTCTCACCCACTCTTCCGATCTCGGTCACACATAGGTGCTCTCAACTGTCGCCAGGTACCTGCTGACAATCGCTCACGATGCATATTCAATCCCTCACCGTGCCCCTGCTGGCGGCGTCTCTGCCCCTCGCCTCTGCCCAGCTCGACTACTACGCGAAGAAGGCTGGTCTGCTGTATTTCGGTGCCGCCACTGACACCCCCGGGCAGCGTGAGCGTGCCGGTCTAGAGGCCGCTTACGAGCAGTACGATGCCATTCTCGGCGACACTAACGAGTTCGGCCAGACAACCCCTACCAATGGCCAGAAGGTGAGTCTTGAATGTCACTTGGTTGCCTTTTTTTTTCCTACTGAGCTTCGAAGCTGATCTCATCTCCAGTGGCTCTTCACCGAGCCCGAGCCGGGTGTCTTCAACTTCACTGAGGGCGACATCGTCAGCTCCATCGCCGAGGAGAACGGCCAGCTCCTCCGCTGCCACGCCCTCGTCTGGCACAGCCAGCTCGCCCCCTGGGTTGAGACGACGGAGTGGACGCCCGAGACGCTGAGCGCTGCAATTGTCCGCCACATTCGCGAGGTGGCCGGCTATTACAAGGGCAAGTGCTACGCCTGGGACGTCGTCAACGAGGCCCTCGAGGAGGACGGTACCTACCGCAAGTCCGTCTTCTACAACGTTCTTGGCGAGGAGTACCTCAAGCTGGCCTTCCGCACCGCGGCCGAGGTCGACCCGACGGCGAAGCTGTACTACAACGACTACAACATCGAGACTATCAGCCCCAAGAGCGAGGGCGCCAAGCGCATTGTCAAGCTGATCCAGGATGACGGTCTCCGGATCGACGGCGTCGGCATGCAGGCCCACTTTGTCGCCCACCGCGCGCCGACTTTGGACCAACAGATTGCCGTCATCCGCTCGTACGCCGAGCTTGGCGTCGAGGTTGCGCTGACGGAGCTGGACGTCCGCATCCAGCTCCCTGTCAACGCGACAAACCTCGAGTGGCAGAAGGAGGCTTACAAGAATGTAAGTGGACCCTAGGCACCGTCCTCCTCAATTTCCTTTCCAAGGTGCTGATTCGTCATGTGTACTAGGCCGTCGGTGCTTGCGTTCAGGTCTCGGCCTGCGTCGGTGTCACTATTTGGGACTTCTACGACGCCTTCAGCTGGGTTCCTTACGTCTTTGAGGGCGAGGGCGCCGCCCTTCTCTGGTTCGATGACTTCAGCAAGCACCCTGCCTACTACGGCGTCCTTGAGGCGTTGAAGAACAAGACTGCTGCGCCGTGCAGGAGGAGACGGGCTCTGGACTATGGCAAGAGCAAGAAGCTCTTCTAGGTTTGAAGTTACTGTGCCCTGCAAGAGACAGGACCGTGAGCAGCGGTGGTCGACCCCAGTGTCAGCTGCTCGACGACAGGATTGTTTCGACTTTCACGGGGTCTGCGTCGAACTTGGCACCTCGCTACGTGTATGAATCGTAACTGGATACTGTAATACGAAGAAAGAAAAAGCAGCTTCTCTGGTGGATGGAACCCGCCGTAATAGTGCCAACATCTTCTATAAGGATTTTGTGTTTCTTCCCAAACATTGACTTTAGCGAAGGCTCGGTTCGCGCTGCCCAAACCACAGATTAGCTCCGTACTCCATGAACTAAAGGTGACATTCTCGGCACGACCTTCACCCCACAACAAGCTGAGGAGTCGACACATCAGCCAGGACCTCTGAGCGAAGGTAAATGTTGCCACCAGGGCTCCTAATGAAGAGCACAATCCTGGAACGACGCTCCCCGTGGCCAAAAAATGTATCCTGATACTTTTCCGCATCCTCGAAACAGAAATGCAGTACTCTCATGTTCGCTGGGGATAGGACGGGATACACCGGCACTGTCCCTGGGCGGGGTCGACCGTTGTCCTCCAGAGCCAGACCGTGCTCCGTCTCAATGATCAGTCGCCCCAAGGCGTACATTCCCTCCCTCTCCCAGAGGCTCTCCCGAGGAGGCGTAAGGGTCTTGATCAGTCTTAGGGCCTTCAGCCTCAGATCCAGCACTCTGCACCGAGACGCGCAGAAGAACAAATGTGTCAGAAAGCCCATCTCGAACGATGGTCTCGGTTTGACTCCCCTCCTGTTCTCAGAGGCTGCCGCCTCTACCATATCGTCTATCATCCCGCGGAACTCGTCCTCGTAGCCTTCATAGCCAAGGTCGGTGCTGGAAAAAGCCTCGGCGCCCCAGATTAGGGAGATGCGATACTTGCCCAACATGAGCGCCCTCGCCATACTGCGGTTCTGCACCTTGGACCTGGCTTCAAGATCCGTAAACATGGCGTACCAGTCTCTCGTTAGGCGTAGGATCCTAGCTTGCTCCTTCAACAGATGGGACGGGATCGACTCGCAATGGCTGGGTCCTACGCGGAATGAGAAGCCTTGGCGAATGAGTAGCATCGCTTGGTTCAAAATGTCATCCAGCATACTCCCTGCTTCAGACTGGGTCGAGAAAGGTGACAACGACGAGGACGGCAACGGATATCGTGAGATCGTCAGGTCAATCGAGTCCGCCTCTCTGGAGCCGAAGAAGAATGGCAGTGTATTCAGGCGGCGGAACAACGGCGTCAGGTACTCTCTCACCCAATTGAGCGACGCAGACTCGGAGCCGGCGAGAATGGCAATGCCGTGAGTGCAGTGCCGCAAGGCGGCGTCCCGGTTGTTCTGCAAAACCTCTAAACAGACGAAGAGGATGCATACCAGCAGCACTAGCCCCGGATTCTGCATCGCCTTGAGCTCTTTGATCGCAGCGTTATAGTGCCGTAGCGTGATGATGCTGTTCTGGCGTTGGTGGGCCCGCGCCCCGAACGGGTCATCCTCCCCCCGGATGATGTCTTCATAGAGGGAGCTGATGGCAAAGATGGAGTGCCGGACTGCGGGCTCATACTGGCTAAACTGCACGACGAGGTGCGTCCAGAAATAAGGGTCAGTGGCGCCGGGCAGGTTCGGGCCAACCATCTCGCAAAAGTACTGCAGCGTCCTGCTCTCCTGCTTGCCGATGTCCGGGAATAGGCTCTGGGTCTTCGGCAGCCTGAGCTCATCGGACACGGGTTTGTTCGCGGAGGGATAGCCATCGCAAATGCGGCCGGTGTTCGAGCATCGGAGGCAGTCTGGTTTGCCCTCGTTGCACTTGATCCTACGGATCCTGCCAAGCGAGTTTGCCAGCGTCAGCGGAGACAACAAGTCGGCCGTGACATAACTGCGTGTAGACTTACTTGCAAGTAAGACAACCAGTCCTTACCTTGCGACTGCCTTTTCGGGCCATCTTTCGTCGGCAAGTAAAGGTAAGGAATGTTGGACAAAGTCCAACAGCGACGGCGAGTCCTTTTGTCTAATGTTGTTCTTATGCCATGGCTGGCGTGGTATCTTGAGAACCCAAGGCCAAGCAGCGACTTGGATTGGCCGTCTGCAGAACTGCATCGCATTACCGCCAACTTGAACATAGCGGATCGTCCTATCAGGGGCTGAGCTTTCAAATATGACTGACCTTGGCATTTCAACTCTGTACCCACAAAACGTACAGGAGCCTGTAAAAAAGCAATCAGGTTGGAAGGTCCTCCACATCACATCCCTGGCGTTTTGGTGGTCTTTTGACAGGCTCCTCCTCCGTAGTAATCAGGCAGTCAAGATAACGCTCCCAGAGTCCCCCGGGGCTTCTGGATCCGATCTGAGATGCTGGGACTCCAGACGTCTGGATCGTGTGAAGTTGGGACCTCCGGGGATGAATACCCGCCAACCAATTGCCCATAGGGAGCCGTTCTTGGTGTGCGCCAACAAGTATCGAGCCGATCCATCGTCGACGGTTCTATCCTGGCAGCTCGAAGAGGAGCGTCAGAGTTAAGAGTCGAGGGCTGAAAAGTTGTTCACTGGAGGAACTTGGAAGGATAGACTACCACTGAGGTACCCAGTCCAGGCGGTCCCTCTTGAGGTCGCACAGGTACACAGTAATAGGTACTCTAAAGCAGTCGGATAAACACAGCATAAGTATCATGCCCAATGCTCGACACGATAGTAGGGAGGGCAGGTTACCACGTCTCTCAACCGGTCTTGCCGGCAGGAAACAGCCCTACGTAGTCCTTTTCTCAACGAGGGCATCTAAATGGCATGGATTGGAATCCAACGTAAGCATCCCCCGATTGGTCTGTCCTAAGTTCATCTCCGGCCATACCGTTGTCAGTTGTATGGACTTATAGAACGGACCAAAAGGAAAACAGGGCAGCTCTAGATACCCACCTCCAAAGTACGTGACCGGTGACACTCTCGGGAGTGTACGGATAGCAACTGCTGGTTCCGAGAATAAGCACTACACAACGCCTAGACAGAGCTCCACCACCTCAATCCAAGTCTGCTGCCCGCTTTTTTTTAAATCTGCCATCCCAGAGGACATCCTCTAATATGCAAGCATAATGAATCCTGGAGTTGGAATCCACGAGCTGCAGGCTTGCTAAGAAATAAGCGTTGAGGCACGGCGAACATGATGTTGTAATCTTGCGAATAACCTCAAGATATTGCTGAGCCGAGGAACCTACGGACTCGACAGCCTCTCACGGCGGGGAGTGTACGTTTGAGTTCGAGGACTGTTGTGCTCGTTCAAGTATGGTATCATTACGTGCTCCCATATATCTTCGTAAACTTTTGATCGCCAGTAAACCCCTTCAAAAAAAAACGCTGTCCTCAAGCCTCGGCCTCCAGCTGAGCGGGTTTCGTCCGCCCCAGACCATCCTTTCCGTAGTAGTCCATAGGATATACACCCTTGCCCCAATCATCCCTGACCTCGAGCGCTACCAGCGCTTCATATGGCGTCAGCAACGGCCGCGGGAATGCATACCCCCAATCGATGCTCAACCGCGGGCAGGCAACCTGCACCCAGCACTCCACATCGCCCATCATGGCCAACTTCCCTGGAAATATCTCGCTCAGCAACAGGTTCACCCAGGGGATCCCGCGCTCCTTGAGACGCTTCTCAATGAGCCTCATCGTGTGTGGGTTCCCTTGGCGGCCCAGCGAGCCGAGGATGAGACCCCATTTCCGCGCCGTTTTGGCCGTCCGAATCGCCGTCCGACGCAGGTCCTGCATCTCGTCGTGGCCGTACGTCTCGCGCGTCAGCTTGCGCGAGTACGGGTCGTACCGGTAGGCAGGTATGCTCGGGTTGTGGATCATGATGCTCTCGAGGTGGAAGCGGCCGTCGCCGAGGTACAGAATCATGTCGACCTTGTCATCGTCCTTGAGCTGCGGGCTCGTGCAGCCCAAGATTTCGCCCTTGCTCAGCGGCGCGATCTGCGGCACGAGGACCTTGAAGCCCGCTTTCTCGAGGGTGCCGCGGACACCGTGAATCGTGGCGTTGAACTGAATGGTGCCGACGACGGCGATGGTCTTACCCGAGGCGAAGTTGCGCTCGAGCGATGCGAGGAGGTGCGAAGTGTCAATGCTGATGTCGACAAACACGTAGAGCGTCTTGATCTTGGTGACGTCGACGGGAATGAGGCAGCTGTGGGCGTAGTGCACCAGAAGGTCGCAGCCCATGGCGCGGGCGGTGTAGTCATCGATGCAGCAGGCGCCATAGGTGACGTCGCCCATGATGAGGGTCTCGATCCCTGGACAGAACTCGGTGAGGATGTCCGATATTGTCGTAGCGAAGAGAAGTAGACCCTCGGGCATCTGTAGAGCGACCTTCTTGGCGCCAGAGGAGCGGATGCGGTGGATCGTCTTGGGGATCTCGAAGCTGTAGTTTGAGGGGAGGATGGAAATAGCAGACTTGAGCGCAGGGTCGTTGAGAATCTCTGGGGAAACCTGATTCAGGAGACGAGGACCTCTCCGTGGTTGTGCCACTATGAGTTGAGGGTGAGCATGTAATCACTCCTCGGTTGACAATCGAGACCGGTGGAAGAGCAGGAGAGTGCAGCCTGACCTTGAATGGAGTTACTATCCTCGATAGACCCGTTTGAGCCGCCGTTCCTCGCCGCAGCCTCGGCCGCAGTCCTTCTCCCTACGAAGCGCTTCTTCGGCTGCTTCATCACTGGCTGAGCTACCGCCTCTTCTTCGCGATGAGACGCCTCAATGTCGGCAGCTATGCCCAGGTCCGTTTGCGCCCGATCCTCCTCCATTGCTGAGAAGCTCGTCTTGGTCTTTCAAGAAACTTGGGCAAACGTGTTTTCGATACGGATCTGTCTCTTGTTCCGAACTCTCGAACGGCTCCTGTATGTAGTAGAGTTAGGTTTGATGGAGTTCTTGAGTGTCGTCTGCTGCTTGTGAGTGAGTCTACCCTGGGTACTGCCCCGCCATCATATCACTGCTAACTGAATTTTTCGCGGGGCAAGATGGGATGATAAGATCGCTGACTAAGGGAGAACATGCAGGTAACGAAGTACTGTGTACTGTATCTATTTGTCTATCCATTGGTTGGTGCCATATTCTTGGCCCACAAAATCGACACTCCCAATTGGCATCAACAACACGGCCCTTTAGGCCCTTTCCATTTCTCATCTATTTTTGAGAAACAGAACCGATGAAGGCGCTTTCGAGTTAGGTATGTATCAGTATGACAAGATTCAAGGGATGGCGTCTTGGTTGCAAAACCAACCTGCGGTCCAATTAAAAGGGCAAGGAGTACATACCCATTCAAAGTTTGGAAACCAAGCGTTTCGAACCCATAATCTTTACGTGACTGTTCCAGCATCAAGTGTTCAGAGTCACACCGGGCGTTGAAAACGTCGCAACAACATACAAATTATGTACCGTCACGGAGGATTCAGCTCAAAGAGGTATATATCAGGTAATTAGCATGCGAGGAGTTCATTAAGTCTAATTGGTGACCCGTTTTGCTGTAGGCAAACCCTCCATCTTGGTATCATTAATATGTTGTGTGGGAATGAATCCCCCCCCCCCCACACGCCTTCTTGGCATCCCTGCACACCAACAACACCCATTCGGTTACAAACGCCCTACGCAGAAGATGCAGATTTGACACTGAAGCGGTAGCTAGCCTGGAGGACATAGGGGTCACCGCCGGGCTCGAAGATCTGCTTCTTGCCGCGACCCCATGCGGGGTTGTTGATGCCGTCTATCCAGTCCTGGACCTCGAGGACGACGCAACCGTATTTAGGGATGATTCGAGGGTAGTCGGGGTTGTCGAACAGGCCCTGGGTCTTCTTGAGGGCCATAGAGCCATCTTGCTGGCTGCAGCTATACATTTGGAAAGCGTCCTGGTCGGAGTAGACATCGACCTGAATACCAGACCAGTCCGACTGTAGGCGGGCGATGTATCCCTCGTTGCGCCAGTTATAGGGGCCTAGATCGTTGCGGTTCACAATCCAGCAGTTGTCTGTCTTGGTCAGGGTCTCTTCATTCCCCCGATTGATTGCCGACGAGACTTACCATAGCCAGTGCAGTTCAGACCGCAGTTGTTCTTAAGCTCGGGCTTGAGGAAGTCGGCGCCAATCTGCTTGGGGGCACTCCAGAAGTCGTTCACAGAGCCCTTTGGATCGGCAACGATTTCGCCGGTGGGGATAAGAATGTTGTCGACAGCTACTCTCTGGCCGTTGTATGGCATGTGCAGAGTATGGTTGAAAGCCGTGTTGGTCTCGTTGTTAGCGAAGCCATCCAGGTTCCAGTATGTGTGACTGCTGAGCATGATGGGGGTCTTCTTAGTGGTAGCAGTGGCAATCATCTTGATTTCCCAGTTCCAGTCAACGATGGTGTAGGTGACAAGCGACACCACTTCGCCGGGGAAACCCTCTTTTCCGTCTGGGTCAGTGATGGAGAAGGTGATGCTGCTGTCGGTGTGGGAAACCACGGTAAAGTTGCGGAAGTCCCAGCCATCAGCACCTCCGTGGAGCGTGTTGAGGCCCTTGTTGTCGTTGAGGTCAACGTGGTAAGTCTCGCCGTCAATCTCAAAGGTACCGTTCTTGATACGGTTCGCGTAGCGGCCGGGGACACCGCCGAAGTGAGGGTGCTGGGTGTCAATGCTGTAATAGCTGGCGTTGTCGAAGCCGGCAACGATGTCCCGGGGGATGCCGTACTGGTCTTCGATGATCAGGTCTGATATGGAGGCGCCGTATGGGATGAAGGCAGCCTTGAGGTACTTGCTGGAGATCCAGTACTTGCCGTCCGCGTCGGGGGTCCCAATGGGCGCGGTTGCGTTCCCATCCGATCCGCCGACAAACTGGGCCATGGAAGCCGGAAGTAGCAGAGCCCCAGCAGCGGCCGAGAGTAGTGAGAAGCGCATCGTGAGGGTATTGGACCAGGTGAGGTAACAGAGAAGTGAGGCGCAGAACAGCGCGAGCCGGAACAGACGATGGTAACGGGAGGACGAACAACAAGATCGGTGCGAGGGGAAGATGGGGTGAAGGGGAAGCTTATATCCCAAAAGTGCTCCCCCTCTCATGCGGGAGGAGCGGAGAGACTTGCCCATGGGCCATGGTAGCGAGGATGGGACGGTGACCATGGGACCAACACGGCTACATACGTTATGCGGCACAGGAAATGACCGTGGAGTGCAGAGAACCGGCTCCACTCGACGGGTTGGGGAAGGGAAAGCTTCGGAAGTGACACACAGGCGGGAATGGAGCAGCAGCAGGGGACGATCAACGGTTTGGAGGGGAGCGCAAGATGTGACTGGAGCGTCTAGAGTCTAGACGAACGTGTGATGGAATCCTTTCGCTTGCTCGGTGCTGCTGCGCCAGAGAAGAAACAAACAAACAAGATTGACGGAGCTAAACCACGCAGTAGCTGGGGTATGCTGGGTATGCCGGGGTAAGCTTGGTAAGTGTGGGTGGAAGCTTTCGTCACGGGCCAAAGGGAATGCGTGAACCGAATTGCAAGTCCAAGGGAATTGGGGCTCCAACGACTGAACGAGTGATTGCGGTGCGGGGGGAGCCAGCCCCAGAGCAACGGTAGCAGGGTGAGGCCGGCCGACGGTGAGGTCGAAAACCGCCCGATGACACCCTCTCGACAAGCGGGGTCAATTGAATTGTGGTTGGTTGCCTCTCAGGAACGCACAGCAAGACAATAGCCAAAAGTTCCTGTTGGAGATGAATGGGACGAGTTGAGGTCCAACGGCAGGGAAACAAAATGGCAAAAAGTCCGGGGTTGGGGCCGGACTAGACGTGATGACGGCATTGAGGAAGCAAGAGATGCCGGGGTGGAGAGTTGGGGGAAGGAAGGTGTGAAGAGGAGAAAGGCGCACAAGCACCGTCGGGAGAATCTTCTTATTGGTGCGCGTGTATTCTCTGCCGATGTCCCGATGTCCCGATGACTTTGGGACTTCAGAAGCGACCGGATAGCAGTGAGCTGCAGGTGCCGCGCCGCTTGATATGTTTGCCGGGGAAAGGCGTGCGGGGTTTTAGTGCCACTTCCCCAGATGTCTCCCCTGCTTCCCCGCTTCAGTTCCTTGACACTCGTTCGACCTCTCTCGACTCCTCTCCACCCAGAGGAGTCAAGCTTTCCCCGGCTGACGCTGCAGCTGCTAGGTATATCAACAGGCCTGCATGGTGTATGTTGCAACGAGGGGTTCGTACCTAGTTAACGCTGTCGTCCTGGGGACTACAGCTTCATCTTACGTATTCCTAGCAGGCATGACTTCCTGAGGGAAGGGAACCAATCTCCCAACCCAAGACTGACCAACCCGCTCGGAATCGACGACTGGTAACAACAGAACATCCAACCGGCCAGTTGGTAAAGCCAGACAGACCTTGTTGCCAGGGAAATGCTGATTGGAACGCATCGTTGACAGCATCCCGGGAAGCAATTGACTAGTCTCGTCGTCGGCTAATGGCCAACCTCCTGGCACCAAGTCTTTTGCCTGTGCTAGACAACAATGGGAAATCTGAAGAAAGTTGACTGACCGCATATCCGAAGTAGATCATATCCATAGGTAAATGCAAAAGCCTTGATGTTGACGCACTTGACAGTTGAAGGCTTAGGCTTGCTTACTCGACTCATCGTGACCGAAGTCGGATTTGGCTACACAGTCACGCCAACCGAGCCCACGCACACAAGCTGGGCTTTTCCTGTGTGAGAGCAGTGATCCTGTCACTTCGTAATTTGACGGTGCCGTTATATGTTTCTTAAATCCCATTGCCACAGGCAACCCCCGCATACAGCGCCACCGCGGAGAAGTGTGTAAGTCGAGTGGGCATCTTTTTGATCGCCCGAAATGTATCAGGGATGACCTACAGGCTCGTAGCATACGTTTCAAGAGCGTTAAGTCTCAGAGGTCAGTGCTGGCTTCGTGTCCAACAATAGGAGAAAAGTGCTCCCTCGAATCTATGCTTCGAGGTGATGCAAGAGGGTTATGGAAACATAGGGGCGGTTCAAAGTTAACAAGCATCTTTAGGACGATATCATATTCTCTGTTCAGTTTGTTCAGTTCTTAAGGTCTTGACAGATGCCCTTCATCATGATGCTGTCGCACGATTGAGTGCTCCGACATCCAACATAGCATCTCGCCGAACTTGGGGCTGACCTAGACATGGACTGGCTCTGCTACATGCTCTGCCTCGGTGACGTGAACGACGGATTTCATAGGCCCTTTCTTATGCCGATGAACCGAACCGTCAGACGGTTTTGAGGCTCGCCGCCAAGACCTCTCTTTTCAAACAATCGAAGTATTCCTTGAGCCAGGAAGTTTGGGATCTCAAGTTTCGAGAAACGGAACGACGTCGGTTCGGTAAATCTGCTCAATTCCGATGATAACTCCAGAGGTTACTAGCTCCATAATGTTAGGACAACATCAACGGTGTATTGCCTTGACTGGGTGAACGGAAGCCGACGTGGTACATCATCTTTCGACGCCGATTAGATCAAGTGAGCAAAAAGTACTATAGCACGTCCTTTCTTCGTAGTCGCCTGCGTTGAGGCTTCACGGGACCCGACTTTTGTCTAAAGCTAAGGGTGGTGAAAAAAGCAATAGATCCCGCCCTCGATTTCTTGGGGCAGACAATGCCGCATTGTACTCGTATGGACAGGAAATTCGCATGGTAATGCATCTGGTTATTGATTGTTATTGTTTTTTTACCTTCACCAGCACCTCCTTCGCTGGCACAAGAATGAAGAGTTTGGTTCCCCAATGCCCTGAGAGAACAGAACCTATGTATATTCTCCGAATAAGTATGATGGGCACTTGGTGGGGACTAGCCAGTTGCTCAGGGGCGACGGCTTACCTTGATTTTAAAGACAGAAGCAAGCTCATTCAGAGATGGCAGATCAAGCTCGATGATTTGATAATATTGGTATGCAGTAAGAGCATCGCTCAAAGACGGACAACACTTCGTACACATATTCAAGAACTGCTTGAGAGCAAGGTGGCAGCGCTCAGTAGAGCCACATTAGAGTCTTAGAGAAGAGATGGATATACAAACATAGTAGTGGGAAGATAAACTTACTCTTTATGGCCAATTGAGGTGATGGTGATCTGCAGTACAAACTTGTATATCTAAACCAACGTTGAGAGGCCGGATCCAACGGACAACAAGACATTGACGCACCGGCATTTCGCATATGGGAGAGGGGCAAGAAAACCAGTTTCATGGCGATCATGATAAATCCCGAAAACATATTCGAGAAGAACTCTATTAAGACCAAGAGGCTCAGGTCTGCCGAGCTCAAACTATAGAGGTCAAGCGATTTGCCAAGCGCCTCTTCAACTAACCAATATCAGGGAGATCAATCGACATGCAGGCCCCTCATTATATACATTCTGCAGGGTCATACATTGCAATAATCAAAGATAGGCAAGATACAGATACTAAATGGAAACCATCTTGGTTAGTCCTCGAATTGTAGGCATCACAGCGTAGACAGACACCGTCTTGACCAAGGACATACAAGAAACTTGTTCACAGCCACTCTGAATCCAACATAAACCAAGTGAGTCGCTCAGATAGCAGGCGCGAGCTTGAAAACCACCGCGTGAGCTTTCTGATAAACCAAGATAAAGTATCAAGCAAATAGAATCAAAGCTCACGCTGCGCCGTGCTTGAGGTGCAACACGGTCGACAGCGCGCACCGAGGTGTAGCACATTCTCACCGTCGCAGGGACATTCAATCCGAGCCGGCTCACCCGCCCGTACAATCTTGGACTACAGTTATCAATATCGGCATGATGAGACGGGGATTTATTTTCCTTGTTCTTGTTGCGGGTAGTTTCGAATTCACGGGCAAGGGCGATTGGCAGAGCAATGAGATGATGAAAGATGGCGGAAGAAAGCAGACATCTCACTCCAACCCTGAGCGTCGCCGCCTCCGGACGGAGGGTCCCTCGTCTGTTTCATGAACGGGCTCACCTCTGCGACGACGGCGAGGGCCGTGTCAATGCATGAGGAATGACGAGGACAGTCTCTTCTTAGTGCGGTGAGGCAAATGCGGAAATGCTTGTTGACCTCGGTCGGGAAAAGAAAGTAAAGATGGGGCGGGTGGGTTCATTCCAATGTCAAATCCCACACAGCACAGCGGACTGCAGGCAGGTAGGTAGGTAGGTACCTAGCTACGTCGAACTTTCTTCCATTGCCTACCTACTCACCTACTTTATTTCGCTTCGTCTTGATCAAGGTACCCAGGCAGGCAGGCAGGCAGGTAGGCGAGGCGAGGCAGGAGCAGGCGCGCACACAGCGAAACCTTCGGAAGGCGCGATTTATCACTAGATTCAGGAGGCAGGTAGGAACCTAGAGGAGAGGTCGATGGGGAGCGAGCGAACTCCCTCTCGACTCGTACCTACCTACGTACCAAGGTACCTACCTACCTAGGTACGCAAGTTATACCTACGGCACCTCCGTCGGTAGAGTCGGCGAGTGGGAATCATGGTGTTGCCCCAGACTACCTACCTACCTAGGTACCTAGTCCAGCATCAGGTATTGGTTGGCATCGCAGCTACCTGACTCTCTCTTCTCTCAAACGTCTGTCTCCATGTCCTACCCAGTTACCCATGTTTGTTGCCTCCTCCCTTCCCCCTATCCTGTCTTCTGTCTTCACACCCCTCTCTTGAACACATTTCACTGGTACCGGAGTCCCCCGTCGATAGGGCAATCCGCAAAGAACCCGTTCTTCCCAGAGCCCTTCCGCTCCCCCGGACCACGACGACAATCTGTCCCAAACAGCATCATCCTTTCCTCGGCTCCGCAGACACGCTCCTTTCGCCTCGGACAAGGTGGCACCGCAGATCCTATTTTCCAGAAGAACAAGCGAAGACACTCTCGGTACTGTGGGATCCACACCATCACCTGGACGCTTGACCCCATGTCCGTCTCGTCTGAGCTTGATCAGTTCCGGAACATTGTCATCACAAAGGCGAGAAAAATTTTAAAATTGCCCGCGCTCCAGCAAGGGTCCAGAAGACGACTCAACATGACAATCACCACCGCGACATTGACATACCACATGGTCATGGGACCAGATGCCGCTCGCACAGCACGCCGTACCGCAAATCATGGATCCCTCACCGGCAGGGTTCCACACAGAGCGAGCGGAAGCCCTTCCCCGGTGCCACGAGGCCAGTCCCCCCATCCCTTCGTCCCATCTCGTCCCCGAAAGGAAAGGGCTCCTCCTCGTACAATTTGCCACTTCTAGGCTTGCTTCGTGACAGGCCGCAGCGGAAGCAGCTTGTTGAGTGATGGCGTGGCTTCGAAATTGTAGATGAAGATGAACCTGTTGGGCGTGCGAGATTTTGCTCCCTTGAGCTACGAATGACCGTTATCATGGATGACGGATGCGCTCAGCCGCCAAGGACACTCATCGGCCGCCACGCGATCGTCGCTAATGCATAAACTAAGCTTGTAGTATAGAAGGTTACCTGATAATGTTGGTCGAACGGGCCACGCAAGGAAACGTTCGTTCGCTCCATGCCGTACCAGCATGCAGGCGCCCGCCCTGACTCGTTATAGAGTTCGTTCTTGAACATCTTCATCCCCTTGGGCCAGTCGCAATCACCGGGTTCGAAATTCCAAATTGCCGTGTGGCCAGCGCAGCCAAATTGACCCAACCCAGTTAACCACGCTAGCTAGAGAAACAATATGTATGGGTGTCTGTTTACTACGTACCTGCTCAACCGACAGGGCTGAGTCATGACCAGTCGCTTTTGAACTTAGTCTTGCCGAAGCAGAAAGCTTCTGGAACATTTTTCGAGGCTTCGCGTCAAACCACAAGTCATACTCATTGTCATGACTCCTGGTTAAACATTGCCATGCATATCACGTCAAACATTATTTGAAAGTGAACAAAAGCTAACTTGATCAGGTCGAAAGCCGTAACATGAGTTGGTCCAGCTACATGTGACTATTGCAATCCCATACTGCCGACCCCGGCATGCAAACTATACATGAAGCTTCTAGACGGATGCGACCCATCTTCTGTGGATTGAGTGAAGCAAGCAGCCACCTGAACCACAACCACAGATGGCGGAATCAAGTAGTACAGGACTCGGCTCTTATGGGCTCATGTTCGCATGGGACCGTCGCTATTTCCTCACGGTGGTCGAGATGTCTCTACAGCAATCGTTAATCAACAACAGTCTTCACTAGGTTGTCCACTACGGGTGTCGTCTCCCTTGAAAGCTCCTCTCTGAAAGGGTCTCCAAAAGCTCCAGGTCCCCGGACTCCGGCTGACCCCGGCAGTCAAGGCACATGCGCTACAGCTATAGAGATGGAGGGAAATCCACATGGTGAATGGTTGGTTGGATCCGGTCTGTGGAAGCCTTCATGGAAGGTCTTCATCAGAACTGACCCTTAGCTATAAGTTTGAGAACAGGCCCAGCCCGAGGCCTCCCTGCTATCCCTGTCGGCATCACAGTGTCAGCATGTATACTACGTAGGGTCATCAAAAAGGGCCCCAAGTCCCCAGCAACGCAATCATTTTTTCCCCTTAACGAGGTTTCTCAAGCGACCACGTGATTGCTGGGTGGTCACAAGCCAAGCAACAGCACATGGGATTGTGGACAAATGTGCATGGCCTGACTGTTGGGTTGGGTTGGGCTGCGGCAGAGTGCAACCTCATCAGACCTCAGGGTGCCACATGAATGGCCAGCTGGCAAGTCAATCGCGGCAGTCACATGATAGTCCCCGGATGCAACCGGGGGGCCTGAGGGCTCAACAGAGGTGCCATTGGACGTCATCGGAACAAGATCAATCACTGGCATGGCACTTATTGCCGCCGGCCATCGAAGAGGCATGCGGCGACGCATTTGTGAGAATCGGCGCGATGAGGCAGGCAACGGCTGCCGCTGAAACGGCAGATGGCCTAACGAATAGGGGCGGAAACACGAGCTTCTGCTTCTTGGAGCATGACCGGCTCGTCGGTATCCAGCCGAGGAGGGTCACAATTTTACCCCTGTTTCATCGCATATCTTGCCAGCAGACCCAGGTGGCCGAACGGGCTAATGCAGGAACAAAGGTACGAGCAGTTTTGATTACCTAGGCAGGCACGCAGGTAGGTAGGCAGTGTACGTACCTGCCTTGGGTGGCGACACGGGGATGACGGGGCAGAGGGTACGTACCGCGGCCACTATGACATTGTGGTAGGCACGTCCCCACTAGGTACGTAGGTACCTACCCTCATAATAGAGGTAGTAATTATCCGTAGTGCACATGCCTACGTAGTCGTATTACACTTCGCTCTTTGGTGTCGGTACCTCACTCCAAAATACCCAGTGCTGGAGCAGTCCAACAAAGTCAAGCATGTCTTCTCGAAAACTTCCTTTTACGTCGGCCAAGCCCGTCAGCCAAGTGGCCTTCTGTTCCCGGCTGTACTCCACGCCGTCGCCCCTGCGAACCAGAGGCCCGGATGCCCCCGAACATGGCGTATCGGAGCAAGAGAATCGGCCTGCAGGGCCCGGTGCAAGCAGCCCCAGGCGCCCGGCTGAGATCCCACGAGACCCCAGTATCTTACTGTGCGATTACGCCATGATATGGGGATTACACACACAGTACAAAGTACCATGCCCGAAGAGGAATAGGTGGACCTCCCAGGTTGAATGCAGTATCTCCTTACTAGGTAGGTAGGTAGGTACCCACACCGGCCCAGGGCACACCTCATCGGCGGGTTTTGCCCCATGGTTCCCGGGGAGGCCGTCGCAGGGCTTCCACGCTTCCACAGTTTCTGGAAGGCTTCGATGCATTGGAAGTTCACGGGAAGAACAGTGCCCACGGCCCCCGGCACCGAGCCCAAGTGGTGCATAGAGGTCCCGAAGTCTGCTACCCCATAGAGAAAACCTCGACCGGCATCGACAGGGCGGAGGGGGCTTGCAAACAGAAGCGAGCACCACAGCTTCAGGGGAAGGCTGCGTCTCATCTGCAGGGTTTCATCTTGACCGATGAAAGCTGCCCGTCTCATAGGCCCTGCTTTGAACAACGGAGCGCAGGGCCACGCTGCTCCGCGAGATAACTACCGAGGCGAAACAACAAGATACGATAAGGTCGGACTTTCCCGTTCCGAAAGCAATAGTACGGTGGCCTGTTGTCATATAACACTTGCCAACCAAAGAACCGCCGGTGTTTTGTTTCAGCGATCAGTCATCTTTGGGCGTGTGGGCGTGCATCAGAACTGCTCGCAACCACAATCAGTAGAAGGGTTGCGCCAACCACCACCGACGGGCATATGCCAAACGACTCTCTCGGCAAGCGACAGCAAAGCACTGGGGACACTGTTTACCCCACCTTTGTTCCCTGTGTGATCCTCAGTGATGAGGAAGTCGTTGATTTGCGATCCAAACGCCACCAATCTTATTTGAGATGGGAAACGTGTTTCCACCAACAAGGACTGGAACACCACTTCCCCGTCCAAAGGGCTTCTGTCAGAGGAGATTGTGGGCCAGGGAGAAAATACTATAGTACTTACCCTTGTAACCCAGTAGGTATACACCGCATTCCAATGCCGTCTTAGCTACCACTGCACCCGCTGCATTGTCCGCCCCCCCCCCCCCAGCGCATCCGACTACACTACGGAGTACCTACACAACAATGTGCTGCCAAGCGAATGTGTATCTTACGTGAAGTCACGCCAAGGCTGCGAGCTCCGTGCGCCCAGTCGGCAGAATGGATTATTGGCTCGTTTGTCAGTGATTGTGGGCGAAGATGCTCGACATGCCTTCGGATTGAGAAGTCGGTGTGGCACATAAATTCATCCTGTATGCTGGGACTTAGGCGAGCGGACGGGATGGATCCGTCGGCTTCATGCAAGCACTCAAGCCCACCCGCTTGTCTCCTTCGGGCCAGCGGTGAGTGTTTGGTTACCTCGAGTCTCGTTACATGCCGTATTGAGAGAATTAGCCGCAGCGATCGCTCCTAGATGAAACAGTCTTACCGCGGAACTGATCTTCGCCCAAAGGGGGGCTCGCTATGGGATAGGCTAGTCCAGAATCCGCGGCGGATCCTCTCGGTGAGGTCCTCAATTCCTGCTCGGAGCTGACAGACGCGGAAGGTCGCTGGCCGAATGTCGCCTTTCAATCCACCCTCTAGCAAGGTTACCAAGCTTGATGACGACGAAGATGATGATGATGATGATGATGATGAGAGCCATTGTTCTTATTATGTACCGGTAAAGAAAAACAAGGGCAAAGATTCCATCCTGTCGTAATGGTCGTCGCCACAATCCCCTCCTCCTTCATCCCATGTCAAATCCCGCGTTCCTGAAAACCGCCCTGCCCTGCTTCTCCAAAGGTGTTTCAACGCTGGCTGGCGATAGAAACCAATCATCAACCGGGTTTCAAAAGACCAGACACCCCCGACGGATCGATTTCGGACGAGCTGTCCGATATGCCCTTGGCGATGCGCGCGTAGAAAGACCCTTTTCTCCTGTCGAGATCTTCTCAATCCCGGGCGGGGGGGCGTTGTTTGTTTGTGCCAACACAGGCGATCAAACAGGCCGGTCTGAGAGCTGACGTAGGTTTTTGCATCACCTTTTCGCTATGTATGCTCATATTCGCCCTACGAAGGCATCCCGACAGCTATTGCGGGCACTGAGGCACCAGCCTACCATGTTGGTGTGCACACTGCACAGCTGTGTTCCGTCCAAAGAGCATTGGCGAGTCTCGTATCGCCCGTGTCCTGACCGAGAGCTACCCGTCGTGCCGTCTCTCCGTCCCTCCGCGGCTGATTTGAGCACCTCGGAGGATGTGCTGCAGTAGCCATCAGATGGTCATTTCTGCACAACGAGAAATATCGACTTTGTAACCCTTGATGATGACGACAGCAGGTTAGCCTTTTCTGGGACCCGTAGGTCCAACATCCCACAGCGTCGTACAAAGACCATCTATCCTATCCGCCCTGCCCTGACAGCGGCTGTCCTTCCGTCCACGTGCGCACGATGGCCCATTTTGTGGAACGGGATCGAGCGGTATGCTCCTGATAGAACCAAGTATATTGGCCACTTCAACCTCAAAAAGCACTGGACTGTGGCAAACGGGGGGGTTCGATTTGAGATCGAGGAATCAGTGGCCAGGGGGCGTCCGCATGCGAAAATGGCGAGAGTAAAATGAGCCAAACAGAAGATGGATGGTATCACAAGCCCCGATCTAGCACGGGAATGGATTATCAGATGCGGTGCGGCACCGCGGAAGGTGTGGTACGGATGCACGCCTGGCACATAAAACCCGACTTGGGGGCGCATGCCACGGATTGGCCCTTGACCGAAATATCCTAGATTGGTTACTTTTCGAGTCGTGGTCGTCCTGTCCAACGACGCAAGTATGAAGGCTCAGACAAGCGAGAATTGGTTTCCGTGACCCGTCCTCGTGTTCGGTATAGTGGACGTCTCAGCGAGAGGGCACGCAATCAAACTCTGGCAGACGGTCGTGATATGCACTAGGCAGCATAAGGTTCTCCATACCTGGAGCGAGATGACAATTTTTAGAGTAATTTTCTCGACAAGCATACCCAGACGGCGACGGACGGGGAGGATTAAAAACAGAAAAAAAAAACACACACACACACACACATCCATCCCCAAAATTGCTGCTCACCGACAGCGAGTCGAAGAAGCAAAGAGAGGGACCGGGAAGGGCTCCCCAGTGGGACGGGCAATCGCTCACCGACGGAGAAAGGGGGGCAAGACGATGAATAGCGGATCGCTGTTACCGCCCCCCCTCCGAGGTGAGGAGCACGGCAGGGAGAGACGTGGCACGTCCGGGCCCTCTAAGCCGGCGTCCGCGGCAAGAGGGCAAAGAGCTAATTAGTCAAGGGCTGGAATGCGCAAGACGACGGACGTGCTCCCCTGGCACTTATGTCGAGCCGGACTATCCAACATGACCCGTGGTCTGTCAGGCCGGGCCCGGCCAGGTCAGTTTCGGTGAAGGGGTCGCAGGGATCGCGACACAGAGTTGTGGTCTGCCAGAACCGACTTGGGCGAGGGGACTCGACGAGTCGATTGGCGCAGGAGGGAAACCCGCCAGGAACAGACAGGCTTGCTGACCAAGGGGCATTCTTCTCTTGCTTGCCTTATTTCGTCTTCTCTTCCGGGTGAGGTGTTACATGACGGCAGGCACAATGTCCAGCTATTTTTACTGAACTGTAACAGCACCAGGGTTACGCAATATGCTGTGCGCATTGGAGCTGACTTGGAGCTGACTTGGAGCTGAAGTGAGCTGCGTCGAGGACGGAGCTAATCGAGGACGGGTCTGACTAGAACAGAGGGATTTCCAAAGTCGGATGCGACAGCAGCGCGTTTGATCCAATTGATAGCAAGCACATGCGCCAAGGGCCACGATCAGGTCGCCATCAAGCAGAACAAGGGGGGAGGCAGGGCTTTTCCCGAGCCGCAGTTTGAAGTAAGGAAGCATGCAAGGTGAACCGTGACGAGAGAGACGAGGCATGGCAACAAGGGGGGGGCAGCTCCCATTCATGATGATACGGGTGGGTGGGTGTGGATGGCTTGATGAAGGGACGGACGGATAGGTCGCCCGCCCCCCAGTCCGGCGTGGCCATCCGGGAAGACCCCGGCAGAAAGGACGAGCGTCAGTGCAGAGAGGACAGCACAACAGGAGATGAACAGAAGGGCAAGCTTCTTCTCGCAAACCTTGCGACGCTGGAGGAAGCGGATGGGACTTGTGGGCTTCCGGTGAGCTAAGGTGAAGGAGGAGGACGTGGCAGCCGGCATGTACAAGTATGTAAACCAGGATATGTGTGTGTGCATACAGGCTAGGTAGCCCGGCTTGCCTCACTGCTGGCCTGTGCATCTTCCCTCCCTCGCTCTCCTGCTCGTTCGCTGGCTGGGAAGGAGGTTAGGTGGTTAGGTAACTCATTGGGCTGGCCGGGTCTGCTTCCAAGCGGACGGATCTGCTTGCCTCTACACTACCTAGTGCTACTACGTAGGGAATTTTTTGTACCTCTGTACCTCAGACGCAGCGTACCGAGGACGCGGCGCAGATACCCTGTCTGGTGCTGCCGGCCGACGCAACGTACCGGAGACTGTATTCGTAGTCAGCAGCTGTGTTTCGTCCGTCAGTGGTTCTCCATAGTACGATGATGTTCCATCTTCTGTTCATGAACAGGCTTCGCTGCCGCGGATGCCAACGCGAACCAAGGCGTCCCGTTGAGGCTAAACAGCAAGCGCAAAGGGGGATCAGCGATGAGATGAGCGATGAGGTAAGCTGGAAAGACACTTGGACCTGTCGGAGGGGGGAGAAAAAGCCCAACATAAGTTTAGCACCTAGGTAGGTAGTAAGAGACTCAGGATACCCAAGTCACCTCCTTACTTAGCTACTAGGTAAAAACCTACCTACTACATAGCTAGTGCATACCTCAAATGAGCAGCGCTCGCGTAGGCTGCCTCACCGCGCGCCCATGTCGCCTTTTCCTCCAAAGTTGGAGACCTAAGAGAGAGCGGCCTGGCCCTCTGCCTCACCGAGCTTACACATCCGCGACGGCGAGAAGCCACGGCAAGGCTCTAGTCTGTATCAGTGCAGCTCCAGATTCCCCATTACCCCTTCTTTCCCCCTTTCAAGTAGACGTTGACACGGGTCTCTCAAGGAGGTAGTTAGTGTATCTGTAGATAGGTACGTTTTCTTTGCCTGCCCCAAAGACGATGACGGCTCGAGGGGGGCGACTGGAAGCAGGCCGGCTGTGCCCGCCACCGCGTCCTCGGCCAACTGTTCTTCATCTTCCTCGACGATCAACACATACATCGGACCATTCCCACGACCATATCTGAGCAAGGGTTCGGTTTGGTCTGCTTGCTGCTGTTTTGCTTGTTGCTCTGCTTGCCTGCCTTGCACAGCTGCGTGCCGCTCTCACGGTCGATTGGCTCTGCGAAGGGGCCAGCCGGGGACGGAAACGGGTAAGGGTGATCAGTTGCCTAGTGTGCAGAGCTGGTTACCCAACGCAGCGCCAACGCCAACGCCAACACCAACGCCTCTGCACTTGGAGGGGGGAAGCGGTACGGGTACCTGGCATGACATGGCGTGGCATGGGACGGGCGAGTTGCAGGGAAAGCCATAACCCGGCATGGCTAAGTCCACGCTCCCCTTCTCAGTCCTGGCTCCCCTGCTTGCCCCCTTGGAGGATAGGAAGGGGGGCCCGGCCGAACTTGGGTACTGAGGTACGATGTACTTCACTTGGGCCTTACAAGATGCCGTGTTGGCCGGGGGGGAGGGTGTGTTTCCACACCTGCAGCAGAAAGCAAGCAGTGGCATCCTAGTTCCTCCCCCATCCATCCCTTCCCTGGGTTCCTTCCCCCTGCCCTTTAAGTTTTTTTTATTTCTTTTATTTTGGAAAAAAAAAAAGGAACCAAACCTAGGTAAGGAACATTTACCATCCATGATCAGCCAGGCCAGAAACAGACCCCCCCCCCTTCTACCCCCCCGGGACAGAATAGACAGACAGAGACAGAGAAAGAGTACCTGACCTGGGCTGGCCTCCGTTGACATTACCACTTCATACCTTGCTGTGCGCCCTACATGGTCCAGTACCTAGCCTGGCCATGGATGGATGGCTCCCCTTCCCTGCGCTCCCACCCGCCCTGACATTACATGACCTACCTACTTTACATTGCGAACAAGAGGAAAAAATTTCCCATTCTCGGTCGGGGCGTCGGTCTGAAATAAGACTTCATAACCCTCTCCCTCCCATCCGTCCTTTTTTCCCTGGACTCCCATTCTTCTGAATACATATCCTCACTTGACCACCACCTCCTCCTCTCTCATCGTCTCCTCGTCCTCACGGCGCCACGCACTGGTCTATCTCTCTCTCTCTCTCCCTTTCTCCCTCTTTCGTAAACTTGCCTACCATCACTCTGCTACTTCTCGCCTTCCTATCGACCAGCACTAGCAACTTGCAAGACGCAGACAACTCACCCGCGCGCGCGCCCCCCTTTTTTTGTCCCCTTCCTGCAACTTCACCGTAGTCCCTGGACACCGTTGCCAACACCCGCAAGAAACTCGTCGGCGCGACCCACTGCTTTCTTTCCATCCTCGTTAGCGAGAGAAGCTGCAGCAACCCATTCCTCGTCTCGTACCGTACCGTGCCGTACCGGGAAACCTCATCTCGCCTCCTTACACGCCTCCTTCCTCTTCTGGAATCACTCTCTGCCGCCTCCGAAATACAGCCAGCGGGAGCATCACGCATCTCATTAATCCAAGACTCGTCAATTAATATCACGCCAAAACCCCAAAGACAGCAACTCTGCCATCCAGGGGCCTCTTCCGAGACTTGCGCAACCAATTTACCGCCCGTCCGTCCCAACGTTCCGCAAAACTCCCCGGCCCCAACAATACCACACCTTGACCGGTCTGCGACTGCGCAAAGCCTATCCTGCTCGAGCCATCCCATGCAACGGTGCCGATAATACGCTCCCGTCTGTTTTGCTTCAGCCGCTCCTATTTTTCCCTTCTGCGAAACAACCGAGCAGCATTGGTGACGCCCAATTCGACATCTTACCCAGGCCTCCTTGCATCATCACCGCCTCTTCACCCCCGTCGACTCTCGCCAATCCCATCATCCAAAGACACTCGCACCCAAGTCGTCAACGCAACTCTCCAACACGTCGCACCACGACGGTCTGAATTGTGAGTCAGAGCTGCAGCAAACTTACAGCACCCCTCCCTAGCCAATTCTGCCCCTTGTGTGCGCATCCCCTCCCCCAAGAGTTGCTCCCAACTTGCCCCCCTGCCGATTCCCATCATCGCGTCGCCGAAATTTCATATAAATTCGCCGCTTTGTCCTCGCTCATCCTGAGGCTTGATCGAATCATGGCTAATAGACGATTCTGAAAGACGCCGAAACCCAATCAACTCGCGCTCTCGCAAGCACCTTGCATAGCCATCCTTCAAAATGGTTGTCAGAGAAATCACAAGCTTTTCTAACATGGGCCGTGGTGCCTACGACGTGACTGGAGTGCCCAAGCCTCCTCCTCGCCCCAAGCCTCGATAAATTGGCCTCGCGCCCATTTCCTCACGAGCGACGCCAACTGACGTGCTGCAAGCACGACCAAGAATGATTTCAACGCCCGCCCCCGTCGCTTCGGCCGACGTAATGGCTTCCACACCCAGCCGAGAGGACTAACCGCCACCTCTCTGCTGCGGCCACTTATTCCCATGTGCCATGCATATGCATCCACACACATCTACTTATCTCTACGACTATACTAATACTGGCGGTCCTCTTTCACCTGTACCACCACCACCACGCCTGTACAACCAACGTTATGGCCGGTTTCGCGACATTTTATCATATACCATTTAATACGCATCCGTTCGAAGACTAGAAGATACCGGCTCGCAGCCACAACTTGCTTCCCAGCAGCGAGGCGATTGGGAACGCCGATACGGGTTTCACGATGTGGCATCGATTTTGCTTTTGCGCGTCTGTGGGATTCTTTTCCATCCCATCCGAATTGAGGAAAACAAAAAGCACGGCGTTACGACATAGACGGATCTGGGATTTTTTTTACTTGCCATTTGAAGACGGGGCTATTTTGCTCCTTTTTTTTCCCGCCCCCTCTTCGACGCCTCCCTGTCAGCTCTCACATCCCGCATCTGGGACAATCAAATGTCCTACCATAGGACTACATCCCCGGCGGATCCATTCCAAACTGTCGGTGAGCCTTTCACGGCCAGTTGGTCGGGCAGCAACGCATGACAACGCAACCACCACCCTCAGCGCACATGGCACGCTGCCGCCTCAACCGCCATTGAGGGTGTGAGACGACAATTTTTTGAGGGGGTTATTTGGACGGGCGAAAAAGAAACATGCAGCTCGGGCGCTTGGTTTTCTGATTTTTTTTTTCCTTTTTTACTTTATTCCCTTGCTTTCATTTCCTGGGCACTCTTGATATGGGATGGGTTACAAAAAACATCTGGGATACGGGCTGGGAAAAGAACTGATTGCGCATATAGACTTTTGATTTGTTTTTTGTCTCTTTTCGGATTGTACCAACTTACAACTTTGACTTACTCCCCTGGTTCGGTTTTCTCTGCTCATCACCAAGCTCCTCGCGGGTCCTGGGGGCACTGAGAGAGAGCCAAGGACATGTCAGCAACGCTTTCCTACTTATTCCCCCCCTTGTCAGAACAAGGCAATGGCAACGAATGGATTACCGCAACTACAATGTTTACTATTCCCAATTATTTGCATTCTCTCATAGTGTACTCGAGACTTGGGGCTCCCAGACCAGTCGGTCGTCCTGTCTTGGACGAACTGGGCTGGACTCAATCAAGAATATCAACAGAAGACGATACCCCGTTGGTTTAGCCCTCGTTAGACCGAATGTATAGTACTAGTATATGTCTTACAAGGGTCAAGATAGCTACACAGCGCCAGCGCATTGAAAATTGAACCCGGAAAAAGAAATTTGAACAAAAAAGACCACTTCAAAACGTTGCATCATTTGGCTCGCATCGGCACACCGATAGTTGGGCAACCCCTCCAAGACTGATAGGAATGCCCAATCTTGACGTAGAGACATGCCAGATCTGGCAGACGTGTGTGGAGAGTGTGTGCAGGATACATATGAGACGGACAGGGGTGGTGATGGGACAGGAGCATTCCCCTGACTGGATGAAGGAGTCAACCTTGCATTGGCGACTCTGGAGAGCAGTTGCCGACTTGCCACCTTTGCAGAGGACGGGGGCGAAGGGAGAAGAAAAGCGACAGAGCATCAATCACATAGACATCACGTATCTGGGGGAGGGAGGAAAGGGAGAGAAGGAATCAAGGATGCGAGGGGAGGGGGGTCCGTTGAGGTAGATCGGAAGCCGTGGGAAAAGAGGCGTGGCGAGGTGATGTGCGAGGCTTGGAGTGGCCTCATTCGGGAGAGTAAGGGAGAGAGAGGCGGCAGAGGCACTGAGGTGTCGGATCGTGACTAAGGCGAAACAAGATGGTTAGAGGATCGTCAGTGTCTGAGATGACAAGATGAGAACCCCCTCCCCCTCCCTCCGAAGTCTATGATCGACGCGTGCCAGGCGACTTTGGGGCGCGCGCGAGCGAGGGGGCGGACCGTGCGGGCAGCCTGCAGCCTGCCAATGCTGGCTCACTAATGGCGAAAGAAGAGCGAAAAAAAGAAAAATTAAAGTAGACTAGAAGTTCGTATGCCAAAAAAAAAGAAGAAGAAAAACAAAGGAGTTGATTCCCAGATGAGGCTTCAAACCTACCTAGGTAGTCTGGCGAACGGACGACCGGACGGGCGCTTATGCGCTGCATTGTCAATCCGTTTGGCGGTGTGGGAGGGGGGAAGAAGAAAGAAAAAAGAAGATAAGAAGAAGAAGAAGAAAAATAAAGATAAAAACTCATCAGAAGAAAATAAAAGTAAAGAAAGGCGGGAAGAATGAAATAGAAATATTTGAGAAAGGCGCTGCCTCCCTCGAGTTTCCCAATTTCCCACGGTGACACACCTTTCATGGATCCCGGAGGACGCATGCGCGCCCGGCCGGCCGGGGAAGGCGGATGGACACTCGGTGGCCGGGAGGCGGCCCGGTGATTATTTATTTCGCATGCAAGCCAGACTCAGCCTTGCAGGTGACTGACGAAAAGTTCGCCAACATTTCATTGGAGAGAGCAGGGCAGGGCGGAGCAGAAAGAAAAGAGTAAAAAGTAAACATGGCCAGTTGCGAACCTGCATCAGCCTGCGAAGGATAAGTGCTGGGATGGCATGGCAGGTTGCATGGGTGCGGCATGGAAAAAGCATGGGAGATGCATGGAAAGCGTGGTGTCTGTAAGTGTGTGTGTGCCAATGTATTCTGTGTGTTTCAATACACGTGTAAAGTGTACACTAGAGTGCCTGTCAGCGCCAAGCCCTTCTTTGGGGCCTCGTGTCGGATGTGACGTTGAAAGGGGCGGCGGGGTTCCGGGACGAAGCTATTTTCTGCCTTTGTTCTTTTTTATCTTTGCTTTTCGTGCCCTGGTCCGGAGGCGGAGACCGGCTACTTATGTCCGTTCGTCTGTGTGTTCGGCGACGATTTCCTTGCTCAGAACACACAGGTCGTGTGTGACCCGACTAAGGCAGAGGTAGCGAGTGCACTATTGGTTTTGGACACAAGAGGGAGAATCGAGGCATACGTACCTACCTAGGTATGTATGGATCGAAGAGCCAGTGACGGTCGCTGATACGACGCGAGATGGGTTTTCTTTCCTTCTCAACGGAAGCTGGAGGTGCTGGGCTGCAAGATAATCGGGTGGTGGGAGGAGGCGGGAGAGATAGATTGGGATTCTTGTCTCCCAAAGTTGGGCATACTGAGTCTGTCGTCATGCTTGGTACTACGGGACTACAATGGGAGAAAGACAGGAACGCCGGATGCGAACGCATCTCTGACAGGGTACGAGTTACCCAGCCCTGCGCGACTGCCCAAGGTTCAAGCTGCAGGGTCTCTTTTCTTTTTCTTCTATTCCCTCTCCCTCTCTCTCACACCCTCTCTCTCTCTTTCTCTTTCTCAGACGCGGCGCGGTCATATCACGGCAGGCGGCTGGGAGCCCTCTCCCGCCCCGTGTGAGCTCGGAGCCCCACGCTAGTGGCCGACAATTGCACAATAGGTTGGGACGGGGTATATTCTAGGTTTGACCATGGCGCCGAGCTGCACGCGACTACAAGAGGGAGGGAGGGGATGAACGCTGCGCGGGTGAAAACCTTAGGGGGGGGGGAGGGGGTCCAGGCACGTTCAGGAACCACCAAAATAGGACGGGTGGGTGAAACAATAAGAAAGAAAAGAACAGGGTAACCTGATCTGGCATACGTGGTGTATGGTGTGATGGTAGTGGTGGTGGTGTGTCATTGGCATTGCAGCAGCAGCAGCAGCAGTAGTTTGCTGCCTCAAGGTTAACAATGGGTAAGTACGGATAGGTAGGTAGGTACTAACAAAAAGGGCCAGACGTTGCTGCGCTAATGCGACGGCGGCGGCGGCGTTCCGGGAACCAGCGCGCTGGGACCTTCTTTCTTTCCCCTTTTCGCTGCTTTCGGGAGTGGCCCGTGGTGGACCCGGGGTGGAAAGAGTGTCCACTGCCCAAGTATCCGTACCTGCCGTGCTAGAGACAGAGCTTCTGAAGCCGACCAATGGGAAGCGGAGGGTTGTCGTCCTAACAGATAGGTATCTACCTAGATACCTACCTAGGTAAGGTACCTAGCTCAACGGATGACTGAGGAGATGCAGGGGTCCCAAAGATAGGTACTGCTATGCTGAGGTGGGTCTAGGTCAACCTGCTTACCTCGGGAGATTGAGCACACCTTGGCACACCTCACCTTGTTCTCAAGTACCTACTACGCACGCAGAGTCTACTACCGTAGAGGGACCAGCAGTACATGAGTCTACGAGAAGGGGCTGCACTGACTACTGCATGGCTGCGTAAGGTGCTGACCTATTTCGGCAGTTGAGATGCAGGGGATACACGCCTGCCTTGTTGTCGATCTCTCTCTCTTTTTTTTCTCTCCTCTCCGATTCTCTTTATTGTTTGAGATGTCTCCAACGGGAATCGCACTCTTTTGTGGTGTACAGAGGAATGTCACGAATGTTTGTCGGGCCCGATTGGTGGAGGATTTTTCTCTACCTCGTTTGTCGCTTGTTTGCTTTTTTTTTATTTTATATCTCCCCCCCCCCCAAAACGGAACCTCTTTCCGGTTGCAGAGCCCATTGGGGTCGAGTGGCATGGGGGGGGGCATGGCTTCCTGTTGTCCGAGTCTGCTGTTGTTTGCGCACTGCTCGAGCATCTGTTGTTGGCCCGCCCAGCCTCCTGCTTGTTGGATGGGTTGGTGGTTTGTTTGCCCGTCATCGGCTGGGCCAACTGACACCTGCACAAACTCTCCTCGGACCTCATCAGAACAACAACCAACAGAAACATGTAGGTTTGCAACAAACGCGCGCGCGCACTGTGCTAGGTGGCAGCCAACGAACACGCGGTTCGTCTCTCTTCCCTGGCCCGTACCACTCACTGGCTGGCTGGCTATATGCAGGACCCGAGATAGGGTCGCAGCTGCGTGCCCACGCCACACCCATCACACATACACTCCCCACAATCCCTTCCCTCTTGGTTCCTCTTTCTCTCCCGCCTGCATACGCGAGAAAACCTCAACCGGAAACTTGGGAACTCTTGGTTGCAGTTGTGTGTACTATCTGCTGCGCCTCTACCTGCATCTTGCTCCCCCCTTCTCCCCCCCCGGGCCATCCAGTATGGGGATACATGCGTCTCGTCAGTTTTTGGGTGCGCGCCAAATATGCCATCTTCGATCCTCGTATAACGACGGCAGCAATAGCATGAAAAAAGCAAACGCGGCGGCACCGTCCACCATGCCCTCGCTGGAGGACGGCGACCCCAGAGCCCTCAGGCTCGCGAGCTGTTCCTTGCGTGTCCCGCCTCGGCCGCGCCCGGGAATCTCGCCGTGGTCTGCGAATTGGCCAGGGGGGGGAAGAGGGCATGAATACACGGCCGCCGCATGGCGTGTCATAGCAAAGGCGTCAGCCAGCCTTGGGACACCACCGGGGAAGGGCACACGCGAGGGAAACGGCCCAGTGACATGAGTCCTTCTTGTCAGTCATTCTATTCTGGGCCCTGACACAGTGGCTGTGACTGCCGTCCCCTACCTACGCAACATTCCCCGTCTGGCTTTTGGCGGCCGTGGACGGTAGTTCCGGGGGAATGCGACGTCTCAACCAAGTTGTCGGGTCCTCCTTCTCCTTCTTGTCCCATTTCAAGTCTTATTCGAGGGAGGCGACGATGACTGATCCCCCCCCCCCCCCAAACAAACTCCCCGCCCCTTTGGTCCGTCGCTTGGGCAAAGGAGAGGTAGGCCGGTCGGCGAGACTGGGCCGACGGGATATTTTGACATGTTCCCAACCAACCTCGAGAAAACTTCGTTCCCCGGTGGTCCTTGCTTCCTTTCAAAGGTCCCCTACAGGTATGACGAGGGGGGCCAGATGGAATGAAGGGGATTCAGAATTTCGGTGAGAGGTGAGGGGAAAAGGGGATTTCCATGCCCTCCATGCCCTAGTCTCGGCAAAACAACAGCTCCCCTTGAGAGGTGTGTTCCTGTGACGCGGCCATGACTGGAGATCCCCAGGGGGGAGGGAGGTGTGGCTACTACGGTATCGGGCCAAAGTTTAACCCCCTAGTCAAGTACCAGTGGGGCGCGCACCATCCCTTGGTCTGACCAATCAGAGAACCCAGACTTTAGAGAAGACAGCACTCTAATACCCAACGCCAGCGGGTGCTTGATTGCTGGGGCGGATTATCTTCCAGCCGTGCTTCTGTCTTATGTCAGCTATTCTCACCCCCTTGCCAGCCAGCCCATGTCGGTGGATCGGTACCAGACTACCAGGTTTTACTTACCCATCACACGTAGTAGCATTTGTGCATATCCCAAGCCGACAAATTTCCCGGGGCTGTGGTTTTGGAAAGTGCCTTTATCCGCTTCTTTTGCTTTCCTTGTCGGATTTCCGGGATCAAGGACGAGAGCAAAGACGGATACCCATGACGTATCCGCAAAAAGGGACTGGCCGTTGCCCCAACGGCTTCCCGGTCTCTCTCGGCTGTCCTCCTCTCCATGCGCATGCGGCCACCGCAGCCGGGGCATGGATTCCGGGCTGCCGATGGGGCCTGACGGATCATGGGAGAGAACGGAACAAGATGCACTCACTGTGCACTAAGTACCTTAGGTACTAGAGCAGACAGGCCACAAAAAGCCCCAAAGGCTGCCCGGGCCCCCTCCTCCCATACTCGACACACACCTGCGACCCCATCGTAGGATCCCCGGTCTACATCAACCAGTGGGAAACATTGCCGGTCCACACGAACTCCGTCCTTCCCCCCACCAGCTGCCATCATAGTTCAGCACCGCGACTTGGATGAACACCAGACGGATACTGTACACCGTACCCACTACCACGCCCCTCCCCCTTGTCATGCTACCCCGGCTGAAGCAAGCTGTGGATCTCGTTTGTCTTTCTTAATTTTACCATGTTGATTCAAATTTCAGATTGTCCTTCTAGCGCGCTCCTCTTTTTCCTTCTTCACCTTCTTCCAGTGGAGGGGGGGACCTTGGGCGGAGCCAACCGCGCCAGCAAGGACCAGCCAAAAGGGCCTGACCATGTCTAGACAAAATTACCGGCCCAGCATGCTGTCTGGTGGTCCAGCGAAAGCACACCCCCCCCCCTCGATTGAGACCACCAAGATTACCTGTACAAAACCGTTGGGGCGTCCTTTTGCCCTACTACGCTACTACACATGCCTACCTAGGTAGTACAAGTGATGCTTGAGCACACGTATGCATGCGTGCTACGCTACGGCCCTTCCCCCCGGCGCTGGGAGGAGCTTATTGCCGCTGTGAAGGGGCCTGCCTGTCCCCCTTTCCCCGGTGACACGGGACTTTGCGAAGCGAAAACACAGAGAGACAACCACCCCGGGATGTTGACTCACCGGCTCACCGGGGGATATCACCTTGGATATTTCGCAGAAATTGGGCTTCCTTTCGGTCTGGCAACTGCTGGGTGAACCCATCGACACTCCACTTCCCCTGCCCCCCGGAACCCAGCCTAACCTGGCCCTTTGGGGGGGGGAAAGAGGTTGATTGCTCTGCAGAGACCGTCCACCGGACTGAACCCAGCACCTCAACTTCCCAGGGGCCCTTCATTGTCTCGGTAAGGCCTCACCGGCGTGGATCCCCTCTCATTTTCCGCCCTGCGAGCATGGGGGCCTTCTGGGCCCTTTAGGCTTGTCGCGTACGACACATACCCGGATCAGGAGCCCCAACTCACCATCTCGAGTGTCCCCATCTGGAACATGGAGGCTTCCCCTTCTAGAACATCCGCATACGAAGTACGTGCCGGCTGGCCGGGACACTCTAGAGACACTACTACTACAAGTACATACCCAAATTACGTGTACGCATCCCCCCCCCTGAGAACATTCCCACTCGGCCCTGGAGCCTCAAGGACCTGCGCTGCGGTGTTACCGACTGCCAGGCTCGATGCCCTACCCGTGCTCGTCTCCCGTCATCCCCGGTGAGGCTTTTGCTAGCATGGACTCCTGAGACCCAGTCCCTTCGTGCATTCTATCCCTACTGCTGAAGTACATGCAGTACCGGCCCCCAGGCCCGACCCTGCCTGTCGGGAATGCGACAGCCCACATGTCCCAGGGGTCGTCAGATTTCAGGGTACACATCGCTGTTCAGCGATTAGTCAAACCATCCCACTGGTACGGGTACATAACGGGGAAGATGCCGGGCCGATGGGGAAGCGAAGAAGAGGATGGTGGCGGGAAACGAGACGACACCCAAGTAGGGGGGTGGGCGAGTCGCTCACTCGCATGAGGAAAGATACGATACTCAAGGGGGTGAGAGCCGTGAAAGAAGAAAGCTGCGGGGGAATCTCACGTGCGTCTAGCCAGCGGCATGCCCTCCCTCACCCTCGCCCACTCGTCCAGGTCTACATCCACGAAGCCAACGGCCCCCTCGGCGCCCTCTTCCGCCCCGCCCTCGCCGTTCACGCCCCCGAGCTCGAGCCTCACCTGGCCCCAGGGGTCGACGACCATGCTATGCCCGTAGCTGCTCCGCTTCGGGTTGTGCGCGCCCACCTGCGCCGCGGCGATGACCCAGCTCTGCGTCTCAATGGCGCGGGCTCGCAGGAGCGTCTCCCAGTGCGCCTGGCCCGTCCGAACGGTGAAGGCGGAGGGGTACAATAGGACCTGAGCGGGGCCGACGGCGGGATCGACGAAGGGGCTCTTCGGGCCTGGGTGCGTTAGCGCGAGGGCCGGCTCGGGGAATCGGAGGTCGAAGCAGATGAGACTGCCGGCTCGGCCGACCGGGGTGGGGAACGGAGGTGTCAGCGAGGGGCCGGCCTGGACGGTCGCGCTCTCGCGGAGGGCGCCGTAGTCGAAAAGGTGAAGCTTGTCGTAGGTCGCGGCTTGGTTGACGGTGCCGTCGGCGTTGATCCAGAGGCTGCGGTTGAGGAGCTTCGAGATGGGCATCGAGGCGTCCGGGACGGTCTCGGGGATGGGGACATGGATGCCGACGCTGATGGCAAGGGAGTGGGTCTTTGCTGCCTCCTGGAGGCCGAGCACGAAGGGGGACTTGGACTGCGGCTGGGCGAGGGAGAGGGACTCTTGGGGGCTTGAGGCGATGTAGTCTGAGGCCTCAGGGAGGAAGAGGACCTGAAACAGCCTGTCAGCCGCGGGTTTGCCTGAACTTTTATTGTCTCACTGCCCCTCAGAAGGTTTTCGTGTCGTGCAGCAAGCCATGTTCTGGTTGGACCGAGAGACAAGGGGGAGCAGCCGTACCTTTGCGCCACCTACGGCTGCCTTGGCGACCAGCCTCACGCATTGCTCAAGGTTATGCGACAGCGATGCCGTCGAGCAGATCTGACCAACAGCCTATCGTGGCACGTTTTGTCAGTGGGCCGCGGCGACCACGTGGCTGAAGGGTTTCGGGATGCCATTACCGCGATCGCCATAGTACGAGATCAGACGGGCGTCCGGGATGGGCCCGTGGGATGAGAAGATTTGGGAAAGCGAAGGGATGCCTGACTTGTCAGCCTTTTGAATGGTGTGCAGGCCTCTTGGCGCTCACGGCTCGGGTCGTTTGCGGATCGAGTGTGTGTGGTGTGTGCAGCTATGAACGGTGACGATCTTATATGTGACGTGGACGTGTCTAGGTTAGTTGGGCGGTTGAAGGCATCACCGCCTATCGACGTTGATTCACGAGCGGTGACCCCTCCATCTTATCGCTTATCTCACGGTGGGTTGCAGCGGGGTAAAGAGCTGTTGCAACCCCTAGGGGCATCCCCCCTCCCCCGGTTATCAGGCTCAGAGCAACATGAGACGAACGAAGCTAGATCCCCACGAGGCTTCGAATTCTATGCCTGGCCATCTCCTCGGAGCCTCTCTATACCCTCGAGTTCAAGCGAATTCTACAGGGCCAGAAGTGCGCACGACCGACCTCGCGCCTTAGTACCACTCGTCGCCCCCGTAGCTCCCGTCCAGCTTCCCCTCCCCATCCAGCCTCGCCAGCGCCTCCCTCACCCTCGCGACCATGGCCTTGCCGTACTCTGGCCCTAGCGGCGGCGTCGGCTTGCTCTGGTCCTGCCTCAGCCAGGGGACCGTCCGCATGTCCGCGGACGCCCGCGCCCGCGCGTCGGCGACCGCCCCCTTGAGAACAGCCGTCGCGGCGTCATCCAGGGCGCCGCCGAGGATCACGGCGCGCGGGGCGGCGGCGTAGTTGCCGCTTCCGATAGTGCTGCTGTCCGGATGGGAGGGTGGCGGTCGGGACGCGAGGAGGGCGGGGAGGATCGCGGCGCCCGAGGTAGGTGACGTGACGAAGTGGATGACTTTTGGGGGTATGTTAGCACCAGTCAGTCACCGGACTGTGCGTACGTATGTAACAAATGCAGACATCGCGAACAGGACGGAGAGAGAAAGGGGGAGGGGTTCGTCGGAAGAGTCTGAAGGGACGCCCGTCTGTTTCTGGCTCACCGTCGTATTCCGGCCTCAGACCGGCGATGACGTTGCGGCCGACCTGCTCTGTCTTGCCGCACAGCACGACGGGTATCGCGGGCGACGATGGCTCGTGACGCTCTTGAAATTTACTGACTAGCATTTCGCGTAGAGCCTGGGCTTCGTCGGCTCGAATTTTGGTATCTTTCTCCAAAGCGTCTTGTGTCGCCTTGTGAGACCAGAGTTGCATACTTGCTAGTGGGCGGCTCACATACAGGAGAGAGGTAGGAGGGGGGAGAGAGAGGGGGAGAGAGAGAGCCTTTGAAAGAAGGCTTACGGGGGTTATGAAAAGACTTTGGATCTCAAATGGTAGTCTGCGGCTCCGCTTAATGAGAGTTCGAATGATTTCGTGCTGAGGTGCTGTCTCACGTCAGATTCGAGAAGGCCAGCGGGTTGGCAGTCTCGTCGATTCGTTGATAGCTGGGCCAACGTCATTTTTGCCAACTGCCAGTGAAGCATCCGCGTGGGGACGGAAAACGTGATTTCTACGTTGTTGCGTTCAACCGAACATTTATGACACAGGCAATCAACCCTACGAAACTGACCGGAAATGTTGCATACGCGTCGTTGATTACTAAATAGCGAGCTCCATGTTCGGCATAGCTCTGAGTTATATACTCAATCCCGTTTCCTCTACCTCGCGGAAATTAAATACTACCGAAGCAGCTCTATGTAGATGTTATGCACACGATAATGATGAGATTTGTAAGGGGGCCAGACTAGTTGCCCAGGCCGTTCTGGGCGAGGAAGTCTTGAATCTTGCTGGTCACCTCGACATGAGAGTAGCTCTGGGTGGGGGTCAAAAGGTCAGCGCGGAAACACCAAATTGGGGATAAAGTCGGCTCACGAGAGTCAGACCGTGGCCAACACCAGGGACGACGTAAGCCTCGAACGGGGCCGCGTTCTTAATGATCGCAGCGGTGGCGGCCGGGATCGACGGCAGCTGGGGGTTGCCAGTCAAGAGGCAGTTGCCTCCGCAAAAGGGAAGGTCCTTCTCTGCTCTCGGGGAAAAAGACCGTCAGCGCAACAGATTCACACACCGAATAAAGGGGAAAGGGGGGGGAGGGGGTTGCTGTGTTGGACTTACCGCCAGTGATGACAAGAACGGGCTTCGCGAACGTGCTGGGCGACCCGGCCTCGCCTCCAATGGTCAGCAGCTCGCCGAACGTCACCGGTTGGCCGCTCTTGTACGCCGCTGTCAGGATCTTAGGGTCAAAGTTGCCAGGGGCGAAGAAATTGCCGTGCACAGCACCCTCGTACGAGGACGCCAGGTACCCGGGGGGGTAGTCGCTCAGCGAGGGAACATCGCCGGCCTGGATGAAAGCGCCGCCCAGGAGGAAATTGTTGAAGAAGGTCGTGTTGGGCGCGAAACCCGTCAGGACCACGCCGTCCGAGATGTCCGGGTACATGGCTGTCAGCGCGTACGAGTGGATCGAACCGAACGAGTGCCCGACGTGGACGATTTTCTCGAACGTGCAGCCCAGACCCGGCACGGCGCCGGCGCGCAGCTTGTCCGTCAGCGCCTTGAGGGCGGCCAGCTCGAGGAAGCCCTGGATCTCGTTGATGGGCTCGCCGCGCGAGGACTCGGCGATGCCGAGGCGGTCCCAGGAGAAGGTCGAGTAACCATAATCGTCGACGGCAGGGCCCACATAGCTGTAGTTGTAGCCATTGGCGGGGAAGTCCCAGTAGCTGCGGTCGAAGCCGATGCCGTGGGTGAGTATCTGGAGCACGCGGCCGGGGCCAGAGTCCGGGTGGCAGTAGGTGGACGCGAGCTGGTAAGTGCCTCCAACGTTGTCGTACTAGAGATAGATGTACACGTTAGCTCCAGGATTTGCTCTTTGATTCTTCTACTCGAAATTCCAAGTTTCAGATTGCTCTTACGCCGACAAGGTGCTCTGCTGATATGTTTCTTCCTTGTTCCGCAGATCCGATCAGGAAGTTTGTGACGTCTATGTTGGTCTCAGGGGTCGAGATGTTGAAAACTCCGTTCCTCGCTGTGATGGAGACCTCGACTGTGAGATCTTGGCATACTCGTGCCGCCGCGAGGGCCGCGAAAGCCAACGGGAGCGTGGATGAGACCAGGTTCACCATGATGCAAGTCGAATATTATTTGTTCCTTGGTTGTATGTACAGCAGGGACGGGCGTATGAAGACGCAAGGTTGACTGTGTTGTAGAGGCTGGGGCTGTCTCTACTATCAGGCAGAAGATTAGGAAGAAGGTAGTTGCGGCTACTTATAAGTCAACTCATTTTGGGTGTACTATATCAGGCTGTTACGATGATATGGCTCGGAAAGAAACAACCACCTGCCCATGCGGAAGGCCAACCAGATACTCCATCATGGCTACCCACTTATGCACGCGTGGTGTCAGCATGTAATTGGAATTCTCAACGGGCTTACTAGTGGTCCCCCGGGAAGGTGGCGTCTAGAGCAAAAAACGGCGTAGCCAGACAATGCGTGCCGAAGCGAGCCCAGAGATCCCGGCATTCTTCGGCCCGTCTGCTGCCTCTAAGTCTATCTTGAGGGTTAGGGGTCATGGAGTGGAATGAGCGACAACCTGCTCAGAGTCGTCCGTAGAGACGACCCGAAATTGCTGCGTGCTTCGCTTCGTATATGATCCCATTCCCCAGCGCATGGCCGCAGGCCGGTGTCGAGTCCGTCTGGGATCCGGTCGTCAAGCATCGTCCAAGAGAGGGGGGAGAAGCCATTCCGAGTTGAGCAGGAGCTGTTTCAACGCTCGGAGCAGAAGATGGCTACCTAGCTATGAGGCAGACTCGCTAGCCTCGCCCTGTCTTGGGCGGAAGCCACCCAATCAGGCACTGCTGATGTCGAGACATTGTGATCCCCACGAAGCTTGCATTTGGTGCCCCACAGAGACAGTCTAGAGTCTGAGGGCGGCACTGCTGCAGAAGGCTCAGTCGTCCCCCCCCACGTTCTCCGGAAGAACTCCGCCCTGAGAGAAGGGGTCTGTCTACACATGGGTACTAGTCGACCGGAGACAACGCTCGACACCGAAGGGCCGCTTCGGCTGACGTGGTCCTCCGATCTCTTATGGCAGACCGGAAACGGAAACCAAAGTCATTCTCCTCCATGGCAACCAGCTGTCGATGACTCAGCACACTTTTTAACCATATACAAATACATTGCATACGGACATGTCAGGCCTGTTCCACAACAAGTTTTTGGCTCTGCACCTGGCAGAAGCGGAAGAAACCGGCAGGAAGGGGGCCTCACCTGGGTGGGATCTTGAGGATCACTTACCCGGCTATCATGCCATCATGAAGCCCCACTGGCCTGCAAAGGTGCCATGTCGAACTGACAAATCCTTGAGACCCATGTTTGCTGGCGACCCAACGAACAACTCGGATTCAGATCCGCAGCCGACATTGCTGGTTGCGAATTAGCGGTGAAATCCGTAGTTGGAGATGGTCTTCGAGAGAACCGAGAGGCGCCGGGGTGGCTGCTTACTCACATCCAACGTCCATCACATCCGTCGCTGAACACCCAACTCTCCCAGGTTTCGACATTTGTAACACAAGGACATGGGTGGGTGGGTGGCAAGAAACGCCGACGGTATTCACTAATTTCTTGTTCTAGAAATCAGACCCTAACTGAAGCTCTCGCTATCTGCCTCTGAGGCGCATTAGAAGGTAAGAGGCCATCCTCTCTCTCCATACACTGAAGGCCTGGTGTCCCTGCGTCATCGTGGCCCCAGTTGGTTGGCATCGTTTTTGTCCCCCTTCCGTAAAGAGCTACTATGCAGCCGACCGTCCCTCTCGACCATGTTTTCTGCGTAACGCCATGCTAAAATGATACAAATACACTATGGAGGCCAAGTCACTCCTATGAATCCGATATACCTCGAGAGCGCTTGTCAAGCGCACATTGCTGACCGCGTCGAATGTCACTCAGTCCCTACTTGGGGTCGGACGTGTCCAGCTTGTCGTATGCCGCCTGCATGGCTCGCAGCTCAATCTCGTCACCCTCTAGGGCCGCCACCCAGTCTCGCAATTGAATGTTCTTGCCCTTTTCCTTGTCTTCGCGCCAACTGCCGAGCCGAGCCCGCCCCTCGACTGTCAGCGCGTGGTTCTGCGGCGGTGGGGGGCCCGGAGCGGCTGCGCCGCCTGGCTTTCCAGGCGTGCCCATTCTCGGTGTGCTAGCACCACTGGCACCGCCCGTCATCCATGAGTATGACTTGCCACCCTTCTTCTTTCCGAACAGTGACCCCGTCTTGGGCATGCCTACGAACATGCTACTTGTGATGTTCTGGTTGGCGTGGCTGCTAGCCTCTGCCTTTTTAACAGCATCAAGTTTCTTCTGCTCCTTCTTCGAGATGGACTTTTCCGAATCCGGCGCTGAACCACCGGGGGTACCGGGCGCAACCGAGCCGGCGCGGGATGGCGTTGACACGGCCTCAGTAGTTCCGTCTTTGCGGGCATTGCGCTTCCGCAACCGTCTCTCTTCCCAGTCTCGTTCAGCCTTGCCCACTTCTCGAACGGTGTGGCTCATTGTGTTTGTCGTCGAGACCTTCTGCACCTTGCTGGGCTGGCTGGAGGAAGCGTTTTCAAGAGGGCCTGTATGGGGGTCAGCCTAATGGAAGCATATGAGTATCACATATACCAACGTTTCTGAGCGCTTGGGCGAGGACTAGCGCCGTCTTCAGTCGCCGTTTGCTGTGTCGCGTCCTCTCCTTGCGTTTCCGGAACGCTCTTCAGCGGGGCCGCTGCCGTCTGCCACTCCTCGGGGACCTCGCCGTGTGACGATGCCTGTCGAATCTGAGCAATCCGATTCGAGTCCTCCATGAGAGTCCTTAGTCGCTGCTTGGTGGCGAGAGAGAGGAGAGCCAACTGGTCCACCAAGAAAGCTTCCTGAGGAATCCATGTTCCCGAAGTCGTCACCAAGGTAGAGTCGGGCCCGTTCTTGGTGCTGACCGTCACGCTGGGAGCCGGAAACTCCTCTGGCAGACGCATCCGACCCATCGGCTGATTGCTGTTCTTGACCTCAAGGTTGAGCGATAGACCCTGGTCCTTGGCAAACTTCTCTGCCTTTCGGAATACGACAGGCACTTGCAGAAACGCGTTATTCAGCTCCATAGTCCTAGTCTGAGCCAGACGCTTCGCGGACTCCTGCCATGCCTTTTCCGCCGCTTGTGCTACCAGTTGATTCTGGGCATCAGTGCCAGCCTGTTGAGCGGGCTGGTTCGCCGGGCCCGCACCATAAAAGCTTCCCTTGTTGCCTGGGGGGTAAGGAGGATAGCCGGTTCTAGACTCGGGAACGTAGAGTTCAGACAGGAACTGCTCTTCGGCGCGCAAGTCGATGCCAGTACCGGCCAGCGAGTCCGTCACGTCGTATTCATACTCCTTCTGCGGCCGGTCGGGTGGTCTCGAGGGCGGGCCCATGGCTCCCGGGGTTGACGGTTGAGGCATGACTGGCGTGCTTGGTGTGTTGGTGCCGAGAGCCAAAGTCGCCGTAGTGTATTGAGGGAGGGTAGGTGGCGCCGGCGGTTGAGGGGTAGAGACTTGCGGAGGAGGGGTCGGTCGCGTATCTGGTAAAGCAAGAGCCGGGGTAGTGGTACCGTTCGCGTATGGTGTCGCATAGCCTGGTGTCGCAGGCTGTTGAGGTTGCTGCTGTTGCTGTTGCTGTTGCTGTTGCGCCGCGCTGGGGTAGATGGGAGAACCGGCGGACGTCGCAGCCGTGGAAGGTGTAACCGGAGCACCTGGACTTGCCGCATACGGTGATGTAGAGTAGGGTGATTCGGGTTGCGGGGTTGCGCCAGGTGAAAGACGCGGTCGTTTATTAGGAGGAAGCGCAAAACCGGCTTGCGTCGCGGCGGGAGAAGGCGAGGGTTGAGGGGGCGAGAACGCCCTCTGCGGCATCTGAGGCTGCGGTTGCGCCATGTTTGCTGCGTTATTACAATACGTCGAGGAACAGATTCCAGTAAGTCGGAACAAGAGGTTAATCAGAAGCCGTTCCGATGAAGCTCAGCAGGCCAAACAGCCTGGGCAATCCTCACGCGACTCTGCCCATCTGCCGTGTGCGTCGTATCGCCCAGACGATGGATCCTCGAGTTCGAGTCAGATTCGTTAATTATTTGCGACACCTTGAGATCGAACTTTTTGCGATCGTGATGATGTGAATTGTTGATCGTTGGGTGATATCAAGCGTGACGGAGTAGATAGTATTTGGAAGGAGGAGCTGTCGCCAGACAGAACCGAGAAACCGCGTAAATTTAAAGTCACGTGATGGCCCAGCCTCCTCTCCAATCCGCCGCAACATGGCCCGAGCGTCTAGGCTGAAGCTCCAACGAAGGTAGGTAAGTCCAATTGAACTACGGATAGAGCTGCGGCCAACTTTTACGCGACCCTCTTCGGCACCTACGCGTCAATCTAGTATCCTCCCTTCTGTGCCGCTCCACATCCTTACTCCTCTGCTCTTCGTTGAGGGAGGACCGTTCCCGTTGACGAAACATCGCGCAAAAGGCTGAGCTGTTGCAGATGACCTGATTTGGTCAACGACAGTCACCATTTGGTGCGACACTCGTAAACCGTAGTCTTTTTTTTTATTCCCTCGCTGTCTGCAACAATCGCATTCACAATCATGGCAGCCAAGAGAAAGGCCTCGGCCATGGCAGCCACTGTCTCTGATGAACCAGTAGACCCTGCAGACGAGCTGATGTTCCTCTGCCTCGGAGGTGGAAACGAAGTCGGCAGGTCATGTCATATCATCCAATACAAAGGAAAGACGGTCATGGTATAAATCCCCTTCCCTCCCCACGAGCAGATGCTGATGTTCTCCTCACAGCTCGATGCCGGCCAGCACCCAGCTTACGACGGCCTCGCGGCGCTTCCATTCTTCGATGACTTCGATCTCAGTACTGTCGACGTGCTTCTAATCAGCCAGTAAGCCCCCCTCCTTCCCCTCCTACATGCTGCTGGATCACAGGGCAAGGCAGTGGACGACTTGGAAAACAATATAGGGGATCATGCCCCTGGCTCGGGACGGCGCCCTTCGGCGACTCTGCTACCCTGATGGAGCCTTTTGCTACGCCTCTTATGCTATTTCATTCCTGTACACAGAAACAATACAAGACTTCTTTTCTGCCTTGCCTTGCCGTCCTTGTCATCGTGATAGCTCTCGGCGTCATTCCAGGGCGTCGGTATAGATACTTTGCTCTAGTCTAGGCTGCTAATTTGTCGATAGTTTTCACGTTGATCACGCTGCTTCATTACCATATGTTTTGTCAAAGACCAACTTCAGAGGACGAGTCTTTATGACTCATCCCACGAAGGCAATTTACAAATGGCTTATCCAAGACAGTGTTCGAGTTGGAAACACCTCGTCCAACCCGACCTCGCAACCGGTTTATACGGAGGCAGACCATCTGAACACTTTCCCTCAAATCGAGGCTATTGACTATCACACAACACACACCATCTCCTCTATCCGCATTACCCCCTATCCTGCCGGCCATGTTCTCGGGGCTGCCATGTTTCTCATTGAAATCGCCGGTCTCAAAATATTCTTCACCGGAGACTACTCCCGCGAACAGGATAGGCATTTGGTGTCCGCCGAAGTGCCCAAGGGCGTCAAGATCGACGTCCTCATCACCGAGTCAACCTACGGCATTGCCTCACACGTGCCCCGACTCGAACGAGAACAGGCTCTGATGAAGTCCATAACCAGCATCCTCAACCGCGGCGGCAGGGTATTGATGCCCGTCTTCGCTCTCGGACGAGCCCAGGAGCTGCTCCTGATTCTGGACGAGTACTGGGGCAAGCACGCCGAGTTCCAAAAGTTCCCCATCTATTACGCCAGTAACCTCGCCCGTAAGTGTATGGTCGTCTACCAGACTTACGTCGGCGCCATGAACGACAATATCAAGCGCCTTTTCCGCGAGCGTATGGCCGAGGCCGAGGCCTCAGGCGACGGTTCAGGTAAGGGGGGTCCTTGGGACTTCAAGTACATCCGCTCCCTCAAGAACCTCGACCGCTTCGACGATGTTGGCGGCTGTGTCATGCTGGCCAGTCCCGGTATGCTGCAGAACGGCGTCAGCCGTGAGCTGCTCGAGCGCTGGGCCCCGAATGACAAGAACGGCGTGATTGTAACCGGTTACAGTGTCGAGGGCACCATGGCGAAGCAGATTATGCAGGAGCCCGACCAGATCCAGGCCGTCATGAGCCGCACGACGGCTGGAGCCCGGCGCGGGCCGGGCGGCGAAAGTGAGAAGCTCTTCATCCCGCGCCGGTGCAGTGTCGCCGAGTACTCGTTCGCCGCTCACGTCGACGGCACGGAGAATCGCGAGTTCATCGAGGAGGTCGCGGCACCTGTTGTGGTAGGCATCCGTTTCTCTCGGTTCTCCAACTTCAATTAGCACATCGGCTAACACTGTTCAGATCCTCGTCCACGGCGAACAGCACAACATGATGCGCCTCAAGTCCAAGCTCCTGTCCCTGAACGCCGGCAAGACCCAAAAGGTCAAGGTGTTCAGCCCCAAGAACTGCGAGGAGCTCCGCATCCCCTTCAAGCAGGACAAGATGGCGAAGGTAGTCGGCAAGCTCGCCACCATCCCTCCCCCAACCTCCCTGTCTTCGCCCACGCAGCACCAGCAGCAGCTCGTCACGGGCGTTCTCGTCCAAAACGACTTCAAGCTCTCTCTCATGGCACCGGAGGACCTGCGGGAGTACGCCGGCCTCAACACCACAACGATCACCTGCAAGCAGCGGCTCCGCCTTACGGCCGCCGGCGTCGACCTCGTTCGCTGGGGCCTCGAGGGCGTGTTCGGCAGCGTCGAGGAGCTCCCCGAGATGCGCAAGGCCCCTCAGGCCGCGAAGGACGGCAAGGTCGCCAACGGCAATGGGACCAAGACCGAGGACGATAGGGACCACGAGATGCAGGAGGACAACCACAAGCAAGAAGAGGCCGATGAGGAGATCGCCCATCCCGTGGCGGCGTACCTGGTCATGGGCTGCGTCGCCGTGCGGTACCGCAGTGACGGCGAGGTGGAGCTGGAGTGGGAAGGCAACATGCTCAACGACGGCATCGCCGACGCCGTCATGGCCTGCCTCTTCTCCATCGAGAGCAGCCCCGCCGCCGTCAAACGTACGTCTTTCTTTTACTCTCCCTTCTCGGCTCTCCTATTCCCCAATCTCTCTATTATTTCCTCTATGCAGACGTATCTAACAGCTTTATAGGCTCCGCGAGCTCCCACACGCACGACCACGCCCCTCCTCCGCTCCCCAAGAACCCCCACGCAAACGTCTCGGCTCCAGAGCGCCTAGAGCGCTTCCTCATGTTTCTCGAGGCCCAGTTCGGCGCCGACAACGTCAACCCTGTCGCCGAGCCGCGCCTCCCGCCGCAGGGTGAGGGAGGCGCCAACGAAGACGCCTCAGCCGTCAAGGCGATCAAAGAAGATGGCGAGGACGCCTCCATGGACATCTCAGGCGGCGTTGCGCAGCAGGAGGATAAGCTGGCGGCGCGCCGCCGGGCCGAGATTGAGCGCCTGCACAAGATTGGCATCCCCGTGCCCGGAATCCGTATCAAGGTCGATAAGATGGAGGCCGTTGTGTGGTTGGAGGATTTGGAGGTCGAGTGCAGCCACAAGGCATTTGCTGACCGTGTCAGACGCGTGTGCGAGCATGCTGCCGAGGTTACGGCTCCGCTCTGGGGATGATTTTGATGATCTCTCAATGGGCGGGTGTGGGCTTTCATCTATCAGGGCGTTGATGTGGTATGTAGAGTAGTTATCGTCACAGTCACAATCACAAAGATATATGGTGGCTCGTGAAAGGTTATAGGCTGAACGCTCAGTTGTAATGAGCTATGTTACAGAGGGACTAAGTTTACAATGAAAACAAGATGCAGTACATCGCAATGTCGAGACCCGGAACGGCGAGGATTTATCAACCCAGATACTCCTTCAGCTCATCAGACTCTTCCAACGTAGTGGTGAAGGAAAAGGGGGCGAACGCCCAACCGGCAAACTCTGCGAACTTGGAAAAGGATTCGACCCAGGCCAATCTAAGAGAGTGCAACATGGCACTGGTGCCCTCCATCATGACCAGAATAGCAATGGCTAGGTAGGCCGTTAGTAAATACGATCAACAGACAGGATTGCAGAAGCAACTTACTAAGGAAGAACCACATGTAGAAGATGACAACAATCACAATGGCACCGAAGATGCCTTCAAACTTGAGCGCAGGGCCGAGAGTCATAGACCAAAGCACAGCACTGAGCTGCTGATGAGCAAGCGACAAGGCCCAAAGACGCAGATACGAAGCCGTGTGGGAAACGCAGTTCAAGCAGAATTCTACGCGTCGTGTTAGTTTAAAACCTTGAGTATGAAGAGCAGAGGTCCTTACCAATGGTGTGAATGATTTGATGAATCATGACCTCGCTGAATTCGAACTCCTCATGCTCCCCATCACCGTGCAGGTCTTGCGTGATCATAGCAACGCCCTCGCCATCAGACTCAAAGCTGGGACGGCCGTTAAGTCCCCGTTCTTCCTCATCGTCGCCATCAAGTGCACTAACGCGAGAGCTCTCGCCAATGCCCCTATAACCCTTGGCGCGAGCATGGTTGTGCTCCCAGCGGAGGTAGAACGGCTTCAAGAACAACAGGACGGGGACTTGAATAACAGCGAGAAGCAAAAGGAAGACCTGGACACCGGCCTGTCCAGGATAAAGTTCCGCTCCTTCCTCAAGAGTACCAGGCTGCAGGAACATGTAAATCAACATGTTTAGCAATCCAGGCGGGTTGCGGGGGTTTTGCGGGTCGTTCCAATTGACAGACCACTTGTAGATGATGCACATGACCAAGTAGCCGAAGATGGACTGGAAGAAGATCATGCCAGGAACAAAGTTACCCCAGATATCGATAGGCTTCTTGAAGTGCTTGGCGTTGACGTAGGCGAAAATGAGGGAGTAGGTCATGTGGGCCCAACCCAGAACGATACTCATCTTCATCTTGTAACTGTTGCTGAAGAGGAGATCATTGTCCGTGTCGTGCCATCTCCAATCCAGGCCGAAGGGGTATCGGTAACCGTGATCGTTGAGTTTAGCGGTGAGAGTCTGTCCAGGCTTGTAGTTGTCGGGAACATCCCACTTCCAAGCACTGTCGAACAGAGTCAAAGACTTGGAGAAGACATCGTTGTAGATGAGACCGGTAAAGAGCGAGAAGAGACCCATGATCAGGGCAATGTATCTACCGTAGTAGAGCATAGCGAACAACTCAAAGGTGACCTTCTTGAGAGGCTTTTCCCAGTAGATCATGGCCAGCGCCGCGGACACCATAATCACGGCATGTCCGAAATCACCGAACATTACGGCGAAGAGGAAAGGGAAGGTGACGATGACCGGGAGGGCCGGATTGACCTCCTGGTAAGTAGGAGTACCGTAGGCGTTAACAATGGTCTGGAAGGCCTCGGTGAATTTGTTGGTCTTGATATACGTCGGCGGGGTCTTGTTGGTACGGATCTCATTGATTATTGAAGGCACCGAAAGTCCAGCTCGATTCGTAACATCCTGCAGTGTGGCCCGAATCAACGGCAGATCATTTGTCGGACACCAACCTTCCGCAATGAGCGTGCGGCGAGCACGGTCGTAGGAAAAGAGATTGAGGGTGTTGTAAACTGCCTTCTCCTTCGTAACGAGGACCATCCAAGCAGACAGAGCCTGCGAGATCTGAGTAAGCTCGGCGTTGAGGGTCTGCTGGGTGTTGCGAAGGACGTTCTGGACGTCGTTGAGACGAGCGTTGACCTCGTGGATCTGGTCACGACGAAGGTCGCTGTTCTCGTCGACGTTGTACACCTCGGCACCCATAGATTCGGAAATCTTGCGGATCTTGGCCAGAATCTCCTTGCCATGAGCGAAGATGACAAAGACATTCTTGTGGATCTCGACGTTGTTGGTAGGGTCGACAAGCGGCTCGGGAATCTCAGACTGGTTCATGTACAGGTTTCCACGCAGGGTTCTCCAGAGAATGCGCTCAAAGGAAGCAACACGGTCTCTGTTGATAACTCCGGCGACAAAACCAATGTTCATTCCAGAGAAAGAACGCTCAACCTCGGGGGCGGAGTTGTGTTGCTCAACATCCTGGAGGAGGGGAGCGTCATCGTTATCGCTAGACGCGCGGATCTCCTCGACATTGCCGTGAGCCCTGTCGAAAAACCCACCGGCTTCGCGGAGAACCCAGCGCCACTCGGTGAGCTCGACCTCGCGCTTCTTCAACGTCTCGTAGCTGTCGTTAAGCTGAAAGACGCGTTGCTCGAGACTCTGGCTTCGCTCGGCAAGCTCGTCAATCTCGGAGGTCGACGGGTTGGCAAGTCTCTCGGCATCGAGATCAAACTTCCTGAGGGAGATGCCTGCCTTCTCCATCTGGGTGTAGAAGTAGCCTGGCGCGCGGTTAGTTTTGTCTTACTGCATCGTCGAGGGGCGCGCGGCCGCGAGTGATGACGTACGCAGCTGGCGTTCGACATTGTCGAGTTTTCGGATCTCCTGAGTGAAAGTGCGTTGGAAAGCGCTAACTTCGCCGTTGAGCTATAGACGGAGCAGAATGTCAGTCCCGATGAACCGACATGTCGTCGATACTGCGAACGGAGGGCTGGGAACGTACATCGCGGAATTGGAGGAGACCAAGCTCACCAAGGGCCGTGACAACCTCACGACCGATTTCATTGGAAATATACAGCTGCACCATACTCATGTTCGCAGAGCGAAACATGGTGTCCTGTGCCGGAGCCATCTTGATGAACGGTGGGAGCTCCGAACAGTTCGAGGGGGTGATGATCAAGCTTATTCGATGCCAGGACCAAACATGGAGCTGCCAAGTTGATGTCGTTGCCTCTGAATGAACAATGGGTTTGGGCCGGGCTTTCGGCGGAAGAGTTATTCCGACCTTAGGGTCTGACTCGCATCCTCCGTCCACTGTGGCGCGATCTGTAGGTGGGTCGTGGCGGTGCACGTCCCAGGCAAATATTTTTGCGAATTATCCACAAGCGAAATCTTCAAGTTTTCTTTTCTCTACAACATCCAACAGGCGCACGAAGCAAGACAAGAGGCAATCGCTGGCTTGCAGCGATTCGCATGCTTTCAAATTGAAGGCTCTGTTTTCTTCGTCGTTTGTAGCTTACTGTAATGACAGCTTGCAGCTGCCTGCTCTTCCCAGATTCCCGGCGGCAGCCATGCCATTGTGGGAGTTTCTGAAGCAGTCTTCAGCTCAAGCCAGCTTGCGTCTCCAACTAACACTCTGCTACCTACAGATGTACGTGATTATGGCGCTTTCGAAGCTTTATTGGCGGTCCGCAAGGACATCAATGGTCAAACAAAGTCAATATGACGCCTATAGCAAACCCAAAGTACCCTGCCAAGGGTCATTCTCCGTCGTGTTACAAAGTCTTAGCCTTGCAATTAAGAACTTTGCGTCAATTTTCAAAGAGATACATTCCATCGCTTTCTGAGCTTTTGTAAAACGAATAATGCAAACCCCCAAGGCATTTCGCGTCTACAAAAGACGCTGAGCTTCAGCACTCCATGACATGCATTCATTCACACAGGTTGCTATATTAAACTATGCCGTGTCTTCCTAAAGGTCTACCTAGAATGAGGTATAAAGAAAATGCCTTGAAAAATTGCAGGGCATCATCAATAATGCAGGCAGGGTGTTTTACATTGATATCTGTTCATTTACTCGCTCTAGTACTAAGTATTGTTGAGCTGCTTACAGCTCCTTCTTCCCCTTCACCGAGCCAGCCGCGGGCTTGGTTGTACCCGACCCGGCGGGGATCTTGACCGGCTGTACCTGGCCCTGCTTCGCCACGAAGACAAGTCCGATGACCGAGACGACCATCTCGGTGACCAGCGTGACCATTCCCGAGCATGCCAACTGCCACGAAGCGATGCTGACGCTGCCAATCGGGGCCTTGGGGAATGACAAAATCCACTCGGCGTAGTAGGGGAACCACCCGTACGGCAGCCAAAACATGGGCTCCTTTGAATACCAAAAGGGCAGGCCGTATTGCGGCGCCTTGGTGAGAAGCCATCGGAAACCGGTCAGGTAGGTATCGAACTTGGATCTCGCTGCTTCCTGGCTTTGCTCTGTGGGAGGGAATGTCAGCATGATTTTCTCCATGGTGTGGACGGAAGACAATCTCCGTCGACATACTGCTCTTCTCCAGCTGTTCCAGCTGCTTGTCGTGCGTGCGGCGAAGCTTTGCCCATTTAGCGAACTCATCCTGGCTACTGGTTGCGTTCAGCTCCTTTCGCGTCTTCAGAAACTCGGCTTGCAAGTGACGGTGCTGTCTGGCGGCCTTCGAGGTTGATATGGGGAGGTAATTCAGCAACGTCCAGAGCTATTGAAAAGTTAGTCATGAACGAGCCTTCCGTGACCGGTTGGTTGGATGTGGGAGGGAGCAAACGGACCAGATTGTTGATGGCAGCAGCTCCGATGGTGTTGACCAGGTGGGAGAACACCTCCAGCACAAATATGACGACAAGTAGAGAAGGCATGGCGAAACACCCTGTTTGAAGATCACAGAATGGCGAGCGCTTTCGGTGACTATGAGTTCATGCTGCTGCACCACTGATTGGGGCGGGTGCAGGGCAAGGCTGGACGGAGGTTTGTCGTGCGGACGGTGCGTGACGAGGATCTGACTGAGCCCTTCGGCGGCACGAAAAACGTGGTCCCTATGTCATTGCCCCGCGAATTGCATCTTTAGCGGGGACCTAAGCCACGCAGCTCGGCAGGTGAGCCACAGTCCGCTTCACCACATACACATTGGGAACCAATCATCTTAAGCACCTGCCTCTACACGCCATCAAAGTACAACTCACCATCGTCCTCAACGTCAGGATCCGTAACTGCACTTGGCCCATTTTCGTGGACCACCTGTCAGTTGCAACCGCCGGTGCCCGACTATTCACGTACAGGTGCGTGTGCACGCGCCGCTGCGAGCTTCACAGACATGCTATGAGACAAAACCGTTACCTCGCGCCCCCAAACGACTCAACAATGTCAAGAGCTCTGGATAAACATGTCATCGCTGCCCTAAAGAAAGGCGACCACCAAAAAGTATTCGACGAAATCTCCGGTCTCTTTGTGCATCAGGGGGATAATCAGCGCCTCGAGATCGAAATCTTGAGTCCAAGCCATCCTTTGGGGCCGGGCGAACACCTACTGCGAGATGGTAACGCCGTTGCTCTGCCCAAGCTTCACATAGTGCAGGCCTTCCTCGTCGCAAGGCAGATTCTTCAGAGGAAACTGGCCGGTGATGTCTTTGGGATTGAGTTGTCGTTCGCTGCAACAAGCGTCATGCTACTTATGGATTCGGAGCACCTTACGGCCAGCAACGTTAGAAAACGCCTCCTTCGTGACGCAATCTCAGCGGGAGACGATACACATGGGCGTCTAGCAAGAGAGATGTGGTTTGTCGACAGTTTGCTTACCAGCCGGCTGCATCGCCATACAAAATCGCCCACGTTATGGAGTCATCGTCGATGGTTGATGGGACAGTGCCGACTTGCCGGACTTCCTGTTGCGGCTCAACAGGACATCGAGTCGATCGTCATGATAGCCGGAGAGCGACATCCGCGCAACTACTATGCCTGGACACACGCACGTTGGTTGGCGAGAACATTTCTGCCCGACGCCGAGCCTGAAGAGCTATCATCACTTGTCCAAAGCGTCAAGAGGTGGTGTTTTAGACATCATGTTGACGTCTCTGGCTGGTCATTCCTCGCCTATTTGATGGACAGACTAGATGGTTGCGGCACGCAAATCTCACTGTCCGTCTTCGAGGAGACTTTGAGGCTGGCTGAGTCTCTCCGATGGTGCAACGAATCAGTATGGTGGTTTCTACGCACGACAGCTTCCAAACCGGCGATGGGGCAGGCCGGTCGAGAGGAGCTCGCGGCTGTTCAGGAGAGGCTTTTGCATGTGACCGCCGATGGTTCCACGGAAGCCTTGGTGCTGAAAACGGCACAGCAATGGTACGAGTTGTTCGGTCCCCACGGCGATTCTGGTTTCCCTGACTCATTGGAGTAAATGTACGTGGGGTGGCATGGACGCTGGCGGACGAGGGGGATGGGATCGTATGGTCGGCGCTCGCAGCAATGCCATCCAAACTTGGAGTTTACGCCAGGCAGTCTGACATGCTACAAGGCTGAGCCTTGAAATCAGCCCTGCGTGAGGGAACCAGTACCTGCTGAAGTGCTAGCGGAATACAGGCGAAGGGCATCAATATCAGTATGCTCACAAGGACGTGTTTTACCGACAACTGTACTGCATGAGAGTCCCACTTGACGGGACAATTCGGGCACATGCACAGCAGCGTTGGATACTGAGTACTCTGCCAGCCAACAAGATGCTCTGTGGAATGCAGGTTTTGACTAGAGCACTCTTGGAGAGCTTAGCGGGCAGCCACCCCGAGTTGAGTAGACGCTGGTCTGTAGTGGCTGAAACCCATAAAGACATTGACCCCTGTCAATCGCACCCACATTTGGATGCCCCTGTGCGGCACCAAGCTCACGGATACGAGATGATCGGGATCTACTAGTGAGCGGGCGGAACGACGGTTGCTCATTGGGCGGACGTTTCAAGAAGCGTAGCATCCCGTAGACTCGTGCGGATAGAGGCATGGCCTTCCTTCGCGGCATCGGGTAGGACATGTGGGAAGGGCAGACAAGTAGGCCGACTGCAAACGGTCGAGGCCTGTCTGCCTGTCTGCTCTTAATCTGGCGTCCACGCTCCTAGTGACAAACCGCAGCGATGCGGTTGGGCTAAAGTGAAAGTGGCGTTACAGTCGAGTCAGGGAGGGAGCCTTTGCTCGCAGAAAGATTGTTGAGACGAGAGCAGTACCCGTTCGGTGGTGGCCAGGCTCAACGTGTGCCATTTTCTCGGGTTGGCAAGAATGGGGTTCTGAACCGTATAATACCTAATGGTAGGTAGGCAGAGAGTTGTCAGGTGTTGTGGAATCGATGAGGGAATCTTTGGGCGAAAGGACGGGGCCGGGTAATTAGCAGCCAGAATAGGTGGCTCTCTAGGCAAAGATTGAAATTGGGGACCGGGTCTGCTTGGTCGGGCGATTCAGTCGCCCGTGTTCCCCCTGTTTGACGTCTCGCACAGTCAGCCGATTGTCCATCAGACCCCGGAATACAGGCCCTCCAGTGTCGGGCCTTTACATGCTATAGCAGCCAGGGACCCCGGAGGCGGCAAGTCAAAGGCAGCAAGTGAGGAGGACTTGAAGAAAATGACAGTTGAGATGCAAGAGGCGACCGGCGACCGGCCGAGTGAGGCGACTCTGGCCAACTTGGCAACATGCCTACGGATGCTTCGCGCCTGGGTATGGAGTTGGGACCAGGGCAAGCAGAGATAAGCAAGATTGCACTGCGGTGATTCTAGCTCTAATTGCAGTAAGGGCCAACAGAAGCAAGAGCAAGGCCAGATCATGTCTGTCCTCGGGAAGGAAGCACGAGCCAGCCTCAGCGGCGTCCACCAGTTTGTTTGTTTGATTGATTGACGTGGATGCGTGGTCGAGCATGCTACATGTGCCGGGCCCAAGCCCGAGCCCGTCTGCCCGAGCCCGTTCCCCACCGAGAATCGTTCCGGACAGAGGTCATCAATAGTTGCAGGCAGTCGGCATGCCCTTTTCGATGACAAAAAAACGATAATTATCGGATCGAGGCTGAACTGTGGGCTGTTGCAGCCACGCAAAACGTGCAGCGAGACACATGGAGAGAGAGAGAGAGAGAGAGAGAGAAGAAACCTCAGTGCCAATTTGTGAAAGGTTCCTAAAAGGGCTAGCGACCATGCTGGCAAGGGAATGGCCTGGAGAGACGATGGAGAATGTGGCCCGAAGCAGCATCGAGGCAACTTTGGAAGTGGGGAGTCTTGAGAGCCCCTTGTTTTCCAAGCGCCAAAGAGGGCTAAGCGTCATGTAGTGGCTGCGGTTATCAAATGCCTTTTCGTATCTCCACACGTTAACCGTCAACGGATGGACCAGCCTAAAGACGCCCAAGCCAAGCAGAGTTGGGTAAGAAGCGCTGCACTGCGAGGTTCGCGGCTTGACCAAGGAGATGTGGACATGCTGAGATAGATGCATCATCACGGCAACGACGCAAACAACGAGTGTGCCAAGATGCCGGCCGATTTGTCGCGTCCGAAGTGTAATCCGACACCGAAGTATCGTAGGTAGAGCAGCGAGATAAAACGAAGCGGATCTTGAGACAGATCAGGTGGAAGTGGCCTCATGGGTATAATTCAAGAAATGAGGGCGAGGAACGCATGCGTCTGAAGATGGCGATGATTCCCATGTACGGATAGTGTGCACTGCGCAGCAATTCAGGACGCCGAGCAATAGTGTAGAACCGGAGTAGGCATCTGGGCCCCTGGAAGAAGAGAGTCCCAAAGGAGAAAAGAATCGACGACCAGAGGGGACGACGGGACCAACAAGTGGCCAATCAGTGCTGCATAATGTCCCGGGTGGACAGGCGAACGGGGGAAGTTCATCTCAAGATTGCACGGCAGAGACTTCATCTTGTCGCAGGCACTACCTAAGACTACCTACCTACCTACCTAGGTACCTACCTATGTAGACCTAGGGACTCGGGGAGAGGCAGGGCGAGGGCGAGGGGACACCACAGCTCTTGGTTCCTTGGTTCCTTCTCTCTGTCGCTCGCGCACCTCCTGCCATATTCCCTGGGAGAGAGCAACGGGTCGACCTGCGTGACGCCACGGGGGCCCTGTGGACCCCACCACGAGAGTGACACTGAGCCTCTAGTGGCTGGCAATTGGTGTGTGTGTGTTCAGGGGGTGGCCCCCAACCAGTGCACGAGACACACTGGCAGAACCGAAAGCTAGAGGGAAGGAAGGAGAAAAAAGGAGAGGTTGCAGCCAATGGGGGTAACGTATGCCAGAGACACCGCAGCGATATCATCGCCCCTTGCCCTCTCCTCCCTCTTTCCCTTACTTCCCCCGTGCGATTGCATGCAAGCAAGCAAGCAGTACTCCACTACTGTATGTGCGCAGATGTGACTGTTATCCATCCCATCCACCACCCCGGCTACGCCGTACACTAGTGCAAAGGTGGTTAAGAAGGCGCAGATGAAGAAGGCCACTCACACAGTAGAGCGCTGAAGCGGCAACAGTTGAGCAGCAACGGCGAACGGTAGGTAGGTAGGTAGTTAGCACGGCCATTCAGGGTACGGATTGTAGTGTACGGGATGTCGATTCCCAAGGGCAAGCCATGTCTGACCTCGTGAATACCTAGCTATGTGCCTCTCGCCAGACCAGACCATATCCATGTCAACCAGCCGCTCATCACCACCCTCTTCCACGCTCGTTGCGCACCTCCACACTTCCCAATTCGAACCCTGGACCGGTCCATCGTCGCTAGAGCTTTAGCTCGCCCGGGTCTGGCTGGTCGTCCAGGGCTCCTCGCTCTCCGATTCGCAAATCCCCATATCTTTGAATACTCCCCACGATCATCCCCTCTTCGCCTCTTGCCTTGCCTTACCTACCTACCATACCTCCCTCCTCTCCTCTCCTCACATCACTATCACCGTCTTACACCTTTTATTTCCCGTCTCTCCGAGTTGTCGACCCCTTCCATCTACTATTGCCAATCGCCGCTTTCGTTTTTTGTTTTTTGTCTTGTGGTATGACACGAATATAGGTAGTCAGGAGAACCTGCCCATCCCGTCTGCGTCTTCTCCTCCCCCTGCCCTTGGCTCCTTCACTCTCGCCCTTGTCTCATCGTCTTGCATATCGTCTCTAGCAATCATCGCTGGTGGCGCCTCCCTCGTCAACCCGTCCTTCTGTTTCATTGTCTCGTCTCGCCCTTTTTGGCTCGACCGGCCCGCCTACAACATTTTCAGAGCCACACGCCAAGCTCACATTCAAATATTGCACATTCCTCCTTATACCATCACCTCTCCTGACGGTCGTTTACTCGTCCTTCAGCAGACCTTCAATGCCCTCGACTTAATCTTTAATAGCATAATTTGCCCGACACCATAGCGGCGTCAGGAATCCCGCTGCCTTGCCCGAACTTGAGTCTATCCAGACCGATAAAAGCTCGCCTTTTACTTTTGCTCCATCATTCACTCATCCGATTGACCCTTCCGCCACCTCCCGGAACCGGCTTGGGAGCGCTTACCTTCCTCTACTATTCGTCGCCCTCGCATTGACCACCCGCCTCCTCGGTTACGGTTGATGATTCGCCTGGTCGACTGACGTCTTGCTCAACCATACGATGCGTTCCGCTACCTTGGTCTACCTTTCGCTGCTCTTCACATCCACACACGCCTTTTTCCCCTGGCCTAGTCCCGAGTGTCTGGAAACCGGTGACTGCGTCTTGCCAACCAAGAGGCAGTTGAAAGGCCAAGATGAGCTCGGGTCTGATGTTGTAGATGCCGTCAAGGCTATCAAGTTTCCCGCCTTTCAGCTCAGCCCTCAAAACACACACGAATTCTCGGTAAGTGTAGTTGCCTTACATGAATACTTTGTATTCGAGTGCGTCCCTTTTACTCAAGAGACGCCGGGTTGGGGAACCCTGTATTTCGTAATTGTATAGCTCCAACACCATATCAAGCTAACAACCCAACTCATAGACCAGAGATTCTGAATCCGAACGAGTTGTCCGCGAAGTTGAACGACTCACCCGCAAGTATGCGAGGTTCCAATCTGCCGCCGCCGTTCGTGAGAAGGCGTTGAGGTCCAAGAGAGAGAGCCAGTACCACATCGTCAAGGCTGTCGATACCAAGCTCAAGAACGCGGCCAGTGTAGCTCAAGATGGCACCGACTTCTCCTACTTTGCCCAGGTCAAGCTTGGCAACAACAAGAAGCCCATGTGGATGCTCATGGATACTGGAGCCGGTACTAGCTGGGTGATGGGCTCATCTTGCAAATCGACAGCGTGTGAGAGGCATGGCTCCTTTGGCCCTGCCGACTCTACAACGTACAAGGCCAAGGGCGAAACCTTTTCCGTTGCCTACGGATCTGGCTCGGTAAAGGGCGACAAGGTTACCGATACCGTATCCTTTGCGGGTATGAATTTCGACTTCCACTTTGGTGTAGCCAATGAGACTTCGGACGACTTCAATCACTTCCCCTTTGACGGCATTCTCGGGCTTTCAATGGCAGGTGGCGAGACAGACAACTTTATGCAAGTTGTCAAGAACTCGGCGCAGCTTCCCGCCAACATCTTCTGCGTCTATCTGAGCAGGGCAGCAGACGGACCCAACACGAGCGAGATCAGTTTCGGTGTATGCAACCCTGACAAGTATACTGGCGACATCACTTACACTGGAGTCGGGAACGACCTTGGTGATTGGGCGGTTCCTCTGGACGGCATTGCCTATGATGGTCTCAAGTCCGGCGCGGCAGGCAAGCTTGCTTATATCGATACCGGCACCTCGTATGTCTTTGGTCCCAAGGACGATGTAGCCGCGTTCCACAAGCACATTCCCGGGTCTACTGCGGACGAGGCGGGCACGACCTACAAGGTGCCGTGCAACAGCAACAAGGATGTCACGTACAGCTTCTCCAACGTCAGCTATGTTATTTCCGCCAAGGATTGGAAAGGCAGCCCTGCCGCCGATGGTACCTGCACAAGCAACATCTACGGCCACGAGGTCGTGGCGGGAGCGTGGCTCCTGGGCGATGTCTTTCTCAAAAACGTTTATGCCGTCTTTGATACGGACCAGAAGCGTATTGGTAAGTTTTTTCTTTTTCTCCCATGACAGCCTTGTGTCGTACATCGATGGGCGCTAACCCTGTATTTCACAAGGATTCGCCAAGAGAGTTGACCCGCCCCCAGCGACGACCACGTCCAGCAAAGACTCTCTGTCCACGCCACCGGTGGTTAGCAACCCTGACAACACCGACGCTGGGTCTGCTGTGCAGACGCCCAGACCCGCAATCGGACTGGGCGGTCATGAGACTCCCACGTCGGCGACTGCTGCTGCGCAGACTTCGTCGGTAGCCCAGTCCGGTACGGCATCACCCGGTGCGACATCTTCCGGTGCGGCATCGCCCGCCGTTCTCAGCGGGGCCAAGGCGGCCACTGTTGCGGCTTTTTGCCTTGTTGCCTTGCTGGGATCCCACTAAGGAGTAATACTTTGTCTTTTGAGCGCAGTGATCTGACGATCGCGAACCCGAATATGGGTAATTGGATAGTTACGTGCACATGATACCCCCCACCTCCCAAGGGACCGACACAGACGGCCCTCTACATCACGGCCATTGTAGATATAGATATAACTTGTAATGGTAAAATAAAAGTGTCTGATTCTTTCCAGTCAAAACCATGGCTTCTCCCCATATTCCCCGTTGAATTGGCCAGCCTCGGCTGGTTTCTGCTCCGTCTCCTCGCCTGATCTTGCGGTCTTGGCCCCGCTTACACCCCTAGAAGAGGGTCTTGGTAAGGCAAACCCAGTCGAGGGAGAGTAGCCGTATTACGACAACCCACGAACGCGATTGCCTGAGAGTGTGTGGTACAACGTCTATGACCGTATAGGGCGTCTCCAAGCCGCCACAACAGAACAATTAAACATGTGGATGTTGTTACGATGAGCGCTGTTTCTAGACTCTCCTCTGCACCTCTCCCGAGCTTCTTCAATAATACAAAAAAGAAAAAGTCTCACTTTTTCTTTTTGTGCTGACACAGTGAATCTCTCGAGCCCACCCCCTCCTCTCCTCGTGTTGCTGCTCATGGATTCTCCGAGCTTCTTTACCGTCCCGTCCCAGTCTGTATCCAGAGACCGTCCATTTCCCTACTCTTGCCACGTCTAACAATCAATACAGATCAACTCCATTTAATCTTACAGGTATGATTCCATTACATGCATTGCGCCGGCCCGCCATCGTCTGCGTTACGAGTTAGCACTGGAAAGCGGTGTACACGTTGGAAGCGGCTGTAGCGGACTAGACTCACTGCGAATCATCTTGGCGACAGCTTGTATCAGACTGATCACCATGACCAGGGTGCCAAAAACGACGATGCCGGCGGCGACGTACGTCTTCCACGACCGGGTCGTGAGCTTGATGTAGCATAGCGGCGGGAGAATATACGCCATTGCGCACGCCGAGGTGGCGCCCACGAGCTCAAAAACGACGCCGACGTCGCATGTGAGAAGACTAATGATCATGGCAGAAACCACAAGAGCAGAGCTAAAGATGAGGTGGAGGCTCATGTTGAAGGGCTCGCCCGGGAAGAAGTAGTTGAACATGACCTCGCGGCAAACGAACCCCTCGAGGGGAAGTGTGGTCAGCATGTTCAGGCCGAAGCACAGGCGGGCCAGGGTGACCATGACATTGTCCGAGGGAAAGTTGTTGAGAACGTTGCCGAGTGTTTTATCACCAAAGGTCAGAAACCCTGCCAGTGCCATCACGAGGCAGGCAACCATGGAAATGCCTGTCGAGTAATGCGTGACACGTGAAAAGCGGTCTATCGTTGGTGTTTTGAGAGAGCCGTAGATGAGAAGAGAGTTGTGGTGGCAAACGAAGGCTGAGCAGTGTCAGAGGAGCAAGCTGGTGTGACAGTCTGGGGGTTGGACGGAAGGGGGGAAGGGACTTAGCTACCGAAAGAAATCACACCAATGGCTTCAAAGATGCCGGTGTTCACAGTCAAAAGGGCGGGTGAGAAGGACCCACGCTCTGAGCTGGGAGTAAGAGCTCCCTGGACCACGACGGTTGTCACGATGACCCCCATGCTGATGAGAGCCAATGTGCTTGCTTTTGCCAACTTGAACAAACCTCGTCAGCTTTCAATCGATATCTCGCTGATGATCCAAAGTACTCACCTTTGCAATATCCCGGTATAAGGTCAACGGGTAGCTGATACCTAGGACAAATATCACAATGACGACCTGCCGGTTCGCCAAAAGGCCAAACACCGGCATCTGCCTCAAGTCGGGCCAAATGGCCAAGAAAACGTGCGGTATCGAGTCGCCCACAATGATGCCAAAGGCGACCATGCCACCGAATGCAAAGGCCCATTGCGCGACGGAAATGGCGATGAGCCCAGTCCTGCCGAAGCAGTGTTCCACCGTCCCCTGGAAGCTGTTGCTCCCAGAAAGCTTGCTGTTGATGACAATCAGGCAAATGGTCCAGTCAACGACGATTGTGAGGACGACCAGCAGGATGGTGCCGGCCAGCAGTCCCGCCTGCTTGAAGGCGTAGGGCTGACCGATGATGCCAGCGCCAATAATGGAATTGGCCATGTTCATGAAGGCCATGCGCAGGCCCGACTTGGGCCGCGCGCGCTCCTGCTCGGCCCACTCGTGTACGTCTTCGCCGTCGGCACCCCAGGGACTGTTGGCGAGAGCGACCGAAGGGGCCTCGATGTCGGTCAGCAGGGGCAGGCGGTGGTGCTCGTCGTGGACGTCGCCGCTGGGTGCGTGCTGGAAGAGCTCGTCGTCGACGTCGAAGCTGTCGCGGCTCTGGCGGGCGGAGCCATTGCTTCTCGTCATGGAGGCGCGCGACGGCGGCGGTTCGACAATGGAGGGGATGGGGTTGAAGCGGACGCGGTTCGGGGTCCGTGGCGTTCCTGGCGAGCGGAGGGAAGTCGCATGCTTCGTCACAAAGTACCCGCCGCCGCGGGTGCTGCCGTTGTGAGGTTTGTCATGGGCGAGGGGGTCGTCGGACAGAAGGCTTCTATCCTCTTCGCTTGGTCCAGGAGCAGCATCCGAGTAGTGGGAGTCGTTCGGGTTGGCTCCATGAGTTGGGGCCTTGGCCATTGTAAGTTATTGCGATGTCATTTTCCGGCAAAAGGGGGTTCGGGGATGGAAAGACGGGACGATTGGACGGGCAAGGCTTCGTAATTGTTTTGAAGTTCGCCGTTCGTTGTCGTCTGGGTCCGATTGTGGTAGAGGCGGAAGTCAAATGTGCGACTGGGTACGGATATTCCGTGTTCGAAATCACAGGAGCGTTTACTGTCGGTCTCGTTCCGTCGACGTTGCAAGCTGGAGCTTACCTTGCCAGAAGATGAGGATACGTACCGTCGCTCCCTCAAAGTTAAGGGACCGGGAGCTGTCAACAGAGCGCCTCAAACAGGGATGGGATGCACGCCGCTCAATGTAGCGGGATGTACTGACTACTTACCTACTCTGCCTAGGTAGGTACCTACATACGGGCTTACCTACCGTGCTACCTTACCTATCTAGGTAGGTGGGTAGCTGTACCTATTGAGGCCTAGCTGTATCGGTTGAAAGTTACAGTTGATTGGGTAGGTACCTTCAGTACGACTTTTCCGCTCTCCTCTCCAGTTTTTTTTTTCTTTTCTTTCCACCTGGGTCATCCACACAGAAATTCCAACGTGTTTACGGCTACCGGGCGACTTATCGATGAAAATTGGTACCACCCCATGTCAAAGCGCCTATAAAAGTGGAGGCACCCCCGCTTAGAGGACACTTTGGTTGCTGCTAAATACTCTGGCTACTTTGACACCCCAACTGTCAAAGTGGGTGCAATATGCCGGCGAATGGCACGGACCTCCAGGCCCATTGGGCCGGATTGGGAAAGGTCTACGGCGAAATGTCGGTTGACATCTATGGAACGGATTTTGCCAGCCAAAATATCCGGAATCCGATGACCACGTGCATTTGGATCCTGAGGCAACACAACAGCCATAAATGTGCGGGGAATCCCATGGAAAATAGCGACATAGTTACACATACATATACCAACAATTTAACTAGGAATTTTTACCATAATTATCTACATACTTTAACAATTAACAGTCTAAATTTATAGGTACTAATTAATATTACTTAAAGTACTATATATAGTATATATAATATATACTATAGCTATTATTATAATTAAAAATAAGATAGCTATAATATTAGTAACTCTAAGTAGCCTAGCTAACTAGAGTAATTAGTATATCTAGCTATAATAATAGGCAGTAGCCCTAAATCTATAGAAGTTAATTAACTTAAATGCTAATAATATATAGTATACTACTATAAAACAACTAGTAAGACCTCTAATAGCTCTAGATATTATAGATTACCTAATAACGCTATCTATAATAACTAAGTAAGCAATAGATAATATAGTAAATAGCTAACAACTACTAGATCTAAAAGATATATAAGCCTTAAAGCTATTCTGGCTATTAACTAAAGGATAGAAGTAATTTAAATATAATAATAAGATATATATATAAAAATAATAGTAATATAAGTAAAACCATAAGGTAGTTAGTAACTTAGTTACTTAGATCTATATAATAGTAAATCTAATAGTAGTTATAGAGTATTACTCTATAAGTAAGTTAATATATATATAGATATATAATATTAAGATATATATTAGTCTACCACTATATAAGAAAAAGGAAATTACTATAGTAAAGTATAAGAAAGTTATAAAAAAAGCTATAGATTATAAAGTAATAGATATAAAAGAGGTAGAGAAATAGATATCTAACTAAGAGAAAGCGCTCTCTTATAGTATATAAGTCTAGTAGTATTTAGTTATAAAGACTAGTAGATAGTTCCTACTACTAATAAAGGTATTAAGGTATATACTACTAGTAGCATAGGTAGAGGCATACAAAAGTACTAACCGCATAAGGGCTATTAATAACTAGCTCCTATATCGCAAAGTAACATCAGCAATACAGGCCCGCATCGCCGCAGAGCTAGAGCGTCCCCAAGCAAAAGCCACTTATAGCGCCTTTAGCCCAGTCACTATAGCAACAGTCACTAACAATATCACAGAGAATCGCATACAAAAGGAGCTAATAAAAGAAAAACAGTATAATAACTACTATAATAACTAAAATAATAAAAGTAATAACTATAGTAATAAAAAGTACTTACTATATAATATCCCTAAGTACTTACTATTAAGGTATTACTTTATAAGTAAAATATGCTTAAGGCTCTTATAGTAACTATATAGAGTAATTATTAACTATATAAAGCAAGCTCTAATATAGTAATATATAAAAAACAAGCTAAAAGAGAAAGATATATTACTAGCCTTTATATATACCTACTTAGATAAATTTACTATAGTAGTAGTAATAGTACCTCTAGTTAAATAATAGTTAGAAGGTAATAAAGGTAAAGCATAGTTAAAGAGTAAAGAAGTCTTATCTATATAATTAGCTACTTTTATAATATCTAACTATCTACTTAAAGACTTTATTATCTTAGATTTAATGGTAACCCTTTATATCTTCTACTCTTATTATTACTTCTTAGAGATAACCCTAGTAAAGTTAGATAACTTTATCTAAGTAGGTAATATTACTATCCTAATTAAGAAATAGGGTAATACACTTATCTATATAAAATAGGGTAATTACTAAGTATAATTTATACTTAAAAGAGTTACTTATTATCTATTACTATTATATAACCTAGTATTATATATAATACTTAAAATAAGAAATAATTAGTAATAAGATAATAATCTAACTAATAATTATATATATATAACAAAGAACTACTCTATAGTATTTAATATAGATAAAATTACTAGTTAATAAGTTATTAAGGCTAATAAGAACTATAATAGTCTTTATACTATATTAGTAGCATACTCAGTAGTAGCAAACGCAGATATAGTTATAGCAGCCTTAGTACTAATAGACCGCCGCTAAAGGAGTAGGCTAGTCAAAGCTAACCGCTAGCATAACTATCTCAGCTACCTAGGTGGCTAGCCATATACTCCACAAAATAACTACGCAAGCCCATAGTATATAGATAAAAGGAGATATACTAGAGATATCTATTATATTATATAAAGTATATATAATAAGTAAAATATAGTAGTAAATATTATATTAACTATAGAAATTAATTAACTATATAGAGGTAGGTAATTATATTATACTAGACTTTTACCTATTTAAACAAGGCTATAGTAAATATAAGTTAGCCTTACTACTTAGTAACCAAAAATCTAGCTTTATATAGGGCTATTACCTATAATAGCATACTTCTAAAGCTATTAAAACAGCTTTAGTAAACTTTATGTAGTTAATTAAAGTATATAAATTAATAGAAGTATAAGTAATTAAGTATAACAATAAGATTATAACTACCTATCTATAGGTAAAAGAGGCTATAGAAAGTATAGAAATCTTATTTAAGGCCTTAGTACCTAATATATAAGTATAAAATAGTAGTATAAAGAGAATTACTATAGTAATTAAAGAGAGAGCCCGCGCAATAAGGCTAAAATTAAAATTACTAGTATTACTATAGCTAGAGATTTTAAAAGTAGTAATATACTTATATAACTAAACGCTAGCTAAATCTTATAGCTAGAGATCTCTATATTAGATCTAGTATATAGCAAGAGAGTAACTATTATCTATACCATATCTTAGCTATTTATAAGTATTTAGTTACTATATATATATAATAACTTTAGATACTTAACTTAGCTATAATTATCTCTAGTACTTTAAAGCAAAGGTATATATTAGCTATCTAGTTAGTTATATATTAACTAATTAGTACTATATATATATCTCTCTAAAGAATGAAGTTATTATATCTTATAATATAATATTTAATAAAGATAGATACTTCTCTAAAAAAGAAGATAAATAGGTAGATAAGTTAAGTAATATAGATAAGGCTATAATTAATAAATAGATCTAAAAAGTAACTAAAAAAAACTTTATAAATATTACTAATAATAAGAATATTATAGAAGAAGATATAGTAGAACTTCTAAACTAAACTACTAGTAAAATACTAGAAGAAGTCTATAAATATATAAAGTTATACTTTATACTAATAATACTATTAGAATCTCTAAATACTTTATTTATTATACTACTATTAAGTACGCTTAATACAAGAGAGCAAGAAGACTATATATATCATAATAAAATCTAATATATTAACTATATTATATATTAAAAGTAAATATATCTATAAGAATCTTAAAAAGCTATATTTATAGCTAGGACTATTAATAGTCCTTGCTACAGTCCCTAGAAAATCTTAAAGCAAGACCTCCTATCTAGTAAAAGTACAAACTAGCCCCCTAATATTAAAAAGGATAATGCAATAAGAGAGGATCTATCTAACTCTAGTAATAAGATAATAGTACCTTAAAATATAGCTATAAGGCTAGCTATAAGGCTATACTAGAAGAATTTACTTAGGTTACCTAAGGTATATACTAACCTAAAAAACTACCTATTTATAGAGGATTTTTAAGAAACTAAAAAAGCTTATTTATAGAGCTATAATACTATAAATAGCTAGATCAAAGTCAGTATAGAGGAAGCTAGTAATAATTAAATACTTAACTACTAATAGGTATATACCTATAAGCTAAATAAACATAGATTTCTTATAAAGTTTAAAGTATGCCTTATCATTTATAGTAATTAGTAGCTAAAAGATACAATCTATAATATATATATAGTAATACTAGTAAGACTTTTATTCTAATTACTTATTATAATTATAGCTAAGTTAGACCTAGAATTACTTTAATTTAATATAGTAAATGCATTTATATACGCTAATATAGATAAAATAGTATTCATAAGACTTCCCCTAGAACATCTAAGCTATAGTAGTAATAAGATTATCTACCTATAAAAGGCTCTTTATAGGTTATAACAATCACCACTACTATAGCAAAAGTACCTAGAAAAGGGACTTTAAGAACTTAGATTCACACTAGTTACTAGAGAGCCATACTACTAGCAAAAAAGAGCTATTACATTCTTCTTCTATATCAATAATTATATCTTTACATTCCCTAAGTTATTACAATAGAAAGCTAATAAGGTAATCAACAGCATAAAAAAAAGATACTGCTTAGAGGGTAGTAATAAAATATAATAGTTCCTTAGTATAGAAATTTTCTATAATAGATAATAATAAAAGATATAGCTATTATAGTTAGTATATATTAAAAAGATAGTAAAGCTAATTAATAATAAAACTTAGTTACTACTAGATAATACCCTAATAAGTAATAAAGAACTTCTACTCTTATAGTAGATAGTAGTAAACTATAAAGTTATAAGATACTAGTAAAAAGTTAGATTAATCCTATATATAGTAGTAATAATAAGATCTAATATTACATTTATAGTAAGTTAGCTAGTAAGATTTAATTATAACGTATTAGCAGTCTATTAGAGAGCAGTAAACCAGGTACTACAATACCTTAGGTATATAGCTAACCTTTGCCTCAAATTTAGGCCTAATAAAGAGCTTATTATCATATTAGACATAAGCTTTAGAGATAACTTAATTAACTATAAGAGCTTATAAGCTTTTACTATTAAGCTATATAATAGACTTATTAGCTAGAGGGTAAATAAGTAGTAAACAATAACTACTTTAACAACCAAAGTAGAGTTACTAGCCCTATTATAAGCTATAAAAGAATTAATATTCATAAGCTAATTAATTACTAAGCTTACTACTAGTAATAATACTTTAAATATATTACTAAAGGTTATAATACAATATAACAATTAATAGATAATTAGCCTTATAACCAAGAAGTTAGTTTAATTATAAATATACCTTTATTATATAGATATATATTACCACTAGCTATATTAAGAGATTATAAATAGTTATATCAAAGTTATATATACCTTATTAGCAAAGCCAATAGTAAATGGTTCAAAAAAGGCCCTACTAAAGCAAAAATAGCTTGCATTTCTACAGCAATTAAATCTCAGCAACCAAACCGTGTGGTTAATACAAAACCACAAGGAAGAATTAGCTAAGAATAAATTACTAATATAATCAAAGTAATAAGTACTATAGCAATAAATAGTTAGCTAGTATAGCCCCTAACCAAGAGGGTTAAATTATATAGTTATGTTAGTTAGCAAAAGTAAATTATTATAGAAGATATAACTAGCAAACCCTAATATTATAACTAATTATTAATATAACTAGTAATACTTTAGCCATAAGTTTCTTAATAACTAAGTAATATATATAGTTAGTAATTTCATTATTATAATTAAAATAATTAGGGCTAAAAGTTAATATAAAATCTAATTACAAAAGACTACTATTTTAAGTTAGAAAGTTATAACAAAAGACAAAAGTATAATTAAAACTATACTTTAAGGATAATTATATATATAGACCTATAGGGGCTATATTAAATATAATAGTAAGTATATAGGGCCTAAGACTACTATAAGTATAATATAGCTTTACTAAGTAAAAGGACCTTAGTTACTATATATTTATGTTATTAAGCTTAGACTTATATAAGGGAGCTAGTAAGCTTTATAGATATAACTACTATTAAGTCTTTTTACCTCTACCTAGGATTAAACCCTAGAGCTCTAATATAAGTTACTATCTTATACCATTACTATTTAGTAGGGGGTAATACCACTAGACTATACGCACTCTAGTTTTAGTTATTATTAATTAGTTAATTACTACCTTTTATAGTAAGTAATTAGTAGTTATAAGGACCTATAGGAATATAAAAGAAAGATACAAAAGGGTAGCAATTACCCCATCTATTAATTAGTTAGATTAAACCTATAAATAGCTTTAATCCAAGAGGGTATATCAAAGTAAGTGCAATATACCAGCAAATAGCACAGACCTCCAGGCCTATTGGGCTAGATTAGGAAAGGTCTGCAGCAAAATGTCAGTTAATATCTATAGAACAGATTTTACCAGCCAAAATATCTAGAATCTGATAACCACGTGCATTTAGATCCTGAGGCAACACAGCAGCCATAAATATGCAGGGAATCCCATAGAAAATAGTAACATAGTTACACATACATACACCAGCAATTTAACCAGGGATTTTCACTATAATTATCTACGTACTTTAATACTAGCTCTGCAATAATAGTAATAAGCAGCACTCAGCACTTAGCATAGCTAACTCAGATGACGCAAGCCTTTACAACGTACCCTTAAGCCCCTACTAAAGACGTCAAGGGTAAGATGCTGCTGCACCTATCTAAGTACTACTACAGTCTAATACATTAGCAGTATTAGAAACCTATTTTTCTATCTATGCATTAGTAACCCACTAATATAGCCCTATAAAAAACCATACTTTTTAACTAGTAGATTTAAAAATCTATATATCTAAATATTAAGCAATCCCTCTTTTAAAGTTACCTATTACTAATACTACTAATACTAAATATAAGGCTATTTAGACCTATATAAAGCTCTTTACTAATTAATTTATTAATAATTAATACCTCTTAACTTTTTTATTATTTTAATTAAAAAATTATATAAATTATATTAATATATAGCTTTATTACTTATTATTATAATTGTTAGTAAGCAAGGTGAAAGGGGTCTGGTGATAACCAGCGGGCGACGAATAAGGGGTCTCAAAAAGGGTTAATTATGCGTGAAGAAGTGTAACTGTCAAGAGGGCTGCTAGGTTGAGCTGGCGGTGAAAGTGGCTGCTGCGGGTGGGCCTGCGGACGAGCTCAGACCGGTCTCACGTAACCGGTGGGATTGGAGTTAGTGGGTAACTCTGATGGATCCTGACGATGGGCTAGTATTGCAACACTAGTAACTCTTTATTGTAGCTAAATAGTCACTAGCTAGCCCTTGGTCTAAAAAGCTTAAAAACGTAATAAAAATTTAAATCGCAAAGTATTTAACTTCTTACTACTGATATAATATCCATATGTTATATATGTGAAACCTATCTATTTATCTATATCTTTATTTGCTTAGTGCTAACGAGCTCCTCTAGTACCTTGTTTAGTAATAACTTTATAAAGCTATTAGCTAGGTTATCTATGCTATAAATCTATTATACCTTGTAAATCTCACGGCATTTATATAACTATCAAAGAGCTATAATATCTATTATAAGTTACTTTTTCTTTATAGTGCTGAGTTTTATTAAATACTTGTATAGTAAGTATGAATTAGTATATATGGTTGTGGGGATCTGAGGAACCTTGAGGTAGTTAGAGACTATTGCTAGCGTGGTCCTAATTGCGTAGGCTATGTTAGCTTTGGTGACTATTGCGTATATCTTAGAGGTGAGTATGCTGTAGGTGACTCTTTTATACTTTGTAGAGCTGAAATAGATAATATTGCCTATGAGGTTAAAAGCAGTATCTCTACTAGTAGATAGGTGCTCTTTGTTATTACTAGACTTATTAGTAAGTGTGATAATAAAGCTAAGTTATGATGTTAAATTGCTGTTGTTTGCAAAAGAGCTATTAATGAATATAAAGAGTTTGGTGCTAGTAAGATCTAGCAGTTGAAATTACAGCCTGTAGTTAAGGTTATCTATCTACTACTTAACCTACTAGTTGAGGTCCTTGATTTTAGCTGGGCTGGGTGACTGGTGCTAGGTAGCGATTAAATAGTTGAAGGCTACTTCTGGTTGGTAAATAGAGGCGATATATGTGCCTTAGGCGTGCTGCTTGATATACTGCTGCTTTGCGTTGGGTGCGCTAGAGTTAACTAATTATAGCTTCTTGCCTTAGTTCTTTTGGTGAAGGGTTATCTTACTATCGTTACTAAGGGTTAACACACTACTATTAAAAGTAATAGGCTTATTAACTTTAAAAAGTTACTTAGGTTTAGCTATAAAAGTAGCTTCTTTTAGCGCGTGGTTTTTATAGTTAGAGAATGATTTATCTATAAGGCTAATAGTATTGTCTGTTTATATACCTATTATTGCAAAGTTATTGTTTTTAGACGCTAAAATAAGTAGGTAAGGGTTAAAAGTAGATAAATCTATCTAGAGGCTCTTTCTATAGTGGTTGTTATATATAGCTTACTAATAAGTGCCTGCCTCTGGTATACTATAGAGTGGCTGTTTAACCTCTATAATTATATCTATTATATAGAGATAGTGAATTTTAAGGGGAAGTTAGGTAAGAATAGTACGTGCTAATTTGGTTACTAACTAGGTATATACTTGTGTTATATTATGTAACTAGAGGATGTAACTCTGTTGCAAAAGTAATGGTGTAATAGAGAGTATTACTTACTAGGCTATTTATTAGATAGTTAGTAACTAAGTTAAAATTGTAGCTTTGCTATTATCTATGTAACCTTGGATAACTAGTTGCAATTTCTTATAGAGCTGCTTGTTTTTACCCTTGACCTTATATACTAATTGTAACTTGAAAATCTGTATCCTGCTATGCTTTTGCTTGTTGTATTTAACAATAAAAAATATACTACAGTCTATAAGTCCTTGGATTTTGCTGGTATCTGACTATTTAAATGGCTTGCTGGGTGTGGTTATTATGCCCTTCTTGTGTAGCTTAATTGCTAGTGCGTAGTTAGTATCCTCTTTTGTGGTAAAAACGCAGTCAATTATGGGGACTGCGGGTGTAACTTCTGTAGTGAAAATTTGAGCTAGATTCTTCCTTAGTTGGCCTGGGCCTCTTCTTGCTGGTGGTGGCTATGCGGTGACTACAATAGAGTTGCGTTTAATTGGAGTATTTGTGGGTGCTTCTGCTGCGGTGGTTACTAGTAGTCTAGGTTGCGCGTGGTTAATGGGGTTCTCTGCCTTAGATAGGTTATGCTATGGCTTGATAGTAGTGATGGGGAATTGGCGTGGTCTCTATAGGGTCTTAATAGTACTGCCAGTGCTGTTATTGGTAGTTAATTAGTAGGGTTCTCTCTAACCTTTACCTTAGTAGTATACCCTAATAAGTGATTATAGAGAGAGGGCTGTGCTTGTTATAGTGTTAGGTCTGTTGTGTATTGTGAGTGCCTTGTTAACCTGCCTTTTTGTGTGGATGTTATAAATCTTCTCTATTACCTTTTATATAGCTTCTATATACTATAGGGTTAAGAGTAATAGAGCTGAGTTATTGTTAATATAAGGGTATGTACTAAAGACTAATAGTGTGGGGATAAGGCTGTTAGGGCCTGTGGTATTGTTAATTGCTTTTATAGTAAGTTATAGGGTAACTTTAGGTTTAGCCTCTGACTCCGCGCGGACTATCTTATATGCTTAGTATAGTATTATGTGGTACTGTTTAACCTTGCTAATACTATAATAGGTCTTAATAGAAACCTCTTTTACCTTGATAGATAGTATATGGGCGGTATGCTTAAATTTAGCTATATAAAAATTCAGCTTAGTATCTATAATAATCCAGTCTAGAGGGCTGAGATATATATTAATCTAGTATATATGTAGTGCTTCCTATATATGCTCTATGGTGATGGAGTGTAAAAATCGCGCTGCGTTGAAGGAGGTTATACTATTAATAACGTAGAGTACTGGTTTATTACTATCTAAGTATATTATATTAATAAAGACCTTATAGTTAAAGTCATGGTTATTATAGAGGGTAAACTTAAACCTTTTAGGAGCCTTTAAATTTAACTAGTAATACTAGTAAAATTTGTTGATCTCTTTGATATTTAAGATTACTGTTATGTGGCTAGCTTGCTGGAGTACTTTGTGTAGTTGATAGACTGAGGGGTGACTGAATTAGTGATATATTTGCTATAGCTTTGCATTAGTGAGATGGTGTTGTGCTATGCTGCGCTCTGGCTGCTTTAAAAGTATCTATAGGTGGCTCTATTTATATACTACTAGTATTATAGTTGTGCTCTTGATAAGTATGTTAGTAAGGTTGTTAAATTGTATACTGTTAGAGTCTATATCTTTGAGGTATAAAAGAAATAGGGTGCTGGAGGTTATTACGTAGAAAGTGAGCTTGCTAATAGAGGTAGGTATAGTAATAGCTCTAAGAGAGTTAAATGAATTGCTGCTGCTAAATTTGATACTTGCTTTGCTAGCGTGGCTTGTATCTAGTAGTAATCCTGTGCTGAGGTGCTTGTAAAGGGCTGTATATTGTTAGTAGCTTGTGGTTAATACTTAGGCTACTCTAGTATCTAGTATAATACCCTAAAAGGTTATGGTAGAGTATTAGTTATTAAGCATAAAGACTTTGCCTAACCCTTGCTCTTAGCTAGGGTCTTGTATAAAAGGGTCTTCTTTTATTAAAGCATATAAAGTAGCCTAGTTACATAGTTGTATGTGGACCTTCTAGCTATTAATACTTTCTTTACTAAAAAACGCTATAGATATAAAGAAAGTTATATCCTTAAAGAGCTCTTTACTATTATCTAGTATATACTTGTTATTAGTTATATTGCTAAGAGAGTTAGGCTTTTTGCCCTTGTAGTTAAGAAGGTATTATTTAAATCTTTTGGTGAAGTAGCTCCTTTAGAGCTGCTTGTGAGAGGTGTCTCTTTCCTCTTTTAAGTGCGTTATTAACTAATATCCTTTCTTGTTGTAAATGAAGCACTTTTTTGCTTAAAATGCGCTGCTTTGTAGGCAATTACTTTAGGGCCTTAGACTGTACCCTTGTTATAGTAGGTGACTGCTATGTTAGCTGTTGTAGTGGTGGTTAGTGAAGTACTACTAGTCTAGCTTAGGCAGTCCTTCTATAAGGTACTGTGCCTTTTACTTGTATATGGCTGCTGTATTGCTTATGCTGTTTCTTAACTACGTATAAAGTGTATTATAAGTTATAGGTAGATTAAGTAGGGTAGCTGCGCACTCAGGTATGCTCTGGTAATAAGTAAGTAGAGTGTTATAATAGTTACTGTTAGTAGGTATGCCTTGCTACATTATAGCTCTGACTAGCTTTGTAACTTTCTTAATAAGTAAGTCTAGTACTTTAACTCTTATTTTACTAGGTGATTTATAGGTAACTTGCTTGTAACTAAGCCTTTATAACTCTATATTATATGTATAGTAGACTTTATTCTCTTTAAACTATAATTTAATATTTACTATAAGTATATTAAAACTGATAGTATGGTTATAGAGGTTATTAGTATAATACTTCTGTATGCTACCTATAAGTATAAATAAGATAGTAAACCTATAGTAGTTACTAGAGATACTAACTCTTGTGTAGAGGTTATAAAAAATTAGAAGCTTTAAGTTATAAGTCTTGTAGTTACTGCTGCTATATTTTAACGTTAAATTGTTTAAATATAGCTTAATAAGGTTAGTTAATTAATAAGCAGTTAGTCTGTTAGTTAGAGGAGTAGTTGTGCTTGGTAACTGCCTCTTGACTATAGTAGTAGTTATAGGCAAACTTGGTATAAGGGAGGTTTTATTGGTTTACCTTTTAAATAGGGGAGGTTTGAATAAGGGGTTGCTGTATGAGGTGTGTTATTAATAATCTAACTTATTATGTAACTTATGTGAAAAGTCTATACTTTTGTGGCTGTTATATACCTTGTTAATTAATAGTAAGAGAGTAGCTTATAGGATTTGTTTAATATTTTATATGAAGTCTGGGTTATTAAGGTAGTTGTGAAAGACCTTATACTTAGCCTCTATTTTACATATTATCTTATTATTCTACCTTGGGAAGTGCTTGTTATTAACTAGCTTCTTTAACCTTGTGTTAATAATACTTTTAATAGGCTCTTTTATAACCTATATACTATAGCTAATAATAAAGTTATAGAAAGTAGTTATAACTACTCTTAAAGCAGTATTAAAATCTATATTAGACTAATCTTTAAATTTATTATAGACTTGTTACTATAAGTCTTTACTGTAGTAGCCTTGCTCTTTATACTTAATTAAGTAGTATAGGATAATTATATTTAGTAATTTGACGTAGTTAGAGAATAGGCTGCTCTCTAAGATTTTATCTAAGTACTTAATACTCTAAATTAATAGGTTAATAAACTTGTAGTATCTCTTAGGTATAGGTTTATAATACCTATATGCTGTGCTGGTTATATACTTGCTTGCGTGCTCTTTAGCAGCCTTAGAGGTACGCTCTACAGCAGTTGCTTCTTCTTATATTTGTTACGACCCGACAAGTTACAGGCGATGCAGCCCCACCTGCCAGGCAGGGTGCGAAGGGCGCAGCACTTAAGGAACATCGTCACACAGGATGACTCCTCCGGAACGGAAGAACTAGGGAAGGTCACGTGAAGATAAGAAGGACCGACAAACGATAAGCGGTCCATGACCGAGGACCGACGCGCCAAAAAAACTTTCGCGAACTTTCTCTTCACAAGGTATCCACTGTTAGTAATTGTTAAGATCATAGAGGGCTCCGGCCCACCGCACTATCATTTCTCATCATCAGCCCACGCGAGCTGAATCTCACCAGCATGGCCGTCTCTCTAGACGCAGGGCCATCGATCACGGTTCACGGGGACGCCAGTACATCTCGACGGTCTGGACGTGTCCGGAAACCGACCGCAAAGGTCAGAGTGGTTGAGCAAGTCAGCTACCAAGACAATGCGGAGCTTAAAGACGAGATCAACAAGCTCTCAAACCTCGTCCAGGATCTCCTACGACGGGACGCCGAAAGAGAACAGTTCCTGAAAGACTGTTTGATGAAGATCGAATCCTTGGAGAAGGAGCTTCAGGAAGAGAAGCAGCGGTCAGACCGGCACCAACGTGGTCTAGCAGGGTCCATGCATGCTAACCAGCCGCCCCAAGTTCGGTCCTACGCGACGGTGGCGAGCCAGCCGCTTAACAGAAAACTGCATGAACCAACGCCAGCAAAACAAGCCGCTAACCGGGCGGCCTCAAAAGACCTACGCATCTTCGCGCGTCTGCCACCTGAAAGCCCGCTCCGCAACGAGAGAGCCTACGACATATACATCTTCGTTCGAGAAAGGCTAAGTCCCCAAGCTCGAGAAGCCCTCAAGGGGATCGACCATGTCAAGACAGGATTAGCACTCTTACCATCGTCAGCAGATGGTGCAAAAGTCCTGCTGGAGAACAGAGAACAGATTGCTGCCCTTCTCCAGGCACAGGCGGTCGAGCAGCGCGACACCTGGATCCGGGCCTATATCGCAAACGTCCCTTACACCAGACACTGCCTGCTCACCAACACTGAGCTGGAAATCACGACCGAGGAGCTCCTTGAAGAGATCCAGGCCACGACGAAACTGAAGCCCGAGAAAGCATACTTCTCCAGAAAAGATGAAGCCGAAAGGCTAGGCACGGTGACAGCCTGGTTCAAGGCGGAAGCCGTGAGGCAACTACCAAGGCGCCTCCGTTTGATGGGGGCCAGCGTTTTCGTGAACCTGCAGTTTCCGAAGGAGAAGAGGTCTCCTCAATGCCACCGCTGCGGCGGTTTTCACAACGAACGAACGTGTACCAGAAGGAAGAGATGCCTTAAATGCAGTTCGCCTTCCCACACGGCCGACCAACACCGGGCACCTTGTGGAGGCACCGAAGGCCACGAAGGCTGCGATTGCCCCTTTAAGTGTCCGTCGTGCAACGGGCCCCATGCCGCCTTTGATGTGACTTGCCCTATCAAGCCAAAGGTGGTGAAGGGCGTAGTCCAGAGGAGGAACAAGGCACAGCTACGGGCCATCCGAGCCGAGGGAGAGAGATCGTGGAGATTTGCGACCCAGCAGTCGCACCAACAATCCCGAGAAGGAGGAGAAGAGATGGACTGCAACCAAGCTAATGAAGGACATCAGGAGTATGCGGCCCTATAGAGTCCTGCAGATCATGCAGGCGAACGTGGCCAGACGACCACTTGCACATGAAACGGCACTGAATCTGGCCTACGCGGCCCATGTCGACATACTGCTACTACAAGAGCCCGCTATCCGCTCGGAAGAGAGAAGGCTCACAAGACGCCACCCGGGTTTCGAGATTTTCACCCCAGTGGACAACTGGGTAGAAGACAGACCCAGGGTGCTCACTTACCTCCGCAGAGGAACGGGACTACGGGGCGTACAAACACGCCCACTGCCCAGCCCATCCACAGACCTGCTCTTCCTACAACTCCTGGCGGGAACGCGGAAAGTCCTCACAGTCGTCAACGTGTACAACGCCCCTTGTGGCTCGCTGCGACCAGGCCAAGCGATTAGGGATATCATAACAGCCTGGCAACCCGGACTCCAGGAACGTGTGTTGGTCGCGGGGATTTCAACCTCCATCATTGGACCTGGCAACCCGAGGCGACCAGCTCCCCTGACGCTGATGCCCTGGTAGAATGGGCAGAAGCCGCCGGCCTTGTCCTCCTGTCGCCGATAGGTGAAGCCACACATAAGGGCGGCAACACGTTAGACCTAGCCTGGGCGTCCGGCAGCCTCTATGGGGCATCTAACAGTATAGAAACATCCCTACACACAACGTCAGACCACGAAAGCCTGCTGACCCGGGTCCCCTTGGCCCTAACCGATCCGGTCGACCCAACTCCGGGGAGGTTCCGGCTCGACACGATGGACGAGAAGCTCTTCCTCGACATCCTCAAGCGAAACGTACACCCCATGCGCCATACTGCAAGCAACGCAAGAGATCCACAGGCTTTAGACATGCTAGCACAGCAGCTTACAGATTGCCTCAGAGAAGCGCTTACGGCCTCTACTAGGCGCGCGTTTGGCAGAGGACCTGGGAGGCCATACTGGGACGAGAACTGCAGGCGGAAACACCGAGCCTACACGACCATGAGAGCAACTGTGGCAAGACTCTGCGCTTTGGGAATAGATTGTCAATGGGAGCGAAACGAGGAGGACGCTCTTAAACAGGACTTTCTCCATCAGCTGCGGCGCTCTAAGGACACGTACTGGAGAGGAAAGATCGGCGCAGCCTCTACTGGCAAAGACGTATTTGAAATGGTCGGGTGGCATAAGGCCAAGGGATCCTTCCAGACCCCTCCACTCCGAGATGGGAGCAATCCAACCATGCTCGTATCACAACCGAAGGAGAAGCGGGATCTGTTCGCCCGCGTCCTCCTCAGAAATGCCGCCATCTCCACAGACATATCAGCAGAGAGCCCAGGACCTCGCCTGGAGGCCAATCTTCCTTTCCCGCATGTTACAAAAGACGAGGTACAAACGTCAATCTTCTCTGCGGGAAGCACCACTCCCGGGTCCGACGGAATCACTACCGCCGTTCTTAAGACAGCGTGGCCCGTTATCGAGGACACCGTCTTCTGGCTCTACAGCGGATGCATACGCGAGGGCTGGCATCCTACCTGTTTCAAAGAAGCTATCCTAGTCATCCTGCCTAAGCCGGGCAAGAGAGACAGGGCGCTCCCGCGCTCGTATAGACCAATCGCGCTGTTGTCTGTACTCGGAAAAGGCTTGGAGAGACTTGTCGCAAGAAGGCTTGCCTGGATCACAGTCAAGTTCCGGGTACTGCACGACCAACAGTTCGGGGCCCTCCCCCTCCGCTCGTGTAGCGACCTCATCGCCGCTGCCATCCACGATATCGAGTGTGCCTGGCAAAGAGGTCTTGTCACCTCTATGCTTACGCTCGACATCAAAGGGGCCTTTGACGCTGTGCTGCCAGGGAGGCTGATCCGACGCCTCCGATGCCAAGGATGGCCGGAGAACCTCGTGCAGTGGGTCTCGAGTTTCGTCCTCGGGAGAAGAGCAAGAATAAGGCTAGACGGAGAGATGGGAGACGTCTTCGACCTTGAGTGTGGTCTACCACAGGGCTCGCCCGTGTCTCCCATCCTCTTCATGCTTTACATCGAACCCTTATTCAAGCTGGGCACTGTTCATCCAGGCAGGGTGCGATCTCGATTTGGCTATGCCGACGACATTGCCATCATGGCAAGCTCAACGTCACTAGAGGACAATTGTGCCCTGCTAGCGAAAGAATGGGAAGAAGCCCAAGCATGGGGGACGTTAGAGGGAATTACTTTCGACACAGATAAATCCGAGCTCATCCACTTCACCAAGAGACCAAAAGATGGAAACCCGCCAATCACCGTCAGACTGTTAGACGGGAGGCAACACACAGTTCAGGCCGTCAATCGAGGGGCCTCCCTACGGTGGCTTGGGGTCCACTTCGACCGAAGACTCACATTCAAGAACCATGTGAAAGGCCTCTGCGCCAAAGCCTGCCAAGTGATCAGCGGACTACGGGGACTAGGGAACACCGTCTGGGGCGCGCCGGCCCACCTGCTTTGCCGCACCATGACCTCCTGCGTACTACCCATCCAGTACTATGCATCAGAGGCATGGTGGCCGGGCAGGAATCGGATCAGGAATGGGCACATCGCCTCGAACGGGGTCAACGGTCTACTCCGCCAACTTGACATCACGCAAGCCAAAGCCGTTAGAGCTGCACTTCCCGTATATAAAACGACGCCTCTATCGATCCTTCAGCGCGAAGCAGCCCTGCCCCCGGCAGAGGTGACGCTAGACGCGAAGCTCTACAAAGCCTCCGTAAGGATCCATCGCCTTGACGAACGACACCCCCTCCGAACGAGGCTCGGCGACAGGCCCGGGCTGGACTCAAGACTGCGGCGAATGGCAAGCCTCACCGATATAAATGCTGAACACATCGACCCGCTAGACCTACCACCTTGGGAGCGCCTAGCTGACTGGCACACGGCCCTTAGCATGGTCGGCTATGAACCTAGGAAGACCAAAGAAGAACTGGCCATCGCCTTTACAGACAGATTGGGAACATTCTCAAAGCGGGACATTGTTATCTACACCGACGGCTCCCAGATGTTGGACGGTAGCAGAACCGCCGCCGGAGCAGGCTGGGTTGGGTACCAGGCCACACGGCAGATCTTTCGAGGATCAGAGCCGCTCGGTCATCAGACGGAGGTCTTTGACGCAGAAGCGCAAGCCGCTTTTCGGGGCCTACTGGAAGCCATGAGGTCTCCCACGGCGCGGATGGCAGACAATGTTCACGTCTGCCTCGATAACCTCGCAGTCGCAGCCAGGCTCGTCACCCGGAGCCCAGGAAGCAGCCAGGCTAGGTTTAGGGCCTTTAGTGAGCTCTCCGCCTCTTGGGCACAGAGAGGACGGACAAGCTGGACGATGCCTGGCAGGGTATACATTTGGTGGTGCCCTGGACACACGGGAATAGCAGGAAACGAGGAAGCAGACGCTCTTGCCAAGGAGGCCTGCAAACAAATCCCAGAATCACAACCACAGCCTACATTGGCACACTTGAAGCGGGAGTCTAGAGCAGCCGATCTCCAGGCTTTCGCTAGGAGATGGCCGTCAATCTGCCCTCGGCAGTATGCTGACCTTGGGATAAGTCCTCATCCCAAGCCCCGAACTTCGCCTTCCTCGGCATTTGCTAGGAAGGCTATATGCGGCAAGATCGCATCATGGAGACTTCGCAGCATACCACGAGAGGTTTGCTCATCAGGATGCACTGCTCGACTGCAGTTGTGGAAGACGCAAAACCCCAGTACACTTCTACTTCTGCAAGCGTGGCCGTAAGGCTACTCCGCGGCATCTCCGCCGACATATGGCGAAGGCAAGCATAGATTTTCTGCTAGGTACTTCGCAGGGAGCCTCTCTTCTGTGCGAATGGATGGAGGCAACCAATTTCTTTTCCGAAATCTGCCCGATTCATTGATCAGGAACGTTAGGTGAAGACGGTAGCCTGTAGAATAGTATAGATTAGCATAGACCATGTCGGCATTGCCCGGCACGTCCCTTTTACTCTGGACGTTAAATACATCATCATCATCATCAACAAGGGCGGTCCACCCCTGTAGGACTGACATCTGGATATCGGTCCCAGTATCAGGACAACAGGATATAAGGACATTCATTCCACTTAGATAGATTACCTTCCATAGCTCTTCAGCAATCAACTTGTGACTTAGCCTCGCTAACTTTCACTTTCCCGACACCTGCTTATCTTTGTGAACTCTTGAGCTATACGAGCTACCCCTACCCCATCGACCACCCGACTGATCACCGAGTGATCGACAGACCAGCAAGCTAACGGATCTAGATGACTACTGTTAATTACCCTCGCAGCCTCAGCTATACTTTAGCAGAAAACCCACTGTCAGGAATCTGGCCGTAACACTTTGATTGCTCCTGTTAGTAAGTTGACCCTACGAAACTAATTAGCAGTACCTACGATGTCTTCTCCTAAGACCCCTTCAACCTCAAGCGTCCCTAAGACTCCAAGGTCCCTGGACCAGGAGCTCGCCCAAGCTATGGACCTTGACAAGGAACCCGGTATGCCAGAAATCAAGTTCAATAACAAGGGGGAAGCTATCCTCACCACGGACCAATACCTGGCCATACGCAAGACAGTTGAAAGAAACGCCAGACGCAACAAACAACTGGCTGACATCATCAACAACAACGCAGCCCAAATAGAGCAGATAAAGAACTCCAACAACCATGACCTCACCCAGATGCAAGCCATCATCAATGACACTCTTGCTAAACTGGAAGCCAAGAACAACGAAGCCATCAAGCTAGGGCACGAGGTCAAGACACTCCAAGGCGCTGCTAACATTATCTTGACCCCGGTCAAAGGACGGGACAAGCTCAAACTTAACTCCCCAGGAACTTACGACGGCACCAGTGGACAACTGAAAGGGTTTCTGATTCAAGTACGCACCTATCAGACCTTTCACACCACCAACTTTCGCAATGAAACTGAGAGAGTCATCTACGCCAGCACCTTTCTGCGCGGCAAGGCACTCTCATGGTTTGAGCCGTTCCAGGAAGAATTCCTCAGGAACAACGGAGAACTAAATGCATGTTCCTACAAGACTCAGTCAATCTTTGGAAGCATGGCAGGCTTCGAACAAGCCTTGAAGTCACTGTTCCAAGACCCTGACGAGAAACGACAAGCCGAGCGAGACCTTGCTAACCTCAAGCAAACCAAGGCCACCTCACACTATGCAGCCAAATTCCGATAACTTGCTGCTAGACTCAACATCACGGACGAATCCTTGATCTTCATGTTCTACCAAGGACTCAAGGAAGACGTCAAGGACGAACTCGCCAAGATCGTCAACACCCCAGAAGATTTCCTCTCATATGTCGAACTCGCAATCAAGATTGACACACGCCTTTACAAACGACGCAAAGAGAAGGGCGAAAACCAACGACCTAATGCTAACATAGGCAAACGCTACACCCAGGGACCAAAGAACCCTAACAACCACTGGTAGAACAAAAACCAGTGGCAACCACGCAACAACCAGCCAAGCACGTCCTATGGACACCACGCAGGACCTATAGATATCAGTGTGGCTCAGAAAGAGAACCGACCACCTCGGGACACCAAGACTGTCAAATACTACAACTGTGAAAAGATAGGACACTACGCCAGAGACTACCGACAACCAAAACGACTCCAGAACAAGGCACTGGCTGAAGGCAACCAACAAGCAAACGTTGCCTGAAAAGAAATCCCACACCTACAACTCTCATGGACCGCCTGCTACGATGACAACTGTTCCACACACCAAGACAGCAAGGAACAAGCGGGATGGTACCCCAAGGAACCCAAGAATAAGATAATTGCAGTAGGCAAACAAGCCCTACGCAAACCCATGACACCTCAAGCTATCAGTGTCACTCAACAACTAGAACAACAAAACCAGGACAAAATCATGCGACTAATTCAGGCCCGAGATGCCCTGGAAATCCTAAAAGACAAGACACCGCAGGACCAGGAGATCCTCGACACCATCAAAGAGCGATTGCCTAGACAGATTCAAGCACAAGGCAACCCACTACAACAACTAGACTTGGAAAACGAATACAACCATGCTCTGCGTGAAGACGTTATCCGATCCCAAGGGAAACCCAAGTAGGTCATCACCATGATAGACCTCACCCCAGGATTCCAACAAGTCCCAACAAAGACTATTGCGGTAGCCAGGAAGGGGAAGAAGACCCTCTTCCCTCCCCCATAACTTCGACAACGCGAACGCACACCAGAAAGTACTACCAAAGTACTAGAGACAAACCCAGACAAGGAAGAAGATTCAGAACTCTCCTTAGACAAATTCATCCCACTAAGTAAGATAGAACGACGAGCAGCCGAACAACTTGTGGAGATAAGTCATGTAAACCCACCTGTGACTAGACGGACTAGAGAAAAGAACCAGCATATCCGGCAGTGGGCTAACGACGTCCCAATCTCCTCAGTTGTCACAACACAAGAAGACAGGTACGATTCCAATAAACCACTTGTAACTCAGACCTACGTGGACTATACGCACGATCCACTCTACCAACAATCTGAGAAGAAAGCCCAGGAAGAACGACGACCTGTGGTCGATCCAAGGAATGATGACCAAGAAGTCTACTTCTATAGAACGGAAGATACCAACACCGAGCTACAGCCCCTCGTCCCGACAAGAGAGAAACCCATGTTTGGAGACGACGAGGCACTAAACAAGAAAGATCCAATGCACTATGGAATCTTTTGGGCAGACTGCATTTACGACAACTGCAAGAAGCACAAGAAGGAAAAGGAAACCTATTCTTTCTACCCACGACGACGATGCAATGAACCTATTCCCTGGGTATACCGGAACCACAAGATCGATACATGGGAAGTCAAAGAATACCAGAGCCCCTGGTTAATCTTCGCACCATGCCCTGAATATCCCATGCCATGCGTCAACAACCTCACTGGACATTGGTCCAACTACCTATTCGACAAATGCAGATACCACTACGAAGGAAAAGTAAGATCCTGGAGGACGCAGATCAAGGAAAGCCCTAGTAAGTCAAAAAACTCCCCACGCCGCCTGTAAGAAAGGCACAGACGGCTGAACAATCCACGAAAACCCTTTACGCAACAACAATCAAGAATAATGATAGTTATATTATCCTCACAGTCTTGATTAACAGCTGGCCTACTAAGGTCATGATTGACAGTGGAGCACAAGCCAACCTCATCTCACCCAGGGTGGTAAATGAACGAAGCATCCAATGGTTATACAAGGAAGAACCATACACCCTACAGACGGTTGAAGGAGAACAAGTCCAGTACGGCGGAGGAACCGTTGACAAGGAGACTGTACACCTCCCTTCGGTAATCCATGGCCAATGCTAACGACTTAACTTCAATATCACCAAAATAGGAAACATAGACATGATTCTGGGAATCCCATGGCTAAGAGAGCACAACCCTGACATAAACTAGAGAACAGGCCAACTCCGGTGGAGAGATTCAGCTATGAGGCAGCATCGCACGCCGCGACCCCTAAGTGAATTAACGCGACCAAGGAAATATGTCGCTTACATCAAGAGGATCGAACCTGTGCGAGACCAGAGTTCCGCATCCACGAACATCACAAATGCGCCAGACAGGCAGAATAAACAAAGCCTAGAAGAGGATTAACTATAATCAATACCTATTAAATACTAGTAATACACCAGACTGTTTGCTAAAGAATTGGAAATAGGACTGCTAGAGCATGGACCATACGATCATGAGATCCAACTGCTAGAAGGAAAACACCCCAAGCTTGAGCCCATCTACGGACTCAACCCAATCAAGCGAGAAACCCTTGACCAATAGCTAGATAAGAGTCTAGCAAAAGGACACATCAGACCATCAGATTCACCAGCAGGATATCCAATCCTGTTTGTACCCAAAAAGAATAGGAAACTACGACTATGCGTTGACTATCAAAAACTCAACGACATCACGAAGAAAAACAGCTATCCACTACCGCTTATCTCAGAACTACGAGATCTGCTGCATGGAGCAAACTGGTTCACGGCACTTGATCTCAAAGGCGCCTACAACCTTATTCGAATCAAGGAGGGAGATGAATGGAAAACAGCGTTCCGAACACGCAGAGGACTCTTCAAGACCCTCATCATGCCTTTCAGACTCACCAACGCACCAGCTACATTCCAAACAATGATCAATCATGTACTCAGGGAATATCTTAATATCTTTGTCGTCTGTTACCTTGATGACATCCTTATCTTCTCCAAGAACCTCGAAGAACATAAGGAGCACATACACAAGGTACTCAAGAAGCTCCAGGAGGCAAAACTCCTAGTCGAACCAGAGAAGAGTGAATTCCACACTCAGAAGGTTGACTACCTCAGATTCACTATCACGCCAGGAGAAATCCGAATGCAAAACAAGAAGGTTAAAGCAGTCAGGGACTAGCCAATACCGACCAACGTCAAGGAAGTTCAGTCATTCCTCGGATTCGTCAACTTCTACTGACGATTCCTCAAGAACTACGCAAGCTACGTCAGAGGACTACAGCAACTCACACACAAGAACAGCAAGTTCAAATGGACAGACAAATGCGACAAATCCTTCAACAAAGTCAAGGAACTTATTACCTCAGAACTAGTTACCAAAATCCCAGACCCAGACAAACCTTTTGAAGTCGAGACCGATGCCTCGGACTTCGCAATGGGCGGACAACTGGGACAACGAGACAAAGAAGGACGACTACACCCATGCGCATTCTACTCGAAAGCATTCCACGGACCTGAGTTAAACTACCAGATCCACGACAAGGAACTCATGGCAATCATTGAAGCATTCAGGGAATGGAAACCACATTTGTCAGGAACAAAGCACCAGGTGGTTGTGTACACAGATCACAAGAACCTTGCCCATTTCACAACCTCGAAAGTCCTAAACAAAAGACAGATTTGATGGTCAGAATTCCTATTAGAATACAACTTCAAGATCGTCTATCGCAAAGGAACAGAAAACGGAAGAGCTGACGCTCTAAGTTGACGACCGGACCTCGAAGTCCCGGTACCAGAGGAAACACAGGTTATCCTCAAACACGACAAGAACGGCGACATCGTTCCAGCGCAAAAACTCATCATGATCAGCACACGCATTAGTACCAGCACGACTGGTAGAATGACGGATAACCAGATACGTAAGATACATAGCGCTAGAGCACATGGACACCAAGGAGTAACGAAGACTTTCAAAAGAATTTGACAACACTACGACAAGCAAGTCACATGAGAACAAGTGGCTTTAGCAATCAAGGACTGTGAGCTATGTAAGAAAAGCAAGAACAGCCCTCACAAGCTATACAGGCACATTCAACCATTGCCAGCACCACTAGAGGCATGGCACTTAATCTCTTTGGACTTTATTGTTAAGCTACCCAAGTCAAGAGAACCACTCACAAAGACATAGTACGATAGCATCCTTGTTATCGTCGACTGACTCACGAAGTACGCTTACTTTATCCCGTACCTCGAAGCCAGCTCGGCTGAGGACCTCGCATACACTTTCCTCAAGTATATCATCAGCAATCACGGCTTGCCAAAAGAAATTGTGTCAGATAGAGACAAGCTGTTCACCTCTAAGTTTTGGAAATCCTTGATTTCGCAACTTGGTGCAGATCACAAACTATCTACCTCTTTCCACCCGCAAACCGATGGACAAACAGAAAGAATCAACCAGATACTCGAACAGTATCTCAGATGTTATGTCAACTACAACCAAGACAATTAGGTACCACTGCTACCTATGGCCCAATTCGCCTATAACAGTGCTATTGGAGAAAGCACTAAGAACTCACCATTCTATCTGAACTACGGATTCGAGCCAACTGCCTATGGAGAATCCCGGGAAGGACCACGAGCACTGAAAGCAGTAGCAGACTTCAACAAACTCAGGGAAATCCAGAACAAAACTGCACTAGATTTGGAATTTGTCAGACAACAAATGCAGAAATACGCCAACCTTTCAAGGATTGAGGGACCAACCTTTGAAGAGGGAGATAGTACATACCTCACACGCTGAAACATCAAAACAAAACAGCCCAGCGACAAACTCGACTACAAGAAACTAGGACCTTTCAAGATCCTATGAAAAGTTTCAGACGTCAACTATGAACTCGACTTACCAGACACGATGAAAATTCACCCAGTCTTCTACATCGCACTACTGGAACCAGCACCACGCAGATCAAACACAAACGACTGCATCATCGTCAAACCTAATGAACTGGAATATGAAGTCGAACGAATCATCGATCACAGGAACCAAGACGGACAAGAAGAATACTTGGTCAAATGGAAAAACTATGGACATGAAGATAACTCATGGGAACCAGTCAAGAACCTCCAGCACTCCCAGAAGGCGCTTCAGGAGTACCACGATTCCCAGAACCCTCCAACAACGGACCCAAATCCGCGAACTCCTCGCCAAACCCGCAGGAACCCCAGTCAACGTCATTAGGGACACCAAGTGACTGCAGGTTATGTACCATCCAAGACTCATGAGAGTTGAGGGCAGAACTGATGCCATCCTCCTCATCTAACTCCTGCATACCTTGCTGGAAAGTCTCTTGCTGGCGCTCCCGCACTTTCTTATGAATCTTGCGAATCCGCGACAATCGACTTGCAGCCTCGGCCATTTGCGACTGCATCTCCGCAAGCTTCAAATGAAGAGCCATGAGCTCCTCACCAGCTTTCTCTTCTTTTTCATCCCACTCCTTCTGCTGAGCATTCAGCTTTTGAACTACGAAACACGATTAGCAAACAAAGGACCTCAAGGACGGAGCACTCACGAGTGGAAGCCACCAGAACACCATCACAAGGCTTCTTCGCCTCAATACAAGTCCGATAATGAGACGAGCCTTCGCCAAAACGACAAGCCACCTTTGCGCGGAAACAACGCGTACAGGGCATATCGGCAACCAGGGATCGAGCTTCGACAAATTCGAGCAAAGCAAGCCGCTCACGATCCTTGATGACAGTTTTCTTTGATTTCAATTTTTCTACGCGACCTGACATGGTGTCAGCATCATGGGTAAATCAGGAAACAAGATTGACGACTCCCCAACCTGGGAGAAACGACCTACTTATGCAGGTCTTGAGGACAAGACCTTTAGAGGGGAGACCTGATGTTACGACCCGACAAGTTACAGGCGATGCAGCCCCACCTGCCAGGCAGGGTGCGAAGGGCGCAGCACTTAAGGAACATCGTCACACAGGATGACTCCTCCGGAACGGAAGAACTAGGGAAGGTCACGTGAAGATAAGAAGGACCAACAAACGATAAGCGGTCCATGACCAAGGACCGACGCGCCAAAAAAAACTTTCGCGAACTTTCTCTTCACAAGGTATCCACTGTTAGTAATTGTTAAGATCATAGAGGGCTCCGGCCCACCGCACTATCATTTCTCATCATCAGCCCACGCGAGCTGAATCTCACCAGCATGGCCGTCTCTCTAGACGCAGGGCCATCGATCACGGTTCACGGGGACGCCAGTACATCTCGACGGTCTGGACGTGTCCGGAAACCGACCGCAAAGGTCAGAGTGGTTGAGCAAGTCAGCTACCAAGACAATGCGGAGCTTAAAGACGAGATCAACAAGCTCTCAAACCTCGTCCAGGATCTCCTACGACGGGACGCCGAAAGAGAACAGTTCCTGAAAGACTGTTTGATGAAGATCGAATCCTTGGAGAAGGAGCTTCAGGAAGAGAAGCAGCGGTCAGACCGGCACCAACGTGGTCTAGCAGGGTCCATGCATGCTAACCAGCCGCCCCAAGTTCGGTCCTACGCGACGGTGGCGAGCCAGCCGCTTAACAGAAAACTGCATGAACCAACGCCAGCAAAACAAGCCGCTAACCGGGCGGCCTCAAAAGACCTACGCATCTTCGCGCGTCTGCCACCTGAAAGCCCGCTCCGCAACGAGAGAGCCTACGACATATACATCTTCGTTCGAGAAAGGCTAAGTCCCCAAGCTCGAGAAGCCCTCAAGGGGATCGACCATGTCAAGACAGGATTAGCACTCTTACCATCGTCAGCAGATGGTGCAAAAGTCCTGCTGGAGAACAGAGAACAGATTGCTGCCCTTCTCCAGGCACAGGCGGTCGAGCAGCGCGACACCTGGATCCGGGCCTATATCGCAAACGTCCCTTACACCAGACACTGCCTGCTCACCAACACTGAGCTGGAAATCACGACCGAGGAGCTCCTTGAAGAGATCCAGGCCACGACGAAACTGAAGCCCGAGAAAGCATACTTCTCAGAAAAGATGAAGCCGAAAGGCTAGGCACGGTGACAGCCTGGTTCAAGGCGGAAGCCGTGAGGCAACTACCAAGGCGCCTCCGTTTGATGGGGGCCAGCGTTTTCGTGAACCTGCAGTTTCCGAAGGAGAAGAGGTCTCCTCAATGCCACCGCTGCGGCGGTTTTCACAACGAACGAACGTGTACCAGAAGGAAGAGATGCCTTAAATGCAGTTCGCCTTCCCACACGGCCGACCAACACCGGGCACCTTGTGGAGGCACCGAAGGCCACGAAGGCTGCGATTGCCCCTTTAAGTGTCCGTCGTGCAACGGGCCCCATGCCGCCTTTGATGTGACTTGCCCTATCAAGCCAAAGGTGGTGAAGGGCGTAGTCCAGAGGAGGAACAAGGCACAGCTACGGGCCATCCGAGCCGAGGGAGAGAGATCGTGGAGATTTGCGACCCAGCAGTCGCACCAACAATCCCGAGAAGGAGGAGAAGAGATGGACTGCAACCAAGCTAATGAAGGACATCAGGAGTATGCGGCCCTATAGAGTCCTGCAGATCATGCAGGCGAACGTGGCCAGACGACCACTTGCACATGAAACGGCACTGAATCTGGCCTACGCGGCCCATGTCGACATACTGCTACTACAAGAGCCCGCTATCCGCTCGGAAGAGAGAAGGCTCACAAGACGCCACCCGGGTTTCGAGATTTTCACCCCAGTGGACAACTGGGTAGAAGACAGACCCAGGGTGCTCACTTACCTCCGCAGAGGAACGGGACTACGGGGCGTACAAACACGCCCACTGCCCAGCCCATCCACAGACCTGCTCTTCCTACAACTCCTGGCGGGAACGCGGAAAGTCCTCACAGTCGTCAACGTGTACAACGCCCCTTGTGGCTCGCTGCGACCAGGCCAAGCGATTAGGGATATCATAACAGCCTGGCAACCCGGACTCCAGGAACGTGTGTTGGTCGCGGGGATTTCAACCTCCATCATTGGACCTGGCAACCCGAGGCGACCAGCTCCCCTGACGCTGATGCCCTGGTAGAATGGGCAGAAGCCGCCGGCCTTGTCCTCCTGTCGCCGATAGGTGAAGCCACACATAAGGGCGGCAACACGTTAGACCTAGCCTGGGCGTCCGGCAGCCTCTATGGGGCATCTAACAGTATAGAAACATCCCTACACACAACGTCAGACCACGAAAGCCTGCTGACCCGGGTCCCCTTGGCCCTAACCGATCCGGTCGACCCAACTCCGGGGAGGTTCCGGCTCGACACGATGGACGAGAAGCTCTTCCTCGACATCCTCAAGCGAAACGTACACCCCATGCGCCATACTGCAAGCAACGCAAGAGATCCACAGGCTTTAGACATGCTAGCACAGCAGCTTACAGATTGCCTCAGAGAAGCGCTTACGGCCTCTACTAGGCGCGCGTTTGGCAGAGGACCTGGGAGGCCATACTGGGACGAGAACTGCAGGCGGAAACACCGAGCCTACACGACCATGAGAGCAACTGTGGCAAGACTCTGCGCTTTGGGAATAGATTGTCAATGGGAGCGAAACGAGGAGGACGCTCTTAAACAGGACTTTCTCCATCAGCTGCGGCGCTCTAAGGACACGTACTGGAGAGGAAAGATCGGCGCAGCCTCTACTGGCAAAGACGTATTTGAAATGGTCGGGTGGCATAAGGCCAAGGGATCCTTCCAGACCCCTCCACTCCGAGATGGGAGCAATCCAACCATGCTCGTATCACAACCGAAGGAGAAGCGGGATCTGTTCGCCCGCGTCCTCCTCAGAAATGCCGCCATCTCCACAGACATATCAGCAGAGAGCCCAGGACCTCGCCTGGAGGCCAATCTTCCTTTCCCGCATGTTACAAAAGACGAGGTACAAACGTCAATCTTCTCTGCGGGAAGCACCACTCCCGGGTCCGACGGAATCACTACCGCCGTTCTTAAGACAGCGTGGCCCGTTATCGAGGACACCGTCTTCTGGCTCTACAGCGGATGCATACGCGAGGGCTGGCATCCTACCTGTTTCAAAGAAGCTATCCTAGTCATCCTGCCTAAGCCGGGCAAGAGAGACAGGGCGCTCCCGCGCTCGTATAGACCAATCGCGCTGTTGTCTGTACTCGGAAAAGGCTTGGAGAGACTTGTCGCAAGAAGGCTTGCCTGGATCACAGTCAAGTTCCGGGTACTGCACGACCAACAGTTCGGGGCCCTCCCCCTCCGCTCGTGTAGCGACCTCATCGCCGCTGCCATCCACGATATCGAGTGTGCCTGGCAAAGAGGTCTTGTCACCTCTATGCTTACGCTCGACATCAAAGGGGCCTTTGACGCTGTGCTGCCAGGGAGGCTGATCCGACGCCTCCGATGCCAAGGATGGCCGGAGAACCTCGTGCAGTGGGTCTCGAGTTTCGTCCTCGGGAGAAGAGCAAGAATAAGGCTAGACGGAGAGATGGGAGACGTCTTCGACCTTGAGTGTGGTCTACCACAGGGCTCGCCCGTGTCTCCCATCCTCTTCATGCTTTACATCGAACCCTTATTCAAGCTGGGCACTGTTCATCCAGGCAGGGTGCGATCTCGATTTGGCTATGCCGACGACATTGCCATCATGGCAAGCTCAACGTCACTAGAGGACAATTGTGCCCTGCTAGCGAAAGAATGGGAAGAAGCCCAAGCATGGGGGACGTTAGAGGGAATTACTTTCGACACAGATAAATCCGAGCTCATCCACTTCACCAAGAGACCAAAAGATGGAAACCCGCCAATCACCGTCAGACTGTTAGACGGGAGGCAACACACAGTTCAGGCCGTCAATCGAGGGGCCTCCCTACGGTGGCTTGGGGTCCACTTCGACCGAAGACTCACATTCAAGAACCATGTGAAAGGCCTCTGCGCCAAAGCCTGCCAAGTGATCAGCGGACTACGGGGACTAGGGAACACCGTCTGGGGCGCGCCGGCCCACCTGCTTTGCCGCACCATGACCTCCTGCGTACTACCCATCCAGTACTATGCATCAGAGGCATGGTGGCCGGGCAGGAATCGGATCAGGAATGGGCACATCGCCTCGAACGGGGTCAACGGTCTACTCCGCCAACTTGACATCACGCAAGCCAAAGCCGTTAGAGCTGCACTTCCCGTATATAAAACGACGCCTCTATCGATCCTTCAGCGCGAAGCAGCCCTGCCCCCGGCAGAGGTGACGCTAGACGCGAAGCTCTACAAAAGCCTCCGTAAGGATCCATCGCCTTGACGAACGACACCCCCTCCGAACGAGGCTCGGCGACAGGCCCGGGCTGGACTCAAGACTGCGGCGAATGGCAAGCCTCACCGATATAAATGCTGAACACATCGACCCGCTAGACCTACCACCTTGGGAGCGCCTAGCTGACTGGCACACGGCCCTTAGCATGGTCGGCTATGAACCTAGGAAGACCAAAGAAGAACTGGCCATCGCCTTTACAGACAGATTGGGAACATTCTCAAAGCGGGACATTGTTATCTACACCGACGGCTCCCAGATGTTGGACGGTAGCAGAACCGCCGCCGGAGCAGGCTGGGTTGGGTACCAGGCCACACGGCAGATCTTTCGAGGATCAGAGCCGCTCGGTTATCAGACGGAGGTCTTTGACGCAGAAGCGCAAGCCGCTTTTCGGGGCCTACTGGAAGCCATGAGGTCTCCCACGGCGCGGATGGCAGACAATGTTCACGTCTGCCTCGATAACCTCGCAGTCGCAGCCAGGCTCGTCACCCGGAGCCCAGGAAGCAGCCAGGCTAGGTTTAGGGCCTTTAGTGAGCTCTCCGCCTCTTGGGCACAGAGAGGACGGACAAGCTGGACGATGCCTGGCAGGGTATACATTTGGTGGTGCCCTGGACACACGGGAATAGCAGGAAACGAGGAAGCAGACGCTCTTGCCAAGGAGGCCTGCAAACAAATCCCAGAATCACAACCACAGCCTACATTGGCACACTTGAAGCGGGAGTCTAGAGCAGCCGATCTCCAGGCTTTCGCTAGGAGATGGCCGTCAATCTGCCCTCGGCAGTATGCTGACCTTGGGATAAGTCCTCATCCCAAGCCCCCCGAACTTCGCCTTCCTCGGCATTTGCTAGGAAGGCTATATGCGGCAAGATCGCATCATGGAGACTTCGCAGCATACCACGAGAGGTTTGCTCATCAGGATGCACTGCTCGACTGCAGTTGTGGAAGACGCAAAACCCCAGTACACTTCTACTTCTGCAAGCGTGGCCGTAAGGCTACTCCGCGGCATCTCCGCCGACATATGGCGAAGGCAAGCATAGATTTTCTGCTAGGTACTTCGCAGGGAGCCTCTCTTCTGTGCGAATGGATGGAGGCAACCAATTTCTTTTCCGAAATCTGCCCGATTCATTGATCAGGAACGTTAGGTGAAGACGGTAGCCTGTAGAATAGTATAGATTAGCATAGACCATGTCGGCATTGCCCGGCACGTCCCTTTACTCTGGACGTTAAATACATCATCATCATCATCATCACCGACGCGCCAAGGGCGGTCCACCCCTGTAGGACCGACATCTGGATATCGGTCCCAGTATCAGGACAACAGGATATAAGGACATTCATTCCACTTAGATAGATTACCTTCCATAGCTCTTCAGCAATCAACTTGTGACTTAGCCTCGCTAACTTTCACTTTCCCGACACCTGCTTATCTTTGTGAACTCTTGAGCTATACGAGCTACCCCTACCCCATCGACCACCCGACTGATCACCGAGTGATCGACAGACCAGCAAGCCAACGGATCTAGACGACTACTGTTAATTACCCTCGCAGCCTCAGCTATACTTTAGCAGAAAACCCACTGTCAGGAATCTGGCCGTAACAATATTATTACAGTTACCTTCTGTTAGCCTAACAACCTCTCAAATATAGGCGTTTCTTCTAGTAGACTAGAAGGCGTATACGTATATTAGAGGGATTACTGCTAGTAGTACAGGTAACTGCTTAGTTAATGGGGTCTTGCTTGCTTTCTTTGCTAATGACTTAGTGGCGGTATTGCCTGTTAATATAGGCCTTCCTCCTTTGCGCTGAACTTACTGCTTGTTAAAAAGAGCCTTTTGTGTGGTCTTGTTGTGACTCTTGTTACTTGTTGAAAAGAGCCTTTTTTACGCGGGCTTCCTTGGTGTTAATTGCTTAAGGGTAATTAGAGGTATATTTTAAGTAAGAAAAAGAGTGTAAAAAGGAGAGTTAGAAAGAGAGAAGGAGTAAAAAGAAATCATAGAAGTTAGAGAAGGGAAAGGGAGGTCTATTATACTTCTATAGGCCTATTAGACTGTTAGGTTATTTAATAGCTTGGTAGAGTTACTTTTTAGGTAACTATAATAATAGTTATAAGTTTAAAGTTAAAGTAATAAAAAGGTAAAGTTAATAAAGTTATATTAAGGTAGTTAATAGTAGGTTATTAACAGTTGTTTAGCGTGTAAAGTATAGGACTTTGTAGTCTTATAATCTAATAATTTTTCAGTAAAAAATCAGTATCTTATGGGTTATAGCTTCTTATAATATAATAAATTTGACTTATATAAATCAAGCTTACGTACTTATAATACCCTTTTTGGGGGTACTATAAGTCTACTGTAACAGTATTCTAAGCTAGTTATTTATATAAGAGAAAGCATAGAACTGTCCTACTACTACTATAGGGTTTAGAGTAGTTCTACCTCTTCTTAACTAGCCTTACTAATCTATAGTATTTACAATAGTAGTTTAATTACTGATCAGTATTAGTAAGTAAGGTAAAAGGGGTCTAGTAATAACCAGCAGGTGACAAATAAGGGGTCTCAAAAAGGGTCAATTATACGTGAAGAAGTGTAACTATCAAGAGGGCTACTAGGTTAAGCTAGCGGTAAAAGTGGCTGCTACGGGTAGGCCCGCGGACGAGCTCGGACCGGTCTCACGTGACCAGTAGGATCAGAGTTAGCAAGTAACTCCAATAGATTCTAACGATAGGCTGGCATCACAACAATAATATATAAGAATAAGTAAGCTTTAAAGTCTATAATATCTTTACTTTAAAAACCTATATAAGACTCTTTTTTTATTAATTTATTAGCTAATTAATAAAATCTTAGACTTTAATATTTTAAAGAAATACTGTAAGATTTATTTTAAGAAATAGCTAAATAGAAATAAAAGTAAACTAGCTAAGCCTCTTTAAACTCTAAAGTTTATAATATTCTTATTACTATTATTACTCTTAATTAAATAAAATAAGAGATTATATATCTAATTAAATAAATATAATAATACTAAAGCTAAATAAGAATAAATAAAAAAGATAGTATAAATATTAAAAACTTTAAAAAATAAAATAGATATTAAGGTTATTAAATAAATAAGCTATAATTTACATATATTTTAATAATAATAATATTAATATAAAGTAATAGAAAAAGTAAAAGTATATACTTTAAGTAAAATAAGTTATTTAAAGTTAGAGGTATAGTAATTATAAAAGTTATTAAAGCTTTTTATATATTATAATAACCTTAGCTTTAAAGAAATATAAGATTTTTTCAAATAATATATTATTAATATTTATAAGTTAATAATTAATTAGTAGTTTTAAAATACTAAGTAGTTCTTAAAATCTATTATATTATTATTACTTAGAGAGATAAAGACTTATAGTATACTTAGGTATATACTATCTATTAATATTACTTAAAGTAATTAATTTTTATTAATAAGTTAGGTATAAATAAATAAATAAATACCTAAAAAATAGGTTAGATATTAAAAGGCTTAATACCTTATTATAAAAATAAAATTAAATATAAGTAGGAATATTAAATCTTATTAACTCTTACAGTAAATAAGATCTTTAATATATTAATATATCTAAGTATAACTAATAGTAATAGATTTATAATATAAATATAAGAGAGAGTATTACCTAATTATAATACCTTTTTTATAATAAAGTTAATTATTATAATTAATAATATTAATTTTTACTACTAATAAGATAACTAAAAGATATATAAATTAGCTAGTATATACTTTTTATATCTATTACTATACTTACTTAATTTTAATTCTATTAAAGAGGTATTTAATAATCTTAAAAAGCTTTTTTATAAGTAATATTATATCTAAAATAGAGATATAGAGGATATATAAAACTTTAAGGAATTACTTTATAACTATAAAGTAAAGGTTAGCTATAAAATAAAATAAATAGAGAATTACTTTTACTATTTTTTTATTAACTTTAATAAAATAAAGTATATATTTAATAATAAAAGATTAATTAATAGTAGTATAGTTATTATTAATAAAAATAAAGTTAAAGTTACTTCTATAATTAAGAAAGTACTACTATTGAGGTAGTAGTAAAAGAAAAAAAAGTATTATTAATAGTTAAAAGAAATCTTTCTCTAGTAATTACTTATTTAGCTTTATTACTTTATTTATTACTTTACTTTTTACTAACTTTATTATATTATTACTTATTATTATTATATAACTCTATTAATAACTTATTATCTATTACTTTAATTAGATTTTTAACTTTATTACTATATAACCTATTAATATTAAAGGTATTATTATTATTATCTTTAAGGTATTAATTTAATATAGATTAAAGAACTTATTAACTTAAGTAGAGAAGTAAAAAAGAAATAGTAGTTAGCTATAAAGATAAGGATATAAAGAAGTTAGTATCTAAAGAGGTTAGTATTATAATAGTAATAACTAAAGTAAAGTTAATATACTATATCTTCTATTTTTAAGGTTACTTATTTTATTAGTAATAGTAATAATAATAAGTAATAAATCATTAACTTTAATATTAATAGTATATAATATAATATATAGTAATTTACTTTATTAATTAGAAATAATAAAGTTATATTTATACTTATAATACTATTATATATAAATAAAAGTCTTAATTAACCTCTATATTTAATTAATAAGAGTAGTAAGTATATCTTTTTCTTTATATTACTCTTTTAATATATATTAGATTACTTTTGAACTTAATAATAAGCTTTAGAGTTACTTAATTACCTTATTAATACTACCTTTATATTATTAATATTATCTTTTAACTTTAATAAACTAATTAATAAAATCTTTTAACTTATATAACTATATTATAGGGAATTACTTACTATATTATAGTAGTAATAATAATAGTATTAGATTAAAATTTCTTATTATATAAGAAATTTATAATAATTATAGTAATAATAGGTTAATTAGTAATTAATAATACTATAATAGAGAAAATAGCTAACTCTAATATAATTATTAATATAATAACTAGAGGTAAAAGCTTTTTCTATTACTACTAAATAATAAATTAACTATTATATTACTAGTAGAGTTATTTATAGTTAGTAATATTACCAAAGTAGCTAGATTTTTCTCTTCTTTAACTATAGTTATAGAAAGTGAGTTAGTAACTTTACCTTTTATTATTATTATTAGTATAATCTTTTTTATATACTATTAGTTAATTATAATTAATAAGCTTATTAATAAGCTCTTTAAGTTTATATTAGCTTCTTAATAAAATATTACTTCTTATTATATCTTTATATCCTTTATAAGTAACTTATAGTAAGTTTTATTTATAATAAAATACTAATTAGTATTACTATTACTATAAATATAATTATAATAAGTTACTTAATTAGTATACTAATAATACTTTATTAGATTTTATTATATATCTCTTTTTATATCTTTCTTTTAATTAATCTTCTCTCTTATTAAAGCTATTACTATTTTTTTAGCTTATACTTTAGTAGCTAATTACTATAGTTAGTTTAAGTATTATTATTATTATTATTATCTTCTTAATTATTATAGTTTTATTAGTTATTATAATTATTATATTCTTGATTATAAAACTTTAACTTTATATATATTATATTACTTATTACTAGAGATATTTACCTTTACTATACTATCTATAGTATATTAAATATTAATATAATTAAACTAGTATTATATATAAAATCTATATTAAAAAAGATCTCTTAAGTTTAATAATTTAATTAACTAAGTTAGAAGTTAAAGTTACTTTATAGTAAGGTTAGCTATTTTTCTTTTTTTATAATAAAGTTATTATAATAATAAATAACTTTTAATATCTTAGTAATTACTTACTTTTTACTAAACTTTATACTTATCTATAACTTTAAAATTTAGTATTACTTACTAATTTATATCTAAATATACTCTTTTATATTTCTTAATATTTACTTCTCTTGTTGTAACCTAATTATTATTATAGCTATTAGTTAACTTAACCTTTATACTATCTAAAAGAGCTAAATTAATAGTATTAATATAATGCTATTAAATCAAAAGCTAAGAGTAAAATAGATATTTACTTTAGTAAGTAATAGTAATAAATTAGTTATTATAATAATAGCTTATTACTATAATTATAATAGTAATAAGGTTTATAATAAAGTTTTAAAAAAGTTAAAGTAAAAAAGTATTTATTATATAAGCTCTTTATTATTATTATTATTATTATTATTATTATTATTATTATTATTATTATTATTATTATTATTATTATTATTATTATTATTATTATTATTATTATTATTATTATTATTATTATTATTATTATTATTATTATTATTATTATTATTATTATTATTATTATTATTATTATTATTATTATTATTATTATTATTATTATTATTATTATTATTATTATTATTATTATTATTATTATTATTATTATTATTATTATTATTATTATTATTATTATTATTATTATTATTATTATTATTATTATTATTATTATTATTATTATTATTATTATTATTATTATTATTATTATTATTATTATTATTATTATTATTATTATTATTATTATTATTATTATTATTATTATTATTACTATTACTATTATTACTTATTTTAATTACTTATAGGAGCTTTACTTATTTCTCTAATATCTTAATAATTATTATTAACTTCTTAAGTAGTTTTATAGTATAGCTTTTTATAATAATTATATAACTAATTATAAACTAATTAATTATTATATTTCTTATTAATAATACTTTAATATTTAATAATACTTTATAAGTAGCTTTATAAGCTTATGTATTATTAATTAGTAATATTAGTAATACTACTTTTCTATTACTAGAGATACTTAGCCTCTTTTTTTAATAATATATTAGTAATAATAATAATAATAATCTCTTAAAGTTATTTATAACTATAATATTTATATAAATACTTATAGTATATAGTTACTTAGTAAGGTAATCCCCTTACGCGGCCCTAAACAAGGTAGTATTAGTAATAGTATTTCTAATATATAGATAGAAAAATAGGTTTCTAACGCTGCTAACGCAACAGACTATATATAATTAGTACTAAGGTCAGGCTGTTGAAGTACATAGATAATTACAGTAAAAATCCCTAATTAATTGCTGGTGTATGTGTAACTATGTCGCTATTTTCTATGGGATTCCCCACATATTTATAGCTATTGTATTGCTTTAAGATCTAAATGCACGTGGTTATTGGATTCCAGATATTTTAGCTAGCAAAATCTATCCCATAGATATTAACTGATATTTTGCCACAGACCTTACCTAATCTAGCCCAATAGGCCTGGAGGTCTATGCTATTTGCTAGCATATTACACCTAATTTAAAATACCCTCTTAGATTAAAGCTATTTATAGGTTTAATCTATTAGATATTAAGGTTTAAATACCTTATATCTATATAAAAAAGATAGTATATATAATAATAAAGTGAATTATATAACATAGTATTAATAGTACTGTATATACTGTATATACTAGATAACTATATATTTACTTAGAAAACGCCTATATATTATAAATATATAGGATATCTATATACAAAGAATAGTTCCTTTAAGCAAGAACTATCTATCTAGGGAGAAATCTAGAAAATAAGAATACAGTTATAAACTATATAACCGAGATGTTTTAGAAAATAACGTATAAGAATATAGTTATAAACTATATAAGCGAGATGTTTTAGAAAACAATGCATAAGAATATAGTTATAAACTATATAACTAAGATATTTTAGAAAACAACCTATAAGAATATAGTTATAAACTATATAACCGAGGTGTTTTAGATAACAACCTAGAATATCTAAGAAATCCTTAGAATGTATAGAAAATAAGTATAAATAAACCCCTTATATCCCTTATATCTAGCTAGACAGTAAGGTGAACAGAAAGCTCTTCTATTATATTAAAAACAATATATATCTTATTTATCTCTTATCTTTTATCTCTAACCTCATTACGCCTCATAGCCTCTAACATAGATAATAGCTACTCTCTTACTATATACTAGATCTAATATAGAGATCTCTAGCTATAAGATTTAGCTAGTATTTAGTTATATAAGTATATTACTACTTTTAGAATCTCTAGCTATAGTAATACTAATAATTTTAACTTTAGTTTTACTATATAAGCTTTTTCCTTAATTACTATAGTAATCCTCTTTATACTACTGTCTTATACTTATATATTAGGTACTAAGGCTTTAAATAAGATTCCTATACTTTTTATAGCTTCCTTTACCTATAGATAGGTAGTTATGATCTTATTATTATACTTAATTCCTTATACTTCTATTAATTTATATACTTTAATTAATTATATAAAGTCTACTAAAGCTATCTTAATAGCTTTAGAAGTATATTATTATAGGTAATAGTCTTATATAAAGCTAGATTTTTAGTTACTAAGTAGTAAGGCTAACTTATATTTACTATAGCCTTATTTAAATAGGTAAAAATCTAGTATAATATAATTACCTACCTCTATATAATTAATTAACTTTTATAGTTAATATAATATTTACTACTATATTTTACTTATTATATATACTTTATATAATATAATAGATATCTTTAGTATATCTCTTTTTATTTATATACTATAGGCTTAAGTAGTTATTTTATAGAGTATATAGTTACCTAGGTAGCTAAGATAGTTATACTAGTAGTTAGCTTTAATTAGCCTACTCCTTTAGTAGTAGTCTATTAGTACTAAGGCTACTATAACTATATCTATATTTACTACTACTAGGTATACTACTAATATAGTATAAAAACTATTATAGTTTTTACTAGCCTTAATAACCTATTAACTAGTAATTTTATCTATATTAAATACTATAAAGTAGTTTTTTACTATATATATATAATTATTAGTTAGACTATTATCTTATTACTAATTATTTCTTATTTTTAGTATTATATATAATACTAAGTTATATAATAGTAATAGATAATAAGTAACTTTTTTGAGTATAAATTATACTTAGTAATTACCCTATTTTATATAGATAAGTATACTACTCTATCTCTTAATTAGGATAGTAGTATTACCTATCTAGATAAAGTTATCTAATTTTACTAGGGTTATCTCTAAGAAGTAATAATAAGAGTAAAAGATATAAAGGGTTACCCCTAAATCTAGTATAATAAAGTCTTTAAGTAAATAATTAGATATTATAAAGGTAGCTAACTATATAGATAAGGCTCTTTTACTCTTTAACTATACCTTACCTTTACTACCTTTTAATTATTATTTTACTAAAGGTACTACTACTACTATAGTAAATTTATCTAAGTAAGTATATATAGAGATTAGTAATATATCTTTCTCTTTTAGCTTATTTTTTATATATTACTATATTAGAGCTTACTTTATATAGTTAATAATTACTTTATATAATTACTATAGAAATCTTAGATATATTTTACCTATAAAGTAATACCTTATTAATAAGTACCTAGAGATATTATATAATAAGCACTTTTTATTACTATAGTTATTACTCTTATTATTATAATTATTATAGTAGTTATTATACTGTTTTTTCTTTATTAGCTTTTTTATATATATAATTCTTTATAATATTATTAGTAACTATTATTATAGTAACTAAGCTAAAGGTACTATAAGTAGCTTTTAACTAGGGATACTCTAGCTCTATAGTAATACAGGCCTATATTACTAACATTACTTTATAATATAAGAGCTAGTTATTAATAGCCCTTATATAGCTAGTACTTTTATACACCTCTACCTATACTACTAGTAGTATATACCTTAATACTTTTATTAGTAGTAAGAACTATTTACTAATCTTTATAGTTAAATACTACTAGACTTATATACTATAAAAGAGTACTTTCTTCTAATTAGATATTTATTTCTCTATCTCTTTTATATCTATTACTTTATAATCTATAGCTCTTTTTATAACTTTCTTATACTTTACTATAGTAATTTCTTTTTTTTATATAGAAGTAGACTAATATATATCTTAATATTATATATCTATATATATATTAACTTACTTATAGAGTAGTATTCTACAACTACTATTAGATCTACTATTATATAGATCTAAGTAACTAAGTTACTAACTACCTTATAGTTCTATTTATATTAATATTATTTTTATATATATATCTTATTATTATATTTAAGTTACTTCTAGCTTTTAATTAATAGCTAGAATAGCTTTAAGGCTTATATATCTTTTAGATCTAGTAGTTATTAGCTATCTACTATATTATCTATTACCTACCTAGTTATTATAAATAGTATTATTAGGTAGTTTATAATATTTAGAGCTATTAGAAGCTTTATTAGTTATTTTATAGTAGTATATTATATATTATTAGTATTTGGATTAATTAATTCCTATAAATTTAGAGCTACTACTTATTACTATAGCTAGATATACTAATTACTCTAGTTAGCTAGGCTGCTTAGAGTTACTAATATTATAGCTATCTTATTTTTAGTTATAATAATAGCTATAGTATATATTATATATACTATATATAGTACTTTAAGTAATATTAATTAATACTTATAAATTTAGACTATTAATTATTAAAGTATATAGATAATTATAGTAAAAATCCCTAGTTAATTATTAGTATATATATAACTATATTACTATTTTCTATGGGATTTTCTATACATTTATGGCTATTGTGTTGCCTCAGGATCTAAATGCACGTGGTCATCGGATTCCAGATATTTTGGCTGGCAAAATCCGTCCCATAGATGTCAACCGACATTTCGCCGCAGACCTTTCCCAATCCGGCCCAATGGGCCTGGAGGTCCGTGCCATTCGCCGGCATATTGCACCCACTTTGACACAGGCTGGCCACCCACCTTGCCTACAACTGAGACATTGTCTGCAGGTTGGCGACTAAATTCGATTGGACGGCCGCTGAGGTTTGGAGACAACCACTCGGTCGGGCCCAAGGTAATACTGACAGACTGTCAAGTGTCACAGATGACGCCCGCTTGCAGCTCATCTCAGCTCAAGTCTTAATCGACCAGTCAGTCTCATGATCACCGTAGCCCCTCCATCGCCCTGGCATTTGTTTCGATAGGCAAGGGAGGGAGAGTCTGTCTGGCTGTCCCTCACATCCGAACTGGGTTCACGAAAATCACCAAGCGGGGAAACCAATGCCTTTTACTTTATTTTTCGCACTCACACACACATGCCCTATCCTTGTGTGTCTCACTACCTTTATCTCATTCACTCGCCCAGGGCCCGTCTCGTCTCATACAACCCATATGAACCAACCTACCAGGTGCCTAATCTAAGATACCGACTCGTAACCGTTCACTCGCTCCTATCTCTCGTCATACGCCACCCCTTACCCCCCGGCGCCGAGCTCGGCCGTCGCCCGGTTCTGCGCGCCCGCCATGAACACGGACGCCATGCCGGCGCCATACGGCACCTCCGTCTCCGCCGGCACCAGCCCAACGACTATGCAGGCGCTCTCCCCGTTGCCTCATATCCCTTCATTCGATTCACATCCCTCGGCTGCCGCAGAGCAACCAGCGGCAACAGCCGCGGCAATAGCTGCGTACACAACAGGGACCGCTCAAAGCCGTCCCTGCGATATTTGCCGTCAGCGTAAGACGCGATGCGTCCGCGAGGAGGGTCGTGATAAGTGCGTCATGTGCTCATTCCATCGCCAGCCATGTACATATCTTCGCGGCCCGCTCCCGCGCAAGCGCCGGAAGGCTACCGATCCCCCGGAACAGCGCCCGTTCATCAATGGTTCCGCTTCTGCGCCCGCAGGCCCTCCGCCCGTTCCTGTCCCGCTGGACCCTCAGGAAGAGATAACGTAAGTGTGATGACAGTTCCTTATCTTGGCATATGCTTCGGCATGGACGACAAACACGGCAGGCTGGCTTCGGTCACCTTACCATGTCCTTCCTCTTTCATGCGTTCTCGCTCTTCCTATCGGTTGTACCCATCTTGCTGGTCGCTCTGGCCCTAGGCGACTTTGCCCTCGTTTATATACACGTCTCCTTCTCATTGGTTCATTCTCTTCATTCGGCGAAATGCCTGGTCTAATAGATCTGTTCATCCGTATAGACACCCCTCTCCGGAGTTGCTAGAGGCCCTGTCGCCCTCCCTCGCCGGCTCGGAACACGCCATAACCTTTAACCAGTCCTCCCTACTCGATGGCACTCTCGGTCTGCATCTCAAGACTCACTCCGAGTACGTCGGCAGCACAAACTACCGGGAACCCTCCCTTCTGGACTTACACCGCCCTCGTGACCCTGCCGTTAGGTCCGTCCGCCGCCTTGATGAATCAACCGTCTTCCTGATCCACCGTGATCGAGAAACCTCTTCGGAACCTCAGAGGATAGCCGACCTTGACGCCATAGAAAAACTCGTCCACCCTCTCGGCTTGACACTTGTTAACCTCTACTTCCGCATCGTCCACCCCAGCTTCCCGGTCCTCCACAAAAAGGTCTTCCTGGAGAAGTACGCTCGCTCCTACCATGAGTTCTCCCCGCCCCTGTTGGCTGCGGTCTACCTCCTGGCCCTAGACTGGTCCCTTTACGACCGCACCCTGGCCACCTCCTCGTGGCAGCCCGACCAGGCCGCCCTGGAGGCCCTCGCCCTTCGCACCATGAGCGATGACATGAAGCGGCCCAAGATCTCAACCCTTCAGGCGGGCCTGCTCATCCAGCAGCGCTTCCGGAACAATACCTGGACCTTCACCGCGCAGTTAATCGCCCTGGCACAGCGCCTTGGTATTCACGTGGACTGCAGCGACTGGGCGATCCCGGACTGGGAAAAAGGCCTCCGCCGCCGGCTTGCCTGGGCGCTCTTCATGCAGGACAAGTGGGGAGCCCTCGTCCACGGCCGGCCGTCGCATATCCGCCTCGACGAGGACTGGGACGTCAGGCTGTGCTGCGTCGAGGACTTCCCTGAGAACGCCGCGGATGAGGAGCACGACCCGGAGGGCAGCGCCGAGGTCGTTGTCGGTCGCGAACTATTCCTGCGCCATATCGAGCTGTCCCGCATACTGAGCGACGTGCTCAGCACCTTCTACACGGCCAAGGCTACCCGTCGCGGCGGCACCCTCGACCAGATCGGCACCGTAGGCGTCGCCGAGCTCGCCAAGCCCATCGTTATGACGCTGCGGGAGTGGTACTCCAGACTCCCGGAAGCCCTACAGCTGCAAGAGACGCGGCTCAAAAAGCTCTCAGCAAACGGTGACCATCCCCTCCTCCCCCCTCCCTACCCACTTCCTCCCTCTCCAGCACTTGTACTTCCAACAAAAACTAACACGTCCAGGCTCCCTCCACCTTGCCTACATCTCCATAGACCTGGCCCTCCACCGCTCCCTGGTGCGCAACATCTCCTCCAGCGCGCCGCCGGAGCTCCGCACCGCCATCCGCGCGGGCGCCCGCGCCCGCCTCGCCTCCGCCTCGGGCATCATCGCCAACCTGCAGATGGAGCACATCCAGTCCTTCTGGGGCTTCGCCGCCTCGGCCCAACTCGCCGGGATCGGCTCGTTCGCGGGCCTCCTATGGGCCACCTCGGACGACGACGCCGAGGCCATGTACTACGCCGAGCGCGTCGAGGAGTACCTCTGGAGCCTGAGGGTGCGCGCGCAGGCGGCGCCCTTCGCGAGGGAGGCGCTGCGGATGCTCGAGTCGGACGTCAGCGGACTGGACGCAGTGAGGGCTGCCGCCCAGGTAAAGATGTGAGGTTCAAAAGTCCACCTCCCCCCTCCCCTCCTCCCCCAAAAAAAGGGAGAACCATGCTAGGTTGCGGTCACGATGTTATGTGGAATAAAAGTTGTGCATGGTTGTTGGTTTTTGGTTGGCTGGGAAAAATCAGGTGGGCTTCATTTATGCGATATGCTTTTCGAATCTTGTTGTCGTTTCTGGGATACCCGTGCACACTACCTCCTTTGACCATTTATACGCGTTATCTATTTTGCGAAGCTAGCAGGAGCTCGCCCTAGCTACTACAGATGCCTAAGTCCTTCCAAGCAAGGGTGTGACGTGCCTCTAGTCGCTTTTATAGGGTAAAACATACTGTGATTATACTATATACTGGGTGAACTGGTCTAGGCTGCCTATGGCGGTCTAGAACAATCAGATTACATAGATGTGCCTCTAGTCTAATCGAGCTCTTTGCACAAAAAAAGGCCGATTCATAAGTCATTAAGGCTCCCGCAAAGGCAAAAACGAGAAGGCGGACCTCCTCAGCTGGTGTCACTGCGTCTCAATAACGAGTAAGTCATCGTACGGCCCCACGATGTCACCCTCCGCAACCAGCATCATGGCAACCCTCCCCTTGACGGGACTCTCAATCTTGATCTCCATCTTGTTCGACTCGATCCACACCAGCGCGTCGCCGACCTCTACCTCGTCCGCAGCCTTGACCTCGCACTTCCAGCACCGTCCCGGCATTTGCGCCTTGATCCTCTCGCCCCGCACGTTGACATCCCCTTCCTCCCCAAAGACGCCGCGCCTCTCGGCCTCGGGCGGGTTATACGGACGGAGCAGTTCCTCCATAAAGGGCGCGCTGCGAATCGCCTCCGCACGGAGATTGCGGGTGGCCTCGATGTCGGCTTTGTTGGCCTCCAGCCAGGATTCGTATGCCTCAAGATCGAGGCAGCCCTCTTCGATCTTGACGAGGTCTGCTATCCGATCCTGGGCGATAGCGACGTCAAGATCAGCTTCCGGGACGGAGTAGAAGGATATTCTGTCAAAGAGGCGGAACAGCCAGGGCTTAGAGGCGCCTCGTGACACAACAGCGGAGGCGGCAATGTCGTCCCAGATGGGCACCGTGCGCCCTACGAGCTGGTACCCTCCTGGTGAGTCCATGCCGTAGATGCACATGTACTGCCCGCCAATGCCGACCGCACCGCGCGGTGTGAAAGAGCGAGATGGGTTGTACTTTGTCCCAAACAGGCGGTGGCGCGGGTCCAGGGGCACGGCGCAGGGGGAGCCTAGGAAGACGTCACCGAGGCCGAGGACTAGAAAAGTGGCGTCGAGGAAGATGCGCTCGACGTCTGCGGGGGAGTCGAGGGCGTTGAGGTGCTGAAGGAAGTCGACGTTAATCGGGAGCCAAGGCGCTGTTGCGCGAATGGTGGCCACGTAGCGGGCCACAGCGGCGCGGGAGACGGAATCATCGAAAGCAAGAGGCAGGTGGAGTGTGCGGGAGGGGATGGATGAGGGGATCGCGTCGCCCAGGGAGGCCTCGTGCGCACGGAGGGCGGAGAGAATCGTTGCGGGCAGGGCTTTAGGTGTATATTGCACATGTAGGGTGCGAACCCCAGGGGAAAGCTCGAGAACGTCCGGTATGGGATGTTTCTTGTGGCGGGCGATGAAGAAGAATATCTGGTAACTCTGACGAAGTGAGAAGACGTCTTCGATGCCGAACTCGAGGAGCATGGCGTTGTCGCCGGCCTGGCGGACGGCGATGCGGCGGCCTGCACTGCCGATCTCACTGAGGAGGGGGTCCAGGTCTGGTATTGTCGGGCTGTTGGCGAGAGGGTTCACGTCCACCGGCAAGGGTGCGAGGTCGGCGATGGACTTCTCAAGGGCGGATTCGAGAAAAAGTGCATCATCAACGGTTATGGGCCGGAGTTTCACCTTGTCACCTGGGCGGAGTTGGCCGAGCTTCCACATCTCGGCTGAAGCTACGACGCAGAAGACGACAAACCCGCCGAGACTGGGCCCGTCGCAGGCCAGGATGACGGCTTCATCGCCAGTAAAGCTGACGCTGCCGACGGAGTAGGGGCTGTCATGGATGTTGGAGGGGTGCAAACCTGCTTCACCGCCCGTTTGCCGGGCCCATTGTGGCTTGGGGCCGTCGAGCCGGATACCGATGCGGTTGCTGTTGTAGTGGACCGTCCATTCACCAGCAAATAGTGTGTTGAAGCCTTGCTCGGTGAAGTGCTCAGGTGCAGAGTGTTGTCCAGGGACGACACCGATAGACCAGTAGGCATTGGTCGAATCAGCCGGGAGGGGGATGGCGGGCCCAGGAGCAACCGATGGAGGATCAGTGGCCATGTTGCCGACTGATATGAGGTCACCGGATCGCAGGCCTCGTCCATTGTGACCGCCAATTTTACCCAGCGCAAAGGTGGAGCGCGAGTTGAAGATCTGGGGGACGGCAATGCCCCCGCGAATGGCAATGTAGCTACGATACCCAGATGTTGCGGTACCAATCGAGATTCTCTGCCCCTTCTGGACAGTGATGCATGTGTTCAGCTGGACAAATGCATTGTCAAGCTTGATTTCTGCGGAGGACCCCGTGACAGCTACAACAGCATCGTAGTGGAAGAGAAGGCTGGGTCCGTGGATGGTGCACTCGAGACCGGCGGCGCGAGGGTCGTTGCCAACCAATCTGTTGGCAAGCCTGAAAGAATAGTCGTCGAAGGGTCCCGATGGAGGGACGCCAACGTGCCATAGTCCCTTGCGGCCTGGATAGTCTTGAACAGCAGTGAGAGTGCCTGGTTCCACGACTTCGACGATGGGCGCATCGAAGGGGAAGCTGTTGAGCGATGACGTAGTGAAGGTCCCAGATCTGAACATTTCCGACGCGACAATGCGGCGGGCGTATTCCAAATTCGTCTCAACGCCCGTGATCACCGTTTTCTGCAAGGCATCAGCCAGCTTCGCAACCGCAGCCGCTCGATCTTCGCCCGTGGCAATGATCTTGGCTACAAGCGGATCGTAGGTAGACGACATTTCCATACCAGCCATGACCCAAGTGTCGACACGCACGCCCTCTGGGAATGATACATCCAGAAGACGGCCGGGAGAGGGACGAAAGTTCTGAAGCGGACTTTCTGCGTAGACGCGTACCTCGATGGAGCTACCCCTCATCTCGAAGCCTCCTGGGTTGTCGACGAAAATATCCTTGCTGTTGCCAGACGCGACGCGAATCATGCACTCAACCAAGTCCAGACCAGTCACGGACTCCGTGACTGGGTGTTCAACTTGCAGTCGAGTGTTGACCTCGAGGAAGTAAAACTCCGAGGTATCGACGTCGTATATAAATTCGATGGTGCCAACGTTGCGATATTTGACAGCAGAGGCAAGGTCGACCGCGGCCTGGTGCATCCTTCTTCGAACTTCTGGCGGTACGAATGTGGCAGGACTCTCCTCGATGACCTTTTGGTTCCGTCTTTGCAACGAGCAGTCTCGCTCGCCCGCCAACGTGACGTTGCCACATCCGTCACCGATTACTTGCACCTCGATGTGACGTGCGTTCTCGATGAAGTGTTCCAAGAAGACACCATCATCGCCGAAATTAGCCTGTGCCAATCTCTGGACACTATCAAATGCCTCAGCGAGTGAAGCAGCATCATTACAGCGCTTCAGACCAATCCCACCACCGCCTGCAGTGCTTTTCAGCATCACAGGGTACTGAATACGCTCTGCCTCGGCGACGGTCTCTTCGGTACTTTTGAGCAGGTGTTTACTGCCTGGCACAACAGGAACCCCGGCTCCAACGGCTACGTCACGAGCAAGGTGCTTCAGCCCCAGTTGTCTCATCTGGTCTGCTGTCGGCCCGACCCAGATCATGCCCTCTGCCTCTACTGCAGAAGCAAAGTCAGCATTCTCGGCCAAGAAACCGTAACCTGGAATGACGGCATCTGCACCAGCACTCTTCGCGAGCGTGATGATCTGGGCACCGTTAAGGTAGGTTTCAGAGACGGATGTGCCTTCAAGGAGAAGGGAGATGTCGGCTTCGCGGACATGGGGCGAGCGAGAGTCAGCAGCAGAGTGGATGGAGATGGCTTTCAGTTCCATGGAATGCAAGGTTTTGATGATGCGAACGGCAATTTCTCCACGGTTGGCAATGAGAACAGATGTGACGCCACGGACCTTCGGTCTGGATTCGGTAAGAGGGGCTTCGTAGGTGAGTGATGTGATAAATGTACGCCAGCCCCCGAACGATGTGATGTCGGTAGCACTTTCCAATCCGTATGGCTCACAGATGAACCCGGGAGCCCAATTTCCATCCGCAAGTTCAACGGAGCCGATTCCGAGAGGTGAGGGAACCGTTCTCAAAAAGCTGCCTAGTTCCGCTGTAGGCAGGTTCCAGACTTCGACCTGAATGGCGCTACCACCATTTGGGACGCGCTTCAACCCTGGCTTCGTCGCTGTCCCGCCGGAGTTGAGCAAATATAACTTGTAGTTTGGGGCGGTCGTCGTGGCTATTTCTAATATCCCCCCATGACACGTCAGGTCTTTGTTCAGAGGGAACCCCGTCAGATGAGCGCCTACCACCACAAGACGAGTCGTCTTAGGCTCGCCCGCGGCGATAGCGACTGACTTTCGTGGTTCAAGTCTCTCGATCTTGGTTGCACCTAATGGCCGAGGCTCGGCGGAGAGCCACTCTCGGGCCATGGAGAGCAGCTTGGGTTCATCCCATGTCGATGAGATCAACGTGATACTGAACGGCAGTCCATCCGATCTGAAGCCGGCAGGAATCGCCAGGGCAGTCCAGTCCATGAAATTGACAAAGTTGGTGTAAGTGCCAAGGTAGGCATTCTCCTTGATAGGCTCTCGGGCAAGATCCTCCATCGTAGGGAAGGTGGGAGTGGTGGGAACGAGAATGGCGTCAAACTGGCCGAAATTATTATGGATCTCCCGGGTAAGGTCCTGGCGAAGATATTCCGACGCGAAGAAATCGGCCGCATTGAAGTTCTTGGCTTTGAGGATGATCTCTCGCACAGTTTGGTCCATCTTGTCTTCGTGTTCCTCGATGAATTCCCTAATAGCGGCGTAACGCTCAGCCACCCAAGGCCCCTCGTACAGCAGGCTGGCGAGCTGGAAGAGTGGAGAGAAATCCTTTGGCTCAATGCTCCACCCAATGTTCTCTGCCTTGGCCAGAGCCTGTGTGTAGGCTACGGCTTGCTCCGTCTTACCGAACCATGGAGGGTTGTCACAAATTGCCATGCGATGGCTCTTGACTTTGCTGGGTGTGTCCGGACGAGCCCTGGAGAAGGAGTCTTCCGGATCGAAGCCCTCAGCTACGGCCAGAACTGCCTCGGCATCATCGACCGTGAGAGCAAAGATGGAGACGCAGTCCAGACTGCGACAAGCCGGCAGCACTCCGGTTGTACTGAGGGCCCCTCTTGTCGGCTTCAATCCCAACAGGTTATTCAGCCCGGCAGGCACGCGACCGCTGCCAGCGGTGTCGGTTCCAAGGGAAAAGGGCACGACGCCCTTTGCAACGACGACGGAGCTTCCAGAACTTGAACCACCACTGACCCTCGCAGGGTCAAAGGAGTTGGCCACTGGACCGTACGGCGACCTCGTACCTACAAGACCTGTTGCGAACTGGTCAAGGTTGGTCTTACCGAGTACAATGGCACCGGCTGCCTTGAGGCGGGCGATGACGGTGGCATCCTTGTCCACAGGCCCAGTTGCGAAGCTGGGACAGGCAGCGGTTGTGGGAAAGCTGGCGACGTCGATGTTGTCCTTGGCCGCGAATGGGACGCCGAAGAGTGGTAGTGAAGCACCTGATGTGCGTAGGGATTCGGCGGAGGCCCATTGCTGCTCGATCTGGGGTTGGCTAGCCAGGGCAATCCACGCATTCGAGTTTAATCTCGCTTCCGACTCACGAAGCGACAAGAGACGGGCGAGACCGCCCCCGGCCTCCTGTGCCTTTCTCCATTCCTGTACGGTGAGAGGAAAAGTTTCTTGGGTAGTAGCGTCTGTGGAAGGGTGAGTTCGTGTCAGTATATCCCTCTAGCGACCAGTATGGACCAGCTGGGAAGCACGGGTCTGCAGGGTGGGTTCAACGCACCCATCATGTACCATATGTTAAAAACATCGGCGTGAATTGAAGAAGAATACGAGTGCTTTTCCGACCGCTGCTTGTGCCCAAGAATGCCCAAAAAGTGCCCAAGAGGACTGGCCCCCGATCCCTATTTATGACCAGATTATGACCAGAAGTTGGTCTTGAATCTCACTGCAAGCGCAAGTTCATGAGGAGGCCGTCGTCCACCCTGACTGTACTCTTCGGCAATGCCTGCGGGCTCTCATGTAAGTCGCCGGCGGGCGTTGTTGCTGGTGTTGTTGTGTTCGGCCATGAATGACTTCCGAGACTGGTCTAGGCACCAAGTCACTAGATGGCCGATCCAATGATGGGAGCGGTGCGGGCTTATCGCAATGACGTTGAATAGATGCAGATGCAGTGCGATACGGGCGAGTTAGCCAAGTCGTTGGATAGCACAGACCCCTGACGATGCCGTTAAAAGGGTGGATATAAACTAGAGCCTTGGCTTTCTGGGGGTGTTTGCAATGGGGTAGACCTCGGCCAGCCCGGCGGCTGTAAAGATCAAGAAGGGCCGCCGGCGGGGTGAGGTTGATTTTTGGAACGACAGTCAATATCAAACTACCTAGAAAAGGTACCAACCGGCACCGGCTGGTCGAGCTTGGGTCAGGATAAAGAATCTTCCTGAGTGGGGATTACCTAATTTTGGATGCTGGATTACGTAATCAAACACCCGACCTCCGGCTCGGCAACTGCCACAGATCACAGTGGGGGCGCCTTTTTATTGCTTTTAAGTTTCACTGGGGAAACGTTGTCAGCAGCTAATACTATGTACATACTAATAAACTAGGAGGTACCTTACCTTTCTACGTAATTACATACCTAATTAACATCGTACAGTCTCAAGATTGGCTCAAGATTCGCTTCCTTCCGAAAGCTCAGCGTTTTCCCTCTTCCTTTGCCCCCCCCTCCACTTTCCCCTCTCACTCAAACACTACTGACATCGTCCAATATCTTCCCCACACCTCAATCGCCGTAATCGCCTTCACCACTCGGCGGTTTCTCATGTCACGACTGTTTGCCAAGACGGTATCAAGCTTCAAGAGAGTTGATTTTGAAAATCTCTAACAGGATCTCGAGTCGCTCATTAAAACCTTCACACGAGCGGGCAATAACGCGACTGGGTGATGGCGACCGCGGCTGTTAAGGACTGCCGCCAACCACCCACCCATGTTGTGGTCGTACAGGTGTGTGCATGGTGGTGTGTGGTGTGTGCCAGCCGACGTATCCTCGAGCCATCTATCCGTATCCTTTGCCTCTGTTTCCCTTTCTCACCGTCTTTCTGCACAGACATGGCGAAAGGCTCCTCCTGAAGAGCCTCCAACCCAACGAGGACTCCCAGTCACTCCAACCAAATAGACGCCGCTTCAGGCAAACAGCCGACGCCCCCGCTGCCTTTATCGGCCAACATGCAGGGATGCGAGTCGAGCCAACAAGGATCCCTTGGGACGCCGGCGCTTGCGCCTCTTCCCCCATCACATCCTGCTGCCCAAAATAGCCAACCAGGACTGGAGCTGCCTAGGACCAGGGGGGTGTCGTCCTGCGTGCGACGCATTCCTTCCATCACTCGCGTCTATTGTGTCTTCACAAGTCACACTGCATTGCATACATAAGTCTGCTTAGTGGCGCTTCTCTCGACGCCCGCCGCTGTTGCGGTCCAACCCCACACAAAAAGTCACAATTCCAACGTAGCACCGCTTCCCATTCTATATAGTCGCAGCTCCCCTTCTTCCCCAGCATATCCCCTCGCTACTGTTTCCTCCTCTTTTCTTAGAACTGGGTGTCATATTCTGGCGATTCCAGTTTCTCGGGAGGCCAAGGCCGTTGCTTGATCCCTGTATCACCCGAACTGCTGGCTACCCCATCAAGGCTGTATGCCGTTCCATTGTTTCATACATCCCATCTCACTCGCACTTGAGCAATACATCACGTGGCCGATATGGCTACCCAGACCGGGACCGCCTCGAGGAGGCCCAAGTTGTCCTTGTCCATCAAGACATCGCCGGCCCCTCACACAAGGATTAACAAGTCACTGTCCGTCGTCGACCCCACGGATCCGACAGCTTTCAACACTCTCTCCAATGTCTACGTGACCGCCATTGAGAGGTCAACGTCTGAGCCGCTAACCGCCATCAACACTTTGCAACAACAGCCTCCGCACTTGAAGACGGGTCCGCGGCCCCCCCAGCTACGCATCCAAACACCGTATGCCGTCTCATACCCCGAGACACCCTTGACCGCACATCCCATTTCCCCCGGTGTTGCGATGGAGATGACCTTTCCGAGTACCATGACTGCAACCCCGCCCCTGTCGGCTGGTCCCATGGATCCGAACGGCCCTCAGATGTTTGGGTTCTCTCCAATCGATACAAGGACCCCTCTGACGGCAATCGGAGTCACCAACCCGCCAGAGCCGCGTTCCCAACGGAAACGTAACAACCTTTGCCTGTCGGGCTCGGGCTCAGTCTCGGGCTCGAAGCTGCCATACACTCATCCTCGCTCCCTCCATAGTATTCTTCGCAACTCGCCTCTTCCTCCTCCGAGTGCGAAGACGCCCATGTCGCCGCGGCGCCAATCACTGCGCCTGCAGGAAAAGGCAGCCCGCCGCGTCGCCTACAATAGCCCGATCGAGCAAACCATCATCACGGAAACCTACACCAAGTCCCATATTGACTTGCTCACCGAAGATGTGTCACCGGCGTCACCTACCCCGGCCCAGATACCAAACAGCGTGCTCGACCTTGCCATGGCTTTCACGAGTGACGAAACGCGCGACGGCGGCATGACCCCGGGGCCATTTGAGGAGATGCGGCGGCGAATGGCTGGGCTGGCAGCCAGCTCGCCGGTGGCCAGCCCTTCGGGCGGGATCAGGAAGCGGAAGCGGAAGGAGAAGAAGCGCCGTTGGGTGTGGACCATTGGCAATCAAGAGGAGGACGAGGAGAACCTGGGCGGAGCAGTGGCGGCGTTGCGGGCGGCCGAAGCGGCCGGACAATTATCAGAGCCTCCTGCCCAAAAGAGCCATGGGGCGCCGGAGCCGGTGGTGGAGGCGCAGGCTTGCGGCGATCTCCCGACGCCTAGCGTTGAGACGTTTGAGGAGGCCGGCGACGTTGACATGTCAGACCCGAGCAGCGTATCATGCGATCGAGGCCCCGCGCCGGGAGACATGGATCTCGACATAACGACACCGACTGTGCCTAAGCGCCTCATGTCACAGAGCGACCGGCTTGGATCGGTGGACCTGATCAACCCCGAGACCGGTAGCAGGCGGGACACGCCTATACCTCCGGATATGGCGGTTCGCTGATCCGATGGCGGTGGACTGTATGGAATTTCATTTGCCTGGGGTTCAAAGCGCTTGGTTATCGCATTGGTTGGCGTTCCGGAGTAGTTGAAAACGTAGATTCGCGGGGTGTATGTAGGATATGTATTAGCATCACTTTTCAGGTTAATGATGACACGAAGCTATATGATCACGTCCTTGTTCGTATGACGGATGACTCTGTGTGATACCTATCCTCAAGTCACATTAGATCTAGGAAACGGCGTCCAGATAGGAACTCGACGGTCTCCGCCAAGACGACGTGGGCTGAGGGGCGGATGGATGTTTGGCCAGCAAACTCGCCATTATGCACGAGATGATACGGCGGGCTGCAAGGTGCCAGCCAATGGAATGACGCATAAGCGCATGATGAGGTAAGCTTGCCCAGCATTCGGAAACACCCACCTGATCGTCAGAAGCGGAGACAGGATCGAGACTGTACTGACGAGGCCAACCTTGGCATGCGTAAGGGGGGGTAAGTAGGTATTTTTGTGCCAGAGGCCCTCCCTGCAAAGGCAATCGTCGTCTCGGAACGGTGGCACCCATGTCCACGGCCGCACGGAAAGTTTACAACAGACTGACCTCACTCACATAAAGGGGGACCTGGACAGAGACGAGGGTCCTCGATTTTTTTTAGACCCCGGACCGAATCCACGACGATTCATAAGGAGAGAAGGACTGCACCAAAGCCGGTCGATGACGATCTGTTGTAGGTATTCCATCCTACTGGTACACCAAATCAGCCGTCCAACAACCGGAGCAAACGATCCAACCAACCGCTCACCCCCTTGAGCCCGATTTACCTTTATAGCCAACTTCTGTCAAGCTCGGCAAAGGAAAACCTACACCTGGATCCACGCCAGCGGAAAGCAGTAAACGCCAAGGAACACGCGGCCAGAGCTGCTGTCTTTCCCCAGCCATTTACGCAAGCACGTAGCGATCCCTGCCATAGATCAATCAGCCACAGCTCGTCACATCGTTGTCACGCAGCCCATCGACAAAAAATCAACACAAAACAAGTATACTGGAAGGGTAGCGGGAATGTCCACTTCTGCCTGTCCGCCTGACAAGCCACACACAGCAATTCCTTCGTTGCCAGTTGGCTAGCGAGGAGTGGCCCAGCCACAGGTGGTAGACACAAGCCTTTCAGGTCGCGGCGGGTCGAGGGAACGAACCTTGGCTCGCTAAAGCATCACCGGTAGCACAGATTACAGTAAGTCCTAGGTATCTTACTGTACAAAAGAAAAGGGAGTACTCCGTAATGTGCAATGTAGGTATGGAAATGTCTCCAAGAAGGAACAGGCACAGAGGGAGGGGAGGGATGGAAGAAGCAAGAATTGTGACCGACGCTCGGACCACCTTAAGTACCGAAGACATGTCCCCTCATAATCATAGGCTGCAGGGAGCCGGGGGGTGGAGCCGAGCCGTCACTTAGTGGGCTTTCCAGCAGTAGATCGCAAGACAAACTACGTCATTGACCATCACAGCTTCCCAGCCAGAACCCAGAATCCAAAGCTGCAGCTGAACAGGAGGGGAACTCGACCAAGCTAAGGTGTCGCCTGTTATGCGTGTGCTGTGTGTGCTGTTCTTGCTACTGGTACAGTACAGCTGAGCAAGGGTGAAGCTGAAGGAGCTATGAGGCAATTGGCTTTTCCATGGTCTGGCCAGCCTTTCCACTGATGCCTCCACAATCTGCGTCCACGTCGCTAATATATCCCACCCCCCAAGCTCTTGGTCCTCCGCTCTTTCGGTTCTGTCGGCTTGAATACTTGAATGCCAATTGTCTTCGCCTTCTTGTCTGTTCATCACTAGCCGCTGGCCGACTGACGGAGCAAGCAATACCTGCTTCCATTTGGGATTCCACAGCACAGGCTCAACCACGACTACCGACTGGGTCCGACCGAACCCACTTGAGAGTCGCCCTGATTTACCTAGTGCTACATACAGCATAAGATTCGGGCTGCAGGGTCGTACATGGGAGCAAGATGAACTTTGACGAACACAAGCTGCCGGTCGGTGGCCAGCATTACAGCGCCCGGAACAAGATCCCCAACATCCACGAGTTCGTCGCCCAGCTTGACAAGGAGAAGCGGGAGCGTGATGCTGCCATCGAGGCTGAGGATCAGCAACACCGGAAGATCCTGAATCAGGCCCAGCACCAACCCAACGGCAACTCGTCTAAGGACCATGTCCCCGAGAAGAAGGACCGCAAGAAAACCAAAACGGTCCGGGACCCCGTCACTGGCAAAGATGTTGAGATAGAAGATCCCAAGGACGACTTCGAAGCTGTCGTTGATAACCCTCAGGTAGGCAAAAGACTGTCTCATATCCTGTATGTCATACTCGAGAGTACAATGCTAACGCGGTGATGTTGTAGATTACCATTCCCAACCCAAACCTCGGCAAGGATGCTACCATCGCCACCTCCTCGGACCAGTCAGGCGAGGAATACCGATACGCCCAAGATGTTACAGCACCTCCTGCTCCGGTCGAGCCCGGAAGCACAACCGACGTGCCGATTCACAGCGAAAAGACCAACGTCAACTTCTTCAAGACCCCGAGTGTAAGCTATGAGCCAATGTTCGAGCACATTGAACAGCGAGCCAATATACTGTGCGCTGGAATTTTCTTTGCCATCATCATTGTCGGCAAGTTCTTCGGTGGATCACTCTACGGCCTGATCCCTCTCGCTTCCTGCGTTGCGTCCGGTGTCTTCTTGTGGGCGAAGGACCTCATCACCCAAGGCAGAAACGTGGAATGGTCCAGTGAAAAGGACCGTGGTGAGACCGCCACAGTCAACCTCGTTCCCGAGTCTGTCGAGGTAATGCCCCTTTCTTTCCGCTTGCTACTCGTTCGCTAACAAACTGCCAGTGGATGAATACTGCAGTGGGAATTATGTGGAATCTGATCAACCCCGAGATGTTTGCCGGTATTGCCGACACCCTCGAGGACGTCATGGTTGCTTCGGTTCCCGGGGTCATTGAGAACGTTCGCGTCGCCGACATTTCCCAGGGAAGCAACCCGCTTCGAATCCTCAGCTTGCGCGCCCTCCCGGACCATCACGTGCAAGACATCAAGGACGAGGCACACAGGCAGAACCAGAAGAATAGCGATCCAAACGAGCTGGCGGCCATGGAGCAGGCTGGTTCCTTCTACAACCTGGAGGCGTCCGTCGCCTACCATGCGAAACCATCTGGTGCCGACGTCTCATCCAAAGCCCGCAATATGGGAATGCAACTCGTTTTCTACCTGGGTGTCAGGGGCCTCTTTGGAGTTCCCCTTCCAATTTGTGAGTAAACCCGATTGACCTCTCATGAAGGCATGCTCTGACTGTCTGTAGGGGTTGAACTTCAAGGTCTCGTCGCCACAGCCAGAATCAGACTCCAGCTAACCCCTGAGCCTCCTTTCCTCAAGACGCTTACATTCACGCTCATGGGCATCCCCAAAGTTCAAGCAGGCTGTACCCCAATGATTGAAAAGGGTGTCAACATTCTCAACTTGCCGCTCATCTCCAATTTCGTGAACTGGGCTATAGGCACCGCTGCTTCTATGGTAGGTTTGCTGGCTCCTGAACCACCAGGGTCACAGCTGACAACGATAATAGTACGTGGCTCCCAAGAGCATGACATTGGACTTGAGTAAGATGCTTCAAGGCGACGACATCAAGAAGGAGACTCTCGCCCTGGGCCTTCTCTTCATACGTATCCACAAAGCCGTCGGCCTCAGCAAGCAGGACCGTCGGGGCAGTGAAGGTGGAGGCTCTGATCCTTACGTCACCGTCGCCTGGAGCAAGTTCTCGAAGCCTCAGTTTTGCACCCGTGTCATCGAGGATGACCTGAACCCCATCTTTGAGGAAAGCTGTGGCCTTTTGGTGACTGCTGACCTGATCAAGGCAGATGAGCGGCTCTCGGTCGAATTGTGGGACAGTGATCGCTCTTCGGCGGACGACGTCGTTGGAAAAGTTGAGCTGAGCATTCAAAAGCTTATCCAGCATCCTGGCGAAATGTTTCCTCAGGTTTCGAAGCTTGCTGGCGTCAAGGCCGACACTACGATGCCAGGCGAGCTCCACTGGGAGGTTGGCTTCTTCGGCAAGACCCAGTTCCGCAAGGCTCTCCGCACCGATGGTAAGGACGTCAACCTGCCTCCTGAACTGAAGGACAAGAAGGAGCTCCAGGACGAGAAGGGCACGATCGAAAACGAATTGGAAGATGCCGTCGAGCACACTCCTCCCGACCCATTGTGGCCCTCTGGAATTCTCAGCATCGTTGTCCATCAGATTGTCGGATTGGAGCTTGCCAATGTCAAGGGCTCCAATGGTAAGCGTAAAGGCCGCGAGTATGAGCCTGCACGTCTCGATGCCGGTGAAGTCAAGGAGGAACAGGGAGGCAAGTTGCCAAGCTCATACTGCACAATTCTAGTCAACGATGAGTTGGTCTACAAGACACGTACCAAGGCGGTGTCTTCGCAACCCATCTTCAACGCCGGCACGGAAAAGTTCATTCGTGACTGGCGATCAGGTATCGTTACCATCACCGTTCGGGATTCGCGCAACCGTCAGCACGATCCAATCATTGGTGTCGTACCCCTCAAGCTGTCCGACATTCTGCGATCCGGGAGCGAGGCCACCAGGTGGTACCCTCTGGATGGCGGTGTTGGATACGGAAGGATTCGCATCTCGGTCCTCTTCAGATCCGTTGAGCTTCGCCTACCGCCAGCTCAACTGGGTTGGGACGTTGGCACATTCGAGTTCACCTCCCGCGAAATCACTGCAGCCGGCTACGGTCACCTGAAGACCAAGGTGAGACTCCGCACCGGCGGAAGCTCAGCCAGCATCAAAAGGGATACGTGCAACAAGCTCGAGGACCGAGAAGGTTTCTCCTGGGACATTAGCGGCGAGAACAAGCACGACAAGATTCGGCTACCTGTCCGTTATCGTTACCGATCCCCTGTGTTCTTCGAATTCTACCCGCCAGGCAAACGTCACGCCGATGCATTTGCGTCACTGTGGCTGCAAGATTTCCCTGATCAGGAGGAACAGGATTTTGATATTCCCATCTGGAAGTGCGACAAGGGTCTGCGTCTGTCGCAGAACTACATCATCGAGAAGAACTTTAAAGACGTTCCCGACATTCACATTGAAGAGATTGGCCGGCTCAAATTCCGTGGCCGGTTTTCCACTGGAACCGACCGTGACCACGTCAAGTTCGTCACTAATAATGATTCGCGCGAAACGATTGAAACATGGGAAGCTTGTTTCGCAGAAGGTGTTAGAGGCGAGGAAGTCCAGATTGAAGTTCCTCCTGCGGTACAGAAGCTTCACGACGAATCTCTCACGCATGGCCGAGACGTTCTTGCTCAGGCTGATCCAAAAGAGAAAGAGAAGTGGTTATCCAAGGATGGAACGGACTGGAGCACAGCTTTCGGGCAAGACCCGACACGTTTGATCGATGGCAAGCAGGAAGATCTGAACTCCGAGGGACGTGATGAATTCGACGAAGACTATGACGATGATAACAGCAGCGACCTCGACCTCGGAATCACGGACGCTAGTACCAAGGCTGATAGCGATGGAAACCGGAAGTCGGTTGACAGTGTGGCCAGTGAGACACCTTCCAATGCTTCCAAGAACAGCAACGGTCCCATCCAGGCTCTCAAGGACTACAAAAGTAGGAGTCGGGACTTGCATCGCCAACACCGTGGACTGATGCAGTGGCGCCCGATGCGTAACGTGCAGTTTGCAAAGGACGAGGCCAAGTTTGCCGTCCGGAAAATAACCAAGCTAGGCTCTCTCAACGGACGCAAACCTGATGTTGAGACAGAAGTCTGATTCTTTTTTTCTTGTTTATACAAGTGGAGGTGAACCAAAGTATCGAGATGGGCACTTGAACATGGGTCTCATTTCTTCCCGGGGTTTTACGGCCTTGAATAACGTTCATGAGGTATATTTAAATTCAAGCAAACTATAGCGAGTTCGGATCATGGCGTTGAGGGGTGTGTTGTAGTCAAAGCAGGCAAAAATTAGTTCTGAACAATAATCTCTACCATGATTATACATTCTAAACAAGTATACGCCTTTCTCAGTTGAGACGTGATGTTTACGACAAACCCAAGTGACCGTTACAGCTGGAGGATTTGAGATGTGTGACTTGAGAAGATAGTTCCCAGCAATAGGAAGCCAGTATAATACTCAAGGCCCATGCATAGGAATCTGTATATGCCTGGGTCGCCGTTATAGTAGTTCTTGAGTTCTCCGTCTTTGAGGCAATCGACTTTGGGCACGCCGTCGCAGGCAAACTTGCCAAAGCTCTTTTCGCCATCTCCCGTAGTCCGTAGGGAGGCGATCGCCACCGGTGATATGGTGCTGGTTGTGGCAAATCAAGATGTACATATACCTATTAGCCTGAAGACTTGGGCTTTGGCGAGGGCGCGGGGGAACCCGTGCGTAAGGTCCGCGCCCCTCCCGTCCCGACCAAGCCGGGCCGGACTTGCAGAGGTTCGGAAGAAGTGGGGCCGATACCGGCGGGTTTGGCCGGGCACGACTTGAAGGGTACCTAGCTATCAACGATCGAAAGTCGTTGTTTCCAATGGCAGATGCCGGCTTTTTGTTTCCTAATTCTTCAGAAGAAGGTAACATCGACCCTCGGATTCTGGGGGCGGTTGCACCCCGGTTGCATGGTCTGGTACCGGAGCCCCTTATCGTGTTGGATCACAACAAGCCATCAGTCGTCATGTTTGCCTTACCCCAATATACTAGGTAAATCAATATTCGCTCAACTTTTAGGGTTGGACCACCAAAATGGCTTCTAACAGTGATCAAGTACATGCAGTCACTAGCCTTTGAGCTCCACCCCTGCGACCCTCCCACACCGGGTTGAAAGAACGAACGTATCCATTTCACGAAAAGCCCGAACCTTTTCCCAGTACTGCCGCGAGATATAGCACCCGGAAACCCCCAGTTATTGCTCATTCGCATTCTTGCTGTTGCTCCCGAGCCCTTCCGGTCACTGCCAAAGGATGGGCACAAAAGAAACTACACTGGATTCTTCAAAACCCCTCAGTCGACTATGTTGACTTTCCTACAGTCTTGTATATGGAGTTGTATCCAACAAGTGACTTCTCCTCCAAGATTGCAAAGTCTTGCCCCCTGAACCGTTCGGGATCCAAAGCAGCTCGAGTCTCCCGATCCACACCCTCGCCATCGATAATTCTCGTCAGAAGCTTGGCAGTGCCCGCTGCGTGAGTGACCCAAACCGCAACGGCCATATGTAACCCCGGCACAGACTGCACTGGCCCCGCAAGCGGCATGTTGTCGGGCGTCATTGAGAATATCCCATTAAAGCTCGCCCCTTGGCCGAACACCTCCTCAGTAGCCGGCGGCAACAACTCTATCGCAGATTTCAGCGTCTGCTCAAAGTCCTTGACCCAGCTTCCGATGGCTGTGCCATTTTTCGATTTACATCCGAGGGGCTGGTGGTTGTAGCTGCCAATACCGTACCTGTCCCCGTGATCTCTGGCATAAACGTGATGCTCTGGCCAGCGGACGAAAGGCAGCTTCCGCGGCAGCAGGTTTCTCGGTTGACTATGCATGTATGGGTGGCCGACGGGGATGACAGGTACTGGGAAGTCGAGGTCGTCGCACAAGTCTTGGACCCAGATCCCGGTCGTGACGATGAGTTGGTTGGCGTTGAGTTGTTTGACAGAGTCGCCGTCGGCAATCTCTACGCCGACAACGCGACCAGCCTGGATAACTAGCTTCTTGACATCGCGTTGCAATAGTTGCACCCCCGACTTCTTTGCTTTCTTCTGATAGAAGGAGGTGATTTTGCACGCGTCGGCGGTCCCATCGGACGGATACAAAACCGCCATGCCGGTACTCGACTCCTTGACGAGCCCTGGCGCAAGTGCATGCGCTCTCTCCATGCTTAGCATCTCGGCCGGCAGACCGCGCTGCGCCGCACCCGTGCACCTCAACTTCAACCGCTCGACCCCGGCCGGTTGGAGGGCAACCTCCAAGCCGCCCACGGCATCGAAGCCTCCGGGGATCTTGACGTACTCTGAAACGGTCTCGACGGCCAGTTTGGTAAGGACTTTGGACTCGTTGAACTGGCCCACAAATCCCGGTGCGTGGCCGGTGGAGCCGACGAAGGGGCCGAAGGAGCGGTCGATCACTGTGATTTTTCGGGGCGTGGATGACGAGGACAGGAAATGGGCCAGGGCGGAGCCGACGATGCCGGCGCCGACGATTATCACAGTCTCGGTAGGCTCTGACATTTTAGAGAATAGGGGAGAACGGAAAGATGTAAATGTCTGCCGAGAGAAAATGCAACGCTGGCAAGAAGAAATCAGTAACAGTATATATATACGTTCTGTAGCCTCTACATCACTGCTGAAAGTGCTCAATTGACAGTTATGGCAGTTACGCTGATAGACAAGGGCGTCAAATCAAAGAAAGGGCGCGAAGACTAGTGAACCGGTGTTGACACGGCCAATCAAGGACATCGTGCCCCATTCTTGACATGATGCCCAGGCCCGCAAGTGGCTCTCGTATTCCGATTAGGAGTTACAGGATTAGTCGAGGCGGTGCTTGGCCAAGTCTCAACTGCAGACTGATGCTGGATGTTTGGTGAGGGGTTTCGAATGAGTTGGCAATGAAACGCGGCGTATTGAAACGTGTGTTGAGCATAGGCTATCTTGTAATATATAGTGAAGGTAGGGATGGGATGGATCTAGTGTAGAATCCGTCTGCAGACTTATACGCGATGCAATGCAGCTCCACAGCCGGAGTGCATCATCGTTAAGTGTTCTTGTAAATGTAAAAGAAAAGTTGGTGAATATAAGAAACAGTAGAGATACGTGATGAATGGCATAATCTTTTAGGTGAAAACGTACAGCGTGTTTGGGCTCAACAAGCTGCGGGAATAGACATAGATGAAATGTCGGTTGTTTTGGTGGTCGAGTGAAGTGAAGATAAGAGTTCGGCTACCTACAGAGAGGAAGGGGATCTAGACAGGTCATCACACTCAACTAACGTGAGACAGGCGGGCGCAAGTTGGGCAACTCCCGGACAGTACGGAGTCATTCGAGTTGGGAGATGCTCACCATCCAGCATGAACAATACAATCTGTTGTTTCTTTGGGCTCATGTAATTGGAAGCCCCTACAGACTGTTCAAACGTTGCCCCCCGGGTTGAAGACGTGGCAGGATTGAACCAAGACATGATTTTCTCGACGCATGAGCCATTCTTTCTCCGGCACTGCAAGAACACAAGATCAGAGCTGGAGGTGGGTTCATCCAACGTTGCTTCAGTTTGGCTGCTGCTCTAGACCTTGTCTCATATCTTACCCATCCCGCGATCCAGACTACTTACGACAACAATGACACCCACATACCTAGCATACCTAGGTAGGTACCTAATATGAAAGACCGTGCGAGGAGCTCCGAAATGCCGCGCAGGATCGGGCTTCTGCACAGTACATTGTTTAGACCCTTGCAAAAGCGGACCCTTATCGGGGGCGGGGTGTCCGATAAGGATTTTTTTGCGACCCGAAAATGTTTGCACAGACGGGAATCTCGACTACCTACACCGGCTTCTATTGTCTCCCACAGTTAATCCCGACAGATTGGATACGACAAGCACAATGTCGACTCCAACTCTTGCCGAGAAGCTGGACAAGATCCGCTCTCCCGGTCTTCAGAGCCAGAAGAGGGTGAGCCTTTTTTGTTTCTGGCCGTTCCATCGTCTGGGAATGTTGTGTTGCTAATAATGTCGGTAGACGGCGGTAGTCCTCGAAGCGGTCGACACCACATTGAAAGAGCAGAACGCCCAGCCCACGCCGACCGGTTACTTCGCCGCCCTTCTCGGTCTCCTCACCCAGGCTGTCGACAGCGGAAACGTCAGCTCCGACACAACCACTTCTGTTGTCTACCTCCTCGACATCGTCACCCCGTTTGCGCCTCAACCTATTCTCCGCGCCAAGTTCACTCAGATTCTCACCTCGCTCGCCCCTGTGCTTCTCCAGCAAGATGCCGAAGCACTTGTATTACGATCTTCAATCGGATGTCTTGAGTCGCTCCTTCTCGCACAAGACGCTACTGCTTGGGAACTCGGCGTGACCCAGATCGGCCCTCGCAGAGCTGTTGCCGGTCTGCTGAACCTGTCCCTTGAGCAGCGCCCCAAGATCCGTAAAAGGGCGCAGGAAGCGCTGCGAAAAGTCCTCAAGAACCCCCCACCGAGTCCCTCGCTGGACCACCCGGCTGCCGACATGTGCGCCCACACCGCTCTGGCCAACCTCGAGGATATTGCCGGCAAGGCTGCGCAAGCGAGGAAGGAGAAGGGAGCCGAGTCGGCACACGATCCCGCCCTGATCCACGCCCTTCAGCTCATCAAGACCATTGCCTCTGCTAGCGGAGGCTGGCCCAGCAAGAAAATCGAATCCTTGTGCGAGCTGTTGCTTGGTATCTCGAGATCCGGCAACGAGTACATGACCATGGCCACTTTCGAAATTTTTGAAATGATCTTCGAGGGCATGGCCGATGAGGTCGCCTCTGCCAAGCTCCCCCGGCTTATGGAGATTATTTCCGAGCTGCGGCCCGCCGCAAACGACACACAGCTGATCCCCCCGTGGTTGGCCATTCTGTCGAGAGGATACGACGTTTCCGCACAAATCGAGCCCGAGGATGTATTCCAGAACCTGCCCGACATCTTCTCCATGGTTGCCCAGTACCTGGAGTCGCCCGCCCAAAACATCCGAATCTCCGCCTCCGAGTGTTTGGTCTCTTTTATGGCGAACTGCATTCCTAAGCAGGTCATTCTCGAGCCGTCCGTCTACGACGAGAAGACACTGGACAAGATCGCAAAGATTGCCGTATCTCTGCTCAGTGTCAAGTACCAGCAGGCTTGGAAGGAGAGCTTCAGCGTTTTTGGAGCCATGTTCGACTCCTTGAGGTGGCGAGCACACCCGATGATGCTCAACATCACCAAGGCCGTCGGAGAGCTCCGTGGTAGCGGCTCGTTCCAGGGCAAGAAGGAGGCCGAAGAAGTCATCGGAAAGGCCATTCGCGCCATGGGACCCGAGGCTGTTCTGTCTATCCTGCCCTTGAACATCGCTCAGCCCGCCAAGGGTCAACAGGGTCGCGCCTGGATGTTCCCCATCCTCCGCGACTATCTCAGCAACACTAATCTTACCCATTTCCGTCAAGAGATGGTGCCCCTCAGTGAACTTATGTTCCAACGGGTGTTGGATCACGGCAAGGCGGAGAAGACCATGGAAGTCAAGATCTTCGAGACTCTTGTTCAGCAGATTTGGGCAACCCTGCCCGGCTACTGCGATCTCCCGCTCGATGTGACCGAGGCTTTCGACCAGTCCTTCGCTGAACTTCTCGCAAATATTCTGTACAAGCAAGTCGAGTTGCGTCTGGAGGTCTGCCGTGCTCTCAAAATTCTCATCGAGTCCAACCAGGCTATTGCCACTATCGAAGATGACGGCGAGGAGAACCTGGTGCTCCAAAGCCGTGTCTCCAGAGCCACTGCCAAGGAGAACCTCAAGCACTTGGGCAGCTTTGCTGGCAACATGCTTGCTGTTCTGTTCAACGTCTATACCCAGACACTGCCCCAATCAAGAGGTCCCATCCTCCTCACCATTAACGCTTTCCTCGGCGTCACCCCCGAGAACGAGCTTATCGAGACCTTCGACCGGGTCAGCAAGATGCTTGCAGCGGAACTGCAACAGACTGCTGACCAGGAGAAGCCCAAGCAACAACCAAAGCAGGGCGCGATGCCTTCAACAAGCAACACTCTGATGGATCTGATCATCACCATTTCCGTTTATCTGCCCCGCGAGAGCTACACGGCCCTATTCGAGATCGCCAGCGTCATCATCTTCAAGGAGAACGAGCCGCAGCTGCAGAAGAAGGCCTACAAGCTGGTTCCTCGTCTTGCCGAGTCCGAAACCGGCAAGCTCGCACTGGAGGCGCGCACCGACGAGCTGCAGCAGATGTTCCTTACGAGCGCTGACAAGGTGTCTGCTCCTGCCCGTAGAGAACGCCTGGGCGCCTTGTCTGCCCTCCTCCCCTACGTCCCCGATACCTCTCTCCACTTCGTCCCCTCCATCCTCAGCGAGGTCGTCATCTGCTGCAAGGAGAACAACGAGCGTGCACGAGAGGCTGCGTACGATCTCCTTGTCCAGATGGGTCACCGCATGGAAGCTGCCAACGGCGCCCCCATCGAGAATTCCAAGGTTCCTCATATGCCTGCGGATGCGCCTGCTGGTAAGGCCAGCCTGGAGGAGTTTCTCACCATGGTCAGTGCCGGTCTTGTCGGCAGCACCCCCCACATGATCTCTGCGTCCATCACCGCCCTCAGCCGTGTGCTCTACGAGTTCAGAAGGTCCCTGAGCACGCAGACTCTGGCCGACCTTGTCCAGACGATGGATCTCTTCCTGACCTCCAACAACCGCGAAATCGTCAAGAGTGTCTTGGGGTTTGTCAAGATCTGCGTTGTCAGTCTCCCCTCGGAACTCGTGATTCCTCGTTTGTCTTCTCTTGTCCCCAACCTCATCATTTGGAGCCACGAGCACAAGGGCCACTTCAAGAGCAAGGTCAGACACATCCTAGAGCGCATGGTGCGCAAGTTCGGTTTCGACCTCGTCAACAAGAACTGCCCCGAAAGCGACAGGAAGCTCATCGTCAACATCCGCAAGACCAAGGAGCGCAGCAAGAAGAAGAAGGACGCCGCCAAGCAGGCCGGCGAGGAGAGCGACGAGGAGGACGGCCGCCAGGGACGCAAGTTCGACAACGAGCTGGACCAGGCTCTCTACAGCAGCGACTCGGACGGCTCCGACGACGAGTCCGACGACGAAGGCGCGCCCGCAGGCCTCAGAGGCAAGCGTGCTGGCAGGAAGGGCGGCAACACGTACATCGTCGAGGACGAGGACGAGCCGTTGGACCTGCTCGACCGCAACGCCCTGGCCAACATTTCGTCCACCAAGCCCGTCAAGATGCGCAAGCCCACCAAGACCAAGGCCCGTACCGATCTCGATGGCAAACTCATCCTCGGCAAGGACGACGACGAGGCGATGGAAGTCGACGGCGCCGAGAACGACGGCTCCGGCGTCAACGCTTACGTCGCCGCGCTCAAGGGCAAGGACGTCGCTAAGCGGGGTCTCCGCGGCAAGCTCAAGTTCAGCAACAAGCGCGGGCAGGACGACGACGAGATGGAGGACCTGAACGATGGCGATGCTGCTGCTGTCAAGGCCCAGGTCGACAGGGCCCGGGGCGGCGGCAAGCCCTTCCGCGGCGGACGCGGTGGCCAGGACCGTGGTGGCCGCGTTGGCGGTCGTGGCGGTCGCGGGGGTAAGGGTGGTATCGCCGCCGGCCGCAAGGGTCTCGGCGAGGACCGCAGACGGGGAGGGCCAACGTCGGGCGGAGGTGTCAACAAGGGCCGGAGGGGAGGCGGACGCAGATAAGCTGCAGAAGGATGTTTGTGGGTTTTCGTGATGTTTCAGTGTGATTATACCCAATCAATGAGGTTAAAAGCGACCCCGAGTTGAAAGGGAGAGGGTCTCAAAATGTCGGCGTCTTTGTCGGGTACGGTCAATAGAGAAGAAAACAAAAAGAGATTGGTATTTACAACGATTGACTGAAATACGTATATGCGTAGGGGCGACAGGTAGCCCGTCATTCTCTAATGTCATGGCAGGGTCGGTTTGATATACGTCCCTGTTTCGACTCTCAGCCGGCTTCGAAACCCAGACCAGGGGCTTCCTCCTACTCGTTAATTAACATTGCTTCCGAGGCCTCTTTCTTTGAATCAAAGACAACAATCAAACACTCTCTCCGCGGCTCCCTGATGGGAAAGGGAAAAACAAAGAAACAAGTACATCGTGATAGAACCCTTATACAACCGAAAACTCCGGAACCGACACTCCCGACGGGGCTTCGCTGTCTCATACTGCTGCTCACTGTGTGCCCCCCTATCTGAACTTGCTATAAATGACGGCGATGATCAGGAGAACGAGGATGGTGATGATGGAGATGGTGATCACCCGATTGGTAGCCATCCTTACAACGGTGTTAGCCTTTCTTCTGTCGTCCTCTCCACAGTCCGACGGGTGTAAGGGGTCGGTATTTACCTACGTGCCATCCCCCGCAACGTCTTGACGCTGCGGTCCACGTATCCCTCGCTCTCGAGCAGGCGGTCGTGGGTGTGCTGGATGGTCTCGCGCTGGGTGTGCAAATCCCCAAGGATGCTGGCGCCGATGCCCTCGGTCTCGTTGGCGAGGGCCTGGCTGGCCTTGAGCCGCTGGGTAGACCTGTCGAGGCGGTCGGTGCCCGAGAGCAGCTGCTGGCGCTGCTCAAGCTGGACGTCCTGGCCACTGCCCGAGGGGTTGTCGGTGTAGCGGGCGCCGAAGAGGGCAGCGCGGTCGTCGGCGAGGGAGCGCAGCTTGCGCTTGTGGCCGTCAATGTTGGACTCGTGGTTGCGGAAGCGGGCGTTGATCTTGGAGCGCAGAGTGGTGGGGATGTTGGCCTTTTCGAGGCGCATCTGGGCGAGTAGCTCGTCGGCCTCCTCGAGGGCGCGCTCAGCGGACGAGAGGGCCGCCTTGCGCGGTTCGCCCGTCAGTTCGGGGATCTGGTCGAGCTTCTGGACAAGGTCGGCCTGCACGAGCTTCAGCTCCGCTTCGTAGTCGCTGAAGCGCTCGGAGCCGGGCTCGGTGTCGAGTGGGTTGGACATGGTGGCGGTTGGCTTGTTTGCGTGCTCGCCTTCTGGGGGGCTAAAGGGGATGGATGATGGATGTCAGGGAGCGGGAGGTGGAGAGGCCTCCTGTTCAGCTAGTTGGTTGAATGAGAAGAAAAGGTGTTCGTCGTCTGTCGATTGTCAAAATCGATGGTCGTTAATGCGGGTTCGTCAGCGGGTTGGGGGTCGTAAAGGTGAGAAATCCGGAAACGGTCTGGATGCGGCGGGTTCGGCTTGGTCGTCGTGGTGCTTTGTCGCATGTCGTCTGCGTATGCGTAAGTCAGGACCGGCCTTGGCGACATCATGCTTCCGAGTGGCTGGTGCACCAGACTGAAGCGCCAGGCACCAGCCACTGGGCCCTGAGTGCCAAACGGACACCTTCCAGTAGCGCACGTGACTTTGATGGTCCCAGCGCCTGCAGCCCGCCTCCGGTCGCAGTCCTTTTATTAGAGGTCGCTCTGCGCGAAACTTCGTTCCTTTCTTCTCTTTTTCTTCTTCAAGTTGATTATTTACCCCGGCTCTAGAAGAAAACCGGCTCTGCGTCGCCAGGGAGGGAGACACTTCTGTGTCTCGTTCCACTTGGACGCTGAGTTGAACTTAAGCCGGGCAGACTGATGGCGTTGAATAAACGTCACGGCGCTTTTAAGAATTGGAAACTCGAACCACCGTTTTCCGATCCCGTTGAGTGTACGACATATTTTTGCTCGGAAAGGCATATCTGTGACTTTGGAGGAAACCACGCCGTCTAGCCCTCAGGGCGACGGCATAAAGATTGCTCGAATCAGTTCGTGCATGTAGGAAAGCAGGCTTATCCTGCCTGGTAGTGTCTCTATGCTCACACACTTGCGCGGTGTCGTAAGCCCATATTTGCCCCATGAGGCTGAGCTGGTTGAGTTAAACCTGCCTCACTTGAAATATGCCTCAGAGTGCTTGTCAAGGCTATAAGTGCCTAGACATGAATGGCCGCCATTGAAATAGCTTGGTACGAGTTGCTGTCACAGACGATATGTTGCCCATGCTAAGGGCGTCAAAGGCCCAGGCGTCAGAGTTTTCAGTGAATATTGCCGGATGATTGCATCTCGTGACGCGTTTTGCGTCTGCCTACGCGTGTGATCAATTTTATATGTGTTGACCTGTAAAACCGTCCACTAGATGCGCTATGCAGTCCTCTCGCAGAAGGCATCTATCTGCAGTTGTAAAAACGACGGGTGAACACATCTTTGACTGGAAAGGCATACAAAATCTCTGAATCAAGGGTGACGCGCGCAAAGAAAAGCTTGCGAAGACAAGTTTTCACATTGGACCCTTCCCTCGCCGAAAAGCGGCAAAAAGGGCACCCTCCCAGGCGGTGACCAGCCATTTTTTGAAATTTTCGCCTTTCTGGGGCCCACCTCAGGCAAAAATCTCACGAAACCCGACCCAAAGCCTGGCCTGGCCCGTGCACGACGTCTGGCTCGGTCAGAAATCTATATAACGGCGCCTTCCCACCGCACATCTTAGGATTTTCTTCTTCTTTTTTCTTCATGTCGACAATACTTCAGAGAATCATTTCTATAGTATTCGACCCTCTCTTGGTTCCCTAAAGGAGCCACAGATCCCACCCTGGTTGATGAGTGATATCCTCGACACCCTAGAGTGAAGAACTCTGGTTGCCCTCGCACTTTCCGTCAGGAAGGCGGCATATGGACTTTGGTCTTGTGCTGTATAGAGGGCGGTGATGATCTCGTCCCTGATTGTGGTCTTGCCTTCGGGCGCATGATTGGGGTGGGTATCGATGGACGTCTGACAGGCTGTGTTTTATCCCCTCTTTTTCGTTGCTTGCTGGAGCTTGTCTCTGGTAGTGAGGAAGAAGTTCTATGTGATACCTAAGCGACATGCCTCTGCTTTTCATCCAGTCGTGGCAAGACGTTACGACTCGACGTTGCCTCAGTTTGACTACCTGGACACCAGATTCGGTGACAGGGAGGGTAGACGCGAATTACCTAGCTGCCTGCTGTTTTTTCTTTTTGCTGCTTTTCAGACACACTTTTGAGGTTTGTCAAGAACGCCTTCATTTATCATGGGTCGCAATTGCTTTACTCTACTAGGTAGTGTACAGTAGCATCAATTGTTCTTGATCACGCCGCTCGTCCACCACAAAAAAAAAGAAAAAAAAAGAAAAAGGAAAGACTCAGCCACACAATGCTGTTATTGCAACACGGAGGCCGATCGAATGTCGTCGCGAGTCACGACCCAGTCTCTCAGCCTCTTTACTCAACAAAACCTCACCCAGCCCACTGTGGCGCCCGGATCGTGAGCCATCAGCCGGACTGATGACAGTGGGGCAGGGGACGACTGGGGGAAACAGCTGGGGAACTGCACCATCGACGAGGGGGGCAGGGGTGGTCAATGCAAGCGTCATGGCGCGTTGGAAACCCGGAAGAGAGCTGGGCTGAGTTTCGTTTCATCGCATCGTGATCTGCGGCCAGAATCCTCCTGTCGATATTACTCCCAGCCAACAGGCCTCTTCCCGCGTGTGACACTACCGGCGCTGCAGAAGTTATCTCAAGAAACCATCAGGGGTTTTCGCCTCGTCAGTTCCTCACCGCGTCAGCCCTGCGTCAATCCTTTTTGACTTTGGAGCTTCCTATCACCATACCCCCAAAAAGAAAACGAGAAGCCAAGATGCCGCCAGGCCAGCCGCTGTACGTTTTTGTTTTTCTCGTCCACATGTCTCTCATCTGGCTTCGTAATCGTTTCCATGCACCTGCCAGCTGCTTGTTCCGCTGCTGCCTCTCTCTCTCCCTCTCTCTCCCCTCCCCCTCCCTTCACATGTACGTACGTACAATACAGCACCTGGCCAGCCTCCGTGCCGGGCCATCCATCACTGCCACCACCTCCATCGAACCTGCACGCTACATATAAGTTGCAGCGCTAGGTGCTCTGGTCTAACGTCGCGGTCTGACAATACCCGACATGTCACTGCCCAATGTCGCCCGCGCAGACTTGATACTTTGACCCTCTCCCCTCCCCCCTCAAAACCTCGGCGGAGTTTGTTCTGTCCAACTATGGTCGGGGGCAGCTTGGCTGCTGCGGCATGTCCCAAAACGTCGTCCGTGGCTTGTACCTAAATCACACTTTCTTGCCGTCACCTCGAGACATAAGCCACTACCGGCCTCCCTGATTCTTCTCGCTGCCACTTTATATATGCGACTCGGGCATTATACTCCGACGCGCGCGCGCGAGAGACACACACTCAAAGCCCTTTCACTAACTACATACATCTCCTTTCTCTCTCTACTTTCCTGCTTCAACAATGTCCCGTAGACCATCCTCGTTGGATTCCGTGGGTTCTTTAGGCTCCCCTATTGACGTCAAGTTTAGGAAGAAGGTCGCAGTCGTCGGCAGTGGATGCGCCGGCATCGCTGCCCTCTGGGCCCTGAACCGAAGCTACCATGATGTCTACATGTACGAGGCCTCATCGAGGCTCGGCGGACATACCAACACCGTGATGTGGAAGAGTGGAAAATACGAGACCAGTGTAGATACCGGTTTCATCGTTCTCAATACGGCGACATATCGTGAGTCTAGCCTCGTCGACCCCCTCGTCAGAGTCGCACTCACATCATCTCCAGCAAACTTTATCAACTTTCTCAAGCGGGTCAAGGTGGATACGGTGCCGACTGAGATGACGTTTGGTGTCACTCGAGATCACGGCTTATTTGAATGGGCTGGCACCAGTTTGGATGCTGTCTTCGCCCAAAGAAAAAACATCTTTTCACCCCGGATGTGGCGCATGATCTTTGACATTATCCGCTTCAACCAGTTCGCCCTAGACCTGTTGATGACCGATGACGAGAACGATGACGCCGCCATGAATGGCGACAGTAAAGGAGCCAAGAGGGAGGAAACGATTGGAGAATATCTCGAACGGGAAGGCTATTCCGATGCCTTCAGGGACGATTATCTTATTCCCATGACTGCCGCCGTATGGAGTACAAGCCCGGACAAGTGCACTTTGGACTTCCCGGCAGTCACCCTGGTCCGCTTCATGTAAGTACTAACACGCTGCGTGCAGGCGAAAAAGAATACTGACTGTCCCCAGGTGGAATCACCATCTCCTGTCGACGGTTTCCACAAGACCCCAGTGGCTCACTCTCAAGAAGTGCGGCAAGTCGTACATTGATGCTGTCATGAGCGGCTTCCCTTCCAATCACCTCTTTCTCAACACGCAAGTTACGCAGGTCACGAGTGAGGAGGATGGTAGAGTGCGAGTGCACACCCATAATGGCAAGTCGGATGTCTACGACCATGTCATCCTGGCAACGCATGGAGACCAGGCCCTCAAGATCATCGAAGGATCGGCTACATGCGAAGAGAAGGACATTCTCTCCGCCTTCAAGACCTCGGAGAACTCGGTCGTCCTCCACTCCGACGTCTCGCTGATGCCGGCTTCTGAGAAGGCTTGGTCCAGCTGGAATTACCTTACCCTCTCCTCACCTTCGACCGGCAAGCGGAACATCGACCAAGTATCTCTCACCTACAACATGAACATTCTCCAACACATCCCTCGCGAGACGTTCGGCGACGTCCTCGTTACAATGAACCCTCTACACCAGCCGAACCCAGACACCATCCAAGCCTCCTTCACCTACCGCCACCCCCTTTACACGCCCGCTGCCGTTCGTGCTCAAAAGCTCCTGCCTCGTATACAAAACAAGCGAGGTATCAGCTATGCCGGCGCATGGACCAAGTATGGCTTTCATGAGGACGGCTTCAGCAGTGGGTTGCATGCTGCTCAAGATCATCTCTACGCCAAGCTGCCTTTCCAGTTTGTTGACTCAACCTACAGTCGTGGAAAGAAACCATCTCTTGGCATCGCCGACCTCTTGCTGCGGCTTGTTATACTTCTTATTCAGGTTTTTGTCATCAGAGTGCTGGAGAGGGCTGTGGGCGTAGCCAAGAGGGCGATATACCCCCGTGCGAGGAGGCTGAAGAATGCCAAAGCTGCGTAGAGTGAGGGAGTGGATTGTGTAAATATCGGCATATGGAAGCGGAAGTACACCAGTAAACAAGTCCACAAATATGGGGTTTTTTTTTTTGGTTTTTCCTTTGCAAATCACCCAGTGAAAGAATTTGACACTGTCACTACAAAATTCTCGTCACTTGATTCTCCCTTCGCTGTTCTAGAACCATGCTGTAGCATCCCTGCAGAAGCAGGAGCTTCAGTGGGGTCTCTGCTAGGCCTCCCGGGCTCCCAGCGCCTGGACCCTTAAAAAAACCAGAGTCACCGCCCGTGGCGGAACAACCACCCCCCCGCCCACCCCGGGCTCGCGGTGTCCGCGCGCGCTGTACCGTGATCAGAGCTAGTCACCCCAAATCCCGATGAAGGCCGGAATGGAGATTGTGGTACGACATCGAGCAACCCGATCTTCCTCCCTCACACGCCACCACCACCCACGACCATGAATGCCCTTCCCCGTCTGCCGTGGCGCGCTTCGTCGCAGTCGGCGCAGAAATGGAGCTTCTTCTTCTGCCAGCACACCGTCCGTCCTGCGCCGCGCGGCACCATCCGAGCACCCGCCTTCCGCCGAGCGGCTTCGACCACACCACCGAAGCAGACCGGTCCCAGCCTCGGCGCCGCGCCGTCAATGGAGCAAGTACACGCGCATTATAGAAAGAAGAATGCGTCGACAGCGTAAGGATACATGCGAGAAAGAGAGAGAGAGAGCGAAACCAACTGGAGTTGGAGACTTGGTGGGCTAAGCAGGCGGACGCGCAGATACTACGTACTAAGCGTCATCCTTGGGACGGTGGCCCTGTCGTACGGCTCTGTGCCTCTCTACAAGATGGTGCAGTCTCCCTCCCCCCCCTCTCCTTCCTGAGTGCCGCCAGCTAACGGAACATACCAGATTTGTCAAACCACAGGCTGGGGCGGCCAGCCCGTCCGCGCCCACGGCCCCGACGTCGACTACAGCGGGGACGGCCTCGCCTCGCGCCTGGTGCCCGTAACCTCGGCCCAGCGCATCCGCGTCACCTTCAACTCGTCCGTCTCGGACGTGCTGCCGTGGAAGTTCACCCCGCAGCAGCGCGAGGTACGTGTGCTCCCCGGCGAGACGGCGCTGGCCTTTTACACCGCCACCAACAATTCGGACACGGACATTATCGGCGTCGCCACCTACAGCGTGACCCCGGGCCAGGTGGCGCCGTACTTCAGCAAGATCCAGTGCTTCTGCTTTGAGGAGCAGCGGCTGAACGCAGGCGAGACGGTTGACATGCCCGTCTTCTTCTACTTGGATCCGGACATGGTCAACGACGTCAACATGAAGGGCATCGAGACCGTGACGTTAAATTACACCTTCTTTAGTGAGTCCTCTTCTTCTTCTTCTTCTTCTTGCTGTGCTCCTGATCTGGACTGGTTTGCTGACGATGCGATGCAGAGGCCAAGTACGACGATAATGGCAAGTTCAAAGCACCTTCGCCCATGGCCTAAGGAGGTGGACAGTACCTCTGTAAGGACGAGACTTGACCTCGCCGTGTACCACATTCCCCACTCCGGCATGCTTCATCAACATCTTTTTGTATTGCGTAAAACCCACCGAACATGTGTGACCTAGTTCTTCAAGCTCATGTTTTGTTAAACTACTATTGTACACCCCGATTGGGGAGGCCAGAGCATATCCTTAAGGCGTTCAAAAGAGCCATTGGGCTTGGCGGGATATAACTCGAGCTGTGAATAGACATACGGGTCGGTTTCTGACGGCCTGGCACCCCGTCGACTGATGCATTCGTATACATTGTGCTTCGGTCACCGGGCTTAGTTGTCATAGGCCTCGTCGAAGGGATATATCTGAAGGAAGGACGCATGTATGATGACAGCGGTGTAAGAGTGCGAGCACATAACTGCTGCAGCTCAAGTATGTTGCTGCCGCGTTCACCCGATGAAGGCACGCCACCGCGAGACGGCGTATATAGTCATGACACAGGGTATCTGATACCTTCTTCTGATTATTTTCCTTTTCAGGAAAAAAGGACCAAAACAACAATTCGAAAGGCCAGCAGCTGGGTTTCTTACAATGCAAGGCGGGCGCTTGAAACCCGAATCAGATGCCACAGAACCTAGCTCTTATCTTATCGCGTTATCGCGTTTCTGCAGTATCTTTGCAATGCTTATGGCGATCGTCGGAGGGAAAAGCTGGGGCTGCTTTTCCACCGCGGGTAGTCCAAACCTAAGTCACGTGCTTCCACAGAAATTTCCGAATGCGCACCCACCACCACCCCAAAACTTTTTTTTTCCTGGTCATTGACGGAGACTCTTGGGCCTTTTTCCCCCCCGACTTGCGACGACTTCATCAATCACACTCTCCCTCACCCAACGACGTTCGTACTAACGCCCTAGCCAAAATGACCAAGGTTAACAAGAGTACGTTGCTCCTGCCAGCGACGGTGATGATGTTCGCCGGTCTCAGTTGAAGTCCATTGCTGACTGCCTCCAGTGGTCGCGTCCTCGCGCCGCAAGTCCCGCGCTGCCCACTTCGGTGCCCCCTCCAGCACCCGTCGTGTCATCATGAGCGCGCCCCTCTCCAAGGAGCTCCGCGAGAAGTACAACGTACGTCTGAACCTGCACGCCCGACTGCTCCGTCGGCTCTGCGCTTCATAAAGAGGAAAACCAACCTGTCTAACACTGCCCAAAAGGTCCGCTCCATCCCCGTCCGCAAGGACGACGAGGTCACCATCGTCCGTGGCGCCAACAAGGGCCGCGAGGGCAAGGTCACCTCCGTCTACCGCCTCAAGTACGTCATCCACGTCGAGCGCGTCACCCGCGAGAAGACCAACGGCCAGTCCGTCCCTCTGGGCATCCACCCCTCCAACGTCGTCATCACCAAGCTCAAGATCGACAAGGACCGTGAATCCATCCTTGAGCGCATCAAGGTCGGCCGCGAGCTCCGCGTCAAGAGCAAGGCCACCGCCTAAATTTCCTTCTTCCATATGGAAAGAAATCTGGTCGACATGAGCTATCTTCTCGAGTGACGGGCTGAAAAGCCTCTTCATGGAGGAGAGGGCAGACGTGAGACGACAAGTCCTCTCCCGACCCATCCAAAAAGCGGCAGTTCAAGGGAATCACGGTACTATGACAAACAAGAGGGGTACAAAACGGCGGGGTATTTCAGTTTTCACGATATCCATCTTCGACGACGGCGTTTTCTTCCACGACAGACCTTGACGCGTCTTTTGGCAAACGGCAAATTTTTCATTTGCCCAGGAAAGGGAACAACAAACAAGGACCATGAGGGAAAACCACAAGGCTAAAAAGCAAAAAAGTTCTAGAAAAATCAAATCGAGAAATTCCATTTTCTCAATGGCCACCTCACGCTTCCAACCCGTGAGATGTTCCATGGGAGGTCATCCCGAAGTCATCTTCGACCCCGAGCCGCCTCTGGTTCGGGGTAGTTGTCTGTCTCTTGCTACACCATTCGTGACTATGCTAATCGCCACTGCCCTCCGGGCCCCCTCGCTGAGGACATCATGCTTCCTTATGAATTGGCAATGTTTTCCCACGGTAGGTCCATTGTAGATGAACAAGATTCCCGCTAGGATATCTCCGCGTCAACCACGAGTCCATGGTTTTCGAGGTATACGACTGGCGAAGACTAAACCCGTGGGGAGGCTTTCCAATCGGATTGACCTCTTCCACTCTCGCCCGAAGATTTTCGCTGAGCTTTGTCCATGAGGCTGGAAATTTGATGGTGAGGTACATGCATATTCTCATTCCGGTCGTCGCTATGGGCTTAACCCACCTAAAAAGAAGACTACTGCAAGATTCAATAAAAATCATCATTGGTCACGGTGTAATTCCGGAACATGAATTGTACACGTCCATCTAAGTCAAAGTTTGATCATTAATGCTTCTGAGAACCTAACTAATTCTTTTCATGCCATTCATCTCCCACCTCGCATAGAAAAACCATGTATCAAGAATGAAATGCACGAAGTGTGTCTCGAGAACGACCACCTGAAGCCTGACGGCACGGGCTCCTTGAATATTCGAAATTAATGCCGTGGTATCGGAGGTTGTTGCTGTACCATGAGCCGTCTCGACGTAATCTGTACAAGTGCTGGGAACACAAACTGGTAATCATACAGGTGTAGCAGATGCCAGGTAGTTCCGGATTTGACGTTTTATTTGGTTCGCTGCTGCCATCGTTAAGAAGATAACCCTTATTATGTCCACAGGAGCACACCACTTACACCAAACCGGCTCGGGGGCTGCTTCTCGACTCGACCATCAGCTGGCGTGATCAGCGAGCTGGAGCCAACGCTCTTTTGGCCATCCGCATTCAGCTTGGACGGAGACAAACGGGTAGACTGGTTGGCCGCCTTGACAATGGCAGGCGACAGCGAAGCCACGGCATGGCCGATCGCGTACTGTGGAAGATAGCCATGGGCATTCTCCGACGTGACGGCTCCGGGAAGCGCAGTTGCTGCCGCCGTGACTCTCTCTGACCAGGTACGAACACTGAGAAGTGTTAGCGTGATGAATTGGCTGCGATGGAGGCTGCGACTGACCAAGAGTTGAAGTATGCCCTCTCGGAGTCTGTATCGACGACATTGTCCGAGGAACCAGAGCTTGGTTTAGACTCATCAAGACCCTGGCTGTTGAAGTAGGCAGCGGGTCGCAGTTTGCTGCGACGTTTCATGGGCGAGGTTACGTTGTCCGATTTGGTATCCCTCTTCATATCCTTCACTTCCTCCTTCTTGAGTGTCGGCTTCCGAAGCAAGTCTCCACGGTAGGGTTCCAAGGGAGCGAAGGGATCCAAGTCCACCGTGGGCAGCGTGAAGCCAAAATCTTGCTCGGGTCGACCGGTGGGCAAGTTGGAGCTGATGATGCGAGGACGCGACAACTTCTCAGGGGAGACGGGGTAAAAGTCCTTTCCATCAAACTTTGGGAACTTTTGGCGTAAGTGTTCAGGAGCATCGGTCCAGAAGAGGTGCTTGGCCATCTCTTCGTCCTGGTTGAGAGGCCGGTGGTAGATGTAATCTTTCAGGTCAGGGCTGGGATCCATTCCGAAAGGTATTTCGCCGACAAGGTACGGCAGTCCCAGGCCAGCATTGTCGCGAGCGAAGTTGGAGAACTCTTCGATGTCGTGGGCAGGCGTGGGAGGGGCAACGGAGGACAGAAGCCGAGACTCCTCGAAATTGGTGGGAATAGGTCCGTGGAACCGGGTGCCGCGTGTGTCCTTCTCGCCGTTCACGAGCGCGGAGACGGGGGGTGTATTCTCGCTGGGACGGCGAGGATCCAACCGGGGCTGGAAGACGGGTGCCCGAGCAGCAGACACAGGAAGGCCAGTGGAAGGCTTGCTTACATGATCAGGCTCTTGTTGCTGTTGCTGCCCCGCAGGATCAAAGGGCACCGGGGAGATGCTAGCGAATATGTTGGGGTTGATGAAAGGGGCAGATGCCATGGAAGTGTCCACCGCGAGATGGACTCTGTCCTTCTTCCGAGACTTGGGGACCTTGTGCTCTTCTGTTGTTGTATTTGTAGGAGCGTTGCCGGCTGGCTCGTTGATACTCTCAGCATCAGCCGTCGAGGAGAGGAGCGTCTTGCGAGAATCGGTAGCAGACTTTGGCGCCTTGGACATGTTGAAGTCGCTCTTGTCCTTCATGTCGTTTCGCTGTGGCAGAGTGTTGTCTTCGAGCGCAAGCTCCCCCTTCAGCTTGATCTCAAAGTGTTCAATATCAGAACGAAGCTGGCGAGCGTACTCCTCCATGTGCTTTTCGTCAATCTGGTGGCGGTTGTACGCCAGCTGGGCCTCGGCTTTCTTGAGACTAGAACGGAGACCCGCAAGCTGATTCTTTGTGATTATGCTAGGCCGAATAGACGAGACAGGACAGCCGTCAGTCTGTGCAGCGGGGAAGAAGGATCTGGTGCCAGTTGCAGGTACTGGTTGAAGAGGCTGCTGGTACAGCATCGGCTGGCCCATGGGGCCGAATGCCACTGGCATCATTGGGCCACCAGGAAACGGCATTCCCATGGGCATCATGGGATGGGGCGGAAGGAACCACTGACCGCCAAGAGGAGGCACGGGTAGCGGGGCGCCAGTGGGAATAGCGCTGTTCTCATGCTCTTTGTTGCCTTCCAGGTTGCTGGCAGGGTGCCCAATACCGGTCTGGTGGGAAAAGGCTGTCTGGGAAGGAATTTGTGGAAGAGAGAAGGGCGGCATGGCGAACCCACCAAAGGGAGGCATCGGGCTGGGTCCTGTTGTCAGCATGGAGAAGGCAGAGTGCATGGTAGGGTGGACGGGGCCCATCAATGGGGGACCAGGCAAGAATGGGGTGCCATTGAAGGTCTGGCCCGACGGTAGCTGAGCACCATTGACATCTCCCACAAGTCTTTCTCTATTACCCTTGCCGGTAGGGGATGAGTGGGAGGCGTCAAGAGTGTTGGGGACGATTCTGCCGCCAGCAGTAACGCGAACATGGGTAGGAGATCGTACAGCTTCGTAAAACTGCTCGAATCCCTTGCGCTTCTGATCAGGGAGCACAGGCCGTTGAGGAGCCTCGGGCAGTATATCGGTTTCGCCATCTTGTCCATCAAGCTGACGACCGGCTTGTCCGTCAAGCTGGCTGACATCTCCGACGGTATGGCGGACGGTTTGGCGAGCGGCCTTGTCGCGAACCGGAGCCGTGACCTGGGGAGCTTGGACTTTGATCGGTTCGTGGTCTTCAGACTCGGCTGAGAAGGACTTTCGGAGTTCCATGTTGTTCCTGGGGAGAAATGGGAGTCTTCGGTGGCGACCAAGATGCTTTTGACGCAGGATATCTGCTATAGGACGAAGTCAGTGAGTGCAATTACTCAGGAAGATAGATTCAAGGCATAAGCTGGAACTTACTCAACACAGGGTTGCCCTTGGCCTCATCAAGAAGCTTCCGCTCGAGTGAGATCTGCAGCTTGGAGCCACGAATGGACAGCAGCTGAGCGAAGCTGTAGCGAGTCGAATCCATGGGGGATATCCGGACGAGCATATCGACAAAACTATCAACCCAGGAAGAGATGTTTGCCAGCCACTATTAAGGCGAGGTCAGTAAGACACTGGGCAGAAGAAACCACATCCTTGCAAGTATAATAACAAAAGTCAAGAGAAGGTCCATCGCTTGATGGATAATCAATACACTGGAGCTCTTCGATCCATCACAGTAGATGACAGGGGCAAGATGTGCATTGGATTAGAAAGGCAGTAAGATCAATCTCATCATGATGGAAAGATTCTTCCGCTGGAAACAATGAAGGACAGGGTTTGATAGAATGGGCGACGGAGAGAAGGTGGTAGGAAGCAGGAAGCTTACCAGAATCAATAGAGCGAGGCGACAACAGGCTCATCAAGCGTGCTAGGCATACAATGCTTGTCGGGGAAACGATCTTAACAAAGACCAGATCGAAAGGACGAGAGTACCGCAAGAGTGTCGTGTCGGTATTGGCAACAGTGCGGTGGTGTTCCAAAAGTCAGACAGGTGAGCAAAGTGAGGCCGAATTAGCGAGGGAGGGTTTGGGCTGCGTGATGTGTTAGTGGAAGAAGACGAAGGACAAAGGGCCAGTCTGCTTTGGCTGGAGGATATGGAAAAAGACTCTTATTTCCAAGTCTAAAAGCCTTTTTGGCAGGTGAGGGTTGTTTTGGTGCCAAAAACAACCGGGACGGAAGGTGTCTACTCAGAAGCGTAAGTATAGGAAGGAACCAAGAGAGGAAGCTGGATGGAGCCACCGGACAGAGGGTGCAGGTGAAGACCTGTGGTAGTATTTTGACCTGGGAAGTCACCAAGGTAAAGAAGCTGCAAGTGAGCAAGAACGGGGCAAGTTATCCGAAAAGGAGTCATTACTAGTCTTCGATTACAACGGATTCCTAACAACTGTTGGCTCACTCATGCATCATAGGTAGCTTTGTTAAGTGCCTCCAGATACATCTTTCTTGCACAAGGATGGGTTTAGTTTTCTTAATGTTGAGCGCAAGGCAATTTATACTTTTGACTATTCTGATTCACAAATTCATAACATCAAATCAACAACTCAAGCATGATGCCTAAAAAACCACTGCCTTGGTGAGCATGCTGCTTCATCACAAGTTGTTATTCCCTAGGTACCATAAATGCTACGGTATGTCTGTTGGACTCTGCAAAAGTACCTGATTGTTCTAGCACCGGACTCTTGGATACACCCAACTTATTGTGCAGTTTCCCATGAGGCCAACCCTCTTTCAGCACCAGTACCTCGATCGGTGGGACCCTTCTTACATCTTCTTTATCTGGACTTCACAGGCCATACTTAGTGAGACAGGGAATATAGTAGAACTTGCAAGGTAAACCTTACGGTGGAAGAACACAAACCCAGTTGAATAGCGTTCTTCTCTTTGATGATATGGAAATGCATATGAAAGGTAGGAGGAAGCAAGCCACCACCACTGCCGGACTCAAGAGAAACCTTGAATCCTCAATCTGTTTTCAGTATATGAGAAAACCATTCGATTAAATGCCAATTAATGCCTGTTACTATGTTGCTGTTTTCTTTTCATCTCCGTTCATAGTGCCAATTAAGTGACTATAGTCCTTTTTTTCCTCCTTCGTATCTTGACCGCTGTCGTCCTCCTGCCGCCTGCCCGTCAAACCACACAAACCTCCATATTCCACCCATTCCATTATTGATCGGACTTGCTGAAAAACGTGGAGCTAAGGCCTTCCCACTCACAAGAGCTTTTCCAGAATTCACACGTGACCGAACCCATACTAAGAAAATACACATACGACAAGATCCTGGACGATAGAAGGCAAGTTTGCTGCTAAGCCCTGAGGCTTAAAATATCTGCAGGTAGACCCCCAGCAATGAAAAATTCGAACAGAGTACTCATGAAGAGATGAAAATAGCGTTTCAGGGAGCTTCCGATGGAGGCGTGCCCCCAATGGCTCTCTGGTTCGCCCTCCAGTCGACATGGAAACCACCATACAATCCGACCAGAGGTCGTCGAATGGATGTATAACGGCAGCATTCGGCTGCAGATGCGACCGTCACAAGCCCATACCCGATAGAACGCTTCTCGGCTTCTTGCTGTCTCATTACCTGCGATGTTGTCTTGCTTCGGATCTCCAGCCATACATGGCATATGGACGACACTCTCGTTACCTGCCATGGCTCAAGGTCTAGCATAAGACTAGTTTCGAGGTCTTCATCAAACAACAAGCTTCTTAATGTCGGGAATTCGGCGTCCCCAATAACCCAAGCTTAGGCACACCGGTCGTCCGGGTTGGCAGGAACGGGCATCGGAGGGTCAGGCCGAGGCTTGGGATGCGGCCTGTTGCCCTCTGCCGAGGGGGGAAAGACGACGATCGATTGCATCCCGCCGTCAAAGAGTTGGGCAAGGGGAGAATCGACCGCTTCTACAGGTTAACGGCTGAGAGGCGCTGGTTTGTGTCCCCGAGAGTTGCAGACCCGATACGAGCGCAAGAAATGCCAAGCGGGAGGACGAAAGGCGAGCGAGAAGTTGGCCTCGGGGTCGAGGGGCTGCTGATGAGGAGAGTGTGAGGAATTAAGAGATGGCTAGGACGACGGCCGAACCGGTTGACACGGACGGCTCGCCTTTTACATGTTCCTCGAAAGCTTCCCTCCGGATCCCGTCTCGAGTAGCCATGCCATACCATACCATAACAGACCACCCCACCCACCCTCAAGAGCCAAGGATGCTCAAGCGACGGAAGTGATACGGTGCGGAGTACACAAAACCCATTGAGGGGGCTCCTGGGTCGTTCAATAGCAGAAACCGTGGTACACCTTTCTTGGTTTTCCCACAGGAACTGTTGCCAATGGAGCACGTGGCCCCGCCAATAAACCCCATCAATGGTTCAATAAAGGAAGGTGATGAGCCGCGGCGCACTTTCGTATACCTAGGCGTACGGCGTCAAAGGAGCGCTTCTCAGGAAGCCTCGCATTGATTTGCCGACCTGACAGGCTCGCCCTGAAGTCTGCCGCCGGCGCACAGGCTTTGGTCTGTCACACCTACCTTTGATACCCCAGTGGAATATCACCCAAGAGTCCAAGACAATGAATATGGGCAGGGATGCAAGCCCATCTCGGTCCTCTCAGCCTGTGACGAGGCATAAACAAGGCACGACCCGAAATTGGGAGGCGCGGCTGGAAGATGAGGCAGTCGGGCTTATACCGGATATTGGCGCGCATCGAAGTGATGACCACATCATGATCGCGGCCTGCAATCTCATTCGGCGGACGGTGCGCATATCAGCTCAAGGCCGTTGCCAAACTGCAACGAGAAATACGGGGGCGTGAGAACAAGTGGCTGGCCTGGTCATCTAGGTTGGTTGAAGTCCGGGCAGCGGCATATCAACTTTCTTGTGCGGGGCTCTCTTTGGCAGGGGTCAGGATTACACCATTACGCCATCTTTCTTACCTTTTGCTAGGTAATTCTTCCCGTCCTTACGGATGGACGGGGTTTGCCATTGATGCTAGCTGACGAGAGCTTGTCACTAAGCTTTGGGTCCTGAAACGACAGGGTCGTTTGAATAGGTACCTAGAGGGAGGGAGAGGCCCCACAGGGATCAAAGCTGGAGTTGGGCGGCCCGTGGACGAGATAACAATTGCCTGAACGAGAAGGAGGAGTGAGCTCGGGGGACAAGGGCAATCAATGGTTGAAAGTCCTTACCTACGGTGGGACACATCCAGCCGATGTGACGGCTTCTGCAACCGGGCTCTGGATCGAGGCGGGAAGGGAGGTGAAGTGAATGCGGCTCCGTTCCGGGAGGCCGCCCGTATGCATTGTTAAACCTTTCCGGTTATGATCGTTCCACGTCCCTGGCCTCGTCGCTGTGCGCGCGAAGGAGAGAAAGAGACGTTTCCGTTTGCAGCCGCCGCCCCAATAACACCATGCGATGTGTAACGTAGAAACAATATTGGCGGTCTAGCTGGCTATGGTGATATGATCATTGATCGATCTGCCGTCGAGGCGTACGCACGTACGCAAAGGGGCATCGTATCTCGTTTAGCGTTCAGTCCCCTATTATTGATGGGATGGGGGTTTTATTGTACAGGGGAGCCGCCAATAGAGTCGCGGCCAAAGAGCACGAGAGCAGGTTTTCGTTGCCCCCATCACCCGGTGATGGAGACATTTGATGGGGGAAGCTACCAGTAGCGGTAGAGCCGAGGGTTTGCTTCTTTTCTCGCCGATGGCTTCTTTTTTCGCCGAGCATGTCATGATTAGAAAAAAGCTGGTTGTGTGGCCGATTTAACATACCGACACGGAGAGACACTGGTGTCAACTGCCATCCATACTTAGTCGCCTCGCTCACGTCGAAAAGCGTTCCTCAAGCAGGGAACAGAGAGGATCCCCAAGTAGTACGTACCACTACGAGTGTGGCTCGACGTCTGTACCGTTCATCAGCCTCGGTCGTCGGGCCAAAGCAGCGAGGGGACTTTGGGGGGGGAAGGTCCCTGGGTCAAGCCGAACAGCCACACACCCCAGCCTCCCACGCTTGAACCGGTAAAGGTTGGCGGCGCTTGTCACTTGTCGTCCGTCAAATGAGGGGCCGAAAGTGAGCCGAATGAGGGGTATCCGAACAAGACCAACTTGGGAAGGGTGCTCGTCAACCCGCCAACCTTAACCTTCAAGCCACACCCCGTGCTGGACCTGTATGTAAGTAGTATCCGTATGTACATACGTATTATGTGTACACCTGCAGCTAGGCGGGCTGGTCGGACTGTGCGTTGACTAGGGACTTGTTCTGCACAGGAGGGCCGCTTTTGACCGGATCCGACGATGGGCCCTCACTTATTGGCTAGCCCCCCCCCCCCCTTGGGGAGGGGAGAGCCTCCCACCTCCAGGTATTCTTCGCAGTACCGCCACAACCCGACGGGCGGCTACGGGGACGGCCTTGCAATGTTCAGACGGAGATCTCACAAATGGTGTTTGTCTATCTCTGTCCTACTATCTATCCGTCCCATTGGGCCCCACTACCCCCTGCGTGCAGGAGGGATGACAGTATGACGGTCCCCCGCAAGGGAAATGGAAATGCATGTGAGGTGGGCAAATTGTTGAACGATCTACTATGTAGCAACCCATCGAGCGCCCTTACCATTCTCCCCCGCGCCGGCTGGCTGCGGCGCCCAGAGGAAAGGAGCCTGTGAAACCTTGGGCTACCTTTCTATTAGCTCGGCACATGTTGATGTCAGATTGGGGTTACCCTTCCCCCCCTTGTACAAGAACTGAGGGTATTCCAGACGCTAACTCCGGTCTGTACCTGGACTCTTCTCCCACTTCTCCCATCTTCCCACAAACACAGCCCATTCTCGTCGGGTTGCTTGTAATATCACATCGCATCAAATCTTATAAATCCCCCATCCGGACGCTTCGTAAGAGATACCCCGCTGAAAAAGGTCCCAGCCGCTCTCAAATTGTGACAGACGAGCTGACCTAGCAATTAGTAGCACAAGTCCTACCTGCACCCTGTTCAGTACCAAAGACGGATACCACGCCCGTCACTCCATATAGACATAGACCGAACCCCTTCCCTTGCACGCAATGGCACCTCTAACCCCCCATTGGACCCAGCCGTCCCACCCGGACGTCCAGGAGGTCGTCAAGGCCAGCGAGACCGAGTTCCTCACCAAGAGCTTCTCCAAGGTCTCGCTGCCGCCCTTTGCCGTCTTCGCCAAGATGTCGTTCCCCCCCTGCGACCTGGCCGACGAGCCCACATACGCCACCGTCCAGTGCGGGAAGAACAAGCACCTGAACCTCAACAGCGACCTGCTGTACATCAACCACTCCTGCGAACCGTCTCTCGTCAGTTCTCCCTCCCCGCCCAAGATCCCGTCCCCTTCTCTCCCCGCAATTCTCCCTTACCCACCAGAAACCCACTCACATCTCCCCCCCGGTGCCGGGAAAGAGGGGGGGAGGGGCCGGCGAGTCAGGGTGACAACGACCCGCGCGGAACTCGGCAAAGTCACTGACACACCCGGTCGGTCCTTAGATCTTTGACACAGGCAACTTCAACATCCTGGCCGGCCCGAAAGGGCTCCGGCCCGGCGACGAGCTGACCTTCTTCTACCCCTCGACCGAGTGGCACATGGCCCAGCCCTTCGACTGCTTCTGCGCCACCCCCTCGTGCCGCGGTACCATCGCCGGCGCCCGCGACATGCCCCGCGCCCAGCTCGAGGGTCTCTGGCTGAACGGCCACATTCGCGAGCTCCTCGAGGAGCGCGACGCCGGCGGCAGCAGCGACCACGATAACGACCCCACGGCCCAGGCGTTGAGAGATGCCCTGAAGGCCGCCGAGCGCGTTGTCGAGGCCGCCCGCTCCGCCCTCCGGACCTATACCGAGGCCACCGGTCAGCAGCAGCAGCAGCAGCAGCAGCAGCAGCAACAGCAGACGGCCAAGAACGGCGTCAACGGCTCCAAGGTCCAGCCCCCTTCGTCGTCCCTCCGCGAGCAGCTTGGGGCTGTCGGTGCCGGCCGCAACGGCGCCAGCGCCAGGGAGCTGGGCGGCGAGATGGGAGGCGATACGCGCGCTGCCTAAGGCGGGCCCCCTTTTGGTAATTCCTCCATCTGGCCTACCTACACATCGTACCTACTTTCGGTGGTTAGGTGGATACGTCGTGAGGGGGATCGGGATTCGGCCCGTGATGAATCGTAGGGAGGAAGGCAATTCAACCTGTCCTTTCTTTCCTTCTGTGATTTCTTTTCTTCCACTTACGTCTCACACTCCATGTTTCTTTATCTTGCTCCATGCGAACTCAACGTCTCGCTTCCTGAATTACGGTGAGAATACGATGCGAAAGAGGAGACGGAAACGAGGTGGCATCGAGTTGGGTATATTCGATTTTGAATAGAAAATGAAAATGAAAATGAGATAAAAAAAAGGAGAGACGGGTGACTCAACAGTAGACTGGCCATTTTCAAGTACCAACAACGGCATGCTCTCACGTCCTTGGACTTGTGACTCGATTGTGATTGGCCTCAAAAACTGTTGTGTATGTGAACGTTTGTGTGATTCGGTATCGACCTACGCGGGGACCGACTCCAAAGAAACTCCTGATGCCGGCCCAACCGATCCGTAAAATACACGTAGACAAGCACCTTACTCGTGACACGCCGGTTTCCCATGACGCCTATGATACATTGTTCCGAGCAGCGTCGCCCCTGCTGTTTGGAGGTGGCGATGCTGCTCGGTCCTTTTCAATTCCGGTTTACCTTGTTCCGTCCTCCTGTTCGCACTTCCGTCACGGCTGCAAAAGATGCGTCTAGTTCTTGTTGTCACGCCAGCGGCCGCCCCAGCTCGTGCTTCGTCCCTTCTCGGTGCCGACGCCGCCGGCGTAATGGCTCTCGTTATCCTCCCACTCCTTGCGCTCGACGATGCGGCGCGCCAAAAAGGCCCGCGCAAACTTCCACGCCTCCGTGTCGGCCAGGTTCCACGCCTCCATGGCCCCGCGGACGGCGAGCTCGCCCTTGTCCTTGGTCTTGCCCATGTCACGCGCCTTCTTGAGCAGGGGCAGCTCCTTGTCGAGCTCCTGCGGGCTGGGGATAGGCCCGTCGACCGGGTCGTGCTTGGGTTGCGGGCGGCGCTCGGGGCCGGGGACGGGGGTCTCGGAGGTGCCGTCCGTGGCGTTGCGGGGGATGGCGAAGCCAAAGTGCCAGTCGAGATCCTTGGGGAGGTCCCTTTCCGCGGGGAGCCAGAGCGAGTGAGCGGTGGCGAACTCGCTGGCGACGGCTTCCTTGAACTTCAGAACGCGAGGCGCACCGCTGACGCCGGCGCCGAGGAGCTCGGCTGTGACGGCGGCGAGCCAAACATCGCGCTCCGACTTGCGGCGGATCCAGGGAATATCGACCGAGTCCTGGAGGTTCGCAAGCAGCGCGGTCGTGTAAGGGTGAGGCACGGTGCCGATGGTGTACAGCGTCGAGGTGTTGCGGTAGCGATTAGGGGTCGAGAGGCGCATGGGTTGCGTGGGTACGCAAGGCTTGCACTTTGCGTTGTTGGGCGGACAGGACGCGGGCATGGGGGAGTCGCCCGAGCACATGGAGAGGTCGCCGGCGAGGTCCCAGGCGTTCTTGATCATGTGCGTCATGTGCTGCGGCAGGGGCTTGAGTACGGCGATGCCGTCCGAGAAGACGTTCTGCCAGGTGGTGTGCAGATGGCCGTTGATGAGTTTCCGGAGGACCTGAAGACCGTGCGCGCGGTCGGCAGCAATGGCCTCGGCAACCTTGGGGTATTTGTCCTGGATGACGATCGAGTCGTAGTAAGCGATGGCCTTGGGTTGGTTGTCGATCTTGAAGGTGTCCTCGGTGGCGGCGGCGACGAAGTCTTTGGCATCTTTCAGCTTAGAGCTCCCCATGGTGGCCTTGATGGCGGCATTGATCTCCTTCTCGCCGCCGGCGAAGAGGCCGTTGCCCATGTTGTTCCAGCGGGTAAGCTGCGGGTACTCGCCACGGCGGAGATAGGAGAGGAGGGGGTCCTCGTGTGAGCCCATAGGTAGGGTGGTGTGGTAGGCGAGTAGGCCGCCGCGCATGTTATCCCAGGCGAGCCAACGCATCATGTCGGTCATGAGGTGCGGGTCGATTTCCTTGTTGCTGTTGCGACGCTGGAGCCCCTCATACAGCGGATTCCTCATGGCCTCGGCGGCGCTGAGGATGATGGGCTTGAAGCCTCGGGCCCACCAGGCGCGGCGCCAGAGGAGCAGCAGCTCGCTCTCGGCGTCCTTGCCGGCGGCATCCTTCTTGATGGTGGTATCGTAATAACAGTAGATGGGTGGACGCGGCTTGAGGGGCGGCAGCAGGGAGCGCTCCTCGTCGAGGGTCAGGGAGGAGGAGAAGGGCACCGAGAGCCACTTCCAGTCGGCCCACCACGAGGACTCGCCGTAGGTGTCATTCTGCTGGCGCGGAGGCGGATGCGATGGGGGCTTGAAGGGGTTCAGGCGGCTCGAGGCACCAAAGGGGTGTTTGAGAGCCGAGGGAATCGAGAACTTGTGGTCGGTGTACTTGGAGAGGCTCGGGCCGGAGGGGATGGAGCTCGGCAGGGTGACGAGGAGAGAGAATACGGCGAAGATGGAGATGCTCACGAGCAGGAATGAGATGCGTCGGGTGCTGAGGCGGGGGACTGGGCGGCCGAGAATGGTGCGTTGCTTCGGCATGATGGGCGGTGGCTCTGGCCGACGAAGCGGCGGCAGGCAGAGATGATCGGTATTCGGGTTGGGAGCAGAGTGGAATGAGTCGATAGGAGGATATCGTGGATCGACTGACCGGCCGGGTCGTAGTGATGGTACGTTGAGAGCTCAGAGCTCAGAAGTGGGACATGTGGACAGAGAGCTCGGGAGAAAGCCAAAACGATTGGTTGGGCAATGGCAATATGGAAGATATGGCAATGTGAGCAGAGAAGAAGAAAGACTAAGGGAGGAAAGAAGAAAATGTGCAAAAGGAAGAAACGGCTAGCTGTGAGAAAAAACAAAAACAAAAGCTAGAGATCGTGCCCGTGTGAGAAGCAGACTGAAGGTCGCCTAGTGTAGGTACGCACAGTTGCGGAGGGAAGAGACAGCAAGCCGAAAGACTTCAATTGAATCCTCTGTTATCCCCTTTTCTAGGACTATAGGTAATACCTTGGGCTGGGCAACAGGAGCTGACGAAGACATAATTGGAGGGAGGGGCGCTGGATCGCTGATCGCATAAGGTACCTGCCAAGCCAACTTTGTTTTGGACAGGGTCTCAAGTGGCTTGACATTGTGCGGTGGCTCGAGCTGTGGCTGGTGAACCTAAACATGGGATTCCCAATCCGTCTATTGTGGATCATCAGAAGACATATCGTTAGGTATTACAGGTCTGGGAGTGTGGTAAGAAACTCTCGTATATGCCTGTTTTTGCATCAAGTCTGAACCAGTAGTTTGAGTATGTGAGCGGGTAAGAGCTGATTGTGTGGTTGGCTGACATACAAACCCCGTGCAAGGGTTCTTGGGATAACGGCCGTTTCCAGCCTTCGGTTCCTAGGCTAATTTTGCGGCTGTTGGACGCAATCTGGGATGAAGTCGACTGTGCCGCTGTAGTGCAGCAATACGACCCATCCCAAGCTAGGGGCCATGTTGTTGAGGAGACAGCCGAGGCAGACTCGACATGAAATGCCAAAGGGCGGGCTCTGCCCCATGGTGGGCGGTTTGTACTTTATGACACGCCATCTCCCCTTCTCTCTGAATCGCGTCGGCCTAGCGCTTAGGTTATTCTTGTCACTTCGTTGCAAAATGGTCTGCCATCATCAAATCAGCCTCGGCCATGTGCTGTTGGGCCTATTATCTCTCTGCGCAGTTCCCGTAACAGCGGCCTACTTCACCGAACCACCCAGTTTCGAGCTCGACCGGGCAGGCACCCGTTACACCGTCCCGGACCTCAACACGACTTACACCTTGGGCCAAAAACTGCAGCTCCGACCGTGCCGTATATCTCTCTTAGTCTCGTGCACTGGGGAAAGAATGGGGGCGTGGCTGTTGGCTCGTTGATCAGTAAGAAGGCTCTGTAATGCTATGCCGTGGTTACACCGATTGACATGTCCTCAAGCCAACGAGCGAAACAACGGATACTACACGTGGTATATCGGGCATGGCGACGGCGTCACGGTGGACGTGTTGGAGGCGAATCCCAATTTTGCGCTGAGGCTCATGGACCCGACCGGCAACTACACCAAGACTGGTGACCCTGAGGGCTTCATCGACACCGAGTTGCAGAGCCGTGGTTTCGTTATCCGGGCAAAAGCGACCCAGTCGGCCGTCCCATCGATGGTAGCATCTGAGAGCTCCGGAGGGGCAGTGGCCATGGCTGGAATCGCCATTGGGTGTGCCGCGGCCGGCGCGCTGGTAGTGCTGGGAGTCTGGTTCTTTTGCCTTCGAAAGCGACCTACGTCCAGCCCAGTCGAGGACCATACACGACATCATCCCACGCCTACCCTGCATCCCGTGATGCGTCACGAGAGGCGCCGGGACTCCGCCTACGCCAGCCCCAGCTCGTCAGGCGACCAAATGTTCATCGTTCCGCCTGCACACGGTTCCAGCTTGTCACATCAGGTTAGCGACGTCAGTCCGACCAGCCCGGTAAGGCGGAACACGCCCGCGCCGTCGTACGTGTTGCCAATGGATGAGCACTCGGGGCCGAGAACGGAGTTGTCCGGCGTGCGAGAACCGCAGGAGGTGTCGGCGACGAACCCGAATTACCCGTCTGAGCTATCGAGCACTCGTAGACATTGATGCGGTGAAACGACGGTGTGTGTGCTCCTTGGTTTATGAAGTTGTACCGAAGGGGAGTTCGGTGCTCCAATGGTGCTTTCAGAACCAGGGTCCATCCGTGCAGAGGAGTTGACAGAGTCAAACAGAGGAGAGGAGCATAACGGAAACGATAGCGAAGGGGGCGCAATCATGGGCAGAGATAATCCAAGTAATCCAGTATTGGTAATGATATGTGATTTCATCTGATGTTGATGTCGATCGACTTGGCTTTGTCTTCGGCGTGCATCAAGTCGAAGATGTCTTTTTACCTTAGTATATGTACCTACCTAGGTAATATGTATTATGTGGTGGTGGTGGTGGTGGTGGTGGTGGTGGTGGGGGCACGTCAGGAACTGAAGAAAATTTGCGGGGAGTGCGATGCCGGGCCTGGACCGGAGAAGAAAGTGACCAAAAAAAATGGAGGGAACGACCCGGCCGCCTGCAGGGCAGATGTCGTCAGGGAGGTGGGTTGAACAGCACTGTACCTACATATCTAGGTAGGTAGTCTAGGTAGGTAAGTACCTAGGGAGGGACTCGAGTTAGAAGGAAATTGCTTGCATTTAAAGATAGAAAGCTCAGATTGGGGCAAAATTTTGTCGCTTTTCCCCTGCTTTTCCCGTGCCGACGCTGCGCAGTGCAAACTGGTCCAAAGACCTGAAAAAAAAAAAAAAAACTTACACCGCCCTCCATCCCGGCCGTCGTCTCTGTGTGTGTGTGTGTGTGTGTGTGACTCAATTCAACTTTATCTCATCCAAATACAACCAACCCACTCCGTCATAGTCTTTCTCCCCTGTCGGCCCCTTAGGCACAAGGATATCTCAGGAGAGAATCAAACCCTCCTCTTAAACCATCTTCTTGTCCTGCTAGTCTTCACGGGGGACATCAATCGAGAATCTCCCGGGCTTGAAAGCTTTTCCCTTGATAGCCGTTTTTCTTTTTTTTTTTCTACTTTCTCCAACCCCATTCATTCCCCTCTTGGAATTTACCCCTCCCCCGCCATGACTTCTGAGATCCCAGACCCCACCAGGTGAGTTTCGGAGCACCTCCGATCAAGAAAAACATGAATGTCATGAGCCACGCGCGCTGACACGCATCGCAGCGACCTGCACTGGTCCGCCTTTCGCGGCGCCATTCAGGATATCTTTTCTCAAAACGCCAAGAAGCATCCCGATAGACTGTGCGTCGTTGAAACCGCCTCTTCCACATCCCCCAGGAGGGACTTTACTTACCGCCAAATCGATGAGGCGTCCAACCTTCTCGCCAACCACCTGGTTGCCGCTGGCATCCAAAGGGGAGATGTCGTCATGTTTGTCTTCCCGGCATGAAACGTTCGCATTGATCGCGGCGGAGGCTGATGCGAACCCAGGAGCTACTCCCACCGTGGTGTCGACCTTGTTGTCGCCGTCTTTGGTATCCTCAAGGCCGGAGCTACCTTCAGTGTTATTGATCCCTCATACCCCCCTGACCGTAAGCAGCCCCTCTCTGTCTTGAGTCCTAGAACCATGCTAAGTGAAGCCTACAGGCCAGAACATCTATCTTGATGTTGCACGGCCACGAGCCCTCGTGGTGATCGACAAGGCAACCAGAGAGGCCGGCAAGCTGACCGATAAGGTCCGCACCTTCATCGCCGAGAACCTCGACCTCAAGACCGAGGTCCCCGCCCTCGAGCTCAGAGACAACGGCACCCTCGTCGGTGGTCAGGTCGACGGCAAGGACATCTTCGACGGCCTTGAGAAGGAAAACGGCCCCAACGTCCTGGTGGGCCCCGACTCGAACCCCACCCTCTCTTTCACCTCTGGCAGCGAGGGAAAGCCCAAGGGTGTCCTCGGCAGGCACTACTCCCTGGCATACTACTTCGACTGGATGGCCGAGCGCTTTAACCTCAGCGAGAAGGACAAGTTTACCATGCTCAGCGGTATTGGTACGTGGGAAAACACCTGGTTCGGATGTCTCCGTCGAGAAGCGCATTAACACGCGACAGCCCACGACCCCATCCAGCGAGACATCTTCACCCCGGTATTCCTCGGTGCCCAGCTGTTGGTCCCCTCCAAGGAGGACATTCAGCACGAGAAGCTTGCCGAGTGGATGAGAGAATATGGCGCTACCGTTACTCATTTGACCCCGGCCATGGGCAACGTGCTCGTCAGCAACGCGAGCGCCGAGTTTCCGGCCCTGCACCATGCATTCTTCGTCGGTGACATCCTAATCAAGAGAGATTGCAAGGCCCTGCAGAAGTTAGCTAGAAACTGCTACATCATTAACATGTACGGTACAACGTATGTATCAAGTTCACGTCCCCGACACTGGCGAAGAGGTTTGCTAAACAAAAAACAGCGAGACGCAAAGAGCAGTCAGCTACTACGAGCTCCCCAGCGCCAACGCCGACCCCACCTTCCTGGAAAGATTCCCCGAAAACGTCATCCCCGCTGGCAAGGGCATGAAGGACGTGCAGCTCATCGTCGTGGACCGCGAGAACACCGAGCGGGTTTGCAACGTCGGCGAGGTTGGTGAAATTTACGTTAGAGCGGCCGGCTTGGCCGAAGGCTACCAAGCCAACGAGGAGTTGAACAAGGCCAAGTTTGTCAACAACTGGTTCATCAAGGACAACAGATGGGCGGAGCTTGACCAGCAGGCATCTAAGAACGAGCCGTGGAGAGAATTCTACAAGGGTCCCAGGGACCGCATGTATCGTTCGGGCGACTTGGGCAAGTACACCGAGGATGGCAATGTTGTCTGTGTCGGCCGTGCAGATGACCAGGTCAAGATCCGTGGGTTCCGTATCGAGCTGGGAGAGATCGACAAGGTAAACCCCCACCATCAAGAGACCCAGCAGCGCCAGCTAACATGGCCAAGTACTTGTCCGATCACCCCATGATCCTTGACAACGTCACCCTGGTCCGCCGCAACAAGGACGAAGAGAAGACCCTGATCAGCTACATTGTACCAGACATGCAGAGATGGGCCGAGTGGCTGGTCCAGAACGGTAAGAAGGATGACACCTCCGTCGGTGACAGCTTGACGGGCCGTCTACGCAGGTTCTGGCCCCTCGGAGAGGAGGTTCGAAAGTACCTCAAGACCAAGCTGCCCATCTACGCCATCCCCGAGATCATCATCCCTCTGGAGAAGTTTCCCTTGAACCCCAACGGAAAGAAGGACAAGCCTGCGCTGCCCTTCCCTGACGCTGCCCAGCTGGCAGAGGCCCGCCCGCACACCGAGGCCTCCGACCTGTCCGAGACCGAGCGCAAGGTTGCTGGTATCTGGGGCTCCCTTCTTGCCAACATTGACGAGCGAAGTCTCGGGCACGATGACAGCTTCTTCGACATTGGTGGCCACAGCATCCTCGCACAGCAAATGCTCTTCCAGGTCAACCGGACATGGCCCGGTGTCGACGTCACCATGGCCGTTGTCTTCCGCAGCCCCTCATTGAAGGCTTTCTCTGCCGAGATTGATGGCAAGCTCTCAGGAGAGGCCCCCAAGGGAGCGAACGCCACGCCTGAAGGAGAAGACTACTTTGAGGACGCCAAGAAGCTCTTGGCCACTCTGCCCGAAAAGTTCACGCCTTTCGACAAGAAGGCTGTCGACGTCAAGACCGTGTTCCTGACAGGCGCCACTGGCTTCTTGGGTGCCTACATCCTGAGAGATCTCCTGATCCGCAACGCGCCCAACGTCAGAGTCATCGCCCACGTTCGCGCCATCGACGACGTCGACGCTTACAACAGAGTCGTCAAGAGTTGCCAGGCCTACGGCGTGTGGCAGCCCAGCTGGAAGAACAGTCTTACTGCCGTGCAGGGCAGCCTCGGAAAGCCTCTCCTCGGCCTCTCGCAGGAGCGCTGGAACTCATTGGCCAACGAGGTCGACGTCGTCATCCACAACGGCGCTCAGGTCCACTGGGTCCTGCCGTACTCCAACCTCAAGCCGGCGAACGTCCAAGGGACGCTCGATGTCATCTCGCTCTGCGCGACGGGCAAGCCCAAGCAGCTCGCGTTCGTGTCATCGACGTCCGTCCTCGACCACCCGCACTTCGTCAAGCTTTCCCAGGGAGGCAGCCTCGTCAGCGAGGAGGACGACCTCTCCGGTAGCTCCAAGAACCTCGGCAACGGTTACGGCTCGACCAAGTGGGTTGCCGAGTACCTTGTCCGCAACGCCGGTAAGAGAGGTCTGTCAGGCACCATTGTCAGACCTGGCTACATCACCGGCGAGCAATACTCCGGCACCAGCAACACGGATGACTTCTTGCTCAGAATGCTCAAGGGTTGCATCCAGCTTAACTCGCGGCCCAAGATTGAGAACACCATCAACATGGTGCCCGTTGACCACGTCGCCCGTCTCGTCGTCGCCTCGGCGCTGCACCCACCCCGTCAGCCCCTCGGCGTTGCTCAGGTGACGAGCCACCCGAGACTCACCTTCCGGACGTATCTGAGTGCGTTGGAGAAGTACGGCTACAACGTGCCCGAGGTCGAGTACAGCCAATGGAGCAAGAGCTTGCAGGACTACGTCGCCGAGGGCAAGGAGCACGCCCTGTGAGTTTCACCATTGAAGCATCCAACTACGAATGACGCTAACAAAGCACAGGATGGGTCTGTACCACCTCGCGACTACCGATCTCCCCGCCGACTCCATCGCGCCCGAGCTCGACGACGTCAACGCCGCGGCCGCCCTGCGCAGCGACGCCGAGCTGACAGGAGAGGACCTCTCGGCCGGTGGCGCCGTCAAAGACGAGACTATCGGCCGCTACCTGAGCTACCTCATCGCCATTGGCTTCCTGGAGGCGCCCGAAAAGCCCGGTCAGTTGGCTATACCCCCTGCCGAAATCAGCCCTGAGCAGAAGGAGGCGCTGCTGAGAGTTGGAGGCCGTGGCGCTTTGGTCTAAGGGAGTATTGTCACGCCTACGCGTCTTATCAAAATCGGGGTTGCACGTTGGGCATGTGGAATACCTGAAAACAAAAGGAAAAATTGGGGGATTTGCGTTCGAGATGGAAGGATACCAAAACAAAAAGTATATTATTATCGCTCATTTAGATAAGAGACGCGGCGAAAAAGAGACACAAATTGTACACCGAATTGAACGACCCCAAAGAGTTTTGAGTCACCGGCACAGCCTGCTAACAGAGACTCCACTGAACCCCGCGCATTTCCGCCTTGAATGGGGACCCATTTTTGCTAGTTAGCCAGTGCCTAGGGCGCCTTTGGAAGACGCTGGAAACCCATGACTATACACTTTCAACCTCACTCCGACCTTCATAGCCATAAAAAAGTGCTTTTCGGGCTAGACTTCGCCTCTCACCACACCGCAACCCCGTCTAGGCCTGCAATGACCGACGCCCAGCCCGAGATGAAGATCGACCCGGCGAGAGCAAAGGCTCTCATTTCCCAGTTGCAGGCCGTGCAGGAGCGCGTCGCCGCCGTTGCTGCCGGGCGGAATGTGAGTTACCCTCGGTCTCATGCTGTAAGATGGCGTATAGGGGGCAGGTTTGCTGATGGCACACCAATAAACTGCAGGTCCGGCTGGTGGCCGTCTCCAAGCTGAAGCCCGCCAACGACATCCTGGCGCTGCACCAGGCAACGCCCCCGCAAGTGCACTTTGGCGAGAACTACGCGCAGGAGCTGGGGCAGAAGGCGGAGATGCTGCCGAGGAGCATCCAGTGGCATTTCATCGGTGGATTGCAGTCAAGTATGCCCCCACCCTTTCTTCCCCAGTCTTCACTCGCCTATGTCTGGGAGTCTTTCTTTTATTTGAGATATTCCTAACCCGTCGACGCAGCGCACGCCAAGAAGCTGGCCAAGATCCCAAACCTCTTCTGCGTCTCGAGCGTGGACACCCTAAAGAAGGCTCAGCTCCTCAACGCCGCCCGCGCGGAGCTCATGTCGTCGGCTCCGGACGGCGACGCCCCGGTGGAGCCCCTCGGCGTGCACGTCCAGGTCAACACCTCGGGCGAGGAGTCCAAGTCGGGTGTGGCGCCGGGTCCGGAGACGGTGGCGCTATGCCGCGCCGTCGAGACCAAGTGCCCGGCGCTGCGCCTTCTGGGTCTGATGACGATCGGCGCCATCGCGCGGAGCAAGGCGACGACTGCGGAGAACGAGAACGAGGACTTCCTGTGCCTGCGGGCGCAGAGGGAGCTGGTGGCCGGTGAGCTGGGGCTGGAGAGGGAGCTGGAGCTGAGCATGGGCATGAGCGAGGACTTTGAGGGAGCCGTGAAGCTGGGTAGCGGAGAGGTGAGGGTGGGCAGCACCATCTTTGGGGAGAGGGGGCCGAAGAGCGAGGCGAAGATTCTGGTTTAAGGGGATCGTACGGACGGACGGACGGACGGACGGATGGAGGGATGGTTAGTCTAACGATAGGTTACCACCGAGGTGCGGATGTCGGAGATTGTCAAATTTGAGTGGCCGAGGTGAATCTTTGAGTCATGTATAACAAACAGGTGCTGGCCACACAGAAAGGAGGGAAGAGGAAGACGTTTAGTTACTGACTTAACCGCAGGTATACATATGAAGGCTTTCGGCATCGTTGCAGAGGAAAAGAAAAAAGAGAGAAAAAAGTCTTGGACGCCTATGATCTTGATATCGTACAATGACATGTCCGAACACCTAGGCTGCTTCAGAGATGTATTGACATCTTGAGCACTATTGCACAGGGTAGTTCCCCGAGCACAAGATATTGCCTTCGTAACCTTTCCATTTGGCTAGTCTCTCGGCCTCGTGGCTTCCCTTTTGAAGTCCTCCGTCGCCGTTGATGGGCAGCAAATGAAGTCATGGGCCTCTGAAGTCCAACGGAGTAAGATGGGAATTTGGTTTCCATACATCCACATGATGGCCTAGAGTATCAGGGGCACGGCACTTCTCGGTATGATCAGTTACAAAACAGAAAAACATGGGAAATAGACGACCAGATGAAGACGGACCAGGGGCGACATCCAAAGCCTAGATGGGGTTGGGAACCTGCATCACATCACAAGAAGAAACGAACCAGATGTGGTTGGGGATGGCGTTGATTGATTGCCCCCGGAACAGATCCTTATCTGTATCCAAAACTCCAAGCACCGAACCAAAACCCCAAATCCAAAAACCGAACCAAAAACCTGACCAAACACCAGACCAAAACCCAGAATCCAAAACGCCCTTCCCATGATTGGTGTGGTGACTCAATGCACCAGGTATTCCTTGAACCACCACAAAACTCCTCTTCTCCGGCCTCGAATTCGAACGCCGCTCTTGATTCCTCCTCCCGTTTATTCATTTGGTTGTTTTCTTTTGGGTCCGATGTGGCACCATTCGATCCACCGATCCGCATCCCAGATGCGCGAGCTCTACGCCAACGCAGCGGCGAGGCACGTTTCGATTCCCTCGCGCATGTGCCTGTAAACGGCGTGGTCATCAGAGAAGGGGCAGTTCTGCCGGATGGGACGTTTGAGACCGTCCAGTATGGTATTTCGGTTTACCAAATCCGCAACGATACCGGATGCCACCGAGAACTGAGAGTCCTCGCCAAACGCGAGGGTGATCAATAAGGATGCGACGATGTCGCCTTGCTCCCGCGCCGTTTCCTTGAGCATGGGAGCCCGGTGCTTGCGCGTATCCGACAGCTTCCCGGGCCCGTCGAAAATTGGCGGGCGGAAGGGGCCCACGGCGAACAGGAACTCCTTCAACGGGCACTTGGTCATGGTCGAGATGATGGAGCGGACCTGTCGAAAGTCGCTCATTGTTTCCAGGAGAGCCTGCGCCGTAAGCCGTTGGTTACCGTGCTCGGCGAGCTCGGCGCAGAGGAGGACGGCGTCCTTGAGGTAGTCGTTGACGGCCGTTGACGCGGTGGCGAGACGGTCCTGGTTGGTCCTGTTGGTGCGGCCGTCGGTGCCAGAGATGCAGCACTGGCGGTTCTTCTTGGTGCAGCTCGCGCAGCTTGTGGTGCCCTCGACGGCGACGCACTTGATTTTGCTGCGACGGCACGCCTCGCAGGAATTGGCCTTGACCGGGCGGACCGCCTCCCCAGTAGCCTTCTTGCCGGCCTTCTTCTTGGCCACTCTATTGCCCGTGTTATTGGGCGCGAGTTCTCGGTCCACGACGCTCTCCGCCGTTGGAGATGACCGAGGCGCGGCAGAGGAAGGCTTTGGGGACGGCGGTTGCAGAGGCAGCACCAGAGGAGTGTCGGCCCTGTTGCCCTCCTTGTCGTCCTTGGCACCCCTGGCATTGTTAGCGTCCAGGGAATATTCACCTACTCCATGAGGAAGGTGATCGGCCACAGGAGCAGCCATTTCCAATTGCCGGGGGTCGATGAACTGCATCTCCTGATTGCCCCCAGAATCAAGAGGAGGAGGGAGAAAAGGGGGAAGAGACTTGTAAAAGTCGTCTATCTCGTAGGCTGCGTTGTTGCCTCCCAATATATACTCATCTCCATTGAGATGAACACCGACAGAGGCAGGGCCCGGGGGCAGCTGGGGGTCGAGGTCCTGACCCTCGGGTAGCGGGTTAAAAGGGAGCTGCTCGGGCTGCTCATTCCCAAATTGGATGTCCCCAAACAGGTCGTCAAAGAACGCCTGCTCGGGCTGTTGCTGCTGCTGCTGCTGGGGCTGCTCCTCCCCAAGCAGAGAGTCCCCAAACAGGTCGTCGAAGAAGGCCTGCTCGGGTTGCTGTTGCTGCTGGGGCTGTTCACCCTCAAGCAGATAGTCCTGGAACAGCTCGGCAAAAAAGGCCTGCTCCTCGGGCTGTTCATCCTGAAGCAGGAAGTCCGCAAAAGTGTAGTCGTTTGCGGCGTCCATTGTGAATTATTGGGTGAATATAAAAAGAGAGAAAAAGAAGAAGGGTAGTGAGGATGAAGTCGAGTATTAGAACGAGGTAATAAAAAGGGTGAAGGCGAAGTCGAGTGTTGACCGAAGTCGAATAAGTAACGAGAAGGAGAAGAAGGATTGGACCGAAGTCAAGTATTTAGAAACAAGTAATGAGAATAAGAATCAGACCGAAGTCGATTGTCGAGAAAGAAGATCAAGAAGGATCAGACCGAAGTCGATTGTTGAAAAAAGTAACAAGAAGAATCGAAAGTGTCTGTGATGATGATGGTAGAAGAGAATCCTAGAAGAGAAGCCATGAGGGGGATCTGGGGGGAGTTATATATCGTGGAGCAGGCAGGGACGGGATCACTCAGAAAGATATGGTTTATTTCGTACCATGGTTCAGAATCTCAGAAAAAGGTACGCGAGGCAAAGAGTCAGGAGCAGTTATTTGCAAAAGCCTGTAAAGTTGAAGCCATGATCGGGCTCAAGGGTTGAGGAGTCACTGGTTGCCGTTTTGGGACTCGAATATAGAGTGACCGGGTGAAGATGGAAGTATGGGCGCGAGAGAGTTTGGTTCTCCCCGGAACCCGCAAGTCATACTGTAAGAGCGATCTGACGACAAGAGGACGGGGAGGGCGCCTGGCTCCTTCTATTCTATGTGTCATGTTTCCTTATCCGAAGCAGACAAGACATGACCTAAACGACTTCACCATATAATTGCGCGAGAACTTTAAATCATCGTAAGAAATATAGGCTGAGAGGGTTTCTCAATCTAGGTAGAATCCAGCAACTCCAATGGTACCTGCCGAGACTCCTAAGAATGCCCAAGACATTGGTGCTGGTTTCGCACCGGGCCGACAATATGACATATCTTCGATGCCAAAGTTTCCCCCACTCGATTGAGTTTGGGCCAGAGACGGTCGACCGGGTACCATCTTCCTCACAAGTCGAGGTCCATGGATGACTGACGACTGTCCGGCGTTTTGTATATGAGCTGCACTGTGCAATTATCCACTGGCTTCTTGCCCAGGTACGTCATACTATCTATACCCGATCCTTCTTGTTGTCATAATGAAATGTCCCCGTAGTGATATATCGATGCGTAGTCTCTAGTCTTTCAGATGAACGATGGTGATGACCAGTTGTAGTCGACTTAGACGCACTTACATCGTTCAGGACGGGAGTGCCCCCCCCATCCTGCGTCTGGCTACTGCAGGTTTCTGCTTCGGGTAACGTCTGGGGCATTTGATTGGGTTTCTCGCGCCGAACGGGTGGGACAGCCTAGGTGTCTTAATGCTGATCTTTCGGGCGGGTTGCACTCAATTCCAACCTTATTTTCGGTAGCCCGTAGCAACGAGCTGCGACATTTTGTTTGCTTGCTTCGCCTGCACGAGAAGACGGATGAATTCCGACAGTTGATGCCATTGCTCGACACAAACTGTCGTGCGATACGGATCGAGGCCTCAATCGCAACTAATGAGCATGTCCGCACATGATTAATCACTTTTCACACTGTGTAGAAAAGAAAAGAAACCTTATCTCGAGGCGTCGCTGCGAGGCATCCATCTCCGATGCTGTTCCCGGGCCATGTCGAAGAAACGCGAATAAAATAAACTCTACTCAGAATATGTCATTGGTGAACAACTTGGCTGCAAGTTTTATCTGGGCCGGAAGAGGGCTGGCAGAGAACAACATGTCTTGTTTCCGGCTGTCCTGTCCGGTTTTTTTCTGGGTGACGGATACGCCAGATAGGAGAAACTGGCCGTGGTCTTCGATGTATAAGCACAAGCGCGTTACTCGCATGGGACAAGTAAAGACTGTTGGTCAAGTATCGTGAGATGTGAAAACAGGTCAGCAGGTGGCCCTGGCAAAAGGGCGTGGAAGGCGGGAGGACATGTTTTCGAGGCAAACCAAGAGGGGCAATAGGAGAGTATACATTACCTACCTACCTAGGTAGATAGATACCTAGATACTGAGAGGTCTGCTCTGGCCGAGAAGTACATGTGAATGGTACCGTCGACACGCAAAAGGGCTTGTACTTTGTTCAAGACTCAACCATTCAGCATCCTGGCAGCCATGTAAGGAGGTGGTTCCAATAATTTAGCGTGTCTAAAGTGTGTCAATTCTAGATGAGTCCAGCTCGAGGGTACAGCAAATCGCAGGAAATCGAGTGTAAAGAGGCTCAACAGGGAAACCTATAGTAGGATATGAGTGCTAGAATGTACTGGAGGCCACCCCCACAAGTTCCATTGTGATGACGAAAATCCTATCTAGGAGAAGTACATTTTGTTATCGTGAGATGCCTCCCCTGGGCGGGTTAATTCAAGGTACCTGACATAGACTTGTTAATTTCAAATGCCTGCTGTAGTCTCAAGTGCTGTTGACCATGGAGTGGTTGACACTATTCAGAGCCACCTTGTTACCTCCGTCGGAGGAGGCAGAGGGCGTTCCATACTTGGGGGCAGGACATGATCAAATCGACCAAAAACCGAAGTCTTGTTGAATATCGATTGGAACAGTTACCTAGCTCTTCTACTCTTACGATTCTATCATTGGGATTAGCAGATGGCGTGACGATATCTGGTGCCATCAAAGCCCCTTCTTTGAGGAGGGGAAAAATCGCCAACCTTTAATGCCCAAGTTTGGCACCGCGGAAAGAAACAAAACACATTTCGTTTCTCGGTCATGAAATGTGACCAAAAGGCAGACGATAACAGTTCTAAATATCATACTATCGACATCTACACACATAAGTGATCCACGAAGAGCACACGAGGACGCAAGGCAGGGTGACTAGATAGGAATCCTGAAAGGAAGTATTTGAAGATAAAATACCATCAGATACAGCATAAACTTAAGCATCTGTCCCGAAATTGAGAGAGCGCAGTCATTATAGTGATAAGTTGCTCCTGAAGCCTTGATATTGCTGGCACTCAGTATTGCTAGATTCCCACCTCACAACAACACAGACACCATTCCCGTCACAGCCGCAGCAAACGATAGGCTTAGTGGAACGACAAAAATGCTGGCAGCGCCATCCGGACCATTTCTTCTCGACGTCTCTGCCCCCGTCGCTTGCGTGCTCGCCGTGGCCGTTGTTGTTCCAGTCTGGAGAGGATAGCTACCATTGTCCGCAGCTATGACTCCGGTACAGACTCCCTCGAGGAGTTGTTGGTAAAGAGGTTCGCCTCCTCGGTTGGCCAGACGAGGCAGTTCCTGGGAAATCATGTTGGCTCGAAACGTCCTGCTGGGGAGCAGCGCGTGAGACTTACATCCCGATCGTCTGGTAGGCCGGATAGTAACAATCGGTCCTGACGCCGGCGGCGGCCGTCGCGTCGGTATTTTCAAGCGTTCTCGTAGCGTAAGGCGAGCAATCGCTCTTTGTTAGTTGCGCCAGCATCGCGGAGTTCGTGCACTCCGTCCAGGACCTGCGTGGTCATGCATGTCGGTCAGCAACTCAGCAACGTCTGGCGCCCATATAGAGATACGTACAACCACGGCGCGATTGAGCCCTTGGCCGTGCAGAGTTCCTCAAACTGCGTCGTTCTCGGCCTCGCGGGGCCGGCTAGTGTAGGCATGATGGCTGGTATCGATGCATGCGCTGGTGTCCGGGCAGCTGCGAGCTGAGGTAGAATTAGGACAATGAGGGCGAGAAGGGGAAACACGAGGCCCGTTATCCAAGGTAAAGTCTTTCTCCTTGTTATTTTGGTCGTCGGTTTAGCAAGCAAATCTCAGGAATTACAAGATACATGATTCGAAGCGGCATTGGCATGCGATAAGCAGTCACTATAGGTATGTATCCTAAGGGAGGGAGCCAGAACTCCCGCGACGCGGGGGTTGCGTCAGTTGGTTGCTCTTGCAAAGGTAACGCGTGGCCTGGAGGAAATTGCGCTTGGTTAAACTTGTCCTCCAGTCCACCTGCTGTGCCGCTTGCCCGCATCGTCAGATATTGGCTGAAGACAATAAGTAGGAACCTGGTCTGCAAAAGTGCTTGCTTTAATATCCTATAGGGGAAGAGAGAGTCCCATGCCAAACAGCCAAGTAGACTGAGCGAGCGGAGGCGACTTGCCGATGGAAAAGGCAATGGAGGTTAGTCACGATACAATACATATATCATATCGTACGGATTGTTACGTACTGGTGTTGTAATTTATATTTATCTAGGTAGTTGCAGAAACAAGGGCGTTGGCGCTTCCTTGAGTTGGGAAAACATTGCAGCTGGCAACAGACGGTGATTGGCAGCTTTCGACCGAGGCACTGCACTCTGTAATTACTCGGTAATTGATTAGGAAGCCGACGATATGCGGCCAAGCTCTCCACGCCCCAGCTCTCCCCCCAGCTGTTTAACAACTTGTCAATCAACCCCGCGTTGATAATCTCCAAACAAATCAACTTCAAAATGCTTGCCATCCGTCCAGCAATCTGCAGGGCTTGCAAGAGGGCCCAGATTGGCCGATTCCCTGCGAGGGGGTTCGCGACGGCCAGCGGCCCTATCCAGCAGCCGCCCCGCGACAACTACGTCAAGCTCGTCGAGGTTGGCCCCCGCGACGGACTGCAGAACGAGAAGAAGACGATACCTCTCGCCACCAAGATTGAGTTGATCGAAAGGCTTGCCAAAACGGGCGTCACAACGATTGAGGGCGGCTCTTTTGTCTCTCCTAAATGGGTTCCCCAGGTAAGTGTACTCTTGTGGTCTGGCAATCTTCGGAAAGCTGTGTTGTTGACGTCGGAACACCTGCAGATGGCGAATTCAAGCGAAATTCTCGAGCACATCCTGAAACAAAACATCTCCTCCCCATCGCAAATATCGTACTCGTTCCTCGCCCCGAACATCAAGGGGTTGCAGAACGCCCAGGCGTTGCTGGCCAAGTACCCTGGCGCTTTTGCATCACAGCTCCAGCCATCAGCAGACAAATCGAAGCCCGCCGTCGAAGTTGCCGTCTTTGCGGCCGCGACCGAGTCCTTTTCACAAAAGAACCTCAACTGCGACATCGCGACATCACTCGATCGTTTCCGTGAGGTCATCCGCGATGCCAAGGCCGCAGGTCTCCGCGTCCGCGCATACGTCTCCGTCGTCCTCGGCTGCCCCTTCGAGGGCTATGACGTTGACCCGCACAAGGTGGCCGAGATCTCCACGGAGCTGTTGGAGTCGGGCGCCGACGAGGTGTCACTGGGAGACACCACCGGCATGGGCACGGCTCCACGGACCAAGGAACTGTTGAACTGCATGAGAGCTGCAGGTATTAGGAACGAGGACATTGCCATGCACTTTCACGACACGTACGGCCAGGCGCTGGTGAACACGGCTGTTTCTTTGGAACACGGCATTCGCACGTTCGATAGCAGTGTTGGTGGGCTCGGAGGATGCCCATATAGCCCTGGTGCTACCGGCAACGTATCCACGGAGAACATGATTTACTTTATCGAAAGTCTGGGCATGGAGACCGGCATTGATCTGGACGCCATGTCGGATATCGGTGCTTGGATCACGGGCGAGCTGGGCAAGGCCAACGACAGCACTGTTGGTAAGGCGGTATTGGGAGCCAGAGGTCGTGAAGCAGCGGCGTAATTGGGTTGCTTTTCTTGACGAGATTCATGTCGAAATAATTAGGGGTTGATGCATACGCGGGTTTCTCTTCTTTTTTGTTTGTTTGTTGGAAAAACACCTGTCTTTTGACATATGAATGGCGCAATCCCTCTCGTATTTAGGTACCTAGCTAGGTATCTTCAGAAGACCGTGAGTGAGGAGATGCAGGCAGTCATGTGATGTCACTGCCACACTTACTGCACACTGGCGCTAAAGCCAATATGACACTGACGCTGACACTGGGAAAGCTAGGCCCGCGCCCCGCCCTCAGTGAGGGTGAGGCGAGGACCACTGATCTTATCGGGGGCGCCACCTGTGACCCAGCTTGCCGAGTGGGCTCCACCAGGACGAAGCAAGCTCCAGTGCTGTGCATTTGACGACACTGCAACGACCTGCCAACCTCCTCCAGCTTCCTACGTCGCCTCGCAACGTCTCCATTCATCCGCCCAGCGCCCTTCCTAATCGACCCTCTCGACTCAACACGCATTGTCTTCTACGCGGGCCCTGTCTCATTGATAGTCTGAAGCAATGAGTGACCCCCGGGAGCCCTCCTACTCCATCGTGCCGAGGATTCGGTACAACACCGTCGGCGGTGTCAACGGACCCCTCGTCATCCTCGAGAATGTGCGTGTCGCCCGTCGTGGTCATCATAGCGACATTTCGGGGTTGCAGCGCTGACTCTGCGTCTAGGTTAAATTCCCCAGATACAACGAGATTGTCTCTCTGACCCTGCCCGATGGAACCAACAGACAGGGTCAGGTCCTTGAGGCCAGAGGTATTTACCCATTCCACTCTCGTTTGCATTAGCCTGCTTACTGACCAACGTTCTACAGGTGACAGAGCCGTCGTCCAGGTATGCGAGCCGAGCGATCATGCGAGAAACACCGATTGACGATGGAAATAGGTCTTTGAGGGTACATCAGGCATTGATGTCAAGAAGGTATGAGATGATGGCCATCTTGACAAAGGATGTGTGCGCTAAACTTCTCCCAGACGAAAGTCGAGTTCACAGGCCAGAGCTTTAAGCTCGGTGTGTCGGAGGACATGCTCGGTCGTATCTTCGATGGTTCCGGACGTGCCATCGACAAGGGCCCCAAGGTCTTGGCCGAAGACTACCTCGACATCAACGGCAGTCCCATCAACCCCTTCTCCCGTGTAGGTTCATGTCCCATTTGTGGCTTCTGGTCCAGGCGTTGACGTAGCACAGGAATACCCCGAGGAAATGATCTCGACTGGTATCTCGGCCATCGACACCATGAACTCCATCGCCCGTGGCCAAAAGATTCCGATCTTCTCCTCGTCCGGTCTGCCGCACAACGAAATCGCCGCCCAGATCTGCAGACAGGCCAGTTTGGTCCAGAAGCAGGGCATTACCAACAAGGGCGTCCACGACGGCCACGAGGAGAACTTCTCCATCGTTTTCGGTGCCATGGGTGTCAACTTGGAGACGGCCAGATTCTTCACCCGCGACTTCGAGGAGAACGGCAGTCTGGAGCGTGTTACTCTCTTTCTCAACCTTGCCAACGACCCTACGTAAGTACTCCCGAGGCCTCAGTGGCAATACAGTAGGCTGACAATCACGCAGTATCGAGCGCATCATTACTCCTCGTCTTGCCCTCACCACCGCCGAATACTACGCCTACCAGCTCGAGAAGCACGTCCTCGTTATTCTTACCGATTTGTCCGCCTACTGCGACGCCCTTCGCGAGGTTTCGGCCGCTCGTGAGGAAGTCCCGGGTCGTCGTGGTTACCCCGGTTACATGTACACTGATTTGTCCACCATTTACGAGCGCGCCGGTCGTGTGTCGGGACGTAACGGTTCCATCACGCAGGTGCCTATTTTGACCATGCCCAACGAGGATATCACCCACCCTATTCCCGACTTGACGGGTTACATCACGGAGGGACAGATTTTCGTCGACAGAGGTCTTTACAACCGTGGTATCTACCCGCCCATCAACGTCCTGCCGTCGCTGTCCCGTCTCATGAAGTCTGCCATTGGCGAGGGCATGACTCGCAAGGATCACGGCGATGTTTCCAACCAGCTTTACGCCAAGTACGCCATCGGTCGCGACGCCGCTGCCATGAAGGCTGTCGTCGGTGAGGAGGCCCTGTCCGCCGAGGACAAGCTTTCCCTTGAGTTCCTCGAGAAGTTCGAGCGCCAGTTCATCAGCCAGGGCCAGTACGAGGCCCGCACCATTTACGAGTCTCTTGACCTCGCTTGGAGCCTGCTCCGTCTGTACCCCAAGGAGCTCCTCAACCGTATCCCCGGCAAGATCCTCAACGAGTACTACCAGCGTGCGGCAAAGGAGGCCAAGGATAAGGGCAAGCAGAGAGAGCAGGTGCAGCAAAACGAGGAGAACCTGATTGACGCATAAGCGGAGGACCGCTCGCGCGGGTGCTTGAATCTCAAGAGGCCGGCAGCGTTGAACGGCGGTCGGCTGAAGTTTGTGTATACGTATGTGAGAGGGAGAGGGCCAAGAGAGTGTATTGGGCAACTTTTGGACCTAGACAATGGCATGCAAATTATCAGTTCGTAACCAGCCATGTGTTTCTCAGTGATGTTTCTGTTTGTAGCTGCAATATCTATTATTCCTATCTATCCAATATGTGCTCTCCCTCCATGTTCTTGTATTGAGTGACAGAAAATGAGCTGGAGTGACATCTTGCTGGTTGTCGATGAAGAATATTTGTGCCTGAAGCTGATGAAGCACTGGCACGATGGCATAGACCCAAAAAGTACGACTCTGCAACGGGGCATTGAGAAGCACCCACCCGCACGGACCAGCGTCATCAACCAGGCGCACCGGCTCATCGAACCCCACATCCTCCACACCGGCCAACTCCCCACCATTACCTACCTAACCTACCTTACCTCATCTCTCGGCCTTCCCTGACGCACGACGAGAGAGTTGCTACACAAAGCCCACGTCGAGAACCCCGTGCCATTGGACTGCCTCCCAACAACCCGCGATCTGGTTTTTTTTTTTTTTCCATTCTACGAAACGCACCCTCACCGCGAATCGATCGGCACCTCGGACACTCGTGGGCAAATCATCCAACAGATCAAACGCGACACAATGTCCATCATCCAGCAACACACGTCCGCCACGCTCAGCGATGCCTGGCGGACCATCAACATCGACGCCCTGCAGGAGGACTCGGCTTGCAACTTTGACACGTCGACGCTGCACCCGCCGCAGCCCGAGATTGGCGAGGACGAGGTGCGGCAGCTCGCCGGCCAGGTGCGGCAGCTGCTCCGTGGCGGCGACGCCGAGGGTGCACTGAGGGGGTGCTTGGAGTTTCCCGTCTACAACGGCCCCGATGCCGCCAAGGTGCGTTCACCCCCCCCCCCCACCCTTTGTGTGGTTTTTCTTTCTCTTCTTCTGTTCTTTCTCACCCTACGTCGAAATGGCACTGTATAATACTGTCGCCAGGCTTCCAGAGCAGTTCGCTAACATGTGCTCTCAACAGGACGCCCACCTCCAGACCATCACCGAGGTTCTCCAGTCCATCAAAGCCTCCGAGATGACACCCCTCCTCAAGGCCATTTACGGCTCGGCCGGCGGGCCCGAGCTGCTCGACGTCCTCATGAAGTACATCTACAAGGGTATGGCGGGATCCGCGGTCGGCGCTGGCGGTGTGAAGTCGCCGCCGCCGCAGGCCGCACCCAGCGGCTTTAGCCAGATGGGCGGACGGCCGGGAGCCACGAACGAGAGCGTGGGCAGCGCCATGAGCGTATTGCTCAGCTGGCACGAGAAGGTTGTCGACGTGGCCGGTCTAGGTAGCATCGGCCGTGTCATGACTGACTGGAGAAGGGTTTAAGGGGAGGTTGCAAGGAGAGAAGGGGAGGAGAGGGGAAACGGGGCTGTGAGAGACGGGGGGAGGGGGGAGGGCGATAATGAAGTTCATGACGAGCGAGGGCCATGGTCGGTGTAGGCAGATACAAGCTTGCCTTCAACGATTCCAAATTTAGACAGACTGGCGTGTCGACAACGAAAGCCATAGAATTTTTCTTCATGTTTTTACAACAGCCTTGCTTGGCCGGGAGGGTGGGCGAAAAAGGGGGGGTATTGTTACAAGTGCCACAGCATCTAGTTGGACTCTAGGATGTCCTTGAGGTTCACATCTCCGGTGCCCCTGGGCAACGGCTTGGGCTGATCGCCCCCCTCGCGCCACCCAATCATGTAGATGATTCTGAACGTCGCGGGGATGCTCCCGTCCTCGTTGCCGTGAAGCTCCCTGTAGATGCCCTCGTTGGCAAGCAGCACGTCTCTCCTGATGGCGCCCATCTCTCTCCCCAGGATGGCGTTGCCCTCTCCCATGGCCTGCAGGTCCTGCATCAGGGCAAAGGTGTCGGGGTAGTCGACGATGATGTCGTCGACGTCGACGGTCAGCATCTTGAAGCCGGCGCGCTGCATTAGGCCGCCGACGTCGCGGGTGTCGGCCAGGGGCGAGACGTGGGGCGAGATGCCGCCGCGCCTCTCCTGCTCGGCGAGCTGCAGCGAGGTGCGCAGCTCAAAGAGGCTGTCGCCGCCGAGCATGGCGCCGATGAAGGGGCTGTCGGGCTTCAGGACGTTGTTGATCTGGGTCAGGACGCCGGGGAGGTCGTTGATCCAGTGCAGGCTCAGGGAGCTCAGGACGAGGTCGAAGGAGGCGGGGGGGAAGGGGACGTGCTCCTCGTCAACGAGGACCTGGCGGATGATGTTGAGATCGGCGTTGAAGGGGAGGTCGGCGTCGCGGTGCAGGAGGGTGTGGGACGACTCGGCGGCGACGAGCTCGTCGATGCGCGTGGACAGGGCCGGGGTTATGGGCTTCGCGGGGTCCGGGTCGGGGTTCTCGCGGGTGAGGGCACGGGCGACGTTGCACGAGTTCGCGCCGAGATCGAGGACGCGGGGAAACCTCCGCTTGATGTCCTATCGATTTCGCAATCGCGGACGTCAGCGATCCCACTCCCTCGGGGAGCATTTCTCACCGGGGGGGCTTTGCGGCCACGACGGGGGAGAGGGACTTACAAGCAAGCGCTCGCAGAGGCGGTTCGCGACCTCGTCCTTGAGGTAGTCGGCCTGCCGGCCGGTCTCGACATTGGAGCCGGCGCGCTCCTTTTGCAACCATTTTGTGCGTCGGTTGAAAACCTGGAAGGCCTGGGCGCCGCCGCCGCCGCCGCCGGAGGTGAAGGCGTATGAGCGGCGGGGGGCGAGGCCGGCGAGGAGCCGAGAGCCCGGCGCAGACGGAGCGGCGGCGAGGCACAGGCGTTTGATCGTGTGGTTCATTACTGGCATTACATTGCTGGACTGGGCGGAGGCGAACATGGGGGGAGAGTTCGGTTCTCAAATTGGGATGATCACAGGAGAAAGGGGAGAGGAAGAGAGAGGTGGGGGGAGAAGGAGGGAAGGACGTGGGGTGTTGAAAGAAGGTTTTCTTATTTTTGGACTGATGGAAGCTTCAATGGGAATTCATGAGCTTCGATGATGCAGCACATTTTCCAGCTTCGTCAATTGACAGGAACAAGTTCGGGTTAGCGCCGAGGTACGTATCTCCCGACGGGGTTTGGATGCGCAGGCCCGTCTCTCTCTCTCGCGCGCGCGCGCCCTGGATTCCAGGAACACCCACCCCACCGGGAAGTCAACGGTGCACCGAGAGCAGATTCCATACTACCCAGGAAGGTAGGTATGTATATCTAATGCTCTCTGTAATTGCTTGGATATAAGCACCTACCTAGGTAGGTATATACCTACTGAGGTACCTAGGCAGTGTGCCTAGGTCTCTTGCTGCTTTGTATCGGTGTAATGGTACAGGCCTCCACGCTCCCGCTAACCACCGGGCGGACCTTGCAACCCCTGATGCGCCGAGTCCCCCTGTCTTCAAGCAACAAGCAACGAGCTACAAGCAGCGCTGGGACGTTGGACTCTGGACTTGCAACGGTTGACTGCCCATGCCAAGCGTGTGCTGGGGAAGCCGACAGGCGGTTTGACAGACCCGTTCTACTGCGCTTTCACGCAACGTCCGGCCCGTAGGGCCAATCGACCGCCGTCTCGCCATCTCCACACATTGCCTACGGCCCTACCTACCTACGTAAGGTACCTGTCTACTATGTATGTAGTACGCTCAGAAGCCTTCCGGGCCTAGTACGAGAAGCCTGAGCCTCCACTGTCTCCAAAGTGCCGTCTCTCTCTCTCTCTCTCTTCGCTCCCACCCCCGAAGCTCAATCCAGACCCCCTTTCCTAGGTGTTTTTGTTTCCCGTCCTGCCCACTTCCCTTGTCTCCCCGGTGCAACATCGCGAATCGGCCAGTCCCCTATTCCGCGACCAACACAATCTGCTGCCCACGTTCCTACTCGTGTGCACATCAAAACCCCGGGAATCGAACCTGTCCACAGTCGCCCCCTCCCCGCCTACCGAGACGCAGTGTCAAGACACGTCCGCAGCGGGACTTGCCGCCCGGTTTTGAGTTCGAGTCGCCGAGTCCGTCCTTCACCGAGCCTGACTGTCGATCCCTCTCCCAAACTCCACGCATCAGCAATCCAGCAAGCGAACCGGCTGCACGGGTAAACGAGCAGCAATTCCAACCAATACCCCTCGCGCGCATGGAGTGAAAGCCCGACGCTCGCACAGAGCAGACAACACCACACCCACCGATCCCCCGTATCCGAACATCGAATCGAGGCCACCTATAGAAACACCTGTGGCCGAGACTCACCGACACCCGCCCGTTCGTCGACTCCCTCCGTCCCGTCCCGTCCCGCGAAAAGGAGGGCGGAAGAACCGTTGGATATAGGCACGAGCCGACCAAGAAAGCCCCTCATCCCACTCGAGAACCACCGCAAACATGTCGTCCGCAGCGTCCGGGTTCCTCGGCCGCTCGACCAGCAATAACTCCAACATGCGAGGACTGGTGCAATTCATTGCCGACTTGAGAAACGCCAGAGCTAGGGAGCTGGAGGAGAAGAGAATCAACAAGGAGTTGGCCAACATTCGGTGAGCAGAGTACCCTTCGCCTGGCATGCCGAACCTGCAACATCCCACCATGGCGTACTGACGAATCTCCCCGCCTACAGGCAAAAGTTCAAGGGTGAGCATTGGCTGTGATCTTGTGCAACCGGGATGAGGTGATACTAACCCTCGTCCAGACGGAAACCTCAGTGGCTACCACAAGAAGAAATATGTGTGCAAGGTAAGGGAGCTCTGCTGCGGTATGGTCTGAGGCAGTGGGCTGACGGTCCGCGAAGCTCCTCTATATCTACATCCTCGGGTGGAACGTTGATTTTGGCCACCTCGAAGCCGTCAACCTCATCTCGGCCAACAAGTACTCGGAGAAGCAGATCGGCTATCTTGCCATGACCCTCTTCCTGCACGAGAAGCACGAGCTGCTGCACCTAGTCGTCAACAGCATACGAAAGGACTTGTTGGACAACAACGAGTTGTTCAACTGTCTGGCTCTCCACGCGATCGCGAACGTTGGTGGCCGAGAAATGGGAGAGGCTCTCAGCGGAGAGGTCCACAGGCTTCTGATCTCGCCGTACGTACCGGCCGAGCATGCTTCTCCAAGGATGGGCTGACAGGGATACAGGACATCCAAGGCGTTCGTGAAGAAGAAGGCATCGCTCACCCTCCTTCGTCTGTACCGCAAGAACCCTGACATTGTTCAACCGCAATGGGCCGAACGCATCATCTCGCTGATGGACGACGTGGATGTCGGCGTGGCTTTGTCCGTCACATCACTCGTCATGGCCCTTGCCCAGGATAATCTGGACGCGTACAAGGGGGCCTACGCTAAGGCCACCGCCAGGATGAAGAGGATAGTCATCGACGGCGAGTATACTCCGGACTATCTTTATTACAAGGTTCCGTGTCCCTGGCTCCAGGTCAAGCTTCTGCGCCTACTGCAGTACTTCCCCCCCTCGGGTGAGTCGTGAATGAGGTCCCAGATCGAGCGAAAGAGAACTAAACTACTTCAGATGATGCCCACATCCGTGATATGATCCGCGAATCCTTACAAAAGATATTAAACCTTGCGATGGAGCAGACGAAGAACGTGCAGCAGAATAACGCCCAGAATGCCGTTCTCTTCGAAGCCATCAACCTCATTATTCACCTTGACAACGAGAATGCGTTGCTGAAGCAGATCTCATCCCGTCTGGGGCGGTTCTTGACTTCTAGGGAAACCAACGTCCGCTACCTGGGACTGGAGGCCATGACGCACCTCGCAGCTCGTATCGACACTCTGGAGCCCATTAAACAGCACCAGGACGTCATCCTCGGCTCCCTCAAGGACAGGGATATTAGCGTGCGGAGGAAAGGTCTCGACCTCCTCTACAGCATGTGCGACTCGTCGAATGCCCAAGTCATTGTCGGCGAGCTGCTTCACTACCTCCAGAACGCCGACTTTGCAATCCGTGAAGAGATGGTGCTGAAGATTGCTATTCTGACCGAACGATATGCCACTGATGTACAGTGGTATGTTGACATATCGCTGCGCCTCATTGCCATGGCCGGTGACCACGTCAGTGACGAGGTGTGGCAGCGTGTCATTCAGATCGTGACGAACAATGAGGAGTTGCAGGTTTATGCGTCCCAGCACTCCCTGCAGTACGTCAAGTCGGACCACTGCCACGAGACACTGGTCAAGATCGGAGCGTACATCTTGGGCGAGTTCGGTCATCTCATCGCCGACCAGCCCAAATGCAGTCCCATCGAACAGTTCCTCGCTCTTCAGAGCAAGGTTGCCGCTTGCTCGTCAAGTACAAGGGCCATGATCCTTTCTTGTTACGTCAAATTCGTCAACCTCTTCCCCGAAATCAAGCCCCAGCTCCTCAAGGCCTTCCGAGTCTTCAGCCACACGCTCGACTCCGAGCTTCAGCAGAGAGCATGCGAGTACCTGACGCTAGCAACCTTGCCGACTGACGACCTCCTGCGAACCGTCTGCGACGAGATGCCTCCCTTCTCGGAACGCCAGTCTGCCCTGCTCGCCAGAGTGCATCAGAAGCACGCCAACACCAGTGATAAGAGAACCTGGATTGTCGGCGGTAAGGATGCCAACGCAGACGTGGCAGAGCTGAAAATGGCCAAGGAGGGTGGCCTCAAGCGAACTTTTAGCACAAACGGCAACCCTCACGCCGGAAACGGAGCCTCCAACGGGACGAACGGCAACGGCGTTAACGACTTGGCTGGTCTGGACATGAACAACATCGGACCCGCCGAGCCCAAGACGAAGGCACCCAACCTGGCAAGTGCAGCTCACTTGTCCCCCAACTGGGAGATCGGCTACAACAAACTGCTGCTCAAGGCAGAAGGCGTCTTGTACGAGGACGGCCAGCTCCAGATAGGTGTGCGGTCTGAGTACAGAGGCCAAATGGCGTGCTTGATCCTCTACTTCAAGAACAAGACGCCGACCGCGTTGAGCTCTTTTACTACGACGCTAGACCTTGACGAAAACGAGAAGGGCAAGCTCACGTGGGACATCAAGAGCCTGCCGGAGAGCACCGTCTACCAGGGTGGGCAGTCCCAGCAGGTCGTCATGTTCGAGTGCAAGAGGATGTTCGACAAGAGCCCGACGATACGCATCAGCTATCTCGCCGGCGCTCTCCAGGCCGTCACTCTCAAGCTGCCCATCACCGCCCATAAGTTTATGGACCCCGCAGACCTCTCCGCGGAGGACTTCTTCCGACGCTGGAAGCAGATTGGCGGTGCCCCCCGCGAAGCCCAGCATATCTTCGGTCTGGCCCCCGGCAAGTCGGATAGGGAGTTGAACGAGTTCTTTGTTCGGCAAACGGTCGAGGGCTTCAGGTGGCGTGTCCTCGACGGCGTCGACCCGAACGCCAAGAATTTTGTTGGCGCGAGTGTCCTTCACACTTCTGAGGCGGGCAAGTTTGGTTGCTTGATGCGTCTTGAGCCGAACTATGGTACGAAGGTATGTTCCACATATCCTATATTTCCATCCTACCGTGTTCTTATTTGCTGACGATTATTCTCAGATGATTCGCCTTACCATCCGCGCCACGGACGACAGCGTCCCCGCCATTCTTTTGAAGATCATGCAGGAGCGTCTCGCCGCCGGCTACACGCCGGAAAAGTTCCAAGCCCCGACCCCGGCCGACATATCGGACGCATTCAGCAACATCCTGGTTACATAGCGCAGCACCCCTCTGACGTAACACACAATAACTACTCTCTTGATGGCATACCCACATCTGGTTTTGTTTTCTTCTCGTTTCTGCTTGTGGCTGTGATCGTCGATGTCGGGTGTTGTTTTATGCATGGCAAAACTACTGGGCGTGGGCGTCTCTGGTGGCATCGCGGTGGCACTCATCCCCTATAGCTAGTAAAAGTGAGAGGTGAGCGTCGTCTGTTGGAGGGCGTAATGAAAAAGTCTGTCAGCTTTGACGACCTGGTTCGAGTTCCATGCCGGTGGTGGCGCTCTTGCATTTGCTTGTGTGTCCGGCTTCGTCCCGAGGCCCTTCTTCGTCTACTTGGAGGAGGAGAGGCGCCATCTTGCTGCTGGCAAGGCCCGGATCATGCGGTTTGTAAGAGTGGACTGACATCAAAAGCAAACGCTTGGCATATAAAAGTCATGAGATTCGGGAGGAATTCCTCCTTTTGTTTTTCTTCTCATTTTTATTTTCTCATTTTGCCTTTTTGTGAACGATGACTGGATTGCATGCCTTGGACTGCGCTCATGCTATTTCTAGGCCTCGTCTGCGTCGCCGTGCCTCTGCGACGCTCTTTCAACGATTCCTGCTCGTCGCGTCGCTCTCGACGCCTAGAAGATTCCGCCGGCGCCCCGGCCGTCGAGGAAGAGCTGCCACTGACGGCGAGCGGAGCAGGGGGTGCTTCTGTTGCAGGCGTCGCCTTGTCGTAGAATGTTTGGGTACAGATCTGCACCCATGGGTGAGTAGGCGTGGGGGCCGTCGTAAGCTGTTTGTGCTTGTGCTCCTGGGTATGACGAGATATTCATTCTTTCCGAGCCAAATGGTGAGGTAGCTCAAGACCTAAAGAATCTCCCCGTCTCAGATACGAGTCATCAGGAAGTCCTGGGTCCCGTATCGGACCGGAACGGGACTCGGGAATCTGGTACTGGAGCACTGCCGGCAGATAGAAGGCAGCTACATTTTAGTTAGCCCTCACATGCATCGTCATGTAACCCCCAAACCGTGACTTTACCTCTTTGTAATAAGATCCACTTCCTCTCGGCCTTCCAATACGCAGAGTCAGATTTGAGGTTGCTGATCTCGCCCTTGGGATAACCATGTTAGCTCGGAACTGAGAGGGAGGGAATCGGTGTTCCTTGCCGTCGTGAATGCCCTCGAAGACCTCATCTGACGGTCTTTTACTGCCTCTCCCGTTTCTACTTGCGGGTCGTCCTCAGCACTAACGACGCTAGGGTATGGCGTCGATTGGTATCTTACCTGACCATGACCGGGTCGCACTCGCCCATCATTACCGAGGTATCCTGCAATGCCAGTTGTGATAACCCCACGGTCTAAACTATCTCCCGGGAGAAACCACTCAGGTGCGCCGCAACTGGACGGTTGATTATTGATTAGTGTACGGCGATGATTCCATAAAGGAAAAGTCTTTAGTGATCGGATAGAGTTATCAATTATAACCGCTAACCCAAGAAGTATGGTCAGCGCTTGTTAAGGAGCCTAGGATGATAACGTTTACTTTACTTGGGCATATTTCTTATAAGGCCTTTTGGAGATGTAGTGAGTGTATCAGGAAGCCGAATCACTTAGGAAAAAACTCGTACAGTTGAAAGTGGCTTGCTTTTCCTATTGGTGATCACGCCGCAACGCAATTCCAAGGACTGGTGCACTCCTAGATCCACCCGCGAGGTCGGGTGGGAAAGCGGTGTCTTCGGCAATATCATGACCGCTAATGCAGGAAGTCCTCATGACATAGGGTTGCTACCCCCGACGATGATGCCTAGGATTCCTACGACTGCTTCTGCTGTTTGGATGTGACGAGTTGCTTCCTGGGCCCGTCACCTCCTGACGCATAATTCAGGCCTTGCGGTCTTTGAGGATCCAATCACGCTAGAAGACTTATGCGACTTCGACAAAGCTCCGGAATACCACACCTATACCTATGGTTACCTGATCGCCTAAAATTTCTGAGAAGTCCAAATCGAGAATTGTAGGATATGGATTGGTAGCTGGCTGCTGGCCAAACTGACCGGAACCCGGCGTTGAAGCTACTGCGTTGTGTAGGTATCCTTGAAAAGTCTCTTCGAAGGCACGGATATTTGCCTCCATAGTAGGTCTCTGTCTTGGAGGTGGAGCAGGACCTTGAAGTCGGAAGGCATAGTCCCGGCGCGCTTGACGGCTATAATGCAAATCGGGTGGCTGATGGTTACTATTTGTATCACTAGATCTATTAGTTAGTAGAAGTCACTTATATCTTCCTTTTTATCAACATACCTTATGTCTTCCATCATAGTGGCATCTAAATCTACGCTTTCTGAACGTAGTGGAGGTGAAGATGACCCGTAGGGCTGGTAGCTTGAGAGGATGTGCCGGGATCTTCCTTTTCCAGTATTTGACTTGCGGCGATGCTGTGAAGTGGCATGCTGCCCTTCACTTATTAGTAAGACGGGCTCTTTCTGTACTAGCCTATCAGACTGTTGGTCTTTTCTTTTCGTTTCCTCTTGTTTCTCTTCAATCTTATGCCTTTCAACGACTAGCTCGGTAAGCCGTAGTCGTTTAAGTTGCACAACCCCTTGATGCATCTCGAAATCCTCATCAACTGAAATTCCGGGAACTAACCGCTTCTTCCCGTGGATCTGACTATATTTGGCGTTCGGGCCCCCCTCCTGATAGCCGCCTAATCTAGAGCCCTGGTTCTCGATACCGATGACGTCTCCATGCTCCGGTGCCGCCTGCTGGGCATGTTCTCTATTCATGGCGGCCACCTTGGTTTCGTGTTGGGCCTGGAAGCTATCTTTCGTACTGCTAACCTTGGGCAGAACAGTCAAGGCCAGCTCCATTAAATGGCTGCTTACATGACGCCTGTAACGATCCAGGCTTTGGTGGCAAAGAGGGCAAGTGACGGCTGCGTCTTCACTCAAGGGCTGTGAGCTCAGTCTGGTCAACGTCTCGATATGGCGTTCCGGTACCACTCCTGGATGAACATGTGCCAAATGCCCCGAGGAATCAGAACTGGAGGTAAAGGTCTCCTCGCAGCCTAGCGGACAGCGATATGTGCGGAGATGGCATTGCAACATGTGCCGCATCCATTCGTCGATGTCGGAGAAGGTATTGTCAGACACTGTGCAGACTTTGGCGAGACAACTGTAAGGCTTGAGGTCTATCAGCACGTGCTTCCTGATGGTTGTGAATTAGCGATAACATCATGAGCTGCCCTTGTGACTCGACTTACTTCCATGAAGCTGCAGAGTCCACGAAAACTGCAGTGTGGCAGTATGGACATTCCACATGCTTGTTGAACACACCCTCTGGTGGCAGTGGGATCTCATATATATGTTTTTCTTCGAAAGCCATCTCATGCGTGATCTCTTCCGATATTGACATTGAGGTTCGATGAGCCGACTGTGAAATCATGTGATCTGAGTAGGAATCATCCCTCAACATATTGTACGATTTGCTGTCCTCTTGCTCAGGTTTTGAGTGTAATGCGGCACTGGACGTAAGCACATCCTGAGCTGTGAAGCGGTGTATGTGGGGAGATTTTGGTCAAGCAGATCTCGACCTGAGTAACGATGACTTCAGACAGGAGGTATATGAGCAGGTCGTCATGTTACTGGAACAGGACTTTATGGATGCAACCGGATCGCATAGTTTCGGAATTCATTAGCTTCAGAGAACGTGGGTTTAACAGAGAGAACCTGTGTTGTCCAGCTTTGTAAATATACCAGTTCTTAGACTTGGCTGAAATACCGTAACTCAGCTCGTGCGGTGAAGCTGGTTCCATATCATGAGTGAAATGCGTGACCTGTGAACAGTATGGAACAAGGGAAAAGAAAACAGAGGAAATAAGCTTGGACAGGCACGTTTAATGACCTTGTTCTCATGGACTTGTCTTGTCGCCTGCTACTGCTTTTCTCTCGTCATCTTGAGCAACCGGCCGAGTGTTGGGCCGTCTGGGGCTGTCCGGGTCCGACGTCTCATGTGAGGGGAAGGCACGTGCGTCTGTCTTACCGAAAGAAATCTCGGTGAGTGTTTAGAGATTACTTCCACGCACCAAAGCCAGTGTGGTGTCACCCCAACCACCGTCCAAACGCCCGACACTGATCCTTTGACTCTTTCTAGCTGTCGGGAAGGGTCTCCGGGGCATGCAGGAAGTTTCGTTTTTCCTCAATGCGCGTCTGCTCATGCGCTTTCTACTACTCTGGCATCATCAGCGATATATATCAACAAAACATCAAAACTGGACGCTGGGACGGCCAAAAGAACTGACCCCCACCCGATTTGAACGGATAACCTTCCGATGTTCTCAGTCATACTGGAGTCGACTGCGCTACCGTTGCGCCAGAGGGCCATTAATCGTTGTTATTTGTTGAGGAATGCTGAGAAAATGCCGCATAGAAAGGCTGGTTTCGTGGACGGCTGTGCGGCCCTCAGATCCCCACTTGGACAAGTGGCCCGCCCTCGTGCGGGGCCGACCCCATTATGACTATAAGGCACCTTGCCCACGACATGGGCGCGGCAATTCGGCATCATACAGCTGAAGACAATAACAACTAGTCTATAACGGGATCTAGGTACGACGAAGCTGCTTAGCAATGAGTATAAGGAACTCTCTGAGGCCGCTTCCGTTGCACTCGCGTCCCCGCAGGTTGCTCAGGGACCTGAAGAGTTGCCGAGTCTCTTGCCAACCCACATGCTAGCCCGCGGGTTCATCGCCGTCTTCGGCAGGCGACAAGAGCCCTCCATGTACATATGCGACCGTCAGCTTTGGCCGGGCATACAACCATTAGCGTTTGTATTGCTATAGTTACTGTCGCCTTTGGTGCTTTTGATGGTTGGCGGCCATACGCCCGACTTGACCGCTGAGGGCCACCTTCAACGAGCTGGCGAAATGATGACTTGAAGGTTGGCCGGCTTCACTGATTGAAAAATGCAATTACGATACCAAGTCAAGGGACGTTCTGTTTTGCTGCCGTCCCTGGCTATTTCGCGCCTAGTGTGGTTCAAGTCATACAACGATTCCTCTATGCCTGGAACTCGTCGCTCTGGTATCATTTACAAGATTGGAAGCCGAGTGAGTCGCTTTAGTTGGATCACCTCAACGGTCCCTGACGCATCAATCGAAGGATGGATTTTTTCTATGTACTGCGGAGCCATCATCAGAGAGCATCGAATCTCTCGGCACCGCTGGGTATGAAGTATGTGCATAAAGTTACGAAGCAAGCCAGCTGGCCTGCCTCCCAATTAAAGTGATAACAATCCTGACACCCACCGAATCATTCCTCGCGTCTCCACAGGGATTTTCATGGCCCCCAAGACAACAAGTAGACGACCCTTGTCTACAACGCAGCATTGGCGATGTTGTTCTCAAAGCTGCCGTCCTTCATGGGCACATTGGCGCTGCCAAAGTCGGTGTTCTGCAGAGCGTTGCGGGCGGCGTCGGTCATCACCTCCCACCCGATGAGGGGCTGGCGGCCGCCGGTGGTGCTTGTGAAGATCATCTGGTGGTTGAGGGGCCAGATGCTGCGGTAGCCGACGCGGGGGTGAGTGTTTTCGGTGAAGTAGATGCCGGACGTCCTCTTCTCGTATTGGCCGTGGGCCGAGACGGCGACGCCTAGGATGGTGGCAGAGTTGCTCGTGTCGGACACCCAGACGACGACGTTCTCCCAGTCGTGGCGATGGCCGAAGCCGGGCGAGGGCGAGTCCTTGGGCATGTAGTACGCGTACATGATGGCGACGCGGCCGTTGTAGGTGGTGCCGCGGGCGTAGACCTGGCCGAGGTTGGAGGAGCAGCCTCCGTTCTGGGAGCCAGTGGGCTTTTGGCCACCGCTGAGTTGTGTTAGTCAAGCGTGAGAATGGGGGAGAGGGAGGGGTTCGGATGGAGGAACAAGGGGAACACATACCTAGTGTCTCCTGCGGCGTTGACGGCGGGGAAGGGCACGCAGCCGTTCACGACGTCAAGGTAGGGCCTGTACTTGAGGTATATGTTGCCGATGGGGGTCAAGGGGATGGTCTGCGGGAAGCCGACAACGGAATTGTAGTCGATGACGGCGCGGCGCTCGATGGGAGAGGCGACGACGGTGCCAGCTGCGGCGGCGAGCCACGAGGCGAGGCGGACGAGGGAAGGCGCCATTGTGGACGGAGAGAACACGGTCTTGGTATCGGGAACTGAGAACGCGTGGCTTGGTAAATGTGGGATCTGTCAGACGAACCGAGAGATGCGTTTCCGAGGCGTAGAACTGTTGATCCCGAGGAACGTCTAATCAGTCTCGTTGCTGCGTTTTGGCCAGCGTCGGCCGTGGTCTTATAGCAGGACCCTCGCCCTCTTTCTTCTCTCGTTGCGGCACATCATCCGTACATGCCAACAAGGATCGACTACTAGGTACTCCAAGCGGGCAGGTCAAGAAAGACAATGTCCCGACTCTCATACCGATGTCATCTCGGGGCTACCCTTGTGATCACTCCAGCTTCCCCTTTGACCTCTCGACTCCGCCCGTGGCACGACACGGCCGCTCAATTGGGCCAGTCGGAGCCGGGGTCTTGGTGTCGTCACCCGTACGCATGTGCTAGAGTCGCCAATACTCCTTGCTACATAGTAGACGATAGCAGGTTTGAAGCCGACCCTCCCTCCGCGATACCCACCCCCATCGTGGAGTTGCATGCCGCACAGGGTTGATACCTAGTGGTCACGCACCAGCCCAGGCCCCAAACGACAATGGACTTGGGCGCCGAGTTAACCCCTGTCGTGGCTCCTGCATCCGGCATGTTATCCGCCCCCTGGTGGGAGACCATGTAACCTCAATCCCTGGCAGCCTCCCCGAGTCTAGATGAGCTGTCGAGTGGGGGAGACGAGAGGCCAATCAGGAAACCGGACAATTCCCGTCACATATCGAACAAGACGAGTGAGTGGCATGGAGATTGCCCAACCCCATCCGGCTTCAAGCGACTCGCGGAAACGCCTATGCCCTCGCAGGCGCTGCCCACACTTTGCAACCATGAAGGACGTCCGGAGGGCAGACCCGTTGATTGCGTCTTCCGGTTTTGTGATTTGACGGCTTGACCACGGGTTCAGCGTTATGGTGCCGAGTGTTCCGACCCCCGAGGCGAGGACCACATGTGAAAAGAGGGGGGTGATGGCGGGATCCAACACCCTCTCTTGCACCCTCTTTCCGAGAAATGAAATAAGGGGTTGCGAGTATCGCAAAGCGATCTAGCTAGAGCTGGAAAGAAACAATCAAGAACCCTGGCACCCCGGATAAAGGCCGAGGCCGCGAGGCGTGAGTTAGATGTGGTCAAGGCGTTTCAAAGCCAATATTGCAATGCATGTCCGAGTCAGGCTTCAGCGCCAACCGAGGAGGGTCTGCCCTGTCACGAAAGCCATTTCAATGGGTCCTGGGAAAGTTCGTGCAGATAAGTCGTTTAGCTTGTCCCGTGTATCGGAGCCTGACTCTCCACGAACACCTCGTGGGAGGAAAGGTGGAGAGAAACATGAGTGATCGCCGACAAGCTTGACTGGAAACAACCTATCGCTTCGCCGTCATAGCCCTGCCAGAGTGCTGTATGGCCTCGTGGCTGTGTCTCCCGCGAGTCAAGACCGATATGAGGGCGCATCATTAATATACAAATCCGACGAGAAGAGGAATTGAGATGGGTATCACAAGCTTTCCGAACATCGTAACCGCAACCTGGGACACGTTTTCGTCCTTTCAAAAAAATCCGAGGACACTTCCCTTTTCGTGTAGAGCGCCTCGGACAACATCACCCCACCCCCGTCTTACTTCATGTCAACAACGGCCGTTGAACCGCCATGGTAGAAAAGACACCCGCTTCAGCTAAAGTCCCACGACTCTCCCCACAACTCGTTCAAGTTCAATCCCAAAGCTTCAAGACTAAAGTCGGGATTGAACGACTGCGCCTTTGCCAACACACTGTCAGCGACGAGTGCTAGGGAGAAGTCGCCGTGAAGACTCACCTGCGGGTCCATGGACGCGGACATCCACGGCAGCGGCTGGGGGAGGAGCCCGTCGACGGCGTTCTGCGATGACGGGTAGCCCTGGAAGGAGAAGGGCGTGACCGACTTTGAAGGGTGAGTCAGCAGATGCTCGATACCCGCCGCCGCCGACGACGGGAGGGTGTCGGGAATGCTCACCTTTGCTCTATCCGGAACCTCCAAACCGGGAATCTTGGAGAGGTCCGACTGCTGGCTCGATACCGGAGGTTCCTGGTTCGCCAGCAGCTTGTAGTGCAGGTTGACGAACCGTTCCGCGGACGAGGCCTTGGCCTGCTCCGTGGTCTTGGTGCCCAGATGCGCCTCGAGTAGCCCGAGCGCCGAACACATGATGGAGTAGCCCCACGGCTCCGTGTTGCCGCACCGGAGAAGCCTGTCTTCCTTCATGGAGAGACACTTCTCGAGCAGCTTGACGGTGTGCTGGGAGTTGATCATGATCATGTTGGTCGAGCCGCGCGGCTGCAGCATGGTGACGCTGCAGAGGTTGACGGCCGTCGTGAGGGCGTCTTCGCGGAGGAAGTTGAGGCACCGGATGCCCTGCTCGTAGAGCTTGTCGTGCAAGAGGACAATGTCTCGCGCGGCGTTGTAGTAGATGATTTCCGAGTACTGGTACTTGGCGTTGGATTTGCGTAGCTTGAGGAAGGGCTGATGCAGGGGGATGATGTACTGGCGGAGCTGGATGTGCAGCAGGGTGTAGGCGAGAAGCGGCCGCTTACCGCCGTGCGTGTTGTTGTTGTTGTGCTCCCAGGAGGGCAGAGAGTCGATCTCGTGCGTGATGTCGTTTGTGTAACGTATGACCTGGTCATAATCGACCTCCCCCGGCGGTCCGCACAGAAGCCGGCTCAGCTCCATGCGCAGGGGCAGACTCTGACGGGCCAGGTTCTGGTACGAAGAGTACGTGTACTCCTTCCCGTGCTTGGACGGAGGCAGCTGGGTCGTGTCCTCGTCAAAGTCCTCGTCGTCCAGGTTCCTCGGCGGTTGCACGTCGTAGTGCAGTTGGCTCACCAGCGTGGGCAGGCCGTGGTCGAAGGACGCCTGCATGTCGAACTCCTGGACCGTCGCCCAGATCCTCCGCCTCATCTCCTGGTTGTACACCGAGATCTTGCCCGACATGTGGCTGGGCTCCCTGTGCAGGCCGACCGAGATTCCATCTTGAATGAGGGCGCCCGAGTTCGTCCAGAAGCGCTTCTTCTTCAGCGTGTTTACGCGCTTGCTGAGGTATAAGAGGCAGGCGATCTGGTAGTGGATGAGCTTGCGGTGCTTCATGCTCTGACGGCCCTGCCACTCTTCGACGGCCTTGATCCACTTCTCGGCGGCGGCATGCGCGTTGGAGATCATGCCCGTGAATCTCAGAGACTCGTGAGTGTGGATGCAGTTCGTCACAGCGCACATTGCCAGGACGAGAGCGGTGAGCGCGGCGTAGCGAGATTCGGTCGGGTTCTCCCAGAACTGCGAGTATTCCCTGCGGAAGGTGGGGATGTGGACGATGCGGTGCATCTGCTCAAACTGGTCAAGATAGACCTCCACCAGGGCGTCGCAGTGGTCCTTGGGCGGCAGCAGAGACTCGAGCTGAGGGTCGGGCTGCAGGTAAAACTTGTCCCGATCCTCCTTGCGCTTCTTGCGGTCTTTGCGGTCATGTGCCTTGACCGGCTTCAGCCACTCATCGGCCGTCTCCTTCATGAAGGGACACAGGCCAGTCAACTGAGAAAGAATCAGACGAATGCTCATCGTGGCAGAAAAAAGAGGGTCTCATCAAGGCTTACCTCGATGAAGGCCATTGTGGCGTTGTGAGGGCCAAAATACCGCGTCCGGAATTCCTTCCCTCTGAAAAAGCGGAGCTCGGACTTGTCCCCATCGCTGTACTGATGCCAGCAGGACTGCATTTCCGAGTTGTTGGCGCAAGGATCCTCGGGAGTTTCGCCCGTGTCATCCTTCTGGGTGTGCGGTGAGTTCGTACCGGCAATGGTGCTGCCGTCGAATGAAGACATGACCTGGCGTGTGAGTTGGGTTTTGAGCTGAGAAACCTCCAGCTCCAAGCGGCGGATGCGGTCATGATCCTTGGCTGCCTCGCGAATGACGGACGTGTCGGCCTCCTTGCCGGGCATGGCCAATTCGCCGTTCCTCCGTGAGTCGAGCTGGGCAAAGGCAGGCGGCACACCAGAGCTCGCGTTCAAGACCACTCCCGACTTGGTCTCGTAGGTGCAGCGATCGGGGGTGCCGCTCTTCAGACACCGCTGGCACGGGTAGCCTCTGTCGCAGGACAGCTTCCTCCGACGACACTCGAGGCAGCTCAGGCGAACCCGCTGGCGCTTGCGGGGATGCTGCGAGTTCTCATCGTCGTCACGAGAGTTGGTGGGAGACAGACTCCCGGCTTCATCCACCGAGGGAGACATTGCGGTGTTGGCTGGGTTCATGTTGCGCGGGTATGGTATGGCACGCAAGGCAGAAAGACGATGGAGAACGAGGGAGAAATATCGCGCGCGCAGGGGAAGGCCACGGGCTTGGTTATATCACAAGGTACGAAGTGACAATCCGGACACAAACGGCCAGCCTCCGGACCGGACAAGGTACTTTACTTACTTTTTCTTGCTTTTCGCCTGCCGTTTTGTTGTCAGGATGTGCCTCGAAAATCAAGGGAAGAAACTTACCCCTGCCAGTCGACGCCACTTAGCGCCGAGGATCCCAACGTCGGTGCGTTAACAGGTGACCGCGGATGTATTGCCGTGTGTGTGTTAAGGAACGACGAGATGGATTATGTAACCATCGCAAATCCGAGCGCCGAGGTTCTATCGCCGAGGTATCCCGAGGTGTTGCGATCCACTTCGAGGTCTTTCTAATGTGGGGCATCTGATAAGATTAGATCGGGTCTTCCCCTCACAAGAGTTCCCATTGTTGACTCACACTGCTACTTCATACAGGGATTTAGATCAGATAATTCTTTCAATCGCTTCATAGCCCACAAAGCCTCCATAAAAAAAAGTCACGACATGGGATACGCCGGTGCGGGACTCGTGGTTCCCATCAGTTAGTCACACCTTGGCCCACATGCCTCTGTCTACGATCATCCACGACCATCAATCGCCATCGTTGGCCTTGAAAAAGCACCCTACACCCCACCACCGCCGCGTAAGGGACCGACCATGAACAGGCGGCGATCCCACGAGGATGCACCTCGTCGAGCTGACCAGAACAATCCATACCCAGCGTGTGGCGCTCTGCGAAGCATGCAGGGACATTGCTAGTGTGCGGCCATTCGTCAATGCTGCACGAGCCGCTGCTGGAGTCATGCTCATGATATATCTCCCAAAGCCGTTACTCTAGTCCAGAACCGTCTGCTCGATCCGCCCTGGCAGACCATGCAATTCGTCAAGGGCTGTGCCACACCGACCACGACTAGCTCTGCCGACCGAGCCGGCCACTGCAAATGGCCCTCCTCCGTCAATGGATCTCGTTTGTCATCAAAACCACGCACGCTTGGCGGCTGTTTCCTCTTGGGTTGTGTTAACACCAATATGGGTTGATCAACTCCAAATGCCATGCTCCGTCGGGTCCCGAGGGCAGGGTAAACGGTCCAATGTCCAAGACTCGAGCTTACAGAACCAATCTCTTCAGTCCAAGACATAGGACAAGGACCACGGGACAAGGCCTGCGCCAGTAGTCAAGTGTCTGTGGAGACAAAGACAAACCTTTTCCAATCGCATCAACTCGAGGCCATTCACGTTTCCTTGCAGATAGACCAGATCCCAGTCGCTTCAGCTCCAATCGTCAAGAAGCCCTCGCCCTCCACCCCACACCAGTCAAGCTACCACCTCTGATCCTCTCCCTTGCCTGGTTTTCTTCAACGTACCCAGAGCCCTTATCAGATCTAGACACCCCTGCCACTGTGGATCGTCTCTCCGAGATTGGTGCATTGGCCAACACGAGCTACTGTGCCACAATGGGGCGTCGGGGCGTTTCAAGGAGATCGACATCAAACGCTGCACCGGATGATCCATAAACTACGTGACACAAGGCCACCAAGAACCCCCCAGTATGCTGAGACACACCCGGGGTAGCTGCGAGTCCGTGGTGCTGCAATGTTTTGGAGCATTTCCCGCCGCGAGAACCCGCGGCTTTTTGCGCCGGAATCAACAAACACTTCACCACACTCCTGCTTCCCGAGATCGTCACTTGACGACTATAGCGTCATAACGTGCTCGTCCGACTACAATGCACCTTTCTTTCATTTCTCTGGTCGGATCGCTGGCGATTGTCGGAGCTACTCACATTGGCGGCAGAGCGTTTGATCGGTACATCTCCATATGGCTGGAAAACCAGGTATGTGAGCACAATCACCCTGTGCACAACGTTCCTCGCTGACTGGCATTGCTCGCTCAAATAGGACTTTGCCAAAGCCGTGAAAGATTCCTGGATTGCCGAACTGAAGAAGGAGGGAATTTTGTTGTCCAACTACTATGCGCATACCCACCCAAGTCAGGCCAACTACATCGCGGCACTCGCCGGAGACTACTTTGGCATGAACCACAACGAACGCGTGCGACTGCCACTCAACGTGTCCACCATCGTGGATCTTCTTGACTGGCGTGGACTGCCATGGAAAGCCTACATGGAAGACCTACCTGGCCCGGGATACTTGGCCGGAGCCAGCGACGGCCAGACTGGTGATGGCAAGTGGGACTACGTCCGACAACACAAGTTTGTTGCCCCGCGGGTGTTGCAGGATCTGCGCATACTAACGATCGAGCAGCCCATTCGTGTCGTTCGACTCCATAAACCTCAACGGTAGCCGACTGCTGAACATTGTGGATTTCAATGACTGGAAGGTTGACTTTGAGAAGAAGCAAGTGCCTCAGTGGGTATTCATGTCCCCCAACATGATGAACGATGGGCACAATACATCCTTGGAGTACGCCGCGAAATGGGCGCACGACTTTCTGATGCCCATGTTGCCGCAAGGGGCCTTTAAAGAGCGCACGCTAATACACCTAACGTACGACGAATCCGAAGACCACGAGAAGCCGAACCAGATTGTGTCATTGTTGCTCGGCAGTTCGATACCCAATGCGTTGAAGGGCACCGAGGACAAGACCTTCTACACCCACTACTCGATGCTGTCAACAGTCGAGTACAACTGGGAGACGCCAAATCTGGGCCGATACGATGTGGGCGCCAACATTTTCAAGTTTGTACAGGATCTCGGCAGCAAAGTCATCGTTCCGAACAAAGACCCGCCCAACATGGCTTCGGTGAACAACTCGGAATCTTACTTTGGGGCACTCAACAACGACACGAACAGATTCCGCCCTTACCCGCCCCCCAACCTGGCCCTCAACGGATCCAGCGGGTTCCCAATTTTGGAGCACGTCCGCCTGCAATGGATCTATCACGAAGAGCCGACACCGTACGATGGAAGCGGTACTCTCTACGACGCCAACTTCCAGCCTCGGTACATTCCAAAGCCCGTTTAGGGAGGTCGTCGAGTGGACAAGCAAACTCGACGAAGGTATCACGACGAGCCCTGGGGGTTCCGCTGGCCAGGCATCTCATTCACTCGCAGCATCATAACGCTCGGTGTAGTCAGACGTTCACTCGATATCCATGACTACCGCCTCAGGCTTTCTCCGCCAACAGAAACCCACCAAGCTACTAACGAAGGGACCGCAAACTACTGATCTCAATTGCCGGTTCTCCTGACATTGAGCTGCCCTCGTTGGCGCTACGGGTGATCTCCCGAGATCAGTAGAGAATTTATAATGGCACAAGCAATTTCGAAGGGCTCGGGTTTCATATTTCCCCTACATCTCGGCGTCTACCTGCGCCCAGAGTCCATCAGCTTTGCCTTGGCGAGCCAACTTGGATTCCTGTGCCTCGGTCAATATCTGCGACCGGAAAACTCGCCTGGTTTGGCTACAATTCGGTGGAATGCTCGGGCAGATGTGCTTCCCGGATCTCTTGGTTTGCATTGCTTTAGGCAGGAGCAGGAACTAGCCAAGACTCGAAGCTTTCGTCGCAACTCAGAGAACGTTATACGGACCAATGGTGTCTCTTAGGGGAGCCAAATCAAGGGCCGCTGCATTGAAGGCTTTGTCACGGACCCATTCAAGCAACCGACGCCTCAAGGCGCCAGGACGCTTAGCACCGCAGGGTTCCTTCTGGTTCCCAAGCTCATGTCCTAAGCGTTAATATGTCTGGGCAGAGCAATATATCAATAAAGAGGGAACACCTTTTGTGGAACAAGCTGGTCGATTGATTTGGTTCTGGAGAAACATAAGCTGCCAGCACCGAGTTGTGGCGGCGTATGTATGCATGTCTGAAGTATGAGGCCTGGACTAATGCTTCATTGGAGTAGGATCTTCATCCGGAAGTACAATGGACCGTGGGCCAAACCAAGATACCAAACGGAATTCGAAGGCCCTACAGATACAAAAGTCACAGGCGGGGATCAGGAATCACTTCAGTATGGGGCTCACCAAGCTATCTGTATATGGCATCGGCCAAACAGACGTGCATATGACGACACCTCCCATCTGATGATTGATCCACGACGAGCTACACGTCATGGTTTCACCCGGACCAATATGTTTTTCGCTGTCAAAGCGGCGTCAAAGCGGAGACTTTAAACTATTCAATACAGCCAACCTGTGGACCGAAACATGACTCGCTACATACAGAGTGACATATCACCACCGCCGACCCCTTTTCGTTCGACACCAAGGCTACTAGGACGTTGCAACGCAGAAATATGCTAAAGGGGGCATCTGACCGGCTTGCGTATTAGCGCCACGGGACGTCCCGTTCATCTGTCTTATACCAAAATTGCACAAGCCCTCTAAGAAATCCCTTCTTCTTCGACGACGAAGTTATTTTGGCCCTGAGCTACAGGCTCCCAGACGTCTGTAGCAGTTTCTCCTCTTAGCCACGCCGCTCTCCAGTCTTCGCCGCCGTCGCTTGACGAACCTCCAACGCAGGACAGTCCAATGGAGCACAACCGGGTGCGACGAACACGTGGCATTGGGGTCTCTCCGCAACACGAACGTGTAGGTAACCGCCAAGCACGGAACGGAAGGGCTTCTGAAGGACCACCGTTCCCTTGTCAAGAGGCAAACCTCTGAGCATTCAAGAGCCGCTCCCGCACTGCAATTGATCTGACAGGTTGTGTTACCTTTTTGGGTCCGCAAATACCGGCATTGTACCACTGTTTGATATTCAACATTCCGTCGTGGAGCCAGGCCCTTCGTCCCACACTCGCGGCTAGTTCAGTGAGCCTCAAAGTACTGCTTGGCATTCATGAGACCGGCATGGTCTGGTGTGCTAAAGAAAACCACTAACAAAGAGATTGGCTGCTGGGGTCGATCTCAATTGCCAGTACCGCTCGTCTCGGTCGAGAGACGGATGGCGAGCATGGATCGGCTTTGCCTAGCAAGTGCATTTCGTTGAGGCTTGTGACGGTTCTCGGTCATTACCATGCCCCAATGCGCGGAAATAAAGGGATCGGTAAACCTAAGCATCCAGAAGTGGGGGAAGATGGGCAACATCAGCATCACCCGCACGCTTCGGCTTGCCATACCGATTATGTCCTACTTGTGTCGCCCGTAAATCGGATGAAACTAGGGAAGCAAATTTTGCGCGCCCTGTCAAAGGCAAGCATGGTGTTAGCCAATCCCCAAAGTGCAACCACTTGATTCTCATCGATCGTCGACGGATGGTGTGGCGATCGGGGTGATGATGGGGCTATCCGTACCCTTGCCAAGGCCTTTTCGACCTTGTGGCATCTAGCGCTTCACGTGGCGGCATCAGGAATGGGCCACGATGAACCCAAGAAGCCGATTTGTTCCCCGCTCCGGTGCCACGGGATATGCAAGAAACCTTTACGCCCAGGAAGCCTCACGGGCTCGTTGAACCCCGACACAGAATCACTGTCGCAAGGGTTCAATTGTCTGCTCTGTCGATAGCAACGCATTGCCGGACCCAACGTTGGCCAGTCGCACCCGTCAAAATCATGATCGTCTTTACGGTCTTGACGGAAAAGACCTCTAGTCCCAGCATGTCGCTCGCTCTTAGTCCCTCCATGCATGAGGCGGATCAGGATCACTTCAGTTCCGTAATCCGGGATGGTGGTGATGGTTTCCGCTACCCGCTGTACGCTCCGAAGGCGTCTGAGGTGGGTGTTTGCTACTAATTAGAGGTTTGTAGCTAGATGACTGGCCAGATCTTGAACCTGCCATTGTTTCCCGCGCGGACTTCTCTAGAACTCTATTACGGACTGCTGCTTATTGCTTATATTTCAGATGCCTCCCCACGTTCGGAGAAGCTTTGGCAGCGTCCGTGGAATGGAATGTTGAACACGAGGGAGATTTGTCCTGGCCGTGGCGAATCTCGGTTTGCCTAATCATTTGTTTCCTCATCTATCCGTTCCTCTCGGATATCGTCCACACTGACCGAAAGGGTATCCAGGCACTATGAGGTGGCTCTCATTCATCAGTCTCATGGTCGCCTTTTTGGGGGCCTCATATGGTTCTCTGTTGGATTACGCAGGCAAGCTGCCCGAGTGCGGGGTGAGATGTCTCCATCGAGAAGACGCGTAAGAATAGTCCGAGTATTTTGCTAACTGGATTATATTGACCTAGCTTGCATGTACTCTGGAGCAAATACCACTTTCGGCATGTGAGGTTGTGACGAACGATACATGCATATGTAGTGACAGCAAATTGAGGACGAGTATGGAAAAGTGCCTTTATGAGCGATGCGGAAGGCTCGAAGCAATAGGTATGCCATCAGCGGATAGGCTATGACGGTGATTGAGAGACTGACGGCTGTCCAGATGTTGCAAGGCTAGAGGCTGAAGCTTGCAACCGACCAGTCCGCAACCGAAAGGTGGAAATACTGGCGCCCATCGTTATACAGGTTATCGGACTGCTCATGGTGCCGCTGCGGTTATATGCTCGCTGGACGACTGTGCATCGAATCGAGACGGACGACTGGATCATCATCTTTTGCGCGGTACGTGAGGCGTGCTAGGGGGTTCGGGCTCGCAATCTGACAAGCGATAGCTCGTGTTCATTGTATTCGTTACTTTTGGCCAGCTGGGTATGTTGAAACCATCGCTCTGCCGACTCCCGTTTGCTCACTGACAAGAAAACAAGCCGGCTGGGTCGCATTTGGAGAAGACATCTGGATGGTCAGGCCGGAAAAGCTCACATTCGGACTCAAGGTGGGAAAGGGGGGCCACTGTCGCGCTGACGCTTTTATGCTGAACGAACGTCCAGATCTTCTTCATCGATGAGACCTTTTACCTTGCCTGCCTGGGCCTAACCAAGATATCGGTTCTCTTCTTCTACCTACGAATATTTCCGAACAAGTCGTTCCGATACGCCACCTACGCGACCATGTCCTACATCGGCTTGTCCACGACGATCATGATCTTCATAACGATATTTCAATGCCTACCGTTCTCATACAACTGGGACGGGTGGAGAGCCGATTTTGGCCCGCACTACTGCCTCAACATCAACGTGCTGGCGTTCGTGGCGGGCGGGCTCAGTATCAGCCACGACATCATCATTCTCTTCCTCCCGATCCCGCTCCTGTGGCATCTCCACATGGGTCTTCGCTCCAAAATTGGAATTTTCATCATGTTCAGTTTGGGCATCTTCATCCTCATCACATCGTGCGTGCGTTTGAGGTACATCACCTTGTTCACGCGGTCGCTGAACCCGACGTGGGACTTCACGGACCCGCTCATCTGGTCGGGCGTCGAGGTGTCTGTGTCGATGATCGTCGTGTGTCTCCCGACCGTGCGGATCCTTCTCAAGCGCTCGCTGCCGAGGCTGTTCACCTCCATGGCCTCGGTGCGGATCTCAGCACCCAAGAAGGCGCCGAACACCTCGTCCCGCCTCGGGCAGCGCTTCAAGTCCATCAGTGGCGGCGGCCACCGAAACAACGGGTCATTCGACCATAAGGCGGCTGCCGCCCGGATCGAAGAGAGGCGGAACAGGTTCCTCCCGCTCGGTTCGGCTAGCAAGGAGCCCAACGAGCGCGACCTAGAGCTGGGGGACAAGATCCAGGGCGAGGTGCGCACACAAATAAGGCATGGGGATGTGGAGTCATCGCGGTACAGAAACTCGATCGAGTCGGGGATTCATGTGCGCACCACTACTACGTTTGGAGACACGTGTGAGGTCTACGGAAACCCTTTTTTCTCAAAAGGTGTATAACTAAATGGCCACAGACCGTTCCCGTGATATCGAAAACCCACGAAAGCTGGACTGAGGGTTAAGTCAAGCTCCACACAAGACGAATACTGGCGCATTGCGGGGGGGCAGACTCGCAACAACTACACTGGCGGAGAAGACTTGGGACACTAGGATCGAAAAGGGGTGGAAACAAGGACTGGATGTTGGGAAAGGGGATGGTGATACCACTGCATCGGTCGGCGTTGGGATAATATCTGGCACGTTGTGACAAGAAACAGCCGTGGCAATGCCGGAGTAATGGGCTTTTCGCTGCATGTTACCTCAACGGAGTTGTTTTAGTCTTTGCATCGGAGGAGGAGTTTGGCCAGCAAGATGTAGAATGATAGCCAGCACTGACTCGATCGCAACTCTATCGTTGGGTATTCAGGTCTCAGGGTTGCCCAAACCGGCACGCCTGTCAAACGAGCCTCCCCCGTCCCCAGCCTGGTTGTCCTCGGAACTTTGAAATGGCGGACGGGAACAAGGCTGTGCATTCCGGTTGACTGGACTGCCAAAGGTTCCCAAGGGTTGTGTACTATCTGAAGCCCAGATCGGGATCTTTCCTCGTCAAGATAACCCTTCGGCGAGGAGGGGGGGGGGACCAAGCGGCGTGCCATTGCACAAATTCATCTGGCCCCCCCGTGCCCCCCACTGCGATGGCTCAGCTGCACGAGTACGAGGCTGACAAAAACGCGTACCACGGATGACGTACTTCTCGAATGCTTGCAATGCGGGTAATTAGCCTGCGGCTGGTGAGGAGAGCAGCAGCCCCTTGGGTTATTCTCGATAGGAGAGTTAGACAGACCCATTCTTACTACCGTTGGGGGGCCACTCGAGTCCAATAGTAGAAGATTCCAAGAAGGGAGAAGACCGAGGGGCACGCGGAGGAAAAGTGCGTGCGAGGGAGAACTGATGTTCATAGTTCTCGCAAAGGGGGCGTTTTGTCCAGTGTCTCGTCTGAAGCCTGCCGGCATCCGACGCAGCTCGTTCATGTGTCGTCCGTGACCTATCGACGGCGAGTCCCAGCAGGTGGGCTCTAGATCTGGGTAAAGGGTCCGATCATCACTCGGGGCGAATCGTCAATGGCAGAAAAAAGAGTCGTCTCCCTCCCGTTGGTTGGCTCTCATCGGCACTGTCTCGAAGAGACATGTAAGTGCTTGCTTTCTCAAGTGATGATCTTCCAGCCGTCCGAAGCACGTCCAAGTTGCTCTTTTTTTTTCTTTTTTTTTTTGGTCATACAACGATTCCGTTTTCTTTCGCGAGAACAATAAAAACGGGACCGAACTATCCGTATCAATCAGGTCCGCCACATGGTCCCTCAATACCGCCGAACCATCGTGCTGTTGAAGCTCGCGCCCGATGCCGAAACGGGCATATGATGTTGCGCAGGCCGAAAGCCCCGTCCCCCATTGCCGGCTCGGGAGGGACATGGCATCTTTCGTCGGTACTTTTGTAGAAACTGTTACCCCCACCTTGTTTGCATCTGCGGAAAAGCATAAGCGTAGATGTTTGGGTAAACGTGGTTCGGACGGGGTCTTGGGGATTATCGGCCCATGTCATCGGTATCGGCCTAGTCGCGCAAGACGCGGGTCCAGGGTCGTGGGTGAGGGGCATGTGGTCGGCGAGGTTTGGGAGGAAGAACTTCAAAAAAGGATTCTCAACAGAGGGGCGAATGGACATGATGTTCCCCGTTCCTGTCCGAGAGGCGAAAAAGAGACCGCTGGGTATCCGAGTGACTGGCATCAAGGGTGTGCGTGTGTGCGTGTGTGCATGGGAGAATTTCTTCGAGTAAAAAGAAGCGGATGATAGGAACACACATACAACCAGTCACCACTTCCACGTCCAGCACGTGAAAAAATGTACTTTCGGGACAATGCCTTCTCCCTCAGTAGCCGGCAGCATGTCACCCAATTGCGTAACAGACATTTCTACGGGTTCCCTGGGCCACCGAGCTCACCGCAATCGACAAGGCCAGCGGCGGTGGCGGTGGAGATGGCAGCAATGGAGACGAAAGGAATGGCGATGGCGGTGGTTATGAGATGGAAATTGCTCGCGCGAGTTAAATGAGACTGAAGAGGGAAACGAAATCGTCAAACAGACTCCTAAGCCCACAATATAAGTATAGCAAGCTCTTGATTCTGCGGTTTCTCGTCTGCCAGACTTAGACCAACGGCACTTGTCATACCAAGCCCCTGGCGTTCTTGAACCTCCACTGATGCGCACAACAGATTTCGTATAGAACGCCCAGAATAGGCATGGGTACTCGGTGTTTCCGCGCTTCGCGAACGACTTCGCCGAGGATGTTCTCGTGCTCAATCAAGTTCCCCTGCGACGTTGTCAGCACAACCATTCCTCCGTCACACGGACAATTCAACACGGGCCGAGGCCGACTCGCCTTCTCAAAGTCGACCTGCATGCTGGGCTTGATGTTCTCCTCGATGGGGTTGAGGCCGATGGTCTCCTCTATGACGTCCTCGGAGATGTCGTGGCCTGCAGCCGCCGCCGCCGCGAGGACCTCCCTCATGCCCGGAACAACCATCGATTCCATCGTCCTCCCAGTCATCTGCAGTTCGCTTGCATTCAGGCCCGTCAGAGCGCAGATGGGGTTGAAGGAGGCGTTGTAGACCAATTTGGTCCACCGATCAAGGTCAACGTCCGGCCTGTACAGGCACGTGGTCATGCCGGCCGCGGCGTAGATCTTGACAAACTGCCGCGCGGCCTCGTGCTGCTCTTTTTCGTCGAGCGCGGGGTTCCGGAAGGCGCCAATGTGCAGCAGGTCGCGCTGTTTCTGTTCGACGACGCCCGGGGAGACTTGGTGGGCGTCGATGCGGCTCACGCCCGAGAGGACGACGTTTGAGGGGAAGCGGCTGAAGAAGGGCCGCTGGATGTTGAGGCCGTTCTGGATCAAGACGATGACGGTACGGCCGGGAGACACGGCCGGGGCGACGATGTCGACGAGGTGCGGGCCGGCATCGGGGATGTTTTTGGTGCAGCACACGACGTAGTCATATTGTCCAGCGGGGGTCGGGTCCGAGACGGCCGGGACGGCATTCAAGGCTTTTCCAGAGGTGTCAGCTACGGGGAATCTCTCCCCACTTGAGGCTGTGGCAGGGGGGCAGACCGACTTTGGCTGGGCCGCCAGTTCTCCAAGCGGCCGTGGTCGCACGACGTGATGGAGAAGCCCTGGCGACTCACAATGTCGAAATTGGAACGGAGAACGGCGGCGACCTCGGCCGAGCCCCCGCGCTCGAGATTGAGGGCGGCTATCGTGCCGATCCCGCCGGCGCCGACGAGGAGCACCCGCCGCTTGTCGGTCATGGCCTCGGGAGAAGTGGTGATGGGTGCGATGGATGGCTAAGTAGTAGGCAGGTGCGCGAAGTACGGCGGAGACAGCCTCGAGAGTTAACAACCCAGGCCAAGCAAGAGTGGTTGTATATGCGTAAAAGGGTGTCGAGGCGGGCGCCGGAACCGGGCCGGGACTCGACACGCCCGTGTTACCCCGCGGTGCCCCGCCATCTGGGCCATCCCTCTCCCCCACCCACCCAAACGCTGCCCGAAAAGGCCGGCCCGGTCTGTCGGTCGAGGCGCGGCTGATCCCGCTCGTCGCTCGGCCACCGTTTTCAATCTGCCTGTCACGCTTCCGATTCTCAGAGCGGCCGTAGCAAGCTCAGGGGTGTCACGGGTCGTGTCATAGCGCCGTTACACTCGTCTTTCTTTGTCGAAGTCTTTTTTTTTTCTTCTGCAAAACAGAGGGGCATCCGTTCAGACGAAAGGGTTCCAGATGTGTGTGTTGTGGTGATAGTGGTGATTGTGGAACGAGCCTTGCGCTCTTCTGTCACAAATCAAGACGAAACGGCGCTCAGCGAGCGCACTGGCTGACGGACTGGCGATGGCGATGGCGATGGCGATGGCGATGGCGATGAGAATGGGAGATGCGAGATGGGAGATGGGAGATGGCGATGGATATCTGGAATGGAAAGGCAGGGATGGCACGGGCCACTCCCGCAATTCCGTTGGTTCCAACTTTGATGTTTCAATGTGCTTCTGCTTCTCCAAAGTCTTTTTTACCGCTTCATACCAACCTCACTGACCTTCCCTCCCTCCCTCCCTCCCTCTCTCTCTCTCTCTCTCTCTCACTTCACTCCTCCTCCTCCCCTCCGACCTCTTCCGCACGCCCGCACTCAAACACACACAAAGACGCAAACAAACAAACACACATACGCGCGCAAAACGAATTGCACGGCTCTTCAAATTCTCTCCGAAACTTTTCTTTGGCCCTTCCGTCGGGGTCACGCAGAATCCAGGAACCCGGTTGGCACCCCCTTCAGAGACGGTGACCCGCGGAACCCTCTCATCCCACTCTCGCCATACCTTGTTTGGAAACGCGACAATGTCATACCAGGACGACGTCGCCGCTGCCGCCTCAACCGGGGCAGCAGCTCCCGCCGCCGCGGCCCCGTCGCCCCGCGAGCGCATCATGACGCACATGAACCTGGAGCACAAGCGGGAGCTATCCTTGTACCTACGTCACTACGCCGGCCTCAGCCGCTCCGCCGCCGCGGCGCCGTGGCTCAAGGACGTCACGCTCGAGGGCATGACCATCGCGGCTGGCGGGCTAGGTGGCAAGGAGTTCCACGTCGCCTTCCAGCCTGCTCTCCAGTCGTGGGGCGACGTGCGGCCCGCCGTCGTCGAGATGGCGCGCGTGTCGCTGCAGGCGCTGGGGGACAGCGACATCACTGTCGGGTACTTTGCGCCGCCGCAGGGCTTTGATGTCGTCGTGTTTGGGGCCGTTGCGTTTTACTTTGTCTGCTGGCTCACGCTCGGCTTCGTGCTACCGGGCGCGCCCATCTGGTCCTTCCTGCAGGCCGTCTTCCCCGGAGGACCCATGTTTTACCGGTGGCTGGTCAAGGCCATCTTCCTGCCCGTGTTGGGCATCCATCTGACCGAGTGCTTCTGGTTCCACAGGACGAGGCTCCAGAGGCACGGCATACAATTCGGCACGGGGCTCTGGTGGACGTGGATCGGGAGTCTGTTCTTCGAGGGCGTGTGCGGCTTCTGGAGGTTCGACGGCATCGTCGCCGCCCTGAAGAAGGAGAAGGAGAACAAGAGCCACTAGGCCCTCGTAATGAATGCGACGAGACCAAAGTGTCGATCGAGGCCTCTCTTTGACTACGAGTGGGGCTTCACTAAGCAAGCAAGCAAGCAACCAATCAATCTCTCTACGCAGAGGATAATGTCGCGGTTTGAGACAACTGCCAGCTACGCACGACGGGACACGGCCTAGGCAGTGTGTCTCCAAAGCTGCTGTTCTTCATATTCGCCTCGACTCTGTCTCAGAATTGCCGACGTTGGAACAAGACAAGACGTGAGGCAGCTTGCTTGGTCACCAAACTTGGTGAATGTTTGCCAGCCAAGGTTTTCGAGGATGGGAAAGGGAAGGAAACGGAGACATCCGACCATTATAGTCAAGGAGAGAGAGAGAGAGAGAGAGAGAGAGAGAGAGAGAGAGAGAGAGAGACAGCGTGGAAGAGCGGAAGAAGCCACAGATCTGCACGAATCTAAACCATCTACCTACCTGTCAGGCTGTTGAACAGCCAAGCCAGGGATTTAGGTTTATGAGTAATGTTAATCCATGTCAAATGTTTTCCGTTCTCAGCACAACGTTGGCGGTTAAAAGAGACGAATCTTGCTCTCATCTCCGTGCTCCTTGAATAGGTATCCAGACGTGGAAAGTGCTGCTTGCTGCCTGTTGCCGCCATGCTACATATGACACCCAACCCCGTGACAACCTCGCTTAGGTACGTACCTAGTTACCTAGGTAGGGAGAGAGGGAGAGAGGGAGGGAAAGAGAGAGGAGACTCAAGACACCCCACCCAACTGGGAGCCATCGGCCCGCTGGTTGGTGTTCAACAAACTAGCAAATGGTTGAAGAATTGATCAATTCTACTATGTACCTTCTACCACTCCATCAGCCTCGAACCGTCGACGCAACACCAAACTACCTCTTTGACTCTTTACCCGACCCTCGGAGCAGGTGGATAGGTGCTCAAGTGTACGGAGTATACACACATTGGCAGGTACCCACCTAATACTTGTACCTAGGTACGTAGTACATACCTAGGCAGGTACAAATGGACTCAGTGGGCAGCGGGTCGATGCCCCCGCATTCGTGCTAATCCTTTCAGAGACAAAGATGCGAATCTGCCAAAGGCCGATGCGATTCTCGACCATCTTTTTTTTTCTTTTCTTTTCTTTCTTCTTTCTCTCTGTCAATCTCCCCAATCGATAGTCCGTCCGCCAGCCCCTGTGCAGCATATATCCCAGTACCATGGTCAACGGCCCACCGTTCATCACCCCATCGCCCCATTGAGCTCCAATTGCCAAGGGCCAAGGCAAGACCTATTGCTTCTCGACGACAACCAAATCGGTGGATCGAGAGCACAACGCACACCGCCTAGCTAGTCTGCACGGGGATTCTCTCTCTCTCTCTCTCTCTCTCTCTCTCTCTCTCTCGTCTGCCGAGGCTCAACCGTCATTCATCCCAAGTGTTAGAGGGCTTCGCGCGATGCATACGCCGTCACACCGTCCGAGCTTCCCTCCCGAGCAGGGGCTCCCGTTCTCCATCGAGGCTCTCTGTGGCCTCGCCTCAACGCGCGGCTAGCTCGCGATTCCAGCGGACCTTTATGCGTCCAGTGAGCAGGCAGACCCCCGGGCACCTTGTTTTTTTCTTTTCTAAGTTGCTTCTACTAGCCACCATGGATGCCCGAGTTGCAGAAGCGTCGACAGCTTGCGCTGGCCAGTGCAGCCTCAATCCCTAGGCTACATGCTGACTGCCACGAACACGTCGGTTCACTTCATCGGCGCTTTCCTACCAGAGGGGGACTGGAGGGGCTCACATATCCGTGTGTGTGTGTACCGTCTGCTGCACAAAACCTTGCCCGCTCTAGGGCTGAATCCAGTCAAGACGAAGCTTGGGCTGAGCCGTTGCAACCACACCGAGTCAAGGACCAGAGATGTGGGTAGGGCCGAAGCGAAGCCTCCCACGCTCGTTCTCGCTGTCGACGCGCATGGCTAGTCATTGATTACTTTGCTTTTGTCGACCAAGTGCCGTGCCACTGCATTGACAGTGCAAGAGAGAAGGGAGAGAGGACAAAACGGCCTCGTCTGAGGCCAGCTCTCCCATCAAAACTAAGAAGCACTGACTCTCTGGGGTTGCAGTTACCAGGCACAGTTACCAGGCACAGAGTTTATAGTGTCACGGGCGGGTCCCAGATGGACTAAAGGGGTGGTTGCCCTTCGGCCGTGGCCCACATGCGCGCAGGTTAACCACTCTGGCATATACACAAAAGGATACAGGATTTCAAGGTGCAGACCTCGAAACCAACCGCGCTTAGGGAAGCTCGTCGGCAGTCATGTCACAACCGTGACAAGTAACTTTGGAATAGGTAGGTTGGTACTTTGCTAACTTAGAAAATACCCCTCAAACTCTGTGCCTGGTAACCGCAACCCTCTCCGGGCCATGTACCCCAAACCGCCATTGGCACATTTGTGAGTCGGTTATGGATAATAGCCGCAGCCATCATCATCCCTGTCTCTGTTTCTCCCTCCCTATCTCTCCCTCTCCCCCTCTCTCCCCCTCTCTCTCTCGCGGTTGAACTCACCTGCTGTTAACAACGAGCCGTTTCTCATTCGCGACGCACCCCTTCTGGGGAATGGTACAGATACGCCACTCCTTTACTAGACTGACTGGAAGAAGTGATTCTCCAAGACGCCACCAGTCCTGCGGACCTGCGGACAGACCACATACCCGCCAGAGAGGGTCCAAGACAGCAAGCGGCATAACTTAATTACAACGCAGCAAGCGATGACCCCTCCCTAGGTTCATCGCTGTAGCTTGCGCAAACGTGCGCCACCAAAAGTGTCTCGCTGCACGGCAAGCCGTCAGTTGCATCCACTGTTTCCTTTCTAGATGCATGTGCCGCTGTCACCCACTCTGCAAGCTGCAGTCGATAGCCGCATCTTGCTGAAAGCCAAGAAGCGGTAAAAGAGAAAAAGGCCGCGATTGTGGACTCTGTAAGTTCTTGCTAGGAGCTAATTTAGAGACAAACATGGCACCCCTCACCCGATTTGGACACGCTTGCGAGGTGATCCACCAGCCGTTGTGTTGGCCAAATCATCTTTGCCAACTCATGAGGCTCTTCTACATCCTCGGTACACAGTAGCACTGGGGTCACCAACTGGCCTGCCATCCCCCCCCTCCCCCCCTCTACCCAGCCATATACCTTTGCGGGGACAGGGTTCCTTGCGCTATACCGGGGAATGGGTAACGCAAGACCAGCCTAAACTTCAGCAGAGCCTGTCCCGATGCGGGCTAGCTATCCAGGACCCCCGCCGTGCCGATGGGACGATGGCAGGATACATCGCGCGTCCTAATACATAGTGGTAACTGTTCGGGGAGTCATGGATCGGCCCCTCTACGGGCATGGGCTACTAAGCCATCAGCAAAGCTCGTTGTCACAAAGGGCGGGGTCAAGGCCACTTTGGAGCTTGTGCGAGGCTGGTCACATCACGGCGTTCCTCTTATATCTATCCCATCTACCCGCAGCTCCAAGGCCAGCCAGTCCCGTTCCGTCTCACCCATCCTATCCCAGGTCTTTGGTCTCCCACCAGTCGAGCGGCATCGTTGTAGTCATGAGAGTTCAGAGCAGCTTCCCCAACGTCTTGAGGATCGTGGCTACCGCCTCGTGTCTCCTCGACACCGGGGCCAGCTCACCAACCTGGGCTACCGGCCAGTCGGTCACGACCAGTAGCGGCCGAGTCGACGGACACGCCGCCTGCGGCGCAGACCAGGTACGCACCCGGAATAGTATAGCTGCGATGACAGGTTCGCTAACCACTCTTTGTCGTCAGGTGTCGGAATACTTGGGCATTCCGTACGCTCAGCCGCCCGTTGGAGCGTTGCGCTTCCAACCTCCAGTCACTTACGAAGGCGTCTCCCCGATTAATGGGTCAGCATTTGTGAGTAACACCCCCCAGAGTTTCCCCTCCACTCCATACACCGCTTTCCGTTGAGAGACTGACAAGCATTTCATCAGGGACATCAGTGTATGCAGCCCTCATCTGACTCGCCTGTAAGCCTTGAGACCATCAAGCAGTTGGGGATCCCCGCCTCTGCCGCTGATGTGACCAAGGTGCTCGCGGACACGGGCTCCCAGAGCGAGGACTGCCTGACGCTGAACGTGTGGACCAAGCCACAGACGGGTGATACGAAAAAGGCTGTGCTGGTCTGGGTCCACGGCGGCGCTTTTGTCACAGGTAAGATGCTATGCGACCGTCCGAACAACAGTCGGAAAGCCTATATGCAGCGTGCTGACGCGGACTATAGGAAGCTCCCGAATCCCAGCATACAATGGAAAGTTTATTGCCGATCAGGATGACGTCGTGGTGGTGTCCATGAAGTGAGTTTCCGCAAGACCATCGTCCTCTTGTCTTCTTTTTCGTCAAAGAAGAGGTGGAAAAAAAAGTTTGAAAAAGAAAAAAAAAACCGTTTGGGCTAATGCAGCTTAACTTTGAAGCTACCGCCTCAACATCTTCGGCTTTCCGGGCAACCCCGTTGGCGCACCCAACCTGGGATTACTCGACATTCGCATGGCTATGCAATGGATCCGCCAAAACATCGAACAGTTTGGCGGCGACGCCAGGAGGATCACCATGTTCGGCCAGTCTGCCGGGGGATCTCTGGTCGACTACTACTCGTACGCATACGCGTCCGACCCCATCGCCAACGGTTTCATCCCAATGAGCGGCATCGCCAATGGATTCGGCACCTTCACCAATGAGACGGTCAATCAGAAATGGTTCCAAGTCTCCTCGTCGGTTGGTTGCGGCAGCAGCTCGATCAACCACAAGGATGTTTCGGACTGCATGTCCAAGAAGAACGCGACCGAGCTCGTTGACAGCCTGGCCGGCATCACCAGCCCTGTATCGGCCGGGCTCACGTTTGCGCCCGTGGTAGATGAGCATCTCATCTTTTCTGATTACGCTGTTCGTGACTCGGCCAAGGCGGGGTATCTCATCGGCAACACGGAGAACGAGGCCGGCCTTTTCAAGATTGGAGCCCCTACCGTCAATGACACCTACTGGTTCGGCTTTAACCTCGTAGCCTATACCTGCCCTGCTGCGAGAAGGGCGGCACAAGCGGTGTCTGCTGGCCACCCGACTTGGCGGTACCGTTACTTTGGCGACTTCCCCAATATCGCCGTCACCACGACGCCGCCAAGCGGAGCTTGGCATGCATCCGAGGTTAGTCGGGCTGATTTTTTTTTTCTCTTTTTTATAAATCATTATATCCTTGGCTTTCACTTTGTCTTCTTCTTCTTCTTCCGAGTCACCGGCAGCCTTTTCTTGCTTTTGAACATACGTCAACTGACGTTGCTTAGCTCCCCGTCCTCTTTGACACGGCACCGCAGACGGCAGTCAAGAACACGGAACAGGAAATCGCCGTCGGCAAGTACATGCGCGGCGCGTGGGCGGCCTTTGCAAAGAACACGCAATCCGGCCTCGCCGACTACGATGGCCAATGGCCCATGTACCGGATCAACGACGTCACTCTCAACCGCATCTCGTTCGGAAACAAGACAGGCATGGACCTGGCCCCCGGAGACTCGTACGACGGGTACTGCGCGCAAGTGGGAATTCCCATTTCTTGAGCTCCCCTCCCTTGCACTCCGTTACCCTGAACTGCCCCCCAAGACTTCTTCACTTTTCACTTGTACATATTGAACATAAACATAGAACACGTGATACTTCATATACATAATAATTTGAGTTTTATCGAGCTTTCTTTCTTTCTCCAACTTCAATTGCTCGTCGCTCATCACTCGTCGCTGTCCTCGTTGGGTGCCTGGTTGTGTGTGACCTGCCGGACTGGTACTTGAGAGCGTGGTTTCTCTCGCATGAACGGCCCACCCTCCCCCGAAATGCTTTCTAGAAACATTGCTTCATTCTTTTTTTTCTCTTTTTTTTCTTTTTTCGTGGTGCAACTATTTTTCAATTACTTAGCCAGATGGCATGCTAAGCCATTCCTCCTCATCATGTTCCCCCCCCTTTACCCTGCGACGAAACGCTCGCTCATGCAGAAATGTTATTGCGGAGCTCCCACTCGTAGGCCGCAAGGAGGAAGGGCCCGACGCCACGGGTGTCGTCGTCAACGACGGGGATGCCGACGTAGTACTATCAGGGAGGAAGGTCAGCATTTTGCTCAACAAGTGGCCGATCAATTGTGTATGGGGGGAGGAGCTCACCTCGAACGAAGCGTCGCTGTTTAGGGACCCGACCTCGACGGTGTCGGTGAAGGTGACGGTGCCGTTGCAGTTCTTGACGATGAAGTCGGTGACGAGGTGGGTGTAGGCCTTGGTGGCGGGCTCGAGGTAGGTGGCCTCGTCGAGGTAGCCGAGGCGCAGGCCGGCGAGCCAGCCCCAGGTGAACATGGCGGCGGCGGAGCTCTCAAAGTAGTTGCCCTCGCGGCCGGGGTAGGGCTCGCTCATGACGAGCCACCAGCCGTGGGACGTGGGGTCCTGGGCGCGCTTGAGGGCGGCGGCGAGCGAGGTGTAGTAGCCGAGGAGGCGCTCGTAGCCCGGGTGGTCGCGGGGGAAGAGGTCGAGGACCTCGACCAGCGACATGAAGTACCAGCCGACGGCGCGGTTCCAGACGAGCGGGGAGGCGCCCGTCTCGGGGTCGGCCCAGACGGCCTCGCGGCCCTCGTCGAAGCCGTGGAAGAGCAGGCCGGTGTCGGGGTCGCGGACGACGTCCTCGATGCGGTCCCACTGCAGGACGACGTCGTCCCAGGCGGTGGCGTTGTCGGCGTCGAAGAGGGAGGTGTAGTGGGCGTAGAAGGTGTCGGCCATGTAGATGCCGTCGAGCCACATCTGGTTCCGGTAGGTGGGGGAGCGGTGCCAGAAGCCGCCCGTGGGGGTGCGCGGGTGGCGGTCGAGCATGGCGCGGATGGCGTCGGCGGCGGCGCGGTACTTGGGTTCGCCGGTGCGGCTGTGCCACCACAGGATGTTGCGGCCGATGCGGTAGTCGTCGAGCGAGTAGTGGTCCGGGCGGAAGCCGGGGATGGTGCCGTTGTCGGCGACGACGGGGCCGTCGATGACGGAGCGGTACCAGGCCAGCAGGGTCTCGTTGCGGGTGAGGTCGTAGACGGCCTCGACGCCCGTGTAGAGCGCCGCGCGGCCGTACCAGCTCGCGCGCTGGGCCTCGTTGTTGTTGCGGATCCACGAGTCGATGGTGAGGCCGGCGAGGGGCTGGTCGACGCCACGGCCGACAACGGCGGCGGCGGCGGCGCCCGAGGCGAAGAGGAGGGCGGAGGCAGGCTTCATCATGGAAGGGGGGCACGAGGCTGTTGCGGATCGGGAGGCGGGAATCGGACAACGAACTGGGAGAAGAACCTTGGCCTCAATGGTGAGTGCGTACGCGCGCGCCCATCTTTATACAAGCGGTGCAGCAGCAGCAACAGCAGCAGCAGGGCATCAGCTCATGGAATCCATCCAACCCGAGCCGGGTCATGGAGGAATCATCGGCGCAGTCAGTGTCTGCAGCTGCGTATACCAGGGGGGGAGGAGAGGGTCTAGCTCTCCAATATTGATTTTCTGCATGCGCATTACTGATGTTGGAATCTCTTGGCTCGGGCTGCTTCTCTTTTTTTTTTCTTCTCACCCCTTCTTCTTCTATTCTTTAATTGGCAGCGGGCTCTTGCATATGCACAACGCTGTGGCGCAGGATGTCCACACCCTTTTCTTTTAGCTCTCTGATTGTTTCTTCGTTTCCCCGGGCATTGGTTACCTATCAGAGCCAGCCTGGGCAGGGGGGGAGGGGACGTACCAACGGCCAAGACTGGATGACGGCGAAGAACGAGACGTGGAAAAATAGAGGCCGAGACGGGATGAGCTTTCGATGCTCTCCCCACCCCCAAGAGCTCGGCTAGGCCTTGGCGCATGCAAACGTGTGAGGGGGAGGGAACGAGACCGACAGGTCCGTTGGGGAACATCAAGGCCGGGTCCAATCTGGATCTCGGCTTGCCCTCCCCCCTCCCCTAGAGGATAGCCGTTGGAAACGAAAACGATCCAATCTGATTGCGCGTGCTGCCCACCATCGTTCCATGTCGTGTATGGAACGGCTGTGGCGAGGGTCGGGGGCCGGTCAAAGGGACGGACTCGGAGGCTCTCGGCGTGGATCGGGTACGACTGCGGCGACCCCGGCCGGGGATGATGGCGTCGGATCTCGTTGCTTCATCCCGGGGACAAAAGGGGCCGTTTCGGTCAAAGGCCGTCGCCGCCTTCATGAAGGATGATCTATTCTCCTCGGGCGCGTGTCGGACGGCTTGGCGCACGTAGCGGAAGCCGGGATAGCTGGAAGGCGGGGCAAGGCCGCTTACTGAGGCGCAGATAAGTCGGGGGCAGGCGGCAATAGCGCCGTTCCCCAGTCGTTCAAATGTCGTTCCCAAGACGGCCTTCTTTCAATGGGTCGACAAAGGGAGTGAGAGGGTATTGGGAACCTTCTCGTTGGTGGGGGGTTGGGGGGTTGGTGATGGTTCCAATATCGGTGTGGCGGTACTAGTCCACATGGCATTCATGAAGGCCTTGTCAGAACGGCGGAATAGAACAATTGGAGGGTTCAGCAAAGGGTTGTAAAAAGTGCCTCGGCTCATGGACCATACGGTTGTTTCCTTTCTTTGTTCCAATCACTCGGGCATTGTCTTTGCCGGTGGCGCATAGTCTCCGGGCGCAAGGCCCTGTTGATTTGCCATATACAGAGTTCCCGATAACCGCAGAAACGTCCAAGCCAGGAACAGTGGCCATGTAGTATCGGTAAGCCAAGAAGAGTCTCGATTTTCACGTTGCTGGTCTTCCTATCTTGGGTCCTCGCTTCAACACGCCATTCGGCCCGACCGAAGTTCTCGTGGTTTAGAGTTGGCGACTTCCCATGGTCCATACGAACTGGAGGCATAGCTGGGAGCGTTCGTTCATGCGTACGACCGTGGTCTGTCAACAAGGCAGTCGTCATAACCCGGATGAGAGCCTCAAGCATTGCTGCGGTCGTCTCACAGGTCAGGTGTACCGCCCACGGCCTGTTAAGCTTCGACAATACGCTGGTTTTGATAATACACAAACAAATTATTGGAGATGCGGCGCCTTTCTTGGCCCATATTCCTGTAATTCTATTCTTCACTGCTAGAAACATAAAAGACATGCTTCCTGCACATTACCTTCAACAGTCTCCTACCTTTCTACACAACATTCCTCTCATTCTACAGCCGACATCTACACAGCAGACATATTCGAGCCAACAAAAAAAGAACACGCGGTGAACCAAGTTTCTTACAAACGAGGCATGTGGCGCGTCCGTTTGGGCGTCGAGGTTCGCATGTCCAGAGGCAGGGAACCGTATGCCCTCATGCTCAACGTCGGCGGATGGGTGGCCTTGTGCACCGGCTTGAACCAACCCGGGAGTTTAGACACCCCTCACTCCGGTCAGGGGAGCACATCGCAGGCTTCGGAGCCCAGTGGCCTGGCCCTTGCACGGCTTACGGTCACGGCTGATACCGCCGAACCCGTGGCTGACGGCAATGACTTGCAGCCACACTGCCAAGCTCGGCAAACGCCAGCCGCCCCTCGCTGCGGGTCGTCGCCGTGGGAGGTGAATTTCGACCGGAACCGTCGTCAGAGCCGCATCCTCCAGCTGCCGGACGAGGTGCTTCTACAAATTATGAAGAGTGCAGAAGTGGCCGATCTGTTTATGCTCCGCCAGGTCTCCTTCACCTTCTGGCGAATCTTCCAAGGCAAAGACTTCAGCGAGTTTCATTGTCCCCGCCACGGTAGATGGGGACGGACGGACGGCTTCGAAAATGACGAGACGACCGTCATGCGCGCCAGGCAGCGGGCGTTTTGCACTCCATGTTTGCAGAGGAAGACGTCCCCGGAATACAAAGACGACGTCCGTACCCTCTCGCGCCTGGAGGACATGTACTGCTCTCATTGCAAGAAAGACCACACGAGGATGGCCTTCTCCGCTCAACAGCGCCACTTACCCCCAGACGTCCGCCGGTGCATCACATCGTATTCCTTCTTTCGGCTCTGTCCTCACCTGATGGTCCCGACGCACTCCATCTCCAAAATGGCCGGGAAAGTGTACGCCAACCACCAAAAGAGTCCGTCCGGTGATGAAAAAGTCGTCCTTGGGAGCTGCTCCCAGTGTAGGGACTTGGCGCTTCGGGATATCGATGGGTACGAAAGGAAGTCGTTCCGCCCTCCAACATTTGCTCTCTCCAAATGGATACTTAAGGACGGAACACTGAGACTTGTTACCGAGAGCTCGTGGGACTTGCCGTTTTGCAAAGTTCCCGAGGGGGATTCTCTCACAGCTGCATTCCTACTACAGAAACAAGAAGAATTCAAGAATCGATATGGTCATCTATTCTGTCCGCATTTCAACCTCGACCATAGCCAGGTTCTCAGAGCCTTTGATCCTCAGACGTGCCATTGTCTAGGCGGGGATAGCCGGATTGGTGTTTTTGCCTCTCCCGACCAACAGTGGGGGGAGTATCATTACAGCAGCTCATGCGGCTCGCAACACGGGTCACATTACCAAAACTGTGATCCCTGTAAGGCCTCTTACTCGTGGGTCAGAGAGAAAAGAGAGATATTTCTGCACAGGTCTGCTTACAACACTCTGAAGTTGACACATGACCGGAAACTTTGGTATGCTGTGTACATCACTCAACTCGACCCCGAGTCATACGCCGCAAGGTCGGACCACGAAACCCAGCATCTGTTTTGGTGCGAAAACTCCTATTGCAGGAACGGTAGAGACTGGATCGAGTATGCCCGTGCTATGAGACATATATTATGACGGATACATCATACGGCTTTTCCTCGTAAAATTGGGAAACCAACGAAACTGAACCACCACCCTCGACTCTCCAGTTCACTCAACGGCTTTTCCTTCTTGCTTCGGAAGAATTTCTGTATCCAGTTAGTATATGATATTTATGCCCTGACGGGGATATTCATTGCGGGATATCGGGCACGGGGGCGGGGGTCATCATGGGGTTACCCAAGCCAGTTTGCCCCAAAAGGAGTTCCGGGTTAAACTCCGGGCGATGCCTCGGACGAAATTCCAATTGGTACCACTGGTGATACCATAGATGATACCCCAGACGATGTATCGCTATTAGGGAGAAACAATAGGAAGCGTGCCACGGCAAGATAGAAGAGAGAGGGGGGATGAAATACCTCTTTCATAATACCGTATCAGCAACTCACCCATCACGGATGAGCCCAATGGCCCGACATCTGCTGATGGAGATCAAGTCCAACTCGTAACTTCTTGACTTCCTCCAGTGTGTCCGCAAGTTGGCCATCCAGACGTGTGACGTGGACAGTTGTGGAGTTGATCTTGTTCTTCGCGTTGTCAAGGTCCTTGCGCAAGTCTGCGGATTTGTGATCCTCAACCTTGGCCTCTAGCTTTGTGACCTTCTCTGCAGCGTTGTCAAGGTCCTTGCGTAAGTCTGCAGATTTGTGACCCTTAACCTTGGCCTCCAAAGCCGCTACCTTGTCTTTCAAAGTCTTGACCTCCGAGTCGGAAACTTCCCAGCCGAAGAACCACGCAATAAAGCGGAGCCAGCGAGACTTCAAGATCCTATCCTTGAATAAGGTCAACAGAGTGCATACACAACCGACCAAGGCGGCGGCAGCGCTGGCCGTCACTCCCCACGACTGGCTGGCATTGGCCACCTTCTCCTGGGCGCTCGTGAGACGGCCCAGTAGGTCGAGGATGTGGGGGTCGGTTGAGTTGTCATGATTGAGGCTGTCCAGCACAACGGGGGAGCAAACAGAACTGCATCAGCTCAAGTAGATGATTCTAGCCAATACAATCACTCATCAGACAATCACTCTCGTCAGACGACCAGCTTGCCGCGATGTAGGTAGGTACCTAAGGGAAGTAGATAGCCGTTGATACCGGCCGAAATGCCCAATGAGATGCATGTCATTGATGGTTTTGCAAGCATCAAGGGAAAAAAGGACTCACCGTTGGCGTCCCCTTTTTCTTGTTTTTGCAATCAGAATAGCGACACAAAACACTGCACATCATGAGTGGCTTCATATTATAATACCTCCAAGACAGCAGGTCGGATTGCAGTGTGGCGTTGGATGACTCGGCATTTGGACTGAAACTCCAGAAGAGGGCAAGTAATGCCAGCGTCAAAACTACCTAGGTAGGTAGGTAGTGTTAGGTGGACCGGCATCTTGGATGTCTAGGATTGTTGTTGACCTTGAGCTGCCTGGCCCGTAACCGGAATTACGCCCGCCCGCATTAGCTTCGCCCGGTGGCCCGGTAATCGGCGCACGGGTGTCCGTCCGTAGGTACGTGTGTGTGTGACGGGTCCTGATTGCACTGCATCGACCGGAATAATTACTTGTCGTCAGCGTCTTCCAACCACGGGTAATCTGAAAGCTGTTTGTGCAGGCTGGCTGGGGCTCGCTCGGGTTGGTCCCGTCGAGCTCAATTCGACTGGACACTGGGTTGATTAAACTGAACTGGTTGTGATGAATTCACTGCCTCCTTTCGAGCACCCCAACTGGACCTACCTACAATTCAGCCCGTTACAACTTGACAGCGAGGTGACAACTGGGCTCGCTTATGGGGAAAATTATGTTAGCAGAGGGAATTGTCAGCCGAAATGCTTCGGTACGCCGGAGCCTCACACTTTACGCCTGATTCTCCAATGAATTTGACGAGCGCTCGCTTGTGTCTCCCAGAGCAAGTCTCGGGGAACTTCGGGAACGCCCCTCACTTTGAACGGGGCAAGGAGCCACTGCCATGGACGCCGGCCGTACATCATCTACTAACCATCAACACGGATATCTGCAATAGCCGTGACAACACCTCGAACGAGCAATGCCGAGTCGCCACCAAAGTCTTGTCTAACCTTGGCATCTCTTATTTTATGATGGCAGATAGGTATCAAAAAGTGACAAGATAAGTGGAGATTACCGCGAACCACGCGGCCCACCGCAATAGTGGACATGCCACATTTTCATCAAGACCCCCCGCGATGGCTTCACTCTTTCCAGACGCATAATAGAAAATTACCACCACACCCGCCGACCATCCGTCTCCATTTCGATCTAGACCACCGGTCCCGGGAATGCTACCGCCTACCTCACCAGGCCCGCCTTCGTCCCAAAAGCCCCATCAAACGCCCATCCATTCCCGGGCATTCAGGGTTTACACGGAAGGCGTACCATGTAAACAGCACACCTGGTAGCTTGGAACGGATCGTGCACTGTCACTGCCCGCATGTCAAACAGATTGGCGGTATGCCTTTCGCAGCATACCCTTGATCGCCAAAAGGGCAGCCAAGCGCCGTCGCATATGAGCGAGCCCAAAGATGTGCCCACAACAAGGCTTATACAGGCGCCTAGAACATGTGGGTCAAGTACTCCGTAGTTTGTTTATGCACGGCACAAATGTGATAGATCATAAAAAGGCATCTTATAGATGTTATCAGGGGGGGGAGGGGGTGGGGGGGGAGCGGATGCAGCCGCTCGCTCCATTTGACTTACAAGGAAGGCCCCCTTTTTTTTGTGCGTGTTTCTGGTATCCTATGCGCATCCGACTCAGCGGAAGGGTTCGAGACTCGTACGAGTTGGACAGTAACGTGCTCACGATTGTTGCACAAGATGCAAAGAAGAAGAAAAAAAGGTTTCCGGGGACCGATGGCTTGGGAAACGAGGAATTAAACCAAAAAGGGAGACAGGGAGCTCGGCAATCCCACATATTCCGCCCGGGGGGGGGGGGGAGGGAGGGAGGGCAGGTGTCCAGTGACGACGTTGTACTGCAGGAGCCCCAAAGATGCCATGTGGCAGCCCAAGCTGCATGTCAAATGTCAACCGGATGTCTGCGAGATCGAATGCAGATAAACTGCCGAGTGTCATGGAGGGAGAGAGACAAACACCGTCGACCAATGCTTGCTTGCTTGCTTTCACTTCGCCAAAAGAAAAGGAAAAGAAAAATAAGGGAAAGAAAAAACAGGGGTCGGATCGAGGGAGAGATAGAGAGGGACGGATGTGCTCCATCACGCATAAAGTCGGCCATGGCCGACCGGGAGGTTCCGACGAGTTCGAGAGGCGACGGGGGGGAGTCGAGATTAATCGTCTTTTTTTGGGGCGAGGGCGCTCGCCTTGGCCCCGTCTTCTCCTCCGGTTCGAGTCAACACTTCGCGACGTAAATTACCCCGGGTCCAAGTTTGGCGGATGGAGAAGGAAGACGGTACTACTACGTATGAACAAATGGGGGCTTTTTCTTTCCTTTGCTTTCCTGAGTTGTGAATACGGGGGAGAAACAAAGCAAGGAGCCCAATACTACCAGCTGCCCGGCAAGGCAATACGAGCAACACAGAGGTCTGTTTCTTCTTCTTAATTTCTTTCATTTGTTATTGAAATTCCCATGGGACGTGGTATTATCAGAATCCACACACTCAAAACTCCTTCGCCCCCCATCCCATCCATCCCATCCTGTCCCCCAAGAACTCCAGTATTGCCCATCTCAGTCAGGGTATTTCTTCCCACCCCCCCTTCCCCCTTGATAGATTTCGTAATCCGAGGTATGGCATGCGTCTGAGTCATGCTGGTCTCGACGATCGTCGGGGACCGTGTCCGTGTTTCGAGACGGGAGAGCGTGTCGCCGCAACAGAGTGTTGGGCAGGGCCAAGCCGCAGGGTTTTGTGATCCCCCGAACCAATCGCTGGCTTGCAAAGTGCCCTTTTTTCTTGGTATAAAGTAAAGGTAAAAGTGAAGGTGAAGGTGTATATACGCTGATTAATAATGTGTGTAAATGTTCATTTATGCCGCTCTTTTTTTTCTTATAGATTCAAAAGTGGCGGGCTCCAATCGTACAATCCGGACAGAGTGGTCCTGGTCTTGCCGCCTTGTCCCTTTTCGAGTAGTGTAGACTTTTCGGCGCCGTTTTCTTTCTTTCGTTCTGGCCGTGGATCAAGGGGACCTGCGAGGCGGCGGCGGTGATAATCCTTGTTGGACGTGTCCTTGCTCAAGGTCGATATGGGAGTTTTGAAGACCAAAGTCGAAACCCAAGTTCCTGCCCGAGTTGGAGTCGGTCAGGTTCGGAGCCTCCCTGCCCGACAACGGCCACATGTCGGGGAGCGGCGCCGTGGGCGGGCGCGACGCCGTGGGCGGGCGAGGCCCGAATTCCGTGTCGTTGGGGCCAAACGTCGATCGTGAATCGTTGCCCAACAATGGCCAGCTGCTATTAGGGGGCGGCGACGTGGGCGGCCGCGGTCTGAAGTCCGTCTCGCGCGCCGATGGCGCTGATGATCCTGCTTCGCTGCCCCTCGATGATGGCCTCCTGTAATGGCGCGGCGTCGTAGGCGTACGAGGGAGCGGTGCCGTAGGCGGGCGCGATCTATATTCCGGGTCGTATGGCGATGACGCCCATGATCCCGCATCGCTGGACCTTGATGCCAATGCCCTGCTCGGGAGCGGCGCCGTGGGAGGGCGCGGCTTGAACTCGGTCTGGAACGGCGTCGCGGAATTGGGCGCGCTGCTACAGCAGGAGCCCGGCGCAGCCGTGTCGTCGCCGGACTCTTCGGGGATCTCCCGCAGCGCGATCCTCTCGGGCGTGTGCTTGTCGTTGGCGTGGACGCCGACCGAGACCCGCTGGCCGCTGCTGGTCTTGCTCCCGAATGTCGTGCTGCGGGCGTCCGCCGTCGTCGTGGAGCGGGAGCCGAGTCTCTTGGACGTCAGAGAAGTGTGGATTTCGCGGAGGATCGGACGAAGTATGGGGATGCATTGCACAATGATGGTGCCGGTAATTTCGGACGAGTACCTTTGAAGTCTTAGCAAAAACAGGGGTGGGTTTCATGGAGCCAACATGGGCCTTTGTCTCTCATGAAAGTAAAACTGAAAACTTACCAAATCTGAGACATGGCGTTGCGGTCTGGTTGATAATGTTAGCGGGGAGCAGGATACGTGTAGGCGGAGGCGTCAACTCACAGATGTACCAAGGGTCGCGTTCGTTACCATCATCCTTCCAGCTGACTCGGACGGCCGAGACAATAGCAACGCTGTGGAGAGATGATTAGCCTTCTTGTCGAACGGCTAGCTCGGGTGCGACTCACATCATTCCTAAACTCATTGTGATGCACAGGCCGACCTTTTCGGCACGCCTCATCTCCAGCGACCGGGTGATCACCCATGGGAAAGATGCAAAGACGAAGTCCATGATGATGTTGTAAACTGAGCGCCAAGTCAGCCTATTGGTGAAGGAAAGAAGGAAAGAAAGAGAGAAAAAAGACTCTTCTTGTCCTGCAAGGGCAAACTTACCATTTCCGCCCTCCTTGACGTCGTTGCGGGTGTTCTTATCGAGGCAAATGGGCACGCGATAGGTGGCGTCGGAGCCCTTGCTGCCGCAGACCTTGCCCCACTGGATCAAGACCTTTGCGATCATGTAGGCGTTCATGGTGAGGATGCAAAAGTACAAGATCCATCGCTGCCACCGATTGCTCATCCGGATAAGCGTCACCCCAAAAGCCGTCTTGGTCAATGCCTGACCTATCAGCGTGCCGCAGGATGAAATGTTGATGAGGACGTGCATGCGGTCGTCCCATTTCTTGGACGAGTCTTTGAGTACATAGCCGGTGGCGAACTCGTAAATGATGAGGCAGTTGTTTGCGAGCAGGATCGACTGCAAGTGTGGTTGTCAGTTTATACAAATCCCGTGTTTTGGCCGTAAAGCACACATGAAGGGAGAGGCAACTCACCCACGAGAAGACAAGAATATAGTCATCGTACCACAGCCCGTGCCGCCTCGTAACCTTACACCAGAGTCGCAGTGCGAGGAAGATGGTCGCACCACCAAACAGACACCATAACCCAATGTTCAGCTGCAAAAAAGGGTTCACAAAAGCGTGCACCTCGTCGTCGTGGTTCCGAGCGTGGATGCTCATTATTACATTCTGGGCCGGGCCTGGGAAGCCGCGAACCTTGAAACGGAGGGGATTCGGGAGTCGTCGTACGGGATGGAGTCAGGACGGGTCGGCAGTCGGCGAACACACACGCAAAAACAGACACGAAGCTTGGACGACGGGTGGGCGATGGCGAGGATGAAGTAGTAACACAAGACGAACCAAACAAAGGCAACGGCGGTCGGTCTATGCGCGGGAAAAGGGTAAAAGAAGAGTGTAGCGGATGAGAGCTCGCAGGAATGACAAATGAGAATGGGAATGGGAGTGCGGCACGGAATACAGGGCCATCCATGGCCGGGCGACACCCTCCAGCCCAAGCAGCATACCTACGCAGCACACCCACCCATATAGACGCCCATATACCACAAGGAGGACGAGGGCTTCCCGGGGCGACGGAAAAGAGCGAGAGGGACCAAAGTGCTTCCACCAACACGCGGATTCTGAAGGAGAAGGAGGCAACTCCTGGAATTACATATATGAACGACCGGGGTCGCGGGCCCTGGAGTGCAACTCTGCTCCACCAAGATGCACAAGCAGCACCGATCTGATTGGCCATGCGATTGATGCGCTCCGCGATGATGCACAAGGTCTGGAAAGCATGGTAAGTAGAGTACCCTGTAGCCATGGCCAGTCCGGTGATGTAACTGTACTTAGTCTCCACGGCGAACCCCCCAGACGGGGCAGGTGGGCGGGCTTGCGGGAAGGACGCGATGCCGTAGCGACCAACTGAGGTACGTAGTCCAGGCGGTCCCTCTTCAGGTCGCACAGGTACACAATAATACTCCAACACGGTTGGGGAAAACACAGTAAAAGTATCATGCCCGATACTTCAACACGATAGCCGTAGCGACCAACGGGAGAGGTGCGACGGGGTCCTGGTCGCTACCGGACAAGAGTGTATCTGTCGACGGCGTCATGCGGTGGATGCGATAAGAGCAGAGCAGAGTATACTATAGTTACCGGCCTTGAATTTAACACCCCTGCCAGGTAGCCCTCCACTAGCCTGCCAGCTGTCAGCACCATCCAGCTATCACGTATTACCTATAACCACTACATAGATTATAGTTACTCCTACTACTAGTTAGCTAACTAAGGGCTATAAAGTACCCTTTTCTAAAGGGCTATATTAATAAAGATAATACTACCATTTAAATTTAATGTTATACTAGTAGATAGAGATGGTACTGTGTGGCAATATACATGTGATGGGGCATAAAACTTACCCTTGTAACCCAGTATGTGAGCCGCCATCACTGACACCGGGCGCTATATTACAAGGACAGATAACGGCCTTCTTTTTCTGGAAGCTTTCCTCGTTCTCGGATCGGCATTCACCACTACCAAAATACATTAATTAGATAGTGAACCAACCGCGTCGCCGAGTCAAGATGCCTCCCCTGAGTCCCCCCCCCCCTCAAGCTGGAGCCCCAACGGGCTATGCTGCAAGCACAATGAAAGAGAAAGGGAAGGGTGTGTTAGAAGAGCCTTCTCGATGCCAAGGGCTCTGTGCGACACCCCCATCTAGATCTGCGTCTTCCCCCTTCTCGACAGGCCCATACCAGCGGGCCTCTGCAAAGACTGTGCGTACAGACGGTTTTGGGGTCTCGGCCACAGCGCCACACGGACGGGAGAGTCTTGATCCGTACCTGGGTGCTTGTACCTAGGTACCTACCTAGTGCATACCATTACCCGGGTACGTACCTCTCTGTTCCCCGCTCTCGAATTCGTGTTGGAGCGATTCACTGTAGATGAGACACTCTAGCCTGCGTTCTTTTCTCCACCAACCTACGCATCCCGGCAGATCTTCGCCTCCCACGACAGGAATGCCATCGGCCTTTGCCCTTTGCCGATTGATTGCCAACCCGTATTGGTGTTTTTTCCGAAGACAAGCAAGGAAGGCTCTCCCCAACTAGCCTTGCTGTGTCCATTGTACTTACATTAGCATCCTCTTTGTTGGTGATGCCAGATGCACGTCAAGTCTTGCCTGTAAACATGGTATGGCGACATCACCGCCAGGGAATGGGCCTGCACACTATCTCGAGGACAGGGAAGGGGGGCGTTGTGGCGGTACACATCAACAACTCTCCGCTGCGATACATTTAGCATTCACAGCTTCCTTCCACCCTGGCTTTGACGGGGGGGTGGCTGACAACAACTCCCTCCAATTATGTCCGTAGTGAGACACTTTCCCACATCCCCAGCTCGTCGTGCGCGCAGCAGCCACGCAAAGTCCGACGTGCTATTTACAACCAGGAATTTTCCGAGACCCCAATCGGAACTCCCTCCATACGTTCCAGAAATGGAATCGTCTCTGATTCCGGCGAAAGCGTTTGTCCTTCAGGAGGGCCCGCAGTGTAGGTAGGTACCTCGGCCACCCATCCCCTGGTTCCCGTCCTGACATGTTATCGTCTGAACTTGCATAGTATTATTGACTTGACTGAACTTAGCCGGCCGCGGCGGATCATACCATGGCCCAAGCGTAAGAGTTGGCTGGATGTGAGGCCACTGTATAATAGTATCCCAAGTTTACTATAACTCATGGTTCGGTTCGGCCGGACGGTTGCATCAACGGCCGGCGGAATCGAAAATCTTATTTTAATTTTACTGCGGCACTTAGATTGGCGGGGACGGTCCCCGGGCATCTTTGTTGCTCTCCCCCTCTTTGTCTCTATCTTGCGCGTTATGCTTGTTTTCCTTACAGTCCCTTGCCCGCCGCCTGCGCCCTTTCCGTTCTCTCCTTGTCGCCAGTCGGTTTGGGACATTGTCAGCCGACAAATGTGACACGTACTGTGCAGAAGAGTTGTGATTCCGCTTCGGGGAGCTGGCCAGACGCCTGAGAGGTTGCAATTGTTCATATTAAGACATTTCAGCCAAAGCGGGCCCTCCTGGGATGCGGGATGTTGGCCATCCCTGGGGGAGGGGTTCGGATCTGACGGGCAAAGAAAAAGTTTGACAGGTCCAGTCTTGGAAACTTTCGGCGTTCATGCTTTCAAAATAGCAGACGTGGCATGAGTCGGAAATGCGCAATGCATCGTGTGTAAAGGCCAGAGGCTTATAAGGGGGTGAAGCCGACGAGATGGATGAAGTTAGGTTTACCAAGACTTACCATCATGCGAAAGGCCCAGACTTAGGTGAAGCCCCCCCCCCCATGGGTTGGCGGTCGGATCCCAATATCGTCCTTGATTTCGGGGTTCTCCAGGAAGTAGGTACCCAAAGGCCCCGACGCGGAACTTGCGGGCTGTGCTCTATCTACTCCATGCTTGTACGCGAGTAGGTAGGGGTTTCCGCAGTGACAAATTCGCGGTCCCGACGCCATAGGAGAGAGAGAGAGAGAGAGAGAGACAGCGTGTAGCGAGCCTCCTTTCCCGCAGATTGACGTAGCAATGCCCCATCTCGGTAGGCGATGATCCGGACGGCGGTAGCGAGCGCACGCGAAAGCACTTTGAAGTCGGCCGGCGAGAAGGTAGTAGGGAAGTGGCCAGCCATCACTGCGATAGGTGCCTAGGTAGGCATGGGAGAAGCGAGGCTGCAAGTGCCGGAGATGGCTTCCCAAACGACACGGCATCGCCGGATAAGCCCAACGAGGAGAGACAAAAAGCGACCCGGGGGAGGGGAGCGGAGAGGCGTTTTCTGCGCTTGGCAACAAATGTCCCTCTGCCGACACGGAGAAACAAACACTCCTGTGCTTCCTAGCGTGTGGTCTTAGCCCCCAAGCGAGGCGGGACGGATCACTGCCCATGCAAGGAAACGTCCGCCGTGCCAGTGAGCGACTTGTGACTTCATCGCCAAGAGTTATCCGTAGTAGCTTCACGTCCATCAATCATCGTATCCGAGGCCTCCTCGCGCTCAGACAGCTTGACAGCTAATCACGCGGGCTCGGGTGGTAGCGATGTTCATCTGCAACCTCGTGGTGCGCGACCAACCCTACACTAGGTACCTGGGCATCACACCCTTCACCCGCGATGCTGAAAACATAATACCACGCGAAATAGCCGTCCTCACTGTGAACCGCGCACATGGATGTTGAGCGCGGAGTGAACTTAACCAAGCAACCGCGACGTGACACGTACCAAGGAATAAAAAAACATCCTGTGCGGTCTGATCTCCATCAGAGTCGCACTGCAGCTCACTATCGGCTGCTGCAGAAAGCCCCGAGCGGACGGTGCACCAATGGCATGTCGGCTCGATCGCTGGTACTCATCGTTCACGCGCAGATGAAATGTACCTGTACCACTACCTAAACATCAAAAGCCAGCCATGTGCAGCCACATCGCGCGAGCCAAGCTATGAGCTAAAGAGGGGGATCGCGGCTTCGAGGGTGTTCCGCCAATTGAAGTGTAGCTCCTCGACAACCAACTCGACCGATTTGGCCAGTGAAAAGCTTGCGGCAATGCTAGCGATACACAGTCGATGGTGTCTGCCGGAGGGGAGACGCCCGTAGTGCGGGGTTACCCCGGACGAAATACATACCTACCGGTCATGACGATGACAGACTCTGGTGCTACAAAAGATGACCAAGTCACCAGGTGAGCTTCAAATGCTCACGAGATCAGAGCACCTTGTAGTTTATCCATTAATCAAACGCAGCGTCGGGTCTGCCAGAATGCACGCTTCATACGCCGTCATCCCTGATGTGAGAATGATTGCATGTGACCACTGCGGTAATGGTATCAATTAGCCGGGCTTGGCCAGCTATCGTCAACCTATTCAGGACGCTCCTCTCATTATCGGCCATCTTCTGCTTTCACCCTACTGGACTGTTGATTCCTCAGATTGTGTTGTAACTCGAGAGCATCATAAAATAGTGTGTGGAGCAATCGTTTCATAACAAGCCCCATGATTTGCGCAAAATAACTTTGGGTATCTGGTTTGTAATTTTCTGACCTATTACCATCCGATATTCACATGATTACTACAGAGTAAGTTCCAGTAGAAGCAGAATGATCTGGATTATAGGCTCGTAGTACTTCTACAAACTCATCCCAAGTTGTTCAGTCCCCTCATGCCAAGTGAAATGGCCATGGGTGCTTTGTCAAAAATCATCGTTCTGACCCCCAGCGGCAGTCTAGTCCAGCATCAGCCATAAACATCGGTTGCTCTGAGCCTACTGCCAAGGTCATGAAAGCTTCAACACACTCGAGTCTGGTATGCTGAACGATAGTTTCGCTAACGCTCAAAACTTGACTAATCCACTGGATCTGCGAGCAAGACCGTGAAAAACCATGCGCCTCAAGTCGCGCCGAGATGGCTTCACTCAACACCCCAGGCGCCTTGCAGGATACAACCGAATTTGTACAATAGCCCAACAAGAAGCCGAGCGGCCCCAAATGTGGGAGGATTCTCTGCCCTAGGTACGCGCCGATTAGGAGAAATATCAAATCAATCAGAAATATGAATCGGGAGTTGGTGATTCGGTACACACGCACTTATCGGTGGAGCATTGCGTGGCAGTGCGGATATAGAAGACCATGTGACCAATCTATTAGGGATAACAGACTGTAGTGCGTATGGATGGCCATTGGTTAAGCTTAAACGGCTGATCGGCAATGAAAGCTAGAAGAAAATACACTAAATTTAAGGTTTCATCTATCGTACAGCAGATCGTCCAGTACGCGGAACTCAATCGAAGATCACAATTCTGTTTCACAACGACAAGCAATTTACCTCGCGTTGTTTTATTACTGAATTTCTCACCTGGCTTCAGGAAGACCGGACCTGCTACCGACTTTTCAGGCTGGATGGTCACATCACCTAAATGAGAATGGATTATCGAGTGAGTTGTCTGCCCCATGTTGTAATTGGTTTGTCTTGCTGTGCATAAAGACACTGAACCAGGAATGAAAAACGCTACTTGGACCCGCTGGTTAGTATCGGCCTTGTTAATGTCCTCGAAACTACTACCGGGCGTTTAATGCAAGGTAAGAGGGAGCCGTCTTCATACATGTAGTTTTGCAACTTGCCATGATCTCGGGTGGGACACATAACTACCACCCCCACGTCACTTTGTGTACGTGTACGAGCACATTAGATTTCATACAAAGACATCTTCAAGTAACCTGTTCATGGTTTTCGCCAAGTCAAAAATAGTTCTACGCAATGAGTACAAGTGTATCTGTTCATTTATCTCGACCGGGTCGCCGTATTATGGGATACAATGTGTTTCAAAAGCGCGTCCATGTCAAAATTCAGTTACCTAGTTTATTAGCTTTCAATTATATCGTCTCTATAACCAGAGATCATGCCTTGACTGTTGGACTATAAGCATTACGGAACTGTGATGGTGACAGATCGTGTGAATTCGATGAAAGCACCACTGTTCCGCTCATTCCAGAGCTATAGGGATCGGTGGTATTGTGCAACTAACTTCAAGAGAAGCCTGATATGCAGAGTGAAATAAAAGATGAACATTCTTCAGCACTTTGCTATGGTCTGTTTCTGGACGTTCAAGAAATTATATAATGTCCATCTAATAGTGTAGAACATCGATAGCCTGGAGTATTGCTCTGAAGTATCCTTCATATATCTGTATCTGCAAAAGAGTTAAAACGAAATAAGCACCTAAATAGGTGCTCTCAATGTGTTCATTTTGTTTGTCAATTGGTGGACCTCGAGCATTGGACTACAGGAAGTCAATAATTGACAATAATATTAATGCCTTGCTAAGAGATAGCAAAGTTATGCATGTCACAGCCGACCTCATTCATTCATGACGTTCCACCCTTTATCAACACACTATATATGGCCTTCCTTGTTCTTGGCAGGTTGCGATCCTGCATCTACGTCTGATGATGAATCTTTCGTGTGGAGGTCGGTACGAAGTGGTGCATGAAAGCCCCTAAATACCAGGACCCTGACCAGAGCCAGCGGCACTTGTCGTCCCATGCTCTTTGTGCGACTCTATCCAGCCCATCCCAGATAGGTAAGACCAGCGGCGACATTTACTCACTAATAGGGGGTGCTGCTGTACACAAGACACGTGCTTTTGCAAGTTTGTTTTTCCATGTTTCAAGAAAATCAAGCAAAGCCAGGGGGGACAATTCGCCATGTGCCGGGACGCTCGTTTCTGAAGGGGCTGTAATCAAAATCAGACAGCGTCGGTGCCGTCCCAACATAGCCATCCGCACTAGAACTACTGAAACATCGGTGCATGTGTAGAACGATCTAGTAATTTCACACGAGACATGGGGGAAGATGAGACGATTGAATCGAGTTGTATGCATCTATTTGATATATGTGTCTTAGGACAGATATTTACACCGAACTTGATTTGTGAAGCGGGTTGCCTCCAGCCGAAGCTCATCTCCAGCGACAAAGTGTCGAGGAACGACCATCGAGGCCAACATGTGTACATTGAAAAAAAAAAAAGAGTTCGTCCAATCATGCGACTGCAGATCGAAGACGTGAATAGAAGCATTCCCTCCATGGGGCGCAACGCTCCTTTGACTGATATCAACTCGTCAGGCCCGCCATCTGTGATATGTGGTGTGGCGCATGCTCTCATACCGTGGGTCTGGTGCAACGAGAGACCAGGTTTAGTTGGCGACGGCGATGTCGCGGGCGTGGCTGCGGCGCTTCTTGGAGCTGTAGACGGCGGGGCCGGGGATGGGGTAGCTGGTGGCACCGCTGTAGATGTCGAAGAGGACGCCCTTGTCCTTGGCAGTGTAGAGGCTGGTGCCGGCAACGCCCGAGGGGTTGGCAGAGCCGCCGCCGGTGACCTCGAGGTTGATGCACTGGGGGTAGAACTGGGCACCGTTCTCCTGGCCGGCGCTGTGGAGGGCGATGATCTCGTGGCGGAGGACGTAGTTGCCGGCGGCGATGTCGCTGGGGATGGTGACCTCCCACTTGTTGCCGTTGCTGATGAGCTCGTCGGCGGCCCACTTGCCGTTGGTGAGGCCCTTCTCGGAGATCTTGAAGAACTTGAGGTCGGTCTTGGTGGCGGAGGAGCAGTCGCCGCTGCACTTGGCGAGGTACTCGATGACGGGGCCCTTGTGAGAGTCGGGCCAGGTGTTCCAGGCAAGGGTCATCTTGTCACCGGCGGCGACCTTGACGCTCTTCTTTCCGGGGGTGGCGGACTTGTGGCAGATGATGTCGGGGTTGCCGGCTGCGCTGGGGGAGACGAAGCCGAGATCGGGCTGGTCGGCGTTCCAGCCGGGGGTCTCGGGCTTCGGGTTGGCGTAGGGGGCGCTCGCGGGGTTGTAGTTGGTGATGGTCTGTCCGCCGGCGACGATCTTCTCAACGAAGCCGTGGGCAGAGACGGCGGTGGCGCCGACGAGAGCGGTGACGAGAGCCTTGGCGTACATGGTCGGGTTTGGTTGGTGGGTTTGGAGGGAATGGGAGAATATCTTGCTAAAGCGGAAAGAGTGAATGAATGGCTCACAGAGCAAAGAATGAATGGAGGGCTGAAGATGATGAAGAGCCGGAGAGTGAAATGGATGTGAAGGATGATGGTGCAAGAGGCTTGTCCAAGAGAGATGGAATGCTGCTGGTTGGAAGGCCTTTCTTATAGTCGGTTCTGCCCTCCCCCCTCCCTTCTGTTTGCCCAGGCAAGAGTTTGGACGTCAGGTAAGCCACTTCATCAACTTCATGGAGTCGTGGACCGCAATCCCGTCAACGGTCCACGCCCCTTCTCCTCAATATCTCCTGAGCTCCAGCTTTCTGTGTATTGGCGACCTCCATGACCCGCCCCCGGTCCCTGCTGGCCTTCATAGGCGCCACCAGTGGTACCAATCCCATTCAAACAAGCCATCCTGCTCAATAAGAAAGGTTGACGTCTTGGCCCATCGGCTCATGGAGCATCCCTCGTCGACACACGTGGTCGCCAGCCAGTAACATGGTCGACAAACATTAAAACGCGGGAGAAAGGAGCACAAAGGCGAAGCGTTGGGGCGGATCATGGGGTACCACAAAACAATCTACTTCGCACGGAGGCTGTGGAGTCAAAAGTCTCGGCGGGATCGGCGACCACGCTTGTATGTCGGGGCCGGGGTTGTGGTTGGGCGAGCCATCGGAACGGCGAACGGACACCCGCGTCTAATATGCCGCTCTGCCGCTCTGCCACTGTATTTGAGCAAAGCGGCTTGATGATGGTGTCTAAGCCTGGACCAGTCCGCGGCCCATTGATGGATCCCCGACCGATGCAGCAGCATGAGACGTGGCGAGAGTCGGCCCCCCTGAGCGCTTCAAGTTGAAAGCTGGACAACGCAGTTTGTGTGCGTAAGCACCCGACAAGCGCCGTTGACAACAGTCGATCCCGAGTCCCCAATACATCTGTGTTGAACAGTTCGGGTATCATTTTCGCCGTTTCGCACGCGACTGGCAACTTTTTCGTCCTGTACTCTGTCCTGGTGGAACAAACATGTCAAATCCACTGTCGGCCGTTCGAAAGTGGCAGTGAATCCGGCAGAGGCCGTAGGGATCGGCACTCGTTGCTGCACGATGCAAGGGGCTAAACTGGGGTTGATGACGATTATGGCCACGGAGCATTTCTCCGTGTGGCCCCCCTTGGGCCTTTCCAGCAATTAAAGTGAACATGACCAGTGTCGGATGCCACAACCGCCGTGGGAAATTGAACTTGCATGCGCCGGGTTCTCGACCCGCGTTTCCTTGCGCCATGACCACATTCGTGGGCCTCATCGTTTGCCGATGTTAACAGGTCTGTGAAACACGCGGTAGCCAGGGGCCCCCTTGCTCATCAACAACGCCCAGTCAAGGAGCGGGAGGGCAGAACTTGGTATTATATCCCGTCTAGTGTCTATAGGACAAGTTTCTATAGGCCTCGTTTCTTCTCCACTGCCGCCCATTGCCACAAGGTCGGTCACTGCCGTTGTCTACCGCCCCTGGCCAGTTATGGTGTAGGTAATCGTCCATCACCTGGCATTTAGCAGCCGGCATAGATAGCTTTCAAATGGATATTAGCAGATTGCTCAACTCAGCAGACACTAACTCCACTTACATTGGGCGAACAGGGTATATGTGTCGGCGTGGTTCAAGTTCTGGGCTGCGCTTAAGCTGCGAACAAAGTTGTATCCGTAGCCACCGTAGTCAGAGGTGCCCTTGATCTGGCGAAGATGGGTCATCTCGTGAAGGCTAGTATCGGGAACTGTCAGCGCCTAAATCCACCCAAGAATCATCGGTGTCACGTACATGGTAGTCTGCTGGTCCTGAGCGTGGCAGGTTGAGGAAGCAAGAACCATGTTGTTGAAAAAGTAGGGGCAGTTGACCATGTAGTTCTGCGCCGGGACGGTGTAGGCGATGACACCATTGGAGCAAGCACCGTAGACATCGGTGCAGTACTGGCGAGAGACACCAGACGTAGTACTGCCGCACTCGGAGACAATGTTGCGAAAAACCGTGGCAACGGCGTTGCGGGTTGCAGTCGTCGAAGACTTGAAGTACTCGGTCATGCGAGCAGCCGGTCCGGACGCGGCGGCTTGCGAGGCAGCAGCTGCAAGAGAGCGGCAGCGGCTGATGGAGTTGACCTTTTTTGATATCCGTAATCAGTACGAATAATAAGAAGCTCGATACGCTAGAGGAGGGTTGGGATCATATGCGGGCGTCTACGGATATCGGATGGATTCGAGCCAAGTCATGTGCAATATTACGTGACCTTGTCACCAAGCTCCTCCCGTATCCGTGGCTTACAGTCAGCCAGCCAGCCAGTCACTTGGTGATGGTTTCCTCTTCTTCTTCAAACGACCAGCAATGATCGGGCTGGCTTCCCAACTACTGGCAGCCCACCCTCTAGCACCGCTGTCCGTACATTCGCCCCGGCCAACCTGCCAGCGCCAGAAGATATGATGAGGGACTAAGAAAAGGGGAACCCACAGTGGCGGTACGGCGCGTGCCGGTGCAATCGGACTGGACGATGGTCCGCTTGGCCAGGAAAGCGGCGCGAACGGAGGCGGCCTCTTCACCGTTGATCTCTGTACGGACACTGTTGCTGGAGAAGGGTACGGTGCCGCTGATCTCGGTAGAACCGACATCGGCGTAGAGAAAGGAGCCCTGAGTGACAATGTCGACGGCACCGCCCTTGCTGAGGTCGTGGAGCTCGGCAGCATCGAACTCAACCTCAAAGGTCTCGCCCGCAACGATGGTCTGGAAAGCATCCTCTGTCAGCCCGGTGGTGGAAACCTGGAGGCGGACACCGTCAAAGTCGATCTTGTTGCCTGTTACTGGTCAGCATGCTTTTTCTTTCTTTTTGTTTTCTTTTGTTTTCTTTTTTTCTTTTTAGCAACCTCGCACGCAGGGCACGTATTAATTACCGGCGGCGAAGACCTCGACCTTCTCGACGGGCGACTTGTCGAGAAAGGTACCGGTCTTGAAAAGCTTGATATCCGAGTCGCCGGTGTTGGTGAGGACGGCCTTGACACCCGAGTTGCCAATGGCCTCGAGCTTGACGTCGAGGGGGGACGTGTCGCGCCTGGCCATGTCCACATTGACGGCGCTGGCCAAAGTAGCCGCTAGCACAGAGACACCAAAAGCAAACTTCATTTTGACAACTGACAGGATCAAAGGCCGGTCAGGAGGGTGTAGTCAGGGATAGTGAGACGAAAGAAGCGACCAAAAGTAAGCACCGGAGGTGGTGAGACAAAAAAAAGAGACGAAAAGTATTAGGCGCTCGTCTTGAGTCTCTTTATAGCTCTTCGTTGGCAACGTCCTTCTCTAAAACCCTCCTCGCGATGCCTCTTAGTAGATAAAGATTGATGGGTCTTTGACTAAAGCGAAAGAGGAAGATGCAATGGCCGCCCAGGCGCTTGAATGGATCCAGACCAGCATTGAAAGTAGCATGTGCATGCCCAGAATATGCCAAGGTAGTTAACATCAACACGTAGTGCCGTTCAGGGTTGCGCGCAACGGCCCCCGATGGTATCGACACTACTTGGACCTCGTCAGTACTGAGGGGAAGAGATATCACACTCCGAGAAGTTCTTCAACTGAAAGCAGCGTCTAAACGGCGCTGACCAAGACATACCGTCGACACCTATCTTGGAATAGGAGACTTCCGGTATTGGTGCCAACCTTGTTTCTATCCAGAGACAGCAAACTTGCGCCTTTTGCAACTATTCGGCAAGCAAGAGCTCTCACTCCCTAAAGAATATAGACTCGTCCTTTCTTCACGCTAAGGCGTCCTCGCGCGGTACTCGCCGAGGCCCTGGACTACCTATCACGGGCCAAGCCGCCGCCATAGGCTATCGAGAGTGCGGTGTCAGGGGTTCATCACAGTTGGCATTGGGGTAACCAGATGCAGGCAGCCAGTGAGAGTTGTCCATGACTGTAACCGAGGTGGATTATCAGCCATGTCCAGGATCAACGTCAAGCTGCGGTCACCAATGACACATTGCCAAAGCTGGGGTGCCAAGGGGTTGCCAAGTACATGAGCCGGAGACTAGTTCCAGGGAGGAAGGAGTCAAATAAGGATGAAACCACCAAATTTCATGCCTCCTTCTTACTACCTACTTTCTACCTATATCTTGGAATCATGATTATCAGCGGGGATATGGTCGTCCAGAGAAACATTCATCCTCCGAGTGGGCTATCAAAACCCAACAAGCCCAACTACCTCTGCAAATAGTAGCCCATACCGGTATCTGTCGTTTTTTCACCTTTGGGAGCCAGAATCCCTAGATATCTTCCCGTTAGGCCCGGTGGTTGAGGTGTGAGTGGGCACAACAATTGGGGTGACTGGTAGGTGTCCGTAGCGGTAGTTGATACGGCACCTTATATTTCTTATTGTCTCTTGGCACTCTTGGACGATGAAACGCCCCCCCATCTCCAACTACCTAGCCTGTCACTCTCCCCGCAAGCAACTGATCTCCCAGGACAGCAAGCTCAGAGGTGCCAGGATCCTGGATTCGTATTGTTCTGTTCATCTCATGACCAATAATGTCGTCTCCTGCATGCACGGCATTGAAACTTGCGTCCATGCATCGGTGAAACTATCAGAAGAGGCAGGTCCATGACGGAAGCGAGAAAGTATACCGGCTGAGATCCAGCTGTTTCGGATGCATGCCAGAAGGACCATTCTGAGCTGTATACCCCATCTATGGACTGTACCCTGATAAGCAAGTGTTGCCGGTAGGCTGTCGTCATCTGGTATCTGGTGAGTGGCTACGTGATTTTTGTCGAAAGCGGATAACACTTGTTTTGTCGACGTTGATGTTCAAGAAGACGCAAATCAAGCATTTGACGACCTATGCCTGCGTGTAAGAGATTTAGACATGAGACCAGGGAACGTCGCGGCCGTTGTGGACGTTGTTGTAATACTTTGGTGTCATCACAGCGACAAAGGAAAGGCAAAGATCTCATGAGATCTAGAGGTAGCACGGCCGGACCGAGAGGCGACTTGGACCATGGCCAAGGCAATGCGCCAACACCCAGCTATGTTAAACAATTCATTTCACTACGATGGGGGAAAAAAAAGCCTTTGAGGATAAGAAAGCGCAAACAGAAAACATTCTGAATATCGTCAATTGCTAATAACAGAGGGCTCATCAGCTGAATCTAGTTCCCCTGGGTTTCCTTCAATGCTCTAATTGAGAAATGCCGCTAGTCATTTTATCATCTCATCTGAAAACGCTCATTACTTAGGTAGCAAGTGGTTGCTTGCGGAGAGTATTGCACGTACTCCGGATCGAAGCCACCACCGGAAGGGGTACCGAAGCGTTGGCCCTTGGACTCCAGTCGCGATCCAACTCAAGCTCAACAAAGCGGATATGACTGATAACCATAAATTCATTGGAAGCTCAGTGCCTGCTGAGGTCCGGTATCATCAATGTTGTTCGCTGGTTTGTGGTACGAGCCTAGGAAGCTCGGGTTTTCCGCCGCAACTATGGCGTAGGAAGTCGGAAAGGGTGAGCCTCGGTGTTGAACACGTATTCGTCCAAGCTGATTAGATCAGGCGGAGAGAAGATGAGATAATAGTATTTGAGCGTCTCGGAAAGCCAAAAGCTCTACAGGTACGGTTATGTTAATGACACGCTCATCACTTTAGATTTGGGCGTTGGCAGCGGGGGGGGGGGGGAACGACATACCTCCATTGAGTCTGATTTCTCGGTTTTTCCCGCGGGGACGGTGACATCATAAATTGCAGAGTTGGCATACTTCGTCTCGGTCGCTTTCATAACCGACTGGAACATATTCCAGGCGATATCCTGGAGATCTTCCTGCCCTGTCATTCTGTAAAGCAGGAATAGGCTTTCGATGGCTTCTGGGCGCAGTATATGCTTGGGATCGCGTGCGCTCTTGAAGCCTTTCCGTAGCCTCTTGTCGCCTTCCTGCTCCCACTTCTTCTCGTTCCATGGGCACTGTTCTCTTGTCGAGAAGCAGCCGATCAGCTTGGCGATCTCCGGCATGATGCCCGCAGGCATGGCGTCGTAGGCCCATGCACAGCCGCGGGCAAGACGATTGCCGAGCTCGACGTGATTGTCGATGGCAAACAGCTTGCCGCCCAGCCCCAGCATCCCGCCCGCAAAACAGGACAGATGCTGAGCCTCGGCAATGTGGTCGACTCGATCTGGGTGAACACGTACGTCGCCTGCGAAGAGTATGTCGACGTTGTTCTCGGTCATCGGCCGGAACAGCAGATGCTGCTCCACGATCGCCATGGATCCGACGTACATCTTCTCGTATGTCTTGTCTAGACCGCCGAGAAGGGTGTACATCTTGGGCAGGTACTCATACAGCGAATCTGCGAGCGCACCCAGCGAGAAACCGTTATCCCCGTCGACCTTCTCGTTCTGGAAATCGATCAACTTGGGCCACATCCCAGGCAACTTGGACTGATACTGTGTGCGTTCGAGAAACCGTGTGATGCGCTTGACGGCGTCGAAGTATTTCATTTCGCCGGTAAGCTGCGAAAGGCGCGTGAACTCGAGAGATAACGAACAAGGCGAGGCCGACGGGTCGGCGGTTCCCGACCGCTGAGCGCCCTTCTTGGCGTTCTCGAAGTTCATCCAGAACCCGGGGATCCGGTTGGGCGTGTCGAACCCCATGTAGAGCATGTCCCCAAGCTCCCTCGCCTTCTCTAGAAGGGCCGCCTCCCCGCTGAGGTCATAGGCACTAAGCAGGCCGCCCAGATGGCGGATGGTGATCTCGAACATGTTGGCGCTCTCGTCGGTGGTGTTGGCCCAGTCCAGCCGGGCAGCTACCTCGGCCGCCGCATAGAATTCTGCGCGGAAGCCCATGATCCACAGCGTGTCCATCGAGTCGACCAGCGAGGCGGCCCATCCTCCGAATGTATCCTTTCCCTGGGCGCTCACGGGCGCCAGCTCGTCGCGGGCCCACGCGAAGCGTTTGTATCCATCGTAGCTCTTCTTGAAGGCGTCTCGGACGGCCTTCTGACGTTGTGGCGCTTCGGGGTGCCGGTTTACGGCACCGTAGACGTTCTGGACGCGTGGGAGCCGGAGCGGTTTGCCCGCCGGCAGAGGCGTGATGGGGTCGGGGACGGGATAGAACTGCTGCGCGGCCGACCAGTTGAAGGAACTCGGTCGGAACCGGACATTGGGCTGCGGCGACTGCTGCGACTCGGGCAGAACGATGATGGGCGTGGACAACCAGAAGAGCTTGTAGAACAGGAGCACGGCGACGAAGATGAGCAGTGCGACCAGGGTGAGACGCGGAGTACGACGGGGGACGATCATGATTCCGGGCGCCTCTCCACGGAGGAAATACGTCGAGATGATGTGACCATCATGTCACAGGCCGACAGGGAGAGATCGAAGGGGACCACGGCATACAAATGCAGTCGGCCAAAGTTAGAGGCTCCGTCACAGTACAAGGATGCGATGAAGTTTAATGACCGCCCGGCACGTCTGGGACGCCTAGGACAGGCGCATGGACGGAAACAGCTATTTTTGGCCCGTCGGCAATGACAGACAGTTCCGTGATGCGGGAGCTTAGACATTGAAACCGAGTGACGTCCGAAACACGCGGCGGCTCACGAACACAACAGTGAGCGGCAAAGACTCACATGCCGGTTACATTTCCCCCCCTTATCCACGCTGTGTTCCGACTCTGTTACAAAAGAGCCGAGGACAAGCGGCCATAGCTTCGAGCTACCAATAACACCTCGTTCCATCTCCTCTCTTATAATACCTCTTTCAACCCATCGGCACCGGCAACGCGGTCCCGACCAGCAGATGTGATGACAGCTTGATATTGTAATCCGAAGACAAGCAACGCTTTGCGCGGATTGCGATGTCGGTCCCGACTGCCAACATTTCTGTCTTGATTTGATACTGAACTGAGCTCGTCAAGCGCTTGAACAAACTCGACACTTCACACCGCACACGGCTGAAGGTCGAGTAATGTACGGTCATCAATTAAATACTCCTGGACTGGAAATAACACGGTCAGCAGGGATTGAACGAAGTAATGTATCGACTTCTTGTGATGTCCTAGAAATAAGACGAATTGCACTGGAAATTAAATCCAAATGCCCCATCGCCCGCTCCGAAATGAAACGCAGTAGCAAATTGCCCGGAACCACGTCTCTAGGATGCCGCCACTGACCTCGATTGCTAGTTATCTCTGTGTCGGAGCCATTTCAACTGGCTGAACTGAAGATGGTAGGAAACTTAGAGTTAGCAGTTGGGTAGTGACGTCCTGAAGGGCTGTGGCGGGACTTGTAGGATGCAGCATCTTCGAGGATGACGTGAGCGTTGTGTCGATTGTCATCGAGGGTCCTTTGAGATTGTAAAATCATGACAGCCTATTCGAGGCCAAAGAGGATGAGAGGCCGGTGGTATCTTTGTTCTGTATTAGACACAGGGCATCCATGCAGGAGAAAGATTTGTAACTAATGGTAGATGGAAGCCTCCTCGTTGCTTTGGGCTTGCAGATAGACAAAGCCGTTGGTGAATGCCCCAACGTAACGCGACGTCTGTGTTTCCGAGACATCTATGATCTCTCAGTCGCAAGCCAGCTGTCTTGGGGTCAGTACGTATTCTCTACGCCAAGTTTTCCATGGTCAAGTGCCGTTCTCCCTATGCAGCCTTAAGGAGAAGTCTCTGTATGGGATCCATCGCCTTTGCCTCCTTGGGGGTGGCGGGGAAGAAGGTTGCGTCGAAGACCTTAAAACCTTGCTCAAAGAAATAGGAGTGCCTTTAACTGAAACTGAATGGAATGGAATTATCTCTGTAGCTGGTGATTTCATTGAAACATGTAGCAAGGACCCACGCACGCGTTAACATTGATCATATTCCATGTCATTTGTGAAATAACCTATAACTTAGGTTTTGGATGATGTCGCAATGGCTGGGCAGAGGTAATAGAAGTTACCGTATGTCAGATGTGTTGCGACTCGACTTCATGATGAGACATGATGAGAAGGCAGCAGACTCTGGGTCCTTGTGTGAGGCCAGAAGCAAGCGGTGAAGGAGCTATTTGGATTTGTTTAACAACGTGGCTGGGCATCACTACATTTAATGAGGCTGACTTGTCTAAACCACTAGTATGACGGAGGACAGCTGAGGGCTCTGAAGATTCAAGTTCGCTTTTCCCTCATATCGTTGGAGTTGCGATATATCTGGAAATGGCTCTGAAACGGACTATATGGCGAGGGTCATTTCTCTTGCAAGCGATGGAGACCAGTGGTTTGAGCGGTGGATCGCTCCAGTTGCCTCGAGGTCAGCTAATAAAGCGAAGCTATTCGAACACGTTTCTGCGACTAAACTACCAGCCAACATGTGACAAGGGAGCGCCCGTCTGTTGTGCGAAGATTGGCCCATGACGGGCGCGGCGCAAGAGAGTTCCTGGCCGTCAAGCGTACCCCTGAATGACAACCAGGGGTCACACCAAATATCTCAGACTTCTCAGTTATATATGGAAATTCATGGAGAGCCTTTCGGGATTGGCTGCAAAAGAAAAGCTTCTTATCTGACACACCCTTGAGCATTTACTCCGATTCCACATGGAATTTATATCAGAGAACCATGTTGTCTATCACGATTCACGAGAGATGACTTAGCTGCAGACCCGTCCTCTCACCTTTACCGGCAGTTTCACTTGGCGTGGGGTCCATGCTATTCAGCAAACACAAGGTTCCTTTGGAAATTACTGCATATACGCCGGCTATAATGGATTCCCAATGGATATATACACACATCAATACCGACTTATATATCAGAGTTCACATGTCCCCTCGTCCAAAGAGCGACACTTCAGTAACCAAGGGTATCGTAAAAGAGCACCGGAACCTTATGGATCCTCGCTGTGCCTCACTCACACATGCTCCCTGGGGCTTGCCGGGGAGATCCCCAAGCCACCACTGAGAGAGCCTTCATCGATCGATTTGTTTCCAAAACTCCACGTGCTCTTGCTCGGGCCGAGGTCGGGATTGCCAAACCCCGAGTCCCGCCCGTTGCGCAACTCCCAACTGCCGTGGCGCGAATGATGCCCACCGGTCTTCGATGACGAGTTTGAAAGATCCGGGTCGCTAGCCATCTTCTCCCTGAATCCACCGAACAACATGGGGATCCGGCTGTCCCGCCGAGGCCAAAGTCGCGGTCTTGATGACCTCGGTCGCTGAATGCGGAAGCCACCGACAAGTACTGCAGCAACGGCGGCCAAACCAAGGGCAGCGAGGACGATTATGGCGCCGATAACGCCCGCGACAACAGGCCTCTGAACGGCCGAGGAGATGGCCTCGCTGACGGTGGGCTGTGCGGTTCTCCACTGGCAAAAGGACTGCACCGAGCCACAGATTTTGCACCACCCCGAGACGTCGACGCCGAACTTGAGCATCTCCTGCTTGAAGCGGTCGTACGACACGCGGGTCTCGGTGTCGTCGAGGCCAAAGAGGGCGTATTCTCTAAAGGGCGTGTTCGGGTCGGCGTTTTCTCTGTACAGAAAACGGACGTAGAGGTCATCTTCGCTCGGGTAGACGTTGGCGTCGTCGTCGCCGGCACTGGGTTTCTCGCCGACGAGCTCGAACAACATGGCTGCACCGTTCTGGGGAATGTTCCAGAAGGGGTTCTGCGGATCAGATTCCCCCTTCTGGAGCTGGGCGAGGGAGAAGAAGGACATGAAGGGTTCGTGGGAGCTGAACATGAGCGTCATCTTATCGGTGCGGCCTGCGTGGTTGCCGTTGGCCCGTAGAGCGTCGACTACCTTCCGGGCAAAACTTCTGCCGGCTATGGTTCGGATCATGTCACCCGTTTGCAGGCCAGACACTGCCTGGTTGGCCGTCATGTTGAGTTGCTGTTGCCTGGCGTTCATCACGAGGAATTCGCTCTCTTGTGCATATCCATCTCGCATCGCGTCGTATACGGCTTGCTCGTGAGAGTAGCGGTAGCTGACGTACTGCTGGAGGTTGTAGGCGTCCCAGAAGTTTGCGCTGGAGGGAGAAACCACGCCATCGTTCAAAGGCGGGGTACTGAACAACGACCGATACCTGGGAAGGGAATCATCGTAGAGCTTCTTCATGGAGGGGTCAAGCTGCATAACAGTTGTGGTCGAAATCCTCCATTGTGGGCATTCTGCGTTGCCTCGAATGCTATAGCGACCTCGTCAGTTATCTACCCGCCATGCTGAGAGGCCATTCCACTTACGCGACAGACCTCTCGTCCGAGGATCCCAGAGTTTCTATCAACGGGTACTGATAGCCGTCCAATGGGTACTCAGTCGAGTTCCCAGTCAATGTCGAATAGGAGATGTTGGTCCCACCAGCGTCTCCTGCAAAGGCCTTGGTGATGGGCGGGTACAGGCCCTGCATAAACGCGTTGGCACCGGCAACTATATGGGAGTCTGCGGCCGAAAGGACGGCGAGTTGCTCATGCTCGAGGACGTTTCGCGCTATGCCTTGGATCGGGAAGCGAGACGTGATGCGACCCTCGGTCGCGTTCAACATCAGCCCTCCGGTGGTCAGGTAGCGCGATCTGAAGGCATTTCCCTGAGCATACAGCTGTTGTGCGCCCTGGGGCGTCAAGGTGTCCTTGAGCTCGCTACGCAGAGGCGTGTGTTCGCCGTGCATAACCATGGCGACGGATGCCCATACTGGAGGGTTGGAGGACTGTGCCGAAGTCGTCGACAGCAGTGTGCTCGCGAGCAATACCAACGGCGAGGGACCCATTTTGATGACTGTTCGCAGGGTTCAGGTTCACAAGGGCGATGGGTGGCTTCCAAGCACAAGAACCGATTTGGAAAAGAAGTCAGACACCCGTCGAGACAGCGGCGTGAGGGGGACTTCTCGGCTTAAAAGAGCAAGGCAACTTGCTAAAGACCGAAGAGCGGGAAAGACGAGTTTGTCGTCGCAATACAGCGGGAGGCCAGCCAACTGGGCCGGATCGGCATGCTACCAGACAGGCGGCAGACGGCTCACAATGCAACTCGATCCGAAAATGCATCTCCTCATCAGGATGCGGCCCGTAGAGGGGGGTATGTAGATGGTACAACGGCGTGCTAGAGAACCAACGCAACGGACCACGTCATGCTACAAGCTCAGCCGAGCGAAAACAGCGATGATCTGGGCAGCCACCGTTGGAACTGTCGAGATCTGGGCGTCGGCTGGTTTGTCGATCCGTAGGGTGAGAAGACTGCAGCAAGGAGGCTACAGTGTTTGCAGGCAAATGAATGAGAACGGGCGTCGTACGGCCGACCTCGACTAACCCAAAAAAGGAGGGTAGATGGCGAGGCGAAAAGAGAAGGACGAACGAACGAGTGGGTGTGCCGAGCCGGAAGAGACGAGGGATCGGTGCGGGGTGAGTGACTGCATGGGCGCCAGGGAACTCGGCGCTTCGTTATCGGTCACGAAGCCAATGATTTTGATCAATGAGTGATGAGTCTGTCGATCAGCGAAATGGTGGTCGACAATGAGGAGGGCACAAATGCCGCAATCGTCTCTGTCTGCCGGAAGAAGCCGTGGCATTGCCATTCTGCACCTACGTGGACGTCGATCAGGCGCGGCAAGGGAAACGTCCCGATGCAGGCAGTAAGACATACATGAGCTTGATTGTAAGGTAACCCACATGCAGCCGGCTTGGCATGGACAGGTCGAGCCTTGTTGGAGCAAATGGGATGGGCAAGGCCCGGACCGGAGATGTCGGCCAAGTCCAGTGGATCAGGGCATGTTGATTTCAAAGAATGCCATAGAAAGGAAGGGGACTTGATCTTACTTAAAAGGAGGCCGCGAACGGCTACTTGTGAAGCGAAATAAAGGTCTGCATAGCTGGAAGCGGAAGATAGAGTGCTGCTCTAGCTCGCGCCACCATCCAACTACTTCTCCAGTTGAGCCTGGCCAATAGGCTTACACCAAAGTCCTCACATGCCCCCCTGTGACAAGGGATGGATAAGTGACATTTTGGCGGCGCCCACCCAGTAAGCTTAAGTGCTGGTGGTGTCTGAATTGCGTCGCGGGCTGCAAGAGATCTAAGACAGCTAACGAACGGATCGGGTTCGGATCTGCGGCGACGCCGATGGCTTGGTGGGCCAGCGCTGATTCGGCGTTTTGAGCTGTGGCATCTAGAAGTGTTCCTTGAGAGTGATGACCGTGTGTTTCAGTATGTGTGTGAGTGAGAGAGAGGGAGAGAGAGGGGGGGAGAAGGGGGAAAAGAGGGAGATAGGGAAGTCGACTAGTTTGTGACACCGGATGGATCATCCCGAGTAACCCGGACAAGTCAGATGTTCACCTGTCAGTGAAATCGTCCCGTACGTCCATCCCGTCTCCTCTTGGCGCCCTCTCCAAGTCCACCAAGCCCTTAATCACCGCGCCCTTCAAACCATGCAGTTATATAAGGCCGTTGCCGCCCGCAATCAACAGCGTCGTTCTTGCGACGGAAGTGAAATGAAACCAGTAAGGGGACCGGTCAACCAATGCTGTGCGGCCTCCCCCCAATACGATACGATGTGCTCGCTCCTCTCATTTGACGACCCATGCCCGTGATGTATTTCCGAAACCAACGATGTTGAGCTTAAGGTTCCGCTACGCTCGGAGCGTTCGGTAATCCCTCACGGGGCGCCACCATGGAAGTGGGCTGCGGGCCCTTCATCCTAGCTTAACGTGCGCCGGCGCCGGACCCCGGGCTGGGACCGCCTCGGAATCGGGGTTAGATCCCGAGGTGGTCGGCCCGATTCGTAGCTCCCTCGCGAAGCATCGCGCTTGAAGAGGCATTTTCACGCGACCCACCGCATCGCATCGTATCGCATCGTATCACACCGCAAGGAAAAGTTATCCGCAATGGGTTCAATTGAGAAGAGGACATCCGCGTTTGAGCTGTCAGAGTTCATCCCGCCCGACGCCATCTTCGACGTCACCAGGCCGGCCGTACGTCGCAGACTCCAAGCCCAACATGGCTAACCTAAGGCCAGGGCGCATACTGCGACGAGGATAGGCGGCCGGGGAATCGTTCGGGGCGCCTCGGCACGAGTATCTCTCCATCGCCGGGTTGAAGACCTTCCGGGACGAGGCCGCCAAGCCCGTCTTCGGCAGCACTAGGGCGTTTTTGGAGCAGCGGAGGCGGATCGCCTCCGTCATCGCCGACCAGGGGCGCTTTTCCCGTCTTCGATGCTCCATCTTGGAGAACATTCAGAGGGTGACTGTGTCTAACCCTCCGATCAGGGGGGCTGTGGGCCAAGGACCTCATCACGATGTCCGGACGCATCCGGGCCATGAGTCCCAAGGTCTCCGATGAGCTGGTCCAGCTGCAGATTCCAGACGACTGGCCCTATTTCGTCAAGCAGAATGGCATGTTTGGGTACATGAGCGTCAGCAAGTCTCAAATCGTCCCTCGAGAGGGGTGACTGACTGATAAGCTGCGGGGATACTGAGGGGTAGATTCCCGTTATCGCATCGTTGGTCGGTCCTCCGGATGATACGGGAGCTCCTCTCTGCTCCTCTTCCATCCCCTCTGTCGTCTATTGAGATGGTCATGTGGAGCACCACGACCCAGTTATAGATACCTTGATTATGTAGTTCATGGGCATCTGGTGAGCCTGCCGAAGGAGCTCCGGCGGTTATTTGTGGGTTACCCCCGAGGGGTTGTCGCTTTCGGCTTATCGATGTCCAGTACTTGACTTAATGGAGGCTGTAAAATTGATTCATGCCGACTTCAATTGCAATTCTTTCAGCTCGATATAGCCCCTCTTGTTGCATTCATCGCCGACCCTTGGACTCGAGGAGATACCGGGCTCATAACTTCACGCACTTACTCACTCACTAGTACACCAACGCCACAAAGCCACCGCTATTATGGGTTCGTTGCTGGGCCCTGTCGAGGGCATCAGAATATCCATCGACTGTGGTGGCACGTTCACGGATGTGAGTGCCTGTGTTCTCAGCTGTTTGGATTCCCCGGCTGACGTCTCAGTGCGTGGCGTCGGTGCCAGGTCAAGATGACATTCTCGTCAAGCTGCTCTCTGTCGACCCCAGCAACTATCCCGATGCTCCCGTCGAGGCGATTAGGAGAGTTCTGGAGAAGGCGACAGGGAGGGAATACCCAAAGGGCAAGAAAATATCTCTGAGAGGCGTCGGTGCGTCTTACGATAAGTCCGTAACGGTCTAGGCTCCTATTGTTGACCGAGTGTCGCAGAGTCCATCAAGATGGGGACGACAGTCGCCACAAATGCGCTCCTCGAGAGAAAAGGAGAGCGTACGGTTTTCACCGTTACCAAGGGCCTCAAGGTGAGACCAGATTCCCGGGCGCAGTCTTCACCGAAGGGGGGCTAACGCGCGCGTTCGAGGACCTGCTTCACATCGGTAACCAGTCGAGACCAAAACTCTTCGACCTCGCCATCCGCAGGCCTGACGTGCTCTATTCCAAAGTTATTGAGATCCCGGAGCGGGTGACGCTAGAGGCCTGGTCGGAAAACAACAAGCCCGGCGTCATCGACGTCACTTCTGATCCCGCCCTGGTGACGGGCGTTACTGGTGAAGTAGTCCGGGTTCTGAAGCCCTTGGGTAGATCTATCCCTCTTTGATAGTTCCCACGGAAACTGACGTGATTGCAAACAGACCTCGAGGCATCTAGAAAGGCCCTCCAGGAGGCGTACGACGAAGGCTACCGCTCTGTGGCCATCTGTCTCATGCACAGCTATACCTTCCGGGAGCACGAAGCGGCCGTCGCGGATCTGGCCGCCGACATCGGCTTCACCCACGTCGCTCCCAGCGCCGAGCTGTCGCCAGTCGTCAAGATCGTACCGCGCGGCAACTCGTCCACGGCGGACGCGTACCTCACCCCCGAGATCAGGCGCTACATCGCCGGGTTCGAGTCCGGCTTCGAAGATCTGGCTACCAGCGGCTGCCGGTGCGAGTTCATGCAGAGCGATGGCGGCTTGGTTGAGTTCTCTGGCTTGTCCGGCCTTAGGGCCATTCTCTCCGGCCCGGCCGGCGGTGTCGTGGGCTACGCGAGGACGTGCTTTGACGAGACGGACAAGACGCCTGTCATTGGCTTCGACATGGGCGGCACGAGTACCGACGTTTCGAGGTATTTGGCGGCTCAAAATAATATATCCCGGTGCTGGTGACTGATCATGATCCTGTAGATATGCTGGCGAGCTTGAGCAGGTCTTTGAGACGACGACGGCGGGCGTCATGGTCCAGACGCCTCAGCTGGACATCAACACGGTCGCAGCCGGCGGCGGTAGCATCCTCGGCTGGCAGAGCGGCATGTTCAAGGTCGGCCCCGAGAGCGCATCGGCTCACCCTGGCCCGGCTTGCTACAGGAAAGGCGGCCCCCTGACCGTGACGGACGCTAACGTCGTCCTCGGCCGTGTGCGTCCCGAATTCTTCCCCAATATCTTTGGCCCTAACGAGGACCTTTCTCTGGATGCCGCCGCCAGCAGACTCCTCTTTGAAGAGCTCACGGCGACCATCAACAGGGATGAAAACACAAACGTAAGCGTGGAGGAAGTGGCCGCGGGGTAAGCAGAGTATCACGAACCCGACACTCGCTATGGACTAACACACGAGTCTCCCCCTCCTCAAGCTTCCTCGACGTCGCCAACGAGTCCATGTGCCGCCCCATCCGTACCCTCACAGAGGCAAAGGGCTACGACGCAGGCCTGCACAACCTCGCCTCATTCGGCGGCGCCGGCGGCCAGCACGCCTGCGACATCGCCAAGACGTTGGGTATCTCCCGCGTCCTCGTGCACAAGTACTCCTCTGTCCTCTCCGCGTACGGTATGTCCCTGGCCGACGTTGTCCACGAGGAGCGCAATCCTTGCGCGCTGACCTACGGCGAGTCCAATCACGCCATTTTCACTGCAGAGCTCGACAGGCTCGCGGTCGAGGCGTGCGGCGTTCTTGTGCGGCAGCGCATCCCCCGGGAACGCATTGTCTTGGAGAGGTATCTCAACATGCGCTTCCAAGGCAGCGACACCCCGCTCATGATTCGGGAGACCGCCGGGCCCAGCGGGTACCTCGAAATGTTCAGGGACGAGCACCAGAAGCAGTTCGGCTTCCTGCCCGTCGGGCGCGAGGTCATCGTCGACGACTATCGCGTGCGAGTCATCGGAAAGACGCCGGTGAAGCTTCCCACGCCCTGGACCGAGGAGCTCGCCTCCACCGAGGCCGCGCCGGCGCCACCGGCCAAGACCACAAAGCCGGTCTACTTCAAGGGCCTAGGTTGGTCCGAGACGCCAGTGTACGGGATCGCCGACCTGGCGGCGCACACCAGGATCGACGGCCCGGCACTTGTCATGGATGATAAACAGACCATCGTGATAGTCCCCGGTGCGGCGGCGACGGTGCTCTCCGAGACGCTCGTTATCGACGTCACCGTCGGCACCAGGGAGAGCGTCTCGGTGACGACCGTCGACCCGATCCAGCTGTCCATCTTCGGGCACCGCTTCATGGGCGTGGCGGAGCAGGCCGGGAGGGCACTGCAGAAGACGAGCGTCAGCACTAACATCAAGGAGAGGCTCGACTTTTCGTGCACCGTCTTCTCACCCGACGGCGGGCTCGTGGCGAATGCGCCGCATGTGCCTGCGATGGTAAGTCTCTGCAGCCTCTAAGGATTTCCGAGATAGAGGTCAAGAAAGCTGACGGAGGAAAGGGCAGATTGGGAGCATGGCGTTTGCCGTCAAGTGGCAAATCGACCACTGGGGTGAGAACCTCAAGCCTGGCGATGTAATTTTGTCCAACGCACCTGGTAAGATGTTCCGGGCCCCTTTCTCAGGTAAACTTTACCAACAAGCAGACAGTATGCGGTGGCACCCATCTTCCCGATCTCACCGTCATCACTCCCGTCCTCGATGCCGAGGGCAAGAGAATCATCTTCTGGACCGCGTCGAGAGGCCACCACGCTGACGTGAGTATGCACCCATTTCTCTCAGCAGAAGTCAATCGCTAACCCCTTCAGGTCGGCGGCATTCTCCCCGGCTCGATGCCTCCCAACTCCAAGGAGCTTTGGGAAGAAGGTGCAGTCATCAAGGCCTTCAAGGTCATTGAGGGCGGCGTCTTCAAGGAGAAGGAGCTCGCCAGTTTGCTAATGGCGCCTGCACAGTACCCAGGCTGTTCTGGGACGAGATGTTTGCGCGACAACGTCTCGGACATCAAGGCCCAAGCTGCGGCCAACCACCGCGGGAGCCAGCTCATCCACTCCCTGATTGATGACTACAGTCTCGACGTGGTCCAGTTCTATAGTATGTCCGATTGCCTCTCTCTTCAATTCGTACTGACCCCTATTCGCCAGTGGAGGAAATCCAGAGCGCGGCCGAGCGAGCGGTCCGCGACATGCTCAAGACGATTCACAAGCGCACCAGCGGCAAGCCTCTCGCAGCCGTTGATTACATGGACGATGGCACGCCGATCCAGCTCGAGGTGACGATTGACGCGGCCACGGGCGGGGCCGTGTTCGACTTCAGCGGCACGGGGCCCGAGGCGTACGGCAACTGGAACGCGCCGATCGCCATCTGCCACTCGTCCATCATATTCGCGCTGCGTTGCATGGTGGACGCCGACATCCCGCTCAACCAGGGCGCCATCCGGCCCGTCGAGGTGCTGGTGCCCGAGGCGTCGCTTCTCCGGCCGACGGAGCAGGCCGCTGTGTGCGCGGGCAACGTGCTGACGTCGCAGCGCGTGGTGATCGTCATCTTCCGAGCTTTCAGCGCGGCGGCGGCGAGCCAGGGGTGCATGAACAATCTGACGTTCGGCACCGACGACGCAGGCGGCGGCGGCGGCGGGTTCGGGTATTACGAGACGGTGTGCGGGGGCGCGGGCGGCGGGCCGACGTGGGACGGGGCCAGCGGCGTGCACACCAACATGACCAACACGCGCATCACAGACCCGGAGTCGCTAGAGAGACGGTACCCGGTCATTCTCCGGCAGTTCTGCCTGAGGGAAGGCAGCGGCGGGAGGGGGGCGCATACGGGCGGCGAGGGTGTCATCAGGGACTTGGAGTTCGGCATCCCCATTAAAGTCAGCATCCTTAGCGAGCGCCGGGCATTTGCGCCGTACGGCCTGGCCGGCGGCGAGGACGGGCAGAGGGGCCGCAACGTATGGGTCAAGAAGAGCGGACGCATCGTGAACCTCGGCGGCAAGAACACGGCCAGGATGGCGGCCGGTGACCGCATTATCATCATGTCGCCCGGCGGCGGTGGCTATGGAAGGCCCGAGGACAGGGTCGGGAGGGAGGAGAAGCAGCCGAGCGGGTTTGTCGGTGTCGCTAACGGCACGGTCGATATGATTCAGAGCATGGGAGAGTCTGCCTGAACCAGGTTGGGCGTCATGGCAAACGAATGTCATGAGAGGACCGCGGTAAGGACGCATGAATCTGCTTGTTGTCTTGTTGAAGCAGCCCCAGGGGCATCGGTCATTGATGGTGTGGGCTTCGGGTATAGTTGTTTGGCGTCTTAGACACCTCGTCATGTTGAAGTTGTGTCGCATCAGGATGCGCTGGGCGAGAAGGAACCGAAGAGGTCAGCCAAAGAACCACCAAACAACACAAACAACCTGATGGAGTTTGTCAAGCTTGTTACATACCATATTGATGATGCATTGTGCAAAAAGCTGCTTTGCTTCTTTCCTGGCAAGCCGAGGGTTGTCTCGTCTCTATGCCCTTCCAAATGCGAGAGAGTATCGAGGAAAACCGCTCCAATGCACCAAGCTTGACGCTGCTTGTTTCCGTCAAAACCTCTCCAGTTTCCCATACCGTTGCATGATTGATGATTGTCGCGACATATGAGACTTGCAGGCACCGGCAGCAAGCTCTCACATCACCGATTCGCAACTTCCCAACCTTGCAATCCTCCTTCGGACGGTTCCTTCCACCTCCTATAATAGACACAATAGCTATTCCTTCCGCACGCAAGAACCCTGGACACGTTCCTTCTTCTGCTACTGTTTCCCTTGACCCTTTTCTCAGCCTCAAGTCTCAACCCTCCCACAATCTATCTCATCATTTACCCTCCCTTTTCACACACTTCAGGCAGTCAGTCCCTTCTCCCAAAACTTTCTACCAGCGACTTCGTTGTCTCCTCTACCCTCCTCGACCACCAACCCGACCTCAACACCATGTCTCGTGCTACCGAACTTCAAGGATCGCTGCCCGAGCAGAAACCCTCGCATCAAGAGGAAAAGAAGCTTTCCAAAGTAAGACAAGGTCCCACGCCTCACTACCGTCTCACCCCTCCCATCGTTAACATCTCGCAGAAAGAGAAGAAGAGGATTCGGCGTGAACTCGAGAAGAGCGCCAAGATGGCCGCCGCAAAGATCACGGCGCCGCCAACCGACGACAAGCCCGATGTTATCAAGCAAGAGCAGTCCGATGTTGACAAGCAAGAGCAGCCCTATATCTTCAAGCAAGAGCAGTTCGAGCTCCCGGAAGACGTCAACGCTGACACCACCATGGACCACAGCTCCGAGAGCGAGTGGGAGGGCTTCTCCGACCCGCCCGCCCCGGCCAAGCACATCGCTGCCGTCGTCTCAGAAGCCGATGCCGGCGACGTGGTCGTCGACAACGCCACCCCGGCCGCCGAGGGCAAGTACGGCGTCAGCGCGCTACAGCAGAGCATCGCGAACCAGTTCCCAGGAGACCCTCGCCCGGCCACCCACGTCCTCACTAACCTCCTTGACAGCCCGGCGCTCCGCGGCCTCGCCACCCCTTCCAAGCCGGGCAACCACACCGTCCAACAGCTCGCCCTCGCAACGCGCCTCTGGTTCGACGAGTACAGGGGCAAGCAGATCCGCCTGGGCGTCGTGCGCAAGAACGAAGACCCCATCGTCGACATGTCGGGCGGCCGTCCAAAGGGGATCCTATGGATCCGATCCATAGCCGGGAACCCATCTCAACCGGACCAGAAGCCCACTAGGTTCTGCGGGATGAACCATCTCCCTGCGGATATACGCATGCACGAGAAGTATGCGACGATGAACGGCTGTAAGGACTGAGTCGGGGGGGAAGCCGTGAGTACAACGTGTCTAGCAGTTGTCGGTAGAGCAAGACAGCAATTTTTCATGGGTCCGGCCAATGTGGCTTTGGCATGTCGGACCTTGAGTCTTTCTTGACAAACGTCCGAGGTTGGACGAGGCTGGTATTAATCGGTCGGTAGCAAAACCATGTAGCTCAATTCAGTATTGGTCGCTTGGGATGACAAGAACAACTCCGCGCCTACCTTGCAGTAAATCCTGCTCTGAATTGGTCCCCATATCGCTATGCCCTAGTCTCTTTTTTTTATTTATGTCTTTATTCCTCTACCGAAAAAAAGGGCGGAATCGCCGCCGTAATTGCCTTGTCCTCGGTCATTCGTGGTATCATGAGCAAACAAAAAATCGCTTTTTGGTGCCGCCCGTCCCCCTCCCGTCCCCCGAATATTCTTGCTTTTTTCCCCTCTTCCTCATTCCTTTACCGCGAGTATATTATACTTTCTTCTTCTTCTCCTTCCTCTTCGTCCCGTGCCAGTAGCCCGCATGATAGAACATTTGTACGTAACGTTAGTCTTTATAGGAAGAAGACTGTCTCCTAGAGAGAGACTAATCGCATCTGGCATGTTGCTCTCTCCTGAGCACCTGATCCGGCGGCTTCCAACGCTGTCAATCCTATCATGACGCAGTTTGCCGCATGTCATTGTCCTGCGTAAATGCCCCACCTGGGGTTGTTCCGTGTTCCAACGTAGACATTTCTGGATTTCAATGCTGCCACTTCTCCAATGCCTAAAGGCCATCGGGAATGGGGGCCGTCTCCCAATCAAAGTCCTCCCAGAACTCTGGCTGCACCGGTTCGTGGGTGGCGGCACCGGGGATCCGCAGTAGGGTTTGGTAGTTATTGACGATAGTGGGTTGATGAATATACGACGTGAAAAGCTGACCGACATTCTATGACAAGCTGGCACTGCCGCCGCTGTACGCTTCGAGCTCGCGCAGACTCTGCATGAGTGCAGCCTCCTTGAGGTCTTCGTTCTCTTGGCTGTAGACCGGCGCTGACGAGTCCGTCGAGTATTGTGTCGCAGGCTCTGCGGCTTGGGAGACCTGCGGCTGAACATGCTCTTGCTGAGGTTGTTGCGGTTGCTGCTGATGATGTTGCGGCTGCGGCGTTCCCGGGTGAGAGTGGTGTTGTTGGGTGTGGGAGTGCGACGGCGTCTGCGGCTGCGCTTGCGCTTGCGAGAGGGCGTGATGGGGGGTATGAGAAAGCTGGGCAGCTGTTGCAGCGTACGGTGAGGAGGCATGCGGGACTCGGGCGTGAGTGGGCGTGGCAGCAGCCGGCGTCGCAGGTGGTACAGGCGCAGCAGCGTGCGTCGGTGTCGTGGCGTGGGCGGCCATGTGGTGTGACATCTGGGCAGCAGACTGTAAAGGCGTACTGGGTGCCGTCGGCGGCGCCGCACTCGGGCGGTTCTGCTGAGGGTGCTGGAGACCGCCAGCAAGCGTCATGATTCCCTGCACGCGAGCTTGCTCCTCCTCCGAGTTCATTCGAGCTCGCTCTTCGGCTTCCTTGCGAGCCGCTTGCGTGGGCGCGCGCGTCTTGAGCTCGCCAGTGACAGCCTGCAGATAATAAGGCATTTCCGAGTTCGTCTTCAGGAAGAAGAGCTTGAGGTTCCGCGCCTTGTCCTTCAGCTGCACCTGGGTCCGGTCCTTGAGTATGTTGGAAAGCGTGCCCTCGGCACCAAAAAGCGACAAGATCTGACTCCAGTGCGGCCCCTGAACCATGTCCAGCCCGGTCATGAGGGCCTTCTCCTCCTCCTGCGTCCAGGGACGTCTTGTTGAAGTGGTGCCTTCCCGTCTCTGCTGGTTGTTGGTCTTGCTCAAGGCCGCTTGGCGGGCTCTGTCGTACAGCACGGCACTGGGCAGGCTCTGGCTAGGCGGGAGCTTTTCGTTGCTGTCGTGAGACGCAGGCTGCGGCGGCTGCTCGACCGGCGGCGGGTATCCATAGTATGGAGATTGCTGCTGAGTCTGCTGTAGGTGTGACAGATATGTCGTCTGCGTGGCTGGGGCGACCCCCGTCGGCGTCGGCACGGTCGGTTGATACGGTGCCGGAGACAGGTTGTTGAGGGTGGTACGGACGTATTCTTGTGTGCTCTGCGCGACAAGGGCTAGGATGTCGCTCGTCGAGTCGTGGCTTTCGGTCGCGGTACCGTTCGGGGCTGGCGCGGCGGAGGGAGTGGATTCGGGGGCGGATGTGGTAGGCTCTGCGGGGGGTGCGCTGGTTTCTGTCGTCGCGATTGGCGGTTGTTCTGAGGGCAGGCCGTCGATAGGGTCGCTGGGCAGGTACTGCGCAACAAGGCCATCCGTAGCCTCCAACAGGGACGATATTCCCAGGTCGTCCAGATCGGGGGGCATCGACGCGTCCAAGTCGCTGTCCGTCAGAATTGGCGGTAGCTCGATGCCGTGTCTTGATGCGAGTCCTGGTAAGGAATGTAGCTTCTGTCGAAGGTACGTGTTCAGCAAGCGGAAAAGATCCTCCTCGGGGTAACCAATCTTCAATAGCACTGTCCGCAGCATGTCAGCTTTACTCCCTAGGCACCAAGATCTGGATACCAACCGGTATCAGGGAGGCCTGACGCATAAGCAATCAGGCCCGCTTTACGCTCCTCCACAGCCGTCACCATGGCTTTCTCCTCGGGTGTGAGCTCGGTCCCATCGTGTCTGGCGCGCAGCTTATCCTCCAGATCGGAGGAGAAGGCCTCGGCGATCAGCTGATCAACGGGTGCTGACTGATCCGCTGTTGTTACAGACTCGATGACCAGCTGTGTCTTGACTGCCACAAACAGTTCGGAGATCTCGTGCGAGACGTTCTCGTCGCCGGAAAGGAAGACGGGGAAAAACTTGTCTTTCAGCGCCAGGAGCTCTTGCGAGGCCAGGCCGTGGTGTCCGTCGAAGGCGAAAAGCTCGCAACAGAAGCTTGCCAGGTTGGCAACTTGGACATCGGTCAGGTTGTCTGGCGCAGTCAGATCTAGTACGGCGGGGTCCAAGATAAGATCGGTCGTCGAGTAAATCGATCGCGTTTGGCGGAACAAGGCCTTGAGAGCGCTGTAGGACTTGGAGAGTTCGGTATCCTTGTCTTGCAACTGCCGGTAGACATCGTCGTAGACGTGCTGCGACATGATGACAAGGAGCTGCATGGCCTGGACAAGGGAGAAGGATTAGCGGCGCCTCCGGCACTGACGAGACCGCCACGTACGAAATTTGACAAACATGAGGTGGTTGTGCGCCTCATCAAGGCCAACGGTTCGGAGAGGACAACGGCGTGCGGCTCGGCAGAGTGGTTAGAGTCTTGCGACACGGAGGCCAAGGCGTCGGCAGTCATGTCGACGTCCACGTCCGGGACGGCATCCAGGCCGTCGACCTTGCCCATCTCGTTGTTGATGTCCATCATTACACCCTGAATCATGGCGTCCATGTCGAAATTCAGGTCTAGAGGAGGAGCCTCGTCGTTGACCTTTAACCGCTTGGACTCGGCATCGGGGTCTTCCGGACTCGCATCGCGGGGTCGCTTCAGTGGGAATGGGGGGGTTTCGCCCAGGTCGGTTGCAACGGTGGGCGACTCCTGCTTCATCTCTGGTCCTGCTACCGCAAGTCAGCATCCTCTGCGACGCTTCTTGGACGGGTCCTCTCCGGGTGGGATCTCAAGGTCGAGGCCGGACGAGTGAAGATGCTTTTTTTTTTTTTTGCGCAAAGTGAGATGGCGGGAAGACAAGACCGTCCGTACCTGTCGGGGAGTGCGCCTCGGCCTTTGCGGCCTGAGCCGACTCTGCAATAGCTTCAATGCCCTCCATGAGCATTGAGTAGCACGTCGACAGCGGTTTCGGGGTCAGACTGGTCGGCGTGCAGCTCAATGGCGGGGCGGGGGGGGTATACCGTGATCTTTGCGGTTTCTTCGACTGAGGCGGAAAAACTTTTTGGAAGAAAATCCGAGCGCCGATGCCCTTATAATCTGCCCCAAGGAAGATGTCACTACCGATACACAGGAAGGAGCGACAGCTGCAAAAAATTCACCGCTGCTTCCCCGTATAGAATGGCCTATGATTGGTCTGTTGGCTAACAATGCATCATGGTCTGTGCGCGAGTTCCCACTCTTATCACTTTATCGCAACATTTTTTTTTTCCATTTCTCTCTTTCCTGGCGCAGGCTGCGGTCTGTCCCAGCCCCTCAATTTTTGTTCTCTTTTCAGCGAGCAGATTTCCTTCCATCCTGGAAGTTTTCACTACCTACAGTGTGATTATCTGCCTGAGGACAGTCAACAGCAGTAATCCATCTCGCCTTATCACTCAACCTGACATGCCTGCTTCCTAATGTCTCTGAGGCCTGTTTCCGTGGCCAGCAGGGCTGTGTGCGGTGGTCGACCCGTCAACCGCTCCATTGCTAAAGCGTTTGCATGTCACTGTGCCCCTGTGTGACGTCATTCCCCCAGATTCGCCATGTCAACTCTGGGGACTCTGTAGATCCCAGTCGGCCGTCTTGGGAAATTGGCGGCCGGGGACCAACAGGACATGTCACTGGCCGGTTCTGCCAGTCGCGACCGCCGTAACGCGAATGCTTGTTGCCGAGGTAAAAGGTAAAAAACAACACCGACAGCGATGTGACTTTTGCGGGAGTTCGGACAGATCCGATCTGTCAAAGTATTGATCATCCACCGCCTTGTCCAGGGAGCACGTTGGGTTATCGTGGAAGAGGGCGCCTGTTTGGCAGAACATCTTCCAAACGACCGGAAAGCGATGCTTTCACCGACAGTTGAAGAGGTCTTACTATGCACAGATACCACGAGTAGACAGACAACTTGAAGCTATGGACCGTTCGTCTTATGTCTTGTGTTCCCAGTTCAACATTGACGAAAGGATTAGGAGGTTTCGTCAAGGGAGTACTAAATTGCTTTTCTTGGAGCATGACCGATTTCCATATCAAGACATATAGTTCCATCTCCCCTATTCTTTTCTCTTTCCTTCCCTCTCTCGGTAGCCCCCCAGCTGAGTGGAATTCGGCATTTTCAAGCTCACATGACGATACCCTACTTCCCAAAGCGCTAATAAAGGTATAACAATGCCCGGGACCTAATCATTCAATGGACAAGTCAGACCAGTTTTACCTTAAACGACGGAAACCAACGCCTGGGCACCCTAAGCAGAACGTTACTGCAGAGAAGGTCAACCCTGCGCATCGTCGACTGCCGGTGCTTCGGAACCTGCTCACGTTGGTTACGACGTTGAGCGGCGCCGGACGGAACCCGTATGAGGAACGTCATAGCCTTGTCTTGTGGTGCGAGGAGCGAGGAGCGAGGAGCGAGACCGTACATGAGTGTGACACAGACAGAGAGGAACAAGACAGAAGGTTGCTTTCTGACTTTGCGTCTGCATCCGGACGCTTGGTAAGTGAGCAGGCAAGTGGCCAAGTTGTCTTCATCCGATGGCCAATGGTTCAAACGAGCATCCGAGTGGTGATTATCACTACAAGGTGCCCGGCTCCCAACTACTTTACCCTTGGCAGCTCATAGTCCGGCTCTAGGTCCATATCTTGGAGCAAGCATTTCTGCGGTGTCTGCTGCAATGTCATCATAGACGGACGTCGGGGAGGAATAAGATACCGACAGGCCAATTTAGAGCACAACAAGCGCGCGCACAAGCCGGGCGAGCGGTATCTTCGGTCTCGATGGCCGGCTCTTGGAAGACTCCCGAGTGACGAGTAAGAGTGCCATGTAGAAACCTTCACTGGGCGGCATATACAGGGTATCGATATTGGCACCTCCGCAAACATGGAGAGGCTCACCAGGTATCGGCAGCGGCGCGGGTTCAAGGAAGCGGCTCATCACAAAGGAGACGCGAATATGAGGATCCAGGGACTCGCCGGGAATGGCGTCCAACCCCGGGGTAACGGTAGGCGGGCAGGCGTCGAGGACACACAGCTGCATGCAGGCAGGCAGTAGTAGTGGAGGTGCCTACACTACTGCGTAGAAAAGTGACCGATTAGCACACCCCTTTCGGATCGCGGCCCTTGTTCCATTGGACGACGGCGTCTTGGTGGTCATGAGCGTGGTACCATTGGCCAAGCCGCCTGAGGCGCTCCAAGGCGGAGGAAGGACAACAAGCAACGAAGCGAGTGCAGATCCGCATCATCGATGAACAGAACTACTACTACGTAGAAGAAGAAGACAAAAAGATGGTGTGTCTCGGCGTTTGTACTCTCCGGGGTCTATCGAACGCAGATCCAGTCGGGGTTTGCTCACCACAGCACCTCGTTCGGGACTGGATGTTTGGGATTGGAACTGCCCGATGCGGGCCCTGGTCGGGTCGTACCACCCCTACCGGTATGTAATAGTACAATACACCATGACCAATGGTGACGTGTGGGGGATCCTGGAGAAAGGCGGTTGACCTAGCTACCTACGATGATGTACTCGTAGAGTGTCACGCGCGAGCAACGACGACGCTCCTGGTCGAGACCCGAACGGCTGGCGCAACATCTGTACAGACGATTAAAGTTTCATGACTGGGCCGGCGTCCGCTCCGGCTGGGCTGAAGGACGTCGGACAGCCGAAGCAGGGACAAGAGCTCCGTGTTGCCGTGAAACTGCCATTTGACCGAAGCTTTTTGCCCCACACAACCTCCCCCCAAATAGTGTAGTTACAGGGTGTAGGCAGTTTCGGCCAAGAGGATTTGTTGCTGTCGAATGATGTCGGGGACAAGGAAGAGGTAATAGGGGGTGGGGGGCTTTGGGTCGGCTTACTCTATACTACCAGTACGTATGTAGTGTATACGACACGTACGCATACTGCACAGATAGACAGAAAGGACCAGCGCGGCGTTTGTGGGATGATATATCGACATCCCCCGAAAATTAAAATGACACCCTTCCCCCCATATTCATCGGCCCCAACTCACGCTTTGTGTTTTTGGTGCGGGGGAAAGGGTACTAGCGGGGTTTTGTACCGAGATTCACGCTCGGCGAACCAGCAGGAAAGACAGCCCGAAAAGACAGAAACAAGGGGGGTCCCGGACGCCTGACTTTGAACTCGTGGCATCAAGCACCGTGGACTGACAGTCAGACTGCGTTGTTTCGCGTTTTCTTGCTTAACGCCGCGTGGCGATATGTAGGAAGCATAGGAGATAAGCCCCTGGCCCCGATTCAGAACATCACTCGGGGATGGGGAGTCCCTGTGGGGCGGGTGTTGTATCCCGGTCAACCTTGATGGTGGATGAGGCACAGATAGTACTGAATATGTACAGTAGATGCTAGGTATGTAGATTACCTAGTACATGTATGCAGTGCAGAAAACTGATGGGTCAGACAGGCGAGCTGTCGTGGAGGTGGGTAGTGCGGAGTGGGGTTGGAGGGGAAGAGAAAGAGAAGACCTGGTAGTCAGTACCTACATATTGCCACTAACACCCACACTGGATAGGCGAACCGTGTGTCATCGAAAGATGGATGTACAGTCTTTGCAAGACAGGATGCGCCGTGTTGTTCGTTATTCCTGGGCTATTGGGGAGCTGAGGGGGGCAAAAGGGGGCATCGGTTTTCTGACCGGGGGACCTCGCAAGTTGGTAACTGCACCTATCAAACATGCGGTGCTTATCCGGTCGCCCTTGATCCAGTGGGAAGAGGTTGTGTTGGATTGAACCCATTGTACGATGTATTCGTTAAACCTACCGAAGAGTCCGGGGTAACAGCGCAACGCTGGTCCCTCAAGCTCTGGCTCGGGACAGTGCATCGCGCAGCATCTTGAAATGTGTAGGTACGTACCTTGCTCTGGTTCGGGTGGTGGCCGAGACAGGAAGCGGTTTGAAGCGGGTATACATCGTATGGCTGTTGCTCCCAGATGGACCCGCAATATGACTCCGCGTGATTGGTCTGTGCCTTGGTAGAGTACGCAGCTCTCGATGGAGAAACTGCGGGGGCGAGAACCGTCTGGGGAGGGGAAGGAAGGTGGGAGAGGGAGGGGAGCGGTTCCGGAGCTCCTTTTTTGAGAAATGAGAATCCACCACCGACATAGCAAATTGTGTGTTTATCACTCAGCAACTGCATGTACCTTCTCTGTAACGGTGTGCCAGCCGCACGGCAGGTACTTTACGTACCTACCTACCTACCTAGGTAACTACTGGTATGTAAGGCCTCGTTTTACGAAGCGGTCGAGAAGAACAGGCGTTGGCCCAAGGCGGCATCCATCCCCCCCGCGTCTGTGCATGCTACCTAGGTAATATGTTCCTTCACCATGCATGTTACTGCGCACGACAGGGTCTCGACGCTACCTAGGTAGGGAGGTAGGTAGCAAACCGCGCTTTACGTTGCTCTGGTGCGCGGCGGCGGGGAAGTTTCGTCAGGGTATCAGTCCCCTCCGAACCGCGCCTCGGGATAGCTGCAATGTACAGGACAGACCCCCTCACCTGGTCTCCTCCCTCCATCCGTACATCCCCCGCCGAGATGCTTGCACCAAGTCCACACTCTCTGTCTATCATCTTCGCAAGTCTCACTTTCGGACTTCTTCCCCCCTTCCCCCGCTCTGGCTATGTGCCTCAGACCCCGCTTTATATACTGTCTGCTCTTCCCTCCCCCCCGAGCTCTTTGACCGCGCCGCTTCTCTCCCTTCCTCACTTTATACTCAATCCAAAAAACCCTCCTTGACGGCTTCTTCTTGTTGTTTCGTGATACCTTGATACCGTCACCTTGTTTCGTCCGTTACCAACCACCACACACACATCTACACACAATGGGTTTGTCCGTCGAGCTCAAGACCCCGGTGACGGGCGCCTACACCCAACCCACCGGACTGTGTGTAACCCTTTTAGTACCCCTTCTCAATGATATCATGACTGACAATGCCTTCTTTTTCCAGCTTTATCAACAATGAGTGGGTTGAGGGCGTTGACAAGCAGACCTTCGAGGTCATCAATCCCTCCACCGAAGAGGTCATCACCTCCGTTCACGAGGCCACCGAGAAGGATGTCGACATCGCCGTCGCTGCCGCCCGCAAGGCCTTCGAGGGCGAGTGGAGGCAGGTCACCCCCAGCCAGCGTGGCGTCTTGATGAACAAGCTCGCCGACCTCATCGAGAAGAACACCGACCTCCTCGTCGCCGTCGAGGCCCTCGACAACGGAAAGTCCATTTCCATGGCCAAGATCGACGTCGACAACGTCATCGGCTGCATCCGCTACTACGCCGGCTGGGCCGACAAGATCGAGGGCAAGACCATTGACGTCGCCCCCGACATGTTCCACTACACCCGCCCTGAGCCCGTGAGTCTTCCGGCCGACCATCCTCTATCTCCCTCATGCACTCTCCATCGACCTACCTCCCCCTCACATACACATTCTCTCTCTCTATCTCTCCCTTCAAACCATGGCTGACTGCTAAACCCCCATTAGCTCGGCGTCTGCGCCCAGATCATCCCCTGGAACTTTCCCCTTCTCATGCTCGCCTGGAAGATCGGCCCCGCCCTGGCCACCGGCAACACCATCGTCATGAAGACGGCAGAGCAGACCCCCCTGTCCGCCCTCGTCCTCGCCAACTTCATCAAGGAGGCCGGCTTCCCCCCCGGCGTGTTCAACCTCCTCAACGGCTTCGGCAAGGTCGCCGGCGCCGCCCTCTCCGCCCACATGGACGTCGACAAGATCGCCTTCACCGGCTCCACCATCGTCGGTCGCCAGATCATGAAGGCCGCCGCCAGCTCCAATCTCAAGAAGGTTACGCTCGAGCTCGGTGGCAAGTCCCCCAACATCGTCTTCGACGACGCCGATATCGAGCAGGCCATCTCCTGGGTCAACTTTGGCATCTACTACAACCACGGCCAGTGCTGCTGCGCCGGCACCCGCATCTTCGTCCAGGAGGGCATCTACGACAAGTTCCTCGCCGCCTTCAAGAAGCGCGCCGAGGAGAACAAGGTCGGCGACCCCTTCCACCCCGAGACCTTCCAGGGCCCCCAGGTCAGCCAGCTGCAGTTTGACCGCATCATGGGCTACATCAAGGCCGGCAAGGAAGAGGGTGCCACGATCGAGACGGGCGGCGCTCGCCACGGCGACAAGGGCTACTTCATCCAGCCCACCATCTTCAGCAACGTCCGCCCCGACATGAAGATCATGCAAGAGGAGATCTTTGGCCCCGTCTGCGCCATTGCCAAGTTCAAAGATGAGGCCGAGGTCATCAAGCTCGGAAACAACACCACCTACGGCCTCGCCTCCGCCGTCCACACCACGAACCTCAACACCGCTATCCGCGTGAGCAACGCCCTCAAGGCCGGCACCGTCTGGGTCAACTGTAAGTCGCTCCAACCTCACCTTGTGCCCTTGCGCAACACTAACCGTACCGTGCCCCACAGGCTACAACATGATCTCGTACCAGGTATGTATCCTAGTCGAACACGGCTTCTATCCACGTGGATATCGTTTCATACTAACATGCCAACCAGGTCCCCTTTGGAGGCTTCAAGGAATCCGGAATTGGAAGAGAGCTCGGCGAGGCCGCCCTCGCAAACTACACCCAGAACAAGTCTGTTGCCATCCGTTTGGGCGGCGCTGTGTTTTAAAAGTCGGTCGGGGAGAGGGAGAATAATGAAAAGTGGGACTTCCGGCGCAATGTGTACCATGACCTCGTTGTAACTTTTCAATACCATGTTGAATGATACCAAGTTAACTTTACCACTCGGCTCGCAGCTGGTTTGCGCCATCCAAACAAGAGACTTGACAGTGAACCCTTTGTCCATGCTTCACGTTGCAATGTCGTGTAAACGGTAATGTTGACTGGGGCCGGAACCCCGAAGTCTCAGTGGTGATCGACTGGGCTGTGTTGTGGCCGTTACGTGAAGAAGTTACCTCGCCCCGGTCAACAACCCCTGAGGTTTGACGCCGTCGATTAGGCTGTCCTCGTGAGTGGAACTACCATTGTTTGGCGGGTCAATGTAAACCAACACGGCTCTTACACTCCTGGACTTGGTGAAAGAGAGGCTGTGTCAAATAGACTGGGCATCTTTTACCTTTTCCTGTCTCTAGTCCATAAGTTTTTGTCAACGTTAATCATGCGCATTTTGATGGATGAATGACTTCAGAAACGAACGCAAAGGCTACCTACCAGACAGCCTACCTAGGAGACTTGGAGGAGTGTCGTTGAACGCCTGGTACTGTACCGTATCTGATCTGGCATAAATACTGTATAGACACTGTACCCGTATACTCCTCAACCCCACCAGACCTTCCACCCCTCCATCACCCGCCGCCAGACGCGCAGAACAGCACGACGCGCGACCTGACCTCATCCAGCCTTCGTCGACCGCACCCGCTCCTCCAACACCATGTCGTCACATCAGCGGTCCTTCTCTCACTCCCAGTCCCAGGTCGGGGCGAAAGAAAAATCGTATTTCGAGCAGCAGCGCGAAGAGCTCATTGGCGAGATTGCCATGGTAAGGGATCCTCCAGAGCGTCAACAAAAACAAGCGCGCAGAAGCTAACAAAGCACACAGAACTTTGAGCAGGTCCTCGCCAACATCAACAAACTGAACCGATCGCTCGAGGCCGTCATCACGGTACCACCTCCCCTCACCCCAGCGTACTTGGAACCAACAAAAGGGGCAGGGTCGCTAACTGTCAGTAACTCTAGGTCGGAAACGAGTTCTCCTCCGTCGAGGCGCTCTGGTCGCAATTTGAGAACGTCATGGCCAAGGAGCCCGAGCAGGATAAGGAGGGCGAGGGCAGCGGCGAGGGCGAGGCGAGGAACGAGGAGAGATCATGATACCCCCCACGGATGAATATGAATGCATACCGTTTTTCTCTCTCTTCTTTTCTGCGGACTAGATTATTGTCATCTCTCCCCTCCTTCCTTGCTATGCCGAAGCCCCCTATCGCAACCCCAGATAGCTGGTCATGGACGCGTGTGACCACTCAACCGGAATGCCGGTCGCTAGACCCTGCACGCCAGACACCAAACCCTCAGAGTTGGACGACTCCTAGAGAGCAGCCAACCTTGCCGCCATGCCGCGGCCCCTGTCAAGCGCCGCCCTCAGATGCCCCTCCTTGTGCCGCAACTCGGCGCTGAGCTCCGACACCCTCGACCGAAAAACCCTCATCCGGACAACCAGCTTAACGAGCAGCCTCTCGGCTTTGGCCGTCGTGCCGTTGCGTCGTTGGAGCTGGAGCGACCCGCTGTTCCTCCGCATCGCGCACGGCCTCATGAGTCTGTCGCTCCAGGCGTGAAAGCTCCGCGGCGCCGCGCTCGATCAATAAATCCATTGCCGTGACGTGTTTGCCGGCCGTTACGCCGGGGAACAGAGGGATGGGGTAATCATCTCTGACGGCCCGTCGGGTCTCCAACCGCTTCTGCCTCACCCTCGCCTCTCGCTTCCGCTCACGCGTCCCCGCGAGCCTCAACGTCCTATGCGATAACATGACCAGTGCCTCTCCGAGCTTCTCGTTCAGAGCTGTCTGTATGCGTTTTTGAAGGGCGTCCGCCTCGTCGATGGCGACGAACACCTGCCTGGTCTCGTCTTCGAGCCTCTTGGCCCTCTCGCAGAGCTCGGTCAGCGGCCGGACGGCATCGCGGCACTCCTTGCCGGCTGTCTCGTACGTGTGCTGGAGAAGGCCAACATGCCTCCGTAGTAGGTCGTATTTCTTGGAGTATCTGGAAGGGCGGCACAGCTTCCCAAACGTGCCTCGGGTATCTCGCTGGACCAAGGCAACGAGGAGACTGTCGGCCACTCGCACACCCGCGCATCGGCATTCGCTGTTGGCGGCGGCGGCGGCTTCATTGAGCGCCTCGTGCTCTTTGGTCAACGCAGCAAGCGCCTGCTCCAACCGGTGCATCCGACGGTCGAGAGCAGCGACGGATGGGTCGGAGGACGGCGGGCCGCTCGCGGACGGGACTGGTGGTGTGGTGGGTCGGCGGGTCACAATGCTATGGGCGCCGTCTGCGACACCACCGGCTCGCGGGAGATCGGCGACGGAAACCTGAGCGGAAGATTCCATGATTCGCAAGGATCAGCGGCCAGATGCTTGTTAGGTATGGATGGCGCTGCGAATGGCACAATCCCAGCTCTCCGGGTGTGTGCAGTGTATGATATTCTAGCAGAATATGAAGGAGTCCGACTCTGGAGGATCCCCATTGTCATTTTATGGCCTACCCATGCCGCCTTTCTCCGATGCCTCTTGGGTCAGATTGGCTTTCTCTCTACCTGGATGGATACTTTTGTCTGTCACTAATACCACCCACACTGCCAGTTCCGAAGGCACGGTTTATGCCTCTGAACACTTGTCAATGCCGATCATATTCACAAGTCACTGCGGAATTTGGGACACTTGATTTCGATGCTTTTTCGCATTTCATGTTTCCTGCCTTCTTTGGAATGCCTACCAAGACAGAATAACCCGATGCTGCTACAGAAGAAAAAGAAAAAAGAGAAGAAGAGGAAAATAGAAAAATAAGAGAAATTTCCCCAGGGACACCTGGAAGTTATTCGAGGAACAGAGAAACCGGCCAAAGCCTTCGCCTCCGCTGTTTCCCCTCGTGTGTGTGCGTGTTTTTGTGTCAAGGGAAAGGGTATGGATGAGCCTCGAGACTCCAATGAATACCACTCACTTTTCCCTCACATCCCTCGTTTGTTCCCTCCCCCGCCTTATATACCAATTCTTATACGTTGGAAAGAAGAAAACACTTTCCACGTCCCTGGTCAAGGGAGAAACAAAAAAAAGCCATCGCCCCCGGTCTAGAGTTCATCCAGCCCCTAGAACAGAAGACGCCCTTCGCTGGTGGTGGCGCATGCTTTCTCCAGATCGTAATAGTAGCAGGTCGTGACGAGATCATGCAGATAAAACAAAAAGTCATTCATTACGCCCTCCGCCCGTGTCCAATGCCTGTCCGTTACAACCCCGAGATCCTCGGCGAGGACCTTAGAGGATCTTGCAATTCCTCTTCTTCTTCTTCTTAAGAGCGACGCCAGGGAAGCCTGCGCTACTTCCTGGAGGGCCGCCGGATGATGAAGGAACGGCGGCCTGGGCTTCCATGTTTTTCCGGTCGTTAGCCACGACAGTCAGGATGGCCTGTTCAAAGATCTCGTCGACACCCGTCATCTCCTTGCTGCTGCACTCCATGTACTGGGCGCCCATCTTTCGCGCGACGGCCCGGCCCTGCTCCTGAGTGACCGGCGTGAGCCCTTGTGTCTTGAGCATGTCGATGCACGTCTTCTTGAAGCGGAGGTCGGATTTGAGGCCCACGAGAACCAGAGGGGTGTAAGGACAGAAGTGGAGGACTTCGGGATACCACTAGTAACGAGAGAAATTAGCATTCAGCGGCTCTTTGATTACCCTCCCCTTCCTTGCTTCGGGGCTTGTTATCGGCGATGTAAGTACCTTGTCCATGACGTTTTCTAGCGAGTTCGGGCAGTCAATGGCAAAACAGACAAAAATCAGGTCGGTCTCGGGGTACGAGAGCGGTCGCAATCGGTCGTACTCCTCCTGGCCGGCCGTATCCCACAGCGCCAGCTCTACGGTCTTACCAGACGGCGGGTGCGTCGGGTACGTAATGTAGTTTTCGAAGACGGTAGGAACGTATTTCTATTGTTCGCCCAGAGTCAGCACTGTTTTCGGTCCATGTCGCTCCCCAAGGGACTTGCAGATGGCGCTCAGATAGCGCCAGCGACTGGTGCCTCGAGAGTCTGGCTGGGCTGAAGAGGAGGAAGGAGCTCTCACCTCTGGAAAATAGCCTTGACTGTAGCTGATGAGAAGACATGTCTTGCCGCAACCACCGTCGCCGACAACGACAATCTTCTTGGAGTAGGCGGGGCCTTCGGTGACGTGGGTCGCGGCGCTCTCGCGACCTGTTGAGGAGCTCATTGTGGTGCTGACGGTGCCGTCGCTGCTCCTAAGGCGCGTGTTGCGGCGGGATGTGGCCGGACGTCCCAGGCCGTCGTCGTACTTTTCGCTAATGTTTTGGGAGGGGCTGTGGTATGAGTTGCGGTACTGGTATGAGGACGCCATAATGTGGCAGGCTCAAGTCGTGTGTATGTGTATTGTGTTGGTGCGCGATGACGGCAAGGTCGCTTCGCAACGCGTCCCCCTCGTGTGTGTTTGCAAGATTGGGTGAGACTTGGTGTGTAATTACCGGTGGTCGGTGCGTGCACTCGTATGGGGAAGGGGGAGGGGGGGTTGTTGGGGAGACCTGAGTGGTTTGTGCTTTTATGCGATGTTGTTCCCCGTTTGTCTGGATGCTAGCGTATCCTGGCTTTTGCGACGAGAGATGCTGATGTCGGGCGCCTCTGTCGCGTGGACCAGATTCCTGGGATGTGGCAGCGAGCTAGCTGGTGCTGGTTGTCTCTGATGCTGTTTTCAGTGGGATGCGGTTGAGATATGGTTCGGATGAGGCATACAGGGTGCGGGTAAGAGGCGTTGCGGCGGTTTGGAATGAATAGAGAGGAATGTTGAAGAAGGGATTTTGCTTTGGGACCACCTGTGAAGGTAGTGTATTGATTAATTGTATGGGGGTGGATTTGCGTGGTGAGGTGGATGGGCGGGTTGTGCTGTGTTCTTGAGGAGGAGGAGAGACGGGGAGGAGAGCAGGGAGGGCAAGTGTAAACAAGTCGACGGGGCAACCAGCCACTTTTTGCCGGGGTGATGACGGCAGGCACAAGGGGCGCCACAACGACAACACAAAAACTGGGGCACGCCAACGTGGATCAACCATCATCTGGTACGTACCCCTGGCGGTTGCCCTGGACCAAAACCTGGCACCCCCTGCAGCCCGAAAACAGGAAGCACCTACTACTAAGTAAAGAGCAAAGTGCCTGGTACTACGATGTAATGCTAGGTGCCTAGATAGCTAGGTACGCACCATGTTTTTTCCGGCGCTTGCCCTGCGCCTTGGTTTCCGGCCGTCGGGGCGGGATGATGTGGCCCGAGCTCCGTACCCCACCACCGCCTTCCCTCAAAAACGCGTACTCGAATTTTTCCTTCCTCGGCCCTTCTTTTTTAAAAAACCAGGAACGCGTCGACGACCTTCAAACAAGAAGGAAACGCTTCCATTCCCCATCCACCTCCCCCCACGAAGCAAGCAAGGAAAACAAGAAGACGCTTCGTCATTCGCGCGTAAAGCTCTGGAGACGCCGACACGTTCGTCGCACGCAAATCAGGTTTCCACTTTTGCTTCAATTGCTTCTTCCCTTTGCTCACATCGCATCCCACCATGGATGTCAACGGCGCGACCGAGAGCAAGTACGTGACTCTGGTCTCGAGTGATGGCTACGAGTTCGTCGTCTTGCGCGAGGCCGCCATGATCAGCCCGGCCATCAAGGGAATGCTGGACACCAGAAACAACTTCCGCGAGGCTGCCTTGGGCCGCTGTGTCTTTGAGGAGATCAGGTAAGCTCCCGGTTCTCATCCATCCCCTTTCTCAGCACACACTTCATCAAAGGTTCCTCTTGCTGTTGGTTTGCTATGATGAACTCGAATTATTTCGCTGTGTTCTTACTGACAGACCGCCGCTGCAACGGCCGGTCTGCTTGATTGCCAACTACACTTGATCTGAAGCAAGCAACATTTCTTTTGTCACCTTTTTTTTCTTATTCCGCCGTCCCCAAGCAGCCCCCTTGTTCCAAGAGTTCTGGAAGCATCTGACCGGTCGTCCTCGGTAGTGGCGTCGTACTCGAAAAAGTGTGCGAGTACTTCCAATACTGGTACCGCTATCGTGAGCGGGAGGATGTCCCGGACATGGACATTCCCGTCGAGCTGTGCCTGGAACTGCTGGTCGCAGCCGACTTCCTGGGCCTGGACAGTAAGACAACCCCTCCCAGCCTCCTCATACCACTTAACTCCCCGGAGTGACGAGGGGGTCCTGTCTCACACGGGACGGCAGGCATTTCTGACACGTTTTCCTTGCAGAACAAAACACTGGCACCATCTAATGACCATGAACACATGAACCCTTTTCTGGCTTTTGTCTTTTATGGCGGGGAGTTTGGGTGTTTAAGCATCAGGGCTGGCCAACGGAACACAGATGCCTTTTTTTTTTTTTGCTTTTATGAGACCATGACGAAATGCCATGCACAACGGGCATGACTTGACATCGTTTCTCTTTTTTCTATTATTTTTATGGCGACCCACGTTGCCAGCCACCCATACGTGAAGAAGAAAAACCAAACCATATACCCCTCTCATACCCCCCATCTTAGCATATGCGTTCCTCCCCTCACTCTTCCGTGGGTTGAACGTCTATTAAAGATGGAAGATTGACTCTATTCCACTCACTCTGCTTGACTCAACTTTCTACCATTGAGATCTACGCTTTTTCTGTTGGGATACATGCTTTGAACACTAGTATAGCTGGGTATAAATACAGCCTCTTTTACTCTTTTACATCGTCTTTTGATATGTGAACGTGACCATGCCTCTGGAGACTCATTATATCTAGCCGTGCTTAATACATGCCTAAAACCGATTCGGACACAAAAGCTCAATAGTAATCTCCTTCGAGGTCCATACTCCCCCATCAGCCGTCGCTCACATTGGTAGTGATTTTTCTTTTTTCGAAATTAGTGCCAGCCTCTGCCCCGACCTCTGCCCCCTCCTCCTCCTCTGCCCCGTCCCCGACCACCTCGTCCGCCCCCCCGATGGAACCCTCTACCGCCGCCGCCGCCGCGGTGTCCCCTGAACTCGCCGGCGGGCGGACCCCTCGCCCTCCTCTCCATCCTCTCCTCGTCGCTGGCGTCCCAGAGGTTCTTCAGCCCCAGCAGCTCGCAGAACGCCGACGTCTGCGGGTTCGTGTACTCGTACGGCTGGTGCGCCACCGACTCGGGCTCGCCCTCGGCGTGCGGCGGCGCCGTGACGGCAAAGTTGAGCGGCACGTCCAGCCCTCCCCCTTTGCCGTTTCCTCCAGCGGCGGCGGCCACGACGTTCTCCTCGACCCACCGGCGCTCCGCGTCGATGAGCGGCGCGTAGTGCTCCTCGCCCAGGTCCGGGCTCGGCTGCGCCGACGGATCGCCGATGGCCAGGGACGCGTGGAAGACGCGCGTGATGGCGAGCCACTCCGGGTCGTACTGCAGGCGGAACGGGCTCGTCGCCGAGGGCGCGTCGGCGGGCGGCACGTTGTGCGGCCGCACCTCGAGGAGCTGGAGGAAGTGGCGTCGCGGCAGGCACTTGTCGAGCGCGAGGAAGTTGACCTGTTTGTTCGTGATCGTCCGAGGCACGGGCTGGCCCGGTGTCCTCTTGGGCTGCGGCGGGGGACGCGTGAAGGAGGCGGGGAGCTGGGCCCGGAGCTCGTCGGGGACCGAGGCTTTGGCGGCAGGCTCTACCTTGCTCGCCGTCTCCCCGGAGGTGCCGCCGGACTGCTCGCCGTCAGCATGCTCGTCGTCATCGTCGAGGCTGATCTCGTTCGGGTTCGCATGTGCTGGGGCGGGGGCATCCGTGATGTCCTCATCGCCGTCGAGATCGATTTCGTCCGGGTTATCGGGCGCAGTCACCGGCTCGTGTGCCGGGGCGGGTGTGGCTTCCTCGACCGCAGCCGGAGCGGTCTCCGTCGCGCCCGGCTCCTTGTCCTTGTAGATCTTCAACGCGGCAAACTTGCAATGCAGATGCGCCGAGAACCAGTAGGGCGGCCTCAGGCGGTCACACACGTACTCGGCCGCAACGTTGCCCAGCGTGCCGTCCTTTGACTCCCTCTCGAAGTCGGGCTTCATCCTCCACAGCGCCTTCTCGTCGCCCCACCTCTCAATCGCCCTGGGCCAGTCGTGGCTGATTCCCACGTCGACCTGCTCCCTCAGCAGGAGCAGCTTCCTCACGTCCACCTCCCTGACGTGGTAGAAGCTCTTGATCTCGTCCGGGCCCATCGGCAGCCGCTCGTGGTGCGCCTTGCGGTAGTCGAAGCCCTTCCAGATGCCGCTCATGCCGGCGATGCGCAGCGGGCCCAGGCGCAGGACGTTGGCGGCGCCCAGGTAGTAGATGTTGGGCGCGGCCCAGCCGCCGTAAAAGAGCTCCCACATGTGGCTCGCCGCCTCGTGGTTGCCGCCTGCGAAGACGGTCAGATAGGGCGCCGTGCGGCGTCCGGCATAGTACTCCCAGAAGTCGCCCAGCTCGCGGTACTTCGCGGGGACGGACATGACGGTGAGGTCGGCGGCATTGCGGGCGGCCTGGAAGTCGCCGCCGATGATGACGAGGTCGGCGCCGTCCCAGCCGCGAGCCTCGCAAGAAGCCGCGACGGCGGCGTAGATTGCATTGAGGGTACCGTGGCCCTGCGCACTGTTAGTAGACGAAGACTACCCAGGTGGGGTACACTCGTGGGCGAACGTGGTTCAACTTACGCAGCCCTCTACGGCAATTCGGACACCGTTGGTCTCGAATGCCTGCGTGGCCATTTTGATGGTTGGCGATGACTGGCTCTGTTGTTGTTTTTTGTTGTGTAGCGAAGGTTGAGGACGGCTCGGGCCGCGACCGCGAAATTTTCCTAATAGGGCCGCTCGATGAGTACATGAGGCGATATTTACCTGACCTACCTACTTAACCATGCATCAACCACCAAAAGGTCTAATAACCACTTTGAAGAACTGACATTAAACCGACATTCAACTGCGTCTAGGCTGAATTTTGATTCAGGTTTATGATTATTTCTTTCTTCAAAACTGAGGCGCATTCGTCGACCCGCCTCACTCACTCACTCAACCTATCACCAACTAGTTGCTTAACGTGATAGAAATCATTGAGTTGAGTTGACCCGCTAATTCGATTAATTACAGCTGCTCGTAGAATTCACGCAGTTTCTTCGCTCCGACCTCCCACATTACGTCGTTTTGCAAATGATGTCCGGCGCCTGCTACCCAGGCAAGCCTGACCCCGCTACCTTCGTCATCGTCGTCGTAGTCGTCGTCGCCCTCGCTATCGAGAGACTTGACTACTTCCACCTTGCCATCCAGCTTCTTACCACGTACAAGCCCCGCAAATTCCTTCCTGTAGACCGCGGCCAGGTTCGACATGACATCGTGTGTCATCATCTTGTCTTGAGTGCCGGCCATCACCATGATGCGCTCGCTGCTGCTGCCCCAGCCAGCGATGGAGCTGATGAGGTTGGCAGGCGAGGTGAAAGGTCTCATCATACTGATAGGCCAGAGGAAGGACTCGTAGCGGCTCACGTGCCTCTGGAACTCGAGAACGGCGGATTCTGGCATCTGGTCGCCGAAGAAGGCTTGCTTGACCAAGAAGGGGTGGGAAAGGGGTGAGTTGGGGTGCCAGCCGTGGAACAGCATGCGGACGGCGAACCACGGGTCAAACATTGACCAGTTGGCGTATACTCCGTAGCTGTGACTCGTCAGTTGCAGCAATAACAACAACAACATGGTCGTTTTCGGGTGGCGCTCACGATCCGAAGCCCGGTACAGCTCCGAGCAGCGCAAGGCCGTTAACGTGGGCTTGCTTTGCCGAGAGGATGCCCTGGCTTAACCCGCCGCCGCTCGAGTGTCCCACGAGCATGACTTCGCTTCCTTGGCGCTCCTGAACCCATTCGATGGCCGCAACCGCATCGTCGGCCAGGTTTCTTCTCGTGGTCAAGTACACCATCCGGAAGTATGAGGGGTGCCAGCTATGGCCATGGCCTCTCAGGGAGACGGCATAACACGGGATGTCGTGCCTGGCAAAATACTGCATATACTCGGTCCATACCCATGCGCTGCCCATGCCACCATGAATGAAGAAGATGGGCGTTTTTGACGTGGTCGGGTTGGCACCCTGGTTCGAAAGAAGTTCAATTCTGCCTGACGGAGTTTCTACCCAGTGTCTTGTGAGGCCCTTGGGGGCGGCGGGTGGCTCATCGGTAGGTGCGGTCCAGTAGAGCCACTGGTAAGTCAGTTTGAAATCGAGCAAACCCATGACCGAGAAAGGGAAAGGGTGTGTGCTATATGTGCTTTGTTTGCAAGATGCAACAGGATCCGTACGAGTTGTAGTTTTTTTGGAACGTCAGAGTTATTGTCGGCGTTGACAGGATCTGGTTTGGACAACTTCGATGAGGGCGCACTGGCGGCCGGGAAGCTACCTTTTAGTAATTCCCAGATCACGACCTAGGCACCGAGACGCGAACACTTGTCGGCGCCGTGTAAGCCACAAGCTGCAAAGGGAAGCGTGGAAGCATGCTGTGTGGTGCTGTTCCCGAGCCGTTTTCGAGAGCAAGAACTCATCGCGGAACTTTCAGGGACGACGCAGCCGCCTGAAGCATGTAACCATGGCGCCGGTTGCCGCCGCCCATTGGACAATTGACGCCTGCGTGGCTGATGAGGTTGCACTACACCTAGTCACCACCAGACATGGGCTGAACTGTCGGAAACTCGAGGGTGTTCGGCGACTTTTTCTTTTTCTCAAAAAAAACTTTTGGTCTTTTTCTTTTGTTTTTGCATTGCTCGTGACCTCCGGATTTGAGTCACCGTGTCCGCGGTGCCGGTCAGTAACGTAGCAAGTGCGCGTGGAGGAGTAACATGACCGTTCAAAGGTTCAGGTTCCCACATGCAAAGGCCCCGTCATCTCGACTCGGCGCAGATTCGTTTTGCTTCCCTCGTCGCTCATCCGAGCCGACTCTCGGAATCACATTTTCTCCGAGTCGTCGCGATGGCCTCAAGAAGGGGACGGACGATGGATGATGCAGGACGAAGGAACTGGGCCAAAGCTCCTTGAACCCCAGATTTTTTTGGGTTGCATCGCCCGTGCGGTATCTTACAGTGGGAACCCGATGATTTTCCGACAGCCTCACCATCACATACACCCTTACACACTGTAGGCAACCTTCCAGTACACTGTGTCCGCCTAAAAATTGTCAGACCAGAAGAACCAGACACCACCGCCCGTCCCAAAGGAGGAGCCTCGCGATCGCAGCCTCGACCGCGCAAACCCATCTTTCCACCATCCACACACATTACATGGGCTTTTCCTTACCCTCGAATCGCCCACCATGAGCGTATGCCCCCCCTTCGCCTCCCCTGGCGCCCCTTTTTCTTTGTTTATCATGATGAAAGCTGACCAGATCTTTTCTTTTTGTGCAGTTCGTGCCCATTAACCCGCGGCCTATGCTGCAAGACCTGTACGTCCTCTCTCCGCCTTGAGCTTCGCGCCGCGCATCCCAAGCCCCCCCTCACCGATCGCGGCCAACCACAAGCAGCCCGCTAACATTGACTCTTCTACGCAGTGTCAATCAGGATGTCGTCATCAGACTCAAGTGGGGCGAGACCGAGTACAAGGGCAAGTTGGTCAGCATCGACAGCTATATGAACGTCCAGCTCAGCGGCGCCGAGGAGTACATTGACCAGAAGATGACGGGAGTTCTCGGCCAGGTGCTGATCCGGTATGCAAAAACGCGGCCCCTTCTCGGTCATGTTGTTCATGGGACAAATTGGCTGACGTGCTACAGGTGCAACAACGTCCTCTGGATCCGCGGCGCGAAACAGGGCGAGAACGGCGACGTCAAGATGGATGATTGAGCAGGACGATAGAACCAGCGGAAGCATCAACACAGCCTGGGCCACTCCCTCCCCCTTCGTACTATGGTATGTGGTGGTTAAGAAAAAGAGGGGGCGAGGAGGATACGATTTTCACGATGGAGAAGCTTGGAGCATGGACGACGACGACAAATATCAAGTTCAGCGAGGACCACCAGATAAAAAGAGAAAGCCCGTCGACAATGGATTCGTAGTTTCCATTCCCAGGTTGAATATACCCGCCCACTCCGGGTCATGCTGCGGCGCAAAAGGAAAAATCATCGTCTCCCTCCGCAGCAAAACTCTAGAGAAGAGAGACAAAGAGAGGGGGGGAAGAAAAGAAATAAAAAAGGCGCGACATCTCAGGCGCCTTTGGTTTCCCCTGTTCACTACCCTCCTGTAGATATTTACATGACACAAGCAACCTTGCGGCTGCTGCATAAATCTGATGACGCCACCTTGATACGCTGTGTCTCGCTCACCCATGTGTAGGCCTCAATGAGCCACTCGTACCACACGCGCGAATCGTCCGTCTGCCGCCACATAGTGACCTCCAGCTCCGTGTCGGCGGGGTAGTAGATGGGTTGCTGTGAATGTTAGTGACCCGATCAAACGGAAGAGGGGGAAAAAAAAAGAAAGAAAGAAAGAAACCCTTTTATTCAGAGCAGGGTTAAAGACGTCGCTCACCTTGATGGGGAAAAAGATGGGGAACCACGAAATCATGTCCTTGCTCTTGCGGTCGATCAGCTCGGGGTGCGTGCTGATCTCGACCTTTTCCTTGTTGCCCGTCTGCGGCGCGTAAAGGACCGACTCAAAGTAGCCGGCCAGGCCGTGGATGACACCCCTCGTGCGGCAGACAAAGGTGAGGTGGGAGAAGCGCGAGTTGTGGTCGTTGGCGCCGACGGCACCGGACATACTCCCGCCGCCGCCCCCCATGACGCCGCCCGCGCGCCTCGTCTCGATCTGCTTCATCGTGGCCTCGGGCACGGGGTGGGAAAACTCCCACGTCTGCTGGAAGCGGGGGTGGCCAGGCACGCGGACGGCGGCGAAGTCGAGGGCAAAGAGCCGCACGACCCAGGGGGTGTCGAAGGCGTTGGGCTCGGTGGGAACCCTGGTGAGGAGGTCGGCGTGGATGCGCGGCGTCGCAATGGGGCTCAGGTGCGCCGTGTACGACTCGGGAATCGAGATTCCGCCGGGGGCCAGGACGTGCTGGACGCCGTCCAGGCACTCGGGCGAGAGCTCGTTGTCGGCAAAGGAGCCGAGAAGCTCCGACACGAGGATGTCGACCTTGCCGTAGACGGGGTTGTCGTCGGGGGTGCCGGAGACGAGGGGACCCTTCCACGAGCGCATGTCCGTCTTGACAACCGTGACCTTGCCGCCCCAGATCATTTCGTTCTGCCTCAGGAGGTAGACGTACGCGTTGGGGTTCTTCTCGACGGCCCACACCTGGACGGGCACGCCCGTCGCCTCGCTGGCCTTGAGGGCCCTCGTTACGAGGGGTCCACGGCCGGAGCCGACCACGGCGATGACAACGGCGCCGTTCTGCGACGAGGTGGCTCGGCCCAGCTGGTGCCACTCGGCCAGCGCCTCGGTGCAGGCGGCCTCGTACTGATTGTACTTGACCGGGTCGCCCTCAAAGACCTCGTACGTGGCCGACTCAAGGTTGTCGGACAGGGGCTGCAGGGGCGACTGGAGCCAGTCTTGGAAGGTCGTGAGCGTCGTCTGTTCCAGGTACGACAGCGGCCGCTGCTGCATCTCGAGCCACTTGAGGTAGACGACGTAAGTGCGGAAGGACTTGAGCGAGTCCGTCGTCGACTGGGCCGACGAATCGCCCAGAGCAGGGAAGTCGGCGGCAGTCGGAGGGACCTGGTTTGCCAAGCTGACGGCCTGAAGCTGGGCTTCGGCGGTCAAGGAGGCAGGATCCGGGCCAACGTCGCTGAGCAGAAGCCAGGGGCAGTTCTTCAGGAGCATGTAGCTGAAGATCATGTCCTGGTGGGCTCTAGGCAGGGCAGGGTGTCCGGTCTTGTTCTTCTGGAAGGCGTTTGCACCGAGAGACAGGAAGTGCAGGGGCTCGGCAAACCACTTGTCCTGGAGCGCCTTCTCAGGCAGGGCTCTAGGGATACGGATGGCTGTTGACATTAGCGGCGGCACATGGTACCTGGCACAGAGGTCATAACCTACCGACGTAGAGACGCATGCTGTATTCACACATGGTGCGGACAGAATGCCAGGAGTCCCAGGCGCTGTAGATGTCAATCTCCCTGCTCTCCTCGGGGTGAGGCACCTCGGACAGGGTGGAGAGTAGGTCGACCTTCTCCTCCAGGCCGGGCTCGCGATACATGGGAATGTGGATGATGAAGTTGAGGCGCGAGGCAATGGTCATGGCCTCCTGGACGGCTCGACCGTACTGGGCGATGCCCTGGTTGCCTCCATTCTTGGATGCGTCTCTCCTGGGGCCAGGAAGGATGATGCTCCGGACTCCGCAGAAATTGGCGTAAGCGATTTCGAGGTTAAGAACCTGCCTCGAGACACTGGCGACAACGGGGTCAGTGGAGGCCAAATCGATCCAGGGGCTGGCGTAGGCGATGTAAGTGGTGACTGCGTGGCTGGGAAAGAGAGAGGTGTCTTTGGGGGTCAGAGGAGGCACAACGGCATCTGGCAAAGAAAGGGCATTCTGCTTTGCCTTTGCGAGGTGCTGAGAGACGAGGTCCTTGACACGAGCATGGAAGTGCTTGTTGGTGATGGGTGCTGTCACGAAGTTGACCTGAAGTGGGGGAAGGGTTGTGAGTGAGTGAGTCGAGTGAGGAGAAATGGGGGAGATACAGGGTCCAAAGTGACTTGACTTACACCGGCGTTGAGGATTTGGCCGTACTGGAGGTCATCGAGAGGCTGATCTCTGTTGGAATCATGCTGACCGAGGCTGAAAACAGGCCTGATCTGGTTGAAATTGGCGCCGTCCATGGTTGACTCGTGCAGGCTGTGTGCATGCATGCAGCGTGGTGGGTGATGAGGTTTGGGAAGAAGAGTGGTGTAAATGCTCGGCGCACAAATTCCAATGGGGCGTGTTGGGTATGCAAAAAGCAGCACCTGTCGGGGGGTTGAAATGCGGTGCTTCTTCTTGCTTCAGCAAGGAACAGACAGAACCTCTGGGAGACGCGAGAGAGCAAAACAAGGAGTGACGTGGTCAGCAGTTCATGCTTGACGGGGTTGCTCGACTCTAGAACTTATCTTTTCAGAGAGAGAGAGAGAGAGAGAGAGAGAGAGAGAGAGAGAGATGAAAAAGAAGTCTTTGGGTGTTGACTGTCAACCCAATCAATGTTTTGTGTCATCCGAGAAAGTCAGGCCGTTGGTTCCCACCCCAAAAGGCAAAAATGCACCAGATTTTGCGAGTTGCGACTCGTTGCCATTGGTTAGTCGCATTTGCACCCGCCGCCGGGACGGGACCCTGAAGCATGCCTACTACTAATTACCTACTACCTACTATGTGCCTACACTACCTACCTCTACCTGTGGGTTACCTTAGGTAAGGTAAGCAGGTAGCTAGAACGAGGGGAAACAGTGTCTGTCCACGGTCATGGCAGCGCTACCGGCTAGGCGTTCATGTTATGTTGGTTGTTACTGGAGATGTGATGAGTTCTTGTCTTCGCTTGCAGTAGATGAGCGACATGACACTGCAAGTGCGTCTTACCACACTCTCCTCTGGTCTCAAGATGGCCTGGTAAGTAGTTCGCTGAATAAGCTAGCCTACATTGGCTGTCAGTCTTCAAGACGTCCAAACTCATTTGACAGTGTATCGATGCTTTAGACATACCGTCTAGGTAATTAGATGGTTGACAGTGTATCTACACTTCTCCTCAAACGGTACGTCTAATGCATCCCATCCGTCCCTGAGTTTTCCGGTACGTACCTCCTTATCTTATCATCCCACCATGCATCCGGTCCGTGCGCTCAGAACCCGCCTCAATTTTTCCCGCGACATCAAAAAAGTTTCCAAAGCAGCAGCGGCAGTGGCCTTGTTTGGAATCGCCTCTCCGACTTTGTTGCCGTCGCTTGTCGAACTCCCCCGGTCGCAACTTTGACCAGACTCTCTCTCTCTCTCTCTCTCTCTCTCTCTCTCTCTCTCCCTCCTTCCCTCCCTCCCCCCCTTTTCTTCTTCAATTCGCCCACCGTGCGTTCCCTGCGACGAAAGGAATCACCATCATGGCCGACACTGATGCCAAGGGCTTCAAGCGCTCCAGCGCCGACAGAGAAGGAAGCTCGAGGAAAAAGGTCAAGAAGGAGGAATCCGACGTAGAAGAATCAAAGTACAACCCCTACCTGGCGCACATGGAGGAGAGCGGCTTCAATTCCGACAAGGGCACCATCGACCCCAGCTCGCCCTTTGCCGATTTCAAGCAGCGCGCCACTACCGCCAAGCAGGCTGAGAAGGTCGAGGACCTAGATACCAACGCCTTCACCGGCCGTCCCCATTCGCAAAAGTACTTCCAGATCCTGCAAACGCGCCGAGATCTTCCCGTCCACAAACAAAGGTACGCCGTGTGATTCAACGTCCTTCCGCTCCCCCTCTCGCGACTTTTCCGGCCTGCTAACCCCCGCCCGTGACAGACAAGAGTTCCTCGACAAGTACCACTCCACCCAGATTCTTGTCTTCGTCGGTGAGACGGGTTCCGGAAAGACGACGCAGATTCCCCAATATGTCGTCTACGATGAGCTTCCCCAGCTCAACCGCAAGATGATCGCCTGCACCCAGCCCCGTCGTGTCGCCGCCATGTCCGTCGCCCAGCGTGTTTCCGACGAGATGGATGTCGAGCTCGGCGAGCAAGTCGGATACAGCATTCGTTTCGAGGACAGGACGGGCCCCAACACGATCCTCAAGTACATGACGGACGGTATGCTTCTTCGAGAGGCCATCCACGACCACGAAATGTCCCGTTACAGCTGTATCATTCTCGATGAGGCCCACGAACGTACCCTCGCCACCGACATCCTCATGGCCCTGCTCAAGCAGATTGCTGCCCGTCGTCCCGACCTCAAGATCATCGTCATGTCCGCCACCCTCGATGCCCAAAAGTTCCAGCGCTACTTCAACGACGCGCCTCTCCTCGCTGTCCCCGGTCGTACCTTCCCCGTCGAGATCTTCTACACGCCCGAGCCCGAGCGCGACTACGTCGAGGCAGCCATCAGGACGGTGCTGCAGATCCACGCCTCGGAGGGCGAGGGAGACGTCCTGCTCTTCCTGACGGGTGAGGAAGAGATCGAGGACGCCTGTAGGAAGATCAATCTCGAGGCCGACGAGATGACGAGAGAAATCGACGCCGGGCCTCTGGCAGTCTATCCCCTGTACGGCACACTGCCGCCGCACCAGCAGCAAAAGATTTTCGACAAGCCCCCGGCCCCCTACAAGAAGGGCGGCCGGCCGGGCCGCAAGGTCATCGTGGCGACCAACATTGCCGAGACGTCGCTGACAATCGACGGTATCGTCTACGTCGTCGACCCCGGCTTTAGCAAGCAAAAGATCTACAACCCCCGCATCCGTGTCGAGTCGCTCTTGGTGTCGCCCATCTCCAAGGCCTCGGCCCAGCAGCGTGCCGGTCGTGCGGGCCGTACAAAGCCCGGAAAGTGCTTCCGCCTCTACACCGAGAACGCCTTCAAGAAGGAGCTCATTGAGCAAACGCACCCGGAGATTCTGCGCTCCAACCTGGCCAACACGGTGCTCGAGCTGAAGAAGCTCGGTGTGGAGGACCTCGTCCACTTCGACCTCATGGACCCCCCCGCCCCCGAGACCATGATGCGCGCCCTCGAGGAGCTCAACTACCTGGCCTGTCTCGACGACGATGGCGAGCTGACGACGCTCGGCAGCCTGGCGTCCGAGTTCCCCCTCGACCCGGCCCTGGCCGTCATGCTCATCTCGTCGCCAGAGTTCTACTGCTCCAACGAGATCCTCTCCATCACCGCCCTCCTCTCCGTGCCGCAGATCTGGGTCCGCCCGGCCGCGCAGCGCAAGCGCGCCGACGAGATGAAGGCGCAGTTCTCCCACCCCGAGGGCGACCACCTCACGCTGCTCAACGCCTACCACGCCTTCAAGGGCACGGCCAACCAGCCCGACGTCGACCCCAAGAAGTGGTGCCACGAGCACTTTCTCTCCTTCCGCCACCTCAGCAGCGCGGACAACGTCCGAGCCCAGCTGAAGCGCATCATGGAGACCCACGGCCTCGAGCTCGTCTCGACGCCCTTTGAGGACAAGAACTACTACACAAACATCCGCCGGGCGCTTCTCGCGGGGTTCTTCATGCAGGTCGCCATGAAGGAGAGCTCCGGCAAGGTGTACCGCACCATCAAGGACGACCAGGCCGTCATGATGCACCCCTCGACCGTCCTCAAGACGGACTACGAATGGGTGCTCTACAACGAGTTCGTCTTGACCTCGAAGCAGTACATTCGCACATGCACGGGAATCAGGCCGGAATGGTTATTGGTAAGTACCCGCTGCCGCCGCAACCCTTTCACCTATTCAGCTTGGTCGCATGAACGGATCAATATCGCTTCATCATCTTTTCTCCTCCTCGCCTCCTCTCATGCCTGCTGGCTCGCTGTAACCTTTTGGCACTTTGCCACTTCCAATGCATCCCCCCCCCTTCCCGCGATTAGCTCGCTCTTCGGCTAATGCGATATGCCACAGGAAATTGCCCCGGTCTACTACGACCTCAACACTTTTGACAAGGGCGACGTGAAGACGGCCCTCACCCGTGCCGCCGAGAAGAAGCGTCGCAAGGAGGCCATGAAGAATGGTCGGTGAGCGGCATTTGCGCAGATCTCATCACACACCTGCGGGAAGGCGCACAGCCCAATAAAGTCAAATCCCCTTCCCTCCTTGGGACTAATGATAAAGAGGACCCCGGACGAGCTGAAGGGCGGCTAAGAACTGCCATGGCCAGGGTGAAGCGATCGTATAGAAGCACCGCGATTAAGCCGATTCTGCGAGGGCCGCTCCCGTCGCGAGATGGGGGGAAGGGAAGGGAAGAGGGGGGGGGGGACCAGCCAGTGACCAGAGGCAGAGGGCGTTTGAGGTGTTCTAGACCCTTCTCGTTAAACTGGTCAGAGGAGAAATTCTCCCTCGCTTCCACGGGGCTTTTCTCTTTTCTTTTTCCTTTTCCGGCTTTCCCCTCCTTCCTCCTAGCAAACCGTCGACTTGAGTCTTGGGGGCCTCGAAACCAAGGGGCGTGCACACAACAACAAGGAGTTAACTCGAGTGGTAGAACAAAAGGCCTAGCCATCGTCAACACCAATATGTACGTCTATGTGTCGAAAGGAAGGGGGGTTAGGCAACGGATTCGGGCGGGCTCGATGGTAGCGGACCTGGTTTAGAACTTGAGTTTTAGTTTTTTTTTCCCTTCCCCAAGGCGTTCCAAGAGAAGGCAGAATAGAGAAAGAAATGGAGAAGACAAAATAAAAAGAAAAGGCGTTGACGCAAGACACTTGTGTGATGAGGATAACTCTTGTCCTTCTCTTCCTGAACAAACCCCCCTCCTCCCCCCCTAATACTCTGCGCGGCTGACGTGTATATACCCACTCGTTCCGGCAGATGCAGATACAATGAATCACCAAAAAATCCATCGCAAAGTCCCCTCTCGTACCATGGGTTTTTGACACTCGGATGCAAAACTCGACGGAGGCATCCGGCCATCGGCAACGAATGGAATGGCCGGACCCAGTTTGCCCACCCCCCCTTTTTGGTTTTTTTGGTTTTTTAAAGTTTTCTTTTTGGTCAGTTCTCCCTTACCTTTTGACACACGGCCAGACGCGCCGATCTTGTCGTGGCTAAGCAGCTTCTGCAGGAATATGTGGGTTTTGTTTTTCTTTCTTCTCTTCTCTAGTGTTCCCCATTCATCCAGTTCAGCTCGGTGTCTTTCGGGCTCGTTACCCCGAATATCAAGGAACGCCCAAGAGGCAGGGCACAACGGGCGGCATTTTGGGAAGCGGGAGAAGGGAGTTCTTGTTTTCAATGACCAGGAGGGGGCGGGGGGCTGCATAGGCACGCAGGCAAGACGGAGATGCAGGAGGATGGATAAGGCAAGTGGGTTTGGAAAAGAAGAAGGAAGAAAAGCGAAAACAGGTAATGAAGGGGGAGGGGGGGAAAAAAAGAGCATGTTTTCTCACACCCCCTCCCCTCCCATCCTGTTGTCGTTACATTGACAGGATAGGAAAGTTGTAGACAGACAGTGCTTCCAAAGGATGAGACGCTTATTGGACCGGACGAACGATCGGTCGTGTTCCTTGCGACGTCTCACTTCTAGAGCCCTCGGTCCCAAAGTCCTCTTGCTTCAGTTTTTTCCCAACATGTCTGGATCGTCATGACGCGTTATCTGGCGGGTGACGTCCGAAGCGGTGCGGCGAACGGAAGAAGGGCGTCTGGTTCTCATACACATCGGCGTCAAGCGGCAGAGGGCCCGCGGGTTTCCGATCCTCGGTCCTCTTGTCCCTTTGCCGGTGAGCCAAAGCCCTTTGGCACATGATCTCGTTGATCCCCTATACCGGTGGCACGGCAACGAAAGAAGAAGGGGGGAGGAGATAAGGAAGGGTTCTATAGGCTTTCCCTCATTTCCAAAGGTAGAACACACCAAGTAAAACAAGTCACTATGCACATGGCCTGTTTTGCCGACAGCATGTAGTGTACAATGCAACACGCACTCGACGGGGCGTATAATGGTCGCTAAGTATCAAGCCAAGCCCGAGTCAAGTCAAGTCAGTCTCGGCTCACTGCAACCTCTCCTGTCTGTCTGTATGTCAGTCTGTTAGTCTGTCAGTTCTGTCCGCATGTCTACCACCCCTGGCAGGTGTCTGCTCAACCTGGCTCCATTACCGGCAACCCAGTTCGCGAAAAAAGGAGGAGTTCTTGCGGGGATAAACAACTAAAATAAAAGACGACATAATAACTACCTATGCATGTCGGGTAAATCAATTCACAAGTGGGTAAGGGGTTCACTAGGTATTTGGTGTCACATCACCTGTTCCTGACTTGTGAATCGTTGCATTGCACCGCGCCCCAAACTACCGGCGAAGCGGGGTTGAGCAAAAGGTGATCACCGGTGCAGTGGCGTCTTGATGGGCTATCGGCTGTGGTCTTGATAGCCTCCTGGCCTCCTGTGGTGGTGAGTGAGTGAGTGAGTGAGTGCAGGTCGAAGTCGAGCATTCAGACCGTTTTGCGTCTCCTTGGTTTGCACTGAAGTGACACATCCCTCCCTGAGGATCCTGATCTGTACGGGGGGGGGGAAGGAAGAAAAACGACGTGAGGAATCAGGGCAGAGGGAGTGATGAACGGGCATAGTACACGACATGTGCCTAGTTGTACCCGTACAAACTCAAAGACTTTGGTACGCTGACACCCTGCCCTCCTGCGAGGGTCCGGCGATGGCGATGTCGATGTCGATGGAGAGTCGCGTGTTTGAGCTTGGCATTTCGGTTCTTCCCCTTTTTCTTTTGTTCTTTTGTCTTTTTTCCTTTTTCCTTTTTCAAATACCGAATATGGGTGAGCAGCTGTTGGCCGAACATGCAGAAAGGCTCCCGTAGCACCGAGGAAAGAAAAGAAGAAAAGGTGTGGCCAACGTCCTCGTCGACAGTCATTGGTTGGACATCCGCTGCTGTGTAAAACTCCCAGGAACTAAGGCGACATGTGCTCGCCTGTCAGTCAACGACCTGGCGAATCCTCGCCCTCAGACTAGACCGCACTCGGACGTGCCGCCCAACACACGCCGACACGAACAAGACGTCTGAACTGCCATGGCATTCCTTGATTACCGGATTGCCCTCTGTACCGCCTTTTCGAGCCGTATGCAACGAGCTGCCAGGGCCCACCGGACTACATTGCCGGGCAGGGCACATTGTCCGGCAAGCGTTGTCAAGCAGCACAGCAGAGCACATCACACACACAGCACGTACCGGCTGGCAACGATCCACCGACAATCGAGATTCAACATTCGAGACTTCATGCAACCCCACACCCAACCCAAAGACGGCTTGCTGCCAGCAGTGTCCATGTGTGTGTGGTGTGCGGCGTGTGGTGTGTTGAATGGGAATCCGTCTGGTTGTACCCGCGATCCATGACACGCAGACTGATGTATGCCACCAAAAGACAGCCCTGCTTTTTTGGAGGCTTACTTCCAGGCTTCTTTGATATTTCGAGCCGGGAGGAGTGGCCTCTCAGGAGCCGCTTCATGCCTGCCAGGCGGGATGGTCCCCGACGATTTGTTCCCTTTCTGTCAGAGCCGACATGTACAGTTCTTAGCCCCGGATCCCGCACTCAGCCACGTCAACCCCCTTTTTGTAGGAGGAAGGGGTTGGCGTGCTGGCACATGTCTCCCGGGTCGGTCTATAATCAGCCCCCGGACTTGAGATCCTCTGACGAATCAAGGCTACGAGGTGGGCGGTATTGTTGACTGTGGCAAACTAAGAATTCGTTGAAAGTATCGACCGGCAAGCAAGACAGGGCGAGTAGGGTCCAGGGTGCGGAACGATTCGATCAACCCGCCCAGTACTCCGTCAAAGGCCAAGGTTGAACATGGCCAGTTGTGCTACAGCACCAGCCTGGGGCTTGGTCCGGTAAATGAGACGAGCAGGCGGCTGACTTGAGGAGATTGGCACAGCCCACAATGCTCTCCAGACGGTGCGAGCTCGGCTATGCGTCCCGCATCCCACAAGGCAGAATGTCTGACCCTTGTTCGGTTACTCGGCGCGCAACTGGTGTGTGTTTCTCAGTCTCGAAAGGGGGGAGGGGTGCCTTTTACTCCATCCGACCGTGCTGATCAAAACCGCCAGTGTCACCCGCGATAGCAGTCGTCTAGAAAACATCATATGCCAGGTTTTATTACCTGACCACGACGTGTCCGACTATACGAGACGTACATGGCCATGAGCGGCGACGTGGCCGAGGCTGCCGGCTGCTGGGGTTAAGGAGTCGATGCCAGGTCAAGCCACTCTTGCAGCGGGCCGGTTGCATGGAAATCCATAGAAGGAACTGGAAGTCCCGGAGGAAGTGTATGCATATTGGCTTGGCTAGTTCTCACCTTCGCTGTTCGCTCAATTGCAGATTCGTACTCCTCCCTCTTCCTACCCGGATGAAGCTGCAGACGACGAGGTGTGCGTCGCGAGGAGGGTGGTGTCGATATTGTGCCCACCTGATTCAAGTGCCTACCGGCAAGAAGCCACACCCCCTCGCCGTAGAGGTTTCCGAGCAGAGCAGAGGAGGGGGGGGGGGGGCTGAGTGCTAGCTCCGGAGAGTCAAGATGAACATACCGTCTCAGGTACGACGTCGAAACTGGCAGAGGACGGGCCAGTGAGCCTCTTGATCCTACCAAGGTGAATCTTCCAAGCATTGTGGCATCGTCGACGAACAAGGCGGTCCTGTTTTCTTGGGTTAACTTCTCGATTAAGATCTCTTCAACCAGAGCGAACACCTAGTAGACTTTGAGAATCTCGCCCCGCTGACATTCACCTGGACCCAGAAATGCTAAAGCAGTTTTCCCAAACTCTGACGAGGATGCAGCGGCCGCTAAGGTGGGAAGTTTCTGATCCCCTTTCGCACGGCTGCACCACAAGTACATAGCACCAGGTCCCAGGGTTGTTGATCGACATGCCCCCCTCGCCCCAATTACTGCCTCAGACTATGGCTCTTTCCCCAAGTAACATGTGTGTATCCCTACTGCCTAGTGGAAAGTAGTCAGGATTGGTCATTGACGCGATGTACAATGTCCCCTGTCTATCTCGACACCTTGCCAACGCGATTGTAGGAACGAGTCGTTCTAGTCAAGAACTTTCTAGAAATCAGCATGGCGAGGAGACCTTCGCACTTGGAGGGTAGACGCGGGAAAGGGTGCAACGGTTGAAAGACAGCTCGTGGCCTTGCTTGTGGTGCCTCGGATGGATGGTTCTTGGGAGCCGTGGGACCACCATCCAAGGCCTGCGCTGCCGCCGCCATGCATTGGGTCTCTGCGCCCAAAAGTCCCACGAAAGAAGCTACAGCAACACCGGTGGATATTCTAGGCCGTGCTTGTCACTTAGCAACGAGTTTCGACTTGCCGAGATACGAGTAGAGTCGACGTCATATATGAAAGAAGCGTGTTTTGTTCCCACTCTGCATGCGCTGAGAGTACCATACGAAATGGCTCTCAATGTGTTTTCGAGTGCTCTGAGATAAGCAATCCTTTCTTGGGACAGGTCAGGATCAAGACGAAGGTCGGCTATCTTTCCTCACGTTAGTAGACGGCGTAACGTGTCGGTACTCCGGCCGGTCCGAAGTTGATCTCAAGCATAGAACAGTCTGTATCGATGGCCTTGATGTTGCACCTATCAAGCTGTAGATGCTGTGCCATTGCCTTTTGCTTGCTGTAAAAAGGTGCCGAGTCAGCTCTGTCGTCTTCAAAGCATAGCGCCCCTGTGACTCAACTTCACAAGCAAGTTCCCGGGGCACACATACCTTTCCACAACAACAGATGAATGAAGTCGAGAGCCATGATCGGCACATGCTGTGACGTGGCAAGCCCAAATCGGCCGAGATGGACGCTGATAATCTTCTTCAACGCTGGAGCACCTCCTGGAGGGGAGATTACCAGTATGTCACATCCACCCTAGCACACGAAACACTTATCCACAAGTGCGGGTAAAGCCGTCTGCAGCTTGTATCCGTTGCCACCTCGTGCGGGTGACTATCAGCTGTGGTACAGTACATACGAGTCCATCCATAGGGACCGCGACTTTACTCATCCAGGATGACGACGAGTTCCTTGGTGCTCATGTAGGTATGGGTCCGCGTCAAACATGGGGCTGTATCGCGCTAGCCCAAGGTGCTGCAGGGCAGGCGGTTAAACATTGCTGAGGCCACAACGGTATACTGCGTTAGGACAAGAGTTTTACCGCACCTAGTCGGTATATGGAAACTCATGCGCATGCAAGTCCACATAGTCAGTATGCACTGTTACTTTGTCTGCCGGCCGAGTGCTACATTGTATGGCAGTTCGAAGCAGTCATCAGGCCAATAGCAATGGTCAGTCCGAGACGAGCAACACCCCCTTTTCAGACTTTGATTCGGGCGTGCTTGCTGTTGAGTTCGACTCCAGAGTCTTACCTTGACTCCCCGAAGTGTGCATGATGGCGAGCATCTCGACACTGCACTCACGTAAACAACATGCCAGCGTTGATCTGATGTGAGGGATCCCGGGACTGCCAACCGTTTCGGGAAGATGTTGCATTAGTCGAAGAATCTGAGAGTTCAGACAGCCTGCCACAACCAGCATGCAGGATTATGGGTACCGTGGAGAGGATACTTCGGTGTACTCCAAGGCGCTGCATATGCCGCCGGTATCGCTCCACCAGTCATGCCGCCCATCAATATGCCGTATAGCAAGAGATGACCTGGCCGACGGTTGTTCTGGACGGCGTGAAATTTTTTCGCCTGGTCCTTTGCTGGTCATATTTTGCCATCGAGTGGTGCTCAGGCAAGCGACGTCTACTGTTGGCTAGGTAGGTCGATCAATGCTGGTGACCTAACCAGAGCTAGGGTGTCAATCGTATATACTACACGGCTTCCCACCCGCCACTTCCCGCTTTCCAGGGCCGCAGACCGCTATGCCCATCACAGCGCATCCTTTGAGCCTCATGGGCGTCCAAACGGGTCCTGCGTTCCACGGCTTTTGAAGTCCGTTCAGGACAGAATCCTGCAGCAGGCCAGAAAGTAAGATCAACCTTCCAGATGCAACCTTGGCGTATCCACTCGGCAGGTTGAGGGGCCAGCAAGGCGCCGAAAGGGGATAGAAATACCCTCCATCGGGAGAACCGGGTAAGAAGAGGCGCTCTTCTACCATTGCAACTTTGGTGTCAGATTCCACTTTTCTCATTTCTGTCAATGCAAGCCACCTTGACCTAGAGGACCAATCCGGAATGAGCTTCTGGCCGGATACGATCCCTAAGGCAGCCACGCCCGGAGATACGCTTTGCAGATGTACGGTGTTTCGAGGGTGGGTAATATGGAGGTTGGTTGCGGGAAGTCATCACGCCCCTTGGGCCTTCTGCCGCAGTCAGCGGCGTGCGAGCGGTTACCATGCAATCTTGCAGGAATCGCTCTGCGAGGACATTGGCTTGGTCGGGTTGCAAGCCTGCGGAGCACGGCTAGAGGTGGTTATCCCTCCTTTGGCTGCGGTCAGCAGCCGCAGTCCGCAACGTAAGTATAAAGAGTATCCATTGCAACTCGTGAATCGTGGTTCGCCTTCTCTGCAAGCAGACATTAGACAGGCAAACCTCTCAACTCGTTCCCGAAAGCCCACCATACTTCTTATCCACCCTTGAGAGTATTCTTCATCATGGACCGATACCCCTGCGTCAACAGATACAAACACGGCGTCGACTGCCCTGGCTGGGTCAACGTCCACGGCGCCCGGTGCGAGGACTGCGTTGTGGTAAGTCAAGTCGAGGTCGACGGACACCCCGATGAATGCTAATGTGTCACGCAGTACAACCGATAGAGCCCAAGACCTCTACAACGAACAGAGCTCGGCCTTGGCTTCGTGGCAGGGCGGAAGACCGCTAGGAAGAGTGCCGCGAGAGACCACACAGCTGCCGGCATCCAGTGTGACATAAGACGATTACATAGACGACTATTAGGTGACGGACTGCGCTGAGGTAGGCCGAGGTGATGGTCAGGAGGGTTGCGCAATATAAAGCTAGCACGGCAGGTCTTGGGCCAGGACCTGGAGCCTGTATGCGTCTGCATTGAAAGTCAGCACGGGAAGGCTGTTTGGCCAGTGGACGGCATCATGAGGTTTCATCGGTAAATAGAAATGAGACCCCCTTTCATGCTCATCTCTTGCAGGCAGAAGGAAACCGATGCAGCTGTCCATGCTTTACTAATTGTGTGCCTGGACACGAGATGCTGTTGCTGGTGGCGAACCACAAGAAAAAAGTATCGTGCAGGGCCGTAGGGCGTTCCCAATTGTACTCGTTGCTCGACTTGGAATCATTTCGCCCCGAGGTCCTGCGGTTGACACAGCGCAGAGGAACCGATAGCGCAAGAGGGCTATGGGGTGCTGATCATATTCCGAAGAAAACGCCTGACAGCGACACAGAAGGACGCGCCACCGCTAGACTACCTAGGGAGCTGGTTGCAGGGGCGGGCATGAGCTTGCATAATGGCGCAACGGTTCTCATCGCCATCCTAGTCAGAGATCGTGAGACGACAAATTGGCTGGTTGGATCGATAACTGGAGCTTGAGTTCGATTCGACATTGAATGTCAGAGGGACCAGCTCGTGAACCTCGCCCAAGTACGGGGCGCCTGTGAGCGGTCCATTGAGCTGCTGGAAGAGCAAAGGGGAAAAGAAAGGGGAAAAGGAAGGAAAAAAAGGGGGAGAAGAATAAGAAGACAAGACTCTAGGCTCATTACGACACACCACTCTGAAAAAGACCAAGGGTCGTCGGAGCAGAGTGATCGGAAAAAAGAGATTGACTAGCGTTGACGTTGTCCTGCGGGCTGATGGCTTCGGTTCCAACAGGTTTGTACCACCCACCCAGCGGTCCCCCAATTGGTCTGGATTAGGTCATCAGTAATCTGCTGGGAATGGTCAGGAAGGTTGTAGGTACCTCGTGGCTGGAAGACGGATGGCCTCGGTCGGTAAAGAGGTAATTGGTGAGGCTCACTATGGGATGGTTGTTTTGCTCAAACGATGTAACACATTTGTCGGTTTGGTGTTCACATCAGATCAGGCATATCGCCTCCTCCTCCTCTTACTCCTCCGCAGAGCTGCCAGATGCCACCATCCAAGACAGCACCCCTTCGGATGGGCGAGGTTGCCGTCGTCCTGCTGGATCATCGGCATGGCGGACAGTTCAAGCTGTTTGTGACAGGCCACATGCTTGCTGCGCAGGGGAGAAACGGCCCCGAGGCGTCGGATGCCTAGTAGGCAGGCAGGCAAGGGCTTCCAATTAGAAGCTCCGATGAGTGTAAGCGACGCTGATGTTTGGATGGCCGTCGTGGCGAGGGCGGCGTCGTCTGACGGTGGTGGCTTCCGGCGTGTCAAAACCGGGACAGTCTTTTGGTGTTGATGGGCGGTTCTTATGTTCGTGTTGGAAAAAGACGAGCGACGGCCTGGAAGTGGATGGATGGGGGGGGGACATGACATGCATGCATCCATGCATGGATGGCAGGGATGTCCTGGAATGGAAGGCGCCCGCCCACCTGTATGTACAGGGTACTAAGTTGTTCGACTCTTCTCCCCCAGCCGTGTTTGTGACCTCGAGACTCGAGCCACGTTGGAAACGAGTGCTCTTGCAGTGTGTCTCAGCTTACGTGCTGCATATCAAGAACACTCGTTGTATATGCTCCTCGACCTTGTCCAGGCTAACCCAGATGTTGTAGCGAGCCATGCGGCATGGCATGGTGTATGCCAGCCAATCCGCTGGGCGTGGGCTTAGTCTCGTTCAAGACGCGCGTATTGGACGGTTGAATAGGAGGTGCTTCTCTGACTAGGTATGCGGTGTGAAGGAGGGTAAGAGGCGAGACAAGCTCGGTCAGCTCGAAGATATGTCACTCGGGAACAGGTAAATTCAGAGTGCCATCTGGGTATGGTACCAGGAAACCGAACCAAACCGGCTGGCCCGCAAAGAGAAGAAAAGGAAGAAAAAAAAAGCGGTCATACACCATGGGACAGCAGACACTTTTACTGTGTTTTTCCGGCTTTGTTAACAGTATCATTGTGCACCTATGCGACCTTAAGAGGCATCGCCTGGACTACGTATCTCGGAATCCTAATATTACAGCATCCCCATGATTCGGACCATCTGTTCCTGTGATTGTGCAAGGAAGTACGGATACTGACTGTGGCATAAGCTGGTGACGTGCTGTGTTGACATGTCCAAGACTTTAAACATTCAACGATAACAACATTGTGGCAATGGTCGCGGCCTTGGTAGCATCACTAAGAGTCAAGTTAGGCAGACGAACCACCATTCAAGTGACCAAACGCCTTTCGGCTCCGGGACCGTCCACTCCAACCCCTGCAGGCTTCTAACGCCTCGCTTCTCTGCTCGCAATAATCCCAACCGCCACGTCAGAGGCGTGTACGGTGTCCCTAATTATGCCAGACCGTTGGCTCTGGGGTCTGGGCAGGCTGTTGGAGAAACCAAGTCTCTCAGCCATTGATTCTCTGCCTGGGCAATGGACATCCCCCCTCCCCTCCCCGTCTCTCACCCACACTTCACGCCCACTCGATAGCCAAATGAGGTATATACACGGCTATTAACCATAACCTACCTGACAAGGCCTTGTTGATCATCATCATGGGCGTCCCTATAGGTATCAACTTTCAGGCTCGTCAGTCTCATTGGACGATGTGGCATCTCCAGGCTACAGGTATGTCTATCATCCCATGCCATCCAACCTCGACCCCCTCCCTGCCAATTACCGTCCGATCTTACCTCAGGCTTACCGGTAAGTCGATGAGGCTCCGATGTCCGTTCGTTTGATTGGATTCCGTCACTCCTCGTAACTAATCGGGCTCCCCACAGCTGCAATACAACATCGCCCGTCATGACGGATGGCGCTCCGACGTGGTAGTCGCTTCGACGGCAAGCCTCTCCGACATGCCACTGGGCTTGCCTCGGGCCGAGAACTGGGTGTCGATCAACTTTTGGCCGAGATGGCACCTGTCATAATGTCCGCCGTCTGTCAATCGCCAGATCAGCCAGCCCTCCGTGCCTCCCTCGTCGCTCTATAGCCGAACTTGCTAGGTCAATCCCGTTTGCCGCGTTTCGAAGATGAGTCCACCCGTGCATATATGAAGGCACCAACGACGCATCGCGTTCCGCAGTAGGCGCATGCGGAATTACCGCGTCCATACCGCCTTGTGCCTAGGCGGTCGGGTGGCCGGGACATGGAGGCTGGGAGGGAGACGCTGCCTGTGTATAAGTGGATCCAAAGCTGTGGGACGCTAGGCGTATGCGAGTGTGTCGTGGTAGATCCGAGCATCGAACCGGATGTTGGCCACATTATAGCTTGTGGGTCCTCTCTGCGTCTCTGCCCTCTCGTCTTCATTCGTCGGGTCCGAAGGGCCTGTACTTCCATCAAAAAAGGCTGTACGCGATATTACTCTTCATTAACTAACAAACCGCACGGGGCCTAGTACAGATATTGTCCGTTGCTAAAGTCCATTGCCTAGCATGACCGGATCGCCTACTTCATCCCAGCCTTCTTGTCACATATGTCCGTTTTCGGGGTAGGCAGAGCGATACGCATGTTAAGCCGATCTCACAGCTGCTAGCCTTATTGAGACAAGAATCGCTAGAAATCCAGTCCATACCTCGCTACAAAGCCTATCGGCATTACGTCAAAGCTGCCAAACCCATGATGAACAAACCGACAGCAGCTGCCCATGTCGCGGGAGGCGAGAGAGATCCAGCCGCGTTGCCCAATCCAAATGGCAACCCCTGCGTCTTAAATGTGACATTCTGTGGAATGGTGGCATTGTAGCACTGTCCATTGGCAATGTCAAGGTTAGTGAGGTCTTCCGGCACCCTAAAGAACATGTAGCTGTTCTGAGGGATGTCCTTGAATCCCTCCGTATTGTAGGGGAACTTGTTGCCAGAGTCCGTCGCACTGGTATTTCGCAGAAATATACATTGCACTTGGCCCGGGTAGTCTTTGTACATTGCGGGATACGCCTTCATCACATCCGAGTTTGTGGTGTCGGCTACCAAGATGAACTTCCGCTGGGGGAAGGTTTGGAAAATCTTGTCGAGCAGGAACCTTCGGATGGACAGGGTCGCCTGGACGTCGGAAAAGTTGAGCGGGCGTGTATCGAAACTACCCAGAGGGTAAGTCTTGTAGATAAACTCCATGTAATTCCGAGTCACCTGCTCGGGAGTCGTGGTCAAGTAGTGGAAGTGAAAGTCCGGGATGGACGTGGACCAGTTGGCATAAATCTCGGGCATGTTCATCCAGGGCGTGAATGGACGGGCGAAGGAGTTGAGGAGGCCTTCCTTGGGTTCATAAATCTTGGTAACACGGAGAATGTCGTCAATGTCGGACACGATCGTCATACCCTGAGGAGGCACCAGATACGCAGTCGCATTGCCTGTCGTGGTACCATTCGTGTACATGTTGAGGGTTTGAATCGACTCCGTGGCGTTGCCTGCGACTAAGTGTCCGCCGCTTGACCCCGTAGTATTGCGCAGCTTGACAAACACATCAAAGTCGCCCTCAGACGTAGTCAGGTAGGGCAGGTTGATTGTTTGGGCACCGCCACGTGCATTGGTAGCTCCTCCGCTGGCACCCGGTCGTACTGAGACATCGTTGACAAAATTCATGGTAACGTTTTGGTCCCCTTGTTGGACGACAAAGATGGACTTGGTCACGTTCCGTGCCTGAGCTTGTTCCGAGGGGTCCAAGTCTTTAATATCGACGCCGATGAGGAAAATGTTCGCCAGGTCATCGACCTTTGACTGACTAATGTTGGGTTGTTTGTAGATGTTGCCATGGACGCGGACGTTCCAGCCCTCGTCGGTCCAGTTACCATAGGCTCTGTGTAGTTCATGTCAGTAAACGCGTCCTGTATGGCCGACAATGGCATTTGATGACCCACGGGGTGTTCAAGGCCTGAGTAGGTTGTGCAGCAAGGTCACCATCGCTGATTCCCAGAGAACTGAGCACCTGGGTGCCCGTCGGCAGGCCCTGGAAGTACTGAGGGATACCGGACACGACGAAGGAGGATACATCGCTTCCCAGTCCTTTGATAACGCTGTTGACGTAGTTGCCGATGTCATCGGTGACATCGGGGGCTCGCTTCACGCGGGTTGGTGGCGGCGTGATCATGGGATGAGCAGGGTCGGCTGGAGCAGCAAGAACAACCTGCAAAAGTGCCAGTGGCAACAGCGAAGCACGAAGTAAGGCCATGGCGAATTGTCGTCTCCTCGGGAAAGTCGGATTACCTGGGACGGGGGGGAGTGGAAAGCAAGCCCGATGATAGGTAACGATTTCGTGGCTTGACGGCGCGGTGGGGAGGATTGCAATAATCGAGGCACCGACCGAAACAGACCCAAGTATCGCACTGGACGGAGCTCGCGCGTCGTGGGAGAGAGAAAGAGAGAAGAGGGAGGAACGGTGTGTGGAACGACGATCGCCAACGTTGTCGTGCCATTGTTTGCTGACTATTGTCGTCGCTTAGTCTATGAATGACCTTGTTCGTCCCGTTCCTGGTTCAGGAGTGACGTCAAGAGGCTGGGGGAGCTAGGACCAGACAACAAACACTAGGATCGATACAATAGTGGGTTTCATCCAAGTCTACGGAGTGCCCGTACTACACAATACACATAAGCTGATAGTGGTCCTCCCGGGAGTGCGTACGTTGTGGCGGTGCGCGCAAGGGCTGGAGTAACAGTGAGTAGGTACTTATTTTAGTGTTTCAGACCCATTGCGGGCTAGCGAATCAAGCTTTTGGAGCGGGGTCACTGGGCCACTATTGGGTACGCTACGGCCTCTCAGATGGGACTCGGGACTCCCGTCCTGGGAGATTTGAGTGCGGCTTTGCATAGACTCCGGAGATTCGTGTGGTGGTCTTGTCCTCCAGCCCCGAAACGCCTCCCGAGTTGTTGTCCATGGTTCTAGACAAGAGTTAGCACCTGCATCAATGGTATTAGGGATCTGGGTTAGACTTATCCCCAGCCACAGGGGGTTGCCGTCTCGCCATTTCTGGAGAGACGACAACCAGGACTACCTTCCAATGGCCTGTCCTTTTGATCCAACAAGCGCGCAAACCTCGAGCGGTTGGGTGAAACTGGCAGTCCATGTCCTGGCGATCCCGGACAAGCATAAAACTTTGACTCCAACACGAGATGGGTCCCAGGATCGCTTTACACGTGTTCAGCCGTCCACCGTCTCCGACACGAAGCCCCGCAGTCCCCTTCGCTCGCCCAGCACAGCCGTCATCAATCCCACTATCCGAGGTTCGGCGAATCGAAGCCCAGTTCTGTGTAATCCGAAGCAACCGGGAAGCTCGCTCTGTTTGGTTCGCACGACCTCCTTGGACTAGTTTTTGTTTCCTCTCCAGCGACGAGTCGCAAATAAAAAAGAAAAGGAGGGCATTCCGCGCGGACAAAAGACATCCACAAAAAACCGCGCTCTCATCCATTGGTCCCGTTTCCGCAAGACCACTGGGCAAGTGTTGATCCACAAGGAGAACAACGAGGATTTGGCGTCCCCCGATGTCGTGGGACAAAACCCACGACTGGAGGCTGATGCGCCTGGCCAGATCACATGCGGGCATGTCACACTAGTGGCAAGGTGCCGTGGTGTGGCTCGGAGAAGAGCTGACTGGCTGCATGATACGATACTGGCATTTCTTGTCTGCCAAGTCAATCCGGGGTCGTGCATCGGTGAGGGGGGAGCCGAGAGCAGAGCGTGGTTTGTGTTGTCAGATCGACGAGTTTCTGTTTGACGGCCTAGGAATCCTCGCAACATTGTAGTGCGGCCAGCGAGAAGACCAAGGCGGATTGCGGCTTGAAACTGCGATACTGACTGTGTGTGACCAACGCTGAGCTCCTTCCCCAAACCAATCAACGCAGAGCCCCGAAAAGCAGAACGTTGCCAGTTCGATCCGGCAAGCCATGACGGCCGTCTTCTCCCAGCGACCTACTCTTGGCCAGAGTACTGGTTCCAGCGGATAGGTCCTGACGAGCGGCCTCAGACCAGAGGCTCTTACCCAAAAGACTCATAGCAACCCCCTTTCGCGCACCTGACGGTGACTGGAATGTGTTCCCTGTCAGTCCACCTACCGCGGCCCCCGGCGAGGCTTGCCACTTCTCAGCGGCGATCGCTTCCCCGGCAGGTCGCGCAGGTTTAAAAGGCAGGGTCGACGACTGCGGACGCAAAACTTGAACCAAAGGGCTGCTTAGGGTTAAGTTCCGAAACTCATTCTCTCAACTAGACTGCATTGTCTGGTATAGACAACCATACATCGCGATAGCTCCAACCGCGGCAAGCACGAGGTCCTGATACAGGCTCGGATGCGACGTATCGCGAAATGTCAGCCCTTGTTGAGAGGTCTGCAGTAGACATTCCTCGCGGAAAATGAGAGTCGGAGAACTGAACGGGAGGTGTCGTGCGTCATGGAGCCGGTATGGGCGAGAGAGCTTTCCTTCGGTTGCGACGGGGCGTCCACAGCTGGTTTTCGATGTCGTATCTCGAACTGTCCTCTGGAGGATGCGGAACTTCAGGCTTTGTGCTTTCCGACTGACAACAGGTCAAGACCTGACACTCAGAAAAGATGGTGGGTTGAAGTGTGTTTTGAGGGAGTCGAAAGGTGAAGTAGAAGGTTGAGCTCACGTCGGGCAGGGAAGGAAGGAAGCGACGCGTTGCGACACGAGTGGATCCAATTATGGGTCCCATCGCGCGCGGACACGTGCAGCGTGTCGGTCAACGTGCCCAAATTAGTGCCCCACACTGTAATGCCCGGCGCACTGACCCGAACCTTTTCGTCATTGTGAATTAATAAGATGGAAAGAGAAGCTTCACATTCTCAGTATCGACATCACATCATTGCCGCAATGGAAACGAACACGCCTGGACGGGATAGACAATCAAAGCTAGCTGAGGAAGTGCTCGATTCCGGGAAGAGGGCGTTCGATCCTACCGCCGACGTGGCTTCGAGAGCAGCTGCCCGAAATGAGTTTCAGCATCTCATAGACGGGTATGTCGATGCGAATCGGCCACATGACAAGCCGGACATTCTGACAAAGGGTCTAGGAATGGGTCCTGGAACTTGCTTCCTGTATTGAATGCGCTAATCAAGCCAAATGTCGCACCGGCATGGCTGCGGCCAGAGCTGATGAAGATATTGACATTGATTCCTCTTCGGCCTGACGGTGTTCGGGGAACCATGGAGTTCATCTTCTCAGTGCACCCGAGCAGCACCCTCAAAGCATCCGAGGCGGCCACACCCCAGACAAAGGGCGCCAATATTACCCAGGAGGCCATGGCTGTGGTTACTCGCATCATCACTTCGCCACCTGCGGCTATCCCACCCGAAGATTGGTTCTCCAAGATTGCACCCCAGCTGGTTACGCTGCTGGATGGAAACGAAGGCGCGGAACTCAGTAAAGCTGCGGCACAGATCATCATGTTTGGAGTACTGGGGAGAAAGCAGTTCGGGGCACCCGGTAAGAAGATCACCGCCCTCACATCAGTCCTATGCTGACTTTGACCTAGGATCACCGGGTTGGAATGTCTTCATTGAGCCTCTGCTACGCAATTTGGATCCTTCTCGGAATTATGTGGGCGCTGCAGCTCTCGAAAAAACAGAGGAGATTGACGTCGTGGATTTGAGTGACAAGGCTGTTCTGGTTTCGGCAGATGACCTCTTCGTAACCCTTCGGCGTATGTCGTCGTTGATCAACTCCACACCATACCCAGCACAGACCAAAAGGATTCTCGACCCGGTTCTCCCCCAGTTGTGGGCGATATCTTGCAAGAGCAAGGGAGATCAGAAAATCGAGGAGCGCTACTCAAAGCCAGCAAGATCCCTGCTCCACACCTTTCTCAAACTGAGCGTCTCCGTTTCTAAACTACACTTAGTTATTGAGAACCTACTTTACGAAGGCGAATTGACAACTGCAGCCCGATGGCGGTACCAGATAATCTCCGACGGCTGCCTTCAGATATCTGCCATCCCTCTTGGACACGGTCCGCGGCTTCCGGAATTGGACTGGAACGAGATCCAGATTCGCTCCGAGTCCCTCATACGACTTATGACAGCTAGTTGCACGCCGGAGGAGATATCCTCTTTTTTTCTGGATCTCCTTGGTCGGTGGCTTCAGTCGACGATCTCGTCCAAGGACAGGGAGGTATTGCTTCGGACAGAAGACAACGAGCCTGGCAACGAGATCACGCAGCTTTTGGAGATCACAGTCCTGCAGAAGATGCTAGAGCGGATTCCAGACAAGCTTGTCAGCCGCGTCACCCAAGTTTACGAGCTTGCTTGTCAAATACTGGACCCCAGCGCCATCAAAGATCAGCCTGATGACATAGTCGCAATGGCGTTAAGCTTGCTCAATCTAGTCATCACGGCTTCGAATTTCAAAAAGTCGAATCTCAAAGCCGAGACTATACAAAATCTTGAAACGTCGCTGGATATACTTAGCAAAGCGGGGCGCTCAGAAGTGTCTCCCACGGCGAAGAATCTTATGCTGTTACTTCGATATCGCGAAGCGATCGATCCTGCGGAAGAAGGTGGCTTCGTGCCCACCGAAAGGCAAATCGAGGACAGAAGGACGTATAAACTTGCACTGGAATACATTACCCAAGCAGACAATCCTCCCCCAATCCGCTCGGAAGGCCTCAACCTTATATCAGGCCTAGTGGCCTCTAGCAGCACTATTTTAGACGTGCAGGCCACTCTCGTTCTCCTTTCGTCTCTGCTCCAAGACAGTGAAGACTTTATCAACCTCCGAGTCGTTAAGCTCTTCACACAGCTAGCCGATAAACATCCCAAGGCAACCACATTGGAACTTCTTGAACACTATTTGGATGCAAAGGAGACGTCTACGACCGACGTGCGCTTACGATTCGGAGAGGCTTTGGTCCAGGTGATTGAGCGCCTTGGCGAAGCCTTTGCTGGCGATGTCGCAAAGCGTATTTCCGAAACACTTTTGTCGATTGCTGGTAGACGAGGCTACCGGCCAAAGACAGAATCCAAACAGGCTCGTGAACAGCGCCTCCAGGACCTGAGAAAGAAGCAGGCAGAAGATGCCTGGGGAGGAGACGTTCCTGACCTCGGCGATGATATGACTGAAGAAGAACAAGCCAAGAATGAAATTTTGGCTCAGATTGTCGAGGGCTGGGAAAGCAAGAGGGGCAGCGAGGATGTCCGCATGCGAGCATCCGCCCTCTCCGTTTTCTCGACCGGCCTTGAAACAAACATATCCGGCATTGGCCCTGACTTGGTCTCAATCGCCGTGGATCTCTGCATCAACGTTTTAGCACTGGAACGGGAGGTCGAGAAGGGCATTCTTCGGCGTGCAGCCATCGTGGTCGTTTTGGAATTTGTCAAGGCTCTCGATGCTGCGAGGCAATCAGGTCGGAGGCTTGGCTTTGGATTGACAGACCAGAGCCGGGAGGATATTACAAGGACCCTCAAATACGTCGCCGTTACAGATAATGACGGCCTGGTGCAACAGCATGCTCGGGATGTCATCGAGAGCTTGGAAGCCTGGCAACTCTCGTCTATGATTCCTTCAAAGCCTTCTGGCATGGAACCAGGCATCAGCAGGTTAGCTGGCTTGACCATCGACCAGGATCGCTCACTTCCATCTGTCAACACAAAGCGGCCTAGGATAGAAGAGATCGAGTAGTTCGGTCAACCGATGATTAGCCTAAAACTTTGTTGGAAACCAGAGATCGTGGGTTCATAAGTATCATGCAAAACTGTCAAGACCGATGGCACTGGACCTCTATCCCGTGATCCGGCTCCGAATGGACGGAAGAAGTGGGACCAATGACTCGGAATGCACCGAGCTCTTCGGAAGGTCACGTGTATCGCACGTGCCATCGTGTAAATGAAGCACGGACGCGTGGACCAGGAGCTACCTAGGTAGCTACCTAGGTACCTAGGTACCTTGCAGCCCGCAGCAGATGGATGTTTACCTCGGTGCAGGTACATGGCGTTACTTTTCCCACTTCGCCCCTCCGGCTGGGCGCGTGTCCTAACATTTCTACCTCGCGAACTTCTCGCCACCTCTCGACAATGGCGCCCGCCCGGGTTATTGCTGACTCGGATGATTCCGATGATGACTTCGCCCTGGGAGGAAGCCCTTTGAAACCACCAACTCCCAAGGCACACAGCGAAAGCCGTTCCTCTGACCCTGCCAGTACCGCGACTGGCTCAACCGACCCTAAATTCTTCCAAGAGGTCTACACTGAGCAACAACGCGCGGCTGCCGTCGAGACAATGCCGAATCTCGACCGGTTTCCCGCATCCAACGAGCCAAACATCTCTTCTGTTCACGTCAAAGTGCAAACCAAAAAAGACTCCACGACCACCTCGTCACTCGCCTCCATCGCCGACCACGCAATGGGCCCCAATCGCTCAAAGGAGAGGGTAAAGGTGGCAGATCTTACTCAAGTTACCACGCCAGGCAGGAGGGTTAGTATAACGCCGAAAGATATGTGGGATGTTCCTAGCAGCCCGGCAGGCGACCAAGCGGCACCTCTTTTTGCTTCTGCGACGGCAAGGACACCTAGGAGTAACACTAAACGAAAACGGGGGAACCATATCGATCTTACCTCTCCATTGGCCGATGGGATGCCTTCTCAGGGCTCTACACAACCGTTCGATATCACGCCTGCTACAAGGAGGAATGCCGGTTCTGTTCGCGGAACCAAAAGAGCAAGGCTTGAGAAGCATGGGCCGTCGGTGCCGGCTGAAGACGACGTTGATATGGTGGTGGTTCCAGACGATGTCGATGTACCCCCGTTCACGGATCTGGTCTCTGGTCAGAAGCCTATTTCTCTGTGCATTGAGCCCCAGACTCTGAGCGCAAGTCAACGAATGGAGTATCAGTATCACTCAGTTAACCCATCTCCGGAGGACCAAGGGCCCGTACCCACTCAGCCATTCTCTACTCTACCAGCTACGGCGCGTTCAAGCGGGGCGACGACCATTGCATATTCCACACCGAGCCAGACGCGCGTGGTTGGCCTTCAGCTGGTGCCCATTGCGGATCATGCAACTCTCGATACAGTTCAAGAGCAGACACAAGAGGCTTCTCCTCCAGTACAAGATCTAGAGGCAGCCATAGGGATGCAGTCGTCGCCTGACATTATATCTACTGCACCAGCACGCCGGAAGACAGACAGACCCAACTGCAGCTTGCCCAAGATAACAGAAGCTCATCAAGGTCATGAATATCGGGAAACAGGCGGCATTGTCTTGCTTGATGAAACGGACACACCTCGCCTCGGTCGACGGAGGGGTAGCGACGCATGTTGGCAAGACCAAACGGAGAACCCAGAAGAGACAGATGTGCCTGTGGCTGACATGGGTCCAGCCGCGCAGCTTCCCATCGAGGATCCTGCACCAGCTAACCCACCGAAGCCGAAGAAGAGGGGACGGCCAAAGAAGTCTGAGGAAACCGCTGTTGTCTCTACTGTCACTGCCGTGGTTCCGATATCGCCTCAAGCCAGTGAACTGAGCGATGTTGCCAAGGATCCAATAGGAGCAGACATGGCAGCGGCAACGCCGCAAACCAAGAAGAAGCGTGGTCGACCAAGGAAGACGGACAAGACTACGGCAGCGAACACGCAGCATGAGGTCGAGTCACAGCCTGTGGCAGAAGCAGCAACCCCACACAATAGCAACCGAAGCGACACCGCAACGGACGATAAGCATACGAAGGAGATTGAAACAGGCGGGACGCTCAAATCAAAACGAGGCGATACGAAGAAAGACCCGATTGACTCTGCGGTAGAGCCGTCGCCAACAGCCGACGGCGCCCAGGTGAGGGGCGAGACTCTGGTGCTGCAGCCCGTCGCATCCAATGCGGCGTTGAAGCCCGGACCCGACGAACCCGGTCCACAAATCGCGGTGACAGACCGGAAAGCGATGGCCGACAAGACCATATCCGTCAACGGGCAGGATGAGGCGGAGGCGGTGGGCAAAGCTGATAAAAAGAAGACTCTGACTACACCTGCTTCTACGGGAAAGCCGATATATAGAGTAGGGCTCAGCAGGAAGTCAAGGATTGCGCCACTGCTCAAGTCACTTCGGAAATGACACATCTGTTGATGATTGAGCGGTTCGCCCTTGGCCTACGACCCGGATATATGATACGGGGGACTCAGGGTTTTGCGGGGCGTTTTCGGGTGTTTTTGCCCTCCTTTTTTCTTTCTCTTTTTTTTTTCTATCTTCCTCTCTTCAAGATACCCGGTTTGGATCGTGGGCAGCAGGCGTCAAAGAGCGAGGGTGTGGATTCTTTTTTACTCTCTGGAACGACGGCGATGATAAGCAATGTGGTGTTTTCCAGGCCAATACTATGCTTGAAACACACCGGCGACGGCGGATAAAGATGAATGATGAGACGGTCTCGGCCACTACTGAACAGGCAGCAATGAGGACGTTCAGCAACAAACTGTGTAACAGCAGCACCAATGCACACCGCCAGAGCTGGATATGACATGTCCTATGGCTATTTTGTCATTGGCACAAGGATTAAAGATCCCTACGGATAATGGCCATACGGAACGCGCGGCGAGTGGCAACCTCTGGACAGAGTCTTGGTGTATCGTATTGATATTGACTAGATTCCAACTAACAATACTTGGTTTGTAGTCAGGAGAGGGGATGGAGGGGCAGGTTGCTTAGATAATCATATAGCTACTTACATCGTAGTGTAGCCACTAGGCCTAGATGGGCGGAATGGGTCTATCCAGACGACTCGCTGGCCAATCAAAAAGGTCATGAAGGAGGGGCACCTGTGGCTGTCAAGACCAAAAATGACAGCCTCAACTGGAAAAGAGAGGCGGAACACTCTAGACAATTGGAGGGGTAACCATACCAGCCAGGGATTCGACTCGATCCCGACTCAATGAGACCGACTTTCGGCCACTTGACGTGCTTGCTGTGCTGCTATGACTCTTTTTTTTATTTTCATTATTTTTTATTTCCTTTTTTTTTAGCTTCCCCTCTACCCATACATTTCCTTTTTGATCGTGCTGCTCAACACACACCGCCGTCCTTCTTTTCGCCAAGATCTTGTAGTTCTCATAGCAGAGAGGTCTCGCGCGCATTATCCCCCCCCCCTCCTCCCCCCCCTCGCCCCATTTTCCCTTTTCTCTGCTTCAATCGGGCTTCCCCTTTTTGACCAGCTGCCTATCTCCCTCCCCCCTCTTCTCCTCCTCCCTCCCTCCCTCCCGCCCTCCACTGCATGAAAAGGCAACATGGCCACCAACGGTAACACCAACGGCGAAACAGGCGCTGCGCCTGCCGACAGCACCCACACCCAGTCGCAGCGTTATCTGAGCACTCGCGGAGAGGACAGTGGTGTATGACCCCTCCACCCCATGTTTTTCCCCACCTGGTTCCGCTATCGGCCTCGCCCGCCCCGGCGCCGTCGGAACATTATCAGGGCCTCGAGCTGCATATGCTGATCGCATTCACCAGTTCTCCTTTGAAGAGGTCGTCCTCAAGGGCCTCGCCAGCGACGGCGGTCTGTTCATTCCCGAGCACATCCCCCAAGCCGGCGATTGGCAGTCGTGGAAGGACCTCTCCTTCCCCGACCTGGCCCACAAGGTCCTGTCTCTGTACATCTCTCCCTCCGAGATCCCTTCCGCCGACCTCAAGGACATCATCGACCGAAGCTACTCCACCTTTCGAGCTCCCGAGACCACTCCGCTCCGTCACCTCAATGACAACCTCTACCTCCTAGAGCTGTTCCACGGGCCCACCTTTGCCTTCAAGGACGTTGCTCTCCAGTTCCTCGGCAACCTGTTCGAGTACTTCCTCGTACGCAAGAACGAGGGCAAGACTGGCAAGGGTATGCACTCTCGCAACTTGCGCGCCTGCCTGCCTGCCTGCCAGGCACCACCACCTCGATTGGTTGTACCGGACTAACACGTCGTGCAGACAGACACCATCTGACTGTAGTCGGTGCCACGAGCGGTGACACCGGCTCTGCCGCCATTTACGGTTTGCGAGGCAAGAAGGATGTCTCCGTCTTCATCCTCCACCCCAAGGGCCGTGTGAGCCCCATCCAAGAAGCCCAGATGACTACCGTTCTGGATGACAACGTCCACAACCTTGCGGTCACCGGCACCTTTGACGATTGCCAAGTAAGCCGCACACCAAGACACTCCGCATCCGGTCGTCGGCCCTCCTAACACAAGATGATCATCTAGGACATCGTCAAGGCTCTGTTTGCCGACCCCGACATCAACTCGACACACAACCTCGGTGCCGTCAACTCGATCAACTGGGCGCGCATTCTGGCCCAGATCGTCTACTACTTCCACTCCTACTTCTCCCTCGCCAAGTCTTCCGGCTCGTTCAAGCTTGGCGACAAGGTCCGCTTCGTGGTGCCCACTGGCAACTTTGGTGACATCCTCGCCGGCTACTTCGCCTTCCGCATGGGTCTCCCCGTTGACAAGCTTGTCATCGCCACCAACGAGAACGACATCCTCCACCGATTCTGGACGACGGGCAGATACGAGAAGCAGCCCGCGCCCCCCTCGGAGGCCACTGGCGGCCTTGCGCAGGATGGTGTGAAGGCGCACGAGGACGGTGTCAGGGAGACGCTCAGTCCCGCCATGGACATTCTGGTCTCCAGCAACTTTGAGCGGCTGTTGTGGTTCCTGGCCTACGAGTTTGCATCCAGCGCCGGCATGGATGACGAGTGGAACAAGAGGCAGGCTGGCCAGGAGGTGTCCTCCTGGCTCAGGGACCTCAAGACCAAGGGCGGTTTCGGCCCTGTCTACCAAGACGTGCTCAACTCTGCCCGTCGCGACTTCGAGAGTGAGCGCGTCAGCGACCCTCAGACCGTCGAGACCATCAAGAGCTACTACAACAAGATCGGCTACGTTTTGGATCCCCACTCCGCCATCGGCGTCTCCGCTTCGGAGCGGTCCATTAGCCGTGCGGGAGCCGAGGTGCCTCACATCTCGCTCTCGACGGCCCACCCGGCCAAGTTTGCTGGTGCCGTCGACCTTGCGCTCAAGGAGGAGCCCGGCTTCGATTTCCAGGAGAAGGTGCTGCCTTCTGAGTTCATCGGCTTGGAGGAGAAGGAGAAGCGGATAACGGAGATCACCAACGACTGGCAGAAGGTGCGGGAGGTCGTTAGAGCTCAGGTCGACGAGGAGCTCAAGGCTACCGCCGACAGCTGAGTCTGAATTGAAGCATACAAGGAGCATGGAATATACAGGTCCGCGACTGCATGGTACAAGTCCCCAAGGGGCGGGAAGGCATCAAAGAAGAGATACGAAGATTAGACGAGGAGGCAGGCATATGTTTAACTGGCGCACTCCCGGTGAGGGTACTCTGGCTGTGATTGGCATTCTTTGGCACTGCATCATCGTGTTTGATTTAGCTTCCTTCATCTTGCTCATAAACCGGTAACAACAATGCGCCAATGTGGGGCGATGGGGGGTAGCAGAGCCGGAGGACGGAGAAGAGGTGATTGCTGCGCATTTGCATTGTATGGAGGTGCTTGGCCATGGCTGTGTCTGGATGGATATTTGCCCAAAACAAACACAAATGAGGAAAAACAAGCACACACTTCATGTAGAGCATTAAGCCACATGAACAATACACGCTTTCTCAAGTACGAGAAGCTCGTTTTCGCTCTCCCCCTGCCAAGAAATGCTTGTTGGTCTGTCAAAAGAACCAATGCGGGTTTAGTTTGTGTGAAGGAACGTCGTCGTCTGAAACATTCCATCACCACACTCAAATAAACCGGGACTGCAAGCACATGTACCACGACGCAGCTTTGGAAAGGTTTTCTCACGGTTTTGTCGGTGTGCAAAAGGCGTCATGCAGGAGGCCAACCCCTTCGAATATAGCTTGGCGGAATAGATGCGGGAGGCCGCGGTTCAGACGCCGTTTGGCGGGGAATCGATGCGTGGAGGCCACCACCACCTCCACCACAATCACCGCGGACGCGCGGCTGCCCGCACGCTCATGATGGTATTAGCTTTGCGGTCGTGGCTACCGCATCGTGAGGACGGGGAAACACCCTCTGCCGCACAAGACAAAAACGATGGAGGCGCATCGAGAGAGGTTGAGGCGGTTATAAGAAGCCGGCGCGTCATTCTCTCCAGAAACGGTATCCTCTGGACCTCATCGGACACACACTCGACCAGATTCAGAACCAAGACCACACACAACCAACACCATTCTACATAAACAACACTCCTGTCACAAGAAAAGACCACGCAACCTCGCAACACCGTCAACATGTCTGGAAAGATGACGCAGTCAGACAAGGCCCGCATCCAGAGCTCTCAGGTTCGTCTTCATCATTCCCCCCTTCCCCCTGTGGCCCCGACCAACCCACCCCCGACTCCCCTGCTCCGACGATCTGTAGACAAGAACTAATACTTCTTCTTCCCGTGAACAGGCTCAGGGTGGAAAGGACATGTCGTCCGGTGGCTTCGCCGCTAGGGCCCAGAGCGCGGCGGACCGCAACGCCAACGCCAACGCCAGCGGAGGAGCCCAGCAGCAGGGCGGCCACGGCGGCCAGCAGCAGCAGCAGCAGCAGCAGCAAGGTGGAAAGAAATAATGGGCAAGCCTGGTTGTGGTGAGGGTGTCCGGGGACAGAGGGGAGAGACCATGTTGGGAGGTTGATCTCCGGGATGCTCGATGCCTTGCGAGGCGCAGTTTTACTTTCGTGTCACTCGTTCATTTCGGCTGAGGCCGACTTACCTATGTAGCCCAAGAAACTTTGGAAGATGGAAATGACTATGGACCCAGTGACATGTGTGTGTGTGTGGGCAGGTTATGAATGTCTTCAGGGATGAGGGGCGGCCTCCTTTGGCACCTTTCGGCGATCGTTCTATGGAGTGAAAGACGAGTCATTCTGGTCGACAGGACGTGCTCTTTCATCACTCCTTGAGGTACAGGAGCCCCGGTCTCCGGAGACGCAAAGAGGGAAGCCTAGGCTGGTCTGAAAGTGGCGGCATGTTGGGAGAAATATAGATGGACCTCACAAGCCCCAAAACCTGAATATGGCATTGATGATGGGGGGGCACAGACAGTGCCTCACCTCGCCGTATCGATACGCACCACTCGGGTTCTGGTCCTGACAAGAAGAATACCTGAAAGCAAGTCAAGGGTTCGGTGCAGAGACTTTGAACGCGACATCCCCCGCAGTCGTCGACATGCCCCTCTATTCTTTCTTTCGAACACCACGCCGTCCGGACCCCCCAGCGACGGAGGCGATTCGGTGTGCGTGACCACAACGTCCAGTTGATCAACTTCCTGCGATCGATCAAGGAACAGTTTTCGGAGCTGTTGGCGTCGTCATACAAATTTCTCGATGCCAAGGCGGTTGAAGACCCAACACGGGCAGCTTCGGAGTGTGGAAGAAAGCGGGCTTTGACCTTGATATCTCGGGGGCCCGACGTTTGTGGAAGGTAGCGCACGACAAATGACGTTTACTTTATCCACATCCAGCAATACGACATCAGAGACGCAAGGCCAGGAGGGTTTATTTCAACTGGAATGGCCGTCCGCATGAGTCGAATAACTTCAGACTCAGACTTTGACGGCCTCCCGCAGCCCCCACCCCCCAAGAAAAAGACTTGTCTCGAGTTCCCTTTGCCACCACCCATCCGGAAATAAGCAGGCCCTCGTTGTCGGGCAACAGGAGTCGGTATAACCAGAATGCCGGATTCGAGCTGCCCCCAACAGGCGTTGGCGACGAGTCCCCAAGGAACTGTTGCCTCGTCGTAGGGAGCAGGCCCTGCTCTACCTGAAAGACACGGGACCGACGAGAGATGGTGCGGAGGATAGGCACCAGAATCTCAACGTGTACAATCACCAGGAGCCTAGGTCACGCTACGGGCAAGTAGACGGGTGTGCCTGGCCGACCTAGCAGTCTTTCCTTGTGTGGCAGTCTCGCCGAGGCTGTGTAGATGATCCCGTCGTGCTAGTTGCAACATGACTGATGGTGGTCGTCCAAGATGATGTTGGTTCAGACGAAGGGGACAACAGGTACGTACAGGTGGAGGCAGCCCAAGCGCAGCCGCGATGATTGACGGGGGACCCCACCACTCGTGATTAGGTACCTATGTACACTTTCTTATCGGGATCTTATCGCAAAGCGCTATGTGCACACCAATTCTCCAACGGATGCATTTCCATACTAACCTAACCAACCATCGTCCACTAAACTTAAACTCGGAACGGTGAACACTCTGGCTAAACTAAACAAACCCACGCAGGACTCTTCACGATTTCTCTGGTGTTCTTCCGTCTGCTCACAATACAAAATGAAGTTGTACTCTTTGGGCACGCTCATCAAGGTAACGAAGTGATGGACGAGTCAAGGCTCAGCCCCGGAGCTGGCCCCGGATGACCCCCTCCCGCCCCCTCTGCGCGTGAGACATGCCACTCATGCGCCATCGACCAAACGACCACCCGAGTCTCACCTCACCATAAGTTGCGAGGCCGTCTACATGACTGCCGCGCTCACCTCCTGAGCCCGGCTCGGTCTCACACCCAAGGTCAGCGACACGGCACCCGACAACCTCACCGTTGATGGAAAGGGGGGGGGGGGGTTCGGCCCAAGAGAACCACGCCCTAATACAATGCAAACCCTTTCTTTCCTCCATGGCACCGCTTCGCACACCTTTGCCATCCCGTCCCACACCTCCATTGGCGCGTCAGCCACCGAACCGGCGCGCCCATGCATCTCCCGCCCACGCGCTTGAGCCTCGTGGTCCCCGGTGGCTCTTGTCCATACACCACCCCCCCCCGATGACTTGCAGTCAGTCCGCGCGACAGCCCGGTTGAGGTCTAGTCTGTAGATGGCCTTCCAGAACTCTGGTTCCAGTCCTATGCCAGGGCAGTTTCCTTTCGAACAGGACCCTTTGAAAATAAAGCTCTACCCGTTCCCGCCCCGTCATGCAGGTGTCTCACCGATCCTCATTCGTTCTCAGACCTCCAGTCTCCTGCACTGATCACCTGCATATCGCCCTATACTCTGTGGTCTGCTGCCTCTTCTCCCAGGTTCTGATATCAAGGCGCCCCATCTCTCTTCTTGGGGTTCGTTCGAACCTTGGTCCTGCAATCGCAATTTTCTCTCGTGCTGCTTGCTGTATTGAGCTTCTCTGATACCCCCGTCCTTCAAACGGTTCCGATCCACGTAGAAAGAACCTGCCATACCAATAACCAAAGACCGCGGCTCGCGGTCTCTCGTCTCGGAATTCACACTGGGCATCCCGCTGAGCGCACCTCGTCCGCATCGCCGCGGCAAAGCTCGCATGGCCACTCGCCGGTGGTACCTCGAGACCTCTCCGGACGGCCGGTACCAGTTCGTCTCGCTCAAGCGCTCCCGCTCGTACCACCACCACGACCGTCGCCACCATCATCACCATGGCCCCGAACCACAGCCGTCGCCGCCGCCGCCGGTATCCCACCGCTGCTGCCGCGACGACTGTGCGCACGTGTGCCGGGGAGACTGGAACGACCTAGTGGAGAGGGAGCGCAAGCTCCGCGAGGCCAACGACGTCCTCACCCGCGACAACTACTCGCTCAAGTGCGACCTCCAGGCCTCCAACAACGAGGGCCAGCGCCTGAGCGAGCTCGCAAAGGCGACGCAGGCCGAGAACCAGCTCCTGCGGGACGAGAACGCGTCGCTGCGCTGCTCGATCGAGAACTCGGGCGGCAACGCCGCCAAGTACCTGCGCGACCTCGAGCGGGTGAGGAGCAAGCTGGCCAAGGTGGAGAGGGAGCGGGACGGGCTGGCGGCGCGGGTGAGGGAGCTGTCGCGCCATGCGCACCACGGGTTGTCGGGGCGCGTCGAGGAGCTGATGCGGCTGGTGGCCACGTGGGAGAGGAAGTTCGACGCGGTGGACGACCACAACAAGAGGCTGCGGAGGGACCTCGAGGCGCAGCGGAGCTTCATCGCGGATCAGAACGCCAAGATCCGCGTGTACGAGCGAGTCCTTCGTCGTCACGGCTTCATTTCGTTCTAATGACGGGAGGCACCGGGGGTGGAAGCGGGAACATACGTTATTCTTTTATTTGATACCACGGGCTTTGTAGGCGCTTTTTTCTTCTTGCTCTTTTTGAAACCTCACTCTTCATGGGAGGGGATCGGATCACATCTTTGTTTCTTTTCTTGGCAGGAAGGACGACGTCTAGCCTGGATGCTCGTTCTAAACAAGTCCCGTCGGGTAAGACCCCACTATTTCCGGCTCATGGCTATAGATAAAGGACTAACTAACATCCAGGCCCGCCTGCACAGGTTTTAATTGGAGAGGTTGCAGGACTTGATCGTCGCCGGCTTCGGGTTGCAGATTGCAGATGGAACAACAGAACAGTGGGTGATGCTTCATTGGACATGAGTGACGTAGGCGCGCAGTGTCTGGCAAAGAAGGGGGGACGGGTGGGTTGTCATTGGACGGGGAGGGGGAGGAGGCACCACGATCTAACCTTTACTCGTTATGATTTTTCATTTTTCATTTCCTTTTTTCTATCCATCTTCTTATTTCGTTTTTAATGCAGCTCCGGTGCTGCTTTGACCTCAACTTGGCTGCCTCTGCGCGAAGGAATTTGAGGGTTCCGAGTACCTCTCGAATAGCAGAGCACGAGATTGGCGGCTATTTTGTGCTACTCGTCTTGGGATATAGACCGTTTTCAGATAGACTGCTGGTATCGAGTATACTAGCAGGACTCAACATTTTCCTCTGGTTTCTTGAACCCCCCGGCCTGTTTATTCTTCTTCTTCTTTGTTATTGCTTGTCTCGTTTGATTTTCAAAGAGACGAGTCGAGCTGGAAATGACGAAAACGAAACCATGTCGTCGTCGTGCCTGGATGCCGTCGCAGTGACTCGCTATCGGCACCTGGCCTCGCAGTCAGCTGCTGCCCCGCCCGAGACATGGCAACCCCATGACGCCATCCCGTTTTCATTGTCCTCCCCCTCACTCTTCACCGAATGTCACCCCCGCACAGGATCCAGGCCCATGTGTGTTTTTTTGTTTTGTTTCAATGAGTTGTGTTTCCCTCGTCCGAAGAGGCCGCCCGGCCAGCCGGGGGGGATAGGAAGGGGAGGGAGGTCTGTCTACTCGATTCGTGGCACCTCTCACCATCTCGGCTCCAGTGCTGACACCGAGGTGAAGCAAGAAGGAAGCGGCCGGAAATAAGACAAGTGCATAGAGTCAGCCGCGGTCAGAAACAGCCGGGGAGGATTGCGAGGTCGTTGCTGGACTCGGACTGGCATGCTCCCAAATCTTCAAACGGTGTTGGCATGTCTCCGAGAGGGAGGAACAAGCCCAGGGGGGGGGGGGGGGCCCTGGTGGTAAGGTACCTAGTCTCCTCATCGCCACGGAAAGGGCAAGTGGGGACCATGCTCCTTCCCCGACAGTTACGGTACGTACCGGCTGTCAAGAAGGGTCTCCACCTAAACAGGGCCACTAGGCCAGGGATCACCCACTTCTTTGCTCTAACAAATCAACTTACACGTTTCCTCCTCTCCAGGCACCTCTCCTAGGTACCTACCTAGGTAGGTACGCACCAGGCACTCCATTTGCACCGTACTTCGCTGCCTGCGCTGATGAACGAAGGAAAGAGGGAAAGAAAAAAAAAACCCCCAGATCGCAAAGGAGACTGAGGAATCGCGAGTGTGAATAAACATGGAGAGCGATATCGCGTGGCATTTGAACTAGAGACTGGATGCTTTCCAGACACGGAATACTCTCATGAGTGCAATCTGCCTGACTGGCGAGAGTCGCGTCACTTTTCCGGCTGCTTCTAGTCACCTCTACCTTGACACGACCGAGATGTCAACGTCACAGAATGGAAAGCTCGAGCAGAAAACACAAGCCGTGGCGTACGCCGGGGTCGGACGCGAAGAATCCTTCGCGGCTTGGGATCGGTCATGGCCGGCTGGTGTGCAGATATTTGGCGTTGGCGTCAGGGGTCCTAGTTAGCGGTCGCCAGGCGAACCACGGTACACGTCTGCGTTTTGAAAGTGTATAAACTAAAAGTGCGCACGCCATATTGCTTTTGCAGCTTTCCATCCTTGCTGAATGGCAACAACGGCAAGGGGGCCGGAAATGGGCCGCTGTTTCGACTTTTTGCAAACGACGGGAAACGGGCCCTGCACAGCCCTGAAGAAATGGGGACCCAGCTGCCGGGAAAGGCATAACGGGGAGATCCCCAGAGTAGGTACCTAGGTACCTAGAGTCCCCCCCTCGGGTAAAATAGGTAGGTAGGGAACGAGGCCGCCGCCTAGAGGTCCGGTAGTCGACGCCGGCCGAGGAAGTTCACCCAGGCAGGGCGCACTAGGTAGAAACCATCTAGCGTGCTAGCAGCCCGAGGGCAGCCGGTTGGCGTCTGATTTTGCTTTTGCTTTTTTTCCTTCCCGCTTTTCGGAGCTTTGAGGTTTGGACGGACGATAAAGTCAAAACGTTGAGAGGCCTATCGATCTGCCAAAGGCAAAGTAGTTGCAGGGGAACTGCCTGTCGCGTCAGCCTGCAGGGGGCGGTGCTCGGTTTTTCCCATCCGCAGCAGCTCACTTCAACCAGACCCCGTCCGTCACTCAATCCCATCACATCCAATCCTCCACCACCCAATGCGGTTCGTGACGATCCTCCCATTCCCACCGGGAGGGGTTGTTATCGTTGTTGTAGAAGTGACCGATCCAAGTGCCAGCTCTCCATTGGTGGGGTACCGCCATCGCCAGACGTGGATCTGGGAACGACAGTGGCCTCAGTCACCAGCGCATTATTCATGGCCGTTGTCGTCGTTACGAAGGAAGGAAGGATGGGTGCGCGTCCCGTCGCGAGATCCAGACAGGCATGCGGCGGCCAGTGACTCACGTCGTTCCTCCTCCCTCATGGACCTCGGCCGCGATCGTTGCAGACCATTGCCCTCCCCCACGACCGGGAAGCACTACTCACGCAATGCGTATCATGATCCCTGGGGGATCGTGGGCACGAGGGAGAAACAAACTTGGGACACGCATAAAGAGGCTGCAGGAAAGGACCGCACAGGCGCGCCAAGCGGATCCCGGTCGGCGTTCGACATATCTCCCAAGTGCTGCCTCATCATCACAAAGTTGTAAATGTTGGACAAAGAATGGGAGAAAGGAGGGCCCTACCCTACGAAGAGTGTCCCGAATGGCGACAGACCACTCACTCCCATCACCCTTCCATCTCGACCATTTCTGCGGCCATCTCTGCGGGCACGTAATGATGTGCTTCGCCCCTCGTCTCGCAGCGCTCGCTGCCTGCCGCCTGCTCTGCTTGCAAGCACAAGTGACAAGAGGGCATGCTTGGGCGAACCAGTCTGTCGGGTGCTCTCGATTCGCGTTGGCGAACCACACCAGAGCGAAACCAGGCGCCCAGGTTGGAAAATTCAGCACAAGGCAGCCGCCGCCGCCGCCGCCGCCGCCGCCGCCGCTAAAAAAAAAGTGCATTTCTGCCTTGTCGGACTCGCTGGCCCTGCACCGCCTCGGCGACTCGGCCCTGCGCCAATGAGGACATGTCCTGCCACCGAGAATTCCATTGCACAGTTTTTCCACTTTTGCTTTCTACCTACCTAGTGCCTTGCCTGCCTGCCTGCCTGCCTGCCTGGTCTGGTAGGGTAGTCGTCCTACTACGGATACATTCTGCCTGCGCATCCCCGGTACCGCCCCCTTCCCCCCTCCCCCCTTCTCAATCTCCCCGAAAACCTCCATTCCCCATCCCATCTCGTCATCTCATCCCCAGTCAGGGAGGGAGGGAGGGAGCCGCGATGCCGCTGCCAATTCTGCCTAGCGAACCGCTGCGGGTTGATGTACGTACGTCCTGCTTGTGATCCTGGGTACTCCTCCCGCAAGCCGCCTCTGTAGCCCGCCCCCCCTTACACACACACGAACATGGATGAGATGACTCTATCGCGCAGCTGCGCCCATGAGCCACCCGGTCTAACCAGCCAGCCCTACATGCCCACTACCGATGCGATACCTCTGGAATGTTGCTAATCTCCTCAGGCCTCGGAGCGTGTTCCAGGTACCCTTTTCGTTGTCGTTTGGTGCCCCCTGTCTCTTGCACACTGATTTGGAAAAAAGAGGGAAAAAAAAAAGTTTCGCGGCTTCGCTACAGGAGGCAGCAATGTACAATCCTCCACACCCACACACGTCCACACCCACCCACACACACACTCTCTCTCTCTCACTCCCTCTCTCACTCTGTCTCGTTCCCCTCTGCTCATATTCCGTGAAGGCTGCAACGGGCTGTGTCTGATGAATAAATAAAATGTTCCAAGGCGCCGCATCTTCTTGTTTCTTCCCCCTTCCTTCCATCTCACTTTTTGCCTCTTCCCTCGCAGTGACGGCTATCCCGTCTCATTTTCCCAAACCAAAAAAAGAACCCGGTCCCATCTTGGGCAGCATTCACCCCCTTATATACCCGACTTGACTCATCTCGACAAGGCCATACAACTTGTATTAACCCGCGCGCGCCTACCACACCGCACCACCCACATCGAATTTCAAAACCAAAATTTCAATTCAACACTGCTCAAACCGACGCACATCACAATACGGCTGACGATCTCGTCTTTGTGTCTGCCTGTTCGAGGCGAAAAGCGCATTTTGCGCCTTGACTTCCTCCCCCTGAAACCACTCTAGGTACACTCAGTTGATCGACAACAAGCAAGGGCCGCCCAGCCGCCAACAACCAGCAACCATGTCTTCGGCCAACAGAAAGGAGCAAAGGGTCACCTTCCAGACCATCCCGGCCACCAAGAGCCACCGTCACCAGACGAGCGACTCGGGCCTCGGCTCCGACTTCAGCTCGAGCCCTACCGCCCAGGAGTTCTTCGACCTCGAGAGGAACTACAGCAAGCTCAGAGAGGAGCACCTGACAATCAAGAACAAACTCAAGGACGCCGAAGCAAAGCTCCAGGAGGCCAACGCCCGTCTGACCGCCATGGAGAACACTGTCGACGTCTTGGAGGCCGACAACAAGGCTCTCGATCGCGAGAAGCGCAACTTGCGCGCAGAGGTTGACGCCCTTCGCGAGGAACGTAAGCCTCGCACTAGTCCGCCTCGGGACTCCGTCAAGATGTCGGGCGCCCTGCAAACCCAACCCTCTTCTCCCAAGGAGCCCAAGGAGTCGAAGCACTCGCGCCGCAGCGAATCCAAGCACCGCCGCAGCGAATCCAAGCACCGCCGCAGCGAGTCCAAGCACCGCCGCAGCGAATCCAAACCGCGCAAGTCCGCCGAGGACAAGGACAAGGAGCTCGAGAAGCGCGTCAAACAGGACAAGGAACGCCTCAGGGGCCGCTTCGACCACAAGGACGACAAGAGTTCTTCTTCCTCCAGCACCGGCTCCTCCCGAAGCAAACAGAGCGGCAGCTATATTGAGCCTCTGGGTCCTGCCGCCTCTCGTCACTCACGCGCCGAGTCGACCTACCACGAACCCATCAGGCCGGCTGTCTACGCGACAACCACCATCTCCGAACCCTCCACCTACGGCGCTATGCCGCTCAGCCCACCATACGCCGACTACGGGGCTGAGTACCCTCAATACGTTCAACAAGGTGACGGGGGCTACCACCCTTATCCCCTGCCGCCGATCACCGATGTTCCTCGCGGGAGGTCGCGCCGGTAAAGAAACCAAAAGCAAGAAAAGAGAAGGAAAAAAAAAGGCTCTGTGCGACGATGCATCGCCATGGGTGGCCTTTTTTCTTCTTTTTTCCTCCATCTGCGCAAATACGTTTACAACACTCTGCATTCGGCCACAGAGAAAAAGCTTTTCATCCCGGGCAATGCATCCGACTCCTACACCTTATCATTCTTGGAGTATGTAGGGGCCCGTCGGAGCATGGCTGATGTCGTCCCCGCACAGGCGGTGGGCGCAGCGACTCACAGGAGACGCAACTGATTGACGCCATTCAGTTGACTCATCCTCCTACGAAAGCCTCGGCCAACGTTGCCGTTTCCCGAGCCCTTTTGTTTATTTCAAATGATGATTCCCGCCTCTTCTTTCTCACCCCCTTCATTCCTGTAACAAAAATCCTGTAACAGCCGAGTTTCCTTCTCTTCATCCGCAATACGATACCCAATACCCCCCTTTCACGTGGGCGATGATATAACTCGGTCGACTTTTTTTTTTTTTAGGTTTCCTTCTTTATTTCAATTGGCGATATCCACAATCACGAACGCCTCCCTATACATACCATATAAGGAGGCCCTCCCCTCAACAACAACAACAATATGAAGCTCTATCCCTCCATCAGCCCCGACCTCGCAGAATGGGCCGCCCGCCAACCCGTCTTTTTTACGGCCTCGGCACCCACACACCTCCCCCACATCAACGTCTCGCCCAAAGGCCTCTCGGCCCACTTCGCCGTCCTCTCGCCGAACCAAGTCGCTTACATTGACCGTACCGGCTCCGGGTGCGAAACCATCGCTCACAGCTACGAGAATGGGCGCTTGACGCTCATGTTCATGTCCTTTGGCCCCTCGCCTCGCATCCTCCGCCTCTTTTGCAAGAGCCGGATCATCGAGTGGGATCACCCGGAGTTCGGCTCGTGGATGAAGCGTATCGTTCAGCCAGGCCCGGCCGGCCGGGCCTCGTACGACGGCGCGAGAGCCGTCGTGATCGGCGAGGTCTGGGAGGTCCAGACGAGCTGCGGGTTCGGCGTGCCGATGGTCCGCAAAGAGCTTTACGCGTCTTCCGGAGACGGCACAGCCGAGAACGAGCTGACCGTCTTTGAAGAGCGCTCCACCCTCGACGTGTACTGGGGGAAACGCGTTGACAACAACACGGTCAACGCGTATCAGGTCGAGAAGAACAGGGCCTCTCTCGACGGCCTCCCCGGGCTCCGGGCTGCACGGCGGGACGCCGGCGAGACCCTTTGGGTGGCCGACGCCAGGGCCAGGCTCGCCCGCGCGGCGCGGGAGACGGACGGCATGCTTCTGGGCGTGCTCCTCGCCGTTCTCGCTTACTGCGCCGCGACCTGGGGTTCTGCGGCGTGGGCGGGTGCGACGGCGCTCAGGAGCGCCATCTGAACTTGGGCTTTTGTTATCGTTTGTATCGTGGATTTTGTGTAAAACCGGGCATGGGACGGTCATGGGAGGAAAAAAGAAGAAGAAGCGGTTGTTGCTAGTGTTCTTGTGTATTTAGCCTGTTCCCTTTCCCCCGCCGCCTCCCATACGCCGGGAAATAAGGCCGGTCGGCTGATACAGTGGTAGATGATATATATCCTCTGCCTAATTCAACCCAACACTGGAACTTTGGACGAATCCTCTGCTTTTTTTTTTTTGTCTCATACCATTTTGAGTGTGCTCAAGTGATGGTTTCGAGATCTACCCTGAAGGCCGACGACACTATCAATTTGGATCTCACCCCCTCCCCCTCCCCTCTTTGCCCATTGGCCATCGGCCACTTGTAACTTTTCCTTTGTCATTTGACCCGAGACGACGGCACTCTCTGTGTGTGGGCTTCGCTCAGAACCGTCCCGTCCCTCCCCTGTACCAAAGCTGACGCACCACCACTCTACCTCGGAACCCTCTGTGCAGATGGAATATTCACCGCCGCCGCTGCAATGCACGCTCACCTGCCGCCGATCACCGCGTTGCGTCCTCTCCGACGGGGTTTCTGTTTGGGCTGCAGTCAGCCGGACCACGTTGGGAGGGATTGCGGTTGGTGAGGTCACCCTCCCTTTTTTTTTTTGTCATTCCTCCGCCCCCTCATTTCCGTGGCGGGCCTCTCTCCCGTCGTTGGGCTTTGGTTTGGGCAGAAACGCAGGTACGCAGGCATGCAAGGGTGGGAATTTTTTTTTCTTCTCTTTCTTCCGCAGCTCTTCGGCCTGTCCAATAGCCCATCCATGGTTCATGCTCACATCGGGCGGGTACGCAGGCACGTGGGAAACGAAACCATGTAAGGTACAGGTTTTTGCCGTCAGTTAATGCAAGGCACACCATATAGAAGCCTATTCTGCTCATCAGCCTGTACCTGTAGTCGAGGCGGCGGGCTCGCTGCGCCCATCCTTGTTGCCGCTGTTGCTGCCCGACGCATTCGCTGCGCCCTTACCGCCGCCGCGGCCGCGTCTGGTTCGCTTGTGGTGTTCCGGCTTCTCGGATGGGGTCGCGTTGTGGGCCGACCCGGACGCCGACGGCGCGGCCGAGTTGGAGCTCGCCGCGCCGGCGTTGGCGTTAGCATTGGCGTTGGTGCCGCTGGACTCCGACTTGGCATTCGAACTGGGCGCCGCGGGCTTCTTCTCCTTGCGCTCGAGAACCTGGACGGTGCCCTGGGCGACCTGCACGGGGCTCGCCGTGACTGCCTTGACGAGGCTGTCGTGGCTGGAGAAGTCGACGTAGCCAAAGCCCTTGCGCTTGTCGATCTCGACGAAGGTGACGGTGCCAAAGGTCTCCATGGCCTGCTTCAGGAGCGCCTCGGTGACACCCTGTGACGGGTTTGCATGCTTGACGAAACCACGCGTCACGCCGGGGGTGACGGTAGCCGAGCTCTTCTTTGAGTTGCCGCCGCCCTTGCCCGAGGACTTGGCGCTCGCCGGGGGGTTGGACTTTGCAGTCGTTGCCTGTGCGGCAGACTGTGATGCCGAGCTTGATGCTTCCTTGTCTGCCTTGGAGCCCTTCTCCCTGTTCTTCTCCTCATCCTTCTTCAGCAACACAACCGGGGCCTTAGCAGGCGCTGGTGGGTTGGTGGAGCTTGCCTCGATCGACTTGCCCTTGGAATCACTAGCACCCGCATTCTTGCCGCCACCGCCTCTGCGAGACCGACCAGACTTGGGCGCCGTGTTCCGCTCTGATGTCTGAGAAGCCGCTGGAGACAGGTGAGCCGGCGCAGCCGTGGGTGCCGGAGGTGGTGCCGGGGGTTCGACCGCAGGTTGCGGTACCTCCTTCGGCGTGGTCGCCTTGGCTTCCGCCTCAGCCTTGGCAGCGTCAAGCCGCGCCCTCCTATGAGCGCTCCCCGGGCTGATGCCAAGGTCTCTCTGCAAAATGCGTGCGGCAGCCGCAATGCCAGCTCGTCGACTCTTGGGCGCATCCTGAGAGGATGACGAGGCCTGGGTGATCTGGCTGGCGACCGTTTCGGCGGCTTTGGCAGCTTCCGCGGCGGCGATCTTCTTAGTGAGAATCTTGACCGTCTCCTTGGGCTTGTCGGCCGACTTCTCTGCCTTGGAGTCCTTCTTGCCCTTCTTCGAATCCTCCGCATTTGAGGCTGAGGCCTTGCCCTTGGTATTAGAATCCTGACGGGCTTGCTTGGCACTCTTGGCGGCAGCGGCTTCCTTCTGCTTGTTCGCCTTCTTCTCCTTGATAAACTCGATCAAGGGTGTCGTCGTGACCTTGGCCTCAGGCTTCGCCTCCTCCGCATCCTTGCCCTCGCTGTTCTCGTTCTCCCTATCCATCTCCGGGTCCGTCAAGGAGAGGAGGAAGGCCATAAACTCGGGGTCCTGATCAATCGTTCCCTGTCTGGGGTCGGAGCGCTTCTTACCGCTCGGAATCTTGTTGTAAATCCCAAACTCGAGTACCGGAGGGCCGACCAGAGACACGCTGTTGGAGGTCATCTTGGCGTCTTCCCAAGATTTGGCTTGAATCAAATTTGACAGCACCCCTAGACTCTCGCGCTTCAGGACGTGGAGGTAGACTCTCCCTGGCCTTGAGGGTTTCGCAGGGCTACGCGCACCAAAAGTTAGTCCGTGGCCCCTTCATGCCGTAAGAGCAAGCACGTACTCCTGTGAAATCTTCCCCTGCGCGAAGTGGTGCCAGCTGACGAGGCCGTTTCCAGCTTTCCACTCATCGCCAAGATTGTTCCATAGCTCTTGCTCCGTCATGCCGGGCGGTAATCTTCGAATTACCACTTTGTCGCCTTCGACAGGAGTCCGGCTCTTGTTGGATTTCGGCGCATCAGCAGCGGGCTGCTGGCCAGAGGCCGGAAGTACTCCGTTCGTCTTACGGGAGGCACCCGGGGCGCCGGACGTCGCCATCGCGGCACCAAAGGTTGTGAGGGTGGGAGAATGGGATTGTCTAGGATGTTTGGCGTTTGACACGAAGGGGAGTGCACTACTTTGTCTGGTTATTGTTTGGTGTCGCAAAGGCTAGGAGCAAGCAGTGTGCAGAACATTGAATATTTGTTTGGGAAATGTTAACCAGGTAAAGTCTGCTGCGTTCTAAAGACAAGGCCTGTGCCAGAAGTGAGTCTTGGGGAGGATTGTTGAGGCTGATGTGATGGCAAGGTAGCGAGGCGGGGCTTGGGTTCACATCAACACTGAGTCTGAAAGAATGGTGCACAGGCAGGGAGCAACTGTCTTCTAGCGGGTCTTATCTGATAAGAGCGAGCTAGCCCCTTTGGGACAGCTTCTTCTGAGTGTGTTCTTTTGTCCCCACAGCCACCTGGGGAATCTTCGGTTAAAATCCTTCTCACATCATCAACCTCGGCTTAACTATATTCCGAAACACCAAGTTTACCCGAAATTCACCCAGCACCTGAGGATCAAGATGGACCAAGAAGTCGAGTCCTCCGAGGACAAAGACAGCGTGCCTATCGACGCCTATACGGAAAGATTTCCGGATTTCAACCAGGTAAAAATACCTTCAGCACCTTCCTCACGAGAAGGAAGTCCGAAGGCCAAGGTCGCGACGGAATCAGGGTATCAAACCCCCTGTGAGGAAGTAATCCAAGCGGCTATACAACGCGCCAACCAATACCAGAATAACCCCGTGACAAACGGCCCTCGCCGCAGACCCGGAGCAGGTGGTGGACGTCACCGGAGCGCGGAAGTTTCATTTCAGCTCCCATCTGGTCGTCCTGACTACCTTTCAGCGCAGAGTCTGACTCATTCAGGGACTGCGCCGACAGCTTCTTCTTGTTCTGCTTCTCCTTCTGTCGCGTCGAGCCCCCATCCCGGCCGACGTCAAGGCATTTCAGTTCCAGGCAAATCGGGTTACATCCCCACTCTTGCCCCGTTGAGCACTGAACGTCCCCGCGCTCCCAACTTCGGCCGACCGCGACCCATCGTCGTTGGAGGCTACGACAATCCTCTTGAAGAGCATCGCCAGAGAGTTTTGCGACGTCAAGCCGCTGACAAGGCGACTCTGGAAGCTTTTATCGAGGAATCTCGTCGTCGCCGAGTCGTTCCGCAGCCATCGAGCCCCCGGCCGCTGCCCGAGCCCCCCACTGGTAACAGCACCCACGTAGCTGTCGCACCCAACCGTGGTTTTCAAGCCCCTCCCCCCGCCCAAGACACTGCTCCACCGCACCCTTCGCCTCTCCAGTCGAACCCGGTCGCCTTTAACCAGCAGGAACCCTATTCAACGATCCCAAGTCGCCGTTCCCGGTCTGCATCGCTGACACGCCCCTCCATCCCACCTCCATTCGTCTTTCCGGGACCGATTGGCAATCGACCTCTCCCCGGACTCATCGAAGAGGAGCCGCCAGCCCAAGACGAACAGCTCGACTACGCTGAGGAGCCCGAGGTTCGCACTGCACAAATCGCCCGCGTTCTTCGACCATCTGAAGATTCCCCTCAAGACTCATCCGACGTTGCCCTCCGCGGCGGAAGCTTGGATTACCAAGATTTTGCCGACGAGTTCGACGAATTTGATCCAGCTTACTACGAATCCGACGAGCTCGAGTACGATTTGGACCTTCCGACCGACGAGTTCAACCCAAACATCTCCGACGAGTTTGATCCCTACGAAGCTGAGGCCAAGTCCCGAGCTGGTGCCCGGTTTCTCGACAAAATGGCGAGCCAGATTCCCCGACCCGGCCCTGCCAACCTCTCACCAAACGCAGGTTTGGATGAGTGGCTGGAGGAAGCGAAGCAGTGCCACTACTTACCCGAGCGTGCCATGAAAGAACTTTGTGAGCTAGTGAAGGAAGTCCTCATGGAGGGTAAGGCGTGTAGTCTTCGTGATTGGCTTCATATGTACTGACTTGTGGACTTAAGAATCCAATATCCAGCCTGTGTGCACTCCAGTCACAATCTGCGGCGACATCCATGGGCAGTTCTACGATCTCCTTGAGCTGTTCCGTGTCGCGGGTGGAATGCCCGGAGAAACCGGAGTGGAGGCACCCAAGACTGCCACTACAGTCATCAGCCCTGAAGACATCGAGCCCCCTACCCAGATCACAAACCCCAAGCTCAAGAAGAAGGTCAAGAACGCTGGCAGCCCTACCGTTGACGAGGACGATGAGGACGACGCCGCGGCCGCTGATACCAGCGCCGCCTCCCGAGCCGACTCTGCCGTCAAAGTTTCCGCCACCTCGCAGTCGGCCGAGACCCGCTTCATCTTCTTGGGCGACTTCGTTGACCGCGGCTATTTCAGTCTCGAGACCTTCACCCTTCTCATGTGCTTGAAGGCCAAGTAAGTACGGGCGAAGCAAGTTGCATCATGTTACTGACTGGCCTCAGGTACCCCGACAGAATTGTTCTAGTCCGTGGTAACCACGAGTCCCGTCAGATCACTCAGGTCTATGGATTCTATGAGGAGTGCCAGCAAAAGTACGGAAATGCCTCCGTCTGGAAGGCCTGCTGCCATGTTTTCGATTTCCTGGTCCTCGCAGCCATCGTCGACGGCGAGCTTCTCTGCGTTCACGGCGGCTTGAGTCCCGAGATCCGTACCATCGACCAGATTCGTGTGGTTGCCCGTGCCCAAGAGATTCCTCACGAGGGTGCTTTCTGCGATCTCGTCTGGTCAGACCCTGAAGACGTCGAGACGTGGGCTATCAGCCCTCGTGGAGCCGGCTGGCTCTTTGGCGACAAGGTTGCGACCGAATTCAACCACGTCAACGGTCTCAAGTTGATTGCCAGAGCTCATCAGCTCGTCAACGAGGGCTACAAGGTACGTGGTGCTGTCTCGTGCTAGCCTTGCCCTATTCCATTGCTAACCTTGGCTCAGTATCACTTCCCTCAAAACTCGGTCGTCACCGTTTGGTCTGCTCCCAACTACTGCTACCGTTGCGGCAATGTCGCATCCATTATGACTGTCGACAAGGACATGAACCCCAAGTTCAGCATCTTCTCCGCTGTCCCTGACGACCAGCGTCACGTTCCCGCCAACCGTCGTGGACCTGGTGACTACTTCCTTTGAAGAGTCGATTCACTATTCTGGATTCCGGGGACGCGCGCCCATTTGCAATGGATGTCGAAGGCTACTGGAATCCATCATCAGATGCTCGCTGCTAAGCCTGATACCGCATGCGTTTCCATCAACCGCCAACATTGGGCGACCAGGCCTTGAATGAAGAAGAGCCTGATATTTGTCTGAGTACACGGAACCGTCTTGGTAACTACAGATCCTGAAAAGGAGCGAGAGAACAACAAGTTGTGCTTCTCAGCACGACACATGATGATGAGAGATGGTTCCACCTTTGCTTTTTGTTTTTGTATTTTGCTGCAGACCGGAAACTCTTACTATAACCGGTTTGCAGTTACGCAGCATACTCGGACTTGACACAGGTCCACGACAGGCCTTGAATACAGTCGTACCGTGATTTCTGGGTATGAGCACTGAGGACTCCATGCAGTGCCGCTTGCCTCTGGCTCGTCTGAGTCCAGACAAGATGGAGTCGCTCGCTCGTCTGCCCGGAACGATCACGAAGGATTTTGACACACGAGCATCGGCCTTGGCTCGTTCCCTTTGAGAGGAGGTGAGATCGGGAGAGTGGGCTGGATGGTTTGGGGATGTATGTGACGATTCATGCATGGAATAGAGGGCGGGCAAGACCTTCTTGTAGAATTAGGTTACTTTAGAGTGGTTAAATACCCATACATGCTGACATGTAAGTCCCTTCCGTTGATGATCACGAGTGAATGCCGAAAACCATGGTCAAATAAACCGTGTCATCCCCACGACACAAGAGCTCAGAAACGCCAAAAACATGCCGAATGTTTTCGACACCCACCACACCGCATCGCCACCCCACACCAGACGCCATACAATAATAGCTCTCAAAGATTGCCTGTCGAGCTTCCTCAAGCACGCTTGATCTCCCACTTCAGATCTTTGATGCTCACCTCCTCTCCGGCCTTTTCGTCATAGTCATACCACTCCCCATCGGTAAGGTCAATGGCGGAGAACTTGCTGCCCGAATCAATGCCTTCGGCGAGCCATTCCCCTTCAGGGATGAACTCTGTGAATTCGAGACCTCGGCAGTCAAATTCGAGGAGCTTCTGCTGCTTCGCGGGTTCGCCCTGCGCGTAGGGCGCAGGAGCAGCCTTGATGGAAGCCGAGGACTCGCGCTTGCAGTTCTTGCACTTCCAGACGAAGTTGGCCTCGCCTCTGCTGCCACTCATCTCGTTGTCATCCTTGTGTTGCGTGTCAACGAATGTTCAGAGCTATGTTGGGCCAATACACTTACGAAACGGCTGACACCAACGGACTTGTCGTGGACTTCACGACACGAAGTGCACTGGACCTTGAATGTGTACCAGAAGGGGTTGCCTTCGCTGTCATCGGGACGGAGATTCGTGACCCTGTTGTTTGGAAATGAGTCTTGAGGTCGTCCTAAAGGTCTTCAACCGACTTGGCTTACCCGTTGAGCTCGGCTGTCAGTGCAAGGGCGAACATCTTGATAGTGGTTTATCGGCTTTTGGCTTGTTCTGGTCGGATAGATGTACGAGTCGTCTGGAGCTATGATGCCTTTCGAAGCTCACATCGAAGCTATGGTGGGGTATGGAGGGGCAGGTGCGTCACTTCTTTAAACAGCTATATTCCTTTATTGCATAATGAGTTCCGAGCATAGGCTCGCTCAATCGCATTCCAATATTTTCTCACACCCCTGTAATCGGAGCCCGGCAACTCGGTCTGGCACGTCTCTGGTTCAGTCAGGCCATAATTTCCAGGCGACGAACTTCCGACCTCACGACGACGATAATTCCCGCCCAGCCCTCCAATTCGACTCATTGGGGCTGCCAACGCAGTCGGAATGCCGTCGAAATGCAGGCACTTTGGTCCAGAGCGGGCCAGGCGCGCCATTGCGGCTGCAAAGCCTGCTTCAATGCCGCCGGAGGCATGATGCGGCAATCGGCGACGCGAGCGACACAAAGGAAACCGACGTTTAGCGAGATATTCACGGCTTGCTACACATCAATAATGGGAACGGCGGCCGTTCTGGATGCGAAGAGAAAAGACGAGCGCCGGAAAGATCTGGAACGGCAACTCGAAGAGGCGAGGGCGGAGTTCGCGAAGGTTATGGCAAACGCACCGGCCGATCCCCTCGAGACAGCACCGGCTGGAAACATTGCCAACCGATACAAAGGCGCACTGAATGACCACAAGAAGCAGCAGAGCGAGATTTCCGAGTTTTTCGATTCCCTGGGCCGTACGCAGACGTGGTCCCGGGCTCCGTCAAGGTCCCCTGAGGTGGAAAGGATATGGGCAGAGTACGGACTCGAACCAACAAAGAGGTCGATGAGGGCTCTTCTGGGGACAGACTACCCTTCACTGGATCGTTTGCTCGTCGAGGACGAGACCGTGCGGAATCTCCAGCACCGCGCTCCAAAAACGATAAGGCAGATGAGGGCAGCAGAAGATAACGTGCAGCAGTTGGTCTCCAGCTTACTCCACGGGAAGGCGGTAATTGGAAGCGGTGACTCGCAGAAGATTAGGAGAGAAATCGACAGCGGAAAGCACGGCGACTGCGACACGCAACATCTACAGCAAGAGGTCACAGAATTGAGACGGAGCAACTACCCTCACTACGAGCGGGAAGTGGACTGTGGGGCTCTCGAGAAATGCAGTGAGGATCTGAACAGTTCGTTGAGAAGCATATTTGAGGCGTCACAGCCTTCTAATCTCCGGTCAACAATCATGAAGGTGTGCCACAACCTTCTCGTCTCGTCACAGCCTCCTACCATTCACACGTACAACACTCTGATCAAGGGGTTCGACGCCGCGGGGCTCCATCCCCTAGCCTCCAACGTGGTCAAGTCTCTGTTTCAATCCAAGTTGGAGCCGACGCAGGGGACACTGGTTTGCCTCTTGAACCACTTCAAAGAGATGAACGACAGCGGCAATTTCAACAACATTATCGAGCGCATGACTGGCAGAGACTGCCGGGGCATCAAGATTCGAAGAAAACTTATTGACGAAGTGCTGGCGGACCCTCAGCTTCAGAGATGGGCACTGTTAAAAGATGTCGCTGTCACCAGAAAATACGTCATAGAGAGAGCCTGGTTCGACACCCAGGTATTTGCTGCCATCGTTGAAGGCATGCTGAGCTTTCGCTATCTGAGGAATGCTGTGGCCACGGTAGCATTCGGCCTTAAACTCGGATTCACATTCAGCCTGCGGACAATGTCACAACTCCTCGACCAATGCGTTCGTGCGCTAGACCCCAAGGCCGCGTCGTGCATATTGGGAGCTTTGTCCACCAAACCCAAAGTTATCGAGACGGTCTTCTCTCGAGAATGCGATCAGACGTATCTTGCGCAACGGATTCAAAACTTATTGGACATTTGCGGCATCACGGGATCATCGCCGGCTACTGTAGCTCCGTTCTTACGAGATCTACCTGCTTCGAGTTTGCCATCTGGGAGACAAAGACGCGGCATTGATATTGCCCGCATGGTCAGGCTAGTTGAGCAGTCGAAGATTAAGCTGGACTATTTTGAGGCAACGCTAAGCTCCATACAAGACTGTTTGGTCGATTCCCAGTTGGGCACTGAAGCACGAAGGACATCTATTGAGCATACGCGGTATCGGAAACGCTTACCCAAAACCAAGAAGGAGACCGCAGCCGACGTTATCGACAGCAAGGGAGCCAAGGAACTGAAGGCGAGCAAAGGAGTGCTAAAGATGGCCCCGAGGGCGGTCAGTCCTCCCACCTCGAATCCTCTACAAACCGGGGGCAATGCCGACTCCTGGGCTCGTCTTGAGTTGGCGGGAAGGATGTCGAGTCATAGAGCTGTGGAGGCTGCGGCGAGTGCGGTTTTCTGAGCTGTGCGGAAATGAATATATATGTAGTATACCATGTGCGAGGCTGCGAGTGAGGGGCCCATGCTCTCGAGACGACACTACCAGGGCAGACGAAGCCAACCGTCAAGAGGCTTGTATTTTACCTAGACTACGTATAGAAGACGAATCACGTATGGAAGCGTCCCGGACCACGGTCACATAAAGTGGAGGGTCCTTTCTACCCTTCACCGCTGACCGTGTTTTTCAGTAGCATCCGTCCCGCCTGTATCTAAGGTGAGGCCGTCATGAGTGGGCTATTTTTATCTTCATTTTTTTAATGTTTCGTCACAAGCCAATCAGCAAGCCACTCCACGCGGGGTGTTCGCCGTGCATCTGGAAACCCTTTCTCTTTTTCAGTGAGGAGGACCACCCACCGGCGTATCTTGGATCGCATTTTCCACCTTTTCTCTGCACTAGCCAGCCCTCAACACCAGCCAGCCCTCAACACCACAGCCATCTACGCCCGCCGGCCATTGACTAATCGCAAGAAACATGACGGTGGACCTCCAGCCTTATTACGGCATACCACCCCGCCAGTGCGCATTGTGCCACAGCCGCACCAAGCTCTCCCGGTGTGCAGGCTGCCAGGTGGTCTATTACTGTGGTCGCGATCACCAAGTGGCGCATCGGAAAGAGCACAAGTCCGATTGCAACCAGATCAAGCAGTATTACAAGAGATACGTCGAGGAAGAGTACGCCCTCCGCAACGGAGATGAGTCTGAACGGGGCTGGACCTGGGACATGGCAGTCGGCAGGTTCTGGTGGATCAAGGCGACGCGAACCTATATGCAGGTACGCTTCGGCTACATCGGGACGCTCATGTCGGTAGACACAATCGACGCCATCGAGCTGGCATTGGACCACCAACTGGACATGCTGCGGCTGTGCCGCGGCGACAACATGGGCATCCGGACCTACACGCCCCATCTATTTCTCCGTCTCGGCCGGGAGCAGGAGGCATACGACTTTGTGAAGTGGTGGGCCTTGACGGCCGAGAACAGCAACTACGACTGGGGCGACATGGAGGGCCCGCACATGAACCTCAAGGGCGAGGACGCGTTCGAGGGGGTGGGCAAGTTCGCGAAGCGCTTCGGCTCGCTCAGTCACAAGATGGCCGTGACGCTGCTCAAAGTGCGGCTGTACCTGGACCTGTGCGACCTCCGCCGCGTCGACCGTGCCTTCAGGGACGTCCTCCCGCAGGCGGTGACGGCACGTATCAAGCGGCACGTGGCGCGGACCGACGTCGTCGGCGCGCGGCGGAACCTGATTGACGGCACGGCCGCGACGGGCCCGCTGGTGAAGAAGCTGAAGAAGCAAATCACGACAATGGTCAGGACGGTCAAGGAGTCCAACAGCTACATGTGGCCAGCCATGTTCAACCCGCGGATGCTGCTGCCAGACCTGCCAGACGCGTACACGATGGGCTCGCTCGAGGAGACGACGCTGACGTGGTCGGAATGCTCTCACGGATGGAAAGAGACCCCGGGATCGCTGGCGCTGGTGAAGGCGGCCGGGGCGGCCTAGGCCGGGCCTTTCGATCTGCAGGGGTTGCATTCGAGTACAGCGATTTCTCGTCCGCTGGTTGGACACTGGCCGGGAAGGGGGAGTACACTAAAGAAGAGATAACTCAGCGATGGTCTCGACAGTGTGGGCGGCGAGAGGGCCGGTGCCCAGCCATTACGGTTCGAGGCCATATAAGTCTTGGCTCAAACGGCTGCCATCACTGCGCCTGATTTTATTTTATTCTTACTTTATTTTTGGCCGGGAAGGGGGGCACGACGAATGCCAAGAAAATACGATCCAACCGTCACAGTTGCAGGTTTTGTGGGATGTACATACCTACGTACGGGTACCGTAGCTGAGTACGATATCATTTTGGGTGCGTGTCAAGTGTCTAACGTTTTTTTTTTTTAACGCCAGGGGGGAAGCAAAAAGTGCCTTTTTCATTGTCGCCGGACCTGACTTGAGGCGACAGCTGAGGAGAAGGCAAAAAGGCCAATGGGCAAAAACCTAAGGTACGCTTTGCATTACATGATTTGGGGCCGGGCGTGCGTTGCGATTCGAACGGGGGGGGGTCAGCCTTTGGGGTCGCGTATCAAGCGGAGCTTAACGCAGAGGGCGGATGGATGCCGGGCCCTTTTTGCAGAGGAGGGGAGAAGATCAGAGGCGGGAAGGGAGGGGGGACTGCCAACTGGTCTTGCCCTCTTGCCCATGAGCCGCACGTTTTGAAAGATTCAGGAACTGCAGAGTCTAAAGCGATTTGAGGGGGGGGGGGAGAAGGGGCTCCAGTTGGCAAGAGGGCTGGCCGACTCTCTCAGTCTCTGGTGGCATCGCGTACACTACAAAAAACTGGATTCCCCGCCACAGGGTTGAAGCAGGATAGCAAATGGCAAAGATTTTGACATTGTTACCTACCTCGGTACTACACTACGGTACCCGTACTCAGGTAGGTAGTGTAGGTAGGTACTTGACTTGCCAGTACGGAAGCCGTACCACGACCGTGGATCTGTCTCCATTGGACCCTGACATCGTCACTTGTGTTCCATGTATGTTTTCAAGGGCCCACTACGCCGACCAGCTACCCTTTGTCACCACTCACCAGCAGCAGAGTCATGGACAAGCCCGGCCGGTAGGCAACATGCGAAAAGGAGCACCGTTACCCGTCGGGGCTCAAGTCGTCTTGTCAGGTTTCCCCATTATCGATCCACATCGCACCCAAGCGGCAAACCGGGATGTCGAGGTTTTGGGACTGGTCAGCTGACAGGACCCCTAAAAAAAATCCAAAACTTGGAAAGCGCATCGCGGAACCGGATCTGGGTGGGTCTTGATGATTCACGTAGTGTAGAGGTATACTACAGGTGGTTTACATACCAGTACATCGTGTGATGCTTGTTACCTACCTAGGTAGGTAGGTATAATACACTACGTCTTTTCATTCCTGGGTTGGGACAGTATAGCGTAGGGATAGTTGGTACCCTGGTAGGCATCGGTATGGGAGCAGCTGCATTTCAATAGTCAAAACAGCCGAATGGCAAAAACGGTCTCAACGGAGCCGAAGCCCACGCCTAGTCTTCAGGGTCCCTCCCGCCTGAATGGTCACGAGAACAAACGACCTGACAAGCCGAGAGGCGGTCTGCAACTTAGGCGCAGCCATCTGACCCAGCTTGTTGGAACGTGAGATATGTCCAACCCTCGTCCCCAGCGTTCCAGGTGAAGAGAGGAGACCAGGGATGGGTGCAAAGTCGGTGGGAAAGGAAGAGCCAGAGAGTAAGAGGGCCGCTACTGTGCGGCAATCACGATCGAGCAGCCAACGGAACACGATACACGTGTTGCCATTAGTGAAGGGCGATTCGACAAGCCAGCAATCATGAACTTCGCTCATGAGAAGGAGACAAGCACACAAGGAAACAGCGGCGCGCCCCCGAGAAAAGGTGCAAAAAAAGGGCAGGGTGGGGACCGGATTGCTCACACTCTGTGCTACACCAACGGCGGGGTGGGCATGGATAGGCCGTCTAGCTGATGCCATTGTGGAGCCGCCATCTAGTGGCTCGACGAATCACGAGAGTATTGCGCTCCACGGGCGGTCAACGGTGGATCCTAACTGGCTAGCTTCACCGACCGGATAGCGCCACGCCTCGAGCTGTCTTGTCTCTAGGATCCCCTCTGTGTACGGCCCTTCCTGCCGCCGTCACGTTCAGAAGGGACTGGCGCGCCGGCGTGCGAAGGTGGTGGTCTCAGGTACCCCCCGACCGCGTCTCGAGTCGCCCACCCGGCATTCGGCTGTCTCTTCCCTGCGAAAATTGGCGTGCGGGGTACCTATCCACCGGCGCACAGAGACTTGGTGCCAAGGCCCTCGATACCCTGCGGCGCGGTGGGTATGGACGAGCTCACACCTCTTCTTTCCTCTTTTACGGTACACTACCGACACACACATAGTGTACACAGGTGTCCGTGATGTACCTGTTGTACCTATTGCTTGTTTCCGTCACTTGTCAATCCCGCCGCTCGCGACTTGTCGCCGTCGGTCTGGTTTCCCTGGTTCATTCATAATCCCCCTCCCAGCCCGCCGACAACTCTCCAGATCCCAGATCTTTATCTTCTTTCGTTTTTTCTATTCGTCTCTCCACCTTCTAGGACTCGTGGTGATAGACGAGAACAAAAAACAAAGTATCCGACCGTTTGTTTGTTGCTCTGCCGTCCGTACTCGGCATATACTGTATTCTCACCCACGCCCCCTCGGTCAATGGAGATCTGGATGTGGAGCCCCTTCAACCTGGAAAAATCGGCGGGATTCTCGTGACTGGATCGTCCCTGATTCTGGACCCCTTTGACGCAACGGAGACAAAACTGACGAACTTCCTGGGTCCCGGAGCTGCTGGGGTTGCTAATCTTGGCCTCCTTCACCCACCCCTCGTTCTTACTTACTACACTACACAACTCATCTTCAACCAACCGACTCACCGCAAACAAAAAAACTAAAAAAAAAAGGAAAGAACCCCCCTTCACAAAATCATAGACGGAAAAAAAATGACCGACTGTGGTTTCGTTCTCATCTGCCTCTAAGCAGTTGCGCTCTCGTCTCTCTTTGTCTCGTTTTTGTCGTCAGCACCGTGTTTGTCGTTACAGTCTTCCTCAGTCTTATCGCCTAGACATTATCGCTACCGCCGAACGCCACAGCATCATAACCTTTGGTACCCGGAATTAGACGTCTTCCATCATGAAGTTTGGCAGAAAGTACGCGCTCCTCTGCCCTCGGAGAACCGCTCCAAATACTCAAAATCATATTGGGGCTCTCTCTCTCTCTCTCTCTCTCTCTCTCTCAAAATCTCTCGAGGACAGGACTGACCCAAATCACAGTCTCCCCCGCAACCAAGTCCCCGAGTGGGCGGCTTTCTACATCAATTACAAAGGCCTGAAGAAGCTGATCAAGGCCGCGACGCAATCCGCCAAAGATGGGGAGAAGGTGGATCTTGCAGGTGGGCGGACTTGAACCGGACCGTGAGGGCGTAGCCCATCCCCTAACCGCATATTGCAGAATTCTTCTTTGCCCTGGACCGCAATCTCGAAGATGTCGACAGCTTCTACAACCGCAAGCTTGGCGAGGCCGTTCGCCGTCTCAATCTCTTACGCGACCGCTATGGCCGCGTCCATGACCTTGTCTCCAATCTCGACGAGGATGAGACCGAGGAGCTCATGGGCGCTCTCTACGAGATGCGCATCATGCTGAGGAACCTGAATTGGTTCGCCGAAATCAACCGCAGAGGCTTTGTCAAGATCACAAAGAAGCTCGACAAGAAGCTTCCCGACACGGGCTCCCAGCACCGCTACATCTCCACCAAGGTCGACCCCCTGCCATTTGCCAAAGATTCCACAGGCACCCGCCTTCTCGCCGAGATTAACAAATGGATCTCCGCCCTCGGTGAAGCCCGCGCCGTCGACGACTCCAGATCGGACCGGTCGGTTCGGTCGCTTGGCCGCGCTTCTTCCAAGGCCATGTTGACCCTGTCACAGAGTCAACTCGACACCCTGGAGCAAGCCATTCGCAATGACGACGTCGAGTCGCTCAAGGCCGGCTTGAAGGAGGGCAATGTGACCTCCGAGCAGGCATCTCAGACTTTGCTGCTGAACCTGTTGCAGCGCTCGATTGCTGCGAGGTCTAGGGCGAGCTTGGCCTATCTTATCGAGCAGCTGCCGTCCATCAGCGAGCCCGATGACATCAACGAGCGAAATTGTATCCACAGACTCGTCATCCACATTGGTCGTACCAAATCTTCTGACCCTGACAACGAGCCGAAATCATACCCCTTCCCGATCGGCACTCAGTTCACCACTCACGACCTTCAGCCAGCCGTCTCGCAGACGATCGCCCCTCGGGCGCTCAACCGAAATGAGACGAAGCTGCTCGGCCAAGATGACGAGGCAGTCCAAATTCTCAGCTACCTTCTTGACGTCTTGAGGCCCGAGCACAGGGAGGCACTCAGCGCGAGAGACTCTTTTGGGCGGATGCCGCTTCATTATGCTGCCCGGTTCGGCTTCGTAGTCGTCTGCCAGATCATCATGGCCAAGATGCAGGAGTGGGGCCAGTTCAACGTCGAGAACGGTATCGATGCCCCCGAATGGCAGGACAACGACGGCTACGCCCCTCTGCATCTGAGCGTTGTCGGCGGTCACCCCCTGACGACCAAGGCCCTTCTCCAGGGGGAAAACTGGCAGGGTGTTAGTGTCAAGAAGGCCGAAATGAGACGAACGGTTTCCAAATCCGGGGCCGTTCTTGCCATAGCCACCAAGTCCAACTACAAGGTCATCGTGGAGATGCTGGTCGAGGCTGGCGTTGACATCAACTGGCAGGACAAGACGGGTGAAACCGCTCTACACCTTGCCGCGCGCTTCGGTCACGATGAGATTGCCAAGTCGCTGATCGAGGGTACCGACGAGCAAAAGGCCGACCTTGAGATTGCCGAGAACACGTACGCCTGGACGCCACTTCACGTTGCTGCTGTGGACGGGCACCTCGCAGTGGTCCAGTTGCTTGTCGACTCTGGCGCAGTCGTCGCCAAAGCTGACTCGTCCGGCTGGACAGCCAAGGAACACGCTGCGCTGCGTGGCCATCTGGACATCGCCAGGCTCCTGGCAGCCCAGGCAGAGGCGGAGATCATCCAGCCTACGAGAAACCTCAAAATCTCCAACGAGAGCTCTCCCCGCTCCTCGTCGCCCGAGAACACGTCGTCCATTGACGGGCGCAAGTCGGACGGATATGTCCGGCCGGTCGAGCCGGTCAAGACCTTCGGCCATCGCTACCTGACCGACAAGAGCATGGTTCTCGTCAGCCTAGGGTCTATGGATATGCGCAAGAACCTCGAGGCCGTCAAGCTCGACCGCGTGCCCTTGACCGAGGCTCATCTGACCGAACTCGATACCGCCTTGTCTATTGTGGTGTCGGCCGTCGGAGCCCAGGGAGAGCCCGTCATTGTTGACCTGCCCGTCCACGAGACTGTCTCGACGGAGCCCATCGTGTTCACGGCGGCAGATCCCTCCCAGGTCAAGTTGATGTTCGACATTGTCCCAACATACTCTGGAAACGAGAAGAACAAGATCGGACGTGGCGTGGCCCTCCTCTCCTCCATCAAGCCTACCCTGGGCACGAAGCGCGTGAACCTTCAAGGCGATGTCTGTGTGCCGATTTTGGCCAACAACCTGGATGTCATCGGCACTGTCAACTTCAACTTCTTGGTTGTCACGCCCTTCTCGCATCCCAACATGGAGATCAATTCGCAGCAGACCTACTGGAAGAAGCTGGCCACGACAATGGTCATTGGTCACCGCGGCATGGGTAAGAACATGACGAGCAACAAATCTCTCCAGCTCGGAGAGAACACGGTACCGTCCTTCATTGCAGCAGCCAACCTGGGCGCCCAGTACGTTGAGTTTGATGTTCAGCTTACAAAGGATCACGTTCCCGTCATTTACCACGATTTCCTCGTCAGCGAGACGGGCATCGATGCGCCCGTCCACACCCTGACGCTGGAGCAATTCTTGCACATCAACCCCGACTCCAATCGCACAAATGGTTTGAGTGCGGTCAATGAGAGAATCGAAAAGGTTCGCAACAATGCGCCGGGTCCTAGGCAGCGATCCTTGTCCATGGGATACGCCGGCGACAGCCTCAACGGAGGTGATCTTGAGGAGCGCATGAAGCACACGCGTGACTTCAAGAACAAGGGCTATAAGGCCAACTCGCGCGGCAATTTCATTCAGGCACCGTTCGCCACCTTGGAGGATCTTTTCCGGCAACTCCCCGAGCACATCGGCTTCAACATTGAGATGAAGTACCCCATGCTCCACGAGAGCGAGGAGCAGGAGATGGACACGTATGCCGTCGAGCTGAACTCGTTCTGTGACACGGTCTTGTCCAAGGTCTACGACCTTGCCGGCAACAGACACATCATCTTCAGCTCCTTCAACCCAGACATCTGTCTTTGCCTGAGCTTCAAGCAGCCGTCAATCCCCATCATGTTCTTGACCGACGCAGGCACCTGCCCCGTCGGCGACATCAGAGCTTCCTCCCTGCAGGAGGCCATCCGATTCGCCAGTCGCTGGAACTTGATTGGTATCGTCAGCGCCGCTGAGCCGCTCATTAACAGTCCTCGGCTAGTCAGAGTTGTCAAGGAGAGCGGTCTCCTTTGTGTCAGTTACGGAACGTTGAACAACAACCCCATCATGGTTCAAGTAAGTAACCCCTGCACTCCCCCGACGGACGATCGATCATCAGTACTCATCGTTTCCGCAGCGCCAGGTGAAGGAGGGCATCGATGCAGTCATTGTAGACAACGTCCTCGCCATCAGAAAGGGCCTCACGACCACCGAGGCCAGCGGCGAGAGCGAGAACTCGGAGGGGTCGGAGACCAATGACTCGTCTTAGGGAAAGAAACATCTGCGGTTCCACAGTACAGGGAAATGAACAGAGATTACTTTGCATGGCATAGCGTACCGGGGAAGCGGGAATAGCATATCTAGCTGGGGCCGTGAGGCATTTCCGGCTAGCTTTCAACACATAGTGTTTGGTACAGAGGAGAGGACATGGGGGCTCACACACATGCCTCTGGGATACAGCGGAAATTTCAGCTCAAGCAAGAGGTCCGTTTTAAAAGTGGAAAGAAGATGATTTCGGGGTATATCGACGAGGATCAACATCACAGCGGCTAGTCTACGTTAGTTTCTGATAAGTTCGCGGGGAGGCAAAGACGCCATACCTTCTTTTCATGTTATATGAGTTTGACTTGGTCTGCCACCACTGTAGTGTGTTGCATTAGCATCCAAAACCCACTGTTGACGTGTGGGTAATGTGCTAGCGACTATCACAGACGTTGATTCATCACTCAATTAATTCCCTTTTACTGAACGAGCCCTCGATATTGAAAAGGAGGCAGGCATTCCTCAGTCCACTGCAATGCTGTCCGGTCATGTTCGAATTCAGCAACATCCTGGGCGTTCACTGAGCACCAGCCTGTCGCCCATAAGCTGGTCGACCGGGCCGGCAGGAGTCGACATCTATAATAACAGCATCGTTTCCCCGGGTGTCCACCATAATACTCGAGTGATTCAGGTCGCCGTGCGCAAGGTTAAGGGAGTGTAAGTGCGCAACACCCCTCTTCACGTCCTGCAAATAGGCCCTCTTCTGATCGTAATCAAGCGCCCCTTCACCGAGTAACCCCGCCAGTGTTCGGTCGTAGCGCTCCAAGTACGGCCCCTCAATTCGGTTATCTCTAATCACGCAGCCGTGATATACACTAATGTTGTGATGCGGGTGCTGTCGTAGCTGCTCGTAGATACGGGCTTCTTGTAGCTGAGGCTCGAAGAAAGTTTGACGTTGAACGGGGGAACGGTTGCCGTAAGAGAAAAGATTAGTCTCTTTGATGAAAAAAAAAATGTGACCAGTGAGATTGAGATGTAGTTCTGATGTCCCCGTAAGATCGGCTTAAAAAGGAGCCCGGATATGAGTGAGTGATTGGTATTCTTGCCAGATTCTTCTGGGTCAGTTCAATATCTCCTTTCCGGCGTGGATCGCGCCCAAAGAAGTATTGATCGCCGCGTCGGAGCTCGACCATTCTGTGGCCGGAAACAGGGTCATCGTTATCATCTCTCCATACTTGATTGCAAGATAGAATCTGGTCCGAGAAGTCAGAGCTGTGTCCCATTTTGTCGACAGAGAGAGGTCAGCGCAGTGGGCCGAATAGAAGGAACAAGTGAGATTCCCTGCGGCGGAAAGAATGTAGAAAATATGTCCTCGCTCTCCCACCGTAGTCAGTAATCCCACCACAGTCGATATCCGACGTTTCCCTGAATCATAGCATACATACATAGTATCACTATCACCATGCTGAGGGGCAGCACAGAAAGTGGAGATTTCTTTAAGGCTTCAACTTACCTAGTTTGACAACTTGTAGTCATACTGATTGACTATACTTATACATACATACGACTTTAATGAAGGAAGAGGAGATGGAGAGAAGAAATGTGCCTTAGACTAAAAAGCAAAGGAGGGAGGGAGACTGACAGACGACCTCCTTCATAAGCAAGACAGCAAAAGAAAAGGACTGCGCCGAGGGGGAATCGAACCCCCGGCTCCCCGACGCTGCTTGATGGCAACGGAGAATTTTACCACTAAACCATCGGCGCTGTGATGTGAAGGATCACCGGAAGGAATCCAGTATCGTGGCTCGTTGGTGCTTGGTGCGTCAAACTGGGATTATATCGCTCAGGATGACTACCCGTGCCCGCCCCCACTTTAATTGGAACTCGAGGACTCGTCACCCACTAAAGTGGGTGCTGAACACCCATACGTCCATAACACCCATATGTCCAAAAAATCCCTCAAGCTCAACATCAACATCACCACCTTCGATCCAAGCCACCACAATGACCAAATTCAATCAAACTGAAGAGGAGCGTATCCAGGAGGCCATTCTATCGATTCGTGAAAACCCGAACTTAAAGCTTACTGCCGTGGCTGAGAAATACCAGATACCACGTAAGAAGCTGTATCGGAGGCTTTCAGGAACACCATCTCTTAAGGACCGCCCAGTCCACGGTAGAAAGCTTACCTGGGACCAGGAGAAGGCTCTTTGTCACTATATTGATCGAATGGATCATATGAATCTTGCCCTACGGCGAGAGCTTCTTGTGGATGCTGCCAATTACCTCTTGGCTAAGTCCCATGAAGATCATCAGATGCCTCCTCCAACTGTCAACCCTATGTGGGCCAGTCGATTCATCAAGAGGCATGGGTACTTCTACGCCAAAGAGAAGACCCTTGATATGGAACGGAAGAAGTCTGAGGATATAGAGGTTATCAACAGTTGGTTTCTGATGCTCCAAGAGACCATTAAGGTATATGGTATACAACCCTCTGATATCTGGAACATGGACGAGACTGGCTTCCAAATAGGAGTTGGGAAGGATAAGATGGTCATCACCAAACGCAAGAGGGCCCATTACTTCGCCATCCCAACCAACAGAGAGTCAGCAACTGCGATTGAGGCCATATCCGCAGCAGGTGATTATATCCCTGCGTTCTTGATCCTTAGTGGCTCTGTTCATATGAGCAGATGGTATGGCATCAAGGACTTGGAGGCGGATACAGTAATTGGAGTATCGCCAACTGGTTATTCGAATGACCAGATGTCCCTCGATTGGATCAAGCACTTCGATATACACTCAAAGAACCGGACCCAGGGCCACAAGAGGCTCCTTCTGATTGATGGATATGGCTCTCATCACACTGTTGAGTTCCTACAGTATTGTGAGGATCATGAGATCCTTCCTTTTGGCCTCCCTCCTCATTCAACCCATCTCCTTCAGCCACTGGATGTGGTAGTGTTTCAGCCTCTCAAGCACTACCACAGCCTTGCAGTTGACACCATAGTCCGGGAAGGCTGTACCAACATCACCAAGCTGGAGTTCCTCAGTTTTATTCAGTCCATTCGTAAACAAACCTTCAAGCAATCTACTATTATATCAGCTTTTAAGAAGACTGGGATAAACCCATTCAACCCACAAGTGGTGCTGGAGAAGATCGCAATCCGAGATGGCACCCCTCCTACAGTGACCACACCACCCAACACAGGATCGTCGTCCTCCTCCTTCAGTACTCCTACAACCATCAGGAAACTCAGAAGAGTGGCGAATAAGCTCTCTGAGGCATCAGAGATCATCAGCAACCAAATCGAAGAGCTGACTGGAGAGGTCTCGCCATTCAACCACAATCTAGATCGATTCATCAGAGGGGCCCTAACCCAAGGGTCTGAATTGATCCAGGTCAAGAGAGATCTCTCAAGGACCAATTTAGCTGAAAAGGTCCGCAGAGCTCGTCGTCAGGCACGAAATACACAACTACAAACAGGAGGGGTTATCCAAGTCAAAGATGGAAGGAAAATGGTGAGGCAGAGGCAGGAAAACGAGTATGCGAAGGCTGTGAAGGTGATACAGTCCCTTGAGCAAAAGATCCGCCAAACCACGAAAAAGGTGGTTTTTGAGGCCGCAAAAAAGGCTCGGAAGATGAGAATTGACGGGACATTACAGCCATTATATATCATTGATGATGAGGGCTGTGGTCGCTTGCTGAAGAGGGGTTGAGGGTGGGAATAGATTCAATTAATCACTTTTTTGGACATATGGGTGTTATGGACGTATGGGTGTTCAGCACCCACTTTAGTGGGTGACGAGTCCTCGAGTTCCAATTAAAGTGGGGGCGGGCACGGGTAGGGCTTTGTGGGGGTCATTTTGCTTTTTGGATACCGATGTGGATCGTGGTGGGGTTGTCTCGGCCGTCCGGCGCCGGTGACGGAAATAGCTGGTTTCTTTTTTTTTGCTTCCCCCTCTTCTCCGGGCTGACTGGCTGGGAAACGGAAGGGGAGATGATGAATTGTCTGGTGAAAGGTATGCATCTTCTGGCATCCCTGTTCATGAAAGCGGCAATCCTCCGGATGTCCAGTATATCGACCTTGGGCCCAGGTTGACGAACACACTATGGCCGCGTTTGTTCTCGGTCACATTTCTGCTGGCGAATCTTGAGATGAATCACGGCATGGACTTTGTTTCGTTCTCCTCGAGCCCTAGGGTGGCTCGGCGGCAAGATGATTCCGAACCGCGACTCGAACATTAGTGCCAGAACATACGTCGTAATGCAAGGGTGAGAGCTTGAAGCACCTCCTAGAGACTTGGTGCTTGCTGCCTCGTTTCAAATACTGGGCTTACTGCTTGAATGTTTCGTCTTGATGAGGACGGGAATCTCGCCTACTTAAGAGACACAGAATGTTCACATTGCAACTTCCCAGCTTCAACACCGGGCGGTCTAGAACTAACAGTCAGCCTTCCCCTTCTTGATGTTCAAACCACGAGGACATGTCTCGTGTCCCTTCTGACCTCACTTGGCTGCTGGATCAGGGAACGGGTATCGACGTCGTTGGTGCACCCGTCTTGAGGCACACCGCCCCTCGAGTAACATCACCAAACATAAACCGCCCTACCCAAAGGCCTAGTGCTACTCGATGTACATCTTTGCGAGTTCCCCTTGAAGATCTCAAGTTAACGTTAACATTACCCGCACAGGGTGCGCTTAATCAAGTCCCTACCGGGGCCTCACATGAGCACTCAGTCCTCGTCCCACTTCGAGCACTCCTCTACCACGTCATCCGTGTTTGCACTCTGCCATCACATTTCGCGTTATACAACTCGAACTAAAACGAGTGGCTCTGCTCCGAGCCATCTCACGGCTGCCTGCTCACCGACTTTTAGAATTCACTTTTGGGGGGGGGGGATTCTCACCATTCACCATGGCGGCACGCTCCCCAAAACCCGCCATCTTCCCCGAGGGACCCTCACCTCGCCGCTCTACTCTTTCTCCTCGACTTGAAACATACTATGCTACTCCGTATCTCAATAGGATACCCAAGAGGACCTACAGACCCTTACCTCGGAAATTCTCAACGACTCAGTACTCGCCATGAGCAGGAGAAAACGCCTTATACCTCAGGAGCTCGAGAGGCTCTGCAGCTACACGACGCCCATGGGCCGCTGCCCGCATACCCGAGTCACCTTGGTCAAGGATGGAGCCCGTTTCGGATCCCGCTTCTGCAAGGCTCACTGCTGCAAGAAGATTGACGGCAACTCTGCGTGCCTGAACATAAGAACCAACAACAAGGGATTCTGCCAGCATCGTACGAAGGCCCCTCCCCCGGGTCCGCACCGAATCTCTTTTGGCTTGACTAAAGTTTCCCGTCTAATAGACCTCCTGTGTACGGGTTCGATCAACGACCAGCGCTGCACCAACTACATCAAGAACTACGACCCGAAAGACTTCAAGTTCTGTTCGCAATACCGTACGCCCATCTACCCCCTCTGACCTTCCCCCCCTTTTCACGTTGCCGTCAACTCCCGTGTTGCCCCCATCCTATCCAAACTCCTGTTCTTGCTGATCCTCGAGGGCGACTAACACTTTGAAAAAAAACGGAAAAAGACAATTGCCTTTCCCCGGGATGCGCCAACGAGCGCAACCACCCCAACGGTGTCGACTACAGATACTGCCCAGACCACCGCTGCGACCACATCGACTGCGCGAACCCCAAGGCCGCGCCCTCCCCCTTCTGCACCTCGCACACCTGCGCCTCCCCGGCCTGTCTCGCCCGGTGCCCCGGCGCCTCGGGAGAGCCCCACGACTCTTCCCGGTACTGCGACCGCCACCGGGTCTGCGAGGCCGCGGGCTGTCGGCGCTTCGCTCACCTCGACGACCACGGCGCGCCCTCGCGCCATTGCGGCGCCCACCTCTGCCGCTTCGAGGGCGGCTGCGACGCCGAGCGGGCCCCCGGCACCGACGACGTCTGTGCCGCACACGCGTGCGAGGAGGCCGGCTGCGCGAGGGCCCGCGCGCGCCGCGCCGAGGGGTCGCGGTACTGCAAGCACCACGAGTGCGAGGCCAGGGACTGCTGGCACCGTCGGTGGCTGGGCGCCTTCTGCCCCCAGCACCAGTGCGCCAGGCTCGGCTGCGAGCTGGAAGGCGAGTTCGGCCACTACTGCGCAAAGCACCGGGTCTGCGCGACGCCCGGGTGTGACCAGTTCCGGTCGGTCGATGGGGAGAACGTCAAGGAGATGTGCGAGGAGCGTGAGTAATTGCTCGTCCTCACTCCCTCTCACTTACACCCCCTACCCCGCCCTCTCTTTCGACGGCTACCGAAGAAAGTCCTTGGTCTGAACAACTACACCTAACTAACACACACCTTGCTCCCAGACTCTCAAACCCGTTGCCGCTTGCCGGGCTGCGGCGCACGCGCCGTAGACGGGACCCCCCTCTGCGTCAACCACATCTGCGCCCACCGCACCTGCGACAACGAGCGCCACCGGCTCAGCGAGCACTGCTCCGTCCACAAGTGCGCCGTCGCGGGCTGCCCGCAGCTGCGCGTGCGCGTGGCCCCCCCGCCGGCCGTCCTGATGCTCGGCACCGACGGGCCGGAGGGCGTCGGCTGGCCCCTGTCGTCGTACTGCCGCGCCCACGCGTGCGGCCAGGAGGCGTGCGCCGAGAGGTCCGCGGGGGCCTCGGGCTTCTGCCAGGCGCACGCGAGGTGTCGGCGGCCCGGCTGCGCGAGCGGCGTCGACGCCCGCGCGCCGGACCCGACGTTGTGCGAGGAGCATAACCGGAACGGGTCTGAACGGACGGTTCGGATGGGGGTGTTGAATCCGCAGCACTTCGGGTACGGGAGTGGCGGCGGCGGCGGTGGATGGCCTGGGCTTGGGAACTGGAGGATTAACGCCGCCTTGTGAGGCGAACTGGAGGAACGAGGGCTTCCTGATGCGGTCTTCTGTTTCATGTAATGACATAGACGTCTTCCACGGTTGGGAGTAATCTGTTTATGAAGCCTGAGGTCGGGTGGCCGACACCCCAGGGAGTGAGGAGATCATATCGCCATTCACAACGTGGTTGAACCTCGGAAAATTCGGGTCCGTAGCAGAATCGCCCAGTATGATATCCCCTCCCCAGCGGCGATGAGCACGTAGAAAAGAGCATGGCTTCATGACGCAAGCACTCGGGAGGCAAGTCTTCACAAGGGAATCAACTCGTATATCTCTTACGGTCCGAGAAGAACGGCTTGTAACCGCTCTAGAATTGTTGTCCCTGTAACGTGCTGAAAGCCTCAGTCGTCCAAGACCGAGAGGTCTACACGAGCGCCCCTCCCGCGGGACAGAAGACTCCTAGATACCGAACCCCTTGATGTCCTTGACCAGGTCCGTGATGCTCTCCTTCAGGGTCCGCCACTTGATGCCCAGGATCTTGGCCGTCTCCCTGTCGTCGTAGCCGTACACCTTGTCCTTGGGCGGCAGCTCGCCGCCCTTGGTGCCCTCGGCGGGCAGCCGGTCCGCCAGCTCGGGGAAGTTCTTGCGCACGACGGCGGCGATCCCGGCGTTGCTGAAGTAGCCCGCCGTCGTGAACAGCCGCCGGCCGCCGGCCTCGGGCTTCTCGAGGGCCAGGATGTGGGCCAGGGCGAGGTCCCGCACGTCGATCCACAGGTAGGCGGCGCCGGTGGGCGCGACGGCGTCCCGCCACTTGCCGCGGACCAGGTCCACCACCCGCTCGTTGGACGTGTTGATGCTGCCCAGGTCGGCAAAGTGGTGCACGACGGGGCCCAGCACCAGCGGCGGCGTCAGCGTCACCAGGTCGAAGCCGGGCCGCTCCCGCTCGACAAAGTCCCAGGCGGCGCGCTCGGCCAGCTTCTTGGACGCGCGGTACGCCGTCGCGGGGCTCCGGCCGACGTCCTCGGCCGTCACGGGGTTCCAGTCCTTCTCGGTGAAGACGGTGGCCGGGTCCTCGAGCTTGGCCTCGTCGAGGACCGAGGCAAAGGACGACGTCACGACGACGCGCCGCACGCCGGGCGCGTCCCTCTTGATGGCCCTCAGGATGGCCGTCGTGCCGACGACGGCCGGGTCGAGCAGCTCCTTCTTGGCGTCGGTCCACTTGAAGTGGAAGGGGCTGGCCGTGTGCAGCACCGCCTCGAGGCCGGGCGTCTTGACGACCTCGTCGAAGGCGTCCTCGCGCGCAATGTCCGGCACGATTGCGACGGAGAGGCGCGAGGCGTCGAGGTCCTTGTGCGCGTCGCGGATCTTTTGCGCCTTGTCTTCGGAGCGGACCGTCGTCACGACCGAGTGGCCGCGCGCGAGGAGCTGTTCCAGGATGTGGGCGGCGATGAAGCCGGAACCGCCTGTCCCGAGTCAGTGCCGTGTGCCATGCTCACAAGGGGGGTGCTGCTCGCTGTTTGTGTTTTGTTGATGACGGGAGTCGCCATCCTCTCGAGCGTTTCGCTTTCCCAATTCAATTCAACGGGAGCACCTCCCAAGTGAAACCCGGTTTGCATTCACACTCACCGGTAAGCAGAATCTTGGTCATTATGTCGTTGAACCGATGTCTCAAATGTGTTCTGTGTGAAGTAAGTGTTATAGGCCCGAGTCCGTGTTTGAACAATCTTGAACGACTCACTCAAATCAACAGAGCTGGAAGGTCTCGCCCTATTTATCTTATCTCCTCCCTCCACGCGGTCACTTTACCCCTCCATTGTATGACGATTAACAGCTTCCCCCCTTCAAATGCCCCGCCCAACCTAGCCCCCCCCCTGGTTCTCGCGTGGGAGGTTAAGCTTACACATACCAGCAATCACGTCATTCCAGCCATTCATATGCCATCAATTCGGGTGGCCACCATCCATCCCCTTTCCCCCACGCCTCGGCTTTTCGTCCCGCCGAAGTCGGAGCCGGACTGCTCCACCCACGGCCGGACCTCAATGGAGAGAATCGGAGAACTCGTCTTCCTTCCTCTCTCCCTGTGAGGACAAAGGTGGCAATACTCACCCCCGAACTTCTGGCAAAAACGCCAAGCTAGCGAGGTGGCAGAAGCCATCAAAAACAAACAAGCAAGAGATGGTCAGTCCAGATGAGTTCATTATTGACCCTAGCGTCAGCAAATACATCAAGCAAGTTAATGTTAGGGGCAGACCAGATTATCGAGCTCATAGACAAGCAGGCGAAAGTACCAAGAACCCTCACGAGGTTAGCGATAGGTGAGTTGTGCCGCGATGCTGTATGTCACTGTGTGATGTGCTCAGGTGACAGACAGCATCACAGCACAACTCACCTATCGCTAACCTCGTGAGGGGTTCTTCGCTTTCTTCACCTGATCATCCATAAGCTCGATAACTTGGGCTACAACATCCATCACTCGCTTGAAGCATTCACAAACATTAGGGTCAATAATGAGCTCGTCTGAATTGACCATGTCCTGCTTGTTTGTTTCTTATCGCATCTGCCACACTTGGACTTTTGTCAGCAGCCGGAGGGCAAGTATCGTCACCTTTGTCATCGTGATGTGTGGTTGTATGTAGCCTATGCATTTGGCAGTAAGGATTAGCCAATGTGTGAGGTTGATGAAGAAGGAGACCAGAGCTGGGGGCCCTGAAAGAGCCACCAATCTCCCGGGGGTAAGGGGAGGAACGATGCTGAGGTAAACCATTAGGTCAGCAAACTAGATTTAGCCGGGAACCCCACCCAAAGTAGTTCTTAGGAAAAACAAGCACACTTATGAGCATTTTCAGCCCAGGCCGCCTTTTGTACACTTGGCCACGGCCATCAAGGTTGCTAAGAAGCTATCTCCATGCAGTGTGGCTCATGGCCTAAGGTTTTTGATAGCCCTGGCGGACCAAGGCAGTCATCGTGTAGCTTGGCAGTGGTCCTGTGGAGCTTGTCACGACCCTGATAGTAGGCTTAACAATACCATTCTTGCCAGGTTGTAGCTGATCGCCGTCGCCAACGTCCGGGCAACACGGGTCCGTTCGCGTACGCATACAGGCCGTGGTCGAAGTGAAGTCTGGTTCGGCAGTTGCTCTACGTTATCGGGTATTTTGTACTGTATCGTGGCGATTCTTTCTTAGGTAGGTGGGAAAATATCACGGGATGGAGGCAGAACGCCGCGCAGCAAAGCGAATAGAACACACGTGGGCTATGCATCAGTTACATATTCCTACAAATGAAATAATACACTTATTCGAGCCCAGCCGCTGTCAATCCGCTAAACAGGATTATACGCTCTCGCTCTGTCCAAGTTCCAACAACCCATGTGGTCGTTCATACCTCCTTTGCTCGATAGCCAAACGACCACATGCCGCCCCGCCCTATCCGCGGGGGCGTATCAAAGCCCTAGGTGAGGGGAGAGTTTTATTTGTGGGCGGCGGTCCGTTCGGGTCACTCTGTTCCCGCTGGAGTTGTGGTCCGAGAAACATGCGTCCAAGGCCCGATTGCCTTGCCCGCCCTCATTTATGCTGAAGGCAAGCGACTTTCCACCTCCTTCTCCAATTTGTCGAAACGCCTGCCATGCTGTACTGATTGAAATTATACAAGTAGTATAATACGAGTGTCTTTCACCCCCGGGCCGCGACTCGGCTTCTGCACTCTTGCTTGCCGCCCGCCTAGAAAAAGAATGGATATGTCAAGTGTCTCTTCGAGGAGCTACCAAGAAGTCGTCCCGGATCATGACTTCCCGCCCGACCCAGGAGCGATGCCTTGCGCGGGCGCAGGCGGCGCGGGCGAGGGAGGTGGTGCCGCAGAGCCTTCGCCCGCTTCAGGGGGCGGGGGAAACGCCGGCTGGCTGATGTTGGCGGCGGCGCCCGCAGGCACCTTCATCGGGCCTTTGGGGACGGCCGTACGGCCAGGAAGCTTCTCGCCGCGGATGACCTTCTCAACCTCATTCTTGTCTAGGGTCTCGTACTCTACGAGTGCCTTGGCGAGGAGGTCAAGCTCTTTGCGCTTATTCGTGAGTAACACGCGGACCCTCTCGTATGACTCGGTCAGGGTACGCTGCACCTCCGACTCGATGAGAGCTTTGGTCTCCCCGCTGAGCTGGTTGTAGCGCTCGCCGTACTCCACGGGGCCAAGCTTGTCAGACATGCCGTAGAGAGCGACCATCTGGTAGGCCAGGCTGGTGGCGTTCTTGAGGTCCTAGGCAGCGTTAGCAATGCCGGTGGTGGTGGTATTCGGATTTCCCTCAACTTACGCTCGAGACACCGGTTGTCACCTTGTCGGTGCCATAAACCAGCTCTTCGGCGAGCTTTCCGCCCAGAGAAGTCTCAATCAGACTCTTGAGGTCTCTAGTCGTGTACGAGTACTTGTCCATCTCGGGAAGGTGGGCCGTGTGTCCAAGACTTTGGCCTCGGGGCAGAATGGTGACCTTGTAGAGCTTGTTGGGTCCGCTCTCGTGGTAGAAGGACACGAGGGCGTGGCCGGCCTCGTGGTAGGCCGTCATCTCCTTCTCCTTCTCGCCGATGACCATGCTCTTGCGTTCAGCACCCATGATGACCTTGTCCTTGGCCCACTCGAAGTCCGTCATGCTGACAGCGGCAGCCTTGAGCCTGCTGGCGCGAACGGCGGCCTGGTTGACAATGTTCTCGAGCTCGGCGCCAGAGAGACCCCCGGTGCTGGCAGCAATGGCCTCGAAGTTGATCTCGGGGGCGGCCTTGATCTTCTTGGCGTGGTACTTGAGAATTTCGATGCGGCCGCGGACGTCAGGCAGGGGAACGGTGACGTGGCGGTCGAAACGCCCCGGTCGAGTGAGGGCCTTGTCGAGTAGTTCCGGGAAGTTGGTCGCCGCTATGATGACAACGCCGCTGTTCTGCTCAAAACCGTCCAGCTCGGTCAACAGCTGATTGAGCGTCTGCTTGTGGTAGGCGGCATCCTTGGTGTTACGGCGTCCACCGATGGCGTCGAGCTCGTCGATGAAGATGATGGCGGGAGACTTGGCCTTGGCTGACGCAAAGAGATCGCGGACACGCTTGGCGCCGACGCCGACGTAGACCTCGTCGAATTCGCTGCCAGACATGTAGAAGAAGGGAACGCCGGCCTCGCCCGCGACGGCGCGGGCTAGCAGGGTTTTACCGGTACCGGGGGGTCCAACCATGAGAATGCCCTTGGGGAGCTTTCCGCCGAGCGTAGAAAACTTGCCCGGGTTGCGCAAAAAGTCCACCAGCTCCTGGAGCTCGTCCTTGGCCTCGTCGGCGCCGTGCACGTCCGCGAATCGGGTGGTCTGGTTTTCCGCCTTGGCCTCGCTGTCGACCTTGCCGCCGGGCCGCTTGAAGAGGTGCAGACCCTCGACTAGCATCGTGACGACTACCAAGCTGAGATACGTAAAGAGACAGAACCAAAGGATGAACTTGACCCAGCGGAAGACGACGCCACCGAACGACTCATCGACGACGACGTGGAGCGGCCCATTACCTTGAACCTTGGAAGTGGCCATGTTCGAATCGCGGGATCTCGCAGCAAGCGCCTGACCGACAGCCTGCAGCTGAGCCTGGGACAGGTTGCCCGGGGTGGACTGCTGGCCCAGCTCTTGGCCGCCGACAGCGCCGACGTTGCCAAAGGCGGGGGGCAGGTGGTCGTGGCCCCCGAGACCCCCAACGGCCGCCGTACTCTGCATCCCGATCGCCTGCGCGTATGCCTGATCTACCGCCTCGTTCCTCGCGAAGCGGCCCGAGTTGTAGCGCTCGATGACGATGGCGGGCATGTTGGCCTTGAGAAGGAGTTGGTAGAATGCGTTCTGCGCGGTGGCGCTGCCGGGGTTCCTGTTGGCCGCAGCCTCCCGGCTGGCGAGGAGGTTGCGCGAGATGGGCTGGTTCGTTCCGAAAAGGCGGTGCTGATGTTGCTGCAGGGCAAGTCCCAGACCGGGACTTCTCGTGAAGAGGGCTACCGGGCGAGTGGACAGAGCGGAGGCCGTCGCGAGCCGGAAGACGGACTGCATCGTGGCGGGCTGCATCACCGCACGCCGGAGCAGCGGGCTGGTCGCGCTCAGCGCCAGCGCAGCTGGGCGTAAGGCCATGGTGCCTTCGGTGCTGGCCGGATGAGGCGGGGGCGCGGCGTCGGTTCTTGAGCGCGCGTCGTCGGAATGGACACCTTGACCGTTTGCTGCGTGATGGGGTTGATGAGGAAGGAGGAAAGGAAGTGTTCGCGTGGGGGTGGGGGGCAGGGGATCCCCTTCCGAACAAAAAGGAAATAAAACGAATAAGGCTTCTTCAGCTGCTATCGACGTCGTGGTTGTGGTTGGAATGAAGCTGACATGGTCTGTCGCCGGTCAGATACGCATCGGCTTGTTGGGGGTGACGGATATGGATACGTTGAGGCGAATTAGGTACGCTACCTAGGTAGTTGACGTTAATTCCATGACCACGACAGGCAGTGCTGCCTTCCGAGTTTTTCCCTGCTCCGAGGGGCCGTGACCGGGGGCCAGCGGTGCCGCACAGCACAGCGCAACTACCAAGCTGCCATCTTCACGTGATGCTGACTAAGTAGCTAGTCGAATGACCGGTCAGGTACAAAGAAAGACGAGGACGTAGGTAAGCTGACTATTGGGGGGGGGGGGTTACCTGACCAAAGCCCCACAAAACATTTCAGAAGTGGGGCAGGCAGGAGGTTATATGACCATGGTCAGGTAACCTCATGGTCATCTAAACTTTCCCTTCTACATATCCACATGGGAGTGGTTTAGAATCAGTTCCAAACCTATTCTAAATAGATAATAATAATGTGTTCTCTCCCCTTAAGGAAGGGATATTACTTTTTTACTAAGCATAATTAGATAGTACTACAAGAGATACCTTATATACCTTTAATCTTATCTAAGCTCTCTAAGCTCCTTAACTAGTAAGTTACTCTAGAGAAAGTATTCTAAACTAATTAGGAATGTATTTAAAACTAACTTAGTACTAGGATAAACCCTATTTAAAGCCTATACTAAGTCTAATACTAGTATTAGTAGAAGTATTATAAAGTAAGTATTATAGCTTCTATAATATATATACTCTTATCTAAAAGATAATTTATATACCTTATATTATTAAGTATCTTAAAATAAGTAAAGAAAGTATTTTATATATTATAGATACCTAAATAATTAAGAAAGATAATATTAAAGCTCTTTAGAATATAGTAAAGAACTAAGTCTAAATTAATTTAAGAGAGACTCTAAACTAATTTAAAACTAATACTTAATAGGTTTAATATAACTATATATATACTTTTCTAGCTAAGTATACTATATTAGCCTTCTTCTAAAATACTATTTATTTATATTTAATATATAACTATACTAAGAGAAAAGCTTACTTTTATTTTAACTAAAATCTACCTTTTTAGAAGTATTAAAAAATTACTTCTAAAATAGTTTAAGATATTATAAAGCTTTAAAGAAAAGTATATAAGCTTAACCTTAAAAAGAAAGTAATAGTATAAGTAGTTCTAAATCTATTCTTAATTAATTTAGAATAGATTTTCTTACTAACTTTACTTTTAAGATAAGTAAGAGTATAATAATAGTAGTTTAAAAGATAGACTACTTATATACCTTTTTACCTTAATTACTCTCTTTAGGTACTTAAGTTAGACTATAGGGTAAGTAAATAAAACTATAATAAGATAGATTTAAAATAGGTTTAAAATTAATCTTAAACTAATTCTTAATAGTTTATTACTAGAACTTTCTAGCTTATAGCCTTATATAAGTACTAAAGTAAATCTAGCTTTAAGAATAAAACCTATTATATAGGATTTCCTCCTATTAAGTTTTAATCTTATTTAGCTCTTATAGAGACTATTTTCTAAGAAAAGGATATATTAGAGATATATTATAAGAAGTACTATCTCTTTATAAGTAACCACTAGAAGCTAAAGCAATATAATATAAGAACTAATTCTAAACTAATTCTAAATACCTACTAAATTAATTCTTTATAGATATAAATTACATTATTTTTAAATTAATTCTCTAGATATCTTACTTAGTTAAATTTAACTTTTAGATCTTACTTAAGCTCTCTTTAACTCTAGTTATTTTATTAATATTATATAGAGTTTATTATTATCTACTACCCTCTCTAATAAAGCTACTAATAAGTATTATATATAAGCTTTAGAGTATAATTTAAAAGATTAACTAGCCTAAGACTAGCTTAAGTAAGAAATCCTTTTATACTACTTCTAAACCAATTTAGAACTAATTTTAAATCAATTTTAAATACTTTCCTCTAGTCTCTAAAGCTCTAGGAATTCTATAATACCTATAGTAAGAAAAGTATTATTAATATCTATATAAGTCTCTTAAATATAAACTTTCTTAAAGCTTTTATTTAAAAGTAAAAAGCTATAAGCTTTTCTACTAGTTATAATTAGCTAGTAGTTTAATATAAGTATTAATATACCTAAAGTAGGTACTAAATCTAGGTAGAAATATATTAAGAATTAGTTCCTAACTAGTTTAAAAGGCTTTTATATAAGATTTTAAACTAATTATCTCTAGTATATCTAATACTTTAAGAATAATAGAGGTAACTATATATATATTACCTTCTATAAAGAGTAAGCTAAGCTATAGAAAAAGGTAGCCTTTAAGACCTTTTAGTTAGATACTAACTTTAAGTATTTTACTAGCTAGTATAAGGTTAAAGTAATTTAGAGCTTTTATAGTACCTTTTCTTTAAAAGGTATATTAAGAATTACTTCTAAATTAATTCTAAATAGGCTTTATACTAATTCTAAACTAGATCTTAGTAATCCTACTTATATAAGTATATATAAACTATAAGAGTATAGATATATATAAACTAATATATATTATTATATTCTAAGTTCTTAAGAAGTAATATAGATATATAGTTTACTAGAAATACCTCTATAATAAGGGCTTAGTAGGTATTACTATTAACTAAGATTATAAGAATTTAATTAATAAGTAGTTTTAAACTACTTTTAAACTAGTTTTAAACTAATTCTAAAAGGTTTTAATTAATACCTCTTAAAGGAATATAACCCTAAACACTAGCTATAGGACTAGTAAGTTAAGTACTATATATACTTCTATATAGTTTACTTTATTTATAGTATTAAGTAGTATTACTTAAAAGATTAGGATCTAAACTTATTATTTAACTAGATATAAAGCTTCTTACTCTACTAGTTAGAAAAAGACTATTAGTTACATTATAGTCTCTTAGCTAGTAAGTAATTCTAAAGGTATTCTAAGTTTATTCTAAATTAATTAAGAATTAATTTAAGACTAATATCTTCTTAAGGTAAACCTAGAGTAACTATATAAGCTTAGTATAAGGCTTAAGTAATAATTACTACTAATCTAAATTAGAAGTATTTTAAAATAACTTTAGATAATTAAAATAAACTTATACCTTATATAAATACTATTAAGGTATTATATAAGGCTTTATATATATAGAGTAGTTAATATATTTCTCTTTTTATCTATATTTAGTAGTATATTAAAATCTATTTAGAACTAATTCTAAACTACTTAAGAATCTATTTCTAATTACTTTAGATATATTAAATATAATTAATATATTATAGAATAAGATATAGTCTTTATAATACTTAGGATACCTCTTATATAGTAAGATACCTCTTTAATTAAGTATTATAATACTACTACTAGTTACTTTGGTAAGAAATCTAAAGTCTATTTTAATTAGTTCTAAACTAATTTAGAATTAATTGGAGGTAAAATATATATACTAATAGAAGTACTAATAGTAATAAGACAATAAACATATTAAATATATACTTCTAGAATACTAAACCTAATAGTAGTTAAATAAAGGGTCTATTATAAAGTTAATAGAATTAGTTTAGACTCTCTCTTAAATCCCTTCTAAGTTACTTCTACTATTATAAAATATATCCTAAAGGCTATCCTAAAGTATATCAAGAAGTCAATATTATACTCCTTTTAAAGCTACTAGGAGCCTATTATAAAGGTATTTAGAATATATTTAGAATTAATTTCTAAGTCTAAGTTAAACTACTTTCTCTAGAGTTATTAGAAATAGTTAGAGTAATAGTCTATAAAGGGCTTCAGTAGTTAATCAGCGGAATAAAGTACAGAGAAATAAAGAAGAAAGCTTAGTATGAGAGAGGGAGTTACTTAAATTAGAGGAAAAAAGGCTGGAGTTAGAGGAAAAGAAGCTTGCATTAGAGGAAAGGAGGTTAGAAATTAAGGAACGGCGACAAAGGTTATAAGGGAATCAGTTTTAAAGTAGTTCTAAGTTAGTTCTAAATCAGATTAGGTTGAATTTAAAAGGAATTATTACTTAATAAAAGGTTTCTATAAATACTTCTTAATAGTATAATAAGTTATTTACTTTTCTTACTTTTTACTTTTTTTTTTTATATAAATATTTCTTTATAGTTATATAAATATATAATCTATATTAATTAAAAGTTATATTATCTTTACTTTTTAAATTATTGAAAAGAATTTAAAAATATCTAAATAAAAAATAATTTCTACTTTTAAAGTTTTTTAAGTAATACTATAATTAAAGTATAAAATTTAAAATTATAATATTTATAATTTTAATAAAACTAGCTTTTTAATAGAAATATTATTATATATAAAAGTTATTATAACTTCTAATTATAAGAGAAAGCTTCTTATAAAGTAACTTAATAATTATAAATAGGTTTTTATTATTTAAGATATATATATAAATAATTAAATATTACTTTTATATAGTTGTTATTATAAAATATAAATATTATCTTTTCTCTTAGTATATTAATAACTAATTTCTAACTCGTTATATAATATATTTATTTAAATAAAAATAAATACATAATATATAATATTAGTTTAAATTAGTTAGTTAAAGTATTTTAACTAATATATATATATTTATATAAAAGATTTTTATTATCTTTTAATTCTTAATAATTATAATAATTATAAACTAACTAACTTTAATAAATATTATAAAACATTAAATATTATTACTTTTTATATATTATCTATTTATTATATAAATCTTAATTTTCTAATATCAAATAATATATATATATAATAAGTAAGCTAATATAGTAAGTAAGCTACTTCCTTATCATACCTTAAAGGCTACTTTTTAGCTATTTTTTAAAAATCAAAATTAAGCCTAAAGAAGGTCTAGTTTTCTATATTAAGCTTTAATAAGGGTTATATTATAAGAAATAATACTATAGAAAATACTTACTTACCCTAACCCTTATATACCTACTAGCTAACTACTTATCAGAGGTTTAGATAAGAGATATAAGAGTTAGGGTAAGTAGGTATTTTCTATAGTATTATTTCTAATAATATAACCCTTATTAAAGCCTAATATAGAAAACTAGACCTTTTTTAAGCTTAATTTTAATTTTTAAAAAATAGCTAAAAAAGTAGCCTTTAAAGTATAATAAGAAAGTAGCCTACTTACTATATTAGCCTACCTACTTATATATATATATATATATATTAGTTTAGCTCATTAAAATACTTATAAAATAAAATTAAAGCTTTTATAATAAATAAAAAATATATAAAAAGTAATAATATTTTATTTTTAAAATAATATTCTTAATCTTAATAAGTAAAAATAATATATAAACTAGTTTTAAATAAATAAACCTTATACCTTTTAATTTTAAAGTTATTATTTTTATTTAGATTTTAAATTAAGAATACTAATATTATTAAGGTTATATTTATATAGTTAAAGCTTTTAAGATCTAAAGATACTATTTATAATAAAAAATAGTATATAAAATACTAATTCTATTAAAAAGAAAATCTAAATATTTAAAAAATATTATATTAATAATAATATATAACCTCATTAACTTTTAAACTAAAGAACTTAATAAGTTATTATATAAGCTTACTATTTTTAAGACTAAGACTTATAAGCTTTATATAGAAATATAGATATTAAATAAGTATTAAAAAGTAAAAAATTCTAATTATATTTTAAAAGGTTACTTAATATTACTAAAATAAAAATATTATAAATAAGAAAAAGTAATATTAAGAACTACTAGAAAAAGAAATAACTTTTAAAAAGAGAGTTATATAAAAAGTATTAAACTATAACTATAAATAATAATATAATAAGTTAATTATAAAGATACTAAATATAATATATAAATTTATAAAATAATTTAAAAAAAGTAATAAGTAATTTTAATTAATTTAAAATATGATAATTAAATTAACTTATATAAAAGATAAAAAGATAGAAAAAGATACATAACTTATTATATAAGTATATTATTGTTGCGATGCCAGCCCATCGTCAGGATCCATCGGAGTTACCCGCTAACTCCGATCCCACCGGTCACGTGAGACCGGTCCGAGCTCGTCCGCGGGCCCACCCGCGGCAGCCACTTTCACCGCCAGCTCAACCTGGCGGCCCTCTTGATAGTTACACTTCTTCACGCATAATTGACCCTTTTTGAGACCCCTTATTCGTTGCCCGCTGGTTATCACCAGACCCCTTTCGCCTTGCTTACCAACAATTATATTAAGTTTAGTTATATTTATATATATTATTTAATTATAAGTACTTATAAAATATATTATATTATATTAAACTATAAGAAATAAATTTATATTACTTAATAATAAGGAAGAACTTTTAAAAAACTAATTCTGAATTAATTCTAAGAACTTAGGAACTAACTACTACTAAACTAATTCTAAAGTAATTCTAGATCAGAAGATTCCCTTTTTAACTCTACTAAATACCCTAGGTATTACCTTACTAAAGCAATTCTAAATACATACTAAACTAATTTATAAGTAACTTCTACTAAATTTAGATCTTATCTTTATACTTAAAGTAGGCCTAGACCTCATAATTAGGGTTACACTTAGTAATAAAGTAAGACTCTAAATTAATTTAGAATTAGTAATAAATTAGCTATAAATTAGTTAGAAACTTACTCTTCTTAGTAGTAGTATAATAAGCATACTTATTAATAAAGCTAGTATCCTTATATATCTAAGTTATATTAAGCTAGAATTAATTTAAAATTAATTATAAATTAGTATTAAATTAGTTATAGATTACTTACTAGAGAGACTTTACTATACTTATATATAGAGATATATAGGAGAGAGAGTAAGGTCTAGGCCTTATACTTCTTAGAGGGGGTTAGGATATCTCCCTTATTAAGGGTACTAGTAGTAAAACTAATAATATAATTATAAAATTCTAAAGAGAATTAGTTCTAAATTGCTTATAAATTACTTCTAAATCACTTACCTATAGCCTTATTATTATTCTTAATAGAATTAGTATTACACTTATAACTCTTAACTATAACTAATATACTATTTAGCTTATACTTCTTAATATAGTTCTTAAAGTTAGACTTAAAGTTAAAGTAAATATTCTATAGAATTAGGTTAAAATTAATTATAAATTACTTATAAATTAGTTAGATATACTTTAATATAAGTAATAAAGCTAGACTTACTACTAAAGTAGTAATAGATCTCTCTTAGGGTAAGTATGATTTTATTATTCTAAATTAATTAGAAACTAGTTTAAAAGTAAGAAAGAATTAATTATAAATTACTTACCTTATTAAACTTAAAGGGTAAGAGGTTAGCTAGATATTTATTAAGGTAGCTATTAATCTTACTAATAAAGTACTACTAATACTTAAGCTAAATTAATTTAAAAGAGGTTTTAAATTAGTAGAGAAAGGGATAGAACTTATAGCATCCTTATAGAAAGGCATAGTAAAAGAATTTACTAAACTAATTTAAAATTAGTTAGAGAAGAGAAGGGAATAGAGGTAAGAAGAGGAGGGAGATAGAGGCCTTACTATTATTATTAAAGGGGTTAAGAAAGAGAAGAAAAAGAGTTATAAATAGGTTATACTCTTATATAGAATAAGGTTTAAAGAGATTATAGGTATAATTAGTAACTAGTACTAACTTAATTAAATAACTTTCTTTTTTAGCTAATTATAAAAATAAGGTAGTAAGTTACCTAATTATAGTAAGGTTATCTCTTAGGTAGATCTACTTAGTACTCTTTTATAAGGCTTTAGTTAGGTAACTATTAAAGTTATTAAAGTAGCTAAAGTATTTAGTAGTAACTAAAGTATCCTCTAAGTAGAGGTACCTCTACTTTTATAGGTACTTTAATAATTAATAGTCTAAGCTACTAGCTATATTAGTAAGTATTTAATGCCTACCCCTACTATTAAATTCTATAGGCTATGAGTTTAAGTCTCACTAGATTGAGGGATTAGGTAACCAATAAATCTGCTGAGATCCAGAAAGAGCTAGAAATCTGGAAATCACTACTCAGATCTGTTGTGACCCAGACTATCCTAAGAGGGTAGATAAGAGCTCATTGGTTAGTAAATCCCCTAGCATAAAAATCAGGCTTAGTATAATGCATAAGCCTAAGGGGGTATATCAAAGTAGCCAGAGTATTTAGCAGCAACCAAAGTGTCCTCTAAGTGGGGGTACCTCCACTTTTATAGGCGCTTTGACAGTAACCCCCCCCCCGATGGTCAGCTTACCTGCTACTACCACCTTCCGAGACGGTATTACATTTTCTGGTATTACATATTCTGGACAATGTTTTTTAACACTTCTTTTTTCTTTTCGAAACCCGTTGTGAACTCGATGCCTCCCCTTGGTTCAGTAGTTTGCATGCTCGATTTCGTTCGCTTTCTGCTCATGGCACACGCCTGGGAAGTCAAGCCCAAGGCAGCTGACTGGTTATAATTCCAGCCAATCACAAAATTGTTTTCCTGCAAGTCCACTCGGGAGCCCTAGAAACATCACCAAGCCAAGGAACGAGATGGCTGCATTCCTTCCGCCGCAGATCGCTCGAATCAAATAAGGACCCTCGATTTTGATTACCCGCCCGTTCATCTCCGTTGGACGTTGCCCTTCTCTCCACCCTCCCGTCCCTCTCCCCCCCCTTCTATCCCTCTCTCATCTTGGGCTCTTGTGCCTCGTCTTTCTCTCGGAATCATGCCATCTTCAAACCCAAACCTCCCCCGTCGATGTCGTCACCCAAAAACCTGGGGAGCCCGTGTCAGCTCCTGGCGCCCACGAGGCTGTCGCCAAGACTACGAACGACTTGTACAGATGAGAGCCGTCGTGCGTTGAAATTACGCAGGCTCCCTCTTGCAGCCGGGCACTGAGCTTACCCTTCTTCCATCATCGCCACTCACGCTTTCAGGTGGTGGTGGCCCTGCGACTTCGCCCGTATAGACGTTTGTATAGCGGAACCCCCCGCTACGATTCCACGCTGCAGCCGGAACAATCTCAGGTCTAGGATATGGCTTCGGATTAGGGACAGTATACATCGTCAGCGCTGTCCCGATTACCCGTCATCCTAACCCCTGCCAGACCCGTCGAGTAAGTCGACCATCGCTGTTCGTACATCGACATTACCAGCGGCGAATGGAACTCCAAGCCGCGCCTCGAAAAGACCACTATCTGTATCTCCATGATCGGAAGATGACAAGGCAACGCACAAATCACAGGCTGCCAGTACCCAGACTGCACGAAGATGTGGTCAAGTTGGCGCCTCATCGAAAGCAGCGCCCATGTCTAAAGTCTACATAGGGGCCGATTCCGGCTTCCCGTCATGCAGTTTCCACCCCGTCTTAGTTGCAGTGGTGTTATCTGCCGGCCAGAACCGCAAACCTCTCAATGATTTCCGTGCTTCTAGTGGCTCTCGATATTGAGCTTACCAAAGTCGCGTAGGTGCACTCTTCATTGATTAACTGTTCTTTATTTCCCCTCTGACTGGCAGGGTATCGATTTCCAAACCCATCCCAATTGTTTCCCAAGGACCCTCTGAATATTCCATCGCAAAATAAGGGTGAACACTAAGATTACATATAGACAGCGAGCCCTTTCTCACTTCTCTCCTGTTTGCCCCCTCCCACCTCTTCCTCCATTTTAGCCGTTCCTCCTCGCCTGGAGCCATACTGAGGGAACACGCCAGTCTAGGGAAATGCGCCTCCCGATAGAGAAGTCGTCGACTGCGTTCTGTTGTTACAACAAGTGTTTTGTTTTCTGGTGCCGCGAGGCATGAAAGAGCAACACCAAAAAAGAAAAAAAGAAAAAAAGAAACCACCAGACAATAGCTGTTCCAGAACCCGCCCGAGCCTATCGTGTGCCAGGCATCGTTGACGGCCCTTTTGTTCCCGTTTCCAACCTCATTACCGCCCTTCGCTTCATCTGTTTCCTCGTCTCTCCTTTCGTCTTTCTGAGTCGTCAAAGGGCCGTCGATGTTTGGATATCGTAAAAGTCTCTCCCATCCCGCCTTGTCTGCTCCGGTTGGTATGCTTTCAATGCATCGCGTCATCGAGGAGGGCCTCATTCTGACAATGGCGACACAAGAGTGTCTTTCTCGTCGAGGAGAGCGAGAAAAGATAAAATTATGGAAGAAAGAATGTTGAATGAGACAGCTGACGGCCACCATGCCGAGCCGAGCTGTGGGGGAAAAAATAGGATAAAAAAAGACATGGATCGCCAAGAACAAAAACTGAGAGAAAGAAAAGTTCCGAGGCCGACGGATGCGTAGAGACGACAAAATAGCAGCTCGAAAGCGACATGAGCGCATCCCAACGATTCCCAAAGACCATGAACCTATATGCGCATGTCCGACGTCGGTGGGGGTTAATCGTATGTGCTTGACAAAGAAAATGGTGCCTATAGGCAAAATGGGGCAACGGAATCCATGGCTGGCGCGGCTTTCGAAACGATAGGGGTGTGAGAGCCCAAAGAGCGTACAAAACGCGATATAGTCGCGTCCTACGTCCTCTTCATCGACACAATAGTGATTACGCAGCAACATAAGCATGTGCCGGGGGATGTTGTTGCCGGGGACAAGTGCGGGATACCAGACGCAAAAAAGACGAAAGTACCACCAATGATTGTATGCTTTTGGGGCTTGGTTTGAACCTGTTGTGTTTATTTTCCCCTTCCCTCTTTTCCCGTTTGTTTCCTGTTGGCCAGTCAAACGAAAGGGCGTTTGACAGATTGTGGGTTGGGTGTCCAAGGCCATTCGAGGGTGCGGGAACTACGCTCTCTCAACAATCGACAGCTCGGTACTGTGGAGCCCGTGTGGTATCTCCTTCTCTTTCTCTTTCTCAACATGGTGGGGGAATATGGAAAATCAAATCGCCGTCATAGTTTCCGGTGGTGGTACAGGTGTGGTGACCCAAGTCGGGAGCACCAATGGAAAGTGATGGTTGAGTTTTCGCCTGGGGGGGTTCGGCGGCTGGAGAACCGCCGTCGAGTGGCGACGCGTCGGGTCGTTTACATATTCTCGATTCGCGCCGAGGGGAGTTGCATCGAAGGATCCTCGAACTCGATCTTGGGGCCGCCCCAAGGGTCATACACACCCGAGCCGTAGGTCGGGAGCTGGCCGATGGTGGCGACCTCGACGGGTGCCTGGTACGGCACGTTGTTCCAGTATTCTTCGGGCTGGGCTTGCGGCGTGGGTGACGTGTACTGGCCGACGTGCTGCTGCGGAGGAGGCTGCGGTGCCTGTGTCGGTATCGGTTGGGGAGTGTGGATCTGCTGTTGCATTTGCTGGTGCTGGTACGCGACCATACCCGGTTGCTGCTGCTGCTGCTGCTGCTGCTCGATAACGGGGGAGGCATGGTGCAGGGCGTATGTGGCTGCTTGCGTTGGCTGGTGAGTATAAAACCCTTCCTGAGTGGATGGGCTCCTACCCGATGCTGCCGAGAAGCTGCTTGGGCTGCTTTGGATGGACTGGTTCATACCAGGTGCAGAGTACGGAATATCCACCTGCTGCTGTTGCTGCCGGGGCACTTGTGCGTACATGTTCGTGTTCATGGTAGCGACACCCGGGTTGCCCTGCTCCGTCACGAAATACGGGGGCTGGGGCATGCTGGCGGTTCGCTGCAGCATGACTGCGGGATGTTGCTGCTCGTGGACCGACTGTCCGTGGAACTCGTGGGGCCCGCCGGACAGGCTGTGGCGGTGCGCGCCGTACTGCTGTTGCTGCTGCTGCTGCATCTGATATCCGTTCATGTGCTGGGTGTAGTCGTTGAAGGACGCTGCCCGGCTCATGGCGTGGCCCATACCGGGGTGGTTCATGGCCATGACGCCCTGATGGTGAGGGGGCCACTGCATGTTGGCGTGCTTCGGGGTCGAGGGCGACTCGCCGCTGTCCGAGTCCGAGGTGCAGTCGTCCAGGATGTCGCCACCATTGTGCATGCCGCGTTGGTGAGAGCGCCTTTGGTGCTTGACCATGGTTGTCTTGCGGCAGAAGCTGTTCGGTCTGGTTAGTGCCAAACTCTCAGGGGTGGAAGGGCCAAGGTCGGTGGGTTCGAAATCTACCTCTTGAGGCAACCATCGTGGGCGCACTTGTATGGGCGTTTGCCGGTGTGGATGCGGCGATGTCTGGCCAGACTCGAAGACTGCTGAAGTCAGTACGTGGTAGCGCACAAGGAGAAAGGGGGGACCGGGTCGTACGTCGGAGAATCGCTTCCCACAGCCAATGTGCTGACACTGGTGAGGCTTCTCTCCCGTGTGGGTTCGGATGTGGACAGTGAGAGCGCTCCGTTGGATGAAGCTCTTGCCACAGCCGGGCGTCGTGCACGAGTATGGGCGCTCGTTGGTGTGGATGCGGTAGTGTCTTTGCAAGTCTGACTTCCTGTTGAAGCTCTGGAGGACATCGGGGGTTAGATCCGCGCAGACGGCAACAACGGTACGGCATCAAGTGTCCCGGGAGGGTCGTGGCAACTCACCTTGTTGCACGACTGCCAGTCGCACTGGAAGGGGCGAGCGGTAGGCTCGTTCTCGACGAGTTCCATGAGTTCCATTTCTTTGGGCGTTGGGTGTGGGTGGGTGGGTGTGTTGGTCGAATTACCAAGAAACGGAGTGGTGCAGGAGCTGTACTACTTATAGTCTCACGGCGGATGATATCAGGAGGATGTCTTGATTTATCGGGTGATGAAGGGGTGGCTTGGAGTAGTTCCCCGGAGCAGGAGAAGCAAGCGTGGGGCGGGTGGATGTGCGTATATTATGGTACCCCGGTTCGGACTGTTGCTTAAGCGGGACGCTCAATGCGGGCTCTCCGCCTGCGAACTGCCGAATGGTCGTCCAAGGGAGGACGAGTAGGGGGATGGCGAGGGTGATAGTGGAGAATTGAGACCGAGGAACAGGAGGCCGGCAGTGTGAGACAAGGAACGGTGCGGCGTCCAGCGCAAGGTTGCCGAAGTTGAGCAATGTTCGAAGCGTTGGAGATGACGGTGCGTTCAAGAACGTTTTGCCAAAGGGGACGGGAGATGGAAGGATGATATGAAGAATGAGAGGAGAGGGAGAGAGGAGAGGAACAAGTCTTCAAGGAGGCCTGAGCTTGGCTGGGGGTGGTGGTATTAATCAGGCACGGGTGGCGGTGACGGGGAAGCTGATGCTCCTCTGGTTGGGAGAGAATAAGAGAGAGAGAGAGTGTGTGTGTGTGTGTGGGTATGGGTGTGTGGAGGTAGGTGAGGAGTGAGGAAGTGAGTGGTGTGCGTGAAGGAGAGAAAGAGAGTGTGAGTGTGTGTGAGAGAGTGAGGGGAGTGAAGCTGGGAGGTAACGATCAGCTCAAGATAACCCAAGGTACGACGAACTGGTGAGGGCCAGAGAGTAGAACAAGTTCATAGCGGGTGGGAAGTAGCCTTCTTAAGACAGCCACAAGTGTGGACGTACCAAAAGGTGAGAGGGTCCTGGTGCACAGGCACTAAAAATCTCCGTCCTCGATGAAATTTAGCCACCTGACTGGAGGATCTGATGCGAGTGGTCGAGCGCAAACTGGTGGGAAGTGCTGATGTTGCTTGCAGGACAATCCCTTCTTCGGGCGGCGGATGAGATAAGAAGGGTGAACCAAGTTCGGGCTAGCTTGCCGTGTATTTCGTTTCGAAGTCCAAGTGTCAAGGGCCGGCGTGTGTTAAGTTTCCGAGACTAGAAGCATAATGGGTGGCTACCAGGAACAATGCGATCGTCGAACTTCTGAGCGCTCAGGTACGGGAGGCTAAGCGGATCTTGGGGTGGGAGGAAGGGACAGACTGGCGTCGATTTTGGCCTTGCCTCGGGGCGTGTCTGGATAACAAGGAAGTAGAGTCGACGCTTCTGCAGACCAACTTTCTTGCTTCCTGTTCTTTTCTCGTCTCGTCCGTCTCCAACGACTTGCGGAGGGAGGCGTGTGTGCACAGAGCTCCAGACGGTCTCCGAAGTCCAAGGAGGATCCACTGCGAAGCTGGTCTAGACAGACGGACCGCGACAATCACCCAAGTGGGGAGGGGGTTTGCCGGAGAAAAGAAGGGCAAGGGGACGTCTGAGGCTCTATTCTCGTGACGAAGATGCCAGGATGTTGCGATGGTCGGCGACGGTGAGCCGGAGATAGAGAAACCTTAGTGAGCGAGATTGGTGAGAGTCCAAGTCGCACGTGGTGGAGACGAGAGCTGGCAGGCGAAGGACAGGCGTCTCGTTTAGTTAGTTGATATTGTTGTTTTAAAAGCGTGTGTGGTTTATGTGCGATGACGATGGCTGTGATGGGAATTCGTGGTATCCGAAGGACGGGCAACGGACGGAGGAGGGGGGAGGGTATGCCCGGCACAAGACAAGCCCAAACACGAGCAGCAGATGTAGGCTGAAGAAACGAAACAAGGTGAGAAGTTGAGATGAAGTGCAGATAGATGCGTGTGCGTCGTGGTGGTCAAGTGTGTGGTGTGCGTCGTGTGGGTTATGTTATACTACAGGGAGAGAGGGAGGGGGGGACGGCGGGCCTGTCCAATTGGGTTATCGTGGAGGCGTTGATCTATGAGCGGAAAGACGTGAGGCGTCTGATGAATGTATTATAGTATGGCAAGCAAGAAGCATTGGATTATGGATTGGGAAAGAAGTGGTGCTCTTTCGCTCTGCTGGAGCGGACAGCCAAATCTTCCGGGGGGGCTGGATGAAGGGAATGGGCTAGGAGACAGGGGATCAGGGAGCTGTGGAGGCGTGGAGTGAGGTACCTGAGGTAGTACAGACTGGGCCCTTTCTTATTTTCAATGGAGCAGACGGGTAGGGGGGGAGAGAGAGAGAGAGAGAGAGAGAGAGAGAGAGAGAGAGAGAGAGAGAGAGAGAGAGAGAGAGAGAGAGAGAGAGAGAGAGAGAGAGAGAGAGAGCAGGGTAAGGGTAAGGAAAAGGATGAGTGACTTTTGGTATGTACCTCAACTGTCGTTGTGCTTTCTCGGCTTCGGTCCCGGGATGGAAAACGCTCGAGCGCTGGCAGGCCTGGCCTTGCTACAGAAATTGATTAGATCAACCGAGAGCAGAGACCACACCCAGATGGTAGACAGCCCTGCGGGCGTGGGCGATCGTCAGGATGGGGGTCCAAATAGTATAGGCGTTCCGTGCGTCAGGTCGACGGGCGTTGGAAACGAAATGGCCTCGATATAAATATATGTATTATTACAAGTTTTGGCTTGGGTTCGCCGGACTGAACGAGCGAGAGGGCTGGTTGCCGATGGAGTTGAATGGAGTCTGATATAGCAGATGACAGGCGTTGTTGGCGGCCTTGTATTGGGCGAACCGGACTTGGAGTCGACGGGGAACTGAATTGAGAGTTGAGAGTCGATAGATGAGCTGCAGGTGCACACGCACTGTTCCGCAGCTCGGAACAGATTGACTGTGCTCTCTATATCTCACTCTGCGTGCGAGAGTGTGTGGGGTGTGACGGATGGCTGGCTGGATGCCAGGTACCGTATCGATTAAGGAGGCAGCGGGGAGAAGACCCCCGGTGATGAAGGGTTGGGTGATGAGTGGTATGACAATTGAGCCCCTCCCGCAGAGGCGTATCAGCAAGACGTCTAAATGGCAAGCAGCAGAAAGAAGCAAGGTGCCGATGTGACGAGTCGAGAAGAGTGGGTGAGGAAAATGATGAGACGTTCAGGGAGCTGCCGGGTAGCAAGGGCCTCTGGTTCCTGTCACTGTTTTTTTTTTTTCACTTCTTTTTTTATCGTGTGGTTTTCTTTCTTCTTCTCCTTTTGCGAATGTCTCTCGGCTTCCCGTTCGTGGGGTAGGCGTACGGAATCGTATGTGTGAGAAAAGAGGGGACGGGGGATTGGTTAGTTTGCTTTGTGTTGCAATAAGGAAGAGAGATCTGATTAAAAAAATAAAATAAAAAAGCGAAGCCGAGGTCAATTGAGACGGCAGGCAAGAAAAGGATCAAGAAAGCAAGCAAGTCGACTGGCGGCGAGTTCCAACGAAGAGCGATGGGGCTACCCCGGGAGGGAGGATGGTTGTGCTGGTTTGGGTGGAGAAGGAGCAGGGCTGAAGGTGACGACGGTTGGAGGGCGCGTCTGTGAGGTTTAGGACGAGCGGTCTTGAAGATGAGATGTGAGGAGCGTTTCTTCTTCCCACGACGGTTCTGCTGGTTGTGGTAGTGGTGGTGGTGGTGGTGGTGGTGGTGCTGCTGCTGCTGCTGCTAAGTCATGGATCGCGTTGTGTGATGCACGCCGCCGCTTTTCTCAGAGCGGACAAATCGGAGGCAACCCCTTGGGAGAGAAAAGAGGAGCTATCTCACTTGCACGTACTCTCCAAACACAGGCGCGCACACACACACTCGCACACACGCATACACACAGAGAGAGACACTCGCGCCGAGAGTCGGAAGCATGGGTTTGTTAAGAAAATACACGCAGCAGATGGAATCAGCGGCGGAAGGGGGCCGAGATGTCTTCGGACTCGAGCTTTCCAAACAAGGTTTATCGTGTGGGAAGAAGGGGGGCGGCGGGTGTGGTGTGGCGTGCGTGTAGATGCGATGGCACACACAGACAATGGGAATGTGACAGACGTCGAGGGCAGCAAGGCAATGTAGTGAAGATGGATGGATAGTCGTGATAGTCGGTGTGGAGTGATCAGGATGCTCCTCGGGCGGGCGTAAGTTGCGTGTGTGTGTGTGTGTGTGTGTGTGTGTGTGTGTGTGTGTCATGTGACGACAGAGTGCATGCGAAAGAGGACGCTGGTCAATTGGATTGAAGGCGCAGGGTCGTAACGGCGAGGTGTAGCAGTTGCGGCGACACGAGAACCAAAAAACGAGTGTGATGGGTTCCGAGAAAGACGAGGAAAGCAGGGATGTCATTTGTGTATTAGATAGAGAAGGAGGGAGAGAGAGAGAGAGAGAGAGAGGTTAGTCCCTTTTGCCCGATGTGATGTGCAGTTACAGTTTGTGGTACCAACATCCCGTATAGTAGGTAGATGTGGTTTAGATGCGGTTGCGGCTGCCGTTACCGTTGCGCAGCCAGCCAGCCAGTCGGGGTAGGAGACGGGGAGAGGAAAGGGCGGTCTTCGTCGCGCCAGGGAAGGTGCGGGCTAATTACCGACTGAACCTGTTTTGCCCTTTCTTTCCTTCCCTTTGTCTGTTTGAGTTTTCCCCGTTGGTGTTGTTGCTGTCGCGGTTGCTGTTGACGATGACGACCGCGAAAACGGCAAGGGCGACGACGACGACGAGACGGAGGATGGGCGGGAGCCTACTACTTGCTTGGCGTTGCCGTTGCCGAGGCAGGTACACGGCGATGGGCGAGTAACAGTAGCTGCAGCAAAGGGGGGGGCAACGGCAACGAAGCCGGGTCATGGCGGCCGGCAAGAAAAAGGGCTACCGTCATTCGGTCGAGGACTAAGACTGAGGCGACGTAGCGGACGGCATGACAATGAAGTGAGTGAACATTGAACGGTGTGGGGGGGGGGGGGGCAAGCGAGGCGACGGTGTAAGTGAGAGGAACTATTAATAAGGTACTATGGTACTATATAGTATTATACTCTATAATACTAGGGTGATGTTTGCATTCCGACGGAAACAAGCCGTTTCTCAGGAAAAAAAAACTGACATGACAGGCTCGCATTGCTCGGCGTCCGTCTTTGCCTCCCTCATACCCCGGTCCGTCAATCCGACTGGGTCAATGCCGTTGCCTCTGCCGAACGAGCGAGAGCCGGCCGCGGCGGTTTTCTGGTCATTATTGGCGGGGGTGAGAGAAAGTGAGAGAGGGAAAGAAGCGCGCGCATCATTCGTGTGTGGACGAAGTCGGCCGAAAAGTGGGCAGGCGGGATGGGCATATCTCGACGGGCAGTCAGAGAAAGAGAGCGAGAGACGGAACACAGAGGCAACGTTACCCGTACCGGTTTCTAGGGGCTTCTGGTCCTATGTTTCTGCTTCCTGCCTGACTTATCGCTATGAGAAGCGGGTGGAACAAAAAGCAATATGTACGTTTTGCCCTCCTCCGCCTTCCTAGCAACTCCGTACAGGGCGAGTTGCGTCGTCGTGTCTACACTATGTATGTCTCATCAGGTTTCTGAACGGGGGTTGTTCGGTAAACGGCATGGCATGGTACCTTCCTCACCTTCCCTCACCTTGGCATCAGAACGGAGATAAAGAAAGGAAGGGGGGAAAAAACAAGACCACGACAAGAAAAGGACGCCAGTGGGTTTCGCTATCCGGCGCCCCCTTCAAGCCACTCACTCTCACTAGTGTGACCTTTCCCCGCAGGAAAACCGTCGTAATGGTGGCGCACTGGAAACCTCCACCAGCAGCAATGTCCACATTGTAGGGTCCGTAGTGTCTGTAGTCCACTGCAACACACACGAGTGAGTGAGTGCCTACCTGCCGTCTCTCTATTGTTGCCCGACGGGCCCAGCAGGCCGGGCCCCGCTCCAATGGGTACCCAGAAGCAACAGGGCGAGAAGAAACAAGACTGCGCTCTTGAGAGGTAGTGTACACTATTCGTACTTGATAGCGTTGTCTACAAAGTATCCCCCCTGCCTGTCTCTGTCTCAGTCTCGCTTTTCAGGGGTCAGGGGAGGAAAGGGAGAGTGAGAGAAAGAGAGATGGTGGGGGGGAGGAAGGATGGAAAGGATACGTACCCAGCATGGCCCCAGCTCCAAGCTCCCAAAGTGGCAGACGGTACGGTACGTACCCCGGACAACATCTACACTAGTACCTACCTACCTATCACCTACCCATATGAAGGATGTTGGTGTATGTAGAGTCTCTCCTAGCCGGTCCACCGTCGGTTCCACAACGACTCGTCGTCCCCATTTGCAGTAGCAGCTGCAACTTCTCTCTCTCTCTCTCTCCCTCTCGCGATCTATCAAGGAAAATCAGGTGAGCTTGCTCGATAGCACCGGCGTATTAAGTCAGGCACCAGTAAGAAAAAAAGAGGGGGGAGGCAGGGAAAAAGCTCTCTAAAAGTGAGATTGACATACGTAGTTCGGGATAGAACATCCGGCAAGAGTCAGCAACCAACTAACCTAACTCTAAACTATGACAATCCCTTGCACCGAAAAAAAAAAAGGAGGGCCGAATACTTGACAATCTCCTCCGTCTCCTCGCCGTCGTGCTGCCCCTCCCTCCATTGAATTAAAGAGGATCAAGGAGTAAGGAGTAACGGGGGAGTGGGAGGCAGGGGGGCACGAAAGAGGCTCGTCGTCGGCGTCATTATCATCATCATCATCATAGTGTCGTCTTCCCCCATCCGATTGCGCGCAGCTCGCCCTCCCGTACATTCTGCTCTGGCGCAGAGGGCTACCATGCAGAGAGCCTACACCGGTTGTCTGCCTGCAGGGCCATCGCTAGCAGAAGCCATCGTCTCAGGGACAGGGGCTCGGCGGAAGGGAAAGGGGAGGAGGGATGTTCTCTTGCTCTATACACTCATACTGCCTACACACACATACACATATAGCAGGGAGCAAGCTGCCAGTATTGTAGTACGTATGTACCTGATACAGGTACAGAGTGAGCGGAGAGATGCATGTGTGTGCCGCAGAGGCGGCGGCCAGCTGGGGAATGGGCAGAAGAACGCCCCCAGTGGGTAGGCATGGGCCTGCAGTAGGCCTGTATCCCTTTTTTTTTATTTTTTTATTCTTGGGGCCTTAGGGCCTCGGGGGTAATGCACCACTGGGCAGAAGAGACTCTGTTTTCGCTCCCCTCGGTCTCTGGTCCCCTCCTCGCCAACCCTGGCATACGTTTGTGGTTACATATAGGTGGACCTGTTCAATTTTTTTTTCCTGCTCAGTGATGGCTGACGCTCTTTCCCCAGTGCAAGAATACCCATCAGTATGTCTTTTCATTATGCATCGTAGAGAGAGAGAATAAGAACCGGGACGTCATGAGGAGCCCGCGGTGACAGGCAGCGACATCGGTGAGAGGAAAGGGGCCGGGGGGTGCGGGGCGTGGTTTAGACAAAAAGGCGAGGATGGTGTGTCATGGTTGTTGCTTTTTGGCCCATCAAAAGTCCATCTCGTCCAAAGAAAGAGAGTGTGTGAGCCCTTGGTTGACGGAGATGCCGGACCGCGACTGAGGCACGCCCCGGTATGTAAACCAGATTTTCGCGGCTGACGTAGTGAATCTTATGTGCGCCTCAAGACGACCGGGCAGCGCATAAGATGAGAGGGGGGGAGTCTACTACTAACGCAAAGTCGGACGAAGAACCCGCGGCACAATCTCTAATTGAAAAGAGAGGTGGTGTGAGAGAGATGAGAAATGTGAGATGAGAGATGAGAGAGAGAGAGAAGGCATATACATGCACGTGTAAGACAACCTGCAACTACCTACCCATTAAGTTTACACCCGCCGCGCCCGCCTTATGTCATCCGCGTCGTACGGGGGTGGCAGCCGCGGGAGGATCAGGCTTCGGCCCCGGAGGGCCGGGTAGGGTTTGACGTGGTGGTCAAGCGTCCACCGATAGGGCTTCCTTCTTCTTTCCTTCTCTCCCCTAATTTTTCCCCTCGTTTTTTTTCCTGCTTTCTTTTTTCGTTCCCCCCCTCTCCCTCTTGTTCTATTTTAGTAGTTCACTTGTACTGCGACGTCATCTGATTCGTTGCCGAGCCTGGCCCTGTCGGCGCCTTACTCGTCTCTCCTTGGCGACGTGGAGGAAGACCCTGTCTTCCCCCCCCTTCCCTCCTTGATTGATCGCTCCTCTCGTCAAGATTGCCTCGTCCATTTAAAAGGCATGGTCTGGAGAGATGTCGAGTTCATGGGATCTTTGCCGGTCTCTCCTTCCCCGAGTCATCCGGGTTTCCTGCATCCACAGCCTTTCCGCCAAGCCGGTTATCCGGTCTCGCTCTTTGCCCCCCTTCTCTCTTCATCTTAATCTCTGCTTTACATCGGTATCGGGAAGGTGCGCAGTGGATGCGATGGGACGAGTTCTGAGTTTCTGGCTTAGTGTACCTCTGACGTGACTGCTCTCTGCGTGTCATGTACGGGCGCGCATCCCCGAGTGGTAATGACGAAGATAATACGAGATGTCCTTGAATTCTACTACGGTTCTCGGTTGCTTACCTCACCACCTTTTGGGGGTGGCTCAATCTCCCCCACCATCTTGCAATTGGTGTGTGTGTGTGTGTGTGTGTGTGTGTGTGTGTTTAGAGTTTGGCTCGGAACCTGCAGAGGTTCTGGTAGCGTTACATCACGCCAACGGTCTCCAACCTCAGTCGCCGCCTCTGCCAGCGCTTTCTTTTCCTATCGCCTTGGTTCGACCTGCGTATTGCCAGCTGCGAGCCCCCCCGACTGCTTGCTTGCTTGCTAACATGCTAGCTTTCGTAGGCTGTGAGATAAGATTACCTACGTCCCTGCTGGCATCGTGCAGCGTCTTCCCTGCCGGGTAGCGTTACGAGTGACCCAATTTACAACCCCCCCCCCCGACTATGCTTATATTTCCATTTGCCTACCTACTCCGCCCTCAGTCTCTTTGTCCAACAATGAGGATCCAATTGTAGCCGCAGCCAACTCGGTGGTCTTCCAAAGGTACGATGAGGGTCGAAGGAACAAGGCCTGTCCGGGTCAGCAGGCTCGTAAGATTGGACTGGTAAGCGCGGATGTATCCAACAAACAAGCAACACTGGCTGGTCTTGGCTCCCAGCGACTGCTATGCGATGCGCCCACATATCGGATATGGAGAAGGCTTAGTCCTTGAGCCTCGAGAGAGTCTGTAATTACTTACGATACCCTCGCGGCTCATCCGCCCTACTTGCGAACGACCCCTCCCCGCCGCTCCACTCCTGAGCTCCATCCGGAGTTGTCAGGCTGTCAGTGCCGTTGTCATCAACTTCGGGAGACTGAGGCTGAGCCTTGCCGTCCCCTCTAATCAGCATGGCCACCCCCCAGGCCCGTTACATTCAAAACACATCGGTCCACTTCTTGATCATGACAGCGAATCCACCAAGCGCGTGAGCCCTGGCCAAGAACCGTGGACGCTTCTGCTGCATGCCGGAAGTGTCGACAGCCAAGCTATCCAGCGCGCTCTCTCCGAGTGCGGAATGACCGCGGTGCGCCTGTAGGGCCTGGTAAATCGCGCCAGACCCCTACCCCCCGCTGTGTCGACCACCCTGGGCTCTGTTATCGCTGGGCAGTTGCCACTGCACTGGGCTCGTCACGTCGCAGGCCCCTGCTGCGAGCTTGTCGACTTCCGTCAGCCCCCAATTGTACCAGATGATGGTGCGGGACACTTGGCAGCAAAGTACCTACCACAGGACTCTAACCCCTAGTGATGTACGGATTTACGGCTGGCGCCGCACCACTGAAGCACCGAGTCCCGCTGTTTCATGAGTGCAGCTTCCGCTGTACCCTTTTTTTTTTTGCTCTCGTCTCCTGTCGTAAAGTACCTTGTCATGGGGTACTCCGGGTGTTACACTCACTCACAAAATTGCTCACCAATATCCGGGTTGCTAGACTCAATGTCAAAGGGGGTCGAATCGTTCGTGGCTCCTCTCTTTTGGGGCTGGCGCAGTCCGGCTGTAAGCTGTCCTGTATCATCGTCAGGGGCAGGAAAGGTGTCTCCGTGAGTTGGGTACTTAGGGTGGGGAGGGGGTTTGAGTGTTGTTGACTTAGTAAGCCCTTCTGCAATCTAACCTGATCCATCTCCCCACGGCGGAGTTTGATCGAATGAGAACCACCAGGCGGGATCATAGTCTGAACAGCAAATCCCTTTCATCGCGCCATCGACCATCTTCGTCTTGAGCTTTCCCAGGCAAGGTGGCTCGCATCTTTTCATCCGACATCGCGAGGGCCCGATTAGTGTAGCATTTTTGACGATCAAATAAACAACTTCAGCGGGTGCAACCGTCTTGCGTCTGGACATTCTTCAGCCGATTGGTGCAAGGGAAACCATGCTATTTGTCAATCGCCATCAATGTTCGCAGTTCGGACAGGGAGGCACCCATGACGACCGCGTCTCCAGAGCTGCTGTCCGCCCCAAGCAACGGACAAGGTCCTGAACCATGGCCCGTCGACCCTCTCCGTGCCGTCTGTCTGTATGCATATATTGGGCCGGCTTGCTCTCAAACAATGTTCGAGGGACTTGTTGGTCAATGGTCTGAGGGGGGAGGAAAAAAAAAGAGAGGGAGAAAGAATGCCAATCAGAAAAGGGCTTGGCCAAACCTGCCTGTGGCGCAAGCTGCATTAATCTTGATCAGCATCATATTCTGCAGCTGATACATCAGACGACCAGGCCACCCCTTTGGAATGATATCTCAGCTCATCCAGCATCGCGCGCAGGCCCGGATCACTAAATGCGAAAGCCACCTCCTTGGCATGGAGGTTGAAGGAAGATAGTCATCCCCTGATGCGGCATCGTCTGTAGCGATTCCGGCTGTGTCGCTCCCCTCCCGGCTGATTACTTAGCACACGCACCCACAATCGTCATCGTTGACGGCACGCACGGCATTTGCAGACCCCCTGGGTCCGGCCTCAATTTAAGCCTCGCAATGAGAAATGCGCCGGACCCTTGACAGACCAGCGAGTCTGTGAGATGAGCGCCTCTTTCAGTTAGCATACCACAGAGCCAGGTCCATCTAAACCGTTAGCGTACAGCCACTCGAACCATTTCCCCTTACCGTTATCTAAAGCCTCACATTGCTTTTCCAAGCCCCTGCCGAACGAACCATGCCCACTTGCGGACCACCACCGCTTGGCCTAGCCCCGCCGCTCCGTCGTTAAGGTTACGTATGCACGTACACGACGTCCAATGGATCACTACGCCAAGGCATTTTGTAGCCAAAAGAAGGCGCTAGGAAAAAGAACATGAAGTATCCCGTTGATATCCAGTCTCCAGAGGGTTTGTATAATGGACTTGCAGAAAATGGTTGAGGCGGATCAGAAGCTTTTCCGCAGCTGAAGTGAACTGCCGTGCTTGTCTGGGTGTGACCGGATTTCGGTGGGGGGCGAATAGGTAGCAGCCAAGACGACGTCAAGGCTCTGAGGTATTGATTGGGTCCGCTGCTGGCTGAGAAAGACGGGATTCGGTTCGAATGCCGTTGCAAAGAGGTATGTACCCGAGTTGGACTGGTCATGCCCGACGTGACCCTTGTACATCAAGGCGGGTGAAGGGCATGCTGGGCCTGGCAGTTTCTCCTCCTTCTTGGACGTGTTGGATCTGCGTCTGGATAGCCGCAGGTGACAAGTTTCTCGTCGGGGTTGGGCCAAGAATCAATCGGATTGGGCTTCGCTTCGGGGTTCGATTCTCGACAGACAACACCACCAAAGGCAAGCAAGCGTCCGTGCGCGACAGAGGTAGGTAGTGTGCATGGTATGGCGGTGATTAGGCACATGGCGGTGATTGGCCACAGGCGAGACTGGTACGCTGCTGACAGCAGACCGTGGCGTGCTAAAAGTGGTGGTTCCGATGGAGCCTATTGGCGACAGCTCAGTGAGCAAGAAGTACAGAAGCAGTAGACGCGTGGGTTCGGGGAGCAGGCAGATCCCAGTTGGCAGGGATGATAGCGCAATGCGGGATTTGACAACGAGGTGCCGCGGGAGGCAGGCTTCGGAGCCGGGGGGGACGGTGAAGCGAAGGCACCAGGTGGAGAGAAAGTGAGGGAGGGAAGCTTGACCGGAACTTGGGTCGCTGGTGAATGTTGTCATGCACGTCAGTCTTAGCCGAGCCAGCAGACCGATGGTTCGGCAGCGATAGACGACGCAGCAAACGAGAGGGAGGGAGAGAGCTGGTAGACAGACAGGCACAGTGCAGTTGCCCTAGCATGTGTGCAGCGGGGAGGGCGGACGCGGGGTTGAATCGTCCGGATCCGAGATTGTGGTTTGTAGTAAAGCCTGAAATGAGCCTACGTCTACGGCTAGAAAGCTGGGCGGCTGCCGCCAGAGCCGCCTACCGGGCAAGACATTGCTAAGAAGCGAATGCGGCAACGGGCATAGCGAGAGGCTGAATGAATGTGTTACAGAAGAGTAATTTGCCCAATGCCTCTTCGGAGTGACATCTACCGCGCGCGTGGCAGAGAAAGGCTCTGGCATGGCGTAGAACAGAGCCTTGGTGGGGCAGCACGAAGAACAAGCCATATTGAGTAAGGCGGGTGTCCAGCTCAACTGCCAAGAGGCAAAGGGCGGTGGATGGAGGTCGATGCACGGATGGAGTCACCCAATATAGCGTGGGCCTGACAGATCCTACACGTCGCGGCAGTGGATGCCAAGTCGAGGGTCACCGATGACCTCCAGGAACGACAGGGGGAAAGAAGGGAGGCCTTGAGTTGAGTCGCATCCAGGGCTGGAAGGCGACGATGGCCGTGGTTGGTCCAGGCCAGGCACGGCACAGAGAAGGAAGGAACTTGAGGCTCATGGCCGGCATTTGACAATATTGATCGAAAGGTGAGAGAGGAACGGAGGCAAAAGCAGAAGTCAACGCCGTAATTGGCTCGTCCTTCCCTCCTTCCCTCCTTCCCTCCTTCCTTCCTTCCTTCCTTCCTTCCTTCCTTCCTTCCTTCTTTTCTTTACCTTTAGACAATGTCCAACCAAATTGGCAGGTCCCAGTACAGTTGACGTCGAATGTGACCTGCAGATGGCGCAGGTATGTACACGTACCTACCTACGCATGGAAGCGGGCAACGAAGGCAAGGCCACGATGCGATGCAGTGCATCATCGCACCTGCATTTGCGTGTGGACCCTCTACGTGGATACTTCGTACTTGGTATCCACACCCGTTAAATCCTTCCTCTCTGCAGGCGGCTTGTCCGCCTTTTCAGATAAAAAAAAATCGGTGGGTCCTTCTTGGCCTCCTGCCGGACCCCGATATCCTTCACTGCACTGATCCGTCCTCTGTTCCTCGGTTGCACCTTGCGTAGGTACTTTGGCAATTCCTTCGCATTCCATGTTAACAGGCCTCCTATCCCTCATCTCTCAATTGCAATATAGACACGGGGAAAGCCTACACCAAGCCGCATAGTATTAGCACCAGTCAAATATGGAAACTGCCTCCACTTCTCTCTCTCTCTCTCTCTCTCTCTCTCTCTCTCTCCCCGCGCGTAATAATCTGTTAGTGATCCGTGCTGGCCATGTCGACCGTGCGCTGTCTTTTGCCCCACAAATCCCAAAGAGTCTGCTTTCCTATGTCTTTACGGATACTTGCAGTGTCTTTCTACGGTACTACGACCTATCTATCGCACTTGTTGAGTGATGAGAGTCCGCCTCAATGTGTAGTTGGTTGCCTCATCCGCCTCCCGCTTCCATTACCCTGCGCGTCTTGTGTCTTACTTTGTGTCACCTTCACCGCTCGACACCACCTGCAAAAGTCGGGGTTCCTTTCATGCTTGCGATGTTTTCCAAGCCAATGAGAATGCTTCCGCTGACCCCATATCCTCTTGAACTACATGTACGAGTAAACTATACTACCCGTACTTTACCACAGCAGTTGCCGTGTAACCCATCTGGTGAATTACAAACGCTTCGACGTCGTGAACCATGCTTGTTCCAAGTCTTGTTCGAAACAACTAACTCGTCTTGCTTGGGTCTCCATTCCCATCTACCCCTCTTCCTCTATCTTTGAGGATATTGACTCTCTTTTGTGCCTTGAACTGTGAGTAGGTCCACTTCTCCCGGCAAGTTCACTCCGCGTACATGCACGTGTCCCTCTCAAATCAAGTTATCAAAGGTCCCGAGTGTTACATACAAGACTGAGGTACGTAGTCCAGGCGGTCCCTCTTAAGGTCGCACAGGCACACAATGATACTCTAACACAGTCGGAAAAACACAGTAAAAGGATCATGCCCAATACCTTGACACAATAATGATAGATAGACCACCGCTCCCTTTGGTACACAGCTCCCTGCAGCGCAGCTAGCCCCCTCATTTATCTTCTCCACTTACCCCTGTCGCGCCCCCATACCTCGAGAACGAGGGCATCATCCCGACGCTAACTCTAGACTTGTCAACATCACCATGCCTCGGAGAGCGACGCCACGCGGTTGAGTACCAGTATCGTCATCGTCTGCAAGCGCACTGATGATGGCCTCCTCTCGTTCTTGGTCTCGGTGGCGAGGTGCCCAATCATGTCTCAACTCGACCATCTCGGACTCATTTCAATGGCTCTCTCCTCTGCTCCGCGCACAGACCCTCCCTTTCGGGATCCGGAACAAGGGTACGGACAACGCTGAAGAATTGTGGCTCGAACGGTGTATGCCTGGCCCGCCGCCACTCATTTGCTTTCTGACCCTGCTATTTTTCGTCCTTCCCGTTGCTCCTGCTACACTATTCATCTTCTGCCCTGGACGGCGTAGCAGACTGCGGGGGTTGCATTTCACCAAGAGAAGTCGTGTATGACTTGCATCCGGTGCTCAATCTTGGTCGCCGACGCGAAAAACACATCTGACACGCGAACCGTAGCCTGTGGATGGCAGCAAGATGACCCACATGTAATATCCGCTCTGTGAGTTAAGAGCCTCTGGGTTACGATGGACAAAGGGGGAAGAGATGATCACCAGAGCGAAGCCTCCTAGATCCCTAGCGATGATCTGTCCTGAGTCCTCCTGACGTGTGGCACCTTGCCTGCGTGCCTGTGTCCTTAACTCCTTGCCTCCCTGCCCCTTCACGGATTCACTGATAGTACTTTCCTGCATTGCGTCGGGGGGCAATTGATCCGAAAGCCACACCACCATCACGCTGGAGCGGTGGTCCCTGCCCATCAATGCCCAGGCCACGAATACAGGTAGGCAGGCAATACAATCGTGGGAGATGCATCAGACAAGCATCTCCCGGATGTGTGTGGCACATGGCATGATTGGCGCCAGATGTGCATAGGAAGTATGATTGTCTGTCTTTCGAATGTGGTATGATGCCGTCGTTGACGTCGGCAAAAGGCCTGAGCTTCTCGCTGCACGCTGTGTGGCTCAACGGTTTCGGTCCCTGGGTGATTGTTTGACAAGAGCAAGAACAGCAGTGACAACAGTCGCTTCACACGCGAGTTCTGCAAGGAAGCAGACGAAGGATCGGTGGGTCCCTCGGGCCACGAGGCCTCACGTGGACGTGATGATGATGATGATGATGATGATGTCCTAAGACAAAACGTGGGAATTATTCTCGGGTGGGTACTGGGGAGACAAGCAGGTTTGCAGGCTACCGTCCAGCATGAAACAGCCGTGAACCTTGGAGGACCTAAGAAGGAGCCAGCTAAGCTGGAATCGGTTTGGCAACAGTCTACCAGTACTCCGTACGTTGCCCCTTGTTGATAGGGGATCGCCCGTGAAGAATGAGGCCAAGACATCGGTCTGTCGCTAGTCCTTTCCAGCCACCTCGAAGCCACTTTCTCTCAGTGGCTCAGTACTCACACCCAGGTGCCCACTTTGGGTGGGTAGCCGTGCCATGCAGGAGAACGCTGTTCCTGAGCAGGTGCTGTCGGATCACCCCCACTTGCTCCGGGGTAGCAGGCCAATGAGCACTCTCCGTCGAGCTACTTGCCCTGAAACAGGCACGAAACAGCACATACCTGGTGTGTGTATAAGGCAGGCACTACGTAGTCCGGAGCGTGTACATCATTCTCCCGAAGCTTCCCTCTCACCGGCCCATGGCATTCAAGCTGCCGAGGTCGACCTGGTAAGGTATCAGGGGACTTTACACAGCAGGTGTGATGGGGAACATGCTTTAACGATGAGTATACGTACCTGTGTGTACAAATTCAACAGTAAAGGCACATACCTACTCACCTACCTACCAGGTAGGTACCTAGATATCTATGTATGTAGTAACGAAAGGCTACGGCGGTCCAGCGGAGGCGACCAACGCGGCAACCAGGCTTCATTTTCATCTGAATGATTTTACCGCCTTCCAGCCGGAAGGCCCTTCAGAGCCGCCAACAGACCCCAACAGGAGGCCAAGTGCTTTCTCACACGAACCTGAATCTGCCTCAACCACTACACACCCGCGCGCTTACTGCTTTTCGTCTCCGACTTGAATTGTGCTTACTATCCAAGCTTCCTGCTTGTCGCTCGCTCGCTCGCCAACATGGATTGCATCCTTCGACCCCTCGCTGTTTCTAGCTAGCCCAGACGGACACCACCGAGAGAGGCATCGACATATGTTACAAACAGCACACCCCCTCCTCGGGCTTGAGAGATGTCGTAGCTGATTTCCATATGCAGGGTCGTCTTAGCGACCTCGGCCTCTTTCTCCCTCTCTCTCTCTCTCACACACACACACACAAACACAGCGCCGCATATCCCAAGCACCTCAAACAACTTACCGGTCAGTCGGTCACATATACGGCCAAAAGCGTGGCTGCGCACCGCCGGCGAAACACTTACCCGCCTGCGACGACTTCGATCACGGACCATGTGTTCGCCTCTGCTGGGAAAGGGGCGTGCACTAGCTCAAGGAGTGCATAAGTCCGGCACCCAGTCTCATAGCGAATTCTGCCTTGCTCCATCTGGAATAGAACCGCGATGGGAAGTCTTGGAAGTCGTCTGAAGATCCAATATCTCGTTGGCCGATGCTGCAATGGAAGCCGGATTCCAACACCCCTTCGGCCAAATCCACATTCTGGCTCGTGAGTGCGAGCATTATCGACGGCCGAGCATACTTGGCATGCCTTGATATCAGGGAACCGGTAAGCCACAGTCAAAAAAGGCCTGTTATCCGCAATTGTCTCGAGCAGCTCTTCCCATGACCGATTCCCCACGCTTTTCCCACAGCCATCTTTGTGGATCGTCGCCAGTTCCAATGGAGTGTCCATGTCCGCCTTCGGACGGACTCGTCGTACGTCCGGTAAATCCGGGATTGACAAGCCGCTGAATCGTCCTGAGATGGGGGGAGAGGGGCATTCCCTGGGCTAGAGTGAGATGAACAATTCTCGCCCTGCGAATACGGGTTCGCCGGGTTGGCCTTTTCTTAGAGGCCTTCCAAAGAGACATGACCGTGGCCGGGGTGAGGGGCCTGAGGAACCTTAGCAGCCTCCGAATATAGTGTAGGGACGGGCCCCTTGATGCATTCCGCACCTATGCAGGAACGAACCCACTCAACACCAGCTTGGAACCCCATTACGCATGTTTGCCCCGAACCACGATTGGTTGCAGTAGTGTTTTAACGGACCAACTTTCCGGTCTCTGCAGAGGGGTCTCCGGACGTCGCAGCCTCTCTGCGTTGAAGCAGATATCCTCCTAATTTGGCTGTCGTTGATCTGGGGGTCGCACTGGCTCGGACCAGACCAATCCGTGAACTTGCCCATCAGAACCCTCAGATATGCGATATCCGAGCCGCATTTGTGGATACGCGGATACGTGGGCGGACTCTACAGTTCGACATTCGGAAAGCCCCTCAAGAAAGGCCCCCCCTCATCCTTCTTTCTGCCTTGAATATCCCTTGCGGAAGTCTTCAAGAAGCCAGGGCTGTCCGTGGGCGCACCCACTGATTTTGAACCTCCGCCATGTTAGGCCCTGAATTCCTGCTTCCGCAGATGGCCGTGCTGAAGATCCCAGGTCACCAAGGCGGGACCCAGGCAGCTCTCACAGCGCACGTCCTCTCCCTGCCCAGCTGTCACGCCATTTGGTCTGCTGCTGAACCGGCCTGTCGCCACCACCCTCGTGCAAATCACCTTCAGATACCCTCTCCGCAGTGGCTCATAACACGGACCCTCACAGCATACAGACACAGACACCCTACTACTATTTCGCAAAATAGACTGAGGAGCAGCACTAGCAAGAAGATGGCCAGCGGCGAATGAGACCCGCGAGGCAGGCCTTGGCCGCCAAGCCTCGCCGGCAGGCCCGTCCAAGAGGGCCACGGTCTCACTTCTACCTAATTTTGTGACCTCTACTCCGTTTGCCGTCCAAGGATCCGAGGAGTATGGGGTTTCCGGGCTCGGTCTACACGGACATCCAGGAGACGTGCAGTTCCCTATCCAGATGCCCCAGGGCAAGGGCTCTGCGCGAGCTGGTGGGCGGTTGTAAGAGACGACGCACTTTGATGGGGGCATTGTAGGGTCAGAAATTCATAAACAGCCTGGATATTCTAGATGGCAGTGCACCGCCGAAACAGTGAACCGCGAGGCCAGTCTGCAACAGGGGTCAAGATTGAAGGATTCCAGGACCACCGGCAACAAGAAGCCGCGCTCACAACACAAATGAAGAAAAAAAAACAAAGGGAAAGGGAAGGGAAGGGCGAATGCTATCGAGACAGCGTATAGGCACCTGGGGAGGGGCAATGCAAACTTGGCTCGAATGTCAAGTGAGCGACAGCGAGGGGTTTCCTTGTTGCTTTCCAGCCTGTGGGTTCCAGGCGTCATGACTGAGCTGGGCCCCTGCTCGGTATAGCCATAACGGACAAGGAACCATTGGACTTGCTCCACCCATCATTGTCACGACCCCGGAGACGACACCCTAAAAAGAAGGACAAGTCATGTTACAATGGGTCTGTCGAGCTTCCAAACTCCTCAAGGCTGGTGTTGGGCCGGCCTGGGCTTCTAGATGACTGGGTCCTGTCCGAAGACTATTGGGTATACCCTATCGTAGTGCGTCAATGCAAGACGAGTGAAGAAAGATGGCGAACGACGAGAAAGGCAAAAGGCGTTGGTCACCATCATTCCCGCCGGGTGCTGGCGAAGCCTGGAGCCACCCTACCGAGGGCACGGGCATACTATGTTTTGTTTGGTCGGCGGCCGCACAGCCAGTCTCAGTGTCTCTATCTATCAATCAATCCGGCAAGGTGGGATTGTCCTGCCTCACAGGACGCGGAGAGCAAAACATCCAGGAAGCGAGCCGGCGGCGGCGTGGACGAACTGATCGGTTGGTCACGGCCTGTTCGTCCGTGAGAAATGGTAAAAGTCTGCTCAAGCCTTGACGAGGGTTGCGCTCCTTTTGCCGCGTTTAGAATATACAGACAGGAGCGGGCGGAGTGGGAAACGGGTAGTGGGGTTAAAGAACTGCGGTTTTTACCCACGATGATCGGGCGAGCAGAACTTCTCCGGCTGCTGGCAAGGATCAATTTCAACAATGATGCTCTCAACACAGTCTAAACATGATGCCCGATACTTAGCACAATGGGTTTCCAGAGTAAAAGGAAAGCTACTGTGTATCTGACAACGTTATGATTCACGTTGGGAGTTGGCAGCTAACAATCAAAATTATATCGACAAACCCAACGTTAGCATCGTTTAACCAACCATCTCACTAACTCGACGCTACAGATTGCGATTTGATGGATCGGGGCACTGACAAACCGGTGGTGCGAACCCCAACGTGCACGGGCGGAGAAGCACCAGGAAGTACCATGAAAAACACCACGTTCTCCTGGAAAGGGGGCCAGGCAGCCGTATACACCACGGGCGCTCACAGGGAACCGGACATGGTTCAAGGGTTGCGGGAAACCAACGACAAGCTGGGCAGACGTGGAGATTCCGCACACGTCGTCGGCCGGCAGGCAAAGAGGATTCGTTTACGTCAGGCAGACAGGCAGACAGACAGACGGCCGGCCAGCCAGCGCAGAAGCAGGGCCGGCCGAGTTGGTGCCCCGAATGGGGGTTGGGGGCGGCTGGCTGGATCTTGACCGACAGGCTGATGCAACGGCCGGCACAAAAGCGCAATCGCCAATTCTCGGAGGTAGACATGGCGATTCACCGGGTTCGGGGCCAGACATGACAACATCTTGGTTGCGGCAAAGTTGTTTGCGCTTCGCGGCAGCCGAAGGGGGGGTTCCCATCTGGCATTTAGGTGCTAGTGTGACCCGGTCAGAACCAAGTTGTGATAAGCAATGCTCCCGGGGGGGTGAGCCACACACAGTACATTGTTGGGTCACGACCAGAACATGGCTGACACGGCGGTGGCCCTCCACAACACATTACAGTCGGTACAAAGAAGAGAGACTTTACCCAGGTATCCAAGCATATGTACTTTGCGGCAATCAGCCCCGTGTCTGACGGAATAGGATCCGAAACTCTCCACAGAGCATCCGCACACTTACACAGCAGCGGTGACACGGAGTCCAGGTTTGGTATGACTAGCATACACTCGATTCGCTTCCTGGTTCACACGGGGACAAGACTGATGTACAATGCCCTAGAGAAAGGGGTCCGGGCCGGGCAGCAGAATCGTTCATCTCTCACTCCACAAGAGACCACGCACCATACACCACGATGCATACAAATGGAGGGCATAGCGGGATGCTCGTTGGTCAATGCAGCAGCGACGGGTCCTTTCCATGCGCGCAGAGCCGAGGAAGCATAGGCGGAGAGCAGTAAACAGCAAATTTCCGACGCCGGTTTACGGGTCTCGTCCAATGGCAGAGGCTCCCTCGGTATGGCGGCCAGTGGTACGGTACGATATCCAAACCGGACCAAACGTGGTACGCTACGATGGCTATACCAGACCAGACCAGACTAGAGCCGCCAAGAAGAATCCCAGACCAACGGAAACCGCTCCACCCCCCCTCTGGCACGCAAGAGACAGCTAGGTAGACGACATTGGTTTCTCTTAGTTGCCTCCTTCATCACCTCCCTTTCCCCTCCCCTTTGCTCTCATGTCGAATATCACATTCGAGTTCCGACGGCATAGCCTACATATTGCATGAACATCACTTTTGTTCATTAACGCTAGACCCAATCTATGCCATCGTCAACCCCAAGCATGTCCCATATTGTCTCTCCTGGTACGGGTAGTCAAAAGTCACCTGAACGAACCCCCGGTAATGGGCAAACACGCTGCCTGTCACGATCCGCTCTCATTTCCAGGAATCCAGTGCCCACTGTTTTCGCTGGAGAAAATATGACAGCGGGCTTTGCCGCCTTTACAGCCGGCCCGGTCGGTCTGGTCTCCTCTTTTTTTTTTTTCTCTCCCTTTTTTCCTTCTTCTTTTTTCCCCTTTCGAAGAGAGGAGGGGGGTGGGATGAATAACGAGGAAAATGCACGCAGGCTGCGGTTTCTACCCAAAAACCCGCTCCACATTGTCTTGTATGTACTTCACGTATCGTGACATCGTTTGTACATGCGCGACGCGGCCGTACATCGACGTACGTTTGTGTCTTGGCGTTGGAACCAACAGAACAAGACAGGCCCTCGTCACGAACCACGCTCCATCGCGGTTTGGTTCAAGTCCGGTGTCGGCAGGCGCAAAACATCAGCCATTGGGCATCGGACATCAGGCGATCAGCTGACTCGTTCTTCACGCGGCCATCCGCTAGCGTGGTAAGCCAGCCGTGCTGCAGTGTTTCAAAGGGCAAGTGGGGGAAAAAAAAGCAAAAAGGATGGGGGTTTCCCACGGCGCACGCTATAGTTACAGCGAAAGACACCACACCTGCTCGGTACTTGACTTTGGGCTGCCACGAAGTAAAGTACCCCTACCCAAGGCCACACACACACACACACACCCCGATGATCGTCCGATGTCTTTGGAATAATTGATAAGTGGCTACAGGGTCCCCCTCCCCCCCGCTCCCCTAAAGACTGGTACCGCGTCAGGACGATGATCGCTCGGTGTTTTTTTGGAATAATTGGACCAAGGACTCCCAATGACTGGTACCGCGCCCTCCCCCTCCTCCAAATGGCGAGGCCGTTCGAGGCACAGCACGGCGAGAAGATACAAATACATCCCGGGCGTCGGAGACGCCCTGTTTCCCGCTACTGTGAACCACGGGCGGCACGGGCGGCACGGCAGGTGAGCCAAGGGCCATGCGGCCGGAGTATCATCAATGGAACGTGAAGTGCGTAACTTGGTACGAGAACCCCCGCCCTCCTCCTCATACACTATGTACGAATGCTCCCAGAACCTAATGGCTTCGGGAAGTGTTTTGAATAATAATAAAAAAACCAATGAAAGCCAAGAGATTTGTGGTCCCGACATCCAGCACGCCAGACAGGAAGCGAAACCACAGGGGGGGGTTCTCTCTGGAATCTTGCTCCACCTCGGTCGTCGTTGCATACTACGGATAGGTACTACACTATTCGTAGCGCCTCCACCACCTCCCGGCGCTCGTTTATGAGTGCGGTTATTACAACCATATAGTTTCATTGATGCGACCGTGGTCCGGATTAACTCGTCCGCCGATACTCAGAACACATTCCCGACGCAAAATGCAGCCAACCCGCACCCTAACCACTGACCCTGACCTCATCTAGATTTTGCGTCGGGAATGTGTTCTTCTGGTTGTGCAGGGCTGTGGCTGTGATTGTGGCGGGATACGGTCGCAATAACCGCACTCCTCGTTTATAGCTCCATCGGATCTCCGCTGGCCGGTTCTCTGAGAGAGATTGAAGAGGGAACATGCCAGTGGGTTGCTCTCGCCGTGGGTCCTACCATCCATCAGAGGACGTGCAGATGGACGAGCCACGGCAGATGCGGGGGGAGTGCCCAGACTCAAAATCCACCAAGACGACGACGACGACGACCTATGGCAGCGTGAAGCAGCGCTGGAGGACTGGCATTGGGGCGGCCTACGGTACCTACCAGAACGGCAAGGTTGCGCCAGCTAGAGGAGGGCCATCAAATAACCCAGGGGCACCCGTGACGGTTCACTTACGGGTCCCGAAAAGGTGTTCCCCGCACACTGACTAATACCTACCTAGTCAGGAACAAGAGCGTTCTAGGCCAGCCCCAAGGTCGCACCTTCCATGGACTTTACCTTGGGATGGCTGTGTTTCAATAGCACGAGCTGAGCAAGACAACCCGGGCAAACCGAGACATCTTTAAATTGCCATTACCAGAAAGACAAGAAAATCACGACCGCCTCAGAACGACAAATACCACTCTTTATTTGGCATGCAAAAGGAGAGTAGACAGGGATGTGTGTGTGTTGATGTTGGTGTTGATGATTTGGATGAAGGTAACCGATTACAGCCTGGCTGCTGGCACGTCGTCGGCAGCCGACCGGCCGACCGGCCGACCGACCGACCAACCGACCAACCAATCAACCATGATGACCTTGCTTGTCAGTGGGTAACTTGTCTGTTCCCCGGCAGGTCGATCAGGCACAGTCGCGGTGGTGGTGGTGGTGGTGGTGGTGCGGAAGAAGGCGAACGAGCGATTGCGGCCCGACAGCAACGGGGGGGGTTGGAAGGCTGTCAAGCGGGAATCAAATATGGGTCGCAGAGTGGGCAGAGAGAGGTGTGTGTGTGTGTGTGTGTGTGTGTGTGTGTGTGTGTGTAAAAAGAGAGAGAGAGAGAGAGAGAGAGAGAGAGAGAGAGAGAGAGAAGGGCTGGCTGTCATTTCAGTCAGTGTCCAGCTGACAGAGTCTACCCTACCCACAAGGCGCACTAGCGCAATGCGTCTTTTCAAGGGGGGGTCCCAAACAAGATGAAGTCAGGTTTCTGATATGATCAACGGTGCAGTGTCCTGCAGAGAGAGGCGGGGGCAGTCGCAAGTGATAAGATTGCGTTGCCGATGAGAACAGTGATATCGCGTCCGAAAACCACCACCTGCATATATCCCAGGCACAGGGGCAAGGGAGAAGGGAGAAGGGGTCATGTCATATGCCGACTCGTTCATGAGACGGCCCTGCAGTTTCCCCTCCCCTCACGCTATGTACGTGTAGTAGTACCGTTCCGCACGACCTGCAGATACGTCTCCGCTTGTCCTTAAAAAAAATAAAAATAAAAAAGGCTGCCGCCATCTAGCCTATCGGAGAAAAGAAATTGGGCTTCAACTTTTGGTCCCCCTCGGGCGTGAGTACACTAACAAAGAGAGGCCCTCCTTGGTCCCGTGAGAGATGGAAAACCCCGAATGATTTCCTGGTTCGTCGTCTGCAGGCGTTGTTTGTTTGTTTGACATGGCGGTCCAATAGTATAATTGGTACCGATAATGGATAAGGGTGGCCTTACTATAGCCTCGCCAGTTAATAGCGGATGACGCCAAAAAGAACAACTGCCGGGCTTCTCGCCTCATCTGCCATCGTATACACCATGGAATTTGTTTCTTGCTCCCCCCCCCCCCTTTTTTTTCTAGGGCCGACGATAATTTCCACCGGCCAACTTTGCAAATGGCGTGGCAATCGTTCCAGACTTGCCGATTGACACGAACCTCGAAGAGCGACCGCCGACTTTGCTGCTTGTAGCCAAAACGGGCTGTCAAAGCGCGCAGGAGAGGAATCCACCAACTTGATCTTCAATTTCTACCAAAGACATTGCCGTGATGGGGTTCTCTTTTCAATCGCTCACTCCATATTTCTTGAACCCCCTCTCTCCCTCTCGCAAAGGAGGGAGCTCACGACGCAATGCTGCCCAGTCGAATGGCGAAGCGAGAGGGGTTCGTTGTCCCCCCACCCGGGAGTACTATGTATGAGATGCTCAACTGCATGGAACAACGGTTTCTAGGGCCATGCATGAAGCCGTTGCTTGATCGGGATGCAAGTCGAGTGGATGCGGTGGCAGACGGGACAGACTCTATCCAGCTGCTAGGATGGTTATTCATTTTTGCCTTTCCGTCAACGACCCCTAGGAAGTCGCCAGACCCGCGGCCAGGCCGGCTCTGATCTCTCTCGACCGCCGCATGCCTCTTTTCTTTTTTTCTATGTTCTTTCCTTTCCCCGCATGATGGGCGGCCTGGCCAGGAGCTGAGCTGGCAAGGATAATCTGGGCGTCGGAGCTCCTTCCCAGTCTTCTCACACTCATGTCACCACGGCTTGCCATTGGGAAGGAACGACGCTGCTCGCTGCAAAGCTGCGGCCCTCGCTTGAGCCTCCTACCACCTGCCATGGCAGCCGTCGTCCGAAGCGGTGCGCCAGATCGGGTCGCCACAACCTTTCCATGGATGGTCCCCATGACGAGACTCTGCGTACGGGCCTGCCTCCGACTGATGTTGCTTTGGAGTGAGTACACGTCAATCGTCGTTTCTCTCTCTCTCTCCCTCCCTCCCTCGTCGACTCCGTTGCGTACATGACCGAATACTCGCGCGTGGAATCTCTTGGCCTCTGGGGTTTGTTTGGTCAGCTGTGGTTCGTCATGTCGTGCCCGGGCGCGACCGCAACATTGATTATCTAATTCTCAACGACGACGCTCTGCTTCCTTTCCGCTCCTTTCTGTTCAAGCCACCCTCGCCACCCAAAGCCCCCTAAAGTTTTCGCGTACAGATGAAGACTGGGTCCGGATGCCGTATGCTGACAGCCGCGGATGGCTGGGCGTAGACGAGAGTTCAGGTTTGCAGCCCCCCAGTGCGGATCAACGCCCACTGACCTTTTCAACGTCGAAACAGGGTCGTCAACACCATGTCATCGTCGCTGCCGCCAGCACCCTCGACTACTGCAGGGAGGGGAGGTCCGATGTCCGCCAGAGCAGAGAGGGGAACCTGTCCGAGAGGGTCAATTTTGGACCCAACAATGTCGTGATGGACGCTCCAGCGCCCTTACACACCTACTCACCCCTCGGATAGAGTCGATGACGAATCCTCGCCGCGGTTGACATGGGGCGGGTGGCCTGCTGGGTCCGCGACGAATCGGACGCTCGGATCATTTCAGTCTCCTTCTCACACACACGGTACTTTCACCTCGATGTGGCGAAGCCAGGCCGGGAGAAGGCTGAGTGCCTCACAGCTGATAAGTAACACGAGGGACAAAACACGGGAAGGCAAAAAGAAAAAAGAAAAATTACGAATATCTCGAACTTAATACCGCGTCGGCCAACCAGCGTTCTACCTACCGCTTTCATCAGAGACTCATGCACCTTGTGCCGCGGGTGAAGCTGTGAGAGCTCCATCCTCTCGCAGGTCCAATATGCACGCCTACCCGGCATCAGGTCCGGTTGGATATCCTCTTTCAACACCATTCTTTTCCCCTAAGCAATCATGATAGTAAGGTAGCCTTATAGTGAACCCTGCGGGTCGGCAGTTGTTGTACTGCGAGGTGTGAAAAATGACTGGTGCTGAAACATTGACATCTGCGAAGCCTCGCACGGATTTCCCAAAGAAGACAAACTCCTTTTCCCGTTTCCCCCCTCGCACTCACCGTCCCCTTGTTCTAGCGGCCAAGAAGCACTGCCGGGTCGATGACTGACTGCTTAATCAATCAGTCGGCATTTCTCTCTCGGGGCGGGCGACCCTATCAAATCTCCCTTTTGATTAGTGCCTCCAGGACTCCAACACGGCCGGGCCGAAAAGAAAGCTCGACATGGACAGAGCCGAAGGCCATGCGAGTCTCCTCATTGGGCTTTTGCATCGTTCTGGCGTGGCGAGCCCCAGGCCTCCCGGTGGAAGAGGAGCAGGCCTGTGGGCCAGAGCGGCTCTGCCTAGAAGAAAACAAAAGAAGGATAGAAGCAACGCATAGGCTCGGCTTGTGTCTGTTATCCGAGGGCCAAGTTGACGACCTCGGGGCAACGGCCGAAGGAAGGCCGTTCCCCAATGTTCAATCTGGTTTATGCCGTGTTTGGGATGGGGAGCCAAACCCAAACAAAAACAAAAGGTCGTATACAATGTCAGTGAGCACTCGCTACAATTGCGGCTCACGATTATTAACACAGAGACTAGGTGCCTGTCCCTGATCTCTGTGCGCACCCTTAGCCCGGAACTCTCATGTGTCCTCCCCCCTTCTCTCCCTCTGGCTGGTGTTGCTCTCGATGCCGTGGCCTGACCAACGCCCGAGTGCCGCCCTTTCGGGGACGACCGTTGGGAACGCGGCGCCGGGCGAGCGCCGTCTGTTCGCGCCACGCTAAACAACGGCGTGGTGTAGAGTTCGTGGCGGGCTCACAGGCACCCGTATCTCGTTCGTATGTGCGTGCCTGCGTACGCGCGTGCGCGTGCTACCGTGTTGGCGGATGGTGATGTGGGTTGGCAAGATTTTCGGCGTCGATGACGACGACATCAAGGATGGTAACGCCCGTGGCGTCGCAGATACGAAGCACGTCGTCTTTTTTACGCACAGAGGAGAGAAAACGAGATCGTCTCGAGTTCCGCCGCTATTCCCTAGATCTGGGGAAGTCCATGTGGGCTGCGTCCGTCAGTCCATTTGCTATTTTCTTTCTCCGTCCTTGCGACGCTCGTTCCTGGCGTTCGTGAACCTGGGAGTCAAGAGGGATAGGGAGAGAAGCGCGAGGAACGAAGGAACGGACGCGTTGCTCTCAGACGTTGCGGAAACCCGAAACGATCGAACGGTCCAACTAGACGTGCTATCGTCCCCCCCCCCACAATTGCCCAACCGTTGTGTTTCTGTTATTGTTGTTTTTTGTGCGCCTGCTACTGCACGTACTACTTTGGACGTGCGCGCGAACAGGTAAATGACCTTTTCTTACTCCCGTCCGGCCTCCTCCCTTCCTCTTTGCCGAAACATGGTGAGGCTGAGCACACATGGACGAAGGGCTGAGCGCAAACGGTTGTCGGGCTTCCATCGCGTTCCTGCTCGAGCGCGGAAAAGGTGTTCATCAGGAAAAGAACGCGTACGCACGCACGTAAAAGTCCGCCCCCCCCGCGCTCACGGGTTCATCATGGGATGTTGGGATCCTGACAGCATCAAAGCCGAACGGCCGGCCTCGCGCGTCTGGACAAACTGCTCAAACCACTCGGTCCCTCGGTCGTCCCATCAACGGGCATTCAATGACAAACCAACTCGGCCTTTTCTCATGTTGGGGGTGCCCCGTGATTCCTTTTGCGCCGTTGCTCTCTCTGTGCTCTCCTCGGACTCCGTGCTCTCTCTCTCTCTCTCTCTCTCTCTCTCTCTCTCTCTCTCACTCTCGCGTCATGTCTGTTCTCCGCGCTACGCCAACGTTCTCCGTGCTATCCCTCCAAGTGTCCTTCTTTCCTCGTGTTGCTCTATTATGGCCATGCCCTTATACTCCGTGCCCCGAATCTTCCATGGGCACTTCCATACTACGCCAATCTATCCCCCCCTTCCGTGCTCAGTCGAGTCCGTCCGTCCCGTCCAACGCCTCCCCCCGTGCCCTCTTCCGTGGCATTCTCCGTGCCCCTCACACCATCACGTCCAGCTCGGTCTCTTGGGCGCCCAGGAGCTAGGGTTTATTGCCTGCCCAAAGAGAAACGGCTAACCGTGAAACCAAGAATCACAAACAACGGTAAGATAGGAGAGACTCCAAAGATAGAATAGACCTTGTGCTTGACTGGCGTGCCCCGCCTATCTTCGGCTAGGGTAGGTTATCGTGGAAAGCTACGGGGGATTCTCTCGGCATCTCAGATCCCTTCCTGCGTATTCCGCGTCTTCCGGGTTCCACGAGAACCGCAACCCCCTACATGAACCCAACCAACCGCCTCTACTGCACCTAGCGACCGAACTTCAGACCTGCCAAGACCGAGCTCGCATATGCCTTCCCGTCCCCCACGCGGCTCAAGAGGACGAGCGCCGAGAGGCCTGGCCCTCTCACTCCGGCAGGGACACAAAGAAGACTGAAGAGATGGTAATCTTGTATGCGTTCGATTGTGAGACACCACGCCTTCGGGCTGGGGGGAGGGCTCCACGGTAAGCTTCGCCGCTCGTAATCCAAGCACGCAAGGATTTGGCGGCCACCGAGGGACGAGAACTAGGAAACAATTCCGTGGTGGAAGTATCAGGAACTGGCCGGTGCCGGTGACGATACCAAAAAAGAATCTCAAGTTCTGGATGGGATCGCTGCCGGCGGCATAGGTCACGAGACTGAGCAAGTGGGCCACCCCTTCTCTTCTCCTAGTCCTAAAAGTATTCCATCATCCCACTAACACGCCCACCACCACGGCTAGTCCGGTGAGCCAGAGCTAACAGATCACTATACCATGGCGGACTAGAATGAGGCGTGGCGTCAAGGGAAACGCTCAGACTGTGGAGATTGTTGAGGCGCCAACGTGACGACGAGGGGAAAGCATGACAATGTTACACAACGTGAAATCGGTCGGTCGGGGCTAGCTCCAGGGGAGGGGGGAGATACTATCTTGGAGATGAGTGAGGACGGATTGCTTTCCAATTCGTCGGCTAGTACATCGTATGCGTACCAAGATAGGGCATGTCGAGGAGCGGCAGGGAAGCCATCTCGGCAGTAGCTAACATCGTGCCACACCCATCCAGACTCTGACATCGCAGAGGCTGTGGTCTCGCCCTCCGCGCAGATTCATGCCGTCGCGCGACGTTCTCCAGGGAAGGGGGAGGGCCGAGAGGCCGTCACCGCCTCCCCCCCCCATGTCCGAAGCCTCCCCCCTCGCCCAGCATGGCCCTCTCTACTCAGCAAGCAAAGTAACCTTTCTTCTTCTTTTTCTTCTTTCCTTTCCTGACCTTTTTCTTTCGCGCCCTTCGCGCTGTTTCTCCCAAAACATCCGATGTGTGAGCTTATCCCGTCCCTCGTTCGGCCCCGGCCACAACCGGAGATGTTTATTAGGGGTGGAGTGGCGTGTGAGAAGGGAAAAGGGAAGGGAAGGGAAGAGAGGGGGGGCGGGATAGTAAGGATCCCCGGCCTTTCATGGATGATCTTTCACCCCCAGTATCGAAAACCCTTACGTTGAGGTCGACAACGATGGCTTGGTTTATGAGCAGTAAGGGAAACATAAACAATAAGGTAAGCGGGACGACGGTCCAGTCATCACGATGGGCAAGCCCGGGTTTCACCATGGCAAAACCTGTCATTTGTCTGTGCCGTCAGGTCCGCCCAGTCCAAGTCTCACCCCATCACAATCCCACGTCCACCCCCCCTCCTCCCCCTTCCAAGTACGCGATATTCTCAGTCTAGAGGGCTAGTGTAGTATAGTAGTGTCGGGTTGGTGGCTGGTACGTATCGGCAGCCAGCCAGCTCCATGCTTGCTTTTTTGCCTTGCCCGTCAATCCATTTTTAACCTTTCAACTTTGACGGATTGTTTGTGGTAGTACTGGTTGAAGCAGGTTTTTGGTCGAACTTTTGGAAATGACATGGGGGAGGAGGGGGTGGCGTCTTTACTACGTACATAGGAGGCTCCGTCGTTGGACACCGGGTTTCCAGTCCGTCGCCTCGACGCCGGCGACGACGACAATCACCCGTGCCATCGATCAACGTGAGAGGATGGATGTGCAAGTGCGTGCTGGCATTAGCTCGGTCGAGCTAATGCCGCTGCATGAATTCGTCCAGTGGTCCCCCAGACCGCTCGGCCTCGTTCGTTGCACGCCTCGATTCCGTCTTGCAAGACCCAGCAGCAGCAACCTGCCGATCTCCGGGGTATGGGATGAGTTTTGATAGTCTCAAATGGAGGGGGGCCGGCATGTTGTACTGTCTGTTGGAGTCTGTTGTCCCTGCTTGTCGTCCTCGGAGGCGGGTTTGATGAAGTAGGAACCCGGCTGCGGCAGGCAAGGGGGTGAGTGAGGGAAGGGGTATATCACGGCATCAACACAGTCTTTTCTCTCCACAATCTTCGCAAGCATTTCCCCTGTTGCCCCTGCTCATCCGGCCGATTGACCGACAACTGAAGTAGGCGCCGCATGATACGACGACGATGACGACTACCGTAGAACATGGTGATAATCAGCCCCCCCCCTTCACTATGGCTGGCCCAGAAGCCCGTGCGAGCTCGATGTGGTGGGAGAGGCGCAACTTAGCACGAGACGGGCTGCCAGGAACGCGCAAAGCTCTGCGGGGAGACACACAACGGTTCTGGGCCAGCCTCTGGGCAAAAAAAGCCCGGCCTCATGTTCGTCTTGTCTTCGCCACTCCCCTGTCTCTCTTTTTCTCCTTCTTTCTTTTTCCTCTCTTCTCTTTTGGCTCGCCTACGAAACCGGATGGCTCGGGGGAAGGAGGGCGAAGCTGAGTGTGGTTGCAGGCGCTCACTGACACCGTTCCTCAAGATTCATCCCATCGAACGACGATCACGACGACGACGTCACCCTCTGCTGGGGGGGTGGGGAGTATGATGGTAAGCACAAGGGAAGGCAAGGCAGAAGAAAGGGCGTAGATGGAGTACAGTTGAGCTTCGCCATGTTGCGCCAGCGCCAGCGCCAGCGCGAGCGGCGGCGGCGGTGATGGCATGCATCTGTTCGCCGCCTGACGACTGTGCGTTGCAGGGAGTGGTGTTGGGCGCCCGTCTTCCATGGAGACTGCATGTCTCAGCTCGAGAGTCCTTCATAATGGTTACAGGGCGTTCTTTCTAGCGCTGTTGCGATGCCCGCCCGTTCCATTGTCGGTGGATCATGTGACTATTCTTGCTGGGAGCTGGACGAGAAACCCCGTTGCAGATCTCGTCCATGCCTCTTCTCTCTCTCTCTCTCTCTCACTTTTGAAGATCGGCTGTATTAAGCTCCGAAATAGATCGCCACACTTGTTGCTCCCTAAATCCATGCAGCTGCCAAGACTAGCCACGAATAAGGGCGCAGCCGAGGTTGGATATTATTCATGCAGATGGCAACAACTCACACCTTCTGTATCTGACTTGTACCTGGCGTCGCATCAAATCATCCCTAAAGACGCACCTCTCCTCCCTGAGGGTGTGCGCCTCTCTTCTGGGGCTGACATACCTACCGGGGAGAGGGGCCGGCAGTCCAGGTGTGGCTGACGAAAGAGGGGTGGGGTTGAAATTAAGGTGTAATTTTCACGAGTTTTTTCTTTTTTCTTTTTCTTTTCGCTTTTGTATACAGTCTGTTGCATTGGCAGTATTTGTCAAAGTAGCCAGAGTATTTAGCAGCAACCAAAGTGTCCTCTAAGCGGGGGTGCCTCCACTTTTATAGGCACTTTGATAATTAACAGTCTAAGCCGCTGGCTGCGTTGGTAAGCGTCTAACGCCTACCCCTACTGTTAAATTCTATGGGCCATGAGTTTGAGTCTTACCAGATTGAGGGATTAGGTAACTGATGAATCTGCTGAGATCTAGAAAGAGCTGGAAATCCAGAAATCACTGCTCAGATCCGTTGTGACCTGGACTATCCTGAGAGGGTAGATAAGAGCTCATTAGTTGGCAAATCCCCTGGCATAAAAATCAGGCTTAGTGTGATGTATAAGCCTGAGGGGGTGTATTAAAGTAGCTAGAGTATTTAGCAGTAACTAAAGTGTCCTCTAAGTGGGGGTGCCTCTACTTTTATAGGTACTTTAATAGTATTAAAAACCTATTTTTCTATCTATATATTAGAAATATTATTACTAATACTACTCTAGTTAGAGCTATATAAGGGGGTTACCTTACTAAGTAGCTATATATTATAGACTTTTATATAGATATTATAGTTATAAATAGCTTTAAGAGATTATTATTATTATTATTATTATTAGTATACTACTAAGAAAAAAAGAGTTAAATATCTTTAGTAATAAAAAAGTAGTATTATTGATATTATTAATTAATAATATATAAGCTTATAAAGTTACTTATAAAGTATTATTAAATATTAAAATATTATTAATAAGAAATATAATAATTAGTTAGTTTATAATTAATTATATAGTTATTATAAAAAGTTATATTATAAAACTATTTAAAAAGTTAATAATAATTATTAAGATATTAAAAAAGTAAGTAAAGCTTTTATAAGTAATTAAAATAAGTAATAATAATAATAATAATAATAATAATAATAATAATAAAAAGTTTATATAATAAGTACTTTTTTACTTTAACTTTTTTAAGATTTTATTATAAATCTTATTATTATTAAAATAATAATAATAAGCTACTACTATAATAGCTAATCTATTACTATTACTTACTAAGATAAATATCTATTTTACCTTTAGCTTCTAATTTAATAGTATTATATTAATACTATTAATCTAACTCTTTGAAATAATATAGAAGTTAAGTTAACTAATAGCTATAATAATAATAAAGTTATAGTAAGAGAAGTAAATATTAAGAGATATAAAAAAGTATATTTAAATATAAATTAGTAAGTAATACTAGCTTTTAAAGTTATAGATAAGTATAAAGCTAAGTAAAAAATAAGTAATTACCAAAATATTAAAAGTTATTTATTATTATAATAACTTTCTTATAAAAAAGAAAAATAACTAACCTTATTATAAAGTAACTTTAACCTCTAACTTAGTTAATTAAGTTACTAGACTTAAGAGATCTTCTTTAATATAGATCTTATATATAATACTAGTTTAGTTATATTAGTATTTAATATATTATAAATAATATAATAAAAGTAAATATCCTTAGTAATAAGTAATATAGTATATATAAAGTTAAAGTCTTATAATAAAAAATATAATAATTATAATAACTAATAAAACTATAATAATTAAGATAATAAAAATAATAATACTTAAACTAGTTATAATGGTTAGCTACTAAAGTATAAGCTAAAGAAAATAGTAATAGCTTTAATAAGAAAGAAGATTAATTAAGAGAAAGATATAAAGAGAGATATATAATAAAATCTAATAAAGTATTATTAGTATACTAACTAAGTAATTTATTATAATTATATCTATAATAATAGTAATATTAATTAGTATTTTATTATAAATAAAACTTATTATAAATTACTTATAAAGGATATAAAGATATAATAAGAGGTAATACTTTATTAAAAAGCTAGTATAAGCTTAAAAAGCCTATTAGTAAACTTATTAATTATAATTAATTAGTAATGTATAAAAAAAGTTATATTAATAATAATAATAAAAAGTAAAGTTACTAACTTACTTTTTATAACTATAGTTAAAAAAGGAGAAAATCTAGCTACTTTGGTAATATTACTAACTATAAATAACTTTACTAGTAATATAGTAGTTAATTTATTATTTAATAGTAGTAAGAAAAGCCCTTACCTCTAATTACTATATTAATAACTATACTAAAGTTAGCTATCTCCTCTACTATAGTATTATTAATTATTAATTAACTTATTATTATTATAATTATTATAAACTTTTTATATAATAAAAAGTATTAACTTAGTACTGTTAGAGGCTATGAGGGGTAATAAGGTTAGAGATAAAAGATAAGAGATAAATAACATATATATTGTTTTTAATATAATAGAAGAGCTTTCTGTTCACCTTGCTGTCTAGCTAGATATAAGGGATATAAGGGGTTTATTTATACTTATTTTCTATATATTCTAAGGATTTCTTAGATATTCTAGGTTATTATCTAAAACACCTCAGTTATATAGTTTATAACTATATTCTTATAGGTTATTTTCTAAAACATCTCAGTTATATAGTTTATAACTGTATTCTTATTTCCTAGATTTCTCCTTAGATAGATAGTTCTTACTTAAAGGAACTATTCTTTGTATATAGATATCCTATGTATTTATAATATATAGGCGTTTTCTAAGTAAATATATAGTTATCTAGTATAGACAGTATATACGGTAATATTAATACTGTATTATATAATTTACTTTATCATTATATATACTATCTTTTTTACATAGATATAAGGTATTTAAACCTTAATATCTAACAACTTATAATATAATTATATAAACTAAAAGATTTTATTACTTAGTTTATTAAAGTTAAAAAGTAATATTAATAATATAAAAGTAGTACTAATAAGGTAATTAAGTAACTTTAGAGCTTCTTATAAAGTCTAGAAGTAATCTAGTATATATTAAAAAAGTAGTATAAAAAGAAAGGTATATTTATTCCTCTTATTAGCTAAATATAGAGGTTAATTAAGACTTTTATCTAGATATAATAGTATTATAAGTATAAATATAACTCTATTATTTCTAATTAATAAAGTAAAGTACTATATATTATATTAAATATTACTAGTAGTAAAGTTAATAATTTATTACTTATTACTATTACTATTACTAATAAAATAAGTAACTTTAAGAATAAGAAATATAATTTATTAACTTTACTTTAGGTATTATTATTATAGTATTAATCTCTTTAGATACTAACCTCTTTGTATCCTTACCTCTATAGCTAATTATTATTTCTTCTCTACTTCTTTACTTAAGTTAATAAGTCTCTTAATCTATATATAACTAATACCTTAAAAATAATAATAATAATATCTTTAATATTAATAGATAATATAGTAATAAAATTAAAAATCTAATTAAAGTAATAGATAATAAGTTATTAATAAAGTTATATAATAATAATAAGTAATAATATAATAAAGTTAGTAGAAGATAAAGTAGTAAGTAAAGTAATAAAGCTAAATAAGTAATTACTAAAAAAGGATTTCTTTTAATTATTAATAATATATATTTTTTTCTTTTATTACTACTTTAATAATAGTACTTTTTTAACTATAGAGATAACTTTAACTTTATCTTTATTAATAATAATTATATTATTATTAATTATTCTTTTATTAATAAATATATATTATATCTTATTAAAGTTAATAAAAATAGTAAAAGTAGCTCTTCATCTATTTTATGTTATAGCTAACCTTTACTATATAGTTATAAAGTAGCTTCTTAAAGTCTTATATATTCTCTATATCTCTATTTTAAATAAAATATCACTTATAAAGAAGCTTCTTAAGGTTATTAAATACCTTTTTAATAGAATTAAAGTTAGATAAGTAAAATAATAGATATAATAAGTATATACTAACTAATTTATATATCTCTTAAATATTTTATTAGTAATAAAAACTAATATTATTTATTATAATAACTAATTTTACTACAAAAAAGGTATTATACTTAAGTAATACTCTCTTTTATATCTATACTATAAGCATATTACTATTAGTTATACCTAGATATATTAATATATTAAAGATCTTATTTACTATAAAAGCTAATAAGATCTAATATTACTACTTATATTTAAGTTTATCTTTATAATAAGATATTAAGCCTTTTAGTACTTAACCTATTCTTTAAATACCTATTTATTTACTTATATCTAACTTATTAATTAAGAGTAATTACTTTAAATAGTATTAATAGATAGTATATACTTAGGTATACTATGAGTCTTAATCTCTCTAAGTAATAATAATATAAATAGATTTTAATAACTACTTAGTATCTTCAAGTTATTAATTAATAATTAACTTATAAATATTAATAATATATTATTTAAAGAGAAAATCTTATATTTTTTAAAGCTAAGTGTTGCGATGCCAGCCCATCGTCAGGATCCATCGGAGTTATGAGTTAACTCCGATCCCGCCGGTCACGTGTGGCCGGCCCGAGCTTGCCCGCGGACCCACCCGCGGCAGCCCTTTTCACCGCCAGCTCAACCTGGCGGCCCTCTTGATAGTTACACTTCTTTACGCATAATTGACCCCTTTTTGAGACCCCTTATTCGTCACCCCTTTTGAGGCTGGTTATCACCAGACCCCTTTGACCTTGCTTACCAACACTGATCAGTGGTTGAACCACTATTGAGGATACTGCAGATCAGCAAGGTTTTTCAAGAAGAGACAGAACTACTGCGAACCCTTTATTGGCAATAGGGCAGTTCTGTGCTTTCTCCCGTACAGATAACCGGCTTGGAATACCGTTACGGCAGACTTACGGCACCCTCATATAGGGCACCATAAGTACGCGAGCCTGATTCGCGCAAGTCGACTTCGTCGCGTTACGAGAAGCCGCAACCCGCAAGATACCGATTTTTCGCTGAAAAATCGTTGGATTGCAAGACCGCGAAGTCCCGTACTTTGCGCGCCCAAACAACCGCCAATAACCCACTATCGACCACCTCGATACAACCTCATTAACTTCACTTTTTCATCACTTCGACTTCAGACTCGCGACTATCGTCGCGGTTGCCTGAAGAGCGACTCCACCGGGCTGTTTAACGACCCGACGGTCCAACGGGCCCACGGGAGTATATAATAGACCCCCTTCCCCTCCTCCAACCTCTATGATTTTTTTACCCTCTTTCCCTCTTTCTGACTCCCTCTTTTACAATCTTTTTCCTTGCTTAAAATACACCTCTAATTGCCCTTGAGCGACTGACGCCGAGGAAGCCCGCGCGAAGAAGGCTCTTTTCGACGAGCAGCGAGTGCCGCGCGAGGAAGGCTCTTTTTCGACGAGCAACGAGAGTCACAACGAGACCGCGCAAAGGCTCTTTTCGACGAGCAGCAAGTTCAGCGCGAAGGAGGAAGGCCCACATCGACGGGCAATACCGCCACCGAGTCCTCGGCGAAGAAGCAAGAAGACCCCGTCAACCGAGCAGTTGCCTGTACCACCGGCAGTAATCCCTCTAACGTACGTATACGCCTTCCGGTCCGCCGGAAGAAACGCCCGTGTTCGAGAGGTCGTCAGGCCAACGGAGGGCAACTGCAATGACGCAAGAAGAAGCAACCGCCGCGGAGCGCGCCACCGAGGCCGCTGAAGAGCACGCGAGCGAACGCGCAAGCGAGCGCGCAAGGGAACCCGCAGTCAGCACAGCGCAAAAGGAGCGCGAACCCATACCCGAAGGATACCGCAAGTTCGTCAACCCATTGATTTGGGACATCGAGTACTTGGATGAAATACCAGAGGGCGGCGTGCCCTCTGACCGCGTCAAATCATTGGATACAATTATCCTCTATCACTTGACCAAGTGGGAAGAGCAAGGCCATTACGGCGGAGACCTGTGGCAGCAAGTCCACGATAAATTCGAGGATTGGTCCGACGCGGATTTCAACACTGCTTCGAGGGCAGTTACGACCCTTTTTCGCAACTTCATCGTCAGCCGCGGTGTATGGGTAGCGAAGGAACCCGCCAAAAGCACTATTGGCACAAGGCTGAAGAAGCTGGTTGACGACGAACACTTCCCGAAGTGGGATGATGAGATGATACGCGAAACAGAGGCCAAAAACAAGGTCTTTCGCGACTACCTCAACAACCCAGACTTCGTGCGAAACATCAAGCACATCTCGCGAGCCAACCTCCTGCCGTCAGTTGACGAGGTGCGCAACAGCCGCGAAGATACGAGCTTTTCGCGTAAATCACGCGATGAGTTGGATTATCAACAACGCACCTCGTACGGCAACCCCTCATTCAAATCTCCCCGCTCGAAAGGCGAACCAACGAAGCCTCCCTCATGCCAAGTTCGCCCGTGACTGCCACGATAGTCAAGAGGCAGTCGCCGAGCACAACTGCTCCCCGACCGACGGACCAACCGCTCGTCAATTGACCGACCTCATCAAGTTGTATTCAGACGATTCGACGTCAAAGTACAGCGGCGGCAACTACGAGACTCTTGACTCGAAGCTTCCGATTTTTACGACCTCTGCGCGAGGGTGGGTATCTCCAGCGACCACTACGGATCAACGATTCTGTTCATGCTTACGGGCAGCGCGCGGGAGTATTACACCAGCGACCTCCGCAACCGTGCTATCAGTTTTGACACGCTTATAGCGAATATCAAATCACGGTTCGAAGGGGATGAAGTCTACCGCGCGCGCAACGTAGAGTTGCGAAGACTCAGCTACGAGCAAGTTGCCCGCGAGTCACCCGGCAAAACAAGAGTTGAAGTGCTGGACTTACTCATCGAGAAAGTCACCAAGTTGGTCAGAGCCACAACGCGGCAAGGCACGCCCGCTGACAGCGACTATCGCGACACTCTACTCGCTTGTTGCCAGGGCATACCCGAATGCGCGGCCGCTCTGCTCAACCCACCCGCAACTTACAACGCACTTTGTGCGCAGTTGAGAAACGGCGTGAGCAACGCGGCAGCTATCCGCGAGCAAAAGGCGCAGTACCTTACGGAAGGACCGCCCGAGCCAGACCGGCAGCACTTCACCGACCGCCACTACAACGGCCGACGCGGCAGTCGCCCGCCGCAAAGAGGCTACGGTCCAAGACCCCAAGGTGACCGCCCGCGCAGCGCACTTCGAGCGAAGAAGTGCTTCGTTTGCAACAAGGAAGGTTGTTGGTCAACAACGCACTCAAAAGAGGAAAGAGACGCCTCTCGCAAGCGGCTCCAGAGGAGCTACTTCGCCGAAAGATTCGAACAATACCTTCTCGACTACGAGGGCGAAGAGCCTGACCCCTTCGGCGATACAACCGATGACGACTACCTGCCAGACGATGGCAAAGAGCTCTTCGAGGATGCGACTTTCTTCACATCTACAGCGTTTTTCGGCAAAGAAAGCATCAACGGTCAGAAGATCCACACGCAACTGCGCAACCAGGCCACTTTGCACGCCTTGACGAAAGAAGACCCTTTCGCGCAAGACCCCAGCCAAGAACGAGGGTTGGGCGAAGTCTTCGTACTTGACGAGCGGTACTCTGCCGCAACTTTTCAGGGCATCATGCCTGACACCGGAGCAGCCCGAGTGTCAACAGCAGGCCACCAACAGTATACGGCCCTCTGCAAGCACCTCGGCGCAGAGTTGCCGCTGGATACGAGCCGCGCTGGCGAAGCAAGTATCAAATTTGGCAGCGGCGATTCATTCGACTCCCTTGGAGCTGTTGCTGTACCTACCCCCATCGGCGAGCTCACTTTCCACGTCATGACCTCTAGCACCCCGTTTCTCTTGTGCCTTAAAGATATGGACTCTAACGGCGTGCGATTTGACAACCTCGCCAACGTACTTATCAAGGGCACAACCGTAGTGCCAGTGGTACGCAAATGGGGCCACCCATGGATGCTTTTGGAGCAGCCAGAGCGCAGCGTAGCGCAACACCATCTCACTGATGCGGAGCTACGGCAAATACATCGCCGTTTCGGGCACCCCTCAGTCCATCGGCTACACAAGGCACTCGAGGAGCTTGTTAGCACTGGGCGGATGAGGATAAGGATGAATGGATGGGTTTCGCGCACGTGACGCGCGAATATTACGTCAGCAACGAGAAGTTGAATACTTTTTGCGATTTGGATTTTGATTGCGTTTTTGAGCTTTTTGGACTACGGGCTGGCTGGCTGCTATTTTGGCCACAAAATAGAGAGTTGCCAGTGTTGCGATGCCAGCCCATCGTCAGGATCCATCGGAGTTATGAGTTAACTCCGATCCCGCCGGTCACGTGTGGCCGGCCCGAGCTTGCCCGCGGACCCACCCGCGGCAGCCCTTTTCACCGCCAGCTCAACCTGGCGGCCCTCTTGATAGTTACACTTCTTTACGCATAATTGACCCCTTTTTGAGACCCCTTATTCGTCACCCCTTTTGAGGCTGGTTATCACCAGACCCCTTTGACCTTGCTTACCAACACTAAGGTTATTATAATATATAAGAAGTTTTAATAACTTTTATAGTTATTATATTTCTAACTTTATATAACTTATTTTACTTAAAGTATATACTTTTACTTTTTATTTTATTTTATATTAATATTATTATTATTAAATTATATATAAACTATAGTTTATTTATTTAATAGCTTTAATATCTATTTTATTTCTTAAAATCTTTAGTATTTATACTATCTTTCTTTACTTATCTTTATTTAGCTTTAATACTATTATATTTATTTAATTAAATATATAATCTTTTATTTTATTTAATTAAGGCTTTTATTTTATTTAGTTAAAAGTAATAATAATAAAGATATTATAGACTTTAAAGCTCAAAAAGGTTTAGCTAGCTTACTTTTATTTTTATTAAGCTATTTCTCAAGGTAAACCTTATAGTATTTCTCTAAGATATTAAAGTTTAAGATTCTATTGATTAACTAATAAATTAATAAAAAAAAGCCTTATATAAATCTTTAAAATAAAAACATTATAAACTTTAAGACTTACTTACTCTTATATACTATAATAATAATTAATAAAGCTATATATTAATATAATTTATATAATTTTTTAATTAAAGTAATAAAAAAGCTAAAAGGTATTAATTACTTATAAATTAATTAATAAAGAGCCTTATATAAGTTTAAATAGTCTTACTTTTAGTATTAGTAGTATTAGTAATAAGTAACTTTAAAAGAGGGATTGCTTAATATTTAGATATATAGATTTTTAAATCTGTTAGCTAAAAAGTGTAGTTTTTTATAGAATTATATTAGTAGGTTGCTAACGCATAGATAGAAAAATAGGTTTCTGATGCTGCTAATGCAACAGACTGTATTTGAGTTCTTTAACGGGGCCTGAAACCGGTGCAAGAAGGCTTTTTCCGGCCAGGAGCCGAGTTGGAGCAGCTGTCAGTTTTGCATGACACACGAAATGGGTTGCTCAAAAGATGTTTAGCCTCACCTACCGTTGTGGTCCAGTTGGGCCCTCTTGGAAATAGAGTCTAGTCGAAACGGAAGCAAGAAGATCTCTATCTTAATCCGCTCCCCCTTGCAGTGCTTTGTAATTAAGAGTTGGATGATGGATGGCGGCTTACTGACCAGAGACTAATAGTGCAAACCCTTTTGGCTTTGCCCCTGAGGTGACTTCCGGTTCGAATCCTTGAACAGCATTTGAACACCATTGACGGGAAACCCCTGAGGGCTTCAAACCTACGCAGTTTTCGTGAAATTCGCATCATCGGGTGAGGGGGGCCGACGTTGTTGCTGGCATGGGTTCTCTTTTCTTTTTTGTAACTGTTTTGAGCGACGTGCATTTGCAGAACATGTAACCGGGTTACATAGTGGTGGACTCGGTAGTTGCTGAAGACAAGAAGCCGGGGGGGGGGCTCCGCCAGATAACCCTACCCTGGTCTTTCCGAGCGGGGGCGGAGCGGGGCCGATACGGGATCAAGCTGACAACCATGACGGGGGGTGGTGGAGACGGCACAACGCATTGAGGGCTGAAGAGGATTCGGCACCTATCTGCTTATGATGATGATGGTGATGCTGTTGCTGCACGTCTCCTCTTTGGGACTTCGTCTTGACTGGTTGCAATGTAACACCTCAGGTTGCTGAAGAGCACAGTCCCCCGTGATACATGCCCCTCCCGCCTGTCCGTCCGGGGGGTGGCCAAAGGGAGCTCCGGTCCTCTTATCTCTGAAGAATCATGCCCCATAATGTCCTGTAATGGTTCCATTCCCGCGGCGAATGTGTATATCATGCATGCTGCGGGCTATTCATCATTGTCTCAGACTTTTGCAACAATACCACCTCTTGAGGGTGGGGAGAACGACGGGAAGTGGAGAGGGGATGGATGCCTGCCTACTTCGCAACGCACATGCACAAGGCACAGTAGTGGCAGTACCTATACTAAACTGATCACCAAAGAGGGCATGCTCCATCTCAACAACGTTGCTTCGGAAGTAAAGGAGGGCGCCATCCAACAAGCATCCCACGTGTCCGGAAGCGTTCCCGGCGCTGAGCGCCCCAGAGCCTAGCCCACCAGGAATGGTTGGAAGCCGTGTGCCGCGTCGTGCAGGATGCCGGAATGGCACGCTGAGCGGCCACGGTCGACATGTGAGGCCGAACTCTAGATTGACCGCCGTATGGGGATCGAGATTCCCTCAATTTGCGTCGGCGCAGCCCACCAGATACGGCCCACGATGATCCTGAAGCTGAGGGTCCGCCGGCCAGGCACAAGACCGCAGACCACTGCGAGTTGACGTGACGGGAAACTCGCTTCGCGTGGAGTACCTACTCCCCTCACCCTCACCCTCCCCCCCCCCCCCTTTACTTACCCCTTGGCTACTAAGTCTCTAGATGCCCGGTCTACTCGAGGGATCCTCGTCTTGGACTCCAGCTGGGATTTCCCGAACCGACTCCGACCGGGGAGAGGGCCTAGCCGCCTTTTGAGTTACCGAAAACGTAACTATCCCCTTGCCCTGCCACATCCTACATCTACAGCCGTCATTCGAGCCCCCGTCCGGTGTCCGGTTCAGTCCAGCTAGTTTAAGAGGACGTCGTCAAGCGTAGGATTCTATTGGATCCGGGGCCAGCCCAGGAAAGCGTCCGCCGGCTTCACGTGTCAGCCACGGAGTAAATCGCCCCCAACCGTCCACCGCGTTGCCTCTGATAGAGCTGTATTGATCTGGGATACCTTTTGGGCGTTGCAAGTCTCGCATTTGCCCGCCCCCCCCCTCAGCAGGATGTATACCTTCATCGACGAACCCCAGCTGGCTGAGAGGGGGATGGATGATCAAGGTGCCTGGAGCAGATCATTTAGCGGCATCGGGTGCTGTACAGTAGATAACCCCCCTTGCCTACAGGGACCGACATTTGTTGCCGAGAGCAGTTTGGGCCATGCGACGCCCGTCCACTCGCTGGACGCGGGAACCCCATGATGATTGATGCATGCATGTCGTCGAAAAGAGACTGACGATCAAGGGTTAGGCGGGTCTTTGCAGCGCCCATGTCCATACGGCGTATGTCCGAAACCCCTCCACCCGTCTGCCCCGGCCCGGCCAGGCCAAGCCAGCAGACACGGACATGACAGACCATCGCAGCCCTGGCGAGGCGCTGCAGGCGGCCATATGTGTCACGTACCCGTACATCTATCCCGCCCCCGTCTGTACCTACGCCGACGACGTGTTCGGACCGTGGCGTAAGGCCTTGGCTTTGCTCAATATACGGCGGTCCCCAATTAATTGCCTCACAGTGGATTGCCAACCCGACAGACTCGTAGAGAGAGAGAGAGAGAGAGAGAGAGAGAGAGCCAACATCCGAGCCAATATCACCGCCAAGTCGGACCTGGCAATGGTGGTCAGCCGCAGCATGTTTGTCGCCCCCAACCTCCCGATTGTTTTCAATGAAGATTCCGGGTCAGGGATTGGGGGATTGGATGGCGGGCGAGTCAGCCCAGACACGGATTTATCACGGACGAAGAGTTGTCGCATCACGAGCTCTAATTTGACCGCAGCAGCTTGCACAAGACGGTCTACAAGGATGCCCGTGGCGGACGATGGTGACTCTACTGCGTTACTACGTACCAAGTAAACTTCAACCGCCTGCAAAGCTCACTAGCAGAGCTCGTTTGCTTCCTCATCGCCAGCCGGACCCCGCCCCCTCCCATCATCACTGATCGTCAACAGCACCTTGCAATGCACTATCCCCGGCGTGGATGAGCAGGGTTCGACAAAAAGTAGAAGCCGAGTCAAGACCTCCTTCGCAACCTGGGTCAGAAGGAGATGCGGAAAGTGACGGCAGAGGTTCTTGGCTGGTGTGGGTGTGTCGCCCGAGTGGACTTACCAGCCGTTTCGGCCGGGCATGTCTCAGGTTCAACACCTCCAAGAAACAGAAACATTTCGTAGTGGCAATGCTTTTTCTTTTCTTTTTTCTTTCTTTCTTTCCCCTCACCTCCCCCCTCCCTCCCTCCCTCCACCCCCCTTCCGGTATCAAACACCTCGAGAAGCATCTTTACTCCTCCCTGGCATCAGACTAACGCGAATGAGCAAAAGTGAATGACGAGCCAGATAGCTGCGACGCTTGGCGAACCTGCATGGCCCAGAATCCTGGAGACGGGATTGGTCGGGCGTGTTGCCCGCATCAGAAGCTTTCTGAGTGCATAGCAAAACTTGTTTGACGGCCATGTCATCAAGTTTAAAGCCGATGGTTCTTCGGGTGAGGCTGGCACCGCCAATTGCAACAATTCGGGTGTGAGGTGCAATACCGTGAGACAGCTTCATCTCAAGTCGAGGGAGAAAGAAGCGGGGGGAGGGGGAATATGCACCTTGGGTTTCCGATCGCCCGAGGCCACCGAAGACCAGACCAACACATGGCCTAACTGTAAGATCCAGCCTTCGAAGAGCACGGATTCCCGGCGGTTGGACATGGTTCCTACCTGATCCTGCGGTATCGAATGGCGGGTACGTGTAGGTCGGCGGGAGGGGGGTGCCGGATCGTTCGGCCGGAGCTTCCAGCCAAGACCGACATCAAGCCGTGTTGCCCGAGCCGGAGCGATGCCGATCGCCATCAGAGCAGGGTCCGACATTCGCTTCTCTCGACCCCGAACTAGGGCCACTGGGTCAGTGTAGATCGCGCAATGCAAGGCGGGCGATTGCGCCGGGCTGGTTGCGACTTGGCATCGGCGCTGGCCTCCGAAAGCAGGGCTGGTGATTATGGAGATGCGACATGACGCGGAACCACGACAGGGCGGCTTGCTCGCGCACAAGGTGGCCAGCCGGTGATACGCAAGGAGCGACCCCACGGCCGACGGCACACAGTGTCGTCGTGTCGTCGTCGTAAACCAACATGCCGTCAGCCCTGTATGAAACGTCCCCGGCGACCGGCTGAGGACGATCAAGGCGTACGCGTGCCAGTCTCCCTCATTGCCCCCAAATGACTGGCAAGTCAACGAAAACCCTGTAATGATGCGACGAACAGGTTTGCATTATGGCTGCTGTCGGCTGCTTCTCGTCGGATCCGACGAACAGGAACGCTTTTTTTCTTCTTTTCTTTTCAATCACCAGTCACTTCGTTGATGAGACTAGTCGAACCAGAGTTCTTCTACTCCTTGCAGGAAGAAGAAACGGCACAGTACGTTGGCGGCACCCTTACGAGGCATGATATATGGAAAGGGGCTGGCAGATCCCCCTGCAGGATCTCGCAGGTGAAGCAGCCCTCTCGTAATGGAGGGGTGGATACAGTTCCTTATCGTTACGCTGCAAGAAGGGCAGACTGCTGAGAACTACGAATAGGTTGGCAGACGAAGCCAAAGAGGTTGGCTTAGCGAGATGAAGAGACATGGACTGACTCACCGAAAGCTGCAAGTGCAGCCATAACAAGACAGACGCGCGAGAAGCAATGCGACTCCACCGCAGATGCTAAAACTAAAACTACATGTTGTGTAGGTCATGTGCCCTTTGGTGTTGCTGGACGAGGGGCTGCAGAATGCGATATGTGACCAAGACCCCTAGCGTTCTGATCGTCGGAGGTTCTGGGCATCCCGGTACAACTACACTCTGCCGGGGTCCTCCTATATGTCGGCTTACTATAAGCCCAACGTCCACATATCGTATGCGTAGGTACCCTCTGTCCCTACCTGATACACGGTGAGGGAAAGTACATTTACATTTCAAAAATAATCAATCTAGAGATATATACTTCCGAGGTTAATCTACTCTATAGATGAATCCGTCCTATGAGGTCTCGAGGAAAGTAACCTTTTTCTTTGCGTGGATTTTCTGGGCTGATTCACCACGCCAAACATTTAAAGCCCTGGTGGATGTGTCCAAGGAAAAAGGGATTGGAAGAAGAAGAAAGCAAAAGTCGTCGCCACAATTGTCGATTGGATGGCCGCCGCCAGCGTGAATTGGGGTCAAGTGCCCGTTGAAGGTTGTTGATGCGCCCCGCTCCGCTTTGGGCGACATGTGAGATGCCGCGTCCAAGATCGAGCTAGTCTCGCGGCGCATAAGCAAAGAAAAGCCCCAATCCGACGGGGCTTGAGACGCCGTCTTACGATGCGGTTTGCGGGATCCGACGCAAGAGAGAGAGGGAAGCATATCCCAACTGACGGACAAGTGGCCGAATCCTGTGTTTGCCCATCAGGATCCACCCCCCACCCCCACCCCTAGTCCCCGAAGTTGGGCAATCGCGCCTCCTTGGCTACTTCGGCTGCTTGAGATGGTCAGGGCCCTCAAGCCGTAAGAGTACGCGATACGAGCACTTGGTTCTTCGGGCGCAGAGTGTGCGGAGCGGGTGTGTGGTCGCGGCGACGGACAAGTCTCCGACCCGCGCAGTCATCCAGGCGATGTTACCAGCGGGCGCGCCGGATCACCGCGGGGAGAAAGACCCGGACAGGCCCGGACAGGGTTGTAACCCCCCTCTCACGCTAACGAAAACCGGTCCCAAACGGCCGGAGCTCCTCTAAGGCATCACGAGAATATGACAGGTCAGGGAAGGGGGGGGGGGCTGCCGTTTGCTTGACTAGCCTCAGGGTATGGAGAGATGCATGCATGTATCTTCAATCGTCAGCTCAGCCCCCAGACGACGTTGGGAGGAACCCGCGTGGACGCTTCCTTGTCTATATTTTCTTTTCCTTGACCGAGCGCGCGGCCAGACCTCAAAGGATGCTGGGCATTGATTAATCTGTCTCACTGATGACTCTCCTCATCTTACGACCTGTCACTTGTCCTTTTCCGCGCACGAGAATACGATATTGCAACACCAAAACAGGACGGGACGAGGCATGCAGTCATGTCTGATCAATGCCGGACATTCAGCATTTGCCGAGAAGGGGCGGCCACATGTACAGCTACATCTTTCCGCAGGCTGTCTTGTATCCAATTGGACCCTGAGGGGGGGGGGCTCTGCGACCAAAAGCTGCCCTGGACCATTCGGTAGGTCTTCCGGCATCCTCGAGCTGAGACTAAACCGGCTCGTTGGGAAATTTGGGTGAGATAAGCAAAGTGGAAGATCAGAATGCATGTTTAGTGCATGTTGATGGTGTTACCAGAACCTTGAGTAACGCCGACGGTTCCTGGTTGCGTGTGTTTGAGGCAAGCAACGACGGGTTTCGAGCGGACCTTGTTCCGAGTCGTCTGCTCGCAAATGCTTACAGTCTGTTGTAGCCGTGTGAATCGCCCTCACGTAATGAGATGTGAAGTGGCGATAAATGGGAACAGCGCTGCGAGCCGACCCCAGTAAGGCGTCATGTGGAGCGCCGACAAGTGAATGTCGAATATGACAAGTCAGTAGGGGTTCCTTTCGATCGTAATGTGATGAAGCACGCAATGCCCTGGATGCGGAGATGAATCACATAGAGCGAGAACCATGGATGTATGGAAACCCTTCGGAAATAATTGCCAATAGAACGAGTGAGTTGAAATGGTGACCTCGCGGACTTGGGTGTTCTACGGCACTGATATCACCTGGCGGTGCTCGATTTTCCTCGTCGTACATTTGATACACCTTGTCACTAGTTGTATAATGGCAGCTTGATATAAGTCACTAATAACTGGAGTTGACTGTTCATCTAGTAAAGTTTCTCACCTATCATATCAGAGGCTTCATATAGAGGGAACCACTGCGTTTGATACTATCGTCAGTTCCAGTCAGAACTGTGCTGCCATGACATCTAATACATATGTACTCAATTTCCGGGAGCAGGTTACTTTTCAACGGATGAATTATCAGCACTTACTCGTTACAGGATACAGGCGGCGCAAGAAGAGGATATGCTATCGTCACCCACCCCGCGGACGTGTTGCCCACCTACCTAGGTGAGTTGACAATGTGTTGGTTTCTTTCCTCGACATGTTACGAAACCCTCACGATCACGTTGCCTTGAAGTGGATCAAGTGGGAGGGTAAGACATTTCATCTTATCGAACTTGATTGAAAGAAAGGATGAGAAAAGGGATAAGGAGTGATTCAGCAGCATCAGGATCTGGCGCAGCCAACGCAGGACCCAGTCGCGGCGGAAGTCGCGGGCGAGGGCCATGTTGGTGACCATCCAGATGATGAAGAAGTGGTAAGGGACCATCTCGTGGGCCTTGGCGAGGCCGACGGACGAGATGCCGATGCTGATGAGGAGCTGCTGGTCCGAGTAGCTGTTGAGCAGCTTCCGGCGTATCTTCGAGGGATTGCCGTACATTTCGTGGACGATAATGGATATGCTAAGGATGAGGGAGACGCCGGCGGTGACGATGGCCGCGAGGATGACGCCGCAGCCGGCAACGCCACCGTCGCTGGCCACCGGGATGTCGGGCCCGACGGTGCAGTTGGCCGTCTCGAATATGCTCATTTTCTTTTTCCCTCATCCTTTTTCGGCGGTCGGCGGGCGATTGCTTTCGTCAAATGTTTTTGTTTTTGCTTATATGCCTTGGCGAGGCCGACGGACGAGACCCAAGACTCTGTTTCAAGAATTCGGACCGGCCATACTCTGGGCAGGTGGGTCGTCGAACATTGTCTTAATGTTCTGGTCTTTCCTGATTGGTAGCATCGGACTCATCGCCGTCAGAATCGCCACGAGGATCGGGCAGATCCTGGTTGATGTCAACAGCTGTTTCCGACGAACGTTGGATTCGTCGCCGGGCGGAATTGTCACGAGGATCGGACGGATCCTCGTTGCTGTCAACGGCCGTGTCGGACGAACGTTGAATTCGTCTCTGGTTGGTACTTCTTGGTTGTTCATCCGTTTGCGTTTGACTGTCTTGAGTGGTTTGCCCACCGTGGACCGCAGCATCATCGTTGTCGTCATCCTCATCGTAGAATGAGTATACCTCCGGGTCTGCGCCGCCGGCAAGACGCCACATCCTCAGAACATCCCACTGCAAGAGCAGAATGTCGTAATCGGGCAACACACCAGGATCTTCAGCAGTAATCGTAAAAACTTGGCCATTCTCTACAGGCCGCCAGGTCTTGATGTTCAAAGCTGCCACATCAGGATGCGGCTCCTCGAGCTTGGCGACAGGGTCTGCCGAAAAGTCTACGAGAGACGTCAGATTAGGAATACTGGTGTCTCTCAACCAGTGGAAGCGTAGTTGAATCGACCATTCTGGCGGTAGCTTGACTTTCTTGGCCGCTCTGGTCGGGGTAGTTCTGGTCGGGGTAGTCTTGGTGGAGTGGGAGACAGCGGCGCCAGTGTTGGACTGGTTGTCTGAAAGCCTGGCTTCTCCCATCGGCTCAAACGCGAATAAGCCCCTTGTCCACCAGTCGTGGAGTTGTGGGCTCAACGATATCATGTTTACACATGTATCGACAACATTCATGTTGTTTGTGGCCCCAACGGCGTAACGCCCGCAAAGCTTCGGGATGAGTGTGTTGACCCGACCCTCTCCCCATAAGAGCTTCATAGATAGCAGCAAGCGATTAGTCTGCTTCTGACGCTTCAACGACGCGAGCGGGAATATGTGGCACACTTCAGGGTATGGTGTGCCTGTGACTACACATCGATGTTTATCCCGTGCGGCTGCCTGTAAACCAGCCCACGTTAAGATAGAATAAAGTCGGAGTGAAGTTTTAGTACTTACACACTGCGACTGAGATGTGCTTCTCTTGTAATCTTCACCATCCTCTTTGGGACCTCGTCCACAAACTGCAGGTGTCAGCTTGATCTGGAACCATCCATTGAATGAAGAGCAAGGGGCCTCACAAATCTTCAGGAATTGCGGAAAGTCATCGTTGACCACTCCCAGCTCACTCCCTGCAACATTAAATTTGCGGGGATCGAGCAAATTTACAAGCAGCTTCTCTACTTGAGTGATAGGTATTGTCCAAAGTGCAGCCCACAAAGAGGCTTGGTCCATGTTTTTCAAATTTAGGGCCTGCAGGGCAGCTTTCACCTGAGGAATGAGATCCATTCTTTCCTCGTGATTGTCAAGGTATCCCGACCATCCTGGATGAGGCGGAGAGCACACTTTAACGGAGGTCAGAAAGACCTCGAGTGCTTTATCGTCGGATACCGTTGGTTGGTGGACATCTTTATCAGTGTAGAAGTTTCAAATAAGGCCAACCCCCTTGTTCATCCTGGCGGCGTTGACGTTGCCGGTCGGCTGGTTCGACGAGGTGGACATGTTCGATGAGACTGGATGGAAAGAAATAAGTATGAGCGCGCGCGCGCCAGAGAGAGAGAGAGATGGGGGTGAGAATGACAGAGGCTTTCCAATGACGGCCCTCCTTCGTTAGTTAGCTGTGAGTTACCTCGAGCAGCAAGAAACAATCCAGAGAGCCGAGCACCGGTCTGTTTGTCAGAAGAGAGATAGAGAAGAAACAAAGTCACCATGTGGTCGAAGCCGCAGGATCAATAAGTTCGTGTACGTCGAAGCGCAGGAAGTATGAATGAGGGAGAATGGACGGGAAGGGAACACTTGGGTTGAGGTCTTGAAGAAGGAAAGAAGAGAAGCAACCACGTGATGGTAGAAAGGCGGTGGCGGGTCACGCGGGAAGCTGTCCACCAAGGTACCTACCTGCCTGGATAAGTAGGTACGTAGGCGCTCATTTCTTTGTACCTTATGCAGGTAGGCATAGATACCTTAGTTCTCAGGAAGGTTCTTTGGCAGCAGTCGTTAATGACAAACGCTGGGCACCCCAAGGGTACTCACCGACTTATCTATGTATGGGAGAGCGGACGGGATCCTGAGTTCTCCAGTGGGTATAGTCGTATGTGCTTTCCCGCCGTGTGTCGACTATGAGGGTGTCATAGAGAAATGCGCGACCCACATACGTCTGGAGGGTCAACCCCATAGGCACCGAAAATCAAGCAAGCACCTTGGAGTATCTCATGTTGCTAAATGGCAGCTTAGAATTCCATGATCGAAAGGTCCGTCATCAGATGGGTCGGTTATGGTCTCCCTAGAAAGCGGAGAGCGTCCAAACCTTTGATCTCACCTTTCAGCCATAAGTCATTTGGTTCTGCTTCCGTAACTCTCGTGGCTTTTAGATTCATGACATACAAAGAACAACAAACCACTTCACATGGCATTTGGTTGAAGTCAACAACAAAACAGTCTTCATCAAGAAGCCGCCGCCATTAAAACAGAGTGAGATATCATGCGTAAGACCAGGCTAGACTTCAACCGACAGGAAAGAACACGGCTGCAAACCGCACTCGAGCTTACAGATCCTACATTGCTATCTGCCGCCTATTCCTTCCAAATCCGCCTCCTCCAGTACAGGACTGTCCACTCTTCCACCCTCGTTTCGAAGCGAACGCATCCCGATTCCCATTCCGCCGTCCCGGACCCCCCAGCTACCCCGGCCGTCCTTCTCCCGTGCTTTTTGGGTACCAGTCTCTGTCGGATCATGTACTTGCTTCGATTCTGTCCTCGGAGTGACCCCTAGAGCAGCCTTACGTGGCGACCCGTACCCGTCGCTGTTCCGGCTCCCCGTGTGCTGCTGGTTCCGAAACAGAGCCACGGGTCTCGAGGGGCTCCGAGCCGGCGGGGAAGGCAGCGATCGGTTCGGCGGCGGGCCGGGGCACACGAGATCCGGTATGTGCAGCGGCTTGCTGTAGGGACGGACTGGCCGCGTGGGCGATGACGGAGCGAGCTCCGGAAACGAGCTCGAGATGTTGGATATCGTGGTGGCGGTGCGTCCGCTTGTAGCGCTGCTCATGCTTGCCGTCTTCCCGGCCGGCAAGCCGCTTGCGAGGTCGTCTGGCCGAGGAATCCCGTAGTAGGGCTTGGTCGAGCGGTCGAACCCGGGCGGGGGGCTGCTAGACGTCGGGGAAGAGGCGGGAGATGTTGGCAAAGGGCTTACCCACCCCACGGCAGCGCTCGGCGGTATTTTGGGAGCGGTGATGATGATGCTAGGTCCCCCCGGACCGGGAGAGACTGGAAGTAGTCTACGTTCCTGGAGACGTGGCGGCGGCGTTAGTGGAGCGTAGATGGCTCCGTGTGCCGGACCCAAAGGTGACGCCAAGGGGGCAAGTAGGCTGGCCTGCTGTACGTTGGAGTGCGTCATGTCGATCCTTTTGTCTCGGCTGAGTTTCCGGCGGCGCAGGAGGCATATCGCAAAGGCCAGAATCGCAAGGAAAGCTACGCCAGAGGCAGACCCGATGGCGACCTTGGCACCCGGCGGCAAATCGCCGTGCCCATCTTCTTGATATTTTCTAGAGTCGGAAACCGCGACGCCTGAAGTCTGCATTGCTGATGTCGAGGTCTGTGTTGGGGGCCTGGTGACGACTGACGTGGACGATGTGAGTGTTATGAAGTCTTGAGTGGGACTCGCCAGAGGGTTGCTCTTGGTCGCGACAGGTCCTCTTGCATCCGTCATCATGAATGGCCTGGGGCATGGGTTACTGGGCTTGACCACCGGTGATATGGGGCAAGCATATGAGGCTGGCGGCGGACCTGGGTCTTGGATGATACCGGATCCAATGCTGGGCATGGCGTCAGCCGTTGTGGGTGCAGAGGGTCCAAGGGGCAACTCACTTTTGACAGGTATTGATGACGAAGTTGACACTGGCTAAATACTCCATCAACAGGTGTTCATCGAGACATGAAATTCTTCGTCTACTCACGATCTTGACCCAGGTTCCCATTCAGCTGAACTCCGCATGATGTCGAGTCGCAGCAATATACCTCCCATAGCCTTTCCGCCGCCCTCTGGCTGTTATACAGCGCCTTGCAAACCTCGGCGTATCTCGTATTGTCGAAGCCCGGTACTACACTCTCAAGGAATAGGCTTCGGCACGTCTCGATACACTTTGGAGGGTCTGGGACGTTGCTCGCGACCTTGGCCCATGCCTTTCCCTCGTCATCCAGTTCTGGATTGCAGGTGTCCGACACTACGCTCATAGCGTCCTCGTTCGACAGGGCTGCCTTGCCTTTCAGGGTTCCTATCACTCTTCGGGTGAGTGTAACTGCAAAAAACGATATCGCGTGGGTCAAATGGGTATGGTGTCCAGGAATCGAGAGACAGAGGGCCAAGCTAGTGAATAAATACGAGCTGAATTGAGATCTTGCGGTCGATAAGGTAATAATATACGCGGAGGGACAATCAGGCGGCTGCCGAGTTAGCCAACTACACGGCAAGATCCAACGAAGTGCTAGAAGCTCAAGTGAAAGCCCATGCTGTCGCTATATACCTTTACCACGGCCATACACCAGCGACGAGTTGCACCAAAGGCGCCTCGGTGACGGTGGGAGAGGTTGACAAAGGGGGATGGAGGATCCGTCCGAACACAAATCTATTGGCTGCATCGCGATGTGCCTGCCCGTTGCCGGTCGAAAATGACCTCGTACGGAGACCTGGTAACACAGCCCGCAGAAAAGATGGGAGGCCGACTGCACGTAGCCGGCTAGCCATAACGATTATGAAGAGAGGGTGGGTTCGGACACGGAGGCTGACGTAGGCAGGGCCGTGGATCCCGCCCACGGGCAGAACACATGTAGAAGACCGTTGGCTTGCAGGAAGTGGCCAACAGGACTTGGCTCCCTAGTTTCCGACGATCCTTTTCGCGTGATGGGGTCGCGTCGAGAATCTCTGGGAAGAAGCAAAAAGGGGAAGCTGAGCCCTCGATGTGCATTTGTCCTTGTTCAACGTCCCCCAGGCTCGTATCGTGGATTCCTCGATGGCAAGATGGCCCGCGTAGTTTATCAGCTCATGTAGCCCAGAGGAAAACAGTCTTGGTATGGGCTCGTAAGAATCCGTGATTGGACCTGTGCCGCGGAGCTCTCGTCACGAACGGCCCTACTTCGCACGAACCCAGCGGGAAACCCCACGGCGACAGGGAAAGCTTTCGGAACCCGTCCCATCCGCTCGGGGGGGACATCTCAAAAAGACACGGCTCTGGACCATTTTGAGTATGGTCTTTGCTGAGAAGGTCCGCTGAAAAGCTTACCAAGCCTATACGGGCCAGGACTTGGCACATATTCCACCCGAGCGAACGCTGCCTGGGTGACACGACGTGCCCGGGATCTTCAGGTAGGGCCTGAAGAACACGTCCCAAGGTATCACAGGGCGGCGACCCAATGGATTTCGACAGTAGGCGAGTTTGCACGGCTCACCGTGAGACTCCCATGAGATGCCTTCCAGGAGTGAGTTAGCGCCGTGGTACTGCCAGCCAGTTTGGGTATATTATCCTTGGCTTGGTTCTGGATCGGCTATTGATGCCACGGGAACTCTTGGGTATCTTGAGAGAAGGGGACCATGTGCGTGGCAGCAGTGGACGGTTATACAATTTATACTCCCACGGTGTAGAGATGATACAACTGGGACCCATCTCGAAGCAGTACATGCGGAATATGCAGAATAAGGGATACCTCGATCCATAGCTTTTAGAGGTTCCACGTTTCTATTCCCGGCGACAACACTTCAATAAAGACCAGTTCACTCTTGGTGGAATAAATTGTGCGTATTCTAGAAGCGCAGGCATTGAGTCGGAACCAATAGGTGTTCGGGCTGGCACGGGGAATCATGCCCTCGGCCGTCATGCAAGGGTCGGCCATGTTCTTGGCTCAGAAACGGGACGGCGGAAAGCGTCCTACAAAATCTTGCATTCAGGAACAAGGAACATGCGCAGTCCGAAAGGACGAAAGGACGGCCTTTCCCCCGCAGAGTCGAAACTTGTCAAGGACATGAGTTGGGCCGGAAATCCCGCATCTCTCAACTTGGTTATCGCCCGATTGACCCAACTGCTGACGAAAGTGGGAAGCATGGGGCAGAGATCAGACGTTGAAAGAAGGAATACTTGTGGATTGCTAGTGGCATGCCCTACCTTGGCCAGTGCAGGGCTGTGTAACCGGCGTGAAAACTTGCCATGATGTTTATATTGGAAGAGCCGGGGCCTACCACTGACTGTTGTAGACGGCGGAACCTCATTGGTCGCAGTGGCCTATTTGATGAAGAAGATTGGAGACCGGAGACTGCAGGTGGCTATAGGAACTATGAAGGCATCCGATCTGGCTCGGATGTGTGGCGGTTGCCGCCGTCTGGGTATTGGGAAACACAACGGATACGGGCCATTCTTGCTTTCAGGGCAAGAAAAGGTGTGAGTGCTAAAATAGGCGTAGCCTACAGGGATAGGTGCCTCTTTCATATTAGCTCATAAGTCTGCCCGAATACGCTGCCAATAGGCCCATTCCATCCGTGATGCGCGTTTTGACTCAATGGTACCAAGTGGACGAGTAGATGGGCACACTTCCGACACTGACAAGAAGCGCAGAACTCCCTTGGATAACAGTTCCAACAGTGCGAACGTGGGATACGGCAACAATGGCGGTCAGACCTATAGTGTATTCCCTCGGCATGCTGCAGGAAATCCGGACATGTTGTTTGCTTGCTGGGTCCAACCTCGTCGCCTTGTCGTTCACCACCACGGCGACGGCGCCTCGGCCACCGTAGACTTTCATGGCCAACGCTCCAGGAAAGATAAGAGCACGTAGCGATGCATCTGGGGGGGGAGGGAGATTCGCGGAACGGCCCGATCCTCGACTCGTGAGGTTGGACGTGAAAACACGCAAAGTGAAGAATGAAAGAACTCGGTTGACTGTGAAGTGGACTACAGACTACCTACCTACCTACCTACCTAGGTATCTACAGTGGACCTCGCAAAGCCCCTCCCCCCCCGAGCCGACCGGGGAATCATTTCCGGCGGGCCCCCCGCTGACATCTGGGGTAGCCCCACCAATAGCGTGCCGTCGTTTGGCGGGGGTGGACCTCTAGATCCCGGCGAGCCGCGGCCCAATTCTTCGTGTTCCAACCACGTCTTCTCATCTCACCTCCAACAGCTTGCCGCCTCCCCTCCCCTCCCTTTCGGATATCTTCAACGACCAACTGCGCCACTGGCCTGCATAGTTGTTTGTTCATTATCTTGCAGATATCCCTACATTGGCGCGCCTTCTCGAAGCCTGCCAAACAATAACAGCCTCTTGCTCAATTCAATCCCTCTTCTCCGCTTGTTGTTCGACCTAATTAACCCCTCCGGCTTCATCATGTCAGACAAAGCGCAGCAAAGGCTCCAGGCTCTGGGCAAGCAGCTGGATGCTCCTCTTCCAGTCAAGATCGCCGGCCCCTCTGCGGCACCCCGGGTCCCGGGCAAGGTCATCATTATCACAGGTCAGTTCACACCCGCGAGCACCGTGGCATGCTACGCGCGATGGACACGCTGCTGTTAAAAGTGTCGCGTCTGACACTGAAAAACCCAGGCGCAAACTCCCTCATGGGAATTGGCCGCGCGTCGGCCCACCAGTTTGCTGAGAACGGCGCCCGGGCAATCTACATTTGCGACTACGCCGATGACAACCTCGAGTCGCACAAGAAGGAGCTCAACAAGCTGTACCCCAAGGTCGAGGTGCACACTCGCCAATTAGACGCCGCCGACGAGAGCGCCGTCAAGGAAGTCGTCTCTCACGCCGTCGCCACTTACGGCAGGCTGGATGTCTTTTTCGCCAACGCCGGCATCACCGGCCCGCACAGCACCTTTACCGACATTAGCGAGGAGGACTTTATGCAGAACATGCGAACCAACGTCTTGAGGTGAGTTTTCTTAATCCCTTAATCTCTAATCCTGCCCCTCACTTCCTCTGCTGCGACATCTCATGCGGCCGCGTCTTTGCATACTGAGCCTGTTTCCCAGCGTCTTCCTTGCCGCCAAGCATTCGGCCCCCGCCATGGGCAAGACGTCGACCGAGAAGAAGACCCCCGGCGGCAGCGTCATCCTCACCGCCTCCGTGGCCGGCCTCCGTTCCAACGCCGGCACGACCCCTTACTCCGCCGCCAAGGCCGCCGTAATCTCCGTTGCGCAGACGTGCGCGTACCAGGCCGCCGGCTCCAACGTCCGCGTCAACGCCATCTGTCCGGGCCTCATCGAGACGGGCATGACGTCGCTCATGTACGACATGGCCCGCGCCCGCGGCACCCAGAGTAAGATCGGCCAGGTGAACCCGCTGAAGCGCGGCGGCCACGCCGACGAGATCGCCCGCGTCGCCCTCTTCCTCGGCAGCGACGAGAGCAGCTACGTCAACGGCCAGGCCTGGGCGGTCGACGGCGGCCTGAGCGCGGGACATCCGTACGTCCTTGGAAAGCTTGCGTGAAGAGCGTCGAACGACGTTTATTTCCCTTTGTTTTTTTCCTTTTTTTTCTCCTGAATCGTCTATGAAGCCGGCTGGGGCGAGTACTTATGGGGAGAACAGGCATATATTTGAATACGTTATATCTCCAGAGGGTGATTTCGAAGGAATCGTGCCCGCATAGAGCATTTGACGAGCAAGCAGAACGAGCAGGCGGGCGAGGCCATGATACCAACATCTGGTTCCGGTTCTCGCAAGGATTGGAAGGAGGTCGGGTCATGATCGGCGAGTCCCGGGGCCTTTGGTGGTTCTCGGGGTGGACTTGAATGAGGCATCTGAAAAGTCGCTGGGCGAGAGCCAGGCAGCGACGGGAAGGATCACAGTTGCATTGGCTCTCTCGATCTACACTACAGCACTGACATGTTGGGCATTTCCACTGAGCGATCTTGAATAAGGGACATCACTGACACTTTCCATTCTCGATTCCATGTTCCGGCGCCTCTTTGGCGGAGAAGCAAAAGACCATATCGCGTCTCCGCCGGTTTTCTAAACAATTCTTGCCTGGCCCGCAAGTCATGAGTCACGGAGGCTTCCGTTGCCTTCAGACACATCTTGACATGTTTGGTCAGGCGGCTTTTTGGCATAGGAAACGGCCACGTTCAGTCTGTTATCAGCTTTCTACCCGTCGCGCGTGCTTCTACGACGATTCACATGCCCCCCCCCCCCATCGTATCCCTTGGTGCCCCTGGTCTCCCACTTTGGTACAGGCGAAGAGAGTCCAGACTCGGTTGTCGGAGTCTCGATCAATTTGAGCCGGGCTTAACCTGGTTATGGAACATGCGAAAAGGGATCATCTTATCTTTCTCATATGAAAATTAGTACATAAGCTTTTCTTTAGTTTTTTTAGTGTTTTCTTTTTGGTTTTTTTCTTCGTCGCACCTATTCCGGATTTTAATTGTGTGACGGATGTTTAGCCTGCCTGAGCTTAGCTGGTAGATTAGAACTCGGGCTATCTAGGTATGGTATGTAAAAAGTCTATACTAACAGTCTTTTGCATTGTCCATCTCCAATTGGAATCGTCACTAACAGTGTTTGTATTATCTGTACCCCTGTACGCCGTTCATTCATAGAGCCAGCCAGTCAGAACACGACGCTATCAGCGGCAGGGTGGGACCGCCGGCACTGTCGCGGGTCGCCGAGCGGCCCTCCCCGCGGCCCACAGCGGCCCCACCAACAGGAAACATACCCGCCGTACACTCAATCCCGAACAAAGAAAGCCCCCCTTAATTCAAAGTTAGCAAACTCACTCACTTTCATTGCCGCGCTCACCTCATGCCATCCTCGACACGACTCCGATAAACACCAACAAGAAACTTGCCGCAAAAGAATAAGAAGAAGAACAACAACAACAAAATAAACAAAAGATGGCGACTTCGGGCATGCACTACGCCCACTGCGTCGCCAACGACGGCTGCAAGCTCGCCTTCCAGTCCTCCCTGCCCGTCGAGGGCGCCGCCTCGGCCGGGCAGTGCGTCCTCCTCATGCACGGCTTCAGCGGCTCGAGCGACTACTTCCACCGCAACTTCGACGCCCTCGCGGCGGCTGGCCTCTGGGTCGTCGCCCCCGACATGCGCGGCCACGGCCGGTCCGACCGCACGCGGGGCGGGTACCACGTCGCGCGCCTGGCCGCCGACCTGCGCGACCTCGTCGCCCACCTGCGCCGCGCCGCCCCCAGCACACGGATCGTGCCCGTGGGCTGCTCCATCGGCGCCGCCGTGCTGTGGACCTACGTCGAGCTGTTCGGCTGCGCCGACTTCGCCGGCCTCGTCTTCGTCGACCAGGCCCCGCTGCAGGACCGCTCGTCCTTTGACGGGTGGGACGAGAGCATGGCGCACACGGGGTGCTACGACGAGGAGACGATGCTCGCCGCGCAGCGGTCCTGGATGGGCGAGCCCGCGGCCGCGCACGTGGGCCTCGTCGACGGGTGCCTGGGGTACCGGGCCAAGCCGGACCCGGCCGACGACGTCCCGGAGGAGACGAGGCGGAGGGACGAGGCCTTCTTCACGGGCATCAGCGCGCTGTGCGACCCGGCGTGGCTGGCGAGGCTGCTGGCCGACCACACGCGGTACGACCACCGCGAGGCCATCGAGGCCATCAGCGTGCCGACGCTCGTCATGGCCGGCCGGCGGTCCGGGTGCTTCCCCCTCGAGGGCATGCTCGAGACGGTCAGGCGGGTGGAAAAGGGCCGGCCCGGCCTGGCCAAGGCGTCCGTGTTCGAGTCCGGGCACTGGCTGTTTTACGAGCAGCCCGAGAGGTTCAACAGCGAGATTGTCGAGTTCGTGGGCCAGTGCTCCAAGTGAGTTGTGAGTGTAGAAAATAAGGATACCAGAAGAGGGTAAGCTTATATAGGCTGGGAATGGATTAAGGATCAAAAGAAAACTGCGTGAAGGAATCAAGTTGATGACTCTTGTATTTGGCGAAGAGAACTTTCACAAAATCTGGCTTGAGAGGAGTGTTGACGCGGGGAGATGGTTCGAGACCCAATCGGGAAACACTCGGTAGTCATTTGGGGCCTCATTGAAGCACGCATCTCTCTCATTGGCAATTGCGTTAACCCAGTTTTTATAATTCTGAAGCTTTTACTTCCCTGAACTGGTTTCTTTCGAATCGATTAAACCACAGCCACCAGCAACTTCCCAGCAAAGCGCAGAGAAGCAGGCCAAAGATACCAACAGTCTATAATCATACAAAGGAGCCCCATATAAAGCACTTACCGCCCGCCGCCTCGTTGGAACCCCAAATCACGCATCGTCTTGGAGCCCGACCAGCCTCAGGCTCTCGGCCCACAGCCTTTTCTCGCTAGGGGGGTCGTAGGCGGACGACGCGTAGCCTGGGCGGCCTCGCCGGCCCTCGGGTGTGGCCTCTTCGGCCTCGGCGACGTCGTCGAGGTACCTGCCACCCTTGCCCTCCAGCTCCGCGGCGACGGCGGCCCAGACAGAGGTCGCGGCGCCCTGCTCGGGCGTCTTCAGCCACCGGGCGATCTCGGGTTGTTGCATCAACACTTCCATGCGCTCGTGCGTGTGCCTCTGCAGCGGCGTCCGGATGCCGCCCGGGTGGAGGCTCAGGGCGTGGAGGCCCAGTGGGCCATAGCGGCGGTCGAGCTCGTTGACGAACAGGATGTTGGCGAGTTTGGACTGGCCGTAGGCCGCCCAGGGGCTGTACTCGACGGCGCCATCGAAGTTAAAGTCTTCGAACTGGATCCTGCCATCGCGGTGGCCAAGCGACGAGACGGAGACGACGCGGGAGTTGAAGTTGGAGGTCGAGGAAGCTAGAAGGGTGGGTTTCAGGAGCTGGAAGAGGAGGAAGTGGCCTTTTGTTTTCCCCTCTTGTTAGTGGTGACGTATTCTGCGCAAGTAGCTCGTCATGCTTACCGAGGTGATTGGTGCCGAACTGGGTTTCGAACCCGTCGACTGTCTTTCCCTTGGGGCAGGCCATGACAGCTGACAACAGAATTAGCAACCATCTGAACGGTATGCTCGGACTGGATTTAGGCTTACCGGCATTGTTTATGAGCACATTCAGCTTGTCAGACTTGCTCAGGAACTCCTTGACGCCCTGCCTGATGCTTTCGGTTGAGCCGAGGTCCAGCTTGATGACCTCGACCTTTCCGGGCTTGCCGTCGGAGAGGATGTCTTTGGCAACTTGGTCGCCCTTGGCGACGTCGCGTACGGTCATGTAGACGTCGGCGCCGGCGACGTGGAGGGCTCTGGCAGTCTCGGGACCGAGGCCGCCGGGGGAGCAGCCAGTGACGATGGCCACCTTGCCGGCCCACTTTCCGACGAGACCCTGGTCTTGAATGATTTGGATCGCCGTAGGACGGGCATCTCCGGGGCCGGTGACGTTGTTGTGCTGTTCAGCGTAGGGGGCCAGGCGAGACATGGTGTGGAGCGAGCAGCGGTGATGGTTTTGTTTGTGGGAGGAGGGTCCGATGATGGAGACGAATCGGTAAATGGATCGCGTGGGCGATGTGAATGCGGGCGTGATTGTTCTATTCAAGCAGAGGACAGGGAAAGGCGGCATTCTGTTTGAATCTCCGCCATCTCGTTTGTGATGGTGGACCATGGAGTTATATATCAGAACGAGAGCGACCGCAGGGGACGCATTCCTGCTCCATGTTGCGAGCAGCTATGAACCGTGTGATACCATTGGGTGGAGCACCGGAGTTAACTGAATCAACTTCAGCATCCTCCAGCCAAACTATAATGCTTGCCCGATGGGCGGGCGGAGCTTTGGTGGCCCATCATGGCCAAACGACGTGCTCCCATTCTTTCAATGGTTTCAGCAGCAGCAGCAGCAGCTTGTATCCCTGATACAGCGGGTCAGCGGGCCAGGCGGGTTCATGTGCGGGTAGGCGGTCGTGTTGAATCATCATCGAGGAGTTAAGAGAGATGTCCGGCCGGTGGGTATGTAGATGAAATAATCAGGCCGGCGATAAGGGCGATAAGCGATGCTCATGGTGATCACTTTTGCGGACACTAGGTAGGTATGCTGAGTACGCAGCACGTGATAGTTGGATCTAGGTTCGGTCCCGGTGGCCCGTGCATCGTGGAGGTCCACTCTCACTGCCGTCCGATGTACCTCTCCCGAGTCGCTGCACCGACCGGTTGCCCATGCTGGTTTGCTGGTCGAGGTGCTTGCTCTCTTTACCTAGGTAGGTAGGCAGATAAGTTATATAGTATGAATCTGTGACAGATGCAGCCAGAGAGCCGTCAGAAGCTCCAGGGCCGACACGGATGTCTCTGGCACGGGTAGGAACATGACCCCTGCCCCTTGGGTAGTCGAGGCCCAGGGCTGTACTGCCTACCTAGGTAGGTACTTACATACCTAAGTAGGTAGGTATGTACAGGGCAGAGAAGGGCGGATTTAGCGGCGGGTGCCGAAGTCTAGGGACCACGGGCTAGCTTTGGCGACCGACTCCTTCAGCCGCTTGTCGCATCGAGTGGGCAAGGATGGGAGTCAAGAGCCTGAATACCGTTGGTCGAATGGATTGCGTGTCCCCTGCGAGGAAGGAGTGCATCATGACCAATGCTTGCAATCCCGTCTGATGCTTCCTGAGTCCTGACTAATACCACCACCACCACCTCCTCCACCATCATACTGGGCATTCTGTCGGTCGGTTGCAATTCCCCATCCATGATTTACATAGTGATGCACTTTTACCCTCGTGCTGTAGATTGCAGAATGGCGACAGAGGCTTTCCCCGCAGGCGCCCCCCCTCCACGGCCACGCCAATCGTCCCAGCATTTGCTTGCTCCCTGTTCCCGACCATCCCCCCCCCGTCCTCAGCGCCTCTTCCTGGTCAAGGCCGCGAAACCGGGTCGCATCAATTAGACGATCCAGAAAGCCTCATTGCTTGGAGCGCGACGGTGCAATGTTGTTGGCAACCCGTCCCATCTGCCGCTGTAAACCCTGCTAGTGTACGAGCAACCAACCGACCCCTCCAAAAATCCAGCACGCACCTGCGAATCTCGCCCAGACACGCAAGCCATCAAGACGACGGAAACATCTGCACCTCGAGGGAAGAGGCTGTACAGTGCTGTACTGCACATAGCACACTCTCCCTACCTACCTACCCAGCCCCTCAAGTGCACACACCCCTTTTACCCATCCTCTCATCTCTCCCAGCGGCTGAGCAGCGAGCAATCCAATCATTGCCAACATCAACACAACCGAGTGCGAAGCAAGTCCAGCTTACAGGCGCAAACAGCCGCCATTCGGAGAGAGCCCTGTTAAGTAGGTATGCACAGGTCCCCAAGAGTAAGAGGCCTTGACATCGCTACAACATCTCCACTCGTCTCCCTCCCCGTGCGTTTCTGCACGAGAAGCCGAATCTACGCCCAAGAAACCGTTTCACTCGGAACAGGGCCCGGTCGACAAAGAAAAGACCAACAAACAAGGACGGAAGGGTAAAACAAACCGCAAAAGGCCGGCCAAGGGACGGGACGTGTCCACCCTACGCCAACCCGCATAACCCCCTTCCTCGCTCGATGCTGGCTAGTCGTCCTCCACCTCCACCGCCGCCACCAACACCAACCTCCACGTCTACTACCTTTAGCACGCTTAGGTACCTACCTAGTTACAATCCCTTTCCACGTACAGCCCAACCCAACCGTGCCGTACATACCTACACAGGTACCACCTCACATCCCCCCACCCCTCGACCGCCACGTCGAATGTGCTACTCCCACGACTCGCCATCCGCAAAACCACCGCTCCTCTAGAGATTCCTTGACCTTGGCTGACTGACGAGCGAGCATTGCCTGTTCCTCCTGCTGCTGCTGCTGCTACTGCTGCCACTACTACTATAGTACTACACTACTGCCGCTTATTCTTACGGATACCTTGGGGAAAGTCGATGCTGGAGCGAAAATAAGCCGCATCAGCCAGGATTGTATCCACTCAGAGCCAAGGTACCCTGATTTCTCGGTTCGCCCTGCCCGGCTTCTGCGAGTTTCTTGGGCCCAGACACAGCTGGACATTCTGTTCCACCTGCTCGTCACTGTTCTCGACTCTTCTCCTTCTCTTCTTCCAATTACCATCCCGCCCACATCATCACGACCGCCGCCCTTCGCTCACGTCTCAACGCTCCGCGACACCGCGCCGCTTCTCCAACCCCTCCGACCTGTGCGCGCCAACGTCCCATCAACCATCATCACGACGCTGGACCGTGCACTCCTCTCCTCCCCCCTTCCCATAGCGCCCTGACTACGCCAAACAGGCTACCGGCCGATTGCCATCTGGTTCATGTAATGCCGCCGCTGGGCCTTGCGCTCTGCTCTTCTTGCTGCTCCTGCTGCCGCCGCTGCCGTTGCTGTTGCTGTACGCCCCCGACATCTTGGACGCAACTGTCTCGACCCCACACCCACCAGGCGGCAACGCGCGCAGCGCCTAAGACGCACGACTGCCGCCCACCCACACACATGAGAACCTCACCTTCATCATCCGCCGAACGCCCTTACCGCCTCCACCCCTACAAGAGACACCCTCTCCAATCTCTGGCGACTCAGCCAGCATGGCCGCCTTCGTAAGAGTTTCTGGTCCGCCCAACAGCAGCTTTCTCGTCGGCTACCCAGGCATCTCCGCAACCCTGGTATGTGTGGTTCCTCTGATGACGTCGGGGGAGCCTGAAGTCTGGTCTACGCATTGCGCAACCCTGCTGACGTGCTCTCCTACTCGCAATCTAGCCGCGGATCGAAGGCAAAGTCGAGATCCGCCCGTCGCAGGGCTATTCCATGCCCGTCGCCGTTTCGCTGGTGCGCATCTGTCTACAGCGGCGAGAAACGATCCACCCCGCCGCCGAGAACGTCGCAAAACGACATCTGGGTACACCGAGAAGGGAGACGACGGACGTGGTTGGTAAAGAGCTGCTGCTGTTCCGATGTCAGTCCGGGAAGGAGGCCGAGAGCGTCATTGCCATGGATCTGCCGTTTGTCCTTTTTATCCCCTTTGGAAGAGGCGGCGAAGAGACGAACAGACGAATACCTCCCGCATCGCTTCAACTCCCCAGCCGGACCGCCGAGACGTACTACGAGCTTGTTGTCACCGTGCAGCAGGGCCACACCCTCCAGAACAAATATTCCTTCCCTATACCGCTGCAACGCTACGACACCTTGTCCACCTTCGGCATGTACAACAAACCCGAATCGCGCCAAGTCAGCGACGCGAGCGTCGTCACCCTGGGCATCTCGGTTCCGAAATGGAGTTACGGGCCTCTCGACCCGATAACGGTCTACATCAAACTGGTACCGAACCCCGACTGGATGAAGAAGGCCTTGAAGGTTACGATTCAGAAGATCACCGTCACCATCGAGGAGGAGATTACCTACAACCCCGAAGGCGATGAGCCGTCGAAAAAGGTCAACAAGGTCGCAAAGAACATACAGCTGGTCAACACGAGAATGCCCGAGGCAGGCTATGCCACCAATCTCGGCTTGGTATTCCCTTCCAAGGACCTGCGCGACCCGGATGGCATCATCCGAAGAGGAAAGCCCGCATTTCCCCTCTACGAAGTCACCTCCTTCACCACGAGCTCAACATTATACAAGATTGAATTCTACCTGACGGTCAAGGTGAGAGCTGATTTTATTGTTCCTTGTTCACTTTTTTTTTCTTCTCTTTGGGTTACTCACGTCATCTGCAGGCGCAGCTAGGTTCTACGAAAGACTTGACAGTTCGACAACCGCTCGTGATCTGCCCGATGGACCAGCAGGCGTGCAAAGAGGAAATGGACGCCATCGAGCAAGCTGCCAAGGACGCCTCACAAGTCGACCCGAACAACCCAATGCTCCCAGCCCGCTCCATCGTCTTGGCCAATGACCGGGAATCAATGAAGACGCTAGGCCTGTGTCTGGTGGGCGGTCAGAAAAAGCCGTTGATTGAATGAAGGCCTTTGGACTTCGTACGTAACAATTGTATGAATGAAGTGGCGAGAATCTCGTCTCCGAGCTGCGGGGTATGAGATCAGCTGCGTATGACGACTGACGATCTACCCCGGAACGGCGCGAGTCGAGTCTTGCTGCTGACATCCAGCGCCCGCTTCCAGCGTCGGACCCCCGAGGCTACAGCCGCAACGAGCATAAGCTACCGGGATGCTGCCAGCAGCGTCCGACCAGATGGGCAATGGAGCGAAGGGGGAAAACGGGAAAAAGAGCGTTGGGAGCGGGAGGCTCGGGTATCTTCTGTCTAGGCCTGGAACAGGAGTATTGACCAAATCATACCCTTGGCGGGTGGTCTTTTATGGTCCACCCACGGACCTGCGCGTCGGCTTTTGTACCGTCATTCGGCAGGCGGGACGGCGGCATCATCATCATCATCATTATCATCACGGCACGGCGTTTGCGGGGTCTTCGGCTGAGAGGGGGGAGAGATTTGGGGGAGTCCAACAATTTCAGGCTCTGGCGACATTTTGGCGGAGTACGTTTGGACAAACACTATATCACGAGACGATGAAACTTTGGAAGCTGGGGTTGGCGCGTGTGCGAATTGCCAAGGGAGGGAGGGGGAGAGAAGAAGTCTTTTTTTTTTTTCGGATGGTGTACATACCACATGAGAATGAGGGATGCAAGAGACGAGCAACTTGGGGGTTAGGGTGTCTCACCCCCGAATGATGCAACCGACTGGGCCATTCTTTTCTACCGGTGACGATACTGTGGTGCGGTCATTGGGAAAGCACGCGGACAAACACGGAAGTGCCCGATTCGGCAGCGTCCCGGCCGAGGCCGCATCCCTCCTTTTGTTTTCCCCCAGGTGGTTTAGTGGGGCTTGTTTGAAGTCGCATGAGCGTCATTGAGGGGCTGCCCACGCAGTTGGCCTGAATGCAAATTATGAGATGGCCGTGTTTTTGTGACATTACAAGACGCGGAGAACGGCCGAAGGGTCTGTAGCCCTTTGGGTATTTGTGACAGGCCGTCGAGTGCCCCGGGGGACAGAATCCTCCAGGATCCTCTATGGACTGAGGATTCTGACAAGTGGTCACATAACCCGGTCTTGTTTTCGGCGCCTAGTTGCCGGGGAGCGGAGCGCATGCGGCTCAGCCGGTACCGTCCGGCGTCGGCTCCTTCTGACTGACATTCGTAGGTGTTTTTTTCGCGACGTTATCAGAAGTGAACTCCCCCGTCCGGTGGTCGAGCAAGGGTTTCGATACCTCTCGTCCCCTTTAGTCGTCAATCTCCATGGCCTCCCCGCCCTCCTTCTCCATCGACTCGATGCGTCTAAGGATGCCTTCCTTCCATATCCTATACTCCTTGCGCTTCTTCTCACTCAAAAAGTCGTACCGATCCTGGAACATGCTGTCCGCCCCGCGCACAGGCGCCCTGTAGAGGTCCTCCGTCTGCCGGTGGCTGTCGGCGATCACGTCGCCCGCCTCGATAATGTCGTCGAGACTGCGATACCAATCGGCCTCCAGCCACCCGCGATCCGCAACTTGCTGCACCGCGTCGTCAAATTCCTTGGCCGAGATCGGCGCCCAACCCTCCCACGCCTCGTCCTCATCCATTCCCCTCGAGCCCACAGATGCTCTCGCCTTGACGATAAGATTGAGAATGCGATCCCGTTCGAGCACGTACCCTTCGCGCTCGATCTCCTTCCCCATCTTGAGCTTCTTGGCCTGCTGCGTGACGAAAAAGAACACAGCCCCGCACAGAGCGGCCAGATTCGCCCTCACCCACGCGTCGCGCGTCCTCCGCCCGCCGGGGACGATGATGTACTCCATGCCGGCCAGCATCGTCGGCCCGAGCGGCCGCTGGCCCGTCTCCTTGCAGAGGAACCGAATGGTCGGCTGGATCCAGAAGTGGAGGCCGGACTTGTCTGAGGGATAGACGGCCTTGCCGGTCGACTTGGTCGGCGTGTTGGGCCCGCTTGCGGGGTTGCCGGAGCGGAATTGGGCAAGGGACCGCTCCTTTGTGGGTGTCGGGCGGTGCGGCGTTCTGACAGGCGAGTCTACGCCGTGCCGTTGTCTGTTCCGCGGGGTGCCGTTCTTGCCTGGTGTGCGGTTCAGGGAGGTGTTGGGGAGGATGTTGTCGAGGTGGCTGTAGAGACGCTTGTAAATGCGGGGAGGGATTGGGGGTCGTGGCTCGATTGGAGGGAGGTCCAGTGTGATTTTGAGTCTTTTTGATATCAGCAAGAAGGCATGGGAGTGTGGATCGCATCCAGAGGGCCTACCTATCGCAGGCGATGTGTGCACAAGCGTATAACCGCCCAACTTCTTCGTCTGCTTTGAGTGTGCTCGCCCGGTGTCTTGACTGTGCCAGAAGGGAACCCGCAAGTTCTACCAAGGATGGCGGTAGATTTGAGCCATGCGTGGGCATCAATGAGAGGAGCGTTTGCTCTATGGACCGGTTCATGATGGGTGGTGTGGGATTTCAACCTCGGGCAATGTTGGATGAAGAGCTTTCACCATGAGACGCGTCGGGGACGCGTTGTGTATTGGGCGTCCCTTTCTTTAGTTCTCAGAGCTTCGTAGGTGATAGCAGTTGCTGAAATGGAGTCTCTGGGGTTGTTCGATATCCCTGCAGATGCTCTGGGAGATTGGTCGAGGCACAAATGGGCATGTATGCGAGATACATAAAAAAAAGGGCTTAGGAGCAAGGTGGTGTTGAAGATGGGTTTGTTGCGTCACCCTAGGCGCCGCGGCCACCCAAGCTTAATTGGCATGCGACGGACCCTAGGCCATTGTCTAGACCCTTGTCAGTCGCCGATCCGTGCATCTGCCGCCCCCCAAACCCCCCAAACACCCCATTGGTGGACGCCACCTGTTCCTAGATACATAGCACCAAACTTCCATGTTCCCCCCATTCCCCATTCCTTAGCCCGTTGCTTCTCTCCTCTTCGTTCTCGGCCCGGCTTTTTTGTTTGCCCAGTTCCTGGATCTGTCTATCCTAATCGGCCTTCTGTTGTATCTCATCGCTGGCTAGCCCTATTGTGTACTTTTTACCCACGCGTGTCTCGCATTTTGTACATCCAACCCTGCTACGTGTCGTCAACAAACCGAAGCTCCATCACGCCTTGATATAGCTGCATCCTGAGCAATCCGACGATGCGAACCATTCACCTCGCAACCCTGGCACTCGCCAGCAGCGCCCTCGCTCATGGTGGCGACCACAGCCAGAAGCCCATCGTGGACGAAAACGCCGACTGGATGACCAAGCACATGGCTGGTATGTTCCTGACCAAGCTCCACCCCCCCTTCCCACAAAGGTCTTTTCGTCTCCAATCGTCGACCCGCGCGCTGACATTCCACGTTTCCGCCAGAGGAACATCACATGGAAGGCTGGGATGCTGCGTCCTTTTTCACCCTGCACGATTACAACAGCGACGGCGTCTGGCAAGGCGACGAGATCCTCCGCACATACGGCCTCTTTGACGAGTCGAACCACCACATCTCCGAGGAGAAACGCTTCGACATCCTCCATGAAATCATGCTACTGTTGGACGCCAATCACGACGGCAGCGTCACCCGCGCCGAGTGGGACGACTTTATCCGTAGCGGCAAGACGCTGCCAGACTTGGGCGTGGGCCCGGGACACCACGGCGATGACGAGTATGAGTACGAGATTCACCATTGGGAGAAGTGAGCGGCCTATCCATCCCCGGTAGAGTAGAGGGAGAAGCTGACACGAGTGACACCAGGTATCACGACGAGAACACCAAGCTCGAAGACCTGACGCACCCCGAGGACATTGAGCACTTCAAGAAGCACGAGCAGATGGAGGACGAGCAGGAGAGGTTAGAGCAGCTCGACCAGATGGCAATCGTCGAGGGCAACATCCCGCAAAAATTTCGGCGGTCATAGCGCTTATTTGGTTCACCTCCAAAGATGAGGTGGATAGGCCGACGACGTTGACGAGAGCGAGGGACAGGTGATTCACGACGGTCACGCAACACTATTAGATCTTGTAATATGTACATCAAAAACACAATGCCATACGTCGGGCGCATACGTCTTGACTAATTCGACATGCTCGACCGTCGCCGTCCGGCCGCTCTCCGTCGCCGCCGCCCAGCCGTCGTACAGTCTTTGAATGGTTGCTCGTCTCGGTTCGATGTCATGAACGCCAACGTTTTCGTGGAGATGCAGCCAGCAGCTTTCAGGGGATGTGGCTGTCATGTCCCACGCCGGCCGCCACGTGGGCTCGCTAGTCGGGAGCAGGCCGCCATTGACGTGTAGGATATCGACCGGAGCACCCGAGGCCCGGATGTCTGCTATCCTCTCCGTGGCTCTCTGGTTGTCTTGGAGGAAAACGACAATCTGCTCGTCGCCTGTGAGGAATTGCGCGGCAGGTAGCTCGAGGTCGGCATCCTGGACAACCCTGACCCTCCAACCGTTGGCGACGGCACCGCGGCGCAGGGCCTCGACACTCCACGGGTTCAGCTCCCAGCATAGGACTTTCAGGCCGAGCTTGGCGTACGAGAAGGTGAAGTAGCCGATGCCCGCATACAAGTCCACCGCCCAATGCTTCTTGAGTGAAGACGCGGGGCGAGTGCGATGAGACATGGCTTCGGGGACTGTGTGGCCGTGAAACTCGAGGAGGCGCGTCTTTTCCTTGATGTTTCCCCGGCTGAACATGGTCCAGCGCGGGGCCCACGTCTGATAGATGCCGTTCTGCTTGGTTGACACCCAAAAGGCCGCCTCAAAGTCCTCGGACGAGGGCTTGGCTGGGTTGACAGGAGGACCAAAGTCGCCGTGCAAGATCTTGAGGCCGCCGGGGGTCCGAAGGATGTTCTCGCCCTTGTCGGCGACGAGCTCGTCGTCCATCTCGGCGCCAGTTTGGAGGGGGATCCCTTCGTTGACGGCGAGGTGAGTGAGCGTGCTCGAGCCCGTCTTGGAGACGTCTCGTAGGATCGCATCCCATAGCTGGTGGATCTTGTCGTCGGCGATGTCTGGATGTCCGAGAAGAGTGCGCCAGAGTCCCTTGTTGAAACTTCCGCTGGGCAGGAGAAGCATAGGCTCATAAATGGCGAATCGTTTTGGCGTTTGCTGGTTAAGAAGAGTATCCAGCTCATCCGAGCTTCGCCATGGTTGTGTTTGCGGGGGGAGTGAGAGAAGCCAGGCTCGTGTTGCTGCCGATATTGGGTTTTCGGGTTTGGGCTTCTTGCCCCGCGGTTTTCCGGTTGGGGTTGTCATCGTTGGCTTCTTGACAGCTTAGCTAGACTTGAAAAGAGATTATCAGGACCCCTCGAGCTCAACGTCGTCTCTGACAACGTGCAGAGTGGCAGCTCACAAACTCAACCTAAAATCTTGGTCTTGCACCTCTGGTGATTTCAGACGACGTTACAGGGGGCTACAACGGCGTAGACCCCTGTTTGGCACCCTATGCCGCCAGCGACAAGTGGGTCGGGGCGTCGCCAACGACCCAAGACACGTCTGGCTTCTGACCTTTCAACACTGTCCCCTTCATTCTTGGATCTGACCACGCTTCGTCAAATTGGGATAAACATCATGGATTCTTCAACTCTGCCGGCGCATCTGAACTATCTCAACGATGCGGCTCACCTCCTCAGGACATCCGCCCCCGAGACTTCGGCCTACCTCATGAACCGCCACAACGAGCTCATGTCCCTCAACGATCTTGAACAAAAGGATGTTCGACGGCAGCACGTCTGCGGTGCCTGCGGCCACATAATGATCCCTGGCCAGGGCACAACACTTAAGCTCGAGTCCGAGAAGGTGCTGAAGAGGAAGCGACGCGGTGTCAAGTCGCGAGATTCCAAAGCCAAGGACGAGCCTCGGCCTCGCGCTGGAACGCAAAAGCTTTTCACCTGCGGAAGTTGCAACCGAATCACCAAGGTCTCATTCCCTCCTCCGCCACCGATCGTGAGACCTCGAGCTAGGTCTGGGCAGGTCCCTGCGGCGAAGGTTCACCAGTCCTCGATGGCCGAGCCGGCGAAGCCGGCGACGTCCAATTCCAGCAGCAAGAAGCGGGCAAAGAATCGCAAGGCCGGGCTGCAGGCTCTATTGAGCCAAGCCAAGGCCTCGTCTTCTGGAAGCAGGAACTTGAGCCTTGCCGACTTTGGACGAATGGGATGAGCAAGAAACAAAATAATCCGCACCCGACAAAATCCCATCGGGGAGAACACGCCTTCCGGTTTCTAAAGCTCGCTCCGCGGCGCTGTGCCATGACCAACCGGCGGGCGGGCTATTGTCGGGAATATTCTCGAAGGTTTCCTGCCTTGGGAGGGGACGGGACCCGCTCAATGACACACATTGATGCCCATCCTGCAGGGCCTGCAGCTGCGATTGCCCCTCCAAAAATTTCAAGACCCTGCCATCGCCATCCCACCGAGTCACTTGTTTCTTCCCCGCGACCGACAACAAAACGTCGAACCCACCGTCGCGCAACTTCGACCGAAGATTCAACAACTCTCAAAACATTGCGCATATTCCTACTTTACAGAAATCAGTCAACATGGCTGTCCCCGAGTCCAAGACGACGCCGAACGAGTTCTTCCAGGCCATCGGCTCCAAGGTCGACGGCAGCGATGACCAGAAGGTTGTCGAGGAGATCGAGTCTCTCTGCATGAACTGCGGCAAGAACGTGAGTTGCGCAAAAGCTTTGAGCCTAGTTTCATGTACTGACTCTGCGTCCAGGGCAACACAAGGCTGCTCCTGACGTCAATCCCTTACTTCCGCGAAATCATCATCATGTCTTTTGCCTGCGAAGAGTGCGGCTTTGCCAACAGCGAAGTCCAGCCCGCAGGCTCCATCCAGCCCAAGGGCACATACTACGAGCTTCGCTTGACCGCCATGGAAGACTTTTCTCGCCAGGTTGTCAAGTCCGACACCGCCACCGTCAAGTTCACCGAGCTCGACCTCGAGGTGCCCGCCGGCAAGGGCCAGCTTACAAATGTGGAGGGTCTGCTGAGCACCGTCATCAACGATCTCGAGTTCGGACAGGAGGCACGCAAGGAGCAGATGCCCGACATCTACCCCAAGATTGCCGAGATTATTGAAAAGGGCCGGGCCATGCTCGAGGGCAAGTCGTTCCCCTTCCGCGTCACCGTCGACGACCCGGCAGGCAACTCGTTCATCACCCCCGACTTGAAGGATGGCGTTGGCAAGTGGGAGAAGCACGAGTTCATCCGTACCCCCGAGCAGAACGCGGCTTTGGGCATCTCCAACGACCAGGCCGCTGAGCTTGCCGCTAGCGCCAACCCCGGCCTCACTGCCGAGGGCGACATCATCCCCAACGAGGTCTACAGCTTCCCCGCCAGCTGCCCGGGCTGCATGCGCCCTTGCACCACGCATATGAAGATGGTCGACATCCCGCACTTCAAGCAGGTCGTCCTCATGTCTACCGTCTGCGATGAGTGCGGCTACCGCTCCAACGACGTCAAGACTGGTGGCGAGATCCCTGAGCTGGGTGAGAAGATCATCGTCAAGGTTAACGGCCAGGTCGACCTTGCCCGCGATATCCTCAAGTCCGAGACCTGCGCTCTGGAATGCCCCGAGCTCAACCTGGCCGTCAACCCCGGCACCCTGGGTGGCCGCTTCACAACCATCGAGGGTCTTCTGACCCAGGTCCGCGACGACCTGCGCAGTCAGATCTTCGAGGCTGACGGCAGCTCTGGCGGCGACTCCCTCGCTCCCGAGGACAAGACCAAGTGGACTGCCTTCTTCGACGGTCTTGACGAGGCCATCAACGGCAACCGCGAGTTCACCATCGTTCTCAGCGACCCGCTCGCCAGCAGTTTCGTGCAGCCTCTGGTTGACCCCCCAGCCCCCGATCCGTCAATCACCCGCGAGTACTACACCCGCACTCACGAAGAGGAGGAAGAGCTCGGTCTGCTTGACATGAAGACCGAGGGCTACGAGGATGATGCCGCCAAGGAGGCTGCTGCCAGAGAGGAGGCGAAGAAGCTCGCGGAGCTTGACAATCTCCTCGACGCCAACATGGGTAACACCTCATAGCGAAAGCGGTGATTGGGGAATGTGACATGGCGAGAGTTTCCATAACGCATTTGGATTTTAGGTGACGATTGAACAGGCGGGCGGGCGGGCGGAATGACAAAATTCGTATATGATGATGATACCTACGTATAGATGGGCTGTTTAAAGGTTTTGAAGGCTTTCCAAGAAAAAAGAAAAGTTGCCCAGCACATTCTGGTCTTTCCTTCTCATGACCACTTGCCATTTCAGTTCGTGCTCGCAAAATGGGAGTAAGACCCGACCGCGTCTACGAGCTTATGTAGGCAGCACGGTCACGATCGTTGTTGCCTTTTCATTTCTCGAGATGGAAAGAGCGCCCTCGTCGGACCGCCATGACGGAGGGCCAACCCCCCCTCCCCAATTCGATTTTCCGTTTTTCTTCTCTTCAACCTCGCCACCACACAACGTAATATCACACAACTCAGCTAGTAGCAGAGAGCCTACAGCCGCCTCACTGGGTCAGGACTGTGACTCCAGTGGAAATATCTGTGAGTACGAATTGCTATTACCTTGAATCGCCTTGAAGCAGTCGTCAGCATGGAATCCTGACCGACTGACGCAAGCGAGCAGGTCCCACAGCAACTCTGGCTGGATCCATCATCCCAACTTCCAACACATGAGACAAACGAATGGATTCCGACCTTCGCCCACGGTCTGCTAGGTGCGCCGCAGTTTCTTGAATTCCTAGCCCAAAAGCTCACAAGGCTCGCTGCAGCTACCCAGGTCGAACTCTTGATTGCCAAGAACGTGTATGACGTTACGTTCCTACGTACAATGGCCTGGTCGAGGGACATCGCAAACACGGCTGGCGGTATCACTCAGCTCATGCAATTGAGCAATAGGTCCCGCCCATCGGATGCTATTTCACCCACGAGCGCTCACGTTTGTCGGATTCGAGGCACAACTCTCTCTGACCTGTTTCTGGGCCGTCATGCACCAACACGTTTCCCCAGTCATCTCGGAGATCTCAGGCAAGTCCCCCCACGAAATCCACGATACCCTGCGAGAGGCTTGGTTGGGCATGAACAACTCTCTGTTGCGGACGGTTGTTGCTAGTGGCGAGACCAAAGCATTCAGCATCGACTCGTTGCCGGACATGTCATCGACGCCACTCGACTTGACAAAAAAGACCGCCAGTCGATTTTTGCTTCTCAAGTGGGCCACTTTGGCGACATCAGGAAGGAGAAGATGGAAGTCCTAAGTTCAGAGCGCGCGCGGACGCTAGTCGAAGATAGAGACGGAAGGTCAAGAAATATATGCTTAATGATTGGAACAGTGGAGCAATGTCAATTGCAGACGGAAGTGGTGCTACGGGTTTGGGAACTTGAGCCTATTTACCTTGAAGCATTTACTATGTGTTGGCGTGGGTGCGGGATTAATCAATGGGTTCGGTAGTTGCTTTTACGGGATGCATTGTTACTCATTATACATCAAGTCTAGTAGATATCTTTTGTCTTCCGACAAAAGATAAGATGAAGAGAGGGATAAAACAATAGATGAGACATGTGATAAACAATGAGTCGAAAAGAGAGGCAAAAGAGTAGATGAGATATGTGATGAAAGATGTGCTGAAAAGAGAGGCAAAAGAGTAGATGAGATATGTGATCAAAGATGTGTTGAAGAGAGGGAGGAAATATTAGATGAGATATGTGATGAAAGATGGATCAAAGAAGGTGAAGGAGAGGAACATATAAAGGTGCTTAAGTGGTACGTATGTATGTAGGCAACTCTTAAGTTGTACGTGGTGCGAACCTGCGATACCCTCAGCTATTGGTGCTGAGTGGCGACCGCCACGAGGGAGCACTTTCCGAGCTTTCCAATCGCGTCTACATTGGCCAAAGTCTTTCCCACAAGTTTTCTCATCCAAGAGCTCGACAGTAACCGTCTCCACATACGGGGTGCCCTTACGGCTTCCGAGCTCCTGGACGACACGAGACCCTCCATCATGGTGGTCCGATGAGGGTCTTATACGGAACCCCGAGTGGGGAACAATGAGTCAAAAACGCAAAAACATACAACACCAGGTATTCGCTGGTCGTCACCGACCCAACTACTAATCCGGCCCTCACTGGTTTATCTATGGGAGAGCGGACGGGATCCCGAGTTCTCCAGTGGGTATGGTCGTATGTGTTAGATAATACGCTGTTGTTAGGATTATATTGGTAGCCAGGGCGTCGTACACACCACTCCTAGTAGGGTGCGAAGATTGAGAACTCATCGCGGCCATTCATTGCCTCTCGAAGAAGCAGACATCGTTGACCAACCCTACTATTCGTACCTGGCTGTATCAATCAGCTATCAGTGCCTTTAATGAGAACCTTGGGGGTCAATGTTGCGGCGTCATTAAGTCGAACAACACGTGTGGGTGTTGAGCAGCATGCAGCCATCAGTGTAATCTTTAACCACACTCAGATCTGGACTGCTTATTGCTTCAAACAACTGCCCACATCGCGATTGGGCACCCACTTCTGGAAGTCTCCCCTCTCGCACCGACACAAACGCCCTCTCGTAGCTCTTCTGCGCGCATGCCCAGAGCGTCTGAAGGGGCACTATGCTGCTGCCCTCGTCTGGCTGGCGCGCCAGGTAAAAGTTCTTGACTAGCTGTAGTAGCCGTACGCGCATGTAGCCTGGATATGCTGCTGCCTCCTGCTCTTGCACTTGCACCGTGTTCTGGCCTTCTCGTTTGTCGTCACGATAGTGATAATCAGGATCCACGACCCACACCCACATGTCATCACAGACATTTCCTCCTCTTACCCCGTGCAAGACTGAGTGCACAGAATCCCGGTCCATGACCAGAAAGACGTTCTGAAGGATCCCCTCAGGTAGTATACCGCGAACCGCTTGGAAGTCCCTCCACAGCCTCACGAAATGCTTGTCAGTGCCCCCTTACAGGCCACCCCAATTGATGCAACGTCCACTACAAACCCTGCACATTCTTTGCCTTGGCCACAGCCGACCAATCGCGTGCCCACTGTAACGACGTGTCCGCGCGGCATTGGAAATCCTCCTTATCTGCGTTAGCATCGTAATCTACTGCGTATCCCCAAGACCCCTTTGGCTTCGGTGTACCCAACGTCATCCGCTGGATTCACTCCTGCGTCGCCGCCTCAAACGCCTGTTCTTCTTCAGTTTGGTAAGGGCGCTAGCTAAGGCCGACAAACAGCTATCGTATTCATACGAGGGCCAGAAGCGGCGGCGGAGGAGATCAATCTCATCTGAGGATAGGGCTGCAGGTGTGTTCAGGGCACGGCGGAGAAGGGTAGCTTTGTCGGTTTGGAGTTGGGTAAGGGAGCTGGCGATGGAGGCGGGTGAGGGGCGGTCGAGGACGAGCAGAAGGTCAGAAGAGATGTTCGTGTCCCCTGAAAGTACGGCGGCTTCAAGCTGCGGGAAACGAGCAATGAAGTCGGAGGGTTCATCCAGGCCGAGTAGAACCCGGTTTAAGGAGGGAATGAGGTGTTCCATTTGAGTGAGTGGTTGATGAGGGTGAGTTGAGAAATGGATTGACCTGCCGCGGGAAGATGGGTTGTTAGATTGACGGGCGCCGAGCTGCCATGGTCAACTTGTTTGAACGGCGCAAGGGGATGGTGGGCACAACCGTCAATCAACTCACTTTTCTGCCTCACTTTTGGCCCTCCATCTAACAGACCTTCCCCCCCCTTCGGCTCAGGTCATAGGTCCGCCCGTTCCGAGGCGGCGCGGGGTACCACGGGCCACTGCTTTGGTGTGGGGGCGCGGGATCGGTAGCCCGTAAATAACTTCTTCCTCAATTGAGCTCCTCCAACCCTTCCCAAGGTCGATATCGGGCTCATGAGCCTGTTTCTCACGATAGCCCCGGTCAAATTCCGGAGACCCTTCGGCCCCTAGCGTCCAACTGATCGTCGATGCTCGACCACGATGTCTCGTACCTTCAACCAGGCAGGTGAGAGACACTCTGGGACCGGAAAGAAATCAATCTCGTGTGTAAAATCTAATGACGCCATGACAACATGGTTAGAAACCCCCGAAAGAGGGCGCTGGCGTTCGTTTGTCGCCGACGATCCCGCTGACAAGCAACCGGGCTGTGTAGCAATACATGTCGAGTCCGTAAGGTCAAATGCAGGCCAGCACTCTCCAATTTACAGGGAGACCATCAGCTTATCGAGAAACAGGTGACGATGCGGTGCCCGTGTGTCAACGATGCTCCAAAGCTCAGAGGTACTGCGATCGAACCGCTCCGGTTCCGCGGTTCCACAACACGGGCCAGGAGGATGCGGCCAAGACGGATAGCACAAGTGAGCGTGGAGTCTCGAGTCCTCGGGGATAGGGTCTGGTTTGACGCGCCCGGCTGACACCATATGTTCATCAGCCGCATCCTCGTCCCCCTTTCCGACCCCGGCGAACCCTCGGAAAGCGCTGCAGAACCCCTTGATTGCGCGCTACTTCCACCACCACACCGTGCACATCGCGCCTTGGTACGATCTCAGCGATGCATCATGCGCCTTTGCGACGCGGCTCCCGGAAGCCTCTCTGGAGCGGGCCCTTCCGCTGTCCGCCATCCTCGCCCTGTCCGCCGTGCACATGAGCCGGACGTCCACGCCGTCCGCGAGGGCGGCGGCGGAGTTCTACCACGGACACTGCGTCCGCCTCCTGATCGACCTGACGGCGGAGGACTACGGAGACGAGGACGCCCAGGGACTCGCGCTGGCATCCGTGTGTCTTTTGCGGTCGTATGAGATCCTCAGCGGTGAGTCATCGGTTTCTGATCGTTTAGTAGACGGGGCTCGTGTTCTTACCAGAAGCTCAACGCAACAGAGGAAGTTGATCCGAACAGGCACCTTCAGGGCGCGTACTCCCTGGCGGCCCATCGCAGCCCTCTCAGCGACTATCTGGGTTCCGGCCTCAGGGCCTCAGGGTTCTGGAACTACCTCCGCGAGGACATCACCTTCAGCTTGTTCCGGCGATGCCCTCTCAAGATGGACCTGGAACATATGCCTCTTCCAACGCGGCACGACACGGACCAGGACCACCTCAACACCGTCTCTCTCATCCTCGGCCGCATCATCAACGTGTGCTTCTCGAGTGCAGTCACGGAGGAGGCTTGGACGTCTCTGTTCGGGATGCTGCAAGACTGGCGGTCAGGCTTGCCGCCTCGCTTCGCCCCGTTTGCGAAAACGGATCGCGGCTTGGGCCTTGCTCTTCCGTCCATATGGATGCTCAGAGATTGCCATGGTAAGCCCTCTCCCCCGCCCGAGATGTCCCTATCTCACACCGAATCTGAGGTTGTGTAAGCGGCGGCATTGCAGTACAGACTCGTTTCGATGACCCTCCTCTGCACTCACGCCACGCCGGAGCGGCTACCGGACCTGCGCGCCTTGCTCGACGACGACGACGACGACCGCCCTGGATTCGGCATCACGGAGCACGACGTCGAGGAAAGCCTGGCCCTGGACGTCTGCGGCGTGGCATTCACCAGCGACGCCCCGGCCGTACAGGTCAACGCGTTTGGCCCGATTGCCTTTTGTAAGCGCCGTCCCCCTCGGGCCCCGCGCATGCACCCACTTCTTCCTCTGTTCCCCCACGCCACAATACTCTTGTATTCATTCTGACAGGGAATTGAAAACCACAGGCGCAAGATTCCTTCGCGCGGAGCCCGCGAGACAGGAGCTCGTCCGCCGTCTCTTGGCGTGCAGGCGGACCATCGGATGGCCGGTGCAGAGACTCGTCGCGGGCCTCGAGGCGGAGTGGAGGGCGTCAACCGCGCCTGTCGCTCGAGACGACGAGTGAGATGGTCAGGGTCTCAAGCTGGTTGGGGCCTGAGGCTCTGTCGTTGCCAACTGGGCAAAATCGGAGGAGGACTTGTTGTGGCTAACTGGTGGAAAGGTGGAAAGGTGGAAGGAACGGGATGGGCACTTTCTAGATCGGGACGGATTTCTTTGGCACTGGGTCTTCTGGGCGGAAAACTCACAACTCCAACTTCTCCATCACCACCTACCTCTTTTCTTCAACCTCAACCTCAACCTCGACCTCCTACCTTTCTCTCTTCATACACTTACGGCCCTCTTTCTTCAGCTCCTAAACCTCTGATACCTCTGGGCTCAAGGGAGAAGTTCATCAGTTTTCTTTACACAGTTATCTGCCTTATTCTATTTCCTTCCTCACGTCTTTCCTCTTTTATTGCAACAAACCTAGTGCTACAGGACCTTCTACAGCATCAGGGCTTATCAACAAGACCTGACGACACGATGGATCAGCCCGCAGGCATCGATGTCCGCGCCCTCCTTCAGCAGGGTACTCCCCCTCCCCCCGTTTTGGCAGAGCAGTCTGGAGGACTCGATGGAGATGGACCAAGCAGGGCCGAGCGTTTGGCACGAATGGGTCCAGACCACCCAGGAACGGATGTGCTGGGAACGGCTGGCTGGGTCATGAATCATGTCTTCACTGAGCACCGTCCAGAGAACCAGGACCTGGGACAGGAACCTGAACGAGCAATCACTGATGCACGAGATGGAGTCATTGAGTTCCCTGACGCCGATCCTCACAGAGCGTTCCTTGCCTTTCGCCGTCAGCGTATACCTTTCGAGAACCTGTTCCACCCACGGACTCTTGAGGTGCTGAAGGACTACCAGCGTGCAACTTTGGAGCAGGCTGTGGCCCGAGGTGTTGGCTCCGACCAGTTGGACGTTACCCTTCAGGGCCTGCTCATTTGGGACGGAATCGAGGAGGCTAAATCCCTCAACCTGGCCGGCGAAGTACCTCCTATAATCATTTACTACTACGCCAACAGCATGACAGATCGTTTGGCCCTAGCCGTTCAGACCCAGGTGAGAGTAGCAGATATGCTGATCGGCAGGGACGCCATGTTGTCGTGGGACGGCATTCCAAATGCTAAGATGTCTCACCGTACTCCCAACAACACGATGAATGAACCAGAGGGGTATAACGAACGACGTGCTGCTTTGGGAGCTGATCAACTTCATCGCTAAGGCGCTGCGGAGGATACTTCTGCTATTTAGGGCCAAAACATCGGCAACCAAGTCATCAGCAATCAAGACGTTGACAACCCGGGTGTTGTATCCCGTCGCCACAGAGGCCTCGAGATGTTTCAGTCTGTCCGGCGCCGCTTGAGCTTTGGGTTCTTGCGTCGCTAATTCATGGCACCTGGTGGGACTTGGGAATGGGTCCTTTTGAGCTGATGGATTGGAATTGATGATGCAAGGCAGATGGATGGCAGAAGCTGCGAAGACAAGGCTTATTGCTTGGGACCGATAGAGGGTCAATCATGGTATCTGCTTATAACTTTCCTTTGTTATTATGGGCATTAAAATATGCTTTTACGCGGGGAGATCTGTGGTGTCTGGGAAGACAGGGAACACGATGGGCGCCGTGGTGTCGTTGCCAACTTGGTTGGGGCTTAGACAGGCTAAAAAGGGGTGTTCCAACAACCACCCTCCCAGAGAAATCCTAGACTAGACAACCACCAATACAACCCCTCTTTTTAACAGGCTTTTGTCCTTTTCACTCTGCACCGAACCTTTTCTCATGCCTCTCAAGAAAGCGGGGATGGCAGGCGGCTTGGGTGGGTAACATATCCCGAGCTCGGGTTTGGGGAACCTGGGGTTTGAGGGGAGCGGGCGAGTGGTGCAACCATGTAAGTGGCTCCAAACCCGAGCTCGGCTTTGGGGTAGACTCGCTCACGCCGCCTCCTCACTTCATCATCAATTATATAACCAAAAGATTCCCCCGTCTTCTTCTTCACCAGTGCTCCCACCATGAGACTTCCTCGAGAAACACAAACAGAAACACAGACTCGCCAGAAAACGACATCATGAAGCCCACCCCGTCCGCAGCAACTCTCCTCCTCCTCCTCCGCCGCCGCCTGTCTCCCCTCGTGAACCCCCCGTCTCCAAAGCTCTTTGCCCGGCGGGCGATGGCCTCACTCACACAGGACCGCAGGACGCCAACGACGACGACGACCGCCACCGCCATCACCACGCCAGCAGTGATACGGCCCTCCGACGCCGAGATCCGGGACCAGGCGCTGTCCCCGCGCAACCTCGAGCTCGCCGTCCGCCACCTCCACGCCGACGGCCTCGTCGTCGTCGAAGACGTCGTCCCGCACGCCGACCTCGACTCCCTCAACCGGAAGATGGTCGAGGACGCGCTGTACCTCCAGTCTCTCGGGGACGAGGGGCCCTTCAACTACAACCTCAGCAACCTGCAACAAGACCCGCCTCCTGTGGCGGAGCACTTTTACAAATCCATCTTCACCAGTAACTAACCCAATCTCATCCATCCACCGTCGTCGTCGTCGAGCCTCAGCCTCCTCCAGCAGTCTAACAAAACCGACCTGCAGACCCCGTCGCGACGCAGATCACGTCCTCCGTCCTCGGCCCCCGCCCGAAGCTCACCTTCCTCTCCGCGAACTCCGCCATGCCCCCCTCGTCGCCGCCCTCCGGCCCGCCCCAGCGCCAGCCGGTGCACTCGGACGCCGACTTCGCCCACCCGGCGCACCCCTTCGCCCTCGTCGTCAACGTCCCGCTCGTCGCCATGACGCCCGCCAACGGCTCGACCGAGCTCTGGCTCGGCACCCACGCCGCCCCCGACGCCTACGCCTCGGCGCAGGAGGGCGCCCACGGCGACCGCGCCAGCGGCCGCATCCGCGACGAGGCCCTGGCCGCGCGCCGCGCCGTCCGCGGCCCCTCCCAGCCCGCCGTCCGCAAGGGCAGCATCGTCCTCCGCGACCTGCGCCTCTGGCACGCCGGCATGCCCAACGCGACGCCCGACGTCCGCGTCATGCTCGCCATGATCCACTTCGCGCCGTGGTACCGGAACCGCATGCGCCTGCGCCTCGCCGAGGACGTGAGGCCGCTCCTCGACGCGGCCGCCGACGGCCGCCTGGAGGTCCCCGTCGACTGGATCAGCCGCGAAGAGGCGCTGCGGACGTACCTGGCCAGGGGGTTTGGGAACAGCTACGACTTTGACCAGGAGCCGTGAGGCCCGTCCGGTCTCGACCCGTGGCGGGTGCTCTTTTTTTTTTTTTCTTGGAGAAAGAGGAAGGGGGGGGGGGAGGGGGGCAAGGGTTATTAAGGTTGTGTCTGGCGGAACCTTAAAATGTCAAAGCTCTTACAGTCTGTTGCATTGGCAGCGTCGGAAACCTATTTTGCCGTCCATGCGTTAGAAACACCATCGCCAATACCACCCTGGTTAGGGCTGCGCAGGGGGGTTACCCTACTAAGTAGCTACATACTATAGACTTCTATATAGATATTATAGTTATAAATAGCTTTAAGAGATTATTATTATTATTATTATTATTACTAATATACTATTAAAAAAGAAGAAATTAAATACCTCTAGTAATAAAAAAGTAATATTATTAATATTACTAACTAATAATATATAAACTTATAAAGTTACTTATAAAGTATTATTAAATATTAAATTATTATTAATAAGAAATATAATAACTAATTAATCTATAGTTAGTTATATAATTATTATAAAAAGCTATATTATAAAAGTACTTAAGAAGTTAATAATAATTATTAAGATATTAAAGAAATAAGTAAAGCTCTTATAGATAACTAAAGTAAGTAAGTAATAATAATAATAATAATAATAATAATAATAATAATAATAATAATAATAATAATAATAATAATAATAATAATAATAATAATAATAATAATAATAATAATAATAATAATAATAATAATAATAATAATAATAATAATAATAATAGTAATAATAATAATAATAATAATAGTAAAGAACTTATATAATAAATACTTTTTTATTTTAATCTCTTTAAGACTTTATTATAAACTTTATTATTATTATAGTAATAGTAATAAGCTACTACTAGAATAATTAACTTATTATTATTATTTACTAAGGTAAATATCTATTTTACTTTTAGCTTCTAATTTAATAGTATTATATTAATACTATTAATCTAGCTTTTTTAAATAATATGGAGATTGAGTTAACTAATAGCTATAATAAAAATAAAGTTATAATAGAAAAAGTAAATATTAAGAGGTATAAAAGAGTATATTTAAATATAAATTAATAAGTAATACTAACTCTTAAAGTTATAAATAAGTATAAAGTTTAATAAAAGGTAGATAACTACTAAAATATTAAAAGTTATTTATTACTATAATAACTTGACTATAAAAAAAAGAAAATAACCAATCTTATTATAAAATAACTTTAACCTCTAACTTAATTAATTAAATTACTAAACTTAAGAAATCTTCTTTAATATAAATCTTATATATAATACTAATTTAATTATATTAGTATTTGTTAGATATTAAGGTTTAAATACCTTATATCTATATAAAAAAGATGGTATATATAATAATAAAGTGAATTATATAATACAGTATTAATAGTACTGTATATACTGTATATACTAGATAACTATATATTTACTTAGAAAACGCTTATATATTATAAATATATAGAATATCTATATACAAAGAATAGTTCCTTTAAGCAAGAACTATCTATCTAAGGAGAAATCTAGGAAATAAGAATACAGTTATAAACTATATAACCGAGATGTTTTAGAAAACAACGTATAAGAATATAGTTCTAAACTATATAACTGAGGTGTTTTAAATAATAACCTAGAATATCTAAGAAATCTTTAGAATATATAGAAAATAAGTATAAATAAACCCCTTATATCCCTTATATCTAGCTAGATAGCAAGGTGAAAAAGAAAAGCTCTTCTATTATATAAAAACAATATATATCTTATTTATCTCTTATCTCTTATCTCTAACATTACTACCCCTCATAGCCTCTAAAAATTTATATACCTCTTAAATATCTTATTAGTAATAAAAACTAATATTATCTATTATAATAACTAACTTTATTATAAAAAAGGTATTATACTTAGGTAATACTCTCTTTTATATATATACTATAAATCTATTACTATTAGTTATATCTAAGTATATTAATATATTAAAGATTTTATTTATTATAAGTGTTAGTAGAATCTAATATTACTACCTATATTTAAGTTTATTCTTATAATAAGGTACTAAGCTTTTTAATACCTAATCTATTCTTGAGGTACCTATTTATTTATTTATATCTAACTTATTAATAAAGATTAATTATTCTAGATAGTATTAATAAATAGTATATACCTAGGTATATAATAAGTTCTTATCTCTTTAAGTAATAGTAATATAAATAAATTTTAATAATTACTTAATATCTTAAAGCTACTAATTAATTATTACCATATAAATATTAATAGTATATTATTTAAAAAAGATATCTTATATTTTTTAAATCTAAGGTTATTATAATATATAAGAAGCTTTAATAACTTCTATAATTACTATACCTCAAACTTTATATAACTTATCTTACTTAAGGTATATACTTTTACTTACTTTATTATTTTATATTAATATTATTACTTTTAAACTATATATAAACTATAGGTTATTTGTTTAATAATCTTAATATCTATTTTATTTTTCAAAGTTTTTAATATTTATACTATCTTTTTTTACTTATTCTTATTCAATCTTAATATTATTATATTTATTTAATTAAATATATAATCTTTTATTTTATTTAATTAAAGCTTTTATTTTATTTAGTTAAAAGTAATAATAGTAATAAAGATATTATAGACTTTAAAGCTTAAAGGGGCTTAGCTAGCTTACTTTTATTTTTATTAAGCTATTTCTTAAGATAAAGCTTATAATATTTCTTTAAAATATTAAAATCTAAGATTCTATTAATTAATTAATAAATTAATAAGAGAAAAGCCTTATATAGGCTTTTAAAATAAAAATATTCTAAACTTTAAAGCTTATTTACTTTTATATACTATAATAATAATTAATAAAGCTATATATTAATATAATTTATATAATTTTTTAATTAAAGTAATAAAAAAGCTAAGAGGTATTAATTATTAATAAATTAATTAGTAAAGAGCTTTATATAAGTTTAAATAGTCTTATTTTTAGTATTAGTAGTATTAGTAATAAGTAACTTTAAAAGAGAGATTACTTAATATTTAGATATATAGATTTCTAAATCTACTAGCTAAAAAGCATAGTTTTTTATAGGGTTATATTAGTAGGTTACTAATACATAGATAGAAAAATAGGTTTCTGACGCTGCTAACGCAACAGACTGTAATGAGTTGGTTCCCTGTGTCTTATAGAAACTGTACGCGAGTCAAGTTGAACATGCCCTGACTCTTGCCGGGGTCTCACAAGTCTCACAACTCTTGGGCGAAACTCTAATCAACCTTGTCACGGCCTTAAGCATAAGCAAAGTGGGCAGGCTCCCAGAGCCTACTTGAACGACCAGCACATCTTTTCTTCCGCCGGCCTGTTGGTTATTCATACCGCAGTTGAAGAAGAAAAAAAAGAGGTGAGAGCAGAGTGACATAAGAAAGTCTTGCTATTCCGTCTTCGTGACTTCTCCTAGAGATTATATAAGACTACGCGAAAGACTGACGATGGCTAAAGCAACAAGACGCAAGGTCTGGAAAGGGAAACGGAACGCAAGAGGAAAAGAAACGTGGTATATAATAGCTCCAAGGCCAAAAGAAAAAAAAAGAAAAAAAAGCACCCCTTTTCCCTGACTGAAGACAAGCAAACTGCGCAGGCTTTTTCTTCTTCTCTCTCTTCGTGCCCAAGAAACAAGACAAAAGAAACAGTGGTGATTAGTCGGAAATGTTGAAAGGGGGTATAGTAGGAAAATCCCACGGTCGCCCGATCCTCGCTTCTTTTTGTTTGTCGCGAGAATTTACACAAAACCCTTATGCCGTCGTCCCGTCGCTCCGATACCGACAGGGAAAAAAACAAAAACAATTCTTTGGGAGTCAACCCGAGTCGGCTAAATACTGACAGCGATGCCTTTGGAATGACGACCGACTAAACGAGCCGGAAGGGAAAGAAATGTCGCGGACGATGGCCCAGGACGAATTAGAAGAAGCTCGGCTTCGTAAGTACGCGGTACTCGACGTAATCTTCTCCGTCGATGCTGATGATGGTACCCTGAGACACAAGCTTGCCGACAAAGGGACCATTCGTTTTACGCTCGTATTTGATACCGCCATAGAACTTGGTCTCCTCGCCTCCAACCTTGCTGCGGTGTTCTTCCTGACTGGCCCAGACCTTGTTGAGGCGCTGCATCTCGTCGCGCTCGTGGAAAAGGCTGCTCATACGCGAGCCATTGCCATTGCCGTTCTGCATGGGCAAGGTCTGCGGCATGAGAGGAGGAGGAGCGACGGTGCTGCCATTGGCGGCGGCGGCGGCGGCGGCGACTGCCGCTTCACGATCGGCGGCGAAGCGCTCAGTGCGCATTTGTGCAGCCTCGATCCTTGCAATCTCGCGGCGGGCGCTGGCGTCAATCTTGTTCTGCGCCTGCACCGGCGTGCGAGACGACTGTCTGGCTTCGAGATCAGGCAGGGCGTGCCGAATTCCTCGAGTTTCGGTCCTACGACTCTGGCGCAGTTCCGGGTTCACTTCGAGCTTGGAATCGAGAGACTCGGACATGTCCTCGTCGGGCTGGGGGACAGTAGCCGGGGGGGCCATACTGTTCATGATACCAGGCTTGTTGAAGCCGTGGGCCACGCGCTGCTGGGCCTCATACACAGCCTGCACTTCGTTGTTGGGGCGGGCCTCGGGGCTCTCTCCTTGGTCGATCTGCCACTGGCGGACACGGCAGTATTCCTTGACTTCGGCGCGAGACAAGCTCTTGAGATGAGGCTCGAGCTCGACCTCTTCCCAATGGATCCAGAGGGCACCCGCTCCGACGGGGAAGTTGCCGTCGACAAAGCGCTTGTCGCGCGTCTCCCTCGCCACTTTGACGCGGAACATGTCGTTCTGGCCGAGAATGCCGTATACGGCATGGCGATTGGCGGGGTCCAGCTCGCTAGAGCCCTTCCAAAAGCCCACGATGATGCGTGTAGGCCTGGTACCGAGCAGAGGATCGAACTGGGGGGCCGGGACGAGTTCGCGTACCGGCTGCGTTTGTAGAGGCCCTCCGCCAATGGTGCCGATGCCGTTGCCAGTACGACGACGTTTGGAGTCGGGTCGTGCCGGCATCGTGGCGTGGTCCGGGATTTCGGCGCCGTAGGCGATGGCCGGGGCCACGACGTTCTCTGGAGGAGGGTTCTCTTCAACGCGGCGGATGGCGTCCTTGGCCGCGGCCAGCTCTGCCGCACTCCGGGCCTCTTCGGTTTCCTCAACGGCATCGGTCCGCAGCTTGACGTATTCCTTGACTTGATGATGGTCCATGCCGACCAGGTGATCGGCGAAGACGACACGCTCAAATGTCACCCAACTGCCGCCGGGTCCCGGAGGCAGGGGGTAGTCGGTGCTCGATACGGGCTCGCCGAACCGGGTGTTTTGCTGGATGCGGGTTCGCAGACGATCGCGGACGTCGATGAAGCCTATGACGGCGTGCTTGCCCCTTGGTTCAGGGACCGGGGAGTCTCGCCAATAACCGAGAATGACGCCCTTGACACCGCCCAAGCCATGCCTGCGAGCCGGCTTGGTGCTCCGTGGGGTACCCTCCTTGTCTGTGGCGATACTACTCTCCATCTTGTCTTCACTGAGATCGTTGAAGAGGGATGCTCGTTTCCGTTTCGGGTAGTGCGAAACGACGGGCTCGTCTTCGACATCGGCCATGTTGTCGTCCTCCGGATCAGACACGACGCGGAGAGGCGACGACTTTGCCACGCCATTGCGGTTGCCGACAACAATCTCATCCTCCAAGGCACGATCATTGCTCCCCGATACGGGGCTTAAGTTATCGGGAGGAGGACTCAGGTCATCGTCGTTGGCGGTGTCTTCGTCATCCAGAGCCGGGGGCTTGACGCCATTTGTGCTAGCCCTGTTGTTCACGTTAGCATGGGCCACGACCTGAGCGGAATCGTTTGTTCCCCAGAAGTGAAACGAGTCGTCAACACGAAAGGTACGCTTGCACCGCGGTTGTACACTCGACTCTCTCCAAGCCGGTCAACCTTGTTCGCGGCACTGATGACGAACGCCATGCCATTCCACGTCGGCCCAAGATGCGGTGTTTTGGTCTTTGAAACCGGCTTCAGTCGGGGGATGTGGGACAGGTCAGAAGACAAATGCTGTGAGAGTCTGATAAGATGAGATGATGAGCTCGAGTCGAGCAGGGGTAGGGCGGTTGGAAAACTGACTCGGTTGCCACTAGGCAAATATTGTTTCTGTGATTCAAACAAGGAACCTTCAGTGAGTGTACCGGTCGGGGTTTGGAGTCTGGGGAAAACGAAAGAAGGCGAAGTGAAGGGCTGGAAATAACGAAACAGCGACTCCAACCGAGGTCGGGGCCTTGTTTTTCATGGACTGTTTGAAATCCAACGTACCTTGCCTCTTTAAATGGCACCGAGGGTTCCCCGAGCGTGCTCTCAACACTCGACTCTACTGGGAGTGTCATGGTGGTAGATTTCGAAGAGACCAGCAGCGGCTTAGGTTTTGATGCAGGGGTGGGAATACAAGAGAATTGGATTTTGAAGAAGGAGGGTGCAGCCCAGTAATTGAAAATAATATTCACACTTGTGGTAAGGGACAGAAGCTTGTTTTATTTAGTGTTTTGAAGGATGAGTAACCGAGATCAATGATGGAGAGGGCGAGTTGAAGTCGAATCAAGGGAGGGGTCGGTGCTCGAAAGAGGATACTAACTAGGTTGGGTTCCTGAAGCCGAAGTCTCTTTCATATAGGTGCCGATAGTAGTAGAGTGGCCGACACTAGACGGTCATAGAAAGACAGGCGCGCTCGGGAGGAAAGAAGTTGTGGCAAGACCACACTCAAGGAGGGGAGGAAAGAAGTACAGAAACGAAAACCGCAAGCAGAGCAGAGCAGAGCAGGAATGATGAACTGCGGCGAAAGTAGAATCCAGCGTATGACTTCACCATTGGTCATAGCGTGCGAGCGCGCGCGCCATCCTGCAAGCCAGGCGTAAAGAGGGAAGCAGCAGCAGCAGCGGCGGCGGCAACCACAAAAGTCGACAAAACCGCCGAGATGCAGACGCAAGCAAGGGAGAACAAGTTGGACAACTTACTCTGTGGGAGTAGGGGTTTCGATGGCGGGAGTCTGTTGCTGCGGCTCTGAAGGTGCAACCGATGGCTGCTTGATTTCGACCTCGGTGGACTCCATCACGGCGAATGGTTGGCGACCGGGAGAGTTTAGTTTGTTTAAAGGCGGGGAGGAGAGCCCGTGTCGATGGGCGGGCGTAAGAATAGAGGGAAACTCCAAGTTGACGGGGGAAAAGGGATAGAAAGTCGTAGTTTAACCGGGCTCTGTAGATGGCAAAAGGCGATTGAAATGGATGGCAAAATTTGCGAGCGAGGCGTTGCCGAACGGGTTTGGGTTGTGTGAGTGTGGGTTGTAAGAAGACAAGAAGGAGGCTAAGGGGGGCGGACCGGTGGTTTGGGTAGAATTGGTTGATGGCCCCCCAAAAGGATGGTGGACGCGGGTTTGAGACCAAGATTCCAAAATGACTGAAGTTGGGGGAGGTGGAGAAGGACAGACACGTGTATGTGTAATGGAAACCGGCAAGGCGAGAAAGAGAGATGCAAGGTGAAAATGTATTAAATTTCTCAGCCTTTACTAGTGTTATTACGTGCTGCTGTTAAGGAAGGGGAAAAGCCAAGTGGGATGAGGCGAGAAGTCCCAGTCACCAGGACCCAGTCAGACTTCTAGTCCAAGCAGGGCGGACAGGGGTTGTATTGGGTGTGTGGGTGTGGGTGTGGTGTATGAGTGTGAGCGTGTGTGCGTTGTGTCGAGGTTGAGAGCGGGACGGATACAATACTAGGTACAGTAGTACCCCTACTGTTGTTCTTTACTTCGGGCAAGTGTCCCAGAGCACGGACGCCGACAGCTCAAGCGGCGTGTGGTAAACAGGCTTCGGCGCGGCTTAAACGAGATGAATGTGTCTTTAGCGGAGGAAACTTTTACGGTTGACGGATGATTATCACCGGTTTGAGTATGACAGAATCGGCCGAGGAGGGGTTGCGGGAGTTGGAACCGCGGGTTTATATGAGAGCGAAAGAGGAAGAAGGGGGGAAAAGATGGAAAGTGTTGGGGTTAGAGAGAGAGAGGAGGAGAGAAGGACCGTGTGTGTAGGATAACGTAGCTTGGCTCTGTTATGGTCTAAGCTGGGCTACAGGAAAACTGGCACGACTGGGTTGGGTTGACGTGTTGTTTGGAGAGATGCCGGGGGCGTGTAAGAATGAGAAGGGACGGGAATTCTGAGGAAAAGGGGAACAGGGGGGGGAGAAGGGGGTTTGGTATGGGAGAGAGACGCGATCGAGGAGGAAGGGGGAGGCCCAGGGTTTCTACGCCATGGGAATAAGGGGAAAGGAAGATAAGAACGTGTGTGTGAGAGAGAGAGAGAGAGAGAGAGAGAGAGAGAGAGACAGGTTTTAGTTTCCTAAGGGAAGAAGAGACCAACCAGAGTTGCGAACCAGGTTTCCCTCCCCCCCTTGATTTCGGGGTGGTTCCACCTGAGTTCCCTCCACCGACCTTACTTAATAGACTGGTAGACAGCAAATGAAGAGGTGAGTAATGAGGAAATTTGTGCTGCTAAGAAACGGAGTACTCAAGCTTGAGAGCCAAGCCGTTTAATGTACCAAGGCCCGCTTCATGGGCAACGTACTCTGTGAGGTGCCGATTGGAGTACCAGTGTACGGACAGCAAGTATGGAGTACAAAGCACGTGTCGTGTATGTATGTGATAGCAGGCAGTTGCATCACTAGTTCATCTCTCTGGGCCCAACCAGCCGGATTATGCATTCCAACTTTGCGGCACTTGTAGCGAAAAAAAACCCTCGTCGCATGGATGCACAATCACCTGGGGCTTGATGGGTAGGAACAAGTGAAGAAGAGAAAATGCGGGTACGAAAAAAAAACATGATGAGATGAGAATAAAATGACATACAACTCTGACGAATGGGCGCCAGTCTGAAGCGAGTTGGTAACGAGGCGATGCATCCCAGTCGTGGTTATGGCCAAAGTTCCGGTTATTGGGTCGTATGGGTTCCCGACGGGGTTCCAACAGGTACTAAGTGTATTGTATAGTATACAATATACATGGCCCCGTCGGTGTGATATGCACTCGGCTGTTTGGCGATTGGACAGATGGCCGAGTTAGCACCCTTCATGCACCGGGAATAGGCGTCGTCTCGGCGGAATTCAAAAGCATACCTTGATCCCTAGGTAGGCTACCTTTGTTGTTTGTGCAGTGCAAAGCAAGTGCAGAGTGGGAGTTGGTTGGACGCCGTCGCACTGTTTGGGTTGAGTTGAGCTGAGCTTGGGTTGGGCTGCCTCCAGTTGTGCAGACTCGCAACCTAAATATCGCAGCATTTGACTTTTTTTTTCCCACCCGGAGAGGTTTTTTTTCAAACCAGGTGCTCTCAACAAGGTGTTGCTGCAGTCTTTCTGGCCACAAGACTGCCGGCGCCATGGGGGGAACCCAATCTGTTTTTTTTTGTCTTTGTTTTTAACCCTTTTGGTGATTTAGTGATGAATAATTAACTGGCTGCCCCCTCCTCTGGTTCCCACCGAGGGTTATCACTCTTCTTTTGGTCCTCTGCATTGCTATCGGTATTTGGCCTAGCGCAACTACCTACCTACCTTACTATGTACATGTACGGATACCTACCTACCTAGCTGAGGGAGACGTCCTTTGTACTGTACGTACCGGGGACGTATGAGGTGCTTATCAAAAGCACCAACCCGACAGCTGCAACGCTGACAAGCACAACCCAAGACATCTATCCGGGCGCCCAGCTAGGTAGCCAGCTGATTCCGTTGCGACATGTACATTGTAACCTGGAAGAGCGTGCGTGGGTGAAGGACGCCAGCTTTCCTCAACCAGTTGTAACTTGTGCGGCCTCAGCAACCTTGCAAACCCGTTCCGATAACAGGAAACAGACCATGAAAAAAATAAAAATAAAACAAAAAAAGTGAAAGATGGCATTGTTGGAACGAATCCATGTCAGCATTTCCTTCTTTTTCTTTTTTTTCTAATGTGAGGCAATCCATCACCCCTGTTTCCGCCCTCCTCGCGCCTTGCTTCTCAGGCTCTCGGCTTACCAGTGTATAGGTAATCAGTAGCGGGTCTCAATCCTGAGAAGGGGCCGCGGCCATCTTTACTGACATCACTCGCGGCAAGCAAGCAAACGACCCGACGTGATCCGATGCCCCCTGAGACGAATGCGGGAGGGAAACCTTCACCCATCCGTTCCCGCGGCGCACTTCCGTGGAGCTGTAGGTACCTGGTTATAGTGAAGAAACCATTGCCATGGCGAGTCCCAACCGGATCTGCTTCTTGGCCTCCGAGGCCCCCTCTTGGAATCCTGTGCCAAGGTTGACGAGCTAATACAATCGTGTTACTACCCTCGCCGTAGATCTCCGGTCTGGCGCCACATCAGCGTGTCAGAAGGTATCATCCCTCACGGCCGGTCAACCTACGGCGCAGAGGCACATCACCCCCAACTACCCAGCCGACGTATTGCTAATACTCATGTAATTTTCATGTTAACTCGGCGCGGAACGAGATGCGCCCTCGATGCCTTGTTTCGCATTGACAAGGAGACCGTCTGCACGGCTCCAGATCCCCTGCTAATCCCGTTGAACCGGATCTGCGTCGCACTTGTACGGGCCAACGAGAACAAATGATATTGGGGGGGGGGCCGCGGAGAGCAACGCCGTAAGCAAACAACGGGGCCGACAGCCCTTCAACTCGAAACGCGGCGGGTTGCTCTGTATATCCCGTCTGGGAACTTCCGAAACGGGGTGGAGGTCTGAGGACGGGCAGGCAGCCTTTCGGTCGCGAGCACTATTTTCTCTCTTTCGCGACAGAGGTTTTTGCGAACGGTTGCCAGCAGCGGCGCCGGGTTCCAATACTCTGATGCTCTTATTTCGACAGCATAGTACGTGTCTCTCTCCGGCGGGGTCTGTTGTCTTACTCGAGCACGTACCGAAACACCTGGAGACGATAAGTGCGTGTAGAGAGACGGGTGACGAGAGATTTACGTTTAGTGGTCCGATTGTCAAACCTCTTATTCTGGACAAGTGGTCAGGAAGAGCCCGGCACAAGAGCAAGCAAGTAAGGCTAGACGAGGACCGTACGCTGTAGCCTATAAGTAGCCCGTGCTAATTACGCGGGACGAGAATAGGTCCTTTTCCGACGCAAAGAGTCAAACAAGTCGAACTCTGACCCCGGCTGTCCAGGTACCGTACCGGACCGCACAAGTGGCCTGGAACCCAATCTGAAATGCCAGAGCCGCGACTGGTCCAGAGACGATGGCGACAGCAAGAACCACGAGGGCATGTGGCAAAGAATCAATCTTCACCGTCTCCGACGTGTGCAAACCCTGATGTTGTCTCTGACCGCAAGAAGGCAGGAAGACACTACTTTGAGGCTTCAAGGAAAGAGGCCTTGGTTCTTTAGGACAGGCTTTCGCCAATCGAAAATGATGACCATCGACAAGCCCCACATTGCGACTCTTGTGGAGAGGGTCTCCATACCATCGACCCACAAATAACGCACTGCGCATACTTAAACCAAAACTCTTGCAGGCCGTTCAACAATAATTGGCAACATGCCCGAGTGGTTAAGGGGACAGACTTGAATCAAACTGATCACCGATCAGTGCATTCTAGGTATCTGTTGGCTTCGGCCGCGTAGGTTCGAACCCTGCTGTTGTCGCATTCCTTTTTCTCCTTTTTTCGGTTTCCCCCCTACCATTAAGAAAAAAGGCACTGCGTCAGTTCGCGCGGTTCGTTCTTTCCAACTGTCGTTTGTTTGGCTCGTCGGGTTCCTCTACGCACAAGCCCCTCCCTGCCCGCCGCTTATACCCGCCACTCGTGTCTCTTGAAGCTCAACCCACGTTTGAAGATACCCACCATTCCAGCCGACCAGAAGCCTTTTCTTTTTTTTTCCCTTCTCCCACTATGCGGGCTCGCCGGGCGTGGTCGCAAAAAGCCTGTGCAGCAGTTGAGAAGTCAATGATGGCATTGCCCGAGTTAATCGCACCATGCCCGTCATCATCTTACCGCTACGCATATACGTGCTTCCGTAGACGTGGTGGCAAGAGATAGGCGAGCGCCCCTGCTGGCCGGCCTCGATTGGCTCCTGGCTGACGGGACTCGCATACGCGGTACCCTGCGAGGAGTTGGTTGACTACACTATTTGCTCGCGACCGTCGACCCATGGTGCCATGCATACGTTGATAGGGGCTTGCATATGAAAGCGAGACAAGCATGCGGCCGACGAAACTCAAGCCACCCCGTCGCTGACGGCCGGTCTAGCAAGGATCCATCTTGGCGGCTCTTGCGGTCAGCTTCCTTGGGGCTTTTCGTCCTGTGAGTACCTAGGGACGACTCTGGCGGCCCTCTGCTCCAACTTCTCACTGTCCTTCCGCCGCCGCCCAGCTTGACTCACCGCGATATGACTCTTCCCAAATACCCAGCCAACCAACGTCGGTCACTCCCTGGGGTTGGCTCCCCGACTTGCCTCGATAGGATGCCGGCTTGAACCAAGAAACGATGCTTTGCGTTCGTTCCCCTCTCCTCCGTACGCCACATCGCCCGCCCTAGCTTTGCACACCAACTTTGTTTTCACCCTTGCATTCGTTGTCTCCCATGTGACAGCAGAGTCGTGCTCTGCTACCTGCCTGCTGCAATTGGCCTGCATGGGTCGGCTGCCCACGACATGTCCCCACACTGCGCGGCCCCCACTCCGGCCCCGAGAGGACGGAGGGGCCAATGTCACCGTGAGCGAGGGTGCGGTATGCTGCTCGACATCGACAGGCGCATTTAGCCTTGCCAGAATATATCTCTGCGCCATTTAGCAGTCCCTGCAACCTGGCGTACCTGTAGACGGCAATCGCGGCTCAGAGAAGCACGCTCTTTGACGGAGAACCACGCGAGAGTTCAGACTATAAGCCACCCCGCTACCCTGATATTTTGTTGACGCGGCCGATTCTACCCGTGACCTATACAGGCTTTGCTCTTTCCTAACGACCATTGAGCGTGGGTGCGTGGGCGAAACGGGACATGCCGTCGAGATTCTGAAATGGAACCGGACGTCCTCCCATCGCGGTTTTCTTTCTGCTCTCAGCCCGATCGATAACCGCCCACTTTCCGCTCGATAACAGACTTTACAAACCTCAAAAAAGACCTATCCTCCCCGATCATTCGTCGGCTTGTTTTACGCTACTGCCAAGTCTCGAGAGCTTATATGTTTGAGTTACGGGAGTTGCTAGAGCTGACGGCGAACAGGGTTGTTGTTTACAAGGGACAGGTGCCGCGAGGACCCGGAGACATGTTCGACTCTGCACTCTGCCAAGCCCAGCCAGGCGCATAGGCAAAGAAAAAGGCCAGAATGTATAAGACTCGCATGCCCGGAATGACTAGCACAAAGCATCGTACCATGTTTAGCTCGCAACTCGAATTGACCAAGTCGGGGTTCACAAGTTTGAAAGAAGACCCTCGGTTGAAACTCCTCTCGGAAAGCGGATTCGTGTTACGGTACTTTCCAGAGGCTGTGCATTACACTCGATAGCGTAAACCCATACCTGCCAAGCCCGAAGACCCCCCACCCCCTGCCATGAGCCGCGAAGCTCTCTAGTTGTGTCTTTGGTTCTGTACATGTTCGTTTTGGGCATACCGTGAACGCCGTCCGCTCTTGCAAAGCCAACCCCCTCCACCGTCCCGGGGTTACCGGAAGTTCGGTCGCTCACCGGCCGCCCCCTCCCCCTTCCGCCCCCTCTGCCTCGCCCACCCCTGCCGCCCCTCTTGCCCCCGCGGAACCCGCCCCGGTTGTCGAACCTCTCGTATAGCGTCTCCTCGCCGAACGCCGCCTGCCCGAACCTCATAAAGTTCACCAGCCCGCGGTCCACCACCGCGATCAGCACGTTGCGGTACCCGTGCCTGAGCCGCTGGTACAGCCGCCCCGGCCCGCCCATCGTCTTCGCGTCGGGCGGGTCGAACGGCGTCGAGTCCAGCAGGGCCGCCACCTGCTCGAACGACGGCACCGCGTCGTCGCGCGCGTCGGCGACGGCGATGCGGATGTCCGGCGGCGGGAGGTCCGTCACGCGCAGGTTCGGGTGCTTCGACGGCTTCCACACGTGCCAGTGCACCTTGTACGGGTCCTCGGGCGCCGCGGGCTCCTGGGCCGCGGGCGAGGGCCGGTACCGCGCCAGGAGCTCGAGCTGCTTGTAGACGACGCTGTACTGGCGGTAGACGCCCGGCCTGACGAGTGGCCCGTAGGGCGGCGGCGTCGACGGCCTGTCCAGGAGGGAGACGAGCCACTGCCACAGCGACCTCCTCTCGGGCTGCGGCTGAGGCGCGGCTGAGGCGTCACCGGGCGGCGCACGCTGAACGTAGTATCCCAGCCGCCGGAGGTGAGAGTAGACTTGGTATTTCGGGAGTGTGATCTTCCCCCGCTCGCCGTCGAGACCGATGAAGAGGGCGTATGCGGCCTGCAAGCTCAGCGGCACGCCGGTCTCGAATTCGTCGTCCGAGTCCTCTCCGGTGTCCGCCTTCGTCTGCTCCGCGGGCTTGCCCTCCAGCGGCGGCGGCAGGACATCCTTGAGCTCCCGGAACGGCCACCAGAGGTCCAGGCTGCCCCTCTCGACGAGAAACAGCGCCTCCTCGGGCAGCAGCCACAGCTTCCCGACCGCCGGCCTCGGCGCCTTGAGCCCTCTGATAACCCGGCCCATCGACTTGGCCTGCGTGCCCTTGAGGTCCTCGACGACCACGACCCGCTCCTTTGCGTACATGGGCCGCGTCTCGGCCAGGAACTCGTGCAGGTACTCGGGCTTCGCGAGCCCCGACGCGTCCCCGTCCTCCTCGATGGCCCTCAGCGTATCGGGCCAGTAGTCGGGGAAGTACCACCCCTTGCTCCATGTGTCGCGGTGCACTCGCGAGTACGAGAGCACGTCCTCAATGACCTGCCTGCTCGTCTCGAGGGCGTCCTCCTGCGCGCGGGTGCCGTGCGACTCAAAGTCCTTCTGACCCCTGCGCACCGCCTGGCTCGCGACGCCCTTCTTGTTGAACATGGAGGCGAAGAGGCGCATGTCGAAGAGCCCTTCGTCCTCGGCCTCATCGCCTGCGCCCGAGTCATTTTGGAGCTGGGCGGCCGGCGCCGCCGTGGGGTTGTCGTCGTCGTCGAGGGGCATACCGGCGGTCGTTGGCTGTCGGATGTGCTTTGCTTTCTCCGATGCTCTGTAGTCTTGGAAAATAGGGGGATCGATCGGGGTACTGCCGCGTATCGATTTCGTGCCTGTCGGTATCTCTGTCGGATCGGCGGGTTGGGAGTTGCAGGAGTCGAATAGACCGCACGGTGTGAGCCTGGTCGCGATGCCCCTCGAAAAAAGAAAAAAAAAAAAGACCGTGCAAGGTTGTTGCGAGGAAAGGAGCTTGCAAGCTTTGGCCAATTGAGTCAGACCGTTTGGCGTGCTGATGGGCTGCGGACCACTGAAAGCTAACACCGTCAACCCCAGCCACATCAAGATTGATTCAAAGTGACAAAAATGATCTTTGCAACTCGGGGCTTTGGGTATTATTCACGCTCAAAATTGATGGCGAAACGTTCAAGGTCGCCGATAAAACTGCAGATGTCAAACGTTTGCCTCCATGTGATCCACTCAAGCGCGTATTGGGGAGTCGACAATGCTCTGCAGGGCTCAATCGCTTCGGACGTGGGAGGCCGAGTATCTGGCTTTACATGGCAACACTGACTCATTGGCAGTGAACCCCCTTTGTACAGCAATCCAGACGAAGCCCAAAAAGAACATCCTACCTCGACCCGATAAAAACAGTAGAATCTTATGTCTGACAGGCTGAACTACGTGCCCAAGTCTTCAAGTTGCCAAGATCGACCCCACGCTCTTACCCAACACCCAATGTCACCTTGGACCCCACGCGAATCATGGTCGAGCTGGAGGATCAAGGGGGTTATGGGTTGCTTGAAAGATATTTGACAAGATTCGACCGGAAACCCTCCCTCCTTCGCTATTCGAGACGGTAATTAGTGTTCCGCATGGCCTCCGCCAACGGTACCGAAAAGAGCTCCGTCTCTCTTTCAGCTGCTAGTCGCTATCGCTAAGGGTTGGTCGGGTAGTGGGGAGCTATCGCAACCGCCACGGGGATGAACGGGATTCCTGAACTGGTGCGTTGCGGGGTCATTTAAGGTACCTAGGTGTGGCGGGGGGAAGGAGCGCCAATCGCGTGTTCCTACTTGAACACGACGTTTAAACAATTCTCTCTCTTACAACCCTTATCTATTAACTACTACTCGGCCGCTACTGGCTGTTGTTTGGCCCTTTGGGTAGTACATTTCATCCTACCCCCCCTCCCCCCCCCTTTTTCTTTCTTTCTTTCTGTTTTTTTTTCCTTCGAAATTCGGCATCCCTAGGTACAGCGACTAATCCGATCAACTTTGGCATTGGTTGTGGTTATGGAATGCGGATATTGTGTATGGAGCCACCTATCTCGAGCATGTTGTTGCCTATCTCGAGGATCTTTTTATCCATATTGGCTGGCCATGTTGTTTTCTATCTTGGCCATCTTGCTGTCTAGTTCAGCTATGGAGCCATTCGTGTTGGTCATGAAGGTATCAATCTTGCTGTCCAGTTTGGCCATGTACTCGTCGATCTTGACCAGCATGTTGAAGCCATACTCGACCTGTTGTTCATGACTTGTCAGGTTCCTAAAAGTAGTACCGGCTTCGGGGCCGGCGGGGCACCGGGTGGGGCCTGGGGGACACCGCGGAATGGAATAACGTTATACCAAAGGGCACACAAAAGGGGTTTTCACAATAGCATCAAGGTTTAGAGAGAAGACAGATTAGAATAACAGTTACTAGTGACCTCTAACTGCCCTCCTACTAACTCCTTTACTTGGTACTATATAGCCTCTAATATATTTTAATCTCTCTCTATTTATAGGTATACTAACTATTAAAGTAGTAATAGTACTAGTATAATTAACTTAATCATAATCTATTACCTAGTAAGGTAGCTTAGTAATATAATAGCTTATACTAGATACTAGTAAGACTATAGTAGAGAAGTAGTATATAACTAACCTTAATAGGTTAATAGAGAAGTAACTAAGAGCCCTTCTTAATAATAAAGTAGCTAAGATAAGAAAGAGAAAGATAATTAAATAGATTATAGCTCTTAGAAATAGGGAGTCTATTAATAATATATATATAGCTAGTAGAGAACCTATAGCTACCTAGCTAGAGCTTAAGTACTTATATACTAATACCCTTATTAAGTAGTTAGCTTCTATCTAATATAAGAGAGATAATTAAAATAACCTTAAAGACTTTCTTTTTAAGTTATAAGGCTAATTCTCTATTACTAAGAAAGAATTTATAGCTAATAAGAGTAAAGTCTAGTTTATAGGGACTTACCTAGAGGGTAACCTATTATATACCTAGAGGAGCTATATTAACCTTTAGTATAGTAGTGATATTAGCCTAATTATATAGAAATAAATAGAAGCCTAGCTCTATAATAGTATTACTAATAATAATATATAAGCCTTTAGTATAACTATAGAACTAGATAAGATATAGTAGAAACCTAAGTAGATATACTAGTAATTTATTAACTAGTATAAAATAGTTAAGGTAGAGATTTTAGACCTCTAACTAGAGAGGTAGTAAGTAGTCTATATCTTAAACTAACTACTTCTAGACTTATAAAGCTATATCCTAATATATAAGCTACTAGCTACTTATTAAGAGCTAAACAATATAGTAAAGAGGGTAGAGATACTTATAAAGATATATACTAAGATAATAATAGAAGACTAGTAAAGGCTATAAGAGAGGAGAAACCAGTAAACCCTAGCTATCACCCTAGTACTAGCGTTAGCTACCCTCTTAGATAAATTAGAAAGGCAATAGTTAGTCTTAATACCTAGGGTAGCTATATATATACCTATACCTAAGCTATAGGTTAAGTAGGAATAAGAAAGGTATAGATAACCCCTAAGGTACTTCTAGGGCTCTCCTATATACTTTAACTATAGTAAGCTAGGATATATATTAATAGAGTATATAGAGAAGAAGTACTATAAGTATAACTAACCTTATTATATAGGTAGGTATTATATATTAGTAGCCTAGCTAGTAGCTATAGAGGTTAATAGTATATAGATCCCCTAGAGAGAGGAACTATATTACTACTTTAAGGTAGACTTCTATATTAGAGTAGCTAGTATATAGAGAAAGGAAGGGTATTAATTAACCCTAGGGTAAATAAAAATATTATATATTAGAAGATATTATATAAGGAGGTACTACTAGAGGTTTATAGGGAGAGAGCTAGGTTACTAGAGATATAGGGAGGTAAGGTACCTAACTATAGGGTAGTAGTATTAGTAATAGAAGTAATAGATAATATAAAGGTAAGAAAGGTATAGTCTTATATCTACTAGGTAAGTAATATAGGTATATATAATACTATCTTAGAGATTTTCTAGAGGTAAAAAGTATAGCTAAATCTTAAGTAAGTAATAATTAGGTAGACTTACCTACTAGGGGAAGGCTACTTATAACTTATCTAGAGAAGAAAGGTATTAAAGAGGGTATAAAGAGAGGCAGTAGTAATACTAGTATATAACCTATTAGTCTACTACCTATATATAGGGGGAGCTAAGGGGGTACTAGAGCTACTACCTTATGTAGTAGAGAGGGAAAAGGGGGAGGAGATAAAGGGATTTAAGCTACTAGAAGAATATTAAGAATAGGCATATATATTTAATATAAACCTAGTAGCTAAACTAGCTAGAGATAAAGGTTGCTCCTATACTATTAACCTTAAGCTAGAGGTAGAACTGCTATTTAGCTCTATCTACCCCCTTACAGAGAAGGAGTTAGAAGAGCTAAGGAAGTATATTAATAATATACTAAGCAAGAGGTAGATCTAGCCCTTATAGAGCCCTATAGGGGCACTAATTCTATTTATACTAAAGAAGGAAGGTAAGTTATACCTCTATATAAACTATTGTAGCCTTAACAAGGTTATAATTAAGAACTATATATTACTATTACTAATTAGAGAGATCCTTAACTACTTAGGAGAGGTAAAGTATTTTACTAAGCTTAACCTTAAAGATATATACCACTAGATAAGGATCTATACTAGTAATAAGTAGAAAACAGTATTCTAGATATAGTATAAGTACTTTAAGTACTATGTTATACCTTTTAGGCTAGTTAATATACTAGTAACCTTCTAAGCATATATAAACAATACCCTAACTAGGCTAGTAGATATTACCTATATTATATATCTTAATAATATCTTAATCTTTACTAAGGATAAGGCTAGTTATATAGAGGTAGTAAAAGAGGTACTATACTAGTTAGATACTACTAGCTTATATACTAACCTAGAGAAGTATATTTTCTATACTAAGATAATTAGGTTCCTAGGGTTTATAGTATCCCTAGAGGGTATTACTATAGAGCAAGACTATATAGAGGTAATTACTAGTAGCTACTCCCCACTAGTATTAAAGATATATAGGTCTTTCTTAGGTTTATAGGGTTCTATTAGTACTTTATTAAGAACTACTCTAAGGTATATACCCCCCTTATAGACTAACTAATAGCTAAGGTAGTAAGAGAGAAGGTAATAACTAAAGAGGTAATTAAAGCCTTCTATAAGCTCTAAGTTATATTTACCTAAGCTCTTATTCTATAGTACTTTAACCTAGTATTACTAATATAGGTAGAGATAGATATATCAAACTTTATAATTAGAGCTATCCTATTATAGCTAGTAGAGAACTAGTAGTACCTTATTACCCTCTTATTTAGGAAGCTAAAGAGTACTAAACTATAGTATAGTATATTAGAAGCTAAGCTACTTATAATCTAAAAGGTAGCTATATACTAGAGGTACTACCTCTTATATACCTAGAGTAGGATTATATTCTTAATAGACTACCTAGGGTACTACTACCTTACTAGTAAGCCCTAGCTTAATAGTTAGTAAGCAAGGTTACTCTAGGACCTATCTCTCTTTAACTTTAAGATTAACTACTAGCTAGGAAAGGAGAATATAGCTAATAGGCTATTATAGTAGCTAGACTATTAGCCCTTAGGTATAAAAGACTAAGAGGTATAGGGTATATTCCTAAAAAGCTTCCTAAGTAGGTTTACCTAGAGGGTAGTAATAATTATTAGTAATAGGTTAATAAAGGTATACCTATTACTACTAGAAGAACTTACTCTAAGCCTAGAAAAGAAAACTATAGTAGTATAGTAAGCTAACAAGATAATTACCTCTAAGAAGTAGTAAAAGCTAGGGGATAACTAGTTAGAGAGAGAGGATAAAGTCCTTAGGTATAAGAGTAAGGTAGTTATCCTAGAAGGGTATATACTAAGGATAAAGATTATAGTAATATTCTATAATAAGCTAGCTAGGGGGTACCTAGAGTTAACCTATATACTTAAAAGGATTAGATAGATATTCTTCTAGAGATTAATAAAGAAAGATATAATAGAGTATATTTAGATATATATAACTTATTAATAGATAAAGCTATACTACTACTTACCCTATAAGGAACTAGTACCTCTACTACTACCTAGCTAACTATAGAAATAGGTTACCCTAGATTTTATTACTAAGCTACCTAAATTAAAAGGATTTACTAGAGAGAGCTATAATAATATTATAGTTATAGTAAACTAACTTATAAAGTATATATTATATATACTTATATAGGAGACCCTAATAGTAGACTAGTTAGTATCCCTTCTAGTTAAAAGGGTATTCTTATGATTTAGTATCTTAGCAGTAATAGTATCTAACTAAGGATCCCTCTTTACTAGCTATTTCTAGTTAGTAGTATACTACCTACTAGCTATCAAGCAGAGGCTAAGTATAGCCTACTACCTATAAATAGATAGTTAGATAGAGTAATAAAATTAGAACGTTAAGTACTTTCTTTAGGCTTTCTATAGCTTAGAGTAAGATAATTAAGTAAAGTAGCTACTAATAGCTAAGTTTATTTATGATAGTACTCAGCATAGCGCAATCTAGATAGCACTAGTAGAGGCCCTAATAGGCTATATACTATATAATATAAACAATACAAAGCTAGAAGGGGCTTTACTAATAGAGGTCCTATTAGTAAGAGACTAGGTACAGCAGCTACAGAGCTAGCAGGCCGCAATCCTCTAGATACTAGAGATAGCTAATAAGAACTACAAGAGGTAGTATAATATAAAGCAATCTATAGTAGTATTTAAGGTAGAAGAGAAGGTCTTACTATTAGTAAGGTTTATATAGTAAAAGTACCTTATAAAAAAGCTCTTAGATAAGTATCTAGAGCTATTTATAGTTATATAGGTAGTTAGTAGAGGAAAAGTATATAAGCTTAACTTAGAGATATAATATTATATCTATAATATATTCTTACTATTATAATTAGAGAAGTTCTATAGGGTAGTAGTAAAGCTATAGGTAGTCTCTATTAAGAAGAAAGAGGAGGATATATACTAGGTAGAGAGAATAGTTATATACAAGAGCTCCTAAAGAAACTAATAGTATCTAATAAAGTAATAAGGGTATAGAGAGGAAGAGAACTCTTAGAAACTGCAGTAAAATATAGTAAAGAAACTACAGTAAGATTACAAATAGGGGATCACTAAGAGCCTATTAGAGAGAAACTAAGTTAATAATTATATAGCTATAAGGTAGCTAGGTTTTATTATCCCTTTAATACTAGGGCTAGGGAGTAAAGAGGCTTAAGAGCTAGGTATTTTAAGCCTAGAGATAAGTAACTAACTAAATAAATAGTAGAGAGGTATTAGTAGGGTACAAAAGAGGTATATAGGGGGTACTAGAGCCTACTAATTAGATTCCTTCTTATTATTATTAGTAGTACTTTTTCTAGGATCTAATTTACTAGCTTAAAAGTTAATCTTATTAGTATACTAAAGGCTATTATTAGTACTATAAGGGAGTACTAGGGGGGTACTAAAGTAGAGAAAGGATATATAATATAGGTATAAGACTTAGTCTAGTTAGAGAAAAGGGTACTTTAGGCCTTAATAGCCTCAGTCTACTTATAGAGTATAATAACCTAGTCCTAAGTAGTAGTAGTAGTAATCTTAGTACTCTTAGCTAATGACTTAGCTTACTTAGCCTACTATTTTATAGCAGAGTAAGTGCCCTTAAGAGTAAGAACCTTATACTAGTAGAGGAGCTATTCCTCCTCCTCCTATACTGCCTTATGCTTAGTATTAAAGACTAATATATTAAAGGCCTTTATATAAAGGGCCTTTAAGCTTATAAGCTAGGCCTTCTTAATCTCTTTCTAGAAAGGGTTAGGCTAAGAGATACTAGAGGAGTATAGAGATATATATATACTTATAAGGTAGTAGTAAAAGTAAGGGTTAGCCTCTTTATAGAGGTCCTTAAAAACTACCTTAAGAGTAAGAGTAGTAATAGTAGTAGTATATAAGGCCTACTATAGGTTAGTAGTAAACTAATAGCTATAGGAGTAGTAATAATAAGGGAGGGGATAAGCTTATAGAGATATAAGGCTTACTATACTAGCTAGTATAGTAAGAGTACTTATTACTAGTAGCTAGAACAGTTAGGATAGTAGAGAGGTAATAGAGAGGTATTAGAGAGATAAGTATATACTCTAGATCTTAATGCAGTAGAGAAGATAGGTAATAGTATCTTTTATATTAGGCTACTACTTTACTATAGCCTAAAGGTAGTAATAATAAGAGACCTTATATATAATAATAAGGTTAATAATACTAGAAGTATTAAAATAGGTATTATTAATAGGGGGGGCTATTAGGGGGAGACTAAGGGGGGTACTAGAGCTACCTAGAATAGTAAAATTAATAAGAGGTATAGAGAATATAATAGTAATAGTAAAGAATTAACTAATACTAGTACTACTACTAGTATTAGTATTACTAGTACTATTATTACTACTATAATAGTAGAGGTATAATAAAAAATAAAAAAATAATAATAATATAAGGATATTATAAAGAAAAAAAAGAAAAGAAGGAAAATAGGTAAAAAGTAAAAAAAGAGAAGGTAGGCCTAGCTATTTTACTAAGTAGTATATATATAAGTAAGTAATAATAATAACTCTAGCTTATAAAGAAATAATAATACCTCTAGAAGAAAAGAGAGATAAAAGGTACTAGAGAAATACTAGTATCTCTTTTACTACTATAAAGTATACCCTTACTATTATACTAAGAATAATATAACTTAGAGCTTAGCTACTAAAGAAATAAAGATATAAGTAATAAAAGCTAATTATATTACTTTATAAATAATAAAATACTAGGCTATAAGAGAGAAAAGAGAGTAAGTAACTAAAGTAATACTATAGGTAAATAAGGTACCCCTATAGTAAAGTAAGTAACCTCTTACTAATAGTAATAAGGGCTTAAGACTTATACCCTAAGTATAAGATAGCTAGGCTTAGTAAGGTACTAGAGGGGCTATTAGCTATACTAAGCTACTATAGAATAAGAGTAAGGCTAAGAGTAAGTAGTTAGCTAGAGAGATAACTACCTATCTAGTAGTTTACTAAGCCTAGTAAAGTTTCTAAACTCTACTAAAGTATAAGTAATATTATAAGTAGAATACTAGGGTACTAATAGAGGGGCTAACTAATTAACTACTAGGTCCTAAGAATAGGACCTTAGAGGGGGGGGATCATATTAGGTTCCTAAAAGTAGTACTAGCTTTAGAGCCAGCAGAGCACTAGGTGGGGCCCAGGGGACACCGCAGAACAGAATAACGTTGTACCAAAGGGCACACAAAAGGGGTTTTCACAATAGCATCAAGGCTTAGAGAGGAGACAGATTAGAATAACAGTCACCAGTGACCCCTAACTGCCCTCCCACTGACTCCTTTACTCAGTACTACACAGCCTCTGACATGACTCAACTGACGGAAGTTCTGGGCCACTTCTGAGGCGTTCGAAGTGTTGGTGGGATTACTGGAAGACATTTTTAAGATAGTGCTGTGATGGATGGCGTGGACAGCCGATACGCCATCGGCCAACTGGCCTCGAAATTGGAGAAACAGGAAGGTATTCCACCCTTACCCCCCCATCCCTTCTTTCATCCTTTGTCCCAAGCTGGACGCTACTGGACTCTCAATACCGACATGATATCAACAAAGCAATCATTCTAGTTGTATTCGTCCTCTTCATCATCATCGTCTAAGTATGCGTATGGGTCCGATGGACCCAGAAACTCTGAGCCGTTCTAGCCCTCCGCCTTAGCTCTTTGGTCCCACTACATGTACCAGCCACTCAATGTTCTGCTGCCTTCTCTCCTGCCGCCTGGGGGGTCTCGGGCTTTGGTCGGAGGTGAGGAGGCACCGATGTCGAGGGCTTCAAAATGAATGTTAGCCACGAAAGATACAAGGATATCGAGAAACTCACAGTTGGCTGGGCTGGCTGGGCCTTGTTCACCACTGATGCCTCTGCGACTGGGGCAGCCGTTGAGTCTCCGGTCAGTTTGGAGGGACCGGGAGCTGTCAGTATGCGAGGGTTATTTTGCCCCACGGTGTACGTGCTGAATCTCCGAGGCAACTCAGGAAGGTCGCCACCCGATTTCAGCACCCAAAGCAGCTCGGCTGAAAGGAAGCAGAGCGCGAGGCATACTTCAAGCGTGAACGCCGCGTCCATGCTTGCGTTGTGAGTCAGCAGTTGGATGTCTGTGTTGTGCTCGTTTGGCACCGTCTCACAGGGGACGCCAAGAGCCATGGCCACAGGACCACCGCCCCTGCCCTGTCTGGGGTTGTTTCCTGGGGTTGGGAACCGAACCGACAGTTCATGGGCGAGCTGTATGTCCCAGAGCAGAACGTAATCTCGTGACTGGAATATGTTGACACCCAGAAGAGCACAGAGGCGCTCCTCCAATTGAGAGTCGTGCGTCAAGACAATCATCTTGCGGAGGGTTTTGGACTTGACCTCTCTCGGTGTTCGGTTCAACTTTCTGGCGGTGTCCTATCACGCCTGGATGAGTTTGCCGAGATTATTGAACCTGACGAACTTGCTTTTGCCATGTGCTCCAGCATATGGTCTTGTCGCCTGGCAATTATGACCATAGTGATCCGAAAATTCGTCAACGATAAAATGATCGGTCCTGGCCCGTTGGGTCCAGTTATGGCCACGATCTCCGGGATTGTCGAGACACGGGGGAAAGGAGAAGGCGTCGGTGCCCGATGCCGCCACTGGGGTTGACCCAGCGGCTTGATTGGCCGTCTTGGCGGAGGACTTCTTGAGGATACCTTCCTTGATCTGTCTCAAGTCCAAGACACATTGGCCATACTCGCAAGGCACCGGGTGCCTACTGTTAGCGCTGGGCCAGTAGACTTGCTTGCACAAGGTTTCGAAATCAATGGCGAAAAGGATATGGTCGCCTTGCTTGATTGTATCAGCCATGCCGAATGGCATGTGCGACTGACAGCGTGGGAGCTTGAACTCTGCGCCTTGACTGATTATTGCAAATATTAAGTGATGTACGTTTCATAGCTGACATTGTGATACTTACAGTGGTGGGACCAAGAAGTTCATAGTCTCATCCCATGGTGGCTTTTCGTTCATGGGAGTGCAGTGACTTAATATGAGCTTGGTCGGTTGGGCTGGGCCCTTGCCAGACGACGGCTGGCTCATGATGCTATCACAATGTCAGCACGGGGATCAGAGAGGAAAAGTGAAGAAAATATACCACATCGAAGAGAGAAGCGGAAATGACAAGGAAAATACTCACCAAAAAGTTGTTGGGTTCGCGATGGGAGGGAGGGAAAGAAAAAGAGACTGTGTGTGAGGGTTGGAAGGTTGGATGAGAGAGGAGAGGAAAGCATTGGGAGAAGCGAGAAGGAGCGACCCGACGCTAGGTACCTTCGAACAGATGAGAAAACAGACAAGCTTGACTAATCTGGCAGGAGTAGCCCGGTGCCACTGTCAACTCGAAGAGAAAACGAACTGTTGGTATCACAGGGTACCGTATGATGTCACCAATAGTGCGTAAATATTACCGATGAAGGTTATATGATTAAGAAGAAGAAGGATCACGAAGTTGCTGGCTGGCCGGGCTGTGGATATAGGGGAGGAGGTCGAGGTAGGTATCGAGATAGGTAACGTGCTGTCGCACGTGACCTTCGGCTCATGTCCACCCAATACAGTCTGTTGCGTTAGCAGTGTTGAAAACCTACTTTTTCATCTATGCGTTAGTAATACCATCACTACTACCACCCTAGTTAGGGCTATACAGGGGGGTTACCCTACTAAGTAACTACATATACTATATACTTTTATATAGATATTATAATTATAAATAGCTTTAAGAGATTATTATTATTATTATTATTACTAGTATACTATTAAAAAAAAGGGGGTTAAATACCTCTAATAATATAGAGTTAGTATTACTAATATTACTAACTAATAGTATATGAGCTTATAAGGTTACTTATAAAGTATTATTAAGTACTAAAGTATTACTAATAATAAAAAGTATATTAATTACTTAGCTTTTTATTAGTTATATAGTTATTATAAAAAGCTAAATTATAAAAGTATTAAAGAAATTAATAATAATCCTTAAAATATTAAAAAAGTAAGTATTAATAAAGCTCTTATAAGTAGCTAAAGTAAGTAATAATAATAATAATAATAGTAATAATAGTAATAGTAATAATAATAATAATAATAATAATAATAATAATAATACTAATAATAAAGAGCTTATATAATAAGTACTTTTTTATTTTAATCTTTTTAATACCTTATTATAAACCTTATTATTATTATAGTAATAGTAATAAGTAATTATAGTAATAGCTATCTTACTATTACTACTTATTAAGATAAATATCTATTTTACTATTAGCTTCTAATTTAGAAGTATTATATTAGTATTATTAATCTAGCTCTTTTAAATAGTATAGAAATTGAGTTAATAGATAGCTTATATAATAATAGAGTTATAATAAAAGAAAGAGATATTAAAAGATATAAAAAAGTATATTTAGATATAACTTAGTAAGTAATATTAGCTTTTAAAGTTATAAATAAGTATAAAGTTTAATAAAAAGTAAGTAATTACTAAAATATTAATAGTTATTTATTATAGTAATAACTTTACTATAAAAGAAGAAAAATAGCTAGTTCTACTATAGATTAATTTTAACCTCTAACTTAGTTAATTAGGTTATTAAACTTTAGAGATCTTCTTTAATATAGAGCTTATATATAATACTAGTTTAATTATATTAGTATTTAGTATACCATAAATAACTATATATTAAAAGTAACTATCTTTAGTAATAGGTAATATACTATATATAAAGTCTTATAATAAGTAATAAAGCTATAATAATTAATAATACTATAATAATTAATAAGATTATAATAATTAATAAAACTATAGTAGTTACCTACTAAAGTATATATTAAAAAAAATAGTAATAAGTTTAATAAGAGAGAAGCTTAGTTAAGAAAAAGATATAAAGAAGGATTTATAAGAGAATCTGATAAAGTATTATTAGTATACTAACTAAGTAAGTTACTATAATAGTATCTAAAGTAATAGTAATATAAATTAATACTTTATTATAAATAAAACTTATTATAAGTTACTTAATAAAGATATAGAGATATAATATATATTAGATTAGATATTATAAGTAGTAAAGTTAATAATTTATTACTTTTTATTATTACCATTAATAATTAAATACATAACCTTAAGAATAAAAGATTTAGTTAGTTAACCTTACTTTAGTTATTATTATTATAATACTAACCTCTATAAATACTAGTCTCTTTATATCCTTACCTCTATAGCTAATTACTACTTCTTCTTTACTTCTTTACCTAAGTTAATATATCTCTTAATCTATATATAACTAATACCTTAAAGATAATAATAATAATATCTTTAATCTTAATAGATTACATAGTAATAAAGTTAATAATCTAATTAAAGTAGTAGATAATAGGTTATTAATAGTATTATATAATAGTAATAAAAAGTAATAAAGTAATAAGAAATAATAATATAGTAAGGCTAGTAGTAAGTAAAGTAGTAAGATTAAATAGGTAATTACTTAAGAAGGATTTCTTTTAAGTATTAATAATATATATTTTCTTCTTTACTATTACCTTAATAATAATACTTTCTTAAATATAAAAGTAACTTTAATTTTATCTCTATTAATAATAACTATATTATTAGTAAGTAAGGTATTAGATTTCTAGTAATAAATAAGAGGTCTTAAAAAGGATTAATTATATATATAGAAGTATAACTATTAAGAGGGCTACTAGGTTAAGCTAGTAGTAAAAGGGGCTCCCATAGGTAGGCCTGCAGACAAGCTCAGACCAGTCTCACGTGACCAGTAGGATCGGAGTTAGCGGGTAACTCCAATAGATCCTAACAATAGGCTGGTATCGCAACACTAGCAACTCTCTATTTTAGCTAAATAGCAGCTAGCTAGCCTATAGTCCAAAAAGCTTAAAAATATGATAAAAGCCTAAATCATAAAGTATTTAACTTCTTACTACTAATGTAATATCTATATATCCTATATATAAAACTTATTTATTTATCTATATCTTTATCTACCTAGTACTAATAAGCTTCTCTAGTACCTTATTTAGTAATAACTTTATAAAACTAATAGCTAGGTTATCTATACTATAGATCTATTATATCTTATAAATCTTATAGTATTTATATAACTACTAAAAAGCTATAATATTAATTATAAGTTACTTTTTCTTTATAGTACTAAGCTTTATTAAATACTTATATAGTAAGTATAAATTAGCATATATAGTTATAGAGATCTAAGAAACCTTAAGGTAGTTAGAGATTATTACTAGCGTAGTCCTAATTATATAAGCTATATTAGCTCTAGTAACTATTATATATATCTTAGAGATAAGTATACTATAGGTAACTCTTTTATACTTTATAGAGCTAAAATAGATAATATTACCTATAAGGGTAAAAGCAGTATCTCTATTAGTTAATAAGCACTCTTTATTATTACTAGACTTATTAGTAAGTATAACAATAAAGCTAAGTTATAATATTAAATTACTATTATTTACAAAAGAGCTATTAACAAATATAAAGAGTTTAGTACTAGCAAGATCTAGTAGTTAAAATTACAGCTTGTAGTTAAGGTTATCTATCTACTACTTAACCTATTAGTTAAGGTCCTTGATTTTAGCTAGGCTAGGTAACTGGTACTAGGTAGTAATTAAATAATTAAAGCATGCCTTAGGTTAGTAAATAGAGGTAATATATATGCCTTAGGTATACTACTTAATATACTACTGCTTTGTATTAGGCATACTAGAGTTAACTAATCATAGCTTCTTACCTTAGTCCTTTTAGTAAAGGGTTATCTCACTATTGTTACTAAGGGTTAACATACTACCATTAAAAGTAATAAGCTTATTAACTTTAAGAAATTGCTTAGGTTTAGCTATAAAAGTAGCTTCTTTCAGTACACAGTTTTTATAGTTAGAGAATAATTTATCTATAAAGCTAATAGTATTATCTATTTATATACCTATTATTGCCAAATTGTTATTTTTAGGTATTAAAATAAGTAAGCAAGAGTTAAAAGTAAACAAATCTATCTAGAGGCTCTTTCTATAGTAGTTATTATATATAGCCTACTGATAAGTACCTACCTTAGGTATGCTATAGAGTAGCTATTTAACCTCTATAATCATATCTATTATATAGAGATAGTAAATTTTAAGAGCAAGTTAGGTAAGGATAGTATATACTAATTTAGTTACTAACTAGGTATATACTTATATTATATTATATAACTAGAGAATATAACCTTATTATAAAAGCAACAGTACAATAGAGAGTATCACTTATTAGGCTATTTATTAGATAGTTAGTAACTAGGTTAAAATTATAGCTTTACTATTATTTATATAACCTTAGATAACTAGTTACAATTTTTCATAGGGTTGCTTGTTTTTACCCTTGACTTTGTATACTAACTATAACTTAAAAATCCATATACCGCTGTGCTTTTTCTTATTATATTTGATAATAAAAAACATACTATAGTCTATAAGTCCTTAGATTTTACTAGTATCTAACTATTTAAATAGTTTATTAGGTATAGTTATTATACCCTTTTTATATAGCTTAATTACTAGTATATAGTTAGTATCCTCTTTAGTAGTAAAAACATAGTTAATTATAGAGACTGTAGGCATAACTTCTATAGCAAAAATTTAAGCTAGATTCTTCCTTAGTTAGCCTAGGCCTCTTTTTGCTAGTAGCGGTTGTGCGGTAACTATGATAGAGTCGCATTTGATTAGAGTATTTATAGGTACCTCTGCTGTAGTAGTTACTAGTAGTCTAGGTTATATAGGATTAATAGGGTTCTCTACTCTAGAGAGATTATACTATAGCTTAATAGTAGTAATAGAGAATTAATATGGTCTCTATAGGGTCTTAATAGTACCACTAGTACTATTATTAGTAGTTAATTAGTAGGGTTCTTTCTAGCCTTTACCCTAATAGTATATCCTAATAAGTAATTATAGAGAGAGGGCTATGCTTATCATAGTATTAGGTCTATTACATACTACAAGTACCTTATTAACCTACCTTTTTACATAGATACTACAAATCTCCTCTATTGCCTTTTGTATAGCTTCTGCGCGCTACAGAGTTAAGGGCAATAGGGCTGAGTTATTATTAATATAAGAGTATATACTAAAGACTAATAGTATAGAGATAAGGCTATTAGGGCCCGCAGTATTATTAATTACTTTTATAGTAAGTTATAAGGTAACTTTAGGTTTAGCCTCTAACTCCATATAGACTATCTTATATACTTAGTATAGTATTATATAATACTATTTAACCTTACTAATACTATAATAAGCCTTAATAAAGACCTCTTTTACCTTAATAGATAGTATATAAGTAGTATACTTAAATTTAGCTATGTGAAAATTTAGCCTAGTATTTATAATAATCTAGTCTAGAGGGCTAAGATATATATCAATCTAGTATATCTATAGTGCTTCCTATATATACTCTATAGTAACAGAGCACAAAAATCATACTACGTTAAAAAAGGTTATACTATCAATAACATAGAGCACTAGTTTATTACTATTGAAGTATATCATATTAATAAAAACCTTATAGTTAAAGTTATAGTTATTATAGAGGGTAAACTTAAACCTTTCTAGAGCTTTTGAATTTAGCTAGTAGTGCTAGCAAAATTTATTAATTTCTTTAATATTTAAGATTACTATCATGTAGCTAGCTTGCTAGAGCACTTTGTATAACTAATAGACTAAGGGGTAACTAAATCAGTAATATATTTACTATAGCTCTATATCAGTAAGATAGTATCATACTATGTTACACTCTAGCTGCTTTAAAAGTATCCATAGGTAGCCTTATTTATATACTACTAGTACTACAGTTATACCCTTAATAAGTATGTTAGCAAGGTTATTAAATTATATACTATTAAAGTTTATATCTTTTAAGCACAAAAGAAACAAAGTACTAGAGGTTATTATATAAAAAGTAAGCTTACTAATAGGGGTAGGTATAGCAATAGCTTTAAGTAAATTAAATAAATCACTACTACTAAATTTAATACTTACTTTGCTAGTATAGCTTATATCTAGCAGCAACTCTACTCTAAGGTACTTGCAAAGAGCTATATACTATTAGTAGCTTGCAATTAATACTCAGGCTACTTTAGTATCCAGCATAATACCCTAAAAAGTTACAGCAGAGTATTAATTATCAAGCACAAAGACTTTATCTAACCCTTATTCTTAGCTAAGCTCTTATATAAAAAGGTCTTCTTTTATTAAAGCATATAAAGTAGCCTAGTTATATAGTTATATATAAACCTTCTAACTATTAATGCTCTCTTTATTAAAAAACGCTATAGATATAAAGAAAGTTATATCCTTAAAGAGCTCTTTACTATTATCTAGCATATACTTATTATTAATTATATTACTAAGAGAGTCAGGCTCTTTACCCTCATAGTTAAGAAGGTATTATTTAAATCTTTTAGCAAAGTAGCTCCTTTAGAGCTACTTGCAAGAGGTATCTCTTTCCTCCTTTAAGTGTGTTATTAACTAATATCCTTCCTTGTTACAGATAAAGCACTTTTTCACTTGAAATACACTGCTTCACAGGCGGTTATTTTAGAGCCTTAGACTATACCCTTGTTATAGCAGGCAACTGCCACATCAGCCATTATAGTAGTGGTTAGTAAAGTGCTACCGGTCTAGCTCAGGCGGTCCTTCTATAAGGTACTACACCTTTTACTCACATATTACTACTATATTACTTATACTATTTCTTAACAATATACAAAGTATATTATAAGTTATAGGTAGATTAAGTAGGGTAGCTATATACTTAAGTGTACCTTAGTAATAAGCAAGTAAAGTATTATAGTAGTTACTATTAGTAGGTATACCTTACTATATTATAGCCCTAACTAGCTTTATAACTTTTTTAATAAGTAAGTCTAGTACTTTAACTCTTATTTTACTAGGTAATTTATAGGTAACTTACTTATAGCTAAGCCTTTATAACTCTATATTATATATATAGTAGACTTTATCCCCTTTAAATTATAATTTAATATTTACTATAAGTATATTAAAACTAATTAAATAGTTATAGAGGTTACTAGTATAATACTCCCGCGCATTACCTATAAGCATGAATAAGATAGTAAACCTATAGTAGTTGCTAGAGATACTAACCCTTATATAGAGGTTATAAAAAATCAGAAGCTTTAAGTTAAGGGTCTTGTAGTTACCAATACTATACTTTAATATTAAATTATCTAAATATAACTTAATAAGGTTAGTTAATTAATAAGTAGTTAGCCTGTTAGTTAGAAGAGCAGTTATGCTTAGTAACTGCCTCTTAACTATTATAGCAGTCACAGGCAAACTTAGCATAAGAGAGGCTTTGTTAGTTTGCCTTTTAAACAGAGGAGGTTTAAATAATAGGTTACTATATAAGGTATATTATTAATAATCTAACTCATTGCATAACTTCTACAAAAAATCCATACTTTCGCAGCTGTTGCACACCTCATTAATTAATAGCAGGGAAGTAGCCTACAGTATCTATTTAATATTTCTTATAAAGTCTAGGTTATTAAGATAGTTACAAAAGACCTTATACTTAGCCTTTATTTTACTTATTATCTTATTATCCTACCTTAAGAAATACTTGTTATTAACTAGCTTCTTTAACCTTATGCTAATAGTACTTTTGATAGGTTCTTTTGTTACTTATATACTGTAGCTAATAATAAAGTTACAGAAGGTAGTTATAACTACCCTTAAGGCAGTATTAAAGTCTGTATTAGACTAACCCTTAAATTTATTATAAACTTATTACTATAAATCTCTACTATAGCAGCCTTACTTCTTATAGGTAGTTAAGTAATATAGGATAATTATATCTAATAACTTAATATAGTTAGAGGGTAAGCTACTCTTTAAGATTTAATCTAAGTACTTAATACCCTAAATTAATAAGTTAATATACTTATAGTATCTATTAGGTATGGATTTGTAATATCTATATACTATACTAACTATATACTTACTTATAGTCTCTTTAGTAGCCTTAGGGGCACGCTCTATAGTAGTTACTTCTTCTTATATTATTATAGTTACCCTCTATTAGCCTAATAACCTCTTAAACATAGGCATTTCTTCTAGTAAGCTAAAAGGTATATATATATATTAGAGGGATTATTACTAGTAGTATAGGTAACTACTTAGTTAATAGAGTCTTACTTACTTTCTTTACTAAGAGCTTAGTAGTAGTATTACCTATTAATATAGGCCTTTCTCCTTTATACTAAACTTATTACTTATTAAAAAGAGCCTTTTACGCAGTCTTATAACTCTTGTTACTTATTAAAAAGAGCCTTCCTCGCGCAGCACTTACTACTTATTAAAAAGAGCCTTCTTCACACAGGCTTCCTTAGCATTAGTTACTTAAGAGTAATTAGAGGTATATTTTAAGTAAGAAAAGAGTATAAAAGAAGGTTAGAAAGAGAGAAAAAGTAAAAAGAATTATAAAAGTTAGAGAAGAGAAAGAGAGTCTATTATACTTCTATAGGCCTATTAGACTATTTAATTATTTAATAGCTTAGTAGAGTTGATTTTTAGGTAATTATAATAATAGTTATAAGTCTAAAGTTAAAGTAATAAAAAGGTAAAGTTAATGAGGTTATATTAAGTTAGTTAATAGTAGGTTATTAATAGTTACTTTAGTATATAAAGTATAGGACTTTATAATCTTATAGTCTAATAATTTTTAGTAAAACTTATTATCTTATAAGTTTTAGCTTCTTATAATATAACAAAGTTAACTTATATAAATTAAGCTTATATACTTATAGTACTCTTTATAGGGGTACTATAAGTCTACTATAATAGTATTCTAAGCTAGTTATCTATATAAGAGAAAGCATAGAACTATCCTACTGCTACTATAGGGTTTAAAGTAGTTCTATCTCTTCTTAAAAAACCTTACTAATTTATAATATCTTTTAATAAGTAGTTACTATATTTAACTACTAATTAGTATTAATAAGTAAGATATTAGGTTTCTAGTAATAAATAAGGGGTCTTAAAAAGGATTAATTATATATATAGAAGTATAACTATTAAGAGGGCTACTAGGTTAAGCTAGTAGTAAAAGGGGCTCCCGTAGGTGGGCCTGCAGACAAGCTTGGACTAGTCTTACGTGACTAGTGGGATTGGAGTTAGCAGGTAACTCCAATAGATCCTAATAATAGGCTAGTATTGCAATATATATTACTATTAATTAATCTTTTATTATTAAATATATACTATATACTATTAGAGGCTATAAGAAGTAATAAGGTTAGAGATAAAAGATAAGAGATAAATAAGATATATATTATTTTTAATATAATAGAAGAGCTTTTTATTTACCTTACTATCTAGTTAGATATAAGGGATATAAGGGGTTTATTTATACTTATTTTCTATATATTCTAAAGATTTCTTAGATATTCTAGGTTGTTTTCTAAAATATCTTGGTTATATAGTTTATAACTATATTCTTATACGTTGTTTTCTAAAATATCTCGCTTATATAGTTTATAACTATATTCTTATACGTTGTTTTCTAAAATATCTCGCTTATATAGTTTATAACTATATTCTTATACGTTGTTTTCTAAAACATCTCAGTTATATAGTTTATAACTGTATTCTTATTTCCTAGATTTCTCCTTAGATAGATAGTTCTTACTTAAAGGAGCTATTCTTTGTATATAGATATCTTATGTATTTATAATATATAGGCGTTTTCTAAGTAAATATATAGTTATCTAGTATATACAGTATATATAGTACTATTAATACTATGTTATACAATTCACTTTATTATTATATATACTATCTTTTTTATATAGATATAAGGTATTTAAACCTTAATATCTAACATATACTATTAAAGTTAATAAAAAAAATAAAAGTAACCTTCTATCTATTTTATCTTATAATTAACCTCTACTATACAGTTATAAAGTAACTCTTTAAAGTCTTATATATTCTCTATATCTCTATTTTAGATAGAATACTACTTATAAAAAAGCTTCTTAAGGTTACTAAATACCTCTTTAATAGAGTTAAAGTTAGGTAAGTATAGTAATAAATATAATAGCTATATAATAGCTAATTTATATATCTCTTAGATATTTTATTAGTAATAAAAGCTAGTATTATTTATTATAATAACTAACTTTATAATAAAAAAGGTATTATACTTAAGTAATACTCTCTCTTAAATCTATATTAAAAACTTATTACTATTAGTAAGTAAGGTATTAGGTTTCTAGTAATAAATAAGAGGTCTTAAAAAGGATTAATTATATATATTTAAGTATAACTATTAAGAGGGCTACTAGGTTAAGCTAGTAGTAAAAGAGGCTCCCGCAGGTAGGCCTACAGACAAGCTTAAACCGGTCTTATGTAATTAGTAGGATTGGAGTTAGCAGGTAACTCTAATAGATCCTAATAATAGGCTAGTATTATAATACTAGTAACTCTCTATTTTAGCTAAATAGTAGCTAGCTAGCCTATAGTCTAAAAAGCTTAAAAATATAATAAAAGCCTAAATTATAAAGTATTTAACTTCTTACTACTAATATAATATCTATATATCTTATATATAAAACCTATCTATTTATTTATATCTTTACCTACCTAGTACTAATAAGCTTCTTTAGTGCTTTATTTAGTAATAACTTTGTAAAACTATTAGCTAGGTTATCTATACTATAGATCTATTATACCTTATAAATCTTATAGCATTTATATAACTACTAAAGAGCTATAATATTAACTATAAGTTACTTTTTCTTTATAGTACTAAGCTTTATTAAATACTTATATAGTAAGTATAAATCAGTATATATAGTTATAGAGATCTAAGAAACCTTAAGGTAATTAAAGACTATTGCTAGTATAGTCCTAATTACATAAGCTATATTAGCTCTAGTAACTATTGTATATATCTTAGAGGTAAGTATACTATAGGTAACTCTTTTATACTTTATAGAGCTAAAATAGATAATATTACCTATAAGGTTAAAAGCGGTATCTCTACTAGTTAATAGGTACTCTTTATTATTACTAGACTTGTTAATAAGTATAATAATAAAGCTGAGTTACAATATTAAATTACTGTTGTTTGCAAAAGAGCTATTAATGAATATAAAGAGTTTAGCACTAGTAAGATCTAGTAGTTAAAATTGCAGCCCGCGGTCAAGGTTATCTATCTGCCACTTAACCTACTAGTTGAGGTCCTTGATTTTAGCTAGGCTAGGTAACTAGTACTAGGTAGCAATTAAATAGTTGAAGCATGCCTTAGGTTAGTAAATAGAGGTAATATATATACCTTAGGTGTACTGCTTGATATACTGCTGCTTTGTATTAGGTGTGCTGGGGTTGACTAATTGTAACTTCTTACCTTAGTCCTTTTAGTAAAGGGTTATCTTGCTATTGTTACTAAGGGTTAATACACTGCCGTTGAAAGTAATGGGCTTGTTGACTTTGAGAAATTGCTTTGGTTTGGCTATAAAAGTAGCTTCTTTTAGCGCGCAGTTTTTGTAGTTGGAGAATGATTTATCTATAAGGCTAATAGTATTATCTGTTTGCATACCTATTATTATAAAATTGTTATTTTTGGGTACTAAAATAAGTAAGCAAGGGTTAAAAGTAGATGAATCTATTTAGAGGCTCTTTCTGTGGTAGTTATTATATGTAGCTTACTAATAAGTACCTACCTTAGGTATACTATAGAGTAGCTATTTAACCTCTATAATTATATCTATTATATAGAGATAGTAAATTTTAAGAGAAAGTTGGGTGAGGATAGTATATACTAATTTAGTTGCTGACTAAGTATATGCTTATATTATATTATATAACTAGAGGATGTGACCTTATTATAAAAGCAATAGTATAATAGAGAGTATTACTTATTAGGCTATTTATTAGATAGTTAGTAACTAGGTTAAAATTATAGCTTTACTATTATCTATATAACCTTAGATAACTAGTTATAATTTTTTATAAAGTTACTTATTTTTACCCTTAATTTTATATACTAACTATAACTTAAAAATTTATATACTACTATGCTTTTTCTTATTATATTTAATAATAAAAAACACGCTACAGTCTATAAGTCCTTAGATTTTACTAATATCTAACGATTTAAATAGCTTGCTAGGCATAGTTATTATACCCTTCTTATATAGCTTAATTACTAGTATATAATTAGTATTCTCTTTAGTAGTAAAAATATAGTTAATTATATGGACTATAGGTATAACTTCTATAGTAAAAATCAAGCTAGATTCTTCCTTAGTTAGTCTAGGCCTCTTCTTACTAGTAGCAGTTATGTAGTGACTATAATAAAGTTATATTTAATTAGACTATTTACAGGTGCCTTTGCTATAGTAGTTATTAGCAGTCTAGGTTACATGGGATTAATAGGGTCCTCTACTCTAGAGGGGTTATGCTATAGCTTAACAGCAGTGATAGGGAATTGACGCAGTCCCTACAGGGTCTTAATAGTACTACTAGTACTATTATTAGTAGTTAATTAGTAGGGTTCTTTCTAGCCTTTATTCTAATAGTATACTCTAATAAGTAATTATAAAGAGAGGGCTATACTTATTATAGTATTAGGTCTGTTATATACTATAAGTACCTTATTAACCTACCTTTTTATATAGATATTATAAATCTCCTCTATTACTTTTTATATAGCTTCTATATACTATAGGGTTAATGTAATAGGGCTAAGTTATTATTAATATAAGGGTATATACTAAAGACTAATAGTATAGAGATAAGGCTATCAGAGCCTATAGTATTATTAATTGCTTTTATAGCAAGTTATAGGGTAACTTTGGGTTCAGCCTCTGACTCCGCGCAGACTATTTTATATGCTTAGTGTAGTATTACATAGTACTATTTAACCTTATTAATACTATAATAGGCCTTAATAAAGACCTCTTTTACCTTAATAGATAGTATATAGATAGTATACTTAAATTTAGCTATATAAAAATTTAGCCTAGTATCTATAATAATCTAGTTTAGAGGGCTAAGATATATATCAATCTAGTATATCTATAGTACTTCTTATATATACTCTATAGTAATAAAGTATAAAAATTATACTATATTAAAGAAGGTTATACTATTAATAACGTAGAGTATTAGTTCATTACTATCTAAGTACATTATATTAATAAAGACCTTATAGTTAAAGTCATAGTTATTAAAGAGGGTGAACTTAAACCTTCCTAAAGCTTTTAAATTTAGCTAGTAGTACTAGTAAAATTTATTAATTTCTTTGATATTTAAGATTGCTATTATGTAGCTAGCTCGCTAAAGCACTTTACATAGCTAATAGACTAAGGGGTAACTAAATTAGCGATGTATTTACTATAGCTCTATATTAGTGAGATAGTGTTGCGCTACGCTACGCTCTAGCTGCTCTAAAAGTATCTATAGGTAGCCCTATTTATGTATTACTAGTACTATAGTTATACCCTTAATAAGTATATTAGTGAGGTTATTAAATTATATACTATTAGAGTCTATGTTTTTTAGGTATAAAAGAAATAGAGTACTAGAGGTTATCACATAGAAAGTAAGCTTACTAATAGGGGTAGGTATAGTAATAGCTCTAAGTAAATTAAATAAATCACTACTACTAAATTTAATACTTGCTTTACTAGCGCGGCTTATATCTAGCAGTAACTCTGCTCTAAGGTACTTATAGAGAGCTATATACTATTAGTAACCTATGGTTAATACTTAGACTACCCTAGTATCTAGCATAATACCTTAGAAAGTTGTAGTAGAGTATTAATTATTAAGCATGAAGACTTTATCTAACCCTTGTTCTTAGCTGGGGTCTTGTGTAAAAGGGTCTTCTTTTGTTAAAGCATATAAAGTGGCCTAGTTATATAGTTACATATAGACCTTCTAGCTATTAATACTCTCTTTACTAAAAAATGCTATAGATATAAAGAAAGTTATATCCTTAAAGAGCTCTTTACTATTATCTAGTATGTGCTTATTATTAGTTATATTACTAAGAGAGTTAGGTTCTTTACTCTTATAGTTAAGAAGGTATTATTTAAATCTTTTAGTAAAGTAGCTCCTTTAGAGCTGCTTGCAAGAGGTATCTCTTTCCTCCTTTGAGTACGTTATTAACTAATATCCTTTCTTGTTATAGACAAAGTACTTTTTTACTTAAAATATACTACTTTGTAGGTAGTTATTTTAGGGCCTTAGACCATACCCTTGTTATAGTAGGTAACTGCTGCATTAGCTGTTATAGTAGTAATTAGTAAAGTATTACTAGTCTAGCTTAAGTAGTCCTTCTATAAGGTACTATATCTTTTACTTATATATTACTACTATATTACTTATGCTATTTCTTAACTATGTACAAAGTATATTATAAGTTATAGGTAGATTAAGTAGGATAGCTATATACTTAGATATACCTTAGTAATAAGCAAGTAGAGTATTATAGTAGTTACTATTAGTAGGTATGCCTTGCTGTATTGTAGCTCTAACTAGCTTTGTGATTTTCTTGATAACTAAGTCTAGTATTTTAACTCTTGTTTTACTAGGTGATTTATAGGTAACTTACTTATAGCTAAGCCTTTGTAACTCTATGTTATATACACAGTAGACTTTATTCCCTTTAAATTATGATTTAATATTTACTATAAGCGTGTTAAAACTAATTAAATAGTTATAGAGGTTACTAGTATAATACTCCTGCGCATTACCTATAAGTATAAATAAGATAGTAGACCTGTAGTAGTTACTAGAGATACTAACCCTTATATAGAGGTTATAAAAAATCAGAAGCTTTAAGTTAAGGGTCTTGTAGTTACTACTACTATACTTTAATATTTAATTATCTAAATATAACTTAATAAGGTTAGTTAATTAATAAGTAGTTAGCCTGTTAGTTAGGAGAGTAGTTGTGCTTGGCGACTGCCTCTTGACTATCATAGTAGTTACAAGCAAACTTAGTATGAGGGAGGCTTTGTTGGTTTGCCTTTTAAATAGGGGAGGTTTAAATAATAGGTTGCTATATAAGGTACGTTATTAATAATCTAACTTATTGCGTGACTTCTACAAAAAATCTATACTTTTGTAGCTGTTATATACCTTATTAATTAATAGTAAGGGAGTAGCTTATAGTATCTATTTAATATTTCTTATAAAGTCTAGGTTATTAAGGTAGTTACAAAAGACCTTATACTTAGCCTTTATTTTACTTATTATCTTATTATCCTACCTTAAGAAATACTTATTATTAACTAGCTTCTTTAACCTTGTGCTAATAGTACTTTTAATAGGTTCTTTTGTTACCTATATACCATAGCTAATAATAAAGTTACAGAAGGTAGTTATAACTACTCTTAAGGTAGTATTAAAGTCTATATTAGACTAATCCTTAAATTTATTATAAACTTATTACTATAAATCTCTACTATAGCAGCCTTACTCCTTATAGGTAGTTAAGTAATATAGGATAATTATATCTAATAACTTAGTATAGTTAGAGAGTAGGCTACCCTCTAAGATTTAATCTAAGTACTTAATACTTTAAATTAATAGGTTAATATACTTATAGTATCTATTAGGTATAGATTTGTAATATCTATATACTATACTAACTACATACTTGCTTATAGTCTCTTTAGTAGCCTTAGGGGTATACTCTATAGTAGTTACTTCTTCTTATATTATTATAGTTACCCTCTATTAGCTTAATAACCTCTTAAATATAGGTATTTCTTCTAGTAAGCTAGAAGGTATATACATATATTAGAGAGATTACTACTAGTAATATAGGTAACTACTTAGTTAATAGAGTCTTACTTACTTTTTTTACTAAGGGCTTAGTAGTAGTATTGCCTATTAATATAAGCCTTCTTCCTTTATACTAAACTTATTACTTATTAAAAAGAGCCTTTTATGCGGTCTTATGACTCTTATTACTTGTTAAAAAGAGCCTTCCTTGCGCGGCACTTGCTGCTTGTTAAAAAGAGCCTTCTTTGCGCGGGCTTCCTTAGCATTAGTCACTTGAGGGTAATTAGAGGTGTGTTTTAAGTAAGAAAAGAGTATAAAAGAAGGTTAGAAAGAGAGAAGGAGTAAAAAAAAATTATAAAAGTTAGAGAAGGAAAAGGAGGTCTATTATACTCCTATAGGTCTATTAGACTATCTAGTTATTTAATAGCTTAGTAGAGTTACTTTTTAGGTAACTACAATAATAGTTATAAGTCTAAAGTTAAAGTAATAAGTAAAGTTAATGAGGTTATATTAAGTTAGTTAATAGTAAGTTATTAATAGTTGTTTTAGTATATAAAGTATAGGACTTTATAGTCTTATAGTCTAATAATTTTTAGTAAAAATTATTATCTCATAGGTTATAGCTTCTTATAATATAATAAAGTTAACTTATGTAAATCAAGCTTATATACTTATAGTACTCTTTATAGAAGTACTATAAGTTTACTATAATAGTATTCTAAGCTAGTTATTTATATAAGAGAAAGTATAGAATATTCTTACTACTACTATAGAGTTTAGAGTAGTTCTATCTCTTCTTAAAAAACCTTACTAATCTATAGTATCTTTTAGTAAGTAATTACTATATTTAACTATTAATTAGTATTAGTAAGTAAGGTATTAAGTTTCTAGTAATAAATAAGAGGTCTTAAAAAGAATTAATTATATATGTTTAAGTATAACTATTAAGAGAGCTACTAGGTCAAGCTAGTAGTAAAAAGGGCTCCCGCAGGTAGGCCTGCAGACAAGCTTGGACCGGTCTCACGTGACCGGTGGGATCGGAGTTAGCAGGTAACTCCAATAGATCCTAATAATAGGCTAGTATTACAATAATTACTATTAGTTATACTTAGATATATTAATATATTAAAGATCTTATTTACTATAAGAGCTACTAGAATCTAATACTACTACCTATATTTAAGTTTATTTTTATAATAAAGTACTAGGCCTTTTAGTACTTAGCTTATTCTTTATATATTAATATACTTATTTATATCTAACTTATTAATAAAGATTAATTACTCTAAGTAGTTTTAATAGATAGTATATACCTAGATATATTACAATATATTATCTCTCTAAGTAATAATAATATAAATAGATTTTAATAATTACTTAGTATCTTAAAGCTACTAACTAATTATTAACTTATAAACCTCTATAATATATTACTTATAAAGAAAGTCTTATATCTCTTTAAAGCTAAAATTATTATAATATATAAGAAGCTTTAATAACTTATATAGTTATTATACTTCTAACTTTATATAACTTAGCTTACTTAAGGTATATACTCTTACTTACCTTATTATTTTATATTAATATTATTACTATTTAATTATATATATACTAAAGCTTATTTATATTATAATTTAATATTTATTTTCTCTTTTAAAGTCTTTAATATATATATTAGCTTTTTCTAATTATTTTTATTTATTTATAGTATTATTATATTTATTTAATTTAATATGTAACCTCTTATTTTATTTCTTATCTTATTTAATTAAGAGTAGTAATAGTAATATAAAGATATTATAAACTTTAAAAGCTTTAGAAGCTTAAGAGCTAAAAAGTAATCTAAGGATTAAGAGGTAATTAAGCTTTTTTATTTTTATTAAGTTACTACTTCTATTAAAATCTAAGATTTAATTAACTAGCTAATAAATTAATTAATAAAAAGCCTTATAGAGATCTCTAGAGTAAGAATATCATAAACTTTAAAGCTTATATAGCTTACTTACTCTTATATACTATAATAATAAGTAATAAAGCTATATATTAGTATAGTCTATATAATCTTTTTATTAAAATAGTAAAAGAGTTAAGAGGTATTAATTATTAATAAATTAACTAATAAAGAGCTTTATATAGGTCTAAATAGCTCTACTTTTAGTATTAGTAGTAGGTAACTTTAAAAGAGAGACTACCTAATATTTAGATATAGTAGATTTCTAAATCTGGTAGCTAAAAATTGCAATTTTTCATAGGGTTACATTAGTAGATTACTAATGCATAGATGAAAAAGTAGGTTTTTGACACTGCTAATGCAACAGACTGTATCTGTGATGACTGGCACTGCTTCATTAGGTAAGGTAGCTAGGTACCTAGGTATAGTGGATTTGGCCGAGATCTACAAACAGTCCATCGACGACATTCATCATCACTTTCATCCTTCTTCTCGTCTCACTTCTCATCTCACTTCTCATCTCACTTCTCGTCTCACTTCTCGTCTCACTTCTCGTCTCACTTCTCGTCTCACTTCTCGTCTCACTTCTCGTCTCACTTCTCGTCTCATTATTCATCTTGACTTTCACCCCAATTCCCATCCCATCGGCAGACAAGTTTAATGCAATATTTTTTATTCTCTACTTCTCTTTCTTCTTCTAAGTGTCCTTGATGGCCTTCATTTCACACAGTTGGTTGAAGAAGCTGACGGCATAGTTGACCGGAGCAAAGTCGCTTTGGGCCTTCTTTGTCTTCCAGGGCCACTCATTGGCGTGGAGGAGGGTAATCATACCGCCGCGGGCGCGAGTCGTGGCGACACCCATGCGTGGAGTGGCAGGAACGAATCCAAGCTTTTTGGTACGGACTGTGTCGAAGATAACAATGTCTGCCTCGGCACTTATCGAGTCTTCAACCGTCTTGAAAGTGACGTTATGTCGCATATAGCCATCCGCGACGTGCCTACGCCATTCATCGTGACATGCGGCAAGCTGGGGCGGAGTAGGGACCACCAGACGCATTGAGTCGACGAAGGAAACAGCTTTATCTTGTCCAAAGAGACGCGCACGTTGCTTCTCGGAGTTGGCCTCGTCGTATTCGACGCGGGACTTCTCGGTGCAGGCTGTAATAGGAATGCACATGAGGTATGCAGTAGTCGCAGTACCCTTGGATCGGAAGAGGTGACGGATGCGGAGTTCCGTGGGAAGGGTGTTCTTCTGCACAATAGAGATATGCGTGATGATGTGAGCTTTGGGGAAGGCTCCGAGAGAGGTGAGAGTTGAGCGCGAATAACCGGCGATCTTCTCTTTAACGTCCACGACGCATGACATCTTGATGGATTCTAATTTGGTAGGTATAGTGTGACTCACTACAACCTCTTCACCATCGATATTAACTGTAGTACCGATTTGTCCAATCTCTGCAGCAGGGAGGGCCTTGTGTTCGTACGGTGGCCAGGTTTTGGTTGGCTTGGCTTCCTGTACGTCGATGTTGGACTCGGCAGCTTGAACGTTGGCTACAGAGTTGTCAACCGCCAGATCAGGAAGCTCGGCCGCCTGATCGGCCATTGTGACGGACAATTTGTCGACGGGGAGGTTTGTGGGAAGGGTGGGTGTTATGTAAAGGATCGAAAGTGAGAATTGTGAGAAAGGAAGAAAAAAAGAAGGGAAAGAGAAGGAGAAGGAGAAAAGGCAACGTACCTAGTGTGTCGGTTGTTATACGCCTCACGTTGTTTACGAGGGCCAGGAGACGGAAGGAGCAAAAAGAAGTTTTGCTTGTATGAGTACCTAGGTATGAGAGAGATAAGAATTTCCAAAACTGACGAACTTGCTTTTGCCATGTGCTCCAGTATATGGTCTTGTTGTATGTCCATCCTTCTTCTCATCTCATTTTTTATCTTGACTTTTGCCCCAATTCCTATCCCATTGGCGGCCAAGTTTGATACGATATCGTTTCGTTCCTTCCTCTTCCACTTCTTTGCCACAAAACACTCATCTCTCGTACTCACCATCCTGTCATCAGGTAAGTGATACTTGGTCTCATCAAAAAATTCGTCCCATCACGGCCTACACCGTCACTATTGTTTTCGTCATTAACAAGAACCAGCATCCACATGAAGATGAAGGCCTCTAGCCACCTTCCCGTCTTCATGAAGGCGGTGGCCGTGGCTAGCGACGAAATAGAGGTTTCGACTTTCATGTCTCGCCCTAATAACCACAGTGTTGGTGCCATCGGACCTTGTGGCAAAGAGGACGTGTCTATCGTGCTCGAGCCACACGCTCCATTCGGCATGCTTGGGTATCTGAGACTGTCGATTTATCAACACGGTATTGGCCTAGTGAACGAACACTTGGGCGACTGTCTCGTTTACCTTTCGGATATCGAACTGGACACCTTCCGTTGCGACTTTCTTGACGATGAGGGGACACAAGTCGCCTTGTCTGAATACTGTCCGAACGTCGGCAAAGGAGCGCAGTGCATGCGGCTCAAATTCAGAGCCGTTTCCACGCACGTCGATATGAGCCATCTACGAGAAGAGGATGTTCGCTGCAAGGATGGCCATGCTTTGAAGCGAGTCGGAGAGCTGAACGAGACTCTTCAATCGACAGACGCGGGCCACCAAGTCAACTTCGACATGATTACGCGGTGCGACAAGTCCAACATGAGCTTCTTGACGCGAATTTTCGAGGTCGTGCACGAGACTATCAACCGGGACCAAAAGCAGGACGCCCTTGAATGCTGGTTCACCAAAAGCCCCGAGAACTATACGCCCCCCATCAGACCCATTCTCGACAGAGGTTTTCCGGACGTACGCGTACAACCAGCACTCGTCCATTTCTGCAGCGTGGATCAATACAAGATCACGCACATAGTCGGAACAGTGAACGAGCTTGGGGAGGAGTATAGCCTTGCATCACAACCAGAGATGACAATGCACAGTGCCAAAGTGCTCGGCAGGTTGCAGTTTACGTCTAATAACCGTTCTTTCCTTCTGATCGTGGATGGACAAAAGATTCCCAACAGCGACTTACCTCCGCCAGGCGAAGCTTGCCGAATGAAGGTACTCGGAATCCCAGCTCGTAAGAAACGAAACGGCTACAAGATGCGCGAAGACCTGATGAGAGAGCTGTTGGAGCTCTTTTTGACTTACCAAGTCTTGCCGGAAGATCTGCTACTAGAAGAGGTCCAACGACTCGTGGGAAGCAAGCTCGGAATAGACGTCGATGTCGAAACTGTGCGCTCAATCAACAGCATCACCAACGCCGTCGATCAGGAATGCAGCATCCGCGATTTCGTTCAGGACTCAACTCACACCGCAAACGAGAAAGACTCTGCCTCCGATGGCCAAGACATTGATAGCAAGTCTGCGGATGTGAACATGGACGGCGAGGTGGATACTGACGATGCAGAAGAGCGCTTGCAATGGTGGGAAGCGACGAGGTACAACATCGCTACGCCAGGGCTCTCTAGCAAGTATATGCTTTTTGCTGTTACGCTACCACTGGAGCCAGAGGATGAAGCTGCGGATATCCGCAATTGCCAACCCATCGATATCAAAATGCCTTTACTTCCGATCGAGGGCAGCATCTCTTCTTTCATCGAGACTGTCATTAGAGACAACCGTCAAGAGAACGTCAAGGTTCAGATCCGATCCACCATTTCCCACAAGACGATGAGACGCGAAGTGCAGGCGATTACGGCACTGGCTGGCGAGGCGACGCTCTACCCACCTCCTTCAAAAGCAGCATTCGAGGCGTTCAAGTACATTCTGGATTTCAAAAAGACGCCTAACACTCCTGTTGTCAACCTTCTCGAAGCATTGCCTGGTCTGTGCAAGGTCCTGGGGACAGATCGGCGTGGCATACCGCAAGGGGTCCTCGACCTTGTTGATGGCCTTGACCCCCCAAAGCTTGACTTTCTCCGCTCATTGACCGAAGTGCCAGCTGGCGTGGCATTTTTGCCTGGGGTTGCAGGTTCTGGAAAGTCCCATCTGATCGAGGCCATGATCGCTGCCACGCTCTGTGGCATACCTCAAGGCAAGACGTCGGCGTTATACGTATCGCCAACGAACGAGGCTGCGTCGACCCTTGCCGAGAGGATAAGTGAGACGATCTCGTCTCTGAGACTTGACGAACCACCCACGATCATTCGCTTACCTTCGTTCGGGACCGCGTTAGAGAGATACATTCAAAAAAACGCACAGCCCGCAAGACCAGAAGTGTTTGACGCCATGGCATACGAGAGAGAACTCGTAGGCAAAGTCGTCGACCGATTTCTGGCGCAGAACCAAATCGCGACACTCTCGGGAGATATCCATAAGTCACGAGCCGAACCGCGCCGATACGTCCCGCCAAATCTGTCTCTGGAAGAAGCTGTACACGACTACTACAAAGCGAACAAGGATGACAAGATGTGGACCGATCTACGAAGGCTGCTCGCAATCTTTACCAAACGCGGTACGTTACTCAAGGATGAAGAGCAGGTGATGAGAGCGCTTGTCAAGGGCCTCTTCCGGTATTATCTCATTACCTTCGAAGGCATCATATGTGCTACCCCTGTTGCAGCTGCCGATCCAACCGTCAGATTGTTCAGGCCGAGCATTGTGCTAGTCGACGAAGCCTGCCGCATGAGAGAACCGTCGTCGATGATTGTCATCGCGAACTACGATCCGAAGGCTTGGATCTTCTTGGGGGATCCGAATCAGCTGCAGCCGCATGTCAGATTTCCCGCTCAGAAGTCGCCGTTGCCTTTTGAACCTCAGACGCACTTGTCGCTTCTCGAGCGTGGCATCCGGGCCCGAGCCAACACGTGCTTTTTGACGTTGAACTACCGCCAGCGCGGCTGTCTACAAGCGCTCCCGTCATCCATGATGTACGCAAACATGATGGACTCTGGTATTGATCCGGCACAAACACATCCGGAGGAGCTCGATGATTATTATCAGTTTGTGAATAGGCTGATTCCTTCACGGCCGGGGGTTAGGCTCGACGATTATCGCAACCGTCTCGTTGTTGATGTTGTTGATTCGATTCCGGAGAAGAGTCGCCCCTCGACGTACAACTTGCTGACGAGAGACGTTGCATTTGACTTGGTGAAGAAGATTCTTCGATCCGGATGCCGCGGCATTGGCTCAACCAAAAGCAAGCCAGCAGAGATTTTGCTTCTCCCCCTGTACAGCGCCCAGGTTTACCAGTATGAGATTGGTCTCAAAACGATGCTCAGCCGCCAAGAGATCTCACAGGAGGAGTACGGCAGGATTGAAGTTCGGACTCTCGATTCATCCCAAGGTGTCGAGCGCGACGTGGTCGTCGTAGACTTCGTTCAGACCGGAACAACGGGCTTTTGTGGCGACCCGCGCAGGATGACTTTGGCACTGACAAGAAGCAAGCTTTTCGAGGTCATTTTGGTCAGCGAAAGCATGCAAATCCGGGGACGTGATCGCCAAAGAATTCACGAGCTCGTCGACAAGGCCAAGATAGCGAACTGCTTCCGAAAGTTCAAAGTCTGTTGCCGATGCGGCGGTCTAGCCCATGGCGATGACAAGTGTACTATTGACGAGCACGCCCTTCCGCCTTGTCCAAAATGCGGAGACCGAGGACACATCCAGTCTGTATGCGACAAGCAGATGTGCCCAAACTGTCGCCGGCCGGGTCATACCGTCGGTCGATGCTCGGAACCGATATTTTGCAGATTCTGTGGAGAAAAGGATCACATCGGACGCAGTTGCACCACGCGTCGATGCAGCAGGTGCTTCAAGGAAGATCATCGCGTCAAGGAATGCCCGGCTTGCGAACACTGTTACCAAGAGCACACTGGAGATGTTCCCATTCCGGAAAAACAATGCCCGTTCCGCCCCTCCCGACCAGGTCGATCGGACACATGAGATGGAGGGTGGTGCTAACCAGGATAACTGGTAATCGGAATGGCAGGTAACTTGGATGAGTGATAGGTTGCGGTAACGCGAGTATAGAGGAAGCGGGTAGATTTGGAGGAAGGAGTTTCGGGTGTCAGAAGCATGGGGATTATTGCACTCAGCCCTGTGAGAGGTTTGCCCCTTTCCTCTCATAAATAGCAAATGCTAGGGAAAAGAATATTTGCATCAAACGCGCATCGCTTAGTAGCTCAATCGACTTTTCCTTTCGGGGCGCGTCGAATATGTGACCGGTAGGTTGCGCCCCCTTAACTATTCACGTAAGGGGCGTAAGGGAACGAAAGTGTAGTTATCGTTGTTTGCAGATGGCCTTGAAACCTCTTGATCAGGGGGCCATGATGGTGATGTGTGTTGTACGAGGGTCTAAATGCTGCTTTCCGCCTGTCCGTTTACTTATCGCTTTGCTTGATGATGGTCGGCGGCTGAGACTGTAACAGTTTGTCTGATCGAGGTTTGAAGGCAGGTCGACAAGCGGAATCCTTGGGGCAGAATCTGGCGTCATGGTCGTCATTGCAACTACGGTTGCGATACTTGTTGGTGGATTTGCAGTCGTCTTCGAAACGGCTTGGTCCGCCGCAGCGACGGCACAGCATCGACCAGCCCTTCTTCCGGTATTGAGACTTTGGGGATGCCAATTGGTTCTATATCTCCATATAAGTGGTTTCGTGTCGGTTTGGATTTTCGCCCATATGTTTGCGTAGGGGTCACCAGATGGACCTAGAAACTCTGAGCCGTTCCAGCCCTACGCCTTTGCTCTTTGGTTCCATTGTGTGTACCAGCCACGCAATGTTCGATCTCTGCGGATCGCTTCGTCTATATCACCAAGTGTCATCTCCAGCCAATAGCTGCCCTTACCCCAAGTCCTACTTCGCCATTCCTACTTGGCATATAAGAACCTATTGGGATCTGCTTTTTCAGGCAATGTCCATTTAACGAGCTCTTCCGAAGATGAACGAGGTTCTTGAGCTTGATTTGGTTCCGCCGACGCAGGATATGGCGCCAGAGACAGGATGGAGGCCTGCTTCAACAGGAGCTATACGGAATAGGTAGGTAGGTACCTGCCTTATCCTATAGAGTAATGTTTAGTACCTACCGGTACCTAAACAAAAAGTCCAAAACGGCGTGGTATGTAGTCGAAGTGGATCGTGTGATAATTGATTTTGCCACCGCTTGATGCTGCCGAATTTGGCCACATACAGCAAGGCGGAAAATCATAAGAAACTACAGGCATGCTGAGAAGAAAATGATGAAGCAAAGTAATAGTAACGGAAGTAGTAGTTGAATACTGCCCATAACAGTATGGGCGGTGCCCTCGTTGCTACAAGAAGTAAAGTAAAGTAGAGGACTTGTTGTCCGAAGAAAGTAAAGTGTATGCATCTTGTTCTGATGCCTTTTCCCTGTCATAGTTCTCGTCGCAACAGTCTTCACCAGACAGCATTACGGCAGGTTGAAGCCGCACGATCCATCCAATCCTCCATGTCCTTAACCAGGGCTTCGTCCTCCACGTCCTTGACCTGGCGCATGTCATGATTGACCTTGTAGGTGTATCGGGTGCTGGTAGCTTCGGGGAGGCCTGCTTCAACATGATCGAGTCTTTGGGCCTTTGGATCGGTACTGTACGTAGCGCGGGATCTGTACTTGAATTTGGTGCAAAAACGTTCATGGCGGATTTGGCTGCAGTATCGGCACTTGCGGGAACTCTTGCACTTTCCGGCTGGTGGCCATCAAAGCCAAATTTCGTGCAGACAAGGTTGAAGCCTTACTTGCCAGCTCCGGTGTCCTTGACCGCGTTGCGATCGATGTGGTAGTTATAGTAACTCACCAGGTGATTAACTCGTGACGACCTAGATGATTTCGGGTGTGCGAGTCACTTGACGTCCATGCCTATTACGTGAAACCAGCACTTGTTCCAGTTAACGTTGAGTGAAATAACGACACAGTCGCGGACTTTGAAATCGCCAGTGAAGTCGCGTGGCTTCAGTCAATCGATTATATCCGGGTCATTGCGGTCTTTCTGTGTGACGGTTGGTGGTGAGACCCAGGCGTCCAATGGAATCTCAATGTAGAACGCAGTGTGGGTTTGTCCGCATATCTGGTACGTGTGCTTGATGCGGACTTTGGAAGGAAAGGTAGCTTTACTGACCAACGTGACATTGGTTCGGATGGGAGCTTCAGGATCATTGCCAACTGTTTTGAGACCAGATTCTGTGTAGCCAGTGACGTCTCCGTCAAAGGCAAGGATGGTCGAGATGGGCGGTGCTTCAATGCGAGAGGCATTGGGTTTGGAGATGATACGGCTCATATCCTCTGCAGTGAATGTGCCCACTGCATCTGGGTTCGCGGTAGGAAAGGGTGCAGCGACGTAGTCGTCCATTGCGGGCTTTGGCTCAGTGCATTTAGGCCCATAGCTGGGTTGTGCTTTGATGGTTGATTGTGTAGAAAGGAGAAAAGGAAGGGATGGTGAGGGTTGATTATGTGAGGAAAGGAAGAGGAGAAGAAAGAAGAACTAAAAAAACAGTAAGAGGGTAAAGAGTTTTTTCCCCCGGGGCTTTTTGTTTGTTTGTTGCGTTTCTAGAAGGCGCGTTTTGTCAGGAAGTGAGATTTAGGAAGGAGCAAGAGGTAAGTGGTATTGGTATGGTATAAAAGGTTGCAACATGCCGTGGTGAGAGAAAGACGGATCAGTGCTCGCAAGTCAACAAACGCGGCACCGGCGAATGTCGGTCTCAGACCCGAGGCCTTTGACAAGCACGAGGCCGATTGACCTTGCGACATCTGACTCGTTGCGGTGATAGAGTATGGTCGGACCGGGCAGAGTAAGGTCGACGCCAATGAGATCATCGAATGAGTTCTCGTCCATGAATCTGTCCGCCTTGGCAGTAAACTCGACAGGATTGATACGGTTGAGGTCCTTAGTTTCTTTTCGGATTCCTCCTACGCCCAGAGGGGCTCTGTCTGTAACTTGTCAAGGACTGCCCGTCCATAGCCAACAAGAACGGCCCGTGGTTTTGACAGATATCCGTTCAAGCTCTTCATCGTGATGATGACCTTCTCCGGGTGGAGCTCGGCACCATCAAGATCGAGGTAGGGCGATTTGTCTTGCCTATTCACTCGCCGCATGTAGGTCTTTTGGTCCGTCGCCGTGACGAATCGGGACAGGAGGAAGCAAGTGGCTTCATAGGATCGCTTGAACTATCGGCGGTTTTTGTTGATCGCCTGGGTCAGACGATGTGTCCATTGACTCGGACATGGTGTCGTACACGATAGCAGTGAGGTTTGAGATAGGAGGGTGTTTGTTTGAGGTAAGGGAACAGACTACTGTCTGTCTAATTGGTCCTCAGTGAGCTGCCCGAGACCTAGGGAGTCTCAATTGACGGGCGAAGAAAAGATGCTTAGGTGAGGTAAGAATACCTAGTCTAGATTCGTCGGTCTAGTTCCTCCTGGGTAGGACTCTCTCGAAGTCGGCCATCGTGACCCCCACACAGTGAAGCCACTGGACAGATAGCGAAAATGTGAATAGTATAAGGACATTACATCATATCCGACTGCAGGTTTGTTACGTACTCCCTGTACAACTTGCGGGGGTCGTTGTGCTCCACGGCGTGAGTGCTGAATCTCCGAGGCAACTCAGGAAGGTCGCACCGTCGTTCGAGGCGCTGGGCTGGGCAACCTGTTGGATGTTAGACTGTACTTTGTAAGGAAAGTAGAGCAACACATACCGTCGGAACAGGTACCTTCAAGGAACTGGAGGATGCCTCGGATTTGACCACCTTCCGCATATGGGGAGGAACATAGTCATCCCTCGTACCGGCCGCCATCCTCTGAGGCGACAAGAGTTACTTATCAGTGACAGTTTAATGTCGGGTGAGTAGGTGCTATATGCACATGAGCGCCGAAGTCGCTCTTTTGGTGTAGGTAAGTGGACTCGTTGTAGCAAGGTAGATTTCGCTGGATTCTCTAAGTAGTGTACGGCCATGTCGAAGCTCGTGGACGATGTTGCGACGTGATAAAAACTACGTGTGAGTTGTTGCACCCGTCCAAGGCATCGTGGCAGAATTCATGTCCACCCTCCCAGGTGGCAGCGGTAGGTGGGTAGTTCAGCTGAAGAACTCGCAGGTGGATGGTTCCATTGCCGAGTTGCTTGTGGTTATCAGTAACCTCGATCTCGTATCGTGGGTCAGTGCCATACAACTCTTTGGGCGGCATCTATGAATGAATCAGTCAGGAGAATAGTCCAGGATGTGACGGAGGGTAAAAGGAGAAAGGTAAACCAACGTCGGGAGTGGTGGCCGCGTTACTGTGTACACGTGTGTACGAATAGATGCTGTTTGAGGCGTCGCTGGGCGCTAATAGAAGACGGCGCGTCCAAGAAGTCCATGGTCCTGTACCATGGTTTCGTTTGGCAGAGCCGGCCGAGGCCCCACCAGCGACTGTGCCTGCCTAGCCAGACGACGGCTGAGAGCAGTTGTCCAAGCTCGTGATGCTATCGCAAGGCTCGGTACATCCTGCAAAGTAGACACCATCCATAAAAGTGATATGGAAGAGATCGCCGAGAGAAAAGAAGAAAATGACCACACAATGGGTGGGTGAGGTGAGTGAGAGAGTGGTGGCTACAACATGGGATGGGAAAGGAAGTGTAGGGAAAGCTACCTCTTATAGGAGAATGACAGTGTGCCTAGGTATGTATGTACCTATGTACTGAGATCCATCCCAGGGAACCGATCATGGATACAAATAATTCGGTACGAGCACAAACAAAACTAAAAACAATCGACATACACAGACACATGTAGAAACACGCACGCTCAAATAACCTGCATCTGCGTATAACCAAGCTGGTAATTCAGTTCCATAGGATCTGCCGTTACATAGAGCACATTCACTCGGAAGCAGGCTATACATTTGCGGGCGCGGGAAGCAAAAACGGTTCACTTAATGGCTCCGCTGCATACTTACCTGACACTCTATGCCATCCAACCGTCAACGCTATGCCCCTTTTCGCCATACGCATCATCGATACCCTGAACCTCTGCGACACAAGGTAGATTGGCATTCAGTTTATCTGGTTACACCAAACATGTCATATGCTGGGTACCTGTCTGGCTGTCTGAGCGGCAAGCCGGACTATATGAGGTATTTTTTGAAAGTAGCGGCTGTTGAGCGACACTTGATGAAGGAGCGGTATAGTATAGTCGCCCATGAGCGCTGCATGACGGGCAACGACAGAGGCTTGTTGGTGTTTGAAAAGATTGGCTGCCTACCTACGTAAACATTTTTGGGAATGCACCCTGTGTAGTAGAGTCGAGCTTTTATGTACGTCCAGTGAAACATCCATATTGGCGAGGGTCGAGAACGCTATTTCCCTGATAAAAACAACCTCTGTCGCCTCCGGCCAAACTCCATCCACGTAGCTGCACTCACCCGCTGTGAAGCTGTCGGCCCGGAAGTGTGCATGTTGATTTTGTGATCTGTCCATATGCGCGACATTATCTTATGCTTATGAGCGCATGAAAGTGAGAAGCAAATGTAAAAAAGTTTCGGTGAGGGTCGTCGATGGGGGTGAAAACATCGCCAGTTGCTCACCAACTCATGCACCCGAGCCGGCCGACACTAATGAAAGTGATGTGCTTTGGAAAGCGAGCATCTCCCAATCACTGCATAAAGGAAGTACACACGGTACGTACTCATAAGCGAGGGGCAGGCGACATATTATTCATCTACATCATACTCACTCACACATCACCAAAACCAAAAGATAAGTTGATGGAGACGAGATTCGAACTCGCGCGGTTACCCATTGCAGTTTACGGTATCTTAGTGATGACCTAAATGCAACGCCATTACCACTCGGCCACTCCACCAGCTGGTTGTTTGTTGGATTCTACGAATAGTTTTGATAATATCAAGTCTTAGGTGGACGGAGGTGCGTTTTTCGTTGTTGTGGAACCGAGTTTGGGCAAAGAGGGGAATGCGGCACATGCTGCATATGTACTAGTCCCAATACGGCAGTGACGGTACCCACTAGTGAGTCAGGGGAACGTGCGGGTTTGTTTGGGGACTGGGATATGGTTCTCAATACGACATGTGTGGACCATGAGATGAATTCAGATTTAGAGTGGAACCACAAACAAACCAGCGAAGAAGACAAAATGAAGAGAAGGCAAACGAGAAGAACAAAGAAGTTCACTGAAGATGAGTTGCTTCTTCATATCTGTCTCGATACACCTTGTTCATGAGGCTCATTGGAATCCTACTTGCACCACAGTGACTCTGTGAGTCGGGCCGTTTCTGTGTCCCTGTTTTTCCAAGACCACCCCGGAATGCACACAAGCTACAAATCTTTGCATTTGTACCTTGTTGGAACTGGATAAACGTTGCGCGGCAGTATAGCATCTACAGCGCAGGTCAATTGAATCACATGGCGGGATATCGGCAAGGCGGCGGTCGTGAGATCCGGGTATGTGGGGCCGTGTGCCGGTGCGGGCTCGGTGTGGATCACGTGTCGTCCCGTTGGACAGAAACAAATGCTCCTTCCTCGAGGGATTTGAAGGTATCGGCTGGGCCGGAGGGGGGTGGGGGGTTCCTTCCCCCCTTTGGATGTGAAATACCTACCCTTCACTCCAGATGGCACTACAATGAGATGCCCAACCCGCATGGACTACATCCATCGAAACGTGAGAGGCGGCGGTTCGTTAAGAAACACTCTCCACGTTTATTCGAGACGACAAGGGATTTGATCAGTGGTTAGCCTTGCGGATGGCACCGGCCAGTGGAAAGAAGAAATGACGGCGATGCGATGAAGTGACGAGATGAGCTGGCAATGCGGTTATCCCAGGTAAGTAGAGGAGCAATCCGTAGGTACTGACGGCGGTCTAAGACAAGAGTCACACATTGGGGCTATTGAGCTCCAGTAAATTAAGCAGCACTGAAATCTTTGGGGAAAGCTGACGACAGGTTTACTTCCGGTTGTCGGCATCTGGGGTATCGTAGAATACTTATAGATGACCTCTGTGCCGCACCGCGATTGAAAACACGACGCTCTCAATTAGTTGACCGATGTCGATAGGACCTCGCCGAAGAAACAAAAAACAGTTGCCATTACAGGCCCAATGGATACACCCGAACATTACGCTGCAAGGTGATGATGTCAAAGGTAAGTTGCTTGGTTCGTTGTGTATGTGTTTTGCCATGAGACTTGGCACGAGTGGGATGTTTCTTTGGAGGCTCGCGGCACTCCCTCGGCAGTCGTGAGCGATGGCGATGTCGCGTAGAGTCGATCGGTAACGAGAAATAGGTAGTCGCCGCTGCGGGACTTCACAGCAGTGGAAGGTTTGGAGAGGGAACAATCTCTTGCAGATTTTCGAGTCGGATGAATGAAGTGAAGAGGTGAGACCGCGACAATAAAAAGTCTTCGTTACGGGCAGGCTGATACGCAAGACTGACGTTGTTCGTGATATTGTGACGTTGCTGACGCTCGCCTGTCTTGGATGTGGTGCTCGGAGAAGACGTGAGAGGTTCTCGCGAGCTGTGGTGAGCCGACCAAGTTCCTTCTATTACCTAATTATCTTGTTGATTTGTGATGACAAGCGTCCGTCGAACCGAAGTGTTTCGCAACTTTAGAAAGATAGCTTCAAGCCGACAACTTATCAAACCCTTAGCTGTCCGACTGTCAACATGTTACTCGAGTCGCCTGTTTGGAAGAAGCAAGAAATCGCCGATCCTCTAAATTGGCGGGCATAGACTGTTTTCCCTGCCGAAGAAGGGCAAAGCCAAGGCGCTCGGTCTCGGCACTATTCACCGCGACCGCGACAATGAAGAAGACAGAGAGCGTGTGAATGGGCCTGAAACCCAGTATCAACAACGAAGCGAAAGTTCACGGTGTATTTGACAACAACATCTGTAACATTTCAGGCATCGATTTTACCTCAACAACAATATTCAGGGCGAGATGGTTACATCTATGGGCAGAACGACTGGAAACGAGCACTATAGACGCAGAAACACCGCATCTTCTACGTGGAAGCGAAGACCAAGGTGGTCAGGAGGAGTTATCTATGTGCATTCGTCATCCACACTGTTGGTCCGGGCGGGTCTTGCCAGTCCCTCTTCGAGACTGCTCCTATCGAGAAGCGGGCTGTTATTCTTGGCATGAAGCGTATAATTCTGAATCTCTTGCGCTCCCAAAAGGTGACCATCTAGGCTTCAAGACAAGTGCATGTCATTGAGCTTCGAGAGGGGCTGATCAGAGGACCATTGCTGACTATGCAGATAATCAGCTTCTTCTCGTTTAATCGCAACGTGGGAATACCAATAGATATGGGCTAGCGCAATGCCCAAGGGGTATGTCAAGTTGATATGAAGTGAAGATGGCCTCCTGTTGGCAACATAAACGCATCGTTCACTGCCGATCTCTTGGCATGGTCAGACCAAACAGACATACATCACTTAGTAACGAGGCCGAGTTGTTCTTTTCCATTGCACAAGGCAACAAACTGACATTTTGTCTTCTTCATCTCTCAAGCCCCTGTCAACATGCTTTTAGTCATCATTATCCTTTCGATGCGTAGTTGCTATGCTTCCTGAGCTTGGGACCCCGCTTCCGTGATGTTAGCTTGATTCGTATGGTGCTCGAACGGGTTCTTACCATGGCGATTATATAAGGGAGCGGCACGAATGCCACAACGATTATGGCCAATATCATGCTCGATCCGAGGACGTGAAACTCGTGGTACATTGTCGGGATGAGCAGGGGAAATGTCGCTCCGCACATGCTGCTGAACAGTTCGTTTCCGGCAAGGACGGAGGCCATGTGATTCGGATACGAATCCGCGAGGTAGTTGAGAATCGAAAGGTACAACAGCAGAGCGCCAGCCGTGAAGAGTGACGAGCCGACTATGGGGATCGCCCAATGGATCGAGGGTCTCGCGGTCCACCCGAACCAGACCAGGCTGGCTGGCAGGAGCAAGCATCCAAACATGGCGAACTGAAGATGCTTCTCCGGCTCGATGTTGCCGTGACGGTCGTACTTGGGCTCTATAAGCATGCGGTAGTAGAGAAAGAACGGAGGGATAGTGATTAGCACGCCGACGATGAGACCCAGCAGAGCAAGAGTCTGCAATCCGATGTCGAAGTGGTATACCTCCCCGTAGGCCAGAGGAAGGGCCTCGAACCAAACGTACATGAGCCCATACGTGAAGGAGTTGTACAGGGTGAGAAAAAAGACGGCCGGCTCCGTCAGCACCAGCGTAAAGGGCCGGACGAGGTGCGCTTTGATGAGCTCGAGGGCCGGCGTGCTGTCGGCCTTGAGCTGGGCCTCGCAGACGAAACCTGGGTCTCCAGTGGCCCTACGAAGCCGCATCGCCCGCCGGTAGAGGATGTTGTCGGCGCTCGTCTCGGGGAGGAAGAAGACCAGGATTACAAAGACGAGGGTGCTGCTCCAGCAGATGACCCATATGGTCCATTGCCATCCTTTGACCTGGACCGCGAAACCTCCGATGATGGGGCCTGCCCGGTGCGTTAGATCGGGTAACACAGCATACGGGAACGGAGCCTGGACTTGCCTAAAGTAGGCCCGCAGATGCCAACGAGTGCAAAGCCCACCATAGCGTATGTGTGCTTTCGCGACTCGTACATGTCAGTCAGGATGCCGTCCCCAGACCCCAGAATCGGAGACCCGAAGAAACCGGCGACGAATCGCAATGCTAGGAGCATGCCGATGCTGGTGGATAGCGCCGTTGGGATCTGGACGAGAATGAAGACGACGAGGGCGGGGAGGTAGATGGAGTTTCGACCTATGCGGGGAACTCCAGAGAGCAGGCTCCAAACCATCTTTGTTTGATCAGTGCTGTATGACATAGGAGCCGGGAGTGTTGAGACGAGGGCACTCACTGGGCCTAGTCCATATCCCAGGACAAAAACCGTCAACCCCAAGAGAGCGACAGTTTCCGAGACGCCAAAGTGTTTGTGGACGTCTTTGTTACCAACGGTGTAGATGGACGCTCCGGCATACACGCCGACGATGAGAAGGCACAGTTGGAAGCTGACCAGGATCTTCTTTGAATCGGACCAGTTTCGCGGGTTCTGCCCTTCTGACTTAGCAACCAAGTGAAAGGCGTGAGTGGAACGCCATCGTCGGTACCTCTGGATCGTTCGGCAAGAACTCGACGAGATGCAGACCCGTGCGGTTCTCAATCCCGTACTTGTCCCACGTCGTGCGGCTTATCGCCTGGCTGGCAAAGGTGCTGCCTTCGCCCTTGTCGGAGTCCAATGAGTATTCCCGGACCTCGGTATGTCTCGACGCGTAGGATAACCTGACATCGAGAGTCGCCACGTTAGACCGTCTTTCCACCATCTACTGCAAGCCTGTACTTGTACTCACCCAGAGGCATTTCGATCGGAACCCCTATCCATATAACGTTGGCGTATCAAGGGATGTCGCTCGTCAAAGTACTGGAAAGCAGGAGACGAGCCTCTCGTTACCAAGCGAACCACCTTCCATGCGGTCGTGTCTCGAATGAAATCGACAAATGCCATGCTCGTCGTGGTTTCTCTCACGGCTCGCTGCTCACTTTGCACCAAACTCTCGAGAGACAACCTCGTCGAGAAAGCTTAAAGGCACCTCGGTCCTATATAATACAGTAACACTCCACAACATGCTTTCAGCCCGCACCCATCCGGTGTTGCGCGCGTGTCCTTGGTCTTTCGTCATCGTCCTAAGCAGGAGGCTATGCCATACAAACACAATGGCGGTCTGTCAGGCAGCTTTGGATGGTGTCGCGGCGGGCTACCCGAACACGCTTCGCGCGCTAAGACACGTAAATCATTGGACGCCCATCGATAAAACGCAACGGAAGAAGGAGATTCGCCGCGCAGCACACGGACCCCGAAATCGCCGAAGCTTGAAACATTCCGGTTTTGCGGACCCCCGGGGCGTACACCTGCCGGTATGGGGCCGTGTCGCCGGCACTTGGGCCAGAGATCGGCCCTTACCTCGACGGCCTCCTCATTAACCTTGACGTCAAGGGGTATGAGATGCCGATTACGGGCCACTCGGCGTAGAGATGAAAAACTCAAAAGGAGACCATGAGATGCTTGATGAGGATGGACGATGGAAATGCATTTGAACGGTTGAAAAGAATACCTGCAATGAATTCCGTTGTCAAGTCAAGGCGGGCTATCTGGCATCATGAACAGTTTGTCGCGCCGGTTGCTACCTATTCTAGGATCGAGCTCGTTGTTACAAAATGGGTGTGCTGATTCAAGGCATCCCCGTCACTATAGGTCGGCCCGTAGGCAGGTCTCGTAATGTTTTACGTCGTCCTAAGCCTTGGGTTGAAACGGGGACACGAGAAAGGCAAATAGTTAGAAGCCCAATCCGTGTTACCTGGGGCTGGTATGGGCGCTGGGTCATGCATCGCAGTCGGTGGTGCTGAAGCTCGCTCCCCACCAAGACGCCCTTGAGCCCGCCTGCGCCACAGTGGTATTCGGCCAATGGAGAGCTTGGATCACACACAGCTAGCTCCAGCACCAAAGCTGTCTGCGATTCAGGCATGTGCTTTAAACCCCGTCCAACTTCCAGACGATTAAATCTCGAGTTCGCGATCCCGGCAGGACAGAAAAAACGAAGATGTCGGTCACGCTGCACACGTCCCTGGGCGATCTAAAGATCGAAGTCTTTTGCGAGAGCGTCCCCAAGACAGCAGAGGTAAGTCGGTTTGCACACTTTCTCCCTCCCCCCAAAAATGCAGCAGTCTCACGCCATTCTCACCAACACAAAAAAGACTAACCGCAACGACGTACGCAGAACTTCCTCGCCCTCTGCGCGTCGCACTACTATGACGACTCCCCGATCCACCGCCTGATCCCCAAGTTCATGGTCCAGACCGGCGGCCCTGCGAACCCCTCCCCGCCCGAAAACCCCAAGGGTGGCCGCTCCATCTGGGGCGGCGCCTTCGAAGACGAGATCCGGCCCGCGCTGAAGCACTCGGCGCGGGGCGTCGTCTCCATGGCCAACAAGGGGCCCGGCACCAACGGCTCGCAGTTCTTTGTGCTCTTCGACAAGGCCCCCCATCTGGACGGGCTGAACACGGTCTTCGGCCGCGTTATCGGCGACGAGGGCATGGTGACGCTGGATCGGATCGAGGCCGTCGAGGTCGACCGGAAGAGCCGTCCCAAGGAGCCCATCAAGATCGAGAGGGTCACTGTTCACGCAAACCCGCTTGCCGGCTGAGGAGATCGACCCGGAAGACGGTCTGCCTGGGGGTTACATGGGGAATTGAAGGGGACTGAAGGGGCGAGAACCCCCTTGGACTTTTTCTTCTTCTTTTTCTTCTCCCGTTCTTATGACACCCGTACGTCAAACCGTCCTCGTTGACCATCGCATGCTGACCCGTTGTACAGAGAGATATGATACAATCTATGCAAAGCTATGTTGGGGTGGGGGCACGTCGACGATTTACCGAGCCATTACCAGCGAAAGGCAATGCAATCGTCAAGCTCCGGTCACTGCAAACGTCATCCACAGTAGCTCCGATGCGCGCACGCCAGCTTCCGGGTGCGATATGCCTCTCGCCGCTCAGGACGCCCACCGAGCGAACCAAGACTAGGCGACGACGAATCCACGCCCGCCCGACGCTACGACTCCCCCCACATTGAACACACACCCCAGCCCTCACCCGCCCCGTATCGTACCGTCCCGCCCGCCGCCCGCGGGGTTCTAGAACCTGGTGGAACGGTCGGGCCGCGGAAGGAGGAACGACTGCAGGTGGGTTCTTCGGGTTTCGGTAGCTGCAGCGACGAACCTTGATCCGTCTCAGGCGGCCAGAACGGCCGTCAGAGGTGACCGGATTCTTCCATAGTCATGTAGTATCGGGTAATTCTTTGCAAGCGGCTTGGAAAGCCCCGTCAAGATGACGCGGCAAAAAGACGAATCAGGATCACGTTAGCACCCTCCCTAGACGCTTGAGACTCCCTTACAACTACAATCGTCACCGTGTCGCATATGGTAGTTCTGTAGCCGCTCGCTCACGAACCTCGACCGTCACCTGGTGAAATGTCAACAACCTCGCGGCCGTGCGGCGTGCTTGGCCATGGGTCGGTTCCAGTGCCGTCATGTCAGATGTCGTTTCATGTTCGTGTGTTGACGAACAGACAACATCAATCCGCCCACTTGACCAACCAGTGCGTTCCCGGGCCACACCACACAAACCACGGCAGTTCACTTTCAACCCGGGCGGTCATGCAATGCATCGTTGACCAGGACCAGTGTTTGTTTGGAGAGTTACCGTCAGAAGCGGTGAGTCTAGCTCTACAAGAAAAAAATCGGCCCCACATTGCTTCGTTCTCATCTCACTCGTGCCTGGGTCGAGAGAGTCCAGCGAGCGAACCACTTCCTCGCTCATCAGCGGCACACCTGTGGTTGTGTCTGTTTCCATCAATGCGAACTCCCACACCTTCCTGCCGAACCAACCCCATTGTTCCCAGACCAATTAGGGGATGAAGAAAAAGAAGAAGAAAAAAAAGGGGGGGGAGGGAGAAAAAGGAGAAGAAAAAAAGAAACTACCATTTTTTCTGGATATCATGCTCTTCCACGCAAGCAACGAAACCAACCGCCTCCCGTGATGTGCCAGAAATGAGAGGATAAAAAGCGGGAATAAAACAGAATGCCCACCGCCGTTTTGTCATTAAGCCAACATGAGTGAAGACCGTGCACCAAACCGTTTGGTGCTGCCCAAAAGAAAGTCATGAAAAGATACCGACAGACAGAATGTCTGTCCTCCGTTTCATCAGTCATCAGCCCACCCGTCGCCGTTTGTTACCGCGGTCGGGGCTCACGTTGTCTCCCTCCAAGTCGTTTCGCGGGATCTCCTCGGTTGCTGTGGAGCTCGGCGTGCTGTTGACGTTGGAGCCGCCGTTGGGGACGGTTCCGTCGAGAGTGAAGTTGAAGTCGTTCCCATCGCCGTTGAAGTTGACGCCAGGGTAGGCATTGTCACCCTGGAAAGCGTCGGGGTTGAGGAATTGATCAATGTCCAGATCGCCGTCAAAGTAGCCGTTCACGCTTCCGTTTTCGTTGATGCCCGGTATGCGACCAGACGGACTGAGCGGCCCGAGCATGCTCGAGAGGTGCTCCAACTTGGCGGCCTGCTCTTCTTGCATGCGATGCAGCGCCGCAAGGTCTTCCTGGTTGAAATTGATCTGCTGCAGTGAAGGTGGCGGCGCGGCGGAACCCATGATGGGCGAAAGTGAAAGCCCCGAAGCGGCAGGCATGGGAGGCGTCTCGGGGGTTGCGGTGACCGATGGCGCGGGCGGATTAGAAGAGGCCGAGACTGAGGGGTTGGCAGACCGGGGAGCGTTGGTGGAGGGTGTCGGAGACCGGCCGGCCATTGCGCTGAGCATCTTGTTCCGCTGGTCGTTGCTCATCGTTGCAGGCGTGTTGTTGACGACATGAGGGAGGTCAATGCCGGATGAGCTGTTGGCGTTGGTATCGTGGATGATCTTCATCATACTCTCGTGGGGATTGGTCTCGAGCTCCTGCGCCAGATAGTTATGGGGTGAGGTCTGGTCGCCAGGAGGGGTATCGTATAGCTCAGTGACCGTGCCTATTTCGCGATTGTACGGCTGAGGGGTGGGCGAGGCGGATGCCGGGGATGGCGAAGCTCTGCGTGCATCTGGCATGGCAGGCAGAATCGCATGCCTGCGCTTGGCGAGGTTCATGTTGCTGTGGTTGGCCGAGTTTTGCGCTGCTTGGACGTAGTCACCCAAGTCGACGACGCTTCCTTGTGGGACCGAGTTGGCGCTGTTGCTGTTCGGGATGATGCTCGCCAAAAGGTCGTTGACACTCTGGGGACCGGCTTGGTCCTCGAGTGTCTTCCTGAACACGTTGGCCAAGAAGTTCAGGATGGCGTTGATCGAGTTCTGGTGGCGGTCGTGCTGGCTCTGGAAAACGACGGCTTGCTGATACAACGCGGAATTATCTTGTTGGATCCGTTGAATGGCTGTCATGATCATCCGTTGTTGCTCTCCTACCTTGGCCAACTCTTCGCGAATCATGGCCATCTCCTTCTTCTGAAGAGGCATGTCGCCAGAGCATGGCAGGGCCTTGCTGGCAGGGGCATTGGTAGCTCCGAAGCCCTGGCTCACCGTGTCTTCGGCGACGACGGCATCCTCCTCGCTGTCGCCCTCGACCTCGGCGTTCTTGCTGCCCTTCTTGCCCTTGTTGCCGCCCTTGGGCTTGTTGATGAGCCAGAGCAGGTTCGGGTGGCCTCGTCGGAAGAACGGGTTTGAGTACTCGCTTGGGCTCTTGTTCTTCCGCTCGCTCGCGCGCATCGAGTTGTCCGACAGGCCGACGCGCTTGTGGAAACCGTACATGTTGAGCTGCCGTACGAACGAGGCATAGTTGTTGTGCTTGAACAGGTCCGGGATCAGCTTCTTTGCAAACTCATCCTCGTCGAGGACGATGAAGGAGTCGCCCTTCTCCGACCACCGAATCAGCTCCGAATTCTTGTCATCGTCCAGGAAGCTGAGCACACGTCAGTACGTGAGGGGCGGGGTCTTGTTTGGAGGCGGTTTCCCCGCATCCCAAAGGCGCTTTTGCGGCGTGTTTGAGAGGTGAGGGGCTTCTTACTGACCTGCTCAATTTCTGCACAAAGGGCGGGATCTGCTTCCGCTTCTGCTGTGCCTCTCTCATGGCCTTCCGGGCCATCTCCTCCAAGACCTCGATGTTGTCGGTGTCGGTCATGTTTCCGTTTGCTTGCTGCTGCAGGAGTGCAGAGTCTTCACCGCCAAAGGACCAAGGGTCGGTCGGCGAGTCGAAGCTCTGCCTCACGCCGGTGGGAACGAGTGCTCTGTTTATTTGCCTCCTTGCAAGCGCGTTATTAGGGCTTGGTGTGGGCTGCACAAACGGCGGTTGCTGGCCGGGTACAATGCCATACGGATTGATGGCCGGGGCCCCGGCCCCGTCAACGAGGGCACTTGCATCCGCCGCTCCTCCCCATCGCAAGAACTGGTCACCCGTCGGGCTGGGAAATGAGGATTGTTGCACTTGGGGCATCGGCATGGTGGGTGTGGTTCCTGGCGCTGGTCGCTTTCGAGTGTTCGAAGACTTGGGAATATGCATGTATGTGAGTGGGTGGGTGGTGAGGCGAAGGCCGTTTTGTATCGGCCCAGTGCGCCGGCTGAAGCAGAGGCTCGAAAGGAGCGCGATGGCAATCGCAGGGGCGTCCTACTCAGCAAGGCTGGTTTGTTGGCGAGGTAGGCAGGCTACAGGTTGCCGGGGTACAGCCTCGCCGGGAGGGGAAGCAAACCGCGTGATGAAGGCGACTATCGAGGAATGGGAACTAACGACGGATGAAGCGGCTCGGGAGGGTGCCGATGGGACCAGGTAGGCGCTTATTGTATGCGCCAAACAAACCAGGACTGCTTGAGATCGGGGGAAACGTCGTCGTCGTAAAGTCGCGCTGGGTGGAGGGAGTGGTGAACGGGCACGGGCGCGGGTCTATATAAGTCGTTGGTTTCGTCGCCGTCGTCGTCGTCTCGTCGCCGTCCGTGGCTCCGTCTCTGTGTGGCGGTAGGGGATTGAAAGACAGGCTGGGGGAGGCCTGAGTCAATCGGCAGGAGTGTGGTGGATTCGCAAAGGAAGTCTATTGTGGAAGGAAGACAGCGACAACAACAGTTGGAACTATAGGGCGGCAAAGGAGCCCTTGTCGCAATAAGTCGTGTTTGGGTTTCGGCGCAGGGTTGGGATTGTCTCGATCGTGGAGGATGCGGCCAAAGCCTTGAATGGCAAGTTCCGCTTCTTCTTTTTTTTGGTGGAAAAAGGTGAGGTCGGAGTTAGGTAATTCGAGGTGAGGGAGGTTGGACGGACGCAAGGCGCAAGGCGTTAGGCGTCAGCGGAGTTTGTGCTTGAGGAGATGGTGCGCAGTGCGCAGTGCTCAGTGCTCTGTGCTGTGCTGACTGTTGGCTGCAGGCGGTCGAAGTAGCGCGTCTCTCTCTCACACAACTTTTTTTTTGTGTGGTGGGGTTGGATAATGGAATATCAACAGTGTCTCTCTAGGCCTAGTAGCACTTGAGACAGCCTGAAGACGGGACCAGAAAGTGCGGCGTTTTGAAAGAGTAGAGTAGAGAGTCAGTTCTATACGAATAAAAGGCTAAACTCAAGAGTTGGGTTGGGAGTTGAGGCTGTCTCTGGGCCGAACGGGGCAGTGGGATGATATGCTTCTGTTATCATACTTTATCAAGTCGAGATCATAGGTACCGTACGTAGAGGCCTCAAGGCTGTAAATACGGCTCCCGGTGGGGGCCCCTAGGCGAGAACATTCAAAGTACGTTACGCGTGCGGCAGGCTCATCAGAGATAGCCCCATCAGACAGGCCCCTGTTCTCAAGCATGGTAGTCGTAGGACTGGTCGGGATGAGGTCCCTTGAGGACGGGACAGATTGTCCGGTCCAATCAAAACTCGGGGAGATACTCATGCCCGCCAACACGGTCACGTGCAGATATCCAGAGGACGTGTCAACCGTACAGCTTCGGAGTGGGAGCGCCGCAAGACAGTGCCTGGTCGCTGACTTTTGGGGCTCCAGCGTTCCAGTGTTCCAATTTAGGGGACGTGTTCCCACCTAGTCCGCTATGTGTACCTCCCAATACAGATGTGCACCCGAAACAAGGGTCTGGACTTGGCTGAACTGCCGTTTTTCCCTCGGCGACACCCGCCCTCACTTGAGACCATCTCGATGTATGTGGGGAACTGTGGGGAGCTTTTTTCTGCCAACGTCATTTTTCCCCGATGACGAGCTTATTTTTCGATCTCAGCCCGTCCAGCAGGGCCCCAGTCCAATTATTGTCTGAATAGCATCAAGGAATTACACCGACCTAACGCAACCTCGAAACTTAATGTGAAGACTCATCTTCGATCCTTTTTCCAAGGGGGGAAGGGGTATCATTGGGTTGCTGCAACTATGCCTGCCTCCCGGCTCGCATTGCATCCTTGTCAAGAGACCTGCAGCTCTCTCTACTATGTACACTACACTACCTGGCTCCTCTCCCCGCAAGAGCCGAAGCTCGTGCCATTTTCGAGTTCCGCGCTTGGTCCCATTCCCGCCCGGAGTTTCCGCTCCGGGCCTCTCTTGATGCCTTCTTCTCCTCCTGTAGCGTCCGGGCCTTCTCTCTGGGATCGATCACCACCAGTTCTTCCTCGGCCTTTTTGCGATAACTGAGATCCTTCCCAAGCTTATCCGCCTTGAAGCTAAGCGCCCGTGACATCCACCCTTCGTCGTCGCTATCTTCCTTGGCGGCCTGATCCCACGCCTTACAGCTCTGGCAATCGGCAATGAAGTGCAGATCGCAAAGCTCAGCCTCTTCGTCCCCTGCTTTTCCCTCCCTGACAGGCACGTCGTCGTCGACGGAGCCAGGTCCGGTGCTCTTGTCCTCCGGAGCTTGCTCCAGCTTGGACTTGAAAGCCTTTAGAAAGTCGAGCGCTTGCTGATCATCACGGGGGTTCCCGTTGCCGCCGGGCCTTCTCCTCCTGCCTCGAATTGATGTTTCCGGAATCATGCTTTCCAGTGCTGATTTCCTTGTTTCCTTGACCGGTTCGGGCTGATAGCTCCGCTTCATGGAGGCTTTCAAGGCTGCAATTTCCTCGTTGGTCTTCTCGAGGGCGGACTTGGTGGTCCGGACTTCGGGCTCAGGCGACGGGGACTCCTGAAGCCGGATAGGAATTTCGCTCCTCCTCTCGTCCGGTAAACTTCTCTTCGGCAACGTTGTCTTCTCCTCCTCAGCAGGCTCGGGGTCCGGAAGAACTTGGGTTTCCAGGGTGCCGACCTTTTCAGCTTTTGCCTTGGATTTCGACTTGGCTTTAGTCTGCTTCTTCTCGGCAGCTTCTTCCTCGTCAACGTCCATCACTATTCTCGTGTCGTACTTTGTCTTTTTCGACACCGGAACCTCCTCGGCATCTCCCTCATCGTCTCCAAAGCTCAGCAATTGTTTTCCGCCCTTTCTCTTCTTTTTCTTTTCGACGGGAGCCGTCTTCGGGGCCTGAGTCGCGACTCTCGACCTCTTCACCATATCCTCGAACGGGTTGACGAGTATCTCGATGCTCGTAATCTTGACAGGATACATGGGCCGACCGGTGCCTGGGGTAACCTCGGCCTCGCCCATCTTCGCCAGGTTGTAGATCGTATCGCCGGCGACCCGACCAAAAAGAGTGTTCTTGTTGTTCAGCTCCTCCGCCTTGTCGAGTGTGAAGAAGAACTGGCTGCCGTTTGTGTCGGGTTTACTTTCGTTTGCCATTCCCAACTGGCCACGCCGATTCCATTTCAGTCTCGAGTGGAACTCGTCCTTGAAGCCAATGCCTGTCGGGCCCGCGTTGTGACCTCGTCGCTCGTCCATCGGCCAGGGATCTAGCTCGCCGCCGAATGCGCCTCCATCGTAGATAGACTCGCCGCCATTGCCTGTTCCTGTCGGGTCACCACCCTGCAATATGAATCCTGGCACAAGCCTGTGGAAGATGGTGTTGTCATAATAGCCATCGAGGGCCAGTTGGAGGAAGTTGCGGCAAGTGAGTGGCGTTTGCTTGGCGAAGAGTTCGACAGAAATGTCGCCTAGAGTGGTGTGCAGGATGACGGACGCCGTCGGTTGCGGTTCGAGGTTGTAAATGGCCGACATCTTAGCCGGCCGCGACGAAGCTATGAGGAAATCGGACTTCGGGTCTACTGGAGCGATGAAGAAGGGGCGAATAAGGCTGATATGCAACGGGGAATCGTGAAGATGGGGTTGGATGCAACCATAAGTTTCTCGAACGCGACCTGTGATGTTGTACATCTTATCGATAAGATCACGTGTGTCTTCTTGTAAGTACCTACCCAGGTAGGTACCGCTCCCTTGGCCCCGTTCCATTAGCGTGGGCCATTCGGAGAAGCTGCCGAGTTGATAAACTTGACCGGGCAGCATGTGACTACATACAGTTGTGGTCATCTGTGGTGACCTCAGACGTCTAAGTTGAGCATCTCCGGCGCAGACGGGCCCATTAAGTGCCCCCAAGTTTGTCATTTCAGATCACTGGGATGTGTTCAGATAAACCGCGAGTCCAAATCCAGTGTCCATCGCTACTTTCTCTGGCAGTGCCTGGTAATATTCGTGCTTTCGCTCATGCGGAGTAAATAGACTGTGCGTACACCGTTCCGTCATGGCAGTTCTATGCAATACCTAGGTATAGAAGGACGGCCGCTCCTGGAGCAAGCCGTTGTTCATTTCAGGGTTTTAGTCTCACATCTCGTGAGAATATGACTACTGGTGAGGACAGCTTAGTGGTACTCTTCAAACGGTTTAGGGACCTGGAAGAGGCAGCTACCTACCTAGGTAGGTAGCAGTACTCCATGGACAACAGTGCTGCATGGAAATCGGATACGCAGAGTATCTATCTCGCTAGGCCCCTTGACACATACATAGGTAGTAAGGGCATTATAGAGGCAGGTACAGTAGATCGCAACTCGTCGACAAGCAAGACATCTACCCGAAACACCACAGCGGCCACTTCAACCATGGTCGAAAAGCACGCCGCTACTCTTTTTCTTCTTGGTCTTGGAAACGAGCAATCATGTTCACGCACGGGTTCCCGCTCTTGCACATGGAGCGTCGAATCGAAAGCGCTTTGGATTTTTCCTCATTCTTTTCTGGTATCTATGAGAGACGGCCTTTGGCAAAGGTGTTTGCAACGATGAACGGGAACACCAAGGTAGCATCCGCATATACCTAGAGACACAAGTTAGCAGTAGGCTCGGAATCCGTTCTCACTCTTCTCAGTGACGTACCTTGACAGCGTCGGCTCCGATCTTGATTTTACCCCAAGAGACAGCCTCATCTGGCCTGGCACCAGCATCGCTCCCGTCGAACTCCTGGCCAGTGTTAATATACACAGCTGACTCGGCTCCGTTTCGCATCAAGCATGCGTTCGCAATATGGTGCTTGATGACACCGCCACCGAGAACGATCATGCCTGCCCTCTTGGCACGAACGGAGATGGTGTTGATGCGTCGGATATCTTCGACAATATCGCACTTGAGCTGCTTCGGCGATGTCTTGAAGGTGTGGAAGTACAGCATGTCACCCAAGCTTCCGTCCGTGAGCGCTGGGCAGAAGACGGGAATGTCGTTCTTCCAGGCCCAGTAGTAGACGGATCGCTCGTCATTAATTTCCTTGCCCAGCCTGTGTATCATCTTGGAGGGCGTCCAGTTGATCTCGTCCTCAGTGCCCTTGCTGGCCTCCTGTTCCTCGAGCATCTTGTCAAAGATGGGCACGACCCAATCCTCGAAGGCGCGGTAGTTGGAGTTGGGCACGACAAGGTTGCCGATTCTGTTCTGGCCCTTCTTACGCAGGGCCTCGCCATTGGCGCTGAAGGAGGACATGTAAGTGTCGCCTAGGCACTTGATAAAGTCCTCCTCGACTCCTCCAGCGGTTGTCACAATGGCGGAGATGTGCTTGTGCTTGACCAACCATCTGAAGACGCCCCTCATGCCAGAGGATATCATGTTGGAGGTGTAGCCGAGGAAGATGGTGGTCTTGTCGCCGGTTTCTGGGTCGCGCCATGCCCGCTGCGACCCCTGTCAGCAGAGTCGCATCAGGTGCAGACGTGGGAACAGCTCACCATGTCGTTGATGATACGGATGGACTCGGCGAGGGATGAGGCCTGGAAGCCCATGTACCTCATGCCTCGGAATAGATCCTCGGCTGTGACGGGGCCATTGAAGTCATCAAAGTCCAACTCCTCGACCTTTTGGGCGCCCTCTGGCATCTCCTCGGACACGACGAGAACGGCATCGGTGGCTGCTGCTGGTGGGGCGTTGGGGGTTTCTTGAGACGCCATGTTGGTTCGCGATGCGCTATCAAGTCAGTCAATGCCCGAGAACAGTGCATGAAACAAATGAGATTGTCCCAAGCCGGGCGAATGTGACTAGTTTACATACCAGTGAGGGGAGTGGCGATCCAAAGCGAGGTAGTTCACAACGAATTGTGGGAACGAGAATCAATGAACTGGAAGGCTATCAGACAAGGACCCTGTCTCAGTCTCAGATCGACACAAACACACAACATATACACAAACAGACACACGCACGCTTTGCTTTTGGTTTCACTGAAGACGCGGTAAGGTCGGCAATGAACAATGTGCAAACAACATTTCATGCCGTGAAAGTTCCATTCACATCCAACTCAACAGCTCCATCCGGGCATGCAATGACTCCACGGTCGCGATGTTTGGGGAAAAAAAAAAGGATGGACTCCACTCTGCAAAGAATTTTGACGGAAAGGTGGAGTTCCAAGACCGCAGGGAGCAGGGCCTACCCTAGCCGTTCTCAAAAGTATCCACCCAGCGGACCTCATCGCCTAATGGCAAGGCGACACGGCAACAACGTGTACCTTAGGGTGGTGTGTGCCTGGGGTTTGATGTGTGGAGTGGAGTGGTGTGTATGCGCATTGATAGGCGTGTGTGTGTGTGTGTATTTGTTTGTGTGTGTGTGTGGGTAGAAGGGTGGCCTGTGTGTGCAGCCTGTGTGTGCAGCCTGTGTGCCTGAGCTGTGGGGGAACACTGACAGATGGAAGAAACCATGGAGAGACATGACGAGACGAACTGGGAACCAGAAGGCGGAAACAATGGAAAACGTTTGAGGCGCGTGAGGTTCATATGCCTTTGGCAAAAGCATCATCCAGGTTAAGGATGGGTAAGACTAAGCACGTAAGGTACGTAGGTGTTGCAGGCATTGCAGGTAAGGAAGGTACCTAGAGAGAGACACACGGTAAGTACCGCATCTCTTGGAGATTGAGATTCCGGAGGTAAGAGCCCTGCTGGTCTGACACCTGGAAGTGCCGGGGTCCGCTACAAGACTCGAAGAGGTCTAGCGTGTCCGGCGGTAAAAGGCTCGCGGCCTGGCGCTGCCCCAGCGGAATTCTGAGATCGAAACCTGAACCTGTCCAAGCCTACCTACCTACCTACCTACTGTAGGTACCTTGGTACCTAGGTAAGCACGATTAAGCGCCACTGCACGCGAACCGTATTTTGCAGGCTGAACCTGTGGCTGGGGTACCGTCTTCAATCCTTCAACATCACACGATTTGCTCCCCCGAGTGCGTTGGCGTCGCATCTTCTGCGCTTCAACATCACACCAACGCCCTCACTCCCTCCGCAACGCCCGCGCACCTCGGAGCAGCCTTTTGCCCACGGGAAACACCACATAGCATTCATTCACTCGCTACCTCAATCCCTCGAACCGACCATCGATACAATCAGATTCCAAACAGGATACCTTACGCAAACGTAACAAAACGACCCGCTGCCGGATGCACCCACTCCCCGCCGTGTGTGTCCGCTTCCCTCCTTCCCACCTTCTGAACACCACTACACCCAGCAACCCTTATCCGAGGTTGGGACCCGACCACTCCAAAAGTCTTCAACGACCCACGACGGCCAAGGTTCTCTGGTTCCACGTCCCAATCATTACACATATGGTATCGGAGGACCGTTTATTATCATAGGCAACTTTAAGGGCTGTCGCCCGGCCTAGTGCGATGTGAGTAGTTGAGAGCAACAAACCCGGCCCCGAGTCGAATATTCGTGTCCGATCCCACACACGCATGCCAGACCCAGAGCTGGCCTCGCTCGGGACAAATAGGCTCAAGACAGCCACAAACTCAACATCCAGATGCGCCCCCCGTATGACCACACGGGGCGTCGGACCGATGCGAGGCGTTTCGTCGACCGACCCTTTCATGCTAATCACGATCTCTACAGGGCTTCGAGATATTCCTCGAGGTATGATAGTGGGGATCGTCGCTCGAGGTCGCCTCGCGACCGCTCGCCCGATCGCTACGAACGCGCATCCCAGTACAGCGATGGCGACCGCCGTCGATCCTCCGCCGAAGCGCGTTCCAACACCTCCGCCTTCCAAAACAACAGAGATTCCTTCCGCGACAACCTCCCCCGCGATCCTCCTCGGGGCCCCAAGGCACTTCTAGATCCCCCCAGTGGTCCTCGAGGAGGCGGCTACGCCGGTGACTTTAGAGGGCGAGGAAGAGGTCGCGGCCGTGGCTGGGTTCGCGATGACAGCAGGGACCGCGGCCGAGACCGCGACATTGATTTCAGGGACCGGCGTGATGGGCCGTATAGAGAGGAAAGAAGTCGTGAGCGCGAGCGGGATTGGGATCGCCGGGACAGAGAGAGTTATCGGGGACGCCCGCGATCGCCCGGAAGAGGACGCTCACCACCACAGCGCGATTTCCGCGACCGAGACCCACCTCTGGGCGTCGACGCCGAGAGATCTAGGAGAGGCTCCAGAGACGGCGGCCCGCCTTCCGCCGGATCATCCAACTCCGATCCCCCGTTTGGCATGCCTCGCGGCGGCTTCAGGGGAGGCAGAGACCGGGGGCGCGGTGGCTGGGACAGAAGCGGCAGAGGGCGCGGCGGCTTCTATGATGACCGCGATCGCTTTGGACCACGCAGCCGCTCTCAAGAAGGCCGCTGGGGCCGTGACCGAGACGACCGAGACCGTGGCGACCGATGGATCGATCCCGATGCCCGCCGAGACCTTCGAGACGACCGCGACCCCCGCGAACGCGAGTTACTGAGGCCCAAGGTCGACCGCGAACGCGACCGCGGCATGTCGTCCCAAGCACCATCGCCGAACACCAAGGATGTGTCTCCTCCACCTCTAGCTCCCTCGGCGCCCGCTTTTGGCACGGTCCCCAGTAGGAATGTCGGCGCCGCTGACGGATCACCCATCATTGGGGGCACCGGTAAATTGCCTCCCACAGCTCCGCGTGCCTTCAACGCTGAACGACCCGTCTCCGCAGGACACGGCGGCGGCGGCGGTGGTGACTACCCAGTGCCTCCTAGCGGACCAGCAAAAATGAGCCTCACAGAGGGCAGCCCGCCCATACCCTCAGGTCCCCGTGCTCAACAGCAGAAGCAGCAACGACCTTCCAGCAAGCAGTGGATAAACCCAGCATTAGGTGGGAAGAAGATCCCCGAGTCACCCAAGACCATGAGGTCACAGAGCTTCGCCCAGCAGCAGGGGCCGGTGCCCTTCCGCCACGACAGCGTTCCGGCAGAACAAGGCGATTACGAAAGGCGTCCCCGCAGTAGTGATGCCAAGGCCGACTCTCAAAACTCCGCGACGGAAGGTTCGGTGAAATCGCTCAACCTCCCGGAACCTGGTGAAATTATCGTCAAGTCCGAACGAGACAGTCACTCAGCCAGAGGATCAATGGATCGTGATTCAGAGCACCCGGACACCCATGATACGATCATGACAGGAACCGACGCCAACGCGTACGATGACCGCTGGCCCCCATCACGAGGTAAGGAAAAGTCGGTTCCGCCTGAAAAACTAGCAATCAACGAGGGCGTCGCGGAGAAGAATGAAGAACCGTCTCGGCCTGCCAAGAAAAGCAGAATGTCGGTGCCAAGAGTTCGGTTTGTATTGCCCCCACAAGAACCATCGGCGCCCGTTTCGGAGCAGACATCAGAATCCGACGATGACGAGGATTATGGCGAATACTTTGCCATGGAAATCGCCAAGGAAGAGGCGGAACTAGAAAAGCTACGCGAGTCGGCCGACAACGCCGCGGACAAGATCCTCGCTCGCTACGCAAAAGTCTCGCATGACGCTTTGGCGGCGCTTGTCACAGAATCGGAGGGCCTCGTCGATATGCTTGGCCCAGTTCCCGAGGTCGTCGCCGAACCTGTCAAGGAGGAGACACCTACTCCCAAGTCTCCCGTTGTCGAGCAGCAGGAAAAGTCACCCCAGATTCCGAGCCTTGTTGTGCCAGTTAAGTCATCGCCAGAGGTGACTTTCCCAGCGACAGAAACCGAAGAGGCTGCGCCGGCGCCAGAGCCCCCGATTGAGAAAGAGCCAGAGCAAGCCATTACTGAGAAGGAGACCATCAAGGCAACCGATAAGGAGACCGAAAAGCAGGCCGAAAGACATATCGCAAAGGAAGTCGAAAAGGGGGCCGAAAAGGAGACCGAAAAAGTGCCTGCAGCGTCTGCTGAGAAGCTCGCGGAGAAGCCCGATGAGAAACTTGCCGAAAAGCCTGCCGCAGAACCTGACGAGAGGGCCCCAGACAAGATTCTCGAGGAATCCATCGAGAAGATTACAGATGTGGAAGTCGAGGCTGCCGCCGAAAAGCCACCAGAAACCGATATCGAAAAGACGGAAGGGTCCCCACTTGATGCCGTCGCTGACGACCTGCAGCCCAAGACCGAGGAAATGGATGTCGACGAGCCTGCCTCTATTCTTTCTGCGCCTTCACCTCCCAGGCTTCCTGAACCAGCAAAGGATGCTGACGTTGCCATGGAAGATGCCGTGGAAGCCGAAAACCCGCCTGCGAAGTCAACTCTAGAGCACGATGAACCAAAGGAACCGGCCACTAACGGTCAAACCGTGCTACTTCAGCCACATGGTGTGCCGATTGAGACTATCGAAGGGGACAAGGCTCTGCCGAGCACACCCTCCCAAATGGAAGACGACGATGAGGACAACTCGACAGAGTCAGACGACGCGGATGCGGATGCGGATGCGGATGCGGATGCGGATGCAATGCTCATTGATACGATTCGACAGTACTCGGCAACCCCTCCCATTGACAGTTTACCCGACTTTCGCTGTCGCGATTGGCATCGAGACAGGGATTTCTTGGAGTCCCTTGACTCAGACCCCATGATCGACAACTTCATCCTGCAGCAACTTGATAAAATATCTCTGGAGAAGACGGCGGGGCAGGAAGCTGCGCGCAAGGACTACGCTGATAACTACGTCCAATATCTCGACTTTACAGTCTCGACCGATCCGATTGCCGTCAAGAGTCGAGAGACATTCATCAGCTGTCTGCCGACACCCGAAAAGCACATTCCTATTCCTCCTCCGCCTGAACTCAAGCCGGAAGGGAGGGGAGCCGGAAGAAGGTACGCAAGCGAACGTGACCTAGAAAGAGTCCTGCAAGCTTCCATGAGAGAGGATGAGGAGCGCAAGGAAAGGGAGCAGCGCGCAATGCAAGAAAAGTATCGCAGTGAGAAGGAGGCGGTCATTCCCGAGATGTACTGGACAAAGGAGGATCGGGACGCCGAGTTCTTCAAGGACACCACAGGCTTCACGCCTGTGGAAAAGCTTGTGTCTGCTTGGCAGATTCTGCCGCCAATCAACAACTTCACTCCCGAAGAGGCGGAACTCTTCGAGAAGAGGTATCTCACCAACCCGAAACAATGGGGTGTGGTTGCCGAGAACATCCCGAAACGCAACTTTGGTACTTGTATCCAGTACTACTACCTGATGAAAAAAGAGCTCAACCTCAAAGAGAAGCTCAAGAAGCAGCCCAAGCGCAGGAAGAAGGGCCGAGGCAAAACACGATCTAGTGCCTTGGTCTCGGAGCTGGGCAATGCTGAAAACGAGGGCGAGGAGAACCAGGAAAACGGTGAGAACGGAGAACGAAGACGGCCGCGACGTGCTGCTGCCCCGACATGGGGCTTTGAGCAGCCTCCTACGGATTCCGACAACGCAACCCCGACCGGCACACCTGGCCGTCGCGGGGCCAAGGGTGATCCCGAGAAGCCAGATGGCAGGAAGAGGGGGAGGAGGGCTGCGAAGGACAAGGAGCCCAAGGCCGCCAAACCGCAGCAGACTCTTGCCGCGGCTCCGGCAGCGACTGCAGGCAAGGGGCGGTCTCGTTCCAATTCGAGGGTTCAGAACACCGAGTTTCAGCCACCGCCACCCGTGCCGATGGAGAACCGCCTTCTATCCCAGTTCGAAATACCAACGACTGCCGTCCAGACGCCGCTTGTTCCCGCTCAACAGCCACCTCTGGTAGTCCAGGAGTGTCCCGTTTCCACCACTCCATCCGCGATATCCGAAGTGATGGCGCCTCCATCTCTGCGGCCGGAGCCGCCACCACTTCCTGCGCAGCCCACCTTGGCGACGTTCGATATCGCTCAGCCACAGCCCGAACGCCGTGCCCAGAGTCAGGCTTCGAGTTACTGGAGCGTTTCGGAAGCAAACGACTTCCCAGGCCTGTTGAAGTCGTTTGGTACTGACTGGTCAGCTATCGCGGGACACATGGGTTCAAAGACAGCTGTCATGGTGAAGAATTACTTTGTTAGACAGAGAGACCAGGGCAAGGCGGAGTGGGAGCAATTCGCAGCTGAGGCCGATGGGAAACGAAGCAGAGGGGAGAAGCTGCCCGACCCACCTCCACCGACCGTCGGCGGACGCAAGAAGTACGACTCTGCGCCTGCGGCGTCTAACCGACCTCTCGCTTCTGCGCCTGCTACTCCCGCACCGCCCGGAACGACTGAGCTGCCGAGCGAAGCACCCGCCACAAAGGTTGAGACTCCCGTCCAGCAACCTGGAAACCCGCCGTTTGGCCGCTTTACAATGCCCATTACTTCGGCACCGCCGCCGCCTCAACCCCTGCAGCAGCAGCAGCAGCAGCCTCTGGTGCAGGTACCTCCGCCAACTCCAACTGCTGCTACCCAGGCTCCACCTCAGCCTCCTCAAACACCGGCTGCAGTCCAACAGCAACACCCAGCGCCTCAGCCTGTTGTTACGCAGTCAGGATCGCCCGTCGCTCGTCCCCCGAGAGCGCCGCCTCAGCAAGCGTTTGGCTTCCAAGAGAGGGAGCGGGAGTCGACGCAACCCCCTCCACCTGTCAGGATCTCTCAGAAGCCATCTGCAGCCCCAGTCGCCGAACCTGCCCAGCAGCGAACTCTGGCTGCGGCACAACCCATTCAACCTGCACAGCCTGAACCGCAGATTGACCGACAGCAAGCGGAGAGGCAGCAACAGATGGAGCGGCAAAGACTGGAGCAACAGCAGTTGGAGCGGGAGCGGCAGCAGATTGAGAGGCAGCAGATGGAGAGGCAGCAGATGGAGAGGCAGCAGATGGAAAGGCAGCAAATCGAACGCCAGCAGCTGGAGAGACAAGCCATGGAGAGACAGCAGATTGAACGACAGCAGCTGGAGAGACAAGCCATGGAAAGACAGCAGATCGAACGGCAGCAGCTCGAGAGACAGGCCATCGAGAGACAGCAGATCGAACGACAGCAGCAGCTCGAGAGACAGCAAATGGAGCGCCAGCAGGCTGAACGACAACAGATGGACAGGCAACAAATGGAGAGGCAACAAATGGAGAGGCAGAAGATGGAGGCTCAACAGCCCAAAGAACACTTGCGCCCAACTGAGCGCACACGGCTAAAGCAAGAGCCTGAGATGACACCGCCGCATCATCACTACGAGCCATTCTCGTACGGTCAGCAGCCAGTCCGGAACGTGCCGCCGCCTCGATCCGAACCCCCGCCTGTGTCGAGGCAGCCTGCCGAAGCACCTCGGTCTACAGCCACCCCAGTTCCACAAGGCTATGGCCAGCCCATGCCGCAACCAGGCGGACGTTTGCTCGGAGATCCTCAACCGGCCGCCTCGACCCCTCCCGGCCCGAGGGCCATTGCTGCACAACGTCCTATGCCTACTCACATGGACTCTTATGGCACTCCGCCTCAGCAGCCACAACCCCCGCCGCCGCCTGCGACATCTCGCCCGTCGGCTTCGGAGCGCAAGACATCCAACATCATGTCTCTACTCAACGACGATCCTCCCTCGGCCGCTGCAGCCGCCGCACCGACGCCTCCCCCTCAACCAAAGCGTCTCAACGACATGGTTCAAGTCAAGCCATCGCCGACACCTCCTCCGCAGAATATGCCGAGAGGCCCTGCTCCTCCGACCCCGTTGCGCCCAGAGCGAGAGCCTCCTGCTTATCCCTACGGTCGCAACGCTCCGCCAGCGTCTGCAATGCCACCTTTGAAGCCAACCTACACTGCTTCGCCACAACCGCAGCATATGAACGCTCCAAGATCGGCCATTGCATCTCCGCATGATGCGGCGGCAGCAGCTGAGCGTGACTATTATCGGCAGTACCAACCTCAGGCCATGAACTCGCCTCAGGTTGTGCAGCCTTACCCGCCGCAGTCGCAGCCTCCTAGGGATACCTATCAGCCTCAGACCGGCTATCCTGCTTATGGTGCCCCTGCCGCTCATGCCGGCTCGCCACCTCCTCAATACGCAGTTCATCAGCCGGCCTCGAGGCGAGAGCCGCCGCCGCCCCCACAAAGCAGGGAATCGGCATGGGCTTCCGGGCCCCAAGGCCACGCCATGGGCCAGCCGCAGCCGCCACAGCAACAGTCTTCTTGGCCACCGGCGTCTCACGGGCCGCCACCGAAACAGTCTCAACAGGCGCCGCCTCCACAGAACTGGGCTTCGCCGCACGTATCGGCCCAGAAAGCACCTCCAGCGGGCTCGGCCGGCCCGCAACAGTCTTGGGCCCCTGGTCCGCCTCAGCAACAGCAGCAGCAGCAGCAGCAGCCGCCGCCGCCGCCGCCTCACCACCACATGTCGATGCGTGATGACAGAGGTGCATCTGTGTATGGCCAGATGCCTCCACAGCATCAGCATGCAATGCAAGGGAGATATCCACCCGTTTCTCGAGCCCCAGAGCCGATGCCACCTCAACCGCAGCAGGCCTACCCGCCACGGTACGCATCCACGCCTGCGCCCAGAGATCCTCGGGACCAAATGCCGCAGCGAAGCTACACGCCTGTAGGATACGACACACGTGGTCCTCCTCCCGGTCCTTACCCTCCGGACCCACGAGAAATGCAAATGCGCGAGATGAGTCGCGACCACAGGGATCCGAGAGATCCCCGGGAAATACAACAGCAGGAGATGCTCCAGCGCCAGCAACTCCGTCCGCATGATGGCTATGCCAGACAGCCCGATCGTTACGGCAGGTAAGGCATTTAACGGACATCTCCAGTGTTGGAAACCCATGTATCACAATGAAGAGTTTGATTTAAACGGGGTGTTGATGAGCTTTCTGGTTTGGGTACTGGAGACAATGATGGGGTTTTGTAGATGAAGGAGAGAGCATTTTTTTGTATTCGTAGTGTTTTACAATGCACAAAGCAGAAGGGCAACTTTGACGGAATTCAAACTATTCAAACCAAACGAGGTCCCTTTATGTCGGAAAACGTTGGATGTGACGGCCTCCTCCCTACTTCTTTTCTCCTCTTTGCCTCAAAGCCTCAACTCTTGCGTACATCTCATCCTCAAACGCCTTGATGTATTTCTCGGTCACGGCCTCGCCCGATGGCATGAATTGCGTGCCGAACACGCCGGTGAGACCGGCCTCGCGATCGATCCACTGGGTTTGGGGTCGAGTCAGTCAGTTCGCTCCCGATGGATGGAGGGGAAGTAGGGGGGGTTGGGATGTAAGTTGAGAGATGTAAGGAAGCGTGCGGGAACTCACCCATTAGATATTCGCCTCCCCGCCCCAAGTCAGCATCCCCCTCTTCCGGTGCGGGTGGGCGTCTCCGTCGACGAGGAGCCCCCCGAGGCCCCAGTCGTACTCCCGCGTGACGGGGAAGTGGCCCACGTTCCACGAGGGGTCCTCCATCTCGCGCAGTAGGGCCCCACGCGACGCTTCGCTCAGCTGCGGCTCGAACATGGCCGCCGCGGTGGCTGGGCGCAGGAGCCGGCCGTCGTCGACGAGGAGGGAGTGCAGGATGCGGGCGACCTCGTCCATCTGGCCGTACAGGCCCTGGCCGCCCAGGGGCGACGCGACGCCGGCCTCGAGGCCGAGGCCGGCGTATGGGACCACCCTGCCCGTCGACGGGTCCCGGCCGCTCAGGGGCCAGTACGCGCCACTCTCCACGACGCTGGCTTTGGAGAAGGTGAAGGAGGTGAGACCTAGCGGCTCGAAGATGTTGGCCTTCATGTAGCTCGCGAGGTCCACGCCCGTGATGACCTCGAGGACGCGGCCGGCCCAGTCGATCCCGCAGCCGTAAGTCCAGCCCTCGCCGGGCTGGTGCAGCAGCGGGTACGAGAAGCGCGCCTCGACGTCCCCGCCGGAGAGGGGCGCGGTGCCGTGCAGGGCCTGCCAGCGCTGGATCAGGGACGGGGAGAGGAAGTCGTAGGCCGTGCCGGCGGAGTGGGTGAGGAGGGCACGGAGCGTCAGGGGGTTCCTCCGGGGTTCGAGGACGGGCTTTCCTCCCCCTTCTCCTTCGTCGAAGCCGACGAGGACCTGCTGGGCGGCTAGGGCGGGGATGTGGGCGGAAACGTCCTCGTCGAGGGTCATGAGGCCGCGCTCGACGAGCTGGAGGACGGCGATGGTGGTGATTGGCTTCGTGACGGAGGCGAGGAAGAGGGGCGTCGAGGGCTGTAGGGCCGGAACATGAGACGGGGACCGGGGGGATACGATCTTGGCGTAGTCAAGACCTCCTTTGGTCCAGGTCTTGTTAGTACATGGCTCTTTAAGATGTAAGTGCACGTTGGCCGCACCTGATTTGTCCTTTGCGTAAAGGATAACGCCGGGGAGTATGCCGTCACGGACCGCCTCTGAGATATACCTTTCAAAGGAAGACATTGTTATCTACTCGCGTATTTTGGGAGACACTGGACGGGAGGAGAAGCGAAAAGGGAATGGAATTCGATGTCGGAAAAAGTAGATGGAATGCGTGGTAGATGTTGTTTAGCTGCGATATTCCATCAGACGCCCTGTCTCGATGCCTTCCCGCTTTCAACAAGATACCTCCATCGATATTTGTACACATCTCGACCATACGTAGAAACCGCCATGGAATTACAGTCCCGTCCGTTTTTCATAATCATGAATCGCCTCTCGGTGTCGGCTCTGGCCGGGTTGTCTGCGAGCTTGTGAGCGGGTTGCTTTCGGTTCCGTGGAACCCCCCTTAGCTTACAATTCCGTGGAGCAGCTTACAGAGTGAAGCGGCCGAACCTCGACCCGATCGCCGCCCGCGTGCTTATGTAGTGCCGGGCCAAACGTCAACCGAACACGCGCCGACTGGTTGTTCCGAGTCAATTTCGAGCTCATAATAGACCACGTGCACCATCACACATCGTAGAGAGATAGGGAGACATGGCGATATTGCAGAATTCAACGTTCATATTTCGCCTTCGCTAAAACCCGAGAATGACCGGCGTAAAAGGGACCACGTAGCCAGCCGGTAACCGACTGTAACTAGCGTTACGAGCATATAAATTCGATAAGCAAAAACCATGACTCAGATTCCACTATGCGGGATCTGAGCATGCAGAGAGAGAGAGAGACGGGGAGACCTATGGCATGGAAAGAATGTGCATCGTAAGTGGAGGTTTAAGATGCCCTCCCTGCGAGCACCATGCCCGCGTTGAGCCTTCATCTATGCCGCTGGTGGTGCTGTCGGCGCAGCAGCCTTGTCTGCATCGGCCGCGGCCTCAGCGCCATTAGCCTCCCCTGGTTCTTCTTCTTCCTCTTCCTCCTCCTCTTCTACCTCTTCGTATTCGACTTCTTCTTCTTCTTCTTCTTCTTCTCCGTCCTCGGCGATGATTCCATTCTGCCTCTCCCAGACTTGCCTCCTGATCATGTCGTCCTTGGCCATCCGGGCTCTCTCCACCTCTTCAAAACCGCCCGACTTCTTCAATTTGCCCTCCTCCACAAAGGTTGAGAGCTCCCTCTGGAGCTCGTTACCCTTTCGGCCCTCAAGCTCCTTCTGTCTTAGCTTTTCTGCTCGCTCGATGGCCTCGAGCCGATTTTCGTGGTTGGGCTGTAGTGCCCTTACCTCCCCGAGAACACCGTCCTTGGCTGCGCTGGGGTCGGAGCTGTTTCCTAGGTTGTTTAGGCCCTTGGAAAAGTTGCGAGCCGTACCGGCGCTGGCGGTGGTTCCGTTATCCTTGAGCTGCTCCTTGGTGGCCTGCTCGACCAGTGCGAAGGTCTCCGATGCCTTTTCCAAATCGTCCTGCAAATCAATCATGAGGTCCTCCATAAGACGCAACTCATCACGGCCCTTGCAGACGTCTTCCAGCTCCTTCTCCCAGATCTTGGTCCAGATAGGCTTCTCCTCCTTCATGTAATCCTCTACCTTCTTGAGCTCCTTCGAAAGTTTCGTAATGTCCATGGCCACGGTCTCCAGTTGCCTAGGTAGTGGCCGCACGCCACGGTGAACCACATCTTTCCGGAGGTCCTCCACCAGATCTTGCAGGTCGTCGACCTTGGTGACAAGTCGGTCCGAGTCCGCATTGAGCTGTTCGCGGCCCTTGATAACGTAGGCATGACCGGTGCCACCCTCGATGGTAGGGATCGAGGCTTTGACAACCGCAGCCTTAACGTTACTCGCCTTGGCGCGGATAGCGGACATAGAACCCTGGATCTCAGACTGGAAATTGGAGTAGGCCTGACGCATGATGGCCAGGTCACGGCGGAGGGTTTGGATTTCGGTAATGTGTCCAGCAGCGAGCTTACGGCCGCCGGCAACACCAACGGACTTGGACCCGTCAGCAGGCGCTGAGACAACAGGTGGAGCGGAGGCCAGCCTCGCCATCTCGGTGGCCGTCTCCTGTTGGCGTTCCGAGACTCGCTGTATCGCCAAGCTCTGGTCATCCATATTATGCTTCACATCCTGGACGATTTTCTTGAGCTGCCCGATACCTTCGTCAATGTGTCGTTTGACTTCATCAAGCGGCTCAACGTTCAACACCAAGACTGTTCGGTCTTTGATGTCCGAGAGGTCCTCAAGCTCGTGTCTGACCCCTGAAACGGGGTCTTGAATGTAAATTTCCGGCAGGTCAGCGCCATGGGCCTGCGTGTTCCAGGAGAACTTCTCGATAAATGCCAACTGAAGACGGCCAATAGAGAGCTCGCTGTAGCCCTCGGGCAACACGAACTTCTTAACCTTTGACTTGTACTGCAGAAATAAAGTTAGGTCGGTCGTCAACGGCGGTGATTGCTCGTGAGCGAAGGTAGCGTCTCGCTTCTTTTCGGGCGTCTTGACCCGTGGCGACTCTTTAGCCTCGTCCTTCCTGGGTGGCTCAGGTTTGCGATCATCGTCGGGAGACGTGATGGGGAGCTCATCGCTCAGAGGGCCCTTCAACGTAGCGCTGGTTTTGGGATACTTGTCTTCGGGTGTCTGGAGCGTCGGGCTCTCGGGCCTATGCATCGGCGCTTCGGCCGGAGACGCTTCGTTGGTACGACTTGAAGCCCTGGTGGGCGACGTCTCTAGCTGCGGCTGCTTCGAGACACGGTTCTGACGGGCAGTCTCCCGAGTCTGGACAGCACGTAGAGACTCTCGCACTTCGCCTCGGCCACGGTTGGGTATGGGAGAGTTCTGTGACGGTAGCATGGGCACGCCATTCATGGCGCTGCCCAGGTGCTTGGATATTTGGTATTGCGAATATCGCCGCGACGCTCTTCTCTCCAGGTCGCCTCCTTTCTGCAGAGCGGCGAACGCGCTCGATTGCTGCTTCGGAGGCGGCGGCGGCGGTGGGAACGATTCGGCAATGGCCTCCGCCAACGGTGCAGAGGACCCGGACGCCTCGTCACCGGGATACGGCGGCACAATAGGGATGTTCTGCATCGTGTTGCTGGACAGGGAGGACTGCTCCGAGTTGACAGAGCCGCGCGACTGGTCTCTTGAGGGCATGTAGCGACGGCCCGGGGACGTGCTTGTTGGGGCACCGGCCGACATGGAAGATTCCCTCTGAGGGTCTGGCCGGTATCCGTTTTGTATGCCCTCCTCCAGCAGATTCGTCAAACCAGTGTTCGCGCTACCGATCGTACTCGTGCTCGTCGTCCGCTCGGGTGCGCCTCCGGAACCCCCGCTCTCCCTGTCCTTTGGTTGCTTTTGCCGTAGTTTTTGCTGCTTGCGCTTCAGTCCGTGGAGCAGATTGATGATGATATCCCGAATACGTGGAAGGTATTTCTCCAAGCTCTCGGTGCTTGCTTCTTGGCTCAGAGTGGCCTCCAATATGCTTCGTAGCAACTCGGGAACATTGCCCAGGTCGGAGGTGTCCACGTTGATAGCCGTGAAAGCTCGACAGGCCATGTTGAACTCGTATCCCAGTCTGACGTACACATCGGATACCTGGCCATCGGTAGCTTGGCCACGCGACCATTGTGTCAAGGTCTCCAGAAGCTGCTTAGTCGCGACGAGCAGATGGGTGACGCTCTTCTCAATTTGCGACAGAGGCATGGCTGAGCCAGTAGAGTTCTGTTGTGAAGGACCGATTAGTTGCGGATACAATAACCAAGGGAGCAAGGACAACGAGTCTGTTGTCAATGTGATGTTGTGCAGTAAGCCGGCGTCCGAAGATGAGCAGCTGGCCGCTGGAATGTGCAATCAGACTCACATTTGATCTCCGCATCCCGCCATTTGGCGGGGCAGATCGGTTTGAGGCGTTGGAAGCTCTCGGCTGCATCCCCATAGCAGGTGATATTGAGCGGGCTGGCACATTTGGAGGAGGGCCAGGTTCAGCACCGGGGGAGCGCCGTTGCATGCGCTGCGAGGGGCCTGGCGCCTGCATCATTATTTATATCGGAGGATTGTTGTTGCTGTCGTCGTCGTCGTCGTCACGCCTCGCTTATCCTCCTCTGCCTCGGTCTTCCTTGACTCGGCTTGTCCACTTCCAGTCCAAGGTACCCAGGACAGTATGAAGTCAAGGCTGGGAGAAGGCCGTAGGAGTAATATAATCGATCGGGTAGGTTTGGGTTATTCGAGAGTATGGTTGACAACCATGCTACGAGAAAGTCGGAATTGCGATTGCGAACGCGAACTTTGTTGGATTGCCCAGGTAGATTGTGAATGTCGAGCTTTCCGAGTGAATGCCGATCTAGTGAGCAAGGAAATTGCGTGTGGCAGTACGGAATCAGCCGGTTCAGATACTGTGAAGGGATGGAAGCTGTAGAAGGGGCGGCAATAACGCGTTGGAGACTGAGAGAGGGGGGACTAAATGGGTCACTCGATGGAGCAAGTACCAGCAGCGCCTTGCTGACGTCTTGCTGTCGTTATTTCCGTGAACGTCGTTCGTGACTGATTAAGTGCGCGGGTGTCAGAGGGTGTCTAAAAAAAAAAAAGTAGGATGACTGTCGGTTGCAGATGCTAGAGGGTAGGTAGTACAGTGCAATGCAATGCAATGGCCAAAGCAACTGTGAGGTAAGGCATGTGTCTACTTTACCTAGGTATGTATGTACGAGGTACAGGTCGCAGCACGTCCACGTAACTGTGTATGCAATGTTCCATCTTGCCCTTAGCTTTTCGGCCCAAAGACCCAGCATCCAGGCCCAACCAGAGAGGCCCGCTGGGGAAAATACCCACGCGTTCGTTCCTTCACCTCTTCACTTCATGTACCAGCTGTCACAGTGCTTGTTTGTCCATTGTTATACCCTCCTCCACCCTCTCAACTGCGATGAACACCCCCCCCCTCCCCCCAAGAAGACTCAGTCAGGTACGGTATCCGGTATCCGTAAGAAAACGGATACACACTTGTCACCTTGGGGTGCCCTTGGGGTGCCCTTGTGTTCCCGGTTCCAGTCTGCTGCCCGTCACCTCATCCTGACAGTGGGGCATGTTATACACTTCTGATTGGTTTATATACTTCCTCGATGGCTTGTCATCCTTGTCAGATCCCCCAACCCAGAACGCACGTGCCCCCAGTTACCAGCCACCCGACTCTCTAATCGCATCCATGATTCCATCCACCTTTCGCACCTCGAACCATTTCCCACCCTTGAGCCAAGTACTTACACAGGTACTTACGCACATGCAATCGTTAGGATGAAACACCATGGAATGTTTTCAAACAACGTCAGTCCGTGACAGCTCCTCCAAATGCAACCTTAGCAGTCCAATCTCTTATAAATTCCCTACTTACAAGCGTACAAGAGTTATCTACCCTGCTATCAGAACGGATGCTCAATCTCTATCCAATTTATTCGCAACAAAAAAAAAAGGAAGAAAAAAACCCGTTCGGGCATGCTTATTGTACCTTGTTGAATCGCTCCTCTTTTTTCGAGGGCTTGATGGTGATGAGTTGGTCAGTGCATCCCAGCTTCTTTAGTCTTGTTGTCAACACACCAAGTCAACCGACCTTCGCTCGAGGTCCGAACCCTGCGAGCCATTGTTAGAGGAAGACAAGCCTGGTGTTTCAATAATCCAGCGCAGCCAGGCACTCCACGGATCAGGGCCGATCGTTCCACCAGGAGGATGCAATCGTATCACGCAGGCTTACTTTTTCATACCGCCAAATGCTCCCTGATGAAAATTCCCATGATCTACACAACCGACCTGTCGAGCTCTCGAGTCACGTAACACTTTGGATTAACCCTTTACGTATCGCGGCAGCGCGCTGCGCCACACGACAAGACCAAGATCCCCATCCTGACGGCATGGATAACTAATGCGGTATAAAGCAAGATCGTGGGCAGCAGGGACTTTAACCCGACTCCAAACCCATCATGCTTCGTTTGCCCTTTGCACATAAAGCAGCCGCTCCTGTCAGCCCCTCTGCTTCGAGCCGCCCGCGGCTGTCGCATGAAAATTACGAGCGCACCATGCTTGCTACCAGTATATGCAACACCCATGGGGTCTCGAACTTGGTCAACCTCGTGATCGAGGCCGAGATGGCCGTACCCCGGTGCTCCCGACATGGATACGACGTCGTGCATGAGCTTCTCCGTCAGCCGCTACACCCTTTCCGTACAGAGGAGCATCCCCTTCTTGAAAATCCCGGCCTTCTGGTCAAGCATGTCGATTCCGTATCCCTTGTGCGTTGCATTGACATTGGCGCCTCCCTGACGGTTTCGATATCTCACGAAGCGTATACGCGGACGTCGAGGGAGGCACGATCCTCGCCGCTGCCTACGGTTGATTTGCACACGCTCAAACTTCCGTCGCCTATTTGATGGATAACAAATCGCTTCCCGTCACGGTTGAAAAAGGACACTCCCCCTGTTGACCAGCTTGTAGAGCTCAGGAGTCTTCTCGACCGCGATCAGAATGCTCAGGCCGTACGTATACTCCAATTCCGATCCATATTTGCTTGACGTTTGGTGCCAGCACCCTACGGACTTTACTCGATGCACCATTTGCCTCTACCACCAGGTCGATGCCAGATACAGTGGTGTTTGGGGGCGGGCGGAGAAGAAGAGAAACGTGAATGCCTTTTGAGAGATATCCCATTTTATCATGCTCGCACTGCTTTACTTTTTGTACTAGTCGACAATCATCACGTACTGCCCAACTACGTGGCTCAGTGGCTCAGTACGAGTGCGGAAGACGCTAAACGACACAGCATCTATAACGGGTGAAATACTTTCGAAATAACATTGATAAGGCTGAACGTCAATCGTGTTAAAAAGGGCTATGATATGGCATCAAACAGCCGGGGGGAAGCAGGGTGGACATGGAATAGGAGATATGAATGGCTTCCAGAACCGTCAATAGAAGGACGGGACCCTGACGCCTAAAGTACCTATCTAATTGTGGTTGATTGTCCAGATCCAACCAATCTTGACTCCTGAATGGTCCGGGCCGAGTTGCTGCGAGAGAGAGAGAGAGACCTGGAGCAATGGAGGGTGGAGTCGCTACCGTGAGTCGATGTTCCTGCCTGAGGCCATCAAAGGCATCCAATTCGGAGCTTGCGCTTTGGAATCTAGAAACCTTCAATTGATCATACCCCGAGCTGTCACCCCATATCCACGTTCATCAACACATCCATACAACCGCCAAAATGGTCTTCGCCTGGAAAGCCGCCGGTCTCACGTGAGTCAATTGACGGCCCTCGACCCTTATATGCATCCCTCTGTCGGTCGGGGCCGAAGGCGATTGAGGTTTTGGTTACAGGAGAGGAAAAAGCTGACCCGACAACCCCCGATTTCCAGCTACAACCGCTACCTTGCCGTCGCTTCGCGCGTCGTGCGCCGCAGCCTGAAGGAGGACAAGAGAATCATTGCCGAGCGCCGCGGAGAGATGGAGCTTCGTTTTGCCAAGTGGGAGGTGAGAAAACACCGACGCTCTTCCCCCTCCCCGAACTGCGATACATACGACCCGTGATGCGGGTTGACGGCGAAAACACATCAGAGATGGCTGACTTGAAATACCGCAACACAGAATGGCAAGCAGGGCGAGCCCAAGCCTCTGTCCCAGGCTACTTACACCGCCCCTACCACCTCCTCGTAAAGCAGTTCGACTTTCTCCGCCCCAGAATTAGACGTGTGAAGTTGGAGGAGATGCATCCGATGTAATCGAGGGATAGGTGGGGATTGGGGGGGGAAAGGAAGTGAATGCGCAGATCCTCCTCCGAATACCCGCCGGCTCCTAGGTAGTGAGCTACTGTAACATATCAGAAAGCGGCATAATCTATCAATCTGAAATGCCCTCATGGATTTTTGGTGTTTCTTAACGTGCTGGTGGGGGGTGAAATGGCCTTGCAATGTTTGCGATGTCGGCTGAGGCGCCACAAGGGACTGACTGCTCACACTCGACGTGCGGTGGCCCTCCACTGACCAAAATCTGCCCGCCGCCGGACAAACTCGGTTGTGATCGATCCATATCCCCGTTGCAACTACCTCGAAAGATTCCAACCCCGTAATGCCCCTCGGAAAAGTAGAGACGTAACTGCTGCACTTTTATCTCAAGTTGCTTCGCTCGTTGATTCCCTTTTTTTTTCCTTCTCCCTGGTGTTCGCCTGTACTACGCAAAGTCATCACGTCCCTCACCAACCTGGCCAGGTTTTTTTCTTTCTTCCAAGGGCATATCCATGACTAGACCGATAGCCGCCGTGACTTCACCAAACCTGCACTCAACTCACTCACTCAACAGAGCCTCATGAGGAGCTGCCATTATGGCCGTTCCATCCGGCTTCGCAGTGTCTGATGGTAAGACCGTACCGTGAGAGATTCAGTGTTCGCCACTCACTACCCTAGACATTTCGAGGCTTTCGCTCGAGCAAGGGCGTGAACCCCCACATCCGCCGCCGCCCAAGCCATCGGGCAATGGCATCATAGCCTTTGACATCACATCACAGTTTACAGCAGCTGCCCAAAGTGAGATGCAAACGCAAAGTCCCCAAACCCCAACAGAGCAGAGTACCTGACTCTATGCACAGCGCTCCCCCCCGGTGAGCTGGTCAAGGATGGCTTCTTCACGCTGTTTGAGTCCGTTGGGGCCCTCGAAGTACGTCACGAGAGTTGTCTGCCGGTCGCCCCCAACCGCCTGCTGAAATCGTGGACAGATCATGGACCCAAAAATGGACAGTGGGTGCTTAGAGGCGGAGGACTCGCTCGATGTCGACTACAATGTGTCACGCCCTCTCCTCCCTGAGGAAGTTCTTGGCATAATTGACCAGTTACTTTGCCATGAGGTCAGCACCGAAGACTACGCTTCCATCTCTCACCACTGACACGGCCACAGATGTCATGGCACGTTGGGTACCCTCTTTCTCAGACTCTGTTCACGAGCGTCTACGTTGAGTCAATCCTCATGCCCAAACCGGCCACCATCGAAGATGCCCATTTCATAAGGGACGCCAACGGCACGCCGCCATCGCCGATGCACACCGTCCTCCGAGCATATTGCTTAGGACTCCTGAAGACATGCGGAAATGTCAACGAGAGAATCAAGAACGAGCATTTTTATGAGGCGGGTTTGCTCTAGCCCTCGTGTGATGATTTGGCTGACCGTCGATGCAGGAAGAGGATTTCGTTACGAATACCTACAACAGGGTTTTACTCGACGATTTCAGCATTGAGTCCGTACGCGAAATCCTCAAGGAGGCAAGCTTTGTCTTGCGGCAGCTCTCGGACTCGGTCTCTCAAGAAATCATTGACGCCCTCCACACCAGGCTGCTCTTCCGATACACACTCCTAGCAGCGATCGACCACACGCAGTATCGGACGGACCCGGACCGTATTAGGAGCCCGTGGAAAGAGGCCCACGATATGTTGCCGGGGATCAAGAGCACTCACGCGCTGGGAAAGCCCGTTCCGGAGGCTTGCAGTGCCAAGCTTCAACGCAAACTCGCCAGCACGATGCCTCCGCGTCCCATTGTTGAGATCAGCTTTGACGACGCCTTTGGGCATCTGACGAAGATTATCAGCGACGGCCTCGAAGTTGTGGGGGTCCTCGACTATACGGACTCCATCTGCCTCCAGGTACATACTCACGCCCTGTCCCCTATCTTGGTTTCGTCGTTACTGACTGCCCGCCAGACATATGTGACGACATTTCAAGCAAAGAAGCCCCAGCCCCTGATCTTCGTCCGCACTCTCCTTCAGAGCTTCTTGTTCAAGGACATGGAGGTTCTAGGCCACAAGAGCATCCGCCAACTTCTCGATGACGACTTCTCCATCATCTCGCTGCCTAACAGCCCACTTCTCGACCGCGACAATGACGAAATCGAAGCCATCCAAGACCCGCGCTTCACCATCGCGAACCAGATGGAGTTCTTCCGCCAGCGCGCTGCCCAGCCGTATCTCGATATCCTGCGCACGTTCTGTCAGAACCGGTGTCGCGTGCGCAGGACCCTCTGCCACATCGTACGCGACTGGGAGAACCTGCAGTTCGACGCCGAAGACATCGACCAGGTCATCCAACAAGAGACCAAGGAGCAGCCCATGGTCTACCAGTCTGCCTCTGGGCCCGTCGAGACGTGGTCTCTATCGCTGTCATCGTGGGCGTACCTGTACAAAGTGAAGCAGATGGAGTGGATCGTCCAGCTCGGTTTTGAGCTCGAGGTCTACCAGCCGGACGAGCTGGCGGGCATGTACTGGTACCTGAACTACTTGGCCAAGAACCGCCTCCAGCACGTCGAGCGCATAAAGTCCTTCGTCGTCCGGAGCCTCAACCAGGCTCGCTCGGGCAGACAACGTCTCACGCCGACCGCGGAGTCGCAGTACACAAAGTCTCTGGCCTTCCTCCGCCTGGCGCTGCTGGATGCTGCCGTCACCGAAGGCGTCTCTGACGCTCTTTGCTGCCTATACACGGTCCTCCACCGTCTCGGGCTGGTCAAGCCCCCTCCGCGGCCCTACAGCACCGATGAGCTCCGCTACGAGCTGCGGATGAGGCCCTTCTCCGTCATCGGTCTGCCCTCCCTGCCGACCTTTGAGGAGTTCACCATCGGAACCCTGCAGACAGAGTGTCCGAGCGCCGACCTGCTGGACCTCGCCGACCGCGCTATCGCTGGCGCCAAAAAGGGGTTCGAGGTCATGAGCAAACTTCCCGAGGCGGAGGCCTTCTCGGTCGGATCACATGACCGCTGGCTGCCGTCCATCAAGAATGGGCTGAAGTCGTGCATTGCCATGGGCTTGGCCATCTCGGTTATCCGAAAGGCGCTAGACAAGTCGGGCGAAGACGGCGGGGACCTGAAGCTCAAGGCCGAGGTGCCGACTCCCGACAAGTCGTATCACGAGTGGTGGATCGTACCGCGAATTATGCCCGTTCGATGACGAAGTAGAGCGCGAGAACCGACCTAGGCATAGTGTAGATGTATAGTGGATAACCGTCTTCCTACTTTCTAATGACGAAGAAAGGCCCTAAAATACAACCCAATGTTTGCGCCGGAGTTTCATGTGATACCACGCCAAGCATCCCATGTCCAGTCGTTTACCAACAGCTTACCCGCGTTGATTCAAAAGCTCCCATGAAAAAATTCGACACAGATCGTGCGTGCGTGGTACGAACAAAAGAACACAGCACATGCGCTGAGCTGCCATGCCGAAGTGCAGTGATTTCTCTAGCTTGCTTGCTTTATAGATGCTTCTGCAAAATTTACCTCTGAATCCAGTCGATTATATCCTGGCCATGCGGAGGAGGCAGCAAGGGCTGTTGTGCGCGTTTTACGCGCGCTTCTTGGCGGCAATCGTCCTGAGTTTGACGGTCTGCTCGTACAGAACGTCCTTGAAGGCAAAAAGGAAGGCGGCGGTCAGCACACTCTGGGTAACCTTGGGGCCGATACCTGCGTCCACATTCGTTAGCGCTGCGACAGTTACTTTCTTCAATAAAGACAAAGACTCACCCTTGTACAGGCCGGCGTAGCCCTCCTCTCTGATGACCCGGCTGATGGCCTGGGACATACCCTCCTTCTTCTCGCCGCTGCCGGCAGCAACGTGCATCTGACTCTTGACGGTGATGTAGGGGTAGGTGACCGAGGTCGCGAACAGCTTGCCGAGGGCGCCCAGAAGGAAGGCGATGGTCGGCGTCACCCTCCTCTTCTTCTCGACTGCGTTCTTCATCTGCTCGAACAGGGTGTACTGCAGGATTGGGTTGATGACGAGCACCAGGGCGGGGATGACGCCCGAGAATAGCGCCTGCGGGCCCTCGTTCTTGAGCAGCGCCAAGAGGGTGCCGATGGTCGAGGGTGCCTTCGTGGGCTTAGAGGTCTGCGCCTCCTCGTCCTTGCCGTCCTTGTTGGCGCTGCTGCTGCGGGTCGTCATACGGGTGTTGACAACCCAGATGGGGTTCGTGAGGATGACAGTCGCGGAGCCGGCGAGGGCGCCGGCCATCATGGACTCGACGGTGGTGAGGTTCTTACTGGCACGACCGGCCTTCTCGGCGGCGGCCTCGAAGAAGGCGCGGGTCCACTCGTACCAGTAGTAGTAGACGAAGTTGGTGACGCTGATGCCGAAAAGAGCGGACTCGAGACCGGAGTAGAGTCCCGACACGCCCTCACGAGCGACAATCTTCTGGACGGCCGTGAGGAAGGCTGTGTCGGCGCGCTTCGATTCTACTTGGGCGCGGGTCGAGAGGGTGATGAGGGGGTAACTGTGCGACAGACGGAAGGTTAGAGCGTTGCCCGTCAGAAGAGGTTCAATGGCCTTACGTCAAGGCCATGGAGAGGAGGCCGCCGCCGGCGCCTGCGAGGGCATGGGCGACATTATCATTCTGCGGGAGCGCTGGCTTGGACATGATGGCTGTTGAATGCCGTTGGGCGTTGCGAGGTACTGTGCTCGTAGAAAAGCTTAGGGAGATGGGATGATAGGGACGCGAGAGGAATGGGTGGTTCGTCCAAAATATTACAGTCAAAGGGTTATAACAAATGCAAACGATATCGTTGCGACGTTAATGATTATAACAGCTGCGTGTCACACAGAGCGGCACTCGTTTTGGGTTTTCTGCGCAGCCGAGGTCAACCACGTTTTGAATGCCGAAGGGGGGAAGGGGTTGGGTTGGCTTGCTGATGCCGCTAAGAATCTTTACCCCAGTTATGTCATCACTGCAACCGTGCTAGATATTCATGCGCGCGATCACAAGGGAAGGGGGACGGGACTGACGCATGTGATGGGGCGCCCCCTCTGGGCTGCCCTTGGGGTTTGGACCGGGTTCCTTCGGGAGCTCGTGGGGTCGACCACCTTAGGCCCTTGGGGGGGTGCCGGCATAATGTTCTTCATTCGAGAAGAAAGTACGGTACGCCTCCTTGGACAAGCAAGCAAAGCGTCAAGAGGCTGGCCAATCAGGAATTTCCACATTTGTCTTTACACGTCGCTCAAATCTCAATCGAAACCTCGACATACAAAGCCCCCACAGTTGGTTGTGCTTACACCACAAAGAAGCAATCTGCTGCTCTGCATCGAGGCATTGTCAGTCAAGGGTCTGTCTGAGCTCAAAGTGGGAAGGGCAGCGGGCGAAAGTTGTTCCCCTGTCATGTCCTCGCGACATGAGGGGTTAGCGCTAGTCTTGATACGGCAGAAAGTAAACAAATCAGCTTTGATTAGTCGCCAGGCCCTGTTGCTGTTGCTATTTGCAGTGACCGCAGCCTGAAGAACCATTGCGCACCACCCACCGCGCACCACCACGCGACGACCCTTAATCCAATGCAAAGAAAGCATTTGACATTTTTATCGCTAGCTTACGCGAAGGCCAGAGCCTAGTTCTTGCAGTTGCTCTTTTTTTTTTTGTTCTTTTATATACTGTCTATGCGAAAGCCATAGCGCGCGCGTAATTATTTTCCCCTCCGTTCCGTTTTTGGCCTTTGCGCGTATCTCACAATGGCAACACCGAGGCCCCGAGGGGCCGGCGACGAGATGCTCTCCTCGCCGGATCCGCTCAACGACACCGTCTCCTCGGCGCTCTACCCTTCTTCCCGTCGCGTCACTCGAAGCCAAAGGTCCCAGCGGTTGTTTTCCGTCGGGGGCAGTAGCACTTCGCCTAGGAAGCAAATGTTCGAGCTCGAGGTTGGCGATGACCGCGCGCCCAAACGGCTGTTAGTGACCGTTGAGGCGGAGAGCGAGTACGAGAACGTTGGGCGCAGGCTTTTCAACGCCGACACACCCACCCTCAGCCGCGGCGCGTTCACAACCACCGTTCCTCTGGCCGGCGACAAGAGGAATACGGCCGTCAAGACGCCTGCGCGGCGAGGTCGGCCTCCCAAATCTGGCACACCAAAGACCGGCACAGCGACCAAGAGGAAAGCCACGTCCTCTCCGAGAAAGACACCAAGACAGACTCGAAAGGTCAAGACTATCGTTGACTCCGATGGTATTGAGGCCGACATCACCATTCAGGGGACACCGAAACCAGCGACGCGCACCAGACGGGCGACCAGTCGCCAGCCGAGAGGGGCGTCTGAAGACCCTGCTCCTTCGTCCAGACCCAGTACAACCCGGCGTCGCGGCCGACCCAAACGTGTTGAGTTCTCCGACCAGCCGGTGGAAACGGTCGATGATGTGGCGGACTTTGGCGGGGTAGCGCCTTCGGACGACGCGCTCGCTGCGGTGATGGAGGAAATGGCCGTGGACGATCCCACACCCAGGCGGGAGCAGCCTGCTGTTTCGATGCCTGGATCCGAACCTGATATTTGGATGCAAACAATGTCAGACCAGGCAACACCTCGTGCAACCACACAAGATAACCCCATCACCCTGAGTCCGACGCCCGCTTACCTGCAAGACAAGAGCCCTACACCATCCGAACAGCTTCACTCCGAGTCAGGAAACGAGCCCGAATACAATGAGTACGACTTTGGACCGGGCGCGGCGAGCGACATTTCGTCGCTAGTCGACGAGAACGACGCGGATAGGGAGCCGCGCGACCAAGATACGGTTGCCCAAGGAGAGGATTTCAGCATGATATTTGCGAATTCTATTCCTTCTATGAGAGGACATACAAGCATGCTTGCTCCTGGCTCGGATGAAGTTGGTGAAGAGACGGGCCTGATCGTCAACCAAACACTGGAGTCTTTGAGGCAAAGTGGTGCCTTACGCGTGGACGATGACGAAGAAGACGAAGATAATGAAGAGGTGGTTGGCGTCCCTACTGCGCAGGAGGCTCCGGCACATGATCCTCCGGCCGAGGAGGAGGTTCGGCCCGAGAAGGAGGTCGAACCACACATGGATTCCATGGTGGACCTCAACGCTGAGGCCGAGGAATCTCCTGTCGCTCTCCCTTCTCTTCCTCGTCCTGACCTTCCACCCCCATCTTCCACCTCCAGGAACACCTCTCCAGGTAGAAGCACTCAGTCGCCGGGCCGGTCTAGAAGCAGTCCCCGTCGCAAGTCTATTCCCCTAGGCCGAAAGCTCTTCGAAACCAAGGCAAGACAAATGGAGTTGGAAACCTCAAGGATGGAAACTTCGCATACGGACACCTCGCAAATGGAGACCGCACAAATGGATGACTCCTTCTCCAGTGTACCATCTGAAGTTTTGGCCGCGGCTACGCCTGGAGTCCGGGCCGCCAGGCGTAGCTCGATGGCCAAGGAGGAAACATCGGTGATGTACGATGACTTTTTTGAAAGTCCAGATGACTATCCCGAGGCAGCAGCTCCAGGCACATCGAATCTGCCCCAAGCCGACATGGATGAAGAAGAGAACATGAACGTTATCGAAGAAAATATTCAGGACGAGATGGAGGAAGACTTCGAGGACGATATCGAAGAACCTAATGCCGACCAGGCAGAAGTGGAAGTTGAGGAAGAGGCGGCAGAGGAAGAAGCTCGTAAGAGTTCACCCAAGTCTGCAGCTCCATCTAATGCGAGTGTTTCTTACACTCGGTCAGATTCAGCACGAATGCCGACGCCAGACGCCACGCCGTCACCCAACGATGTTCCCGTTCCTCAATCAGATGCCAAAACGATCGAGGCTCCCCAAAGTTCGCCAATCGCTGCGTATTATCAAAACCATGAGATGAGCTCCGACCCTCCTGTTCCGGAGCTCACGACCAATGTTCCTGCTGCCACTAGCGAGTACATCACCCCGGTGGCGCCTGTCTCATCTCCTGTCCCCTCACCGGATGTCAACCTCTTAGCGCCTCGGGCAGCATCCCCAGACAACGGAGTTCGTCCCACGCTGTCCCCTATCGTGAGGGCCGGAAGAGCTCTGCAAAGCGTCACGTCAGATGCCTCATCGCCTCCTCGTCAGAACTCTCTCGGCAGCCCCTTCAGACCTACCACGAGTAGCAGCCAGCCTCAGTCTGCCGCCAAGTCGACTCGTCGCTGGACCCAGCCCTTGTCCAACTTGATACAGGCCGGAGCTCAGTTCTTTGCGTCGCCAACACGCGCCTTGGCTCTGCCTCCCCCGCCGCCTTCTAAGCCACAGTCAACCGGCTCGCCTTATGAAGACCCCTTCAGCCACGAGGATGATCACACCGGTCAACCAAGCTTCATGGAAGCCCTGGCCAAGAGCATGATTGTGCCTCATAACGAGGAACAGGGCGAAGCATCGGTGTCGATGTCCGGATCTCTTCAGGTTGCTCCGGCCGATGAAGCTGACGAGATGAGCTGGATGGAAGAGGCGCCAGCGCCCCGTGAGCAGCCTTTCGCCCAATCTCGGTCCATGCACAGCAGTACGAACGCTGCTGGTGCGTCTCGAACCAGCCGGCGACCCAGCTTTGAGGGTCTTAGTCTCACTTTTGACGGTGCTGATGAAACAGAGGTCGAAGACGAACAACCTGGAGAAAATGAGGATGATGATATTTGGGCGATTGAGGCATCACGTCTTGCGTCTAGTTCAAGTCGTCAACAGTCGTTCGGCAAGCGATCCATTGCTCCTGTTCCCACACAGCGCGCGGCTCTCCCTAGTCCGTGGCAGGGACGGGCTGAATCGCCAAAGAAGAACACACTTTTCACTCCGGCGGCGTCTCATAACCGCAAGTCCGGCTTCGGCGAGGTCGAGGAAGAGGATTTCTCTATGCTTTCCCAGCAGCGGAGTCAGAAGCAGCTTCCCCAAAAGGCCTTCGGAGTTGCTCAAATGTCGTCTGCAAAGAAGGATCTCGCTTCATTCTTTTCTTCTCCTGCTCTTCTTCCAGGAGCTGAAGGCATCAAAGAGATCATGGATAAGAAACGACAGAACGCATTGTCGTCTAAAAATATGGCACAACCTACCGAGCAGTTCAACGCGGGCCTCGAGACGAACTCCATGTTCCCTTCCGTCCCGCAAAAGGCATTCGCTCCTTCTGTCAGCGGCCGTTCGGATCTCTTCTCGCCTGCGAAGCCTTCTGCAACGAAATCGACCACCGATACACGTCGGGAATTGTTCTCTTCTACTAGGTCTCGTAGCAACATCAGACAACCGTCAGAGATCCCCGACTCTCAGATAAACATGTCATCCGAGGTCGCCTTCACCTCGGTACCGCAGAAGAACTTTACTCCCAAGTCAGGACAGAAGACGCAGGACCTGTTTGGCAAGGCGGCGGCCCCGGTGCCCTCGTTGACTCCGGTGCGCATGCAGCTCACCCGTGCCGACATCCAAAGGTGGCAAGAGAGTAGTGCTTCTGCCATCGCGGAAGATTCGCCCGAATCCGAGCGCCGTAACCTTCGTCCCTTGCCAGATAGGAACATGTCACCAACCAAGTCTTGTCTGCGCTCTCCTCTGAAACCGCATACGCCGGGCAGGGTCGTCGAGTTCACCAGCAGCGTCCTCTCGCCTCTGGCCCAGGCACAAGTCCGGGCCGGTCGTCGTATGTCCGCCAATTCCAATAGCAGCGAGGCGGTCGCTCAGCAGCAACAGCAGCAGCAGCAGCGCATCGACGCCATCGTAGAAGAAGAGAACAAAGAAAACGACACCATCATGGGCGACGCCAGTGACGCGCAGCACGAGGAGATGGACGTCTCCATGATGGACGCGGCTGACGCGAGCAGCTTGCTCAAGCCGGCGACCGAAGAGGAGCCGCGCCTCTCACAGACCATGTGGTCGCGCGACCACTGGCTGCTGCTGGACGACATCATTCAACTGCGTCGGCTCGGCCCGTTCGACTTCCAGTTCCCGGACGACTTCCAGAGCAAGTCGGGGTGGCTGCTCGGCCGCTCCGTCAACTCGCACGGTGTCAGCCTGGTTATGGAGCAGTGGCACCTTGACGTCGTCGACGCCTTCAAGGCCGAGGTCGGCGGGTGGGAGGAGGAGGCGCTCGCCAAGAGGGTGTTTTCGTTAATCGTCGGGGAGCAGCTCCGTAAGGAGGGCAAGGCCCCCAAGGCGCCATCTGTCAAGTTTGCATAGTACTGCATCGTCAAGGACGATAGCTGCGCAACGGCAGTGTTTGTGTTTGGGTTTATTCTGCATTACAGCGACCACACAAATGGTCTTTTACGAAGGTCTCATGCCCAATGAGTGTACAGGATTACGTACATATGGGGGGGCTTGAATTGGGCGTTTGAGGCTTTTGGTTATTACGGTGTTTTTTATTTTTTTTTCTTATTCTCAAGTTGGTCACTCGGGATCTTACGAGCTTACGGCCTCTGCAATTGTTAGGATACCACTTCATCAGAATGAATTCTGTCGCATGCACCTCCGGCATTCGTCTATGGTGATAGTACAATTCCCAACCCTATTCGCTGTCTTCCAGCTGCCAACCCTCGATGCCTGCCTTTGCCTCTTACTCAAGCATCGAGGCCTGATTGGTGTAGAGGACGTCCACCACACTGCTCAGCTTCTCAATCGTGGCCAGAGCGTGGTCGTATGCGCTGTCGCGCTCCGTCTCGTCGTAAATGATGAGGCATCCCGCTCCCTGGTCCAGCACGCCGATGATGACCTTGTCCAGGATCATCTGGGAGAGCTTACGCTCCACCTGTTGCGTGTCGAGGCCCACCATCTTGGCGATATGGTTGATCTCGACGCGGGAGAAGGGCTCGATGACCTTGATGAGGTTCTGCTCCAACATGGCGTCGTACAGACGTCGCAGATGGTTGCGGATGAAGGCGTCACTGCCGAGCTGCTCCCGGTAGGACTGAAGAGCCTGCTCATACTCCTCAAGAGAACGGTTGGAATGCGCGCGGGCAATGGCCTTCATGGCCTCGAGGTTCTTACTGGCGTACTTCTGAGCTTGCTTCGACGTCATCAGGTTGTTGACGTCGTCGGCCAGGTTCAGCATGATCTTGCACAGCAGCATGTACTGCAGGGCGGCGGTAGCCTTGACGGACTCGTCCTGGGTGTGGTAGCCATCAAGGGCCTCGATGAAGTAGGAGAAGGCTGTGTTGAAATCCTTGTCTTCGGCGTGTAGCATGCCGCTCTGCATGTCGAGGTGGGCTTGCAGGAGGGGCGGGGTGTAAACAGACGCAGCGCTCGTGCGGGCGCTAGTAAGAGCAGCGCGGGCCTTGGGAATGTTTCCAAGAGCGTGGTAAACGCGCGACTCGAGAAGTTGGACTTCGACAAGGACGAGCTTGTCGTCCAGACGCTTGAGCTCGCGGAGCAGGCCGTTGATGAGGGTGAGGGCGTCGTAGTAGGATTGCTTCGCCATGAGAAGGGTGACGAGGCGGGTCTCGAGGTTCTGGCGCAGGAAGCTGCGGCGCTCCGAGGTTGCCCATTCTATACATGACTTCGTAACGGCGATCTGGATATCCGTGCTGCCCTCGATATTCTCGAAGAGGTCGAGCAGAGAGCGGACTGCAGGGGGGTTAGGTTAGTCTTGACTTTGCCATAAATTTGGAAGCGAATTGAATGCAGGCCTACCTAGCTTTGCTGTCTTTGCCTTGGCGAATGAAGAGAGAACTGTCCGGCTTTGTGTGATCAGATCAACAAGCTCCTGCGTCTTCCTGGTCGGGTTGTTAGCAAACATGGGTCCCCCCACACGATGTCATCACCGGACGGAAGAGGGGCTCACTTCTCATCCCGGTACAGCTCTCCCAGGCCGATCAGCGCCGTCTCGTATTCCTTCACAGCGGCATCGGAAGTCGCGGAGGAGGGGGGCTGAGAGATGATTTCCTTGAAGAGCTGCTCTGCCTTTCGGGGATCTGACTTGGCCGCCTTCTGGGCCTCTTGTACCCTAGCCGATTCGCCCTGAGCCATCCTGACTGCTTTTTTCAGTTGTCGTAGCAAGAATCCGGTTGCTTTTTTGTTGGAGTCGTTCGATTTCGGGAGATTGTCGTTGGTGGTGGGGAAGTAATGGTGTCGTCGCCGGATTCGTGATGTAGCTTGGTGCAGGTGTCGAGAGCTCCAGCCGCCTCCAGCAGGTTGCCGACCGCAACGCAAGCCCCAGAGAGCAGCTAGTGTGGATGGAGTAGCAGTGTATCGGGCCATGGTTGATCCGGGAGCTTATCTCATTGGAGATAATTCTCCGAGCTCCCACCACCCCCACTTAAATTTTTGGGAGACTTTCGGCATTATTCTTGGGAGGCTTTTTGGGATTTCTCTACCCAGGCAAGACAGTGCAAAATGAAGATCAAAGCCATTTCTCGGAGCGTCGAGGAGTACCAGCCTCCTGGCGCAAATGCCAAGAAGCTGCCCCGGTATTTAAACCTCGTCAAACAAGTCGTGAAGCCAAGCTAACTATTTCGAAGGAACCTCGATCCTGCCCAGCATCCTATGGAACGCGCTCGAGAGTAAGTCGACCTTGCCACATCTGGAGGCACAAACTTACCAGAAACTTAGGTATACGAAAGCTCTCAATGCTGTCAAGTTGGAACGCATGCATGCCGCGCCTTTTGTTGGGCAGATGGGCAGTGGCCATGTCGATGGTGTACGCCTGGTCCGAATCCTCGAATACCCTCCCGGTTACTAATAGACGCTACAGGTTTACTCGATGGCCAAGGATCCGAACTCCTTGAAGCATATGGCATCTGCCAGTGGAGACGGAGCGATCAAAGCATTCGATCTCACAAGCCGAGACGAGATCTGGCACACCAAGAATGCCCACACCAACATTGTGCGGGGTCTCTGCTGGACGAGGGACGGAAAGCTTCTCAGTGCTGCGTCAGACAAGACGATAAAGCTGTGGGATCCTTACAACACGCCGAGCGATTCCGCGCCGATTTCTTCGTGGCTGGGCAACAGCGGTTTCCAGAGTTTGTCGCACCACCGATCGCGAAACGCCTTTGCCGCCTCTTCATCCTCCAGTGAGATCGCCATCTACGATTTGGAGCGACACAGCGCGGCCCCTGAGATTCTTCGATGGCCGAACGCGACCGATACCATCAACGCGGTTTCTTTCAACCAGGTCGAGCAGTCCATTCTCGGTAGCACAGGCGCCGACAGAAGCATCATTCTCTGGGACGTCCGCACTGCGATGCCCCTGACTAAGACGACAATGACATTTACCTGCAACTCTCTGTCCTGGAACCCCATGGAAGCCTTCAACTTTGTCGTTGGGAGCGAAGACCACAACTGCTACGTAAGTCGTGAGCGAACAATTGCACCTTGAAAACTGGCATCTAACTCGGAAGCAGATGTTCGATATGCGCAAGTTCGACAGGGCACTGAACGTGTACAAGGGCCATGTCGCTGCTGTCATGAGTGTTGAGTTCAGCCCGACGGGCGAGGAGCTGGTTTCCGGATCTTACGACAGGACGGTCCGCATCTGGAACCGTGACCAAGGACACTCCCGTGACATGTACCACACCAAACGCATGCAGAGGGTGTTCAGCACCATGTTTACTCCCGACTCCAAGTACATTCTCAGCGGTTCCGACGACGGAAACGTGCGCGTCTGGCGATCGAACGCCACGGACCGGTCTGGCATTAGATCCGCGAAGCAGAGACAGGCCCTCGAGTACAACGAGGCCTTGGTCTCTCGATACAGCCATATGCCAGAGATCAGACGCATCAAGAGACACCGTCACCTGCCTAAGGTGATCAAGAAGGCGGGCGAGATCAAGAACGTGGAGCTCCAGTCGATCAAGAGGCGCGAGGAGAACGAGCGGAGGCACACCAAGAAGCAGTTCGAGAGACGCAAGGGCGAGAGAGAAAAGCCCATCCTGGCGAGGGAGAAGTAGAGATGATATTCTGGGAGTACAAGTCTTTGATGGTGTTGCTTCTTTGCATTGTTCGGCGTTGGGGGCGGCATGCCATGTCTATATACAATGGAAAAGGGGGGATAATTGAAAAGTGCAACTTAGAATAGGGTCAGTATACCATGGATCAAATCATTTTTGACCAATAGAATCCAGCGATGGCCGTGAGCCAAGAAACAATGCCGTCTCTCGTGTAATACAAGATCGACGTGCCGTAATATCTTGAATGTTCCGCTCGGCGGCCGACATGTCCGCCGGCTCCGAAAAACTCGAGTCGGCGGCGGCTTGAAGTGGGGTATCATTTAGCCTGGCCGTCCACGGTTTACCGGGGGTTTTAGCGGCCGTTCCAGGGGTGTGGAGTTCCAGGGTCACAAACAGGAGCTGGCCTGTCAGGGGAGCAACCCCTAGGCGCTTGGCCACCGTTTCAACGCTTCAGGTCCATCCACATGTGACGAAGAACGTTAAGCTTCCCCGTGGCCCGATTGGATTTGTGCGTCCCTCGTCTCATCTTAGACCTTTTTGCATTTTTCCTTCCTCTTCCCCCACGCTGGACGACACCTATACTACTTTTCTTTTCCGAAGACGCTTCAACTTTTCCCTAAATTCTAATTTCCCGAATCTGTGCAGGACGCGATACAGCATCTATCGTAATCCCGCCCTCGGCTTGTCGCGATACAAGCTCCCCGTCCACGACCTTCAACCCTTTCACATCAACACGACCCTGTCACCGCCCGCCTGCCAGCCATGGACTACCCACGCCCGCCCCAAAACGACTCGTGGTTCGCGCCGCTGTCCATTGACCTGTTCGTCAAGGTCCTCAAGGTCACTTTCTTCCACCCCTTCATCTGCTGGCTCATTCCCTTGTGCTTCCGCGCTCAGGCTCGGGAATGGGATGCCCCGATCATGATCGCCTCCATCGTGTGGGCGGCCTTCATCACACTATGCTGGATGGCCAACGTGATCAACGAGCGCATTGCCTACGGCTTGCCGCGCGAGGTTGATCTCAGTGAGGAGGTGATCGTCATTACCGGCGGCGCCAGCGGCTTGGGTCTCCTCATCGCCGAGGTGTACGGCATGCGCGGTGCCACCGTCGCCGTTCTGGACGTCAACGAGATGGAGAACGGCGAGGCTAGGGGCGTCACGTTCTACAAGTGCGACGTTACGGATAAGGCGCAAGTCGCGAGGGTCGCAGCCGAGATAGAAAGAGATGTAAGTTCAACCCCGGCGTCGGATACGAGGCGGGCGTGAAGATTCGCTAACACAATTCGCTCCCAACAGCTCGGCACCCCCACCGTCCTGATTAACAACGCCGCTATTGTCAAGGGCAAGTCCCTCCTGGATCTCGAGTTCGAGGACATTGACAAGTCCATCACCACGAACCTCACGGCGCACTTCTACACCCTCAAGACCTTCCTCCCGCCCATGATCCGCGGCGGCAACGGCGGCACCGTCGTGACCATGTCCTCGGTCCTCGGTCACCTCGGCGCCGCTTCCCTAACGGACTACACAGCTGCCAAAGCCGGCGTTACCGCCCTGCACAAGTCCCTGACTGCCGAGCTCGCCGCTTCTCACCCGGAAATCCGCACCATTCTCGTCGAGCCGGGTCAGCTGTCGACGCCGCTGTTCTACGGCGTGCAGACCCCCCATGCCTTCATTGCCCCCGTCGTCGAGCCCGTAGACGTTTGCAAAGAGGTCATCGCCGCCATCGACACGGGGCGGAGCGCGCATGTTGCGATGCCACTGTACGCGCGGTGGATTCACTGGTACAACGTGCTCCCCGCCTCGGTGCAGCAGCTCGCGAGACGGGTGGCTCGTGTGGACACTTCGATGCAAACGTTCATCGGTAGGCAGGAGCGCGGGATGAGCGAGAAAAACGGGAGATTGATTTAAATGGCCGGGTGATGACTGGTCTCCAACGCCCCGTAGGAAGCCTGCGGTGCCGGCGCCGAGGGGTGGCTCTGTAATATCAAAATCCGGCCATATACATATCAAAAAATGTCTCGGGACATATCTGAATGAAAATATACACTCTAATTTCCAAGCATTGATTCCCGGGCCCGCCTCACGTGCAAACCTTACTTGGCTTCGGTTTCGGACAGATCCCCGGCCGGCGATACCTTGTTGACGCCGTCGAATTTCTTGTAAGTCAGCGTGTCGAGGTTAATGCCGTCAATGGCTCGCGCCTGTCTCATTCAGTCAGCAGGCCGTCGTGCCAGGTTACCGGGAAGACGCAGGGACGGGAACACACGCTGATGCCGTAAAAGGTCTCGTTCAAGAAGTCGAGGCCCAGGCTCGACCCGCAGCTGTTGCAGAACATCTGGTCCTTGGTCTTGGTGTTGAAGCGGTAGTTGGCGCACCTCTCGCGGGAGCCATCGTGCCAGGTGACGTCCTTCTTCTCAGGGTCTGAACGCCGAAGGGGTGTTAGTGACTGGGCCGGCGAAGACGCCATCGTCTTCGACTAGTGCATGACTCGAGAGCCGTGCCGCAGTGGCATCTCGCATTGTACGTCTTGGACGTCTTCGATGCCACTTCTGTCGACATGGTGCAGTCAACGGTAGGAGCTGTTGTGCTTCGAGTAGACGCTATCTGGGACTCTCGGGTTCAGGCGATAGCAGGGTTCTAAACAAGTGGTCTCGGTTCCCGTTCGAGTATCACAGATCCCCGGTGTAAATGTCTCAGGTTTAATATGAGATTTGGTGCAGTGGTTTCTGAGTTTTAATGATTCAAAAGAAAGCCTTTGTCGATTGAAGCCTAATAAATTGATATGCACCGAAAAACGTAGTTACGATTCAGCCAACTTTTGTCTTCTTGACACATGTCCTTTCTGCCCTCTTCCTTCTATTTCATCCCTTTACGAGAGATGTGGGCAACTAGCTGCTTCGAGCTCATTCTCTGGCCAATACCGAGCGGTCGTCCTCGTTCGTGCCATCTCCTCTCCCCTGAAGTCCACGGATATTCGGGTTTAGGCTACGTATTTGTCATAATGTACCGGCATGCACCGAAGCGCGAGGCCACGGAGGGGCAGAGCGGGCACGGCATAACGCATCCGGTCGTGCCGAAGGAATGGGGGGACTATACTGCAGATGGGTCTTAAAGCAAGCGACTAGGCGAGCTGATAATAGGGTCCCTTGAACAGGGGACGAACGATTGGACAATTGATTACGATATACATGCAACTAACTACTCCCTTCCAAGATGCCAGCAACCGTGCGAAATCCATGGGGTATTGCGCAGCGGGATACGCACTCTCCTAATCACCCGCCTATATAGACTACAGTAAGACCGGTCATCTAGCAGAAGAGCTCAGCTTCCGGTCTTGCTGTAGTCTATATAGGCGGGTGATTAGGAGAGTACGTATTTCACTGCATAATACCCCAAGGGTTCGTACGGTTACTAGCATTTTGGAAGGGAATAGTCGGTCGTATGTATCTCGCGAAGATGGATGATGTGAGGTTGATGGAGAGGGACGAGACCAGAGCCTAGCTAGCTCCTGCCTTTTATACGTCTGGCCACAGCCAGAAAGGTCGCTGGAGGAAGCTATCTCTGTGTGACTCAAAGGCTCAAGGGTTTCAACAACCTTGGCGGACTTCAAGGGAGTCATCGTGTGGTGGCTCTGAAGCTGTCACGACCTTAAGGGTAGGTTCAACAGTGCCGTAGTCGCCGGTATGTCAAGCTACGGCCCTCAACTCTGGCTGTGGCTGATCGCCGTCGCCGACGTATGGGCAGTACGGGGCAATTCGCGCCATAGGTAGTTGAAGTGAGGTCTAAGTTGGCAGTTACTCTAACTTATTGGGTATCCATTGCGATTTAAAAAAACGAGATACGTTAAAGCCAGAGGTGCTTTTTATAGGGTTAAACGTACTGTGACTTTACCATACACTGGGTGAACTGGTCTAGGCTGCCTAGGTAGATATGGTGGTCTGAGACGATTATATACAGTAGGTAGATATAGTTATTGGCTGCGAGTTGCATAGGTCAGGTACTTGGCAAGGAACATGACGGGCCAGTATTGTTTGTTGAGTTTTTATTTTCGTATCTTTTCAAATTATTCTACTATTAGATCGTATGAAATAAGCGTAAGCTATGTATATGGTAGGCAAAGTGGTATCAGATGAACGACGCTCTCGTGACCGTCTCTAATAAGATGCAACGCTTAAGAAACAAAAGCCGCCACAAACTTTTTATTCTATGCAAAGCCCTGATCCTTTCCATGGTATCATCAAACGCCGAAAAGTGCATAAATCCAGAGACATGTATATGAGAGTGCGTATGTACCGAGGCGTTACAGCAAGAGCGACCACGCCTTCAATGGACTGTTTTTCAGACGGCGTTCATGGCCTTGTCACCGCTGGTCCTTGGCCTGTTCGAGTCCAGCGCGGCGATGGACGGCGGCTTCTCGTTCTCTTGGCTCGTGCGGCCGTCGGCAAGGGCCTCCGACTCGTCGTTATCGGACTCGTCGTTATCGGGCTCGTCCGCCGGGGCGGCGAAAGTAGGGGCGTAGGCGCTCTTAGCGCGGATCTTGGCGCCCCAGATGTAGAAGATAATGGGGATGGGAATGAGAAGGACGGCGACAGCGCCGAGCAGCGTCGAGGCCCACTCGATGCCCATGCCGTTGAACATGTAGCTCGCGAACAGGGGGAAGCCGGCGCCGCAGAGGGAGCGGAGGAAGGTGTTTCCGGCGATGGCGGAGGCGGCGCTGTCAGGTCTGTTAGCTTACGATACTAAAACGCGTCCGGTGACGGGGCAAAACGTACAACATGAGGTAGGCGTCGACAAGGTAGTTGAGCGCTTGGAGGAAGATAGACATGAGTCCAAAACCAGTGAAGAGACCACTGAGGGTAGGGACGATCCAGTGAATGTCCTTGCGGTATCCGGACCTGTCAGGGTGGTTAGCTCCGGGGTTTTCATTTTCCGGCGAAGTTCGAGAGGAGACTTACCATCCGAACCAAAAGATACCGGCCGCAAAGAAGACACCGCCAACAATAACACTCGGGAGACGCCATTCAGGAATGGGCACGCCGTTATTGGCCTTGAGCTTGCGCAGGTACCACGGCTGCTGGAGCAAGACGGTGATGCCGGCAATGAGCTGACCAGTGATCATGCCGAAGAAGGTGAGTCCCGACTGGCCAGCGCCGAAGCCGTGGACGCCCCGGAAGACGAAAGGGTACGCCGTCAGGAACAGGTACAACAGCCCGTAGATGAAGGCCATGTAGACGGACAGCGCGGTGACAATGGGCTCGCCAAAGAGCAGGCGCATGGGACGAGAAAAGTTCTTGTTGACGAGCTCCTTCAGGTCGATTTCGATTTCCTCCTGTTTGGCGTGGATGCCCCAGTTCTTGGTCCTACGTCGCAGCTCGGAGGCCTTGCTGACTAGGATGACGGGCGGGTAGGTCTCCTCGAGGAAGAACAGGTCGAGGAAGAAGGCAGTGAAGCCCATGAACGAAGGGACGTACTCGGTCCAGCGCCAGCCGAGGTAAGACTCGACAATGAATCCGCCAATGAAGGGGGCCAGGAGCGGGCCGGTGAAGACCGCCATGGAGAACACGGTAATGGCGCTGCCGCGGGTGCGGTTGTCAAACATGTCGGAGAAAACGGCGGCGACGACAGCCAAAGGACAGGCGCCGAAGAAGCCAGCAAAGAAGCGACAGATCAGGATCGTCTGCAGGTCCTTGGCGACGGCGGTGCTTATCGAAAAGATACTAAAACCGGCCATCGAAACCACGAGGGGCAGCCTACGACCACGAAGCTCGGAGAGAGGTGCCCACAATGTTGGGCCAAACGCGAAACCCAGCACATAGAAAGACACGCCGAGGGTTCCTACGGTGGATGAGACGTTGTACTCTGTCGCAACGGCCTGCGTCGCCGCAGAGAAGATGCTAGAGGTGAAGGCGGAGGTCATGGTGGTGTAGCCAAGCATTGCGGCTGTGAGCAACCTGCATGCCAAGGCCTGTCAGCAAAAGGATAACGCCCCGGAAACGCCATTGGATGACCCATGGGAGATATTTGACTTACTTTTTCTTTATCGGCCAGTTCTGCGCGTGCAAGGGGTCGTCGGGTCCGTCGAACTCGACGACGTAGTCCTCCTGCTCGGGCAGCGGCGGCGGATAGGGCTTGCCGGCGCCCATGGCGGGCAGGGGCTTCTTCGAGTCCCTGCTCTTGATGCTGCGGCCGACGGTGTTGGAATGCTGGCTGCGGGCGGTGGCGATGCGGCTCAGGGCCGTCGGGTGCCGTTCGAGGTCATTCTGGGTCGAGACGCGGCTGATGCCGGTGCCGGTGCGGTAGGCGGGACGGGCGCCGACCCGGGACGCCGTGGACGAGGAGGTCGAGGAGGAGGAGTTGGAGAGAACCCGTTCGATCTCGTGGCTTTCGCGGCCTTGGTAGATGTTTGGGGAAGCGTCGCGCTCGGCGGCCGCGATCTCGCGGTCTATTTCGTCCATCGCCATTGTTTGGATGATGCCGATGGGCTGTGTGTGGTGTAATGCCGCTGAATGCACCCGGGGAAATGGAGAGTTCGTCCGAAGAGCTATACCGTGACCAGACACGTATTTATATTGTCAACCGATGTAATTGCGCAGGCCAAAGTATGCTGTAACAGCAGGCTCATGCAATGCTGAGTTGTGCGACGCAGTAGCTCGAGCTATAGGTGGGTGTATGACGAGGTACGTCAATGTATAGTAATGCCGATGCTATGCCAGTAAGATTTTAGGCGTCTAGTTCGGTGGCAACGGGAGGTGAGCGTCTGCGCAGAGGTGGGAGGGGTATAAACTGGAGATAGTGAGTGCGCAATGAGTCGCAGGTGGGCAGCTCTCGGTATTAGGGATGAGTGTTTTGTCTGATCCGGAGATGCGACGATGGAGAGCGAGAGCAGCAGCCCAGACGAAACGACAATTAGCGAGAATACGGATTAGAATGAGTTGATGGGTAAGCAAGACGGCATGAAGTAGCAAAGGCCGAGGAAGTGTGCATGGGGGATTAAGACGGTTCTGTTGTGTTTTCAGTTGATGGGGCCCAGCCGGGACATCGTCCGGGTTACCAAGCAAAAGGGGATGGAATGTGATAGAGACGATGGCATTATGGGTCGGCCGAGTTCCACTTGGGAGGTCAATCTCATCCCAAGCATGCCGGTTCCTGTTCCTGTTCCTTTTTTTTTTCCCCTTTCCAATCACCTTCCCACACCTCCCTTTCGGATTGGGTGGTGTAGGACCCAAACCCCGGCAGGGGATTCGGCATCACTACACCGAACGACGCGAGCCGAAGGCGGTGTCTGGATGGAGAATGAAAAAAGAAGAAGTGGGCCCGGAGGCGGTAGCCGGCAACGTTGGATCAGCCGAGGTGTGGCCCTCGGCCCTGATCCGTCGTCCTATTGTTTTTTCCATCGTTTCTCCTTCTCGCTGTTGAGTCATTGACCCGATGGAGCGGGACCACCACTTAGTCGCATTGCGTAGATCAGTTCGACCACTGAGGCGATGTCGTTCCAAATCGCAGTTCGGTACTATGCACGGATGGATGCCATAGAGAGCTGCCTCGCATGATGACTCAGCTCTTCTGGTCGTACGTGCGGGTTTAGCCTTCCATCATCCCATCCGGGGAACGAACGCCCAGTCGAACTCGTCTTAGAGTTGCTGTAACTAAGGTTCACAGCTCTCCAAGCGGCTCGAGAGACAAGTAGAGAAAGCAGGGCCCGTGATGTCCCTCGCTTAGCTGAGCACCCACACCAATTGACTTGTGTTTTACTAACTGGCCAGATCCTGCACAAGACACCGGCTAGAGGAGGAGTCTGGTGGGTGGAAAGAGGTTAGAGCCGGCGTTTTTGGGACTGCAAGTGTCATATGATATGATGTCACCGGGCCGGGTCTCGGTCCAGACGCATGAGCAAAAGAGAAAACGAAAAAAAAAAGACGAAAAAAAGGGGGGAAATACCCCACATGATGCCAATGGGATTCCTCTTCCCTTAGTGTCGTAGTGCCTGGGCTTGCCCGCCAGACCACCTTCCCCAATAATTCGGCTCGCGCTCGCACCCTTCGGGCAGCACGCCACGTTAGTAATCAGCCTTAAACGCCACGCCGACAGCCGCCACCTACGCAGCAATTAGAAGGTTAGCACCGGCCACCCCGGTTTCGAAATGTGGGCGCAAGCTCGGCCTCGGCTCTTGTCATGGAAAGTTTCAATCCCGCACGGCATCGGGCAACGAGGATGGGTGGTCCGAGGTGGACACATGGCTGAAGCATACATACACCAAGGGCAGCGCAGCTGCGAAGAAAAAGAACAAAACAAAGATAGTGGAGGAAAGAAAAAATCGGCCAAAACAAAGATGAAATGAAAAGGGAGGTGCGGGTTTGCAGTAAAATTGGTTACATGGCTAGGTAGTGTGCTAGCGTAGTCGATGTAGTTTTGTGCCAGATGCCCAGGAGGCCGATCGTGGATCCACCCGCGATCTCTCATCCTTTAGATACCTATTCCCTGATGGCCCTCGGCTGCGCATCTTCATGACCCTCAACTCCACCCCAGCCCAACGCAGCCCAAGGTCCCAAAGCCGCCTCTTGCCGATTCGAGCCACCCCTGAGGCATACGGAGCAAGGCCGACTTGTTTGATCCCTGAGCCGCCGTCCCCACCTGACAGCGAGAAGCCGAGAATGAGAAAGAAACGACGAAGAAGCCAGCAAAGAAGCGGCAGATCAGGATCGTCTGCCACCACCCCGTAACAGGCAACACACAAAAACGCCGTTACTGTAGTTGAACTTTCCAGAAAGGTCTGGACCTTACCGATGGACCCCCCTCTTCAATGCATCACGGCATGTACCAGTATCCCTCCCTCCAGTCCATTCTTCAGATTGCTATCCGTGTTGCGTCTTGAACTCTGAGCGGCTCTCGTTATTGCCTCGACGGCGTGAAAGCCGTTTCACCTGTAAGAGGGGCTCTGATAGGCATCCCTGAAGTAGCGTTGCAGATAAACACACAAGCTTTAAACTCTGAGCTAGGTACATGGCACTGGGAGGATTACCACTGTAACCTTAATTCCTATTGAAAGGTCTATCTTGTAACAAGGTTGGTTGACATGCTTGACCAAAACAGTCAATATAAGGGTTATAACTTCCTCTTTGGTGAATCTCCCATGTCAGAGAACCCTTCGTCTAATAATGCACCAAGATACTGTGGACTGACCAAATCTTCGTTGGCCATCCAACATGCAAAGCAGAGGTACCTCTACACCTGCGTTATGGGCACACCTGGAGTTACCGCCGGACCCCCCATCCATTCTCTAGCAGGTTTGTCGCCTCCTCCAGGCTCAAACCCGATGTTTCAGGATAGATACGCCAGATCAGTCCGTATCCCATCAGGCACAGCAAGGCGTAGAGCACAAACGTCCACGAAGGGCTCAGCGCGTCCATGAGCGGGAGGAACGTCAGGCCCACGACGAAGTTGGCACCCCAGTTCGTCGCAGTTGACACACCACTGCCAATGGAACGCACAGCCAGCGGGAACAGCTCGCTCTGCATCCAGGGCACATTGCCTAGCCCAAGAGCGTATGCAGCAACGTACCCCATGATGCTGATGAGGATCAACACTGCCGCTCCTCTGTCCGTGCCCGCCCCTTCACCCCTACCGCCCTTGCCACCCTCACTGGCTGCCGCCGTTTCGGGCCGCAGGTCGATGAAGGAGAACCCGTACGCCGCCAGCATGAGGCCGGCAATCATGAACGGTAGGGAATAGAGTAGCATCTTGCGCCTTCCGATCCTGTCAATGAGGCACAGCGCTGCCACTGTGAAGATGAAGTTGGTGACGGCAACGCTCATGGCGGTGAGCGTGGGTGTGCCAAAACCGACCATCTTGAAGATGGTTGCCGAAAAGTACATGAGCGAGTTAAACCCGCAGAGCTGTTGAAGTCCCTGGAGCAAGCATGTGATGGCCAGCGCGCGCTTGTTTCTCCCGACGGCGAACAGCTCTTGCCAGCCACCCCACCACTCCATGCGCGGGGTACCCTCTCGCCTCATGACTTCCCTCTCCTCCCGAATCTCGATTTCGATCTCCTTGATGACGGCCTCGGCGTTTCTCATGCCGCCGACAGTGTTGCCGAGCACCTTTTCGACGACCTTCCTCGCCTTCAGTGACTGGCCCACCATGACGAGCCATCGCGGCGACTCGGGCATCAGCACGAGGACCGAACATTGCACAGCGGCAGGAACAGCTCCGAGGCCAACCATCCATCGCCAGCCCGCAGACTGGTCACCATATTCTGCAAAAGCCCAGCCGATGATATAAGCAACAACCTGTCCAAGCGTGATGAACAGGACGTTCATCGTCACCAGCCGACCACGGTGGCTGGCCGGAGCCAGCTCGGCGATGTACAGAGGGACGACGAAGCTGGCAGCTCCAACGGCCGCGCCGACTATCGACCGGCCTATCACCATTGACGTGACCGTACCCGCCCATGCTTGCATTAATGAGCCGACAACAAAGAGGACGTCGGCAATGAGTATAACGCGCTTGCGGCCGAGCGCATCCGCGACAATGGAAGAAAAAGGAGACACGAGAAGCGCAAAGAGGGCGGTGCTCGACGTGATGATGGACTTGTCGAACGTTGTGAGGGCTCGATCGGAAAGTGAGGTGCCGATCTTGACGAGGGTTGCTGATATGACACCCGTATCATCTACGCACACCTGCGATTAGAAATCCTTCCCTTAGTTCCGATGTTGCAGCAAACTCACATCCAAACAGCAGACCGCTGATGCCGGCAGCAAATGTCAGAAGCCAAACGAAGAGAGTCGGCGTCGATTGCTGCGTGTTCTTTATCGACGCGGGAAGCACATCGACTTCCTCTTCGGCGTCGCGGTAGTCCAACTCGTCGCCCCGATCCTGGCGACCGGCCATCAAAGGAGCGTCCATGGAGTCGGGCATTGTGACAGAAGGCAGAAGGGCTACCAGTCAATGCGGCGTGCGAGTAATCTTCAATGTCGTCGGTCTGTCGCACGTTGGTAAAGGGCGGTTATGGGTCCTTCAAAAGGCCATGCTTCGGAGGGCGTCTTGGCACCGTCAGTCGTCGTCCAAGAAGGCGTGGGTGATGTTCAACAGCGGGATGGTGGCCACGTTACGTATTTAGAGTTGCGATCGGAGCCTCAACTCCCTTGCCAGGAAGCTTGGGGCTTGCGGGGCTGTCGTCACTAGGCCCCTGCACCCCATGTGTTGGGAGGATACCTGCTACTCCCGAGGAAGACCGCAGGCGAATGAAGTACTTTCATATCTCCCAACCGAGACGGAGGGACCACATTTTCCAGTCAGCTTGAACTCCCCGATAATCCGAAACTCGGCAGTCAACTGCCCTTCACTGTAAAGCACTATTCATTAATTAGGAGTCGCGCAGACGTCGTTGCTTGATTACTCAGCGCTGTCAAGCAATTCGCGTCCACCCGAATGAGCGAAATGTTCATGATAATGTAATCTGGAGCTGCCAGGGTTTGCAAATCGTAGACTGATCAAGGTCCGTCTCTCAGAAAGCTTGTGAAGAAGACCGACCTTTCACGGTCTACCCCTGTGGTCAAACCACGGACTCGGCGGCGATGCGGATTACGAAGCTTGGTCTGTGGCCACTATATCCAAAAGAAAAAGTAATAATAAGGATAACAACAATAATTATTCGCCAAGTCTCACAACTCAAGTCAAGTTGGTTTCATGGCGCGCAGACGAAACAGGATGCCCGCCTGCAGAGCCATTGCTTCGTTGATGCAACTGATTGCATTAGGCAGAGAGAGCCGTATAACGGGCAGTATCTGCTAGCATACGTACAGTGCAATAAACAAATAAATAATAATAATAATAGAGGTCAAGCTCGGTCATCCGTACCCAGCGCCCTACTGGTTCAAGAGCCTGACAAGTCCTTGTGAGATCACCAGATGGAATCGGCTGCTAGGCTCAACGACACAAGATGGCCCGCTGTCTGATTTAGTGTTGCGTTTCAAAAGCTCACGGTAAGCTTGAGAATTGTTGGAGTACCTACCTATCTGTCGCTTCTCACATTGTCCAATGCCCCGACGGCCCAACGGATGACCACCAAAGGCAACGGTTTCCTTTGGTCGCTTTCGCTGGATACTGCCAAGGCGACCAAAAGTGCTTGGCAGTCGGTATTGAATCCTAACATGGTACCGGGTTGTATGTTGACAGCGGCTTCAACGGGTGGTGTCAACTCGCAAGCACTTCTGCCGTTTTACAGCATACTAAGCTCAGTCAGCATGACCTAATGAAAGCTGCTGCAATGAATCCGGACGACAGAACTGGATTCAATAAATAGGACCAGAGTCTAGAACCAGCTCGATCATGGATTTGGAGGTCTGGATCCCAGCACGAGCCACGGAGGTGGGCTGCAAGGCGACAGCATCCGCTGTTAGACTCTCGGGCTACATACAATTGCCGGTTGTGAGGCCCAACCTTTTCATACCTACGTCGGCAAAGAATGGATACTATGTATTGGTGGTGCAGGGACGCTTCTGCGCTTTTGCGGGCCTAATAGGAGTGCGGGCGCAACTGAATCTCGCCCTGGTTCTGGGCGACGCAGAAATGGGGCAGTGCAGCTTTGTGCACACTAAGACAGCAGTTTCCTGGGCACCCAAGAGCATCTGCAAGAGAGGTCGTGTACGAACCCAGTCGCAACGAAAACAGCATACCTACCTAGGCTGAGACGTTTGTGTACTGACGGCGGATGTCGATGTCCCCGGGGGATCGCCAGAGTAAGCGTCGGGTGGCATGTGCAAAGGACAGGAGGAAGTACTATGTATACCTACTATCTACGGAGTAGGTAGGTCCAGCTTGAATCACGATTGATGAGTTGGTTACTTGGAGGTTAACAAGAAAGGCCGGGATAACCAAGTTGGGAATGGCTAATTATTACTGTCTTGGGGAAGAGCTCACAGCCAGAAATAAAGGTTGAGGCAGCTTGAGTATTTGCGTGTGATTCTGAAGAGGAAAGTACCTATACTTCCCTGGTCTCATGTGAACTCCACCATTGCATTCCAACCCGTTGTGTGACCATACTGTGTTGCTCGATCCTTCCTTGTCACACTCCGTCAATGTTAGAAGCCTGACAGTTCAGTCCGGCCCATCCTTCACTTCTCCATCTTGCTCCTTCGACCTTGGCCGCGTGTCCAACTTGAGTCATCCTGCACAGCCAAGGGCCCAATCAAGGCGACGCCGTGACAGCTGCAAGCTGGGTGTATATTGGGTAGGTAAGCAAATCAAAATCATGCTGCTGCCACAGCAGGCCACTGACGATTTGGAAATCGTGTAAACGGCGAAGGGCATCGTCCGCAAAGTTTTGATGACAACGGGATATGCATTTCCAACTGCGGCTACTCGACACATGGATCAACAGGCTGTGGCCTCCAAGCGATCTGCTGTGATTAAGAGTGGTTAAAAGCAAGCATGGGGGCAATCAATGCAGGGTTTAGCCATGAAGAGGAGGAATCCAAGTACCTGGCCGGGGCTTTTTCCAGCAAGCCCAAAACCATCAACCAATGAGACCCGTGTTCATGGGAACGCACATTCCAACAGTCATCATGGAACCTTTCGATGATGCAGGGGTGAAGAAACACAGGCAAAAAAGGGAGAGCGATATCAGGGATTCTGGGGAACACTGGCGATGGGCCATGCTGCCGGTGCCTGCTGGTCGAGACGCCGCTGTCTCTCGAACGCCCGCTCGTCTGCGCCGTGCGGGTCTCTGATTTGTCTGTTGGCTCGTCGAAGCCTGTTCACATAGTCAAAGAGCGCATTTCCCCTCCGAGACAAGTCATCTCGTCCCCGTACATCGTGGTCCGCGTCTGTCCCTTCCGTCCAATCGCAAAATGCTCGCGGGTTAGACGAGATGAAACCAACCTGGGCGAGGAAACATTTGGAGAAGACAATTAACAAGCGGCATCAAGCCATGGAGGGGCCGACTCTCGCAGAGCTGGCCCTCAACAACCGTAGGGGTTAACCCCACCAACACCCACGCCGAGCACTGCTGACTGGCATGCCGTTGGTTGGCCCTGATGGAGGGGTCATCTACGGCCTTCGGCAAAACGTGCCAAAGTTAGGGGCGCGGGGAGGCTACGCGATGAACCGAAGGCGAAGAGCGACATTGGTGTCGCGTGTCATTCAGCATACATTCGACGCCAGCGCACGCCAAGCGTGTTTCCACTCCATCCCTAATGAGATGGGGGGTTGGCGAATATGCTGTATTCTCTTGAGTACGAGCAGGACCTCGTCCAACGAGCAAGCGCTGGCTCCAGATGGAGACGGAGAGAGTGTGCCCACTGCCGAAGCGAAAGTGGAGCTTTCCAACAGAGACCTACCTACCTATCTATCTTACCAAGTATCCGACCTTACTTGGGCAGTACCTACATCGTAAGCTCTCGATAGCCACCCATCGATCGCTATGGCTTCTTATCTCGTGAATAAATCTAGCCAATGAACGGGTTTGCGCAGGCATATGCCGTCGTAGGGTCATGGGGACAATACACGAAAAAAAAAAACAGTAGGGTGTTCTCAGCTCTCGGGGTCAAGCGCAAGGAACCTCGTTCCACAGAGGCCTGTCGCGGCCAGGGCAAGAGACCAGGTACAGATACAAGTGCCCCGCGCCCCCCCTCCCTCGAGGGGAAGGCTTATGCAACCGCACCTGCGCCCGCAAGTCGCAGCCTTCTTCGCCTCCTGTTACCTTTTCGCATGTAGTGTAGTATGCTACTAACCTTGGCCCCGCTGTGCCGCCCGCTGCGTCCCCAAGCCAAAGCCAAAAACACCCCATTCTGGTGTGGACTGCTGATACAGGCAGGGCAGTTGCAGACGGGGCGGCACAGAGTACAAAGTAAGTACACTTTGCTTACGTCTTCCCAGGCGAGGTACAAGACTCAAAGTTCTTTTTTCTTTATTTTTTTATTTTAATCGAGGGTGCCCGAACGTAGAAGAAGTGGACGGACTCACTCACATGGAACCAACATCCCGACACCCCACGAAATAATTCTGTTCCCGTCCAGTACCGACTTTGATCTGCTTTGTCCCAAAAACATAAATCTCAGTCACACTTTAGGAAGGGAAGAATAATCTCTTGGTGGATTTCGCAGCTCTCCGCCCATCCGCTCCTCCGAACTGAAGTTGAATCGGGCTCTGGAGCGCGCGGTAATGCAGCCTGTGTCATCGGCGTTCTAGATGGCAAGCACGTCACCATATTCCAGGGACCAACGACCGCCAGAGGACCAGCTTACGGAAACGGTAAACTGACGCAAGGCTAGGCCAGAGCCAGCAGAGAGCCAGACACGGCTGATCCGACCACGACGGTCCTGCGAGACTGGTCGTACGTCACGAACAACTTGCGCTCTTGACGATTTGGCACCATGGGCCAGTGGTGGGCTGCCGTCAGGATTGACGCTACTGTCACGAGACAGTTCGTCTGCCAGTACCTGCTGCCTGAGGAAATCGAGCGTTTAGATAGACCACTGGCCTTTGGCGACGGCCTAACGGACGAAACATATTGGGATTGGATCGATAACAAGGCCAAGCGCATCTTTTTGATTCTTGTCGACCTCAAGATTCCAGATCAGATCTTTGGCATCATCGACGACTCCTGGGATGACCACGATCTGCCCATCTCCTCAGAACACGTCGAGCGCCTCAGATTGACGGCCGTCAAGGACGACAGGATCGAGCGCAAGTTCTTCGCCCGCCAGTTCACTTACCTGCTCAGGCCTTTCCAACGAGGCGACCACATCTCTTTCAACGAGCATGAGCTTGTTCCTCTCGAGGTCGTCGAGCGCCGGTCCGGGGGCAACAGCGCCGTCGACAAGGTCGTCCTTCCCAACTGTCCCGGTTTGGTCTTTTACCGCCGCCGCATCCCATTGGGTAACGGCGTTGGCCAGCTTGCGCGAAGCGAGTTCTTGGAAATCATCAACAGTATCAAAGGCATCCAGAATGACCACCTGGTCTCGTACTACTCATCATATACCCAGCTCGGGGCGGCATACGTCCTTTTCACACCCGCAACCGACTCCAACTTGAAGTCTTTCTTCAGCAACACCCCTTCCAACTTCAAGAACCTTCCCAAGACAGAGAGGAGACGCACCGTCATGAACTGGATCCTTTGCCTTACCGATACTCTCGCGTACCTCCACAGCCGGAGACTCTGCCACGGAAACATCAAACCATCAACGATTCTATTCACCAGCCAGCTCCACATCTTCTACTCCGACTTCACGAGACTAAACGCCGAGGTGCTTGCTGGCTATACGGACAAGAATTCTTTCGACCGGGAGTCGTACGACTATGCGGCCCCTGAGCAGTGGTTTCGTCCAACAGGCGGCCCGACGAGTCCTTTGGGTCGTGGGGCGGCGTTTGTCGTGTCGACATCCCCGGAAACACACGCCAACTTCTCGATCCCGCGAAATGACAACCCAAGCAGTCCGAACGCGATGCTGAACATGCCGAATCCGTATCTGAACCCTCAGGCGGCCGACATATTCTCGCTTGGCTGCGTCATATTGGATCTGATGAGTTTTCTCGTCAAAAAGACAACAAAGAGTTTCTCGGCACACCGTGCTGCCAAGCACAAGACCCCGGGCCGCGGTGGCGCGGTGCTGGACTCGTCCTTCCACAAAAATCTGGGGCAGGTCGAGTCTTGGATGTCGGCATTGGCGAAGGAGGCGTCGAAGAAGGTCTCCGCGTCCGACGGTGGTTACGTGTTTCGGGGCATCGTGCCTCTGATGCACATCGTCGCCCGCATGCTATCCGCAAATCCCATGGATCGCCCCTCGGCGGCCGAGGTGCAGACCCAGGTCTACCAGATCCTAACGAAATACTGCGAAATAACGGAACCTCACTGCGTACATCAGTACGGCGGTTGGGACTTTGGCATGTCAAACCTGCGCATACAGGCGGTGAGCCCCAACGCCCAGCCCATGCCTCAGCCGATTCGGCATAATTCAATGTCCCAGCCGTCACGGCGTGGTAGCGACAGTCTGAGCGGAAGCTTCAGCCCGAGAGGGCTATCCCACTCTAGGACGAACAGCAGCGGCGGCATGTCAAACAATAGCGGTATTAGCAGTGCAGCAAGCAGTGAGAAAGATCAAGAACGTGATGCCCTTCGGAGCATTCGCGTACCCGCAGTGCGGTCTCCAGCGCTTCAAGGCGGACGCGGTAACCAAGCTCCGGTTTATTGAGCCGGCTCCGCCAACGGCAGTTGTATAACGTGAAGGGCGATGCGCAGCTCTGTTCTTGTTTTTTTTTTCCCATGCGGTCGGCGCAGTCCCAATATCGTATATGAATTTCGGGTTGGGCATGCTGAAAGGGGACATGTATTTGGATGACGGGGTAGGACATGATCCTTTTGGTGCTGTGTTTCCCTTTTGTTTTCTTGTTGCTTAGCGATACCTCTGCTGCACATGATATGACGGTACTCCATGAGTGGGTATATGGTAGAATGAGAAAATGGCCGAGAAGTAAAGATCCGTTTCCCAATCGACTTGACATTTGTCCGTGTGCATGTGGCTGGTTACCTGCAGATCCGGGAGATACCTCTCCTCCTCAAGGTGGAGGTGATACGTGTGTGCCGCATTGGCACGGCAGGGCACCGTGTGAAATGGAGGAACAATCAGGCCGAAGGTGAGGAAACGAGGGACCATTGCCCTTTTTGTAAAGCAGGTAAGCGGTTAGGCCTCACTCCCCCTTCGCAGCGGTGGAGGGCTCACAAGGAATACGCTGGCGCAGGAGCAAAGCCAACCGGGCTCGCAATTGGGCAAGCCAGCGTTCGTGATGCCGTCTCCTACCGAATGAGCAGTTTACATGACAAATGGAAACCCGGAAGGAAGGGCGGGAGAACTCAGGAAGGGACCCTAGGGGAGGAGGGAGGTAACATTGGTAGCCTGCTTGCCTGCCTGCCTAGCCTAGGTAAGTACAGGAGGCTTTCGCCCCCCTTCAACGAGGGGTAAAGGGAGGACGCGGGCGGGCGGGCGAGCAAGTAGGCATGTCTAGCCAAGCTGCCCGGCGGGGTGTGATGCTCCTTTTCTACATACATCTACTGTCGCGGAGATTGGGGCACAGGACGAGATTGGGCGGTCGGCATGACCTGGCAGGGAAGCTTCGGGCGATCCCAGAGAACCTTCTATGAGCTTGGCCGGGAGGCAGCCCGCCGCCGTCGCCGTCCATTTCCGACCCTGCGGCCGACGAGGGTAGGAGAGATGCGCTACTACCTGAACCTAGCACTCCTGGGTACTAGAACGCCTCGACAAGACCTACGTGCTACCTGTCTACACCCTAAGACTCGAGAATCGAGAGTCGAGAGTCGCTGCTGGGTTTTTGCGACAGCGCATGCGGGGGTGGAGGTACAAGGCGTGGATGCATGCTCTCGTGTCTCCACCGTGTAGAACGTGCCGCAGGCGTCGTCTAGTTGATTCGGCGAGCGAGTGAGCGACTGCTTGTAGTACTTTACCTCCTTGTTCTGGCCTATCGGCCCTTATATGATACCACAGTAAAGTGCGGTCATAATTGCGTGCTTGAAAACGGGAGGTGAAGGGCGTGATGGGGGTTGGCCCGCCCGAAGGCCGTCGTAATTGGCCGAACTCTCATTGTTGAAAGAGCTGCCAATGACTAGCTCTCGTCGTACCTTGGCCTGGTTGTTGGTCAACATCCGAGAGGAGGGCCAAGTGTTACGGGTGCCGGACGATGTGAGTTGAACGACTTGCCTAGACTCATTACGGAAGTGTGTGGTACCGCCGGCGCATGGTTCTTATCATCGCCAACGCCCAAGGAAAGATCGCCCATTGATGGGCGTAGCCGTTGGACGCTTAGATGCCATCCTCCGCCCGCCGCGTTGTCCTTTCTCGCAGCCTTGGCACCACCCCGCCCCGAGTCTTGAGTCCTGGGTCTCGAGTCTCGATTCGTTGCTCAATCAATTGTTTTGCCTCGTAACTTTCTCCGGATGCCGCGGGGTTTAGGGCCATAATTGGGGGAGGGGAGTAGAGGCTTGAGTCGGGGTCTTTGTCTAGGGGTTTCTCTCCGACGTTTCAGTCGCTGCAGGGTGCCGGCCAACGGGGGGCAGCGCTTGCTTGTGTTGGGGGGGTTCTTAGTGCTTGCGTGTGTCTTGAGACCCATCAAACAATAGGGAATCATCAGGCTGAGATCATCGATTGTGGTATCAAGTGAGCGTTTCAGTCCGGCCAGCGGCCAAAAGTGAGGCGATGCTGTTCAATGTGGCTCAGCTCCCCGACACTGCGCTGCTGAGTCGAGCTCTCGTCTGGAGTCCTTCATGTGATGGCGAGGATGTGGTCGCTATGGTTGAATGGACAGCCCGCGGTATGCGACGTAAGTGGTTCTGGGAGTGTCACCAATACAGCCGGCGACCTGCCATCGGATCGACAGGCGACGTCGAACCTCACGTCCGCTCTTAACCGCAAACAATTCTCCACTATCTCTGGGGTTCCTCTAAGGCCGCGTCACCTGGAGTGAAGTGCTGTTCCCCAGCACGAAACAGAACCCCCTGGGTTTCCGCGTCTTTTTTGCAGTCGTCAGTGCAACGCTTACAGCGGACAAGGTTCCAACAGAAGGAAGTGACTAGGATTAAGCTTACCTTGTCCGTGTCAATGACCGCCTAACAGCCCTAACTACAAGATCGAGAGGAATTCTCGATGATACGCTACGATTAGGCTATTGCGTCATACTCGTTATAGAACAGGTGTTAATATCACTAGGCCGCCGTGCTTCCGTGCTTCCGTGCTCACTCGAGCTTGAGAGCTGTTGCAGGTATTGGTAGATGGGGGTTTTTTTTTTCGCGCGCAGGAAATTCAACGGTCAAAAATGGGAATTGACACGGATAGACACTGCGTCGGCGAAGCGAAAAGGAGTACCAAGCAAGCAATTGATCGAGTTGGCAGTCGGTACCGAATGAGTGCATAGTCTGATGATCTTTGACCCTGGTTCTGACGGCTTGTTGATTATCCAGCACAAGAAACGAAGTGCTTCGTCAAGCCCCCCTAATCTCGGCGCGACTTTCATGGATAGAAGTCAATTAAAGTCAACCTAAGCAGAGTGGCGGATAGAAATGCCTCGCTGTCGCTGTCGTTGTCGCTGTCCCTGGTGTGTCTCTGGCCGTTTATGCCGAAGCACTAAATGTCTGACTAGCAGCGCAGTACGGCCACTTATCAGTCGTAAAAGTCTCGGTCCGCTGTCCGGGCCCAGGTGAGGCTAGCGGAAAGGCGACGAGAAGACGCGGACCAATCTTGTGCACCGGACAGCACTAGCGCTAGTCTCTTTGACAGATTTCGGAGACGGCGTGGCTTCGGGTCGATGGCGCTATGCCGATTGTTGTCGTGGTGGCAAAGAGAAGAAACAAACAAGCTCTGGTGTTCTGGCGTACCCAAGTCGCTTCTTCCTCTTCATTGTTGCATACTTCCATTGCCTGGGCCCTGGCGGTAAGTCATCCTGGCAATGTCGATTGCAAAAATATGCCTCGAGTGGATTTGGTGGGCGGGAGGTGGGAGGAATCAAAGGGTGCTAGGATTCTGAATGTGATCCTTGTTAGCTCTGGAGGAATTATGTCATATCTGGCATATTCTGAATTAAACAGCCCAACCAGACCTGTCATACCTATGTACTCTTCTTACAAGTTACAGCCAGCCTGCCTGCTTACTCGAGGGCTGGGGGGGTCTATGTTCCATCCTCATGCCGTCGTCTCGTTTTGCATTGCCTGCCTGCGTTGCCCCCAATCAGTCTGCAGTCCAGTCAGAGTCAGTCAGACTACCGTCACTTTGTGGCCGGGCGACAATCAAGATAGGCGGCGCCGCCCCCTGGCCCGCCACCAATGGCACAACATGGCGTACCTCCCATTGACCCAGACCCATGCAGCCGACCTTGTTGCTTCACGCTTGATGTCCTTGTCGAGCTCGGTTTTTTTTGGGGTTTTTTTTGCCCTCTTTGCCGCATCCCTGCCGCCGTCGTTTCCCACCCTGGGCCGGGGCTATTGCTAGCACCAGCGCGGGCTCCAAGCTCTTGTTCCTAGGCACTTTTCTTCCTTCGTTTGGTACTCCACGTGTGTGGAGAGGCGGGATGGAATTCCAAAACGAGAAAGAGGGCAACCATCTGGGAATGATTGACAGGGGACACGAGAAGGGAGAGGGAAAAGAAGAGAAGCAAGCCAGGGCCATTCTGTTTGGACTGTCTACCGCGTCAACCTGCGGCGAGGGGCCCAAGGAATAAATCTGATGACTTTCCTCACCTCCCACAATACAACCACTCCATCGTCGCTTGATGCGAGGTTGTTTACCCGCGATACCCAGCCAGATCTTTCCTTACCCTTCCCACCTCGTCCGACGCCCTCCAAACCAGGCTGCTGCGCCTGTAATTTTGTGCCATTCTGTCGTTTCACCAAGAACCGAGGACGCCGCTCATAGCATTTGGAGAGTGTTGAGTGGAAGCAGCTTATAGAGGAAGGGTTTGCTGGTGGTGGCGGCGGTGGTTGTTGCTGGCAGTCGCGATCAGGATCAGAAGCAGAATTCGACAAACAAACGCGTGGGAAGGAAAGGACGAACCGACGACGAAGAAGGATTAAAGGCAGCAACGGCCAACAACCTTTACGTTCCCTCCGTCACCAGCACCTGCATGGTCAACGACCACTATAAGTTGCCCGTCTCGCAATAATTCATCCCTTGTTGGAACGACTTGCATCCCTCTCGTCTTCGTCATCATCATCATCATCATCATCATCATCAACAACAACAACAACAACACAAGCTTTGGGCGCGTTTTCTGCTTCTTTTGGAGCTACAGCAATTAGACATCACCAACCCACTGCATCCTCGCTTATTTGCTACCCGTTAGCTGAAGCTTATCACAAACTTGACTTTGGATCATTGCTTCATCATGCAATTCTCTAATCTTGTTTCGGCATTGCTTCTTGGCACTGCTGCTGCTCTTGCACCAATCGAGATCGTGGGCAACAAGTTCTTCGACGAGAATGGCAGACAATGGTTTATTAAAGGTACGCTAATCACCCGTTCTGTCATCATCACATTACCAGTCACTGACGCAATCGCAGGAATTGCCTACCAATTGAGGCCAGGTTAGCCCAGCTCAACTCGATGCACGCCTACAGAGTCCGTTTCTAACTTAAATCTTGTTCAGATGACCCATTGGTAGACTCCGAGCAGTGCGCCCGCGACGCCGACCTCATGAAGACGCTGGGCACCAACGCAATTCGCGTATATCACGTCGATTCCAGCGCAAACCACGACGGGTGCATGGCAGCTTTCGACAAGGCTGGCATTTATACCCTCATCGACTTGGACACTTTTGACTCGTACATCCTTGCTGTGAGTGCCGTCCTCGACTGTCCTGTCCATTGTTGCTAACACAAGCTGCAGACTAACCCCTACTGGAACGAGACGCAGTTCAACGCGTACGCCAAGGTCATGGACAGCTTTCAGAAGTATGACAACGTTCTCGGCTTCTTCATTGGCAACGAGATTATCGCGCTCAGCAACCAATCTCAGGCCGCCCCTTTCATGAAAGCCGCTGCGCGAGACATGAAGGCCTACCGAGACAAGAAGGGCTATCGCAAGATCCCCGTTGGCTACTCCGCTGCTGACATTGCCGAACTTCGACCCATGCTGCAGGACTATCTTACCTGCGGTGGAAAGCCAGAGGACAACATCGACTTCTTCGGGCTCAACTCGTACGAGTGGTGCGGTGCCAGCACGTACAACACGTCAGGTTACACGAATTTGGAGGCCATGGCCGAGCAATTCCCCGTACCCATTTTCTTCACCGAGACGGGATGTATCACCGGGCAAGGCCCCAGGACATGGGACGACCAGGACGCCATCTTTAGCCAACCCATGATTGATGATTGGAGCGGAGCCATGGTCTACGAGTGGATCTACGAGGAGAACCGGTATGGCATCGTGTCATACGGCCCCGAGGTTTCCAAGACAATTACGGCCGACGATGTCTACGATGGATTCACACGCAAGGGCACCCCAATTCCTCGCTCTCCCGAATTCCAAAACCTCCAATCCAAGTGGGCTACTATCACTCCTACCAGAGTGATGAAGTCCAACTACGACCCGACCAGCGTTTCCACCCGCGACTGTCCCAAGGCCACGGGCGGTTGGTTGGTAGATGGGAATGTTCGCCTGCCCACCCTCGGAGAGACTTTCAGCGGCAGCTTCTCGTCGAGCCCAACGGCCTCGGTAACCCTTGCCTCAAGTACCAGCGCCAGCGCTGCAGTGCCCACGGAATCGGCCAAGTCCTCGGCACCAGACAGGCCTTCTGGATCTGGTACCAAGCAAATTGCCGGAATGGCTTTTGGCTTGGTCGGCGTCATGATCTTCTTCACCGTGTGGATGTAGTTGGCCCACCGGCTTTCTTTTCTTCTTTTGTACATTTGTTCATTCATTTTTATAATGAACTGGTTCGTGGCTTATACCCCATTTTTGATTACACGGAGCTTCATGATGAAGCAAGGCATTGAGTAAGGCGTTATGGCTCGGAGGCACACAGCCTCTGGTGGGGATGATAGAACGACTAGCTTGGGGGCTGGGTTGATGATGCCTTGCCCTAAGTATTCAGGGATTGGTCCTGCGGTGTTGGTTTACAATTCCCTATCGAAAAGCAGAGTCAAGAGGAGCTCGTAGCTTGAACAATAGGCGATGAAGGCAAAGATCAAAGAACCAAGCAACGAGTGCCAGTCCAAATGAACTGCCTATTTCCTTCCTGTGGTTGTGATTGGACTCCTCTACCACTTCGCATCGTGCTTACCTACGTTCACTATTACTCGATGGAACCTGTGATGGGAAAGCGTGGCTGCCCCTTCTCAAACCGTACACAAATCCAGACAGAAGTTACACCTCTTGCGAATGTTATGAGCGTTCTTGCACCCACGCACTCTACAGCAAAACAAGACCTACTCGACTACCACACAAAGAAACAATCTTCTACGTTGACATCGCCCATCCAACAGTACGGATCATCTCCGGATTCCATCTACGCTCGATTACTACCCTATTAAAAGACCCAAGGCAGTCTGATAAGGCTCTTCAGCATTCCCTATTATTGTCAACAGCACAGGTCACTCTTGCAGACATGGCAACCTTCGTAACGTGGGGTTTCAACTTGATTTCCAATCTTCTGTCACCGGTTGCCAAAGCAGAAGAGCCCAAGACGACGCCGGCCAATAGCCCCAAGGAGCGTACGCATACCAGCTTACACGTACCAAGATGGTTATCTCTCACCGCCAAGATCATTCTATCTCTCATAGTGACAGTTCTCTGCATCATGGGGGGAGTATTCTTGATGGTCCTCTTCAAGGAGAAAACGGAACGCGGAGGTCTCCTGCCTCGTACACCTTACCAGGTCGATGGAACTGGCCCTGGCCAGCCAAACCATGGCTTCGAATTCGGAGTCTATGATTCTTATGGTAACAGGAAGACTGGCGCCGTCCAGGTGGAAGAATGGTGCAGACAGCACCCAGGAGATTGCCGCTGGACCGTCTCGCAGGTATGTGGCTCGTCACTTTGTGGGTTTGCGTCAGGAGAGATTGTCGCTAACTGGCCTGCATGCTGTTAAGGCTAGAGGTCAAGAAATGGACCCGGTGACATACTCCAAATCCAGCAGGCTTCTCGTGTCTCGTGTTGGTCCTCTGCTCTCAGTATGGATTGGTCTGGCCGTTGCTATGATGGGTTTGGTCTTGGTGTCGGTATGACCAATAGCAGGGGGTGCTTCTTCATGTGATATTGGGCTCTGGTCGCGTCGTGATTTCAATGGTACGGCTGAGCAGCCCCGGAGACGCGTTTCTCCTGTAGGAATATTGATATAGGGGGCAGGCGCGTTAGCCCCCGGAAAACTTTCGTTGGGGAGAACATAAGTCGACACAATACCCTTAGAGAGCAGAATTAACAAGAGTTACCTCGGAGTCTCACACTTCCGACACAACGAAACCCTGAGGCCATGTCTATACTCGCATCGAGACACGTTAGGCGTGGTAGCTGATTCCTGGGCCGACTTTTGCGTGATGTCATTACTTTTCTTTCTTTTTTCTATTTCATCTAGCCGTGGGGCGTTTGCTGCCATGCCTGTCTGTAACTGTAGAAGCCGGGAAGCGTGTTTGCGAAAGTGAAACCTTCTTATGCCTCTTCTTTAGCCTCCATCTATCAGAAACGGCCGCGGCAGATGACGTGCGGTCTCTCGTAGTCGTTGCAGTCGTCAGTGTTATCGGTATCAATCGCGAAGGGTCTTTCTTGGAAGTAGATGCCACTCAGACCACCGGGTCACATATCCCACCCCATGCGTGTCCTACGGCAGGCTTGGAAGGGGGAAAGTGCGAAACCTGGCTTGTTCGTAGTGAGATTGCCGTACACACGTATACGATTTCGTCTCCAGGTGTCGCCGAAGACGGCAGGGGTAATCAGGAGCCACCCGTGTTTAAGATTTTGACCATGTACAGATGGGTCTCTCGACTTTTTGGAATCGTTCGAGGTCACATAAACACATATCATCGATGTCCAGACGGTACTTGCAGCGTGGGGTTCCGAGGAAGCCGGGGGCTGGGGACGCTCTCAGCGGCGAGCAGATGGATTCATCCCTTAGAGTCTCCTCGTGCTGGGCCTCGGGTGATATACATTGTCTTGCAAGCCCTTGGCGATGCGTTGGTGCGATGTTTCTTTCGCCACAATTCAGGATGGCCAAGCGACGACGAAGACGACGAAGACACGCCGGATCCGTCTTGAATGGGCGCGGTGTGCATAGTAGGCTGGAGGGCGCCTATCTACCGGCGACAGCTCGGCTTTACCAACCTATTGCCAATCTGCTGACCATCACATTCTTAAATACATGATGCGATAGTAACGTAGTTCTCAAATATCTTGGCATGCTTGAGCGGTCGACGGGAGAGAAGAGCAGACGTGGGGAGGCAGGTACTAGTATCTTCGGAGGCATCCGGAACTTGGAGAAGGCAGACCTGGCGGCTCACAGTCTTACCGCCTACCCGTGAGCTATAAGGACACTGTTTCCCCTAGAGGATCTCCTTGGACTCTAAACCAGGGTCTTGAGGCCTTGTGGAGGTGATGTCCCTTCATCATGCCCCTTTACCTAGTTCCGCAGTTTAGGTTCGTTAGTTTTGATGTAAACTCTTATGCTTATGTAGGATCGCAGCTCATTTATTTGTGGATCGGGGTCTCAAGGCCCTGTTTTGTGGTCAAAGAAAATAGCCTCTCGTTTAAGAGGGTTGCAGTCCAATGGAGAACAGGCCGGGAAAATCTGTTCCGTTCGCCCTTGATTGCTACTGGTCATGGAGGCATAGCCAAGGGGGGAGGGGATAGTTCGGCAACAGACATCTAGGTTGGATCAGGATTCTGCCGGAGTGCCAAAGGTAGGATCAACGGCTGGTCTTGAGGATTAGATGAGGGCGAAGTCACCAGTAAAAAGGACCGGTAACAGCTGTTCAGTGTCATCGAGTATCAAATATGTAGTTGTAGTCGAGATCGATCGATCGTACTTGGACGTTGAAAGTTCTACTTTGGTTTGTCGCAGAACGTTGTTCACCGGCCCCGTTCTTGCACAAGAGTGGGCGACGCCTGAACAACATTCACTTCTTTACCCGGGCACCCATGGTCGGCAATGCCTCGAGTAGAGGGCGGAGAAACGATCGCGAATATACTCCAGTCACACCGGCCCGCGAGCCGCTTCAAGGCCCTCGGCCGACGGGCCCGTCTGGAGGCACGGGACTTTTTCACTATTGACACTTGATCGTGACGTTATGGGGTGATATGTGAGGTTTGCTATTGATTTGCAGGCGGGACGCGCGAGCACGGGTTCAAGTCTGGGGAGAGGAGCGGGGGCCGCTTTTTGGTGAATTGCGTTTTTTTTTTTTGTACCGGTCGGCCAGGACCAGGGGCGTCTCTGAGAGGCTGTGAGATCGGTGAGGCGGAACTGGATGAAAATATGGGATGGTGCAGGATCATTGTATGCTACTTACTCCTGGAGTTACCTAGTTAAAAAAAAAAAAAAAAGAGTGATGTGTTTCTGCCCGCTTTTCACCGGGTGATCTCCTCTTGACAACGGCGATGACAACAGCGGATCACCTACCGGTATGGGCATCACAGTATGCATGGACGGGTGTAGAGCTCTCGGGACTTTTTCTTTGACGGGCGATCTGATCACCGGCCCTCGCTTGAGTGTCCAACCGCAGACTGAGATCCACGTCAGCTGTAGCTGTGTATGTAGGTAGGTAGGTAGGTAGGTAGGTAGGTAGGTGTATGCACGCAAGGCCGGGGCCGGCCTTGGGGTACGCACGCTTGGACCCGAGTATTCGTCCCTTCTTTTTGGCTCCCGCCCCCTCTTGGTTTGTTGAACGCCCGCAGTTGGGGCCTCGTCTCTGGAGCTAAAAATGCCTTGGCCCAGAGAAATCCGAAATTCCGAAATCTACGAAGCGTTGGGCTCAACTTTGCAAGGGAACGAGAACGAGGAACAAGAGTCACGAAGGGAAGAAAGAAGACGGGCACACGGGCTCGTCCATCAAGACGGACGGTAGCAATCAGGTGGTCCGTCACCTAGCACCTAGCAGCATCGCGAGTCCGGGGTCATGCTGGCAACGTGCGCATGTCAGTTGGCAGCCCAGACAGCACATGCGTTCTCGGCCGTCTCTGACAAACACGGCGATGGCATGAAATTGCAGAAACCGGACGACCCGACAGCGTCGGCAGCATGTCATACCTCCAGTGGCGATGACGACGACGACGACAACAACAACATCAACATCAACAACGACCGCAGCGGCCAGTATGTGTTTTCCCAGATTTCGCTCAAAGACCCTTCCCCCCAATTCAGGCAGGCCCCCCCGCGATCCGACTGGCCAGCCAACCAGCTTCGGCAACCCGCCCGCCCGGGCTTACCTTGTGGAGACCACGGAGTCCTCGCCCGGCGCTATAGTACTTGCATACCTAGGTAGGTACTGGGTTGCAAGGGTAATTTTAAAGCCCCATATGATGTAGTGACCCACACACATGATAGGTGATGGGTGGTGGGTGATGCGTTAGAGGGAAAATCCATTAACGGCCGGCCGGCTGGCTGGCGGGCTGGCAGGCTGGCTGACGGGCTGACAGGCTGGTGGCCTGGCAGACTAATCAATGGGCTGGCGGGCTGGCGGGCTGGTTAAAGGGCTGGCTAGAGGTTAGTGCGGTACGTTGTAGGGGGCAGAAAAATTCGGCCTGTAACCATAGTAGTAATCAGTTTGTCTCGCCTCCGGGGGCCATGCGCGCCGCACACCGCGACAAACAGGTTGCCGTGCTTTCCGAAACGCAACGTGATGTTGCGCCATGGAATCAATCGCCGTGCGCTGTCTGCGCCCTTGGCTTGTTGCAACCACCTCCCATCTCATCTCGCCTTGTTCACAACAACTCCCCCTCTGCACTTTGTGTTCTTGAAACAAGGGACCAAAATAGCCATCTTCGCAGAGTCGCTTCCAAAGCGCCCCATCCGTTGTATCCCTAGTGATGCGTTGACCAAGTTTCCGCCATTGCTGCTTATTCCATACTGTTTTCCATTTGCCTTTCACAGCCGAGACGACACACGAACCGGGACAAGCCACCGCTACTCATGACAACCCCTTGGAGCCGCTGTAATGGGTAGGCGACCGGGGACACCCACGCTGACGCAGAAAACCAACCCTTCGAGCGACACCGCGAACAATGCTCTTTCTTGACCTGTTATGCTGCTGCGCTTCGGAAAGGGGCCGAATTGGCACCGTCGAGGCGAGCCGAGGCAGAATCAGAAAGTGCTTGGCTGCCAACCGCACTTCTCTCCGCCATTTCGCGACAGAACTCCTCACCTTCTTCTTCTTCTTCCTAGCTGGAGTCGCTGCTCTGCAGTTGCTATGTCACGTATCAATCCGCTCCATCCCCCAGCACTTGATCGTGCAGGGTCGGGCCTGCATCAAGATCGCTCACGGTTTTTTGCCCATCCTTCCGCGTTCACCGTCCCGCTTATCAACGGGCACGTCTGCCAATGCACTGCCCCGTTGCGGAACCAACACTCGAGAGGAAGATGCCAGAGATGAAGCGTTGGAAGAAGATCTGAAGGGGCATAGGGGCAAGGGGAAAAGGGGGGGAGGGGGGGGGGCAGGGAACACAGAGTCCCACCCCCTGCTCTCGACCGATTGCCGCCTGCTTGATGCCTGTCCATCCCGATGCGGCTGTCACTGCCGGTCAGCCTTACAAGTCTTACATGTTGACCGTTACAGACGCATGCGTGTAAGCGGTGCAGAACACGGCCTCGAGCATGGTCATACCTGCATCTCCGTGGGCCTCGATACATACGATGTATACTTCCATGGAGAGCAAGTACGATGCGTCACAGGCATCCGCTCATCCCGGCAACCCGACGCCGCGTTGTGCTATTGCATACGTAGATCGATCTTGCGGGCCTCGTTGATACGTTTTGGCTGGCGCGCCAGCTCCGGCGTGCTGCGGTCAACAAGTCGGACGAAGCTGAAGCAAGGCAAGCCAGGGGGAGTGTGCATTGTAAGGCGAATTTGGCTCCTTCCCCCAGCTCCCGTGCTGTTGCGGTCCTCGCGCACGCCCGCAGGGCCACGCATCTCGAAGTTAGTGTTTGCTTCTGCTGGACCCCAGGCACCCCCCGGGGGATCTGCTTCCTCGTATACAAAGGTGCCGCCCACCCGCACCCTCGTATGCATACCTTACGGGCCCCCAGTATCAAACTTCTTGGGAAGTCCAAGTGTTTGGAGAGAGAGTGGAAGATAGTATCTCCTCCGGAACCTCGCTGTGCGTGGCCGATCCGCTCTCGTATTGACTACACCTTGAAGTCCCGCACTCGAACGGCCCTTGGTATTAGGAGGTGTTGGGAGAGGAACAACGCAGAAAGCGCCGCAGGACGGGCGACATGTCACTCAAGTTCTACACAACGCCCAGCGCCGGACGGCCATGGCGTCCACCCGTCATGGAAGAAGACTGCCGGCGCTATCGCCGCCGTGCGAGGCGGACCGACAAATGGATTCCGCCCCGGCTTGCTCTTGAAGAGGTCATCAGGAACAACACAGAATCGGTGAGCTACTCCCCGCGGCAGCGGGTCCCTTGGGATATCGTATCCGGAAGACCTTTCGAGGAGGGGCGCGTTTGCTAACGTCCAACACCACCAGCCGTGCTCGCTCAACGACTTCATGGACTTTCTGGTCTACGTTGAGCAGGACGCCGAGCCCCTCCAGTTCTTCCTGTGGTACTGCGGCTACGTCCACTCGTGGACGACGGAACTCACGCCCGAGCAGCGCGCCCTCGCGCCGCGCTGGGACCCGGACCGACGCAGAAAGCTCGGCCCCCGGGAGAGGCGGGCCAAGAACTCGAGCAAAGTGGGCAACATCCTCGAGATGCTCGACGAGGAGAGTGACGGCCGCCTCGAAAAGGCCGACGGCAGCAGACACACGCGCAACGCGTCCTCGGCGCCCAAGTTTCCGCCTCACACGATGTATGTAATCGAGGAAGAGGGGGACGAAGAGAGCAGAGAGGCCGCGGACTCTCAAGGTGAGACTCACCCGTTCACGCCCCCTGAATATGCGCGCTCTCGCGTATAACATCTCTCCCCTTTCAAGTTTCACACACTCTCTCTCTCTCTCTCTCTCTCTCTCACACACACACACACACACAACCGTCAATGTGGGCAGATGAGCTGACAAATCCGTCAGATGCGCCGGCATCACAGCCCTTCCGCGCCGACATCGACGCCATAACGAGCCACTACATAGTGCTCGACGCCCCGCGCCGCTTGAACCTCACCAAGGACGACCGCAACGCCGTGCTCGCCGCCACGGCAACCACAACGCACCCCTCGGCCCTCCTGCTCGCCTTCGAGAAGACCGAGGCCCTCCTCCGCGGCAAGCTTCACCCGGACTTCATTCGCTACAGCATGGCCAACACCAACCGCACGATGACGCGCCTCCTCCGCCTGATCGGCTGCCTGCTGCTCGTCCTCGGCCTGGCCCTAGATGCCGTCCTGGTCCTCTCCCCCGTCTCGCGGTACTACCGTCTCCTCTCCACGCCGCTTCTTTTCGCCGGCCTCGCCATCCTCGTCGCCGCCGTCGACGGCGTCTCCCTCCCCCTCTACCTCGCGCGCAGGCGTCACGTCCGCCCCTGGGAGGCGCCTGACGACCTCGAAGCCGGCACGGGCGCCCGCCGCCGCAAGGCGACGCCCGAGAGCGTTGCCGGCGCTGTCGACCCGCTCCGCAAGCCGAGCCTGCGGACGCTGGGGTCCGCCAACGTCTTCTCCGGCGAGGATTGGGTCGCCGCGTACGAGCGGCGGCGGCTCTGGCACCTCATTTTCGAGCGGAGATGCGGAAGCCAGAACCAGGACCTGAGGATCCTGCAGCACGGGGTAGTGGCGGGCGCGCTGCTCTGGGCCACGCTGACGACGGTGGGCCTCGGTGTCGGGTCGGTCTTCATACCCTCGCACATTGTGATTTGACAGGATCAAGCACGTAGTCAATGCGTCTAATGTATACCATAGTAATGAACTAATGGCGGCCTCTTCCGGGGTTCCGAGAGCCACAGTTGTAGTAGCTGGGCTGAGATGGCAAAGGGCCCGAGACTCCCGTCCACCCATAGTAGTAATGAGTAAAAAAAATGAAGACAATATTGTCAACCTCAAGGAGTGTGGTCTGTGAGATTTGGTGCTGCTGCACGGAGTATATACCTAACCGTAAGATCTTGCAGAACTGTGGGCGGAGTGGCCACGCCGGGATATACTCACAAAGCTGCTTACACTTCGAGCCAAGCAGAGCTCACAAGTTGAAATGCCTTATCCGTTTCTTTCGTCCCAGTCAATCGCCGCGAGGGCGGAGTAGCTTTCGAGGTATCAAATTGGAAACATTGAAAAAAAAAAGGACTTTTTCTCTATCATCATTTGCCTGCCGCCTGCTGTTGCTCGTAATAAAGCTCCTCCGCCGTCGTTATGCACTGCATGTTCGCGCCAAGCTTGTTCATCGTCTCCATCCACTCGTCGTACCTAAGTGACAAGTCAGTAACCGTCTTTCCGAGGATGTTCATGTGTGGCACTTACTCGTCCGAGTCGAATACAATACCACCTCCTGTTGAGAAAGTCAGTTCAGGCTCCCTTCTTCGCCACTGGCAAAGAGGGGGAGGGGGAAGGGGGGGAAGGTAACTCACCGGCTTGCAGATACGCCACGCCGTCCTTGACGAGCATCGTCCGCAGCGCAATACACGTGTCCATAGCACCCTCGACCTCTTGGCCCTTCTCGTCGAGGCCGCCGTAGCCAAAGTACCCGACCGCGCCGGCATAGATGCCCCTCTTCTCCTTCTCCAGCTCGGCGATGAGCTCCATCGCGCGCACCTTGGGCGCGCCCGACACAGTGCCGGCAGGGAAGATGCTCCGGAAGGCGTCAAACCGCGTCTGTCCCGGCCGCAGCACGCCAGAGACCTGCGATACGAGGTGCTGGACGTGGCTGAACTTCTCGACGACCATGAGGTGGTCCACGCGGACCGTGTACGGGTCGCCGACACGGTTGACGTCGTTGCGCGCGAGGTCCACGAGCATCACGTGTTCGGCACGGTCCTTGAGAGAGCTGCGGAGCTCGTCGGCGAGCCGCTGGTCCTCCTCGGGCGTCTTGCCGCGCTTGACGGTGCCGGCGATCGGGTGCGTGATGACGCGCCCGCCCTCGGACTTGACGAGCAGCTCGGGCGAGGCGCCGACGATCTGGAAGTCCTTGCAGTTCACATAGAAGAGGTACGGCGACGGGTTCACCGTCCGTAGGTGGCGGTAGATGTTGAAGGGGTGCAGGCTCGTCGGACGGGCGAAGCGCTGCGACGGCACGGCCTGGATGATGTCGCCCTTGACGATGTGCTTCTTCAGCTCCGTGACGTGGTTCTCGTAGCCCTTCTGTCCGACGTTGGACGTGTACTCCTGGTTGAGCTGGATGGGCTGCTGCTCGGGGATCGGGATCTCGGGGGCGTTGAGGACGGCCACGAGCTCGTCAATAACCTTCGTCGCCTTCTGGTACTCGGCCTCGAGCTGGGAGGCGTCTTCGGGGACGTGGAGGTAGGTGATGACCTTGATGACACCGTAGAAGCGGTCAAACGCCACGATGGTGTCGAATAGCATGAACAGCGACTCGGGGATCTGGAGGACGTCCTTCATTGGCCGGGCCGTCTTGGGCTCAAAGTACCGCACGCAGTCGTAGCCGGCGTATCCGATCGCGCCGCCGGCCATGGGCGGGAGCTGCAAGCCGGGCACGTGGGCGACGACGTGCTGCGCCAGCTCGGCCTCGAGGGCCGGCAGGGGATCGCATTCCGGGCCATAGCCGGGGCCGGTGGCGAGAAGCTTCCGGGGACCGGCGCCGACGAAGCTGTAGCGGCCGACGCGTTCGGTGGCGGCGCTCTCGAAGAGGAAGGAGTAGTCCGAGTCCTTGTGGTGGGCGGAGACCTTGAGATAGGCGGCGGACGGGGTGATGAGGTCCGACGAGATCTGGCGGTAGATGGGGACGAGGGTCGGCTTCTTGGTGCTGTTGGTCGCGGCTGGGCCGGAGAGGACGGACCTCACCGTCTCGAGGGACGGGACAACTGCGCGCTGGGGCAGTGTCAGTTGCGGGCGGAGCCAATTGAGAGAGGGCGAGGACTTACCGGTCCCGACATGCTGATCCGGTGTGGGTGAGACGGGGGAGAGTCGTTTGTGTTTCTGTAGCTGAGTCACCGCATCTAGAGAGTGTGTAAATGGTTTATTTAGTCTCCAGGCTTGGAGGGGTTGTATGCCAAGCAGGGTCCGATAAGCGGAAGCTCGAAGCCGTTGCGCTTCGATAAGGCCAGAGACAGGCGTTGCCGTTAGTGGCACCTCCGCTGCGTCAAGGATCGGTGACACAATGCGTGCCCCCACCGTCTGCCATTATTCCGCCAATCTGGTCTAGACGCAAGGCCCACGCTGGGACACAACGGGGTGGTGGAATTGGGAGCCCGGCGCATGATCTGAGCTGCATTACCAGGCGCATTGCTTTATTTCCCAAAGTAAAAAATGCTATATTCAATGAGGCTCAAGTTGGCCGGCAATATGATGCGGTTGGACCACGCTGACCTCTTGACTCGATCTCCCCCCGCTTCCAATCCCCGGTATTCTGTTTCTCTCTTTGGGGGGTATCAGCTTTCCACGGACAGCGCCTTGACCCCCACAAGTTTCGCGTCCTTGCCCTTCCCGTCTGTTGTGACGAGCCAGTACTCTGTCCGGACGCCGCCCTTGGGCACCTGGTAGACTCTAACGTCGTTGCCCTTGCCTGCCTTGCGCACCGCTTCGATGATGTCCTTGTAGTCGCCGTTCGAGTCCCAGTCCACGGGGTCCAGGAGCTCCACGCCCGCGTTCTCGGGGTCCGGGTGTTGGATGAGCTGCCCGAATTCGACTGCGGTCACTGATGTTAGCCCGAGTGAAGAGTGCGCATCGCTTCCTCTGCGAGGCACGCGATGGAGTAAAACGGAATTTGGGAAACTCACCCTCGTCCGGCAAGCCCTTGCCCGCCTCATCCCACGCCAGCGCGACGCCGACAAACGGCTCGTCCGCATCGGAAATGTATACCTTGTCCTGCTTCAGCACATCCTGGATCGCCTTGGGCACCTCGACGCCCTGGTCCTGGGCCTTAAAGTCCTTGTTCTTGCTGCCTGTCGACTTGGCATAGCCCTCATTGGGGTCCTGGTTGGCCTTGTCCAGGAACGCGGCGTAGTCTGCGTCGGACATCCTGAGATGCGGTATCGTCGAGAATCTGCGGAGACCCTGGCGAGACTGGGCTTGGAAGCTGTTGCTCGGGAGGTGCAGTCGATATGTGAGTGCGGCGTTTGTGGCGGACTGTCTTGCGGTCGTTGAGAGCGCTCGATGCCAGATATTTCGAAGAGCCGTCTGCGGAAATGTGGTCCTCATTCGATTCGTAAAGAACGTGGGAGCCGAGTAGAGATTGGGGTGATGTGGTCGTGGGAAGATGCGCATGGTTGGGCACAGGAATGACGCAACGGGCCGGCTAGTGTAGGTACGCCTCGTAGCTGAATGGAGGGGATGATGGAAGGGACGTCTATGCCCCACCTGGCTGCAAGAGGCTAAGATTCGCCGGCGCAAAGTGCGCCAAGTGCCCACAAAATCAAAATACATGTCAGACTTGGCATCAACAAAAAACTACTTCACGTCAAGCACACGAGCCTCGGCAGAAACAACATGCGATGGTCATGTAGGTATCATTGGTTTGACTTTTGAATTCTCGGCACTCATTTTTTCACCTTAGCGGTGTCCCAAACCATCCGAATAGTAACAAGAACCCTCGACACCTAGACCATGACCATGATACAATGAAATTGAAGAACCCATCCTCTACTGGGCAACAAGGTCCTTCTTGAGAGTACCCTGGTACTGCTTCTTCTCGGCGGGGGTCTGGAAAGCACCGTGTCCGAACTCGGACGAGGTGTCGATCCACTTGAGGTCGATCTTCTCGAGGGCCTTTCTCGAGGTGTGGGTGAACATGGACTTGCGGAGGGTCATGACACGCTTCTTGGTACCGGGGATGGAGCCCTTGACCATGACGAAGTCGTTCTTGACCTCACCGTAGCGGACGAAGCCACCGAGACTGAGTCATTGTTAGTGTTTTGATGGGTAAGACGCAAGACGAGGGGGGGGACATACGGGGTGATGGTCTTCTTGGTGACATCAATGTCGGTGGAAGCGTTGTCGTCGGCGTCGCCCTTGCCGATTCTGTAGATCTTGTGGTTGACCGAGGTACGGTGGTGGTAACCCATCTGACCAGCACGGGCAACAGTCCACTGGACGTGGGAAGGATGCCAGGCACCGATACAGGCGACCTTGCGGAGACCTTTGTGAGTCTTGCGAGGAAGCTTCTTGGTACCCCAACGGGAGGTGACACCGTTGAATCCGTGACCGGTGGTAACGGCGATGACGTCGATCATCTCGTTCTGCTCGAAGATAGAGTCGATGGTGACGGGCTTCTCGAAGAGACCGTAGCCGAAGTCGACCTTGTCGGGGATGGAGCCACCGTTGACCTGGATCTCCATCAAGTGGGCCTTCTTCTGGGTGAGAGGAGTCTTGCGGATCTGGGTGTGGGCGAGGACGCGGACGACGGTGCAGTACTTCTTGATGCGCTCGAGCTCGCGGGTGATGGAGGCGCCCGAAGACTCGGAGTGCTGCTTGGCGTACTTGGTGAAGGCCTTCTTCTTGGACTTGTACCAGTTCTTGTAGAAGCGGCGGCGGATCTCATCGCTCAAGTGCTCGGCCCAGACGGTGGTGAGCGAGCGCAGACCGCGGGGAGTCTCGATGTAGCCAACAAGACCAACAACGATCATCTGTAGAGATGTTAGCCATAGGCACAGAGCCAAGCGGGCTGCGTTGGTAGTACAGGTGGGGTATCAATAATGGACACGGCCTCAACGACCTCCTTCTTGTTGGCCTTGGCACCGGGGCGGTCGAGGTCGCGGACGATCGTCGTCATACCGGCCTTGTAACCCATCGCGGCCGTCAGGTGGACGGGCTTCTTGGCGTCATCCTTGGGGAAGCTGTGAGAGAATCGCAACCGTCAGCCTCTACCAGTCTTCAAATCCCCCGTTCCGGCCGCATCCAAACGGGCTTCTCGGCAAACTTACGACTTAACCTTGCCGCGGTGACGGGCGGCACGCTTGCGCGGCAGGTAGGCCAGCGAACCGCTAAAACACAAAAATGTCAATAACTCGTCACATATCAATTCGAAAGAAGAGGGAAAACCGACTGGCGAGGAGCCTCGTATCTAAACGGAGTTAATTAGCATTGTACAGTCGTCTTGATCATGTTGTGAACTTACTTTCTGTGAGACATGTTTACCGCGGGCGTTGGGCGACTCGATTTGCGGTTCGGCGGTGGGTGAGTTGTTGTCGGCGTGGAAGGAGGAAGGTCCAAACGAAGCGTACAAGGGCGAAAAAAAAAGAGCAGGAGCGTGCAGTCCCAATGCGCCTGCCGAAAATTCGCTAAATGTTCGTGCGGGCAAAAAAATTCAGGGCAGGAATGGAGCCGGGAACCGGATGAAAGAAAACCCACTCTTGGAGGCTGGAATACAGCGCTGTTATGTAATCTACTAGTACCCACCCAAAAGTTGCCGCTTTCTACCTACCCTGCCAGCCTGCTAGGTGGCTACCCTGAAGGTCTGTTAGTAGTAATGGCTCAGCAGTTGGTCCTAGGCAGGTCAAATGTGGGCAAACCATGGAGTACGTATTCTGCTACTGATAAAGAACCCTCCCTCACTAAGGCCGAGAACCACCGCGTTCAATTTACCTCGACTCTCAGATATGTCTATCTCAAGCTCAGTTTGCCCTATTGAGGTCCCCATTGATATCTACCTAATCACTGTTATGCATGTCGATCTAAGCCCAACTTGCCATGCCGAGGTCCATGTTCCTCATATCACTTCATCATAGGCGGTGTTGAGTTCGTGGCCCGTCCCCAAAAACATATAATCCCATCATAATTGCGAGCTACTCGCACACAACATCCCCGCCTTCATTGCCGCCGTCCTCTATGTCCTTAAGCTCACCATTGAGTTAGTAGTAGTCGTTGTGGATAAGAGCAGGGTTGACCTTGACCACGCGAGTGTTTCGGTTCAGTACAGCTCGTTTTTGGTGTTTCTGCATTGTCCCGAAGCGTGCTTATCCTGGTACACCCACGCACAGGGGCGACGGCAGAATCCAGCAAGTCAAGCAGGTCTGCCAGGCAACCTGCTCGGCAGTCATTTGCAAATTAATAATGTCGCCATGGAACAGCCAATCTCCTACCAATTGACAGTCTTGTTGTTGGGCAGCCTCTGTAGGCTGAGACACGCACAAACAGTACATTTCAACCTGGGATCGACCGGCTTCTTTCCGATGCAGAGAGTCGAACACTCTCTTTTGAGTACGTTCCACTTGTCCAGGAAAGAGACGTGCTGAGGAACCTGCCAGATGGGCCGATGGGTCCGGGTAGGTATTTGACGCATTGGGCCATATGGTCCAGACTACATATCCGACGTGTGCGTTGTAAACTCTCGGATAGACAGGGTGGTTGTCGAACCGGTGATTGTGAAAGGGTTGCAGGATCCGCGAAGCATAAATCCATTGGTAGTTGAGACTAACGTCACCGCCAATGGAATTGCAGCAGTCGTCAGACGGGAGAGTAAGTTTCTTCCTGCCGAACTACTGGGACTACTGGTATCGATGCGCATACCACTGATCAGTTCTCTTGCCAAACCGCTCGACGCGGAGACTGAATCAATACAGTTCGTGCAAGTTGTCCCACGCGCTAATGGAAGGGCCCTGGAACTAGGGCGACGGGTAAGTCTCACGCGACGCCAATCGACTCCATCGAGACGACCAACGGCATGCGGAGGAGCTGGATCGATGTCCTCGATCATGCGTTTGAGCTCCCAGGGCGGGAACTCTTTGTCGCTGCGCGGGCCATGGAGAATTCGATATGAAACATATCCTTCTCCCGATTAGCTACAAGATTACAAGTGTTCTATAGAATCTTCCCTTTGTAGATGGCAAACTCCTTGGGTCAAGAGGTAGGTCGGCTTGTCCAGATAGAGAAGCAAGTAAATCGTTGTAGCTACTACGTTGGGGTCAAGACCAGGGTAGATTGAATCAACGAGTCGAATTTTGCGCAGTGACTGGATGCCACATTCGTTCTTGATGGCATCCCAAGCCTCGTCCGAGAAGACGGCATGTATGTGAATAGCAAATCAATGTAGGATGGAATCGGGTATCATACAGGCAACAAGCTCGTCAAGAGCATCTCGGAACTTGGCCTTATCACTGAACGCGTCCTCATACATCTCTGGTCTCTTGAGTCAATGAATGCTCGGGGCTTGTCAGCTCGAAAGACGTGTTGGCGCCCTCTTGAACGTCAACGGCAGGCGTGGGACTGTCCGGCAACGTGAGTGGACTAGGACCACAAGAGCGCGAAAGTGAGGATGGAAGTAAGGATAAAACTTAGCAAGAAGGGAAAGCAAAAGAAGAGCGGGAGGAGGACCATTTATAAAAGAGGCGCAAATTCCGAGCGAGCTTTTCGAATATGGAGCAATAAAGACCTCCAAGGCAGCAACCTACGTACCCGCTCATCGAAGGTAGTCAAATGTGAAGTACACCGAGGGTAAAAGTGAGCACAAAGACAGCGAAGTGCATACCTGTCTATCAAATACAGCAGATGGCTCTAGGCACTCAGAAACTGATACTGCTTCTGGTCCGCGACGGCTCCTAGAAGCTTCATGCCGAATAAACAGGGGTTGCGATGATGTGCATCGATGTCTAGGTTTGTGATTCTACTACTTTGTGTGTAAAGTCAGGACCAAGGCTATATATATCCTCGTAAAAATCCCAGTAGATACCCTACCTCTCATTATCCTAATTCACTTACGAGGCAAACCGACACCCTCGCGTCATCATAACCAACACCGTTCTTGCTCAGAACAACTACTATCAACTCAAGGGAGAGCCTGAGGACAGGCAATAGCTGGCCATGATGAAGGTGATGTCCGTGGGCGGCTAGGTTGCAATGATGATTGGATTCTGTGGTTTATTGTGAGAGTATATTCATGTAATGATGCACTCCCCTCGTGCGAGAGACGTGTAGAAAAAGACTCAATAGAGGGGAAGACATTTCAAAAGCTAGCAGTCTAGACATCCGCACAGATCGGCGCGTCTTGGGTTGCTGGTCAGAAGGTCTTAGTGTGGATTTGACTCTGTCAATCTATAGGGAACGGCGGCGACCGAACGCTGGTACTTCTACCTAATTCCCAGATGGGACGAGTGAAATGGTATACACGGAAAGGGAACACGGGATACGCATACAAAGAAAACGATACGTCAAACTGCCATTGATCCATCAAGTCGACTCGACCTTGGGGGTAGGTCCCATCAGGCCGTTAATGCTCGCGCTCGTCGGCGTCTTGGTCTCTCCCGACGCCGGGGCGGGGCCGGAGCCGTTGGTCGTCGCAACAGCGCCCTTCTTTTCGTCCTCTCCACTGTCATCATAATCTTCGTCAACGTCCATTTTGCGGGCTGCACGCTCCGGCTCGCTCGGCTGGGGAGGTCGGGGAGCAGGAGTGTGTTCGATCGGCGGCCGTTCCTCGGCAGGGTACTCCTTGACACCGGGAGCCGGCCCGGAAGCGGGTCCGGGGCCGTTCTGGGCTCCTTCATGGAGGATGCTCTGCATCGGCGCGGCGGCCGACTGCATCGGCGGGAGGTGGTTGGAGGGCATCGGGTGGCTGGGCGGGTGATGAGCCGCCTCCGAAGGGTGGTACCCGTCATTGGCGTGGCGCTGCTCCTCGCCCCTCCGGATGTCCTCTGCCCTTCTCTGGTCCTCTGCGCGACGCTGGTCGTCGACACGGCGCTGGTCCTCAAAGCGGCGGGCCTCGGATGAGTTGCGGCGGTACTGGTCCCGAGGTCCAGGAGGGGTCGACGGGCGTCGAGGCCGGACATCGTCGAGTCTAGCCCGATTCTCGTCGTTGGCCGGGCGCTTATGAGACGACTCCTCTTCCCACTCCCGCAGGCGCTTGGGACCCACCGAGGGGGGACGATCATGTTCGTTGCGCTGCGCTGCCGGGTCTGCGGCAATCGCACCGGGAGGGGGCGGAGGTGGAGCACCTCCCTCCATGGGACCGGGGGTGGGGCCATTAGGGTGATGGCTGTACGGCGGCGGCGGAGGCGGGGGGTGTTGAGGGTACGCCGACTTGGGAGAGGGCATGCGGTTGTCATGCATGGGCCGGTCACCTGGTCGGGGGCTGTTGTTGCCGCGGAACGGCGGCGGCGGCTGGCTGGGAGGGCCGTTGGGCCCAGCATTCATGGGAGGCATTTGAGCAGAAGACTGCTGGGAATAGTTGGGATTGATGGTGCGAGGCGCCGAAGTAGGAGCGCCCTGAGGGGGCTGCTGAGGTTGTGGCGGTCCGGAGTAGTGCGACGGCGGGCTGGGCATCCGACGAAGCGACTCAGGGTAAGGCGGGCGGCCGCCGTGCTGTTGCTGCTGCTGCTGCTGTTCTTGCCTGGGGCTTGGCTGGCGCGGCATGGGGGGAGCAGGTCCGCGGAATGGCTCGCCGCGCTGCTCGTAGGGGTTGGGAGGCTGCGGAGGGGGGTTGATATCCGCGAGTCTACCCCAGCTGTTGCTGCCGGGGCCGCCGGGGCCAGGCGGTGGCGGAGGCTGCTGTCCTCCCTGCTGCTGGGACTGGGGAGCAGAGCTGCCCCACTGGGGCGCCGGAGGACCGACTTGGTATGCTTGAGGGTGAACATCGGCAGGTTGAGGGGCGCTGGGGGGTTGCCCTCCGTTGGCGCCGCCGTTTCTCAGCAGCTGCAGACGCGCCTTGATGTGAGGGTTCTGAGGGTCGAGCTCCGCAGCGCGTTGGTACGCGTCGAGCGCATCGCTGATTTGGTTGTTACACGATTCATACTGAATTTTAGTCAGCGATGACAGTCACCTTGTCCGAAAACCGTCGTCGACTCACCAATGTGCCCAAGTCATACCAGACTTCGGAGATAAAGGGGTTGAGCCGAATGGCACGGGAGTAGGCGTCAAGGGCGTCGCGGTACTGGTTGATCTGGTAGTATAGCACGCCAATAGAGCACCAGAACGTCGGGTTCCTCCCATCGCGATAGACGGCCTGCTGGTACGCCTCATACGCTTTGGGGTACTTTTGCTGGGACATGTAGCAGCGACCGAGCAGATACCAACTTTGGGCATCGCCTTGGTCAGCGGCAACAGACTTCTCCAGGAACTCAATAGCTCGCTCCTGGCTCTGGAAGCTACTGCTCTGCTGATGGTGAAGCCAGCCAAGCTGCTGCAGGACCTTTGCGTGGCTTGGGTCACGTTCGAGGACTCTTTGGTAGGCGGCCTTCGCGCTGTCGTACTGTCTCCGAGGTTAGCTGTCGGCTTTGCTGGGAACAGTAGCCGGGTTACTTACATCTTTCTGCTGCTCGTGGACGTGGCCGATCTGGAACCAAATGTCCTCCTCGGTCAATGGGGGCGGCGGAGAGTTGACAATGTACTTGAAGCACTCCAGACTCTGGCCATACTTTTGCTGTTGCTTGTATATGATGCCGAGACGGAAGTAGATTTCGTTCGCCTTTTCAAAGTCGGGCTGCATCTGCATCACTTGCGAGAAGGCCTCCTCGGCGTGCTCAAGGGAGCCGTATCTATCATAAAGGATACCGATGCCGTACCAAAGCTTAGGCTCCTGCGAAGTGTTAGCATTCGAGAAACCCACAGAGCCAGTGGCAGCGCTACTAACCCTCGGGCTCCTCAAGTTGACCAAGGCAGACTGGTAGGCAGCGTAGGCTTGCTGCAAGTCGTCCATCATCAGGTAGCAGTGGCCTGCGAACAGTCAGCAAGTTTTTTTCGGTGAGCTCAATCAAGCACGTAGGCACGTACCCAAACTGCCCCAGGCCTCGCCGTTGGTGTTGTCAATCTTGAGTATGGCCTGCAGGTAGTCGACTGCTTTATGGAACTCTTCGCGCGTGCGAAGGATCAAGCTGATGGCATTCATGGCCGCCACGGATTGCGGGTTGGCCTGCAAGGCCCGATCGTAAGCCTTCATGGCTTCCTCGAGGTTACCGAGAAGCTCAGCGAAGCTGCCTGTACCGATTGTCAGATGGTATTTCTACGCGCCAGGGTCAGTCGGGGTGCACTTACCGATCTGCATCCACACGGCCTCGTTCATGAGGAGGATCTGGCGCGAGGGCGCATAGTTTTGGCCCTGCTGCATGCCAGGCGGCGGGGGAGGGCCAGGAGGGCCATGCTGCTGTGCCTGCATGGCCATGGTTGGCGACGGGTGGTGGTTGGCCATTGTGCCCGCGAATCGAGGGCAACTTGGTGCGCGCAATCTGTTGCGGGTCTACGTCGGCCAAGGTCTGACGATGATCGCGCAAAGGGCGGCAAGGATAACTAACGGCGACGATGTCGCGGTTACGAAGAACAATGCAAGAAAAATATTGTCCGAAAGTAGAGAAGCCGTATCGAGTTGTCTCCGGTTGATTCCGATGAACTCCTGTTCGAAGCTGGCCAACGTCGTTGCAACGGTTCGAACGTGCTGAGGTTCGACGTACAACCCGTCAACGGGAGGCTGGGCGACAAGGTCTGAAGGCGACGACAGGCCCAAAGGCACAGGCGAGTCAAACAAAAAAGACGTAGGCAATGAGCTGATCCTAAAGGGCGGACAAGCCCTGAGGCAGCACAATGATGATGTTGGAAAGGAAGGGATACGAGACCCGACGGCGATCGATTGAAGCGCCCCTCGTTGTAGCTCAGTGCAAAGTTGGGGATGGGGGAAGAGCGAAGAAGGAGAAGTTGGGAGGCTGCGAGAGTTCCCAAAGGTTCAGGTCAAACTCACCTTACCCAGCAATTCTTCTACTATGTTGACGCCCTCTCCCAAGCGAAACGACACCGGCCCCCCCCTGCGCGCTGCTTTTTATTTAAGTCGGTGCTGGGGGGTGTGGGGCTTTTCTGGAGGCATCTCATCTCAAAAACCAACCTACGGTAGCTTTGGCTGGAGCCATATACTCACGCCCGCGCCTCCACGTTCACACCCACCCACACCCACACCCACACCCACACCCATGCCCATACCTACACCCACATCCACGACACGCCCCATGCCTGCGCGCCCAGGTACACGTACAGATTTCATGGAGGCGGGCTGGCGGGCAGCGGGCACTCCCACTCAGCGCAACAGTCTCGCACCCTTCTTCCCTGAGGTCCCTCTGAAAGGGGGGGCCTCAGGGATCCGTGGCTGCTTGGGTCCTGCTGGTCCGAAATGGGGAGCAGAGAGGTGGATAAATGATGGAGCCGCCGACCTCACTGCGGAAATCTGCGGTAACGATGTGGACGCGAATGATTCCTCGTGTGAGTAGCGAAACATGCTTCTGCCGACCCGACCCCTCCCCTTTTCCCATTGATTCCGCAAAGCACGAGTCGGCAGCTCGGGGCGCCTGCTGCATTTGTCGCCGCAACCCCCCTTTATCGTTCAACTCGATTCGACATGGTTTATATTTGCCTGGTGGAGGACATTGACAGCACCCCAAAGGGTGACGTTCGTCAATCCCCATCAAAGAGGAACCGAGGCTGGTTGTAACCCTCATGCACGGCTAAAGTTGGATGACAAAGTTTTGATCGCCTTGCAGTGCGCCCATAGCTTCTTGTCGTAGTTGAATCTTCCCCTGTCCGAAGGCTGATAAATTGTGGATTTCCCACAAAACCCGGAAAAGCTGGAGACGGCACAGTCGACCGCCCGGTATCCACGCACCCACGTTACCATCGGCCGTCAGAGAGAGCAGGTGAAGCTGTGCACTGCATGCTGCTGCGTAACGTGATGCAGCCCTGGACCAAGCTTTGCCGGTCTGAAGCTGTTGCGACCGTACCTACCTACTCCTGGTGCGATTCCGTGTTGGCGCACGCTGTAGCAGCCAAGAGAGGCAGGGAGCGTACAAACATATCAGTAGTAAGCCGTCAATATCGGTAGCGCCCTTGGACATGGCACGGAAAGGGCGATCTACGGGTAAGGAACGTCAGCGACGACTGATTTGAAACAAGAGACAGCCATGTCGCATTGCCTCGCATCGCATCATCATCCTGTGTGCCTCCCGGGCGCTGGAGCGGAAGAACACCGAGGGTATGGGTCTCGCAATCGTGCCTTAGGCACGCACAGCTTCTGGCCTGAAGAGGTGTCATCCGGACAACCATGTGGTGGTTGGTATCGCCTCCAGCTCTTCTTAGGCTATAGTGGTAGAATCGTCGTCGATCGTCAGCGAGATCTTTGTCGGTGATCGCAGCGTGGCCGGAAAGCAGGCAACTGGCTTTCATTCAAGGCAGTCCAGACCATCGCAGCCTGCCTCGTCATTATTCCAAACTTGTCTGGCGCAACCAAAAGGCGGGAGGATTGGGCGTGGCGGGCAGGCGGACGACCGACAAAAACGCTTTATCAGAGAAGGGAGACAATATTATGATAATACCAGCAAGCTGTTCGAAAGAAACAAAAGATACGTAAATGAAAAATGCTGCGGTAAGATGGATGCCGCCGCCAAATTGACCCACGTGTCAGGGAGTTCGTCAGCGTTCGTTCACCTCAGGCCCCCAGTTCAGGGAGTGTTTATTCACCGAAGGCCGAAGGGTAGCCCTTCCCTTTTCCTGCCCGGGGAACATGTCCCCTGAGATTGGGGTACCTACCGACGGGTTACGTTACCTAGGTACCTTACGTTCCTAGCCCGATGCTGGATGTGGTGGTGTGTCTGGCCGCCCGCCCGGGCTGACTGGGCTGGGCTGGGCTGGGCTGTGTCCTCAGATGGCCGATGGGCGACGGTGCATGACCGGTTCCTCCCCCACCAGAAGCCAATACCAACGAGAAAAGACGAACTTTGAGTTTAGTTCATGTCATCGCTGCAACCACTACATCATCCATCCTTTCAGAGCAACAATGTGACTTCATCCGTGCTGCAAATTCCCACTAGTCAGTCGCTGATTCCCTTTCCCGAGTTTTCCGCCCTTCTTTGCCGGAGCGTTGGCGTACCTGTCTCTGGCGCTCTACCCTCCCCGTCACCTTACCTCTGTTGCCTTTCTCATTACCCACCCTCCCTATATTCCGTTTCGGCGCCTGGAGATCGCATCGCATGGGGGATGGACTTGGTAATCCATTGACTTCCCAGAAGCCGAGACGCTGAAGAGGTTCCGGACCATCCCCTTTTCATTATTTTTATTCATTTATTGATCAAATACCGAACGAAGACGAATTTCCATGTGATTGGAGGCTTTTTTTTCAATGCCCAAAAGATGGAATGCAAACATTTGGGCATCTGTTGGAACTTTCCGCACTTGCAGGCGCTTTGCGATAAGGTTATGAGTCGTCGAGGGAGAGCAGTCGGCGATATTTTGTGAGTGCAGGGGGGAAGATGCGGAGGTGGTCTCATCCGAAAGGGGGCCCGACACGAAGCTATCGTCAGAAGTTACAGTGGCTGGTGCTCCCATGTTGGCCTACGTTGTGTGGGAGATGCACGCAGTGTTGTCCGGCTTTTGCCCTCCCGCAGAAATTCTGGGGCCTGCACACTATTGTTTATGTGTGGGCCGGATTAGCGCAAACACACCTGTGGTGGTGTAGTCTGCATGCGTACCTATTCGTAACATAAGGATAGGTAAGTGTACAGGGCAAAGTGCTGTACGCGACGCGGGTTCATCTGCTGGCTTTTCTTGGGAGAATAACTCTAGAATCCGGTTGCCGCGGCCGCAATCGCCGTCAGGCTCTTGGAGAGGGGATCATATCTCGATGGCGAGGGCGGGGATGCTCCTTTGCAGAGAACGTACAACCAGCCTACCTACGTGTGTTTTCGTACTAGGTAATATGTAGACGCTGGAGGCTTACCTGACTGAGGGGCCTTTTGAGAGGAGAGGAGCAATGGGATGGTGGGGGGCGTCCCGTTGCTAGGGGCCAAGGTGTGAGGGGAGAAAATGCGACGGCGATAAAGCGGAGGGGGGGTGTGCTGCGTCTGGCTCTGTGTGGCGGGGTGCCTGCCGTTCCCCCAACCCTTGGCTACCTAGGACGAAGGAGAGATTGATTGGGTGCGTGCCGCTCCATGTACGTGTAAGGTAGGTAGGCGGAAGGATGCAGCCATCTCTCGCATATGCAGGCCGTTTTGTATGGACATGTGTGTGTACTACATGCGTGTATGTGTGTGTGTGTGTGTGTGTGTGGGTGTGTGTGGGAACGATGGTGACGGGGTTGGGTCACGATGGCCACGATGTCAGGTAGGCACCGAGGTGGGACGAAAATGGTGATAACGCGTGTGAGAAGAAAAAAGAAGATTAGAAAGACGGATGGAGTGCTCTGGGTCATTCGGGTGGCAAAAGCAAGTTGAACAACCGAACTAGCAAACCTGGGCATCTCAGCGGGATATGATGGGAAGGACGGAGAGATGCCGCGTTAAGAGGTGTATTCAGCCTTGGAGGGGGGGAGGGGGGAGGGGGGAGGGAGGGCGACAGTCAGGTGTGATGCCTTCGCGCAAAAGAATTGAAGTGAGGCAATAAGGCCGGAGTAAGTGCACGGCCCTTGCTCGATGTCTCCCGACATTTCTGTACACAACCAAGTTGCCAAACACCCGAAGAAGAAACGAAAAAAAAAAAAAGGAAGAAGAAAGAAAAAGATACGTTTCCTGCCGCAGGTACTGGTCCGTCCTCCGTGCTGGGTTACGGGTACCATGCTTCGCCCAACCTGCCGTCGAACCTGAAGGCTGACGTGCCACCGCGGAGACTGATCTGACTTCTTGGCGTTCGCCATGGTGTGTGGCACACTCCCAGGGAGTCTGTGAGACGGGGAGAGCCTTTTCGGGGTCGAGTGGCACGGCATGCGGCGCTGGGCCCACCTATGTTCTCCTTCTTTCCCGAAACGTACAAGCGGCAGCCCCCCCCCCCCGGCAGTCCGGGTATTTTCCTCTCGAAACCCTGGCCCCCCTTTTATTCTCGCTGGCCTGGCCTAGCCTGGGCGGGCTGGCAGAAGGGAAACGTTGTGCGGTACGTACCCAGTCCGACACATGTCCCTTGGCGCACCGCTGCCTCACTGGTTGCCTACCCGTAGGTACGGACCATGACGAGACCGAGCATTCGGGCAGGAGAGACACGGACACTAATTAGAAGCCCGCAGAAATCGCGACAACCCTCACCTGCAGCCATCGTCGCCATCGGCTCGTCACGATTGCCACCAACCAATACTTACAACATGACCGACGATAACCTCGGCCACGAGGCTCGCAAAAAGTGGCCACCAGCAGAAAACTGGATGCGATGGCGCCTGTTGCCGCATGCTTTGCTGCCGTGTTGGTCTAGTCGGTGGATTGGCTCGCATCAATCCTTGGCAGAGCCTTTTCTCCCTGTCTCCCCCGAATACCTGAATCAATCATTGTCGTGAGACCCAGCCCGGCAACAATAGAGCCCCCCGAGGTTCTCCGGTCCGTATCGGCAATGGCTAGACGCCCATACCGCCGACAACGTTGTTGGTGGTGTAAAACGCGACGACTTCGTCTCCCTTTTTGCCTAGGTTTCCACTCGAACGCAGACTGAGGTACTGAGGTACGTAGTCCAGGCGGTCCCTCTTAAGGTCGCACAGCACTCGAACGCAGACGGCGGCAACGGGTGTGGTCCACATCGGAAAAGGCTAGTTCCCCCCTCCCCCCATCATGTACGTAAGCCGTAACGCTCATCGGACCCCATTATGCGGTGAAGGTAAACGGCGGAGACTGCCACTCTAACAAGAACTGGGGACTCGGTTTTGTCGGCAACCCTACACGTGAGCTTGTCTCCGAAATGACGAGCCTATCCCGGACAGCCGCGGGCTCCTCCATCGCAAACCGTCCCATCTCGCACGTCGACTTCGCACCACACTCGACCGGGCTTTCCCAGTCACGATATCGTACGGACCAACGTGTTTGTCGCAACAGCAAGCAAGGCCAGACCTTCTCCATCACCCCATCCCAAGCCACTTTCTCTTGTCTCTCGGGAGCCAATTCACGGCAAAAAGGAAGCCCGGCAAGGATGTGTGCAGATCGAATCGCTGGGCGCGAAGCGCGGGCATCTCAAACACCCGCGTCCCGCATTCCACCACGACACCGCTGCCACCACCATGGCCGAGTCTTGGCGTCGAGGCCTGGCCAGAGGGATGCGAGAAGGCTCAAGAGTCGCCCAATGCAGTGCGGTTTGCCATGTGCAGCCAGCACCGCCGCCGCGGCCTCAGCACTGCGGGCTGCTGCTACCGCTGCTGCTTGAGCAGCTTGCTTCTGGCTGTGCACTGCTATGCCGTATGCTTGCGCTTCTGCTTGCCGGCAGCTTCGATTGGGGGGAAGACACCACGGCTGCGCGGGCGCACATTCCTGACGAGTGATGTGGCAGGGAATCAAGTGAATAAAAAATGTGAGACGGATGATGCAGCCCAGCCCAAGCCAGCCGGCGGCCCAGACAGAGCGAGCGCTCTCGGCAACCACACGAGCCACAGACGCCTAGCCTCTAGGGCCGCACGCGCCACGGGGGAGCCGACTCATCCAAAAGCCAAGTAGTGTACATCATCAACAGAAGCAACCGGGCCTCGAAAGCCAAGCCAGGCCAAGCCAAGCCAAGCCCTGGCCACCTATGTCTTTTTCCGTTCCTTTCAGTCTGCTCAGGACTCTAGTCTCCTGTGGATGTGCTCGGCGGCTCCAACCCACCCCCCTCAAACACTACATCAGCACATCACCGTATCGCCGAATCATCGGCCCAGAACCCCCAAGCACGACAGGAACACCTACCGAAAAAGGCGTGCTGAATGTGGGGCTCCCACCCTCACCTCGTCATCCCCTCTCCGCCTCAAAACCTTGAGAATCACCCCCGGCAGCAAAGCACGTTTTCACGGTGATTGGCCCGGCCGGCCGACCCTACATCAGCAGAACCCCCCCCCCCCCCCTAATTTACTCTTCTTCATTATCCTTTACCTCTCTGAGCCAAGAAGCGAAAAGCAAGCCTTTCTCCACTCTCGCCTAAGGCACGCCGCACGCGCTAGATACGTACCCCTACATAGTAGATTGGCGGATGCCGTCGTTGTGATTGACAAGCTCCGTATTGGCTCCGTATTGGCCCAAGATTACAGGCCGGCAAGTCTGGGCGTCTGATGCTCCTTTCCCAGTCCTCGGTTCAGCGTGGGAGGATAGGCAGGCAGGTTAGCGGGACTCTATAGGTCTATAGAGTGTTGTGATATTGCCCTGTCAAGGCATTGGCTGTTCTACTCTCTGGCCGATTCCATCTTTGGGACTGTATTGTGTGTTCAGTGAGGTAGTCACCGCCAGAGACGGATGGCAGTGACTCGCGAGACCAGAACACACCGGGCATGGGCAAGCCACTGTGTCAAGAGTCTCTCTCTCTCTCTCTCTCACACACACACACACACACACACACTGGTGCACGCACGCACCACCTGGGCTACACTAATTTGGAGACACACATTGCGGTTGATTCCCGTTACAGACAGGAGAGACGCAGGACGTTGGGATTGAGGGGGGCGCACCAATAAAACGCAAATCAAATTAAAAAGGCGAAGAAACACCAGACGACCAGGGGAGTCCCCGACCATGTGCTTCCCCGCGGCCGTGTCATGCAGAGACGAGGTTTGTGTGTCAAAGTTCGTAGAGTTTCTGTCCCCTCCACCGGACGTTGCGGATCGACAGGCTCTGCACCCATGTTGACAACCATCATGACGAGCCTCGCAAGGCATCGATCCGTCAGTGATTCGCACACAATTTTACCCATACGCTAGAGCGCGCGGGCGCGGGCGTCCAGAACATCTCCTAAGCCCGCCTCCGCCCCGGCTCCGCAAGCCGCTCCGCGCTTTCTTCGACGGGAGTTCTCGGGTTAGACTTCCATCACCGCAGAGCTTAAGGTGAGATGAGACATATCCGAAGAGGGGACGGGGGTCGTTGCCAAGGGAAAGGGAGGCAGGGAGGGAAGGAGAGGGAAGGGGAGAAAAAGAAAAGCAAAAGAAAAGAAAGAGAGAGAAAAAAAAAGGGACGAGTAGGTATAGGTATCCCCGACTCAATAAGCGCCCTCGTTCGAAACATGACACTCGATCTGTCGATGATGCGCTCTCGCGCAGGCCACGCCAGAAAAAGTTAAACTTCTTGTACACTCGCGCTCCTGCGTCCCTTTCGTCTCGTCGTGCGGATTTGATGTGGAAACCCGTGCACCGTTTAGTCCGAAGACTTCAAAACGACACAGGACACGGCCCACACCGTCTCGTTTTGTCTGTCTACGCTTTCGCTACGCAACACACACACGCTGACACGGTACGTCGGGGTTGGTACTGGTGGTAGGTTCCCCCCCTTTTTTCCTTCCCCTTCTTCTTTTTCCTTCTCCCCTTCTCAGAGTTCCGCTGACGCGCATGGATCACGAGGGATCGACGCGGCTCAAACGTTCCTCGGTTCCCATGTCCCGCAACTCTAAACCGGGCGATGCTTGATCGTTTGGGGGCGACAGGTCTTGAGAGAGAGGGAGAGAGAGAACGCGGGCGAGGAATGGGTTATTCAGATTGTTACATTCTCGGGACACCCAAGACAGCATCCCTCTACGAGCCCTCCGAACGACGATACCCCGATCCTGCATGTAGGAGTCTGGAAGCCGAGCGCTGCGGCACCCTCCCCCCATCGTGACCTGCTTGTGTGATCTCATCTTTGGGTTAAACTACGTTCCGAATGTCGGGGGAGAAGAGGAGGGGAGGAGGGCCGTGAGGCATGGGCATGCACCGAAGAACGTGGTCCACGGGCCCGTTTTGGGGCGAACGGACAGGCGGATAGACGAGATGGAAACAAAAAAAGGAAGAGTCGGAAAGGAAACACGGGGATGAGGGGAGACGGGCGGAAAACAGCGGCGGCCTCCTCCTTATATATTGACTTCCTCTCCAACGGACGTTCGGGGAGGGGCTCCCGCAGGTTTGGCCGCCAAACCGGGCGGAGCACGGTCCGGAAAGGTTTCGAGGCAGCTTAGTTAGGTAGATATAATCGGACTGACTGGCGCCATGGCTATTTACGTGCCCGCCTAAGCTTCTAGGCTTAGTGGTGCTGGGTAGCCAAGGTAGTTAGTTTCCGGTCGGGTATTTGCTAAGAAAGCCAAGCAGTAAGGTAGCTGTAGTAGCAGCGGCGGCGGCAATGGTGAAGTGGAGTGAGACTAACCCCCAGGCCGACGTCGTGAAGCGTCTCGAAGGCTGGCCATGCAAACGCCGCTTTCGTCCGACCTTCTGCGATCCGGTCGCGGGCATTGTTCACACAAGACCTAGAACATAACGACCGTTGTGGGTAGTGGCATGCGTCATACACCTCCACGGCCCGTTCTCACTTGGCCGAAGTGGTCCTTGGGATCTCAAAAGCGATGTCCGAATCTGTCGCAAGCGCTAGTCTCGGCTGCCAGCGCTTCGGTGCGGGAGAAGGAGCCTAGCAGCACGGCCTGTCGCCACCCCCTGATATAGACCTTGATCGACGGAAGAAAAAATGGCCCGGCGACGGGGATGGATTACAGCGAAGGAAGATAAAAGCGTCGTGGTACGTTGGAGGGGGCCAGGCGGAAGGCGTGAACCGGGGACATATACCGAGGGCTAGATAGTTTCTAGACATACAAATTAGCAGAGACAGCCCTGAATGGGTTCCGTCTCCCTTTTCGTTCCTCCGTTCTTTCTTTCGTCCTGGCACCGAAGTAATGAGGCCTCGTGAACAGGGCGCTCTCTTTCAGGATACACCTGGAGAAACGAGCCCGGATTAAGGCTGACCTGGAGAGACACACATGACGCAGACAAATGAGGAAATGATGAATAGACCGCGCAGACCTCTTAAAACCTGGCATCCCCTGTGGGAATACAGGGGCATGTTTTTTTTATAGGCATGCATCATCCCAAAAACCCGTCCTTCGGGCGAGCCATAACACACCTCCAAAGTCGACTGCGCTGTTACAACACCATCTCGCTGCTCGTATCGCTTCACACCCCAGTCCCCCCCGTGCGCGCATCGAAGGTATCCGTCTGTAGACGCCAATGCCAGTCAAGACCAACCCCGGAATTGATTGGGAGGAAAAGTTTCCTCAATTCAATACATAAAGAATACATCCTCGACCGTTTCCGTTTGTCCTCAGCTGACTATTGACCAAACAAGTGTCCATCCGGTCCATGGACCAGAATATAATAAGTAAAGAAGAGCCACTGTTTCCAATTCGAAGCATGACTCCCCTCCTCAAGCTGCAGACTTCTCGCTCAAGTCCTGCTCAGGATGGTAGTTGGTCTCCCCTAGCATCGCCGTCGGCTGGGTGGTCATGGCCGTTTGTGTGTTAGGCTGCGGCTGCGTATGCACCGTCGGGCCCGTGGGCTGCTGCGCCGGTGGTTGTGATGGGGACCGGGTGGCCGCGTTGCTGGCCGTGGCTGCGTGCAGTCGCTGGTCTAGCGTTTTGAGTGCCAGCGCTCTTCTGCGTTCCGCCTCGGCCCTCGCGCCACCGGGGGCGCTTCTCTGGATGTAGTTGTTGCCTCTTCCGGCCGGGCCGTTGTCCGAGAACGGGGTGCATAACCGCATGGCGACCAGCACTTCAAAAATCTGGGCCGACACGGTAGCCACCAACGGCTTCACCGGTGCCGGGAAGAATTCGGCAAACGCAAAGGTCTCGCTGGCGTCACCACGGAGAGACGTTGGCTGAGAGGAGTCGAGGTCGGGGAAGACGGTCTTATAGAAGCGGAGGTAGGTCCAGCTCGTGAGGAAACCGCTCACAGCAAGAGAGAAGGAGGCAGTCGTCAGAAGCGGCGTCAAAGACAGTACGAAAACGATGCCGATGTATAGCAGAGGAAATCTCGGAACTCGAAGGGACAAGATGCCGCGGAACAAAGTGACCGTGTGCGCCGGGACGAGCTGGCTGAATGCGACGAGGAAGGAGATTTGCATCGGGATCGAGCCGCCAATGACGGTCAATCTGTTGGGAGATTAGTTGGTTTCCCAAGATTGAGTAGCAATGGATGCATTTCACTTACGTCCATCGCTCATTCCTCGCCAAGGTGAAGAATATGATCATGAGTGCAAAGGTCAATGTGTTCGGGATCAAAGCGGTGATGGCAACGAACTTGGCCAGTTCTGCCGATGACCAAGCCCGCTCTAGGTATCTTCCCCCCTGATAAATGGTGACGCAGGCAATGCCAAACGTGAATATATTGTTCTCGACGAGCGTAGAGGTCAAGAAAGTCCATGGGTAAATGAGGGAGAGCTGAGGGATGAGAGTCAGGTACGGTATCACGATCTCGGACGTCGCGCTCCATTGGCGATAGCGAATCGCGGCGCTCAGAAACGACTGCACAACGAGCACAGCCAGAAGGACCCGGGTGACCGGCGGGATATTAATTCGAGGCGGCATGTTGAAAAAGATTTCCGGTCAGGGCGGTGTACGTTGACAGGTCATCTAGGGTGCAATCGTGACAGCACCCGCTCGCTTTTTTGGCGATATCTGGTCTTGGAGCCTCATCCAAGGGGGACACTTTCCCGTGGTCAATTTCAGCGGGTCTCTGGGCCACGGACTATAGTCGCACCGGGGCAGGCTGGAGTGAAAGGCAGGAGCTGTAAAGTTTAGCGCACAGGCCATGGGGATTGATTGGGTCACTCGACTTGTGCATTTGTTGTGACGGGTCTTCAGGAAACCCCCAGTAGTGGTACGTATCGTTATGCCACGTTCTCAAACTCTTTCGTGCTTCGATGCGATGATATGAGTAGGTAGCCAAGCTTTGGTGGCAAACGGGTCTTTCCGACAACTAAGGTCCTTCCTTTGGTCAATTCAGAATCGAACTGTAGCAGCAGCAACAGCAGCAACAGCAGCAGCAACACACAAAAACCACAAGCAAGCACGGTAGTTTTTACTCATCTATCTACGCAGCAGTGTATCCATACAGAATGACGGATGGCTGGAAGGGTGCGTGTTCCACTGGTGGATCCGACAGGTTTTCGATGCGGCCGAAACGGGGGGAGATCTCGAGGTTCCATCCATGCAGGGCACCCACTTTTGGGTCGGTTGAACGTGCCAGCCCAACACGGTCGTGCTAATCACAGCAGCCGCTCGTTCACCCTTTTCCACAGCTGCCACAGACACCCCTTCCAACCTCTCCGCAGGAAGAATTTGTTTATTTTGCTTCGGCATGGTCAAGCTTGGGGACCACGACGACGAGGTCGAGAGGAATGCTGCAATGGGTGACAAGGCACACCCTCAGCGACGTAACTAATGGAGGCTTCGGCGAGGGTGCTATTGAGGGCGAGTGTGGTATGACGGGAAAACCGACCCCCTGGACGCCTTCGGACGGTGCTGCAAATCCTCGGACGGCTCGCCCCAAGACCACCAGAAGAAGTTGCCAGATCGCTCGTTGCCTGACTAGGCTGGCCCGGTCGGCTTAAGAGGAGACGCCGCTGCCTTCGCCATGCCATCATCAAGCAACGGGATAGAGTGTCAATTTGAAGGAATCCCGCCACCAAATCAGCCAGCTGTCTTCGGTGCAACGTCTGCCAACTCGCCAGTCTGCAGCTGTCGGCCGAGGGCCGACGAACCCCAGTCCTCGTCATTGAGATACGGCGGACCTTGCGGCGGCATTGCGTTGGGATGCATGTCGCCATTGATTAGACGGTCCTGGATCAGAGAAGCAGCATGAGCATGACCAGGAGCATCATCGGCACGAGCACAGCACAAGCGACAGCGCCATAGTCAATCAAGTCTGTGCTGCCAGGATGCCACATGTGGGTGATCTCTCTGTGTGCAGGCGCCCTGCCATTCCCAAGAGGCGTTTCCGAACGCCAAAGCGACGGCAAACGCTGACGGGAGGAAGTTTGACCACAAAGCGAGGTCCCATTCTGCTTGGACTGATGTGCGGGTGTGAATGACCAGCGATAACTGGCCACAGACAGGCGGTGGCAGGGGGGCCTGAAGAAGTTCCCGGAGCTATAAAGATCGCAGGCCATCACATCCTTGTCCACACCCACAGGCGCCTCGCAATTAGCAGTTCTTGCCAGGGAAGGCCCCCTGATGGGCGATGCCACGTACACTATCCGTAGCCCGTACACAAGAGACGACCTCGCGACGAGAAGGGTGAGTGGTGGCGGCGATCAATGTGGTGAGAGCAGAGGAGCAAGTAGGAAGGCTGATGGGCCTCGAATCGACGACGACGATGGCTTTGTCCCCTTTCGATGGAATCACTCCTGGTAGCAGTCCTGCAAAGGCAGGCCGTCTCCCGTCGACTTCGACCTTGGGCTTAGCTGGAGGTACGTACTGCACCATGTACTACCTACCAAGTACTCCGTACGGTAGTCATGAATGGTACCTATGTACACCCCCACTTGGCCCCGTGCCTTGTCTTGTCAATGCAGCCAATCGAGGGTTTGAGGTACGTACACGACGGGTAAGAATTGGAAACAGATGACAACGCTGACCATCTGCGCGGGCTGCAGCCCCGAGAGGCGCGGCCCTCTCTCGGCATTAGCCTCCAGGGCGGTGGTGGCCGCATGGGGCCAAAGTCAGTGGAAAGGGCGCACAGGATACGTACCGTCATTTGTGCATACAGGCAAAATGTGGTTGGGGTGGACGTCGGGACTCAGGACACAGCACCATTGCGCCAGACAGCGGGTTGGTGCTTGTCTCGTCTGCCCTCTCCTGGCACTGCGGCGTCGCTTCCGCGTGTGCACCTTGCTTTGCCGGTTGCTACAGGGGGATTAGAGCTTCAAGAGTCAAGACTTATTAGTAGTGAGACTGTTTCTGGCGGTGGATGTGCGCGTGCGTCTCCTCTCTCTCCTAGTTCCAATGAATAAGTGGGGACGAAAAACGACATCATCGAAGACGATACAAGGGGGTGCCGCAGCACGGAAGCAAGTCGACCCATATGGTAGCACAGAGATTGCGTTCAATTGGGTGCAGATGCACGAGGAAGACTTGATGGGCGGTAAAAGTCGGAATACCTAGCAGATCAGGTACAGGATGATTCCATTGACGTTTTCGGGGTTTTCCAAGGCCTGCTCTGCTCCAAGAGACCAGGCGCACCTTACATAAGGAGGGTTTCGTGGTCCTCGACATTTCTAGTCCCAAATGGCAGCCAACCAATCCGTGCATTCCATCGCCGTGCGTCGTCTCAATGTACCTACCAATGCTACCTAAACTAGGTACCTGGGTAGGTACCTAGATACCTAGGTACCTAGGTACTACATATGTAGTGTACGATGCAGTTACCTACCTAGGTACTCTTGATCGTACTTGTGCCTACCTTGTTCCGTTCAGTGTTCAACGTTGCCAGCCCGCTCCGCCCCAGCTGTCCGGCCGCCTGCCAGCACGAGCCCCGCGACCCCCTCCCACGGCGTCTTGCTTGTTCTGGACCCCTGAAACGATCGAGTTTTTTCTTCTTCTTCTTCTACTACTTTTGTTCCTTTCTGATGGGGTTATGCGGGCCTAGTTATCGATACGTCAACGCATTCACCAAGAGACGGTTTCCCTTGAACTTGGTTCGAGGTGGCCAGAAGCGAGAGGTAGCCATTGCCCAACGAAGAGACAGACGGGGAGATGCGATCGTTGTCAAGGATGACCGCACTGCACAAGACCTGTTCGGCAGAGTCCCCGGCCGCGCTCGCATTGCACCACAGCGCGGAGAAGGCTAGCGAGAAGCGAGCGACGCATTATTCCCGTCCCCCCCCCCGCATTGTACCTCGATTTCTTCCACGGCCAGTATTCCATACTGCGGGCAAGGTACTTGGCTCACCACAGGCGAAGCAAGCGCAAGGGGCGGCATTCTGACTGGGCATAGCCAGGGCTACCATTCAAGTCCCCAAAATGTGGCACTCCCAGGAACCCTGTTTTCTCGGCCTGGTATTTTGAGTACAGTACTAACCTAGCAGCCCCAGACACCCCCAAATCTGGTGGGCCACAACAACAGATTTGACGGGGGCCACGGGATCAGCAGAGAATTATCGTTTTCTCGAAGCCGTTTCCCAACCCATGCATGAGCACAGTGCATCCTAGATTCCCTGACGCCGACCAAGACAATGGTCAGTCGATCTCTCTCTGTATGAAGATGCAGCAGCCACAAGATGATAAGGTCGCTCCCCAAGCAACGGGCATTGAAAAAAATGATCGACTGCCCGCCTGCCTATCTGCCCGCCTGCCTGCTCCGTCTCCGATCCAACGCTACTTACAACACGGTTAATCGCTACCTCTACGCTGGCCCGAGAGCACTTGAAGGACCGGCGGCCCCAAAGGTAACGCTGAAGGCTAAGTACCTTGGATCATGCACATTGAGCCGGCTCCACATCCGCCCGACTTTCCTTGGGTATGCTTGTTCCTCCAGCTCCCCGTCCCAATTCATGAAAGTCTCCAAGATCTGTGTCTGGTTGATGCTGGCTGCGCTCGTTCATTCATTAGTCTTCCCTGAGACTCTCGAAGCCTCGGCCGGGATCCAGGGGCCTCGAGATGATCCCTTCCCCTTCCCTCTGATGAGTTGGTTCCATGTTGCTCCTTGTCCGACAGCGAGTTGTGTGTGTGTGTGTGAGAGAGCGAGAGAGAGAGAAAAGAGCGAGAGGGTGGGAAAGAGGTGGGCGAGGTGTGCGACGTTATGTGTGTGCGTGTGCGCGCGCGCGTGCGTGTGCACGTTGCAACTGCATCGCCATGCTGCTGCATCGAAGCAGGAGGCTGAGGACGGCCGAACGTGAGGGCACCTCACATGGAGACGAAGATGGAGAAGGAGAGCAAGTACCTCGTACTCATTGGTGGTACTTAATGACTGTGGGTTGGTTTGGCTGATGCTGCAAATGCCAATACCAGTCCAGTGTCATGGCCATCCCACATCAATCCACTATTAGCTCCCTACAGTTCAGCGCAAGAGTGCAATGCGGAGTAATAGAAAGAAGCAGAGGCGTGTGTGTGTGTGTGTGTGCCAATCCCGCGTCGTGTCCCAGTCGCAACAGTGCTGTCTCCCTTCTTCGTCTTCTTCCCCCCCTCCCCCCGGTCAGTCATTGGTAGTCCCCTACCTCAGTCGCTAGCCCAGTCAGCGTCCGCCTTTGGATCCAACTGGGCTGCTGGCACTAGCGCCACGCCTCACGCCTGGTCTCGCCTAAACAAGGTACATGGCCTACGTACCGCCAGATTCAGATTCGCCCATCCTTCCATTTCATCCACTCTTGCGGGCTTCCTCAATCTTCAATCTTTCCTCTCATCTCGAATCGACGACTGCAAAACCGCCTCACTTCCACCCTCGACGACGCCCTCGGAAGACGCGCCCGCAGACGCCTGGTTGTCGAGTCCACGACTGAGTCCCCCGTAACGAACTGATCCGATCACGCCGCCCACAGCGGCACTTCGCGGCATCGGCATGGTCACCAAGGAGTACCTCGACTCGGACAGAGTCAACTTTCTCGTCTGGAGGTGAGTTCACCCTTTTCGCGTCTCACCCGCACCCGCCGCACCTTCACGCACAATCGCGTGCCTCACTCAACTCGCCCCCTGCGCTGTCATCCTCCTCCTGGTCCGACACACGAGAGCGGGACGGCCTCTCACCTCTTTTCCCCGTCTCTCGGCATTGCTAACGTCGATTCGATCCACAGGTATCTTTTGGAAGGCAGTACGTGGTGACCGTCTGGGTACAGCCAGCGACAGCTGGTGGTGGGCCATGGCTTTTTTTCCCTGCTCCTTCTCACTGACGATTGCAGACTACCGAGAAACCGCAGCCAAATTCCAGAAGGAATGGCACATTCAGCAGCCTCATCGTCATTTTGAGTTCGCAAATCATGTCAAGAGTCATGCATTGGTGTCCATCATCAATAAGGGCCTCTGCTACCATGCCCTCGAGAGAGAGCACGCGAAGAGATCGGTAGGTCAATCTATTTCCCCGGCCATGGCTGCTTTCCCCCTCCTCTCCCACCGTCGGCGTCGTGAGCAGTCGGTGCAGCCAGAGTCGGCGACGGGTGGGTGGATGAGTGAGTGTGCGTGCGAAGTTCGGCAAACTGACACTTTTCTCGTTGCGCGTGCAGGTGCCCCCAGATGCTGTGGCTGCGGCCGAAGCACTGCAGGTGGGGTTGTTTGGGCCATTGATTGCTCAACCGCCTCAGAAAGTTGAGGAGGACGAGGACGCCGATGGCGAGGTGGACGACACAGAGATGGAGGTCGAAAACACTCGGAAACGCCAATTTGACAGCCGGCCACAACATCACATGGTGAATGGCGGCTCACCCAGCAAGCGGCCCAGGCTCAGCAATGGCTACGAAAGCACAAACGGGGCGGATGCAGCCACGGACCCCATGGAGCTAGATAGCCACGGTGACAACAACCACGCCTATCCGTCGCCCCTGGAGGGCGAACAAGCTCCGACGCCCACTCCGAGAACAGATGGTCCCGAGCAGGGCACGCAGGTCGACAAAGTCGAGGAACTCGCTACCGAAACCACTTTTTTGCGATTAATGCCCGATGACAGCAACGACACTACCACCGACGTCGGTGACACCAGCAACGTTCAAGAGGGCGGCGCCTCGACGACTGCGACTGCAAGTGCAAGTGCAGGCGGCCCCGGAACTATGCCCTCGCCAGCCAACGGCGAAAACGCACCCATCTTGTTGCGCTGCGAGTGGAACCCCAAGGACCCATCAATCTTGGCGGCTGCTGGAACCGATGCGCTAGCCCGTATTTGGACCATCTCACGTTCAAGCACAATGACGCCCGCCCCAGCGCCCGAGCCCGACGGTCACGTGCATGGAGTCCACCGCCCGTTTCACAGTCTCGTCGACGACGAGACACCCAAGACGGCCACGGTAGGACAGCTCGCCTGGAACTGGGGGGGAACGGCCATCGCCATCGCAACCGAGCATGGCGACAAGGCATCGGTTCACATTTGGGCAAAGGACGGGACGCATATCGATAAGTTTGACGTTTCGGACCCCCCCGTCATCAAGCTCCGTTGGAGTCCGAGCGATGCAGCGCTTTTGGCTATTGCGCCTGACAACAGCAACGGCAACGGAAACGGCGGCGCCCTTGTCACTGTCTACCATTCCCTCACCTCCAACACGCTATCTTATTTCCTGCCGAACCACGATTTGCTCAACTGGCCGCTGGATGCCGCGTGGACTAGCGAAACCGAATTTCTCTTGACCGGCGGGGACGTGATGCTGTCCCTGCAGTGCACCGAGACGGCAATCGTGCCGAACAGGAAGCTCGAGAGCCGGGAAGACGACACCTTCACCCAGGTTGTCTACGACTGGCGTTCAAAACTTGCCGCCACCGCGAGTGACAAGGGTATCCTGGATGTATGTATCCCGAGACGCCTGTGCTGAAAGAGTTCGGCTGACTCAACCTTTCTTTTTTAGCTCTGGGATGAGAACGGTCAGCGCCTGTCGATAACGGCCCACTCTGGTGCTATCACAGCCGTTCAGTGGCAACCTCTTCCCGAGGACTGTAATGTTCCGGAGGACGAACGGTTGATCGCAACGGGAGGCGATGATTGCGCCATCATCATATCTAATGCTAAGGATCCGGAGCCAGGGAAAGCCAAATCTATCTTGACGATGGAATCGCCCATCGTCTCCATCGCATTCACTCCTGACGGAGCCTTCATCGCTGGAGCCACGGCTGGCCGTATTCTCATCTGGAAAGTGGGAGAACACACAATGCCTAGGGCCAGCTGGAGCAGAGCACCACACCCTGGCTGGCTTAGCCCCAAGGCCAGCTCGGAGCCGGAGGAGGAGGACGAACATTGCTTGTGCTGGGACGCGGACGGACAAAGACTCGCCTATGGAGCCAACAGCAGGGTAAGCCATCTTCAGATGTGTCATTGTGGACCAGTTCTAACCCAGCGCAGCTGGCTGTCATCAATTTCCGCCGATAGACAGCGCTCGGCATAGAGTGCACTGTACAACCGGACGTATCGCTCGAAGCATTCGATGGGATGTTAGAAAGGAGATGGCACCGGTCTACTGACACACACAAAACTAGCGCTTTCGAGGCAGACGTTTTCAGACGTTCGCCACATCAGGTCAATCACATAGAGGAGCCCATGCCGCACATTTATCAACCCAAAAATTATCTGCACTTTCCGGCGTCGCGGCGGTGTTGTTTACAGGGGATACCATAAGATCCTCACAGGCGGGATTCGGAGAGAAGCCGGCTGCCATCTCGCATACGCATATTGTCGTCATCTCACACAACTGAGCTTCTGGAAAGGAGGAGTGGAGTCAGTATTGGTTTAGATTCCGCTGTGATATATGATCCGGTCGCTCTTCTCGTCCTCTTTTCGGTCCAATGCTTTTCGCTTTTTGGTTTTCAACTGGATTGGTTTCGTGTTCGGGAGCGGGAGAGGGAGGTATACATTGCCACTCGTAGGATCAGCACGTTGTACAATATGCCTGTATATACCAACCGATTTGAGAGAGAAAAAAAAAGCGGGTTTCGACTTGACGCCTTGTTGGTTGCTTTTTCCAAGAGTGAGAACCCGGCTGTTGCCAGGGATGCAGGGAAAGGATATTTATGGCGTCGAACAGTTTGCCAATCGCTTGTAAGGGATGGTGATTTTCACACATTGTACGGGTTTTCTGCTTTCATCTCTCCCGTTTTGCCCCGACAGTGCTCGTGCTTTTTGGCTGATCAGAGAGGTGAGGGAAAGTAGCGGCCTATCGGCTTTCGCTTTGTGTTGTTCCCAGTTGGGCAATGGCCGACTGTTTTGAAGTCATTAGAAAAAGATTGGATTATGTGCTAGGATGAGGAGACGGGCGGAAGAAAGGTTCCCGCCCTTCCTGACTATGAATATGAGCACATCTGGTGCCTTAAAACAAGAACTTTAACCAGGGTAGTCAAACGGTTTATTTCAAGAGTTAATAGTTGCCAGGGATGACGCTTCCACGGCCCGGAGGGGGCGGGAGCGGAGTCAGGGCCACAAGCAGATCAATCTAGAGGGGCAGACTGGGGAGGACAGCACTGGATTCCTGGCATCTTGGCTACTTCCTCCAATTCTCATTTGATCACCGTCAAATGGACCAGGCATAGGTATTTGGTCTGGAATCTTTAGTGACACAACGGTGCGTAAACAACCCGAACCTTACTCCCCCGCCCCCCTCACCGGGCCCGATGACACCACGCGGCTCTCATTACCGCAACACATCCCCGCTCCACTCCTCGTGTCGACTGCCCCACGTCAAACCGAACGAACCACCGACCCCCATCTGTGTGGCATTTCCCATCCGTGCGCATATCAATAATACCATTGTCCGACCTCGATATTACCGACACAGGGGGGTCGCAAGCCAGATCAACGGTATTGTTCCGCGACTCGAGCGAACAGAGAGCTCTCCAGATTCCAACAAACCTGCCGCCCGGCACTCTGAGAAAAGTTCCAACGCGAGGGAAACGGGCAGCGCAAAGCAGCAGCGCTGTCTCGCGCGTCACCGCTCACCACGACCGGCCCGACTTTTACCTCACCTCACCTCACAATCGCCATTTCTCCTTCATCCTGACCCCTCACAACCCAGCCATTCCTCCAGAGCCCCGTCCCGCCGCCCTCACGCTGCGCGCTCGCCGAAGATGTCGGCCCCCTACTACACCCCCCAGCGCCCCTACTTCCCCTCCCCGCAGCACTCGTCCTCCTCCTCCGCAGCGCGACCCGGCGCGGCCGGCACGCCCGCCCCGCCGTCCTTCACGCCCGCCATGCGCGACCGCCAGGCCCGCGGCAAGGACCCGTACTCCCCGCACGACAGCCCCTCGGACTCGGACCTCGAGTTCGACAGCGTGGACTCGCCCTCGCGCGGCGTCGGCGGCGGCGTCGGCAGGCTGGGACACCTCGGCCCGGGACACGGACACGGCCACGGCCACGGCCACGGGACGGCGACAGGAGGAGGCGTCGGCGACGGTGACTCGTACGAGGTCAGGAGGCGCAAGCTCTGGGCAGTCTCGGTGCTCGAGGACCCGGAGAGGCTGGCCATGTACGCGTGTAGTCGGGGAGACGTGAGTAACGACCCCCCCCCTTCATTCTCCTTCCATTTCCCGTCCTCTTGTCGCCCACTCTCGTTTTGTTCCGTCTACTTCAAGGGGCGACCGCCGTATTCGATTCACACGTCTTGCTGACGAACAACGCAGAGCATACCCAGCACCCGCCTCTACTTCACGCGCATACTGTGCGGCTTCGATGAGGAGCCCGCCCTCCAGCCCGCCGACCCCCGTAAGGCCGCGTCTTCCTCGCGGCGGGATCCGCGCCGGAGGAGCGCCGGCGGCGAGCGCATGGGTCGGCACTGACTGACGGGTAGCGCGGCCTTGGGTTGGTTTCTCTCCCGGGTCAGATCATCCTGTCTTCTTGGGGGACGGTGATGAACGGTGTGGTGGAAACGGGTGGGTTTCGGGGTTAAATGAATCAACCGCGATCAGGAGTTTGGGGACTTCCACTCGGTGGAGGGAGATCGCTCTTGGGAAAAGAGACGAGTCGACAACGACCGTCTTTTTTTCCGCTTGGGATGGCTCTGCTCGCCGTCATACTCGTCGGGACGGCGGTCGTTCTCGAGGTGGTGCTTTTCGGCCAGGGAACAACAATGAGAAACGAGATCAAGGGGTCCGGTTACATGGAACTACGGCGTTGGGAAGCTTCTTTAGGTTTAGTCGCGACACGGGAATTGCTTCAATCAAACAGTGAATGGCATTACAATATGAAATGGAATTTGTGAATGCTGGTCTCGCTGGCATCCGCGCCGGATCAGCCAGCTGACCTAAGCTACTATATGTTCCCTCTCTCGGCCGTCTCTAGAAATAGGTATCTTGCAGGGTGCTCGACCGCTGTCATCATAATAATTACACGGGAAATGATGGCCGTGCCTAGTGAGGCAGGCCACCGTAGTGCTAAATGTGCAACTGAGGGGCCGCGCCCATTCGTCCCAGCCCGGGCCAAGGCTTCTGGGGAGACAACGGTATGACGAAAACAAAAACCACCAACTCCGAGTAATGCAATAGTCCGATCTATCCAAGGTACCGCCGTCCCTCTTCATCCTCTTGAGCCGTCCGGATTGCCTCTTAGGCGTATCTGGCGCTCTGAGTCCTGTTCATTCCCCAGCCGCCATTCTGGTAGCCGTCTTGATAACCGCCCTGGTAGCCACCCGGATAGGGCGGTGGAGCACCGGGACGAGTGGCGGCCCGCGGTGGCGGAGGGATGTTCGGGTTGCTCCAAGCACCCGCGTGACCGTTCCACCCGCTGTTGTGGTGTGACATTGGCGGCGGTACCGGGACCGTCTGAAGACGCCTAGCCCGGGTCCGGCTCCGGCTCCTCCGACACGCCCCGCAAATACAGCTGAACAAGACGATGAGTATAAGGAGGCCGACGACAATGACGACGGGGATGAAGATGCCCTTGTTGTTCTGAATCCAGTCCCATATTTCGCTACCGGTATTGGAGCCCTGGCACAGGCCGTTGGAACACTTGCCGCCTCCCGTGCACGATGTTCCATCAAGGAAGTTTTGGTTCATCGTTACACAGGCGTTACTGCTAATGCTGGGCACGTTGCAGGAGATCATACAATCCGAGCTGCCGCTATTGCAAGAAGACACCGAGTTCGCGTTGGTGCGGGAACCCCAGGCAGTCCTGCACTGCTGGTCGCGAGAAGTGCACTGGCCGGAGGCGCACGTGAGGCCCTCGCCTGAGTTCCCACACGCCTCCCCGTCCTGCTTGTGCTCGTCTTTAGGGCAGGTAGCCGATGCGCCGCTGCAAGTCTCCTGGGGGTCGCAAGAGCCGGTGCTCTGGCGGCAAACAGTACCGTTCGAGGCAAACTGACACTGCCCGTTGCAGCAGTCCTCGTTGGCTGGGTCGCATACGGAACCCTGGGTGAACTTGCACGTCGTAGGGTTACAGCACCTGTTATTCGCGCAGCCAGCAGTGCCGCCACAGTCGCAATCCTCACCGGCCTCAACGATGCCGTTACCACATTGACCGCCAGTGATGGTGTTGACGTCGCGGTTGTTCGCCAGGCAGTTCGACTTGACCTGGCCGCGCAAGAGGCCATAACATATATTGCCGATACTGCAGGCTGAGAAGGAGCGGATGCCGGTGCCGGTGGAGGGGTTCATAATGAAGCTACCACCAGCGTTGCAGGTGCTGGCGCTCAAAGGACAGCATCGTTGCATGTCGGAGTCGCCGTTGCCGCATGTTGTTTCCGTGCAGTCGTGCACAGCGCCAAAGGTGTGGCCGATTTCGTGAGCGGCGACCTGCCATTCACTCGGTGTCTGGATCACGACGTTTGCCGAGGCAACGGTCTCGTTGTTTCTTTGGTTACCCGTCTGAGCTCCATCGATACAGGCTTGTCCCAGCCAGGCGAGACCAACGGCAGAGTCAGTGCCGCAGGTGCTCATCAGTGTCCAGAAGGCGTTGTTATCGTTCGACTTGCCACGCCATGCCGAGAACAGGTTCAGCCTGTCCGTGATCGTGACGCTGTTACTGCAGGCGACATTCCAGGGCGCAGTCGAACTGGCCTGTCCGGGGCAGTTGGCGTCGCTGATGGTTAGGTTCTGGATTCCGAGGGAGATATTGAACGTGCTCTCATACACCTCAGAGGCGGCGTTGATCACATCGATGATGTTCTCCCTGACGGCCTGCGTGGAGTTGAAAGAGGCGGTATAGGTGCAGTCGGTGGCGACACCCAGCAGTGCGATCTTGCGCGTCGTCGGGCAGCCGTTGGTTTGCCCGATTGTGGAAACGAGGTTGATGCCAGCGCCGTTGTTGCCAGTGCTGCCGTCAACCGACTGTCTGCCAAAAATGGAACGTCCAAAGAGAGAGTTTGATGACACGGCCGGCAGAGGATCGGGATTCTGTGCGTCAAAAACCTTGTAGTCGGTGTTGAAGTCCAAGCTGTCCGAGTTGCAGGAAGACCGGCCGAAAATGTCCCGCTTCTTCAGATCCTCTCTATCGGTCCAATGTTTGATGATGTCCGAGTCCCTCCAGACAACCATGTACTCGTCGGGGTTCCGCCTGCTGGCGGCGTCGGGGTCCTCGCGGTGCTTACGGGCATGGTAGTTGACGCCTGTCTGGATGCGGTGGTGGTCGCCGTCAATCCGGAAAGCCCCCTCAAAGATGGGATCGGCGCCGTCTCGGTGTACCGTGATTCGAGCCCATCCAGCATGCCTCCAGTCTTCGGGTCGCCCCTCGGGCCGTACAAACGCCTTGCCTTTGAAGACGCGGTGTTGTGACCTGTCAACCGTCTCTGTCGTGTGGACGTTGCCATCGCTGCCCATATAGTTGACTTGCAGGGTGTTGTGGAGGATGTCGTGGTTCGGCTCGAGCGCCAGGCGGATATTCTGCTGCTTATCGTGCAGGGCGAAAGTGAGGTCGAAGTGCGACAAGGCGTGGCAATGTTGTGAAGGGGAGTGGAAGACGGCATCTTCGAGGATAGTAACGTACTTCAACGGGTTCCGCTGCGTCGAGCGTGCTGCATGGCATTAATTCCGAGGCCCTATTTCCCTGTCCCTGGGATATATTTACCTAGCGCTCCTTGTGCGAACACCGCGAGGCCGGCAACGGCAGTGGCTAGTGTCCTGAAGGAAACCATCGTGCGTGGTAAGACACCCGCAAACGGGTGAGGCTCGAGGAGGCCTCTCTCAGTTGTGGTCTGTAGCGTAGGTACTGCAAATAGGGGGTGCGTATGCGTTTGATGATGCTGATTCAGTGGAGCCGTCAAGTATTTATTCCAAAACCAAAATAAACAAATAAAGCAAACGAGCAATGAACGGATGACGAAAGAAGGTGCAGACAAGAAGGGAGATGTAGTAGAAGTAGAGTAAAAGAACAAGAACGAACGAATGGACAAGTGGTGGCTGTAGTGGACGGGAAAGAAGGTGGAAAGTCCGGGAGTTGGTGCCCGTTCTGTCTCCCAGCAGCGAAGTGAGGACGTGGGTGAAGGGGATTGCGCAACACAATCTCTTAGTCTTGGTACCTTACGGGGGCGTGGAGCAACTGTACCTATTGGAGCGCTCGAGTTGCTGTGGATTCCAGAGGCGGGCTGGGCGAGCTTGGGACCTCTTGGCCCGCTGCTACTAGGCGACGCGGCAGTAGCTATACCAATGCCAAAGTATCCTTCTGGGGGCTGGGATGTGCAGATCTAGTGTGCTTTTGTACGAATAGTGCAAAATAAACGAGGCAGTTTTGCATTTTCGCTCTGAAGGGTTTCCGGGTCATCAGTCCCTGTTTCACTGTTAATTGCTGATAAGCCCGCCAGCTTCGACAACGCGGTCGATGCCTCCCGAGTACCTAAACGCCAATCCCCAGTTCACCAGTTGACCCAGCACTGACGCAGCGCGGGCGCTACGCCGGGCTTTTCGCCCGCTTGTGTCCGCTCACTACCTACTCTCGTGATCCTCCAGTCAGTCTGACTGGCGGTGAACAAAAAAAAGCATGGGCCGAGAGAAGGATAGGCAGGGCGATGGACGAGTTTCGATGAGCCTCAGCTAAAACTATTGTGGTACGCAGGTAGGTAGGCAGTGCAGGTCACTAGCCAGTGAGCTTTCAGCGCACCCACCCGGCAAGCTGGTCACGACGGACATATATTTACAGGTACAATGTACACAATCGTTCATCTCATGGCGCAGACCAATACATGTGGGTAATGGCTCAGTCCTAAAAACAAACTCGTTCAAACATACCGTATGGGAAACTCTCTCTCTCTTTTGGATACGCTTCGCACGAGGGAACCCCCCAGTATCGGGACAAGACACCCAAAAACCTCCCTCGCTAGGTAAGAACCTGACACTGTGCCCGTCTGAGCAGAATCGACGACTATCCGAGTCCCGGCATCACCAACGCGAAGGGAGAGGCAATACCTAGAGGACAGCCCCCAAAGAAAGCCAGGGGGTGCTGAGAAGGGTTGAGGGATGTAGGTACCTACTGTTCCAACTTCTAAGCAGCATGTCAGCGGCCTGCAGACTGAGCTCAAGGTTGCTATTCCCTTAGCGCACCACCTCAATTCCCCATCCCTGCGAATAACCGTCTGCTATTCTTAGCGACGACCGATATGGACAGGCTACGTACATTCGCCTCCTGGTCCCAAACGCTCGGCCTAGTCGCGGCCGCTGCTCCTGCGTCTGGACAGGCGCCTCCTCCCCCGTCCTTTGGTGTTTCAGAGGGCCAATGGCACGCCATGGCCAGGGTTCGCGAGGGGAAAGGAGGCGCTTTTCTCGGCCAACCCTCAGCCTGAGCCTTCCATCGATAATCCGGAGGGAACGACGGGAGCTTCATTTGGACTCGAGCCAACAACCGGTTTACATACATCCATGCAGCGACGATACTACTACCTAAGTGAATACCATTCGACCCGCATCATGCCGCTTTCTATACAGTCCACAACGGAGGCTACAGGTCCTCAACTGCGCCAAAGTAACCCCCGCCAATCATATGCTGCCTTAAGAAGGTAGTAGATTCCTTTTCCGCTTATGCATCCATACCACACTGCCCTTGCGGACAGAACAGCCTGAGCCTGGTGTTTGTTTTGCGCCTGCCTCTTCGAAGGGTAAGCTTATTGTGAGCTGACGTCTCCCTCTTGCTAGAAAAACGGGGCGACATGTTTGGAACCGATGAGCGGCCTTGTCTCGAATCAATCTGAATTACAAAGCCGCCGCCACCGCGAAACTCAATCTAGTCCTTTGGTGTCACATCCGCCAGGCCTCCCCCAACCTTTTGTTTTATTTTTTTATTTTGTTCGTTTTCCTACAACGACGAGCTCGCCATTTTCGTCTCTAATATAGCATCTGGTCTATTTCGTGTTGCGCCGCATTTAGAACTTTGCCATGAAGGAACTGACAGACACCATCTCAACTCAAGGTCTCCTCCGCCCAATGATTCCTGCCGAAGTATCAGACCCAGGTTCTGACAGACTTCCAGCGAACAGGGGACGACGAGGACGGGTGATGGATCAGGAAAACTCAAAGTCCCCCACCGGTATCGACCGAACCAATCATTCCCATCGTCTCACCTCGTACAGGGAAAACGTCGGACAGGTCGGTTTCTTCTGGATTCCCAGACCGCCCAACCACAAGTCCATCCTTCCCCCGCTTCCACAGCCGTCGGGCTTTAAGATCTGGTTCTACACACGATCTCAGCCCAGGGTCCATGCAAACATACCTACAAGTGTACGGAGTACCTATACTGGACATGTCGAATGTCTCGATCCACGGGGGTTGCGCATCCCATCACGCAGGTGGGCAATGTACCGAGTACCACACCATCAACGAGCCAACCAACCGGCGGGATTTGTTCATGTCGCTGAATAAGCAGCAAACTCAACCCGACAGCCTTCATTGAAGAAGCACGAGGCCTCCGGGATCCCCTCCTTCCCTCCTCCTTCCCTCCTCTCTCCTCCTCTGCCTCTTCCCGGTCCTCCTCCCCCAACCCACCACGCGGGTATCAAACCGCTTCCGAACGCTCACGGCACTGTGACTGCCGCAAATCTTAAATGCCAAGTGGCAACGTCGTCGGCCAGGGAGCCTTGCCTGGGTTTGTCCTCCAATACCCCACAAAGCCCCAATCTGCGGATCGTATTCATCTGAACGTCGTTTCCATCTTCCCGTAAGCGCTTTACGAGTCACGACTCACGAGGCGTACACCCGCGACCCTCGGCCCGCGACTCTAAAGATTCCACAACAGCTGATGGCATGATCAATGAGCCGAGAACGGGTCCTGAGACGGAACGCTCGGACGTAGACGCCGGGTTCGAGTGGATCACCTACGTTCACATTGACAAGTGGAGGCGCGTTGTTAGATATGCCGATCGTCTTTGTTGGAACCAGGTTCACCCGGAAGCTCTCGAGGCATATGAGCATCATCATGCCATTCCAATGTATGCAGTACTGCCGCTTCGATCATCCACTTCCAACTCGCGGACAATGAGCTCCCCTAAGCCCCGATGTCAGCGCTAGGGCCCCTCTAGCTGGCCTTGGCTTGCCCATCAACTCGAAAAGCGGCGTCACGAAGCAGACGATCCCATGCCAGACTTGTCAACCCCAATATAACACGATCTCCTTTTGATTTGTGTGGTCCGTACTATGTACACTTGGCCAACACACCGTCGCTAGCCTCGCCACCCACGTGCCGGGCAGAGAATAACGAAACCCCAGTCCAGACTAGCACCGAATCTCACTCCGTGGGGCTTATTTTCTGCCTCTTGTCTCTCTGGATATGATGGATTTTCGGGTCTTGGGTCTTGTTCTAGCAAACATCTTGATGACGTGCCAAGTCGAAACCAAGCCACGGCCATCCGCCAGACCATGACGGACAGCCCAACGCCCCCCACCCCCCTCCTGGAAGTACTTGTACGATGACGACGACGATAACGACGATGAGTGGGGGACACAGCTCAGGGAGGAGGCTGTGCTTCCAGCAGACCAGGGAGTTGGTGCCATATGGGGAAAACGATGGGGCGAGTTCTGACTCGTTGTCGGGAAGGTATGCGGCTGGCCGGGGCAAGAAACAAAATCTCATGTTGGAAACATTGGATACAGGTACATCGGTGGGAATGAATCCCCGCAGGTCCTGGTTCACGGACAGCAAAACCATCGCCGCGATCGGGCATGCCCACTTGCATACGCTTCCCATGGCTCCCGCATGTTTCCCTCCGATAGACGCTATCGTGTTTGCCGGGGAGAAGCCCCGTGCTTGCAGGCAAACGGGCGGAGCATATACCGTGATGTGAACGTCGAGGCGCAGCTGGCCCCGAGGCCATCACATATACAAACAGCAGTCTAGGTAGTGCTGAGCGCGAGGAGGAAATGCACATACGAGTTCCGCTCCTCTCCCATACCTTCATCCAATGACATACATCCACCTCTCCTAGATAAGCGCGTCCATCTCCGCCAGCGGCTGACCCAATACAAGCAGAGCAAACGTCCTCGCATGTGCCCCCCTTCACAGCTGCGAGGTGTAAGCCGCACTGCCCACGCAACAACTCCCCAGGTCGCACTCGATCTGCCTAGTTGTGGCAAAAGCGCCATCATGTCTCCGAAACCTGCGGCCCTAGCCTAGCGCAACGCCATGGCTCGCGTCCCACCGAGTGCCTTAACCCCCCTTCATACCATTACGCCGACAGCGGTCCTCAACGGAAACTCCGCTTGCGTGCCAGCCGATCCCCTTGGCGCAGAAGGCGGTCAAAGAAAGCAAAAACGAAGAGGCAAAGCAAGGAAGGGGCAAGGTGAAGTGAGGGCAGCGCGGTGAAAAGCAACGCAACGAGGAGCAGGGCAGAGAAAGCCCAACCGTTCCCTCGGTCCGTGCCACCGTCGATACGACAGCTAGCCGCGCCGATGGCGCTGCGTCTCCGGAGAGCCCCACCCCTCCGAGTCTCGGTCGTCGTGGGGTCGAGCATGGGAATCTGAGGCTGGAGGCCTGCCGTTCAGGGAGATTCTCCGCGGCCTCCGAATCAATGGTCAGTTACCCGGAACGCGACAGCTATGCCTCGCTTCCATGTCGTGACCGAGATCGACCTCCCTTGAGACATGTGGCGGAGTAGGCGAGACTCGAAAGCCGATGACGAGGAGGAGCCCCTCCCGTGTCTTTCCCTTGCTCAATTTCGGACTGATTCGGTCGTTCATGGGTCTGGGTTGTCAGCTCTCGAGTGGCCTGTTGTCGCCATGGGCAAGTCTTGTACGTCACGGATGGAAAAAAGAGGCGGGAGTAATGTTCCGAGTTTTTTTCTTCTTCTTCCTCTTCTTCTCTTTCTTCGTCGTTGAACTCAGCATTGAAAAAAGTGTCGCTACATGGCAAAAATAACAAACCCGACTAAATTCTGGGTTCCAAGCGGGTACTTTCACCGACCGTTTGTACCTGCAATGTTCCATCCTCTGTCCTGTGGTATCACATCTCGTCTTCTACTCTCACTCTCTCGCTTTTTGAACTTGCATTTACTTCTTTCTCTTCTCCTCGTGGACGATGTTGATGATCTTGTCAACGATGGACGGGTCCGAAAGCTGTTATGGTGGTCAGTATACGGGCCGTTTGCTCATGTCTTGAGGCGTTGGATGGCAACTTACAGTCGTCACGTCACCAAGCTGGTCTTCTTCGCCGGCCAAGATCTTGCGCAGGATTCTGCGCATAATCTTACCGGAGCGGGTCTTGGGAAGGTCGGGTACGATGTGGACGGCCTTGGGCGCCGCAAAGGGGCCGATGCTCTTGCGCACCTGCATGATGAACTCCTTGCGGAGCGCGTCCGACGCCTCGTTGCCGTCCTTGAGGGCGACGAAAGCGTTGACGGCCTGGCCAGTGAGCTCGTCGGCAACGCCGACGACGGCGGCCTCGGCGATGGCGTGGTGCTCGATGAGGGCAGCCTCGATCTCGGCCGTTGAGAGACGATGGCCGGAGACGTTGACGACGTCGTCGACGCGACCGCGGATCCAGTAGAAGCCCTCGTGGTCACGGCCTGCGCCGTCACCAGTGAACTGCGATCCTGTCAGCGATGGTCCTGAGCTATATAAGGGTGCTGATGCTTACATAGTAGCCCTTGTAGACGTTCAGGTAAGTGTCCATGTAGCGCTTGTGGGCACCCCAGACAGTACGCGCCATGCTGGGCCAGGCCTGTTTGAAGGCCAAGACACCCTCGACATCGTTGCCGTGAATTTCTTCGCCGGAAACGGGGTCGATAATAGCGGGCTCAATGCCAAAGAAGGGCAGAGAGGCACTTCCGGGCTTGGTGGGTGTGACACCAGCCAAGGGAGTGATGACGTTGGATCCGGTCTCCGTCTGCCAGTATGTCTGCAATTCTGTCAGCAATTTGTCGAGGTCTGCACGGCCGCGAATTCACTCACGTCCACGATGTGGGCCTCCTCCTTGCCAACGACCTCAAAATACCACTTCCAGACCTCGGCGGCGATGGGCTCGCCGACGGAGCCGAGCACTCTGAGGTGCTTCATATCAGCCTTGACATGCTGGTCACCGGCACGCTTCAGCAGACGAAGCGCAGTAGGAGCAACGTAGAACTGGGTGACCTGGTGGTTCGCAATAATGTCCCAGTATCTCGAGAAGTTGGGGTAGGCAGGAGTGCCCTCGAAGACAACGGTCGTCACACCGAGCAACAGAGGGGCATAGACAACGTAGGTGTGACCGGTAATCCAGCCGACATCACCACCACAGAAGTAGCGGTCGCCGTCGTGGATGTCGAACACGTACTTGCCGGTGGCAGCGGCGCCCACCAGGTAGCCTGCAGTAGTGTGCATAACACCCTTGGGCTTGCCGGTAGAGCCGGAGGTGTAAAGGAGGAAAAGGGGGTCTTCGGAGTTCACGCGCTCAGGGGGGAAGTAGGAGGGCCACTTCTCGACCTCCTCGTGCCACCACCAATCACGGCCCTTGGTCATGGGCACATCAGCGCCGGTGCGCTTGTAGACCAGGACGTGGGAGACGGCGGGGCACTGCTTCAAGGCATCGTCGACGATCTTCTTGGTGCCGATCAACTTGCCTCCACGCTTGCCCTCGTCAGTGGTGATGACAACCTTGGAGTTGCCGTCAATGACGCGGTCACGGAGGGAATCGGCGGAAAACCCAGCGAAGACGACCGAGTGGACAGCGCCGATACGGACGCAAGCAAGCAGGGCGATGATGGCCTCGGGAATCATGGGCAGGTAGATGGCGACGGTGTCACCCTTGCGTACGCCCATCTGCTTCAGAACCCAGGCGGTCCGCGAGACCTCGCGCAGGAGCTCGCCGTAGGTGACGTTGCGGCCATCGCCGGGCTCATCGGCCTCGTAGATGATGGCGACGCGGTTTGGGTCCTTGAAGGCATGACGGTCGACGCAGTTGTAACTGGCGTTGAGCTGGCCCTCGACAAACCAAGCACTGTCGCCGCCCTCGAGAGAACCAGAGTAGACGGTTTGGAAATCGCTGAACCACGACAGGAGCTCGCGTGCCTGGGTGCCCCAGAAGGCGCTGGGGTCGGTAATGGATTGCTTGTACAGCTTCTGGTAATGCTCGAGACCTGCAGCAGGGAAGTCCAGTCAGCCAATGAGCATGGTTGGATTTGGGGTCAAGAGGGGAGGAACCTACTGCTCAAGTGGGGCTTGCTGGGGTGCTCTGCGGGAAGAAAGGTGGAATATTAGCCAGTGTCCAATGAGACGAGCCCACTAGCTCCCAGTTACACTGGTCTCTCTTTGACCTCAGTACCTAGGGAGGTACGTATAGGTATCCAAAGCGGGGTCCTTTTTAAAGGTCTGGGTCTCTGGGTCGTCCGCAACGCGGCGGCGCACTTACTGTCAAGCATCTTTTGGGGGGGATCTGTTGGGGTTCAAGGTTAGCCATGATCGTTCCCAACAATGGAAGGAAAGGGGGTGAAGAATGGATAAACGGAGGGGCCGGGCCTTGAGCCCAAGCAGCTCGGTGCTCTCTGGCGCGAGAGCCGTGGAAGATGCGACGGGAAATTGGGAGTCCTTTCGGGCTTACGGAAGGTATCGACCAGGTGGGCCTCGGCGACCACAGGGGCCTTTTGTGGCTCTGCGGCTTCGGTCATGGTAGCGGGGTGTTGTGCGGCGTGTTGTGTGCGGTTATGAAGGATGCGGGGTACTTTGTGCAGGCCTGCTGAGGTAGCTCGCGAGACACTGGCGCTGCTCAGACGGAGAATCGTTCGACGTGGTCCGTCTGTCTGGTCCTTGTCGTAAGAGAAGCAGCCCTGGTACAGCTACGATGGCAGATCGCGCGGTGAAGCTGGATGGGAACTGACGGAACACCCCACAGCTCTCGGGGACGAGGGTTTCCAAGTCGTGCAGTGGCCTCGATAGCGTTGCTGCGAAGCGGGTAGCAGCAGCAATAGTCAACTCCAAAGGTTCGAAGGGGTGCGCCTTGGACTCGAGCCTCGTATGTTTGTGCTGGTGCCTGTAGGTGGAGCTGTAGAAGGGAAGTGTTTTGTTGATTGTAAAAGAGAGGAAAGGAGAAGAAGGAAAGGAAGAGGAGGAAACGAGTCGTAATTAAGAAGGCCGACTTCTCCAGTTGGCCGAACGGCGAGCCGGACGGGGTACGTACGGAATTTGATTTGCTTTGAATGGACGAATGGGGACTTGGACGGGACTGGGACGAGACTGGGACGTGGACTCGCCGCCGCCTTGAGAGCTGGACGAGCTTCCTTGCAAAGTGACCAACACCGAGGGCCAGCCACTAATCAATAACCTACCTACCTAGGTTCTCTGCTATGTAATTGACAGTAATTGGCGCACTACCCGATTCCCTACTTCTCCCATTCCCCGAGTACCCGTGTGCCTGACTTTGGATGCGGTTACGGATGGCCGGCGGGGTGATGACTCGGCACAGAAGTCACCTCACCACGCTACAATTCCATCAGTACTCACGCAGCGCACTTGGCGAGTGCGAGAGAGGTACCTATAGTACTGCCTAGTGCCGGTGATTTCAGCGGTTCCAGCCCTGGCAATGGACCCCCATTCGCGGTAAGGGTCACTGTGCAGTTCAGGCCACGAGGTGGCATGCGAAGAAAGGAACCACCTCCGACCCATCGTCCGAGTCCATTGGCGAATCCCTTGCCAGAAGCCCCGCAATCCCACCCACTCGCTTCTTGCTGGTCCTGCTGCACCGTTACCGCTTGGCCGGGGGGCTGATGCTTTCTCCGTTGCCCCGAACATACGAACCTTCCCTCTTCCCTGCAACCCCCTCGCATCGAAGCTAACCCAAGACCACCTTGCTGCATCGTCTAGTCAAAGACGAACTGATCACCGATATGCCTAACTCTACTATGTATGCTAGTCTGCCGTCCCCGCCTGGATACTCCTGGGCCAGCCGGCTGGTCTAGGTAGAGCCGTCTGCTCTGAGGGTGGGGAAATGCCTGCGCCCCGGTCAATTGTCTTTGGACGGATGCCTGGACCACGACGAACGAGAGCCGAGCTGCATCAGGATATTGGCCTAGTTGACCAAAACATGACAACTCCGAATCGGACCGGCGCGTGCGTGGTCTGTTACTCCGTTTGCAATTTAAGAGGTTTGTACCGTCACCGACGGCGCGACGGCATACGGTCCTATCGGCCGGCTGAGGGTAACGGAGCGACCTGTCGTTCATCTGATCGTTACCTCGTTTCCTGTTCTGTTCTTCAGATGACGGTGACGACGTCCAAGAACATATCAAAAGCAACGTGTGGGCATGTCCAGGAGAGGGCACATGCACCTTCCACACCATTGGCGCCGCGGAGCCTGTACAAAAGTGGAGGCATCGCATGTCACTCTCTTCGTTGCGAGGCATGGCTTGCATTGGCTGTTGTCAGTCAGCTGAGTTGTACTTGGCCGCCAGAATTCCTTCTGGTTATATCAATCTGTTTTGCGTTTTTAATCTCTCGAAGTCATGGTTCCCAAAAAAAGCAACCCGGCTTCTTCTCTTTTTGGCGCGGCCTGATACAAGTGGCGCCTGGAGTCAGACGTCCATGCCCCGAATCAACCTCGGGTCTCCAGGCCACATCAAGAGCAGGCAAATGGACTTCTGGGGATTTTGTCACGACAGTCAGCTAGGCCCTTGACGCCGTTGTCAAGTTAGCTTGGTGTTTATGTCGGCGAGGAATAGAGAGATTGCCCCTCACCTGCCCAGACTTCCCCGCACTTTCTGCCCCCAGCGGCGTCAAGCTTGCGCCTCGAAAACCTTCTAGGCTGACCGCATCGCGCCGCTATCCAAGACGAAGTGTGGCCATCACCCAGTGAGTGATGTGCCAGCCCAGGCCGATGCATGCTGATCGCTGAGTGCCGTGGCATTCCAACTCGCGTGATTGGCCACGACCCCGACAATGACATCGTGATGACAGTGAGCTCCGGCTTGGCTCTCGTGACTTCGAGATGCTTCGGGGTCAACTAGCGGTGATGTTGGTGTTGGTTCTGCTCCGGCGAGATGTCAGCTTCCCTGCGATGCCGAGAGGGCTGCTTCGTCCACTAACAAAAAGCAGCGTTGTCACATCTGCTAATCATACCCGTTTCGGGCTCTGACAATGAATCGGCTGGGACTCTGCAGAGTCTCGCTGATCCTGGGGTATGGATCCACGACTTGCAGAATACACGTACATGTTCTTTCGTAGGCGATTATGGGCTCTTCGGACTTGCACCTGGTAATACGGGCCCGCGATGACCATTGGCGAACAGAACCCTACAAGCGAGCGCTCTTATACACGTGTAGAGGCTCTGAGATTGCGTTGCTCTGTTCTGACGAGAGTGTAGACAACAAAGGCGTGTCCTCCACTGAGACCACACGCAGGCGGAGAAGCACCACCGGCATTGGCATGGGTATGGCTGCTACAGAAATGAGGATGGATGCATCTGGTTGGAGGGGTCGAGCGGAAGTTCAGCCCCTCTTCGCGTACATGGAGGAAGAGGCATGCACCTCGGGTAGGGTTGGTTGGGGGTTGCGACAAGGAGAAGGCACCATGCGCTTATCTCCAGACAAACTTACGCCATCCAACGTCCAGTTCTTTTCCCCAAGACTGAACGGCGTGCTAGAGTGAAGACTTCTACCTACGCAGGTACGGGGTGATTGTGTTTGGTACGTGCTACTGATTTGACATTGCACAGCCGGGCGTTCCCACCCGATTTGACCAAACGTTCCGCGGTTAACCACGCCTCCACGTTTTCCCCTCAAAACCTTCATTCATCCTTGAGCTTCCGGCTTTACCCCATGGGCACCCGGATCTCCGCGCCCGTGCTTGTGTTGCGCTGTTTTAGTGTACGTAGTCTGTCTTGCTGCTTATTCCAAGAGGCCGGGTTCCTTACTTGTCCCTACATCCCCCGTGGTTCCTTGCTAGGCCCTTGTACCTAGGTAGCTTATCCAATCTTCCCTGTCCATCCAGGTCCGTCCGCATGCCGCCGTCTCATAGGATGGACGAATGGAAGTGTGGCCTTGGCGTCGACATGCGCGGGGTGGCTTGGTTGACTTGGCATGAAACGCCTCCCGCCGTCGCTGCAGACCTGGTCTGGTGTTCCCTCCGCGAGCATCCGGACGAAGCATCGAGCTTTCCACCTGTTGTGGAGCAAAATCCGCCAGGCACGCGTGGCACTCAAGCTGGTAGCCGGGGTCGTCTTGGAGAATCGGACTTCTCTTGAATGTACTGTTTAGGAAAGACCACCGTTGATGGATCTTGGTCCCCGTAGAGGCGTAGACATGTGGGAATTTCCCAGTTTGTTGGGGCTCATTGATGCCGGATTGTTGAGTGCAAGAATAAAAAAAAAAGAGCCGCGTTACCCGCTCCGTCGTGGCTAATCTACCCTTGCTCTTCTTTTTGAACTGTACTGCGATAGAGATGTCGTTGTCAAGATGCAGAAGCGCCATCATTCATAAACAGTTAAAGGAGTTATAGCAACATATCGTTTCACACCTTTCGTAACAAGGACATCCACATAGTAAGCCTGCCATCAACAACGTATCCATGACTCGGTCACTTATTGCAGTTTTTGTTAAATTATCCTATAAGACGATGGACCCCCATAGTATCCAGGACAGCATCTTTAGCCTATATAGTCCAATGTAGTGACTCTACCTCTCACATACGACCATACCCACTGGAGAACTCGGGATCCCGGCCGCTCTCCCATAGATAAGCCAGTGAGGGGTGTGAGTGAAGTCGGGTCGACGGTGATCACCGAAAATTATGGGCCCCGTTTCTTGACGGCAAAAACGGTCCCGTAAGCAGCCGGTCGCCGTCCGGCAATGTCCCACCGTTCCAGCCCTGCTGACGGGCCGACTGTCCCTTCGTCGTCCGCAGGATTTCATAATCCTGCCAGTCCTCGTTGATGGTTTTTACATGTACGCCCTTATTCCGGCGAGTGTGTTAGAGGAGAGGGACAGTCAGGCCGGCACCTGGTCGACGTATTGTTGCGACCCATCGGACCAGCAAGGAGTGATCACTTCCAATGCGAATATTTAAATCCCTGGGCTTCTCCCTCTTCTCAAGTCAACTTTGATTACATCTTCAAGCTGTCGGCGAACTCCCACTTTCACAACGTTATTGCGCACTCTATTTTCGAGCCTACTTGCTACCGCACCGGCAGCCTCAAGCCCTTTTCCAACAGCTGCCTCCTTTAGATGGCTCCTCGGCGCTCAAGGCAGGACGCCACGTCCAAAGCGATCCAAATAAAGAGACTGGAAGAAGCCAAGCAACGCCTACGAGAGAGGCTGAATGGAAAGGCGCCTGGATCAGTCGCGAGGAATTGCGCCCTTGAAGAGAAAACTGAGAAGGCTCGGAACGCGTTATGGGAGGCCTCGGTATCGTAAGTAATACGCACCAAGGAGTTGAACTTTCACAATGGTATCAAGCTGACCGCAGGCACATGGCTTATGTAGGTATTTCCGTGATGTCGCCGGCAAAGACCCTGAACAGATCTGGCTAGATCTTTGCCTGGACGACCGCGATGCCGAAATCGAATGCCAAGAATTTCTAGAGTATTATCTGCGGGGTTCAGAAGATGAAATCTTAGTATTTGGACCTCAAGAGTCGAAGAAGGCATACACCATCACAACCGCCCTCACCATGGAATCAGTCTGGAAATCCCTTGTCGCGGAGGCGGACCATCGAATCTTGTACAACAAGAGGATAGAGGATCCTCGCAACAAAAAACAGTGGATCCTGCACCTTCCAAATCAGGCGAAGGATTATATGGGCATTTACGCTGCGTCTCGTGTCCGTCGAGTGAGTAGACTCAACAGGCTGTTCTGGCTTAATCACAGAGACCCTGGTGAATGCTAATGCTAGAGATCTCAGTGGATTTTGAACGATCTCGCACCACGATATGGACTCAGTTTTGAGCAAACCTTTGTCAAGCGTGAGGCGACAGACAAGGTCATTCTACAGGTCCTTGTTGGACTCTGGGTGTTGGCCGCGAAAATTCCTTGCGCACCGGAAACAAGGTTTTCCTTTGACTGGACTTTAACTCTATTGGGTGTTAGCGGCTTCAGAGTCTGTGAGGTGATAAACATTTCTTACAGCCAAGTGGAATTGGGCATGGTGAGGAACCCGTCCGACCCGACAAAGGCCGCACTGGTGGCAACCATCCACCTGGAACACCGGAAGCAGAAGAAAAATGCGGTCAAAGGAGCCCAAAATCATAAGCAAGTCATTCCCTGTTGGTGGCCTCCACGCACGGAGAGAGCAGTTTTCTAACGAAAGGTCATAACAGGCTTCAATTCCAGGTGACGATGGTACCATGCAGGGTGGTTTGCCTCACTCGTAAGATCATCGCCCGAGCGTTGAGCGACGACGCATTTGAAGCAGGCTTCACATCATTTGACGACTTAATCCAACGTCCGATTCTGGAAAACTCCGACTATGTTCCACTGAAATGGAAGGCAGAGTTCGCCAACAAAGTGATGTTTCCCATCGAGTACTCTACGTTCTGGGCCCTGTGGAGAAAGGTGCAGACGGCTTTAGGAGTGCGGGAACTCATCAGGATTCACTCTATACGTGTTGGCGCTGGTAACAATTTGAACGGTAAGTGGAAGGAATCACTGCTTAAGGTATCTGCATGAGCTGAAATCTAACATTTTCTCAGGAGTGTTTGAGCCGGCCTTACGAAACTACATTTTGGGAAACACGTCTGCGGTCTACGAAAAGAGCTACATCCCGCAACTCGTTAGTGGAAAGGATCTGATGAAGGCGGCCTGGGGAGCGTTGGCTGGAACAGACAATATCACGCCCCAACTCCGTCATGCAACATTCACGAGGGACGAGAACGCGCCGATGCGTCCGACCGCCGAAGACTACGACATCATTGAAAGCCGCAAGGACATCAAGACCCTCCGCAGTACTTTCGAGGCTTTAAAAGCAGAGCACGGTCGAAGCAGCATAGAGGCAAAAGAAGCGAAATCAAAGCTGGAGGCCAAAATCGCTGCACTCCTTAGGTTGGCTGTAGCTGACCGGCGAAAGAAATTCTTTGCAGAGGCCGACCGACTGCGATCAGTGGGAAAGTCCACTGTTTCGCTTCAGGAAACCGCCGCTTCGAAAAGCACAACGAGCCGCTACAGTTGCAGTGTACCCAACGCAGTGCGCATCGGCCAGCTTATCCAGGAAAGCGAACGGTACGACAACGAGTTCGAAACGGAGTACTTTGAATCCTTCGCCGACTTCCTTGGCAACCTCCACACTCGCGCCACGACTATCGCCACAGACGAACCGGATGTAGGACGAAAGAGCAATGGGCCAGTATGCCTTCTGTGCGGGCAATCTTTCGCTCATCGATCTGCTCTTACGAGGCATATGGAGAGGTTTCATGAGAAGAACTTCAACAGACCTTTCCGTTGTCCCGGATGTCCAGAGAAAGGCCCGCAGCACGTGATGATCATCAGCAAATCTCACTGGAGCAATCACGTAGCTAGGCAGCACGGCAAGGCGAACGCACCTAACTTCCCCTCGACTCTCCCTAAAGCCAAAGAGCCAGTACGGTGCTTGATTTGCAACTCTGTCATCTGTGGGCCTGCCAACTTGCGGAAGCATGTTCGAGGCTTACATGCAACTCTTGGGCTTTTCGCGCAAGACTTTTCTTGCCCAGAATGTCTGAGGTTGAGCGGAGAAGAAATCACCATCAGCGGTCTACAAGGATGGAGGGATCATGTCCAGCTTTACCATCACGCTACTCCCGAACACGAACAGGGTCTGAAAGGCGGTGCGTGTCTCATGTGTGGCAAGGCATGCGCACTCGGGCCTCCGATGACAAAGCATTTCATCACGCAACATGTGAGAAAGGAAGGGATCTTCCAATCCGAGTTTGAATGCTGGACTTGTTCCCAGGAGCAGTCGAGTCCGAATCACGTCAAGATCAAGAACCAAGGCGACTGGTACTGTCACGTTGCAACGCACCACATGGACATTGTACAACCACCTAGCTGCGAGCGGCCTCAAGCTCATGACTCGATGGACGTGGATGTGTGTCCTGTAAGCGAGGTAGGATACGTTGGCGACAAAAAGCGTGCGAGAGAAGGAGACGGGGAGCGCCCTATTGGAGACACAGCGGGCATGCGGCTATCGAAGAGGAGGAAAACAACTTCGGGCATTAGTACACATCCACATGGTGTCTCCCGTGCTGATTGTACAACGAACGATTCTGATGGGGATGTGGCGATCATAGAACCACGACTTTTTGAATAAGTAGGGCACGCGCAGCTTTCCTGCACGAAGTGCTTACTGTACGACGCTTTTAAGCTTACACCAATAACCCGGCCTCATAGTGACCAGGGGATGCTGTCCGCTCATTGGATGTACCCGACACGTTACGTAAGCCGATACTGATTGTCTCTCGATCATGTTTTCTGATTGCGGTGGAAGGTCCTCCTCAATTTCTGACTCTTGTGTTGAGCCTTGACTACCTCCCTGTACGTCGATCTGCCAAGCCACGTAAGACGCAGGCTTACCCCGCCGCTGGCGAATAATTTGGCGGCACTCGGCCCATCTTCTAGAAAGCTTGCTGACTTCTAGTCTTATTCGAATAAGCCTGGTGGATGATTTTGGTGCTGACCGTTCTCTCATCCCAGATTGTCTCATCCTACGTATCGCACCTGGGTATCGCAGAAAAAGTTTAATTACCTCATTGCGAGCGAATAGATGTTTGTGCCTTTGTAGCCATAAACGGCGCCTGGTGGGATGAAGTTGCGAGCGGATGGGTGAGGTTACTAAAGAAAGCTATTTGTTGCCCAAGTTTCGAGACATTGCGATCCCCCAGGTTTGATTATATTGCATATTGATGTAGTATGCCATCTTGAAAGATGCTTGGCCAGGATTGTCATGTGTCAAACGCAAGTAAGCTTTATAAGGCATTTACGGGTTTATCTCCCCTTGGTCCAGTTCTGCGTGGTCTATCCATGCTGCTTTTCGACACATCAGACACGAAGCCTGCTCTGACACATACGCAAATTCGAACGCTTGCGGCAGCCATGCCATCAAATTCCATGCAGCCTTCTCCAGCACTGGATGTCAACCGAGGTCGAAGACGTCGCCGTATCGAAAACCTCCGCCGGCGCAAGCACAGCATTGCACAGAAATGCGATGGATTTTACAAGGATTTTAGTGGCGAGTTTGATGTGGCTGTCTACATGATCATTCGTTGTAATGGGAAGTATCTGATCTACGATACTTCGGAAAGCGATTGCTGGAGATCACCCGAACATCTTGTATGCGCATGCCTCGAGTTTATTGTGCTGTTCGTTGATAATAGTTTAGGAGACGACGTACCCACATCCTGTTGTGCTAACGCCACTTACCGGGCAGTGAGTTTAAAGTGGCCTCGCCGTTCCAGGCCAACAGCCTACTATCTGTGAGGCTATTTGGTCGTGGCAATGTAACTAGGTAGCAAAGGTGCACGGGGTCATTTGGAACAGATTTGGCTTCGGCATTTTAATTATGGACTATGTTCGGTGTGCACACGTGACGATTGCTAATTATCTCCTGGCACTCTGTCCCACAAATACGTACAAAATAGGCCAGAAATGGTTCTAGTACTGGTTCTTATTTTAATATGAGTTGCACAGCTAAAAGATACGATGGTTACAGGCCGAATTTTTCTGCCCCCTACAACGTACCGCACTAACCTCCAGCCAGCCCGTTAACCAGCCCGCCAGCCCATTAATTAGTCTGCCAGGCCGTCAGCCGTTAATGGATTTTCTCTCTAACGCATCACCCACCACCCATCACCTATCATGTGTGTGGGTCACTACATCATGTGGGGCTTTAAAATTACCCCTGTAACCCTGTAGAAATCGATACTTCCAGCCTCAACAGCAGCCCAACAGCCAGTCAACCAGCCCACTTACCCAGTTCAAATTGACATCTTCTTATTGGTGTGCGCCACAGCCAAAATCAGCCAAGCCCCAATGTATCATGGATCTGAGGGAGCTCAGCGAGTGGTCAAAACCCCTGATGTAAGGAGATTAAAAATGGGCGCATTACGACGTATATCCTGTGACGAATGAGAATGAGGCACTAGGGCACAAAAGTGGACTCACAATTGCTGTGCTGCATTGTGGCTTATACTGGTATCACCTCGTGACATAATTATACGCAGGCCTACATAGTACAGGGAAGCCCTTCTTGGACGCTGTGCGTTTGATGCGCCTGGACGAACTATTGTCGGGACGCGCAGAATCCCCCTTCGGACTCGTCATGCTCGAGTGCGGTTATTGCGACCGTAGACTTTCATTATTGCGACCGTATCCCGCCACAATTACAGCCACAACCCTGCACAACCAGAAGAACACATTCCCAACGCGAAATCTAGCCAACCCGCACCCTAACCACTAACCCTAACCATCATCTTCAGTCAGCAGTTAGGGTGCGGGTTGGTTAGATTTCGCATCGGGAATGTGTTCTGAGTATCGGCGGGCGAGTTAATCCGGACTACGGTCGCAATAATGAAACTACACGGTCGCAATAACCGCACTCCCCGAGGCTGGCCTTTCTTTCTCACTGGTTGTCAATGTGGGCGGCACTTCTCAGCGATGGAACTATGTTTAATATCGCTCATTGGGAGATCCTAGTACGCTCTGGGGGACAAATTTGAAACCGTCCCTGAAACGAGACCTGGTCGTCGAGTGTACAGGTGTTCAGCAAGCAACTTGATGAATGCTATTCGCGAAGAGGTGCGTCGGCGTCAGGAATGTGATTGTCGAGCAACGGTATTCTGTCAGCAGCCTTTCTCGCAGCGTCAAAGGAAATAATTCATGTTCGTTGGCGTCTCAATCGTAGATCATGTTACGTATGTACTGTTCAGGCTGCCCAGGACTGGCTCAGGGTTGCTCAGGGCTGGCTCAGGCCGCTCAGGTACTGGCTCGGGCCGCTCAGGCATCGGATCAGGCGACTCGGGCTAGTCTTGTACCAGCTCTAAACGGCAACATTAGCCGACGCACCCTGCTCCTTCACGCAATCATTCCTAATAGCAACCAAAACCAGGCATTCCTGATGTCGTCGTTGGAGAGGAGAGCGTCGCGACCGTGGACTTCGGCTGTGCCGGCGCGGGTGCTCAATTTCTCACGGATGCCCCCTCAATTGCACATTCTTCAATTGTTCATGGTGACGATCATGTGATTTCTTACATAACCCTAGCACATTCGGCTGTTCTCAATCACAATTGTCGTTGGTTCGCGCCGCTTATTACTCTCCTGGTTAGCTACCAACTCACCGCCGCAGCTGGGCGTTTGCTGCAGAATCTCTCCGAACCGGTTCACTCTTGGCTTGTTCTTGAGCTACAAGTGATATTCCCACCCAAGTATTGTAACGGCCCACGGCTGGTTAGTACTACTGTATGGAGCATTTGGGCGTGCCTCGAGTCGGGAATTAACTTAAATCCAATAGCACCACACATTACATAAAGGACGGACAACAACAGTTTACGGCCAGCCGAAGTCGTCAAGAGGTTCGTCCTAGAACCAACTCAGCGAAGCTGACCATATATTTCAATCCTTTATTGTATCATCTGTCTAGACTACATGATTCAATATGAGTTGCACTTCACAGATCAGCTATCGCATATCTCCATTCGCGCTATCCTTTGACTCCGGCCTAAAGCACATATCTTGTGCCCGAAACTCTCCAACTAGTGGCACAAACTTTTCGATTCCATCAGCGAATTCAAGAACGTACTCCCTCAGATACCTGACTTCAGTCGACTGGTGCTCGACCCGCTCCCGAAGTTTGAGGTTTTGTTCCTCAAGTGAGGCGATCTTGGCTTCCAACTCCCTTTTTGAACTCAATTCCACGGCGAGCCTCTCGTTCGCTTCCCGTAGATCCCACTTCATCTCATCCTTTTCCTTGGACAGCAACGCTATTTGCTCGCTAAAACTGGCAGGAAGTTTGTCGACCAAGTCACAACCTGACTGCGAAACAGCCCACTCTCGGTCGTCAAGGGCGTCTGCTTTAACAGCCTCGAAACTTTTGCCAACCTCTGCATAGAGCTTTTTAAGAGGACCAATTGAACAATCGCTAAGGTTAACTTTGAATAGTTTCTCAATTTCAGGACATCCAGGAAGAAACTTCCACCGGTACGGATCGTTGGCCTTCGGTATCAGGCGGACATCATTCAGATCGAAGTCTTTTGTTTTTGTTCGATCCACTATGTGTACTCAGCTTTGTTCAAGAATTGTTGATTGCTGGAGATTCTTACGTATATGCTCGTGCAGTTTTTCTCTACATTTATCCCTCCATATCTTTCGCTGGAGATTCTTAGAGCTTGTGGCCGACATCCTGTTTCAATTAGTTACTGTACGGGAGAAGATTGCTGAAAGAGTCGAATGTAGGATAAGGTAACGGATATTACAGTATTCAGAAAGCCTCAAAGGTGTACGCAACGCATATGTATGAAGGCAGGGACCCATGCTCAGTTTCACAAGCTACTACTCTTGGTCTCAATTGCTAATGTCGGCTTCACGCGCCTATCTTCCCTAACGGTTTAACAGGATAGGTGACTAACATTCCGTTGATTACTCTGTCGATTAGCACTGGCTTACCCTCTAGTTCCTTGGGCTCTCGACGTCTATGGGACCTAGAGCAGAATGCCCAGCCGTTGGCACTGGTATTAACTCGCAGTCGAAGGGTTATGGCATGGAAACTGTAAGCGACGGATTGAAGCCTATCGGGCCTACGGGGCAGCGTTAAAGTAGAAGCACCCACCCCCCACCAGGCTCCTGTCAGCGGGCTGCTCGCATGTTGCGCCCCGCCGCGTCTTGGCTTATCCAAGTCCATAGTCCTCCTGGGCGAGATTGCTGTAACCTGAAAACAACTAGACTCTGTCCCAACGTCACGGGGCTCTCCAAGGTCGTCAGAACCCAACACTTTGGTTCGTTCTTGTTGCAAGAACACTCTTGGGAGCCTCTGCAGACTTTCGATAGCCGTCCACCCATTTGATCACCCGAAAACCCATCTTGCAACAAGAAAACCATGTCTCAAGGCTACAATATGGTCTTTCTTACGGAGTCATCCGCTTCCTCGGAAAGGTGATGCTCGAAGAGCTTCTGCGAGAACGTGAGCGCCCCAACTCGGCTCAAGTCACTCCTCGTGAATGTTCTCGAGAAGAGCTTTTGAAGACGATATAATTTTGCCCAACGTGGATGTCGCAGAGTCAACTTTAGGTGGGAAAAGACGAAAGGGAAACGACTTGACTGACGTGGTTCGATTGAAGGACAGGCGGCGGCTAGCTAAGTCCTAAAACAGGCGAACTATGTAATAAGGTTAATAACCCTCCTGTCCTTTAACAGCAACCCTAATTTCCTTGATTATATTCACATCCTCTTCCACTGTAGCCCACATCCAGAAGGCACTCATCACTGTTACAACAAGTAAGACTGCTAGCTGCAAACCAATGAGCGCTCCGCACAACCAATTGTGCCTAGCAGCGAACCAGAGAACGAACGCACAAACGAATGTGAGGACTCCGCAGTCAACAAGTATAACCGGCACCCAAGCCAAGGAACAGTCCATCACGGTAGGCTTTCTATCAGTATCGAATTTGAACGAGAGCATAGTAGTGACAATAACTGTGAAAGTTGCCGTTACTGCCGAAGTGGCCAAGAGGTATGCTACAAGGTGTCCCAACACCGATACAGGCACTCGGGTCTCGTTGATCAGTAAGAACAGCGCATTGCCACCGAAAGCAGCTGCTAGAATGTTGAACGTCGGATAGAGTTTTCTCAGACGCTCAAGAGCCGCGTTGTCTAGCCGAGATTAGCCATATACCTGACAGGGTTGTAAAATATGTGGCTTACGCTTCATAGATTCCGGCATGATGCTACTAGAGACAGCTTTTCTATGCTCCCACGGTTTTTTGCCTTCGTGCAAAGAGTCAAATTCCAAAAGTTTGCAATGGCTGTAGGAATATATGATATATTAAGGCTGGCATGGGCTTATGACGGACCATTTTGGGTATGACTGTGGCTTACCACTTGTCTTGACAGTGGAGACCTTGTTATGTGCGGGCTTAGGGAGTGTTATGCCACTATGGATGACTAACCTAGGTTGATTATTCGTGGTATGCTATCTCCTGCGGAAGTGAATCTTCACACTTAACCAAACGGCAGAATAAGCTGGCGACTTATGACGACCTCCGCCAAGTTCAGTGAGACGTTGCAGTATGTATGTATTATGTATGTACATACAGTACAGTAGGCAATCCAAGACGTGCTCTTTAGTCCACTTAATATTCCTGACGTTGATGGCACCACATTGATCCTGAGTACAGACCGCAGTTTGCCTCTGGAAACCACACCAAGATGGCCGTTTTGGCTGGGCCATCAACATATGTTAAGCTGGGGACCGGCGCGCCCGGCTCACTCGAGCGGCGTAGGCTTCGGTCAGCGGGCTGCCTGTATGCCTCTGCCGCTACTGCCGCCGCGCCTTGGCTTATCCAAGTCCATAACTCACCTGGTGAAAATTATCGTGATCTGTACATAACTAGACCCATGAGTTGCAAGCTTGTACTATATTAGAGTAGACCTGTGCCCCAAAGTCCCGGGGCCCTCCAAGGTCGCCAGACTATAATACTGCGGTTCGTTGTTGGTGCATAGACATACGCCCTTGGGAGCCTTTGCAGGCATTTGATAGTCGTCGACGCGTTTTATCGCCCGGAAACTCGTCTTGCAACAAAAAAGCCATGTCTCACAGCTCCAATGTGGTCCTTCTTACAGGAGTCACCGGCTTCCTCGGAAAAGTGGTGCTCGAAGAGCTTCTGCGAGAACGTGAGCGCTCCAATTTAGCTCAAGTAATCCTCATAATCAGAGGCAAGGGTGGTCTCGACGGCCGTGAGCGCTTTTTCAACCACACCGCCAAATCCAAGTGCTTTGCGAACCTACCGAGCGATTGGAAAGGCTCTGTCAGGGTGTTCGAAGGCGACCTCGGCCTTGCTACTTGCGGCCTAGGCGAGAAGGATCTCATCTGGATTCAGGATTGTGTCACGCACATCATCCACGTGGCCGGCCACATAAAGTTCGATGCTGAGCTCTCTGAGGCCGTGGAGTCCAATGTGATGAGTTCCCTCAACATACTCAGCTTGGCCAAGGCTTGTAAGGTGCTCCGACGACTGGTGACCACGAGCACAGCATACTCGGCCCCCCCGAGCGCCGATCCTGTTCACGAGCGCTTGCCAACTTTACCGATCCCTGCGGATAGGCTTTTCCATAGCATCACGGGCGGGGAGCTACAGAAGACCGATGCAACCAAGCTCACCGGTTACCCTAACATCTACAGTCTCTCCAAATGCTTGGCGGAGCATCTCCTCGTTGAGCGACATGGATTCGTGCCCATGACGATCGTCCGTCCCAGTATCATCTGTGCGTCCTCCAAGTATCCGTCGCCAGGCTGGATTGACAGCAAAGCGGCGTTTGGAGGCTTTGCTGCAGGGTTCGCCACAGGAATCCTTTCCGTCGTGGATGGCCGCCGCGATGCGAAGCTCGACATCGTACCCGTCGACGAAGTGGCCTCGTGTCTCATTGAGGAAGCGTTCCGAATGGAAGAAAGGCCGATTATCCAACTCCTTCCCCCGAGAATCGTATTCTGCGTTGCTACGACATCCAACTCTTTCACTGTCGACGAGGCATGCCAGATGCTTACCTTATTCTTCAAGCGTCACCACAGAGGCTCGCGACCACCCAACTTCCGCTATATCGGCCCGCGGAACTTCATGTTCCACGTTTACGAGATGATCTATCACAGGATGCCCTCGCGCACCATGGCAACAATATTTCAGATCATCGGCAAGAAGCAACAAGCAGCGGTTGTCGAGAAATCCTACCAGCTAGCGACGTCGATGAATGCAGTCTTTTCACCCTACATGAACCACACGTATGACTTTAGACCCGCGAGGAGTACTGCCAATTTTGACAAGGGCGAGTACATGCAGAGGATTTGCGAGGGTGTCTCTGAACACTTGGTCCGGGCAAAACTCTGAACCAACACAATTGCCTGGTGGGCCAGCGCTAATATTTCTATGCCGTTGGCTGAGCATGATGAGCGACACATGACGGCGTGAAGATGTTGATAATTGTGCTTGTTTCCTCCAGGTTCTACAGTAGAAATCGAAATCGGCTTCCATATTCACAAATAGAAATTCTCCTGCGCCCACATATTTGTGGATCCGATTGCTGGCCGGATACATGATGACGCCTGTCGAGTACATTCGATGATGACGTTCAAGGTTGAAGCCGGAAATGGCTTATACACTGTGCTCGTGGTTCGGACCCATGTCGTGTACTTTAATCCGACATCCACAAATGGCGGCGACAAGCGGGGCCCCGGTTTTAGGCCACTTGCTTACATCTGCTGGCTGGTTCACTCATATTAGAGTAGGATGTGTCTGTGCATCCCTTTATTGATTATCCTGTTTCTAAGGATAATCATGTGGAAGGGTCCTTGACCACAAACACAGTGTAAAAGCAATTTTTGGCTTCGACTGGGGAGGTCGTTGATAAATGTATTCTCTGGACCTCACCATGTATCCTGTCAGCAAGCAAATCCATAATCGTTTGTGCGCAGAGTAACTTTTGGCGGAGAAAGCGGAAGCCCATTTTGGATTCTACTGTAACTGGGTGCGGTGGTCTCGCTAAATATCTTTTGGGTCGTTTGGTCCTTTCAGTATTGTCGGATAATATCTCACTGTTGGGACCGCAAGGGGGATGCGGGAGGACACAGAAGTCACGTGGGTAAACACGTGACTCACCACCCACCGGCAGAATGTAGGGTCCTCCCACGCTTATCCCCTGGCAGCAGGGGTAGCCCTGCTTTAACCTTAATAATCCACAACCACCACTTTTGCCTACCACTTTGTATCACGATCGTGATCTACGAAGTACGGGCATCACCTTTCACCGTGATCGTAACCAACACTCACTTTTCAACAACGCAACCCGCGAAAACTTTAGTTCTTTACGCACAAGATCAATGATGGAAAGATGCCTTATTGAATGAACTCAAGTAGAACTATAACAACATGAAATCAATCTCTTACATATGAACAGAGCCTACGTGACCAGCGATGCCTAGGCTCCAGTGCTGCCAGGTAGATTTCGTGTTGCGATAGCTTGTGTGTCTGAGAAGGCAATCGCAGTTGTGTTGTCTGCGGGCAAACGCTGCTGCTGATGTTGCTGGTAGCTGACAAAAGACAGGATGATTACTTGGGTGTGAGCCACTTAAGACTTGATTATGTGGCTTGATGGCTTACTCTGTGGCTTGCCCCGACGATGTCTTGGTTCAGCGAGGTAAGCGAGGTAAGCGAATGCGCCCCCATGTCATCATCGTCAGCTTACGCTTATCCCAACATCGTTCGCAATTACGGAGTATCGGGTTGTATACATTAGTAAAGCGTCCGCAACACGATTCTATAGGACATGGGCCATTATCAGTCTGCACAATGAGCTTTTCAGGGCCGACCGAAAACCTCCGACCTTCGACGTCAATCTGCTTACATATGATGACGACTTGAATGCATTTTGTTCGATTTATTTTCAATTTGCGTTAAGCATACATACAGGGGTCTGCGAAACGGGCTTCATCCTATTCTCAACTCTCTGATGTCTTTCCGCACGGACATGTCAGCTTTTGGATGCTTACACGGTGTATATTGCCTTCGTCGTCCCCACATGTACATCCTTGAGGTAATCGCGGTCAGGTGGAAACCGGCCCACCCAAACAAGCATGCTTTCATATCCAATAAAAGAGCTTGGGTAATCCAGATTGTGCTCTTTAGCCCCATCTAAGACCCCCTGGCGGTAATGATATGGATGGATATGGAAGCCAGATTTGTCTCAAACCATACATGGAGTGACCATGTCAGCTTAACGTTCTAATGTGTCGGTATCACAGTGCCATGTCGGACTGTGTTGACGCCAAGATGCCAGGCGTCCGTGCGGAAAGAGACCAGAGAGTTGAGAATGGGATGAAGCCCGTTTCGCAAACCCTGTAACCGCTGGAGCTTGAATTCCGTAGTAGAAAAAGCAATCTCGAATCATTTTGGGACGGCTGCTAGCCCGATTGGCTCCGCACCCGCACAATATCTGTAGTGATGGCTTCCCGCCAGGTGGTATTGAAGAACCCCGACAAAACTTGAAACCAGGAACTGTGATGGCGAAAGCCCCATCAAAATTTCACTTATGATATAGTATTCACAGTTAAGAAGATTAGTAGAAGAGAGAAGGCACGTCGCCCTGGCAAAAAGCTGTCGCATGATAATACAACATAAGGATTCCTCGTTGAGAGATTCTACAGATAATGGATCATCTATGCAAGAATGCCTTAAGCGCTGAAGAGTCTGACTAAACCTTTGCAGTTCCTTATGACCTGAACGCCCTGGATGTATAGAAACCATCTATCACCTCATAAAAATAGAACTTTCCCAAGATACCAACCAAATAAGTACACGAAAAGAATAAGTAGAAAGATAATTACCAATAGTGTTTTCTATGTGGAATCCTTTTCTCCTCACATGCCTTACACTTCTCCTCCCATATGAAATATTCTGGCTTTTGTCGTCCAGCCGTTCCACGTCTTCTTAATTCAGATAACCTTTCTCGAAAATCAGGTTTTCTCCTAAAGCCTTTACTTCCCTCAATTCGTTCTAGAACTTGAAGGGCTGGACCGCGATAGACTGTGAGTGGGCCAGTACCGTACTCAGGGCCAACTAGTGGCGGTACCTCTATTTCAAAGGCCATCTCGATTTGGCCCATGGACTTTGCTTTACCCCCTATTCCAAACACGTCGGTCCACTTTATCTTGTTGCTCTTAAATCCGAGATAAGCTGACTGCTTTCTGAAGTGGTGACTGATAGCTAGTTTATGAGGCCAACTGCAATTCTTCTCTTTGATTTGCCTTTCAGACCAAAAAACATCTATCGTATTAAGCTTTCTGACCTGAATCCTTTGAATGCTCAGATTGATTTTATGTTCCTCAAAAACGCACTCTAGGTAGCCGTTCCAACACCAGTGATTATGGTAGACATGTGGCCGTAGAGTCGTCATGAGATTATCGAAGTCTCTGTTATTCCTTGTTGGAAACAAAAGCATCAGCCAAGTTTCCTTACAGGACTTTGGGTCTTTTGCTCTGCTTAACTTGGCGAGATCGCTTCCCAGGAGTAAGGGCTCAAGTCCGTCATCGATTGCTTTTTGAAGTGCACTGACGTCCTTAAACAGAAGATACCAGATCTTGATATAGAATGGAAGCGGAGAACCAAGTGCAACCGCGACTTTCTGAGGGTTAACGTCTTGAACTACAATATTATCTTTTATCTCCTGAGGTAGACCTTTGATAGAAGAAATCTTATTAGAGGGGAATCCAAGAGACATTATTATTTTGTTGAAATGAAATCCTAACGTGATGAGCTTGAATCAATATCTATGCTAACTTGAGATGCTACCTTTTATATATATTATACAGTAAAATGCGTGACTAATGGGCTTTGCGAAACATTCTAATCAACATCTTTCGTAGTGGTGTAGAGCCGTAGCTTTCTTGGCTTGGCCGATTACGCTCGTAGTAAGCAGGTACCCAGGAAGCACGAAATTGCGGTAGAATCACCCATCCAGGCTCCGGTCAGCGGGCTGCTCACATGTTGCCCGTCGTTGCTTTTGCTTATCCAAGTCTCAACCCACCTTTAAGCTAACAGTGAATGCTCTAAGTTTCTGAAGGAGCCGGCAGGTTTGGACATGCTTGCCGTCATTGCAGAGTACGCTGTGAGGGCAGGATCGAAAGGTTCAAAACCCAAAGCGAAGGAATGAATACTGTATAGTACTGTAGGAGCAACATGGAAGCGATGGAGATACATACATACATATGTAGCACATGAGACACTTGATCAAGTTTTTAGGGGTGTAACTAATACAGTAACTCTATTGGCTCCATCTTAATACAATACGGCCGATATCTCCGTTCGCGTTAACTCCGATGAACGACATCGTCGACCTTACGATTCCTACAAAGGACATATTGTGCACCGCTCGGAATATCGACCGGGCAGAAGTCGTCGACCTCACTGGTGACGACGACGACGATGTTGATATCACTGATCTCACTTCGGCAGCCTGACGATGATACCTATGGGCCGCCGCCCTGCGACACTACCTATAGTCACGCCTTAGTACTCTGCCGTATGTGCCAGACAGTCTTCTATCCTTATACTCATATCTATATGTACAGAGACTGTGACTGTGTAAGTTGCCGACATTCTCCACTCATGCAATGTGTGGTTTCGACTAACGTCAACAGATCATTTGTGACTCGTGTCACTCTCGCCTTCGGGTCTCGCGAGAAACCTCCCCGCAAGTCCATCGGCAGTTCGAGTGCCTTCTTCACAAGGATGTAGGACCACAGGAGGTATTAAAGGGGGTTATTGATGACTGCCCGGCTTGCTTGGAGGTGCCGGTCCGACCATTCGTCGAAGACTGTGGGCACATGATGTGTCTCCGTTGCAAGGGAAAAGTTCAAAACGGCAAATGCCCAAAATGCAGGGGGCCGTTACGTCCCTTGGAGCAGTGGACCCCCGTGTCAAACAAGAAGCAGAAGCGGTTTCTCTACAGATCGGATTGATCCCAATCACAAAGTACTGTAGTGTATCTCAGCCCTGCTGCCTTTCCATCATGTAGTCCCTATAAAGATAAGTTCTGATCAACTGCTAGACCTCCCTGGAAGCGGTCACCGCCGCGCGCAAGCCGCATGGTGTTCAGGTTCTGCATCTCTGATGTCAAAATCTGCAGTGTTACGTTGGTACGGGAGGCAAGAGCTCGGTACTCCTCTGTCTGTAGTGTATAGATGTCAAAGTGGCCATACTACTTAAGGGGATCAGAGTGAGCATAGAAGTAACAAGACAGGGTTGACCCTCTTCTTTTGCTACTTTGACAATAGATGGACAGTCAAAGGGATGTGGCTGTAGGGTCATTCTACGATAGCTTCATGAATTACTCCGTACTCGCACCATGTGTCACGTCACGTGAGCTACTCTCATTGCCCCTATAGTATCCGACCACTCTTTACATACTTTTACTTACATACAGTACCTATCCAACTTGCCAACCAAGTTCTCCTGATTATGCTGCAGGTGGTAAGATCTCAGCGCAGCACATCGATAATCAAACCCCTGGGTAGTGATTATGTTGCTGCTTCGGCTGCTTACTCGGCTGCTTACTTGGCTGCTTACTGGTACTTGATCTGATTACGCTCTGTAGTTCTCTGCTGACGTCAACTTGCAGGGTACGCCGATATTTCCCCGGGACACCCTACTCTCAGCAGCAAAGTATGTAGGATCGGCTGCAGCCCGGCGAAATGTCGGCAGCATCACTAGTTTTAGAAAGCGGTCACGGTGGCAGAAACGCCACATCTTCTGTGGCGCAAGCCTTTCGAGCCCGAGGTCGAACTTTAGCCAGCCGGTTGTTCCTTCCCGAGTCAATGTGGGCGCAAGGGATACTACCGGGGTTGAATCTCACCGAAACAACAACTTCCTCGACAGATACCTTGCCCTGGCCGATATCGAGCAAGTTCTCTCCTACACCTTATAACGAGGGTTTTTTGCTGTTATCCGTCCGACGATTTGGTTCATTTCTGATTCCTTCAGCAATCCAGCGGCCTCCGAGGACCAACTCAAAACCCTTCTCAGACCAGCTTGGAACCCCCTCGAACACCTCAAAACCTCCAAGCCTCGAAACCTCCGAAGACCAATCGTCCCCCTCCCAAACGTCTCTTCCACACCTATCCGTGACTTCTCAAACTGAGAAGGCACGCCCGTCGCGAAGAATCCGGCCATGGCACAGTTACCCCTCGAATTGTAGTGCAATATTCTTGAGCAACTCGAACCATCCCTACGGACCGGTGCGCTCAACAGCCTTGTGCAGTGCTCCCGGAACCTCCGCGACCAGCTAGAAAGCACTCTATACCTACGCGATGCCTCAACCGGCTTATCCGTGCTCTGGGCGACGGCGCGAGGGGATGCCGCTGCTCTCACCAAAGCCCTCCGTCTCGGCGCCTCTGCAGACGCACAATGGCCACGCAAGTGGAGGAGCCCCTGGAAGGATACCTGCTCGGCAAAGGGGCTCGCACTCATGCCAAAGATCAAGGGTTACACTGCGCTGCAAGTCGCCGCTGTGCTGGGCCACACCTGTCTGGTCGAGATACTCGTCGGTGCCGGTGCTGACATTGACGCCATAACGGTGTGCTGCTGGCGCTGCGAAACGGAAGCGGAAACAGATGCGGTTCATGACGGAACGCCTCGAATTGCGAGAAAGACGCCGCTTCATCTCGCCCTCTGTCATCGGAAATGGAACACGGCCGAAACGATCGTACGCCACGGGTCATCCCTCACGGTAGACGGCCCCGACGGCCCGCGAGACGTGCTCGACTGGGCCGACTACACCGGACCCAACGTTCGCAACTTGTCGGTCCTTCACGATCTCAGTCGCCACTGGACGCCCGGGGCTGGCGCCTGCGACTTCGCCAGCTGGTTGGTGGCGCAGGGCGGCCTCGACGTCAACGCGTTGACCGACCAAGGCATGACGCCCCTGGCGACAGCGTGTGCGGCCGGCCAATTCAAGTTGGCCCACCGGCTCCTCTCTCTGGGCGCGGACTCCAGCGTTGTCGTGCCGACGCGGCCGATGGAGACCTTGATTCATGTCGTGCTGAGGGCCTGCACAGATATGGGTATGCGACGGCTGGCAACCAACACGGGGGGCGATGAGTATTCGCCGTACCTTCTGGGACGAGATGAAGCGTTCGATATGGTATCGGAGCTCGTCCAGCAGTTGATAGACAAGGGCGTGGCCGTCGACGCAACAGATTCCGACCAGCAGACGGCGCTCCATGTCGCTGCCTCCATCGGCGAGCTCGGTCTCGTCGAGGTCTTGCTGAGAAACGGAGCGAACCCGAGGACGCGAGACGTTTTCGGCATGATCCCTTTAGATCTGGCCAAGATGCAGAGCCCATTGCTGACCCCGACCCGCTGGTGTAGGCGCCCCGGCTTCGGGCCTTCGCCGTGCCCGATCACCGGCAACGACGTCGGACTTGTGGCCGTTCGATATCGCCCTCTTCTGGAGGCGACCGAGGCGGCGCTCGGAACCGACTCCGACATCACGGACCATCCCGTCAGGATCCTCTTCAGTCTCAAAGAAATTCACACAGCGCAAGCTACAAGCAATCTGCCTCTGCAATGCTGGATGGTCATCCATGGCCAGGATCCGATCCTCGAGCATGTTCCCCACACCTTCTCGACCTACCGCGGGGGAGAGCCCTCTCTCAGGTTCGCTCTCAGCGGCATATCAGCTGTGTTCTGGGCCGCCAGAGGAAGGCCGCGGGCCGTCCTGAAGTTGAAGACGTACGATTACCATGTCATGGCTTTGCGGAAACACATCGTACGAGTGGAGTTCCGCAACCATGACAACAGAGCCAGCTTCTTGCGGTTCGTCTTCCCCTTTGTTTTGGTCATGGAGGAAAAGAAGAGGTAAGCAGCATAGATATTGATTGGACATGGTATGCCGACTGACCTTGTTTTTCCTAGATCGTTTGTTCGCCGTGCGTGGAAAGATGGCGTCTTGTAGGATACGAGAGTTGGAAACTGGCTGGCTGGATCGTTTAGTCTCACTTGCTCCAATGTGGTCTTCCGCTATAGGTCTGTATATGTATATCGATCGAGATATGCTCTATGTTGTTAGCAGGCTTCGTATAATAAGAGATACTGGATCACCTGCCGTGGATGTAAGAAACAGAAAAACAAGGGGCTTGTCTCCGAGGGAACGCAGCGGCTTCTTACACTCGAAGCGCAGGTCACAATCGCGGCGGTTTTGTCGCAGCTTTTGAGAAACAGACACATACCGCACTGCATCGTACCTTCCTCGTCACGTATTTTGTGGCGCCTTCCTCCCGGGCCCTGGCCGCCATTTTTCTTCACCAACCACTCGAAATTTCTCGCCAATTCTTTTCCTTTTCTCGACCTACGTCTCTCGAACAAAAACACACCAAGATCGACTTATCGACGCGTATTTTGTGGCGCCTTCCTTCCGGGCCCTGGCCCTCCATTTTTCTTCATCAACCCCAACCTCGAAATCTAAGGCCGGCCTTTCTGTCTACGGCGATACTATCTGTAGGTACGCGCCGTTGAACATCACCCTGAGCTCTAGCTAACGAATCGTCAAGCGGCGCTTCTCGCAGCAGCCAACCGAGCCGCACGCCACCAACGACAGCAGTCACTATCGAGGCCGAGACCAGAGACATGCCTGCTTCGGAACCCGGCCAGTTGGTCGCCCAGGTACGGGTATATTTTTAACTATGCACCGCCCTGCAGCTGACTCTCTCCTAGGCGCCAGCTCTTGCCCGCACGAGCCTTGACATCCCCTCGTCACGAACCGAGCTCGATGCGAAGAAGCCCCCCAGAACCCCGGTCTATCCCCCGTTCCTGCCGCCTGAAATCGCAACAATGATCCTACGCAAGCTCGATTGGTCATCGATTCTCCGGATGATGCGGGCGAACAAGTTCTGGTTCCGGTGCGGTAGCAAGATCTTGTAGCACAAGACTCGCATGTGCCAGATTGCAGCCCTCGATATGCCACTTCACAGAGCGCAGTTGTACGCCGACTCAGTCGTCACCCTCTTCGACTTCGGATCTAGGATCCCTCCCGAAAATTCGATGCGACGGATGGTTAGGCGGCTCAAAGCACTCCAATTCCCGAAGCTGGCCGCGTTACAGGGTCTCTGGGTTGAGAGCGGGCATCAGATATCGCTCCTGAAGCATCTTGCACGGACTGCGCCCGGGCTCAGAACGATCGAAGTCGAGACCTGGCCCGCGAACGGCTCGCTACTCAGCGTCTTGTCCCGATTCACAGCTCTGACGAGGCTCGACGTGCATCTCGTGTACAGCGGTCCCGGGACGGTGGATGGGCTGGAGGACCAGGAGGCCGACGCCCGAGCCGACTCCAAGCAGGGCCCTCGTGCACCTTCCCATCCAGCAGACGTCCGGGACGGACCAGCCGACGATGTGGTATGGAAGGATTTAAAGGAAGCCTCATTGGCTTGGGGACGCACTGGCTGCGAGCGGATCCCGCCGAAGATGACGAAGACACTTGCCCGATGCGAGAAGCTGGCCGACTTGACGCTCCGATCCAAAGTCTACGGCGACGACCTGGGACACCATTTCGCGAGACCCGAACAAGAAACCTTCCGAGCACTCCGTACCCTCGAGATTTGGCCGGCCGACGGGCGCGCCTGGGAGCGGGTCGGAGAGATGACTGGCCTCCGAAGCCTCACGCTGCACTTCCTCCCTGGCGAGGCCGAGCCGGAAGACCTCCTTTGTCTTTCCTCGCTCAGCGGGCTGACGGAGCTCAAGATTATGCAGCGCGAGGCGACCGCCCGAGCCGCATTTCCACTTGCTGCGGAACACCTCCTAGAGATGACGGCGTCGATGCGAGGACTCGAGCTGCTGCGCTGCGACCTGACCTCCCAATCTTTACACAACGCGAAGGGGGTCACGGAAAGGATCGCCCGCGAGCACCCCGAACTGACGGAACTGCGTTTCGGGTTCGGCGTCCACCAGCCGGACGAGGTTCTCTTGGCTTCGTCCTTCCTCCCGCGTCACCATTCAATGCGGAGGCTCTTGGTGAGCGCAGTTCTCGCGGCAAACGGGGGGAGCGAGCATGATGTGGACCACGTTAGCTCTGTCGAAGGGTTGGACCGGGCCGCCGACGCGTTCAAGTCATTGTTCCCGCAGCTCGAGATGTTCGGTACCGAAGAGGACCCCTTTGAACGGGTCTACTAGAGTAAGAGTGTCGTCGTTGGGGGGCTACGTCAACAAAGCCTCGCAACACATCAAGATGCTAAGCCCATTACCAAAGCAACTGATTTGAATCAATGCCTTTGTCTGCTATTCCCATGCTATGATGCCTCAATCGTGTCTCTTGTTGCCTTTGGTCCTCGGCTTTGTGCGTAATCGAGGTCTGTCCGAGGCAGCGCGTAGTCGACTGCCAGAGAGACGCGTATAAAGCGCAACACTTTCATGCCGGTAGCAATCGGATCCAATGACCACAACAACAGTGACGAAAAAGCCGAACAAAACGACCGTAATATTCCCACTAAGCAAGATGTCTATTTCTAAGCTTCCGAACGAGCTGACAACTATGGTGGCGTCACTTCTGGGAGACGGCGATCTCATGGTAGCAGCACGTGTCTCGAAGGGGTTCGGAGCCGTTTTCAGTAGACAGCTGCGCATGAATAACAGAGTGGAGGGCTTACCAGTGCTTTAGGCCACGGCAATTGGCAATGAGGACCTGCTTCGGTTGGCTATCAACGAGGGGGTCTCGGTTGAAAGACGATGGCCGCGCAAATGGAGAAGCCCCTGGAAAAACGACTGCCCAACACGGTGGAGGGATCTTCGACAACAAGGTGAAGGGCTACAGCGCCGTCCACGTTGCCGCGGAGCTAGGGCGTAACGATATGCTGGAGGTGTTGATACAGGCTCATGCTTCCCTGGACGGCCTTGCGCCTTTGTGCTGGCGTTGCTTGGACCAGCCATCGGTGCATGCCATCCACGAGGACGGCACTTACGAGGTGAAGCGGACGGCGCTGCACATGGCCATATGCTCCGGCAACCTCGACGCGGTGGAGCGACTCTTGGAGGGCGGCGCGAGCGCGACGGTGGACGGTCCCTACGCGCCGGGGATGCCCGGCAACGATCGTGGCTGGACGGTACTTCATGATCTGAGCCGAGTCCGCACTCCCGGGACCGCAGTCGCAGACCTCGTCAGGAGCCTCGTAACAAAGGGTCTAGTTGACCTCAGCGCAACCACGAGGGACGGGATGGAGCCGTTGGCGACGGCGTGCGCCGCAGGGCAATACAGAATCGCCATCGCCCTCTCGGAATCCGGCGCCGACTGCCACACGCGCCTTGCAGACCGGCCGTCCGACACAATACTCCACGTTGCGCTGGACGCCTGCTACGAGATGGGCACCTCGCCGCTCGCGTGCGGCACGAGCGATGGCTACGACGATTATCTAGAGGGGCGGCGACAGGATTTTGAGGTTCTTGCCGATCTGGTTATCTTGATGATCGAGAAGGGTCTCGATGTGGACGTGAAGGACGGCTATGGTCGGACTCCACTCCATGTCGCGGCCAAGTTGGGCGATTTGGGGGTCGTTGACGCTCCTCTGGATGAAGGGGGCGTCTACAACGCTCCAGGACGACGCAGGCAGGACGGCACTCGATATTGCCAAGATGCAAAGCCGCCGTTTAACGTCTAGCACGTGGTCGGCGCTCCCCGGACTCGCACCGGCAACAGATTCCTCTAGCGATGACGAAGGTTTCGTCCCGCGGCGGTTTAGCAGACTCCTCCGTGCCACGGAGCGGGCCGGTGTCGTGATAGACCAGGCAAGGAGACACACATTCAACGTAAGGGTCCCCGAGAGTAGTACCTCCGATCGGAGACGGAAGCTGTGGATCGCGAGCGAGGGCGCCACGGCGGTCATGCAGTTGAACGGAGAGTACTTCATGCCGAGAGACCCTAGGCTTGACGTGGACCTCGGCGTGGTGGCGGTTGTGTTCTGGGCAACGTCGGGACCTCCGAGGATCATATGTCAGCTCAAGACCTGTATGCGGGGAAACAAAAGCTGCAGTATGACATCATTCAAGTCGAGTTTTACAAGCAGCCGGATATGGATCAGTTTGTTGAGTTCTGCGTGCCTCGGGTGCTCACCATAGAGCCTCGCTCCCAGTAAGTCCTCCATCGTCTATTACCATTTCTAAGTGCATGCGAGACTGACAACACGTTCAGGGCCTGGATCAGATATCGATGGAAAAGAGGCTGGGTTTGAAGGTGCGCCTATCATGATATGGGAGAGGCGCGGTCGTTTTCGGGTGGTGTGTATGTAAATGGATGAATTGACAAGATGGCGGAACGTACTCGGCCGAGTGAAAGAGCCACCACCGCCACCTTCCGTTGGTGGATATATGATGGGCGAGAGAAATCACGTCAGGAAAATGGGATGTAGCCCACTACCAGCTACGAATTAGCACCTAGAAGAAACAAGCACAGTCAGTAGGTACAATCTGTCACCTGGAAGCCAAGCGAGAGAAGTCACGCCAGCAAAGTGGGATGTAGCCCACCACCGGCTACCAATTAGCACAGGGACGAGGTGCAACATGGTGACAGGTACGATGGCTACTCCTTCCTTTCTTGTAGTCACCGACCATCGCACTTCGTCCTGTTGGCAACTGCTGTCCGGCCGCTCCTTCTGTTTGTTTCCTCGGCACGGCATCACGCTCTTACTCATTTATTCTCGGGCCCGCGTTGCTTCGAGAACCTATTCTCCTTCAACACGAAGGAAACCTTGTCTTGTGCATGCAAGATGCCACCTACCTCAGTGAATCTTCGTCTGGCAAGTAACAACGCGACAAGGTGCGATAGCTACTGGCCTACTCCTTCCTCGCAGTCATGACTGCTGTTCGGCCGCTCTTTCTGTTTACATCCTGGGCACGGCATCCACTCTCTTGTTTATCTATTCGCGGGCCCGCGTCGTTTCGAGAAACCCATTCTCCTTCAATACGCCAGGAGACCGACCTTGGACATATCATTCTATCGAGCTCCACCGACTTCATCGGCCTCCTTTTCTTACGATAACCACGGCCGACACAAGAATCCCTGGCCGGCTTCTCATCGTTCCCGCTCTGTCATCTTCCGGCACGCCACAGAGGTCCTCCATCCAGAACTTTGCCAGCTCAAACTCTCGTCCCTTCTTGGTACGCCGTCTTCCACATCCTCATGACCATCAGGGCCCCCTCGCTAACGGAGACAGGCTCGGAGAGTTATAATGGCTTCCTCTCTTTCCCCCATACACCGTTACCACCACCACCACCACAGAAGCTCATCGTACACGACAAGCTCAGTCTGTTACCCGAAATCTCCGAGTCAGAAAGGATTACATACGAGGTCGATCTCCTAGCAAGACATGGACCTCCAACGTCCGCCAACCGAGCTCGAACGCAAATGGTTCTACTACGGCCTTCCCAGCCAACCCAATCTCCTAGCACGGTCTAGCTCGACACCGTTCCGCTTTAATGTCAACAACCCATGGTCGTCGGATCGTAAGACCCTGGCTGTAGTCGGCGAGCATGCTATTGTCAGCACATGGAACAACGAGCCTTCCACACTGAGGAATCAAGTACTAGGCATTCTTACCCGGTATAACGTCGACTGGCAGGCAATCGATGTCCTCCGCATTGGATACCCCGGCCGAAGAATGCCTGTGATTGTCTCCATCTCGGTCTTGGCCGATACACTCCCATGGACGACGGGCAACCGGGTTGCATGCGACTGCAGAGAAGCCCTTGTCGAGCACGGGCTTGACGATGTTCACTGCGAGATCAAGGAGTCCGGGCTGGTGAATCTCGCCAAGGTCTTACAGAAGGATGCCCACGACCATCCTCCCGAATACCAGTCGTTTGTGTACCAGCTTTCCGATCAGCTTGGAACCGCCATTGCGACCTTAGAGAAGCCGCGCCGGGAAGGTACAAAGGGGCTGTATCTACGCCGAACCGGTAGCGAGCCTGCCGAGATATTCGCCTTGACATGTCGACATGTTTGCTACAGCAGCTCCGAGAGAGGCAGTCGGTTGCCGGGAGAAGAAGCGCTACCTAGCAAGCCCGTCATCCAGCTGCCAAAGAGGACATACAACGAGTTGGTGGGCCAGTTGGAGACCTCCAGAAAAGAGGTAACCGCGGCGATCCAGGACGCAGAGGAGAAACAAGTGGCCTTCGGCGTCGATTTATCCACACGCATCGCCGAATTGGAAGGCGACATAGATACCGTAAAGCCTATCCTGAAGCTTTTCTATCGTCGCACTTTGTTGAGCAGCAGGATCATTGGAGAGGTCGCGTACACCAGCGACTACGTAGTGCGGACCTCTGGATGTCTCAGCGACTGGTGCTTAGTACGGTTGAAGGCTGACACTCACGAGAGACGTCTTTCCGATCTCTCCAACCGCGTTTACATTGACGGTGACGACCTCAAGTCGCGCTTTCGAGCCCGTTACCGAACGATCGACATTCAAGACCTTCAAGATCAAACTATCCAGATACGAGGCGTCGTCGCGGTTTCCGAGCTTCAGAACCCCAAGCAAGAGCATATTGTCGGGATGAGGGGTAGAACATCGGGGCTGAGATTCGGGGTTGTTAACCAGGTCAAGTCCGTCACCCGCAGAGTCACAAGCAGCCAAACTTTCGTCTCCCTCGAGTGTTGCATCACGGCAGCCGGAGACAATCCATCCCGTGAATTCACCCAGCCTGGTGATTCCGGTGCTTGTGTTTTTGACCTGGCGGGACGCGCTGTTGGCATGGTGACGGGAGGCATATCGCGACATGATGTGTTGAGAGGCGGCGACGACTACGGCCTCGACATCGCAGTCGACGTGACGTACGCCACTCCCATGGAATACCTTCTGGCGGATATCAAGGCTTGCGGGGTGACGGTGGAGATCCTGTAACCGAATGGTAGTTTTGGCGTCCATAGCTGAGGCCATAGTGTTTATTGTACATGCTTAACCCCATTGCCTACAACGGTATAGCTGATATTAGGCCAACACGAGCCCGTCGAACCTTTGCTCAACTATGTGAACGGCCAAGCAGTGATGCCTCACATGCAGAGATGCAGCCACGGCCTTCCTAACTACAAGTTCCTGCTGGGTGCCAGTCGCAACGACCCGAGTTCTTCGGCCGTACGTCTCAAAGAAGCGATTCAGAGCCGCTGTCGCGTCACCCTACTCTCCAGAGCTTGTCACTCGGGTGGCTGGGTTGCCGCAGATCTCTTGGACCCAACTTATCGCCCCCTCAACGCAACGATGATGGCAGCGGCAGACCAGGAGAGCGTTACAAGGAGTTTCACAGGAGTATCAGTGCTAAGGACGAGGGAAACATTGCCAAGAGACGAGAATGGATGAAGTCGATTGGCCGATGGATTCGGAGATCGGTTTCTCAGCTCAAGAATTGATGCTATATGGCTAGGTCGCCGGAGAATAAATGTCTTCGTCCCAGTGTCAATAGCGTCTAGCAGGGCCTCGAATCCTCCTTCCCAAGTGCCTCTTTCTGAGTATTGGACTCGAGGGCTAGCCCACCACGGTGTCTCGTATCCCTCAAGATGCGAAACTCTCTCTTGCGAGATCCGAGGACGAGCGGTCCCATGCATAATCGCAGTTGGCCTCGGCCTCATGACTGTAGCAGTAGTCGACATCAGCCTTCCAGCTAGTCGGGCAAATTCCGCCCATGGCGTTGTCAACCTTCGAAAACATGTTAAATCTCCCCAGAGTGTCCGACCCGCCGCTCTGCGGCCTGCTCCCCTTAGCATCCCTGACGTGGGGAGTGATAGTAGGTGGCCATGGGCCCGCGCAGATGGCGGAAAACTCGGTCTCCAGCTTGGTTTGGTCGCCCTGCGGAAGACTGGGCAAGTCTTTACGTGTGGCGTGAGTGAGGTATTTGAAGTCGAAGGGGCGCGATATCTGCAACTGTCGTCTCGCGGCTTTGTCGTAAGCTGAGTTATTCTGCTTCGAAGTCCTGCGGTGGACGAAGATGGATGAGATAAAATCTTTACCGGTTATCGAGGTCAAATGAGTGAGAGGCACCTCAGAAAAGCTCTGATTGCCGTTGCCTTCCAACTTCATGCTGGCCACTAAGCTAAATAATTTCTCTCGGAGCGGCATGCTGCCGTAGCTTGATCGATCGGGGGAACGTCTTGCGAGTGTGGCAGCTTCTAAGGCTCGAAGAGATCACCGAGGTCGGTGCAGTGGGCGGTGTTGTATCGAGAGAAGACAAAGGTAGGTCGCTATCCGATGGGAGGACAACAGAGGCGGCGGTGCAGCATCCTTATTGCCGGAACTGGCCTCTCTCCAGTCTGCTTTATACGCCTAGAAATAATTATGGCAGTGGAGCGGTAGCCACATCTTGTCCTCAACTTGATACAGAGTGAAATCAGGCTAGGCGTCCCCCTCCCAAGGGACCCCTTTCTTCTCTTGCGTATTGTGGAATGAGTCCCAGGAGTATTTTCCTTTTGTGCTATCGACACACGAAGGAGAACTTCAACTAGCAGCCCCCTGTCGGACAGAAAGACGAATGGCATGTCCGTCAGAGGACTTACGGTGGCGGAGCAGACCTTCGCCTCAAGAAGAAGCTTCCATCCTGTGAAGCCTGGCACTACCTCGGTCTTTTCAGGGGCTTTACCACGTCATAAGATGCATTTGAGCGACATAACAAGCAGGGTCCAGGGTTAAAAGACTTGGAAATATTAAGAATGGAGACGGCTACTTACTCCGTGATTGCCCCTGAGGAGCACAGGTCCTGAACATCTAATCATCGCACGTCACTTATTGCAGGTCTACAGAGTGACACTGTAACGAGGCTGAGCTCCTGGAAGACTAACTCAATAGGCGAGTTTAACCGGCTCATGGATCATCTCACGAGGCAGGATCAGGTCCAGCTAGACCTTGGGCGACTATGCCTTGTCAGCTAATAATAGGTCTAGCGTGACGTATGTGAGACGATCCAAGAACCGGATCAACGTCCACTTGAGGCAGGTATCTGAAGTGAGACTGGTCCTAACAAGGCGTAGTCCCTGAAGGACTAGCTCAGTGTCAATCACCGTTGCGCACGTAACCCCCCGAGGTGTATCGAGGCTACCCCCGGGCACGGTGAGCAAGGTACCAGATAGACATAAAGTGATAACGATGACCTCCAGAAACCAAACTCCGCGATACTGGCCTTTTGCCTTTGCAGGCAGAGTCCATACCCCTCAGAGGACGTTGAGGTGATGTCGGCCTCCCGGAGTGCCTGCTTACCAATGCTGACGGGGGCGAGGAGAACGTTGCGCTACCCAGCCACAATAGCAGTAGTACGGTGTAATCGCGCCTTCAATGTCAGTTACCATCTGGCTGGATTACCTTAGGCGATGCCCCACACCTAAACCTGACCCACAGAACTATATACCGTATGTAAGCAAACATATCCAATCAGGGAGGTGAGGTGATCCAAAATGGTCTCTTCCACCCGTTCAAGAACCGCCGTTGCCACTACGCTTACATGTTAGTCTTGCTCAGAAAACGTTCGGCCTTGCTTGCCATCGTGGCGTTTGTCTTCTGGGAGATGTTATTCGTTATGAAAGGTCGGGTCTTCTATGTCGTGAGACGCGCTTGAACGTCATCGTGACCAACAGGAGAAGGACAGGTCCAATTATATCTCCCCCCAGTGTGTCGTAACGAAGGAAGATAAAGGAAGGTACAAGTACGGTAAGCCTGACGGCGTAGAGTAGGCTATCTTTAAATCTTAATAATGCACTATCACTATAAGCACAGCGCCCTATGGAGCAGAAGGATCTACTGGTATATAACTAGCTGGTATCTATGTCCGTAGTATAGATGTGATCTTTACAGCTGTGTAGAATGAGTAAGCTAGCGAATAGTTCAAATTAGTTCTGTTACTACATGTATGTAAGTGTTCTATTTTCGATAAGTAACCCAAGACTAATATATATACTAAACGCAGTACCAAAAACCCATTTATTGACAAAGCCCTGAAGACTAAGATGGCTCCTTCTTGTACACTTATATATAAGCTATGGGGGCTTCTAATGGCTGCACAGTCTGCCATGGCCCTACCTATTACATGGGAAGAGGGCATCCTTTATCGGCGGTCTTTGGTGGATCCGTCCTTTAAGACAAGCACCATAGTTTTAGCTGCCCTCCTAGCGGCCGAGAACCTTTTTCTCGCTATAATCTGGGTGGTAGGGGTCAAATGGCTTAGTGATTGGTTTTCGCTTTAAGGAGGTGTGTGCACCGAAATCTACGCCGCGGCTCGACTCTGATCGATCGAAGCTGCCTCTAGGTCCTTATTTTCCGATGAAACTTTGACTCGGTGGGCTTTGATGAGTCTTTCAGCATCCTTTCTTGTGATTTTGGGCTTCATGACAAGGCCCTGGAGTCGAGTAACTATAGATTCGAGGAAGGCAATGTTGTCGCAGGTGGTCTTGGCGGCAGCGGTTTGATTGTCGAGAAAGCTCTCCAGTTCGATTACATGGAACTGCGTGAGGTAGAAAGCCCGCTGTGCCTCTTTCAGGCCAGGACGAGCTGCAGCCCGAGCAGATCCTTCCATAAAGGGAGTGGGAGGAAGGGGAGTCATAGTTGATGTATGGAGGGGACTCAATTGGTTCGAGAGTTAACGGATATGAAACTGGGTAGACGTTAGCAAAGGGCGATAACACGAGAGAGAAGCGTCGGTTTGTTGAACCTGGGGGCAAGAATGGGGTTCAAGAGCTTGTGTATCCACCTACGAAGGGTTGGATTGTTGGCCTGAAGCAAAAATGGTAAGATACAACAGCGGGGCAAGGTATTTTAACCGGGTAATTGAAGCCACCTTCCAAAGGGTGCAGTGCGTGGGTGATGGTTGGGAAACGAAAGTAGGAGGTCAGATTGAAGCACGAAAGATGGGAGGTACAAGATTATTGTTGAGATGGAAGCCCGAGGCCTCACTTTCGTTCTGAGAAAGTCCAGATGAAAGCAGAGAGAAGAGTCGAGCAAAGCCAGCCAGAGGGGCGCCTGGTTAGCTCCTTCTTTCCATCTTTAACTTGGTGGAGAGCATGTATAACGAAGATGTGAACACGAGGAAGGCAAAATGAAAGATGCACCTGACAAAGATAAAATGGAACGAGAAGCAAGTATCGATCTCTTGGCAGGTCCGGTGGCAACCTTTGTGTCTCAGGTAAGGAATATGACTCAGGTGCCGTTCACCACTAGACTCGGCTCCTGTCCCGGGTCCCTAAGACATATACAAAGCCATACGCAAGACTACTGTTGGAAATGTGAAAGAAGTAGTTCAGTTCATAATAAATAACGTCGTATTCGATTACCATCCCACCTCGCATTCCCACTGACAAAAGGGACAGCGGTCTATCTGCTCCAAATAACAGCCATAACAAATTTCATGGCCACACCCTAATACAAGTGGATCATCACAAACTTCTTCTAAGCAAATCGGGCAATTATTGCCATATGAGGGCACGGCTTTTTGAGATCCGCAGAGCATGTGCTGAGGGCATCGTATTTCCAGGCTTTTGGAGAAGCAATTGTGACAAAGCTCAATTGTTTCAGCCTTAATAGCTTAGTACAGATCTTTCCTACATGGGTATTGGTGACTTACACAACTGCATTGCAGGAGATAAACCGTCTTTGGCCTGAGAAGTGCGACCTTTTCGCAGTGAAAACAGAGCGTTGGAGTGTTGTCACTGGATTCGCGAGGTTGCGGTTGTGTGGGACGAGTGGCAGTGACGACCACCGAACCAGGCGGCTCGCTGAAGCCGTCAAGACTGGGGCCACGAGCCGGCGGCATCGTAGTCTCATCGTCAACCGTGAGGTCAATGACCGGGACGGAGCCACGAGCCAGCGGTATCGTAGTCTCAGTCTCATCGTCAACCGTGAGGTCAATGACCGGGACGGAGCCACGAGCCAGCGGCATCATAGTCTGAGCGTCAACCGTAAGATCAAGAGTAAGGTCGACACATCGTGATTGGGAATCCATGGAAATTTTGACAGCGTTGAAGGGTTCACCCACGGTGAGCTCGATGATATCATCAACGCCGATCGTCCGGTCGTTACTAGTGTTGAAGTTAACACTAAGGAAGCGGCCGTTCACGTTGACACGTGCTGCTCGTCGAAGGTGTCCGTTGGATGTTTCCGTGGAATACATAGCTAAGACGTTTGATAAAGTGCTCACCGGAGGGCGGAACAAGGAGAGAGTAAGTAAAGATGGTATGCAGTTCACACCTGGGGTGGCATGGTCTTATATACTAATCGACGCCTCATAGGTAAAACTTAAGGTCTTAGTATGCCCCATCGTTGGTATTAGCTAATAAAATGATGAGATTATTGAAACCATGTAAATACCAGATTCCTAAGGGCTCAGCCGCATCATAAGATGAATTTCAGCGGTGCGGTAGCCTGGATCCAGGGGTAAAGGGTCTTGGTTATGTTACGAATGGAGACGACTAGTTGCGATGTGGCTGACCCTGGAGAATGCTCCGGAACAGCCTCACCGTATGTAAGGCAGACTGCGAAAAAAGCTCAAGGCATCCAAGAATAGACGTTACAACAAGGAGTCAACACGCGATGGTCAGCGGACCTCACACCGAATATGCCTTGAGCAGTAGGCTGGTCGGCTGTGCCCCTGAAAGAACAATGATAAGAGCTTTCTATGAGAAGAGGAGTTCGTTATTCGTACTTGTACGAGATTGACATCGTACAATGCCTCACCTTATCAGGAACCTAGTCATTTCAGGGGCTCAGTCTTTGGCGACGTCACGGATAGAGACGAAATCAATGCCGAGCGTGGGCTGAAGAATGACGTTAACAGATTACCAAACCCATGGAGTCGGAGGCCAAGGAGACGATCTCTTGCCTGACCTTACGTCAAGAACCTGCCGTATGTGGAAGCTTGACCGGCGACTCACCTCATGCAACATCGCTCGGGGTATCGATGCGTCAACTCGGGGCCCCCTTGTCAATCCTGCACTGTCATTGATCGAGGAGGCCGCGAAGATACAGTCTATCATTAAACAGGCGGGAGACATAGCAGGCTAATGACAAGAGAGCTTCATCTGGTACTCCTTACCTGGCGGTCGTCTTGACGATTGCTCTGGCCGTTGCTTGAACGACTTGGCATACGTCAATATAGCCACGATGGAAGTAGCTTTACTAACTGTGAAAGTGCGAAACGGAACAGGGTGAAGATGTGAGAACCAAGGACAGCGATACGGCTACTCGAAGGTGAAGTGGCTGGCTCGTGGCTGGCTAGCCAGAAGTAAACCCAGACGCACCGAACCACGTGACAGCTGTAATAAAGCATAGGTAGATGCTGAGAAGCAGCTGCGAATATAAAGCAAACCACCATTACTGCCATGAGCTGTTTTGAAGTTTGCATACAGGGGTTGTCAGTCTAGCCTACTAGCTAGTAGGTCACCGTCGCCGTCCGTCGGGCTGTTTTAACTTTTAATCCACCCCACGTGGGACGTTAACGGCGATCCCCCGCGTTTCACAGGGGCGGGCCGCAAGTGGGTCGGTCCATTAGTGCCGTGCCACCGTATCTTAGCGCCACACGTCCGCAAACTGTAATTGAAACGACACGATCGCATCAACAACAGATGGATACCAGGGGGTCTTAGTCAGGTTGCACTACACTAAAGACCCCCTACTACGTGGTGTTTAGTTTGTGTCTAGCTTTTCCAAAGGAAGGTGTGTTTAGCTTTGAAGATGTCGTCACGTGATGACTTCCTCCTTCATCGCATCACTTGCCTGTATTAAGGACTTTTATGTTCACTTAGATCTTTCACTCCTATTCTTGTATACCCCCCTTTATGCTCTAAGTCATGAAATAGCTTGCTCTTAGACCATTCCTCTCCCCTCTATCACAAGAAGTTGACAGTTTATATGTTTATAGCTTCGGCCTTAACCTCGGATCAACCAATACGTTTCCAGAACACCGCGCAAGAAAACATCCACAGGACCCAGCTCCAGGCAATCTTCTTTTACTTCCATATACCTCCGTTTCCAAGAGTCATAATCTACGTTGATCTCCCTGAACTTTTCGACAATTCTCTCATTGATGGCAGTCTCTGGATGACTCTTCTTCCCCATGGAGTTTAGGCTTATGCTTAGATTCGCGGGGGGCAGGTGAGTCGAGGATTGTCGTTCGGGGTTTTGTTGGTCTATCTAAAGTTAGAGAAGCTTCTAAAAATATTAGAATTATCATACTAGTAGGAGGCGACATCTTTACGACAAACATATATCCTTTGAGGTCTAGTTGGGCTTCTTGGTGTTGTGGGAGAGGACTTGGAGGTCAAGAGTGATCTGGCTGGCTTCCAGGATTTGCAACCAAGGAGAGGTCAATCTCTCTTACGTCTTTTATAGAGAGCTCTATGAGAACACTATATCACAGATATAGTATAAAATACCGGCGCAAGGCGCAAGTAGTTTCTAATACAGACCGCCAGACCTAAAAAAGCAGGTCGTTCTTTCCAATCCGTCCCCCTGGCAGCCATGGCCCGTCACTTCGGAGCTGAATGATGGAGACGACCCACCTTAGGGGGCTACTGCTTCAAGACGCATTAATGGCAAGGCATAATCACGAAGACGTCAAAGGATGCCAGCTTCTTACTAGGGTATCCGCAGTCCCATTATCAGTACCTTCTACAGCCATATGTATCACATGCTACTTTTGTTTGGCGGATTCGAGGGCCTCCGGTACCAAATCTGACAAGCCCCTTACCATATCCTGCAATGGGACACAAGCACACCTTCTTCATACCCCAGAAGATTGCCTGGATTGGCAAAAATCGCCGAGGAGGCCAGGTTCAACTGCCTGGAAGCGGCAAGGATCCTGTCTGAAGAAAATGCCGCAAGCTGAAGAAGCCGCGAGACAGCCACGATCCCCACTCCTGCTACGAAGGAGCTCGACGAACGACGTACGAGAGGCCTCCCAGCACCAGGGGCCTTGGGCAGACCGTCTCTCACTATGCGTCAAGTCTCTGTGCCCTTAATGGTTGCCTTGTACGTCTGCACAGGAAAGATAAAAGGAGGTGAGACTTCCCAGCCTTTCCCATTCAGGCTTATAGGTATTACCACACCAACACTTCTACCAGATTCGTTCAGCAACTTCATATCCGGCGTGCTCTTTCCCGAGTCTTTGCTTCCACCCTCGGGTTCACCATGGCCACACAGATCCACCGCATACAAGGCGACCAGCCGACCTGCCGGCCAACAGACTTATATAATATCCATAGGCTTGAGAACCACAACCAGCCACCCTGTGTGTTTTATCTCCCTTGTCCGACGTCGGCATCGCCTCCATATCTGGCTAGTGATCATGCATTTCTACTGGATGCTCCAAAGTCACCAGCCGCGGCCATCTTCAATCCATCTTCGATCCAGTTCGACAGCACCCTCCTTCCATCGGCAGATATATTTGAAACAGCCCCGGCCCTATTTGGTAGCTGCCTTACCGAACCCTTCGAAAGGAACAACCAGAAGGATACGAAAGCAATTACACGAGTCGCCAAAGCAGTGGCAGTCCAACCAAGCTCTACCAAGCGACTTAAAACGAAACGCTGGCTGTTATCGGAGGTGAGGTACAAGCTTGACGGAAGAATGACTGTGGTCGCTTGGGATCGTCGAAAGAAGTCGTGGATCAGCAAGAAAGGCTGGAAGCAGGCCTCTCTCAAGCCGGATCAATGGTGCAGCATAGAAGATGACATCTCCACTGTCACCGCCCATCCCGGTGGGATTAACGGCGATGCGGTGGAGTTGGAGTGGGTAAAAGGCGAGAATGTGTTTGTTGGGAAAGACAAAGCGACTCGGCGGTGTTGGAAACTCACCAGGCCGCTGGTGAAGATAATGTTTGAATCTCCAGGAACAAGTGTGTCTCGAAGTGTATTAGAGAGCCTGAAATAGCGATTTTAAGCAATATTCTGGAGGCCAGATCTTAGCAACGTCCGATCACATCGTTTCAGTAACCATAAGCCTAGGATAATTCATCATCTCTTGACGGAGTACTCAAAGATAACAATTTTCATTCAGAACAAGCGATACAACAGCTACGATACGTTTACAAGCCGTTCATCTCCTCTTTCCCCGATCGTCCGTCCCCACCGCCCCCACCGCTGTTCAGAGCATGGGTGGGCTTAGGCTCTGATATGTATGCCGGCCAAGTTCCGGCTGAGACTCAGTCGCCTGCTTGCTCCAAGTTACGCTAGTAAGAACGAGATCAGTTCCTTCGCTATCATCAATAAGGTTACAGGATTCCACATACACATTACCAAAAGACCTTTTCATGTTACTTAGGGCCCAGATCATACACGAGCCCCGTCAAGACAAAGGGTCTGGGCTTTCCTGTTCCATCGATCCGAATGAAACCTTCCCGAGGCAGCATTTGCACTCTGTGTACAACTCGTTGGGCGATACCCAGTGTATGAACCGACACTTGCACAGCCACCATTTCTGGTTGGCCATAGACTCAATTAGGGTATCATCAGGATATAAGCCATCTCTGATCCCGCACTCAATGCAGTATCTCCGGAGAAGACGTTCTCCTTCCTGGATTGACGGAAGGTCTTTTCCTTCGTACCTCATGAGACATCCGCAGGAACGTACAACGACATGGGGCGGCATGGCATCGAACGCTGTCTCGGGTTGGAGGGTGTAGCAGCGATAGCATCCGTATTGACTCATCAGCAGCTCTTGCCCTTGTCCGTGTTCGTCTTGTTCTGACTGGTCTTGTTCCTGTGCTTGTTGTCGGTTTATTGGCTCTAACCTTTCTGCGAGTAGGAGAAAGGCAGTCTTGAAGGATTCGCTGGCATGAATAGGATCATCATGATGGCCCCTTTCGTATAGCCCTTTATCTATCTCTGAAATGATGTAATCTCGGGCATTTTGGTCCATAGCTAAATAGAAGTGCGAGAAGTCTTTATACGTTCGAGCCAGAGTTGGAACATTGACGTACGGCCCAAGCTGTTCTGCTTGGATGAGAAGGGCTGAGACAGCAGGACTGGAGTGGGAGGACCTGCGGCACCCTGAAGTAGCAGGAATGCTGCCTGATTTCGATGAGGGGGAGCCATTGGAACGCTTTCCATGGATTTCAGTAGTGGCTGCAGAGGAGGTCGCACCACGCTTTCTAGTAGCCGACATGGCCGAGGCGGTCGAAGTGTCTGGAGCGTCAGGCTAGTAAGTATTAGAGAAGATGTAAAGAAGATATACAAGAACCACATAGACTTACAGTTGGTATTACTCTTGCGTATGATGGTACGACGAGATATTTTCATTATACGCAAGCTAGAGACGGGATAAAAAGATTTTATAGCCGGTTTGTGGGCTCTATACATCGGGCGAACCTGATTCTTTGCTCAGAACAATTGGCAGTACGAGTCATTAACAAGTGCCTCATGTCAGGAATCGCTTGGAATCACGGAACTTCATCCTATCAAAACCCATGTAAGGCTTATACTAGGGGCTTGGTTATGTCACAAGATGCGATACATGTTATGGCCGGACGCAAGATGGTGAGGCCCGAGTGGATGGACGATGGTGGAGCCAGGAGCGAAGAAGGCCGTAATGACGACACTGACTTCGCCTCAGATACCTGCCTTAGGCGGAAGTTGGACCGATCCCTAGACCATCCGAGGCCAGAGAGGCTTCGGAAAGACTGCAGCAACCTGAGGCTCTTGCCGAGTCTGCCCTGCCAATCATGTTGCATGTCCGGGGGAGTGAAAGGCACCAGCCTTGGGAGACAAGAGATGTCTCCATCAAATTCCAAAGCTATACAGGTGAAACCGATCAATCTCTCAGGCTCCAAACCCACCCCTGTGATAAACATTGCGGTTACCCATCGCGAGGACCGGGACAGCTTCAATGTAAGATTTGCGCCGGTACCCGTGAAAGGATTGGCGAGTCTACGTTCACGCCGCTACCCTCCTACAGTCAATATGCGTCCCTTGTGATAGCCCCTGAACACAAGTCATTCTACCATGGACGAATGCCCCTTTCCAATTAAGATGCAGGCTCCGAGACCCTATAATCTCTCCTGAGTACTGATCGACAGGATGATGGCAAGGCATATCCATAACAGGTCCAGCTGAACTCAGTTCCGCCTCGCGAGACGATCAGGACCCGGTCGAGGTATCAGATGAGGCAGGTGTCTGATATTAAGTTCCCATCGGTGTTTTTCATGGACCACTGGCTTCGCAGACGTTTGTATCCGCGACGATGCAAATGGCCCCCAGTCAAGGCTCCAGGCCAGCCATGCCGCTTGAACGCTTCCTATCCATGGTATGCGCAGGTATCCCTGTCCCTCAGGATGTTAAGTCGCCACGGCATTGAAGCCTGGTGAGGCAGACCCAGCAAGGGCCCCAAAGCTTTGTATCCATGGCTCAATTGGGCCTTGGATGGGGTGGCTCAGGAGACGGCCCAGGTTCCGCATGAGGCAGGTACTTGAAGCGAGGCCATTGCCAACATTGTCTCCACTTGCATTCACCTCCTACTGACGATCTTGCTTTAGTCTCCCCTCCTGACGCCTTGAGGGCAAGGGGCGTTTGGATTACCCGAAGTTGGTCCTGTTGACTAATCGTTGTCGACAAGGGTAGAGCCACTGCATTTGTTTACCGTTTTATGGTGTCGGAAATATAGCCGCGAGGAATTGCGAAGCGCTAAGCTTCATGAAAGGCTCAATTCCTATAGAGAACTCTGCACCTTTTGCTTCATATATAATGTATTAAGCCCTGTGGTAGACACTGGACCTTGCCTTTTCTCAAGGAATCTTATTCTGCTTTAATAAGAAGGTTTAGGAAGTTCGTTTGCTTTTTTGAGCCGACTTCCCTGGACGTCTTATATGATTGATTATTTACATCCCATCGAAGAAACCTTATAAGCCCTAGCGGACTTCGACACGTTTTGACCTACATCATCAAATTGCGATGGCGGGCACCTCCTGTAATGCCACAGCCCGACGGCAAGACTTTCAGAGTATTCATCAACGGCACCTCGAGCTTAGAGCTCTCGTGGAGCGTTTCAATGCAGAAAAACAGAATCTGCAGCACCAAGTGGAACAGGATTACGACAACAAAATCAAGTCAGATATTCATCAGGTGTTTGATTATTTCGAAACCTATTATTCGCAACTGATCGATTGCGAGCAAAAGTACGATGCAGCAATATCTAAGCTGAACGCCCAGTCTGATCAAGAACGTTTTGCAAAGCCTGGCGAGGTTGTTGAAAGTACAATCATTTGGACACCGCCTCCAATTCCTACCAAAACCAATGGGTGCGGCTCTGGGTCGGAATTAGATTGTGGACGCAACACCACAGCGCCGACAAACGAGCTAACGAGTCGACGCGTATCCAGCACGTCACCCGCCGTTCTGAACACAGATAGAGTACGGAAGAGAAATGGCAAAAGAGAAGCTAACAAAGAAACCAGCCCAGAAGTAAGGTACAAAGTAGAGTTTGGGCAAAATTATGTCGATTGGACACCTTTAGGTAATATTTGGGAGATGACTTCCCTTGAGATTGAGGATGCACTCCTTCGATTCATAGCTGGGAAAGCAAACATCACGTTTCTCTTGCAATTGCGAAAGCCTAAAGTTGGAACAGCATGTTGGGCGTACCAAGGATATAAGCAGGACTGGGAAGTAGCCAAACAACAGCTCAAGAGAGATTGTGAGATGAATCAGAACAGCGCCAAGGACGGTTGCTTAATCAAGGTTATCTTATACTGGGAGGATGAGACAGACACAGAATGATAACCATGGAGTTCCGCTCATCAGGATACGCCTAGGAGAAATAGAGGGCGTGTATTCTTCTAGATAAGGCTGCGAGGCGCGGAGCGGAGCTGAAGAATGTCTGCCGGTCAAGTGGGTTCAGTACCGGAGGTCGGGCCCGCGTGGGTAAGGCTGTACGGATAGGCACTTCATTCGATGAACATCCAGATCACCAAGCATGGCACAGAGCGGCATTAATCAGTTAACGAAAAACATACAATAATTAGATCAGTCGGCAGAGCCCAATGCTTTGTACTACATACATGTGATTATACACCTTATCTGTAGAGACCTGTACGCCCAAATGTTCCCTAATCCACTTGTTCTACTGTTGAGCCTGTCGGCGTGGCACTGATCTTTTTCCTAGCTTCGTATTCCTGCCATATTCTGCCTGCTCTGTTCTGTGTGCGAGCCTCAAAGACCGCCTTAGTGTGACGGACTTAGATTGGCGCGTCTCTCTGCCAGCCTCTTTGATTTCCTCGTGGCCTCCATAGGCCTAGGCTTTGGCTGCTGCTTCGCCTTCTCATCCCAACCAGTGTATATATTTTCAGCTGCAGAGGCGTTTTTATCGGTTACAGTCCCTAATGTATTCTTGATGGCCATCTCAGCAAGATATCTTGTCGGTGAGGCAACTCCAGTTGTCTCGCTGTGATTTTCGGCAGAATCACTGTAGTTATCATTGTATACTTCCGAGTCAGATTACGATAGAAGTGTTGTATTGGATGAACTTACTTCGGCTTGCCTCTTTAGCTATTTCACATAAGTCGTCTGAATCTGGGAATATGACTCTGTTATTATCACTGTGTTCGCCGATGTTGTCGCCATGGGCTAGACTACCGCTCTGGTACGGGTCTCGACCAAACCGGCTAGACGTGAGACTGTTTGTGGTCATCATGAAGGTGCTGAAGGTTTGGGATCAAAGAGGAGGATGTGTGGTGTAGTGTCAAGTATAGGTTTAGATGGTTAACATATTGCCTTTATAGACCTCAACAACAGGCGGATTAACAAAGTCGCTATGAGGATTCTCTAACAGGTCTCTGCATCACATTCGGGCCGTTGACTTGATGCCTGCTTACAGTTACCTAGCGGTGGCCAAAGTGGGCTTTAGAGGTCCGTTTGCTTCCTATTGGCCCAAAGAGCCTTGGACTTAATTAATGTCTTTTATGCCTGCTCATAAGATGTGACGGGGTGAGTGTAGCAGCGTGGACACCCCACAAGGTGATCAGAATGGCTCGATTCTATGAAAGTGAATATCACCAACAATAACGCTATTACAGTCCCCTGAGTAGTGCATGAATAAGGCTCGCTACTTTGGACGCTTGCTTAAGAACTAGTATTGAAAAGGAACTGTGCTCCGGTCATGATCTCAGCAGTACGCCGGCAACAAGCGTGGTCCCATAAAAGGAGTCCGCCATCAAACCTCGTCTCAGACTTATATCCTCAAACCTGGATGAACGACGCTAACTTTAGGTAAACGGAGTGTTACCGCGACAGCTTAACACATTCCTAAAAGAGTAAGGCTCTCAAGGTTTTGATAGGGATAAGCAATCAAGTGGAAATTTTCTGACGGTTAGACCGATTGAGGTTTCTAGAGTGGGAAATAACAGTACTAACTTCCTTATTTCGTATCAGACATATCGTCATAAGTCGTGCTGATAAATATTTAAAAAAGGCCGCCTTCCGTCTGTAGCAGTACCTATTTAAAGACTTAATCGTCAAGTCTTATCTTCCCGTCTACAGGAAGGACGGTGCCTTGTCGTCGAAAGTCCTCACAGCGTCTTTCTCAATATGTCAGATACAATTTCCATGCAGACAGACAACGATCTATACTTTACCGTTCGTTTCGAAGGTAAAACCATTGAGTTTATTATAACCACAGTCAACAATCCTTCATCTGAGTCTCAGGGTGCCAGCCTAAGCTCTGACGCTGGTAGCAGTACCGACTCGAAAACCTCTAAAAGCCTTAATTGCGCTACTCTAAAAGGGGATGACGACTTTTAGACCCAAAGCCATTACCCGAGTTTAAGTTGTATCAACTCACTTAGCCGATCTGATACCTACATGTTACGGCCCAACCAGTTGGGGTGCTGGCCGGCGTAACTATATGTGCAGAACAGAGGATAATGATGCAGGTGCACCATTACCGAAGCTTTTGATTTGTGGTGCAGTTGGTTGCTCTGATCTGCTCGTAACACTACAACTAGTTAAGATACGTAAGTTTTCCATCGCCTTGATACAGGATATAATTAATGATTATAGCTCGGTGGTATTTAGCGCTACTATATATCTCTCCTGTATCATTAAGAGTAGTTCGCTTTTCTATGTTGAGATGATGGGTGACCGGAAGGATACTTAGTTCCAGAAAATGATAAGAGGGCCTTTATTCTAAAGTTTTATTAAACTACTAACGCATGTAACATATTACCCCTTACTTATGAAATAGTTTCTATGTGAGTTGATAAAGCAATAATATAAAAAGGGTCTCGACAGTTGTTGAAGCTGCGTCAGTGGACGCTTTACGGTACCCGGGGCGTAAACCCCCTAGTGGTGGGAGATTCGTTGGCATCGTATGACGCCCCATAAACCTGATATCATGTTTGAATAGGCCTGCCCTATTTCCCAGTCCACCCATGGGCGTGAATCATTGATGCGCAATGGCAGCCTAGGCACTTCGGCTAAGGGAGGTCGGGATTGTATTCCTGGCGCCAGGCAGGGGCTATGCCTGGGTCAAGATTAATGGGCCAAGATGGCTTCAAATATTAGAGATAGAGGTCAAGGGAAATGGGTATCTATGGCGAGTCTATTTTATATACCTGTCTTATCCGGCAGCTGGACCGACCCATGGATCTGTCGCGAGGCAGAATGGAGATCAGACGGACCTCCACTGTATATACCTTGCTTAGAACCTGTCGATTAATGCGCCGCAGAGGTTTTTCGGTCATACAGCCTGGGTTACTGTATGTGTTAAGAGCAGGTCAGGGCAACTAACTGCACCACAAAGCAAAAGCTCTAGTAATAATGCAACTGCATTATAATCTCTCGTTCTGCATCATGTAGTTACGCCGGCCAGCACCCCAACTGGTTGGGCCGTAATAGGATGGCTGTATAGAGGTTATGTAAAACACTAGCACTTACATCCTCATCATCCATTATTGACACTTCAAGGCTTAGCTTTGCTTGTGGGCTTCAATTAGGCGAAAAAGTCCTCAATAACTACCAAAGAAAATCAAACGCAAATACTAATAGCTATACAAACTCCCGCAGATTCTCAGTCTGTATATCTAGGTGCGACTACTGAATCGAACAGGAGAAGTCGCCAACCATTCCTCCCATGCTCGTAGCCCAGGTATCCAAAACTGAATTTCACCTGATTTTGCCTCAGCCTCGAGTGTCTTTAGGATGTTCTCGCTTTGCTCTAGTAATTGCACCTTGAAGGCGGTTACATCCTTCTCCAGCGATCGTTGTAAATTATATATCACTGATCTGACAATGGCCATAGATGCATATCCATTTGTCCAGGCAAGCTTATCTCCCGCTCTGGTCGACTCCGCAAAGTAAGTTTCCGCCTTATCATGGTCACCCTGTATGGAATGTATCTTCGCAAGAGTTACGAGTGTGCGAAGTCGATCGAACTTCAGCATAGACCTTTCGGGAGACAGGAGGCCAAGACAAATATTATGTGCCTCCTTGAGAGGGTTCTGAGCTGAGGGTGTACTTATAGCCTCGTTCTGAGTTTCACCCGTTTTGTAATGGCCTTTAGCAAAGAGACATTCCGCCAAGGAAGCTTCTATAGAGCATCGAGATCGAGGTGTCACTGGATGATGGTCGAGAACCCACCGTAGATACTTCTCCCCTTCCTCAAACGATCCCTTCTCCCGAAGGGCGTCAGCATAGTTGCAGGCCAAGTTGGGCACATCCTCTATGAGGTCGAGACCGTTGCCGCTAGACTCGTTCTGTTTGGCGATGTTAAGAGCAATTTCAAGCTCGCGTACAGATTCCTGGAAGTGACCTTTGAAACGCTGAATCTTGCCGAGGAGGATATGTTTGCGAAGTAGAACAACCTGCTCCATAAGGCTGGGTTGTTGCTGGAGAGGCGCCCAACCGTTTAAAATCTGCTCCGACTTTTGGAGCTCTTCGATTTGCACGTTGTTTAGGGATTTTTCAATGGCCACAAAGCCTCTTGCTGCATGCATTCTCTGGTCGTCGATGTTTGTAGGCCCCTGGTCCAGATAATCCAGGTTACAAAGGTTTCGGCCCTCAAGCCTAAAAACATGGCTTTCACGCTCGCGGAAGCGAGCCGTGACATATGGATTCTGAACGCTTGAGCAGAGATCCCTTGCTCGATCGATGGCAAAGCATTTCCATCGAATATCAGGCAATCGAATAGCCTCGGCCAGGGTGAGAATCAGGTCCTCCTTGGCATCAGAAGACAGCGATATCGCGGTATCACTAGTCGAAGCATCTTCGTTTGTCGACTCGTTCGCGTTCAATACGAATCGGACATGTGGCAGTATCGCGTCGGGGTTGGTAATACTGAAGAGGCGTTAGCATGTGATATTAACATTATAATAATAGGCACTCACCGGGCCTCAATGTTCTTCCAAGACAACGCATAGTATGCTACCAATAACGCCTGTCTTTTCCAGAACTCTTGTTGCTCGCCGTTGAGGCTGTCTAGGATTCGGCGCCTCGCCTCTTCGCTGATGGTGTAGGACGCAGGCGCGAGCGGTGCTGTGGAGCACCTGGTTGCCACACCTGACTGCGACAGCTTCTCGAGGACGCAGATGACTCTGTTTCTGTCCGCAAGTAACGACGCCAAGTCCGGATCCACGTTGCTGGCCCTTGACTCTATGCCACCCTCTTTATTCCAACGATTGCGAGGAGTTGCGCCGCGATGAAGCATGTCGAGGGAAATTTCCTTCGTAGGTGCAAAGAACGACGATAGAGTCAATAGAACGTTCACGTCGTCGTCTGGTAATGTTGTTTCAGAGACCGAGCTTGCCGCCCGCTCTGTGGCAGCCGTCCCTATGCCGGACTGGGGGTGCATTGCTGGAGCGACACGGGTAGTATACGGAGCTGGTACATATGGGACAATAGGTGTTTCTGAGATTGTGTTAGTCTCCAAGTGAGGTTTGTGTGAACCAATGACCCACTGATGGCCGCGTCTAAAAAAGACTTTACCGCCGGCGTCGCTTTCAAGGACTTCGTGTGAATGCTTTTGTTGTCATATAGCCACTTTAGAGCTGAAGAATGCTGTGACGGAGTGGCCTTCTCCCAACTAGATGGCAGTGAGCACATTGTTGACCGGCGTATGCGGTTTAACTAACTCGGTGTACAATGATACCCAGGCCAAAAGCCCGATGTAGTCGTCGACATTGCCCTCGACAATGTCTGCAAGAGATTTAATAATGACACTCCATGACCTGCCAATCTGAAGGTATTTCTTAAGCTTCACTCGTATTTGCTTCTCATCAAGACCTGATATGTCATCCTGAATCTCATTCACAAGGTGATCGACCGATGTATGTTTCTGGTGGTACTTTGCAAGCCCGTAGCAGAGAATCCGTTTGTCACGTGTGAATGACAAACAGGCCCAGTAGAGACGAGCGCCGACGACACGATGTTCGATTTTGGGTATTTCGCGGAGTGTTTTCTCTTCTAGTACACCTTTTTTGATGAGTTTGTGGACGAGGGGGTGTTGTTGATTCTGTTGGAGAGACGTCGCGGACATGAGCTCTGTTTTGTCACGGGTCGAGGTGGAAGTTGAAGGAGTTAACTCGTTTGAAGACTCGACTATGTTCGATGGAGGCGACAGAGCTGGGTTTGCGGCCGATGCTTGATTGTATGGTCGCCTTACTTTCTTTGCAGGAGGAGCAATTGGATTCCTGATTGCATATCGTTTCCTAAGATGGGTCGGCTGAACGTCATTTGTTCGAGCCGAAATATTAACCTGAAAAAGCTCGGGTGCCTCTGAGAAAGCCCTAACTAAGACCGCTTTCTGCTGTACATATCAGCTGGCGCTTCAATCATGAGAGTAAGTGGATCTCTCTCTACCTCTTCGGAATTGATAGCGGTGAAGTTTCTGGCCTGGAGTTTCTGGCAGAAGCACGTCATGGTGTCCTCTGATGAAACACTGTGCCGAAGGGCCTGAGGGATCAATCGTTGGCCCTGGACGGAGCAGTACATTTCAAAAACATTCACATACGCATTATATAGTGGAACCTTACCTCCAACGCCTAGATTACGGCTTTGGTACCGTCCTTGATTACTCACCTTTGATTACCTACCTTTGGATAGTATAGTGCAGTGCTGCTCACATTTCTTCTATGAATTAAGCCAGCGTCTTGATCTAGGCAATTTACACACTCAGTTACCACTAAAACAGCTTCTTGTCAGCTCAAGCTCTTCCAGCTCCGGTATGTATTATCATCGTTAAAGTGGATTACCTCGAGAGTAGTTATACTGGTTGAGTGGGGATAGTATTTTCTGCCAGGTGATGATGGAACCTGAACGCCAAGATATCTATACCGAATTTGGACTTTCGGTGTCAATTTGCACCAAAAGTCCAGATTCGGTATGTGTCGGGATGCCAGTCATCATCGCGGGTATCGGGTGGACCCGAGCCGACGGTCACCACCTCGGCCCCCTCCCCCATATATCCACGACCCGGCCAGCCAGCAACTTCGTGATTCCCTTTTCTTCCTCATACAACCACTTCATCGACAGCAATACACACACTATTGATGATACCGTACAGTACCCTGTGATACCAACAGTATGGCTGTATGATTACCTACTCACCCACTTTAGCGTCTCCGGGATCATAGGGAAGGAGCAGAATCAATTGTTAATGACATAAGCGCATTGCTTGTTATATACGTACAGTATCGTCGGCGGCTGCAGCGAGCCTGCTGTCGGTGGCATGAGGGTGCCTTCGGGGGTTGGTTGGCGGTTATGGCTGGTGATGTTATGTTCCGCGTGAAGTGTACAGTACAGGGCATAAGTCTCTTCCTCTTTTGCACACGCTTTCAAGGATTACAAGAGCCAGAACCTACGGTACTGAAATGACTGCAAGTAGCGTCACTCACAGCCTCGTTGACTTAACGGAGTTGGTGTTGCGTCTCCTGGAGATTATACAGACTCTCCCGAGTGATGTGCCATCCTTCTTCCTAGATGTAGAAGGAGTAAGCCTCTCACGCCATGGTAGCATCTCACTTATAAAGATCTTTATACCATTAAAGAAGTATGTATATCTTGTTGATGTCCATGCACTTCAATCTTCAGCTTTCCTGACTGCTATAGACGATGGAACGACGCTTGAAACCATACTCGAATCACCCACGATCACCAAGGTTTTCTTCGATGTCCGAAATGACTCTGACGCCTTGTTTTATCACTTTGCAGTGAATCTCCGCTGGAAGGCGGTGAAGGAATCGGGCCTTAAGGTGTACCATCCCAAGCAGGGTGGTTTGTATGAAGTTTTCAATCACCGGTCCAGACGCCTATCGAAGCTTATTGCATTGATCAATGATGTTGAGTACCTGCCGCAACTTAGGGGGATATTTTGCAAAATCTCAACAACGATTAGCGCAAGAAAATATTAATGACCAGTGAGAATTGAGACTCAGAAGCTCCCAGAGCAAATCATATGAGTCCCAGTCAGACAAGAAAAAGCTTGGCCTGTGGGAATGCGACTTAAGAATAGGTTTTACATTTATATAGTATTGTAATTATGATAATGTGATTGTAGCTTAAGTTGCTTACTAAAATTGTTGTCCTTGTCCACCTTTCTGGGTTGTCTTGAAGCATTCAGATTTGTGTCGCCAATGTGGTTTTCCAACATGAAGGAACGAGCTCCGGGGACCCATTGCCGTGGCTCTGTGTGGATGGTAGCAAGCAGAACATTCTCGGAAACCAAAGCTTTCCAAGACGTCACGAGAACAGCTGTAATGCATTGCAAATCTCCTCTGCAATGCATGGGCCTTCCGTTTCCGCAGCCTCTCATCGGTGAGTTGAGTCAAGCTTCAGATTTTCAATGAACCTGATAAAGACCACGGATGAGATCGATGTCCGTGGGCGTAGGCTCGTAGGAAAGACCTTGGACGTCCTACATGGGCTTCGGGATTATCTACGTGAAACCGATACATGTTCTGCAGATTGCTCCAACATAGCTTGGGCGCACTCACAGTGCAGATGCATGATTGGGGCATTTTGGAGTTGCAGTCAGACGGAGACCTTTTGGGTCACAGCTTCGCATCGCTAGCTGCCTCACTACGCGCTTGTTGGTCGCCGACATGATTTAGAAGAGGCGGATATTATAATGATTCTGATGCAGCAATCGTGCAGATTATCGAATTTTCTCTATCCAGCAATCTGGGCGGTCGAAGAAGGTATCGAAGGACTTTCGTTGAGGAAATAACTCGGACATGCTTCTACGCGTCGTCAATGATGTCCAGGGCGTTTTGGTGTAGGAAGAATGTGCTCAGCGCCCTCACATCGTCAACAGCCAATATAGACGTATTTATATCAGTCGTGTGACACAACAAAGCTACAAATTGTGCCGTATAGTATAGGGTCAAGTGGGCCAGACCAAAGTGTCTGTCCTCTAGACGCATCGGCATTTCACAGCGTATCATAGGTCTGTATGCGAGGTGATGACGGCTTCAATAACAGTTTGGATCGTATGGATGTCGGAACTGCTAACAAAACCAACAAAATACATAGTCTCCCTCTTTATTTGGCGAAATGGGATTGGTCTGTCTGAAACGTTCTTTTGGCGAGTGATCGCGGGTTTGTAACAACGATCGACCCAGAATGAGAGTTCAGAACATGCCGCAGCCAATAATGAATCAAACCGGACAAGCATGTTGGCAACTCGCGTATATGAGTCGAAACCAGATAAACAGCAGGAGTAATTAGCTGATGACACCCTTTCCAGCGGTGTGACATACTTGCTGAGTCTGTGCTGCGCAAATATATTCACTATTTGCTAGATGCTGATGACCTAATGGAAATAGGGAACTTTTTCCAGCAATTGCGACAGAGTACTTCCCTTTCTATTTTTATGTTTTATATAGACAAAATACTCACTGGGAGAGGCTTATTGATGAAAATGACTACTCCGTACCCATACATCTACTAATACACGGGCTCATAACTGTATGTAGATTTCTAGTAACCCTAACCCTTTGGTTTCTTTTCAAAAGCAAAAAGAACACGAGGCACAGTAGTGGTAAAGGCTTACCAGGCCTCTTTGATCTCCCCTGTCGCAACAATATTCGAGTAGGATACCAACTCATCGTTAATAACCATGAATATCCGGGGTCTATCTACGTCGCAATATATCTCCTGATCTAGTGAACACACGAGGGGATTTTTCGGCCAGAAATCCAAGTAGGCCACATAGTGAAACTTCCTATCCCAAAGTTAGAGACTTTCTATTGCATGGAGGCTTTGACTTACAATATCATATGTGGGAAGATTATCGCAAAAGGATGACTCCAATCTTTGTGATCGCCCCAGTTCGAGCGCAGGAATCCAAACTGTGCCAAAGCTCGAAGCATCAGGCCGCCAAAGTTGTCATTTTGATCGAGGGGCTTGCAGTACGGCTCCTTCAAGCCACTATAACGTATGTTGCCCGAGTGACATTCTTCATAGATCACCCAGTGCGTCATGTCGTATCCTGACGTGGACCTAGAAGGCTGTGCAGCACCTTCTCCAGTAACTTCACCAGTCCTCAAATGACCATGAAACAGCGGCGAGATAGTGGCCGAAAGGCTTTTAAGCGGATCAGGTTTGAGTGTTCGATCGGAATCGCTGTCGGCGTCGAGTCGGCATGCAGTAGAAGTTGTATCATATTCTAAGCCGCGACTAATATCACTCCGATTAACATCAGAAACTGTTTGCTTGGCGATGGCCGATTCTCTACAGTTAAAGGCTTCGAAGTCTCCTTTGTATATTTGAGGCAGTGGACATCTCTGTTCAGCGGTCAGCTGGGGTTCTGGTATCGGTGTGCTTGATGGACATACGGTTCGTCGTGTAGCCTTCGTGCCCTTTCTTACGCAGTCGACCTTCTTGAGATCGCATGGTTCGCATGGCTGGCTTTCTGAGCACTTTGACCGACTTTGAACACAAGACACGCACGCTTCGGAGACTCTCGCCCTGATGGTAGAGGAGTTGGAGCCGGAGCGGTCCATATCTGAAGTTTGTGTAGGCTGCAAGAGTGTGCCTCTGCTAGGAAAATTTCAAAGCGAGACGAAAGCTGGTATTTGTACTTACTTTCGCAGATCAGGTGGATCTGAAGAGTGCACAGTAATCAGTGTGTAAACCCAAGACCCTGTCAGTCTTTCCATCCCAAAGCCTGTCCGGAAGGCACCCCCAGGTGGCCTAAGGCACTATGAAATGGCAACATGATCCCCAAGTCGTCGAGATTTCTTAGAAAGTACCTATCGACCTATTACATAAGCGATGTTCCAGCTTGCATCTATGCTGGCCAAAATGACTGCCTTCTGAAATAGAAGAAAATCAGCTCGTCTAAACGTAGAATCAGTCAAGGAATATCTGCATCCAAGGCGAATATACGCGAGGAGGTTGGATCTCTTCTTGACTCGCAGGGGCAGGAGAATATCGTCTAATATAGCACAATATCCTGTCAGAGTTCTGCCAGTGCCGGCGCCTGCATCAGAAGTCGGATGAACTGGATTAATTTCCTGCCAGTCGCACTTGATCAGACAATCTGACCGCAGCACCAGATGGTCGTTAGCGAGTAGGAATTATCTCATAAGCATCATTATATCGCAGACTAAGCTGGACTGGGGTCGGTCGCCCGAAATATGAACTTCACACTCGGGACGAGGGACAGACACTGTAGTCCCAGGGACCACATTAGCTGTTGATTCAAGCTACGCACTCTGACTCCTATTAGAGGTACTTGATGATGTCCCCACACATCGATGCGTCCTAGATAAGACGAAATCGACCCTGGCAGCGAGATCTGTCAGCTTGGTAGGCAGGACGACATGAGACAAACCCAAATAATTCATCCGTTTACAGAGCTCGTCATGGAGGCCGATCCATTCCTTGCGGTCAAACGGCATCAGCCTCACGCCGTCATCATGGAGCCAATCTGCGCCAGACTCGTAGACGACGATCAGAGCCTTTGCCATAACGCTCACTACGGGAACTGCGGATCGGGAAAGCACGGAAACATGGAAGAGGTTGATCGATGGAATGAAGATTGTCAGAATAGATTTCGAAGTAGAAGTTGATGGGCAATGGTAATTGCCGAAGGTCCATGGTCAAACATTTGGAAGCTAGCACAATACGAGTTACATACCAAGAGAGGATTTCCGCTACCCTTTCCTCTACTATGCTTTTCTATTGATGATTATTTACTGGATACATTGTTGTGAAGAGTGTGGCCATCGAAGAAGATCCATCACACCAGCTAAGATGGTGTTCACCACTTCTAAGATTTCTCTCGATAGACGAGGAAGACCTAGAGATTAATCTAATTGTCACAATGTAAAACAGTAAGTCAAAGTAAAGCAAAACAATTCCATAATGCGCCATCTTATCGAAGTAGGTAAGTCAGGCCTAGCATGCATTGATAAAGAAGCCTCAATATGATGAACTACATTTACAATGAATGCAACAATCAATATGACTGTTCACCTGCGTTCCTTCATTGCGACAACCAAGAGCCCCTTATGAATCAAGACGAAAGCTCTAGCGCGTTGTATGTTGTTCCGGATGTATCCCATGTCGGATCAGCATTTCTGTTCACAATCGACTCCCGGTCCGAATGACATCGATCTGCGCTGCTTGCGTTACGTTCTATATTCTATACGGTGAGTCAGAGCCATGGCCCTTTGCGGCTGTTACCAGCTTCATTTCAATTACGGCTTCAGCCTCAGTTTACCCGACTAAGCGACCTGGAGTCATCGCTTACTCTGCAAAAGGGCCCTATATCAGAAGGCATCCTGGATCCCCTGCACTAGGCATCCCGGATCCCGTACGAAACCCTAGAAAATGCCAGAATGTCTGTGCAAAATGGCAAATTTAGTCAGAGAATCAACGTCGAAGCAGGACTCCAGTTTACTTTGATGCTCATTCTCTGAATTACCACCTTGGGGGCCACACATGACATTATCTAGGAGACTTTCGTACGCGATACTAGGATGCCTTGGGGCAGAGGATCCGGGATTCCTTCTGACGAGGGCCGGCTGTAGAGCGTCATCTAGAACGGAAGCTTGTGGGGCATGATGTTTGGTACGTTACTAGTGTTACGAGGCAGGAGTTGTAATGATGCCTAAACGCTTGGCGACTTCTCTTGCAGCACCCAAGTCACCCGCATCTTTGTATACAGCCCCAAGGAGGGCTTCGACAGTCGTTGCCTTCAGATTGGTGTGGATTACACCGTTTTGAGCGGGATTAACAATAATGCAGGAAGTAAGTTCGTGCTGATCGCAAACGGCTGCCAGATACTCGTTGGAGCCAAACTGCGACAGCCTCCTATTTGTAACTCCTGCATCTCCGTCAGCAGCTTGCAGGAAACTTTCACTCCGGGAAAAGTCAGTTGTAGAAAACCTACCAATACTCAGATCCTCTGCGAGCGCGGCGTCCACAATGAGCAAGGCAACAATTTTGTCACCCAGGCCAGCGAGCCTCTTGTTGCCCTGAGGAAGGGCATGCTCACCAACAGCTCGCACAGGCGACCCAGCTTGCTGGACAGCAATCCATGCCCAGTCAGGATTGTTAAAAATGTATCCACTGGCCATTTGGACCTTGGTCAAGTTATTCTCGCGATGAGCTTCCATGGTTATGTTGCGACAGGAAAGAAGTCTGGGAAGGGGAAGAGACAAAGACAGTCAAGCAAGCAGACTGTAAAATAAGAGGATAGATTAATAGTGGTCCACAAGTATGAAGATGGTCTGACTGCCTAAGTGTGTCCTTAGTGATGTCCCGTAGATATAACTATTCAGAACATTTAACGTACAGCACGTATATCTAGGGATGATTACTTTCGGACGTAGGGGTAGAAGAGTAATACCCCTAGATTCCGGGATTGAAATCTAGGGGTCACCCCTGCATTTCAGAGCAAAAGAGAGTATCAGTGGCCATCCCTTTGGATTATTCTTTTAGGCTATCACCAGGGGCAGGAAAAAACTGCAAACTCTGATTTCTACAAGGTCTACAGAGCGATGTGTTGTAGGGCGCCGTGGGACACCGGCACCTTGCCATTGTGCGTTTTTTATCTGAGGTGACACGGAAAATGGCCTGGTGGCCAACTCCTTTGTGCCGATGTCGTGGCCCCGGAGCAGCTCCTAGAGTACCCCAAACCATTGATAATGCCAGGGGCATGTGGGTCAGCTACATTGCGGTTACAGCAGCGGCTGATCGACGTGGGTTTGGCGCCTCTGGGTGGCCAGCATGCTCCACATACTGTCACAGACCTCAGCTTCACCTAATCAAGTCGCCCGTGCCACTCAAAACCCCATGTACCTTCACCCCCTTCGGCAGGATTGCAGAAGTACCAATATGCGCTAACTAAGGCTGCCGGCAAGCCAGTGCTAGATGGCTCTGTGGGGCGGCCAGGTAAGTCAGATCTTCCGGCGCGGTTCGCCCAGCAGTAATGCAGCGCGAAAAATCCTACCTGTACAGCTTTGTGCGAATTTAGTGTCCTCTTTGTACTCTTTGACATTCTAGGGCACGGGCCAGCAGTACTTCCCGTTACTTTTGAGGTACATCAGGAGGCGGAAAATAGCCGAAGAGTTACACCAGGCACTATGAGTGGGGCCAGTTCTGGCTTGTCTTCAGAGGTAGCGTGAAGTAGCCGGGCTTATTACCAGCATGTAATCACTTCATGTGGGGCACAGCACAGTACACTTCCTGACGAGCAGTACAAATCCTGCTTACCCCAGTACATCCTACGCAAATAACTGTCCTCTGATTTCCAAGACCTCAAATTTCCCTATACCATAAAGTAGCTATATTAGAACAACTACGTGTTACGAAAAGGTTAAAGACCATCCTGAAGATCCTAAAAATAAGTAAAGGGTGCGGACAGTAGCACTTCATAGAGTCAATGTATAAGTCACGCCATACAAGAAGCTAGTCTGGAAACAATAAGGGTCTTTAGGAATGCGAAGTCTGCTTAAAACTTCCGCTAAAACGGTGTCGGCAGTATTTTTATAGTGACTATCTCCTAGAATTACGGTTGATACCTTATATCTGACTTGCTTTGGCGGGTATCTTAGGTATTTGATACTTCAGTAAGGAGAAGCTGCACAATCTCTTGATGGCCTCTATGAGAGGCAGCCTGGAGGGCGTTGCCATAATAGCCACCCTGCGCGTTGACGTCTGCGCCTTTGTTGAGGAGAACCTGCACAATCTCTTGATGGCCTCCATTAGAGGCAGCCTGGAGAGCGTTGCCGTACCTGCCACCTTGTGCGTTGATGTCTGTGCCTCTGTTAAGGGGAAGCTGCACAATGTCTTGATGGCCTCCATAAGAGGCAGCCTGGAGAGCGTTGCTGTACTCCCCACCCTGTGCGTTGACGTCTGCGCCTTTATCAAGGAGAAGCTGCACAATGTCTTGATTGCCTCCATAAGAGGCAGCCTGGAGAGCGTTGCCGTACTCCCCACCCTGTGCGTTGATGTCTGCGCCTTTGTCGAGGAGGTATCTGGATACCTTTAAGAGTCCACCGAAACAAGCATAATATAGATATCCAGCTTTGGGTAACCCAGGCTCATTTACCCAAGACCTATCAGGCTGATAGAGGTAGCCCCATCGTTTAAAAGTAGTCTCTTCTTGGAAAAAGGTCGCTGCATCGCCAAAAGCTTCATGGGTCGATTCTGCCAACCGGGCATGTACCAGTAAAACCTCCGCAGAATACCGTGCCAGCGGGAAGGTCAATTTCATGGTCTGGAAGCTACAGTCGATGCTTTTGATGTAGGTGAAGCAAGTCCTTGCGATTGCGTTGCTCGCCATCTCAATATTGAACGGGCTTTGGCCCACGAGATATTCCTTGACTGAAAAGTGGGCAAGCTGTACTTCTGTTACAGTTGCCTCGTCTCGTACAACCTCGGTAATCGATACCAAACTGGGACAGTAACACAGTATGTCGTTGTCACGAAGCAGTCTACGTTCAGTGTTGAACTCTCGTTGGCCTTTCTCTATGGACGTGGCAATCACGTCCACAGCTTCTGATGTTGTCAAAGGTCGTTTGGCATGAACGAGGAACTGCAACAGACGAAACGCATCGTCTTTGAGCTCTGGCGGTATACTTTGAAGCATCCGCTGATATGTCTCGTTGAGGTCCCGAGGCAAGTTGCGTAAAGCTGCTTTGATAGCCTGAGGGTGGAGACATTGGGCAAGGCTGTCTAGCTGACACGCCGCCCATCGAAACCTATACTAAATGTCAGAGTTTGGCATCTCATGATACACGCTGAACACATACATTCCATCGGCCCCCTCTCCAAGTCGACAGCTTATTTGCTCTAAAAGATCACCAGGTATGTTCTTCTCCATGAAATCGGGTCGCTGATGGAGCTCGTGGTCGACATAGGAGTGTATATCGGCGTTGACAGCCTCCTTGCTGAGCACCTTGCAGTTGTTTTCGCCGAAAAACCGAGGAATCTCGCGGCGCAATTCTGCTTCGGGCCGTCCAGTGACAATAAGTTTGATCTTCTTCGTATTTGAGTTACCGGAAAGTCGCCTAACCCAGGAAAGGAGCTTATCTCTCGTCGCGCATTCATCTAGGGCGTCTAGGACAATGGCGATATTTGGGGAGCTCTGTAACATCAACTCGACACAGGTCGAAAGAGCACTGACATCTGGCTGTCGGTGTCCATCGTCGCTAGACGTGAACAGTCTGTCTAGTATTTTTGTGGCCTCTGTTCCCGTAAGATATAATTGAAACGCTAATGAGCGTAGCAAGTCCTCCAGTGTTTGTTTCCTTGTGTCGTTGAAATCGAAAAAGAAGCTTAGCGTAAGGTGCGCGCCCGTTTCCTCCAGGTGATCAATAACTGTCGTGTTCAGCACTGTCTTACCACATCCCGCGAGACCATAGAGCCATAGGAATTGGCGTTTTCCAGCCTCCCACCCACGAAATGTATTATTTTTCAGCAGCCAACTTCCAGTGCCAGCGTGTCGACGCTCTCTTGCTCTCGTTGCGTTGGTCGACGGATCTGCAGGTGAAAGCCAGCGATGGAGCTTCTCAGCATAATGGTCGTTTCTAGAGGCTGTCACAGCTGCGTTCGTTCCAATCACAACGTCGTGTATAGAGCCAAGATCGTTTTGAACTACAGGGAGTTAGACGATGATCTCTAAAATCGAATTGGTGTACTAACTTTGGCCCAATACATCTTTGATTGGCTTCTCGGCCTCAACCTTGCTGGGCGGGATAAGGCGTAGAAGGTCTGCCGCATAAGCAGCCGCCGTCATCGCCGCGAACCCTTGCCATTCCTTGTTCTTGTGCGAATCGGAGTAGTCACATATCCCCCGAACCACCAAACATGGGAAATGGTTCATCAGACCAGCCGCCTCCATCTCAAAACATAGGACGCCGTTGTCTTTTGCCATAGTCTCCCTGATATCGGCATTTTTCATCAGTTGGTTGGAACTAGCAATCAATCCGTAGTGGATGGTGGGATTGTCATCAAGGTCGCCTCGTTCAGTCCGGTGAACGAGGTGAGTCAGACTATCGCCACACGCGCTATCGCATGCGTCCGCTGGGTTCGGATGAAGGAAACCGGGTTGATAAAGTCTGTCGCTGTACGAAGGGGGCCGCGCGTATTTCTTTCGCAGGCGAGGCCACTTTGCGAGTGCGTTTTCGATTTGGGCATTGAGCTGATGCCCCTCCATCTCATATTCGGCCTTCAGGGCGTTCACAGCTGTTCGCAGCGTCATCGGCGGTTGGTTTAAGAAATCCTTGTGCTCAAAGGAGACGTCTTGCTTTTGGACCAGTTTGCCGAAATCGTACTGGAAGACGCCGCCTTTGCCTCCGTCACGACTACTGATAACAACATCGCCAAGACGCACGTCGTGTTTCGGGCTGGGCGCGCCGCCGCCGATGCCGACCATGAGCCCAATGCGTACATTAGGGAAGCTATGCAGCATGCCTTGGGCTAACCCACCCACCCCACTTCCGCAAAGCCCCCACCTCCGCAAATGCCGAAAATGCCGCATCTATCCTCTTCCATCAACATCACCACCTTTTTCAAACTATCACAACAATTGCCATATATCGCCAAACAACGCCATTTTTTGAGGATATCTTCTTCAACCCATCATGAAGCAATACTCCGAATTTGAGCTCCAACGGGCGCTGGCAGATGCGCGAGATGGGCGCCCTATCAGTAGGGCTGCCCAGCAATGGGGCATCCCATACCATACCCTTTATTATCGGCTGAAAAGGGGTAGGCAAAGTAGGAATGCTGCTTTTGCCGATATGCAGCGTTTAACCCAGTCCCAGGAGGATAATCTGGTTGCCTATATATTAACCCAGGAAGCTCTGGGCTGCCCTATTTCCCATGGGCAATTGAAGGGCCTGGCAGAGCGTATGCTGGGCGATGGGCAGCAACCTCTAGGGAGGAAGTGGATGCGGCGATTTCTGCGGCGAAACCCATTAATCCGGACCAAGCGATCCAGGGCGATAGATGCCAGGCGCTGGCGAGCCCATTCGCCAGAAATCATCCAGCAATTCCTCGATCGTCTGGATATCCCAGAGATCAAGGGCATCCATCCATCCAACCGATGGAATATGGATGAGACTGGCATCATGGAGGGCAAAGGGACTAATGGGCTGGTGCTGGGCTCTGCCGCATCGCGATATATCCAGAAAAACAGCCTGGATCCAGGGCATGGATCTCACTGTTGGAATGTGTGTCTGCTGATGGGCAGCGCATACCCCCATTGGTTGTATATAAGGGCAAGTCCCTCCAGACCCAGTGGTTCCCATCCAACCTATCTAGATATGAAGGGTGGCACTTCACATATACTGATAATGGCTGGACGACTGACCAGACTGCCCTTAGATGGCTGGAGAAGGTCTTCATCCCATATACCCAACCCAGCCAACCAGGGGCATATAGACTGCTGGTTCTAGATGGGCATCACAGCCATATAACCACTGACTTCATGTGGAAATGCTGGCAGCATCGCATCTGGCTGTTATATCTGCCGCCGCACTCCTCTGCAGTCCTCCAGCCTCTAGATGTGGCTGTCTTCAGCCCATTAAAGCACGCCTATAGGAAGGGGTTGAATCGATGGATGATATAGTGACGGATTCAACAGTGGCTGGCAAAAGGGCATTTCTAGCCTGTTATTTAGAGGCCAGAGATGCGGCAATAACCAGCCAGAATATAAGGGCTGGCTGGAAAGGGGCTGGGTTATGGCCGGTCTCTTCAAGGCGCCCCCTATCCAACCCCCTGGTATCCAAGGCATCCAACCAGCCCATCCAGGCCAGCCAGCCCATCCAGGCTGGCAGCCAGCAGTGGGATGAATCCGTATCTGTTATCCCATGGTCAACCCCTCGCCGGCCTGCCGAACTACGGCATCAACTATATCAACTCCAACAGTTGGGTAAGGATGGGCAGGATACCCATACTATCCGTCACCTATCTAGAAAGGTGCAAAAGGCGTATGATGAAGAGTTCTTCCAGGGGTCTGTTATAGAGCAGGAAAACAGGGCATTAAGGGCCCAGCTAGATAACCTGCTTAACTGTAGGAGGAAAAAGGCCCCTACATCCCCCAACAGTCGATTTGCAGCCATACGGCAGAGCCAGCTATCAGGAAATACGGATATCGGCAATATGGATAGTCCGGATGAATCCAGCGCATCCGAATTATCCAGCGAGGCCGAAAGTTGCATATGGGTGGGCGGCAGACCTGAGGAATAAAGTGGTGATAGTGGTGGTGTTGGTGGTTATGGGGATTTGCGGAGGTGGGGGCTTTGCGGAAGTAGGGTGGGTGGGTTACTACCGCAGCCGACGTTGTGCCATACTCCCCGTCAGGCAAGACAGCGACCACGACATTATGATGACCGACCCTGCCCAGCGCATAGCTATTGTTGTTGTGATGCGCGACAGGGGGGCAATCTTGGTGCTTCTCGTCGAAGAAAGCCTTCGCCGCGTTGAACTCAGTAGGCAGGGCGCATATCCAGCCGACGGTGTATTTTGCGGCATCTCCCATGGGTGACGTTCTGGCTACTAGTAGCAAACAAATCAAGTGGCTGTCGATAGGATTTGAGCCTTAATGCCCTGGAAAACCTTAAGGTATGGTTGCCGGAGAATAGGGATGAGGATGCCGTAAGATACCGAGCAAAGTGGAAATGTGAGAAGCGGGGTTTAGCTGCCGTTTTATTCCCAGCCTGTGTGAGATCAGGCTCCTGTCGCGAGGCAAGGTCGTTGGCGCCTTCATGCAGCTGGATGCAGCAGGCTGAGCCTTCTGCAAATCTGATTCGTGATATATGTTAGCTGCATCTCAGCCACACTCGGTGGAGCAAAGGGGTAAAGATAATTGGTGAGGCAGGGCTTGAAAGCACGGCTGCATCGCCAACATTAGGTACTATCGTATCTGTGCTTAGTGCGACAGTGCTGGTCGAGACCGATTGAATTTCCAAAGTTACAGTCACAAACCAGACAATCCATCGCTTGGCAAGTATTATTGCTTGTCTGTGTTGAAGATAGTGACGGCTAAAGATGGATCATAGTGGGTTAATACTGGACTGCGGGGTTGAAGCTTGAGGAGCACCAAGTAGTACTGGTCTACCTTTACGAGTTTAGTCTATATAGCACCGTCCTATAGCTTCTAGAACCTTCTATTGTGGCCCCTGATCCACCTCACCATCTAGATGAAGATTGGTGCCACGGTGTCATCTGTCACTTAAAGTGCTTATTCGCCGCTGGACGGTTGCCACGTTTCATTTAGTCTTTCCATTATCCGCATTGACCAACAGCTGCGGTCATGGCAGCACACAATTGGGTGTACGAGATCACCAGCGACGACGAAGATGATGGCCAACACTCGGACAGCTCCTTTCCCGACACTGAGCTAAATCATGGCACTTAACTTGGCAGCGATGCCACTTGCAGTACGCCTTTACGGCATCATCTCTCAGCCCAGGTACCGAGATAGGAGACAAACGAGCGCGTGGGGGGCTTTTAAGATCTGGTGAGACCCTGTCTGAGCCTGCTATGTAGTCTGAGATGTGGTTGTGGATTATCACTGGCACATGATTAGTCGAGTCCAGTCCTGAATTCTGTCGCTTGCGCTTGCGACCCTGTTGTTCCTGGGCGTATAACTGTGCTCGGATCTCCCCGGGAACATCGTCATGGGTCACTAGCTGGTGGCCTTGCTGCACCCACCGGACAAGTTCTCTCATATGATGGTCCAGGAGTTTGTGGTGCATCTTTCGGGCACCATCCTGCCAACACCATTTTCCATTGTCACATGGGGCTCCCGGGCATCTCATAAGCTGGTAGACCCGCCTCCATGGGTCAACCTCGCCAGTGGCCTCTTGCTCAGCATCGATTCGTGCGCTCCGCTCAGCGAGACCGGTCGCAGTAGCGCCCCGTCCAGCGGGCCGGCCCGTGGGTGCACACTCCACATAGTCCATCTGAACAAAGAGCTTCAGCCTTTTGCCAGCGCGAAGAAGCTGGCTCCATCCTTGCAGCTGCCTCTCTACCACCGACCAGTCAATCTGTAGCTTTTGGAAATGCTTCGTGACTTTATCTTCCGACCGATCGTTAGGAACTGACATGGCAACAGTCGTAGCACTCGTTTCGTAGGTCTTCTTTTTCGAATTCACGATCTCGACGATCTTGGGTGAGAGTATCTCTCTCCAAAAAATCGCTTGGGGCTACAGGAAGATTTTGCTCGGTCTGCTCCACGGCCTTTCTGTTGTTCAGGGTCAATTTCCATTGCATGGTATAGAGCATCCAACGAGGGGGCTGTTCATTGTATGACTGGCCTGGAGCCCACTCGTGGTAGCTAAGGAATGGCAGGGCCCCTGGAATGGGGCAAAGCTGGCTGCGTGAGGAATTAGTGCCATGATTTAGCTCAGTGTCGGGAAAGGAGCTGTCCGAGTGTTGGCCATCATCTTCGTCGTCGCTGGTGATCTCGTACACCCAATTGTGTGCTGCCATGACCGCAGCTGTTGGTCAATGCGGATAATGGAAAGACTAAATGAAACGTGGCAACCGTCCAGCGGCGAATAAGCACTTTAAGTGACAGATGACACCGTGGCATGAATCTTCATCTGGCCAGTGAGGTGGGTCTAGGTTCACGATGGAAGGTTCTAGAAGCCATAGCGCAGTGCTGTGTAGACTAAACTGGTAAGGGCTAAGCACCACTGTTCTTGAAGTGGTCAAGATCTGCGCCCTTGCCGAGAAGCAAGCATCTGGACGACCTGGCTAATTCTCAGTTCGAGCCATGTCAACACTGACAGGCTGCGGATCGGTAATTCCTTTACCCGATATCCACGACTTGGTGCCACTCGAGCTTCAACCCCGCAGTTCAGTATCAACCCACTAATTATGATCCATCCTTACCCGTCGCCATTTTCAACCCAGACAGGCATTACCTGGCTAACAATGGATTGTCTAGTCTGTGATCGTACTTTTGAAAAGTCAATCGGACTTGGCCAGCACTACCGCGCTAAGCACAGAGATGCCTACTGTTCGCGATGCAGCCGTGCTTTCAAGCATAGCAACGCTCTTCAGCAGCATCTTTCCTCATCATCCAACCATCATAGGTGCAATCAGTGCCCTCAAAAGCCCGACTTTACGTCAGGTGAAGATTTGGAGCATCACCGAAATCGATACCATCCATATTGCTCCCTTTGCAACAGACCATTCGACACACCAGATAGCTTGCAACAACATGACGCTGATGTGCATAACACCTGCTATAAATGCAGTGTCTCATTTGACTCGCCGTCAAATCTGAAAAACGTACGTGACACCCAGGCGTGGCTTTTCGCCCATTCCAAGCTAAGTTGTTTTACATGCAGCATCAAAGGGTCCATGCTCCCAGGAACGTCGAATGCCCAGGGTGTCCTAAAACCTTCGACCGGGATTCTGCGATGGTGCTCCACCTCGAAGCAGGGACATGCTCCTCTGGCGTTATTGCCGAAGAGGTTGACAACATTGCAAAGGAGTGTTACCAGTCTCGTCACTACATTTCAGACAATCCTGAGTATGATTTTTGTTGCCCGACGTGTCAGGTTCCCTTTTGTTGGATGAGTGGTGTCCTACAGCACGCCGAGAGTGATGCTTGCAGTGAGGATCTTGCAAAAAACTCGTCGTTAGGCAAATTCCTTCATTTCTTACGCCGGCAGATCTCGTAATATTAGGTAACAGCTATGTGCATATTTTTCTGTTATTTAGTTGAACTCCTCCTTTTTACTGGTGGGTAAAAATCACGATCCTTAGCATCGGCCCGTGCTGAGGCTTTGTCCTCTTGAATGCGGAACACGAGTTCGTCTTCAGATAGTATTTGTTCGGCCGGGCTGGAAGATCGTGGCCGCTTTTTGAAGGTCCGTTTAGACCTAATCCCGCCACCCAAACCCTCTTCTCTTGCTTTGTGTACTTCCTCTGCTTCTTCGAGCAATTCAGCAAGCCTGTCGAGTTTGATGTTGATCGGTGTAGTTGATACATTGGATAGGGCGTCCGTGGCGAAATCGCTCAAGGCAAGTTGTATGTTATCTGTTCCGTTTACGTGGTCGAGGTTCGGAGATCGGAATGCCTGCATAAGTGTTGGTCGTATCCCTTAGATCAGGCGACATCACATACCTGATACTCAATTTCGGCCTGCACGCCAAGTGTGTCGAAGTCCTCCCCGTCGTCTCGCGTGTACTCCGGGCGCCATAACGAAACTGTCGACGGTTTCACGCCATGGTTTATATCAAGCCCGATCACAGCCTTGATATCCCCATTTGAATGCTGTATATAATCCCAGGCCAGCTTTTTGAGGTTTTTTCCGTCTTGTGAATAAGAAACCTCAAGTACTACTCCAGGAAATGCGGCTTTCCTATGTTGGAACTGTGCGTCCGGATGCCGTTGTAGTGGAATGGAATTAGGCTCTTCCCCGGTTTCCCCGAGCAGAATCCGGGATGAACCCCCGTTTATAATTTGGCCAGCGAATGCACCGTCTTTGCCGGGTCGCGCGGCGATGTCTTGCAGTTGTTTGTAAATTTCGTTGGCTACGGAGGTAGAGAAGATGTCGTGAACAGGGGCAGGCATTCGAAGAGTGATCAGTCCAGACGCGGGATCGTAGTCCCACCTATGATTTAGTTAGACCTCGTGCAGTGGTTGGCATCATAGGGTAGATTAAACTGACCGCAGCTTGTCCTCAAGTAATCGAGAGAGAGTTGGCCGCTGTTCCAGTACTCTCATTGCCTGGCGATAGTGTGTCGAAGGGACGCGGATCCGCGTTGTGGGAGGGCAACAAGTCGAAGGGTCCAGGTAGTCTTCTATAGTCTGAATCCATTTGTCGAACTCAGATGTTGCCTTCTGACCACAGGAAGCCGGAGGTGTCAAAGGGAAGGCGTTGTCCTCCGGAGGCGTGCTCGAATCCAGCTTTGATCCTGTGCCTTCGGCGAAAGAATCGCGAGAAAAGGAGGCTGGGCTGGCCATGCTGAATGATTCTGGCGAAGATGGAGTTATTGAGCACTTGCGATTGGTCTTGGTGGTGCTTCGTAATTGATTATGGTATGACATGCATCCGATAAGCCGAGGTGGATCCAGCAATCAACTCCGATGATCACGTGCCGGGGAAACCTCGGAAGGGCTCCAAGGCCGAAATCAGATGTTGACTAGCACGTATAGTGCCTTTGCGTCCAGACGATATGTCCGATTTGGATTACATAATTGTTAATAACACTGATCTTGGACCTCGCCCAAAAACGCATTGGCTTAAATCTGTATGTACTGCGGTAAGCAGAGTATGTACTGGCTGCTGGCCAGTACACTGTGCTGTGCTCCACCATAAGCAATTGTAAGGTGGAGAAATGTCCATGACTTTACACTACCTTACAGTACAAGCCAAAACTGGCCTATGCCAGTGTTTCAGTGCGCATCGTTAGCCACTTGCTGCTCCAGACAGTACTTCGAAGTAGCGCATAGTACTGCTGGCTCGTGCACCCAAACCATAAAGAGGACAAAGAGGACAAAGAGGACAAAGAGGACATTAAATTTGCACATAGCTGTAAATCCGCACATAGCTGTAACGAAGCAGTACTGGAATCTCACAGCTCTACAGGAAGAAAGAATAGAAAAATAGTCAACGGGATGGTGGTCCGCCAATCATTTGAAGACTGGGTAGAGTCACGTCAGACCGGCTTTCACCGCGAATTTGCGAGACCAAGCCGACTGGCCCTACATAGGACCCATTAGCTATTGGCTATCCGTGGATCACAGCTTGACTTCTTTCACATGAGACAATAAGTCAAATCTCCAGTTCTCCAAAGCCCTTCGAAAGATCCTCCACAGAGTCATTGCCCTCGGGTATAATCTCCCTGAATGCATCTGACTTTTGCTGTATCTCATTATTAACACTGACTGCCATCAGCATCCCGAGACGTTCAAGTAGGGCTCGCCACCTTTATACCTCAGGAAGAAACTCAGTGTCTCCAATGGGCCATTTGAAATCCACTGTCTGTTGAATCTGTTGTTCTGATTCACTCGTACGTATTGTGTTAGGCAGTCCTTTCTAGGAAGCTCGGAGTAACCCCGTCGTATGACAGGCGAAGATTCGCAGACAGGAACACGACCCACCTGTATATACCTCCAACAGCGCGTTGAGGATTATAGAAGCGTTAGCGACGACGTCGTTCCGGGACATACTGAGAATCATGGTCGCTGCGGCGAGTCGAAAGCGGCCCCAAGCCTTGCCGATATGTATGGCCGTCCGCATATCTCCGGCTTGAACTAGCGATGAGCTTTCTACAATCTCATTTCGAAGAGTGTTCATCCTTTTGGTCCATGAGTCCCAGGAAGTATCATCTGCCAACCCAGGACAAATGTCGAACAAGCCACGACTGACAAGTGTCTTCATGGAGACTTGAATAGCTTTGTCGGTATTGATGATAAACCGCCCCTGAGAAATATATGCCCCAGTGAAATATCTCCCAGTGCTTCTGAACTTGTACAGTTTGTTGAGGCTACGGGGCTTGGTTGATGGACTCTTGAAGGCAGCTATAGTCTGTAGGTTGTGGGCGAAAATGTGGCTACTTAGTTCCTTTGTGTTGACCAGCAATATCTTGATGTTGGATAAGTCTTGTCTGTTGTAATGATGGTGATAGAGTGCGTATTGAAGAGCACAGAGTATGGAACTTGTTTATGAGATAAGATCATACTTGATACTGGTGCCCGAGGTGTAGTAATCCTACTAGAGGTGTGCTCTGAGGACTTTTGCAGCCTTCTTGTATCTATTTGGTAGAGGTTGGTCCTAGTGGCCCTTGGGTCTTGGGAGGCCGGTGAGCATACTTCTCTCTTAGTTGTTATTCTAGGTGATTTGGGGTCTGAAACATGCGTAAGGTATCTTGGGATGTTTTGGAGGGACTTATTGAGAGGTGAACTGAAAGGGTTTGGATAGAACGTGGCTGCCTGTACTGGGTTTGGTACGGAAATCCTCGAATTATTAGTGGTAGATATGCTCAGCAGTAATGCATAATTGAGGACGGTAATCGCTGGCTTGGCTGGAAGAGAGTACGCTAGCCCGATTCTGATTTCAGGCTCAAGCCATGCGCTTTATATGTGGAAGATTCGCTACTTTTGCCTTGGGACATAGCAGCATACATCAGTTTATGCATTATCACTCCTATGAAGTTTTTTGAGTCGATGACGACTGCTACATCTCGGCACGATGATCTCCTTAAGTCCTTTATATTACGTAACAGCTCTTCGCTGGGACAATATGGCATATCCCTTCTGTAAATCTTTGGTGAATCCATATCAAAAGTTTGATGGGTATTACAATTTCCTTTTTTAAGTTTCGTTGTGGTTGCTTAACACCATCTAGTGAGAAGCCACGTGTCACGTGATACAAGGCGTTAGGTACTGCTCGTAACTAACGGCGTCGTTTTGTTACGTGACACCATTTTACAGATATAATGGGGACGTGGAGCCAGCAGGCGTCCCAAAATAATTCGATTGCCCCTTATAATGTGAAAGCTCAATCTAGCACACTCGAGTCAATTGAGAAAACAGCCCTACTAGTGGAGCAGGAGGACTCCGCAGGCTGAAACAAAAGCAAATAGCTAAACTAAACCTTGTCCCGACCGATGATGAGACAACACAAGACTCATGACGATGACATGCACAATGTCAAGTACTCTATGGTTCCCTCGTTTGATGAGCTCATCGATCAACCATGTACCATCATCGCTCAAGACCAACCTTGGCACGCTGTGCTTGCAGGTGGCTCATTTGCATCTCGCTGACGACTTCATGGTACTTAAGCGGCATAGTTTCCAGTCGGTCTAAGTTCTCGTTGAAGTTTCCGCATGAACTACCCCCAGGGTTATTCCACAGACTGCGATTCTCCTTCTTCGAGTCTCTGAAATTGTTGTTGCTACAGTCTGATAGCCGAATCTTAAGAAGCGTCGCCCGCAACTGAGCTGGGCTCATTAACACATCTGCCAGAGCCGGTTTTGGCCATAGACCAAGGGAAGCTAAGACAGGAAATAGCGAGCCTATCTGCAGCCGAATACAGTCTGCTATTACCGAATGAGCACAAACTGACCTAGATGCAGAGTTTCCGTCACGCGGTTCGGGTCCATCCGTCCATTGTAATAGTGCCTCGAAGTAGTTGTACACCTCCGTTAGCAGACGGTCGACCATTGCCTGCCTAGTAGCCTTGACACTATCTTTAAAGGGACGTCAGTTCCTAGTACTCCCTCAAGATTACTTTACGTACCTTCAACACCCGGGGGAAGCGTACTAAAATCAACGCCGTCGAGAATATCCGGTACTTCACGCTCTTCTGGGGGGGAAACTCGTGTTTCGGAACGGCCAAATGTGCCAAACATTGAGGGCGGCGGCTGGGCTTTGGCCACTGGAACGGGTGCCTCGTACGCAAGTCTACGAGTGATGCGACGAAAAACGTCGACCAGGCCAAACTCCCAAGCAACCCAGAGCCATTCAGTCTCATATCCCACTTGATTCACGGACCAAGAGAGATCCTTCAGCCATCGCTCAATCCAAGGCGCAACAAGACCCGTCGCCATGCGTTGATCTGTAAAGGCTGCTATTGCCTTGAGCTCGTGTAGTGTGACTTTTTGAGGGACGTCCTTGGATCACAGGTGAATGATGTTCATGATGGTCATAACCGCCTTGTAATCGTCTTCTCTGTGATCGAGGACGGTGGGGTGGTCGGCTTGGGCCTCTGCCCACTGACCTGTAAACATCTGTTTCCACACAGGGGAGGCTTGAATCATCGCATCCGACGACACTAGAAGCCCGTGTAGCTCTGTCTTCGGTTTTTTCGACTTTCGATGGTACTGGAGGATAATCGTCACGTTGCCGCAGCCGCTTCCCAGATCGATTGTTTTTGTGATGTGTTCTGTTAGGTTATTGCCGCTGGCGGATGCTCCGTTTGTGTCTTTGATTGGCTCCATGACGGTTACTGTTATAAGATGCCGACGTTACGTGTGTTCGGGTTGCTCTTGGGCTCGATGCCTCCAAGCGCGTACGTACAGTTTCTTTGTGGCGGAATGGGTTCGGTAACAGATACAGCTGATTCCATCTCTGAGGGTGATAAAGAGCTTTAGTTTCGGAATCGCGGCGATAGATGCCATTACCCGACATTGTACCTTGGCTGAAAGAAAGAACGAAGTAACCAGGCCAGCAGGCTGCAGCATGTACAACGACGTGGCATTGATCTGGCCGCAATGGTGGACCCACTGCACTAGAACTGCATGCACCAGCTGCAAGCTCACCGCTTGTAAGTCACGCTAGACAGGCGAATCACGCTTGTTAAAGAATAGCGTGTTGAGGCAGAAGGTGCTCGTTAGGACGGCTGCCTAAAGAAACCCGACTGCATGCTACACTTCAGCATTGTAATAATGACAAGCAAGGTGTTCTTAGAAGTGACCGAAGAATAATCATTCACTTTTATCCATCCTTGCTTCCGTTAAGGGGTTTCGGTCAGTTTTCTTGCTTATCAGTGTGATAACCAACTACTACTAGCTGTACCGACAGGTACACACATACCAGACAAATCCGCATAAAGATGCAGAGGGCGGAGCAGTCTGATCGCCTCACTCTCGCTAACACTGGGTCAGGCAGCTCGCTGGGGTAGTGTCTGGGTTCCTCAGATAAGGCTGGCGAGGCCGATGGCCACAGCCAAGCTATTCCACAGTGCGCTTGTAAAGGGACGAAACAGGCTCATGGTGCCGTCGACGGATCGAGCTGGTGGTACTGCGGGCTGCGAGCAAAGCCAATCCTGTGCAGGTGAAGGATCCACCAAGTCCCTGGACCACGCTGTTCCACCCGGAAGTGCCCCTGGGTCCGTTCTCAGCTCTGCCAATAAAGGTTGGCCAGAAGCGCAGAGGCAATGTTGCCCTCCCGTTGGGGTGCGCTCAAGCCTGCGATGCTCGCCCCATACTCCGGCAGCCTGCAGGACGCCATATATCTGGCTCCTGACAAGAATCGTATCATCTGAGCAGGGCTATCACTCTTCACCGCCGCAGGCGCGGGCCACGTAGACCTTCCTCTGGCCTGTGAGACGAAGCGGAGGCAGGTACCATCGGGAAAGATGGATGGGTAGGATTTCCTTAGGTAAGATGGAGGCACGACGTAGGGAAGACAGATGGAGTCTGAAAGAATGGATGCCGTTTGGCAAGGGTGGATCTGGTTCATGATCCATGTGAGCCGGGTCAATTCCGGCAGAAGCTCAGGACCGCATTTCGCCAGCCACATGAGGGATAATTCAATGTCACGCGTAAGTCAATCACGTTCTGTGCTAGCCACAGCAATAAGTAGCTCAACCTTGTGGATCCCGCTCGTTCTAGCCTCAGACACAATAATTACATCAGCCTTTCGTGTGAATTGGCCTTGGCAACAATTGCCCAATGAGCGAACACAACGCAGCTGTAGCGATTGTCGACAACCGCAAGGAGAACTCTTCGGTAAGGATGACGACGACGACATCAAAACCCGGCCAGGTGCGTCGCCCAGTAGCTTTGATGAGTCAAACTAACAGACTTCCAGCGAAGCGACCCCCAACGAAGCAAGATAGACATGTTTCTGTGATGGCATGGAGATCGTCATGACTGAGATTCTGCCATGGCGAGACAGGCTTACTCCTTCAGGTCTAGAAATAGGCTTCGTACATCACTTGGGAGGGTCTGTATTGTGTGGAGGAGACGCAACACCGACTCTGCTGAGTCGACGAGGCCATAAGTGACGATATTTGTATTCATTTTTATGAAGAAACAAAAGTTAAAACCCCTATGAACCACCATATTACTGAGTGTGCGCATACGTAGGTACTTATATCTGGCGCCTTACCTGGACGCCTGGCACCATTGTCAAGAATCAGAGAGTCTTTCTAGTTGCAATATTGCCCTGAACAATTACATGTGAGAGGCGCTTTCGGAAACCTGTTGCTATCTTCAGCGACTTTACAGCTTCAAATGAGAGCTCTTTCCCTGTTTTGCCGTTCTGCCGTTGACTACTATAAGGCTAAACGGTTGAAGTCATATGGCTGTCTGAGCTTAGCCTACCCGATCATGTTCCCTTTCTTACGTCTTTGATCTTGCTGGCTGTTCCAAGACGAAAGCCCCGCAATGTTGGGTTGGCGGTGTGTTGTCAGCCCTGCCCTCATAAATGAGTTGCGGGGTAAAGTGAGCCAAGGTCATGCTTTGTGTTGGCATAAAATAAAAGCCTCCTTGTATAACTTCACATTTTTGAGTCCTTCACAACCATGCGTGCGCGGCTTGTGGTTGCGTCCTGCATAGCCGCCGGGCTAAGTATCACAGTCTACCCAGGGGTGCTAGGTTGGGAAAACTAAACACCCCTTACTACGTATTCCCTAGCACCCCCGGCTAATATAGTCGTAATCGATGAGGCTTCGACACGGACGAGATCGACGTCCAGAGACGAAGGTTTGTAGCAAAGACCTTGGTATCCACACGGACTTCGGGGTTATCCTTGCGAGCCCGATAGATGGTGCAGATTACTCTAACGTACTCTTGAGTGACTCACAGTACAAAAGCAACATTGGGCATTTTGGATTTGTAACCTCAAAGAGTGCTGTTGTGTCACATCTTCCCATCTCTGACTGCATCATAATGCGCTTGTTGGTTGCCAAAATGACCTAGAAGATCAGGGAGTGAATATTACAGTACTGTTGAGGACCACTCGTGCGGATTGTCTGATTTTCTCCAGAAATTATTAGGATCGAACCAAGTGTCGAAGGAATTTGGTCAGAGAAGTAATAAGATTGGTATTAGGTCCGTTGATGACGTGGTAAATAAAGCAGCGTATATTTACATACCTCGATCTGGCGAACCGTGGCAGTGATTCATACCAGCATGTACTGCCTGGTTCAAACGTAAAACGGACGAAGTAGTCAAATCTCAGTCGGACATGGCTAACGGCTCAGAAGTGAACTCACCGGTTCTTGCATATAAGTTATAATAATCATGCGAAGAAGCCAATCTGAGATGCCTTCCATCCGTACACAAGCGTCAAACTAAGTGTGTGGTGAGTTTCTGCTACCCCTCACGGCTTGTACCTGTAGTCCAGTGGCAGTCGATGGGATATCTCGGCAGCTCCTCCTCCCTTGTCCATCATCACTCGTCATACAGCTTGACTCTCAGGCTTCTACCTGGTCGCAGAATCAATCACAAAGCATGGCTTCTGGTTCAATGGAGGAGATCTCTTGCGTTGATCTCAACGAGCTCAACACATCTCGTCCAGCGTCAATTACAGATGTCGAACATCTGTCCGCCTACAGCTGGGTTGAAGGGAACACCCCAACAATTGCCGTGCCTGGTCTTCCACGTCTTTGGACACCTCCGAGGGGACCTCAGACTCTGCAGAAAGATTCTGGTGCTATTTATATATCTCAGAACCTGGCGCGACATCCCGAGAGCCCAATGGAGTCATTGTTCCGAGCGTTGTTAATCACGCATCCCTCATTCGATCTTATTTCAGTCGATGTCATTACCGATCGAAATAATATACGCAAGCTTCTTCATTTCGTTAATCCCAGACGAGAGACCTACCCGCTTGAAGGGTTTACCATCAACGTTGAAGTTATCAAGAACACCGCCATCCTAGGTCGATCTGAAGCAGCCGCCATCACACATATTGAACCCCATGAGTTCCGGGGATTCAGTCACCAGTTCGAGACTGCATACACCACTGCCGAGCTCTGTGGGACTCAGGGCCACTATCGAATTCTGTCATACCGTTTCTGTGGGATGAAATTTGTGGTTCGCCACGAAACGCACGGTTATATCAAGAAGGGTGCCGAAAACCACAAGGAGCTTGAAGGTGATGAATTCTCTGGTTTACTCGGAAACCTGTCGTTATTGCCAGCGAGCTCCTCCTATACCAGCATCCCTGGGTCCAGGTTAAGAGTTGGAGATGGCGGCCACGTGGTACCCCTCAAGTCCACGCTTGAGATCAAAACTCGCTCCGCAAAGAAGCCTCTCAGCATTGACGAAGTGGCGCCACAGTTCTGGATCTCTCAGACTCCCAATTTGGTAAGGGCATATCATGACAGAGGCAAGTTCCTTGAACCAAAAGTGGAAGATGTTTCCAGAATGATCCAACACTGGGAAGCGGCCAACCAATTGGATTTGATGAAGCTTGGCAGCTTGATCAAGAAGATCATTCAAATTGCGAAGAGGTTTGGTGGGAAGGCGACAGTTGAATACGACGTCTTGAGGGCCAAGCTTGTGATTCACGAGAAGACCGGCTTGGACAAGATGTTGCCTGGGGATCTCTACGCCCTATGGGGTGACGGTGATGCTCCTCGAGCTCGAGAAGAGCTAGTTGGAGATTCCCGCGTCAATCACATACAGCGCGATGACGAGACTGTCCAAGTGCCCTATCGTAGTGAGGAGAAGACTTTGCTTGGGATGGGGATGGGAGGGTATATTGTTGGCGACGACCTGCCTTTTGCTGCCGTTATTCGGTCCGCAGTAACGAAGGGTTTCCGTCAATTCTTTCGTAACATGCCAACGAGCCTCGAAGACTACCATACCCTCTGCAGATCACTCAGAGCTTCGAATGTGGATGTCCTCCAAGGGCGCCAGGTTCGTGACCTGATGGCTGATCTGAGAAGCGGCAAGGAGGACTGGAACACAGAGATCTCCACGTCGAAAAGAGTCGCGCGAGACTCTGCCTTCCGACTTCTCTACATCTTCTTGGAAGAGAAAACGGAAGATAGCAACGCAGCATACAATGCGAGCTTGTTTGTGGTCTCCCATTTCAGAATATTTGGGTATAAAACACGGAAGATGATCCGGCAAGCTTTCGATTCTACCTATATGCCTTCGTTCAAGCAGAAGAAGGAATTGGACAAGTGGCCAGCGGTGGACTTGCAGGAGGATGATGCAACTACGGAGGAGGAGGCACCTTACAGTGACTACTGGGGCTCTGATTCATCGTGACTAATAGAATTATATGCGACTTTTATTGATTGAACGCCTCAAGCAAGGGAGTGACCCCCAACAGTTACGATGACCTTACGCATGGCTTGAATTTGGGGTGGTCTTTGGTTCTGTGGATTATTATATGGAATGATGTCGCTGCAGGAGACCGATCAATACCCATCGTTGATGCAGAGGTAAGGGGGCGCCATGTCTCAACGGCGAGCGGGCAGGAAACGCGTCGAGAAAGTCGAAGCACAAAAAGTGGACTGATAAGGGAATCCGACCAATGGTTGTACAAGGATGCCGTTTTTCGACGCGTTCCGTGACGGTATACAAGAGTAAATGCACGACTTGAACATGCAATGAAGGGCGCGCCAACAAGAGTGACAGCCACCTACATGCAGGAGGCCGGCTGCCAAGAATCTCAGCAAGTGGGGTGAAGTGGGGGTGGATTTATAGGGATGGCTCGTCCACCAGTGCGAAGTTGGAAGGGGCACAAGCGGCACAGGAAACGGACATGCCTACCCGACGTCCCAGCTTGACAATCTGTGCTTTGGTGGCCATCGTAAGACACGTGTGTTAATATCACCTTCAGGACAGAACCACCAATCACAGTGATACTTGCTTATTTACATAAAGCTGGATGTGCCCAATGCAGACCGCATCTTTGTGTGGAATCAAGTTACTTGCCACGAAACAGCGGTGAGAGTTCGAATGCGCATCCCCGAAACAACAAGAGATTGAATTTGTCTTACCATAAATTTTATGAAGTTGAGTTGTAGTAAATATGACGTTGTAGCGGTTTGAAATAACCCTCTCAGATACGGTGGATTTTGTTGAGAATGCGGGGACCGACTCAGTACTATTACTAAATTCCGATATAACTAGGGCGAAACAAAAAATGAGATTCACCAGGGAGGGAACTAGTATGAAGATCAAGATAAACAGTGTACGGTGGCACTCCCTTTCATTAATCTGCATAGGGTTTGCGATACATGAACTATTAATATTCTGGCTTTATCCCCCTCTCTCACATAACTCCTCTCTATAGCCCAAATTCCCGCAGACTACCAGCCTAACCATATTTCTTTACTACTCTTTGCAAATTGTCGCTTGAAAAATGGTGCTCACAAATTTTCGAGCAGAGCTTTTGAATGACCTCTGTTCTCAAGACCGACTCGATTTGATGGACTCCATCGACAGCCTTCGTTCCCAAGGCATCGACCATTTGGTATCGCTGCCCCAGATCATAGTATGCGGTGACCAGTCATCCGGAAAGAGCTCTGTTCTGGAAGCTATATCCGGCGTGTCTTTCCCCATCAAGAGCAATCTCTGTACGCGCTTCCCTACTGAGCTTGTCTTGCGCAGAACAAGCCATATCGGTGCCCGGGTGTCCATTGTTCCTCACCCTTCTAGAAGCGAGCCAGAGAAGGTTGCGTTATCTAGTTTCGAAGAAAAACTAGAAAACTTCGAAGGCTTCGCGGGTCTTATCGACAGTGCCAAGTCTGCTATGGGTATCTCGACACATGGAAAAGCTTTCGCAAAGGACTTGCTCCGCGTGGAGATATCTGGTCCTGACCGTCCGCACCTGACTATCGTGGATCTTCCAGGCCTCATCCATTCACAGACCAAACACCAGACAGCATCCGATGTTCAGCTGATCCAAGAAATAGTCGAATCTTATATGATGGAGCCACGAAGCATCATCCTTGCTGTTATCTCGGCCAAGAACGATTTCGCCAATCAGGTTGTTCTAAAGCTAGCAAGATCGGCGGATGCTACCGGCGATCGTACTCTTGGCGTTATCACAAAACCTGACACCTTACATCCTGGATCTCAGAGCGAGGCAATTTACGTGTCTCTTGCTCGCAACCAAGAAGTCGAGTTCCGTCTTGGCTGGCATGTTCTCAGGAACATGGATTCTGAAACGGGCATTGGATCACTCCCTCAGCGCGATGCTCAGGAAGTCGCATTCTTCAGCCAGGGAGTCTGGCAAGAGCTGCCTCATACAATCCTCGGTATTAATCAGTTACGTGGCCGACTAAGCAAAGTTCTCCTCAGTCATATCACGTCAGAACTGCCTAGCCTGATCGATGAGATTGAGTCGAAGCGCAACACTTGCCGCGACAAGCTTAAGAAATACGGTCGGCCCCGAATCACCTCATATGAACAACAGCTCCATTTACTCGAACTCGGAGAGTCATTTCAGCGTCTTGTAAAGAGCGCAATTGATGGCAACTGGAGCGACTTGTTCTTCAAGGAGACCGAGTCTGAGCATGGCTATCAGCGGCGCGTGCGCGCCGTCATCCAGAACCTCAATGACAATTTCGCGAAGAGGCTCTCGGGAAGCGGCCATCTCCGTCACATAAGTACATCAAAAACAACCCGTCCACAGGCTGCCATTTCCGTCACTCGCGATGAGTTCATTGCTCACATAGAGCTAAAGATGCGAAGATCCAGAGGCAGAGAGCTTCCTGGATTGTATGATCCCATGATCGTCGCAGACCTCTTTCGGGAACAGGCTGGTCCATGGGAACAACTGGCCCGAGATCATATTCGCAAATCGTGGAATGCGTGTAAGATCTTCCTTGAACAAGTGGTCGCACACATTGCCGATTACGGAACTTCTGCAACATTAACCCAGAAGATCATCGGCCCTACAATGGACGATATTTTGGTGGCTCTCCATGCCAAAACAAGCGACGTGCTTAAAGCTCACCAACAAATTCACCCCATTACCTACAATCATTATTTCACTGAGACGATCCAGAAGGTTCGGGCTGATAGAAGGCGAAATGAATGCGCCTCCGCAGTAATGCTCTTTTTCGGTGTTGAGACCCTAGGAAAATACTCAATATCGAGTGTGGACCTTTCAAAACTAGTTGATACCGTGGTAGGAAGTACTACGGAGCCAGACATGAACCAGTTCGCGGCATCAGAAGCCTTGGATCATATGGATGCATATTACAAGGTGCGACATGTAAGGAATAAAGCAAGGCCTCGCTGACCTAATTCATTTTACATAGGTTGCCATGAAGCGATTTATTGACGACATAGCGGTCGAAGCGATCGAATTGGTCCTTGTTTCTGCTCTGGCAGAGATACTGTCCCCAGTGAAAGTCTACAAGATGAAACCTGATCTTGTGGCTCTCATTGCCGGCGAATCTGAGGAAAACCGAACTTACAGAGAGCAGCTCACGAAACAGCTTGAGATACTTAGCAAAGGAGCCGAAATTTGCAAGCACTTTGCAGTCGTCAAGCTTAGTGGTAAAGATATTTCCACCCACGCGAAGTGGGTGAATGCTGACCATATCTAGCAAAAGTTGACATAGACACGGAAGAAGACGTGCACGATGCGTCGTCTGATGGAATGGGCGATCAAGAAGACATCGATCACACTGAAGATACCGCTTCTCAAGCATCGGAGATTATTGCCTACAAGAACAATCCCGGAGAAGCGAGCCCTGCCGAGTCTTCATGCGACGCAGCACCTGAGGAAGTTGATTTTGATCATGAGCGAGACAGCCCAACCATTTCGAAGAAAAAGGACAAGAAAAAGAAGAAATCTGGCCTCTACTAGGACCAAAAGACCTTATCATAATGATCGTAACTAGCGGACAACTGCTCGTAGTAGATAGCTACTGACAACTAGTGGCAATTATTTCTCTTCCAACCACTCAGGCGCCCCCACCTTGATTTGCGTGAATGTGAACGATGTGACGAAGAAAACCCTTGGCGCAGATGAGTGCCTTCGCGTAAACGCTGCCGTCCTTTGAAGGCCCAGCGCTGTGTTCTCTAGTGGGCAGAGGCAGGATGCAGACGTTGCCAGACTGCTCAACACTGGCCGGTTGCTATTATTATCCATCAACAGAGGAGCGGCTATACCCCCTTGATGTTGCACAGATTTCCACAACACCGCGGCTGCAGATTTCGATTCGGACGTTGAATTACCCGATAATTTTGGCTGGACTCCGCTGATGCTGTCTGTCCAAAACAGCCACGTCATCGTTGTCGATTGGCTTCTCAAGACAGGAAAACTCAATATCGCCAAGACAGACCGCAATGGGGGGACTGCTTTCTCATGGGCAGCTCAGAACGGCCACAGCGATATAGTCAAGCTCTTTCTTGGTATATCAGGAAATTGCATCGACTTGGAAGACACGGATGGACGAACTGCATTTTCTTGTGCCGTTGGAGATGGTCATGTAGCGGTGGTCCAACTTCTGCTTGATGCAGGGGCCGATATCGACATAAGGGACGGTCGCCTCAGAAGTCCGGTCTCATGGGCAGCTCAGAACGGACATTTCGACATTGTGAAACTGCTACTTGCTTTTGGGGTGGACGCAGATTCTGAGGACAAGGACGGTCGTACACCACTCTCGTGGGCGGCTGAGTATAGGAAGGAGGCTGTAGTAGAGTTACTCCTCAACACAGGGAGGGTTGCTGTTTATTCTACCGACAAGAATGGCCGAACGCCCCTCAGTCTGTCAGCCGCAGATGGATACCAGAACATCGTTCGAATGCTCATCGCCGCATGAAAGGAAGGGATTGGAATCAGGGATGATAGTGGTCGTGCTGCGCTTTCATAGGCAGAACAGGGCGGATGCATAGGGGTTGTACAAATTCTGCTCAGAGGCCGATGGGGTTTGTCAGTTAATGGCAAGTAGAACACACTTGGGATTGCAGTTACACCCCACTGCAGCTGTTCCTCCGGCCGGGATGCGCCGATGGAAACCTCGTTGCGACGTTAGGGTCTTCAATTTGACATCCAACCCAAAGTTCCTCTGGGTGTCTCAGGCTGTAAGCAGCATCACGAGCTTCATAGGCGAAGAACATCCGTGAGACGGGCTTCACATTGCAATGTAGAATGACGAATTGGATCATTGGGAATTCAGACCAGCTCACTACCTGTGGAGACAATCAACCCATGTGAAGGACATGCCGACATGGTAGAACACCATCCGGTATCTAGACTTCTATAGCATAGCACCAACCATGAGGGTAGCCGTGATGCGGCGGCGCGGTGGTGGCGGCCGTGGTCTCGGCTGTCTTCCTCGTCGTCTCGGATTAGCGACCAGCTTCGCTTAGCTGCGATTCGGGGAGATGCAACGGCCAGGCGGAGACGCAATCAAGCGCTTGCACCACGGTGACCTGCGGTGAATGTGCATTTGGTTAACGACAGGGCCGAGTCTGGTGAGTACCTGCTTCCGAGGGTGAGGGGTAACCTGAGCTTTAACAAGTGGGGGTGGCATGGTAAAGGTTTTGGTGTGACGTGGACCAGCAGCCGACCAAGGATAATGGCAGGGCGAACATAATAGTTTGGTGGCGTCTTCACTGGTGCAAACTGGTAGCATGCAGAGGCTCACCTTCGACTGTTGTGGCTTATTATAGATAACCAACTGTAACCCCATTGGCGAGAGGGACCAGTGGTCCTTCTACGGTATACAGATCACCCAGCTCCGTCTACGTATATAGGGGCCGGCCCAGATCGGCCCCTCCAGAATACGCACTCCGTTACGGGACTTCCGCCTCGCACCATTCATTATGCCGCTAGCTGCCAAACTGATGATCCGTCAACTTCGAATTCGGTTGTCCCTTTTCTCCAGACCAGAGAGGACTTCATGTTGACGTAGACACGACAAAGCACCACCGAAGCATCCACTCTATAGAAGAAGATACGGTCAGCAACTTCAACGGTCATCGGCATTCGCTGTCAGGTCGATCGATCAATCCTGCCAAGTATTCGTTCAACGTCAAAGCAGTTCCCCAACGACCAAGCATCTCTTAAGGCGAAGCTTCACCTAGAATCTCTCTACGACAGGGCTTCCTGCCCACTGGTGATAATCATTCAAAATGGCATCGGCCGTCCCTCTTATGATCAGAAGCCTTACTCAGGCAGAGGTTCTCGAATTCGTCAAAAGATACGGCCCGGGTGCAGTGCTCTATCTGCAGCAGCTACTGAACAATCGACAAGAGGGGAAAGCTTGGAAGGAGCAAGAGGAGGCGTTCCAGCAAATGAAGGATGCCATACCTCGCTTACTCAAAGATATTCAGGCGAGAGAAATCGGGGTCGTCCCGGAGGCGTTCAACTCCACCCCGAAATTCATCGAGTACTTCCAGACGGCCGCTCTCGGTACTGTTTCTCTAGCACTTCTTGATCTTGCGAACTCTATCAGGAGAGTTGGTGCAAGCCTTGAAGCCATACGGTCCGAACTGGCAATTTCAAACGTTGCCAGGGTGCAAGGCTGGGATAATGATGGTGGTTTTGGAGCGTATGTGCATCGCTTTGTCCGGAATGAGATGGATGCCATCGGTGGTATACCGGATGAGCACCATTATTTCTATCTCTGGCACCCGGATACTGATTGGTATCCTGCCTTTGAAAGAAGGCAGAGAAGTCAACCCCTCGGTCCTGCTTTTGGTGGCTATCACCACGATCTCGCGACGATCTGCTTGAGGATGGGGTCCGACCGAAAAGCTCTTACTGCGACAACTGATCACGCACATGCTGCCGTGTTCCATCTCCTCATTCCAGCCTACTATCCGCTCGTGATAGACCGGCCTGTCACCTTTGCTCATGAACTACTACCACTGGTTATTACTGGCGCCCGACATCGAAGTACTGACCTCGTGTGGTTTGCCCTTTGTGAAAAGCCAGAAAGACTACGTCTCGATTTTGTTGGCATCCTGCAGGAAAGTCTTAATCCAGCGTTTGTAGGCGGTGCATTGGGATTCGTGGGCTGCTGGCTTGGTGCAGCGAGTTGTGCAGCTGCATCCGTCGCTTTTCCCCCTTGCGCACCAGTTGCAGGCATCATAGGGGAGTCATTTTGCGCGGCTGCAGTGGGGTCATGGTCGATTGCTGCGTCGGGAGGGGTTTACGCAGCTGTCACTCAAGAAACGACCCAAGTTTTAGGAAATCCAATATTCTTGGATGAAGTTGTCAACCTATGAGGAGTTTTCCAGTTCAGAGCCTGCCGATGTGGCCGAGAGGTTTCGTCGGCGGTCCTAAGACAGTAATCAAATTAGTATTCTAGTAGAAAACTCTTCCGGAAGTTCACTAAAATGGACAAGGCCTCTGCTTTCTATGTTGTGTTCACAAACAATCGGCGTATTGCTTGCTTTGAGGGGGGCGCTTTCTGAGAATTTGAAATCGGTTGGACCATGTTGCCTTGTAGCCTCTAGGTGTACGGCGGATCTGGTCCTTTCTCCTGCTAGCTAATCAGAGGGCTCTGCGAATAACGAGTCCACAGGCGTGTAGGGACCAACGGCGCGTAGGGCCGCGCTTGGCCTGTCGAAATTGGCCAAGTCCAATCGTCGCCTATCATCACACCCCCGACTAGAAGCAGCTCCGCTGTGATGGCTTGCGTGACAGGCCGGATTCCTTGGATGAGATGGCGCTGCCCCTACCAGGTCACCACAGCCAGGTTCGCGCTGAACGTGTCCATTCTGGCATGTACCCTCGGAGGTGGCGCCAGAGCCACTGATGGGCTCTGTGCTGATTGGACAAGAGCTGGAAGAAATGGCCGTGTTGGAAGGTGTGACGCCAACGCAAACCCGGTGAAGGTCGGACGATCTGGAAGGGAACCCGCCGACCCTCGACACAGGACGCGGTTGCGGTGGCCTCGGGTCTATGCCAAGCGCGCCAAGAGTCCTTGCACATTGTCACGGGCTGGCTCAAGCTGGCGGATAGTACTGCATCTCGCGGCAGGCACTGCTGCGGCGGGCTTCGCGCGCTGTCTCGTCCGAACCGAGAGCAATTGGGGCCCACAACCTTGTTCCCTGCCGAGGACGCCAGAGGTAGTCCCTGCCACGTACCGTTGCGTAGGTACTTCCTGTGCCTGTCATTCATCCCTCCAACCCTCCTAACTTCATGGTAGCATTGGTTGGGAGTCGGCCCCTGTGCCCCGCTGAGCCCAGATTGAATCGCAAACAATGGACCACGTTACCCTTGCAGCAGGGTTGCTGCAGGGTGGGGGTGTCGCACTGGCACGTCTTGTTTGGACGTGAAGCGAGCTGCAGCCGAAGTCACCAAATGTTGTCGACTCCAGACGAGCACTCTTCCCATATGTACAGGCCCCTTGAGTAACTCGGCTTCGCATTGCTTCGGCACTCAGGAAACAGGATTTAGGAACGCCATGGAACACGACCGACTGGAAGTTGGAACATGGTTTGCCTGAGCTTGATGCCAAGCAACTTCACATTCCAGTAGAAACTGCTAGAAGGTCACTGAGGCCGAGGCAAGTGAGAAAGTGAAAAGAACGATCATGGCCTATTCTGCATACGGCCGAGAGTTATACAGCACAAAGGAGCGCAATGCCCCTTGTCAGAACACCTGTCGGCTGGATAGAAAATTAAGATGCACATTAAAAGAGTGATTAGGCTCATGATGCCACCACGTGTCCTCCCTCTTATTGTTTATGGTATTCTAGTCCGTATATCTCTATGGTAGAGTACGGTGGCGGCGTCAAACGCCATAAGCCTTGTAATACATCTTTTTCACTGTGACCCTGTATGTTAAGACAGGCCAGGGACAATCCTCGGACTCGAGCAGATATGCTCGCCCTCTCTTCCCTAACCTCAGCTAGCGCTAAATAGCCTATGATAATTTCGCGACACATGACTCTCAAGTGTTACTGCGCTTTGAAGATGGCCAGTCTCTTAATACCCCTCCCTAAGGAATAACCTTTCCCCCATTTCCACTTCTAATTGATGGGGTTGCCGCTCTGTCGAGCATGAGTATCTATGCTATCCGACCTGTTGCTAACCACTGGCTGTAAGCCGGTACCCTGTCCGTTTGGTCCGTCATCATTCTCGCTGTTGTACCTTCCAACAGAGGAAGCCTGCTCGCCATCAAGCGCATTGCTATATAACATCTTCAGCCCCTGACAGTATACTCTAACCATCATCATGATACTTCATCTTTGGCCCGGATTTCCAGTAGTCCGCACTGCTCAAAGCCCGCCAGAGCATTGGGTTGTCGCGATGTGATGTGGAGATTGATTTTGTAAAGGAAGTGTAAGCTGTGAAACAGTGTCTGTGCACGAGCATTTTCACGACATTCGTCCAAAGCATCAACTATGATGAAAACCTTGGAGAATGTCATTATGATAAGCTCTAGTTCTTTTGATATTAGTTCCTCTTTCGGTGGCTCCATATTGTTCTTGGTGTGCCTGTCGTAGAGGTGTGTCAAAGTCTTGGGAAGGTGTGGTCCAGTTCGGGCTAGATGGAATATGAGACTCGAGAGCAGATATTAGCAATGCGTTGGTTCTTGGTGTCGCTCGGCGCCGCAATGAATGTTGACGATGCCCTTCGTGGAATCATTCGCCTTTTCTTTGCACAGCCACTCGACGATGATTGACGCCATGGTAGTCTTTCCCCCACCTTGGACGCCATGACAAAGCAATACGCCCCCTTTTTCAAACATCCAAGACTGAAACTCCTTGCTCTTGAGCAGACATCTGCCGGCTCCATCATAACGTCGGCAGGTAATGCGAGCCCGAGTTCTCGGGGGGCAAATCCAGCAAAGAATCGCGCGATTTGTGGAGTCTCGTTAGCTAAGCGACTTGAACAAGGCTATATGAAGCTTGAAGCTACTGGCCTTTACCTGTCAGTCTTATACTGGAATTCACTCCACAAATATAGGTCTTTGTCCAGCTTATTTAGATGATCCCGTTTTTCTGTAGAAAGTGCCTTAGTTATCTTCAGATGCCGCCTTCCAGAATTTCGCCAAAGAGACGGTGTTTGGCTCGGAGTTGGATCAAAAAGTGCGGAGTTTGGCAACTTGGCATCAATTTCGGCCAGCGTATTCCTCGGACTTGTGAGAATTGCGCGGGGCTTCACCGCGTCGGCTTCTGCTGGACACCCCTCGATGAAGTACTCAATCTCTTCGACAAGAGGGTTGAAACATTTAAGGCTTGGTCAAAAATTAGACACCATTGACGTGGAACCTTGTCTGTCTCCTGTTCTGCGCGATGGCTACTCTGCACAGCGATGGATTGTGCAGTCGTTGCAGGTGTATTGTCCTTCCTACAATACAGACATTTTTGGGCTTGGTTGAATTGCAATCTTTTTACTCGAAGTTGCGGGCGTTCATTCGCCGGTTTCCCTTAAATTGGCCTTGTCACAAGAGGGAAACGCTTGCGCGCGCTTGCTATGGCATGTCCGTGATTCTCCTTACAGACGACCTGGTGGCACTATGGTTACAAGGCGGTCCAGGTCGCACAGGTACACGCCTTGATGGCACGAAAGCAGTATGCGTGCAAACAGCATGTCAAATCAATGCAGGAGAGTCGCCGTACTTACTTGTCCACGGAACACTTGGCAGCTTCACTCTGGGCAGCAAGCACCCAACATTGCATGTCAAATGCATTGTCAACAGCATCTCACTTACGGATGCGCCAGGGCCCTTGGTATCGAGAGCCACTCCCGGCCGTTTCGAGCAGCTCCTATGGTGCCAAGACGCTTTGACGCGTTGTGCCCATCGAAGAGTGTAGTTCTCACTCGCTCCCGACATGGGCCCCTTGTTGTAACCCTGCCTTTACCATCTATGCCCAACCGGATGATCCGGAAGGCTACGCAAGCGCTCTCCGCGTAACCAAAGATACAGGGAGATGTGCCCAGAGACCTCCCCAAGAGCAGTTCAGCGGCTGCAAGAGGTGTCTTGATTCTGGAACCGATCTTCCGCCCCAGCACGGGACGTGACTCGCGTCCGGATAATCGTGCGTCTCGGACGCTCATTTTCCGCAACGACCGTGATCGTCTCCTCTGATTCCTGGGTGGCTGCTGGGTTAGGTCTCTTCTGGACTTTCTTTGTCGGGGACCTGCTCCGGCTCGGTTGGTTCTCCTGGGATTGACCTGGTTCCAGTGTCGTTTGTGTTGTCCTCGGGTTCGGCCTGGTCCGGGCTTCCGGTACTATGGCCGACTGCGGGGCCGGTTATTCCGGGTGGTACCTTGGCCGTTGGTTGTAGGCAGTCTTGATCTTGGCTTTCTCACGTATCCTAGTAGGGCACCTGCCATTCCATGCCTCGTGTTCGCCGTGGCATGCGGTGCATTTCCTGGGCCCCGAACAACCCACTCCTTCCGGGAAGCCACTCGGCCGGCCGTGGCTGCGCCTTAACGACCCCGTTAGCCTTTTGCTCCGCATGGAGACCTTCCCACAGGAGTGTCTCGGCCCCGGGCAAAGCCGAGACGGTGCCGCCCCGTATCCGGTACGGGCCATACGGTCGCGTCGTCCAAGTTTGCACCTTAAGCCGGCCGCAACTGCGCTCCAGTCTCTGAGCCGACCGACATGCGCCTCCGTCCTCTCGAGCCACCGTGTCGTCTCCGCAGGTCTCAAGTGCAGGGGCTACCACGCCGGCGATACCACGTCTTATCAGAGGGAACATGGCATCTCGGTACACCGAACACACCGGCGATACCACGCCCGAGGGCGGCCCAGGTACGAACTGGGAACGCGTCCAGCATACCGGTCCTTTCCCTCCCCACGACGGCCCAGGTACGAGCTGGGAACGTAGCTCCCCCGCTGCCTTCTGGTCACGGCCACGGTGCTGCGGCCCACCGGAAACCCCGGGCGCAACCCCAGGTCCAGCTTCCCGTTACCGCGACTCGTCTCCGACTCGCAGCCGACCATGTCTTGCAGATCAGAGGCGCGGAGCAACCGCCACGCCGGCACAGCTACTCGCACTCTGTCCAATAACCCAACCCATTTCCGCCGTATGATGTTCGATCGCGGTGCGCTGTGTCCTCAGGATCGGTCCGGCCGCTTATCCTGTGCTCGAAGCTTAACAAGTCTGCTGATACCTTATCAATCGGTTGGTCTTACTAACTTCCATTACAATCGACAGAGCACGTAGGCTTGCTCCGAGCCCTCGTCGGGAGACGCGCCGATGCTTCAGATGCTCGACCCGTCCGCCTCCCGAGCCCAGAGCCGGATGGGCCGGAGGGTGTCCTGTCTCTTCACCGACGTCAACCAATGTCAAGTCGGATGGTTTTCTTACGCCAGTATCCCCCATGTAGCTTGTTGGCTTCGGAAATGGTGTGGGTGGTGCGGTGGTCGTTGATCGCGTAGTCCGTTTGTAGGTTTGAGAGTGCCGATGAAAACTTTTCACAGCACCGTCGAGCCGCGGTTCTCAACCGCGCGCCACGCACAGCGCCACGCTCACCATCTCTACTGACACCGGACACCACGAGAAGGTCTGCTACATCGTCCTACTGCTTTTTCAAGCAGCATCCAGTGTGCTCATTGGAGGCCTGTCCTCTCTCAAACCTAGAAGCTATCGTGAAACCCCCTTTGGTGTGCTTCCCGGTGTAACATTGTTCCGCCCCGCGGCGCTCCGGCGCCCCACCCGGTGCCCACCGGCCCGTGGCCGGCATTCCCTTCCGGAACCTGACCGATGAGAAGAACATCGAAATAGCTTTAGCCTTGGTGCGGAAGGTCTTCCATAGAATGAGGAAATGGTATGTATCACACGAGCTGTCGAGAATTGACATTCGTCCTCACTGCAGCTACAACACAGCCGGTTTTGTCCTTGGGCCACAGCTTAGACGACGACCACCTACCTCCCTCGGCCAAATCAGCTGGGCGGCAACTTCGTAGCTTTGAAATTGCGAAGTCACCTGAAGCAGGGGAGATTTTATTTCACGACGGACGGTGGTCAACAACGTTCGTAGTTCCCCTGCGACACCTTTGGATTTCATGGCTATCCCATCGCATCCCTCTGTCTTTCACCAGCTTGAGCAAGGGAATGACCAAGAAATGTACTGAGTCGATGTTACGAGTAATTTAGGGCAATCAACTGCACTACAAAGCAAAAGTGTCGGTAATCATGCGCCTGCATTATTATCCCCTGTTCTGCACGATATGGTAACGCCGGCCAGTACCCAACTGGTTGGGCCGTAATAGTTGGCTTCAAAGAGGCGCTCCGCACTACTTCTTTACTTCACACTCATTGGGAAGCTTCGGGGTTGGCTTTCTCGCTTCCATCAATGACACGCAATGGCAATTCTTCAGTCCAAAATCCAGTTGAAACCGTTCCAGTGGTTGTTAGCGACGGTCCAGCCGTGGAATCCATGGTTGAAGGTCGCCGAATCCCCAGTCTGGTCTCCAGATCACGCGCGGTTGTTTCTTCGAGATGGCGGCTAAACTCCCAAAGAAGGACTTTATGCTTCTTCCGGACGGTAGAAGAGCATGGAGCAGGCATCCAAGTCGGATAAAGCTTCTGATGGCTTGCCGACACACCAATGGTAAGGGGGTGACGGGACATAAACTCGTGGCAGAGATAACATGCCTTCTTGCTGGTACCCATGAATAGCAGCCGAGGAGTAAGATGGGGGTTGTGGTCGTAAAAGCTGAGAAGCTGCATCTCGGCATGCACAGTTAGTGTCATGTGACATGCTCGGCGCAATCGCGACTCGGGGTCATCCGTAAGCCAAATTTGGCCCAATTTCTGCTTGAGTTCTTCCGGATCGGTCTTTGTTATCTTCTTCAGAACTGTAAGAAGTGGGGTTTTTGGATTCCCCAGTGAGAACTGCTCCTGTTCTGGGGCATAAACTGGCTCAACATGTATGACAGTGAACAAGGCGGGCTGCTTCACGGCCAGTTTGAGCATCGCCTTTGTTGCTGCGTAGTATCGCCCAAGCTTATAGATGTACTTAAGCCAAGGAGGCAGGCCTTCGTTGTCGGATCCGAAAAGGCTTTCGAGGTGTTCCGAGTAAATCCACCTAGCTTGGGATGCCCATTTGATATAGGGAATAAGCTGAGCAGGATTTGAGCCAGGATGGAGAGATGCCAGCAAAGGTAGAGTGTGGATCCATTGCCTAAAGTTCGCTTCCTCGGCGTCCTCTGAGAACTCTTTTCCTCTCATGTCATCAATAGCACGTTTGATGGTTGCATGCACTTCTGGACGGCGGAGATTCTCCAGAATAGACCAAATCTTGTCCTCAGTTAGGGCGATGATCTTGCACAAGATCACAGGCTCTAGGTCTTTCGTCATCTTTTCTGAGACACGGACTGAATTAGCGTTGCAATCTGTACGAGGTTCAGCAGTAGATCGATACCTCTGAGAGCAACCGCAGTAAGGTCCTCCAGAATCTCCTTCAGACTACTGATCAGGGGGTCGGTAACGCCCTGATTTCGAGCCAGTCGCAAGATGGTCCCGGTCGGATGCCCTTGCTCCAGACAGACCGCCGAGGCAGTGTTGCCGCCTTTCTTTGAGGTTGATGAAATCAGGGCAAACGAGTCGAGGAACTTCTTCTGTAGCTGCTCAAACTTCCAAGCATCATCGTGAGGGTGTCTGTCGAGGCTGTGGGTCGTCGGTTCGCCGCGCACCGGGTCAATCAAGTGAAGTAGAGTAGTAACAAGCACAAAGCGCTTATGAGCTTCTCCTGAGACGCGCGCCAGTGTGGCTTCTCCAGACAAATAACTCTGTAATGTTTCCTTCGTACTAATTGCATCGGAGCCAGGGGATTCGGGATTACTGAAAGCCCCGGTCGGAGTTGACAGAACCTGCAAGACCATTTTTCAAAGGGTGACAAGATTCTGAACAACAGAACATTGAATGTCCCGAAGGAACTTGAGCTCGTAATTTTACATGTAATGTTTCTTCTATAAGACTGTGCTTCTAGCAAGTTTTTCAGTCGCGGAACCTTAGCTTCCTGTAAGAGGCCGAGCAAACATGATTCGATCAAATGACTTGATGGGAAGGCGCAGACGGGAGTTATGCAGCTCAAGCAGGTTTAGCACGTGCTTCACCGCTTCTCGCTCTTAAGGCGGCGTTGGCTCTACATTGTCACCCCTGGCGAGCTGCTGGCTGGTATGCACGTCCAACTGACCAACCACCGTCAGAAAGAGAGTGCATCTTCTCGGCGGTGTCATTGGCGTCGAGTGATGACGTGGTGAAATCATTTCCTGAGGGCCACCCCAAGCCATCATTACATAAGCAAATCGCTTTTATATCTATCTTCGAAACCATCGAAATCGGGCTCAAAAATAGGAAGAAGCTCTTCCCACTGCTGTGCGCCATACTTTTCACTGAGATTGGAAGGTTCCACCCCACCCTTTAGCTGCCAACGTTTCTTCTTCTTGACTCCATTTAGGCCTTTCAAATCAAGTCGTAATAAAGGGGCAGGTGAGTTCTTCAAGAGTCGTTGCCAGCCCCGATTTGCTCTTATGGTGTTGAGTAAGGAGAGGTTTTCATGACAATAACAGCTACAGCATGGCCATAAACATAGTTTCAGCATTTCGCCTCTGGGCACAAGATCCTTTCCTCGGGGACGGTAGCGACGCTGCCCCTTGGACTCACCCTCCGCAGGGAGACCATATTCCATCGGACTTGACAACGATAGATTCATCGGACGAGTACTTTGTGGAGGGCGATGACCCTACCTTTGAGCTGTCTGTTGACTTCCCCGACCCACCGCCCTATTTCTTCACGGAATCTCCGGTACCCTCCCAGCACTTTTGAGGTGCTGACGAGTTGCCACCGCTTCATCAGAGAACAGTTCTCGATGATGAGAATGCGGAGCAGACGGTACTGGGTATTCTTGTTAATCCAGCTTCTCCTCAAGTACCATACGGGGTCAGTTCGCATTTTTGGTCTCTTCCCGCAAGCTCTGGCAGTACACCTACCACCACCTCTCTTTTTCCTCCTGCCACGGTTTCTCAATCAAGCACAAAGTCGAGAAAGCGGCTTCGTTGTAATTGGAAAGAATGCAGGTTCAGGGCCTTGAGCCCCGACGATATGCTGTAAGTGCGTTTTGGTCTCATACCGCCCTTCCTGTCCATATTGCTCTGGCAACGCTCACCCTCCGACGTTTTCCCTAGCGAGCACATGCTGCACCATAGAAGATGTCCGACAGAGAACTGCAGGTCGGAATCGAAAGATGAGAAGGAGAAAAGACGGCACGTCTGGAACAATCACAAGAAGTGGGCAACGCAGAACAACTACCCATCTATTGGTGGCAAGTGTGACATTTGTGGAAGTAGCTACGCGCGAGAAGACTATGTCAGCCGTCATAAGAAAGTGAAACACCCACAGTGCTGAAGAGGAATAGGGACACTGGAAGGGTAAAAGCTGCTCATCGGCGTTGTCGGATCCTGTTTTGTTCCTATCTTGGATGGTTTCCCTACTGGGTTTGAGTTCTCAAATACATATCATTACAGTATTACTAGCTTCCTTTCTCCTGGACCCTCAAACCATCATGACAAGAGATGGATGTTAAGTATGAGATCTGACGAAGCCCATTATGCCTTTAACTCTACTCACTTCGGGAAATCACCATCAGAATGACATCTACAGACAAGGATCTTATGTATGGGCTTATGTTTACTGTGATGGGTTTCACCAGATATCATAATTGAGATCTTTTGTCAGGGTAGGGTGGGGTCACCGCTGACAAGGCATCAGTAATGCCGCCGCGAGTACCAGCGGTGGAGTAATTGCGTCACAAAGTCGGCGTTCTGAACCTGTCTAAGGTTGTACAACTCCCATATGCACCTTCCTTCGTCATGTTCCGATCCAATCAAATTTGTTTGGCCTCCTGCATGAAGTTAAAAGTTCCGGAACGAAAGGGCCTACCATACGGACTCAGAAAAACGAAGCGTTATCCCCAAAGTTGTCCGCTTTGACTTCCCTCGGCGGTGCTCATCTCTTCCATACATTGTGCAATATTCAGGAGTTCGCTTCTCTTCGAGGCATCTACAAAATAGAAACCACCTCTCCAGGACAGTCTCCAATGTTGAGAAAAATTCCACCAACTCCTGTCTCGGGCGAAGCTCATAAGCGCTTCGTGACTGTCACGACTCTGCTTCATTTGATTGACCCGGTGCGCGGTGAATAGATTTCGCTCAGATGACCACAGTATTGAAAATTTCGGCAGTGAATTTGAGAGCAGTGTTTATCAACTACCGGAGTTATCATGCCTTCGCCAAAACAAGACAGCCGAGACTTATCCGAAGTATCTTGACATGGTTCAACATCGCATTAAGGGGCTTAACTCTGTAAAGCGCATTCAAGGCAATTCTACTGGTGCCATGTTCGTGAATCTACAGTTTAGCAAGCTACTGTAGACGCCATTTTCCATGCGTGGATGTCTACAGACATAAGACTGCGGAATGATTGGTTGTCTAAGCCACGAACCAAGTCAAACTCGGTAGATTTACAGCTGAAATATCGACAGCTCGTGTGACATCATACATGCCTTGATCTTATGGAGGGCCTCCCGCAGCAGGGGGAAACCCTTGCGAATATACATTTTGCCATGCACAGTAAACGGTAATATTCCTGTTAAATACCCGTGTTATACACGGTATCACTGTCGTCACGTCTGCGGGAGGCCCATAAAGTCTGTATGTGAATCACTAGAAGTAGCTACCTCCTGATTAGTTGGGTAAATGATATGGTAGGAGATTTAGCCAACAAAAGCCTTAGCTAAAGTGAAGGTGACTATAATGCAAATCAAGTTAAAATAGAACCGTCGCCCGCAGCTTGAAAGATGGTTTCTTTCACAGCTCACAAAACACTGGGAACCTTGTTTGCATAAGACCCCCCTCAGAAGCCAAGCCCATTTCTTGTGTTCTTTTGGACGCTAACACTCTAGTAGGATGGCTTTCACATGCGGTACATGTCCGGCGGCATGGGACTTTCGTGGGTCTCGTGACCAACATGTCGCTGCCAAGGGGCATATCATTCCTGCCTTTGAATGCGATTTTTGCGGCCGGTTCTTCAAGAGCCAGGGAGCCTTAGACCAGCACAAGGATGATCTCAACCACTTGGAGGCCTCCGCATCAGCCTCAGATTGCGAGCCTATATGCAACAGCGATGGCAATTCCAATGATTCACGCATCGTTGAGGAACTCATGGAAGTTTTGTCTCTAGATAAGCTTTCGAACATCTTGGATTCAACGACATCTGATGCCGAAAACATGATCGACAAAAAGGGGAGCAATTTGGATGAAATTGCCATCCATATGGAACATCTCAGCTTTGATGCAGCCGCTCAACATCAAGACGAGGTCCTATCCAGCCCTCTTATCACCGTTTCCCTGCTCCGTGCTTCACCCCCTTCACAATTTGGCCTGTTCGGTGGCAGCGTGTCGCAGAGTCGCCCACTTTCGCAGGCTTCGCGCCTGTTTTACAACGTCACCTGCCCTTCTAGCGTGTTCATTTGTGGTAGCCAGGGCTCGGGCAAAAGCAACACACTCGCGTGTCTCTTGGAGAATTGCCTCATACCAAGTAAGCTCGGAAACTTGCCAAAACCTCTTGCCGGCATCGTTTTTCACTTTGACAGCTTTGTGTCGGACGCTGGCGGTCTCCCATGTGAGGCAGCGTTCCTGGCGTCTGATAACAAAACTTCAGTCCGCGTTCTTTGCGCCCCGACGAATGTTCGCACCATTCAGGTACCACTTTTCCGCCTCTTTCTTTATTTGAAGCTTTCTCCAATACCATGCTCGCTAACATTCGTCTGCAAAGAGAATTTATAGCGGCATTCCCAAAGTCAAAATTGAGCATTTGAAGCTGAGCGACCAGGACCTCAACACCCAAAGAATGCTCGACCTCATGGCAGTCGGAGAAGGTGGCATGCCACTTTATCTACACGTGGTGATCCGTATCCTTCGAGAAATGCGGCTGAAACAGCAGGAGAAAGGACAAGTGTTCAGCTACACATCTTTCAAGTCAAAGTTGGACCAGGAGGATCTCACCCAGGCACAGCGGGGCCCCTTGAACCAGCGTCTCGATACGCTAGATAGTTTCATGGTCAAAGGCCAAACCAAAGAGGGAAGAATTGATTGGGAGCCGAAGGTATGATAGAGTTGCTGATGTTCATTCTTGGTCCGTTTGGCTGACATGATCCTAAGGCTGGACAACTTACTGTCGTCGACCTTTCCTGTCCTTGCATCACGGCGGAGATGGCATGTTTGCTCTTCAACATCTGTCTCTCGCTCTTCTTAGAGCGAAAGTCGCACATTGGCAGGGTCATTGCGTTAGATGAAGCACACAAGTACATGCAAGAATCGGACGAGAGCAAGACCCTGACTAATTCGTTGCTGAGCACGATCCGCCTGCAGAGACATCTCGGCGTTCGCGTGTTCATCTCGACCCAGGAGCCCACGGTATCGACCAAGCTCCTTGACTTGTGTTCGATGACTGTGGTTCATCGGTTCACTTCGCCGGATTGGCTGCGCACGCTGCGCGGCCATATCGCTGGGGTATCATCTGTTTCAAACACTGTGCCAAACCAGCGGGAATGCACTGATGATGTTGATCCTGTTGTGGTTGGGACAAAAGATTCGGCCGGCGAGCTTTTTGAGAAGATCGTAGCTCTGCAAACAGGACAAGCTCTTGTTTTCGCGCCTGGCGCGGTCATTGGACTGATGAAAAAGGAAAGTAACACGATGACTGCCGTTCAGAGACTGGCCCATCGGCTCCTCATGGTCAAGATCCGGTCCCGACTGACCCAAGACGGCGGAAAGACAGTGATGAATTAGAAAGGAGTGATGGACTATGAGCGGAAAGAGAATGGACATGATTGTGAAGACATAAACCAAAAACCACTGGTCTATAGTTTAAAAAGTGTTGATTTAGTCGTATTGCCAAATGCGGATGTCCGTGGTCACTTGCAAGTAGAATTGACTGTGAGTATCGTCCCTTGTAGTGTTTCTCCTCTTCTCCAACGCGGACGTGTTATAAAGACAAATCGACATCAATGAAGAGCGGTGGCCTTCGTTGATGCCTCCACGGCATGGGTCACGAGACGAACGGCCCGGGATAACCACGAGGACATCGAGGCCATCATCGGCGATACGCTCGACTGGAGGACAAAGAGTGGGGCCACCTTCGAGGCGCGCCATCAGCTACTTCACCCGTAAAGACTACAAATCCGACTCGGAACCCCACAGTATCAAAGGACAACTAATTCATCCCACAAAACACGCGAAAATTCTCGGAGTGATCATGGACACTGGACTCAAGTACAAAGAGCGTATGGCGAAAGCGTCGTCCAAGGGACTAAAGGTGGTACTCGAACTACAGCGGTTTAGGTGCCTATCGCCAGCGACGGCGCGACAGCTAATTACGGCAATAGTGGCACCGGTGGTAGGTTACGCCTTCCATGTGTGGATGCACGGGTACAAGGCAAGCTCATAGGGCTCATCAACAGAGTACAGAGGGTAGCGGCGAAGGCGATAGTCGGCACGTTTCTGACGGTCGCGACAAGCGTGGCAGAAGCAGAGGCTCACATACTTCCTGGGAAAGCGCGCTACGGAGTCCACTCTCAGGCGTCACGGGCGAGAGGATCACAGTGATTACATGTAACAAAGCGGCAGTGTTTTGGCTTGGATGACCGCACCAGCAGTCGGGTCAAGAGTTTATACGGTGCATCTACGACTCTATAGAAGAACTTCAAAAGCATGCCAACGCTATCACACTACAGTGGCAGTGGAAGGCCGCGAGCAAGGGAGACGAAATGATTAAGCAGGCAATGTCACAAGCGCGCGAGGCGACCAAGGAGGGGGCGACTACGCAGGCTCAGTTCCCAGTGGCGAAGTCAACGACGCTTCACGTAGCGCGATCAAAGTGCTCACCGAAACGATTACTGCGGGGAAAGGTCGGAAGACACTCCAAAAGGATCGACAACGCTCAGAAGCGAGATGCTCCAATGCACAGACACAGAGAGGTCACATTTCCTTCTACTTGGGAGGCAAGAGCCCACCAGACGACGAAAAATGGACGCCGAAAATGCAAGCGGTTGGAGCGACGACACAATTTGCACCGGCAACAGGCGGTCTGGACGCAAGGTGACGAGAGACGGGATTAGATGACCCCCTAACACATCAAACACGACATAACCCTAACCAACCATCAGCCCGTGCCACAGAGAGCAGGCACTGCTTCAGCCTCCGTAGATACGATAGCATGTTGAACACTTGGAGAAATAACTTCAGGATGGCATGCTAATACTACAGCACTGATTGGGTTACATTGCAGGTGCTGTAAAAGCACTCTGCCTGCACGATCTGATGAGTGACTTGTCGCACATCAAGAATCGAATTACGTGGCCAAGCTAGACGTAATTTCAGTCTCATTTCCATGCAAGCTTATTGGTGTGTGAGAACACTGATCAGGCCACTTTCCAAATATAATGCAAACTTGATATATCATTGGACATTTCCTATTTCTTTCGCTGCCATCTGACGCTGCTCTGACAGGACTACTTACCCCGCCCTTTCTACCTTGATATCACAAGACCTGATGACAACGGTCTATTCCGGCCTAGGTACTGCAATCGATGTTATTGTTTATCGACATTCTAACACAAACTCATCTCATTAGGATCGACCGCAATTCCTATGTAGTCACGATGGCCAGGCATGTTGGTTCGCAGCCAGTGAGCAACAGGCCACCGAAAGCAGCCGGTTTTCAAAGCCTCGTCTGCGGTAACCGTGCAACCGTGTGTGTTGCATAAGGCAGACAGATGGTATGCGGTATTTTTTCTCAGCCACCTTTTGTTGATCCTCGGCACATCTGACGCACACCGCTTGTTCTTCGGAACCTATTGGTAGCGAACAATGCATCTCTGAGACAAAACTGATTATTTTCTAAGGCCACGATGAGAGCCACAGCCCCTCCTGGCTTGACAAATGCTTGATTTATTATGGAAGACCAAGAGTGGGAAGATTTAAATACGTAAAATATGCTACATTTTTTCCTTCGAGAATTGCAGTCAAATACGAACCCTCAACTATATTCAGCGCGCGCTCTCTATTAGCTTCGTAGTTCAACAGATGACCCAATTTACAGGTTGACATTCACGATGAATCCACATCAAGACAGCTCGAAGATGAATCGCGCTAGCCGCATCATTGGACATAAGTTTATTCAGAATCATTGGCTCTGCGAAGCACTTCAAGCTCCAGGTTTTCCGATCACCAGTGTAGGGAGCAGAGTCCTTTCAGAGGGCAACAAAAGCCTAGCCGGACTCGGAAGAACGGCCATGTCCCTTTTGATCGTCGACCAAGCAGTCGATGACAATACAACTGTCGGTAAGTCTTGTTAGATCTATCGGAAACGATGGAGATGCAGGAGACAGCACGTCTGCTGGCCTTTGGTCTGACTTTTCCATAGGAGATACAAGTTATCGCCTCCAAATGCTCGCCAAGAACGAACAGCTGGCAAAGTTTTGCGATGACGTTAGCTTAAGTGACTGTATCACAGGCAATCCATCTCAGCAAGGCACGATTTCTCAGCGCACCAAGGCAGATACAATGGAGGCAGTGCTTGGAGCTGTATTTAAGGATGGAGGTTTAAACGCTGTCAAGAAAGTCCTCGAGCATCTCGGTTTCCCAATTAGCATGTCAGTCAGATGAATGGTACAACGGCCCTATGGCCTGTATTATGTCCTACAAATATAATCTGTGGATGATAGCCGACGGAAATGTAGAGTAAATCCTAACTGGATGAGACAATGTCATGAGAACATATTCTCAAAACTCGATGAAAACATTTGGAAAAGGAAAGGCAGATGCTATCTATGGGGTAAACGTCACTGCGTCTAGTGGCGGTTGAGATGCGAAGGCATATTGGAGGGGCGACTGGAAGACTGAAACGGGGAGACGGACTTGGAGCCAGACCAAGACTGAGACTGGAGACTGACTGTTGCTGCTTTAACATTTTCGTTCGGTGCGCCAGGAAGGGGAATTGGTACGTTCAACTTGCTCTCACGTGTTGCTAATACTTCTTGCAATACCAACCAACAAGAGGATGCTCCAACCTAAAGATTCCTCATGGCGCGCACAGTACTGCTGAAATGGCAGTGTACTGAGGTGTGAAAGTTTAATTTCAGTATACACACATGTTGAATTGAAGTGGATGGACAAGATGAAGTGCAGGCTTCAGAAGCCAAAGCAATATGCTCCCGCAAAGAGAAAATTCCAAGTGGCTCAGAGTCGGTTGAACCGACATCGCCGGCAAGCATGGATACGGCATTGGGCGCATTCATAGATATATATATAAACAGACTGATCGTGACACTCTTCACATCGATAAGAGCCACTTCCTTGTGCACTTACAGCAGGCCTCAATTATCAAGATTTTCGGAATGCCCTACCACCAGGGGCACGGCTCCATCAACCTACACGAGGCACATAAAATACGCCCGATATATGTCCCAAGGCGAAGTCTGCATAACGCTACCAGATGTACCAGATGCTGCGATTCACTGCGCCACGCCTTAACCAAATTCATTTTCCCCCCATTATTCATACCATTTGGGCATCTGGTCGTCGGCATAGTCCCATTCCCTTGGTGGTGTAAAATTGTCTGCAAGGGAGATGTGGTATATGGAGAGGGGAGTTGTAGGGGCAACACGTTGCAGCCGAACTTCTGGATCCATCTTCAACAACTCAACTAAGATCCACCTCTCGAGGCAGTCTTCAACATAAAACTTCCACGGTGATGAGGGATCAACTGTATACTGGTGACGAAGGGCATGCGAGGTTAAAGCCTTCGTCTTTATTGTGAAATCGCCATTCCTCTTCTTACCACGGTTAGGCCCTGTAGTAATGATACTGCCGGAGATCTCAAATTGGGCATGTTCGATGACGTAATCGGGTGTTGACGTCGGCGTAGGGAAATCTCCTGTGAGGGGTACGAGGAGAGAGAAACGATCTCCGGCTCGCCGACAACCTGTACCCTGAGGTTTCTCAGTCGATATGAAGTTCATGTCGGCTATTGTGCAAGAGGGGACGTTGAGACGACTACTGTTTGAGAACTATGCAGGTGTTCATCAGATACATGTAGCGTTCGCAAATGGTCCCAATGACATTTTCCGGGGTCATATCGTTTTGCGGGGCCGTGGTGGAGGGGGCTGTGAGGAAAGCGCGAAGTGTAATGTTCTGATACTGTGACAAACAACTTCCAGGAACAAGAGACATAATATACTGCGCGATTATTAGCCGTGTAGTGTGTCATGACCGGCTCGATGAGGTTGCCGCTCTTTCGAGCATGAGCATTCATGCCCTCCAAACTGTTGCCAACCTCCAGCGATGAGCCGGCACCTTGCCCGCTATCAAGCTCATTTCCCATATAACCTAAGATATCCTCTAATCGTCATCATATCAGAAACCGCGAGTCTGGGGTTTTGAGGACGGTAACAACAAGATTCTCGGGTAGCCTAGACGCTTGTAGACAGTTCATTCAACCTCTTCCTCACTTCTTTCGGCGACCATGCGCCCAAGAGACGTTGGAAGGAGGCCTTCACAAGAGAGAAGCTATTGAAGATTAGTAGCGTCAAAAATGCACAATGTCCATTACGTACCTGCCATCGGCTGCTTGGATAATCTCATCTTCTATCTCTTTTTCCAGGACTGGATGTCGCTGATCGAGGAGACCTTCCATATTTGCATCCAGGTACGCCCGGACATCTTCATCCTTGGCTCGGATTTCCAGCAGTCTGCACCGCTCAAAGCCCGCTGGAGCATTGGGATATCGCGATGTTACGAGAAGATTGATTTTGTCAAGTTCGTGTAATCTGTGAAGCACTGATCGCGCGCGAGCATGTTCATGATATTCGTCCAAAGCATCAACTATGATGAAAACCTGGGAGAATGTCCGTATGATAAGCTCCAGTTCTTTCGATAGTTCCTCTTCCGATGGCTCGGTATTGCTTTTGGTGTGCCTCTCGTAGAGGCGTATCAAGTTAGTGGGAAGGCGAGGTCCAGGTCCGGCTAGCTGGAATATGAGACTCGACAGCAGATAGCGATAGGTCGGCTTATCGTCTCGTTCGGCGCCGCAATGTATTTTGGCGATGCCGTTGATGGTAACATCCGCTTTTTCTTTACGCAGCCATTCGGCAACGACTGACGCCATGGTAGTCTTTCCCGCACCTGGGATGCCATGAAAAAGCAATACGCCCCCTTGTTCAGACACCCAGGACTGGAACTGATTGCTCTCGAGCAGCCAACTGTCGGATCAATATGGACATTGGAGCGCATAGTAAGCCCGAAGTCTTGGGGCGCAAATCCAGTCGAGAATCGCGCGATCCCTGACGTCTCGTTAGCCGAGGGCCTCGATGATGCCATATGAAATCTTGAGGCCACTGGATTTTACCTGTCAATCTCAATATGGAATTTCTTCCACAGACCCAAGTGTCGGTGCAACTCGTTCAGATAATATTCTTGCTTTTTCCAAGGTGTCTTCCCACGTCGCCTTCCAGCATTTCGCCAAAAAGACGTTGATATGCTTGGTGTAGTTGGATCAAGAATTGCGGAGCTTGGCAGCTCAACATCAACTTCAGTCAGCGTTTTCTTGAGGCTTGTGAGAATTTCACGTGGCTTCTCTGCGTGGGCTTCTGTTGGACACCCCTCGATAAAACACTCTATGTCTTCAACAACAGGTTTGAAAAGTTCAAGACTTGGTGGGAAGATTAGATTCCATGGATGTTTTTTTCTTGAGGAACACATACGTATCCGAGAAATCCTGGGATCGGGTAGGAGGCTGGGTGCCCCAAGCCTGGAATATAGAATTCATATTGGAGTTTGGTCAAGGCTTGGCAAGTCAGGTTGCCCAGCAAGGTGGAAATGTGAAAGAAGATAGATAGCTAATGGTGGCTCGCGTGGGAAACGCAGACTGGAATGCTAAAGACTGCCAGGGCGTTCGGTCCGCAGGGCGTTGTCACGAGGGCCAGGACAACCAAAAGATCGAGTGGTGAGAACCTTGTCTGTCTCCTGTCCTGTGCCATGACTACTCTGTACAGCGACGGATTGTGCAGTCGTGATAGGTGTGTTTTCCTTCCCACAATGCAAACACTTCAGGGCTTGGTTGAAATGTAATCTTTTTACTGGAAGATGCGAGCGTTCATTCGCCGATTTCCCTTAGAAGGCCTTCTCACGCTAGGGAAATGCTCGCGCGCGCTTACTATGGCATGTCCGTGATTCTCCTTAGAGAGAACTTCTTGTCACTAAGGTATGCTTACAAGGCGGTTCCTCTTAAGGTCGTACAGGTATGACGTGTGGGTACTTGCTTGTACACAGAACACTTAGCAGCTTCTTGCGGATGCGCCGGGCCCCTTGTTATCGAGAGCCACTCCTGTGGCGCCAAGACGCTTTAACTGGTGTACCAGTGTAGTTCCCCACTCGTTCCCGACATGGGCCCGTGCTGTGACCCTGCCTTTGCAATCTATGTCCAATCGGATGATTCGCAAGGCTACGCAAGCGCTCTCCGCGTGACATACAGGTAGAATGTGGGTCTGGCTCCCCCCCAGAGACCTCGCCAAGTCCATACAGCTTAGCGCCTTGCAACAACTCCACTCTGACAGGCAAGCACCGATTCCGTGACTCGGGTGTGGATGTACACGTGTACTTCCGCTTGGCGCAGGACTGTACTTGTAGGTTTGGTACCTGTAGGCCGTGCTGCGGAGGCCTGGAGCCCTTTGGTGCACAGATCCGCGTCAGCAGAACCGACCAATCACTCACTTCTTACTGGTGGATTCCATTTATGGGACAGCTTGCTGCCGCATCACGCGATCCTTAGGCATCCCTTGGTGCCTAAATTCCAACTTTCTCTCTTATTTAGTCCCATCCTCGTCACCAGCCCGTTGACTTCCCCCTCGTTTTACCATCACCTTCCGCGCGCGCTCTGAACGGACAGACTTGTTCCAGGCATCCAAATCCAGTCACTCCTCTGTTGCTGAAGCGACTTACTGTGCGAGTAGGACTGGGATCCCGTTCGGAACCCTTCCTAAACGGATATGTCACCCGTCGCCCTGGTTATTCTACTACTCGCACAAGAGCCCCAGATGCATCACGAGTAGAGTCGGGATCTCGCCGGACGCGTCTTGCCTACCATCACTGGCGAGAGACTTGCTGCGGAAGGGAAGAAAGGACAACGCCATCACAACGGTAAGTATCAACCCTCTCCTAGTTTCGGTCGGCTACGTCCGCTACGCGCGAGTCTAGGAGGTCGAACGGAAGCATATACAAGATGCCGTCCAGCATCTTGATTGTCCCCCAAGTTGTTGCGGTGCGTGAAGACGATGAAGGACGAGGACTCGAAATCATTCCTCAGCAATTTGGACTTCGCGTCCCGTATTCGCCGAAAGGACTGGTACTTTTTCGTCTTGATGTCTCCATCACTGACAGCGCCGCCACCAAAACCATATGCCTGCAAATCACAGCTGACTTTCTCGACTCGCTGGCTCGAATGGATTACGACACGACCAATGCCAATACTCAATACCCACCCTACCTCGAAAATGTCTTGGAGCGACTAAAACTCGGACACTCGGCAACCCGCCTCCAGTTCCGGCTGCGCAGTGGCGAGAGCATTCAGTTTGCCGTGCCGTCCGATTTCGATGTCGATAAGATTCACGATAACAAGGCCCGTTCTACATTTGAGTGTGCCGAATCGCTTGCGGCTGCCTCGCGGTTTTCCTTGTATTTTCGGCACAGCATCTTGAAGAAGGAGGATTACGCACATTTTAAGGAGGCCATTTCGCTGTCTCCGACGGAAGCCCTGAGGAAGTCGTATACGGACATGCGTAATGTGAAGAGGCTGTATAATGGCGTTGGCGGCAAAGAGCACAAGCCCCGTTGCCGTCATCATGACCCTCCGTCTATGGGAGAACGCTGCAGTTCTCCCGCTTCAGCCACGGCGTCGTGCGGTAGCACCCTTCCCTTCGAGACTGACCCGCGTCCCGAAGAGTCACCGCCGCCGTATGAAAAAAGTCCGAGTGAGGGACGGTCACCGACGGTCAGGTTAAACGCCGCAGCCACAGCCATTTCCGCCGAAACTGCCAGCCTTATCCCGCCGAGGTACAGCGATATCAAACAGTACGACGTGCCGGATCCCTTCCAGGGCGGCCGTCACTGCGGAAGCGAAGATACCGATATATACCAGACTGCCAAAAGAAAACGTCCACCTATCGCCTTTCGCCCGGAAATAACATGGCGATCTCTATTCGACGACAAGAGCAACGTCGGGCACCTCGAACTGCAACGCGAACGAATTGAGTTGCAACGCCGAGAAATCAAGTTGAAACGCCGAGAAATCGAGTTGCACCGCTGGGAAGTCGAGTTGCACCGCCGGGAAGTCGAGTTGCAACGACAACAAACCGGACAGCCACAAAACAACGTTGATGAACTGCAGAGGCGGGTTGAAAAGCTCGAGGAACGACATGAGGAGCTGGAAGATAACTGTTCTACATTGAGAGAGCGTCAAGAACAAACTGATGTCGACATCGGAGATCTTTTTACTGATGTAATCGAGTTGAAGAACGGATATGAAGAGGTCATGGAACAAATTCCAGATGTTTGTGAGGAGCTGGAGGACTTGAAGGGAGACATGGAAGATATCCACGAGTTAAAGGACAGCATGGCGAAACAAATAGTAGAATGTGTTGACGAAGTGAAAGGGAAGATTTGCCAAGCCCTGCAACAGGTATGAGCCAACGATACGATCCAAGTACAGTAAAAGCAAAGCCCTCCAAGACTGGGGCGTCCTACTACTTGCCTAACAGTCCATAACTCGCCTGTACATCAGTGATATAACGGAGAACCTGGGGGCTCCTCCACGTGTGTCGTTGGAAATGCTTGTGACCTAAAGGCTGCATTCAGTCGCCTCCAACGGGTACTGTGCGCTTCGGTACACTGTGAACAGGCCATGCGGCGCCATCGCTGAGGGTACATGCCCGAAATGAGACACGTTCCGCGCGACCGTGGCAGTGGTGGTAACCTGCCTGGTAGGGACAACGCCATCACAGCGGAGTTGCTTCCGGTCGAGGGGGCGAGTTCGCATGGAGCAGAGCCTGGACCCTCTCCCAGGTCAAGACGTCAGGGTCAGGCGAACTGGGTCAAGAGGCCTGTGAGTAGCGATTGGTGGATATCCGTGGTGTCTTCCGTCCTACGGGGCGCGAATAGCCCGCCAAGGGTCTCTAGTTGGATTAAAAGATGACATCTCAAGACCCCGGGCCTACCCTCTTGAGGGACGTTGCCGCTAAAAGAGTGCTGAGGGGCCATGATGTACACCCCAATGACACGGAGCCGAAGTCTTCGGAGTGGCCAAGCGCAGCACCACGCGCCGCTCTTGTTCTTCGTAGACATCCATGATTGGCCAACGGGGAGAAATGAGCCCAGGGTTCCACCAGGATTACGAGCGGCTACCACAACGGCCTCTTCACCTCCATTGCCCCCCGATCGACTGTGTCCTGTTGGAAGATACTTGTACAAGTAAGTGACTACAGGGTTTGTGCTCTCATTCTTGCCGGTAGCATGGTGCTGCCGCCTGCTGCTGATGACCTGGCCGTCAGACGCCTGGCATTGAGCCTCGCGACGCAGGGGCGGAAGATCGGTTCCGGAATCAAGGCGCCTCTTAGAACTGCTCTCTTCCTGGTCCGAGATAACCCATAGAATGGATAGTTATCCAATCGGAGCTCCCGAGTACGCGCCGCGAGCCATCCTGCGTCCCTGAGGTGGAGGCGCTAGTCTGAAACGAGAAGAGGCTGTCTCCTGAGGCCAGCACCGCGTCTCCGCAGATAGTTGCTGCTCTCATCTCATCCATGCTGTATGCGATTTTGCAAACGTGATTAGACAACGCTGGCGAAATCACGGTTGTAAATTAAGATGAAGCTCGGTTCACAATTGGTTGTCTCGGTCATGACTTGAGGTGACCATCCTGGGCCGAATACCTTCGATCGACCCCATCCCCTACATAACATCGACGTTTACTCCTTGCTTGATTCTGCTAGTGTCTGTTCGTCACCACCACTCAATTCTTCGAGTCCACTGAACAGTCTCCACACTTGGTCACAGCCAAACCTGTGGCACAGCTGGTCGGGTTAAGAACACGCTTGAAAGCCGGTAGATGTGTTAATCACCATCAGCGAACTGGACAACAACAGAAGAAGGTTCGCACAAGAATAAGATGCACGAGCTTTTTTTGAATCCAGGTCGATTTTCTCAACGTCGTAGCAGCGCTGACTTGTATGCTAAGAGCACAAAGGTGTTACTCGAAACCCTAGAGCTTCCCGAAATATGAACACTTTTCAAGCGGGTTCAGGGAGTAGCAGTCGAGATTCGCCAACTGTTGACCGACTCCAACCTCTAGTGGTGGGGCGATATAATATCAATTAAACGGAACTTATACTCCAAGCATAGTCATCCTCATCTGACCTTAGATCATCCGGTAGCAACTCCTCGATGAGGCGCTGGCAATCAAAACATCCGAGTAAATTTGCTACGATTGCTTGGCTGGCTTGCTCAGCGGCAAGCAGATCTTCGTTGGTCGCAGGTATCATCTCTCGGAAATGTTGGCTCGTCGTGCGGAAAATCAATTTGTCAAAGGCATCGAGCATATTGATTATCTCGTGATGGATTTCATTTGGCAAGGAATCTAATGTCGGTGGCACTGAGTAAGACATTTCGGTTTTGATGCGGTCAAGTCCATCAATCTCACTGTAAGGGACGGATTGGCAAGACTGTCTGTGGTGGTTGAGATCAAAACGCTATGCGAGCGGGGTAATTACATTTATGCGTCTTGACAAAGGCCCACGTGATTCGGATGAGATTCTCTCCCTTCAGTTCCACACGTGGGGCATTTTCGAACGTACTCTATTGAAAGAGGTTTAGGTTAAGCCCCTCCTGGCTTGGTATCCCTCATATTCAACCATCGTCTTGGTAGCGACTGCCAGCTTAATATCTAGAGCGCAGACCTAGCAAACCACAGAGTCAGGTCGGGATCGCATACAGTATAGTACTGTATGTAAGCGTGGTTCTGTGGGCTGTAAATCTGATTATGCAAAGTAGGTCTGACCTTGGAAATAGTGTGAAAGCCAATTCGGGCCTTATGGAGTCAACAAGGATGTACCGTAAGGCGTTGCGATGTACCCTGTAAGCAAATTGATCCACAAATGGCTGCATTTAAAAGCTTTTCTGTCTAAGAATTTGGAAGTCGATTTCGATTTCTACTGTAAAAAGTGGACTCAAAAGAAAGAAAGAAAGCGAGACGCCTTTGTGACAGCGGGTGCTGGTAATTATGCTGAAAACTCATGAGTGACGTCCCCCACCCCGGGGCCAATGAGGGGCGCACGGGGCCATAATGTACGTACTAATACACTATGTATTTTGGGCTTACACAGGGTGTATAGCACGTGATACAACACGGAACGCGATGTCCAGTTTTCGCTCCATTGCTGACAAAGATTGCTTACGTCAATTGAGAACGATACCTCGACAAGTCGAGCTGAGTAGTAGTAGGTCATACTCTGCTGACCCACCCGTACTGTTGCGGTGAACCTTCGCTTCGGTGTCAAAGAGGGACATCTGCAGCTACCCTGAGAGACTTTGACAACTGGTGATCCGAGTAGGAAGTGGATGTTTCCAGCCTATTCTGCGGCCGAATCTGGATCTTCCTCATCTTATCAAGTAGACACAGGTAGTCTCAAAATGTCTCCACATTCTGAAGATCGAATGTCTGCGACAAGGATGCTCATCACCCCCAATAACAGAGATTGGGTAATCCAAAATAGGCTCTTCAACCCCACTCAGGTCCCTGGCATTGATATCACGGAAGCCGGAATCGGCTCCAAAACATGCATGGAATAACACAGCTTCTGCGTAAAGGTTCTAATCGTTCGCTCCACGGACCCTTGAATGCTTCACTAGGAGAGAACTCATGGCCAAGGCGGCGGTTTTGGCTGACCACCATGCTAGCCGTGTGATATGAAGGGGTAGCAGCCAATTCGTAGCCATTCAGTCGAAAAAAGAGGTGCATAGAAGTCCAAGTTGTGGGTCAACTACTGATTGGTGCCATGGCTTGAAGTCGGACAACAGGAGAATCAGGACGCTCCACTGGAAATGGACCTGTCACGAAGTGGAAGGTATTTGAGCAACACGGGTCGGCTGCTTTGCTGGAACAAAAAAGGAATTGATCTTGCGTATGGGCCCTCATGTTCGCCGAAATTGTACGTAACTAAGCAGCACTTCAACTTCGGCTTGTAAGTTCATTAGTATCGGCCTTGCCCACAAGCCGAACCTACATCACAGCGAACATCTTGAAGCGGAGATTTTCATCGAAATTTAAGAGATTATATCATGTAAGAGATTCCCTGGTTCCAGAATCCGCATCGTACCGTTTCCCAACTTGTTCTTACGTTACTCAGCATGGCTTCGTTAGCCGAAGCCGTTGCTCCCGTGAGCGTTTTGTCCTGGCGGACTGTCGGTGCCCTTTTCATCGCTTGGATTGTACACCACTTTGTGCGTGCGCTCTACAATATATCCTCCCTCCACCCCCTCAGCAAGATTCCCGGCCCGAAGCTTGCGGGCGCATCTTATCTATACGAATTCTGGTTCGACTTCGTGAAGAAGGGTCGCTACACTCTTGAGATTCGACGCCTACACGAGGTCTACGGTTTGCGATCCCTTCCTACCGGACAAAAACGTGCTGCAGTGCTGATTCTGGTTAAGAACCGATCGTTCGCATCAACCCCGATGAGGTACATTGCAACGACATTAATTTCACTGCCGAGATCTACGCCATCAACGGACGCAAACGGGACAAACACGTGCACCAGCAAAAGAACTTACCGGCCGCGTACGTCTCGCCATTCCAAGCCTTTTCCACGCACGCTGATGACCTCCAATAGCCAAGCTGCTGCCCACTCCGGCACCATCGACCATGACCTACACCGAAGGCGCCGCGGCGCGATGAGCAAATTCTTCTCGCGGGCTCAGATGTTCAAGCTGGAGCCCAAGGTCCGCGCCTTGGCCCAGCGGCTCTGCGACAAACTCCTCGCCGGAGCCAGCGACCCTGACAAGGTCGTACCTCTTACGGATGCGTACAGCTGCTTCACCTCGGACGTTGTGTCGGAGTACTGCTTCGGTGAATCGTTTGGGTTTCTTGATAGGGAGAGTTGGACGCCCAACTTCCGTGAGGCCGTATACGGGCAATTGAACCACATATACATATTCAGGTTCTTCCCGTGGCTCAAAGCGATTCTTCTTGTGGGACCCATGTCAGTCAATTGGTCACCGCGGGATGACGATTCATTGCTAACGATGTATTCTGTAGGTTCAAAGACTATCTCCCCAGAGACACAGCATTGCTCATCGACACAGTCGACGTAAGAACCGCCCCTGATCCACAGACCCCGCCAACCCAAGAGAAAGAACATGAGAGCATGTCAGCTGACGAATTAAGCTCAGACTGTCATACCAAGGCACGTAGGGCAGGCCAGGGAACGAAAGCGTTTGGGTACTGGCGACAGGAATGACACCAACGTCTTCGCCGCTCTTCGAGTCCAACCTCCCGCCCGAGGAGAAGACTACGAAACGCCTGACTGCCGAAGGCCTTGTCACAATGATAGCCGGAACCGAGACGACCAGCTTCGCACTCACCGTTATCACCTTCTACCTCCTGACCAAACCCCACGTCCTGGAGAAGCTGACGCGAGAACTTCGCACCGTCATCACGGACCCAGAACATTTGCCCAGCTGGCCGACGCTGGAAGCGCTGCCGTATTTCACCGCCGTCATTTTGGAAGGGCTGCGCCTGGCCCCAGGCGTTGCGTCTAGGACGTCGAGGGTTGCCACTGAGGAGGACCTGGTGTACCGCGGCAAGTGGACGCCAAAGGGGTCTGGGGCCGAGGTAGACCTGAACTACTTTATCCCCCGAGGTTATGCGATGGGTATGCGTGCGATGGTCAACCACTTCAACGAGAGCTACTTTCCGGATGCGAACGAGTTTATCCCCGAGAGGTGGATGGTCCAAGATTGCCACCAAAGGAGAGAGATGGACAAGGCATTTTTCTCCTTTGGCAAGGGTACTCGGATGTGCCTTGGGATGTCGTGAGTGTCTTTATTTTTCTGGAGACCGTCAGAACACACTAATGCTAGGTTAGGCTGGCTCATGCCGAGTTGTACCTGGCTCTGGCAGCCTTGGTTCTCAGGGTGGTTCCGCGTATGCAGTTGTACAACACGACCAAGCGAGAAATCGAGTATGATCATGACTTGGCTGTGCCGGTGCCAGTGAGCACAAGGGGGGTGAGGGTCAAGATCAATTAGAGCGCCAACATCAACGCATAAGGCGCGAGGCCGGCAACGCTCTCTACACTCGTACGTCGCCGTTCAAAGACTGTGCAGTGGAGAATTTTCTGCCACGTAGTTTAGATCCACCCAAGCGACGCCGTGCCGTTTGGCATGGGGTTTATTATAATACTCCGCTATCGTTTGCAAACATTAGATTGCTACGTTTATATGTATCGCCCGAAGACCCTACATAGAATCATGATGAGGTTGCCCAATTAGCCCAAGTGCTTCAGCCTTCGAGTACATCAAGAACTGGGTTCAACGAAAGCTGAATCTTTGGTTACAATCCTAATGGATACTTTACAGCTCCTTACGAACAAACGGTGACGCCGTGATCATATTCGCATTGATATCCAAGTGATTAATGATTTTGGCCGAGACCGCGTCACCTCTGTCGGCCCATACAGCCAGCATCCAGGCTTTCCGCCAGCCAGCAGACTTTCCTCAAGATACACCACTAACATCATCACTTCATGCCGAAATCATTGCTCCTTCACGGACTACCATTTATAAATCGATTCACGCACACACGCATACTTCAAGGGTTTCTAGACTTACAACGTATTCCAATACTCTGTTGGTGACTAGTGCAGCCTGAAGGACCCCAGTCAAGCCTTAGATCTCCAGGGCGTTTTTCACAGCCACTTAGTTTATCTTAGGCAGACACGAAGACTCGGGGTTGGCTTTCTAGCTGGCCCGTTCCCAATCGAAAGGAAAAGAAAGAAATGTGTTGATACGTAATTAGGTAGTAGGGGGTTTTTAGCGTAGCCCATCTGACTAAGACCCCGGGTATATGGGAACTGCGGTAGGAGGAGTCACGTGATGCACCGCCCACAAGCAGAAAAGCTGCTCACCACCAACTGGGTCCCTTCGCCCACTATTGCCCACTTCACCTACTTCACTTATAGACAACTAATCAGCCAACAACAATACGTAGAAATACTGGGGTCGGGGGTGGCAATGAACTAGTGTCGGACTTGGGCATTGTATCCCCGAGTCGTTCCTTTAACCCATGCTCGTGAACATGGGCGACGAGTGAGGTCTCTCTTCCAGGTACCGACCAGGAAGAGGCCGGACGTACTGGAGAACTGAGAAACGTAGTCCAGGCGGTCCTCTCGAGGTCGCACAGCTACACAGTGATACTGTTACACAGTTGGAAGAAGTACTGAAGTACAAAAGATGCGCCTGAATGGCTGGGAGAGTTGCGGGCGCCTCCTCGGCATCGTACGACACACAGGAAGCCTCGGGGTGCTTTACCTGTCTGAGCTGGCCGCTTCAGGGTTCAGGTCATGGGTATGAAACACCAAACGTTATGCGGCATGCCGGGTTGGGAAACTTGGTTGAAGGTCATTGGCGTCGTCACAAATAGAGACACCAACTATTCCGGGCATCAGGTTTGAGTCAATTTATTGGCAGAAGATAGCTGCGAATGGAGCCGTTCAACGAAGGAGAGCATTGATAAAGCCTTCAATTTAGGCATCTGCCTCATTTGGCAGCTGGACCGGCCCACGATACGGCCTACGAGGCAAAATCGATTTTAGCTAGACCTTGGCTAGATATGCCTTACCACTTACCAAGAGTCTGTCGTGTCCAGGGGAGATTGTTGGATCGCAGAGCCTTGCCAAAAGGGGCCTTGCTTCACAGGTAACCAGGAGCACTTATCCCTCCTGGCTGCTGGACCCATTGCCATCCATCTTCCGCTGATGATCTTGCATCAATCTCCTCCTTACGTCCGGCACTTGATGTCGTATCTACCAGGTACACCGCCGATGATCTTCGGCCCTGTTCTCAGCACGCCATGTCATTCGAATACTTGTGATGCGACTGAGCCCCTAAAAGGGCCGGATCAAGGAATGTGTTCGTATGATGTCAGCAAGGCATCCGGGGCAGCCCCACAGGGGGTGCTTCATCTCCACTTGCCATGAGCCGCTCAATAGCGCGAGACACAGTTTACATCACGCAGCACAATATAGGCCCTGTGTCCTTTTCTGTTAATCCACTGGACGCAGGGGCTATCAGACAAACGCCCTTGATCTATATTGACACTGCCATAGCGTTGTGATAGGAATAACGAGGCATTGTGAACACCATCTCTCAACTTGACTGGTTCACATACATGAGACATCCTACCGAGCCAACCATGAACCGATTAAAACGGTATCCTTGTTGATAGCCGACAAAATTGAGGAGAAACCTCGCATCTTTTCCGAGACAACACACAAGGCTGGGCAAGGTTGGGCAAGCTCTAGTAAGGCTATTCCACGTACGATAACCTGGCAGCCCTACCAATTTCTGACAAAGCCAAGATCCACGTCCGTAAATCGGAAACAAAATGTAGACACAACGCTACGACGCCAAAAAAGAAACCAATGAGTGGGAAGGTAACCGCATCATCATTCACCGCCCTAAACATAACGGCAGTTCAGAAAGAAAAGTTTCGGGGCAGAGTTCTGAATCTTGTCTTTTGAACACCTTCAGGCAACCTTTGGCAAATGACTGTCCGATATCGAAGATGAACTTCCATTGACGATGAGGACAGTGATCACGACCATTTCCTTCCGCATCTGGAAGTCGAAAGTTGGCAACTAAGGGCAGGTGAGTGTGGCGGTGACTAGGAGTTTCCCAAGCAACGCTTGAAGAGAGACTATGAGGAAAACCAGGGTTCTCTAATTATAGATATATTAGAAAAAGAACTCCAAGTTTCAGTTTACTAAAACGCGCAAGCTTATATCTCCACCATGAGAGAATCAACTGATTCGCCATCAAGGGGCTTGAAATCGTTCCGGCTTCCAATTGACAAGTGCATCAAAATCAACTAAATGGTCCAGTTTCTCTCTTCCTGGATGCGAATCTTTTGTTCACGACCGCCTGTATCCCCTGATCCAAAACTGCGATTGCAGAAATATCCCATAGTTGAGAGACTGCCATGGATTGATGGGATCAACAAGCGTAAACTCATACCTCCTCAAAAGCTGAACAAAGATCAATCAGCGAATCCTAGGATGTCTTGGGCACGAAGCGCGGGTACTCACCTCAACGAAGACCTTTTGCAATTCCATCATGGCCAGATTGCGTCCGAGACATTTCCATTTCCCGTGGCCAAAGATAAGCTCCAGCGTCCCCTCCATCAGACTCAGTTTTCCCTCACTCGCCTCCAACCACCGCTGCGGCTGGAATTCGTTCGCATCGAGTCCCCACAAATCGGTCCGGTGGAAGATGCCCCATGCATTATACCCGATTCTGGTTCCCTCTGGCAAGTAAACACCCTTGAACGTGTCTCCACCTTTGGGGACTTCTTTGGACATTTGACCGACGACGGGTGGGAAGATGCGGAGCCCTTCCTTGATCACGGCTTGCAAGTAGGGCATCTTACGCGCTTCCGTCTCTGTTACCACGGGCCACGAGAGCTTGGCGGATTCGATTTCGGCGCGAAGGGTATTCGTCACACGGGGGTTTGTAATGATGTAAAGAAACGTGGCGCGGATGGCTGTTGCTGTTGTGTCGGACCCAGCGAGACTAATGTGCAGGGATATCAGTACACAAACACCAGCTACGGGGTTTCGGTCTGTACATTTGCATAAGGATCTCCGATGACGCCTGTTCTTGCGTCAAACCGTGGGCAACGAAGGACCCAAGCATGTCTTTCTTGATCTTTCTGTTCGGCCCAAAACGCTCTTCTGCCACTTCCTTGGCGAGTCTACCGAGTACGGGCGTGCATTTGTCAGTAACGATGATAATGAACTCCGAGGCACTTCTGATGTGATTTAGGCAAGAAAGATTACCTAATTGTCTTCCCGAGTCCTATCGCATCCCTCTCAGATGGAAGCAGGTGCTTAAACCAGGGTGAAGACAAAATTGCCAGCAACCAAGGCAGGACAGCTGTTACAACCACGTTGGGCATGTTCTTCTCCATCGTATGGATGTACTCGTGCACATCCGAGTCGGATGCCATATCGCCGAAAGGCTTGCCAAATGCGAGGTCCGTGATGACATCAAGAGTAAAATACTGTACCTTCCTACCGATATCCAATGGCTTGTCTTGGGAGATGTATTCATCGATAAGGTCGATGAAGCGAATCACGTTCTCATCGATCTTGGATTCAAGGTTATCGATTTCCTTGCCTGAATACTGCGAAGGCTTGGTTAGGCTTGTTGAAAAAAATTCGCCGTATGAATCTTACTCCGGCGGCCATGTGTGACCGAAGCTTGCTATGAAGCTTGTTGTTTCGTTCCGATAAAACATTGTCCCTACCAGGGTCGAGTCTCATGGCGTCGTACCAGTTAGATCGCTGGTATTTCGTCCGGACATGGAGCATATGCTTCATGAGATCTGGATCACTGGTGATGATATCGTTTGGTCCAACACGTACGAGGTGTCCTGGACTATTAGCGGTTTACTCGTCTGTCCAAGTGTTTCACATACCATATTTCTCGCAGGCCCTGTAGAACACATGGTGTGAGCTGCCGCCATGGACGGTGCGAATGAGCCACCATTTCGAAAACCCTGCGCTGAAAGGTCCTTTGATGTGACGTAGCCGTAGATACTGGCGAACAACGGATGTGATGATGTAAAGAGCTGTCACTGAAGCTACAACGTTCACAAAGGCAAAGTAGTTGAGGATCATATTGCGAGAAGATCGATTGCTACTGTATGTGCCAGTCGAGATTGGTATTTTGATATAGGTTTGCGCTTGAAGTACAATACATAGAGACCGAAACAAAAGAAATAATATATATGTACAGTACAATACAAACGCGCTCAACCGTCAGATCGAAATTTGGTCATTTTTGCTTGCCACTGTAAGTGATGCATGCAGGTAATAGCTTGCTAGACCATGATGCCAAGCACGTTATTGGCACATACTGCGCATTGCTGTCATGGGTACAGTAAGCAGGAAACCCCGGTTATGCTCACGTTATAGTTACTGTACAAAGAGCAGAACTTGATTACTGTACTGTAGCTAGATTTCATTCCGATAGCAAATAATATATACAGTACAGTACCTAATCAACCTTTTGCTAGCCGAACTTCGAGTTCTTCCTCATTTCTGTGTAGCGTTTCTGTCTAGGGTTCCCTGAAATAACCACCATAGACTGCTCAAGGGAATGTCCATTTGCTACAACAACTGTGGGTTCTGCATGCGGAGACATCAGTTCACCCTCTTCGATGACGAGACCTGAGTACGGACAAAAGCCAGTTGCTCGACTGCTGGATGGCGGTGGGGAAAAGCGGCAAAACCAAGCATGCGCGTATCAAAATTGTTCAACAGGACGATCAGTCCGTCTTGCACCGCGTCTGGACACCGCTTAAACGTCTCCGACAAAAGTCTGGCAGCAAGTTCCAGACAACGCCATCTAGTTGACAGCAGCGTGTTTGCGGTGCCCAGCGAATCTAAGCATGTCATGAGGCCAGCCACCAGCTTTTTAATGCGAGAGCCTCGTCTTCCGTATATGTGGTTGTATATCTTCTGGACGTGACAGCGTGCCAGGGCGCGCTCGAGAAGCGCCGGATGGGTTACTGCTTCGAGAAACGGTTGCGTAGTCGTGTGCAATGCACTGAGCTCGGCCACTTCGCCGTCGGCCACTTTGCCGATATAAGCTAGACCGACTTTTTCGTCCGCAAGATCGCGTGCGATCGATAGAACGAGTTCCCCGTGAAACGTGTCCAGAACCGTCAGCGTTGTTGACCAGAACGCCGCTGTGGGTGATGGGTAAGGATCCTGCCGAGCCCGGTTATGGGGAACATTCTCCGTCGCCTGGTACCGAAAACGTGTGTTTTCGAGAGATGACATGCTTGGGCTGTTTCTGACGAAGTAGCAGACCACGATAGTTGAGGGAGGACATGATCTCTCATGAAGAACCGGCTGTCAGGTCGCTCCAGAGCCTTGCAATACAGCACGGTATATGTAAAAACGATAGGTGGAAAAGCACGGGGAATAATCAGCCTTGCAGGTCTTTATCATAATCTCCCGGGCATTGCTAGTTAGATGGCGCCATTAGCCTGAGTTTCTGGCCGTAATCACTGCCGCGGAGTCTCCACTTAAAGTTCGACGATTATCTATCCAAGGGCGATGACATTGCACTCGGCATGATGCACGAAGGGGAAAGTTGCTCCTGGAGATTAGTAATAAAGTATTAAGGAATCCATCATACAAAAGCAACAAACCACCAACCAAAGTACTATACCTCTTTCAATACACACAGCTATATGCCATGATGTATCCGGCAACTCCAAGACGCGCGGCCATGTTTTCCGTCACCTTTGCGCGATTAGGAGCTTTCACCTGGCTAGGTAATCCTATACGCGCTGTTTTAACCGTTTCCGCACTAACAGAAAAGGCACATTGGCCGTAATGATGGGTCAATGGATCACTACTGGGCGGCCATCGTACCCGCCTGCCGGAGCGGATATACCGTGAGTGAACGCTATTGAAAATAAGTATACGCTAAGGAGCCATGCTGACATAGCACAGTTGGGTTTCTGGTAGGACTGTGCTGTTTTGGATTGGTCTTCCTATACTAACCTGTGTCAGACCTTAACGATACTAATAGGACCAAAGCGATTTGGGTTACGGCAGCAGCCCTGACAACTACCTTTTTCGAGCTATCGTATGTGTTCACTCTATTGGAAGAGCGGAAGGCAAAAAAGAGCAGCACGTCTGTTGAGCCCGGAGTTGCCGTTCCCCTTGTGTGTATGAAGTATGCAGGGATCTTGTTGATGCTAGTAACGACGTTCGATGTGTATCAGAAGAGAAGTGTCCACAACATACTACTTCTGTCATCTAGGTACGTCAACTGCCCATTCACCGGACGCTCATTGTTATCTGACGCACGCAGTACTGCATACATGGCTACCATTGCCTTTGAGTGGTGCAGGCGCAGCTTTCTGGATGTGTCTCCTCTGCGAGCAGCCATGGCTCTATTCCTATATACGGCGTACGCGTCGGCGATATGTAGCCATATATTCATACCATACGACCTGACGGCGGTTTTCATATGGTCTCTGGGGCTTGGATTTGGATTTTTCCCCTGGATCTGTTGGCTTTGAAACCCGGAAGGACAAGTCAAAGGGGAGCAGGACCGTGGGTAGTTCGAGATCGTAGGCAAGTGCGAAAGGTTCCATGGTTGGTCAGGGTTCGACTGGTGCACTTTTTACTTGCCGCAGGGCTATTTTAGAGTTCAAAGTAGGGTGGCAGAGTATTTATCTTTAGAAGGAATTCAACTGGCATCTGTTCCACTACGGACCGTAAGTATCACATGCATGACCATTGACCCGGTCAGCCAGCTCTTGAAAGTCCAGCTGCTGTATCCAGCCCTGCTGTAGGTTTATCTCTCTTCCTTAGTTTTCTTGTAAGTAGGTGATATTATTATGCGCTAGTTAATCTTATGTTTTTTCTGCTGCGGCAGAATCACTGCCTATAAAGGAGTAGAGGAAACGAAGGAGAAAGAAATAAGAGGTTAACGAGGAGACATTATTATTGTATTAATACGGATAGATACATCTTGTTTTTGTTTGAAGGAAAGGAAACTCTTCCCCTTTTATATAAGAGATGAATGCACCCAGATGCCAGCGATTATTGTTATAAAATGCTCATAATATAGTAGATTAGTTAATCTTGATTATCTTAGTATGGCATACTGAGTTAAAGCACTTAGTGGTACCCCCCTAGCGGACGTTCCATATCTGACAGGATAGATGGGCTGCGTGAGCTGCCGAGGCGACTAGCTCCAGAGGTCATTCAAAGAAGATAGTGATTCGTGGGGGATACAGAAGACATCGCTAGTTACATTAGAATACTAACGTTATACTGTGCTTTATATAAGCTTGGATAAACATCTAGCCTGAACTGGGGTCGTAGCTTTATATAATACGTAGTGTTTTATAGAACCTCTGTTCTTTATAGGCTCTATTGTCAGCACAAAGAGCTTCACACTACAATTCAGTCCTGTCTCTAATGCTGATGTGTCTCTATAAGACGTATGCCTTGAATAATACTCTAATGAGAATATCCTGCTGACTTGAATGCCACCTACGTAATCCAATAAGCCAAAAGCAGGATTACAGGCGATAGTAATATTATTACGTCCCCGCCTATTGGGCTTCAGCTGAATATCTATCCATATATACATACTACGTCTGTTACTCTCAAGTTATCGTTATATAAAACAGGTTATATTTTAATAGTACTTTAGCATTAAGTCAAGTCTTCAACCTATATTCTTTCAATCATTTACTGTTATATATATACAGTATATAATCATATTAATAGTATGGGAAAGCCGAAGATTCTTATCCAAGCTAACAGCCCGCCGCCTTTTGATGCGCAATTCCGGCCACAACTCTTACTTTCTCCCCAGTCAGGTGGTTGCTATAAGCATGTTCGACGGGAGACGAGGATCGTATTCGAACGCAACGGTACCACGGAGACTGTCAAACTAGACGTGGTGGACATTGGTGGACTTGCATGGGCCGTTATCAGCCTCAACGGCCACAAAGTTGCCGCTCACTTGATAGTTGGAATTGCAGCACTCGAATCAAGTTCGCAACTGTCAGACGATGCCAGTCTTGCGAGTCAAACTTCAAATAGCGACTGGCTAAAGGAACTGTTCCGAGCCATGGATCTGACGAGTGAGCTGAACCATTGGTTCGGTACCCAGAGGTCGGATGTCATCCAAGTGCCCGTAGTAGGCGGGCACTGCACTCTCGAGCTTGTATTGCGCAGGGTGTCTTTCGAGACACCGAGCACGCCTCAGAGTGGATCAGAATGTTCTTTTCTCCTGTTGCTCAAGTCGGACGAGCGGGTTTTACTAGCACAAATCGTGTAGAGCCTATTAGACTTATAGTAACTTAAAGAATCGTCATTCAGGGTTTACAAAATCTAGTCTAAGCTATATAGTTAATTCTTTAAATTTTAATCCATTTATTAATAGAAAGAAAAAAGCATATATATTAGAACAACAATATCACTAAGTCGTCCGCATTAGTCAACAGCCCTGAAGTCTATAAGAACTACTACTTCTAGCTAGCCTAGCTAGTACAGACTTAGAGAATTTATGTCTTTTAAACCACTAGCTTTTAATGCATCAGCTCATCTATAGTCCTTCTAATAATATGCATTCAGTCTATTACTTCTTATGTATAGGACCATGTGTGAAAAGTAGGCATTGTTTAGAGGGATAGAAGAATAGACTATAGTACAAGACATATAGCTAGGACTGTTATATGCTTGTGATAGATAGAAATCGATGCTCTGTGCGGCACTATAGTACTCTATATATTGGCCTGTTTAAAGCTGGATTAAGAGGCTTGCTCTTACTTACTGAGCCCTACTATTCTCTCGTTGCTTATCATAAGGTGATATACAAACGTCAACTATTGCCTAACAGCGTCGTTTTTACAACATTACCAATTAAGGATAATAATACAGTCAGGTTTTATACTAGAGAATAGTAAGGGGAGGATATTTACAGTACTTAATATATTTATAGCTTAAGATAATTACTATATAATAGCTATAGCTATATATTTACTAGCCTATTAGCTTATAGATAATATGCTAGTACTAAGGTTTTGGTCTCCTAGTACGTAGTAATGTACTATTGCTTGACTGGTTCTTACTTAAACTAGTACCCTGCTTACTGCTATCTGATTGGTCTGAATTTATCTTTATGTAATCCCTATTGTAGCTCTAAATTAATCCCAATATCTTAAGCTCATGTACGGAACAGCAGTACCGTGGCCATCGCCTATCACAATGGATGACTAGGGCCAGGAATTGAGTAAGTGCTTCTTAAGTGAGAACTAAGCTTGGATACAGCCTAAATCAAATATGTACTGTAAGTAATGCTCCACTTCCATCCTTGTTTTTACCTCCTTTTAAGCACTTTTAGCGTAATACTCTTAGTATCTATTAACACTAGTCACTATTGATACTTCTAGGAGCGAAGCGCTTAGCATAGTATAGAGCGATCATCACCAGAAACTACAAAACTACAGGAGTAGGATAGTCCACTTCAATCACTTGTTCCATCGTATCTCAGTCTTTCTCCGAGTTCCCCAGACGGAGAACTTTCGCCATGTCCTCGATTTCCCCTCCGCATGAAGAATCACAGAACTGCGGCTCTGAAATGGCTGTCATTGTGGGCCCAAACACTCATCATAGCTGGGCTTTAGATGGGCGCTACCATCCACGGCAATGGGGACGAGCGAGAAAGACATACGATACGTGCTTGATCCTCTTCCTCGAGTTCTACACGTAGGATGAGCGTCAACTTGCTTCAGTATCCCGACTGATTCTCTTTAGAACCACAGTGAGCACCGCAGGAGTATGTCTCGAGACCGCCGTAACCCTCCCGCGTTAACAGATCACAATGAACAGGCGCCTGCGGCAAAGCAAGCATACGAAGACCTCGGCATCAGCACAGTCCAGGCAACGTTTATCTTTGTATCAGTGTAGGATGGGAGATGTGTTACCATTCTTAGGAGACCGGAAAGCACTGACCGAAACCACAGTTATTTGATTGGGCAGAGCCTTGGGAGTATCTTCTTTCCCCCGTGGTCCGAGTCCTTCGGGCGCAAGAACCTTTATATAATCAGTACCGCTCTTTATAGCCTACTCTGTCTGATGATAGCCGTTTCAGCTTCCATCACTGGCGTTGTTGTGGGACGATTCGCTGCCGGAATCCTCTCCGCCATCCCAACCGTCGTCCTCACCGGCAGCATAGAGGATCTATGGGACACACGCGACAGGGTGTGGTGGGTGTTCTGGTGGGTGCTGGTTGGTAACCTGGGTCTTCTCGCGGGTCCTATGATCAGCGATGGTATACTGGGCCATGCTCAGTGGTGCGTGAAGCCCGATTAGATGACGCTGGCTTCGCTAATCGCGGTCTCGTAGGGTGTGGATCTTTTATACAGCCGCCCTCGTCACTGCCTGCGTGACCTGTATTCTGTTTACAATCAAGGAATCGAGACTATCGGTACTACTGCTCAGTCCCGGCTCAGTGGCGATGCAGGTTACTCGCGACCATACTTCACCAACCACGAGGCCCAACCGGCGGGAGAAGCTCGATCTTCTGCGGCCTCTTCGATTACTCGTCACCGAACCAATAGTGTTTCTCGTCGCTGTTGTGACTGCCGTCTCATTTGGGCTCATCTATCTCTTTACAGAAGTCTTACCGATGATATACCTCACTCCAACCCTTAGTGCCAGCCCGAAGAACGCGTCTTTCCTCAGTATCGGTCTTGGCACTCTTTTGAGCATATTTACCCGCGGCTATGACACGTATATCCTCGCTCGGCGATCGGCTCAGAACTCCCCTATCACGCCGGAAGATAAGCTTGGTGGATTCGTCATCGGGTCCCCGCTTCTGTCCATAAGCCTCTGGTGGTTTGCATGGTGGACAATACCGCCTTTCGCTGGGCTTCACTGGGCCGTTCCGACAGCATCCCTCATTCTGACCGGGTACGCCTTGAACGAGTTGAACTATGTGCTAGCGGGGTATCTCACAGACTGCTACCAGCAGTACGCGGCGAGCAGCGTTGGAGCCATGGCGATCACGCGATCGCTATTCTCTGCGACTTTCCCGCTCTTTGGGACGGCTTTATTCCGCTCACTGGGCTACAATGTGGCATCGACGGTGCTTGCTATTGTGGCAACAATACTCTGCGTCGTGCCTCCATTAGTTCTACGCTATGGGGTGATGCTCAGGGAGAAAAGTACATTTGCACAGAATCAGCAGGTTGCCTAGAAGTCATCAGGGACCGTTACTGTGACTTAGTATCGGTAATCATCAACATAAGTTCTCAGAATAGAATGACGGTATAGACGGAATAGCCTCACGAGTTCAGACCACATACAGCTGATCGTCCTAAAACTTTAACAACATGCTGCCCTAGAGCAGTTAGTAGTGCGTAGTTGCTTCAGACCATCGCAAATTTCAGAGATACAAGAATATTGTATTATACTGTAAATGCTGCGATGCGTATTACAAAATGCCACCTATCAAAAGGAAAAACTACATCTCATCTTTGATTCAAGTAGAATGTCCTGCCATCACCTCTAGTAGAGAAACCTGTGGCTCTCATCGTCTCTAGGGGACCCTCTCAGAGCTTACGTAGTGTTTGGAATCCCTTTTTCGAGGACCGGCTGGGCGGCGGTAGTGTCTTTGGAGCACGTTACAGCGGAAGGCCTCTCGCTGCGCAGGCTCTTTTGTATAGTCTATTCTAAGTACCCCGCCGCTGACGCACTTGGGAGGGTGAGTGCTGTTCTGAAACTCCGCAGCAGAGAGGTCTTCATCAGACAGATAAGACGTGGCTCTCGTCTCGGCATGGATATTCGCGGAATCGTCCCTGTATTGCCATGACTGAAAGATGCACGACCGGTGATGAACAAGCGTGCTTCTAGGTGGGACCGCGACAGCAGTGTCATCCAAGACCTCCTGAGCTGAGCCGCTCGAAGCAGAGAAGCTCCCCATGGCTTTTGGCGGATGCAGCGCGGCTGACCTGTCAGGTGCGTGGTTGCTAGGCGCCTAATTTCCCTTTCGGTCTCGCATTGGTGTTTATTCTAAAGCTTGCTGGAGCTGATGAGATCACGCTTGTAGGTATCTTTATTCAATAAGTATCTATGTTCCTTATGTTACCATGCGAGCTTCTCGCTTTTTTCTTTGTAAGAAACTTGCACTTACAGGCCGAGTGTTGCATCACTATCTAGGTCTTTCTAGTGATTGGATTGAACGAGCGAAAGAACAACAGGGCAGTGGAAATGGTCCTATATATAATCCTACTAGCTAAGAAGCTAAGTATATAAGCATTTTGAGTGATTTCAACATTAATAGTATCATCAGGATTATTAACATAGTCAATATTTATCTATAGTACTATATAAGGCATACTTTTTAAGGAAATGTTACTTACTTATAAGAATTACTTATTACTTGATTTTATTTTTTTAGTCTCTGCTCTTATATCAGTGGAGTTTAAAGCTCTAATCTATTACTCCATACTTCACTATACTATGTATTCATTTGTACAAGTTCATACAATATATAATAGAGGTCTATCTATTCTCTTAATCTAAGACTCTTTAAGTAATAAATGTTATACTTCTATCTAAGGCTATCGTCATAGACAAAGCTTACCATTATAGCAACCGTAATGTAGTCCGCATAACACCCTTATCAAACCTACGCTTATCCGGCCGCCATCTTACCTCTTAAGTATCGCGGGTTGATGTTGTTGCTGGCACGGTATTTGGGAGCTTCTTGGTAAGCGCCCAGGTTGGAATTCATCTGTCCAAATGGTTCCTATATATGGCCCCGAAAACAACTCATATAGGCGATTCCAACAGCAATATTTCTCCGCCTCACACTCTTCTTGTTTTTACGGAACCAGTAGTCAGCGACGACGAACCTCCGCCAAGCGTCCAAGTGGCCTTCTTACCAAGACGGGCACAGGGGCTGCAGACAGAAGTGGCCGGAAAACAGCGGCGGCTCGCAACAATAGCCAGAGATGATGATGATGATGATGTATTTAACGTCCAGAGTAAAAGGGACGTGCCGGGCAATGCCGACATGGTCTATGCTAATCTATACTATTCTACAGGCTACCGTCTTCACCTAACGTTCCTGATCAATGAATCGGGCAGATTTCGGAAAAGAAATTGGTTGCCTCCATCCATTCGCACAGAAGAGAGGCTCCCTGCGAAGTACCTAGCAGAAAATCTATGCTTGCCTTCGCCATATGTCGGCGGAGATGCCGCGGAGTAGCCTTACGGCCACGCTTGCAGAAGTAGAAGTGTACTGGGGTTTTGCGTCTTCCACAACTGCAGTCGAGCAGTGCATCCTGATGAGCAAACCTCTCGTGGTATGCTGCGAAGTCTCCATGATGCGATCTTGCCGCATATAGCCTTCCTAGCAAATGCCGAGGAAGGCGAAGTTCGGGGGGCTTGGGATGAGGACTTATCCCAAGGTCAGCATACTGCCGAGGGCAGATTGACGGCCATCTCCTAGCGAAAGCCTGGAGATCGGCTGCTCTAGACTCCCGCTTCAAGTGTGCCAATGTAGGCTGTGGTTGTGATTCTGGGATTTGTTTGCAGGCCTCCTTGGCAAGAGCGTCTGCTTCCTCGTTTCCTGCTATTCCCGTGTGTCCAGGGCACCACCAAATGTATACCCTGCCAGATAGCCAGAGATGCGAAAGTCTTCAGATAGACTGGCGTAGGGTGGTTCTTGAGTAAGTCACGTGTAGCATCACGTGAGCGCCCGCACCCCTCCTACTTCACCTTTTCTCCACTAGAACCAGTACTGGAGAGAATAACCCATACAACCTCTCTGACAGGTGTCCACAGCCGGGTCGACTCCTTCACCAGTGGCAGCTACTCGAGTTCTCATCTTGTCACACACTTCACCCAGTTTTGCCACAACTACCATCCTACCTATTTCGTACACATCACGAAATAATAAGATACCTGACATTCAGCCTACGATAAACCAACACCGAGAAATAAGCGCAGTTGCCGACGGGGCGCAAGCCGAGCCGGCCAACGGGGGAGACAAGAGAGCAGGGCCGGTGGTCGCATGTAAGCGACGATCGCTAAGACGCTTATCCTCCCCTGTCATCGGAGGATCTTTCATAATAATGTGCGGTAGTGCCAACTGGTGGCAAACTTCATGGTGGGACTTGACTTACCTCAAGAGGCAGGTGGATTACAGACAACTGGTCTCACTCCGAGCTTTGAACCTAGGCTGTTGGCATTGGTAACAACAATGGTCCCTAAACTAGATAATTGTCACGGGTCCCCGTTGCCCCCTACCCAACGTGCTAACCTCGCCTTATTGTTGAGCCGTTGACCGCGACCAGGGTTTCTTTTGCCGAGGATCGTCCAGCCCCTCTATTTTGAGCGCTCTCCGCGGCGTATTTGTAGTTTCCGAAGAACACGACAGGTGTAGCACAGCATTCACGGGGAAGACGCCCCAGAATGTTATAGGTATATTCGTCAGATTCTTAATATCACCAACTTGCTCAACTGTCTACTGTACCATGGAAAAAACGAGTAGCTGCAGAAAGCATGGCTTCTAACAATGCTGTCTCCCCAGGGGCAACGACGTGTAGCTTTTCCGCCGTCTTCAATAAGTCTCCACCGGCGCAATCCACCCCCGAGACGTCTAGACCACGGGGGCCACCACCCCCACCCACACCACGACGTCTTCTTACGACGGCCCTGTGTCAGTGGTCAGCCAAGGGAGCCTCGGGTATTGGTTCGGGTGGCGATGACGCAGAACGTACTGAGGCCGAGCTCGCGGGCCCATGCATCTGAATCCAGTCGTCTGAGGTCCGGAGGCTCGAAGAGCCTTTGGAGGTTTCGCGACGTGTAGACCTCCATCTGCGATAAGGCAGACTTGAGGGTTTCAATACAGCTGATGGAGAATTGTTGAATCATATCCTGCGACGATTTCTGTAATTCCAGCACGCTGGACTCGAAGTGCTGCAGAATTAACTTGGCGATGTCCATCTGGGTCTTTTTGCTCATGGCCGTGATGGCTGCCGCTGCATCTGTCAGCCGGGCCATCGACTCCTTGTCGACGTGTTGTTTCGGCATGTCCGCTGTTTTCTCCAGGGTAGACTGGCGGGAGCCGGCTGACGACGGCGGGCTACCCCCGTTCGAGTCCCTCGCGTGGATTGCTTTATACACGTCTTCGATGGAGGAAGTCATTGCGAAGAATGGATTGTAAGTATGGTGGTGCAGACCAGATGTCCTTCTAACGACCTGGTCAGCAAAGAAAAGCGGCGGCCTTTTTATCTTCGAGTGAGGTTTCTTTCCGCCACGCCGCGCCGAAGCAAGTACAATGCAGGTTTGATGAGGTCCCAAACTGTCGGGACGGCCTCTGGGACTGCCGATCGAGACCGGTGCCGGCCATCAGGTTTGTTTTCCGTTGTTGGCGCCATAAAGACCGAGCATCCCAGGCAGCTCCACCTGATTATACGCAGGACAAGACATTCAGCAACCAACATGCAACGACCAACATGCAGCGACCAACGCAGCGGCCGAAATCCCCCTTGTGAATGGGGCATGCTGTGCCGCTGACGCCGTTAATATGACCGCCTCATCCGTGAACGACGATGAAAAAGATGACCGTCACTGCCAACGTTCCCGCGAGAAGCTGATTACAGACATAGAGTGAATACTGGGGGAAACCTCTAAGCCCCTGGGATGGTGGGCCGTGATGATTTCCTCATACGCAGTACACTATCGAGGGTACGCCCGGTAATCAAGATTACAGGGACAGACTTAGCAAAATTATGGATCGAAATTAGCAACCGGGACCAGGATACGTCAGTGGTGCAGCATCTCCCAGATTACCGTTGGAGTTGCGAAACTCAATACCCGCGGGCTGTTGGACGGAGGAATTGGTCTGCTGCTGACCGAGCTTTCGCCGGTTGTGCCCATCCGTGTTGACGGCTGTGGCAGCACACAGAGAAGGCTAGCAGCGCGAAGCAGATCCAGATGGGAAAACTGCCGGCAGCGTCATAAGATGCGCGTTGACAAAAGTCGATCAACAAGAGAGCTAGGCCATCGTTAGAAAAAACGACGAGGGACAGACCAGCACCAACCACCAACGAATTTGCCTTATTGAAGTATGTACCCCACTGTTTTATAGAAAATTAGTCATAACCATCGAAGAGTTCCCCAGAGTGCTTTTCAAGGTCGCTTACATATCAATTCCATACCCGCACCACACCCACCAACTATAACCACATAGCTGCCTCTTCTCACAGACGCAAAGTGCTTATTTCATGCGGGTGGCGCACGTCTTCATGCCTGGATAAGCAGACGTGGCGACGGAGGTGATTGAGCACGGGCGGACGATGGCCGAGGGCTTACAAGTAAAATGTTAAAACCGGCAGACTATCCTCGTCTCTGTCACAGACCCTACGGCCTGTACTCCCCGGTCCAGCACAGAAATGGCACAGAGGCCACGTACTAAGCACCACCGCTACAATCTGCGAGCCGCACCAAAAGCAAAGGGACAAGGGCGAGTGTCCAAAAGGAGAAGCCAAGGCATCAAATACCATATCAGCCGACGTATAACCAGTATAGAGCAGGATCAGCACAATTGTCCATCATCAGCGGGAATTGCCGATAGGAAGTTAGCAAAGAAAACAGAAGCCGGAGCACATGTGTCCGCTTCAGCTAAGAAGACCTACACAACTGTATCTGGCGGAGGGGTCCTACACACAAGCCTTCTAGGCCGCCCAAGCGAGCTATCTGCGATCACCACATTGGAGAAGCCAGAAAAGATGGAGCCGCTCGCCGAACGGGGCCTGGAAAAGAACTGGAACTGGAAGAGGGAATTCCTGGGCACGCTTTCGAGCCTCTGCACGTTGTCGAAAGTTCTTAGACACATGTCGTGAAGGGATTCAGGTAGCAGCAGCTGAGACTGGCTGTATAATGGAAGAGACCGCGTCGAACCATATATCTATCCGTTCGATTATGTCACACCCAGGACTTTTGGTTTCACAATTAGTCTAAAGTAACAGACCGGATGTCGCGAGCTAGAAATGCATAATGCAAAGGTTAACTATTGTGTCTTACTCTATGCTGCTGTAACTATAGCATTGCCTGACAAAAATGTGACACTAATGGCCGTTTCCCCTCCCGCCTACTTCGCACGCCTTCGGCAACTAAGTTCTTCTATTGTTGACGAAGAATGGCGTCTATTGCCTCTGCTAATCGGCGGTGACGATCGTCCAGGCTTGCCTGCTCCTCAAGCAAGGCGTTCTCTAGTGCAGCGAGGTTCGCCAAGACTTGCTGTTTCAAGTGTAGAGTGCTTTCGGCCCTGTCCGACTCTAACTGAAAAGCTGATGCATGAGAAGCTGTACGGTCGCCGTGCGCTTCTAGCAACCTCGCTCGGGCCAGCTTCCTGTCATGCAACCCCTCCATCGACGTTGCCGTTGCGAAGCGCGTCTTGCCTTGATCGTTGAAGATTCTAGATGCATTACCCAGGATGAACATCGTAGTCGATGGCGGATGGTGCTATACGGAGTCTCTTAGACCAAACCACAAGAAGCTAAGGTGAGAGCGGTGGGTTCTTATGCCTCAGAGAGTCAAGCGTAAGCAAGTACGGCATCAAACAGCCCGGCTTACACAAGGATATAGGTCTATCGATACTATGCGTTGCACCAGTCACAGTAACGTACCCAGATTCTCGTATACCACGTCCGAAACGTTAACTCCCTGACCTTCTTCCTCTCGATCATTCAATCTCATTAATTGAGAGGCACCACTCTTGCCAGAGCGCCTCTAAGTGATCATATTCGAACCTCATATCAGTAGACCGGGATGCTTGGCTGTGCACCTCCACCCCGAACGATCCCAATGAACTCCTTGTCGCTTGGCGAAGCGCCTGTCGGAGACGGTCTCGTTGCTGGTTGCTGGGGCCGGCGAGTGCACTGAAATCGGCGTTGTTGGGGAGCCATGGCTGCTGCGCACCCGCACTAGCCGGATACTCGACGAGCAGAGATTCTGCGTACCGGATCGCGTCGATAGTGTTGTTGGTCACTGTGGCGCTTCCCTCCTCGGATAACGGCGGGCCGCGTGACAGCTTCATAAACAGCTGTTGAGGCACCGTTCTCACGCCATCCCAAGACAGGGCACGACCAAGCACGGCGCCATTCTCGGCGAGAAATCTCAGCTTCGCCCGGAACAGCGAGGGAATCTCTTCGTTAGCGGCGTTGAACACTGCGTTCATTCTCAGCGGCAACTCGACCTCGGCGTTCACGTCAGCACCGGCCCGCAGCAGAAGTGCCATCGTCTCTAGACTGTGAGCGTCGGACAACGAAGCGTACACGAAAGCCGAGTTGAGCTCCCTGCAGTATATCTTGAGGCACTCGGCGGCGGATCTCCTGAGCCCCTGGCAAGTTCGCTGCTGTAGCCTCTGTATGATTCCCATAACAACTCGCTTCTTTGCACGCCAGTACCGGCGCTCGTTCTGGAATGGCTGGCTGGATGCATCCCACAACGTTCTATGGTATCTGGAAGTGGCCACGGCCGATAGCGATCCGATGGAAGCGCGTATGCAGCTCTTGAAGAGGCTCGGTTCTGCGCCGCCACGAAGGAGGACCTCGGCGATGGCAAATTGGGAATGGGCCAAAGACACGGACAGCATTGCCTCGAGGTGCTGCTGTTCGATCACGACCCATCGTGCGCTGATGTACGCGAGGAGCTTCCGGATCGTCGGCAGTCGCAGGTACGTCGCTGGCCAGTCTACGAGACTTCGCGGTTCCGAGGCCGCAAAGAGACGATAGAGCACTGGGTCTGCAATGGAGTACAGTCGCCTGCAAGTCTGGGAAAGGGCATTTCGGTCTGCGACCCCGATACTGAACGAGATACCTAAGAGGATCTCGTTCGGCAGGCAAAGCAAGTTTGTACCCATTGATGCTGAAGGAGCGGCAGAAGGCCGGAAAGTACAGCAACACCAGGTCGAGAACAGCGGTCGTACGGGATGTTTTCAGTTAGATAATAAGGTTTCACCATCATAAGCATCATAAAAGGATCCCATCAAGTAAGCAAGTAAGATCAATATCCTTGAAGCTGGCCCTAGGGACAAGGATTATAGACTCAAGAAGCCATTTGGCTACTCTACATATCGGTGCCTATTCCGGAAGTCTCTTGACGCATTCGATGACAGCATGCGAGTCCCCGGCAGATGACCAGGTCTTGACGATCGCCAGTCCTGCCTCGCAAGTCACCTTCGTCCACGCATCCATTGTTCGTTCCTTCCCGCCAACATTCAACATGAGAAGGTCCAGGGCAGCGGCATGAGCCGATGGTGGATTTCTCATGACCTGCTCCGCTATAAGTAGCTTACTGTCTGGCGACATCGCATCGGCGATAATCCGTAGGATGTTCACCGCTGCGTCGTCCCCGTAGTCGTGAAGGCAATAGCGGATATAATAGACAAGCGCCCCTGCTTACGTGTCAGTCACTGTTCCATGTCCGCTTCGAAAGCTGGATGTGCAGACCCTTGACCGGCTGTTCTTTGTGCATATCGATGGCCATCAGGTTGAGGCCAGACAGGTCTTGGGCCTCGAATACCTCGCTAATCACCGTATCGAGGTCTTGAAGCACGCAGCGGCTGAGAGGCACACCCCTCGCACAGATCGATCGAACGGCGTGGCCGTTGCCGCCTCCGACGTCTACGAGAAGAACCCTTTCGTTGTCATCGTATTGGGACGCCTCTGCAATCCACGAGAAGTCGTAGAGGCCGCACACCGGTGCGACCGACCCCATTGCCGTCATCGATCGCATGAAAGTTCGTTTGCGGTTCGGGTTCTGGTGGGAAACATCCCAGATCGTCTTCGCCGGCTCGCCGTATGCAAACGTGAACGGAACATGGGTCGGCCCCTGGGGCTCGTGTAGCCCGTAAGAGTTGAAATACTTATTAAGTTGAGCGTAGGAAACCAAGCCGTGTGTGAACCTGCGCGGACCGGTTTGATCAGACAGGTAAACAGGCTTCTGCGGGAAGGACAAACTGACATGATTTGTGTGAGGTCTCCATCCGGATTACCGTCCAGGAAGATCTTAGAGTTATCCGTGTGTGCAACGCGGTCGTCACCAACTTGCTTGAGAATACCCGTGGAGTTCAACATCCACGCCAGTCGGACTGCTAAGGTAAGCAATGCATTCCTCTTGCGAAGGCTGCAGTCCACGGACGCGTGGTGTACATAGGCGGTACAGCGGCCTAGGCATCGAGGCAGGTGGCCTTACCTAGAAGTTGCAAGTCGCACCTCACGCGGCGGGCTAGTTCCGTGTACAAGATGGACCCTTGCACAGGTATGTGGTGAAAAACGCCCCAAGAATTGAAAAGCTGCTTTGCGGCCATTTCACCAATCTTAGTGCAGTCGTCCAGGGCTCTCTCTCGCGAACCATCACCCAGCCTTTCGGCGATGGACCGCGCCGTGTCGACAATCTGGGACCTGGCCTCATGGTCGGCTAGAGCGCTGAGGTGGCCGCACAAGGTGTACTGGGTAGTTTTAGTTAACAGAGTCGTCGCAAGCTGTCTGAGCTCCGCGCGTTGTTGATTTGTGAGTTGCCTCATTTTGAGTCGATGCCTCACCTCTAATGATCTAACGAGATAAGGATAGAAATAAATAACTGCGATGTCTATAAGAAATCACTTCAATAACCTTATGTATTTATAGTAGCGTAGAACATAGTACAGCTGTAGCTTATAAGGGATTACGTCTCCCTCTCCTAAGACTACTATGTTGTACACGGCGCTGGTTGTTGATTAAATAAACAGGTAGCCACATAAAGTAAAGAAACAACTGCATAAAGCGTATAGCTAGTAAGAGATTTCTAGCAGCAGCTTGCGTGATCTCTAGGTCTTCCATTATGTATATTCTGGCAGTGTACTAATTAGTCAAATAATCATCAGGTGTATTGCCCCATGGACTGTCCTACAATTACATACTGAGTTGAACAGCTATGTACTTGTTTATATCATTTTCTCTGGAAAGGTAATATAGGACACAGATTAGGCTAGCGTCTTGCTGATCTGTACTGTACGATCTGGGTATACTTCACTAGCTGAGTCGCCGTAGTACTACAAGAGTATAAGGAATAGTATTATAAGCAGACCGAGATACTATAGAGCTTCTATATATATAACACTGGATAGTGTAGTGTAAACACTAGCTATTAAGTATACACTACACAGACTTATACAGTAAAAGGCGTAATGGGTGTCGCGAAATATTTTAGTTAACATCTTTAGTAGTGGTGGTGTGGAGTCACTGCCGTCATAAGTTGGTTGATGCTTCTTGTAGGATGTAAGTCACTGGTGGAGCCCTTGCTAACAGAGCCAGAATCTGTACCCAACAAACAACAGCTTAAACAGGCTCAGATAAGCATAGGAGATCAAAAACTGGATGATTATCAGTAAGCCAGTTTTGGCGTTTTCACTTTGATGCTGACAACGGCTGCTATTTTAGTACTTGTTGATTACAGCTGTAATCCGCCATCCGCTGTCGACAGTGACTCCACACCACCTCTACAAAAGATGTTAACTATGAGATCTGGCGACGCCCATTACGCCGTTTACTGTAACCATCAGGTTACATACAATATAAAACACTCCTTCCTTTAGTATAGTACATAAATGAATATAGTATTGGAATGGGGTGGGGCGAATCGAGCCCAGATAGTGGTGATGATCGCGACGAAATATGGGTCGGGACCACTTAGAAGTCCTGATTGAGCATAAGATATAAGGACGGAGAGGCAGATAGAGAGAAAATCAACGAACTTTCACCCGATCACACCTATACCTACCTTTACTTTTCATGATCGAACTAGAGCCTTTCTATGATTTACAGCGAGTCGCGATAATGCAAGAATTCTGGGAGCGACACCCCCTATGATCGCAAGAGCCTTCTGCAGAATCACCTCTGGAAACTGCGCCGATTAAGCAGACTATGAGCAAGCTGATCGAGCAAAGGTATCTGCGCTGATCGAGGGAAGCATCTTGCATTGCCTTAGAAGGGTGTTGGTGTTTGCCCACCGCACCGCACCGCATAAGGTCCTATCCTGCCCTACACGTTTCCAGTATTATCTTGTGCTTAATAATACTACAGCCAGACTCCTAGCAGTGGGTCTCTGCTAAAGTATAGCTGAGGCTTAACACCAAAAACAGTACTAGTAACTTTGCTATTCTATTGATTACTTGTTGATCATTCGGGTAGCTAATGGGGTGGTAGTAGCTTGTATAGCTCGGGGTAATGTATTACAGAAGATGTTGGGAAAGTCAAAGCTAGTGAGGCTGAATGACAAATTGATTATTGAAGAGCCATGGAAGGTAATCTATCTAAGTGGAATGAATGTCCTTATTGCCGGAACCGATATCCAGATGTCGGTCCTACAGGAGTGGACTGCCCCTAGCACGTCGGTCCTCGATCATGGATCGCTTATCGTGCGTCGGTCTTTCCTTATATTCATGTGACCTTCTCTAGTTCTTCCTTTCCGAGGAGTTCTTCCTTTCCGAGGGAGTCTGACAGTGTTCCTTAAGTCCTATACCCTCCGCATCCTAATAAGCATTTTATTTTACTTCACCTAAGAACCATAAGGTAAAAAACATAATTCTATAAAGCGATAGTAATAAGCCTAGCTGTACTATCCGCTAAGGAAGTATTACCATCCACTAACTGAGGTCTTCCCGGTGTATTCAACAAGAACCCATTGTACTGCTTTGCCATCATAGAGATACTTACTACACTGTAGACGAAACATGTCTCTACTCTTATCAGCTTTCCCATCTACTATACTACTAGAGAATCGATATGTTTTCTTGTACATCTGATGCTCTTCGTCGACAGCATATACCATATGCGTTGTCCAAACTCCAGACTTTCTAGTACCTTTACACAGCCTCTTTAAACAGTCCTTAACCATTGTTGCTTCATCATTCTTTACTATTGACCAGATATTGAGGGTGATCTGGATTTCCTTTCCAGCATTCGTTGTGTGTTTTATAATCGCTTCGCAGTGTTCGGGGTCCCATTTATGGCTGCGGAGATACCCACGGATAAGTTCACTGTAACTGTAATCTCCTCCCCAGTCTAGAATGGCGAGAACCATGTCGACGTCTTTGCTGAGAGAACCGTCCCAGATAGCTGATAGATGCTTTGAAAGCAATATAGCGTTTACGCCCTCTAGCTTAAGTGAGTCGAGTAGGTAGTGACCAGGTCTGAGGACTGTGCTCCAGGCAGAGTGGTGAAAGAACGCGTTCTCATTCATCTTATTTGTTTCTGTGTGATTGTAAGGAGAGTAGTAGTAGAGGTATAATAAATAGAGACAGCAGTATAGATAGCCTTACCCTAAGTTGCTATTATACTGTAGTGAAGGTAAAGTAATCTTATAGGTCTTTAGAGCTGTATTGCGGCCTATAAATAGATGAAGAATAGTTACTCTATTTATATATATACTTTATATATAGCCGTGTGTACATACTGTACATTACTACATGAAGTAGGTTTATTATAGTAGATACTGCTTAGAGTGCAGACAGCATAAAAAAGTCGCAGTATAATCAAGAAAACAATGAGGCAACACTTGATTGCGGCTGTAACCACAGTAAGCAATTTGCGTAAAGCTAAAGCTGCAATAAAAAGAACGTTATTTGATACTGCATCATACATAAGTGGTCCTGATTACTATGGCACGTCAGACCGCAACGGCGCAGTAATCACGTCCGTCGTAGCACTTCATCAGCAGATATTGTTATAGTTAACACTGTAAAGTATAGTACATACGTACTGTATGCACACCATTAAGAGTATAGAGGAGTCTTTTCAAAATTGGTTTATGGAGTGATCAGCTACCTACAGTATCAAAAATATTGTTCTACAGTAGCGTGGGTTTAACCCTACGACCATGCTGCCGGAATTAAAAGTCGGTAGATGCACCCAAACACGTCGTCCACGATTGAGATGTGGCAACCTGAAGTCGACTATGGAAAATCGTTAAGCAATGGAGAGATCAGGGTGCAGCTTTCAATCTGCTCATTACGCAAGAGCACCGATCGCGAATATGTCACCCAGTGTCGGCCCTAGCAAGCTTGTGGAAACGGTCCCCGAAAGTATGCGCACAGATACCACAAGGCTTCCATTCTCCCATCAACTGCGGCCCGAGAGACTCGCGCAAAGCCAGAAACAAGAAGGCGCCAACGACCCGGAATCTCGTTACCACAACTTCGAATCGAAACATGAGTCGGAAACAAATATCAATTTGGGAACCCTGATACAGCCCCAGAGAACCAGGACCTTGCATGCACGACGCAGGCATTTAGCCGCTGCACCTCTGGCAGCACGCACACTTCAAACACGTTACCGTGCAAGGAGGTCCTTGGAGATGGCGTCTGGTCGAGCCCCTGTTACGAGAAGCCGCCCGCCGTCCAAAGACAGACGGGCGCACAGGAGGCCCAAAACGACCGACACCGCCTTACACGAAGCGAATACGGATTTCATAGTGGAGAAGCTGGTCGCTAAAGCAAAAATAGGTCGCTACGTCTACTACAAAGTGGTATGGATGGGATTTCCGGCAAAAGAGAGCAGTTGGGTGAAGAGGCAGAACATCGGATCCGAAGCATTGACCACCTATCGTCCAGACCAGTCCGGACATCTCGGACTCTTCAAGTTTGAGGGGATTGAATGTAAAGAAAAATTACAAGGCAGAGAAGTGTACAGGGTGTTATTGTGCCAGGGGGAGCGCAGTGAATTTGCCTTGGTAGATAAATCCGATCTATCATCCGCCGCGGTCCAAGACTTTGAAAGTAATCGAATTTAGTATAGTTAGTATATACATATACATCCTTACTATATTTCAACACTATTTCTTAGGATCTTAAGGCGTCTACTATATATTAAAAGGTATTTAGGGAATACATTATAAGTTTATTACTGAAAAACTGTAGAAGTCTGTCCTTAAATATGCTTGAGTTGATCTTAGATATAAGTCTATCCTAGTGCCCCTATTGTGATCCCTTGGGTCTTGTTGGTTCTGACTACTTTACCTACAGTACCCTAGTGTTCGCTCAGTGGAGTGATCTCTCAGTGGATCCTAGAGAGTGTCGGACTGTAACAAAATTACTATTCCTGGGGGACAAAAAGCCGGTCTTCGTTACTACTTTCAACATGTAAGAAAGCCATAAGTCTACACGTGGTATATCCCTCTGGTAAGTGCATGATCGTCATCATATTCCCCTCCGGTCTTATATCAGCATAAAAAGCGGACTTATTGAGAATAATACGTTGCTCTGAATCGTCGTGGAACAAGTAGGCCATTTCCTCGTAGTTCTTTGATGGTTTGTTTTCGTTATAGGTCTTGCTGAGGAGCACTTGAGGGTTGATTCCTATTAGAACTCTGGTTCTTGAATTAAACATGGCCTGTATATGGACGACTAAATGCTTCTCCGGTATAGTAACTGTGCACTTTTTGCTGTCGAAGCGCGCGTTCTGTGATAGGGAATTGAGGAAAGCCTTTTTCAGTTCTTCGTCTTTAAGTCTTGGGTTCCATTCCTGGCCCCAATGGTTTTCTTTGGTCCGCGGGCTCTTTTCACCGAAAAACATGACAAGATTGCCTTGTCTGTTCTTCCAACCGAAGTGGGCATCGACCCCTCCTATGATTAGAACAAATCCTTTTTGGGCCGACTTATCAAAGAACTCATCCGTCTTAAAAATGAAAGACCAAAGCTCTTGCCAGCTGTTCTTAGGGTTACTTAGCCACGCCATCTTTTACTGCTGGCTTTAATAGAAGTTGGTTTTGATTAATGGGTTTAAGCTCCAGTTCATAGTGAGTAGCTATTCCAGCTTATATACTAACGCATGTTCTGGGTCGTATACATAGAATATCTACTAACCACTTTGAAAGTTAACGGTATGTAGTATGAATAGATTACTCGTGCTATACACACCAAAATAGAGGCTGGGTAATCTATGCCGGGTCGCTTAGCCATCTAAGGCCCGCAGTGCTGATGACACGAAAGTCAGTATTTTACTCCTCACTATGCAGGGAACACCCCCCCCCCCCCGTCAGCGACATGTTTCTACAGTATGGGTCACTACCTCATTGCTAGATCAGGCTGTGTTGACAAAGAAAACCTTAGACGCGCGTGCTGGAATGGTGAGCTAGGAGGAAATCAGTTGCAAAAGCAAAAACCATTAGCACATTCTGAGGCGGCCTAACGTGTCTCACTGAAACGTCCACTCTCCATTTGAGCCGGATCTATAAAAGGCGATTAGAGTTGTCGAGACAGCAGCACAGACTACACTAGCAATAATCAGTTTAAATTGCCCACCGGCGGACACCATCGCTTACACTTGAGCCATAATACTCTTCAACACTAAAAGTGGCGTCTCAGAAATGCGCCCTTGCTACCGAGTTCAACGTAGTGCAGGCTGTCTTCGACGAAAGGCACTTTCTCCTCCTGTCGCACAGCACGACATTAAGTTGGACAGGACAATAATCGTAGTCGCCGTCTACATAAACTGTTGGATTCCAGGACTCCTTTTTAAGCCGACGCGTACCTACTATTGCCTGCTGGAGCTAGAAATGGCGATTCACGGGATTGCACATCGCAATGAAATGTTGTAAGGATCGGCAGCTTCGCAGCAGGGGACTCGGGGCCATTTTAGAACGACGAAACCTCTTGGTGTGCCAAAAGCGGCAGCTCTTCCAGCACTCGGTAAGCACCCAATTGCTGTGACTCCACGTCATCACTATAAAAGCGAAGGCTACTGTTTCCTTTTCTATATGTACAGTATCATGCAAAGAGAGACAAGCAGCACGGCAACATTGTCACATACTGAAGGCGAAGAGAAGCAGCGATAAGGCTCTTACTAAGCTGACCCTAAATTATAGAAATGCTCTATTCCTATACCTAGCACTTGGTTTCAATGCAAGGTCTTTATGTCTGCTCTATGGGTCGTTGCTAGACCGGTCTCAAGGGCTAGTAATGCTGAGAAGCTTGCTTACCCCAGCCCGTAGACGGCTGACTTTGCAGAATTACGATGCTAGCCTGTTATGGCAATGTAGTAGTAAGCGCAAACTATATCTATCTCAATACAGTACTGTATGTATATGTACCTGGCAACGTACATATCATACCTCTTTGATCCTGCCACCTTGACAACAAATATGAGAGTAGGCCATATTCTAGCGACCATGTTTTCCTTTCAACAGCCGAGCTTATAAGAAATAGCCAAGGCCAATATATCTGCGCGCTGGCCGGGGCTGTAAACATCACGGCCCAGAGTGCAGCAGGTGTCTTGCGCACGTTTGTCACACCCTTTGGCATAGAAAAGCAGGTGCCTCGTCAGTAGAGACAGTGATTATTCTTACGTCCCTATTTTACTGACAATGCTAGCCGATACTGGACAACTGGCTGTTTCAACAATAACTTGGCCGGGCTTTCCTACAGTGGACTGTCTCTTCTTGGGGGTAGACGGAGCTTTGATTCTCCAGGAGAGCGCATTCGTAAACTTCCAGGTCGTCTTCGAAGTTGGACCGCCGCAGACCATCAGTACGGTCAAATGTTCATGTGACGGAAGCAAGGCTCCGATCAAGGCGTAGACATAGATCGGTAGCAAGTCGAACCCAAAGCGCATCGAGTCTCAGGAACATATAATCATTGAGCAGAAGCAAAACGTGGCCATATCGAGATACAAAAGGCGGGTTCCCTCTACATAAGAAGAACGGATTTGCAGTCATAATAATGTAGCTATAGAATGACTGTTAATAAGTTTACACAACCTGTCTTTACTCTATTACCAGACACCCACTTTATCCAACCATTCGGTACATATATAGCTAACCAACACCTAGAACACATTATTTAATAACAGACGCAGACAATAGATCATTACTCTATGCCATATAAAAGACGCTAAGTAATCTAAAACGGGGCATTCAGTCCACTTAAACACCCATCGATGATAACACACCAGTCAGTATTTGCTCCAAGTAGCGAGACGGTTTATAGATCAGTAATCTAGTTATAAAGAAGGAGGATCAAGCACTAGAGGCCCAAAAGCGGACCTATAATTACCATGCTGCAATTGTGGCGTATATCACCTTGGGACACTAGTCTTACCAACGCCTCTTATGTTTGCATCGACTGCTGAGCCAAAGCCTACCAAATACAAAAGCAAAAACAACTGGTGAGTTCTCGGGCGCCTAAGGCGGTCCGCCAAACACGTCATCTCGCCACCTTAGCCGGCTCCACGACAGGCGATTGGCGGCCATTGAAACAACAGCACAGACTACACTAGCAATGAATATGTCGTTCGCGCGGCCCGCGCTGACGCTGATCCAGTCCGGGAGTTTGTCCAACTTGGCCCGTACCACACTTACTACGACCACCGGAGTAATCAACAGGAGGAGACCGCAGATGGTAAGAAGCCAGAAAACGGCAGACATATAGCTCTGGCGGGTCTCGAGCAGGTTCGTAACCTGCCTGCACCAGCCAGACGCGGAGAGTATCAAGGCAATAGTTGGGACAAGGAGAAGAATAACACCGACAATCAAAGGCGCGCTGACTACAGCCGCGGACGACGTCGGTGCCAAAGCTTTATCAATCATTTCAGTCTCGCTTAAAAAGCCCGGCAACGCCCTTTCCACAGTAGGAGGAAGAAGATCAGAAAGGCGTGGAGGTAGGTCGCTGCATGATATGCCACCCATGTAACCGATGCAGAACTTTTGCGTCCCTAACGTGCAGTTACGAGGGATCAGATTCTCGAGCTGACCTTGGACCTCGTCAACCTTGCCCGGTACAGAGGTCACTGCCGCCCCGATCGCACTCTGCACCTGCGACGCGGCAGCAGGCAGCATTGTTCGAAGCTCATTCTTAATGCTTTCCACCGCGTCGAACAGATCTCTCTGTTCGGCCTGACGAGGCAGGATGTCGAGAGGGGAAGCCTGGGATATGTTGAACTGTGAACGAGGCATTAGTGCGAGCGGCCTTTGAAATGAGGGATGTGCTAGACGGCCTACCCGGAAAATAACTAGTCCTTCTTTTAGGTAGGGATCAGTACTGATTGATAAAACTGTAAGGATTAGGCAGCAAAGAAAGGCGAGACAGGACACTGCCACGACGACGTGTTGCGCCCAATCGATTTTCATATTCATACTGTGGATCAAGTTTAGCTAAATCATACCTCTCACAACAAGGGGTCCAAGGCAGATTTATAGAAAACAACGCATTAGACTAGCTAGAATAGTAGAGAGAGGGACTGAGTTAATCTATTTTTAGGGCTAATCTATATATAGTACGTCTATGATTATTTATAGCTATAGAGATATGGTAGCCACTAATTTTTATTTAAGCCATATGTTATAATTATTATAGGGGCCCATGGCCCTTTATCGCGACTATCAGAGCTTCTGCTGTTGCTTACTTTCACTTCGGCTGGCCGACTTCACCAGCGGGTAATTCGCGTATGCATCCAGGCTATGGTTGAAGTGAGGTCTAAGTCGGCAGTTGCTCTGACTTATTAGGTATCTGTAAGGCATTGAATCATTGAGATACGGCACAGGTCAGAGGTGCTTTTAAAGGGTTGAACGTACTATGATTTCACTATATCGGGTGAACTGGTCTAGGCTGCCTATGGCAGTCGAGAACGTTTAAGTTATATAGATAATTATTATAGTCAGATGCTGAACAGGGTGACTATCTAACGTAGAGCTGGAGGCACTAAAGCCATTATTATTACGGCGTTTACTTTATGCCGCACTGGCCCTAACTACCCGTCACATCATTGCCACAGCGAAAAGAACTGTATTAGAACCCCGCGAGAAGGTAGGGCAGTAGAGGCATAGAGCATAAGTCCAAAAAGAGGAACTAACACAAGATACAGACAGTTCGACTCCGCAACCAGTCATATTGCATGTAGAAGGTTGAACTGTAGCCAAGGTTCCATATCACATAACTAGTTGTATTTCACTACAAAGACCTCAGAAGAGTGGCTACCTGAGCGAACTCAAAGGCCACAAAACAGTCCTCAAGCCATCTCCACATGAACACGGACTTGAAAGTCAAGTCGGAACGTAACAGGTACTTCGTAAGGGGGGTGGTGCTTGGCGCCTGTGAGGCGATCAGCCACCTGCGAGGCATCCTCGGGTTCGTGGTCACCAGCATCGGTACTATTAACTTGTCAGTTCGTCCACATGGGGATGATTTGGGGGAGCGATCTAACGAACATAGTAGCCCGTCGACGCTTGTGGGGGTTCGGAGGCGACTCTGCCGATGGCTGCGCAGAGCCGCCGGGTTTCGGTTTGGCCAGACTCGGCGGCGGCATGCTACTGTCTTTTGGGACGTTTGTGTGCATAGAGCCTGAATGTTGCTCCCGAATAGAAGACATCGTGTGGTCGAGGGACTGTTTCTGGCAAGGGCAAATCGCTGGTGTCTTTTGAGCCAGCCAACGACGAAAGAACACCGACAAGCCCCTTCTTTATCTACAAGGTATTGCAGTAATCAATATACCCCACTAAGGTCCACCGGTCCGTGATAACAGCTATGCTTACAATGATTACTTTTGTGATTATTCATCACGTTATCAAATGGTACTGTAGGTGTTGTATTCTCTATACTATATCTACAAATACATCATTATGGTCTGGAGGCAACGCATCGCAGACTAAGGAGGACGGCAGCTGGGATATTTCTTTACAGTAGCGTCTTGACCGACTTCGAATTCAAGACTCGGTTGCCTAACATGGACGCAATCCCTATCATCTGCCACGCCTTTGGCACCGATTCGACGCCTCTAGAAGGACTGCACGTCAGCTTCTTCACGCCAACACACCACTATCGAGCGTCAACGACAAAGGAAGGAAGTATCGACAGGTGGTACCTAGTTGCTACCGCCCCTGCAGGCCGACCTGGGGCGTTCCAGAGCGGGCAGTCACGATGCAGAGTGCATTTCGAGCTCACGCCGACACACGACAAACCAATATGTCCTGGAGCAAGCCTGGACTTTTTCTACTTCAGCCACGTCGTGTACTTCATCAAAATCTACATAGTACATAGCGTCTACACTATCATGTATGAGACCGCACCAAACCTTCTGACGACGCTGCTCGACCGGCAGGAGTCTAGCGAGCAAGCGACTACCCAAAATAGTACAGCTGCTTCGTCCACAGGTCTACCTGCTTTACACAAGCTGTACACGGACTTCGTCAACCCCGACGCTCCCAGGCCCCTCCTTGTGGAGCCGGGCGTTGGCATTCACGACTCGACGGCCCCGACCGGCGAACCGGTCGTCCAGGAGGACCGCACAGTAGCGACACAGGGACGAGCCGCAGAAGGCAAGAGGAAACGGGGGAGGCGAACCAAAGCAGAACTAAAGAGAGGTGCTCCAGGCCCGAATAGACGGAGACAAAAGGCGGCGCATGCTAGCCCCCCAGCGTCTGCAGGGCCGATAGGACCAGCAGCAGGTCAGACGGATCCGCTCGACGACGCAACACAACAGCCGTCCTCAGCCCCTGAGCTGTCTGCTTAGACAAGGCGCGTAGAGGAAGGGCAATATACAGATTACAATCATACAAAGTACTCCAATAGAAACACCAGATAAAGACGTAATTACAGATGTAAACTATAAAGAAATAATATCTTCTTTCTGCGTTTCCTGCTTAGCGGGTGACGTTAAAATAAAGTTGTAATAAAGTGGTAAGCTGACAAATCCGTAGGTGATACAGGTAGAATTCAACTTGGCTGCTTTAGGCTGGTTGCTCCAGCGTGTGGGCTTTCTAGATGTGTGTGTATGACTAATCCGGCGTCTCGCCGAGGGCCCGCCCAGGGATATCATTACAAATGTGTGGTCTGATACGGATAGATATACAGTAATACACATTATTGGATTACCTTCATTAAAGTGGAGAAATTCGCCCCGGAAATAATGCTGACGTTAATCCGCTGATTTTCCCTGTACCCACTTGGTCTATAGCAGCCAATGCCATCTCGCCCCATGACTGAGGGGCGTATTTTGATTAGCCGCGGTCGTCGCACATCGCCCACGCTTCTGCCCAGTTGTCCCGAAGCACGTAATCACTTTTGTCTCTACCTAGACATGTCATCCACACATGGTCGCTTGTGCGGCTTTCGGCTTACGTCCCAAGTCAGATATACAAACTAAGTGAGCATAGTTCAGTCACGTCGCCCAAGTCGCCAAGATTCAGGAGGATGGACTTCCAGCCTCTTTTAATCTCAGCTAACGAGGATGAAAGAGAGCACATAGTTAATATATAGGGGGTCTGCGAAAAGGGCCTCGCCTTGTATGCAACTCTCGTATCTCTTCCGTACGGACGGTTGCCTTATTAGTACTCACACAGTACGACCTAACACCGCTGTGCTGACAACCTATCGGGGAGGCCGCTGACAGGGCTGCTCTATGCATGTTTTTAAGCCAGATCTGGCTTCTATGTCGTCACCCCTAGGCGTCTTAGGTGGGGCTGAAGGGCACATTTTGGATTACCCAGCCTGGGTTATGGAGACAAAGAGCATCCTTATGCTAGTGAGCCTGTTTCCACCTGGCCTCCATTGGTTTTACAATGTAGATGTTAACTAAGTAAGCACCCAAGAGTTAAAATGTGTGTGCGGAAAGAGATTAGAGAGTATAGATAGAGTGAAGCCTTTTCGAAGACCCCCTGTACTGCCTCCAATTAATGCTTTTACTACTGAACAAGAGGATATCTACCAGGCACGTTTAGTAGGCAGCCCCAAACTAGCTCGCTTTAATTGGGGACGATTTAGGCGGGGTACATAGAGAATTATTAAACACAGAAGCCGCTGTGGTGGGTTTGGCGAAGTAAAGTATAGTAAGGGAGCAGCTTATGTGGACGGTTTAAAGAATAAGGAGGTGCCTGATAAAAGCCTATAAGAGAGCGGCTGTGGTCAATTAGTTATGAGATAGTCGAAACACTGCCCTAATCCACTTCTGATACATAAGCTAGTAGATCTTATGTATTTAAGACGAAAGAGAATAGGAGAACTAAATAGAGAAATTCCCTACTACATAGCGAGGTATAAATAAAGTGCTGGAATCTCTAGAAGGCTGCCCTGGTAGTAACTGTAGGGCCGATCAACCAGGCCGAGATACGGCTTAAAGGTATAGTACTAAACTATGTTTTCAACGAATGAGAAGGGTTCCTAGGTGTAGGTGAGTCAGTGCTCTCTATAACACTAAAATAGACACACGTAGTATAATGAAAAGCAGATACTATATATAAAAGACGTCTAAATTTAGCACTTGTGGCTAAGCATTTTGGACCCAAATTAGCTAGGTACCTTTAGATAGGACCTTGTACTAACTATAGAAACAAAGTCCTGTAACTATGTCTTAAAGCACAGCTATATGAACAGAGCAAGACACCTCTCGTTCCAATCTCATCTCAAGCAAAGACAGTAAAAGAACAAGAACAGCTTAAAAACAATGGATAATGTAACCGTAGCGCCAACTCCTGACAGCCTTGCTCCTGTTAAACCCACCGGGACAATCGTGCAAAATGGCATGCCAAGTCCCGGAACAACGCCTCAGCCAGACAACGAAAGAGTTGAAGCCGACAAGGCTAGACGTGAAGCTGTTAATTCAGGCGCGCCAATCCAATCTCCTCCAGTGCTCGACGTACCGAACAATCAGCCTCAGGCTACGGGTCAACCCCAGTCCCAGGCCCCGGCTAAGCCCCAGGTCCAAGCACAAGATACAGCTCAGCAGTCCCAGGCCCCAGCTAAACCCCAGGTCCAAGCACCAGATACGGCTCAGCCCCAGTCCCAGTCTCCAACTCAAGCGCAGACCCAGGGCCAAGGTCTCGAGACCGTTACGACTATCCCTAGTATTGAGTCCGCTTCTGCAACAGACAACAGTACTGTTGATGATGATGATGATGACGACGATGACATGACAGTCGATGATGTCCGAGTGGACCCAAACGAAGACCAACAGAGAATCGTTCAGCTCATCCTCAGTAACGACATCCCAGGACTTGAGAAAGAAATGGACTTCGGTGGGGAAGGCGCTGCAGGGGCATCTGATGAAGAGCGACTTGTTGCAGTCAGGAAGCTTGCAGTCAAAATACACCCAAAGTATATCAAAGGAAAAACAGTAGATGAAGCGTGGTATAGTAAGTACTGCTAGCCTATCCTATCAGAAGTAACTATCGAAGATTTAACACTGGTCGTATAGAACTCAAGGCTCTGGCTGCAAGCGAACAGTTTTCCATCAAACAACAGCACGTTGAGGAGCTTGAAGAATATGACGGAGAAGACTTTGTATGGAGCAGCCCTTCAGCGAAGAAGCCCCCTTCCCAGGAGACCAGAAGGATCTACGAATTAGCAAGCAATTGTCTCAGAGCCCTCATAGAAAACCCCGAGGACGAAAGAGCACACGAAGGACTAAAAGAGGCAAACGAAAGACTGGACGAAGAATCGAAGATTCAAACTGAGATTTTCACCGAAAAGTTTAGAGAGGTTAAAATAGTTACTACTCAACTCGTGAGCGGAGAAATTCAGCACCTAGAAGCCCTAGAGATTTTCAACGGTCTAAACAAATCCTTGAAGGATTTCAGCAAGGAAAACCAATATCCAGACACATGGTATCTTAAAGATCACACCTTCATTACAAAGGCACAAGAGTCCTTCCGCATAAGACTATCGAGGATCAAGGAGGAAATACCAGTGATCCAAGAGAAATCAAAAGAGGGCCAAAAGTTTCTGGAGGCGGTGAACGTTCCTGGTTCGGAAGAACCGGCGCAACGACCGGCACAGCCGGTAATCGACAAATATAAAGCCGATCTCGAGGTGTATGCAGATAAGATCAAGCAAGTGACCAATGCCATTGAAGCAGTCGACAACAAGGTAGGAGCCGAAACGACACTAGACGAATCGACTGCCACATCCAGGCAGATAGACACTCTAGAGACCGCCTTACGAGACTGTACCAAGCATTGGGACAATGTAAAAGCTTCTATGAATGCACTAGACGCCTTGACGGACCAAAACGGACAGTCTACTTCGAACTTCACGGGTCCAGTCACGTACGAGTGGGCCACAGGCAGAACTTCGAAAGGAGAAGTCATCATTGCATACATGTTGCAAGGTAGAGGTCGTAGACTTCTTGTCGAAGCCGAGACCGAAAAGGGTCATATACGCTACTATATCCCGGGCCAGGAAGCGGGAGCCCCAGAGCTGACAGCTTACAAGCTCTTGACAAATACAAAGAACCTCAAACAGACAGAAGAGCTCTTGAAAACCACCAGCCGAGACCGAAAAGACGCATTTTCGCACATTCTTTGGTTTCCTAAAACCTCTATCCATAAGCACAACCAAGCCGGTGGCCCAATAAGATCTCCGCCGGCTCATTTCCCAGCCGCTTTCAAGGACGGCCACGTCGAAATGATTACCGTGACGACGCTGAGAAGGTGGATTGGTGACTCCGCTGCTACTAAGGTTATCGAAGAAGCATGCAAACAGATTGGAATATCCCCTCCGTGGAGCGTGGAGCCTGTTCAGACGGTCAACAAACCGGAAAAGCTCACGAGATTCAAAGACCAAAATGGAACTCACGGGACAGGGAAGAATGGCTCTACCAAAGACGGGGCGCTATCTACATTGAAATTACTACAACAAGAGAACCAGGAAATCAAGGAAACAAATAAGGTCCTCCAGAAAAAGATAGCGGAGATGAACATGACTTTGAATGCGCTTCTACAACAGAGCAGGCTAAACGCCCTGACGTCAGATGATGTAAAGAGTAAGGTTTAAAGAAGAAAGCATCTGGTCATTAAGTAAGTATACAATATATTTTTCTATTATGAGGAGGGTCCTAGAGGCTTAATTAGGTATAAGTACTATATAGAAAAAAGAGATATAGATTGAATAGCTTATCTTACTATATAAGATATATATATATAATCTAGTAAGATAAAGAGGTATAGATAGGTCTAGATTAAGGAGATGAAGTATGCTTACTAAGTAGAACATTACTCTTTATTCTCCTTATATCTCTTATTTAAGTTCCTATATATACTAGGCCTTGCTCTGCTATATAGAATAGGTATTAGTTCGTATCTATAGATAATATCTAAGCTATAGTAGGAGACTACTGTCACAGTCTGAAAGGGGCGCGTGGGCCAGGATCACTAGGATCCTGGGGTCACGTGCCCATAGGTATTTAACGGCCCCTTCGAGGCACTCTGCCTCAAAAGCGGACGTTAACCCAAGAATCAACGGATACACTTATTCTCTAGTTTAACTGTGACATTTCGCTCGTATTTTGCTCTATCGTTCTGTTTCACTGCTTTGCTGTTCACTTTCACGCTTTCGCCTCATACCTTCGCGACGCTGACTGCCGCTACGCGTTGTCAGCGCAACGCAGCCCATTTCCTCTGTCAGATCCGGAACGGCTGCCAGAGGGGCTGTGTCAACTACCTAGGCTACAGCCTAATAACTCCCTAAAAGAGGGAGGCTATATTATGAGGTCCAAATAAATATTATAGGGTATAAGACGTTAGTTAGTACTTAAGATTTAGGACATCCTATTTACTATAATAGAATAAGGAGGCATTTTAAACTCTAAGTATATAAGGATTTATAGTATAACTGTAACTAGTGATACTCTTTTAAATAAATAATATATCTTAGCCTACAAGAGTAGTATATATAATAATATTAGTGTTATAAGTAACCATATAGTTATTATTAACAGTGTATATTGTTGCTATTAATGAGGAATGTATAAAGATAAGAGAATATCCCAAAGTTACTAGCTGGGTTGTGGATATAGGGGAGGCCGCTGAGGTCGGTGACGTGTTTCTGCACGTGACCTCGGCTTAGGTCCACCCGATATCCGTGATGATGACTAGTATCCCGACTGTTTTATTAGCAACCTATAGCAATTGGCTATCTCTACTGTCAGTAGGTTTAGTCTTATGGTAGTAGATACAGAGTATTAGTTCCACAAGGATGTACAGTAATAGAGTTATGTAAGAAGCAGCATTGCGTCTGAAGAAGGGGAGATCTATATAGTGGGCCGTGTAACTGACTATGCGAGCCTCTATGCTCTTTCAGTCTTGACCCCGCAGAATTGAATTGCGTCGACATTCAGTAAGAACTTTCTACCACGCTTATCTTATTTTCTATCTGTTCCACTATACTTACCGTAATGGCCCCTAGTTTCGTGCTGTTTGAGAACCTCAGCAACACTATCCCTTTCTCTCTTCGTCTATCCGTTCAAACCTGTGGGTCTAGTCACTTATGAGTCAGCTGCTTGTAGTAATCGAAGACTAATAGTAAAGCCTTAGACACCAGAACATCGACGCACATCTCATCTCCGCCAGCCAAACGAGGAGAAGACTCACAGCCATGGCTGATGAACGTGGCTTGCCCAGCCCATCCAAGCGCCGAAGACTGACGAGTAGCATCAGGAGACTGCTGCAGCAGACCGTACATGTTCATCGCACGCTGTGGTATTGTTTCGCTTCAAAGGGGACTCCGCGCGGCCGGTCGGCTGAAGAAAGGCTGTTCACCCGGTCTAACGCCCCCTCGCCCGAAGGGATGAGGCCGAGAATCAGCTAAGAAGTCACCGGTGTTGTCAATATTGTGGCTGCATTCTATGCTACTGGAAACGCAGAGGGGAGGAAGCGGGGCTTTGCGTCAGAAGAGCTTGATTATCAAGTCAGCAACGGCGGGCGAGCACTACCCATCCCGCACCAAAGGAGTCATGCCGGGTTTGGTTTTCTACATATAAACTACGTAGACAGTCTTGTAGACCATCACGGAGCAAGACCAATCCGAAACCGCACCAAGAGGCATAAGATTTCTAACCATACCGAACAAGGACACCCCGTCCCATAACCACACTTCTTATAGCAGCCACATCGCAAGGGACCCTCGGGAGACGAGCTAGGAGACATGGCGATATCGAGCGACATAACAACGCCGGTATCAGACCGTAGCTTCTCCGTCTACAGCATCGCATCCAAGGCTCCCCCTCGGACGACGGATGCTGGCGACACGACCAAAACGTCCCACGCTTGCGTCGTCGGCCTGCTCTGCCTTCTCAACTTCATCTGCACTTTTGACGGAACCGTCCTGTCGACGGCAATCACGGTATGCACGGCCCGGCCACCCACTGACAACGTACTGAAACAGCGTAGGCCGTAGCGCAGGACATTCCCGGGTCGACGTTGGAGGCCTTCTGGACCAACACGTCCATGTCTCTTTCCTCGACGGTGTCCCAACCGCTCTGGATCCGGCTGGCCGAAGAGTTCAACAAGGCGAACGTCACGCTCTGCACCCTCGCCCTGTTCACGACGGGCAGCAGCATGGCATTGCTTGCTGACTCGTTCGGCTTGCTGATTGCTGCACGCACCACACAGGGCCTCGGGATCGGCGGCCTCATGGCCCTGACCAACATGATCGTCCTCGACCTCGTGACCTCGCGCGAGAGCGGCGCGCTGCTCGGCTGGATCAACTCGGTCCGGGCTCTGGGGAGCGCCTGCGGGCCTATCGTGGGCGCCGCTCTGTCGCAGCACGCGGCGTGGCGATGGATCTTCTGGACCAACATCCCCTTCGCCATGATCGCCTTCGTGTCGGTCCCTTCGCTGTTGCGCGCCTCGAGACGGCCGGGCCTTCTCCCGGCGCAAGAGAGGTTGCGTGCCGCATCGACTGGCTCGGCATGCTGCTCTTCGTGACGTCACTGACCGGGTTTCTGATCCCGGTTACGTGGGGTAGGTCGCCTCCTACGCCGGTACCGTACCCAAGACAGAGCTAATACGACAGAAAGGAGGCGTCCTCTTCGAATGGGCGTCCCCGCACACACTGGTTCCGCTAACTCTGTGCGCCGTCGGACTGGTCTGCTTCATACTGTACTCCAAGCCCGGTTTCCTCAACACCCGATCATCCGCACTTCGCTGTTCTCGTCGGCGACCGGCGTCGTCGCCTACAGCGGGTCAGTCGTGCACGGGGTGGCCGTGTTCAGTCTCCTTTACTACCTCCCTGTGTACTACGGCATCGCGAAGAGGGCGACCGTCTTGGAATCGGCTCTCTACGTCCTGCCGAACACGGTCCTCGCCGCCCTGACCTCGGCCGCGTCGGGCATCGTGATCACGAAGACGGGCCGCTACCGACTCGTCTTGTGGGTGGGATGGGCCGCGGTCACGGCGGGGGCCGGCGTGTTGATGATGTTGGACGAGAAAACGACTCTGGCCGTCGGCCTTCTCCTCCCGTTGGTGGCCGGGTGTGGGATCGGCATCTTGTTCGCCACGCTGGGCATGGCGGCTCAGGCCTCCGTCTGGGCCACGGACGCCTCGGCGGCGTCCAGCATGTCCAACTTCTTCCGGTCCCTAGGCCAGACTCTTGGGATTGCCGTCGGTGGCGTCGTCGTCCAAAACGTGTTCAGGCGGGAAGTGGAGAAGAACGAGACGTATCGCGTGTATGCGGCCGCGTGGGCCAGCAACATCGCCAGGATCGGGCAGGCCCTCGAGATGTTGACCAGCCCGGAAGAGCAAGCACTGAAAGGGGTGGTCGTCTCGGCCGTGGTCCACGGAACGCAGGCGGTGTGGCTTCTTCTGTGCGTCCTATCGGCCACCCAGCTCGTTGCCAGCATGGTGCTGGTGAAGAACATTGACCTTGACAAACCGGAGGCCGCGAAGCCTCGTCACCCGCCGATTTCCAGGCCTCAGCTCCAGATGTCTATAGACCCCACGGCGGCGGGTTCTTTTGTTAGAATGTCCAACAAGATCTAGGCGCGCGTGTCATCCAGAAGGGCACTACGTGTTTGTGTACTATCGCGGCGAAAATTCTGTATTATTACTATCATTCCCGTCCAAAAGAAAGAATCGAGCGTCGTGATCTAATGCTCTCGGCCAGAGCGGCGATGTGAGCATCGCTAAGGCCAAGAACCTCGGCAAGACAGCCCCTGAGTTGTTCAGCGGAAGCCCAAGGGAATCGCAGATTGACCGACACAATGGCCACACCATCCAGCACTCGGGGTGGCCCGTAACACCCCAAGGTCCACGTCTTGTCGACGGAGCCACAGGTCAGGGCCTCAAGGGCACTGCAGCTCAAAGACATGTGCAGTTCCCCGTAGGGCCCGTAGAGGTGATGCCGCGCCGCCGGTACTTCTGTTCCTTGGGGACAGCGCAGAGGATCGACAGAGCGTTGGTTCCCAAGAGGCCACTCGGGATTCAAGTGATATGCCGCGAGTGCCACGGGGCGAATTGGATGACCTGGCGGAATGTCAGTCTCGTGCCGTAGAGATCAACGGTGTTATGATGGCTTACACTCTCCCTCTGCGTCTACGGGATTTAGATAGCATGATGCCTCCGCAGCCGTGATAATCGATCCCCTATCGAATCTGAACGGGCTCCCGAGCTCGACGTTATCCTTGTATGTGCTCTGACTATCGCCAGAAACTGAAGAAACAAAGGTAGTTGTCAGAGGGCTGGTCTCTTCTGACGCCGAGGTTACGGTGGTGCGCATCGGCATCTTCGTCACCGGGTCGATAATAGCTATGGTGAAAGTAGCCATGGTTGGTTGGCGATAAAGAAGAGGAGAAAAGGTGAGGAGGTCGAATGAACGAGTAGGTAAGATGAGAGACTGTGCAGGATGGAAAGAGAGAGAGTAGGATGAGAAGGGAGCAATGTTAGCTCTCCTCTGTCGGAGAGGGCGCTCTCATATTTATACCTCCTCTCTGACCGTCGAACTTACTGGGAGCGGCACTTCACAGGAGGGAGGGGACGTGTAGGCAGTAGCAGGGAGGCGGAGCAGAAAGGCGTAACAGGGGCGAAACAGAGCTTCAAGGCACCTTTCATCATCGTCATGGTTTGCAATTAAGCAGAAAAGTAAACTACCTTGATCGTCGAGTATGCCTAGAATTCGCCGACTTCCGGCCACGGACTATATTCCGGCCCATACGGTCTACCTCCGGATACTTACACAGTGCAAACACAGGGAGGGACGTAATATAATGGCATACAGAGATGGTAGTCTAATGATATAATCAACCGGCTAGATACAGAAGGAATCCCGCTCTTAGTTACGGCAAAGGCTTGACTGTTTGCGAGCGACACCTAGGTAAAACAAAGAGATATACTCCGTAACTCCCGTCTCCACCAAGGGCGTAATATTCATCACTTGGTACATCGCTTCCATAAATGCAAAGAAACTTTCTACTGAAGTATAGTGCTGGCTGCAAGTGGGCACGGGAAAGCAGAAATCACGATACTTGCTCTCGCCGCCGGTTTAGCATTTCGCCTTCTTTCGTCTGCCGGACGGGCCTGACCGGAACTCCCGCTTCTGTGCTCCCACGGGGCTCGTCGGACCAAAGTCGTCGCGACCAAAGTGGTTGTTCCACCCCTGGGCATCCACAAGTCTACGCAACGTAAAGGGCGACGCGCTGATGGGGCCCGGCGTCTGATCACGACCGAGACCCGAGACCCTGAGAGAGACGGGGAACGGACTGTCTAGATGCTGGACGCTGATGCTTACACGCTGCTCGAACCGGAAGGCCTTGTGGTTGACCCGCTGCGTCTGGACAGGGACGGCAAGGCCATGAACGAAGAACTCCGCCTTCTCCGCCACGAGGGAAGAGATGAAGTGGTCGAGGTCCGAGCCCGGCTCGAGGTTGCAGACGATACGACCGGCGCAGCTGATGTCATTACGGTTCCTCATCGGACGGGTCGTGAGCTCGAAATAGAAAAGAGTCGACAGCAAAGAAATAGAGACTTTGTTTACCTTGAGGCCGTCCAGATAGGCTGCCGCTGTCTTGTCTTGCAGACTGCCCAGCGCCGCCACGTCATCCAGCGCCGGCGGCTGGCCCTCGAACTTTACGTTGCATCGGAAACATCTCCGCGACGTCTCTGGCCCGTCATCCTCCCCGTTGGCGCATGGTATGCGTCGTTTCGCCGTCCATGAAAGAATCTATCACACCCCATACGCTGTACGCGTAGTCGAACAATGTCCCCATGACAGGGAAGCGTCGGCGTCGCTGTTTCTGTACGGTCGGCGAAAGCGGCGATGCCGGCTCGGAGTCGCAATAGCCCGTTCCTAGCGACAGTGTCACATCGGCTGCGCCGTTTCCAGGCCAGTACGACCGGCACTCCGCCTCGCCAACGCGCTGTGGATTGTTTTGCCATAGGCCACCGTCTTGCACCGGCCCGACCCCACGAATGGCGTGGGGAGGAAGTAGCTGTGTCGAGATTAGCAAGACGACGCAAAGAGGGGGAGTGTCCTTGAGTCACTCGACGTACCCGGGAGCCGCCGTCGTGGCTCTGGCACTGCGTAGGGTTAGTTCTGGAGCGAGCCCCTTCCACTCAGTATGGGCGGCCTGGACTTACGCATCGCGGATCTTGACTCGGCTGGCCGGTTCAGCGGCGCGGACGTGTCTCCAGCCCCGCTGGTGCCGACGTGAGCCGGCTCCGTTGTAGTTCGTCATCAGGTACCCGCCACGCGGCACGCCCGAAGCGGTGACGGCGACTTTGGCCCCGCGGGAAATGGCCTCACAGTAGTCCATGAGCTTTTTGTCGCCAAAGAGAGATTGCAAAAAGCGATCGATACGGGTTGAGGGGTACATGGACCCAAACAGATAGACCATCGCAAGGCGAGGAAGCCGGCTCTGGACCCAGCCGATGGCGGACAGGCGCGAACGGAAAACGTCGGCGGAGAGGCTCTTCAACATCGTCATGCAGTCCGCTATCGAAAGACCTTGCATCACCGTGCCCAGGGCAATCAGGCCGCCTGGATCATGGTGAGTCGCGAACAGTACCAACAGCGGGGAGCAAGGGGTCTTGCGACCTACCGGAACTGGTGCCGATCGTCAGATCGAAGTGGTTCTGGACTGGTACTCCGGGCAGGTAAGACGACAATTTCTGTTCGATCATACTCAAGATCTGCAGAGGAATCATACCGCGCACCCCCCCACCGTCGATGCTGAGGACGTTGATGCCTTTCGTTCTAGGTTTGCACCGATACTTTAATGCGCCGGTCGGCCGCGCGCAGAGCGGGCACGATCGGATGACGAACGTGTCGGGTCCGGTCTTGTCGCCGTAGCGCCGGACGTCTACTGCACAGATAGCGTGGCCGCACGGGAGAGCGTACTCGGGTGTCCGGCAAAGACAGACAAGGCAATCCTTGTCGCTATAGATCTGTCTCCACCGTCTGGCGTACGCGAGCATGCACTTGCGATGTCGGTCGCGAACCCCGGCGTTTGTGAGAGGACGACGCTTGCCCATGATTCTCTCCATCACGGCCGCGTAGCCGGTCGGAAGCCGTAGCGAGCGCAGGACGCCGACGACGAGTTTTCGGTATAGCGAACGGAAAATACGCTCGTGGGGAAATTCTAGGTTGATAGTTAAGCACGGGTCGCTCACGGACGGGTGCCGACTTACTATGCATGCCAGGCGGAGAAGCGTCGGCCATGATGACCGAGCAGAGGTATGGCAATACAAACGTTCTCAGTGTACCTTCGTCCTTCCCAAAGCGGTGTAAGAAGCGACGCATGTGGTGCTGCATCAGTTCGGGCACCGGCTGCTTCGCCCTCGACGCCTGCACAAAGTCAACCTGGCGGCCGGACACAAATGCCGCGTACGCCGTGTCGGCAAGGGCGGCGAAATGACGACTGTTGAAGAGCACTTGCTCCTCCGAACGCTTCCTACGAGCCGCGTCCGATTCGGCAAGCAGGAGATCGTACAGGCGACGGTACCGGTGTTCGTCCGAGACCTCCCTATGCCGTGAGGTACGGTAGACCCGAAGGCCCGCAAACTTTGCCCCGAGACCGTCGCGTGCCACCTTCTTGGCATTCTGCACCAGGGAGGCCTCTTCGTCATCGTAGCCACCCTCCACGACAACGACGAGCCTCGGCAACGAGGAGACGAATTCGGGATCGGCGTGCGTCCAGGAAGTGACCACGTTCGCCAATCGCCGCACGTCCTCCTCGCTGGACACGAACGCGCACACGACATCCGTCAAGGGGCCGAGGATGACGGAGTACGCTGTCACCGAGGCGAAAGGCGACGTTGCCAGATCCCAGTCGGGGCAATCGCCCACAGAGTCTGACTCGGCCACCGTCCCGGCTTCATTCGGAATGGTAGCATCGGCAAAGAGGATTGGGCGCTCCGCATGGATGCTTCTAGCCCCTTTTTCTAAATACAAATGGACATCTCCGAAAGCCTCCCGGCGACCGGCACACGGGGTGGTAAGCCAGCGCATGGCCTTGTCTTTACAGGATGTACCGACACAAAGAAACAGGCTCGGGTGTCCCCGATTACGATCGAGCATGCTAGACACCCGATCTGTTACAAAGGTAGCGAAACGGTCTCCTCTTCGACGCACTTTAAGCCAGCAGGTCTCTTCTTGGCTTCTCATCGTTGTGGATGGTGCGGTTGGAGGAGCTGGAACAGGCTTTTCTTCGCGGCGGCACTCAGTGATTTAATACTTTGTGTATATTGTAGCTATAGCCCAAAGCAAAGTTGGCATTATCCTCCCCTTTCCTTTGTTCGATATGACTAAAATAGAATCCGGCCTATTTTTAGTATCCTCTATTGAACGACACAGCCACGGAAGGCTTTCGCAAGCCCTAGGACACAACCTTCCCGCTGTACGCTCGAGCCTGCGAACCGTCTGCTGTATGTCCCCCGCAGCTTTCCTGTTCAGCCTTTGCGTTGTTGTTCCCACTCGCTAGGAGAGAGAGCCTGCCTGGTTAGCGAGGACGACGCCATCCAGCGCAACGCCGTGACACCTACCTCTGTTCGATGGCATCTAGTCTATGCTGGATCTCGCGTAGAGTGTCGACTAGTGTCGCCAGAGTAGCCTCCTCGCTTCTCTGGCCTGAAGGAAGTCGGTTTACTAGCTCAGGCTCATGCAGATCCAAGTAGAAATCTAGTAGAGGGGGGGAGGCCTCCTGGTTCAATCCGTAGATGGGTCGGTATTGCTCGTATTCGTCTGGTTGTGGCGATGGCACTGGCTGCCGATATGCGTGGCATGAAGAAACCGATGTGAAGCCTAAGTGGGAGGTCACGTGTGGGTAGTAATGCGCACAGGTACACATGTTTATACAAAACTGACTGCAGCTACACATAGTTGCCTACAGGCTACTAGCATGGCTGTGGCCTTCAATGCATTGATAAGTGTGGACTGTGTGTACATTTATCTCCAGCCCCTATCGCCTCAGGATCCAGTCTCGTCAACCGAAACAGACCTCGTTCGCACTTTAGACGCCCTGTAGGTTTAGACAGTCACGCTTTACTGAGACGCACACAGCCGTAACCCCTAGTAATAACCAAGTTACTTTGTAACCGTGTCCTGTTTGATAGCATGTATTCATAGGCAACAGCTTTGCTGATACGCCTAGGCCGAGCGGCTTACAGACGAGCTAGCTAGGGACGGGAACGCATCTAGAAGCCTATGTATTGTTACGTCATTACAGTACTTTCTTTATGCGCTGTAGCACCCGGAGTATAGCCACCACAAGGTAAGCAAAGCCGTTGAAACGCTGCTATAAAAACGACAGAGAGTTAGATGACGGTGTAATCAGACAGTTGACGTTGGACCAGCCGCACATGCAGCCTCGGCTACCACGCCCCCTCCGTTACCCCATGTGCCATGTACCTATTATTAGACCAACGCCGTATTGGAGAGTTCTACGGGGACCATATCGTGTTAGCTAAAAAAAGAAATCCAAGTCATCCGTTCCACTATACATAGTACAGTAGGGGACGGTGCTCTGGTTCCCGTCCCTCGGTAGATCATTCTCCAGATGGACAACGTCTTCTTGGCAAGCTTATGGCAAGGAAGCCCGGGCCTGGCCACTTTTACCACCAGTGAGTCTCCGACTAACGCATTACGCTCGGGCTGACATTGTAATGCGGAAGGCGATGCTGCTCCTACGCTGTTATCACTCCCGAACATCAGCGTGTCAGCGCTCGGGACGGGCGACCGTCAGCCGCCCAATCAGACGGCATCATCCTGTTCGGGCTGTCTGGCTCAGCCGACAGTCCCGCTCCTTCCTGGTCTTTCTTCGGGAACTAGACTGACGCTCCCACTCGGCCTACAGTGTTGTGTTGCAATCTTTTGGATGACGGTTCCTCTCGGCTCTCGGAGCCTGCCCCTTCTACTTATGGGAGGCATGCTTATCTTCTATACGTTGCCTTAAAACGTCCCGTGATGCTTCTTGACGGGGCCTGGCTTGACTCTCTGGCGATTGCGTTACTCTAATCCCATTTTCGTTTCCCAGACCATTCTATATACTACGGATTCAGGCCCTCATTCTAGCCCATATCATGCATTCAGCCTCTGGCTCCATCAGAATCGCGCCGCTGCCTTCTGGCTTTACATATGATGACCTGGAGGCCTGGAGCGCCAGCCTGCTCTGCTTACTACGTATGATGCGCCTAGACCACTACCTTCTGTACGAATCGCCGAAGCCCCGCGGCGCACAGGAGGAAGCCGTCTGGCAACAGGAACGACAATTGGTGATGACGGCGTTGTACGCCTCGATCGGAAAGGCCATCAATCTGCCTCCCCTTCTGAAACGGATCTCGGGAGGGGATAGCCCAAAGGCCGTATACGAGTCGATCATGGAGCTGCGGAGCGGCGACGATCCACGTGCTCCGCCCGTCGAGTATTTTGGATGGCTTGACGTGAGTACGTTCCGGACGATGGCCGGATGCGGCACCAACGAAAGGGACTAGGCGTAATGCTACTGCAGGATCGGATAAGGCCACAAGGATCGCATACATAGGATGGCTTCGCGCGGTTGCCGCATTTCCACTTTACGCCTACCACTCGTTCTATAGTTTCATATAGTTTCACAATAGAGTCGCTTCCGTCGGTCCGCCATTGAATCCTTTATCATGTCCTCTGCGTGTTGCTGACGTCGACGGCATGTACGTCCTGATGCTGCCGTCACCACCTAACCGGTTGCCAATGACACTGCCGGGAAATATATGGATCACCGGTGTTTCGATGAATAGGAGCCACGGGTCTCCCGCCCCCGATACCTCGTCGTTGCACGTACTTGGTTCTCTTGGCCGATTCGGCCCAACATTACGGTATCCACTGTGGTCCATACGCATTTCTACCGACTATCGCCAGATTCAACCAGCCATCTCTACTGCTAGCTCTACCAGTTCGACTTATCGTTCGCCACTCGGTCTACACACAGCACTACACAGCAACAACCCCTACAGAGAGCAGCTCAGTTGTAGTCTGCACCGCCAACCCAACCTGCTACATCCCTCTTGATGTCCACCTAGTAATAGCATTGACAATCTACTCTGTTTTGGTATGCACCGTGCAGCTACGGAGCCAGCAGGTCCAGGGTAGAAACCCGAAGCCAAGTCCCAGTATCCACACCCAGACCGCCGCCAGGTCATACATGGACACGATCCGGCTGCAGATCACGGTCGCGTACGCTGCATAGAGAAACAGAAACAGCATGACTTGGACCAAGGACACGTCGGGAAGACGTCGTCTGCGCCATTCAAAGCCGATGGTGGCCATATAGCCGGTGCTAGGATCGTCAGCCGCAGCCGGCACGCCAGGCACCATGACATACCTAGAGAGCAACAGAAGAATGTCGTGCATCTGTCTGTCGTGGTGCATGTCGAACACTGATGCCAGTATCAGGAGGATGCCGGCGGCCTGCATGCATAGGAGAGACCTCCAAAAGCCCGACTCCGCCGCTGCGTGACCCTTCCCTTCCTCTCTCTCTTCTAGAAGTGAGAGGATGAGCGATGTTTGGAAGAGCGTCGACGTGAGAGATGTGGCGACGACCCAAATCGCCTTGCTTGTGGGTGTGAAGTTGAGATCTGGTGGGGATCACCGTTAGAACGATGCATCGCGCCAGAGCGGCCGTTTGACAGGAGCAACTCCGTCCTCACCAGAAATCCACCTGGCCTTCGTCAGCAAGTGCCGCTCCAGATATACAGAGTACCTACGGTACAGACGTGCTGGACAGGGCGGTCGAATGTGCTGGCCGTCCTTCAGCAATCCACCGTGCTATCATGGCCGTTAAGGTTCCTCCCTTGTTAGCAAAAGGCTGATCTTCGAGAGGTGTTGCTCAGTACCTAGCCAAACGACCGCTCCAAGCCGGGCGAAGTGGAGAGAAAACATGTTGGTAGTACTGTATGCTTCGGGTGGTATAGCTTCTTAGTGAGTCCTACAGTATCTACTGTACGTGTCTAATGGCAGCAGACTCGATCTTATGTATTGCTGAAAGGCCGAGCAGGCCCGAAGGACAACGGCTAATTAAGCGAAAGCGGCTTCTTTGCTCGGATGATACCCCGCCATAAACAGGGGCTTCATCCATATGGTGTAGATCTCTCTGTCACTAGACGAAGCCCCACATGATCGCTTACCATCATCAGGACGTAAGCAGCAACGGCACGGATGAACGAGGTACTGTCAAGCTTACAGCACAAGGCCTCTAACGTACTGTAGTCCATTATACAACTGTCTTCTTTATATGGTCCCCATGTTCTCCTTCGCTGTTGTTACTACTATAGCCTCGACCGGTGTGCCGGCTGATAGTTCGAACACTTCGAACCTACCTGCTTACTATTCTCTCTAGTCGCCATTCTAGAGCGACTTGGCATACCGAAATGGATTCAAGGAGCAATTGCCTCATTTGTAGCCTTCTATATAGACTCAGACCAGCCCAGTGATTCATTCATTTCGGCGTGGCCTGCTCCTCTTCCCACCTTTCGGCCTTGCCGTTATCGAGGTTAATCATACTCTACTATACATGCACTCATCTCCTGTGACATGAAACGCCTTTTCATGTCCGCTACCATGCGCTCTTCTGACAGTCCGACGGCTATAATACCCCTGGAGCCATTGGGCCCAGAAGAGGGTCTAACGCCTTGTCTCTCTACGCAAGGTATCGCGCATGAGAGCACGTTCTCCCTTTCTTTCCGTACGATAGAGGAGCTTCGTCAACATGATGTAGAGAAACCTGTTCCCAACAAAGACAAGGACGCAAATCGGCATCGCTCATCGTTAGTAAGTTAAGGCTGTCGGCCGCGTATATGCAAACAACGGCTAACGATAAAGGTGTAGCAGGGCCGTAGCGAGGTTTTGCATGCAGATATTTGATCTGGCATTCGGGCTGGGACGCCATGGTTGTTCTTATGCAGCTAAGAGTAATGCTCAATACTATAACGGCTTCTCGGAAAGGATTGTTTATGGGAATGATGCGTGAGACGGAAGTCTGCTTTCTGCCCCGGGATACTTTCGCTGTATACATCGAGCTCCTCCTCATAGAAGCGAAAGGTTGTTCTGTCTGCTGTCCTATATCTTAGAGCAATCTAGGACACATTGTATCAGTCATTGACCTCCATGAACCTGTTGATTACTATGAAACAGCGACTCATTGTAGTCGTAGAATTTCAGGCTTGAGTTACACTCAGGTCCTCACTTCGTCCAGGCATTCGTTCGCCTTTAATAACCGATATTTGAACTATACTTTATAGAACAGGAGGAGAAGTCGTTAGTGATCTACAATGTACTGCACTATATATCAGTTATAGGGGGCCTATGGCCTTTTATCGTGATTTCCAGAGCTTCTGCTGTTTTGCCGGCAATTCTCTCCAGACCATGGTTGAAGTGAGGGCTAAGTCGGCAGTTGCACTGACTCATTGAGTATCCGTAACGCATTGAATCATTGAGATACGGCACAGGTCAGAGTTGCTTTACAGGGTTAAGCGTACTGAGATATCACTGTATTGGGTGAACTGTTCTAGGCAGCCTATAGTGGTCTAGAACGATTACATAAAATAGATAGATATAAACTCTTATAAAGCTAATAATTATCTATATTACTATAAAGATATAGATTTACTGAGCTATATTTAAAGTGTACAAGTGCCTTCTTCTGCAAGGTTTTACAGTATTACACCGTCTTTTCCCTTTTTATTATAGTAATATATCTACATCAGAAAACACTCTTAGGGGACTAAGTCTAAAGTTGGCTACGAGTGGTTTCGTAAGGCCTGTTAATACCGCACTCACTACGGAATACTGTACCGCGTCTTCTTTATAATCTGTCTCCTACCTTCTCTCGACTCACTGAAATCTCGATCCCTTTCAGTCATCACGTATTACTGTGCTGTGGGCGGCTCAGAAACGTCTGAACGGCCCACCTGAACTGAAACCTGTTTTCTTCCTGTGGACGGGTAAGCGCTTTCATCACAGTCCCGGGCCCATCCGAGGCCCCCAACGCCTGCATCAGGCTGTGGTCGGCGCACAAGCTCTCCGCCCCATTTCTTTGGGGATCGACCACGGCCCGAAGCCACATCTGCTCCAGCGTATTCCAGGTGTCTTGCATCAGAACTATGTCTGATGTGGCATGGTCCCGGTTGCACTGGCCTAGGATGCCGTTAGCCGGTGTCAGCTTCTCTTTCTCACACAACCTTTTCACGCGATCGAAGATGGGAGCCGGTTGGGAAGACCCTCGCAGCCATGTGTTCTGGATAGCCATGCATCTCCCGTCTGCGAACCCCGCAACAGATATCATGCAGTAAACCCAGAGCCTCCAGACCGGCTGGAACGCTCGCTCTTCCAGATCCTCCATGTCTTCGAGTTGGGCCATTGACAACGGTCCCGATCGATGGGCGGCCGAGTCATCCAGCGGAATCAGAAGCCTCGCAAGGCCGTGCACGCTGGTTCGGGCCCTGCGGTATAGGTCCAGGCAGTCTTGGCTCGCCATTGCTGGGTCTACGATCAGGGCGAGGGCCTCCCAAGCCGGTACGTTAATGTCTAGCAGTATCTTCCCGAGGCATTGCAGCTCGGTCGCCGCGTCCTGCACCAGACTGCTGAGAAGGTCGAACTCCTCAATCGACCGACAATTCAGGAGCATATCCGTCTCCAGCGTGCAAGGCTCTCTTATTTCCAAATGACTAACGGGTCGTGGCGTATTGGTTGGCGGGTCGTCGGCTGGCTTCTTTTCTTCCAAACCGACCTCCGGGACATGGAGAACATGGAAAAAACGGGAAAGGCCACGGGGACGTGACAGACGTCCCGGGCTCGCGACACCGTCTACAGTAAAGAAGCTCTTCTGTTCTACGGCGGACTTTCTCTGCGACGGGGCACTTGGGCTTGCGTAGTCAAGATCAGATATAGTCGCTGGGCGAGGGTGCGAGATCGCGGGCCGGATCTTCATGTTGGCCAAGAGATGTAGACACTACTGGCGTCCTTCTGATGGATTACTATTAAATACTTATAGACTACAGGGTGATTCTGCCTATTACAACTTATGTTTAGATACTGTATTGTACTATGCAGTAGTAAGACAGAAATAGAATATCTATTCTTAGACCGGCTACATTTTCGCTAGGTGCCTACTATATGACACAGCCACTATCCTGATGACAGCAACACCTTACGTTACACCGTATTCAAAAGGTACGTATATATAGCTACGAGAAGCACTTAGATCAGGTGCCATCATTCTGCTCGTCTCGCCAAGGGCAGAGAATTATCATTGCCGGACGAATGGCAGGCACCGAAAACGGAATGATTCAGAGAAAAGTGAGCATTCGCAACACCTCTTTCATTGGACGCATGCTTTCACTGCGGACTAGTCGGCGGAAACCGTACACTGGCCCTACGGCTGTTGCCGTCGCTTTCAACGAGCTCTTAGCGCCCGAAGCTGCAGGGTTCCACGTGTCTCTAAAAGGGGCCGTCTTCCAAGTAGTGGGATCACTCAACGGCCTACAGGTCCTCCCTTGTGGACGAATCAAGATTGTGGACCTCTAGATCTAGAGTCTTGTTAGGATCTAACCGTTTGGCGTGCTGGCCGGTGTCCCTGTAGTGCAGAAGAGGAGATAATAGCATAAGAGTATTATTATTGAAGCTTGCTTGTAGTGTAGTTGGCTGCCCTGGTCTGCTCGTGGCTCCATCGGATAGTATGGGGGAGGCAGATACTATAGGTGTATACTAGTCAACTACGTCACAGAGGGAAGGCTTTAGTATGCTGAGGTCATAACGAACCTGAGAAATCATAGCTTCAGTCACCGAGACATCACAGCTTAAGACTATTCTGCACCGTATAGGGGAAGTGGAGAAACGTCGGACAGTATAGTCCGCATGGAATATATGTCACATAGCACACAGAGGTAGCCTATTTTGGTGCAGAACTTCTTGCTTGTGCCTAAGGCTTCTGGCCCTTGCCTGTAGTCCCAGCCTCGTTAGGGCCAATAACCGATGGAGGCATATAGTAAACGTAGAAAGAACACCGCTGTCGTCACTTTCGTCACCTTCGTTATGTAATTCATATATGCACATTATACGCCCCACATTGTTCTTCGGCGTCACTCCCAAGCACGGTTTATGCCGCTCGACCTGCTCTCATAATCAACAGGTATGCATTATTACTGTAGTTCACTACTTGTTACTCGTATCAAACACCAGCTTGTGGCTTTAGCTCCGCGTTGCTATTTGTATACAGCTTTCTATTACTACGGTCTTTGAGGAAACAGGCGATTACGATGCACGACAAGCGACATACATATCTCGCAGCAGTTCGTCCGTCACGTTCTCCAGGTACTACAGTCGATCGTCATGGTTATAGCCTATAACTGATCGACCGTCTCTGAGACACTCTTCGGACCCTTGCCCTGGCGTGCTCTTGTTGATCTGCGTTCTGGAGAAAGACATCAAAGTTATTACCGGGATTGATTGCAAAGACCGATCCGGAGCCGCAATGCCACACCGGGTTCGCACGCTTCCTGCAGATGCATTAGATTGAACGATGGTGAGCAAGCCATGCGAGAACCCACCAGTAAAACCACTGCGCTTTCGGGTCTTTCACCTCCAGGTCGACACTCAGGGCTCCTGTGACGTTCAGCGGGCTCAGGTCGGCCGGGACTTGGAACTGAGCGTTCGCGGTACAGGGCATGTCTAAGGATGACTGCGTAAGAGTTTGGTTCCTCTGTCCGAAGTTGAATCGCACAACGTCGCCGACGGCCGCGTCCAGCCGGTTCGGCTTGAACGCCGCCTCTGCACTGGACCCTACCTCGACGACGTGTACGGGAGGGCCGCCATCTTGAGGCGCCGTACGTTCGCCCTCCACCGACGATGCTTCCGGCCCGGCGAGAGTAAGCGTGAGCGTTGTCGTGATCGCCTTGCCAAGGGCTGGCGTGCTGGCCAGCGGCGCGTCGCTAGTCGTCGTATCCTCCGTCGCCAAGCTGGTTTGTTGTGTGGAGCGGGGTGCGGAAGATGCGACCGATGGGGTCTGGCGCAGAGCCTCTCCTGAATCCGCACGACCCGCGTCAGGCTGGTTGCCAGCGCAAGAATCGCGGCCTAGCAGGAATGGATTGGCAGCGCTCGCGAGAGCGGCGGCGTAGGCAATAGTCAAGTAGTATTTCATTCCGATATTCGGCTGCGCGTCTGTCGGTCAAACAGGGGAGCACAGTACTTGCATGCTCAATCCATGGGGTAGAGCCCTTTTATACGTAGGATGTTGAACAGATCAAAAGAACAAGATAAAAATAGAACCAGACAAGACTCTGAAAATACACTGGGCTATATTTAGCTACGTCGCCGGCCCGCGGGACCTCTCTACCCTCTCTCACTGTCCCCTACAGCAGTGTCGTGGACTACTTAATCCTCCAGGGACCAGACTCTCAAACCCATACCCCCCCAACAAGCCCACGCACCTCACAATGCGTTGCAATCTTGTCCTCCTCTCAGCCGCTGTCTCCTATGCCACAGCCATCGCACCGGCATGCGATGCTGCCGATGCAGGCCTGGCCCGTCTCGATGTATCGCCGGCCGCCGCAAAGAGCTTACAGCTCGCCCTGTTCCTCAAGACTATGGAGGCAGAGGTGTTTGGTAACATACCCAGCACAACGGAGCCAACGGCCCCCATGAACGTCACCCAAGCCGACCTCGAGACCGTTGGCAAGGTATGTGCCTCGGCGCACGTGGGGAGCATCGCTAACCCGGACATCAGCAAGACGCGGTCCATCGGGACGCCCTACAGCGCATCCTACAGGCCGCTGGGGAGGAGCCCCCCCGGCCGTGCCGCTACCGTGTGGTCTCTAGGAACATGAGCGACCTCCTTTCCGTCGGACGAGACATGAAGTCGCTGGGGGTAAGCGCCGCCCTGGGCATAGTAGAATCGGTTGCCGCGGCGGACCATACCTTGTTGCCAGGCCTCCTCAGCATTGCCGCCACTGAAGCGAGACACAGCGCGCTGCTCGAGGCCGCACTCGGGGGCCCGAACAGCCCCTCCGCTTTCGAGACTGCACTCCCCGAGGTTTGGGCCTATAACCTTGCCCTCCAGTTTGTCGTCCCGGGCTCCTGCCGGGCTTCGCTGCCCCTGCCAACTCTCCCGTCACTCAGCTACCGTATGATGGACGGCATGGCCGGGTTCTCCTGGGACCCTGATCAGGCCCCCATTGCACAGGAGGAAGGTAAGCCGCTTTTCATCGCCTGGGTCAACCAGCTTGGACCGCCGGCCTATACATCGCTGGCCATGACCGGTGCCGGCAATGGTACGGCGGCGCTCCCTACCGGACTGAGCGGGTCGGCGTTTGCCGTGTTGACGTCGCAGAACGGTTCGTCTACCGTTTCCGACTTGACCGGATTGACTCTGGCAGGGCCAGCGTATATTCGTCGTTGATTACCATAAAAACGCTACATAGTATAGTAGAACAAGGCCTGTAGGCTGTCATCCTCCCATTTCCCTTCTAATAGACCATGCTCTCTGTCCTTATTGCTGGTGTACTATATAGAAAGTCAGTAGGAGTCGGAATCGCCAACGTCGGTGAGGCAGCACGTACGTTTGCCCAAGTCCCCCTCTAGCGCTCCTGTTACCGTCTTCACGCAGCCCATATAGTTCTTGATCAATCCAAGAATGCAATCCATCTTCTTGTTCATCTGCTCAACCCGTGCGTTTGCTTCCACCATAGCTCCCTCCATGACTTCCAACCGCTTTTGGAAGTTTTCTTGCTCCCTGTTTGGTAGCTGTAAGCGATGTCTCCAGTCACGGTCGGTAGCTGGCTGGAACGGCGGATGCGCTTCGTGCATGGGGCTTACTCTTGGTCGGGTCTGCTCAGACCAGCCGAAAATCTTCTGGGTCCTCCGCCAGCGCCTCCACCAGCGCTATTGCTTTTATGCAGGTAGTTTTTGACAATTTCCTCCATGTTTGGAAACCGGGTTGAGATCCGCCTGGAAGCACGTAGACCAAGACAAGGGTTCGCAAAAAGAACACCACTGTCGCATCAGCGTATGTGTCCTTCACCTTTAAAGCAACACCTCTGTATAGAGACACACAATAAACCCATGTTGTGGGTTCAAGGGCGCCGAACTACAAAGAGGTCAGTGCGATACATGGTCGGCTTGACGTTGACAACCACCACCTAGTGATCCGTAACACCCAACGCCAGCCGGGATGGCATGACAACGGTGTCCACTTCATATCCACAGTAGTAGACCCAGACCTGTGGGGATAGCCTGACGCAAATTTCCAACCTTGATTCGACATGACCATCAACACTGATCGGTTGCAGTACCACCAACGACAGCAGGGATGGCATGACAAGAGTGTCCACATTGCATCCACAGAACCAGTGCCGTCAGGGATGGCATGACACAACTAGCAGTAATCCACATAGATTAGACTTAACACAGTACCCACATCGTATGTCCAGTATATAACTTACTTTGTATTAACATAACCAACGCTGTCAGGGTCTCAGGGATGGCGTGACACGAATAAGCAACACAAAACAGACACGGACGAACACCATCAGGGATGGCATGACAATGCGTATCGATATAGCAAACGCCGCCAACGATTACGTGGAGCGAACACATGCAGCATACAGGGATCGATGTTAACTCGAAGTGACCACTAACATTAAGTCGAAGAGACTTACTGCGCCGTTGTAGAAGGTATACACGAATAATCAAAGTTGATTACAATTAAAGTCTATATACGTACTGTGATCGTTATTCACTAGGTAGACTGGGGCTAGATTGCTTAAAGTGTTCAGGGTCATCTTTCCTAAGTTCTGGAAACAACTATGACAGTAAGCGGACTAGTCACAGTAGCAATAAGCAGAAAAGCTAAACAAGCCGAACAAGAAAAATTAAATCTACTTTTAGTTGAACGTGAGACAGGAGAACCATGGACAGTAACTCACGCTTTGTCCAAAGACGATAATTAGTGTATTCATTTCTCCGTCTTTTTCGGTCATGATACATCCAAAGACAACAGGCTAGTCTCTACATGTACCCCGATTATCCGCGATGGCGAGCTCGAAAAAGTCCACAGGTGTCAGCCAGAAGAGAAGGTTACAGAACAGAGAAAGTCAGCGGAGATATCGGGCACGAAAAAGACAAAGAGAAATGGAACAAACGAACGATCCTTCTGAGCTTCAAGATTCCACTTCTTCCTCTACTGAAGTTTCGCCCACGGACCAATCGAACACGTCCCTCCCATCAGGGAACAAAGCCAAAAGTCATTCACAATCGACGTCATCTTCAGACCCATACACGACACAGACGTTTAGGACAATCAATTGCGACATAGATCGCGACTTTCCATCGGCAGAGGTCCCTTCTTCAAACCCTCTCAACAGCTCAAACCCAAATACGGTTTCTTTCTCATCAAGTTTCGTGCCGTCCTTGTGCGCGCAGAGCTTTTCATTCGACCACCAGGAATACTATCATCCTGAATTCTTTACTCAACTGATGTCTCTCGACCACGAAGCCGGTCAAGAAGACAGTTACCAGACGAACCCAGCATTCCACATAGAGCCGCTACAGACTTTCGATATGGATGCCCTGTTTACTGATGGCGACTTTGGTATAGCCAGGCTCATGGAAGACGCGGAGCAGCCAACCACTCAACCGAATGACGAGGAGGAGATGCAGCTGGTTAAAGATGCGCTAGAACTCCCGGATGTACCCAAGGATGTTGATCCGCAAGGATGCCGAAGAGAGGAAAGGAAACCGGGGCAACGGTTTGCGGGGACTTTCAGTCCCAAACAGATGGAAAAGGAATTTGTGGCGCTCGAAAAGAATATGTTTGACTTGCTTCTGGCAACTAATAGCTAACTCCCCAAGCGAAATCTTGTAGATGTCGTTTATGACTGGAAATTGATGCACGGATAACGGATGGTATATTACCCTACAACCTCGCAACATTGAACGAGCAGTGTTTGTTTGTATCATAGGGTATCTGTATAGATTGGCGAACAGCAATTGATTTGATGTATAGTATTATTGCTAGTTGTTGAATAAGGGAGGCTATAATGAAGAGGTTGACCGCGATAGCCAGTGTGTTAGTGTTTTGCTGTGGCCATGTGTGGCCATGTCCATAATAGAAAGCGGATTATTAACGGCTTTCCAGATCCCGTACACTGTGTTGTTCCATTTTCTTCCTACTATTCCGTGTGGGAAGAGATGAGAGAGTTGAAATAGGAGGCCTGTTTCGCTAGCCTCTGTAGTTGTGGTTTCTTTCACCCTAGCCTTCTGCTCTTGGTGAATTAATCGTTACGTAGCTTTGAGCCCTCTATGGGAATCATGCTCAGTGTACTTCTCTGGCGAAATCGTGACTATGCTAACAGAAGGATAGACCTCTTGGTCGGCCTTTAGGATAGTTACAAGTTGCGGTGGGAGGCAGGTATGACATTAGGGTATTTCATACAGTACTGTACAGTATCACCGACTTCTAGTTCCCATTATGACCCTGGGCTTGGTAATGGTTACGAGGTTTAAGGACTCTTTAGAATTCTTATGGTACATAATTTACAGTATTTGACAGGTATCGTTACATACGTAGTTCAGTGTACAGTACGTGATATCCAAGATCTGATCTTAAATAGGATATTTCTTCTCAAATTGAGACCAATCTTTATACATAGTAATGTTATGTATGAGATGATTGCAGACTGAATTGGTTGATTATTTGTATAACTATGTGTATGGTTATGTGCCCGAAATCGCTTCTAATCCTGTCACATGAAGCAAATCAAGATTCCTATAAGCTATTTGATGATATGCTCACACTCATGGTTTCAGGCCATCCTTTTGTTAAAATCATCAAACCTAGTTCGGTCACTTGACAGTTGATGCACTATTATATGATCACTCGCGTCTGGGAAACATCAGTAAGCCAACTAATGGCGTAATTGGGTATGTTCTGTCGAGGGCCTTGAAACGACCCGATTATATGTACTAGCTTTCTATTCTTCCTGATTCACTAAGCATTGCCAATGGATTTCCAATGCCGTTCTTATCACCGCTGCGCGCCCAGTATTCCCATATTTCTAAAGATGTCATTTCCGCAGCTGCTGCTGCATTTCTTGTGGCTTGTGCAACCCATACTGATTTTCTGTTCGAGCCTCGACGCAACATTGTCGTTAAAATCAGAAGGTATTTCAACATCGACGGCTCTCTTAGCCACGCGAACACACTCTATAGCGGTCGGGGCCGATGGATTTGTGTTCAGTCCGAAGGTCATTTCAAATGCCTCAACTGGCGATGTCCTTGGTGTGTAACTATGACCACCTCCGCTCGATTCCTGTTTAACAGTGCATTTTTACAGAGTTTCATTTCTTTCCAGGTGGTCATGCGGTAGCAAGGGCCGAATTCAAGTTTCCATGCATCCCTTACGAATACACTGGCAGAAACAAAGAAGGATTCTTCAGTGGGACAAAGCACCCACAGGTTATTTCATACGATGTTTGTTCGATCTGAGGCTTGCAACTTTCCCACAACTTGTCTAACGGCATTCTAGGAATCGAACTTCTACAGAATCCGTATAAACGACACCAACCCAATGTTCTTTTACTGCTCAATCCCTGGCTCTTGCAAAGATGAGCATATGATCGGAGCTGTAAATCCAGTAAAACAATCTTTCCCATCGATGCGGCTTCCTCTAACCGCCTACAGAACACCACCCAAACATTTGAGTTGCAAATGCAATACACTGTTAATACTTCCGTTGAACTCGCTCCAGGTGAACCGTTCCCATCAGAAGCACCCCATCCGACAGCTGAGTCTACCGTAACCCCAAGTAAAAGCCTTGTTACTGGCCACATAGTTGGGATAGCTGTCGGAGTTGGGGCGGCCTTGGTGATCGTAGCGGGTCTGGTGTTCCTTCTCTGCAGGCGCTGCCGCCTGCGGGAAACTTCAAACAGACGACCTGGGTCGTTGTCAAGTTTTGCAAATCCTTTACAAAATGGAACAAATTCATTGATGTCTCCCGTCTCCCCATGTCAAGGGTTCGATGGGGTGAATGCATCTTTGGATTCACCTCCTACTTCACCAAGGGTGGTCACTATTGCCCGAAGCGCATTTCCGCCCATTGTCGAGTCTTCAGAGACGCGTTTCTCGTATTGTCTATCTCCTGTTGAATTACCATCTGGTCAAGAAATCGTCTCGGCGAAAGAGGGGGCTAGCACAGAGCCTCCTAGTTATCCATCCCCTCACGATCCACGCTCCTCATGGTCACCCTTCGATGATGGTTCCTACGTGCAGAACCGGAGATAGATTTCAAGTTTTCACTTTGAATCGACGAAAGGCTGATTGCTGTCTACCTACTGTTGGCTTGCTTGAAAAAGATGTTGAAGCGAGCAATTGAAGTATAGACCCTATAATATGTAGCTTTGTTAGAGTCCATCTGAATAGAATGCATGATAGTACACCGTTTCTGGGAGCGCATCAGAACTGATGGAATGCAAGCGCCTCCTTGACTAAACAAGCCTTTCCTCTTCGGGTTCTGCTCATTGTATGTGATTACCTGCTGTAAGTAATCAGAATCACAATTCGAGCTGAAACTTTATACAGTCTAGAGTATAAATTGCTTCATCTTTTAGAAAACCTTCCAATGTTGAGAAGAGCTAGAGCCGGTTATTATGTCTGTTTCAAACGTGTGTTATTGGCTGTGATGGCCTGTTTACAAGCAAAATGTAGAGCCGATGTAGCTTACTATAGTGCAAGTAGATCTTTTCACTGGAATATACTTGCTTATATCCATTTTTGGCCTTGTACAGGGGTCGTTCATCATTGAAAACGTACCGACATGATGTACGCAGTGATGAGTGCTTCAATCTGAGCCTGTGCGGGGTAGATCAAGATACCTGTACTCCAAGGGAAGAAGTTTATGCTCCTGACTGCATAACCTTATGCAATGCGTAGGATGTACACTATGTAGGGTGTGCTAGCGTCTAGTGTAAAACACTAATTAATGGAAGAGGAGCTACAGTCCCAGGTCAAAAGTCTGCTTACAGCAATAAGGACAGCCAATCAAAAGCTACAGTAGGTGGCTAAGACACAAGCCTTTGGTGGCGCACTGTGAAGTGACCTCGAGCTATTAATGGGTTATCTCTTTGGGTTATCCTTTTTGCTGTATACAAACTTTTGACCTAGGTAGTACTGTATTACCTAGCGCGAAGTTGAATAGCATCTAGTGTACCTGTGAAGGGCTGGCCCCACAGGGCATTAGTGCTGCAGCCAATAGTATCACGACCTTCAGTAGTTGCATGCGTAAAGCTAATTGAACCATACCTACGCAAAAGTACATAGTAATTATGCTTGTTATTCTAAGATCTAATTGGTGGTGCCAACGTGGGCTAAATCTGGCTTGCTGACATAATTATTCCCGTCACTCCTATTCCTTTCCACGGTGTTTGGGCCTGAGATTTTAGGACCCAAGGTGGGGTCACACAGGGCTTAAAGGGGCTTTTTCGACAACCCCCTCCCCTCCTAGCTAGAATCCTTGACTACTTTTAGACACCTCCAATTCAACCTCTCTAGCCTAACAGGGTTTTGTCCTTTTCGTTTTGCATCGAACTTTTCTCACGTTTGTACGATTAGGTAGTAGTTGGTGGCTCTTGCAGCCCACCCTTCACCACCAACCAGAACTTATCAAGCCCACCAGGAGGGAAGAAAAGGGGAGAAATGCGGGGAACGGAAACTTCCGTCAGACATGCTGCGGCCAAAAGCGACCACTGCCTAACATGTTTCAGATCAATCACTGGAGTCCAGTATGCTAAGTGATCAGGACCAACAAGATCCATGGGATCATAACAAGGGACATTAAGACGGACTTGTATATGGATGTGATAGGATGGACTTGGAGGCACTCAAGGACCCATAGCTCTTCAGTAATCCATTTGCGATATGCGTACATTCTCTGGATACCTTCCAGAAGCCCACTTTAGTGATTCACTTTGACCAAGAGCTACATGAGCTAACCCCCACGCCTAGTGACCATTCGACTGATCACCGATTGATGAACAGACCAGGAAGCCCTTAATATCGTTCCAAGTATCGACCTCGGCTGCCTTTTGGCCGAAAACACCACTGTCGGATATCTGGCCGTAACAATGAGGTTGGAAAATAAAGTGGGAAATTTGGAGACAGCTGATCAATGCTTTGTATTGTATTGTACGATGTATTGGCGAAGTTGTCAAAGTACGACGTACTTGTACACCATAAAAGTGGAGGCACCCCCAACTAGGAATACTTTGAGAACTGCTTTGCTGCTATACTAGGTATGTACAATGTATACTATGGCCTATGGCTACTTTAACAGAGCGTGTCGGCTGTCGGCTCTCCTGGCAAAGCTGCTGACTAAAGCGCCCACAATCACTGGAATGCATGCTTTGGTGGCAACACTAAAGTACATTATTACCACCTACCCGTGCGTTAGAGTGGGGTATCCACACAACACACTCGACTGCGTGAGAGACGAGTCTGGCGTGTGGGCCCGTGCCACTCTAGCAGACGAGTAGAGCATAACTTTAATCTATTGGCTCACCAACGCAACAGCCGCGACAGAGAGTAAGTCCACATGCATTGGCCGGTAGGACAGCTGCAAAGTGATCATCCAAATCGTGTGCTGAATACTTGCCATGGACCCGTAAGTCGGGAAATTTTGTCAGAGTTCTTGCTAATGCGACATATACTGTAGCCAACGCCAATCTGCAACCTCTGTAAGCCTTTTTGCCAATCGGCATGCGACGTGTGTATACTCACTCCTTGCCAATGCACTGACGACTATCTTTGCCGAATGTCAGGAGATGTTTGTCAAAGACTTTTGCTCTTTCAGGATCTAACCACCGCTCAGGGCTAAAATTTTCATGGTCTTCGCCCCAGATGTCTGGATTATGATGTTGGACATAACATGAAACGCCGACAACTGTCTTTGATTCAAGTCAGTAAGAGCATACCAATTACTAGTCGGTGTAACATGCTCACTCCGGGTGGGATTTTGAAGCCCTGAAAAAAAGCCCCATTCTTTGGCACAACCCTTGGAAGCCGGCCGATTGGTCCATAGCCCAGTCTGAGACCCTCCTTTATACACGCCGACGTGGGGCAAGTTAGCACGAAATCTTACGTAGTATAACGTCGTGTCAACATGCTTACGAAATAAGGTAGTTTCTGCAGCGCTGGATATGTGATCAAACCCCCAGGCACTGCCTGCAGCTCGTCAACCAAATGACTACGAACTTTTTCGTTGGATAGAATGTGAAAAAGGGTAATAGAACTGATGGTCCCGGTATTGAAAGCGCCTGCTATGTTGAAGCTTTGCACTTCGTCAATTATTACTTCTCGGCTGAGAATAGCTGAGCCTTTGGCTTTCTCCAACATGTAACGGTCCACCATAGATTCACCGATAGATTTCCTAATTGCTGCTTTTTGAGGTGTATATCCTCGAAAACAGCTATCTATTGCCTCGGTACTGATCTGTTGAGTAATGTTAGGTCTTCGATCCGCGGAATCGCTTATCTTGAATGAACTTGCTTGAAAAAGTCGAGCGAACTCGTGTTTATGTCCCAATTTTGAAAATGCCGTAGAAACACAGCGGAACCCATGGTAGAAAACCGGGCTTGCCGCAAGAATCCATATCATGCCAGCGTGAGCGAACAGCCGTGGTATGTTAGTTGCGGCGTAAGCTCCATGCTTTCTGATCCCGGAATCTTCAGGCAGAGTGTATTCAGAGACGATATCTGCTGACAATGAGTGAAGAAGCTCTTGAATCGGCACTGTCTGCGCTGTTTGGAGATGTTTCTCCACCGCCAGGCAGAGCCTTTCAATTTTGATTTGAATCATATTGTTTAGCCCGGTAATGGAAGTCTTAGAGAAAAAGCCTTGCCAAGGCGCTCGAAGTTTCTGGTGACGTGCTGTGTCCACTGCTCCGAACATGCCGTGCTTGATCCCCATGGTTCGATAAAAGACTGGATCTTTTCCAAATTCGGACCGAATGCCGTATATCCTGTGACAATCATTCGGATCACGTAAAGAGATCTCGTTTGGTGAAATTCTTATAATAGGACCAAGTCGTGCGTGCATTTCGCTTACCTTCTTGTAGTAAATGCTACGTCCGTTGTAATAGCACCAGAAAGTCTCATAAAGGCGTGTCATCCCTGCTATCTTATACCCGGGGATATTCGCAAGTGGGTGATAAGTAATGTTGAAGAGCGCATGAAGGACGTAATAAAGAACGAAGAAGAATATGCATCTCTGAACTATCGAATTACAATCGGCTGGAACGGCTATCAAGGATTGAACAGCCGATGAAAACATCTTGAACAGGCAAGACGCAATCAACTCAGAGGGGTGAGTTGGTCGATAAATTTAGTCTGACGTTACCGCTGACTATGGATTGGGTCCTTGTTTCACTGTTCTTCTTGGAAAGGCATTCTGTGAGCTGTTCTACATGTATTTATATATGTACTTGGAGCAAAGACACCTGTGGAGACACTTTAGGGCTACTTGTATCAACTTGATGAGATGGGAAGATTCAGATTTGGCTGCAAAATAAGCAAAAAAAATTCACTCTCTATTCTGATTACTAGACACCGAAGTACCTAAGAGTATCCAAGTCTTTTCCACGTATATGGTTTACCGAAGGTCCCCTGCGACAGTGCAACTGGGTCGGCAGGCTGCTTAGCTCGAGTTATAGAAGTACGTTTTGACCCCATAAGGACGTCTATTATCCTAGGAGTCACTCAGACAGACAAATGAGCACACAGTAATTACGGCAGCTCCAACCCATATTATATGGGGCAGATACATATAGAAGGCTGATGTTTGTTGTCAAGAGGAAGATAGTTATGCTTCTACGGTATGTACAGTAATCAAACAAGCTAAACTCATTGATTAGGTTATCTGCGTATGTATGTACTTGAATTCACTTAATAAGATAGAGAAACATCGAAATTTGGCGGAATACATACTGTAATACATAAGCTACAGTTTAGAGCATAAGTATCGTCCTTTTAACAACACATGTTAACATTTAATGGTTGACCCACACAGTGTGAACTAATGCTGGTATAATCACTGTATACTTATTTATTATAGCCAAGCGACGTACTTCGGATACAATAGGTTTCTTATAGCTATTACATTATATGCTAAGCTTTAACCAGGCCTTAAGCGGTGCATACCGTAAGCCAGTAGCTATGTCTAACAACAGAATATATAGAAAAAATAAAAAATAAACCAAGTGAATGACAGCTGCGTCACTTCAATCTGCAGTATGTAAGCATCAAACATAAAAAGATTCGCTCTCCTAGATCATTCTGTTACGGTCCAACCAGTTGGGTGCTGTCTGGCGTAACCATATAATGCAGAACAGGGGTTAATGATGCAGGCGCATCATTACCGAAGCTTTTGCTTTGTGATACAGTTGGTTGCTCCGGTAAAAAGCTAATAGATATCAGCGAATCTCTCCCTATTTGTCAGGTGTCTGGCGTCCGAGTGAAGAAGTCGACAATAGGGGCAACTCAGCTAGGCAACAGATGGGTATCGGGATGTGTTGGCATTCGAATCTGGCCCAGCATAACTATCGTGGGCCTGGATGAGGGTTTTATCCCTCATCCAGATGACTAACAGAGATCCATCTGGGCCCCCACTGGGGCCCACCAGCGGGAACGTGACACTATTGATGACGTGAGTCTGTTTGGTTGGGGAGGGAGACAACCTCCTCATCCCTTTTGACATTTCAACGTTTGCCGACGTGCGGATTAAGTCCTCGGACAGAATGCCTGGAAATATCACTATTTCATTTAGCGAGTGCGGTCCGCCACTGGTGAATCTGTGACTCTGTCCATATCGGCGCCCTCATGGACTCCTAGCTTGGAATGAGCCAGATCAGCAAAGATGAGGAAGTAAGCAAACCCCAAATTAGGTTCATTTGTTTTGGAATTAATATTGTATTTGACTTGATGATATCCAGCTTTGAGAAGAAGCCTGTTGAAGAAGATCAATGCTTATGCAACTCAAGAATCGCTGAAACCTTTCGAAGCTGGGTTGCAGAACTCCCACTTTGAGATTTAGTTCGGAAACGTTTCGCCATCAATGAAAGTCTTTGAGCTATTTCTACCCACAGCGTTCTAATTAAGGACTTGGATCTCAAGAAACCCGTAATGACCACATAATCAGCATTCAAGTGCCTGAAATAGAGGCACCTTAATCGTGTTCCCCCGTTTTTGGCTTGACAACCTCATGTGTTTGACCGAGAGTCGGTCGCCTGTTTCCGACCACCCCATGGAAACATAGACGTGTACCTTCTAATATTTGAATATTGAGTCTTTGTATAACTGCTATACACGAAATAGTGAGCCAGCGTGAACCTTAAACGTAACAGGACACTTACAATTTGTTTCCAACAACACTAACTCGATACACATGCAACGTCACATCCTTATACTCAGGCTTAGGTGAAGTCTTTGTATCCACATCAAGAAGTATCCATTGCTTTCCGTTTCCATCAATGTTGTGCGGCGTGTGCACATAGTCTTTATCCCAAGTGAAATTTCGTTGGAAATTTTGTGAAATGAAGTCGTTGACAAGGGTTATCGAGCGCTGCAAAGGTACACCAGGGATTTCTTCCAATCTGACTCTGAAACAGTATCTTTGAGGGGTCGGTGATTCAGCCGTTTCTGGTTTGTTAACGACCTGAGAATACTTTAATTCCATGGTGGGTGTTGTTGGGTAGATGGGTGAAGAGAGTGAGAGGTTGTTGAGAAATCGTCATTTCAAATAGTATTTATGCCTCAGGCATCAAATTAGGCAATGAAACAGGAAGGTTTCTACCCCGCACTCAACAGGTGGCACCATCTAATGTCTCAGTCATGTTTGCACCATATTAGTCTCTTTTCTCTTTCACGTCCAACTCTGCATAATTCAAGGTGAGACTCAGCCAGAATGGTAGAGAAATAAAGTTAACGTTCCCAGTTTAGCACAAAATTAGCCAATACACCAGTTCAGACAACACAACATGTGCGACGACCAGTTTTACCATTTCGAGTGTGGGTGCGACCGAGCCTTTGACATCACCTGGTGCGATGCTGCACGAGCCGCGGGGCAGTGTTGCCCTTCTGATCAGCGAGGACGAGCTCAGCAGGCTGGGGAGACCATGCCTGGTAAATGTCATGTTTGCGCAGGAGCATCGCCAGCGTCATCGACGTAGCAATATGATAAGCTATTATAGTGTCACAAAGTGTGAAGCCAAGCAGAAAGGGATATGCTGGTGAGAATAGCCATAATCAATAGTTAACGCTAAGACTATCCGTGCCATTGCCTCCAACTGCCACATCGTCACTCATTCAACCTCCGAAAATGGCACCCAAGTTATCGAAGACCCAGCGGTCCGAACTCCAAAGTATCATCGTAAGCAAGCTACAGGGCAACGAGGCTATCACAGACGCCGAGATAGCGCAGAACATCGTTCCCTGCAGCACGAGAACCATTCGTACTGTCCGATCTAACTTACTCCGACATGGTTCGGCTGACCCTCCACGCAAGGCAATGGGCCGACCCAGAGAGGTGACAAAGAACATGTGGTTGGCTTTGAAGAACCAACTGGAAACAAACCCCTGCATGAGTCAACAAGCAATGGCTGATTTTCTCTACGACCAATACGAATTCAAGGTATCACGATTCACCATCGGTAGAACGCTGAAACGAGCCGGCTGGACGAAAAAGGTGACGCAAAACATCGCAAAGGAGCGTAGCCAGGACCTTCGGGACGACTATTTCGAGCGGCGATCGCATTACAAGGTCAACCAAATGATCTTCATTGATGAGAGCGGAAGCGATCGAGGCTTGGGGATACTGGAACAAGGCTATGCCCCGAAGGGCGTGACACCGGTGCAGAGAAAGCGGTTCCATCGAGGAAAGCGTGTTCAGGTACTGCCAGCGTACACCATCGACGGAGTGATCTATTGCGAGGTATACGAGGAGAACACCGACGTAGACGTATTCGAAGGCTTCCTTGAACGGCTACTTCCATATTGTGGTAGGTATCCCGAGCCGAGGTCTGTCGTTTTCATGGACAACGCCTCGTTCCACTTTATTTCCCAAAGGCTCAAGGACTTGTTCGCACGGGCTGGTGTCATAATCGAATACCAAGTACCATACTCACCAGACACGAACCCAATCGAGTACTTGTTTGGGTCGGTTAAGAATCGTATCAGGAAGATGTCTTGGGAGGATGCCGACCTCATCCAAGGCGACTTCAAGTCCTACCTTCTTATGCAAATCAGGGTTGTCGGAGGGGACAGGAAGGTGGCAAGGGGTCACTTCAGGAAGGCACAGATTGTAGATGATGACCTTTAAAACGCCGATCGTAACAAATTAAGTCTAATATCTGCTGGTACATTCTCAGGTGCTCTCTCAAATCTCGCCCTGTCCCAAAAATGATTGGACGTCACACACATAGCGCCAGGCAACACCAGGTAATATGTCATGTTCGATGTAGAACCGGTACATCCTCTGCTGGTTGGCCGCAAGCATGTCTAGGTCGTATCCTTGCGCCAAGGTCAACTGCTGAGCTGTCTCGTAGTGTTCCTTCTGCTCCTCCGAGCCAACTTGCGACTGTTGCCAGATAGTGTATGCCCTGACTGCGTCGTCCCTGGGCAAGTCGAAAGTTGGCAGGGGCGATGAGGCGAACACCAACAAGGGGGATGCAGGACGGCTGTTCGCCATGTTCGCACACCCACGACATTGGACGAGCACCACTCCAGACGACGAGTGGTCTGAGTCACGCCTAGTCCGCTTACGTGACTTCTTCCTCTCCCTTTCTTCCCTCTCTTCGCGCTCGCGTTCGTCTTCCAGCACAAGGCGTCGAAACTCGTCTGGCACATCATCATGCCCATTCAGTGGCCTACCGGCCTGCAGGTGATCGGCGAGCATCCTCACGTGGTGTGGTAAGAGACGGTGGTGTTTACCTTCAAACTGCCAGCAATGGTCCCCTTTTGTGCAAGGCGGCCCAGTGCAACGCATAAGCGCATATGCCTGTCTGATGCACGCGCCTCGCTCCAAGCCGACAGTTCTGGCTTCCAGGTCTGCTTCCTGGATGGCCGTTGCTCCCCTTCTAGCGGATTTGCCAGTGTCCACACACACGTAGTAGAATGTGGCCGTGATCGTGATCCTTTTTCCGTCATCTAAAAACTTACTCCATTCATGAAGCTGTTTGGTGACGAATGGCCAATCGATGAGTAGTTCCTGAAATTGCTTCGTTATGTTACTCGTCTTACGATCCGTGACAGACAGAACAAGCTTCGTCTTATCCGCCTTCCAAGGCTTATTTGCACTTGCGTCGATAAGCTTTGGCTGGAGAACGTGCTTCCAGAACTTGCGTGGCGAAATGACCACGTCAAGCTCCGATTCGCCAGCTTGCCCTCTGTTCTTCACAGAAAGCTTCCATTCCACATTGTAGCGAATCGTAGGCTCGCCGTCGTACGACCTCGCTGGCTCCCAATCAGCATATGGCACAAAGGCAAGGGCACTTCCGGCGGGTCTCAGCCGGCTTATATGGGTCAAAGGTGCTGTCTCAGACGTCTCGCTGTCGGAGGAGGAAGGGTTCGGGTTATAGGAATCGCTCGCATCGTCAATGGTCCAGGGTTCAGTCCGATTCATCGTTAGTCAGTAAGATGGCGTGGATGATGCCAGTAAGTTCGATACAGTCAGCTTCTGCCCTAATCGCGGGCCATGGTACATCCAACGAAGCTTCCATGCAATTCCATTGAATTCTGTAAGCATGGAGGACATTTTGTTGATTACAGCACGTGATATATATCCAAAAGTGGCTTCACAGCTGACAACGGCTGCCCACGTCAGCATGTACCTGCGCAAGTTGATCTAAGTAGTCTCCAGACATGCTCACACTGTCAGAGTGGGCCTTCGGTTGAGCACAAGAATGGGGCATTTAGAGCTACTTCGAGATACTTTTGTCCGCTAGTAATCAAAGCAAAAAGTGGACGTTTGTTGCCTATTATGCGGCCAAATTTGGATCTTCCTCCATCTTATCAAGTACACTCAGGTAGCCTTAGACTGTCTCCACATTTCAAAGATTGAACGTTTGTGCTAAAAGCAGAAGATACATTTGCTCCAAACTGTATAAGGTAAACGTCCATACATTACTCTCATTATCAGCTGCTAAGATACATAGGAGTACCTAAGCAAATGCTTTACTCAGACCTATAGCTAAAACTCCACAGCTACAGTGCGAGCGGGTCGGTCAAACTGATTACTGAGCTCGACTTGTAGAGGTATATTTCTAGGACAGCAGCAGTATGGACATCGAGACTCCTGCATCACCAGTACATACACTCTCTACCTATCAACGGAGGCTTCAGTACAGTGCACCATAATACATATGTACAGTACTATGTAAACCATAACGATCTGGATACATTAGTGGGGACTAGGTGCGTGGCAGACAACGGTGTCATTAAAACATATGCACTTACATACATGACAACTGTACAGTATATATTTGGTTAGTACCTCAATAGATAAGGCAGGCCAGTTTGAGGAGTTTCCGAAGGCAGTACATGCTCACTCCCTTCGTCTTTATCCCATACATCCTACAAGAAACCTTAACTACAAAATGCTGCTTGACTTTCCCTTCGAAATTACGCAAGAAATCGTTACGCTGGTCTGTTCAATATCCTATTCCATCCCGCCAATTTGGTTTTACAGTATTCTTGTGGCCCACTAGCTCGTTTACTAACCAGAGCTAGGTTGGAAACTCACGTGATTGGAAATCGCTTTGTCAAGTATCCAAGTTAGTCTACAAGCATGCAGCGCCATTATTGTTCGAGAAAATCGTTTTGCGTCAAGGCGAGCTCTTTTTGGGTAGCACCAGCAGTAGAATACAGCGACTTGATTTCTGCGAAACGCCACATTTTCTCCAATACGCTAAGCATTTGCGTGTCGTTTCACGCTTTCAGCGCTACATCAATGGCTATCGCTGCCCGCACTTTCACGACCAAGATGCCGTATACCTTACTGAGGAAGAAAAGACCCTCTTTGGGAGTGGGAATGAACCGATAGGTAACATAGGGTCATTACTGTGTCGCCTACGTGAAGAAACCCTCCGAAGCTTTAGGTATAGCCACTCTTGTGAAGATAGGAGAGAACTAGCTGACGTCATCCTAGTTGGGAGATGGGGACTTGTATCACTCAAGGCGTTTTCTGGCCTTTAGGCTACTTATCTCGTGCGCAAACGAGTCTGGAGTCTCTTCGCCTAATAACGGATGGGGCTTGCGTCAGCTGCTTAAAGCACGGCAATCCGCTTGTGACCCACACCTTTCCCAAACTGAAGCGGTTGTCTTGGAGCGGAATTCGCTCGCTAGAAGACATGAAAGCGGTGAAACATCTTCTTATACGGAACAGTGACATCATCAATGAACTCCAGCTCGACGCCGTTCGCTACGACCAGAGCTGGGCGAGGTTTCCTAACAATGGAGATGAATATAATGTGTTGTTGGAATTCATTCCACATGATACCTCTAGGCCAACAGAGAAACGCCTGACTGCGCTTCGAAAATTAGCCCTTGGGTCACTACCGCTCAGTCCTGCGACCGGAATTTTTGCGAGGGTTTTCTGCCTTGAGCAGCTGCGATCTCTTACGTTGAGAAGCTGTCCAGGGTGGAGTCATCTATTCAAGCAATGGATAGAGTCAGGACAAGGTGTGAATTTAACGTCGCTCGAGGTGCAAGTCCCGATGGATATGCAGGCGCCGGCATATCCCGAGAAATGGCTCGCGATGTTTCTTGATTATTTCACTGGGTTAGAAGATCTTGCCATTTCAATCCCTGGCTTTCTAGATCGGCCCATGGACCTGTGGCAATCTTCTATGAGGCATGTAACGCTAACGCGGTTCGTGTATCATGTACGAATGCTCGAATTGGATTTGGACTCCACGTACTTCGACCACGGAGGTGTCATAGAGCTACCTCTATCCTTTCCAAGGAAACCACCTACTGTGTCATGTTCAAAAATTCCAGTTACTCCAGACCCCGAATATCTGGGGCTCACGTGCTTTCCTGCGTATTTGGTAAGCCCGCGCCCCATCCAGGAGACAGCTCTTTATAAATTAACCAAGGTATAGCAATTGTTGATTCATTCCTTAAAGCACCAAACATCAATGAAGATATTGCATGTTCGACAGTCCGGACGAGACATCTTACAGTATGGGTCCTGGGGTTTACGCACGATAGAGGAACCGGAAGATCTCGATATATATCAAGATTATGTTTACAACCCCGTGAGTGGTTCATCGAGCTTGGAGTGCATACGGAGCGAGGTTTTCGGTGTCCCTGGACAGGACGGGCGTGGCCCCCGGGGACACATCGACTTAGGGCAAATCGAAGGCCCTTGTCAATTGTTGCAACCGGAGTTCCAGCGGTTTGCCGAATGGGCCTTTGGTCCAAATGGCATTGACTCGCTTGAAATCCTTGCATTTGGGGATTTCTCCTGTCGAGGCCGATTTTCACACCTCAGCTTTCTTCTATGCCGAGAGAACATGAAGGCAAGGAGCCAAACCTTTCGCCTTTTTGATTTGGACGAAACGATTCATGAACCGCTTCGACAACTTGTAGCCGATGCATGGGGATTTCTCAAGGCGTGTCCGAGCGAGCCACTCTTACACGTAAGAAGTCATTCGGATTGAATACTGAAAGTAGAATTGAGCTGTCGCCAATGTAGCATCAAGGGTTGCCGTGTCAGAGGGTGGTCGGGGTGATTGGGACACCATGGTTAGCGCAGTTAGATGGTGGGAGAGGCGTTACATGGCACTAATGAAAATTATGCCGAAACGAAAGATTTTCCTGGTGTCGATAAGAGAGCTGACCATGCGGGCGCCTTATCACCCGAATCAAGTTGGAGAGAGCGTGATGACATGCCTGCCTCTGCTGATTGACAGCGTATGGGTACATATGAGTATAAGTCAAAGCACCCACTTTTCAGCACCCCCCACATTTCGACACCCCATTTACACCAAAACTACTACTTTTAACTATATACTTTTTAACTCTATATAATAACTTTAAAAAAATAAAAAAGTCTTATAAATTAAAGAATTACTTAAGCTTTATATTTAGAATACTTATAAATAAAAAAAGCTTATTAATATCTTTAATTTATAGTTAAAAGTAAATTTATTAGTTTTAAGTATTATTTTAAAACTTAGAATTTTCTATATAATACTCTATATATAGAATATTTAAAAACATAATTATAAAATCTTATTTCTACTCTATATTAATATTATATAATACAGAGTTTTATATAATATATACTATATTAACTATAATATTCTATAAATACTAATTTACTAAGAAAAATTTACTGTCACAGTCTGAAAGGGGCGCGTGGCCCAGGATCGCTAGGATCCTGTGGTCACGTGCCCATGGGTATTTAACGGCCCCCTCGAGGCACTCTGCCTCGAGGAGGGACGTTAACCAAGAATCAACAGATACACTTATTCTCTAGTTCAGCCGTGACATTTCGCTCGTATTTGCTCCATTGTTTCGTTTCACTGTTTTGCCGTTCACTTTCACGCTTTCGCCTCATACCTTCGCGACGCTGACTGCCGCTACGCGTTGTCAGCGCATCGCAGCCCATTTCCCCTGTCAGATCCGGAACGGCTGCCAGGAGGGCTGTGTCATTTACTTAAGAAAATACTAATTATAGAATATTTATATACTTATAATAAAATATATAGTTATACTATATTTTCTAGTTTTCTTAATATTTATAATTAATATATAACTCCTTTATATAATTCTTAATTTATAAGTTCAAAAGATATTATAATTATTATAACTGTTAAGGATTACTAATAAAATATACTATCATTTTAAGATTTTTAACTTTAATGATAAAATACTCTATCTATATAAGAGAAAAACTTTAGATATTTATAATATAGCTTAGAATTATAGTTATATATATAAGTTATCAATTATAGATTTTTTAGGGTTAGGGTTGTTCTATTATTACTATGGTAAAAGGGCTGATTTTGGTGTAAAACGGTGCCGAAAAAGGGGGGGTGCCGAAAAGTGGGTGTGTTGACTTATACAATGCTATTGCTCTTTTAATGACTATTGATCGTTACTGCGTGATGCTTCCCGTCCCGGTCTAATCACCGTGCACGGCCTCATATTACTGAAGTTGCCGAGGAGGCAAAGTGCAGATGCCCATGATCGTGTCAAGTAACGATGAGATTGTTGGCAAGCAATTCCGGACGTTGGACGCTGAACATGTCAAAGTGGCCATACCTACTTAAGGGGATCAGAGTGAGCAGGGAAGTAACAAGACAGGGTTGACCCACTTCTTTTGCTACTTTGATAGAACATTGGATGTGGGGGTAGAGAAGGCAGCTTCAATTGTTTAAAGGCTCCCCGTATTATGCCTACCGTCATACAGTCTGTTGCGTTGGCAGCGTCAAAAACCTACATTTTCGTCCGTGCGTTAGAAAATACCAATACCTCATCATAACTAGTAATGCCAGCCCATCCGGGCCCCTTCCGAGCTTGTAAAGGTCCCTGCCGTGCTGGGGCTTATCCCAGGCTGTTTCATTGCCCGGGGACGTCCAGGAACAACTCTTAATTACTGTGAAAATGCTATGAGTGAAAGAAGGAGGGCATGAGCTATTGCTAAGAATAGTGTGATGAATGGGGTACAAGTGGAACCACAATTACAAGGTAGTAATTGTGACTTATATAGCTTCACGACACATAGACAAGAGCCGAGGTGCAGAAATGGAGAAAAGCTGTTCGTCTAATCACCATAGAGGGCGTTTCACTTTGCGTGAAAGACCAACGAGCCATGGTGACCGCACCTCGTACATCACCGCCAATCAGATCGTTCGCATGCCCCAATCGTTGAAGTGAGGGTCCTTCTTTGGAGTCTTGGGCCGCTTGTCTAGTCGAAATGGGCGTGATCCAGCGCCTAACCTCCCATTGTATACCATCCAAGCCCTCATTAGTAGACGTCACCCCGTAGGAGGGTTTCTAATCTACAACCATGCCAGGCAGGAATGGGTTCCCGGTATATTTCATCGGAAGGCATCACATATGAAGTCGATACTGGAAAAAAAGATCTGCGTAACAAAAACCGGGTTACGTTTCAGCAAACTACCAAAGTGGCCCAAGAGCGGTGATATTTTCTATGAACCATAGCCTTGTCTCAGTAAGGTGCAGGAGTCATAGGCCACTTTGACCAAGGGCGAGACTGATACGCTGAGCCAGCTGCTTTTCTGTCACTCCCTGGCTATGATCTACATTCCAAGGGTCCGGTAAATCAAGCACCTCAGATGCGTAATCGGAGTCTAACACGCGGCGTAGACCAGGGTGTTTTCTCTTACAGTATGATCTCAGTCTGCACGTTAGCCACTCCCTGGCTTCGGAGTATCGACTTTCATCGAAGGCATAATGCTCCAATCTTGCCAGGCGCCATTCGCCGAGCATTCTTTCCACCAATCCGCTGCTCAGGTACCCAAATTCTATCTTTTGCACGCCGTTCGCGGCATTTACAGCAGACCAAACTGTCTCGGCCGCGGTCATAACGGACTCAACATATCCCAATACCCTCATGAAAGCCCATACCTTTCCCGTCACGGACCGATGCAAATACAGGAGGACCTCCTTATCTTTTCCCGCGAAGAAGTCCCTTTGAAAAAACCGAGAATCGGTCAAAAACCGACTGAACTCTTCGACCGACAGATTCTGCTGCTGGGGTTCGATGTTGTAGTCGGTGAAATCCTTGAGTTGGTATAGCCATGGAGCAATATCAGTCGGTCCAGAAAGGAGTTGGGTTGAATTACAGCATAGACCCGGGCAGAAAGGGACAGCGTTGTTGTCGACCATTTTATAATAACGGTATAAGTTGAATGAAAGTAAAGATGGAAAGTGTGGTAGAGGTGAGGCTTCGCTGGCTCGTGTTTTCCGAGTCTTTATCAGTTTAATATAGTACAATGAAGCCTCTGCTACTTTTACAGAATAATTTACAGTATATAATCTGGTACAGTATGTAACCTGAAGACGTAGCTCGTGCTTTGCTAGTCGAGCTTGTCTGATTGGATCTCACAAACCCCCCATTGCTGACGATGATTACCCTGTAGCCTTGTGCAAATGCTGGTTCACGCTGATTTGATCATATGCTGATCTGTGGAGCTTTTGGGATGAATGGCAAATGCTCGCAATTGTCACATGGATGTACGGTACGGTTTTCAGGATGATCCAAGATATTCGATTACGCGAGGTCCTCCATATGTTTCATCACCAGGGTGTGCTGGACCTGGACACGCACTCGTCCAGGTACAAAATCTCATACCCAAGGATCAGCCCGGCGACGCGCTAAGCCTCCCTGCGCGAATGTTGCTCTAGAGAGAGTAGCGATTACAGCTGCACGACCTTGAGATTGCTTATTAGACAGGAACTTCAGTTGGCATCGATGACACAAATACATTATTGCCGTAATATATTTTGAAAAAGAGACACAAAAACAGCATACATATATATAGTCTTCCTTCGTTTGAACAACAAGCTAAGACGTGGTCAACAAAGCATCTACGGTGGGATTCGTAGACAGCAAAGTCTTGATCGCAGGGAAAATGTCTGTCCACTTCCCCGCCATGACTGACATGATGCGTGGCGTCGTATTCAATGGCAGGCCTTTCGAGATGAATATCCGGAACATACCCAGACCAGCCATTACCAACGAAACGGATGCTGTCGTGCGGATCACTACGTCTGCTGTCTGCGGTTCAGACCTGCACATTTACCGCGGAGAAATGGGCGGCACCCCTCCATGGACAATGGGCCATGAGGCTGTTGGGTACATCGCAGCGATAGGAGATGCAGTGTCGTCACTGACAGTAGGGGACTATGTCGTGGTCCCCGATACCGTGTCTCCAGGCCACTTGGAGATGGACCCAGCCGCGATGCAGTACTTCGGGTTTGGCAACAGCGCAATCGGACTTGGAGGGCTCCAAGGTATGGAAGTTGGTCCCGTTTGAGCACCACTTGTTCGTAAGAGCGGACGCTGACTCGCATGATTCTTAGCCGAATACGCGAAGATTCCCTTTGCTGACGCGAACCTCATCCCCATACCGTTGACGCATGCAACAACGAACTCGACAGTTGAGCAAGATTACCTCACCGTATCGGACATCTTCGCGACGGGATGGGCCGGGATCGATTATTCTGGCTTCCAGGCGGGAGATTCCGTGGCCGTGTTTGGTGCGGGTCCTGTCGGGCTTCTTTCCGCCTACTCGGCCATTCTCCGCGGAGCCTCCAGAGTCTACGTCGTCGACCACGTTGAGCAACGTCTCCACCTAGCCGCTTCGATTGGCGCTATTCCGGTGAACTTTGCAAAGGTCAATCCCGTAGCCCACATTTTGGCCCTAGAGCCCGCAGGCGTGATGCGCTCCGTCGACTGTGTGGGCATGGAAGCACTGAACGCGGACCTGAAGAGGGAGGCGGACATCGTTATTCGACAAATGGTCGACGTGACCCATTTCGGTGGCGGCATAGGCCAGTTAGGTGTCTTCAAATCCCAGGGCAGTTCGTCCGGGGCTCTAAACGCGGGTGCAATCTCGCCCACAGTTCCTTTCCCTATATCTACTTTCTTCGGCAAGTCCTTGAGCTTCCGAGCCGGGGCGGTTGATCCTAAGGCATACGCACCGGTGCTGATCGACCTCATCAGCAGCGGCAAGGCCCACCCGAGCTTTGTCGTCAGCAGCGCCATCGGAATTGAGGACGCTGCAGAGTACTACGAGCGTTTCTACCAAAAGTTGGAAACGAAGGTCATCATTCACTTTCCCTAAAAGGTGCCAAACATGATGGCATGGCACCACGCAGTAGTGACGTTCGTCTTTACTATACTAGATACTCGGTACTCCCTATATGACACTGCTATTGCTGAAATGGCGCTTTTGATTCCGTGACCTACTTGGATGACCCTAAGCACGAAGACGAAACCTATCCGAGCCCCACGAGAGCTGTCCATAAGTGCATGAAAGGATTGGTCAGCCACTGACTATTCCGCCGTCAGCCTCCATCATGTAACACGTCCTGAAGCGATGCTACGTACCATGTTACGTGGTTGGGTTCTGCCATGTCAGAGGTTTGGATTGTGCATTCGAACGGGCTGTTCTTTCTCTTCACACGAATCGAACACTATTCTCTCTCGGTGAAAATATAGATGATTCACAGAAAGATGGCGCCTATGGTGCTCTAAGCCTCGAATATTGTATGCGGAAGAACGTTAATATGTATGGGCAAGTTTGTCCTATGTGCTTACTACTTTCGGGTACCATTGGAACATGCCTCCGTTGAACGTTACAATTTCGAAAACTCGCGTTGTCACGCAATCCGAGCAGCAGCTCGCGTTCTCGTGACTGGATGACTTCAATTTGGCAGTGGAATCTGTCACGAGTTAGAGCACACAGTAGGGCATATAAGAATAAAGGAGAAAGTGGCTTAATCTATCAAAGAATGACTATGTGAATGAAAGGGCCTATATATAGGCTGGTTGCACGAGTAATGCCAGTGGCACACGTGAATAGGCACGTGGCAAGCCTAGTACAAAGAGCGAGTAAGGTATGAAGCTATCGTGACAGAATCAGTACGCGTTCAGAGATCATCGACCCTGATATCTCATGTACCTAGGCGTCGGATTCTTCTGAGACTGTCCATTCGCTTCTTCCCCTCTGCCTCGTGGCCGCTTTCCATCATTCTGACATAATCTTCTGGCGAGCATTGTAGAGGAAACTGCGAGAAAAAGGCACGGTATCCCCCCTCCATTAGATACAAATCGGGATAGTCTAGAAGGGGATAATCGTGCACGTGCGCGGCGCGATCCACAGATCGGATGTAGTTGGCGATAGCGGGCGCTCGGACCAAGGAAAACTCGCAGTATAAGACGATCAGAGTCCGTCGTGATCGAGTATTCCCGAAGAGTCTCTTCAGAAGTAGCCGTTGGTTTTCATAATCGTAGTTCTCTGCTCCACGGATCCGACCGCCGTCGAATTCGTACTTGAATCGGCAGTCGAGGATGACCTTCTCGGGGAAGAGGTGATCAAATGTGCCATTCGCGACGTCATTCATAGTACTGGCAGAAATCATGGGAATGGCACTCTGCAGTGTGTCGGAAGGGAAATGGGGAATACTCAAGGGGCCGCTGATAGGTTCCATACTCATGACGGTGGCGGAGTACAATACGTCCAGTACTCCACCACGTAATATTAGGCTGGCCATTCAGTCACTTATATTGCTCCTCCGGTCTCGCCAAGTTCCAGCGGACGCACCAGAGACATCTGAATCCTCGTTGCCCAGGCACAGTGGAGCTTATTCTGTTGCAGCATGTGGTCAGCGCTTGGGGTCTGCGCAATGTCGGAGATGTAAGCTTGGTTTCTTCGCTGACTACGCTATCCTTCCTGGCATGCCTGATCTCCGATCGCTTATCCGCACATGCCGATGATTACCCGACCCATGGAATAACCGCTAACCCGGTGTGGCTGGGAACAGGGACCCATCCGAGCTCGGCTGTCTTCCAAACATATGGAGCACCGCGATGTAAGCAAAGGTCATCGCTGGACCGAGCGTGACTCCCGCGCCCAGCGACGTGGCGCCCATGACCGACGCGGACGCATTCCCTGCCGCGTACAAGCCCGCAATAGGCGACCGTTTCGTGTCCACCACGCGTCCCGATTCGTCCGTCAACAGCCCGCCTTTCGTGCCGGCGTCTCCCGGCCTCACCGCGATTGCATAAAACGGGGCCCTTGCCACGGGCCCCATGTTGGGTTGCTTCGCGCGCTGGTCCCCGATAAACAAATGGTACTTGCTCTCACCTTTACGAAACTCTTCGTCCACGCCTCGCTCGCACATGGTGTTCCACTTCTCGACCGTAAGCGCCAGGCCATCGGCTTCCACGTCAATCTGGTGCGCCAACTCTCTGACTGTGTCGGCCCGGTACATGTATTTCTTTCCCAACGCATCCGTCGGCTCGGTACCGGGCCCGAGCGATCCCAGTGTATACCGCCGTCGATAGGTCGAGTCAAGAACGAGCCAGGCAGCGTCGCCCTTGCTACAGCTTGCGTAGAGCGCACGCCCGCTGTCTCCGTACGGATCGGCTTCCGCAAAGATCCGGCGTCCCTGCTTGTCGACAACGATACAGTGCGGCTTACACAGCTCGAACAGGGCGGTTGTGAGCTTCCCGCTTCCCGGGTCCGTCATCGTGGGGATCCACCATGCCTCGCCCATGAGTGAGGTCCCCGCATCGACTTTCCGTCCTGCTTCGAGCGCGGCCCCCAGATCGCCTTCGGGCTGTGTCAATGACCATTCGACATCCGTGCGGGGCAGGTGCATGGCCCGCAACGTTTCGCTGCGGGCGAACCCACCAGTCGCGAGAACGACCCCACAACGCGCGTAGACCTCGAACCGCTCGCAGTCGCTCGACTCCACGATGGCGCCCTTGACGGCTTTGTCTTCGACGACGAGCTCTTTCAACCTGGTCTTGAGTTTGATGTCGAATCCCGCCCCCTCCTTACGAAGGCAAACCGCCAAGAGCTGAGCAATGAGCGAGCAGCCCATGTAGGTCGGCTTAGCCATCGCCTTACTCCGAACCCACGCTAGAAAGCGCATCCAGAGGGCCCCGAAGAAGTCGAGCACGGAAGCGCGAGGCTGTGTGAGAGTGCGGAAGTCGTGAAAATACGCGGCCGGCGCGGAGCCGTCGGGGCGGCGCAAGTGATCAGCCCACCCCTTCAAGGCAGCAGCATCAAAGGGACTCGGGTCCAGAGTGCGTCCGCCGAGGTCCATGGCGCCTTCCACTTCTGGATGGTAATCTGGTATGGGAGACGGTCTCCATTGAACACCCGCGTCCCGCAAAAAGTCCACCATGTGCGGTCCGCGCGTCAGAAAAGCCGCAATCCGTTTGGGTGAAGACTCCGGTCCGGCGCCGCTGTTGGCCGTGAGCGAGTCCACCAGGTACTGGCAAGCATCCTCGTATCGGTCGTCAATCCCTGCTTCTTTCGAAACCGCGTTCTGCGGGATCCATATCGTGCCCCCAGAGTAGGAGGTCGTGCCGCCTATCTTGTCGGTTTGCTCGATGAGCATCGTCGTCAGGCCGAGCTGCGTGGCGGTGGCGGCGGCTGTGAGGCCGGCTGCGCCGCTGCCCACGACGAGAACGTCCACTCTGTTGCTGCTGTGTGGATTCATCGCTCGATACTGCTGAACTGTTAATGTGTCATAAGTCGACACTGTTGTGCCGTAGCATTTTAAAGAGGTCACCAGCGGCCCCATGCGGATGGAAACCATATACGACATAGTCTCACAAAGCACAGTTGTGAGCTCATCTCAAAATCATCGCATAATCAGTCAGCCGGATTCCCAGGCAACCAAGGGTCAACTCATAAGCACAATATCACCCAGTGGGAGGCCACTATCTTGTATCAGAGATAAGCATAATTGCGGTCACATTGTGCATCTGTTTCGGCTCTGTGTCTGAGACTAGGATGGCTATCTGGCGCACTGCTGCCTCTGATACTCGGCCACCGCTACTGCCCCGATGTACTTCACCTGATGACCCTTCGACATCGGAAGACACGTGGACGAGATCGAGCATACGGTAAAGCCAGGCCTCCATTCAGTGGCCAGATACCAGAAATGGGTTATCCAGTTGCTCCTTGATGCTAATGTGATTGACGTCTTGGTCTGCAATGAAAGTAGCTTGCTCAGAAGATGATGTCGGGCTCTCACTTGTTATTCGAATCGTCGCACAGCTGCTATATATTTCAGACTTGACCACGTCTTCAGAAACCAAGTATTGCGCCTGGCTTGGCGGTTCATCGGGAGGGAAATCGCCGTAATCCCCAGTGGCCGAACCACGGGCGGCATCAGGCGTAAGCGTTGGCCACGTCCAGATGAAATAGATGCTATAGAGGCTTCCGTCGAGAAGATCCTCCGGAAGCTGGACATCCGCTTGACACCAAAGGTCGGCGCCCTGGGGAACTGTGGCTACCTTCTTGAATTGACGTTGCCTGTTGGTCGAGATTGGCCCGTCATTAACCTGGTAACACTGACCATCATCATAGTTTCGTGTGGCGAGGAGCTTGCCCCGTCCATCGCCGCCTTTTCCATCGGCTGTCCACTTCTTGTACACGTCAAACAAGGTATCTGTAGTCTTCGGAGCAGACGTGCCGTAGATAAATACTGTGCCTCTGTTCAGGGGTTTATTAGCTTCGGGAAGCGTGACATGCCCGTTTTCTTGGTATCGCAAGGCAACCATATCACCGGACGCTGCCTCGAGAAGCGGGAAACCATCCATCTGCTCTCCCAGTGGCTGCTTGGCACATAAATCATAGTTTTTGCTGGAAAGGAGATTGGCAAATAGCTCGTCTCGGAAGCCCTCGCCGCGTCCAAACCACCTCGGTGGGAACCCGGGAGGATCCAGCAAGGTCCCGTTGGGTGATATTCTGTTCAACTGTTCCACCCACGTATGAGCAGACGCTTTCGCCGTGATACACGACAAAGCAAAGAGAAACGCCGGGAGTGACATTGAAGATGTAGTACTAGGCATTTTCATTCTAAGGCTTGAAGGTACGGGCTGAGAACCATATGCCGTCCGTGAGCTGGGTGTGGCACAACTTAAGAGTGAACCTATGTGACGATATCGCAGACGGTATCGCACTGAGCAGCCCAGTCCCGTTGGGCCACAGGACTTCTATTCTGGTGACTGTTTCTATTTCTGTTCAAGCCAGAGTTGTTTCCAAATTTAGAACGCATGTCCCAGCTGTTCTTTTGGTCACCTTTATGTGGTCAGATGTTGCTCAGCAAGATGACGTCGTAGATTACTCGGGTCTCAAAGTGTCATAACCAGCTCGTACAAACGGGTTGGTACAGTACATACATGCACAAACGCGTTTGCGTAAGCCCAGGCGTGACCCGCTTCAATCAATTTCATCTTTGATTACTCTTTTCGTAATGGATATTCTAGTGAGGTTATTGCAGCAAAAGGCGTATTAGACATCAGCAAATCCTACTGTTAGCACTTTTAGTTGTATGGAGCTCCTAACAGATCAGTAGACGCCTCTTCTATACAGCGTAATGAACAATATTTGGTAGTGTCCCTACGGACAGAGACGTACATTTTACTGTATACAGTTAAGCCAGACAAACAACGGTTTCAATAGGTCCTACAGTAGAATCCAAAATCGGCTTCCGCTTTCTCCGCCAAAAGTTATTCTGCGCACAAACCATTATTGATTTGCTTGCTGACAGGATAACCCACCCACCCCACTTCCGCAAAGCCCCCACCTCCGCAAATGCCGAAAATGCCGCATCTATCCTCTTCCATCAACATCACCACCTTTTTCAAACTATCACAACAATTGCCATATATCGCCAAACAACGCCATTTTTTGAGGATATCTTCTTCAACCCATCATGAAGCAATACTCCGAATTTGAGCTCCAACGGGCGCTTGCAGATGCGCGAGATGGGCGCCCTATCAGTAGGGCTGCCCAGCAATGGGGCATCCCATACCATACCCTTTATTATCGGCTGAAAAGGGGTAGGCAAAGTAGGAATGCTGCTTTTGCCGATATGCAGCGTTTAACCCAGTCCCAGGAGGATAATCTGGTTGCCTATATATTAACCCAGGAAGCTCTGGGCTGCCCTATTTCCCATGGGCAATTGAAGGGCCTGGCAGAGCGTATGCTGGGCGATGGGCAGCAACCTCTAGGGAGGAAGTGGATGCGGCGATTTCTGCGGCGAAACCCATTAATCCGGACCAAGCGATCCAGGGCGATAGATGCCAGGCGCTGGCGAGCCCATTCGCCAGAAATCATCCAGCAATTCCTCGATCGTCTGGATATCCCAGAGATCAAGGGCATCCATCCATCCAACCGATGGAATATGGATGAGACTGGCATCATGGAGGGCAAAGGGACTAATGGGCTGGTGCTGGGCTCTGCCGCATCGCGATATATCCAGAAAAAACAGCCTGGATCCAGGGCGTGGATCTCACTGTTGGAATGTGTGTCTGCTGATGGGCAGCGCATACCCCCATTGGTTGTATATAAGGGCAAGTCCCTCCAGACCCAGTGGTTCCCATCCAACCTATCTAGATATGAAGGGTGGCACTTCACATATACTGATAATGGCTGGACGACTGACCAGACTGCCCTTAGATGGCTGGAGAAGGTCTTCATCCCATATACCCAACCCAGCCAACCAGGGGCATATAGACTGCTGGTTCTAGATGGGCATCACAGCCATATAACCACTGACTTCATGTGGAAATGCTGGCAGCATCGCATCTGGCTGTTATATCTGCCGCCGCACTCCTCTGCAGTCCTCCAGCCTCTAGATGTGGCTGTCTTCAGCCCATTAAAGCACGCCTATAGGAAGGGGGTTGAATCGATGGATGATATAGTGACGGATTCAACAGTGGCTGGCAAAAGGGCATTTCTAGCCTGTTATTTAGAGGCCAGAGATGCGGCAATAACCAGCCAGAATATAAGGGCTGGCTGGAAAGGGGCTGGGTTATGGCCGGTCTCTTCAAGGCGCCCCCTATCCAACCCCCTGGTATCCAAGGCATCCAACCAGCCCATCCAGGCCAGCCAGCCCATCCAGGCTGGCAGCCAGCAGTGGGATGAATCCGTATCTGTTATCCCATGGTCAACCCCTCGCCGGCCTGCCGAACTACGGCATCAACTATATCAACTCCAACAGTTGGGTAAGGATGGGCAGGATACCCATACTATCCGTCACCTATCTAGAAAGGTGCAAAAGGCGTATGATGAAGAGTTCTTCCAGGGGTCTGTTATAGAGCAGGAAAACAGGGCATTAAGGGCCCAGCTAGATAACCTGCTTAACTGTAGGAGGAAAAAGGCCCCTACATCCCCCAACAGTCGATTTGCAGCCATACGGCAGAGCCAGCTATCAGGAAATACGGATATCGGCAATATGGATAGTCCGGATGAATCCAGCGCATCCGAATTATCCAGCGAGGCCGAAAGTTGCATATGGGTGGGCGGCAGACCTGAGGAATAAAGTGGTGATAGTGGTGGTGTTGGTGGTTATGGGGATTTGCGGAGGTGGGGGCTTTGCGGAAGTAGGGTGGGTGGGTTACATGGTGAGGTCCAGAGAGTACATTTATCAACGACCTCTACAGTCGAAGCTAAAAATCGCTTTCACACTGTGTTTGTGGTCAAGACCCCTTCCACATGATTATCCTTAGAAACAGGATAATCAACAAAGGGATGCACAGACACATCCTACTCTAATATGAGTGAATCAGCAGATGTAAGCAAGTGGCCTAAAACCGGGGCCCCGCTTGTCGCCGCCATTTGTGGATGTCGGATTACACGACATGGGTCCGAACCACGAGCCCAGTGTATAAGCCATTTCCGGCTTCAACTTTGAACGTCATCAACGAATGTACTCGACAGGCGTCATCATGTATCCGGCCAACAAACGGATCCACAAATGTGTGGGCGCAGGAGAATTTCTATTTGTGAATATGGAAGCCGATTTCGATTTCTACTGTAAATACCATTTCGAAAACGGAAATTAACCGATTACCAGTAAGCCATTTTTGGCCGCTAAAAAGACTGGCTCCATTGACAAATCTATCATAGCGTTACCACACGGACCTGTCAGCTTTTCGATGCTCTTGATGTCCAATCACAGAGGTTCGGTAATCCAAAACCGGCTCTTCAACCCCACCTCAGACCCTGACGATGGTAACACAGAGACGAAATTTTGCTCCAAACATGCATGGAGCAGCCATATCAGCTAAAGTTTCCCATGGGCTGGGATTGCAGTCCTACATCGGACCGTGTCAACACGAGGATGTCAGACGTCTGTGTGGAAAGACATCAGAGAGTTGAGAATGGAAGGAAGCCCTTTCGCGGACCCTGATCTGTATACAACTCCTGAGTGTGTCCTGACAAGTAACAGTAATGGCTTCTGGCGCTGAGCGGAATAAAACTGTGCTCTTGTTACAAGAGAAAAGGGCAAGCGCAGCACAGTAACCTTGTTCATCTCCAGTGCCTTTGCTAAGAGCTATACATTCATAAAGTTGAACACCCACATGTAGTCTACAGTGCACTCGTGTTGGGTATCGGCACAATCTGATAATGCTTCGCATGAACTTGTTCGTATACCATCAAAGGAAATTTTATTTTCACATATAGCAGCTGCATATTATTATTATCTTACTGCCGCCAGACGAACCTTATCCCGTTCTGCAATTTAACGATGTCAAAAAAACCCTACCGTGACTATTGCAAAAGTAATGAATCACAGCTTTGCGAAGTATTTGAGCACATCTGCATTTGCAAAATTCTACTTCCGAAGAACTGCTTAGGCATCTATATGCTTGAGCATATCTGCATTCGCACAATTCTGCTTCCGAAGAACTGCTTACATCTATATGCTTGAGCATATCTGCATTCGCACAATTCTGCTTCCGAAGAACTGCTTAGGCATCTATCTGCTTGAGCACATCTGCATTCGCAAAACTCTACTTCCGAGAAACTGCTTAGGCATCTATCTGCTTGAGCACATCTGCATTCGCACAATTCTGCTTCTGACATAGGAAATGCCCAATTGAGGCATAATTGTCTCTATTATATAAGGCTCGAAGTCTTTGCTCATTATTGCCATTTCTACATACTTCCCACAGATCATGTACAGGGTTCTATTCTCTTAGTAATGGGTCAACCATTGCGACGACGTTTTCTTGAGGTCGTATCCGATGCTTCGTCGTCAGATAGAAATCGGGTTTCGCGCTTTGCCTCGCCTCCTGCTTGCTGCTTTAACTGTTGACGATTAAACGCGAGATGACGTTTGTCCTGCTCATTGAACTCATTTGTGCGTTCGACTAATATCTGTGTGTTTTTTCGAAGCTGTTCATTCTTCTCTTCGATCCTCTTTTCCAAGCCCTTGATATTATCATCTGCTTGTTTTTTTTGAAGCTCCAGCTTCCTCTTCAAGGTCTCGTTCTATGTTTTTATCTTTTATCAGCTGCCAATAGATCTTCCATTAAGAAAGGTGCTGTCTTACTTCTTCTTGTTGTGCTTGTAATTCGGTCTCCAAAACTGCATATTTTGTTTCCTCGCCGAGAAACCTTGTTTGCCGATTCGCCGCGCTTCTGTGCCACGCATTCTGTGATGGCACTCCATCAGGCTGTTCAAGGTCCAACTGCTTTGCATTTACTTCGGCCTGCAGTTTGGACTTCAATTTAGTATACTCCGACTGTAGTGTTTCGTGAGAACTCGTTAGATCGTCGAATTCCAATTTTGCTTTGAGTATTTCCTTTTCATGAGCTTCACGTTCAGACTCCAAGTCTCCATATTTGGCTTGCGCTTTGTGAAGCGCTTCTTTGTTTGCGTTTGCTTCTTGTTCCAGTTTTTTGTTTAATGCCTGCAGAGCTTCGTTGCTTGATTGTTTTGCATTTACTTTGGCCTGCAGTTTGGACTTCAATTTAGTATACTCCGACTGTAGTGTTTCGTGAGAACTCGTTAGATCGTCGAATTCCAATTTTGCTTTGAGTGTTTCCTTTTCATGAGCTTCACATTCAGACTCCAAGTCTCCATATTTGGCTTGCGCTTTGTGAAGCGCTTCTTTGTTTGCGTTTGCTTCTTGTTCCAGTTTTTTGTTTAATGCCTGCAGAGCTTCGTTGCTTGATTGTTTTGCATTTACTTTGGCCTGCAGTTTGGACTTCAATTTAGTATACTCCGACTGTAGTGTTTCGTGAGAACTCGTTAGATCGTCGAATTCCAATTTTGCTTTGAGTATTTCCTTTTGATGAGCTTCACGTTCAAACTCCAAGTCGTCGAATTTGGCTTCTGCTTTGTGAAGCGCTGTTTCGTCTAACGCAAATTGAGTTTCGAGGTCCGGTTTGTCTACATCCATCTCGGTCTTTTGATTACCCGGCTGGCTTTTCAACTCTGATAACTTTCCTTCCAGCTCTGCTGTCCGTTCACTGTCATGACCGGATTCTGCTGCGCTTGTTGCCTGTTGGGAAGATCGTAGTTCGGCCTTGAGCTCGCTGATCGCAAGTTCAAGTATATCATTCGATTTCGTTAACCTGTTAATCTCCTTTTCATGTAACGTTTTAGACTTGGCATGCCTAATGGTGAGACGAGAACGAGCGCTAGCTTCTGAGCTTAAGTTCTCCTTGGTCCTAGCCAATTCTGCTTCCAATTGTTCAAGTCTCGCTTTCCATTCGGAGTCGTAATTCTTTTTCAAGTCTTCTCTGACTTTCGGATACTCCTCGTTCCTATTCATTGTAAATCGTTTTTCAATAAACGCTTTCTGTTTTTCTAATTCTTGCGCCATATGTTTTCGTTTTTCAATGGCTTCAACCCTCCTTTGGTCCATAAGTTTGTCGATCTCGGCTTTCAGTGCCATGATCTCATCGTTGTTTTGCCCTAAAGTCATGTGAACACTCTCTGGATCGGTTCTTATTGCTCTTTCAGCCAAACCCTCATTGTGATTATTTGTAGCTGGCAGGAAATCATCCTTTTCTTCAATTATCATTTCCTTCAAGTTCACGGCGAGCTGAGTACCGAAAAAGCCTAGAAATGCTGATCGTCGTCTGAATGTCGTTCCGCATTTTTCGGCATCAACCAGAGGTCCGTAAACTTGGGGAAGGTATAGCTCGGCGTCAGTTTCCGACATCTTGGGTGGAATCTGCTCCAGGCAATCGAATTGTTGGTTAGACAAGATACTTTGAATTTGATCCGATTCGGCACCGAGTCGCTTAGCCAAAGTTGCAAGCTCGGTCATGACGTTCTTGCTGTTTCCATCATGAACTTTCCAATCAATTCTCTCACTCTTTTTCTTCCTCTTCTTTGGTCTTGGACATAGTCGGAAAGCGGCTAGCCACAGTTGAATGAGACACAAACGTGATTGAGCCGAGGAGTCGCCGCTGAGGTAGGCAAATCTATCTGCAGCAATTTGTATCACACATCGATTCGGTTGTTGATTTTTATGGGTAAACAAGCGTCGACAGAACTCTTTATCGATAGAGGATTTGGGTGTGTAGCCTAAGAGTCTTTTCAAACTCTTTGCAGCGCCCTCGAGCGTTTTTATGTCCTCGAAAAATGTTTTCAGCGAAGGCACGGGACGCTGCTTGGTTTCCTCACATAGTCGCTCGAATGCCGCCTCACGCTCGTCGTTTGATAAGTGCTTCAGGATTTGTGCAGTGGCCACTAAACCATGCAGGTGGTTTCGATCTCTGAGGTTCATACCTGGTGCAGTTCCTTCGATTTCTTTGATCGTTGTTGTATCGATATTGTACAATTGGTGGGTTGCAGACTTGCCTAGTCTCTCCACTTCTTCACGACTGCTGAATCTTTTACCGTGGCATATAAAATTGAAGGTCGCAAAGATATCCTCTAGATAGCGGATTATTGGCTGAGACGGTTAGTCATCTTACTATACTAGAGGAAGTAAGCCGGGGACGTTACCTCCGGACATTTCATAGCTATTATTGTATGAACTGTGGTCAGCCTGAACGCCGAAAACAAAGCCGGAATCATCAGCAAATTATCGAAACTTTTCAAGTAATTTCCTGAGTTGCAGAGCTGATCGAAGCGGTCTCTGCGGTTCTTTGAAACAGCAGATAAATGCGCGAGCCACATTTCTTCGAAAATTGGCATTCTCTTTCCAGAAACCCCTTGATATCCTCGAATTTTGCAATAGTACTCCCCATCACTTGGTTGCTGCTTGAAGTGCAGCCCGTCATTGATGTAGGTTCTTAGCGATGGACTTGCATCTTTGTCGGCCACTTAGCTAGGAAGTGACGGCTTCGAAATGATCATACGTACCATCTAGAAGAATGTTCACAATCCATCGCTTCTCAGACCCTTTTAAGGCTTTCTTTGCAGCTTCTATGCGTGAATGACCTTCCAGGCATTCTATCCTGACTCCTTCTGGGAATTCTAGCTCCGCATAGGGTGGCTTAAGAAGTCTCGACACTGGAATTCCGGCTGATAATAGCGCATTGTTAAGATGTTCTTCTCTAATGATAGCATGAAGGTGATGATTTGGATCCTCGTATCGTGAGCCACATTCGGCTCGATAGATATTCTCTAGGCTGAGTGTATTGGAATCTTTATGGTAGGCGGGGAAGTCAAGGCTGTCGATATTGATACTTGCCTTGCCTCGATATTTTGTAGCTCTTTCCGCCTCTATCGTATTCCTAAACGTAACGAAGGAAATATCTGTCATTTTAGCAGATACAGTGAAAAGGAGTACTAAGAACCGATTTGAGCTGGTGGCCTTCAAATAGGAGTACTACGCAGTATGGTAGTATTGAATCAGAGTAAAAGGTAGAGTGGCTATCTGGCTGTTAAGTAAACAAGGTAGCCAGCTGAATAATTTGGCATAGTCAGCACCGTGTTTCAAATATGAGTACAAAATCCAAAATTAATTTCCAGTTTCTCAGACAAGAATTTTTCTATGTAGGATGATTGTGTACTCTCTTGCTGACAGGCTACATGGGGAGGTCAAGAGAGTACATTCATCAATGAACTCCCCAGTCGAAGCCAGAAATCGTTTTTACAATGCGTTCCGTGGCAAGAACCATTCGAAAAGTGATCTAGACACAGGGTAATCGCCAAAGGTACGCAATATACTTTGGAGTCTATGTGAGCCAGCAAGTAAATATGAGTAAGTAATCTAATATCGGGCCCTGAACAAAAAAGGCCGTGTATAAGTTACAGTACACACTCACACATGATTTATTACGCTCAGGGGCAAAGCCGAAAGGGCAACTAGAACTGATTACATGTACATGTATAATTTCGTGCTCTGGTCTCATTGCAGGACATACTTTCTCCACTTCCTACTTACTCCTCCATTCCTACTGTTTCGCTTTAATTTCCCGTGGTTATGTAATATATTAAAAGCATGTCATCTTGAAGCCTATGTATCCTCTATTTGTTCAATGTCTTAGCTACGGAGGCAATCCGTACTGTCAAAGGTACGGGGTGTTAACCGATTAGGCTTTACGTCAATTTTGTACAGGGGTCCGCGAACAAGGGTTCACTCCATCTATTCTCTCTGATATCTTTCATCACGGACGTCTCAACTTTTTAGATGCTCACACAGTATCAAGTCCTTTCTTAGTCTACTATATATATTGTAAACCCAGTTGAGGCTAGTCGGGTCAGGCTCATCAGCATAGGGATGCTCTTCAACTTCAATAACAGAGGTTGGGTAATCCAAAATAGGCCCTTCAGCCTAACACAGGATCCTTGGCGGCGATGACGTGGAAGCCAGATTTGGCTCCAAAAGATATGGAGCAGCAGCTGTCAAAGTGGCCATACAAGATACTTAAGGGGATCAGAGTAAGCAATGAAGTAACAAGACAGGGTTGACCCACCCCTTTGCTACTTTGACAGCAGCCCTGTCAGCAGGGTCTCCTCGATGGGTCGGTGGTCGTACTGTGTGAATATCCGAAATGCAAATGTCCGTGCAGAAAGAGGTAAGGAAGTTGTAAACTGAGTACTGTACCTACATATTGTACATACTGTACAGTAGGTATATAGAGGACTTCATAGCTTTTATTAATAGCTTTACTGTAATTTTTCCTTTATGTATGCGTTTCTATTACTATATAGTAAGCTTATTAAACCAGCCTCTACTATCGCACTAGAATTGATCTATCATAGAAATGCGCCGGTCCTCTATCATAGCCTATACATCGATGGGGCTTTTGATTATGGCTATAATACTTCTTCTGCTGGCCTGCTGTATCCGGAAACGGGCATCGCGGAGAGGAACGGCGGCACACGCAGCTTGATGAAGCGGAAACGTATCGATGACGCCCAAGGAGGCTTTCAACCGATTATCCAAGAACTGTCCTTTGGTCGAATGAATCAGCTTCGGTACGGTCGTTTTCTGTCGCTGCATCCCTTACTCATAGCATTTCAGGCTTGCGAAGTCATCCCTTTTGGTTCAGAGGGTTTTCTACCTATTGAGGCAGCGAGAAGCACGTAAAGGTTCAAGCATGAAACCTCTGTATGAGTACACGGGACACGGGCGCCTTCGGTGGAACATGTCAGCTGCATAAAGCTTGGGTGACTAGTTATGGTTGTCTGGATTAAACAAGGCAGAAGCTCATTTGAATGACCGACGAGTTAATCTGATACATATGCATCAAAAGTCTATTAGTAGCTCACGCAAGTCGCTGCGTCAATGCAACCGGTGTCACCATAAGTGTCTGAGCGATTTTGTTAACTTTGAGAAGGATCCATCGCACGTGTATTGATTTACTAGGCGTCACACAGCTTGCAGCAATACATACGATCTAAAAAGGGCACCCTCCTTTGTCGGCTTCTGCAAATAGCTGATTTGACCATTCTTTACAGTACTACCTCATCACGATCCATTCTGTCCGATAATGGGCCAGTTTGGGATCATTGTGTATACCTCAATGGGGTTTTCTATTGTGGCTATGATACTTCTACTGGCCTGCTGCATCCAAAAAATGGGCGTTGTAGAGAGGAACCGTGGCACACGTCGTTTGAAGAAGCGGAAACGTACTGATGTGCCCAACCCACATGTTACGACCCAACAAGTTACAGGTGATGTAGCCCCACCCGACAGGCAGGGTGCGGAAGGCGCAGCGCATCGTCACACAGGATGACTCCTCCGGAACGGAAGAACTGGGGAAGGTCACGTGATGATAAGAAGGACCGACGTGCCAAGGGCGGTCCACCCCTGTAGGACCGACATCTGGGGCAAAAACTTTCGCGAACTTTCTCTTCACAAGGTATCCACTGTTAGTAATTGTTAAGATCATAGAGGGCTCCGGCCCACCGCACTATCATTTCTCATCATCAGCCCACGCGAGCTGAATCTCACCAGCATGGCCGTCTCTCTAGACGCAGGGCCATCGATCACGGTTCACGGGGACGCCAGTACATCTCGACGGTCTGGACGTGTCCGGAAACCGACCGCAAAGGTCAGAGTGGTTGAGCAAGTCAGCTACCAAGACAATGCGGAGCTTAAAGACGAGATCAACAAGCTCTCAAACCTCGTCCAGGATCTCCTACGACGGGACGCCGAAAGAGAACAGTTCCTGAAAGACTGTTTGATGAAGATCGAATCCTTGGAGAAGGAGCTTCAGGAAGAGAAGCAGCGGTCAGACCGGCACCAACGTGGTCTAGCAGGGTCCATGCATGCTAACCAGCCGCCCCAAGTTCGGTCCTACGCGACGGTGGCGAGCCAGCCGCTTAACAGAAAACTGCATGAACCAACGCCAGCAAAACAAGCCGCTAACCGGGCGGCCTCAAAAGACCTACGCATCTTCGCGCGTCTGCCACCTGAAAGCCCGCTCCGCAACGAGAGAGCCTACGACATATACATCTTCGTTCGAGAAAGGCTAAGTCCCCAAGCTCGAGAAGCCCTCAAGGGGATCGACCATGTCAAGACAGGATTAGCACTCTTACCATCGTCAGCAGATGGTGCAAAAGTCCTGCTGGAGAACAGAGAACAGATTGCTGCCCTTCTCCAGGCACAGGCGGTCGAGCAGCGCGACACCTGGATCCGGGCCTATATCGCAAACGTCCCTTACACCAGACACTGCCTGCTCACCAACACTGAGCTGGAAATCACGACCGAGGAGCTCCTTGAAGAGATCCAGGCCACGACGAAACTGAAGCCCGAGAAAGCATACTTCTCCAGAAAAGATGAAGCCGAAAGGCTAGGCACGGTGACAGCCTGGTTCAAGGCGGAAGCCGTGAGGCAACTACCAAGGCGCCTCCGTTTGATGGGGGCCAGCGTTTTCGTGAACCTGCAGTTTCCGAAGGAGAAGAGGTCTCCTCAATGCCACCGCTGCGGCGGTTTTCACAACGAACGAACGTGTACCAGAAGGAAGAGATGCCTTAAATGCAGTTCGCCTTCCCACACGGCCGACCAACACCGGGCACCTTGTGGAGGCACCGAAGGCCACGAAGGCTGCGATTGCCCCTTTAAGTGTCCGTCGTGCAACGGGCCCCATGCCGCCTTTGATGTGACTTGCCCTATCAAGCCAAAGGTGGTGAAGGGCGTAGTCCAGAGGAGGAACAAGGCACAGCTACGGGCCATCCGAGCCGAGGGAGAGAGATCGTGGAGATTTGCGACCCAGCAGTCGCACCAACAATCCCGAGAAGGAGGAGAAGAGATGGACTGCAACCAAGCTAATGAAGGACATCAGGAGTATGCGGCCCTATAGAGTCCTGCAGATCATGCAGGCGAACGTGGCCAGACGACCACTTGCACATGAAACGGCACTGAATCTGGCCTACGCGGCCCATGTCGACATACTGCTACTACAAGAGCCCGCTATCCGCTCGGAAGAGAGAAGGCTCACAAGACGCCACCCGGGTTTCGAGATTTTCACCCCAGTGGACAACTGGGTAGAAGACAGACCCAGGGTGCTCACTTACCTCCGCAGAGGAACGGGACTACGGGGCGTACAAACACGCCCACTGCCCAGCCCATCCACAGACCTGCTCTTCCTACAACTCCTGGCGGGAACGCGGAAAGTCCTCACAGTCGTCAACGTGTACAACGCCCCTTGTGGCTCGCTGCGACCAGGCCAAGCGATTAGGGATATCATAACAGCCTGGCAACCCGGACTCCAGGAACGTGTGTTGGTCGCGGGGATTTCAACCTCCATCATTGGACCTGGCAACCCGAGGCGACCAGCTCCCCTGACGCTGATGCCCTGGTAGAATGGGCAGAAGCCGCCGGCCTTGTCCTCCTGTCGCCGATAGGTGAAGCCACACATAAGGGCGGCAACACGTTAGACCTAGCCTGGGCGTCCGGCAGCCTCTATGGGGCATCTAACAGTATAGAAACATCCCTACACACAACGTCAGACCACGAAAGCCTGCTGACCCGGGTCCCCTTGGCCCTAACCGATCCGGTCGACCCAACTCCGGGAGGTTCCGGCTCGACACGATGGACGAGAAGCTCTTCCTCGACATCCTCAAGCGAAACGTACACCCCATGCGCCATACTGCAAGCAACGCAAGAGATCCACAGGCTTTAGACATGCTAGCACAGCAGCTTACAGATTGCCTCAGAGAAGCGCTTACGGCCTCTACTAGGCGCGCGTTTGGCAGAGGACCTGGGAGGCCATACTGGGACGAGAACTGCAGGCGGAAACACCGAGCCTACACGACCATGAGAGCAACTGTGGCAAGACTCTGCGCTTTGGGAATAGATTGTCAATGGGAGCGAAACGAGGAGGACGCTCTTAAACAGGACTTTCTCCATCAGCTGCGGCGCTCTAAGGACACGTACTGGAGAGGAAAGATCGGCGCAGCCTCTACTGGCAAAGACGTATTTGAAATGGTCGGGTGGCATAAGGCCAAGGGATCCTTCCAGACCCCTCCACTCCGAGATGGGAGCAATCCAACCATGCTCGTATCACAACCGAAGGAGAAGCGGGATCTGTTCGCCCGCGTCCTCCTCAGAAATGCCGCCATCTCCACAGACATATCAGCAGAGAGCCCAGGACCTCGCCTGGAGGCCAATCTTCCTTTCCCGCATGTTACAAAAGACGAGGTACAAACGTCAATCTTCTCTGCGGGAAGCACCACTCCCGGGTCCGACGGAATCACTACCGCCGTTCTTAAGACAGCGTGGCCCGTTATCGAGGACACCGTCTTCTGGCTCTACAGCGGATGCATACGCGAGGGCTGGCATCCTACCTGTTTCAAAGAAGCTATCCTAGTCATCCTGCCTAAGCCGGGCAAGAGAGACAGGGCGCTCCCGCGCTCGTATAGACCAATCGCGCTGTTGTCTGTACTCGGAAAAGGCTTGGAGAGACTTGTCGCAAGAAGGCTTGCCTGGATCACAGTCAAGTTCCGGGTACTGCACGACCAACAGTTCGGGGCCCTCCCCCTCCGCTCGTGTAGCGACCTCATCGCCGCTGCCATCCACGATATCGAGTGTGCCTGGCAAAGAGGTCTTGTCACCTCTATGCTTACGCTCGACATCAAAGGGGCCTTTGACGCTGTGCTGCCAGGGAGGCTGATCCGACGCCTCCGATGCCAAGGATGGCCGGAGAACCTCGTGCAGTGGGTCTCGAGTTTCGTCCTCGGGAGAAGAGCAAGAATAAGGCTAGACGGAGAGATGGGAGACGTCTTCGACCTTGAGTGTGGTCTACCACAGGGCTCGCCCGTGTCTCCCATCCTCTTCATGCTTTACATCGAACCCTTATTCAAGCTGGGCACTGTTCATCCAGGCAGGGTGCGATCTCGATTTGGCTATGCCGACGACATTGCCATCATGGCAAGCTCAACGTCACTAGAGGACAATTGTGCCCTGCTAGCGAAAGAATGGGAAGAAGCCCAAGCATGGGGGACGTTAGAGGGAATTACTTTCGACACAGATAAATCCGAGCTCATCCACTTCACCAAGAGACCAAAAGATGGAAACCCGCCAATCACCGTCAGACTGTTAGACGGGAGGCAACACACAGTTCAGGCCGTCAATCGAGGGGCCTCCCTACGGTGGCTTGGGGTCCACTTCGACCGAAGACTCACATTCAAGAACCATGTGAAAGGCCTCTGCGCCAAAGCCTGCCAAGTGATCAGCGGACTACGGGGACTAGGGAACACCGTCTGGGGCGCGCCGGCCCACCTGCTTTGCCGCACCATGACCTCCTGCGTACTACCCATCCAGTACTATGCATCAGAGGCATGGTGGCCGGGCAGGAATCGGATCAGGAATGGGCACATCGCCTCGAACGGGGTCAACGGTCTACTCCGCCAACTTGACATCACGCAAGCCAAAGCCGTTAGAGCTGCACTTCCCGTATATAAAACGACGCCTCTATCGATCCTTCAGCGCGAAGCAGCCCTGCCCCCGGCAGAGGTGACGCTAGACGCGAAGCTCTACAAAGCCTCCGTAAGGATCCATCGCCTTGACGAACGACACCCTCCGAACGAGGCTCGGCGACAGGCCCGGGCTGGACTCAAGACTGCGGCGAATGGCAAGCCTCACCGATATAAATGCTGAACACATCGACCCGCTAGACCTACCACCTTGGGAGCGCCTAGCTGACTGGCACACGGCCCTTAGCATGGTCGGCTATGAACCTAGGAAGACCAAAGAAGAACTGGCCATCGCCTTTACAGACAGATTGGGAACATTCTCAAAGCGGGACATTGTTATCTACACCGACGGCTCCCAGATGTTGGACGGTAGCAGAACCGCCGCCGGAGCAGGCTGGGTTGGGTACCAGGCCACACGGCAGATCTTTCGAGGATCGGAGCCGCTCGGTCATCAGACGGAGGTCTTTGACGCAGAAGCGCAAGCCGCTTTTCGGGGCCTACTGGAAGCCATGAGGTCTCCCACGGCGCGGATGGCAGACAATGTTCACGTCTGCCTCGATAACCTCGCAGTCGCAGCTAGGCTCGTCACCCGGAGCCCAGGAAGCAGCCAGGCTAGGTTTAGGGCCTTTAGTGAGCTCTCCGCCTCTTGGGCACAGAGAGGACGGACAAGCTGGACGATGCCTGGCAGGGTATACATTTGGTGGTGCCCTGGACACACGGGAATAGCAGGAAACGAGGAAGCAGACGCTCTTGCCAAGGAGGCCTGCAAACAAATCCCAGAATCACAACCACAGCCTACATTGGCACACTTGAAGCGGGAGTCTAGAGCAGCCGATCTCCAGGCTTTCGCTAGGAGATGGCCGTCAATCTGCCCTCGGCAGTATGCTGACCTTGGGATAAGTCCTCATCCCAAGCCCCCCGAACTTCGCCTTCCTCGGCATTTGCTAGGAAGGCTATATGCGGCAAGATCGCATCATGGAGACTTCGCAGCATACCACGAGAGGTTTGCTCATCAGGATGCACTGCTCGACTGCAGTTGTGGAAGACGCAAAACCCCAGTACACTTCTACTTCTGCAAGCGTGGCCGTAAGGCTACTCCGCGGCATCTCCGCCGACATATGGCGAAGGCAAGCATAGATTTTCTGCTAGGTACTTCGCAGGGAGCCTCTCTTCTGTGCGAATGGATGGAGGCAACCAATTTCTTTTCCGAAATCTGCCCGATTCATTGATCAGGAACGTTAGGTGAAGACGGTAGCCTGTAGAATAGTATAGATTAGCATAGACCATGTCGGCATTGCCCGGCACGTCCCTTTTACTCTGGACGTTAAATACATCATCATCATCATCACCGACATCTGGGTATCGGTCCCAACATCAAGACGACAGGATATAAGGACATTCGTTCCACTTAGATAGATTACCTTCCATAGCATCGCAGAGGCTGAAGAAAAATGTGATGATGATGAAGAGGAAACTACGCTAACTGCGGCTGCTGGGCTGGATATCTGGGCAAGGGTGCCGGCGGGTGGCAGTCAGTGATCTGGGGCTGCCAGCCGCTGTGGGCACCTGCCACACATAGCTCTTCATCAATCAACTTGTGACTTAGCCTCGCTGACTTTCACCTTCACGACACCTGCTTATCTTTGTGATACTCTACCTTAAGCTATAATACGAGCTACCGACAATCTATCGACCACCCGACTGATCACCGAGTGATCGACCTGTCAGCAAGAACACCGGCAAGTTACCGTGATTGTTAATCAGCACTGTAGCCTCAGCTATACTTTAGCAGAAAACCCACTGTCAGGAATCTGGCTGTAATACCACACTCCCCTCCGACGGTGGTTGTTTCGTCAAATGTGCTCCGGTATCGTCCTTTTCTATCAGCTCACACCTTACTCATAACATTTCAGGCGCGTAACGCTGTCACTTTTGTTTCAGAGGGTTCTCTACCCATCACGGCAACAAGGAGCGTGCGAAGGGTCGAGCATGAAAACACTAAATGAGTGCAAAGAACACGGGTACCTGCGGTGAGATAATGTTAGTTGCCTAGAGCTCAGTTCACTGTTAGTATTTGTCTGTATTGAGCCGCGAGCAGAAGGTTGTTTGTTATGTATCGACTTATTGATTGTGTCATGTAATTCATCGCTTTTATGATTGTCGAAACCCCTTCCCTAGGGCTCGTACCTTGGCTCTATCGTTACCTTTATAAGGCGGTGAAATCTATGAACCTTAACCCTATGAATTGTGATCTAATACTGGTTCAGTCACTAAGTAGTTTTAATCACGTATCATTACTAACAGAGCCAGAATCCGTAGCTAACAAACAATAACTCTAACAGGCTCTGATACAATGCATACTGTATATCTCTTCCTCTTAGAAACACCCATCAGTTCTCTTAATTCACTCCACACAGTTCCAAGTTTGCGGTTATAGCACTGTGTACAACGTATCAATGCAATTTGCATGGAGGACAACCCCTGGCTAAAGCCAAAACTAGATACAATCAAGTATATTACAGGGTTGAGATACCACGCACTGTCGTAAGCAGCATTAACTCAACATTTTGTTTGCAAACAGGCAACCATAGCCAATGAGAGATGTTTGAGACAGACGCAACAGCAGGTTCTAGCTCTTCTAAACATTGAAAGTTTGTGCAAATGAGGAAGGGACTTATGCTCCATACTAGGTATAGTAGATAAGAACTAGATGATTATCGAGAGCAGGATGATTATGAATAGCTAGTAAAGTACAGTAGTAGCAGCAAGAATCGGCGTGTTACATAGTAAGTCGCTTCTTATAATCCCTATCCTGCAATGTTTTATGTAAGGCCCTTTCGCGGGCCCCTGCACATATATACACATATATCTCTTGCCTCCCCTACATACCAAAAGACTCACCCTAGTTGTCTCTGATTTTATGTTGTGTATGTTTTGAAGCTCAAGACTAATTCGAAAATGATTGGACACGAAGAACTGGGCAGCCTCTATGACCACTTTTACGATTATGATTATGATCGAAAACCTTATGCAGTGCCAAAAATCCGATCTAAATCCAAGATTCTTCAGCTTTTTTGTTTCTCCTGGTTAAGATACAGAAACAATGGTGCCGAGAAAGACTACCAAAGCCTCTTCAATCTTTAACAACCACATTGATGGTTCCAGTCTTAAATTCCGGAAAAAAACTCCGAAAGGATACATATGAGGCCACTGATGCGTTATAAGTCTGGTACAAGGGGTGATTAGGTAGTTGAAGCTAGTTAGATAGACAAACCAAACATGAAACAGAAAAACGAGAGAAAGCCAGGTGATTAGTCAGTAAGAATGAATGGTGATTTACAACGATCCCTTGTGAGTGACTAACCGATACATACAGCTGATCCAACACTAAGGTTGTCCACTAGCATATCATGCTTCAAGTAAACGAGTTAGATACCATAAATAAGAAAAGAAACCGGCCAGATTTCTTTAATAGGTCTTCATCAATCAGCTTACTTAGTCACTCTATTGTACATTCCGATGCTATATTAGACAACAAATACATCAGAGCATACATAGTATGTACTGTATGTACACCTAGACTTCCCATTTACTGTGAAGCCATGCGAAACGCCTACAAACGATAGTAAACTACTGTGATGTACAGTAAAAGGCGTACTGTAATAGGTGTCGCGAGATATTTCATTTAACATCTTTAGTAGTGGTGGTGTGGAGTCGCTGCCGTCATAAGTTGGTTGATGCTCCTTGTAGGATGCAAGTCACTGGTAGACCCCTTACTAACAGAGCCAGAGTCTGTACCCAACAAACAATGACTCAAACAGGCTCCGCCAACCGTAGGAGATTGAAAACTAAAGGAATATCAGTAAGCCAGTTTTAGCGTTTTCACTTTGATGCTGATAACGGCTGCTCGTCTAGTACTTAATGATTACAGCCATAATCTGCTATACCCTGTCTGCAACAACTCCACACCACCTCTACTAAAGTTGTTAACTAAAATATTTCGCGACACCCATTACGACCTTTACTGTATGTAGGTATGTACATAAGCTACGTCGACTCCAAATTTTGCTTGCAAATCGGTAACCACAGCCAATAACCACTTTTCAAACAGACGTAACAGTAGGCTCTGGCTCTTCCCACCATTAGAGGCTTATGTGAGAGAGGAAGAGATTTATGCTTTATGTACCTGCCACCGTAATCTTTCATACATCCATTTTTTCAAAGCTTACAGGCCCTCGTTTCTCTTGAATATTCTGCATTCGTCATTCAACTATTCCGTCAGTTCTGAAATACATATAGTTCAATGATATTCAATCTTTATTTTACATTCATAACTCCAAATATTGACCGCTATATATCGACTAAACCATGAGCCCAAGAATACTCAGCTTCCTTGCTTGCATTACGTATCCAGTTCTTTATGGATATCGCCGCCAATTCGGGCCATATACCTTAAAGGATGCCTCCGTGGGATTATTGTATCTTACAACAAACCTCATCTCCGTTTTGATGCCAGGAATGGATACTTCCCTGGCTCAACGTACTGGAAACCTCCTTATTACGAATGCAGTTATATTGTGCTTCACACCTCAAGTGACCCTGCTGGCGGACATTTTACCTTTCGAAATGCCCCCTTTACGTCGCTTACATACTTTCGGTGGACTTATGGGCGGCGTTGTACTTTTCGCTCACATACTTGCGAACCTCAATTCTCCTAAAAACCTCCATTTGAACAAAGACATTGGCGGTCTGCTTGTGAATATTTACTCTTGCTCGAAAATGCCTTTCAATACTATGCTGATTCTCTGTATGTGTTAGGCAGCATCCGCGTTGTTTCTCAGCGGCATCGTATCCATACCGTTGATTAGAAATAGACTCTACGGCCTTTTCTTTCGTCTCCATTTGGCATTTGCTGCGACGGCGATCTTTGGAATCATCAAGCACGTACAAGTTCGATCGCATCGACTCTCCGGTTTTTTCTACATTCCCATAGTGGTCTGCAACATTACATTTTTAATTCTCTTTGCTTTGGTCATGCATAAAAACGTACCATACCTCATACGACGTCAATGGCCTAGGGCGACGGTTCATGATTTTGTAGAAGGTCAATCATATGTCCGTGTAAAATTGCATTCGCCCATTGAGGTCATGCCAGGACAGTATGGTATCGTGTGGCTCTCACCTGCAGCATCTCATTTCGCCTTATATCTTCAGCGTCACAAAGTTCAAGTCATTCCACAGGTGGTGGGGGCCCATGATTCTATAGACATCCTCGTCGAGCCTGGCTCGCCATTGGCAACAGCTCTTCGAGAACAGTCAAAGAGAAAAGGTTTCTATTCTGAGGTTTTCTTTACCGGAATTTACGGAAAATATCTTTCCATAAACGACTACGAAGTTGTGTTGATGCTGGCTGCTGGACGAGGAGTCCTGAAACAATTACCTTACTTACAACACCTAGTTGCATGTAACGATCACATCAGGATCCAAACTCGCAGAGTTCACCTAGTTTGGCTATTGGATTCAAGAACCTCCATTATGACAATCAAGTTTATCGAAAGCCTGTTCGATATTGCTCTTAAAACAAAATCTAAAGGACTCCTGCAGATTTCAGTATACGGAGCGAAGGAAAACAAACGCCTCGGTGACCGTGCTGCACGATATACTGGTAGTGCCCCGTTGGGCAACATCGCTGAAGACGAAATAAAAATTAAAGGCAAAGATGGACAACTGATTCTCTTGAGTAAGCAAACATGGTTCTGAGAAGAAGTGTTATAACTGACGCACGTATGTAGTGTCCTCTATTTCCAAAGGTATTGCCGCAGAGGTGGAAAACGTAGTTCAGAAGAATGACAAAAATCAAATTCGAGTCGAAACTCTAGAGGAGACTGAGATGATCTAAGTCGACATTGCTGGTTTATTACGATCCAGTAGGACCAGAGTTGCTCAGCGGGGTTCCTAGCGGCTGTAACAGGAGATGTGATGATTGATTTATTAATTGATCGGTTTTGTTAGTGACGGTCTGTCACAAAAGACAACGCTGTCAACAGCATTTGTATGGACCAGAAGACAGGTTGGACTGATGACCCCTTCGGACATGGAAGAACTATGGTACATGTCACGTGGTGATATGTAAGATAAGGATATGTTGGATTTATAAAATATCCATGGATATGATGGATATGTCGGATAACCAACATATCCACGAAGGATACCAGAACACGGGACTGTATATAGGATGGACTTGGACGCACTCAATGACAGACTTCCATAGCTCTTCAGCAATCAACTTGTGATACATCTTCGGATAACTTTCTGTCGGGATGCCAGTCATCACCACGGATATCGGTTGGACCGGAGCCGATGGTCACGTACGGCAGCACGTGACCCACCTCAGCCTCCTCCTCCATATCCACGGCCCGGCCAGCAACTTCGTAACCTTCTCTTCTTTACCATCAACAACTTCAGCTATAGCAAATACACACTATTGCTGACCGTCATATGCCCGACCCTGTGATACCAACACTTTCACTTTCCCGAGACCTGCTTATCTGTGTGATACTTTACCTTGAGCTATACGAGCTACCTTACACCATTGACCACCCGACTGATCACCGAGTGATCAACAGACCAGCTAGCTAACGATACCACGACGACTACTGTTAATTAGCATCGCAGCCTCGGCTATACTTTAGCAGAAAATCCACTGTCAGGAATCTGGCCGTAACATCGATGCGTTCTAGGTGTTACTATAGTCCATAGGCCCCACTTCACGAATACAAAACATTAACTACCTACCCATCTAACCTCATTTACCTCCGTTGTGCCCTTCTCTTCTAATATACACAAGTCTCCAATACTAGATAGAAAGTCTGGTAATCCTCATCGAACCATCAGCACCTAAAAAGGGTGATGCTCCTGGCCCCCTCACTGTAAAAGGAGTAAGGGTCATTTAGGAGAGGTTTTCTCTGAAAGGTCTGATGATGAGGTAGAGATGATATAGATAGAGATACCTCGAAGGAATAAAACAGCATCGGAGCAAGTTAACAGCAGACTCGATTGGGGAAACTTGCCTGGGTTGCTTAAATCATACGCCGACGTGAAATACCATCGTTTTGCTTACTGATGAATTTCGCAGTGCTGAGAAAAAGATCCCTTGTAAAGCCACAAAGCAATGAGTAGCTGGGTCGCAGTTGGTACAGAGAAAGCTGGTGACGATTAGATACTTGACTGATGATGAGTTTATACCTACAAGCGGAATAGATACGGTTATCTCATGAAGTTAAAGGCGCGCCTTATTGTTTGTAGCGATTAACAATTAAAGGATCTAATCCGCGATACGTAACGCAGCTATACTGGCTGGACTTTCGTTCCGGCCGCTTATGGCGATATCAGCTAAGTTAGAACTTGAGCTGATCCATTTGACGAGTTGAATACACTCTGACACGCTGATATAGATGAAACAGTGTTTATGCGACTCCCCCCTGGATATCCTAACTGTGGTAGCGGGAGAATCGTCCGGCTAGGAAAGGCGGTCTATCCGCTCAGAAGAGAGGAGGCTCACAGAAACACCACCCTAGTTTCAAGATCTTCACCCCAATGGATAATGAGATAGACCATACCCAGGGTACTCACTTACCTCCGCAAAGGAACAAAACAACGGGGCGTACAAATCCGCTCTCCAATCTATCCTCTACATAAGTTCTTGACAGTTTCCAAAATTCTATATTCATGAATACCTTCTGCCTACTGAATTTGAGTCATTTGCAGGAAAAATGTTCCATTGTATGTCATTAGCTTTCCAAACACTATGTGCGAGATTGTCTACTTCCCCAGAACGTCTGTAACAGCTCCAGCATAGACTCAGAGCGGATCTCACGGAGTGCATCTTGAGTGACTACTGCTCCGTGGTCCAAAAGCAGCCTTACAGCTTCTTGGCTATCGTTGCGAATGGCAAAGAAGATAGGAGGTTGTTGCCACTCTCCAGGAGTTACTGGATTGGCCCCATTTTCGAGAAGTAGTTTTGCGCATGCTAAGTTGTTGTATAGTATTGCAACGCCGAGAGGGGTGTAGAAGAACTGCTTCCGTTGTCCATAAGCATCAACACATCCACTGTTCTGGCAGTTCACCATTGACATGCAAAGTTCTCTTGTGTGTTCCCCAAATCCCTCCTCATCGGAAGAGAATAATGATTCCAGCAGATGATATCCTTCTGTCTCAATCTCTAGCTCTGGCCAGCCGAAGTCGCCTGATAAAGTATGCAAGATTGTATCACCAAGCCAGTTGCGTGAAGTCGGATCTATCCCTTTATCAAGCAGATTTCGGACTACCTCTGCTTTAGCATGATAATCCAGTTGCTTTTGTAGTTCGACATTCATTGCGGTCTGGTTTCGAAACGCACGCGAGGGGGTTCTTAGAACCGCGTGAAAGATGGTGCCACCTTGCGGATCGGAAGTTGTTCTGTCAAACCTATTCTGTGGATGTGTTGAAAGAGCATCGATCATTCGAGGCCCTTTAAGACAAGCGTCATAAAGGGACTTGAAATTTGTGGCAGGCAAAGAAACGCCTGATAAACAGAGGAACTCTACTTCCATTATATCTCCTTCTTCAATAGCGCGACTCAAGTCAGCTTGAGCTGTCTCTGAGATCGTAGCTGTGGAATTGTAACCGGAGGACCATGATTCTGTTGGGGAGGAAATTAAGGTATTCCCTGACAGTATGCTTGTCGGAGTCGATGGCTCTTGTCGTTCAGTCCGTTCGCTGGTTTGTCTTGCAACCGCGGGTAAATAGTTAGGGGGCTCAGGAAGATTGCTACTTTCGAGATCTTGAAGTTCGGAAAGTGAGCCTGGTTGGTAAAGGTCTGCTTGAAAGGTATGATTTGGCGTGTTTCTCGAAGAGAGCCTGGCATTGTTCGCTTCATAGATTGCTTGCTGCATTTCGCCGTCTGATCCTGCCAGTGTTGTCGCAGTACTGTCGGTTGGGCTCCATGATTCTAGAGTTGGTTCGTTCCCGACGTTTGTTTCGTCAGACCAATTGCTAGCTGGTGTGGAAGGGTGAGACTCGATCATGGCTACACTTTTCCATTGGCTTATGAAGTAATGGCAGAATTCGCTGAGTGGCTAACGGACATTTATATCAATTACGGGACTGACGAAAATAATCTGTCTCCGATCGACTTCCCTTGCATCACTCCTGTAAGCAGCATACTGATGTGCGGGCGAGTGTCTGTATCATTGGGCATCGCTTACCTGAGCACTCTATTGATCTTAATTAAATCATGAGAAAGCTCACTGCGCTAGCTCTACGTATAGCAAAGGGATTTGCATTGAAGAATGGCGCTTCTCAACATCTTCAATGACGGTGAGTGGAACGAAATCTATGCAGTAATTCGACAGCGATTGTGTCTAAATTTCTATCCATTTGTGACGAATGAGAATGTGACAATGGAGCAAAAAAATGAATCTACATATTAGCACGATGCAACCGAACTGAGGCTTGCTGGGGTTACCAGCCAAAAAAGGATTTTCCCTTGGGAAGCAGTACTTTGGCCTGTGGTGGCTACGTGGCGAAGCTAAAGAAAGTGGTTAAATATGTCGATATACAGTACCCAGTTTCATTTAGGAGGTGCGCGTTATCTGACAGAGCAGCGCCCTCATTGAGTGCATAGAAGTTGGAGTGCTGAGTAATTCCTTCCCTGGGGACTGTAAAACAATGTATGGGACTCCCTGTGCTAAGACAGTAGCATGTTTTCCCAGCAATATGGTAATAGGCGAACAATCATGGCAGAAATCATAAACAATTGAATATAGAAGCCGGAATTTTAAACCTGCCCTAACTGGTTAGTGGATATGAGACAATGGAACGGCGGATGCAACTGCCGCGTTGCCCTTAAGCAGCCTTGTAGGATGGTTGCTTTTTTACCGGCACCGGAATACAATTCCGAGCCCATCCCAAGCGACCCACTGAGTTTGATAGTACGTACTTTGTATTCCAACACTTCGGGCGAACTCGTACCTTGATATTTACGTGATCCGTTTTTCTCGGTCTTTGTCCACCCGGAAGGTGACTCGGTGACAGCAACAATTACACAGGTACGTAGTTTATTCACCTATCCGGCCAGCACTTTGAGTCGAGACATTGCAAGAGGGACCACGCAGGTTTTGCTTGTATGGGTCTTCTGCACTTCATGGTTTCGCCTGTTGATTTTGTTTTATGACTATTGATCATGGTGTTACATATGTACATACAGTACATACCGCATGCGTTCACTTCACGTAATCGTTGGCGGCGTTTGCTATATCGATACGCATTGTCATGCCATCCCTGATGGTGTTCGTCCGTGTCTGTTTTGTGTTGCTTATTCGTGTCACGCCATCCCTGAGACCCTGACAGCGTTGGTTATGTTAATACAAAGTAAGTTATATACTGGACATACGATGTGGGTACTGTGTTAAGTCTAATCTATGTGGATTACTGCTAGTTGTGTCATGCCATCCCTGACGGCACTGGTTCTGTGGATGCAATGTGGACACTCTTGTCATGCCATCCCTGCTGTCGTTGGTGGTACTGCAACCGATCAGTGTTGATGGTCATGTCGAATCAAGGTTGGAAATTTGCGTCAGGCTATCCCCACAGGTCTGGGTCTACTACTGTGGATATGAAGTGGACACCGTTGTCATGCCATCCCGGCTGGCGTTGGGTGTTACGGATCACTAGGTGGTGGTTGTCAACGTCAAGCCGACCATGTATCGCACTGACCTCTTTGTAGTTCGGCGCCCTTGAACCCACAACATGGGTTTATTGTGTGTCTCTATACAGAGGTGTTGCTTTAAAGGTGAAGGACACATACGCTGATGCGACAGTGGTGTTCTTTTTGCGAACCCTTGTCTTGGTCTACGTGCTTCCAGGCGGATCTCAACCCGGTTTCCAAACATGGAGGAAATTGTCAAAAACTACCTGCATAAAAGCAATAGCGCTGGTGGAGGCGCTGGCGGAGGACCCAGAAGATTTTCGGCTGGTCTGAGCAGACCCGACCAAGAGTAAGCCCCATGCACGAAGCGCATCCGCCGTTCCAGCCAGCTACCGACCGTGACTGGAGACATCGCTTACAGCTACCAAACAGGGAGCAAGAAAACTTCCAAAAGCGGTTGGAAGTCATGGAGGGAGCTATGGTGGAAGCAAACGCACGGGTTGAGCAGATGAACAAGAAGATGGATTGCATTCTTGGATTGATCAAGAACTATATGGGCTGCGTGAAGACGGTAACAGGAGCGCTAGAGGGGGACTTGGGCAAACGTACGTGCTGCCTCACCGACGTTGGCGATTCCGACTCCTACTGACTTTCTATATAGTACACCAGCAATAAGGACAGAGAGCATGGTCTATTAGAAGGGAAATGGGAGGATGACAGCCTACAGGCCTTGTTCTACTATACTATGTAGCGTTTTTATGGTAATCAACGACGAATATACGCTGGCCCTGCCAGAGTCAATCCGGTCAAGTCGGAAACGGTAGACGAACCGTTCTGCGACGTCAACACGGCAAACGCCGACCCGCTCAGTCCGGTAGGGAGCGCCGCCGTACCATTGCCGGCACCGGTCATGGCCAGCGATGTATAGGCCGGCGGTCCAAGCTGGTTGACCCAGGCGATGAAAAGCGGCTTACCTTCCTCCTGTGCAATGGGGGCCTGATCAGGGTCCCAGGAGAACCGGCCATGCCGTCCATCATACGGTAGCTGAGTGACGGGAGAGTTGGCAGGGGCAGCGAAGCCCGGCAGGAGCCCGGGACGACAAACTGGAGGGCAAGGTTATAGGCCCAAACCTCGGGGAGTGCAGTCTCGAAAGCGGAGGGGCTGTTCGGGCCCCCGAGTGCGGCCTCGAGCAGCGCGCTGTGTCTCGCTTCAGTGGCGGCAATGCTGAGGAGGCCTGGCAACAAGGTATGGTCCGCCGCGGCAACCGATTCTACTATGCCCAGGGCGGCGCTTACCCCCAGCGACTTCATGTCTCGTCCGACGGAAAGGAGGTCGCTCATGTTCCTAGAGACCACACGGTAGCGGCACGGCCGGGGGGGCTCCTCCCCAGCGGCCTGTAGGATGCGCTGTAGGGCGTCCCGATGGACCGCGTCTTGCTGATGTCCGGGTTAGCGATGCTCCCCACGTGCGCCGAGGCACATACCTTGCCAACGGTCTCGAGGTCGGCTTGGGTGACGTTCATGGGGGCCGTTGGCTCCGTTGTGCTGGGTATGTTACCAAACACCTCTGCCTCCATAGTCTTGAGGAACAGGGCGAGCTGTAAGCTCTTTGCGGCGGCCGGCGATACATCGAGACGGGCCAGGCCTGCATCGGCAGCATCGCATGCCGGTGCGATGGCTGTGGCATAGGAGACAGCGGCTGAGAGGAGGACAAGATTGCAACGCATTGTGAGGTGCGTGGGCTTGTTGGGGGGGTATGGGTTTGAGAGTCTGGTCCCTGGAGGATTAAGTAGTCCACGACACTGCTGTAGGGGACAGTGAGAGAGGGTAGAGAGGTCCGCGGGCCGGCGACGTAGCTAAATATAGCCCAGTGTATTTTCAGAGTCTTGTCTGGTTCTATTTTTATCTTGTTCTTTTGATCTGTTCAACATCCTACGTATAAAAGGGCTCTACCCCATGGATTGAGCATGCAAGTACTGTGCTCCCCTGTTTGACCGACAGACGCGCAGCCGAATATCGGAATGAAATACTACTTGACTATTGCCTACGCCGCCGCTCTCGCGAGCGCTGCCAATCCATTCCTGCTAGGCCGCGATTCTTGCGCTGGCAACCAGCCTGACGCGGGTCGTGCGGATTCAGGAGAGGCTCTGCGCCAGACCCCATCGGTCGCATCTTCCGCACCCCGCTCCACACAACAAACCAGCTTGGCGACGGAGGATACGACGACTAGCGACGCGCCGCTGGCCAGCACGCCAGCCCTTGGCAAGGCGATCACGACAACGCTCACGCTTACTCTCGCCGGGCCGGAAGCATCGTCGGTGGAGGGCGAACGTACGGCGCCTCAAGATGGCGGCCCTCCCGTACACGTCGTCGAGGTAGGGTCCAGTGCAGAGGCGGCGTTCAAGCCGAACCGGCTGGACGCGGCCGTCGGCGACGTTGTGCGATTCAACTTCGGACAGAGGAACCAAACTCTTACGCAGTCATCCTTAGACATGCCCTGTACCGCGAACGCTCAGTTCCAAGTCCCGGCCGACCTGAGCCCGCTGAACGTCACAGGAGCCCTGAGTGTCGACCTGGAGGTGAAAGACCCGAAAGCGCAGTGGTTTTACTGGTGGGTTCTCGCATGGCTTGCTCACCATCGTTCAATCTAATGCATCTGCAGGAAGCGTGCGAACCCGGTGTGGCATTGCGGCTCCGGATCGGTCTTTGCAATCAATCCCGGTAATAACTTTGATGTCTTTCTCCAGAACGCAGATCAACAAGAGCACGCCAGGGCAAGGGTCCGAAGAGTGTCTCAGAGACGGTCGATCAGTTATAGGCTATAACCATGACGATCGACTGTAGTACCTGGAGAACGTGACGGACGAACTGCTGCGAGATATGTATGTCGCTTGTCGTGCATCGTAATCGCCTGTTTCCTCAAAGACCGTAGTAATAGAAAGCTGTATACAAATAGCAACGCGGAGCTAAAGCCACAAGCTGGTGTTTGATACGAGTAACAAGTAGTGAACTACAGTAATAATGCATACCTGTTGATTATGAGAGCAGGTCGAGCGGCATAAACCGTGCTTGGGAGTGACGCCGAAGAACAATGTGGGGCGTATAATGTGCATATATGAATTACATAACGAAGGTGACGAAAGTGACGACAGCGGTGTTCTTTCTACGTTTACTATATGCCTCCATCGGTTATTGGCCCTAACGAGGCTGGGACTACAGGCAAGGGCCAGAAGCCTTAGGCACAAGCAAGAAGTTCTGCACCAAAATAGGCTACCTCTGTGTGCTATGTGACATATATTCCATGCGGACTATACTGTCCGACGTTTCTCCACTTCCCCTATACGGTGCAGAATAGTCTTAAGCTGTGATGTCTCGGTGACTGAAGCTATGATTTCTCAGGTTCGTTATGACCTCAGCATACTAAAGCCTTCCCTCTGTGACGTAGTTGACTAGTATACACCTATAGTATCTGCCTCCCCATACTATCCGATGGAGCCACGAGCAGACCAGGGCAGCCAACTACACTACAAGCAAGCTTCAATAATAATACTCTTATGCTATTATCTCCTCTTCTGCACTACAGGGACACCGGCCAGCACGCCAAACGGTTAGATCCTAACAAGACTCTAGATCTAGAGGTCCACAATCTTGATTCGTCCACAAGGGAGGACCTGTAGGCCGTTGAGTGATCCCACTACTTGGAAGACGGCCCCTTTTAGAGACACGTGGAACCCTGCAGCTTCGGGCGCTAAGAGCTCGTTGAAAGCGACGGCAACAGCCGTAGGGCCAGTGTACGGTTTCCGCCGACTAGTCCGCAGTGAAAGCATGCGTCCAATGAAAGAGGTGTTGCGAATGCTCACTTTTCTCTGAATCATTCCGTTTTCGGTGCCTGCCATTCGTCCGGCAATGATAATTCTCTGCCCTTGGCGAGACGAGCAGAATGATGGCACCTGATCTAAGTGCTTCTCGTAGCTATATATACGTACCTTTTGAATACGGTGTAACGTAAGGTGTTGCTGTCATCAGGATAGTGGCTGTGTCATATAGTAGGCACCTAGCGAAAATGTAGCCGGTCTAAGAATAGATATTCTATTTCTGTCTTACTACTGCATAGTACAATACAGTATCTAAACATAAGTTGTAATAGGCAGAATCACCCTGTAGTCTATAAGTATTTAATAGTAATCCATCAGAAGGACGCCAGTAGTGTCTACATCTCTTGGCCAACATGAAGATCCGGCCCGCGATCTCGCACCCTCGCCCAGCGACTATATCTGATCTTGACTACGCAAGCCCAAGTGCCCCGTCGCAGAGAAAGTCCGCCGTAGAACAGAAGAGCTTCTTTACTGTAGACGGTGTCGCGAGCCCGGGACGTCTGTCACGTCCCCGTGGCCTTCCCGTTTTTTCCATGTTCTCCATGTCCCGGAGGTCGGTTTGGAAGAAAAGAAGCCAGCCGACGACCCGCCAACCAATACGCCACGACCCGTTAGTCATTTGGAAATAAGAGAGCCTTGCACGCTGGAGACGGATATGCTCCTGAATTGTCGGTCGATTGAGGAGTTCGACCTTCTCAGCAGTCTGGTGCAGGACGCGGCGACCGAGCTGCAATGCCTCGGGAAGATACTGCTAGACATTAACGTACCGGCTTGGGAGGCCCTCGCCCTGATCGTAGACCCAGCAATGGCGAGCCAAGACTGCCTGGACCTATACCGCAGGGCCCGAACCAGCGTGCACGGCCTTGCGAGGCTTCTGATTCCGCTGGATGACTCGGCCGCCCATCGATCGGGACCGTTGTCAATGGCCCAACTCGAAGACATGGAGGATCTGGAAGAGCGAGCGTTCCAGCCGGTCTGGAGGCTCTGGGTTTACTGCATGATATCTGTTGCGGGGTTCGCAGACGGGAGATGCATGGCTATCCAGAACACATGGCTGCGAGGGTCTTCCCAACCGGCTCCCATCTTCGATCGCGTGAAAAGGTTGTGTGAGAAAGAGAAGCTGACACCGGCTAACGGCATCCTAGGCCAGTGCAACCGGGACCATGCCACATCAGACATAGTTCTGATGCAAGACACCTGGAATACGCTGGAGCAGATGTGGCTTCGGGCCGTGGTCGATCCCCAAAGAAATGGGGCGGAGAGCTTGTGCGCCGACCACAGCCTGATGCAGGCGTTGGGGGCCTCGGATGGGCCCGGGACTGTGATGAAAGCGCTTACCCGTCCACAGGAAGAAAACAGGTTTCAGTTCAGGTGGGCCGTTCAGACGTTTCTGAGCCGCCCACAGCACAGTAATACGTGATGACTGAAAGGGATCGAGATTTCAGTGAGTCGAGAGAAGGTAGGAGACAGATTATAAAGAAGACGCGGTACAGTATTCCGTAGTGAGTGCGGTATTAACAGGCCTTACGAAACCACTCGTAGCCAACTTTAGACTTAGTCCCCTAAGAGTGTTTTCTGATGTAGATATATTACTATAATAAAAAGGGAAAAGACGGTGTAATACTGTAAAACCTTGCAGAAGAAGGCACTTGTACACTTTAAATATAGCTCAGTAAATCTATATCTTTATAGTAATATAGATAATTATTAGCTTTATAAGAGTTTATATCTATCTATTTTATGTAATCGTTCTAGACCACTATAGGCTGCCTAGAACAGTTCACCCAATACAGTGATATCTCAGTACGCTTAACCCTGTAAAGCAACTCTGACCTGTGCCGTATCTCAATGATTCAATGCGTTACGGATACTCAATGAGTCAGTGCAACTGCCGACTTAGCCCTCACTTCAACCATGGTCTGGAGAGAATTGCCGGCAAAACAGCAGAAGCTCTGGAAATCACGATAAAAGGCCATAGGCCCCCTATAACTGATATATAGTGCAGTACATTGTAGATCACTAACGACTTCTCCTCCTGTTCTATAAAGTATAGTTCAAATATCGGTTATTAAAGGCGAACGAATGCCTGGACGAAGTGAGGACCTGAGTGTAACTCAAGCCTGAAATTCTACGACTACAATGAGTCGCTGTTTCATAGTAATCAACAGGTTCATGGAGGTCAATGACTGATACAATGTGTCCTAGATTGCTCTAAGATATAGGACAGCAGACAGAACAACCTTTCGCTTCTATGAGGAGGAGCTCGATGTATACAGCGAAAGTATCCCGGGGCAGAAAGCAGACTTCCGTCTCACGCATCATTCCCATAAACAATCCTTTCCGAGAAGCCGTTATAGTATTGAGCATTACTCTTAGCTGCATAAGAACAACCATGGCGTCCCAGCCCGAATGCCAGATCAAATATCTGCATGCAAAACCTCGCTACGGCCCTGCTACACCTTTATCGTTAGCCGTTGTTTGCATATACGCGGCCGACAGCCTTAACTTACTAACGATGAGCGATGCCGATTTGCGTCCTTGTCTTTGTTGGGAACAGGTTTCTCTACATCATGTTGACGAAGCTCCTCTATCGTACGGAAAGAAAGGGAGAACGTGCTCTCATGGATACCTTGCGTAGAGAGACAAGGCGTTAGACCCTCTTCTGGGCCCAATGGCTCCAGGGGTATTATAGCCGTCGGACTGTCAGAAGAGCGCATGGTAGCGGACATGAAAAGGCGTTTCATGTCACAGGAGATGAGTGCATGTATAGTAGAGTATGATTAACCTCGATAACGGCAAGGCCGAAAGGTGGGAAGAGGAGCAGGCCACGCCGAAATGAATGAATCACTGGGCTGGTCTGAGTCTATATAGAAGGCTACAAATGAGGCAATTGCTCCTTGAATCCATTTCGGTATGCCAAGTCGCTCTAGAATGGCGACTAGAGAGAATAGTAAGCAGGTAGGTTCGAAGTGTTCGAACTATCAGCCGGCACACCGGTCGAGGCTATAGTAGTAACAACAGCGAAGGAGAACATGGGGACCATATAAAGAAGACAGTTGTATAATGGACTACAGTACGTTAGAGGCCTTGTGCTGTAAGCTTGACAGTACCTCGTTCATCCGTGCCGTTGCTGCTTACGTCCTGATGATGGTAAGCGATCATGTGGGGCTTCGTCTAGTGACAGAGAGATCTACACCATATGGATGAAGCCCCTGTTTATGGCGGGGTATCATCCGAGCAAAGAAGCCGCTTTCGCTTAATTAGCCGTTGTCCTTCGGGCCTGCTCGGCCTTTCAGCAATACATAAGATCGAGTCTGCTGCCATTAGACACGTACAGTAGATACTGTAGGACTCACTAAGAAGCTATACCACCCGAAGCATACAGTACTACCAACATGTTTTCTCTCCACTTCGCCCGGCTTGGAGCGGTCGTTTGGCTAGGTACTGAGCAACACCTCTCGAAGATCAGCCTTTTGCTAACAAGGGAGGAACCTTAACGGCCATGATAGCACGGTGGATTGCTGAAGGACGGCCAGCACATTCGACCGCCCTGTCCAGCACGTCTGTACCGTAGGTACTCTGTATATCTGGAGCGGCACTTGCTGACGAAGGCCAGGTGGATTTCTGGTGAGGACGGAGTTGCTCCTGTCAAACGGCCGCTCTGGCGCGATGCATCGTTCTAACGGTGATCCCCACCAGATCTCAACTTCACACCCACAAGCAAGGCGATTTGGGTCGTCGCCACATCTCTCACGTCGACGCTCTTCCAAACATCGCTCATCCTCTCACTTCTAGAAGAGAGAGAGGAAGGGAAGGGTCACGCAGCGGCGGAGTCGGGCTTTTGGAGGTCTCTCCTATGCATGCAGGCCGCCGGCATCCTCCTGATACTGGCATCAGTGTTCGACATGCACCACGACAGACAGATGCACGACATTCTTCTGTTGCTCTCTAGGTATGTCATGGTGCCTGGCGTGCCGGCTGCGGCTGACGATCCTAGCACCGGCTATATGGCCACCATCGGCTTTGAATGGCGCAGACGACGTCTTCCCGACGTGTCCTTGGTCCAAGTCATGCTGTTTCTGTTTCTCTATGCAGCGTACGCGACCGTGATCTGCAGCCGGATCGTGTCCATGTATGACCTGGCGGCGGTCTGGGTGTGGATACTGGGACTTGGCTTCGGGTTTCTACCCTGGACCTGCTGGCTCCGTAGCTGCACGGTGCATACCAAAACAGAGTAGATTGTCAATGCTATTACTAGGTGGACATCAAGAGGGATGTAGCAGGTTGGGTTGGCGGTGCAGACTACAACTGAGCTGCTCTCTGTAGGGGTTGTTGCTGTGTAGTGCTGTGTGTAGACCGAGTGGCGAACGATAAGTCGAACTGGTAGAGCTAGCAGTAGAGATGGCTGGTTGAATCTGGCGATAGTCGGTAGAAATGCGTATGGACCACAGTGGATACCGTAATGTTGGGCCGAATCGGCCAAGAGAACCAAGTACGTGCAACGACGAGGTATCGGGGGCGGGAGACCCGTGGCTCCTATTCATCGAAACACCGGTGATCCATATATTTCCCGGCAGTGTCATTGGCAACCGGTTAGGTGGTGACGGCAGCATCAGGACGTACATGCCGTCGACGTCAGCAACACGCAGAGGACATGATAAAGGATTCAATGGCGGACCGACGGAAGCGACTCTATTGTGAAACTATATGAAACTATAGAACGAGTGGTAGGCGTAAAGTGGAAATGCGGCAACCGCGCGAAGCCATCCTATGTATGCGATCCTTGTGGCCTTATCCGATCCTGCAGTAGCATTACGCCTAGTCCCTTTCGTTGGTGCCGCATCCGGCCATCGTCCGGAACGTACTCACGTCAAGCCATCCAAAATACTCGACGGGCGGAGCACGTGGATCGTCGCCGCTCCGCAGCTCCATGATCGACTCGTATACGGCCTTTGGGCTATCCCCTCCCGAGATCCGTTTCAGAAGGGGAGGCAGATTGATGGCCTTTCCGATCGAGGCGTACAACGCCGTCATCACCAATTGTCGTTCCTGTTGCCAGACGGCTTCCTCCTGTGCGCCGCGGGGCTTCGGCGATTCGTACAGAAGGTAGTGGTCTAGGCGCATCATACGTAGTAAGCAGAGCAGGCTGGCGCTCCAGGCCTCCAGGTCATCATATGTAAAGCCAGAAGGCAGCGGCGCGATTCTGATGGAGCCAGAGGCTGAATGCATGATATGGGCTAGAATGAGGGCCTGAATCCGTAGTATATAGAATGGTCTGGGAAACGAAAATGGGATTAGAGTAACGCAATCGCCAGAGAGTCAAGCCAGGCCCCGTCAAGAAGCATCACGGGACGTTTTAAGGCAACGTATAGAAGATAAGCATGCCTCCCATAAGTAGAAGGGGCAGGCTCCGAGAGCCGAGAGGAACCGTCATCCAAAAGATTGCAACACAACACTGTAGGCCGAGTGGGAGCGTCAGTCTAGTTCCCGAAGAAAGACCAGGAAGGAGCGGGACTGTCGGCTGAGCCAGACAGCCCGAACAGGATGATGCCGTCTGATTGGGCGGCTGACGGTCGCCCGTCCCGAGCGCTGACACGCTGATGTTCGGGAGTGATAACAGCGTAGGAGCAGCATCGCCTTCCGCATTACAATGTCAGCCCGAGCGTAATGCGTTAGTCGGAGACTCACTGGTGGTAAAAGTGGCCAGGCCCGGGCTTCCTTGCCATAAGCTTGCCAAGAAGACGTTGTCCATCTGGAGAATGATCTACCGAGGGACGGGAACCAGAGCACCGTCCCCTACTGTACTATGTATAGTGGAACGGATGACTTGGATTTCTTTTTTTAGCTAACACGATATGGTCCCCGTAGAACTCTCCAATACGGCGTTGGTCTAATAATAGGTACATGGCACATGGGGTAACGGAGGGGGCGTGGTAGCCGAGGCTGCATGTGCGGCTGGTCCAACGTCAACTGTCTGATTACACCGTCATCTAACTCTCTGTCGTTTTTATAGCAGCGTTTCAACGGCTTTGCTTACCTTGTGGTGGCTATACTCCGGGTGCTACAGCGCATAAAGAAAGTACTGTAATGACGTAACAATACATAGGCTTCTAGATGCGTTCCCGTCCCTAGCTAGCTCGTCTGTAAGCCGCTCGGCCTAGGCGTATCAGCAAAGCTGTTGCCTATGAATACATGCTATCAAACAGGACACGGTTACAAAGTAACTTGGTTATTACTAGGGGTTACGGCTGTGTGCGTCTCAGTAAAGCGTGACTGTCTAAACCTACAGGGCGTCTAAAGTGCGAACGAGGTCTGTTTCGGTTGACGAGACTGGATCCTGAGGCGATAGGGGCTGGAGATAAATGTACACACAGTCCACACTTATCAATGCATTGAAGGCCACAGCCATGCTAGTAGCCTGTAGGCAACTATGTGTAGCTGCAGTCAGTTTTGTATAAACATGTGTACCTGTGCGCATTACTACCCACACGTGACCTCCCACTTAGGCTTCACATCGGTTTCTTCATGCCACGCATATCGGCAGCCAGTGCCATCGCCACAACCAGACGAATACGAGCAATACCGACCCATCTACGGATTGAACCAGGAGGCCTCCCCCCCTCTACTAGATTTCTACTTGGATCTGCATGAGCCTGAGCTAGTAAACCGACTTCCTTCAGGCCAGAGAAGCGAGGAGGCTACTCTGGCGACACTAGTCGACACTCTACGCGAGATCCAGCATAGACTAGATGCCATCGAACAGAGGTAGGTGTCACGGCGTTGCGCTGGATGGCGTCGTCCTCGCTAACCAGGCAGGCTCTCTCTCCTAGCGAGTGGGAACAACAACGCAAAGGCTGAACAGGAAAGCTGCGGGGGACATACAGCAGACGGTTCGCAGGCTCGAGCGTACAGCGGGAAGGTTGTGTCCTAGGGCTTGCGAAAGCCTTCCGTGGCTGTGTCGTTCAATAGAGGATACTAAAAATAGGCCGGATTCTATTTTAGTCATATCGAACAAAGGAAAGGGGAGGATAATGCCAACTTTGCTTTGGGCTATAGCTACAATATACACAAAGTATTAAATCACTGAGTGCCGCCGCGAAGAAAAGCCTGTTCCAGCTCCTCCAACCGCACCATCCACAACGATGAGAAGCCAAGAAGAGACCTGCTGGCTTAAAGTGCGTCGAAGAGGAGACCGTTTCGCTACCTTTGTAACAGATCGGGTGTCTAGCATGCTCGATCGTAATCGGGGACACCCGAGCCTGTTTCTTTGTGTCGGTACATCCTGTAAAGACAAGGCCATGCGCTGGCTTACCACCCCGTGTGCCGGTCGCCGGGAGGCTTTCGGAGATGTCCATTTGTATTTAGAAAAAGGGGCTAGAAGCATCCATGCGGAGCGCCCAATCCTCTTTGCCGATGCTACCATTCCGAATGAAGCCGGGACGGTGGCCGAGTCAGACTCTGTGGGCGATTGCCCCGACTGGGATCTGGCAACGTCGCCTTTCGCCTCGGTGACAGCGTACTCCGTCATCCTCGGCCCCTTGACGGATGTCGTGTGCGCGTTCGTGTCCAGCGAGGAGGACGTGCGGCGATTGGCGAACGTGGTCACTTCCTGGACGCACGCCGATCCCGAATTCGTCTCCTCGTTGCCGAGGCTCGTCGTTGTCGTGGAGGGTGGCTACGATGACGAAGAGGCCTCCCTGGTGCAGAATGCCAAGAAGGTGGCACGCGACGGTCTCGGGGCAAAGTTTGCGGGCCTTTCGGGTCTACCGTACCTCACGGCATAGGGAGGTCTCGGACGAACACCGGTACCGTCGCCTGTACGATCTCCTGCTTGCCGAATCGGACGCGGCTCGTAGGAAGCGTTCGGAGGAGCAAGTGCTCTTCAACAGTCGTCATTTCGCCGCCCTTGCCGACACGGCGTACGCGGCATTTGTGTCCGGCCGCCAGGTTGACTTTGTGCAGGCGTCGAGGGCGAAGCAGCCGGTGCCCGAACTGATGCAGCACCACATGCGTCGCTTCTTACACCGCTTTGGGAAGGACGAAGGTACACTGAGAACGTTTGTATTGCCATACCTCTGCTCGGTCATCATGGCCGACGCTTCTCCGCCTGGCATGCATAGTAAGTCGGCACCCGTCCGTGAGCGACCCGTGCTTAACTATCAACCTAGAATTTCCCCACGAGCGTATTTTCCGTTCGCTATACCGAAAACTCGTCGTCGGCGTCCTGCGCTCGCTACGGCTTCCGACCGGCTACGCGGCCGTGATGGAGAGAATCATGGGCAAGCGTCGTCCTCTCACAAACGCCGGGGTTCGCGACCGACATCGCAAGTGCATGCTCGCGTACGCCAGACGGTGGAGACAGATCTATAGCGACAAGGATTGCCTTGTCTGTCTTTGCCGGACACCCGAGTACGCTCTCCCGTGCGGCCACGCTATCTGTGCAGTAGACGTCCGGCGCTACGGCGACAAGACCGGACCCGACACGTTCGTCATCCGATCGTGCCCGCTCTGCGCGCGGCCGACCGGCGCATTAAAGTATCGGTGCAAACCTAGAACGAAAGGCATCAACGTCCTCAGCATCGACGGTGGGGGGGTGCGCGGTATGATTCCTCTGCAGATCTTGAGTATGATCGAACAGAAATTGTCGTCTTACCTGCCCGGAGTACCAGTCCAGAACCACTTCGATCTGACGATCGGCACCAGTTCCGGTAGGTCGCAAGACCCCTTGCTCCCCGCTGTTGGTACTGTTCGCGACTCACCATGATCCAGGCGGCCTGATTGCCCTGGGCACGGTGATGCAAGGTCTTTCGATAGCGGACTGCATGACGATGTTGAAGAGCCTCTCCGCCGACGTTTTCCGTTCGCGCCTGTCCGCCATCGGCTGGGTCCAGAGCCGGCTTCCTCGCCTTGCGATGGTCTATCTGTTTGGGTCCATGTACCCCTCAACCCGTATCGATCGCTTTTGCAATCTCTCTTTGGCGACAAAAAGCTCATGGACTACTGTGAGGCCATTTCCCGCGGGGCCAAAGTCGCCGTCACCGCTTCGGGCGTGCCGCGTGGCGGGTACCTGATGACGAACTACAACGGAGCCGGCTCACGTCGGCACCAGCGGGGCTGGAGACACGTCCGCGCCGCTGAACCGGCCAGCCGAGTCAAGATCCGCGATGCGTAAGTCCAGGCCGCCCATACTGAGTGGAAGGGGCTCGCTCCAGAACTAACCCTACGCAGTGCCAGAGCCACGACGGCGGCTCCCGGGTACGTCGAGTGACTCAAGGACACTCCCCCCTCTTTGCGTCGTCTTGCTAATCTCGACACAGCTACTTCCTCCCCCACGCCATTCGTGGGGTCGGGCCGGTGCAAGACGGTGGCCTATGGCAAAACAATCCACAGCGCGTTGGCGAGGCGGAGTGCCGGTCGTACTGGCCTGGAAACGGCGCAGCCGATGTGACACTGTCGCTAGGAACGGGCTATTGCGACTCCGAGCCGGCATCGCCGCTTTCGCCGACCGTACAGAAACAGCGACGCCGACGCTTCCCTGTCATGGGGACATTGTTCGACTACGCGTACAGCGTATGGGGTGTGATAGATTCTTTCATGGACGGCGAAACGACGCATACCATGCGCCAACGGGAGGATGACGGGCCAGAGACGTCGCGGAGATGTTTCCGATGCAACGTAAAGTTCGAGGGCCAGCCGCCGGCGCTGGATGACGTGGCGGCGCTGGGCAGTCTGCAAGACAAGACAGCGGCAGCCTATCTGGACGGCCTCAAGGTAAACAAAGTCTCTATTTCTTTGCTGTCGACTCTTTTCTATTTCGAGCTCACGACCCGTCCGATGAGGAACCGTAATGACATCAGCTGCGCCGGTCGTATCGTCTGCAACCTCGAGCCGGGCTCGGACCTCGACCACTTCATCTCTTCCCTCGTGGCGGAGAAGGCGGAGTTCTTCGTTCATGGCCTTGCCGTCCCTGTCCAGACGCAGCGGGTCAACCACAAGGCCTTCCGGTTCGAGCAGCGTGTAAGCATCAGCGTCCAGCATCTAGACAGTCCGTTCCCCGTCTCTCTCAGGGTCTCGGGTCTCGGTCGTGATCAGACGCCGGGCCCCATCAGCGCGTCGCCCTTTACGTTGCGTAGACTTGTGGATGCCCAGGGGTGGAACAACCACTTTGGTCGCGACGACTTTGGTCCGACGAGCCCCGTGGGAGCACAGAAGCGGGAGTTCCGGTCAGGCCCGTCCGGCAGACGAAAGAAGGCGAAATGCTAAACCGGCGGCGAGAGCAAGTATCGTGATTTCTGCTTTCCCGTGCCCACTTGCAGCCAGCACTATACTTCAGTAGAAAGTTTCTTTGCATTTATGGAAGCGATGTACCAAGTGATGAATATTACGCCCTTGGTGGAGACGGGAGTTACGGAGTATATCTCTTTGTTTTACCTAGGTGTCGCTCGCAAACAGTCAAGCCTTTGCCGTAACTAAGAGCGGGATTCCTTCTGTATCTAGCCGGTTGATTATATCATTAGACTACCATCTCTGTATGCCATTATATTACGTCCCTCCCTGTGTTTGCACTGTGTAAGTATCCGGAGGTAGACCGTATGGGCCGGAATATAGTCCGTGGCCGGAAGTCGGCGAATTCTAGGCATACTCGACGATCAAGGTAGTTTACTTTTCTGCTTAATTGCAAACCATGACGATGATGAAAGGTGCCTTGAAGCTCTGTTTCGCCCCTGTTACGCCTTTCTGCTCCGCCTCCCTGCTACTGCCTACACGTCCCCTCCCTCCTGTGAAGTGCCGCTCCCAGTAAGTTCGACGGTCAGAGAGGAGGTATAAATATGAGAGCGCCCTCTCCGACAGAGGAGAGCTAACATTGCTCCCTTCTCATCCTACTCTCTCTCTTTCCATCCTGCACAGTCTCTCATCTTACCTACTCGTTCATTCGACCTCCTCACCTTTTCTCCTCTTCTTTATCGCCAACCAACCATGGCTACTTTCACCATAGCTATTATCGACCCGGTGACGAAGATGCCGATGCGCACCACCGTAACCTCGGCGTCAGAAGAGACCAGCCCTCTGACAACTACCTTTGTTTCTTCAGTTTCTGGCGATAGTCAGAGCACATACAAGGATAACGTCGAGCTCGGGAGCCCGTTCAGATTCGATAGGGGATCGATTATCACGGCTGCGGAGGCATCATGCTATCTAAATCCCGTAGACGCAGAGGGAGAGTGTAAGCCATCATAACACCGTTGATCTCTACGGCACGAGACTGACATTCCGCCAGGTCATCCAATTCGCCCCGTGGCACTCGCGGCATATCACTTGAATCCCGAGTGGCCTCTTGGGAACCAACGCTCTGTCGATCCTCTGCGCTGTCCCCAAGGAACAGAAGTACCGGCGGCGCGGCATCACCTCTACGGGCCCTACGGGGAACTGCACATGTCTTTGAGCTGCAGTGCCCTTGAGGCCCTGACCTGTGGCTCCGTCGACAAGACGTGGACCTTGGGGTGTTACGGGCCACCCCGAGTGCTGGATGGTGTGGCCATTGTGTCGGTCAATCTGCGATTCCCTTGGGCTTCCGCTGAACAACTCAGGGGCTGTCTTGCCGAGGTTCTTGGCCTTAGCGATGCTCACATCGTAGCCGCTCTGGCCGAGAGCATTAGATCACGACGCTCGATTCTTTCTTTTGGACGGGAATGATAGTAATAATACAGAATTTTCGCCGCGATAGTACACAAACACGTAGTGCCCTTCTGGATGACACGCGCGCCTAGATCTTGTTGGACATTCTAACAAAAGAACCCGCCGCCGTGGGGTCTATAGACATCTGGAGCTGAGGCCTGGAAATCGGCGGGTGACGAGGCTTCGCGGCCTCCGGTTTGTCAAGGTCAATGTTCTTCACCAGCACCATGCTGGCAACGAGCTGGGTGGCCGATAGGACGCACAGAAGAAGCCACACCGCCTGCGTTCCGTGGACCACGGCCGAGACGACCACCCCTTTCAGTGCTTGCTCTTCCGGGCTGGTCAACATCTCGAGGGCCTGCCCGATCCTGGCGATGTTGCTGGCCCACGCGGCCGCATACACGCGATACGTCTCGTTCTTCTCCACTTCCCGCCTGAACACGTTTTGGACGACGACGCCACCGACGGCAATCCCAAGAGTCTGGCCTAGGGACCGGAAGAAGTTGGACATGCTGGACGCCGCCGAGGCGTCCGTGGCCCAGACGGAGGCCTGAGCCGCCATGCCCAGCGTGGCGAACAAGATGCCGATCCCACACCCGGCCACCAACGGGAGGAGAAGGCCGACGGCCAGAGTCGTTTTCTCGTCCAACATCATCAACACGCCGGCCCCCGCCGTGACCGCGGCCCATCCCACCCACAAGACGAGTCGGTAGCGGCCCGTCTTCGTGATCACGATGCCCGACGCGGCCGAGGTCAGGGCGGCGAGGACCGTGTTCGGCAGGACGTAGAGAGCCGATTCCAAGACGGTCGCCCTCTTCGCGATGCCGTAGTACACAGGGAGGTAGTAAAGGAGACTGAACACGGCCACCCCGTGCACGACTGACCCGCTGTAGGCGACGACGCCGGTCGCCGACGAGAACAGCGAAGTGCGGATGATCGGGTGTTGAGGAAACCGCTTGGAGTACAGTATGAAGCAGACCAGTCCGACGGCGCACAGAGTTAGCGGAACCAGTGTGTGCGGGGACGCCCATTCGAAGAGGACGCCTCCTTTCTGTCGTATTAGCTCTGTCTTGGGTACGGTACCGGCGTAGGAGGCGACCTACCCCACGTAACCGGGATCAGAAACCCGGTCAGTGACGTCACGAAGAGCAGCATGCCGAGCCAGTCGATGCGGCACGCAACCTCTCTTGCGCCGGGAGAAGGCCCGGCCGTCTCGAGGCGCAACAGCGAAGGGACCGACACGAAGGCGATCATGGCGAAGGGGATGTTGGTCCAGAAGATCCATCGCCACGCCGCGTGCTGCGACAGAGCGGCGCCCACGATAGGCCCGCAGGCGCTCCCCAGAGCCCGGACCGAGTTGATCCAGCCGAGCAGCGCGCCGCTCTCGCGCGAGGTCACGAGGTCGAGGACGATCATGTTGGTCAGGGCCATGAGGCCGCCGATCCCGAGGCCCTGTGTGGTGCGTGCAGCAATCAGCAAGCCGAACGAGTCAGCAAGCAATGCCATGCTGCTGCCCGTCGTGAACAGGGCGAGGGTGCAGAGCGTGACGTTCGCCTTGTTGAACTCTTCGGCCAGCCGGATCCAGAGCGGTTGGGACACCGTCGAGGAAAGAGACATGGACGTGTTGGTCCAGAAGGCCTCCAACGTCGACCCGGGAATGTCCTGCGCTACGGCCTACGCTGTTTCAGTACGTTGTCAGTGGGTGGCCGGGCCGTGCATACCGTGATTGCCGTCGACAGGACGGTTCCGTCAAAAGTGCAGATGAAGTTGAGAAGGCAGAGCAGGCCGACGACGCAAGCGTGGGACGTTTTGGTCGTGTCGCCAGCATCCGTCGTCCGAGGGGGAGCCTTGGATGCGATGCTGTAGACGGAGAAGCTACGGTCTGATACCGGCGTTGTTATGTCGCTCGATATCGCCATGTCTCCTAGCTCGTCTCCCGAGGGTCCCTTGCGATGTGGCTGCTATAAGAAGTGTGGTTATGGGACGGGGTGTCCTTGTTCGGTATGGTTAGAAATCTTATGCCTCTTGGTGCGGTTTCGGATTGGTCTTGCTCCGTGATGGTCTACAAGACTGTCTACGTAGTTTATATGTAGAAAACCAAACCCGGCATGACTCCTTTGGTGCGGGATGGGTAGTGCTCGCCCGCCGTTGCTGACTTGATAATCAAGCTCTTCTGACGCAAAGCCCCGCTTCCTCCCCTCTGCGTTTCCAGTAGCATAGAATGCAGCCACAATATTGACAACACCGGTGACTTCTTAGCTGATTCTCGGCCTCATCCCTTCGGGCGAGGGGGCGTTAGACCGGGTGAACAGCCTTTCTTCAGCCGACCGGCCGCGCGGAGTCCCCTTTGAAGCGAAACAATACCACAGCGTGCGATGAACATGTACGGTCTGCTGCAGCAGTCTCCTGATGCTACTCGTCAGTCTTCGGCGCTTGGATGGGCTGGGCAAGCCACGTTCATCAGCCATGGCTGTGAGTCTTCTCCTCGTTTGGCTGGCGGAGATGAGATGTGCGTCGATGTTCTGGTGTCTAAGGCTTTACTATTAGTCTTCGATTACTACAAGCAGCTGACTCATAAGTGACTAGACCCACAGGTTTGAACGGATAGACGAAGAGAGAAAGGGATAGTGTTGCTGAGGTTCTCAAACAGCACGAAACTAGGGGCCATTACGGTAAGTATAGTGGAACAGATAGAAAATAAGATAAGCGTGGTAGAAAGTTCTTACTGAATGTCGACGCAATTCAATTCTGCGGGGTCAAGACTGAAAGAGCATAGAGGCTCGCATAGTCAGTTACACGGCCCACTATATAGATCTCCCCTTCTTCAGACGCAATGCTGCTTCTTACATAACTCTATTACTGTACATCCTTGTGGAACTAATACTCTGTATCTACTACCATAAGACTAAACCTACTGACAGTAGAGATAGCCAATTGCTATAGGTTGCTAATAAAACAGTCGGGATACTAGTCATCATCACGGATATCGGGTGGACCTAAGCCGAGGTCACGTGCAGAAACACGTCACCGACCTCAGCGGCCTCCCCTATATCCACAACCCAGCTAGTAACTTTGGGATATTCTCTTATCTTTATACATTCCTCATTAATAGCAACAATATACACTGTTAATAATAACTATATGGTTACTTATAACACTAATATTATTATATATACTACTCTTGTAGGCTAAGATATATTATTTATTTAAAAGAGTATCACTAGTTACAGTTATACTATAAATCCTTATATACTTAGAGTTTAAAATGCCTCCTTATTCTATTATAGTAAATAGGATGTCCTAAATCTTAAGTACTAACTAACGTCTTATACCCTATAATATTTATTTGGACCTCATAATATAGCCTCCCTCTTTTAGGGAGTTATTAGGCTGTAGCCTAGGTAGTTGACACAGCCCCTCTGGCAGCCGTTCCGGATCTGACAGAGGAAATGGGCTGCGTTGCGCTGACAACGCGTAGCGGCAGTCAGCGTCGCGAAGGTATGAGGCGAAAGCGTGAAAGTGAACAGCAAAGCAGTGAAACAGAACGATAGAGCAAAATACGAGCGAAATGTCACAGTTAAACTAGAGAATAAGTGTATCCGTTGATTCTTGGGTTAACGTCCGCTTTTGAGGCAGAGTGCCTCGAAGGGGCCGTTAAATACCTATGGGCACGTGACCCCAGGATCCTAGTGATCCTGGCCCACGCGCCCTTTCAGACTGTGACAGTAGTCTCCTACTATAGCTTAGATATTATCTATAGATACGAACTAATACCTATTCTATATAGCAGAGCAAGGCCTAGTATATATAGGAACTTAAATAAGAGATATAAGGAGAATAAAGAGTAATGTTCTACTTAGTAAGCATACTTCATCTCCTTAATCTAGACCTATCTATACCTCTTTATCTTACTAGATTATATATATATATCTTATATAGTAAGATAAGCTATTCAATCTATATCTCTTTTCTATATAGTACTTATACCTAATTAAGCCTCTAGGACCCTCCTCATAATAGAAAAATATATTGTATACTTACTTAATGACCAGATGCTTTCTTCTTTAAACCTTACTCTTTACATCATCTGACGTCAGGGCGTTTAGCCTGCTCTGTTGTAGAAGCGCATTCAAAGTCATGTTCATCTCCGCTATCTTTTTCTGGAGGACCTTATTTGTTTCCTTGATTTCCTGGTTCTCTTGTTGTAGTAATTTCAATGTAGATAGCGCCCCGTCTTTGGTAGAGCCATTCTTCCCTGTCCCGTGAGTTCCATTTTGGTCTTTGAATCTCGTGAGCTTTTCCGGTTTGTTGACCGTCTGAACAGGCTCCACGCTCCACGGAGGGGATATTCCAATCTGTTTGCATGCTTCTTCGATAACCTTAGTAGCAGCGGAGTCACCAATCCACCTTCTCAGCGTCGTCACGGTAATCATTTCGACGTGGCCGTCCTTGAAAGCGGCTGGGAAATGAGCCGGCGGAGATCTTATTGGGCCACCGGCTTGGTTGTGCTTATGGATAGAGGTTTTAGGAAACCAAAGAATGTGCGAAAATGCGTCTTTTCGGTCTCGGCTGGTGGTTTTCAAGAGCTCTTCTGTCTGTTTGAGGTTCTTTGTATTTGTCAAGAGCTTGTAAGCTGTCAGCTCTGGGGCTCCCGCTTCCTGGCCCGGGATATAGTAGCGTATATGACCCTTTTCGGTCTCGGCTTCGACAAGAAGTCTACGACCTCTACCTTGCAACATGTATGCAATGATGACTTCTCCTTTCGAAGTTCTGCCTGTGGCCCACTCGTACGTGACTGGACCCGTGAAGTTCGAAGTAGACTGTCCGTTTTGGTCCGTCAAGGCGTCTAGTGCATTCATAGAAGCTTTTACATTGTCCCAATGCTTGGTACAGTCTCGTAAGGCGGTCTCTAGAGTGTCTATCTGCCTGGATGTGGCAGTCGATTCGTCTAGTGTCGTTTCGGCTCCTACCTTGTTGTCGACTGCTTCAATGGCATTGGTCACTTGCTTGATCTTATCTGCATACACCTCGAGATCGGCTTTATATTTGTCGATTACCGGCTGTGCCGGTCGTTGCGCCGGTTCTTCCGAACCAGGAACGTTCACCGCCTCCAGAAACTTTTGGCCCTCTTTTGATTTCTCTTGGATCACTGGTATTTCCTCCTTGATCCTCGATAGTCTTATGCGGAAGGACTCTTGTGCCTTTGTAATGAAGGTGTGATCTTTAAGATACCATGTGTCTGGATATTGGTTTTCCTTGCTGAAATCCTTCAAGGATTTGTTTAGACCGTTGAAAATCTCTAGGGCTTCTAGGTGCTGAATTTCTCCGCTCACGAGTTGAGTAGTAACTATTTTAACCTCTCTAAACTTTTCGGTGAAAATCTCAGTTTGAATCTTCGATTCTTCGTCCAGTCTTTCGTTTGCCTCTTTTAGTCCTTCGTGTGCTCTTTCGTCCTCGGGGTTTTCTATGAGGGCTCTGAGACAATTGCTTGCTAATTCGTAGATCCTTCTGGTCTCCTGGGAAGGGGGCTTCTTCGCTGAAGGGCTGCTCCATACAAAGTCTTCTCCGTCATATTCTTCAAGCTCCTCAACGTGCTGTTGTTTGATGGAAAACTGTTCGCTTGCAGCCAGAGCCTTGAGTTCTATACGACCAGTGTTAAATCTTCGATAGTTACTTCTGATAGGATAGGCTAGCAGTACTTACTATACCACGCTTCATCTACTGTTTTTCCTTTGATATACTTTGGGTGTATTTTGACTGCAAGCTTCCTGACTGCAACAAGTCGCTCTTCATCAGATGCCCCTGCAGCGCCTTCCCCACCGAAGTCCATTTCTTTCTCAAGTCCTGGGATGTCGTTACTGAGGATGAGCTGAACGATTCTCTGTTGGTCTTCGTTTGGGTCCACTCGGACATCATCGACTGTCATGTCATCGTCGTCATCATCATCATCATCAACAGTACTGTTGTCTGTTGCAGAAGCGGACTCAATACTAGGGATAGTCGTAACGGTCTCGAGACCTTGGCCCTGGGTCTGCGCTTGAGTTGGAGACTGGGACTGGGGCTGAGCCGTATCTGGTGCTTGGACCTGGGGTTTAGCTGGGGCCTGGGACTGCTGAGCTGTATCTTGTGCTTGGACCTGGGGCTTAGCCGGGGCCTGGGACTGGGGTTGACCCGTAGCCTGAGGCTGATTGTTCGGTACGTCGAGCACTGGAGGAGATTGGATTGGCGCGCCTGAATTAACAGCTTCACGTCTAGCCTTGTCGGCTTCAACTCTTTCGTTGTCTGGCTGAGGCGTTGTTCCGGGACTTGGCATGCCATTTTGCACGATTGTCCCGGTGGGTTTAACAGGAGCAAGGCTGTCAGGAGTTGGCGCTACGGTTACATTATCCATTGTTTTTAAGCTGTTCTTGTTCTTTTACTGTCTTTGCTTGAGATGAGATTGGAACGAGAGGTGTCTTGCTCTGTTCATATAGCTGTGCTTTAAGACATAGTTACAGGACTTTGTTTCTATAGTTAGTACAAGGTCCTATCTAAAGGTACCTAGCTAATTTGGGTCCAAAATGCTTAGCCACAAGTGCTAAATTTAGACGTCTTTTATATATAGTATCTGCTTTTCATTATACTACGTGTGTCTATTTTAGTGTTATAGAGAGCACTGACTCACCTACACCTAGGAACCCTTCTCATTCGTTGAAAACATAGTTTAGTACTATACCTTTAAGCCGTATCTCGGCCTGGTTGATCGGCCCTACAGTTACTACCAGGGCAACCTTCTAGAGATTCCAGCACTTTATTTATACCTCGCTATGTAGTAGGGAATTTCTCTATTTAGTTCTCCTATTCTCTTTCGTCTTAAATACATAAGATCTACTAGCTTATGTATCAGAAGTGGATTAGGGCAGTGTTTCGACTATCTCATAACTAATTGACCACAGCCGCTCTCTTATAGGCTTTTATCAGGCACCTCCTTATTCTTTAAACCGTCCACATAAGCTGCTCCCTTACTATACTTTACTTCGCCAAACCCACCACAGCGGCTTCTGTGTTTAATAATTCTCTATGTACCCCGCCTAAATCGTCCCCAATTAAAGCGAGCTAGTTTGGGGCTGCCTACTAAACGTGCCTGGTAGATATCCTCTTGTTCAGTAGTAAAAGCATTAATTGGAGGCAGTACAGGGGGTCTTCGAAAAGGCTTCACTCTATCTATACTCTCTAATCTCTTTCCGCACACACATTTTAACTCTTGGGTGCTTACTTAGTTAACATCTACATTGTAAAACCAATGGAGGCCAGGTGGAAACAGGCTCACTAGCATAAGGATGCTCTTTGTCTCCATAACCCAGGCTGGGTAATCCAAAATGTGCCCTTCAGCCCCACCTAAGACGCCTAGGGGTGACGACATAGAAGCCAGATCTGGCTTAAAAACATGCATAGAGCAGCCCTGTCAGCAGGGCCTCCCCGATAGGTTGTCAGCACAGCGGTGTTAGGTCGTACTGTGTGAGTACTAATAAGGCAACCGTCCGTACGGAAGAGATACGAGAGTTGCATACAAGGCGAGGCCCTTTTCGCAGACCCCCTATATATTAACTATGTGCTCTCTTTCATCCTCGTTAGCTGAGATTAAAAGAGGCTGGAAGTCCATCCTCCTGAATCTTGGCGACTTGGGCGACGTGACTGAACTATGCTCACTTAGTTTGTATATCTGACTTGGGACGTAAGCCGAAAGCCGCACAAGCGACCATGTGTGGATGACATGTCTAGGTAGAGACAAAAGTGATTACGTGCTTCGGGACAACTGGGCAGAAGCGTGGGCGATGTGCGACGACCGCGGCTAATCAAAATACGCCCCTCAGTCATGGGGCGAGATGGCATTGGCTGCTATAGACCAAGTGGGTACAGGGAAAATCAGCGGATTAACGTCAGCATTATTTCCGGGGCGAATTTCTCCACTTTAATGAAGGTAATCCAATAATGTGTATTACTGTATATCTATCCGTATCAGACCACACATTTGTAATGATATCCCTGGGCGGGCCCTCGGCGAGACGCCGGATTAGTCATACACACACATCTAGAAAGCCCACACGCTGGAGCAACCAGCCTAAAGCAGCCAAGTTGAATTCTACCTGTATCACCTACGGATTTGTCAGCTTACCACTTTATTACAACTTTATTTTAACGTCACCCGCTAAGCAGGAAACGCAGAAAGAAGATATTATTTCTTTATAGTTTACATCTGTAATTACGTCTTTATCTGGTGTTTCTATTGGAGTACTTTGTATGATTGTAATCTGTATATTGCCCTTCCTCTACGCGCCTTGTCTAAGCAGACAGCTCAGGGGGCTGAGGACGGCTGTTGTGTTGCGTCGTCGAGCGGATCCGTCTGACCTGCTGCTGGTCCTATCGGCCCTGCAGACGCTGGGGGGCTAGCATGCGCCGCCTTTTGTCTCCGTCTATTCGGGCCTGGAGCACCTCTCTTTAGTTCTGCTTTGGTTCGCCTCCCCCGTTTCCTCTTGCCTTCTGCGGCTCGTCCCTGTGTCGCTACTGTGCGGTCCTCCTGGACGACCGGTTCGCCGGTCGGGGCCGTCGAGTCGTGAATGCCAACGCCCGGCTCCACAAGGAGGGGCCTGGGAGCGTCGGGGTTGACGAAGTCCGTGTACAGCTTGTGTAAAGCAGGTAGACCTGTGGACGAAGCAGCTGTACTATTTTGGGTAGTCGCTTGCTCGCTAGACTCCTGCCGGTCGAGCAGCGTCGTCAGAAGGTTTGGTGCGGTCTCATACATGATAGTGTAGACGCTATGTACTATGTAGATTTTGATGAAGTACACGACGTGGCTGAAGTAGAAAAAGTCCAGGCTTGCTCCAGGACATATTGGTTTGTCGTGTGTCGGCGTGAGCTCGAAATGCACTCTGCATCGTGACTGCCCGCTCTGGAACGCCCCAGGTCGGCCTGCAGGGGCGGTAGCAACTAGGTACCACCTGTCGATACTTCCTTCCTTTGTCGTTGACGCTCGATAGTGGTGTGTTGGCGTGAAGAAGCTGACGTGCAGTCCTTCTAGAGGCGTCGAATCGGTGCCAAAGGCGTGGCAGATGATAGGGATTGCGTCCATGTTAGGCAACCGAGTCTTGAATTCGAAGTCGGTCAAGACGCTACTGTAAAGAAATATCCCAGCTGCCGTCCTCCTTAGTCTGCGATGCGTTGCCTCCAGACCATAATGATGTATTTGTAGATATAGTATAGAGAATACAACACCTACAGTACCATTTGATAACGTGATGAATAATCACAAAAGTAATCATTGTAAGCATAGCTGTTATCACGGACCGGTGGACCTTAGTGGGGTATATTGATTACTGCAATACCTTGTAGATAAAGAAGGGGCTTGTCGGTGTTCTTTCGTCGTTGGCTGGCTCAAAAGACACCAGCGATTTGCCCTTGCCAGAAACAGTCCCTCGACCACACGATGTCTTCTATTCGGGAGCAACATTCAGGCTCTATGCACACAAACGTCCCAAAAGACAGTAGCATGCCGCCGCCGAGTCTGGCCAAACCGAAACCCGGCGGCTCTGCGCAGCCATCGGCAGAGTCGCCTCCGAACCCCCACAAGCGTCGACGGGCTACTATGTTCGTTAGATCGCTCCCCCAAATCATCCCCATGTGGACGAACTGACAAGTTAATAGTACCGATGCTGGTGACCACGAACCCGAGGATGCCTCGCAGGTGGCTGATCGCCTCACAGGCGCCAAGCACCACCCCCCTTACGAAGTACCTGTTACGTTCCGACTTGACTTTCAAGTCCGTGTTCATGTGGAGATGGCTTGAGGACTGTTTTGTGGCCTTTGAGTTCGCTCAGGTAGCCACTCTTCTGAGGTCTTTGTAGTGAAATACAACTAGTTATGTGATATGGAACCTTGGCTACAGTTCAACCTTCTACATGCAATATGACTGGTTGCGGAGTCGAACTGTCTGTATCTTGTGTTAGTTCCTCTTTTTGGACTTATGCTCTATGCCTCTACTGCCCTACCTTCTCGCGGGGTTCTAATACAGTTCTTTTCGCTGTGGCAATGATGTGACGGGTAGTTAGGGCCAGTGCGGCATAAAGTAAACGCCGTAATAATAATGGCTTTAGTGCCTCCAGCTCTACGTTAGATAGTCACCCTGTTCAGCATCTGACTATAATAATTATCTATATAACTTAAACGTTCTCGACTGCCATAGGCAGCCTAGACCAGTTCACCCGATATAGTGAAATCATAGTACGTTCAACCCTTTAAAAGCACCTCTGACCTGTGCCGTATCTCAATGATTCAATGCCTTACAGATACCTAATAAGTCAGAGCAACTGCCGACTTAGACCTCACTTCAACCATAGCCTGGATGCATACGCGAATTACCCGCTGGTGAAGTCGGCCAGCCGAAGTGAAAGTAAGCAACAGCAGAAGCTCTGATAGTCGCGATAAAGGGCCATGGGCCCCTATAATAATTATAACATATGGCTTAAATAAAAATTAGTGGCTACCATATCTCTATAGCTATAAATAATCATAGACGTACTATATATAGATTAGCCCTAAAAATAGATTAACTCAGTCCCTCTCTCTACTATTCTAGCTAGTCTAATGCGTTGTTTTCTATAAATCTGCCTTGGACCCCTTGTTGTGAGAGGTATGATTTAGCTAAACTTGATCCACAGTATGAATATGAAAATCGATTGGGCGCAACACGTCGTCGTGGCAGTGTCCTGTCTCGCCTTTCTTTGCTGCCTAATCCTTACAGTTTTATCAATCAGTACTGATCCCTACCTAAAAGAAGGACTAGTTATTTTCCGGGTAGGCCGTCTAGCACATCCCTCATTTCAAAGGCCGCTCGCACTAATGCCTCGTTCACAGTTCAACATATCCCAGGCTTCCCCTCTCGACATCCTGCCTCGTCAGGCCGAACAGAGAGATCTGTTCGACGCGGTGGAAAGCATTAAGAATGAGCTTCGAACAATGCTGCCTGCTGCCGCGTCGCAGGTGCAGAGTGCGATCGGGGCGGCAGTGACCTCTGTACCGGGCAAGGTTGACGAGGTCCAAGGTCAGCTCGAGAATCTGATCCCTCGTAACTGCACGTTAGGGACGCAAAAGTTCTGCATCGGTTACATGGGTGGCATATCATGCAGCGACCTACCTCCACGCCTTTCTGATCTTCTTCCTCCTACTGTGGAAAGGGCGTTGCCGGGCTTTTTAAGCGAGACTGAAATGATTGATAAAGCTTTGGCACCGACGTCGTCCGCGGCTGTAGTCAGCGCGCCTTTGATTGTCGGTGTTATTCTTCTCCTTGTCCCAACTATTGCCTTGATACTCTCCGCGTCTGGCTGGTGCAGGCAGGTTACGAACCTGCTCGAGACCCGCCAGAGCTATATGTCTGCCGTTTTCTGGCTTCTTACCATCTGCGGTCTCCTCCTGTTGATTACTCCGGTGGTCGTAGTAAGTGTGGTACGGGCCAAGTTGGACAAACTCCCGGACTGGATCAGCGTCAGCGCGGGCCGCGCGAACGACATATTCATTGCTAGTGTAGTCTGTGCTGTTGTTTCAATGGCCGCCAATCGCCTGTCGTGGAGCCGGCTAAGGTGGCGAGATGACGTGTTTGGCGGACCGCCTTAGGCGCCCGAGAACTCACCAGTTGTTTTTGCTTTTGTATTTGGTAGGCTTTGGCTCAGCAGTCGATGCAAACATAAGAGGCGTTGGTAAGACTAGTGTCCCAAGGTGATATACGCCACAATTGCAGCATGGTAATTATAGGTCCGCTTTTGGGCCTCTAGTGCTTGATCCTCCTTCTTTATAACTAGATTACTGATCTATAAACCGTCTCGCTACTTGGAGCAAATACTGACTGGTGTGTTATCATCGATGGGTGTTTAAGTGGACTGAATGCCCCGTTTTAGATTACTTAGCGTCTTTTATATGGCATAGAGTAATGATCTATTGTCTGCGTCTGTTATTAAATAATGTGTTCTAGGTGTTGGTTAGCTATATATGTACCGAATGGTTGGATAAAGTGGGTGTCTGGTAATAGAGTAAAGACAGGTTGTGTAAACTTATTAACAGTCATTCTATAGCTACATTATTATGACTGCAAATCCGTTCTTCTTATGTAGAGGGAACCCGCCTTTTGTATCTCGATATGGCCACGTTTTGCTTCTGCTCAATGATTATATGTTCCTGAGACTCGATGCGCTTTGGGTTCGACTTGCTACCGATCTATGTCTACGCCTTGATCGGAGCCTTGCTTCCGTCACATGAACATTTGACCGTACTGATGGTCTGCGGCGGTCCAACTTCGAAGACGACCTGGAAGTTTACGAATGCGCTCTCCTGGAGAATCAAAGCTCCGTCTACCCCCAAGAAGAGACAGTCCACTGTAGGAAAGCCCGGCCAAGTTATTGTTGAAACAGCCAGTTGTCCAGTATCGGCTAGCATTGTCAGTAAAATAGGGACGTAAGAATAATCACTGTCTCTACTGACGAGGCACCTGCTTTTCTATGCCAAAGGGTGTGACAAACGTGCGCAAGACACCTGCTGCACTCTGGGCCGTGATGTTTACAGCCCCGGCCAGCGCGCAGATATATTGGCCTTGGCTATTTCTTATAAGCTCGGCTGTTGAAAGGGAAAACATGGTCGCTAGAATATGGCCTACTCTCATATTTGTTGTCAAGGTGGCAGGATCAAAGAGGTATGATATGTACGTTGCCAGGTACATATACATACAGTACTGTATTGAGATAGATATAGTTTGCGCTTACTACTACATTGCCATAACAGGCTAGCATCGTAATTCTGCAAAGTCAGCCGTCTACGGGCTGGGGTAAGCAAGCTTCTCAGCATTACTAGCCCTTGAGACCGGTCTAGCAACGACCCATAGAGCAGACATAAAGACCTTGCATTGAAACCAAGTGCTAGGTATAGGAATAGAGCATTTCTATAATTTAGGGTCAGCTTAGTAAGAGCCTTATCGCTGCTTCTCTTCGCCTTCAGTATGTGACAATGTTGCCGTGCTGCTTGTCTCTCTTTGCATGATACTGTACATATAGAAAAGGAAACAGTAGCCTTCGCTTTTATAGTGATGACGTGGAGTCACAGCAATTGGGTGCTTACCGAGTGCTGGAAGAGCTGCCGCTTTTGGCACACCAAGAGGTTTCGTCGTTCTAAAATGGCCCCGAGTCCCCTGCTGCGAAGCTGCCGATCCTTACAACATTTCATTGCGATGTGCAATCCCGTGAATCGCCATTTCTAGCTCCAGCAGGCAATAGTAGGTACGCGTCGGCTTAAAAAGGAGTCCTGGAATCCAACAGTTTATGTAGACGGCGACTACGATTATTGTCCTGTCCAACTTAATGTCGTGCTGTGCGACAGGAGGAGAAAGTGCCTTTCGTCGAAGACAGCCTGCACTACGTTGAACTCGGTAGCAAGGGCGCATTTCTGAGACGCCACTTTTAGTGTTGAAGAGTATTATGGCTCAAGTGTAAGCGATGGTGTCCGCCGGTGGGCAATTTAAACTGATTATTGCTAGTGTAGTCTGTGCTGCTGTCTCGACAACTCTAATCGCCTTTTATAGATCCGGCTCAAATGGAGAGTGGACGTTTCAGTGAGACACGTTAGGCCGCCTCAGAATGTGCTAATGGTTTTTGCTTTTGCAACTGATTTCCTCCTAGCTCACCATTCCAGCACGCGCGTCTAAGGTTTTCTTTGTCAACACAGCCTGATCTAGCAATGAGGTAGTGACCCATACTGTAGAAACATGTCGCTGACGGGGGTGTTCCCTGCATAGTGAGGAGTAAAATACTGACTTTCGTGTCATCAGCACTGCGGGCCTTAGATGGCTAAGCGACCCGGCATAGATTACCCAGCCTCTATTTTGGTGTGTATAGCACGAGTAATCTATTCATACTACATACCGTTAACTTTCAAAGTGGTTAGTAGATATTCTATGTATACGACCCAGAACATGCGTTAGTATATAAGCTGGAATAGCTACTCACTATGAACTGGAGCTTAAACCCATTAATCAAAACCAACTTCTATTAAAGCCAGCAGTAAAAGATGGCGTGGCTAAGTAACCCTAAGAACAGCTGGCAAGAGCTTTGGTCTTTCATTTTTAAGACGGATGAGTTCTTTGATAAGTCGGCCCAAAAAGGATTTGTTCTAATCATAGGAGGGGTCGATGCCCACTTCGGTTGGAAGAACAGACAAGGCAATCTTGTCATGTTTTTCGGTGAAAAGAGCCCGCGGACCAAAGAAAACCATTGGGGCCAGGAATGGAACCCAAGACTTAAAGACGAAGAACTGAAAAAGGCTTTCCTCAATTCCCTATCACAGAACGCGCGCTTCGACAGCAAAAAGTGCACAGTTACTATACCGGAGAAGCATTTAGTCGTCCATATACAGGCCATGTTTAATTCAAGAACCAGAGTTCTAATAGGAATCAACCCTCAAGTGCTCCTCAGCAAGACCTATAACGAAAACAAACCATCAAAGAACTACGAGGAAATGGCCTACTTGTTCCACGACGATTCAGAGCAACGTATTATTCTCAATAAGTCCGCTTTTTATGCTGATATAAGACCGGAGGGGAATATGATGACGATCATGCACTTACCAGAGGGATATACCACGTGTAGACTTATGGCTTTCTTACATGTTGAAAGTAGTAACGAAGACCGGCTTTTTGTCCCCCAGGAATAGTAATTTTGTTACAGTCCGACACTCTCTAGGATCCACTGAGAGATCACTCCACTGAGCGAACACTAGGGTACTGTAGGTAAAGTAGTCAGAACCAACAAGACCCAAGGGATCACAATAGGGGCACTAGGATAGACTTATATCTAAGATCAACTCAAGCATATTTAAGGACAGACTTCTACAGTTTTTCAGTAATAAACTTATAATGTATTCCCTAAATACCTTTTAATATATAGTAGACGCCTTAAGATCCTAAGAAATAGTGTTGAAATATAGTAAGGATGTATATGTATATACTAACTATACTAAATTCGATTACTTTCAAAGTCTTGGACCGCGGCGGATGATAGATCGGATTTATCTACCAAGGCAAATTCACTGCGCTCCCCCTGGCACAATAACACCCTGTACACTTCTCTGCCTTGTAATTTTTCTTTACATTCAATCCCCTCAAACTTGAAGAGTCCGAGATGTCCGGACTGGTCTGGACGATAGGTGGTCAATGCTTCGGATCCGATGTTCTGCCTCTTCACCCAACTGCTCTCTTTGCCGGAAATCCCATCCATACCACTTTGTAGTAGACGTAGCGACCTATTTTTGCTTTAGCGACCAGCTTCTCCACTATGAAATCCGTATTCGCTTCGTGTAAGGCGGTGTCGGTCGTTTTGGGCCTCCTGTGCGCCCGTCTGTCTTTGGACGGCGGGCGGCTTCTCGTAACAGGGGCTCGACCAGACGCCATCTCCAAGGACCTCCTTGCACGGTAACGTGTTTGAAGTGTGCGTGCTGCCAGAGGTGCAGCGGCTAAATGCCTGCGTCGTGCATGCAAGGTCCTGGTTCTCTGGGGCTGTATCAGGGTTCCCAAATTGATATTTGTTTCCGACTCATGTTTCGATTCGAAGTTGTGGTAACGAGATTCCGGGTCGTTGGCGCCTTCTTGTTTCTGGCTTTGCGCGAGTCTCTCGGGCCGCAGTTGATGGGAGAATGGAAGCCTTGTGGTATCTGTGCGCATACTTTCGGGGACCGTTTCCACAAGCTTGCTAGGGCCGACACTGGGTGACATATTCGCGATCGGTGCTCTTGCGTAATGAGCAGATTGAAAGCTGCACCCTGATCTCTCCATTGCTTAACGATTTTCCATAGTCGACTTCAGGTTGCCACATCTCAATCGTGGACGACGTGTTTGGGTGCATCTACCGACTTTTAATTCCGGCAGCATGGTCGTAGGGTTAAACCCACGCTACTGTAGAACAATATTTTTGATACTGTAGGTAGCTGATCACTCCATAAACCAATTTTGAAAAGACTCCTCTATACTCTTAATGGTGTGCATACAGTACGTATGTACTATACTTTACAGTGTTAACTATAACAATATCTGCTGATGAAGTGCTACGACGGACGTGATTACTGCGCCGTTGCGGTCTGACGTGCCATAGTAATCAGGACCACTTATGTATGATGCAGTATCAAATAACGTTCTTTTTATTGCAGCTTTAGCTTTACGCAAATTGCTTACTGTGGTTACAGCCGCAATCAAGTGTTGCCTCATTGTTTTCTTGATTATACTGCGACTTTTTTATGCTGTCTGCACTCTAAGCAGTATCTACTATAATAAACCTACTTCATGTAGTAATGTACAGTATGTACACACGGCTATATATAAAGTATATATATAAATAGAGTAACTATTCTTCATCTATTTATAGGCCGCAATACAGCTCTAAAGACCTATAAGATTACTTTACCTTCACTACAGTATAATAGCAACTTAGGGTAAGGCTATCTATACTGCTGTCTCTATTTATTATACCTCTACTACTACTCTCCTTACAATCACACAGAAACAAATAAGATGAATGAGAACGCGTCTTCTTTCACCACTCTGCCTGGAGCACAGTCCTCAGACCTGGTCACTACCTACTCGACTCACTTAAGCTAGAGGGCGTAAACGCTATATTGCTTTCAAAGCATCTATCAGCTATCTGGGACGGTTCTCTCAGCAAAGACGTCGACATGGTTCTCGCCATTCTAGACTGGGGAGGAGATTACAGTTACAGTGAACTTATCCGTGGGTATCTCCGCAGCCATAAATGGGACCCCGAACACTGCGAAGCGATTATAAAACACACAACGAATGCTGGAAAGGAAATCCAGATCACCCTCAATATCTGGTCAATAGTAAAGAATGATGAAGCAACAATGGTTAAGGACTGTTTAAAGAGGCTGTGTAAAGGTACTAGAAAGTCTGGAGTTTGGACAACGCATATGGTATATGCTGTCGACGAAGAGCATCAGATGTACAAGAAAACATATCGATTCTCTAGTAGTATAGTAGATGGGAAAGCTGATAAGAGTAGAGACATGTTTCGTCTACAGTGTAGTAAGTATCTCTATGATGGCAAAGCAGTACAATGGGTTCTTGTTGAATACACCGGGAAGACCTCAGTTAGTGGATGGTAATACTTCCTTAGCGGATAGTACAGCTAGGCTTATTACTATCGCTTTATAGAATTATGTTTTTACCTTATGGTTCTTAGGTGAAGTAAAATAAAATGCTTATTAGGATGCGGAGGGTATAGGACTTAAGGAACACTGTCAGACTCCCTCGGAAAGGAAGAACTCCTCGGAAAGGAAGAACTAGAGAAGGTCACATGAATATAAGGAAAGACCGACGCACGATAAGCGATCCATGATCGAGGACCGACGTGCTAGGGGCAGTCCACTCCTGTAGGACCGACATCTGGATATCGGTTCCGGCAATAAGGACATTCATTCCACTTAGATAGATTACCTTCCATGGCTCTTCAATAATCAATTTGTCATTCAGCCTCACTAGCTTTGACTTTCCCAACATCTTCTGTAATACATTACCCCGAGCTATACAAGCTACTACCACCCCATTAGCTACCCGAATGATCAACAAGTAATCAATAGAATAGCAAAGTTACTAGTACTGTTTTTGGTGTTAAGCCTCAGCTATACTTTAGCAGAGACCCACTGCTAGGAGTCTGGCTGTAGTATTATTAAGCACAAGATAATACTGGAAACGTGTAGGGCAGGATAGGACCTTATGCGGTGCGGTGCGGTGGGCAAACACCAACACCCTTCTAAGGCAATGCAAGATGCTTCCCTCGATCAGCGCAGATACCTTTGCTCGATCAGCTTGCTCATAGTCTGCTTAATCGGCGCAGTTTCCAGAGGTGATTCTGCAGAAGGCTCTTGCGATCATAGGGGGTGTCGCTCCCAGAATTCTTGCATTATCGCGACTCGCTGTAAATCATAGAAAGGCTCTAGTTCGATCATGAAAAGTAAAGGTAGGTATAGGTGTGATCGGGTGAAAGTTCGTTGATTTTCTCTCTATCTGCCTCTCCGTCCTTATATCTTATGCTCAATCAGGACTTCTAAGTGGTCCCGACCCATATTTCGTCGCGATCATCACCACTATCTGGGCTCGATTCGCCCCACCCCATTCCAATACTATATTCATTTATGTACTATACTAAAGGAAGGAGTGTTTTATATTGTATGTAACCTGATGGTTACAGTAAACGGCGTAATGGGCGTCGCCAGATCTCATAGTTAACATCTTTTGTAGAGGTGGTGTGGAGTCACTGTCGACAGCGGATGGCGGATTACAGCTGTAATCAACAAGTACTAAAATAGCAGCCGTTGTCAGCATCAAAGTGAAAACGCCAAAACTGGCTTACTGATAATCATCCAGTTTTTGATCTCCTATGCTTATCTGAGCCTGTTTAAGCTGTTGTTTGTTGGGTACAGATTCTGGCTCTGTTAGCAAGGGCTCCACCAGTGACTTACATCCTACAAGAAGCATCAACCAACTTATGACGGCAGTGACTCCACACCACCACTACTAAAGATGTTAACTAAAATATTTCGCGACACCCATTACGCCTTTTACTGTATAAGTCTGTGTAGTGTATACTTAATAGCTAGTGTTTACACTACACTATCCAGTGTTATATATATAGAAGCTCTATAGTATCTCGGTCTGCTTATAATACTATTCCTTATACTCTTGTAGTACTACGGCGACTCAGCTAGTGAAGTATACCCAGATCGTACAGTACAGATCAGCAAGACGCTAGCCTAATCTGTGTCCTATATTACCTTTCCAGAGAAAATGATATAAACAAGTACATAGCTGTTCAACTCAGTATGTAATTGTAGGACAGTCCATGGGGCAATACACCTGATGATTATTTGACTAATTAGTACACTGCCAGAATATACATAATGGAAGACCTAGAGATCACGCAAGCTGCTGCTAGAAATCTCTTACTAGCTATACGCTTTATGCAGTTGTTTCTTTACTTTATGTGGCTACCTGTTTATTTAATCAACAACCAGCGCCGTGTACAACATAGTAGTCTTAGGAGAGGGAGACGTAATCCCTTATAAGCTACAGCTGTACTATGTTCTACGCTACTATAAATACATAAGGTTATTGAAGTGATTTCTTATAGACATCGCAGTTATTTATTTCTATCCTTATCTCGTTAGATCATTAGAGGTGAGGCATCGACTCAAAATGAGGCAACTCACAAATCAACAACGCGCGGAGCTCAGACAGCTTGCGACGACTCTGTTAACTAAAACTACCCAGTACACCTTGTGCGGCCACCTCAGCGCTCTAGCCGACCATGAGGCCAGGTCCCAGATTGTCGACACGGCGCGGTCCATCGCCGAAAGGCTGGGTGATGGTTCGCGAGAGAGAGCCCTGGACGACTGCACTAAGATTGGTGAAATGGCCGCAAAGCAGCTTTTCAATTCTTGGGGCGTTTTTCACCACATACCTGTGCAAGGGTCCATCTTGTACACGGAACTAGCCCGCCGCGTGAGGTGCGACTTGCAACTTCTAGGTAAGGCCACCTGCCTCGATGCCTAGGCCGCTGTACCGCCTATGTACACCACGCGTCCGTGGACTGCAGCCTTCGCAAGAGGAATGCATTGCTTACCTTAGCAGTCCGACTGGCGTGGATGTTGAACTCCACGGGTATTCTCAAGCAAGTTGGTGACGACCGCGTTGCACACACGGATAACTCTAAGATCTTCCTGGACGGTAATCCGGATGGAGACCTCACACAAATCATGTCAGTTTGTCCTTCCCGCAGAAGCCTGTTTACCTGTCTGATCAAACCGGTCCGCGCAGGTTCACACACGGCTTGGTTTCCTACGCTCAACTTAATAAGTATTTCAACTCTTACGGGCTACACGAGCCCCAGGGGCCGACCCATGTTCCGTTCACGTTTGCATACGGCGAGCCGGCGAAGACGATCTGGGATGTTTCCCACCAGAACCCGAACCGCAAACGAACTTTCATGCGATCGATGACGGCAATGGGGTCGGTCGCACCGGTGTGCGGCCTCTACGACTTCTCGTGGATTGCAGAGGCGTCCCAATACGATGACAACGAAAGGGTTCTTCTCGTAGACGTCGGAGGCGGCAACGGCCACGCCGTTCGATCGATCTGTGCGAGGGGTGTGCCTCTCAGCCGCTGCGTGCTTCAAGACCTCGATACGGTGATTAGCGAGGTATTCGAGGCCCAAGACCTGTCTGGCCTCAACCTGATGGCCATCGATATGCACAAAGAACAGCCGGTCAAGGGTCTGCACATCCAGCTTTCGAAGCGGACATGGAACAGTGACTGACACGTAAGCAGGGGCGCTTGTCTATTATATCCGCTATTGCCTTCACGACTACGGGGACGACGCAGCGGTGAACATCCTACGGATTATCGCCGATGCGATGTCGCCAGACAGTAAGCTACTTATAGCGGAGCAGGTCATGAGAAATCCACCATCGGCTCATGCCGCTGCCCTGGACCTTCTCATGTTGAATGTTGGCGGGAAGGAACGAACAATGGATGCGTGGACGAAGGTGACTTGCGAGGCAGGACTGGCGATCGTCAAGACCTGGTCATCTGCCGGGGACTCGCATGCTGTCATCGAATGCGTCAAGAGACTTCCGGAATAGGCACCGATATGTAGAGTAGCCAAATGGCTTCTTGAGTCTATAATCCTTGTCCCTAGGGCCAGCTTCAAGGATATTGATCTTACTTGCTTACTTGATGGGATCCTTTTATGATGCTTATGATGGTGAAACCTTATTATCTAACTGAAAACATCCCGTACGACCGCTGTTCTCGACCTGGTGTTGCTGTACTTTCCGGCCTTCTGCCGCTCCTTCAGCATCAATGGGTACAAACTTGCTTTGCCTGCCGAACGAGATCCTCTTAGGTATCTCGTTCAGTATCGGGGTCGCAGACCGAAATGCCCTTTCCCAGACTTGCAGGCGACTGTACTCCATTGCAGACCCAGTGCTCTATCGTCTCTTTGCGGCCTCGGAACCGCGAAGTCTCGTAGACTGGCCAGCGACGTACCTGCGACTGCCGACGATCCGGAAGCTCCTCGCGTACATCAGCGCACGATGGGTCGTGATCGAACAGCAGCACCTCGAGGCAATGCTGTCCGTGTCTTTGGCCCATTCCCAATTTGCCATCGCCGAGGTCCTCCTTCGTGGCGGCGCAGAACCGAGCCTCTTCAAGAGCTGCATACGCGCTTCCATCGGATCGCTATCGGCCGTGGCCACTTCCAGATACCATAGAACGTTGTGGGATGCATCCAGCCAGCCATTCCAGAACGAGCGCCGGTACTGGCGTGCAAAGAAGCGAGTTGTTATGGGAATCATACAGAGGCTACAGCAGCGAACTTGCCAGGGGCTCAGGAGATCCGCCGCCGAGTGCCTCAAGATATACTGCAGGGAGCTCAACTCGGCTTTCGTGTACGCTTCGTTGTCCGACGCTCACAGTCTAGAGACGATGGCACTTCTGCTGCGGGCCGGTGCTGACGTGAACGCCGAGGTCGAGTTGCCGCTGAGAATGAACGCAGTGTTCAACGCCGCTAACGAAGAGATTCCCTCGCTGTTCCGGGCGAAGCTGAGATTTCTCGCCGAGAATGGCGCCGTGCTTGGTCGTGCCCTGTCTTGGGATGGCGTGAGAACGGTGCCTCAACAGCTGTTTATGAAGCTGTCACGCGGCCCGCCGTTATCCGAGGAGGGAAGCGCCACAGTGACCAACAACACTATCGACGCGATCCGGTACGCAGAATCTCTGCTCGTCGAGTATCCGGCTAGTGCGGGTGCGCAGCAGCCATGGCTCCCCAACAACGCCGATTTCAGTGCACTCGCCGGCCCCAGCAACCAGCAACGAGACCGTCTCCGACAGGCGCTTCGCCAAGCGACAAGGAGTTCATTGGGATCGTTCGGGGTGGAGGTGCACAGCCAAGCATCCCGGTCTACTGATATGAGGTTCGAATATGATCACTTAGAGGCGCTCTGGCAAGAGTGGTGCCTCTCAATTAATGAGATTGAATGATCGAGAGGAAGAAGGTCAGGGAGTTAACGTTTCGGACGTGGTATACGAGAATCTGGGTACGTTACTGTGACTGGTGCAACGCATAGTATCGATAGACCTATATCCTTGTGTAAGCCGGGCTGTTTGATGCCGTACTTGCTTACGCTTGACTCTCTGAGGCATAAGAACCCACCGCTCTCACCTTAGCTTCTTGTGGTTTGGTCTAAGAGACTCCGTATAGCACCATCCGCCATCGACTACGATGTTCATCCTGGGTAATGCATCTAGAATCTTCAACGATCAAGGCAAGACGCGCTTCGCAACGGCAACGTCGATGGAGGGGTTGCATGACAGGAAGCTGGCCCGAGCGAGGTTGCTAGAAGCGCACGGCGACCGTACAGCTTCTCATGCATCAGCTTTTCAGTTAGAGTCGGACAGGGCCGAAAGCACTCTACACTTGAAACAGCAAGTCTTGGCGAACCTCGCTGCACTAGAGAACGCCTTGCTTGAGGAGCAGGCAAGCCTGGACGATCGTCACCGCCGATTAGCAGAGGCAATAGACGCCATTCTTCGTCAACAATAGAAGAACTTAGTTGCCGAAGGCGTGCGAAGTAGGCGGGAGGGGAAACGGCCATTAGTGTCACATTTTTGTCAGGCAATGCTATAGTTACAGCAGCATAGAGTAAGACACAATAGTTAACCTTTGCATTATGCATTTCTAGCTCGCGACATCCGGTCTGTTACTTTAGACTAATTGTGAAACCAAAAGTCCTGGGTGTGACATAATCGAACGGATAGATATATGGTTCGACGCGGTCTCTTCCATTATACAGCCAGTCTCAGCTGCTGCTACCTGAATCCCTTCACGACATGTGTCTAAGAACTTTCGACAACGTGCAGAGGCTCGAAAGCGTGCCCAGGAATTCCCTCTTCCAGTTCCAGTTCTTTTCCAGGCCCCGTTCGGCGAGCGGCTCCATCTTTTCTGGCTTCTCCAATGTGGTGATCGCAGATAGCTCGCTTGGGCGGCCTAGAAGGCTTGTGTGTAGGACCCCTCCGCCAGATACAGTTGTGTAGGTCTTCTTAGCTGAAGCGGACACATGTGCTCCGGCTTCTGTTTTCTTTGCTAACTTCCTATCGGCAATTCCCGCTGATGATGGACAATTGTGCTGATCCTGCTCTATACTGGTTATACGTCGGCTGATATGGTATTTGATGCCTTGGCTTCTCCTTTTGGACACTCGCCCTTGTCCCTTTGCTTTTGGTGCGGCTCGCAGATTGTAGCGGTGGTGCTTAGTACGTGGCCTCTGTGCCATTTCTGTGCTGGACCGGGGAGTACAGGCCGTAGGGTCTGTGACAGAGACGAGGATAGTCTGCCGGTTTTAACATTTTACTTGTAAGCCCTCGGCCATCGTCCGCCCGTGCTCAATCACCTCCGTCGCCACGTCTGCTTATCCAGGCATGAAGACGTGCGCCACCCGCATGAAATAAGCACTTTGCGTCTGTGAGAAGAGGCAGCTATGTGGTTATAGTTGGTGGGTGTGGTGCGGGTATGGAATTGATATGTAAGCGACCTTGAAAAGCACTCTGGGGAACTCTTCGATGGTTATGACTAATTTTCTATAAAACAGTGGGGTACATACTTCAATAAGGCAAATTCGTTGGTGGTTGGTGCTGGTCTGTCCCTCGTCGTTTTTTCTAACGATGGCCTAGCTCTCTTGTTGATCGACTTTTGTCAACGCGCATCTTATGACGCTGCCGGCAGTTTTCCCATCTGGATCTGCTTCGCGCTGCTAGCCTTCTCTGTGTGCTGCCACAGCCGTCAACACGGATGGGCACAACCGGCGAAAGCTCGGTCAGCAGCAGACCAATTCCTCCGTCCAACAGCCCGCGGGTATTGAGTTTCGCAACTCCAACGGTAATCTGGGAGATGCTGCACCACTGACGTATCCTGGTCCCGGTTGCTAATTTCGATCCATAATTTTGCTAAGTCTGTCCCTGTAATCTTGATTACCGGGCGTACCCTCGATAGTGTACTGCGTATGAGGAAATCATCACGGCCCACCATCCCAGGGGCTTAGAGGTTTCCCCCAGTATTCACTCTATGTCTGTAATCAGCTTCTCGCGGGAACGTTGGCAGTGACGGTCATCTTTTTCATCGTCGTTCACGGATGAGGCGGTCATATTAACGGCGTCAGCGGCACAGCATGCCCCATTCACAAGGGGGATTTCGGCCGCTGCGTTGGTCGCTGCATGTTGGTCGTTGCATGTTGGTTGCTGAATGTCTTGTCCTGCGTATAATCAGGTGGAGCTGCCTGGGATGCTCGGTCTTTATGGCGCCAACAACGGAAAACAAACCTGATGGCCGGCACCGGTCTCGATCGGCAGTCCCAGAGGCCGTCCCGACAGTTTGGGACCTCATCAAACCTGCATTGTACTTGCTTCGGCGCGGCGTGGCGGAAAGAAACCTCACCCGAAGATAAAAAGGCCGCCGCTTTTCTTTGCTGACCAGGTCGTTAGAAGGACATCTGGTCTGCACCACCATACTTACAATCCATTCTTCGCAATGACTTCCTCCATCGAAGACGTGTATAAAGCAATCCACGCGAGGGACTCGAACGGGGGTAGCCCGCCGTCGTCAGCCGGCTCCCGCCAGTCTACCCTGGAGAAAACAGCGGACATGCCGAAACAACACGTCGACAAGGAGTCGATGGCCCGGCTGACAGATGCAGCGGCAGCCATCACGGCCATGAGCAAAAAGACCCAGATGGACATCGCCAAGTTAATTCTGCAGCACTTCGAGTCCAGCGTGCTGGAATTACAGAAATCGTCGCAGGATATGATTCAACAATTCTCCATCAGCTGTATTGAAACCCTCAAGTCTGCCTTATCGCAGATGGAGGTCTACACGTCGCGAAACCTCCAAAGGCTCTTCGAGCCTCCGGACCTCAGACGACTGGATTCAGATGCATGGGCCCGCGAGCTCGGCCTCAGTACGTTCTGCGTCATCGCCACCCGAACCAATACCCGAGGCTCCCTTGGCTGACCACTGACACAGGGCCGTCGTAAGAAGACGTCGTGGTGTGGGTGGGGGTGGTGGCCCCCGTGGTCTAGACGTCTCGGGGTGGATTGCGCCGGTGGAGACTTATTGAAGACGGCGGAAAAGCTACACGTCGTTGCCCCTGGGGAGACAGCATTGTTAGAAGCCATGCTTTCTGCAGCTACTCGTTTTTTCCATGGTACAGTAGACAGTTGAGCAAGTTGGTGATATTAAGAATCTGACGAATATACCTATAACATTCTGGGGCGTCTTCCCCGTGAATGCTGTGCTACACCTGTCGTGTTCTTCGGAAACTACAAATACGCCGCGGAGAGCGCTCAAAATAGAGGGGCTGGACGATCCTCGGCAAAAGAAACCCTGGTCGCGGTCAACGGCTCAACAATAAGGCGAGTTAGCACGTTGGGTAGGGGGCAACGGGGACCCGTGACAATTATCTAGTTTAGGGACCATTGTTGTTACCAATGCCAACAGCCTAGGTTCAAAGCTCGGAGTGAGACCAGTTGTCTGTAATCCACCTGCCTCTTGAGGTAAGTCAAGTCCCACCATGAAGTTTGCCACCAGTTGGCACTACCGCACATTATTATGAAAGATCCTCCGATGACAGGGGAGGATAAGCGTCTTAGCGATCGTCGCTTACATGCGACCACCGGCCCTGCTCTCTTGTCTCCCCGTTGGCCGGCTCGGCTTGCGCCCCGTCGGCAACTGCGCTTATTTCTCGGTGTTGGTTTATCGTAGGCTGAATGTCAGGTATCTTATTATTTCGTGATGTGTACGAAATAGGTAGGATGGTAGTTGTGGCAAAACTGGGTGAAGTGTGTGACAAGATGAGAACTCGAGTAGCTGCCACTGGTGAAGGAGTCGACCCGGCTGTGGACACCTGTCAGAGAGGTTGTATGGGTTATTCTCTCCAGTACTGGTTCTAGTGGAGAAAAGGTGAAGTAGGAGGGGTGCGGGCGCTCACGTGATGCTACACGTGACTTACTCAAGAACCACCCTACGCCAGTCTATCTGAAGACTTTCGCATCTCTGGCTATTAAAAACTTTCGCGAACTTTCTCTTCACAAGGTATCCACTGTTAGTAATTGTTAAGATCATAGAGGGCTCCGGCCCACCGCACTATCATTTCTCATCATCAGCCCACGCGAGCTGAATCTCACCAGCATGGCCGTCTCTCTAGACGCAGGGCCATCGATCACGGTTCACGGGGACGCCAGTACATCTCGACGGTCTGGACGTGTCCGGAAACCGACCGCAAAGGTCAGAGTGGTTGAGCAAGTCAGCTACCAAGACAATGCGGAGCTTAAAGACGAGATCAACAAGCTCTCAAACCTCGTCCAGGATCTCCTACGACGGGACGCCGAAAGAGAACAGTTCCTGAAAGACTGTTTGATGAAGATCGAATCCTTGGAGAAGGAGCTTCAGGAAGAGAAGCAGCGGTCAGACCGGCACCAACGTGGTCTAGCAGGGTCCATGCATGCTAACCAGCCGCCCCAAGTTCGGTCCTACGCGACGGTGGCGAGCCAGCCGCTTAACAGAAAACTGCATGAACCAACGCCAGCAAAACAAGCCGCTAACCGGGCGGCCTCAAAAGACCTACGCATCTTCGCGCGTCTGCCACCTGAAAGCCCGCTCCGCAACGAGAGAGCCTACGACATATACATCTTCGTTCGAGAAAGGCTAAGTCCCCAAGCTCGAGAAGCCCTCAAGGGGATCGACCATGTCAAGACAGGATTAGCACTCTTACCATCGTCAGCAGATGGTGCAAAAGTCCTGCTGGAGAACAGAGAACAGATTGCTGCCCTTCTCCAGGCACAGGCAGTCGAGCAGCGCGACACCTGGATCCGGGCCTATATCGCAAACGTCCCTTACACCAGACACTGCCTGCTCACCAACACTGAGCTGGAAATCACGACCGAGGAGCTCCTTGAAGAGATCCAGGCCACGACGAAACTGAAGCCCGAGAAAGCATACTTCTCCAGAAAAGATGAAGCCGAAAGGCTAGGCACGGTGACAGCCTGGTTCAAGGCGGAAGCCGTGAGGCAACTACCAAGGCGCCTCCGTTTGATGGGGGCCAGCGTTTTCGTGAACCTGCAGTTTCCGAAGGAGAAGAGGTCTCCTCAATGCCACCGCTGCGGCGGTTTTCACAACGAACGAACGTGTACCAGAAGGAAGAGATGCCTTAAATGCAGTTCGCCTTCCCACACGGCCGACCAACACCGGGCACCTTGTGGAGGCACCGAAGGCCACGAAGGCTGCGATTGCCCCTTTAAGTGTCCGTCGTGCAACGGGCCCCATGCCGCCTTTGATGTGACTTGCCCTATCAAGCCAAAGGTGGTGAAGGGCGTAGTCCAGAGGAGGAACAAGGCACAGCTACGGGCCATCCGAGCCGAGGGAGAGAGATCGTGGAGATTTGCGACCCAGCAGTCGCACCAACAATCCCGAGAAGGAGGAGAAGAGATGGACTGCAACCAAGCTAATGAAGGACATCAGGAGTATGCGGCCCTATAGAGTCCTGCAGATCATGCAGGCGAACGTGGCCAGACGACCACTTGCACATGAAACGGCACTGAATCTGGCCTACGCGGCCCATGTCGACATACTGCTACTACAAGAGCCCGCTATCCGCTCGGAAGAGAGAAGGCTCACAAGACGCCACCCGGGTTTCGAGATTTTCACCCCAGTGGACAACTGGGTAGAAGACAGACCCAGGGTGCTCACTTACCTCCGCAGAGGAACGGGACTACGGGGCGTACAAACACGCCCACTGCCCAGCCCATCCACAGACCTGCTCTTCCTACAACTCCTGGCGGGAACGCGGAAAGTCCTCACAGTCGTCAACGTGTACAACGCCCCTTGTGGCTCGCTGCGACCAGGCCAAGCGATTAGGGATATCATAACAGCCTGGCAACCCGGACTCCAGGAACGTGTGTTGGTCGCGGGGATTTCAACCTCCATCATTGGACCTGGCAACCCGAGGCGACCAGCTCCCCTGACGCTGATGCCCTGGTAGAATGGGCAGAAGCCGCCGGCCTTGTCCTCCTGTCGCCGATAGGTGAAGCCACACATAAGGGCGGCAACACGTTAGACCTAGCCTGGGCGTCCGGCAGCCTCTATGGGGCATCTAACAGTATAGAAACATCCCTACACACAACGTCAGACCACGAAAGCCTGCTGACCCGGGTCCCCTTGGCCCTAACCGATCCGGTCGACCCAACTCCGGGAGGTTCCGGCTCGACACGATGGACGAGAAGCTCTTCCTCGACATCCTCAAGCGAAACGTACACCCCATGCGCCATACTGCAAGCAACGCAAGAGATCCACAGGCTTTAGACATGCTAGCACAGCAGCTTACAGATTGCCTCAGAGAAGCGCTTACGGCCTCTACTAGGCGCGCGTTTGGCAGAGGACCTGGGAGGCCATACTGGGACGAGAACTGCAGGCGGAAACACCGAGCCTACACGACCATGAGAGCAACTGTGGCAAGACTCTGCGCTTTGGGAATAGATTGTCAATGGGAGCGAAACGAGGAGGACGCTCTTAAACAGGACTTTCTCCATCAGCTGCGGCGCTCTAAGGACACGTACTGGAGAGGAAAGATCGGCGCAGCCTCTACTGGCAAAGACGTATTTGAAATGGTCGGGTGGCATAAGGCCAAGGGATCCTTCCAGACCCCTCCACTCCGAGATGGGAGCAATCCAACCATGCTCGTATCACAACCGAAGGAGAAGCGGGATCTGTTCGCCCGCGTCCTCCTCAGAAATGCCGCCATCTCCACAGACATATCAGCAGAGAGCCCAGGACCTCGCCTGGAGGCCAATCTTCCTTTCCCGCATGTTACAAAGACGAGGTACAAACGTCAATCTTCTCTGCGGGAAGCACCACTCCCGGGTCCGACGGAATCACTACCGCCGTTCTTAAGACAGCGTGGCCCGTTATCGAGGACACCGTCTTCTGGCTCTACAGCGGATGCATACGCGAGGGCTGGCATCCTACCTGTTTCAAAGAAGCTATCCTAGTCATCCTGCCTAAGCCGGGCAAGAGAGACAGGGCGCTCCCGCGCTCGTATAGACCAATCGCGCTGTTGTCTGTACTCGGAAAAGGCTTGGAGAGACTTGTCGCAAGAAGGCTTGCCTGGATCACAGTCAAGTTCCGGGTACTGCACGACCAACAGTTCGGGGCCCTCCTCCGCTCGTGTAGCGACCTCATCGCCGCTGCCATCCACGATATCGAGTGTGCCTGGCAAAGAGGTCTTGTCACCTCTATGCTTACGCTCGACATCAAAGGGGCCTTTGACGCTGTGCTGCCAGGGAGGCTGATCCGACGCCTCCGATGCCAAGGATGGCCGGAGAACCTCGTGCAGTGGGTCTCGAGTTTCGTCCTCGGGAGAAGAGCAAGAATAAGGCTAGACGGAGAGATGGGAGACGTCTTCGACCTTGAGTGTGGTCTACCACAGGGCTCGCCCGTGTCTCCCATCCTCTTCATGCTTTACATCGAACCCTTATTCAAGCTGGGCACTGTTCATCCAGGCAGGGTGCGATCTCGATTTGGCTATGCCGACGACATTGCCATCATGGCAAGCTCAACGTCACTAGAGGACAATTGTGCCCTGCTAGCGAAAGAATGGGAAGAAGCCCAAGCATGGGGGACGTTAGAGGGAATTACTTTCGACACAGATAAATCCGAGCTCATCCACTTCACCAAGAGACCAAAAGATGGAAACCCGCCAATCACCGTCAGACTGTTAGACGGGAGGCAACACACAGTTCAGGCCGTCAATCGAGGGGCCTCCCTACGGTGGCTTGGGGTCCACTTCGACCGAAGACTCACATTCAAGAACCATGTGAAAGGCCTCTGCGCCAAAGCCTGCCAAGTGATCAGCGGACTACGGGGACTAGGGAACACCGTCTGGGGCGCGCCGGCCCACCTGCTTTGCCGCACCATGACCTCCTGCGTACTACCCATCCAGTACTATGCATCAGAGGCATGGTGGCCGGGCAGGAATCGGATCAGGAATGGGCACATCGCCTCGAACGGGGTCAACGGTCTACTCCGCCAACTTGACATCACGCAAGCCAAAGCCGTTAGAGCTGCACTTCCCGTATATAAAACGACGCCTCTATCGATCCTTCAGCGCGAAGCAGCCCTGCCCCCGGCAGAGGTGACGCTAGACGCGAAGCTCTACAAAGCCTCCGTAAGGATCCATCGCCTTGACGAACGACACCCCCTCCGAACGAGGCTCGGCGACAGGCCCGGGCTGGACTCAAGACTGCGGCGAATGGCAAGCCTCACCGATATAAATGCTGAACACATCGACCCGCTAGACCTACCACCTTGGGAGCGCCTAGCTGACTGGCACACGGCCCTTAGCATGGTCGGCTATGAACCTAGGAAGACCAAAGAAGAACTGGCCATCGCCTTTACAGACAGATTGGGAACATTCTCAAAGCGGGACATTGTTATCTACACCGACGGCTCCCAGATGTTGGACGGTAGCAGAACCGCCGCCGGAGCAGGCTGGGTTGGGTACCAGGCCACACGGCAGATCTTTCGAGGATCAGAGCCGCTCGGTCATCAGACGGAGGTCTTTGACGCAGAAGCGCAAGCCGCTTTTCGGGGCCTACTGGAAGCCATGAGGTCTCCCACGGCGCGGATGGCAGACAATGTTCACGTCTGCCTCGATAACCTCGCAGTCGCAGCCAGGCTCGTCACCCGGAGCCCAGGAAGCAGCCAGGCTAGGTTTAGGGCCTTTAGTGAGCTCTCCGCCTCTTGGGCACAGAGAGGACGGACAAGCTGGACGATGCCTGGCAGGGTATACATTTGGTGGTGCCCTGGACACACGGGAATAGCAGGAAACGAGGAAGCAGACGCTCTTGCCAAGGAGGCCTGCAAACAAATCCCAGAATCACAACCACAGCCTACATTGGCACACTTGAAGCGGGAGTCTAGAGCAGCCGATCTCCAGGCTTTCGCTAGGAGATGGCCGTCAATCTGCCCTCGGCAGTATGCTGACCTTGGGATAAGTCCTCATCCCAAGCCCCCCGAACTTCGCCTTCCTCGGCATTTGCTAGGAAGGCTATATGCGGCAAGATCGCATCATGGAGACTTCGCAGCATACCACGAGAGGTTTGCTCATCAGGATGCACTGCTCGACTGCAGTTGTGGAAGACGCAAAACCCCAGTACACTTCTACTTCTGCAAGCGTGGCCGTAAGGCTACTCCGCGGCATCTCCGCCGACATATGGCGAAGGCAAGCATAGATTTTCTGCTAGGTACTTCGCAGGGAGCCTCTCTTCTGTGCGAATGGATGGAGGCAACCAATTTCTTTTCCGAAATCTGCCCGATTCATTGATCAGGAACGTTAGGTGAAGACGGTAGCCTGTAGAATAGTATAGATTAGCATAGACCATGTCGGCATTGCCCGGCACGTCCCTTTTACTCTGGACGTTAAATACATCATCATCATCATCATCTCTGGCTATTGTTGCGAGCCGCCGCTGTTTTCCGGCCACTTCTGTCTGCAGCCCCTGTGCCCGTCTTGGTAAGAAGGCCACTTGGACGCTTGGCGGAGGTTCGTCGTCGCTGACTACTGGTTCCGTAAAAACAAGAAGAGTGTGAGGCGGAGAAATATTGCTGTTGGAATCGCCTATATGAGTTGTTTTCGGGGCCATATATAGGAACCATTTGGACAGATGAATTCCAACCTGGGCGCTTACCAAGAAGCTCCCAAATACCGTGCCAGCAACAACATCAACCCGCGATACTTAAGAGGTAAGATGGCGGCCGGATAAGCGTAGGTTTGATAAGGGTGTTATGCGGACTACATTACGGTTGCTATAATGGTAAGCTTTGTCTATGACGATAGCCTTAGATAGAAGTATAACATTTATTACTTAAAGAGTCTTAGATTAAGAGAATAGATAGACCTCTATTATATATTGTATGAACTTGTACAAATGAATACATAGTATAGTGAAGTATGGAGTAATAGATTAGAGCTTTAAACTCCACTGATATAAGAGCAGAGACTAAAAAAATAAAATCAAGTAATAAGTAATTCTTATAAGTAAGTAACATTTCCTTAAAAAGTATGCCTTATATAGTACTATAGATAAATATTGACTATGTTAATAATCCTGATGATACTATTAATGTTGAAATCACTCAAAATGCTTATATACTTAGCTTCTTAGCTAGTAGGATTATATATAGGACCATTTCCACTGCCCTGTTGTTCTTTCGCTCGTTCAATCCAATCACTAGAAAGACCTAGATAGTGATGCAACACTCGGCCTGTAAGTGCAAGTTTCTTACAAAGAAAAAAGCGAGAAGCTCGCATGGTAACATAAGGAACATAGATACTTATTGAATAAAGATACCTACAAGCGTGATCTCATCAGCTCCAGCAAGCTTTAGAATAAACACCAATGCGAGACCGAAAGGGAAATTAGGCGCCTAGCAACCACGCACCTGACAGGTCAGCCGCGCTGCATCCGCCAAAAGCCATGGGGAGCTTCTCTGCTTCGAGCGGCTCAGCTCAGGCGGTCTTGGATGACACTGCTGTCGCGGTCCCACCTAGAAGCACGCTTGTTCATCACCGGTCGTGCATCTTTCAGTCATGGCAATACAGGGACGATTCCGCGAATATCCATGCCGAGACGAGAGCCACGTCTTATCTGTCTGATGAAGACCTCTCTGCTGCGGAGTTTCAGAACAGCACTCACCCTCCCAAGTGCGTCAGCGGCGGGGTACTTAGAATAGACTATACAAAAGAGCCTGCGCAGCGAGAGGCCTTCCGCTGTAACGTGCTCCAAAGACACTACCGCCGCCCAGCCGGTCCTCGAAAAAGGGATTCCAAACACTACGTAAGCTCTGAGAGGGTCCCCTAGAGACGATGAGAGCCACAGGTTTCTCTACTAGAGGTGATGGCAGGACATTCTACTTGAATCAAAGATGAGATGTAGTTTTTCCTTTTGATAGGTGGCATTTTGTAATACGCATCGCAGCATTTACAGTATAATACAATATTCTTGTATCTCTGAAATTTGCGATGGTCTGAAGCAACTACGCACTACTAACTGCTCTAGGGCAGCATGTTGTTAAAGTTTTAGGACGATCAGCTGTATGTGGTCTGAACTCGTGAGGCTATTCCGTCTATACCGTCATTCTATTCTGAGAACTTATGTTGATGATTACCGATACTAAGTCACAGTAACGGTCCCTGATGACTTCTAGGCAACCTGCTGATTCTGTGCAAATGTACTTTTCTCCCTGAGCATCACCCCATAGCGTAGAACTAATGGAGGCACGACGCAGAGTATTGTTGCCACAATAGCAAGCACCGTCGATGCCACATTGTAGCCCAGTGAGCGGAATAAAGCCGTCCCAAAGAGCGGGAAAGTCGCAGAGAATAGCGATCGCGTGATCGCCATGGCTCCAACGCTGCTCGCCGCGTACTGCTGGTAGCAGTCTGTGAGATACCCCGCTAGCACATAGTTCAACTCGTTCAAGGCGTACCCGGTCAGAATGAGGGATGCTGTCGGAACGGCCCAGTGAAGCCCAGCGAAAGGCGGTATTGTCCATGCAAACCACCAGAGGCTTATGGACAGAAGCGGGGACCCGATGACGAATCCACCAAGCTTATCTTCCGGCGTGATAGGGGAGTTCTGAGCCGATCGCCGAGCGAGGATATACGTGTCATAGCCGCGGGTAAATATGCTCAAAAGAGTGCCAAGACCGATACTGAGGAAAGACGCGTTCTTCGGGCTGGCACTAAGGGTTGGAGTGAGGTATATCATCGGTAAGACTTCTGTAAAGAGATAGATGAGCCCAAATGAGACGGCAGTCACAACAGCGACGAGAAACACTATTGGTTCGGTGACGAGTAATCGAAGAGGCCGCAGAAGATCGAGCTTCTCCCGCCGGTTGGGCCTCGTGGTTGGTGAAGTATGGTCGCGAGTAACCTGCATCGCCACTGAGCCGGGACTGAGCAGTAGTACCGATAGTCTCGATTCCTTGATTGTAAACAGAATACAGGTCACGCAGGCAGTGACGAGGGCGGCTGTATAAAAGATCCACACCCTACGAGACCGCGATTAGCGAAGCCAGCGTCATCTAATCGGGCTTCACGCACCACTGAGCATGGCCCAGTATACCATCGCTGATCATAGGACCCGCGAGAAGACCCAGGTTACCAACCAGCACCCACCAGAACACCCACCACACCCTGTCGCGTGTGTCCCATAGATCCTCTATGCTGCCGGTGAGGACGACGGTTGGGATGGCGGAGAGGATTCCGGCAGCGAATCGTCCCACAACAACGCCAGTGATGGAAGCTGAAACGGCTATCATCAGACAGAGTAGGCTATAAAGAGCGGTACTGATTATATAAAGGTTCTTGCGCCCGAAGGACTCGGACCACGGGGGAAAGAAGATACTCCCAAGGCTCTGCCCAATCAAATAACTGTGGTTTCGGTCAGTGCTTTCCGGTCTCCTAAGAATGGTAACACATCTCCCATCCTACACTGATACAAAGATAAACGTTGCCTGGACTGTGCTGATGCCGAGGTCTTCGTATGCTTGCTTTGCCGCAGGCGCCTGTTCATTGTGATCTGTTAACGCGGGAGGGTTACGGCGGTCTCGAGACATACTCCTGCGGTGCTCACTGTGGTTCTAAAGAGAATCAGTCGGGATACTGAAGCAAGTTGACGCTCATCCTACGTGTAGAACTCGAGGAAGAGGATCAAGCACGTATCGTATGTCTTTCTCGCTCGTCCCCATTGCCGTGGATGGTAGCGCCCATCTAAAGCCCAGCTATGATGAGTGTTTGGGCCCACAATGACAGCCATTTCAGAGCCGCAGTTCTGTGATTCTTCATGCGGAGGGGAAATCGAGGACATGGCGAAAGTTCTCCGTCTGGGGAACTCGGAGAAAGACTGAGATACGATGGAACAAGTGATTGAAGTGGACTATCCTACTCCTGTAGTTTTGTAGTTTCTGGTGATGATCGCTCTATACTATGCTAAGCGCTTCGCTCCTAGAAGTATCAATAGTGACTAGTGTTAATAGATACTAAGAGTATTACGCTAAAAGTGCTTAAAAGGAGGTAAAAACAAGGATGGAAGTGGAGCATTACTTACAGTACATATTTGATTTAGGCTGTATCCAAGCTTAGTTCTCACTTAAGAAGCACTTACTCAATTCCTGGCCCTAGTCATCCATTGTGATAGGCGATGGCCACGGTACTGCTGTTCCGTACATGAGCTTAAGATATTGGGATTAATTTAGAGCTACAATAGGGATTACATAAAGATAAATTCAGACCAATCAGATAGCAGTAAGCAGGGTACTAGTTTAAGTAAGAACCAGTCAAGCAATAGTACATTACTACGTACTAGGAGACCAAAACCTTAGTACTAGCATATTATCTATAAGCTAATAGGCTAGTAAATATATAGCTATAGCTATTATATAGTAATTATCTTAAGCTATAAATATATTAAGTACTGTAAATATCCTCCCCTTACTATTCTCTAGTATAAAACCTGACTGTATTATTATCCTTAATTGGTAATGTTGTAAAAACGACGCTGTTAGGCAATAGTTGACGTTTGTATATCACCTTATGATAAGCAACGAGAGAATAGTAGGGCTCAGTAAGTAAGAGCAAGCCTCTTAATCCAGCTTTAAACAGGCCAATATATAGAGTACTATAGTGCCGCACAGAGCATCAATTTCTATCTATCACAAGCATATAACAGTCCTAGCTATATGTCTTGTACTATAGTCTATTCTTCTATCCCTCTAAACAATGCCTACTTTTCACACATGGTCCTATACATAAGAAGTAATAGACTGAATGCATATTATTAGAAGGACTATAGATGAGCTGATGCATTAAAAGCTAGTGGTTTAAAAGACATAAATTCTCTAAGTCTGTACTAGCTAGGCTAGCTAGAAGTAGTAGTTCTTATAGACTTCAGGGCTGTTGACTAATGCGGACGACTTAGTGATATTGTTGTTCTAATATATATGCTTTTTTCTTTCTATTAATAAATGGATTAAAATTTAAAGAATTAACTATATAGCTTAGACTAGATTTTGTAAACCCTGAATGACGATTCTTTAAGTTACTATAAGTCTAATAGGCTCTACACGATTTGTGCTAGTAAAACCCGCTCGTCCGACTTGAGCAACAGGAGAAAAGAACATTCTGATCCACTCTGAGGCGTGCTCGGTGTCTCGAAAGACACCCTGCGCAATACAAGCTCGAGAGTGCAGTGCCCGCCTACTACGGGCACTTGGATGACATCCGACCTCTGGGTACCGAACCAATGGTTCAGCTCACTCGTCAGATCCATGGCTCGGAACAGTTCCTTTAGCCAGTCGCTATTTGAAGTTTGACTCGCAAGACTGGCATCGTCTGACAGTTGCGAACTTGATTCGAGTGCTGCAATTCCAACTATCAAGTGAGCGGCAACTTTGTGGCCGTTGAGGCTGATAACGGCCCATGCAAGTCCACCAATGTCCACCACGTCTAGTTTGACAGTCTCCGTGGTACCGTTGCGTTCGAATACGATCCTCGTCTCCCGTCGAACATGCTTATAGCAACCACCTGACTGGGGAGAAAGTAAGAGTTGTGGCCGGAATTGCGCATCAAAAGGCGGCGGGCTGTTAGCTTGGATAAGAATCTTCGGCTTTCCCATACTATTAATATGATTATATACTGTATATATATAACAGTAAATGATTGAAAGAATATAGGTTGAAGACTTGACTTAATGCTAAAGTACTATTAAAATATAACCTGTTTTATATAACGATAACTTGAGAGTAACAGACGTAGTATGTATATATGGATAGATATTCAGCTGAAGCCCAATAGGCGGGGACGTAATAATATTACTATCGCCTGTAATCCTGCTTTTGGCTTATTGGATTACGTAGGTGGCATTCAAGTCAGCAGGATATTCTCATTAGAGTATTATTCAAGGCATACGTCTTATAGAGACACATCAGCATTAGAGACAGGACTGAATTGTAGTGTGAAGCTCTTTGTGCTGACAATAGAGCCTATAAAGAACAGAGGTTCTATAAAACACTACGTATTATATAAAGCTACGACCCCAGTTCAGGCTAGATGTTTATCCAAGCTTATATAAAGCACAGTATAACGTTAGTATTCTAATGTAACTAGCGATGTCTTCTGTATCCCCCACGAATCACTATCTTCTTTGAATGACCTCTGGAGCTAGTCGCCTCGGCAGCTCACGCAGCCCATCTATCCTGTCAGATATGGAACGTCCGCTAGGGGGGTACCACTAAGTGCTTTAACTCAGTATGCCATACTAAGATAATCAAGATTAACTAATCTACTATATTATGAGCATTTTATAACAATAATCGCTGGCATCTGGGTGCATTCATCTCTTATATAAAAGGGGAAGAGTTTCCTTTCCTTCAAACAAAAACAAGATGTATCTATCCGTATTAATACAATAATAATGTCTCCTCGTTAACCTCTTATTTCTTTCTCCTTCGTTTCCTCTACTCCTTTATAGGCAGTGATTCTGCCGCAGCGGAAAACATAAGATTAACTAGCGCATAATAATATCACCTACTTACAAGAAAACTAAGGAAGAGAGATAAACCTACAGCAGGGCTGGATACAGCAGCTGGACTTTCAAGAGCTGGCTGACCGGGTCAATGGTCATGCATGTGATACTTACGGTCCGTAGTGGAACAGATGCCAGTTGAATTCCTTCTAAAGATAAATACTCTGCCACCCTACTTTGAACTCTAAAATAGCCCTGCGGCAAGTAAAAAGTGCACCAGTCGAACCCTGACCAACCATGGAACCTTTCGCACTTGCCTACGATCTCGAACTACCCACGGTCCTGCTCCCCTTTGACTTGTCCTTCCGGGTTTCAAAGCCAACAGATCCAGGGGAAAAATCCAAATCCAAGCCCCAGAGACCATATGAAAACCGCCGTCAGGTCGTATGGTATGAATATATGGCTACATATCGCCGACGCGTACGCCGTATATAGGAATAGAGCCATGGCTGCTCGCAGAGGAGACACATCCAGAAAGCTGCGCCTGCACCACTCAAAGGCAATGGTAGCCATGTATGCAGTACTGCGTGCGTCAGATAACAATGAGCGTCCGGTGAATGGGCAGTTGACGTACCTAGATGACAGAAGTAGTATGTTGTGGACACTTCTCTTCTGATACACATCGAACGTCGTTACTAGCATCAACAAGATCCCTGCATACTTCATACACACAAGGGGAACGGCAACTCCGGGCTCAACAGACGTGCTGCTCTTTTTTGCCTTCCGCTCTTCCAATAGAGTGAACACATACGATAGCTCGAAAAAGGTAGTTGTCAGGGCTGCTGCGCCGTAACCCAAATCGCTTTGGTCCTATTAGTATCGTTAAGGTCTGACACAGGTTAGTATAGGAAGACCAATCCAAAACAGCACAGTCCTACCAGAAACCCAACTGTGCTATGTCAGCATGGCTCCTTAGCGTATACTTATTTTCAATAGCGTTCACTCACGGTATATCCGCTCCGGCAGGCGGGTACGATGGCCGCCCAGTAGTGATCCATTGACCCATCATTACGGCCAATGTGCCTTTTCTGTTAGTGCGGAAACGGTTAAAACAGCGCGTATAGGATTACCTAGCCAGGTGAAAGCTCCTAATCGCGCAAAGGTGACGGAAAACATGGCCGCGCGTCTTGGAGTTGCCGGATACATCATGGCATATAGCTGTGTGTATTGAAAGAGGTATAGTACTTTGGTTGGTGGTTTGTTGCTTTTGTATGATGGATTCCTTAATACTTTATTACTAATCTCCAGGAGCAACTTTCCCCTTCGTGCATCATGCCGAGTGCAATGTCATCGCCCTTGGATAGATAATCGTCGAACTTTAAGTGGAGACTCCGCGGCAGTGATTACGGCCAGAAACTCAGGCTAATGGCGCCATCTAACTAGCAATGCCCGGGAGATTATGATAAAGACCTGCAAGGCTGATTATTCCCCGTGCTTTTCCACCTATCGTTTTTACATATACCGTGCTGTATTGCAAGGCTCTGGAGCGACCTGACAGCCGGTTCTTCATGAGAGATCATGTCCTCCCTCAACTATCGTGGTCTGCTACTTCGTCAGAAACAGCCCAAGCATGTCATCTCTCGAAAACACACGTTTTCGGTACCAGGCGACGGAGAATGTTCCCCATAACCGGGCTCGGCAGGATCCTTACCCATCACCCACAGCGGCGTTCTGGTCAACAACGCTGACGGTTCTGGACACGTTTCACGGGGAACTCGTTCTATCGATCGCACGCGATCTTGCGGACGAAAAAGTCGGTCTAGCTTATATCGGCAAAGTGGCCGACGGCGAAGTGGCCGAGCTCAGTGCATTGCACACGACTACGCAGCCGTTTCTCGAAGCAGTAACGCATCCGGCGCTTCTCGAGCGCGCCCTGGCACGCTATCACGTCCAGAAGATATACAACCACATATACGGAAGACGAGGCTCTCGCATCAAAAAGCTGGTGGCTGGCCTCATGAGATGCTTAGATTCGCTGGGCATCGAAAACACGCTGCCGTCGACTAGATGGCGTTGTCTGGAACTTGCTGTCAGACTTTTGTCGGAGACGTTTAAGCGGTGTCCAGACGCGGTGCAAGACGGACTGATCGTCCTGTTGAACGATTTTGATACGCGCATGCTTGGTTTTGCCGCTTTTCCCCACCGCCATCCAGTAGTCGAGCAACTGGCTTTTGTCCGTACTTGTTACGGCCAGATTCCTGACAGTGGGTTTTCTGCTAAAGTATAGCTGAGGCTACGGTGCTGATTAACAGTAACAGGGCTTGCTGGTATTCTTGCTGGCGAATCGATCACTCGGTGATCAGTCGGGTGGTCGATGGGTCGGGGGTAGCTCGTATAGCTCAAGGTATGATTCACAAAGGTAAGCAGGTGAAAGGAGTCTGAAAGTTATCCGAAGATGTATCACAAGTTGATTGCTGAAGAACTATGGAAGGTAATCTATCTAAGTGGAACGAGTGTCCTTATATCCTACTCTCTTGATACTGGGACCGATGTCTAGGTGTCGGTCCTACAGGGGTGGACCGCTCTTGGCACGTCGGTGATGATGATGATGATGATGTATTTAACGTCCAGAGTAAAAGGGACGTGCCGGGCAATGCCGACATGGTCTATGCTAATCTATACTATTCTACAGGCTACCGTCTTCACCTAACGTTCCTGATCAATGAATCGGGCAGATTTCGGAAAAGAAATTGGTTGCCTCCATCCATTCGCACAGAAGAGAGGCTCCCTGCGAAGTACCTAGCAGAAAATCTATGCTTGCCTTCGCCATATGTCGGCGGAGATGCCGCGGAGTAGCCTTACGGCCACGCTTGCAGAAGTAGAAGTGTACTGGGGTTTTGCGTCTTCCACAACTGCAGTCGAGCAGTGCATCCTGATGAGCAAACCTCTCGTGGTATGCTGCGAAGTCTCCATGATGCGATCTTGCCGCATATAGCCTTCCTAGCAAATGCCGAGGAAGGCGAAGTTCGGGGGGCTTGGGATGAGGACTTATCCCAAGGTCAGCATACTGCCGAGGGCAGATTGACGGCCATCTCCTAGCGAAAGCCTGGAGATCGGCTGCTCTAGACTCCCGCTTCAAGTGTGCCAATGTAGGCTGTGGTTGTGATTCTGGGATTTGTTTGCAGGCCTCCTTGGCAAGAGCGTCTGCTTCCTCGTTTCCTGCTATTCCCGTGTGTCCAGGGCACCACCAAATGTATACCCTGCCAGGCATCGTCCAGCTTGTCCGTCCTCTCTGTGCCCAAGAGGCGGAGAGCTCACTAAAGGCCCTAAACCTAGCCTGGCTGCTTCCTGGGCTCCGGGTGACGAGCCTGGCTGCGACTGCGAGGTTATCGAGGCAGACGTGAACATTGTCTGCCATCCGCGCCGTGGGAGACCTCATGGCTTCCAGTAGGCCCCGAAAAGCGGCTTGCGCTTCTGCGTCAAAGACCTCCGTCTGATGACCGAGCGGCTCTGATCCTCGAAAGATCTGCCGTGTGGCCTGGTACCCAACCCAGCCTGCTCCGGCGGCGGTTCTGCTACCGTCCAACATCTGGGAGCCGTCGGTGTAGATAACAATGTCCCGCTTTGAGAATGTTCCCAATCTGTCTGTAAAGGCGATGGCCAGTTCTTCTTTGGTCTTCCTAGGTTCATAGCCGACCATGCTAAGGGCCGTGTGCCAGTCAGCTAGGCGCTCCCAAGGTGGTAGGTCTAGCGGGTCGATGTGTTCAGCATTTATATCGGTGAGGCTTGCCATTCGCCGCAGTCTTGAGTCCAGCCCGGGCCTGTCGCCGAGCCTCGTTCGGAGGGGGTGTCGTTCGTCAAGGCGATGGATCCTTACGGAGGCTTTGTAGAGCTTCGCGTCTAGCGTCACCTCTGCCGGGGGCAGGGCTGCTTCGCGCTGAAGGATCGATAGAGGCGTCGTTTTATATACGGGAAGTGCAGCTCTAACGGCTTTGGCTTGCGTGATGTCAAGTTGGCGGAGTAGACCGTTGACCCCGTTCGAGGCGATGTGCCCATTCCTGATCCGATTCCTGCCCGGCCACCATGCCTCTGATGCATAGTACTGGATGGGTAGTACGCAGGAGGTCATGGTGCGGCAAAGCAGGTGGGCCGGCGCGCCCCAGACGGTGTTCCCTAGTCCCCGTAGTCCGCTGATCACTTGGCAGGCTTTGGCGCAGAGGCCTTTCACATGGTTCTTGAATGTGAGTCTTCGGTCGAAGTGGACCCCAAGCCACCGTAGGGAGGCCCCTCGATTGACGGCCTGAACTGTGTGTTGCCTCCCGTCTAACAGTCTGACGGTGATTGGCGGGTTTCCATCTTTTGGTCTCTTGGTGAAGTGGATGAGCTCGGATTTATCTGTGTCGAAAGTAATTCCCTCTAACGTCCCCCATGCTTGGGCTTCTTCCCATTCTTTCGCTAGCAGGGCACAATTGTCCTCTAGTGACGTTGAGCTTGCCATGATGGCAATGTCGTCGGCATAGCCAAATCGAGATCGCACCCTGCCTGGATGAACAGTGCCCAGCTTGAATAAGGGTTCGATGTAAAGCATGAAGAGGATGGGAGACACGGGCGAGCCCTGTGGTAGACCACACTCAAGGTCGAAGACGTCTCCCATCTCTCCGTCTAGCCTTATTCTTGCTCTTCTCCCGAGGACGAAACTCGAGACCCACTGCACGAGGTTCTCCGGCCATCCTTGGCATCGGAGGCGTCGGATCAGCCTCCCTGGCAGCACAGCGTCAAAGGCCCCTTTGATGTCGAGCGTAAGCATAGAGGTGACAAGACCTCTTTGCCAGGCACACTCGATATCGTGGATGGCAGCGGCGATGAGGTCGCTACACGAGCGGAGGGGGAGGGCCCCGAACTGTTGGTCGTGCAGTACCCGGAACTTGACTGTGATCCAGGCAAGCCTTCTTGCGACAAGTCTCTCCAAGCCTTTTCCGAGTACAGACAACAGCGCGATTGGTCTATACGAGCGCGGGAGCGCCCTGTCTCTCTTGCCCGGCTTAGGCAGGATGACTAGGATAGCTTCTTTGAAACAGGTAGGATGCCAGCCCTCGCGTATGCATCCGCTGTAGAGCCAGAAGACGGTGTCCTCGATAACGGGCCACGCTGTCTTAAGAACGGCGGTAGTGATTCCGTCGGACCGGGAGTGGTGCTTCCCGCAGAGAAGATTGACGTTTGTACCTCGTCTTTTGTAACATGCGGGAAAGGAAGATTGGCCTCCAGGCGAGGTCCTGGGCTCTCTGCTGATATGTCTGTGGAGATGGCGGCATTTCTGAGGAGGACGCGGGCGAACAGATCCCGCTTCTCTTCGGTTGTGATACGAGCATGGTTGGATTGCTCCCATCTCGGAGTGGAGGGGTCTGGAAGGATCCCTTGGCCTTATGCCACCCGACCATTTCAAATACGTCTTTGCCAGTAGAGGCTGCGCCGATCTTTCCTCTCCAGTACGTGTCCTTAGAGCGCCGCAGCTGATGGAGAAAGTCCTGTTTAAGAGCGTCCTCCTCGTTTCGCTCCCATTGACAATCTATTCCCAAAGCGCAGAGTCTTGCCACAGTTGCTCTCATGGTCGTGTAGGCTCGGTGTTTCCGCCTGCAGTTCTCGTCCCAGTATGGCCTCCCAGGTCCTCTGCCAAACGCGCGCCTAGTAGAGGCCGTAAGCGCTTCTCTGAGGCAATCTGTAAGCTGCTGTGCTAGCATGTCTAAAGCCTGTGGATCTCTTGCGTTGCTTGCAGTATGGCGCATGGGGTGTACGTTTCGCTTGAGGATGTCGAGGAAGAGCTTCTCGTCCATCGTGTCGAGCCGGAACCTCCCGGAGTTGGGTCGACCGGATCGGTTAGGGCCAAGGGGACCCGGGTCAGCAGGCTTTCGTGGTCTGACGTTGTGTGTAGGGATGTTTCTATACTGTTAGATGCCCCATAGAGGCTGCCGGACGCCCAGGCTAGGTCTAACGTGTTGCCGCCCTTATGTGTGGCTTCACCTATCGGCGACAGGAGGACAAGGCCGGCGGCTTCTGCCCATTCTACCAGGGCATCAGCGTCAGGGGAGCTGGTCGCCTCGGGTTGCCAGGTCCAATGATGGAGGTTGAAATCCCCGCGACCAACACACGTTCCTGGAGTCCGGGTTGCCAGGCTGTTATGATATCCCTAATCGCTTGGCCTGGTCGCAGCGAGCCACAAGGGGCGTTGTACACGTTGACGACTGTGAGGACTTTCCGCGTTCCCGCCAGGAGTTGTAGGAAGAGCAGGTCTGTGGATGGGCTGGGCAGTGGGCGTGTTTGTACGCCCCGTAGTCCCGTTCCTCTGCGGAGGTAAGTGAGCACCCTGGGTCTGTCTTCTACCCAGTTGTCCACTGGGGTGAAAATCTCGAAACCCGGGTGGCGTCTTGTGAGCCTTCTCTCTTCCGAGCGGATAGCGGGCTCTTGTAGTAGCAGTATGTCGACATGGGCCGCGTAGGCCAGATTCAGTGCCGTTTCATGTGCAAGTGGTCGTCTGGCCACGTTCGCCTGCATGATCTGCAGGACTCTATAGGGCCGCATACTCCTGATGTCCTTCATTAGCTTGGTTGCAGTCCATCTCTTCTCCTCCTTCTCGGGATTGTTGGTGCGACTGCTGGGTCGCAAATCTCCACGATCTCTCTCCCTCGGCTCGGATGGCCCGTAGCTGTGCCTTGTTCCTCCTCTGGACTACGCCCTTCACCACCTTTGGCTTGATAGGGCAAGTCACATCAAAGGCGGCATGGGGCCCGTTGCACGACGGACACTTAAAGGGGCAATCGCAGCCTTCGTGGCCTTCGGTGCCTCCACAAGGTGCCCGGTGTTGGTCGGCCGTGTGGGAAGGCGAACTGCATTTAAGGCATCTCTTCCTTCTGGTACACGTTCGTTCGTTGTGAAAACCGCCGCAGCGGTGGCATTGAGGAGACCTCTTCTCCTTCGGAAACTGCAGGTTCACGAAAACGCTGGCCCCCATCAAACGGAGGCGCCTTGGTAGTTGCCTCACGGCTTCCGCCTTGAACCAGGCTGTCACCGTGCCTAGCCTTTCGGCTTCATCTTTTCTGGAGAAGTATGCTTTCTCGGGCTTCAGTTTCGTCGTGGCCTGGATCTCTTCAAGGAGCTCCTCGGTCGTGATTTCCAGCTCAGTGTTGGTGAGCAGGCAGTGTCTGGTGTAAGGGACGTTTGCGATATAGGCCCGGATCCAGGTGTCGCGCTGCTCGACCGCCTGTGCCTGGAGAAGGGCAGCAATCTGTTCTCTGTTCTCCAGCAGGACTTTTGCACCATCTGCTGACGATGGTAAGAGTGCTAATCCTGTCTTGACATGGTCGATCCCCTTGAGGGCTTCTCGAGCTTGGGGACTTAGCCTTTCTCGAACGAAGATGTATATGTCGTAGGCTCTCTCGTTGCGGAGCGGGCTTTCAGGTGGCAGACGCGCGAAGATGCGTAGGTCTTTTGAGGCCGCCCGGTTAGCGGCTTGTTTTGCTGGCGTTGGTTCATGCAGTTTTCTGTTAAGCGGCTGGCTCGCCACCGTCGCGTAGGACCGAACTTGGGGCGGCTGGTTAGCATGCATGGACCCTGCTAGACCACGTTGGTGCCGGTCTGACCGCTGCTTCTCTTCCTGAAGCTCCTTCTCCAAGGATTCGATCTTCATCAAACAGTCTTTCAGGAACTGTTCTCTTTCGGCGTCCCGTCGTAGGAGATCCTGGACGAGGTTTGAGAGCTTGTTGATCTCGTCTTTAAGCTCCGCATTGTCTTGGTAGCTGACTTGCTCAACCACTCTGACCTTTGCGGTCGGTTTCCGGACACGTCCAGACCGTCGAGATGTACTGGCGTCCCCGTGAACCGTGATCGATGGCCCTGCGTCTAGAGAGACGGCCATGCTGGTGAGATTCAGCTCGCGTGGGCTGATGATGAGAAATGATAGTGCGGTGGGCCGGAGCCCTCTATGATCTTAACAATTACTAACAGTGGATACCTTGTAGGGCACGTCGGTGATGATGATGATGATGATGTATTTAACGTCCAGAGTAAAAGGGACGTGCCGGGCAATGCCGACATGGTCTATGCTAATCTATACTATTCTACAGGCTACCGTCTTCACCTAACGTTCCTGATCAATGAATCGGGCAGATTTCGGAAAAGAAATTGGTTGCCTCCATCCATTCGCACAGAAGAGAGGCTCCCTGCGAAGTACCTAGCAGAAAATCTATGCTTGCCTTCGCCATATGTCGGCGGAGATGCCGCGGAGTAGCCTTACGGCCACGCTTGCAGAAGTAGAAGTGTACTGGGGTTTTGCGTCTTCCACAACTGCAGTCGAGCAGTGCATCCTGATGAGCAAACCTCTCGTGGTATGCTGCGAAGTCTCCATGATGCGATCTTGCCGCATATAGCCTTCCTAGCAAATGCCGAGGAAGGCGAAGTTCGGGGGGCTTGGGATGAGGACTTATCCCAAGGTCAGCATACTGCCGAGGGCAGATTGACGGCCATCTCCTAGCGAAAGCCTGGAGATCGGCTGCTCTAGACTCCCGCTTCAAGTGTGCCAATGTAGGCTGTGGTTGTGATTCTGGGATTTGTTTGCAGGCCTCCTTGGCAAGAGCGTCTGCTTCCTCGTTTCCTGCTATTCCCGTGTGTCCAGGGCACCACCAAATGTATACCCTGCCAGGCATCGTCCAGCTTGTCCGTCCTCTCTGTGCCCAAGAGGCGGAGAGCTCACTAAAGGCCCTAAACCTAGCCTGGCTGCTTCCTGGGCTCCGGGTGACGAGCCTGGCTGCGACTGCGAGGTTATCGAGGCAGACGTGAACATTGTCTGCCATCCGCGCCGTGGGAGACCTCATGGCTTCCAGTAGGCCCCGAAAAGCGGCTTGCGCTTCTGCGTCAAAGACCTCCGTCTGATGACCGAGCGGCTCTGATCCTCGAAAGATCTGCCGTGTGGCCTGGTACCCAACCCAGCCTGCTCCGGCGGCGGTTCTGCTACCGTCCAACATCTGGGAGCCGTCGGTGTAGATAACAATGTCCCGCTTTGAGAATGTTCCCAATCTGTCTGTAAAGGCGATGGCCAGTTCTTCTTTGGTCTTCCTAGGTTCATAGCCGACCATGCTAAGGGCCGTGTGCCAGTCAGCTAGGCGCTCCCAAGGTGGTAGGTCTAGCGGGTCGATGTGTTCAGCATTTATATCGGTGAGGCTTGCCATTCGCCGCAGTCTTGAGTCCAGCCCGGGCCTGTCGCCGAGCCTCGTTCGGAGGGGGTGTCGTTCGTCAAGGCGATGGATCCTTACGGAGGCTTTGTAGAGCTTCGCGTCTAGCGTCACCTCTGCCGGGGGCAGGGCTGCTTCGCGCTGAAGGATCGATAGAGGCGTCGTTTTATATACGGGAAGTGCAGCTCTAACGGCTTTGGCTTGCGTGATGTCAAGTTGGCGGAGTAGACCGTTGACCCCGTTCGAGGCGATGTGCCCATTCCTGATCCGATTCCTGCCCGGCCACCATGCCTCTGATGCATAGTACTGGATGGGTAGTACGCAGGAGGTCATGGTGCGGCAAAGCAGGTGGGCCGGCGCGCCCCAGACGGTGTTCCCTAGTCCCCGTAGTCCGCTGATCACTTGGCAGGCTTTGGCGCAGAGGCCTTTCACATGGTTCTTGAATGTGAGTCTTCGGTCGAAGTGGACCCCAAGCCACCGTAGGGAGGCCCTCGATTGACGGCCTGAACTGTGTGTTGCCTCCCGTCTAACAGTCTGACGGTGATTGGCGGGTTTCCATCTTTTGGTCTCTTGGTGAAGTGGATGAGCTCGGATTTATCTGTGTCGAAAGTAATTCCCTCTAACGTCCCCCATGCTTGGGCTTCTTCCCATTCTTTCGCTAGCAGGGCACAATTGTCCTCTAGTGACGTTGAGCTTGCCATGATGGCAATGTCGTCGGCATAGCCAAATCGAGATCGCACCCTGCCTGGATGAACAGTGCCCAGCTTGAATAAGGGTTCGATGTAAAGCATGAAGAGGATGGGAGACACGGGCGAGCCCTGTGGTAGACCACACTCAAGGTCGAAGACGTCTCCCATCTCTCCGTCTAGCCTTATTCTTGCTCTTCTCCCGAGGACGAAACTCGAGACCCACTGCACGAGGTTCTCCGGCCATCCTTGGCATCGGAGGCGTCGGATCAGCCTCCCTGGCAGCACAGCGTCAAAGGCCCCTTTGATGTCGAGCGTAAGCATAGAGGTGACAAGACCTCTTTGCCAGGCACACTCGATATCGTGGATGGCAGCGGCGATGAGGTCGCTACACGAGCGGAGGGGAGGGCCCCGAACTGTTGGTCGTGCAGTACCCGGAACTTGACTGTGATCCAGGCAAGCCTTCTTGCGACAAGTCTCTCCAAGCCTTTTCCGAGTACAGACAACAGCGCGATTGGTCTATACGAGCGCGGGAGCGCCCTGTCTCTCTTGCCCGGCTTAGGCAGGATGACTAGGATAGCTTCTTTGAAACAGGTAGGATGCCAGCCCTCGCGTATGCATCCGCTGTAGAGCCAGAAGACGGTGTCCTCGATAACGGGCCACGCTGTCTTAAGAACGGCGGTAGTGATTCCGTCGGACCGGGAGTGGTGCTTCCCGCAGAGAAGATTGACGTTTGTACCTCGTCTTTGTAACATGCGGGAAAGGAAGATTGGCCTCCAGGCGAGGTCCTGGGCTCTCTGCTGATATGTCTGTGGAGATGGCGGCATTTCTGAGGAGGACGCGGGCGAACAGATCCCGCTTCTCCTTCGGTTGTGATACGAGCATGGTTGGATTGCTCCCATCTCGGAGTGGAGGGGTCTGGAAGGATCCCTTGGCCTTATGCCACCCGACCATTTCAAATACGTCTTTGCCAGTAGAGGCTGCGCCGATCTTTCCTCTCCAGTACGTGTCCTTAGAGCGCCGCAGCTGATGGAGAAAGTCCTGTTTAAGAGCGTCCTCCTCGTTTCGCTCCCATTGACAATCTATTCCCAAAGCGCAGAGTCTTGCCACAGTTGCTCTCATGGTCGTGTAGGCTCGGTGTTTCCGCCTGCAGTTCTCGTCCCAGTATGGCCTCCCAGGTCCTCTGCCAAACGCGCGCCTAGTAGAGGCCGTAAGCGCTTCTCTGAGGCAATCTGTAAGCTGCTGTGCTAGCATGTCTAAAGCCTGTGGATCTCTTGCGTTGCTTGCAGTATGGCGCATGGGGTGTACGTTTCGCTTGAGGATGTCGAGGAAGAGCTTCTCGTCCATCGTGTCGAGCCGGAACCTCCCGGAGTTGGGTCGACCGGATCGGTTAGGGCCAAGGGGACCCGGGTCAGCAGGCTTTCGTGGTCTGACGTTGTGTGTAGGGATGTTTCTATACTGTTAGATGCCCCATAGAGGCTGCCGGACGCCCAGGCTAGGTCTAACGTGTTGCCGCCCTTATGTGTGGCTTCACCTATCGGCGACAGGAGGACAAGGCCGGCGGCTTCTGCCCATTCTACCAGGGCATCAGCGTCAGGGGAGCTGGTCGCCTCGGGTTGCCAGGTCCAATGATGGAGGTTGAAATCCCCGCGACCAACACACGTTCCTGGAGTCCGGGTTGCCAGGCTGTTATGATATCCCTAATCGCTTGGCCTGGTCGCAGCGAGCCACAAGGGGCGTTGTACACGTTGACGACTGTGAGGACTTTCCGCGTTCCCGCCAGGAGTTGTAGGAAGAGCAGGTCTGTGGATGGGCTGGGCAGTGGGCGTGTTTGTACGCCCTGTAGTCCCGTTCCTCTGCGGAGGTAAGTGAGCACCCTGGGTCTGTCTTCTACCCAGTTGTCCACTGGGGTGAAAATCTCGAAACCCGGGTGGCGTCTTGTGAGCCTTCTCTCTTCCGAGCGGATAGCGGGCTCTTGTAGTAGCAGTATGTCGACATGGGCCGCGTAGGCCAGATTCAGTGCCGTTTCATGTGCAAGTGGTCGTCTGGCCACGTTCGCCTGCATGATCTGCAGGACTCTATAGGGCCGCATACTCCTGATGTCCTTCATTAGCTTGGTTGCAGTCCATCTCTTCTCCTCCTTCTCGGGATTGTTGGTGCGACTGCTGGGTCGCAAATCTCCACGATCTCTCTCCCTCGGCTCGGATGGCCCGTAGCTGTGCCTTGTTCCTCCTCTGGACTACGCCCTTCACCACCTTTGGCTTGATAGGGCAAGTCACATCAAAGGCGGCATGGGGCCCGTTGCACGACGGACACTTAAAGGGGCAATCGCAGCCTTCGTGGCCTTCGGTGCCTCCACAAGGTGCCCGGTGTTGGTCGGCCGTGTGGGAAGGCGAACTGCATTTAAGGCATCTCTTCCTTCTGGTACACGTTCGTTCGTTGTGAAAACCGCCGCAGCGGTGGCATTGAGGAGACCTCTTCTCCTTCGGAAACTGCAGGTTCACGAAAACGCTGGCCCCCATCAAACGGAGGCGCCTTGGTAGTTGCCTCACGGCTTCCGCCTTGAACCAGGCTGTCACCGTGCCTAGCCTTTCGGCTTCATCTTTTCTGGAGAAGTATGCTTTCTCGGGCTTCAGTTTCGTCGTGGCCTGGATCTCTTCAAGGAGCTCCTCGGTCGTGATTTCCAGCTCAGTGTTGGTGAGCAGGCAGTGTCTGGTGTAAGGGACGTTTGCGATATAGGCCCGGATCCAGGTGTCGCGCTGCTCGACCGCCTGTGCCTGGAGAAGGGCAGCAATCTGTTCTCTGTTCTCCAGCAGGACTTTTGCACCATCTGCTGACGATGGTAAGAGTGCTAATCCTGTCTTGACATGGTCGATCCCCTTGAGGGCTTCTCGAGCTTGGGGACTTAGCCTTTCTCGAACGAAGATGTATATGTCGTAGCTCTCTCGTTGCGGAGCGGGCTTTCAGGTGGCAGACGCGCGAAGATGCGTAGGTCTTTTGAGGCCGCCCGGTTAGCGGCTTGTTTTGCTGGCGTTGGTTCATGCAGTTTTCTGTTAAGCGGCTGGCTCGCCACCGTCGCGTAGGACCGAACTTGGGGCGGCTGGTTAGCATGCATGGACCCTGCTAGACCACGTTGGTGCCGGTCTGACCGCTGCTTCTCTTCCTGAAGCTCCTTCTCCAAGGATTCGATCTTCATCAAACAGTCTTTCAGGAACTGTTCTCTTTCGGCGTCCCGTCGTAGGAGATCCTGGACGAGGTTTGAGAGCTTGTTGATCTCGTCTTTAAGCTCCGCATTGTCTTGGTAGCTGACTTGCTCAACCACTCTGACCTTTGCGGTCGGTTTCCGGACACGTCCAGACCGTCGAGATGTACTGGCGTCCCCGTGAACCGTGATCGATGGCCCTGCGTCTAGAGAGACGGCCATGCTGGTGAGATTCAGCTCGCGTGGGCTGATGATGAGAAATGATAGTGCGGTGGGCCGGAGCCCTCTATGATCTTAACAATTACTAACAGTGGATACCTTGTGAAGAGAAAGTTCGCGAAAGTTTTTGACCGGGGCACGTCGGTCCTCGATCATGGACGGCTTATCGTCCGTCGGTCCTTCTTATCATCACGTGACCTTCCGTAGTTCTTCCGTTCCGGAGGAGTCATCCTGTGTGACGATGTTCCTTAAGTGCTGCGCCCTTCGCACCCTGCCTGGCAGGTGGGGCTTCGTCACCTATAGCTTGTTGTGTCGTAACAGTACTCAGGTCTCGTCATCGAAGAGGGTGAACTGATGTCTCCGCATGTAGAACCCACAGTTGTTGTAGCAAATGGACCTTCTGAACATTTGCTTGGGTAGTCCCTGGTTGGTATTTCAGATCATAGTACCCTCGACAGGAATACATACCATGTTAAAAACAATGTTGATGGTCTAGGTGTATGCGGCAGAAGAGTACGAATCAAGTTCCGCCACAAAATGATTGGTTACAGATCTATTACGGGGCTGAGCCAGGTTTCAATGGGTCATCTGGCTTTATTTTCCAGCGTTCGGATAGACTGGTTATCGATTATCCACAGCAGCAATTATGCCTCTTGAGTATTTGAGGTAATGCTGGGGCTAGCATCACTTACTCTATTTCGTGTTGGTTAGTATCAAGAGACTGTCGGATATGATATTTTGCCATGTCGTCATACCAATTTTAAGGATGACGTGACACTTATACAGTACTGTAAGCAAGATTCATGACTTCTTCATTGTATTACAGTATCCAACTACTACTTAATTAGTCCTCAGGCGTCGTCATATTTTGATGGCGTGTGTAAATCGTTACGTAAAGCTTCAACAAACATCGCACTTTTATACATACAGCAGCCCACCTTTTAAAAGTTTCTTTACTCTCGGCAACTATGGATTCTCTTCTTGCACAAGACGTTTGGTCCAGTGGATATGACGATAAATCCCAGCACACAATGCCGTCCATACGGCTTCATTACCAGCGAGCCAAAACGTTGATTGACGCCAGTGGTAAGCCAATAGTCCTTCCGACTTATTACAACTTTAACCTTAGCTTATTAGGACTTACCACTTTCGATATTCTTCAATTAACACCTAAGTTCTGGGACTTTCATTTCGATAGTAAGTGTTAATTAGTAACTCTCCAAGTGCACAGTTATGATTCTTAGTTCTGGAAACAGTGATCTCGGCTCGTGATATGACGACTTTTATTATTGCGACGATACATCTAAATCTCTGCATTGGTACGATCGCCTCATATGCCGAGGGGCGGCCAGACTTGCAGGATATTCTCAATGACCTACACGGCTTTAAGGTTTGTGGCGAGTTCATGTTAACCGAGGTCGGACATGGTCTGGATGCTCGGAACCTCGAAACAAGAGCAACGATGTTTGATGATGGATCATTCGATCTCCATTCTCCGTCTATCAATGCTGCGAAAGCGATGCCGCCGACGACTCCGCTCGCCGGTATACCGCGTCTGGCAGTGGTTTTTGCACGTCTTTTTGTCAGTGGTGAAGACCACGGTGTAAAACCATTCGTTGTCAACATCAATACCAGCGACAGCATGGTTGCTGGTGTTACATCCCGTGCTTTGCCCATTCGGCCTGGAACGAAACCTTTGGATCATTCCATCACGGTCTTTGATCACGTTCGAATTCCGCCCAGGGCCCTTTTGGGCCCCATTGCCAAGCCCAAAGACAGCCGCAATGAATTTTTGAAACAAATTTGGCGTGTTTCTGTCGGCACGTTGTCCCTTTCCATCATGGGCGTGTCCGCCATCAAGGTCAGTGGTTACATTGCGGCCAAATACAGTCAGACACGTACGATTACCGACTCGAACACATTAGAGAAGGTGCCGGTTTTTGCCTTCAGCACGCAGCAGAGACCTGTTTTGAAAACCCTGGTCTGCGGAGAGGTCCTCGATGCTTTTGCGAGATGGACTGTGCACGAGTTTATGAACCCGGTTCATGATACCGATGTACGTATGGGCCTCGCGACAGTTTTCAAGGCCATCGTCGTGCGGAGCTCTTTCTTGTTGAAGGAACTTAGCGAGCGGTGCGGCTGGCAGGGACTTTTTTCCTACAATCAGATCAGCGAGCTTGCCTTGACGTTTCAAGGAAACTCAATTGCCGAGGGTGATACCCTTGCCTTGAGCATACGTAAGTGTTCTTGCCCACAAGACTTTACAATTTTGAGACTCACATTATAACTATATATGTTAGGCCTTGCATCGGAGTTATTGGGACGAAAGTACAGTCTTCCCCCTCCCATCGACCGATTTCATGATTTAGCTAGACTTGAGTCTGGCTTGTTTGATGAGGCTCTACAAAAGATGGCATCCATTCAAGGTGGTCATAGAGGGGCTGAATTCAACTCTCACATACTTCCTCGTTGCAGGCCACTTATCGAGTCGATCGGCCAACGAATGGCATACGAGGCGGCCAGAGTTTCAGGTACTGTCGCCTCAGAGGTCTTGGAAGTTTTCGAAAAGACCTGCATCAAAGACGATCCCAGCTGGTTCATCGAACAATGCGGTCGAGATCGAAAATCGATCTGGGACGATGAGGAAAGGGCATTTAGTAGGCTTCTTCCATTACTACCTATGTTGATGGAAAAGACGAATGCAAAGAAGTACGTCACCGCACCTATCGGAAACCGAGTCCGCTGGGAAGACTTTTTTAGCAAACTTCCCACCTACACGGGCGCAGATCGAGCTCGCCAGGCACAGCAGATCCTTGGCCGACCTAGGATCTAGGCCGAGCTGTTGAGAAGCGAGAGTTGGGGCGTGATCGGTAAATTGGATAAAACTTGAAAAACAGTTGTACTGTACTTGGATGAGAAATACATTAGGGTTAGACTAGGTAGAGCTTACTGTACATCCCTAGTCGATGTAACATGATCATGCCTCCCGAACCCAGGCAGCAGCGTAGGCGTTGCAAAGAAGGGTGAGCGATTCCCCTGTACAGTAATAACCGGAGAAATGGCCGGCGCGGTACCACCATTTCCTTGTTAACAAAAAGCGGGCCTCGGGCTCTTTGACGGAGATGTTTAGGAACGAAACTGCGTCACTTTCAGCATACATACTATTACGTTCTGGTGTACGGATACTTCACTCTTACATAACCAGATCGATCGTACAGGTCATGATACCGAGGGGTTTCCGTGGTTAGCTTTGCTCGCTGACTAATACTTCCACGTACAGTGTATCACAGTGGGGATTCGAAAGTCCAGCGGGCAATCCACTTGCGCGTATCGCGACACGGCGGCCCTTTCCCCTCTCCTTCTCCCAACTCCCACAACTTCTTTCTCCCACTGCCTGAATCTTCTTCAACCGAATTTAGAAAGGCGGTTTTGCTAGTGTACTATTATACAGGGGCTCGCGAAAGGGCCACGCAGGCTGGCTGGGCTGGAAACCCAAAAGGCAAGGGTGCTGCCGGGTGGCTGTCAGCCAGGTTGTGGGCACCTGCCACAATCACTCACCCTGTCATGGGCATACTGCCAGACTGCGTAAACCACAAGAACGACCGGGATCTTGGATAGTGTTAAGTCAAGTGTGACGCAGGAAGACTGTAGTTGCCAATGTCATCCACACATAATCAACGCTATCAGCGATGGTATGACAGTACGTGATATCCACACATAATCGAGAGGACAAACCCCTGATGGCATGACAATGCATAATTTCCACTATGAGAACTAGGTAGGCTAAGGTGGCTCTCTGGACTGCATAGGAAGGCAAGGGTGCTAACGGGTCCACTGGTAGGGCAGCCGGCCCGGCTGCGGCCACCCGCCACACAGCGTCAGGGTTTGTATGACAGCGGTATCCACAAATGATCAACTGGACCTACACTATATTAAGGACGGCATGACTATACATACTTGATACGCTGATAATCACGACGAACAGCACTAACAGGGACTACATAACAATAATACTGTACCTACTATCAGCACAAAATGAACATTAGGTACCAGAACCTTCAGGGGTGATGTGATGCAGATAAGCAAGACCAACTCCCAAAGGACCAACGTTGTCAGGGATGACATGACAGTGCATGATATCCACCTATGACCAAGTGGACCAGCACCGCGAGGAATAGCAGGACATACATAATCAACGTAGGGAAATGCTACGACAACTTGTCATTCCTGCAGGCATCATCCCACCATTCTTTCTGCCCCGAGCTGGAGGTTGGGCCCCCCCAACGAGACAAGCGGAGTGCGATCCGAGGTTTATGACGTCAATAGTCAAAGATCATAATCAACCCTCCCGTCCCAAAAGTTATCAATCTGGCTACATTGCTCTTCTTTATATATACTGTACCTTTTGTTCAGTGTGCCTTTAAGCGGATTGCTAGTGTGGGGGCCAGTTCTAGCTCTGTTGGTAATCGTCCCATGAGTACCAGTACCGGGTGTGATCATAATATGCCAAGCCATGCAAGCTCCATACCACTATCAGAACTAACAGATCAGGCGAAACCCATTGCGCCTTTATGTACTACAGTACATACCATTGGCAATCGAATTACTGTTTTCTCGCATGCGGGCTTGCGCAAGGCCTAGCGGTAGATGCTCAAGACGAGCGGAGAGAATTGAGGAATCAACTGCTTCACACAAGCCTCGACGCGATTCTTGTGGTTCGTGCACACATCGCTTAGACTAATTAGGGTAAACCCCGCAAGACCTGAATGCCCTGCAGACACCCACCCTGCAGGGAGTCGGTTCGAAACCGGCTGGAGGACAGGTACTTTGTAGTGTATCTTTCCTTCTTCGGGGACGGGGCCAAGAGAAGAAGAAAAGTGTCACCAAACCACACAGTGTGTCTACTGAGCCTTCCCTAGGTGATTAGTCATACAGTACAATATGGTAGTTTCTCCTCTGATTTATGTCGGCTAAGCATAGTATATCTAGACAGTATATAGTGTACCTGTCGACCTCGCAAGTGAACGCCTTGTACAAGTACTTGTACCTGTCCCTGTATCATCCTCGAGAAGCTGATGTAATCAGCCACAACTGAAAATGGCCATCCCTTTGGTACACTGTCGGGTAACGATTACTGGCTGACTGGTACTATAGGTATCCACTCCTCCTTGTCACGGCCCAGTCTAACAGCGGGATCACGAAGAATCGGAAAACGGCGCTGCAATCACGCCGCTTATTGCGAGATTCTGCGACGGCAGATGCTCAAACAAGGTGCATGACTTGTCACAGAGTACGGTAATATCAAGGCCGGACTGGTCGACCGGTGTGTTGCGGACAGGCGCAAGCTAGACGCAGCTACTTCCCTCCGCTTCTGGTGCCTGAGCTGGGTGTACTATGTGAGGATCCATTCGGCGTTAACAACGGAAACGATGCCGTACATCCAAAGCAAGCACAACAGCTCACAGCGCTTGAGGTACAGTGTGCCGTCGGAAGTGTGTGGGTTGCCACCGTTTCTTTCCAACTAAGAAACTCACAATATGTGGAAGCTTTTGATGTCGCCAAGGCTAAAGATCAGGCCCAATGAACACAGGCCGTATGTCGAGGTCAGTACACAGTGTTAGCCCACTAGTTTCGACGCTAAGACCCCCTGATCGCCGAGCAGTTATCGAGCTTGGCACCTGCTCTGCCCTTCCCCCGACTGATGGACTCCAACACCAAGACCAGCTGGGCGCAATCACCGGGGCCACCAACGGCCGCGCAGCGCGGTCGTGGCTGGGCCGCCTTCGCCGCAAGAACGGGATAGCATGGTAGTTTCTAACCCGAACGTAAGCTGTTTTGTGAAACAGATGCCGAATATGGGGTATGTTGACAGACTTCCGACAAGATCCAATCTGACGATTCCTATCAGCCGGCTCAGCAACGAAGCAGCTTGAATCCGTGTTCAACAAAGTGTTGGCCAGTCTTGCCGGTCAACAGGGGATACAAGACGCCCCGCACAGACGAAGCCTGAGACGCAAACTCGAGCCTAACTCCGCCTTAGGACCACACATCAACTTAGATCTGCTAGGGGCTAGTGGATTTTCGGCTCAAGGTTCGAGCAACCTAGCATGTAGTGAAGTATCCTTCCGCCTCGTCTAAGACCATCTCCAAGAGCTGTTGCTCGTGAAAAAGCACTCGAGACCTTTGGAACCATAATTAAACCGATTATAAATTACCCGTTCTTCACGGGGCATGGCGCTAGCTGATCTCTCCTGCATGCAAAGAACTTCGCTGCCGGATAATCAGGGTCCTGGTTTATTCTGGTCACGCTTGTCGTCTTGGGCATCTTTGATGAACTGTACTGTGAGTCTCGAGCAAGGCCGAGGCCAGTGCTGACACTGTCGCACGTTCACAACACTGTCGCACGTTCACATCAAGCTTCAAGAGTGATTGATTTCATCTCAGCTGTTTTCTTCGTCAGAGTTCTTCCTGACCGTAGCCAGCCTCGTCGTGTCCCAAAACATCACCACTACACGAAATGAGTTTCGGTTGTCCTGGCTGCGCGAAAACGTGGTTGAAAAAACACCATCGAGACCAACATGTTGCCGACACAGGACACCAAGTTTGTCAATTCTACTGCGACACCTGTACTCGTCACTTCGAGAGTCTGGAAGCCGCTAATCAGCACATGGAAGCTCTTCGTCACCGGAAACCATTGGCTGCAACGTTATTTGACACTCGATTCGGTTGCGATACCTGTTCTCGTCAGTTCAAGGGCCGGGAAGCTGCCAACCAGCACATGGACGACCTGGATCACCGGAAGAAGTTGGCTGCGACCGTACTTGACACTCAATTCGGTTGCGACACCTGTTCTCGTCAGTTCAAGAATCAGGAGGCTGTTGATCAGCACATGAAAGCTCTCCGTCACCGGAAGCCGTTGGCCGTGACTTTAGTACCTGACACTCAGTTCGGTTGCGACACCTGTTCTTGTCACTTCAAGAGTCAGGAAGCGGCTAATCAGCACATGAAAGCTCTTCGTCACCGGATGCCATTGGCTGCGGCCTTACCTGACGCTGAATTGAGTTGCGACACCTGTTCTCGTCAGTTCAAGAATCAGGAGGCTATTGATCAGCACATGAAAGCTCTTGGTCACCGGAAGCCGCTGGTCGTGACTTTAGTATCTGACACTCAGTTCGGTTGCGACACCTGTTCTTGTCACTTCAAGAATCAGAAAGATGCTGATCAGCACATGAACGACGCTGGTCATCGGAAGCAGTTAGCTACTATGGCACCCAGATACAACTTACGCCCAAGGCCTATTGGACGAATGAATAATGACCCCACAGGATATCAATGCCTCGTCTCGCAGATCTGCCCAAAATACCTTACTCAAACTGAGGCAAATGAGATACGTGTACAATTCGATGAAGTGTGGCAGAAGAACAACCAGGTCCTATGGAGCGGAACAGATTACACCAAAACCAAGGAATGGGCCTCACAAAATGGACGTCAAACACTCACCATGTGCATGGGTCCTCTCATGCAGCCAGGAAATGCTAAATGCAGAAGGAAATCATCTTTTCGAGCTTGGAAGCTGTACATGCGAGGAGCATCGGCTTTGTTTGCTTGGCGCATATCTCAGTGTGAAAGTACAACAGTTTTAACACCCCCACCGCCACATCGATTCCATCCATCGGGAATGACGAACTACCAAGACATAGAAGAGCCGATTCTCAAGGGCAAGGGCATACTCGGGTTTTCCGTCAACGTAATCATGATGGTTCATCCCGAGGTCAACGGCGCTGAACAGTTTACCTACGAGGCGTGGCCTAATGACCGGCACGCCTCTTGGATGGCCAGATTTGGGGAACACCACCATAGTGATTGGAGGATAGTGAGTCGAAAGAGAGGTATGTTGGTCATTCATATGCGTTACTTAGCCCATTACCTGACTTGTGACCAGTGCGGATGGTTTGGCAGCCTTTTAGCTGTGCTCGAGTGCAGTCGTCATTAGAAGATAACTGTCAGGCCAGACGATCCAAGACACAATCTGAAGATGAATCAGAACTGCGCCTCTCAAGGAACGATCAACGCAGCGAAATCCAGCTAACGAAGCTCCAGCCAATCGAGTGTTCGCGAACAGTCAACGATTCCCACGGATTTATGGTCTCGACTTGGGAATTCATTCGTAGATGTCTTATACATCTAGCATTGCCTTTCGCAGGCTTATCAAGAAGCTTTACGGTTCAATACAGACGGCCATAACATCGCGGCTCATATGTTCAGCTGCGGCTTCCTCCCTTCTCCTATTCATCTGAGGGGCAGCCTGCATGTTGCCAGTGGCGGGGTTGCTGTCCTCCTGCAGTTGTGATGGTGCCTGACCCGCTGGGTAATGGTTCGCCGTCTATACCCAGTATAGACTTGGTCGGGGTGACAGGGGTGTGTCACAAGACCTGCAGAGGCTGCCTTTTCTACCGGCCGTCTTGCTTATGGATAAGCATAATATTTCTTTTGAGAAACTCCTGACCGGTTACTTTGTTGTTATGTGTCCTGCCTGGTTTTGATTTCTTTGGACAATGCACAGATTTGGCGGTATCAGCGTGACCCCTTGTGCTTATCAGGTCGTCTGCTTGCTTCACTGCCTTGCCAACTAAGATGCGAATGGATACTAACGCTAGATCAAGTCAATACGATTCCCGGCACGTTGACCAATTATCACTCTGTTCTGATTTACCATGGTAGCTAAGTTGCGTGAATCGCTGTGCTTTTGTATTCTGCCTGCCTGATGTCATGTATACTTGGAGCCAATACCCGCTTCTGTGTAACCCACTAACTGACAAGAGTGTTCTTGAGTGGCTGAGAAAAATTATAAAATCTTCATCCCTCAAAATGCTGATCCTGTCAGCACATCACAGCCACGTCAAATCAGAATTTCATGTGGCGATGCCTCCAGAATCAGACACAACCTAGCTAGCTGCCACGGCATATTACATCACGTTGCCCAGCCTCTAGATCAGCCAATCTTTAGGCCTCAAACGAATATCTATAAGCCATAAGAGTAGTTAGTGATATACTGAATGATGGCCAGTTGATGTAGCGCGGCCTTTATCCAGCCCCTTTGTATCTAAGGCGCGAGCCAGACATTTAGACAGTCAGATATGAAGCAAAGGCTTCAGCGAGAAGATCATTATCTCATTATTTCCTGCACCGCATTTTACAGATACCGACCACGTCTCATTATTACATGACCGCCACCCTTCCCACACTGCAGGCATCGAAGCTGCAAGCATTCCATTTTCTTGTAGTTTCCGCAATGGGAACAGTTGCCCAGGACGGGAGCTTCTAGGTAGGAATTTAACAAGTCCTTCGCAAACTCCGTCAAGCTCGAGGTTATAGCGTCGAACTCATGTTTTCTTTCTTGAATTATAACTTCCATGTACTTTCTGGAGAATCTGATCGTGGTGTCACGAAGTCGTCTGACGGAGGACGGTGTAAGTAAGTAGACATCACTAAGCGATGCCAGAAACCCATCAACGTCAAATTCGCTCTCCAGCATTCTTTCATATCTGTCGGCCGACATAGCTTGTAGACCGTCAACCTGATACTTTTCAGCCAGTGCAAATAACTTCGAGTGGGCTTGTAGACTGTCGGCGTAGTTCTCTGCATTGGCTTGTTGCGATTCGTGGTCTAAGGTGTAATCACATGTATACATGAAGTCGATCATCTTGCGGACCTCGTTCGGTGAGTCTTCAACCATATGGTACGTTGCTGTTTGATTTTCCTAGGAATAATCAGTGACTTCTTCATAATCTCTTTCTATGGTCGCTTCTGTGCTTGCTAACCTTGTACGGTCCATTACAAGCGGTTTCGAAGACTTTCGATTGAAGGCAGATGACGAGCTTGTGTACCGGGAAGCGGTCACACACTAACTCAAAATCCGTGAGTCTTCCTTGTGCCCGCGCCCTGAGATCTGTTAGCTAAAGCATCGGTATGTCAATAGTTGCATTACTCGGAGATACTTATGATGAGCTTTCTATGCATGTTGATGAAACAATACCAGGAAGACCATGTCAAGGTGAATTAAGTGCGGTGGAAAACTAGGAGTTTTCAAGAATACTGAGATCCAGTGCGATGAGTGAAGTTCGAAGGATTTTGTAGATTATGCTTTCAATTACCGAAGGAACGAAGGAGCAGAGGAGGAAAGGAGTGAGACTTTTGACTACAGTTCGTTACTGTATAAGCGGGGAACAATATCCGAGTTTCAGGGAAGTGGGGCATGAGCACATGAACATGAACGATGAGAGCTATGTGAAAGCCCCACGGTCGAATTGAGGTTTAGAGTTCAGAAAGGTAAGCCATAGTGTCACCTGTGGTTAATTTAGTCGAAGCATGAATGCGATGCATATCCGGGTAAGAATTACTCGTCTTTACGCGAGGTACAGACAAAAAGCTTTGGGTATGATGCGCCTGCATCATAATCTCTGTTCTGCACTGTATAGTTACGCCGGCCTGCATCCAACTGGTTGAGCCGTAACCCGATGAACGATGAACAGCCCTAACACTTGGAGCAATGATTGAAATGTACTGATCTGGTGTCGGGCGAAAGTAACACGCTCAAGACGTGCATAGATTGAGCAACCTGTCGCATCTCCTGTCGCATTTCCTGTCGCGCACTAGATGCAAGGCCACTAAGCATGTAAACATAGAGTCTTGTTAGCTTGTTTCTCACTTTCCAGTCTCGGTTCGGGCTTTATGTGGTCAGTCCCAGTTTTGCGGCTTCTTCTGTTTTACTTTGGGGCCAGTCAGTACATGTTCGATACTTTATGAATTATTGCCATGGTCCTCCAGACCGGGGTATGTACTATACGCTGCTTTTGTTCGCCACGCCATGGACGGACTTGGTACTGATATTGCTACTTCCCCAACCAAAGTCCTTCAATACTTAGTTCGATACTAATGATTATTGGATGGAGAAAATCCAACAATCCACACAAGTGCTCCTCAAGACTAGTGTGAAATTCGCTACCTATTCTAGACCATTTTGGCGACCAACAAGCGCCTATTGATGCAGTCAGGGATGCGAAACTGTGCCCCAACAGCTCTCCATCAGGCTGCAAATCCAAAATGCCCCAATGATACATCTGTACTGTGAGTGCACCCAAGAGTATGTTGGAGCAATCCGCAGAACATCTATCGGGCTCGCGTAGATAGCCCCGAAGACCATGTAGCACGTCCAAGGTCTTTCCTACGAACCTACGCCTCAGGACGTCGATCTCGTCTGTGGTCTTTATCAGTTTACTGAGGGATTTGAAGCTTGACTCAACTCACCAATGAGAGGCTGCGAGAACGGAAGGTCCATATATTGCAGAGGAGATTTACAATACATCACAGCTGTCCTTGTGACGTTGTACAAAACTTGGTGTTCCGAGAATACTCTGCTTGCTACCATATACAGCACAAGAACCGGCAATAATTGTCTGGAGCTCGTTCCTTCATGTTGGAAAACCACTTCGGCGACACAAACCTGAATGCTTCATGACAGCCCAGAAAGTCGACGAGAACGGCAACTTTAGCAAGCAACTCTAGACTCACGATCATGGGGACCTTATTGAATTGCCCATGAATGACTCGCATCAAGATCAATGTCGTCTCCGTGTCATGGTTCTCGATGGAAACCTCTGACCTGGAATGGAACATGGCCTCGAAATAGGGACACGCAAGCTCCAAGTGTCGCGACGAAAGGGGAAATGTCGTCGTCAAGTGGTCTTCTGAACACGACGGGCTACCGCATGGGCTCGTCGGAGATGATGCAGACATCCTTGCTGGATCGCCGCCTACAGCGTCAGCCTCGGCTTGTGAGACTGTCTCGGTCGTTGGTGGGTCCTCTTCTACAGCTCCAGCCGGAGCTGCAACTTCTTCAGCGAAGGGGCCCTGGCTAGAGGCTGGGTCATTACGTCGAAAGGCAGAAGCATAGGAGTTACCTGCCACGCTAGTAGGTTGTGGTGGTAAAGCGACCTTTTCCTAGGGAATCTAGGGTGTAAACGGTGTAGTAGATGGGTAAGCTTTAGCAACACGTCCCCAGCCGGGTCGAGAGCGTAGTTAGCCATGCCTATAGAGAGGAAGGTATTCCGGTACAAAGAGTTCAGTAGCGCTCTTATGGAATCCAGAGGTTATGCTCGCCAAATAAAAGAACCTCGGTGAGAAGGCGGTGGGTTTACCCACCCACCCTACTTCCGCAAAGCCCCCACCTCCGCAAATCCCCATAACCACCAACACCACCACTATCACCACTTTATTCCTCAGGTCTGCCGCCCACCCATATGCAACTTTCGGCCTCGCTGGATAATTCGGATGCGCTGGATTCATCCGGACTATCCATATTGCCGATATCCGTATTTCCTGATAGCTGGCTCTGCCGTATGGCTGCAAATCGACTGTTGGGGGATGTAGGGGCCTTTTTCCTCCTACAGTTAAGCAGGTTATCTAGCTGGGCCCTTAATGCCCTGTTTTCCTGCTCTATAACAGACCCCTGGAAGAACTCTTCATCATACGCCTTTTGCACCTTTCTAGATAGGTGACGGATAGTATGGGTATCCTGCCCATCCTTACCCAACTGTTGGAGTTGATATAGTTGATGCCGTAGTTCGGCAGGCCGGCGAGGGTTGACCATGGGATAACAGATACGGATTCATCCCACTGCTGGCTGCCAGCCTGGATGGGCTGGCTGGCCTGGATGGGCTGGTTGGATGCCTTGGATACCAGGGGGTTGGATAGGGGGCGCCTTGAAGAGACCGGCCATAACCCAGCCCCTTTCCAGCCAGCCCTTATATTCTGGCTGGTTATTGCCGCATCTCTGGCCTCTAAATAACAGGCTAGAAATGCCCTTTTGCCAGCCACTGTTGAATCCGTCACTATATCATCCATCGATTCAACCCCCTTCCTATAGGCGTGCTTTAATGGGCTGAAGACAGCCACATCTAGAGGCTGGAGGACTGCAGAGGAGTGCGGCGGCAGATATAACAGCCAGATGCGATGCTGCCAGCATTTCCACATGAAGTCAGTGGTTATATGGCTGTGATGCCCATCTAGAACCAGCAGTCTATATGCCCCTGGTTGGCTGGGTTGGGTATATGGGATGAAGACCTTCTCCAGCCATCTAAGGGCAGTCTGGTCAGTCGTCCAGCCATTATCAGTATATGTGAAGTGCCACCCTTCATATCTAGATAGGTTGGATGGGAACCACTGGGTCTGGAGGGACTTGCCCTTATATACAACCAATGGGGGTATGCGCTGCCCATCAGCAGACACACATTCCAACAGTGAGATCCACGCCCTGGATCCAGGCTGTTTTTTCTGGATATATCGCGATGCGGCAGAGCCCAGCACCAGCCCATTAGTCCCTTTGCCCTCCATGATGCCAGTCTCATCCATATTCCATCGGTTGGATGGATGGATGCCCTTGATCTCTGGGATATCCAGACGATCGAGGAATTGCTGGATGATTTCTGGCGAATGGGCTCGCCAGCGCCTGGCATCTATCGCCCTGGATCGCTTGGTCCGGATTAATGGGTTTCGCCGCAGAAATCGCCGCATCCACTTCCTCCCTAGAGGTTGCTGCCCATCGCCCAGCATACGCTCTGCCAGGCCCTTCAATTGCCCATGGGAAATAGGGCAGCCCAGAGCTTCCTGGGTTAATATATAGGCAACCAGATTATCCTCCTGGGACTGGGTTAAACGCTGCATATCGGCAAAAGCAGCATTCCTACTTTGCCTACCCCTTTTCAGCCGATAATAAAGGGTATGGTATGGGATGCCCCATTGCTGGGCAGCCCTACTGATAGGGCGCCCATCTCGCGCATCTGCAAGCGCCCGTTGGAGCTCAAATTCGGAGTATTGCTTCATGATGGGTTGAAGAAGATATCCTCAAAAAATGGCGTTGTTTGGCGATATATGGCAATTGTTGTGATAGTTTGAAAAAGGTGGTGATGTTGATGGAAGAGGATAGATGCGGCATTTTCGGCATTTGCGGAGGTGGGGGCTTTGCGGAAGTGGGGTGGGTGGGTTTCCCGTTACTCTTTCGTAGATTCTCATTCAGTACAACCAAACTCAGGGCAGTGAGATTTCATATATACAAGATAGAAGGGTCGGTTGGTTTTATACCTTATTCGTTTGGGATGTTCTATCCTAACTCAAAACCTTACTTAGCCCCACGTGTTACCAGCCTGCACTGCTATTATCATCACTGCGCTAGCGCCTATCTATCCAGAGGCGAATTTCGTCTTGCTGACTGTGCGCTAGCGTATGCATGCATGGCGGTGGAAACCATCCCCACACCATATGAATGTGAAACAGGCAAATGTTAGGAGCTCGAAAGCAACATATCAGGCACAAAGTCTGTGCATCAAACTAACCGATCAGGAGTTGTTACGCACATTACGCAGCCTCCCCCTCCTATCAAGCAGTCCACTGGTTTATTTATGTACATTGAGTAACCTGGGCTATCTAGTATGTAGATACTCTATAGCTATTATTGTGACTTGTTTACCAGTTACCGATGTTGCGCTACAACCTCGACGATGAGACATTATATGTCTGCTCCAGTTACAACTGGAAGACCTGGAGAATCTCAAAGGAGGCCACAAAGGAAGAATACGCCAGAAAGGAATTACCTATGTGGGCTTCGCCGTTCAGGTTTACGATTCAGAGATAAAGTCTTGCATCGTCCTCACCTTGCATATATTCATTTATAAGATCATGGCAAATATCAATCAACTTCAGGAGCGGCTCGCCGATATGTTCAATAAGGAAAAGAAGGAAGCTGCAGAATACAATAAATCACCTTTCCGTCTCAACCGCGAGGCCCAGTTCAATGAAGATACTTCTATGGACTCCATTGAGTTTAAGCACTTCGGTAATGCAGAAGATAAGTCAGGGAGTGGGTTCAAACTACTCGACGTAAATAGAAATAGCGCTAACGCTCTGTTAGACCAGTCCCAGTCGTCGACATGGGCAGTAACAGGAACCCAAACGACCAAGACGAGCAAAACGATAAAAGAACAGAAAAAGCAATGCGACATTTGCTTCCAGAGCTATTAGTACTCGGTTAGGTCGTCGACTTGGATCTTTCTGTTGAGCAACATTTCCAAGATATCCAACGCCCTTATAGGATCTTGGGTGGACAGTGCCTGAAGGGCGTTGCTATCCACTAATACCTTTGATGCTGACGACATCGTCAGTCACACTCATAGGAACTGATGTGGTAGCTGCAGAGGCGGGGTGGGTTGAGTTGAGTTGTATTCCTACTCGGATGCAGCCGCTATTTTACTCCGCAGCCATGACTGATTGATTGATTGATTGATTCTATCCTACTCGGTTTCAGCCGCCTTTACCAGCAGCTATGCCCGGAAAGCGAGGTTTGGCCAACAGCCGACGCGTCGACGATGAGTGGGGACGCCTCACTTCGCCCTGATGTTGAACCAAGGCCAGCTATTTCCAGATTCCTCGCTGCACTGTCTATCCTCTGTGATGATTCTCGCTGTTGAAGAGCCTCTTCCTGCTTCTATTTTGTTTTGACTGTTTTTGTTTTCTTTACCTCTGGATTCCTTCTTTCGCGTCTTCCTGCTCCGGCTCTGTTGGTGGAAATCACCATGTGCGGTTCTGTATACCTCCAGTCTCCCCCCGGCGCTCGGCTTCGCTTGTTTCTCTTGTCCGCATCCTCTCAGACTCGTTTGTACTGTTTCTCAGTTGATCTGTAAGTCTTTTTGCTACCTACTGCCGGGTTCCTATGTGGCTCTGTGTTTCCATCCTTTGACCACCACCGCCGTCCACCGCCTGGAGTCGGGCTCGATTCGCTAAGCACAATGCTCTAACCGTTTCAATTCGTCCGATTACTGAGTATGAGAGCTCCCTCACAGATTCCGCAGACATAGCGGTGAATCTTTTGTGTGTTCCTTGCAGTCCGGAGGACGGGTACAACGGCAACCATTGGCGCCTCCTGAATGATCTTCTCATGGCCAGGGGTTTCCTCGCCAGTTTCCGCTATGGTCTCCACCACCGCGTCGCCTCTGCTTTCCTCCGCCTCTACAACTTCCCAGTCAGACACAGTGGTGTGTGGCCGCTCTTCCTGCTCGCTGTTGGCTGCCCCCAGAGTTGGCAGGCACACGACGTCTGCAGCATCAAGACGACTGATCGCATCGTCCACCATGTCGAACAGATCATGCATGCCGTCCCCAAGCAAGCCGATAAAGGAGGCTTCCTCGCCCACGTTCGTCTTAGCCGCCGTGGCGGTGTCAACCATGACGATGTCCTTCGTCAGGTCGTTGAGAGTTTCGTCGAACAGTGCTGTTTCTGTGGGTGCTTCATGTTGCGGTGGGTTCGTGGGATCTTCGCCCGAACGGACATTATCTTGCCAGCTGTCCAACGCAATACTGCAGTTATCAGCAACACCATTGTCGCTGGCCTCAGTCTCGTGGGGAGCATCCGAGTCTTCGTTTTCTTCGGCGTCTTCGGCTGCGCTGGCATTGCCCCTTCCTGTCGCACTGCCTTCCCCCAGTTTGTGGTCGCTTGCCTCCACCGTGGTTTGGCTGGGTTCGGAGGTGGTCTCCCTGCGTCGACGACGTGTGAACCGACGTTGGCCCCCAACTCCGTGCATGCCGTTGGCGAGTTCCGCCAGCTGGTCCAGCCCTACGTCAGAAACCCACAAGACTTGTTTGTTGCCAAAACTTACAGACCGGTTCACGTCGGGGATGCATTGTCCTTGAGGGACGTACACGGCCCCGTCCAACTTTCCATAGGTCGGATTGTAATGGACCACTGCCGAAAAGACTCGGGCCCCCAGACCCAGGTGCACGGCTTTGCGTTTCGCGCTTCCCCCACACTTTCGGACCTTCTCTTTCGCCTTTTTGTCGTATGTAAAGACGATCTTGTCCGACGTCACCGGGGCCATGGCTGCGTGACTTTCAGTGATTACAGACTCTAGGTACGAATGGGATCTTGTTCATCACGGTGACCACATGCCGTAATGTAACTACTTGGTCCTCAAATATGACTTCCTCCCGGACGAAGCCATCATAAGCTCTAGTATACGGTGTCATGGAGCCGGTTCAAGCTCTCATCATTGATTGAGCCGCTTTGTACTCTGCCAAGCACCAGACAAACAGCTAAAAGTGGCTTTTCGCGAAGCCAGCCTGCAGTTCAGACTGTAGACTAGATCACAGAAGCGCAAACAGCAGAAACCGTCATTTATTGACCTGTACAGCCGCATTCTCATCGGTTTCTAGTCGTTGGACTTCCAGTAACCTTCGTCGCAGCCATTTGTGGACTTTTTCGGCAGAGTGATATGCTGAAGCGTGCAGAATAGCTAACAATGCCCTTTAGAGGAAACAGGAGTTGGCTCCACATGTTTATATGCTTCAACAAATGAACCGAAGCGCCGACGTCGAAAGCTAGGACGCGACTGTGTATAGGCCTGGCGTTATGTACATAGCAGCCTTGATATCTTGCCTCTCACTATATTAGACTAAAAGCCGACGTGGGCTTTCTATAACACGGTATAGATGGCAATCATCTATTTCGCTCGCAAATAGGTTGTTACAACCTCTAAGCCCCTCTGTCAACTAACTTTATCCTATAGCTTGTTGTAATATAACTTTATTCTTCAAGAGGCTGGTGTGGCCAATCCCTAAGCCCGACAACGAAGTCAATTTTAGGTCATTGAATCTCGAAAGCACCCTCTTCATGTTACAACTCTAACCGCCAGGCTTCGTATCCTCTTCTGCGGCAAGTCGTAATACATGCTTCTGAATATAGGGTCAACTGTCTTTCTAGATAGAAACTCCAGCAGTAGACCAACAGTAGGCGTGAACTAGATCTCACCTATACTTTCACCTCTCATCGGCCATTTCAGACCACTCGATCATCATATTCTGACCACTACAAAGAGCAAAGTCGTTTTAACTTAGACGGTCCCATAGTGAGATGATTAGAAAGAAAGCCACAAAGATGGTGAGGCGACTACAGCTAGCCCCATGCGAAGCGGTTGCGCTGACGGGGATAGTCGTGGTGGTAGGCATTATTGGTTTGTGGTATGTCTAAGACGGTTCAATGTTGCCACCAGATGTCGTTTTTGTAAGATTAGAAACTATGCTAGCGTTTGATTCTTCGTAGTCAAAACTGGCGTTCCAGAACTGATGGCTCGATACCGAGGTGTTAGGCAGTGCGGTGACATGAACTGTGATGATAGTGGACACATCGCCCTCGGCGACACACGTGCATAGTTGAGGAAGCTCAGCCGTTGTTCCTGGCAGCGATTGGATGGCCGTAGTGACCTGCGGAGGAGCAGCCGTGTACACATTGGCAAACGCCCAGACCTCCATTGTACGGGAACCCCATTTGGTTTGATACACGAATAGGGCTGCGAAGTATCCGTACTGTATTCCTTTAGCCAGCCTATTTATATATGGCCTCATTTCCCAAAGCCGACAATGGCTTCGAAACCTGCACCTGCATGTACGGTGCAGAAAAGCACGTATCTGAGAGTGCTGCTAGATATGGCTCAATTTGGCATGCTTTATATACCCCTGACATCGTGAGGCCAGCTTGCAACATCAAAAATGACATCTTCTTTCCTACAAGACCTACCTTCTGTCTATTTAGAACGGAAAACGGAGAACGCTTAAGAGGACCTTTTGCTCTCCCCCGACATGACAAGCTATTCTTCCGCGGCAGCACAGCCACGGCCCTTGTCAGGCACCGCTGTGTTCCAGCTCAGGCTGGAAAAAGCAAACAGCCCTGCAGCTAGTGGCGCCATAAACGACCCGAGGTCGCCGTTCCGCCCGGAGAGCAAGTTTTATTCAGCAACTACACCGTCGGCATCAGGCCTAACAGTATGCCTCAGAGACTTGGAGGTAACAGAGGAACCTAGGTCAATCATTTTGGGGTCGGAGTACACACAGAATCGGCGAAGCAAGGAAAAAGTTATGTACACAAGCTCTCGGCTATACTTTTAATGAATTACAGAGGCTAGTCTAAGTCGGCAGAAAAGGGACCATTATGTATCTTGCGCACTAGTCGAACTTTTACCGTGCGGGTGATGCGGGTGATAAGACGTACATCATCAGCTGATACAGTTCTTATGCAACAATTTTGACATGACTGACACCCTGTGACTTGCCCTATGATATGTTATCACGAAGCGTATCTTTAGGAGGCAATTCATATAGTTGAAAGTGGCTTGTTCTATCTAAGTGAATACAACACGACTCGTTTCTAGATATAGGGTCGTGGCGGGATTCCGGTACGATATCGTTTAGGAAAGCGGTGTCGTGCGGCAATATCCACACGAGTGAGGTGGTCGGTCCGTGTGACATATGTCTAATTACATCGAGCGCTTGCGAAGTTACTACTGGAACACGGGTGGGTAACTCCAAACGCCAGGATAGACGCCTATTATACAACTATTGTCGATCACAAAATAGTACACTGTCCTGCCATGAACAAACTCTGTGACAAGTTTACCATACGTCGCCCAACCGAAAGTAGCGCCGGGCGTGATCGTTTCATAATATATCTCTACCAGGATAACCTTATTATACTAGAGCGATATCATGTCCTTATAATTCCAACCTCATGCAATAATTGGACGTGCGGTTGAAAGAACATTACACTTTGTTCAAGAGGAAATATTTGCTAGAGTCCGGCAGGCCGATAGAGAAACCAACGTTCTATTTCCTCTTATGGCTGGCTGAATCATCATGCATCGGTAGGAGGACCCATCTCGACATGCCAAGTGCATCCGTCGAAATTATTATCAAACTCCCTTGAGTTCGCGACCATTGTCGCCAATGTGGATTGAGGATCGGCCACAACAATACTTTCCAGCAACATAAAACCCATTTCCCTGCCTTGTCCTAGGACTTCAGTCCGAGATATATCTTCAATCGCGTTCTCTTGCTCGCGCACGATCCATTTGTAGGAAGCCGCAGACATCTCAATATGCCGCCGAGCTGGTCATCTGAAGCTTTCTTAGCATTCTTCTGCACTCTTAAGTATTGCATACCTGAAAGGCCATGAAATTCGGCATATGATGCCGGAAATCCGGGGATGTGTTTGTCGTTGATGCCGTGGAAGCTTCGTATTGAAGTTGTGCAGCAACTTGCGAATCGATTGTAGAGGCGGGCGGCATTGTTGAAGTGGCTGAGAAGTATGAGTCAAAGTGTAGCCTGACCGCATTAGAAAGTTGATTCGTACCCTGCCCGGATTTCAAGATGGAGCTTTTCAACCAATGTGGTCGTATCACTGATTCCGGTCTGATTTTGTGACGTATTGTCATTGTTTTCAGCCACTCCTTGCTCAATCCTCGTCAGGATTGTCTGGACACTGGTCAATACTCCATTGACATCTGTCAACCTTTGAACTGTATCAGTGACGTTGTTCTCAATCCTTCCTATAGCAGTTTTGGTATCGGAAACCATATTATCGGCTACTGCTGCTAGGGTACTCTGCCTCTGATCGGCATTATTCTCTATTGCTATCACAGTCTCCTGGGTGATCTTGGCAGCCTGAGTGACTAATTGCAGGTCATCAAAGATACTGTCAACCGTATGACCATTTGTAGTTATGGCAGTTTGTGTCTGATTGGCTGTGTTGCTCAATACCGTGACGGCTTCTTGGGTTTGGTTGACTGATTGTCGGACTGCTGCTACGCCATTAAAGATATTGTCAGCTGCGTTGACGACTGCTGTCGTAGCATCGTGGATCTGATTGAATGTATCCTGAGCGTTAGTAATAGTTTGGGTCACTGCTTCCAAGCCATCCCGAATCAGATTAGTCGTATCACTGTTTGTCCTCACAGCCGTTTGAGTCACAGTGACTGTATTCACAGTTTCTGCTAGGACATCCTGGATATTATTGACACCGCTGTTGACTACTTGTAAATCGGTTCGAGTATTGATCGCTGTGTTGTTGATCGCTGTCACCGTAGCTTGGGTTTGGGTGGCTGTAGCGGTGACTGTGGTGATGGCAGCTTTCGTTTGATTCGTATCATTTCTGACTGCCACTATGTCGTTCTGAGTGTTGATAACTGTGCTATTGATTTCTTTTACTCTAGCATAGATTTGATTCGTCGTGTTCCTGACTCCTGTCATGGCAGTCTGCATTTCGGCCATTGTCTCACTTACTACCGCTGAGGAGTTCTGAGAGTTATTGAACGTGAGACCCATTGCCGCTAGAGTTTCATGGTTCTCAGAAATAGTCGCGCTGACTGTATTCAGGGCGTTTTGGATGTTGTTGACTTTTTCGTCGATTTTTGCCAATCTGTAATAAGAATGCTGCGTCAAATCTGATTTGGAGGCCATCGATAAAGCAAAGCTACCTACTTGTCGTCAGTTTGACTGGTCATACACGCCTGTGCGTGCATCATCTTGAAGAGTTTCTCGCATCTTTCGGCTATTTCCGCCAGCTTCTTATTAATTTCATCGAAGCGCTGCATGTCGCATGAACTGGATACTGGTGGAGCGTGATTCATCCCACAAACTGGGCGGTAGTGATGTAGAGGCTGATATGCCTGTAAGGCCTCGTTAGCATATCGACGGCCTTGGCTTTCCGCCGTTCAAGGGACCTTCTCACATGATGGCTGTTGCAAGTTGCCATCGTAACTCGCTCGTACTGAGCTCAATAGGGCGCAAGATTCAATGGCAGATGTGTCGCTCACCGAGAGGCATGACGGATCTCGTCTCCATTGGACATCTATTTAATCAAATTTTCAATTCACTGCTACTTTACTCAAGCAGGGAATCCTGGCGGACTTGCACCTTGTAGTATCACGCTGCCCTCTGGCAAGAACATGCAATGCCACCCTTCCTATTACATGCGGCCTATGAATGGTGCAGCCATGTTCGCGTTCTTCAACACACATTAACCTGTCATGGATGGCGAGGGTTGTTCCCAGAGGCCGCTTGGGACCCGACCTAACGGAACACAGGGCTGTCGACAGTAGTGGATAAGGCTTTTCTCAGAAAGATCAGCCTCGGTTCGAAAACCAACGGCGCAGCCGCATGCGTGCATGCATGATACTCACAGCCGGTGAGATCCCCCAGTCAAATAATTGGACAGCCCTTGTCCACGTTGAGCAATGATGCGCAGATAATACTGCATGCAAAGTTTCGCATCGTCTTCAGTGAACCAACGATCATGAATACGTGACTTCGACTATCGGGCACAATAGCGTTCTGATTAGCTGCGAGGGGTCAGCACACCGGCAATGATTTCTCCGTTGGGAATGTTCGCCGAGTATACTGCATACAAGGAAGGGCACTTAGAGCTATGGGCAACGTGATGAATAAGGAAGCAGCGTTATTCCCAGCTTCTGGCTACTGTGTCACAAGTACTCAATATTCAGAGTTGCTTCTGCGTTAGCATGACATCAATTGGCATATTCCGATGCGACTCTTATCTGATGTAGTCGAGAGCAAGCGCCCAGACAGGGCAATGCTGTCCTTGGGGCGGGTGTTCTCAGCCGCGCAACCCCGCACCGGTGGATGTTGATCCACTGCTCTGAATTGAAAGGTGGGACACAGGTAGGTGACGAGATTCACATGACTTCCGAGCGCCTTGGCTGCACGTTTTAATACATCACGTAAACTGCCGATTCGCTATCATGTCCAATTAATCCGCTCAGTTAATCGTTGGAAACCAGTCGATCACCTTACATGATCGGCTTCCCAGAAACTACAAAGCGCGAGCGCCAGTCAACAAAACTTTTTCTCGTCCCACACGCCAGCCAATATTACTGTAGACCTCAAGTTTTAGCTCTTCTGTCAAATCGTCATTTTCTGTGCTGATAGAGGTTCCCGGCGGAAAACTAGCTGGGTATTTAATCGTTTCGTCTGGAAAAGGAGACAATAAAATTATGTCGGTCGTCGTTGCCTCGTCGCCCCAAAAGCACGCAAGGACTCTGTAGTCGTCTGCTGCAATACCTCCATAAAGAAGGTAACCACCCACCCTACTTCCGGGCCACCCCCATATCCGAGCCACTATCATCACCACTTTCACCACCACCTTCACCACCTATGTCATCAGGCTTTCCACCCACCCGTATGCAACTTTCGGCCTCGCTAGATAATTCTGATAGGCTGGATTCATCCGGACTATCTATCTGGCCGGATTCCGGATTTCTGGCCCGCTGGATATGCCGTATAGTGGCAAAAGTGCTGTTGGGCGATAATGGGACCTTTTTCCTCTTGCGTAACTGCTGGGCATCTATATGGACTTGCAGATGCTGGGCTTGCTGCTCTAGAAGGGCTGCTCATCACACCCCTTTTGCACCTTCCAGATAGGTGACGAAGCGTATGGGCATCCAGTTCATCCTCAGCCATCGGGTCAACTGGTGTAAGTGATGCCGTAGACCAACAGACTTATGAGGAGTTGACCATGGGATAATAGATACGGCTTTATCCCACTGCTGGCTGCCTTTTTCCTCCCTCTACTGGCTAGATGATGCCTTAGATGATGCCTTGGATACCAAGGGGTTGGATAGAGGGCGACGTGAATAGACTGGCCATACTCCAGCCCATTTCCAGCCAGCCTTTGTATTCTTAGATGTCATGGCTGCATCGCGTGCGTGTAGATAGCAGCCTAGGAATGCCCATTTTCCAACCACTGTTGAATCCGTGACTATATCATCCATAGATCCAATACCCTGCCTATAGGCATGCTTCAATGGGCCAAAGATCGATATATCTAGAGGCCGGAGGACAGGAGAGGAGTCCGCCCCTGGACTCTTAGACGTCGCGTGGACCGATTGATAAGGTACCCCGTACCTGCCAATCGACATGCCCGGCTCGCGGCTTACGTGCGAGACATCAAGGGACGATTGAGCTAAGCAGAACTGCCCAAGCTGCGGAATGATCTGGGCGGCGGACGACGAGCTGAGCTCCGCGGTGGGTGCTGCTGCTGGATTGCTTGGGTTTTCCCATGTCCTCGAACTGACGCCTCTCATCTAATTCAGGCTTCCGGCGCTTGTCTCAGAGCTGCGATTGGCCGACCGTTGCTTGTGGGCTGGGCCACCACGGAGAGGCACTTTCAGGCCAGGTAGAAGGGGCGATTCGGAGGCTAGGTCTGCTGCCAACCCTCTTTGGCTTTGGTAGGTACCCAAGTACCGGTACATACCTGTAGAAACGGCACACAGCGGTTGGGCAAACCCCGGCCAAACACTGAGGACCCTGGTGTGTCCGCGGAAGAAAACCAACATGGGTCAAGGATAAAGCGATGGGGTAATTACAAGCGGCCATGCTGGCCGCACCGTGCGAGCCGGTGCCCATTGCGTTAAGAGATCATGATGGGCACCCATACTTGGTGCGTCCTCGTCAGCTCCCGGCTTCCAACCGTCAACTTTTGAGCCGGGTGCAATACTATGAACAGGTTGATGACCTCACGAAGGAAGCAGGCCAAGCGCACCTAGAGTCCCAGCTCCGGTGGAGGAGACCGGCGACGACCCGCGTCGTCGGCAGATGTTATGGCCGAGCCTAGCCCATACTGTCAGTTTGAGGGGCTCTAGATAGAGGATTACCAGCCTGTCCATAGGCGTCAGCGCATTAGTAGTCTGTCGTGACCATATAAGCCATAATTACTGCCTTGTAATTGTGGCTCCACTTTTATGCCCAATCATCACATAGTCCTTGCACAGCGAATTTCTTGCCTGTAACAAGGATGATAATACTCGGGTTCATCGATATTCTCATCCCCAGCACCATCATCACCAACTCCTGTTCCCAACAACATTCATGGTCACATGATTAGCTGAAGGCTCAAGATACCAGCAGTTTCTCAATGACGCGAGACAGAAACAACTTCCAGCACAAAGGGCTGATAGCCTCGAAGTTCAATAGGGAATCAACTCTAACAACTTAAGCAGCCAACGCCACAACGAGGTGAAGAGAGAAACAACAGCACCAGGGGATACCGAGGCCACTCATAGCAAAGACAGAGGCCACTACCAATGGGATGGCCCGATATGTATGATCGCTGGGTTCTCTTTGCTATATTCAACCGACACCTTATTAGGCTATTTACTCGCTGGAACTAGGTATAAGAAAACGAACTATGGAAACTAAGAATGCTTTGTACAACAGACGTATTATCGTTAGACTTTAATGAGAGGGGAACGGCCCCGTGTAGCAACGTTCAACCCAGCAATAAGCCAGCCCCGCTGGCACCCAACGGGCAACACTCTACAGTACATTGCGCCATCGTCTGGTTTATTTCATCACGGAGCCTATTATCATAGGAACATTCAATACCGCATGCAACCCTTGAAGCCAACGGTTGACGTCGTCAGTATCCATACCGAGCAAACCTGCGAGAGATACAGCGGGAAGCGGCTCTGCAACGAGAACAACTGAAGCCAAGACTTGTAGAAGCCGCTTAGTCTCCGCCTCACCGCTTTCAAGGCAGAGCTGACGAAGAACATGTTCATACATCTGATTGAGCTGCGATTTGTTGTCGCCACACTCCTTCAACCATAGTCTCAGCTGATATCTAGGATTATTTTCAGGCCGTTCATTACAGACAAAACGACAGAGAGTTTCTGCATAGATAAGGAGCGGTTCAGGATTTGTAGATAAGTATACCAGGCGATTAAAGTCTTCAAGCATAGGCCAAGACCCCTGTCGAAAGCGTCGTTTCGAAATGACATCTGAAAACTGTTGCTCAATGAATGATTTGATCTCCATTACGGCGTGTTGGCGGAGGTCTCCGTGATGAAGGTTTATTTTGTGGACGGACTTCACCTTTTGTAGACTCTCAAAGGCGTCGGCTACCGAGGGTCTACTTGTGATCAAAACACGCAGGTGTACCGGGCACAAAATCTTGGTATCAACCATCAGTGTTTGCACGATACATGGAGAAGCCGCGGCGGCTCTTATCGATGTGTAGAGTGTCACGATCGGCTGTCTGTTTATATCTACGAATGCGCTCAATGTCGCATCCGTGCTTGCCGACGATGTCGATTTAACCGACTCTGAGCCACCTGGGCTTCATATCAGCATTTGAAATGTTTTTATTTTTTTACTTGTCATTTTTTGGAAGGTGGTGATTAACAGCCTCAAGAAAGGGGGTCACAACGCTAGATCGTGCAACTATGGTTCCACTTTACATCAAGTACAAGCAGCAAGTATTACTAACTAATTACAGCTTCGTGAGAGCGAGTGTCATGCGTGTGCTCCGTTGTCAGCTCGAGTAGCTCTGAGGGAGCTATCGGCTTGTACACTGCTCACTCGGCGCATACAGATCCAGACCGCGTTGGCCATTAAACCAAGCAATTATTGCAAGCATCCACATACTCGGGACTCCAGCGTATTCGGAGCCAAGGTTGCAACATCTCGTTCCTGAATCTCTATTCACCATCAAATACCAAAAGGCTTTGAATGTTGACTTTGCCGAAGCCGCGTTGGCGCAACAATGCCCGGCCGCGATGGAAAGGGAATTCGGCTACAGCCATAATTCCGACCTGTTCTACATTGATGCCGGCCTCACCAAGCAGATGCAGCATCGCACAGAGCGTTTCCCCAGTAGCAAGCACGTCCTCCACCACCACCACCGTCCCGCCCCTTGGAACCGCATCCCGACCCATTTCAATTCTCTTTTCTCCCGATCCTGTAGAAACCAACGACGATATGTGGGACGGGGACTTTATCACGGACACGGTGGGCGGGGGGAGTTTGCCGGCTTCCCGCACCAGCGCCAAGGGCACGTTAACGCGGGTGGCCAAGGCCGACGCAAAAATATAGCCGCCGGCTTCACAGCACGCCACTGCGTCTATTTTCTTCCAGTCGCCGATGAAGTGAGTCTCCAGCAGAGACGTACATAGGTCCAGTCCACCCGTCTGTTCGGCGATGCTGAGCACACCGCGAAACACGATGCCGGGGCGCGGAAAATCTGGTACCGCGCGCACCATGCTAGCAAGCCGATACAGGTCCTCATGAGAGAAGAGAAGAAGGTGTTTTTCAGCGAAGCGATTTGCCGCCTCGTCTCCGGCCGTGTCATTCTCAAAGATGAAGTTGGGTCGGTGGTCCACATCAGTCAATTCTGCCCTGGTGGTGGCACCATCCTTGTCGTCTTTGTTATCGCTATTACCGTCAGCGCCGCTGCGATTCCCACGTCGAGCTCGCCGTGTGTCTTCGCTAGCCTTGACCTGGACCTCGAGCAGCCTACTTGCTGGCACTAGGGGTGATAAAGCTGCGATAGGGGCCTTATCTCTCATCCCAGTGATGAGTAGGACGTCAGAACCTACGGCATCGTACACTACATTCAAAAAGGTTTCCTCTGAAAGCCGGGGTCGTTGCCGCACCTGGTCCCGGAAGAATGCCGTCAATGCCGGCCGGTGTTGCTCCTTGTAAGCCCGTTCGCTGAATAGCCGATCGAGTTCTGCACCAGTGGCCACCGCGTATTTCCGTTTGATCACATCGCTGATGCTGGAGACGCGCGCCTTGAGGCGTTTGTTGGTGCTTTCAATGAACACGGAAGCCCAGACGTCGGCGCAGTAGTCTTTACCAGCGCAGCTGTCGCCTGTAACAAGAATGATGAGTTTCGGTTCCATTAACGCGTTCGAGAGCGGGCAGGCATAAGCTAGAACATTGCGGGGGTCCGAGATGCGTTTGAGGCGGACCAGGCGGGGCCGGTTCGGTCCGAAAGCCTCGGCCGCCAGTAGGGCGTCTCTCGGGTCCGGCCCGAGGTCCGCGCCGTAAGTTCCGGTGCTCAGAGGCAGCAAGTCTCCGGCGACGACATAGACCCACTCCACGACGGCTCTGTTGATGTCGGTTCCATCTAGCTCACGTGGCCAGATACCTGTGACCACACAGGCAAAGTCCCAATCTCGACAGCCGAATGCAGTAGCATCGTCCGGTACGTCGCCGACCGCTCCGCTACCATGCAGTAGATGGAGATAGCAGAGTGGGGAGGGACGAGTCTCGATAGCTGCTACTAGAGCATCTACGATTTTCTCTGCTGAGATTCCCTTAAGAAACAGACACCGCTTGAACGACGAGGTCTTGCCGCCGCCGTGCCCTCCGTGCATCCCAGTAATGTACATCTCGGTCTCGAACATACCAACACTGTCCACGAGCTTGGAACTGGCTTCCGATCCCCAGATTGTAGGTATGAGTGTGGAGATGGGCGTTGACGTCACAGGTTGGAGCCCGTTTGTGGAAAATTCCACCAGGGTCACGCCAAGATGCAGCTGGTCCGCGTCCCAGTACAAATACCCATCTGCGGAACAGGTCCGGGGGAGCTTCCTGGCTACGAGCTGATCGAACTCGCCCAGCCTGAGCTGCGCCTCGTGGGAACTGCTCAAAGGAATAACCCAGTTTCGAGTCAAGAAGATGGGAGCCGGATGAGCCGCGAAAGTAACGCTGATCACGATGCCAAAGTTTGTCCCCCCGCCCTTGATCGCCCACAGCAGGTCGCTTTCGTTTTTGGGCCGTAGGACATCGGCCGGCCGGTGTTGGTGTGGTACGCAGCCAACGCAGAGTAACCGGCCAGAATCAACGCCGACTATCACGGCACCGACAACAGCGTCGCATGCAAGGCCGTAAAGCCTGGCCAGGTGTCCGATGCCGCCTTGTAGCCACAGACCGGCCCCGACGCTAGGGCGGGCGCCTAGGGGCACTGTCACACCGGCCTCCATCGCCTTACGGACGATGTCGCCCGTTTTGCAGCCGGCTTCGGCAACGACCAAACAACTAGAGTCTCCGAGCGCCTCCTCCGCCGGAAGAATTTGAATCTGGTCAAAGGCACCCATGTCGACCGAGACCACGTTGGGCCAGAGACAATGGCCGCTGTGACCTCCGCTCATAACGGTCAAGCCGACCTTGTATTTCAGAGCCCATCTCACGCACTGCTGCACTTGTAGAATATTCGTTGGCCTGACGATCGAGGCGGGTCGGTTGAGGCGAGCCTCTCGGTTCTTGACGGTCTTGTTCCTGTCCACCACAGGCACCTGCGCCTCCAGTTCCGGCAACATTGTTGAATGCCGAGTAAATGTCGCCATCATGATGGGCGCGTTGAACAAGAGATAACCTTGGTGGTTGCCTTCCTCACGACGGCCTTGTGCGCGACACACCTTGCGCCATTCGGCTCGGACAGCCATATCTTGCATTGCAAACCCCGCGATGAAAGATGAAAAACAGTCCAGGGCCTCATCGTCATCCGCCACACGGACGACGCCGGTTGGGAAACTAGCCGTCTGATGGCACACCAAGCCGTCGAAGTATAGGGTCCCGTCGCGATGGAAAACCACAACTATTCCGTCTTCTGGCTGCTCTACAAGCATTCCCAGTGCCTTTTCGATAAACTTGCGTTTTGGCTTCATGCCGTACATGCTGTGGCAGAATAGGACGACGTTGAACCTATCGTCTCCATCGCCCATGCTGGTATCGGCGCTGCTCCTCACAGGGCTTTCCAGGAAGGGAGCTTGATAGATGTCGGGCGCGCTTTTCAAACATGGCAGCGGTAGGTCCGTCTCCGACGTTGAAGAAAGCCAATTCTCCAATCCGGTGGCAAACAGGCCATTGGGCTCGTAAGCAGCATATCTCCCGACCTGCTTTCTCAGACCAATAGGCAGATCTCCAAGTACGCTCTTCTGCCCAGGCCCGACTTCTAGTACAGAAACATCTGTACGCGAGCTGAAAACAGGGGTGAGCATCTGAGATAGTTGAGGGATAATGAAGTTTGATACGTTGTGCAGCCCGGGCTTTGCGACACAACGGCGAAGCCGGTGCTATACTGTGTGTCGGATAATGGCTGCTTCGAAGACGCATCTCCTGGGACTTTCTGCCTCAGCGCCAATTTGAGGCAATCGAGCGTGGACATGTTGGCTTAATCAAAAATGCGTGAGCCTCGCCGGGTTGGGTGGCAGCGAAAGCTGGTGTCGGCGGGTACTGTGGTGTTATCTCCAGCTAGTTCGTTCTAGGCTTCTTAATATCCCCCAACCAGTTCTCGATTACTAATGCAAGGCGGCTTTGCAGGCCTTGGACAATATCTGGTGCTGTACCTGAGCAGAGTTTAGTGGTATGCAGGAGGCCGTCCAAGTCGGACGAGCATGGCAGGCGCGATTTCTATCTGTCATAGCCTGGGCGAGACACTTGGCGACGTCTTGATGACCCCCAACGGAAGAAGGCGGGGAATGAGTCAGGAAAGCATGTCTTGGGTCATTACCAGCACCGGCGCCTTGGTAGCATGAAGTACTTGGGCCAGCGGCCGTTCATGCTGGGCATCATTATGTACAACGACGTGGCACTGATGCGGTCGCAGCGGCGAATCCACCGCACCAGCGGCAAGGCATCTTCCTTAGAATATCATGAAGGTGCATCTGACGAGTCGGTAAGGCAAAGTCCCAGCCCGCATTATTCAGGTGGAGTGACAACTGCATCATTGCATACCATTTTCGCGGCGGCTGGCGTTGGCGTACACGTGTGGGGCTCAGGGAAGCCATGGTGATGGCTGGGAAAAGGTGCTCAACGGCAAGCGCTGGATTCGTTACTGTCAATGCGTTTTTGCTACAGTCATGGAGAGTTTGGTGTTGAAAGTCGACTGTTAGGACTACGTTACGGTGGCGCCCAAGGGGCAAAATGCACATGCCATCGGATATCCTTCTTTGGGATGGGGAAATCCATCCCAGAAATGATGCCGACATTTACCCAGGGGCATTGCCCATTCCGGCCTTTTACCCATACGGGCGCTGCCGGGTTGCCCACACTTCAACACGTACCCGCCAAACATACAGAGAGCAATGGGCTCTAAGCGAGTCGTGCCCCGCCGGCCGACATTCTCGCCGTCGCAATCATCTTCCATGTCACTGACTGGCTCATGCCAGGGCCCAATCCCATAGGACTGCCAAGTTACTCGGTCGCACGCCATATGAGAAAGCTCATCTATAAAGAAATACGGTTGGGCTGGTAATCTGCATAAACGTATGCTATCAAGGGGAGTGATATGGGAGAGGGGGATAAAGCCAGAATATTAGTAGTTCATGAATCGCAAACCCTACACAGATTAATACTGAAAGGGAGCGCCACTACATGGTGGCTAAGCGCTCCCCACGTAATTGTTGCGCAGCATGCTCATCCTGCTGGCTCAGATCACATCTCAGCTACCTATTGGCAAGATTATTATATATAGCCGCTGATGACAGAGGCTGTCCAATCCGGAAAGAGTCGAATCAATAGTTTGTATGTGATTATGCGATTTCGCTGCAGGCGTCTATGCGGCTTGTCATGCACTGTTGGCGCATAGTGATTGGACATATGTAAATGCTTTGGCGGGATGATACGTTTCTCATTACGATGCAGTTCAGCTTTGACAACCAGTGTCCACAGATAATCTATTGTTATTGCACCTAGGCCAAGTTCCTGGAAAACATTGCGAGAAGCGGGAAAGCACGCTCATTTGTCGATGGCATCGCCCAGGCAAACAGCCTGGTTGCAACGCAAACGACGGTGAGTGAAAGGATGGTGCAGTGATGATGCATGGATGATCCAATCACCATGTAATTTGGATTCTCATCCCTACCTTGGTCTCGCAATGTTATTTGCCTTTGATACAGCAGACAACTGATGCCAAAAGTGGAGGGACCATTGCAAATTGACTGAGCATGGCACAGGCAAAGGGGGCAATGAGCTAGGGAAGTGAACATGCCCTTCTCTACCACCAAACAAGCGCAATCACGCCCGTAAAACATTTGATTGCTTCATCGTCTTACGAATTGCCCTTAGCACAAAGGTCTTACTAGACTTCACGGGCGCTGTCTGGTCAACAGACCATTCGTTCACAAGCTACATTCATCCTTGCCGCGTTGCATAATTTGTATTATGCAGTGGGCTTGCAGCTAGTGGATGCACCGCCACGTCGTTATACAGAGCTCGGCATTAATAACAATCTGCTGGCCTATTGCGAGGATGCGTAAGTATTCGTTGCTCCCATCCTGGTTGGTCTGCATATCGAGTCGTCCTGTTGCCATGACAAACTTTATTATTTCTACCTGTACGTCCTGTTTGTGACTTGCCGCACACCAACATGGCCAAGTTAGATGTGATTTTAGTAACATTTAGAAGCGAATTTATTGGGTGTGCGATGTCATTGATCAGGCCACTTTCCGGAACAGAGTCAATATTTGGGCACTTTTTTGGCGCCAAAACCGCGACGAAAAGTATAATACAAAGCTGTCACCTCATTGAACACTTTCCCACTCTTTTTTTTCTTTCATTATTTTTGAAGACGGCACTGGTGCGACAGCGGTTAACCAAAAGTTGGGTAGCCAAAAGGCTACCTACCCCGCCTTTTTCAACTTGGTATCACACGATTCCGATAGCAGATAGATAATTAGAGGTCGTTTCCATGTGTACCTCAAGCATCACATGATTACATTTACATCAGCGCATGTGCCACCAATGGGGTGGCAGATATTCCCCATCATCCCAAGATACCTCACCACTTCTTCCTTGACCACTTCATACAAACAAACCAACAAATCTGTCACGCAAACCCGATCCCGCCGGTTCTCCTTTCCCTCCGCCGAGCCTACCTACAACCGCCCGCTGACAACAGCCATTCTTCAAGGCAAATCGCGCGACCTCGCAAACTTCTCCCACGGCGACCGACTGACTGCTGTGCCGCCCCTGAGCACCCCACCTTCAACATCAACCCAACTCATCCATCCATCGACCATCAACCTAAACCGTCGGTCCATCTTTGCAATCTTTCGACCATTGACCAAAACCGTTGGAATCTGACCTTATGGCGACTGCCGAGTCCATCTGGCCTATCCTTCGACCGTCTCTCAAGACCATGAACAAAACCGTTCAGCCTTACCCCCATTTGGCCGTCCAACCGTCTAATCTATCTGTCCATCAATCAGCCATCGCATCATTTCACTGTCCGACCGTCAACCCAACCGTCCGTCCATCTTCGCAGCTATCCAGTTGTGCGACCGTCTGACATCCATACACCTGTCCAACTGTCAACTCAACCCGTTCATCCATCTTCCATACCTCCATCATTCGTGACGAGAACCTTTTTGACTATAAAATTCCTATAGATTTTCTATCCTAGTTACACCGGAAACAAAAGAATAGGTATATACCTTGTGATGAACCGCAGCGTCTGTAAAAGTGCATGTAAAAGTAGTTGTCCTCTAGAATCTAAGTTTGACCCGATTCCGGGTAGAAATACACGAACGAAGTGGGTCTGTCCCTGTTATCGAGCCACATCTGTGGCGGTGAATATCTGACATGAGCCACATGAAGCTACTCAGCTTCGACATACCTCCTGTTTTTGTCGGCTTGGAAACTCGTCCGGGATGGACAGCGCTTCACGTCGTACTCTTGTTGGTACGCAGCTCGTATCTACGGACTGTAACTCGCATGTCGTCGACGTGCGGTTGAACCTAGGCAGCAAAGTGAAGTGGTGCTTGTTCCGTCGTGATGACTTGGTTGGACTAAGGTGCCAGAGGGCGGTCTGGTCGGTCCAAGTGAAGAAGTCGACGATAGGGGACGCTGAGCAGCTCCGCTGGTCCTGGTCTGCATGCATTGTGATATGCATCCAGGACGGGCCCTGTGGCATAAGGTAGGTCGGGAATCAGGAGTGGTCCTTGGCTTCTGTTGTAATGCCAGATACGCAGGCCACCCCCTCTCGGCCTATCTATTCCCTTAACGTCTCACGGCGCATCCTCTCGATTACATCTTCGAGACTCTCCATCTCTCTTCCGAGACCCATAAACCCCCCGTGCGCGCAGAAGGGTCACTCCTTTGTCAACTAAAAATCGGGCATGCACCGAACCTGGACGCCAACAGCTTCTCTGGCGGGCCATTATAGTCAAGGCGCCGCAGAAACTTATTTTATACCACAATTAAACTAGCCTCAAGGGGCAAGGATCCATTTCTTGAACCAAGGCCAGTACGTCTGCTTGGACCACAAGGCAAGATGCTCAAGGAAAGCCGCGATTTGGTGGATTCCGAGTGTCGAGTTTGTGTCGCCAAAGCGTTTCCCCAACCATAGAATCTAGGAGCACTAGGTCAGTTTTGAGCTGCCCAGAGAAGGTATTGTTAGGAAAAGTGAGATTTCCTGCCCTGAGGCGGTGGCGAGACCTCGAGGATAGAAAATAGAGCGGGGACGCACCGTGCGGGAAGACGCGAGCAGCTCTGGCTGATTGAGGGAATCCTGGTCCAGAGGTTCCTCGGGAGATGTGGCAACGTAGATCCAGTCATGGCCCTGGATAACCACTCCGTGGAGCGCTCCCAGCTCTGACAGCGCTAGCTGCACATTTCTCTCAACGTCCTCCACCGTGGGAGATTACAGTATAGGTTTGGAACCAAACAGAGATAAGTAACTCGGCAAGAGAGCACATATGTGGCTTGGCGTGAATGCGCTCGGCATCGAGTACAGGTATCAGGAACATGGAATTGGTGGTACAGCATCTCGACATGTAATTGGAGGGAAGGCGGACACCATCACCCGCGACTTCCACAGGGCTTTGGCACAAACCAGGCCAGTGCTGCCTCACGGCCAGCGCCCCCTTGTCGTCGGGACCAGATGCTACCACATCCCCGCTACCGTGCGCCGAGCCACGGCGGGTATGGGGATGAGTCCGAGCACGTACCCGCCAAACATAGATCAACACATCCCCACCATGATTCACTGTTCGTCGCGTAAGCCTTCCTCGCCTTCCTCGCCTATCGTGCGTTGACAGCCAAACGAATTCACCACTCTATCAAGATGAACCCATTCCCAACAGTATGTGTGACCAACTCTTGGTGTCCCGAACATAGCACGAACTAGTTGTTGATGGTGCAGCATTTCCGGAGGGCTCGAAGTGGGGGTGGCTCGGATGTTGGGTGGGGGGTTATCTTCAAGGCGATCTAATTTCTTTTAGTGTAGACACATGCCCGGAAATGGCTCATACAAAATATAAATCCACTTATCTTGTAGTAGGCTTCCATATAATCGATCGCGTTCTCGCAAGCGTAGACTTTCACGTCTACTTGTGTTGTGTCCAGTAGTTGACAAGTACTCTTGTGTCCACCATAGAAGGAATAGTGACATGAACTCCAACAGGCATTTTTAAACAAGCACACCACTAACGCCCTTTCCGGCTAGTACATAGTAAACAGTTCAGCCATACGATAGTTTAACCGCACCTTTTCCGACGGGTCACAACATCCTACGCTCGCACGCGTGGGAAGTGCACGTCGCCAGCTTCAACCCCATCATATCTAACCCCATACCACGCGACTGACATGAATTCCGTGCCCATCAGCCTTCACTGCCCTCCACCCGCGATTCCTTCAAGGTACAACAACAATAACCAAACCGCTTACTTCTTTCACCTAGCCTATCCTCCGCCACTCGACCTCCTATTCGCCTTACCATGTGTAGATCCTTTCGATGAAGGCCACACGGGCGCGACAGGGCAACCCAAGGGCTTGCACCACCACACCGTGCTCCTCGCTTGCCAGTTCATTTTCAACAACGTCCCCGAGTCGAGACGACTTTACTTCGACAAACAACGAGCACAGCTCGTCTTGGACCGAATTCCGACACATGGGCTCCTAATCCCTAGTGACTTAGTATTTCCCGTAAAGTGAAACCGTAGTTGCATGATATAGTGTTGTAACCCCCTACCCCCCTATCTTGAGGCTGTTAATCACCGCCTAAACAACAAAAAACATTTCCAAAGCTTATATGAAGCCCAAGTAGCTCAGAGTCTGTTGAAGCGACATCGTCGGCAAGCACGGATGCGACATTGAGCGCATTCGTAGATGTAAACAGACAACCGATCGTGACACTCTTCACATCGATAAGAGCCACTGCGGCTTCTCCATGTATCGTGCAAACACTGATGGTTGATAACAAGATTCTGTGCCTCTCTTTCAACCCTTCTAGCTCGACCCTCATGGTCCAGAAGAAAGGCATTTGCATCCCGGTTCACAATAACATTGGCACGGGCGTAAAGTCGTGCCTCATTCCATTGCTCACAGGAGCATGTCTTCCACCGGAGGCCGCACACGTAGCAAAACTGCGCACCACAGCGACAGGCTAGATGCTAATGTAAGTTTACATTGCGTGGAAGAATCTGCTGGGTGACGGGACTTACTCATATGGTTACACCCGTGATCTAGTTCTACAATTGTTCGGCAAGAAAAGCATCTTTGCCAACCGTTCGCAGCGGCAACCTCCAGCAGATTTTGAGTCAAGGTATCTTGAACACAATCTTGATCCTTATGCTCAGCGCCCTTACACATGGTGCAGGTACGCTGCCCGCATTGTTTACATGTTGCGACGTGGGCTTTGATAAACTCCTTAGGTATAAATCTTGAACATGTCGGTATGTGGCAATATGTCCGATTAGGCGTCGAGAACTCAACCTCCTTGGCACGGAACTCCGTGACTAATGTCGAAGGCAGAAACCGCCGGTAGTCATCAATGGGTATGGACGTTCCGCAGCACCTCGGAGGGAAGAGTGACTCATCCGTGAGTGATGTTTCGAAAAGCGTCTGCAGGCAGATTTGACAGTATTTATGCCTGCATGGACAACGTGCCATATCGGCACGGAAGAAAATATCGAGGCAACTGGTGCATTGCCTTTTGATCACCTTGTCCATCTTGACTTTCCCGCCGCTTGCGCCCTGGATGATGCCCATGTCGATGACTCGGCCTGATCTAGAACATCTTCATATCCGTCTGTAGACACATAGATGGATTCGAGTCTGTTCAACAACTCCTCATCAACATCAGTAGGGGCACTTTCCTGAGCGGCACCCACAGAAGAATTCTCATCAACCTGCTCCCCGCGACTCAACCGAACGGCTACTTGTCTGTCCCGTGCGGCCTGTTTCTCCTGACCTCCTAAAATAGAAATAAGACGCCCATCAAGCCTGTTCGCCTTTGCAATGCTTTTGCACATACGTCTGTCCGAGGCGATGAGGATGAGAGTCCTCAGGTCTGACTCGTACGTCTCAACGGCAAGAGCTGCGTCGGTAATCTCATCTTGGCGATTTTTTCCTTTGTTTCTCTGCTTAATGTTCTCCAGATCCTCAATTTGTGTTTGGAGAACAAGACTGAGCGTTTCGTCGTCAACGTCGTAGCATAGCATTGCCAAAGAATCGAGACAACATTAGATGAGAAAACGATCGCTAGTTGCAGTGCCCGTATATCGCTTTTTAGACTTGTTTTGGATGAACGTAAGGGGGGAGGAATGGCACTACTGAAAGGTATAAGAGCTGTAGTAGAAAGTTAGACTCCCCAACAATAGTAAACTTTCACGTTGTTATCGAAATGTTTGTCTCCAATGGGTACTAAACTGCATAGCCAAAGTATAGCCTCCTACGTGCCACTCTTCTACTAGTAAGACCACCGAGGGGGGGGCTTATGGAAAATCCTCGTTCCTGGCAAAGTATGCTGACACAAAACATCTGACGATTTACTTTGCGAAAAGATCTGTACTTATCAGCTGAAGTAATTTTGCTATCTGGACCTATTGAATGTCCGGGAAGATGACGAGCGTGATGCAGTTAACAACCAAACAGAAATGTTATACAGCATTTTCCAGCTTCTCGGGTACTTTTGTGGTTATCCTTATGGCGCCCAAATGCAGACGGAACTGCCATCTCACATCCAAGACCTCTGTTCGTCTTCCAGGTCAGTGGAGCAAAGTTTTGGAGACCTCTCGGGACAGAGGTTAAACCCCGATGACGTCAAAAGAGCCCGCCGAAGTTGCGTACGTCTAAGATTGCTGTTGATGCTAGATGACAATGGGATCCTGGTGGCGACATATTTAGCGACTGCCAGAGAAACAACATCACATTCATACATGTTCTTTTTGCTGCAGACACTAAAGTGTTGTTTCGTCAACCTGGTTCAGCGCAAGTCTACCCACAAAGCCCTGAGACGGGACCTTTCACTCGTGCCACGTACCTGTGCCTCTCGAATGTCGTGATCCACTTTGACACGGAAACCTGCTGGAATCGTGAAGCTTGTTGTACGAAACCAGCGGACGGACACCTAGAAATCTGATCCTGGGCGGAAAGCCCGGATGGTGGGGCCTTAGGGCGTCAAATAGTGCATTTGAGGGCCGGGTGGGTAATCGTTATGTTGGCATGTAGGCAACGAGTAACTCGTTAAGTCCCAAGCCAATTATCAATTTCAGCGACCTCTGAAGTACTTGGTGTGGGCCCTAGGCAGAGTGTATCTCCCAGGCCGGCAGCTGTGCAACTGAGCGGAGTACAACGACATAGCACAGAGTTGACCACGGCGGGTATGCTGCGCCAGCGTTGCATTCACTGGCTGCAAGCGCACTACATGCAAGTGCAAGGAAGCAAGGGTTGATTAACCTTGGAAGCCAATGGTTTAACAAGGCAAGCAATACCTGTGGGGCTGCTGTATGCCAATTTGCGCAAGACAGTAAGGGTGGCTGAAAATGGTGAGCAACTTGCTTTGCTGCAGATCACGTCCAGGACGATAATGCCCAGCTATTATGCGCTTCTGGCGCATATGGAGTTACATGTGAATGCAGCGCATATGTAACGGGCATGATGCTCATACTGTGCTTTGCCAATAGCGTTACCCGCCATAGGAACGTACTTACATTAGAAGAAAGCATATGCCGGAGGCCGTCAACCAATGTTGACTGGCCGGATGGACAACCATGTTGTCGATGGATGGTTTAATTACCCCGCTTACTGTGAGTGGACCTTCACCACCGAAGCTGTTCACGGGTTAAACTCCCGGTTCCCCCACATTCCCTTCCCATTCCCTCCCCATTCACTATCCCAACTGTCAGGCTACCAGTAACGCACTCAGTAAGACAGACGAGCGACCACTATGCAGACGAACAACGAGGCTTCCGTTGACGACAGCCTTGCCAACAACGGAGATCTATCACCAGTCGAACAGAATTTCCAGCGGTCTGGTAAAGTCATTTTGGAATTCCTCATTAAACGGGTACCGGAATTCCAGCAACTACCAAAGATCCGGCAGCAGGTGAAACATCTCTATCGAAGGACAGGTTGACATGGCATTGATTCTCACGGCTTGTGCTACAGGGATGGAAAAGTCCTCAAGGCGACAAGTATTTTCGCCATCAGCGTAAACAAGCCGACAAGGCCGATACGCGCACTGCTGGGATCTTTTACGCAATGATGCAGAAAATTGGCCAAGAAATCCACCTTACGACCAACGCTTTCCTGATTCAGAAAGATGATTTCTCGCAGCCCAAGGTTCTCGACATGTGCATGGCTCCTGGAGGATATCTGGAGACGGCGCTCAAGGTGAATCCGAAAGCCCGTGCAGTGGGGTTCAGTTTACCGGTAGAATCTGGAGGCCACAAGGTTCTCCTTCCACGAAAGCATGGAGTCAAACTGAGACTTCTGGATATAACGATGCTTGCTGAAGACATGGGAGTAACGGATGTACCGATCGAGCATCCGGAACATGCCAAGTTCTTGCCGCGGCAGTTGAACCCGGAGGATCTTTTTGATTTGGTTCTTTGTGATGGCCAGGTTCTCCGAACGCATTCCCGGGAAGACTACCGAGAAAAGCGTGAGGCACGGCGGCTGACATTGACACAACTAGCTCTTGGCCTCGAACATACTAGACCAGGTGGCACTATGGTTGTGTTACTTCACAAACTCGAAGCTTGGGACACCGTACTACTTTTGTATACGTTCAGAGCATTTGCGACGGTCACGCTATTCAAGCCGATCACCAGTCATGCCAAGCGTTCTTCGTTCTATATGGTCGCCAAGAACATCCAAAGCCAGCAAGCGGAGGCTACGCATGCGATCGAGAGGTGGAAGGCAATATGGAAGGCGGCGACCCTCAAAAACGATGAGGAATACTGGACAGCTCTCCGTCAAGGCGAGCCAAGCGTTGTGAAGGTACTTGAAGAATTTGGACCGGAGCTCGTCGAAATGGGAAAGGTTATCTGGGCCACTCAAGCCAGAGCCCTCGCAGAAGCGCCTTTTATCAAGGGGAAATCGTAGCTGTGGGTGTTTATAGGCGTATTAGCAGGGTGGTTTCTGTGCTGACTTTGAGAGCATAATCTTGAGATCATTGTATGTTTGACTGATTGATTGCTATTATCATACTGAGTGGCTGTCGGGTTAGGTCTCTTTTGGACCCTCTTCATCGGGGACCTGCTCCGGCTCGCTTGATTCTTCTAGGATTGACCTGGTTCCAGTGTCGGTCGTGTGGTCCCCGGGCTCGGCCTGGTCCGGGCTTACGGTCCTATGGCTGACTGCGGGGCCAATTGTTCCGGGTGGTACCTTGCCCGTTGGTTGTAGGCGGTCCTGGTCTTGGCCTTCTCGTGTATCCCGGTAGGATACCTGCCGTTCCATGCTTCGTGTTCGCTGTGGCATTCGGCGCAATTCCTAGGCGTTTCTGTGTCGTTTCTTGCAAGGCAGTCTCAGGTTACGCGTCCTTCCGTGCAATAGACGCATATTGTCGTTGCCTTGCACTGGGTTCCTATGAAATTATATCATCAACGAAATGTTTCAAAACAGCACCAAATTAGTCAAAGCACTTCCGCTTACGTCTGTAGAGGTCATTCTTAGGCACAGTATTATCCCTAGCATTAATTCTACATAGGCCTACTCGTGGCCGCAAACATACTCTAACCACAACAGATTTAAGAGCAACTCACAACCCAACGCTATCACCACTGCGCGTGGGTTACAGGCTATTTCACACGAAGCACAACGACTACGCCTAAATAAAATTTAACAAAACGTCTACTAATAGGTCCTAGGTCGTCTATCACCCCTGATAAAGTTTGTAGCGTCCCGCGATAACAACAACGACAAGCCTAATAGAATAAATAGTATTACCTTCTGTATAGAGAAAGCACTAGACACTAGACATACTCCGATTAATATAATGTAAAATACTATAGATTATATATAGATTAGTCCCATATTGCCCCCTTTACAGAGAAGGATTATCACCCCTTTAACATATGACAAAAGTCTGCTGAATCTGCGTACAAGCTCTTATGCTTAGTAATCAGAGAATTTAAAGCTGTTTAGAGCATTATGTTTAGAGAATTGAGCTTGACTTTAGGCGGTAGATAACGGTAGTAGTCGAAAGATGGAAACTGTTGCAATATCAATCGCCCGGAGATATCGGCCGTTACGCCGATATCTCGGCGGCGGAAGCACGGATGTTCCGCCGGTGAGTTCCCCGGAATTCAAGGGTATTTGATCGCTTTCTACCAAGCGATCATAACCTCTTTCATAGTTACGCATAATAGACCATTGGTATTTACCCCCTATATTCGTCACGTGCCACCCGATACGTACGGTTAACCGTATCACAACTAACCCTTGTGATTCCAACAGATTCATAAAAGTCTGTGCAGAGAAGAATTTCTGTCTAAGAACACGGAACCCGATTTCGATTCTTACTGTAACCAGGGGAGCAGACCAGAAGAATATTTCGCGACACCCACCACGCCTTTTACTCTTATTATCATCCTTTTGTTGTGGCTGTTAGCGGTCAATTGGGTGGTTTGCGGAAGGGGCGGTTCCGAGACGCGCGACACGGCACTAGTGGACCCACTTGCGGCGCGTCCCGTGTTGTGAAACATGGAGGCGGACCCGGACACGATCAACGTCGCGCCTGAAGAGGAGGTCAGCGGAACGGAACGGCCACTGCGACGACTACGTAGACCGACGACCAAAGCCGGATTGAACGAAGCGGACCGAGATATTAGCGACGACGGAACCGCCGAACCGAGCAATGGGCCCGAAAACGGCGGGCGGAGGCTAACAACCAGGGGCACGTCAGCCGCAAAAGGGAGGATCAAGGCGACCGAAGATGATGACAGAATACTACTCCTGACCATGGGAAAGCAGATGAAGGAACTTCATGCATCCCTTTAGGTTGTTTTCAATGCATGGAAGAAACCGGAACTACGAAACAAGGATATCCAGGCTGAGCTTCAACGAGCCACGACTGAACTTCGGACGGCGAACGAGGAACTCCGGTCAATTAAGGACGAGTTGCGGCCAGTTCGCGGAGACCTCCAAGCGTTGAAGCAGTAAGTTGAAAACGATAACAAAAGGATATGCGAAAAGCTTGAAGCAGGTACGACTCTGGCTTCGGCGCGAAGCGGCCCCAGCCTATCCTACGCCGCCGTCGCCCGAAACACCTCTACCAACCGAAGCAGCGATGCACGGGCCCACACGTCCGGCGCAACACCGGCCAATACGACCGGCATGCTGTACTGCATAATCGATACGTCCTATGCTGAAAGTGAAGCCGTTGAGCAGACTTCGGTCGGCTTAATCCGAACGATGATAGAGAGCTAGATTTGTGCTGAAGAAGGTGACACCGCGTCCTGGTGGTGCTGAGTAGTGATGAAGGACCCTAGGAACCCCCATTGAATCAGGATTGCTTGTAGAAACGATGAAGAGCATACGAATGTGAAGCGAGTGGTGGAGGCGAACCTGGCATGGGGCGTTCGGCTCCTCCGAGACGATATATACCTGATCTGAGTGGACAGCGTTAACCGCGGGACTATGTCATCATTCCCGATACTGTGTCTCCAAGCCGCTTGGAAATGGAGCCGGTGGCTGAAGAGTATTTTGGATTCGGCAACAGCGCTAGCGGCCTCGGTGGACTCCAAGGTATGGCTTCGCCTCACTCTCGAACTGTCCCCTGCCTAAGTCAGTATTTTATGCTAACCCAAAGCTGATAGCCGAATATGCACTGGTTCCGTATGCCGACGGGAACCTCATCCCTATCCCGTTGACTCATGAGACAACCAACTCAACGGCAGAGCAAGATTACCTTACTGTCTCGGACATTTTTGCAACAGGCTGGGCCGGGATCGATAACTCCGGTTTTCAACCTGGCGACTCCGTAGCAGTATTTGGCGCTGGCCCTGTCGGACTTTTGAGCGCGTACTCTGCCATTCTCCGCGGCGCATCCCAGGTTTATGTCGTCGATCACGTCGAGCAGCGGCTCGGCCTGGCAGCCTCAATCGGCGCCATCCCGATCAAATTTGTCAAGGCAGACCCTGTGGCTCAGATCTTGGCTTACGAGCCCAACGGAGTGATGCGATCCGTTGACTGCGTGGGGATGGAGGCGTTGAACTCATACCTGAAGAGTGATGCATCGTCTTGGGACAGATGGTGAATGTGACCCATTACGGGGGCGGCATGAGCCTACTGGGCGTTTTCAAGGCACAGAGCAGTTCGGCAGGGGCTCCGTTCGGTAGTGTCATCTCTCCCGATGTTACTTTTCCCATCGCATCCTTTTTTGGCAAATCTCTGAGCTTTCGGGGAGGCGCTGTGGACCCCAAGAAATATGCCTCGGTGCTGATCGACTTGATTACCAGCGGCAAGGCCCGTCCGAGCTTCGTCATCAGTGCTGCCATCGGGATTGAGGACGCGGCTGAGTATTACGGCCGTTTCCGCCAGCAGGAAGTGAAGATTGTTATTCAGTTTCCGCGGTGAGGTCTACCAATGTAACAAACTCCTCTAGACAGCTGCACAGCCCTCGCTCCCTTCTTATAGCTGCTTGCGTCTGGTTCACAATGGTATCGTATACTACGATACAACAATCATGTTTATACTAAACAGATTTCTCCCGTCAAGAAAGATAAGACATAGTATACATTAGTATCCCTCTCAGACACGACTCCATCTTTTACCCACATGTCCAGTAGAACAGCGCCAGTCGTGAACAGGAAGGTATTATGCATGCTATGATCCATGCCACACAATACTACAGATCAGACGGAGCAGTGAACGGATTTGAACGCCTGGAACAAGTACGGTCAAAGCGCGCGGAAGGTGGTGGCAAAATGAGTGGGAAGTCAACATGCTGGTGATGAGGATGGGACTCAATAGGAGCGAACGTGAGGGTTCCCTAAGAATGCCCTGATGCGGCAGCAAGTTGCTCTGCAGGCAGGTATAAATGAAATCCACCAACAAGAAGCGAGCGATTGGTTGGTTCTGCTGAAGCGGATCTGTGCACCAAAGGGCCCGCTGCAGGTACCATGCCTACAAGTACAGTACAGCGTTAAGCAGAAGTACACCTGTACATCTATACCCGGGTCACGGAACCGCAAATGGCTCGGCGCTTGCCTGTCAGAGTGGTACTGTGTAGAGCGGTGCCATGTTTGTTCACACCAGTAAGGTCTCTGTCGAGAAGCTCGTTGGCTCGTCTTGAGTATCATCGCTGATGAGCAGTGCCCAAAACTATGTGTGGTCAGTGTTAACGAGACCTGCGAACGTTACGAAGTGTACCTGTAGGTCCTGGGCTCCTCCAGAAATTGCCAGGTAGCCCTTGGCGGCGCGCGATGACACGGTGACATCATTTTCACCACTGCTCAGCAGCGGCGATACGCTTATTGAGCTTACTACAGCCAGGCTGTAACTGAGCATTACGAAGGCATAGATGTACGCCAACAGCCGGAATAACCGTCCAAACGCCGGCTGCCCTGATAACGCCGCACATCATCTCACCTGCTAATACCCATAATCGACCGTAACGACCCCCACATGGGATACGAACGACATTCGGGACCCTTGTCAGAGGCTGACGTAGTACCGAGTAAAGGAGTCAGTGGTTAGGCGATTAGGGGTCGCTAATGACTGTTATTCCTATCTGCCTCCTCTAAAACTGTGAAGCTATCGTGAAACCCCGTTTTGTGTGCTTCTCGGTATAACGTTATTTCATCCCGCTGCCCCCCCAGGGCCCCACCCGGTGTCCGGCCGGCGCCCGTTTCCCTGTCACTGTGTCACTATCCCGGAACCTGACAACCTTGAGGACTGGAAATGCCAAAGACCGAGGAACCTGGGCATTCTATATCCGAACCGTTCATTCAACCCATTCCCGTCATACATCTCGTCTGACAAAACGAAGGACCTGCTTGCTCGTGCTGCATTGGACTACAAATGTGCCCCACTCCAAACGTTGGTTATATACCCACCATAGACCCATTCTGCCGTTAACGTAGTTGCCACGTCGATAACCCAAGCGAACATTTCGTAAGGATCATCCAATGGTTCACCATCACACATCTGCTTTTTCTTTGTCGTTATCGAGACTTGTGAATCCTAGACGGCTGGATTCGGTGCCTCCTTTTGAGACGTATCCTAGGAACCCTGGGGAAGCGAGGCTCCTCCGAGACCAGATACCGTCATCGGGCTCTAGGACTAAGAGATAATCATGCAATCGTAATGGTGGTGAGGGCAATCGTAGTCTTCGGGACTTGATTCTGGTACCGGAGGCCCAGAACTAGATTTCGTCGTCTGGGTGCTTTCGACATCCGGATCCGTGATCGCTGTTGTTGTTGTGATGTCCGTGGTCACCGTCACTGCATTAAACGTTGTATCCAGTACGAATGAGGCTAACAAAAGCACTTTGAACAGCATCCTGTCTTGCAGGTGCTACGTATCGCTAATCCTACTAGGTTACGACAAAATCATACTGACTGTAAATATATACCCGCAAACTTTCCACACAACCGGCAAAGGCTTTAACGGCTAGGTAACTTTGTACGCCGTTTGTATCTTCTCCAGTTTTGGATCGTGTGCGTGTGAGACGCCAACAAACTTGTCTATGTCCGTGTGGCCAACGGACACTACCATGACCGGTTACGGCCTATTTCAGAGCCATCTGCTGCTTTGAACCGCCGTCCCCATAGCTAGGCAGTTAGCAGACCCGACCCCATGTCGTCAAATACGAACCCGAAGCTCCGAATTCCCACAATGTGAAGTTGGGTAATCCAACATCGGCTGTTCAGCCCAACCCAGGACCTCTGGAGACGATAAACCCTGCATACAGTAGACACAAAGTTAGTCCAGTGACGGCAGGAAAAAACCGCCTTGAGTTGGCACCGGTGCTAGGAGCAGAATATGGATGATCCTCTTCTGGCGAGCCGGAACAGGGAAGTCAACTCTGGACACCGGGAACAAGTGGCACACATTAAACTCCCATTCTCGAATCAATCTCCTACTTTTTATTTATCCCCTAATTATGGAGGCCTTTCCTTGCGGTACAGTAGCTTGTTGCACCGTGTATTGGTACATATTATTCAATCTCATGTGCGTTCTTTTAGGACATTCGGTTCGAACAGAGGCCATTGGGGTGTCCAGAAGAGATACATACATTGACACACGCCAACAGCTTTTTATCCTCTTGTGTCAATTGGGGTGTCTTGATGAACGAGAAGCATAAAGTAGCAGCACATTGCAGGTCAAGAACTCGCACATGGCGCTGGTCCGTCCTGGACCTGAACTCTTGTCTCGTCAACATCGGGGGTAATCTGGTGGCGCAAGACAAGTAAGTCCAAACGATATGGTTGTGGCCCCTGCTGGCACGATAATTCGACTTCTTCGTGGGCGAATTATGCTTGTGAAATCTCGCTAGGGGAGGGAAGACATACCGCGCATGGAATTGAACTCAGTATATTGGATGACAAACTTGCTCTGTAATACTGCTAACTTCTCATAGACGACCTTCTAGGGAATGACGACGGTGTTCCCTTTTGTGGCTATCAAGGAACCCATGGTGAAGTGGTGGACGAAAGTAGAATCATCTGGACGGGACTGAACCTCCTGATAAAAGAGCCCTAGATCACCGTTGCTCTACAGCTGTTATGAGGTTCAGGATAACGCAGCGCCGAAGCAGGGTCCACGCGGCTATATATGAGGGATTCAGAGGACTTTTTGAAGGGTTAGATATCAGCCGTTTTCAACGCTTTATTTCTGCCGTTAAACCGTGTTCTGACAGCTGCAGATGCGGTTCGCTATAGATACTATCTCAATGAGTTGACAAAACTACGACGTACCTAACGTGCTTCTTGAAGATGAATGAAAGATACTCTCCAGTAACATGTATGCTATCACCAGATTGCCATATACACTAAGTAGGATCCTGGTGCCGGACCTAGCAGATCTTCAATTGAGGGGATGCATTGACCTAGACATGTGCGTTACAGAGCGCAGCCCTGCGCATCCAGAGCGGATGGAGGCTGGCATGCTGTTGTGCAGACGGCTAAGTCCTCTGGTACCGTTGGTGACGGACTGAAAGGCCTTGTGGGGGTCGTACATCTGATGAGGGCGGAGAGCTTGTTTGTTGCCGGGCAGTTTCCAGCAATAGGACGCGTCCCACTGCCCTTATCGTGGTCGAGGAACGCGCTAGTCTGGCGCCAGCTGGCTTCATCGTCTCTTTTGCTCCTGCAGGCGAAGCAAATGTTGCTTCATAGGTCCCAGCGCTTACTATAATAGTGGGTACACGAACTTGTGTGTTTTTGAGGCTGACATGTGGAGTGGAGTCGAGATGAATGAAGACTGTTGCTCTCCAAGAGCGCTCTCATTGCTGATGCTCAACAAGGCGGCGTCGATACCCATGAAGTTAAGTGAAACTCCGATACCCTGCTGCAGCCACAGTCGTTATGAGTTGTGGCCCACAAGAGCCGGGTGCTTATTGCCCTTGATGTCGGGCAGTGACGAATGGTGAGTTGGAGAAGGTATCTCGTCCGTCGGGGTTGCAGACAAAGTTGACCCATTCGAGAGTAGGGGGGGGGGGGGTCAATGCGATCGTCATGCACGTGATAATGACTGGGTGAAGAGTCGGAACGCACACGTTTTCGTCCCCTTTCTTCTTCCAAGCCCTCAGCATACCACTCGTCCGAATCGGCAAGGCTGCCGCGGTCCTCCTCACACGGCCGACTCCGCTTTTTGGGACTGGCACTCCGCGAACCCCCGCCACCGTAAGAACGCGACAGATTGGCGCCAGACAACTCCTCGACTCCCCACTCGAAGCCAACTCCCTTGCCAATCCGACATCGAATAACAGACCGCTGTGAGCCCGCCAGCACGAAAGGCTTAATGAGCATCAAAACGGTCCAGGCGAGACGGGAGAACAAGAATTCACGGCTGGTGTTGTCGAGATATTGAAAGCGCGTGTTATGGTACAGGCCGGAGAACTCTTCTACGTTGGCCCCGAAGACGTGCAGCACATAAGCTGGGGCTGCAGTGGTGGATGACGTGTCCGAGATGGCCGAAGCGAACTCGGGCTTCGGGACGATGGAAAACGAACGGGTGTCGAAGCATCGGTGTATATCGGCCCTCAGGCTGATGAGGTTCCGGGAATCGTTAACGTCGCGCGTATCCACTCCATACCGCGACATGCCATTCTGCATGAACCAATCGTCTTCGTCCCTTGGTATTATATGAGCATTCGTAAGGCCAGAGCTGTGGTTTGTCAGCGCGCAGCGTCGACCAGTGTCGGTTGCTGGAGCTGGCTTTGGGGAGGGCCAGGCGTCGGGAATATGGCCGTGGGGAAATCGCCAGTCGCGGAAGCTTGGCACGACGGGGTACCGGTACGAAGCTAGCAGTTGGTAGGAATGTTAGCACACGCATTGAGTTAAGTGCTGAAGCACCTTGATGATGGGTGGATAGAGAAGTATGAGAAGGACGGGGCGGCCTTGCGATCCGAGTTCACGACAAAAAAATATTCCCCAGGCATTAGGAGCCCATGTGTCGGAATTTGGTCCAAGACGGGCTGTGCACCTTGGCGGTCGAAGTAGAGTCGTCCCGACTCGAAGGCATTGTTGGCAATGATCTGGCAAGCGAGGAGCGCGGTGTGGTGGTGCAAGCCCTTGGGTTGCCCAGTCGCGTCCGCGTCGCCGTCATCGACAGGATCAACACATGGTAAGGCGAATAGGAAGTCGAGTGGCGGAGGGTAGCCTGGGTGGAAGAAGTCGACGGTTTGATTGTTGTTGTTGTATGTTGGAGGAATCGCAGGGGGGGCGGTGAAGGCAGATAGGCACGGAATTCATATCGGTCGGGTGGTATAGTGTTGGATGTGACGTGGTTGAGGTTGCCTCCTACGAGTGCGCGCGCAGAATGTTGCGACCCGTCGGAAAAGGTACGGTTAAACCATTGCATCGTACAACGACGTGGTAACGATCTGGTTGCGAACGAAGGACCCACTACGCTAGAGCTGCGTTCACCGATGGTAAGTCACGCTAGACAGCAAGGGTGAACGTTGTAGATGAATAGCGTGTTGAGGCAACTAGCGCCCCATTAAGACAGCTGCCCAGCACGCTGCGCCTCAGCGTTGTAATAGCCAAGGTGATGGAAACATGCGGTGGTAAGGTGCTTATGGTGTTGTAGCCACGCGCCGGGCACAAAAGCTGCTCTTCTTGGACTCATAACGATTACTCTGTCTGGCCAAAATCTTCAATCCGGACCTTCTGGAGTAACGCTAACTCAGTGAGGACTCCCAGCCAATCACATACGCACAGAGTGGGCTGTGTGCGGCCTGAACAAACGATCCGCCACAGCTGCTTAATGGCCCTGAACACAGTGTGCATCCCTAGCAAAAGAGGTAACTCCTTAAAATGTCGCTGGCATGCACGCTGCATCCACTCCGAACCCACTATCGCAACGGGCGAGGTCAATTGGGTCACAGACATTCGGTGTGTCGACACCACGCTCGGCGTATCGCTGAGCTACATGTTGATGTGCTGCAACCCTGCCACCGTCCAACGGTGGGGGGTCCTGCGGTCGGTTGTAGTATAGGGCTATTGATGTAGCGTGAAGGGATAGTGTAAGCCCGTAAAGGAGGCGCGTGCAATAGCCGACTTCAAGCCCCCTGTATTGTACCAAATTTCATTCTCGAAACCGTTAGGGATACGGAGCGGATTGGTCTGTGAAGCTGGAGGCAAGCCCATTGAATAAAGCGACACAAGCAGCCCATTCGCGTATAGATATGTGCAGTATATAGGAGTCAGTGATAGGCAGCGATGACCTCACGAGCCAACAAATAGAGACGCATGATTAGAAGAAAACGTATGAAAAGTAAAAACTATTGAAGGCAGGCAAAAAAAAAACTGCTTGAAGCTGCTTAAGAAACAGCAGTCACGGACCCATCCGGAGTCAACTCAGATCTCAAACGTTGCAGAGTACTTCCGGGAGCTGGCTCTAGAGTCTGTAAAATCATTGTAAAATGGTGATAAGTGTGCTTGTTTTCTCTAAGAACTATTTTGGGTGGAGTCCCCTGCTAAATCTAGTTTGATGACGTAAGGATTTACCTCATCCCCATATGTATAGAGGGTGGGAAGGAGCCACTGCCCATTTCAGGCTAACCCAGAGAAAAAAGATGACCTGACCCAGGTCATGGTCAAACCGAAACTCACGATGCCTTCATCACCATCACCTTTTGGCCTCTATGACCTATTCCATGTTGCCGTGTAATATATGTCTTCCTCCCTTGTTATACCCATGTGTCTTTCCTTGTCCTCACCTCTCCTCCTCGCTCCATATCCATTCCCTCGGCCCTAGATGCATCATTTTTTCTTCGTGCATGATAGCTGCATCCAGCTCTTCCACTGAAGCATCAAGGTTCAAGCTCAAGGTCGGAACTTCAAATGCCATCTGCACAGCTGTCGAATTACAGAACGTTGTAGGCGTCGCCAGCTTCAACCGGTCTGGTCTCGTCCAATGCGCTTTCAAGTCTGACACATGCACCTTTCGCGCTTGTTCGAGTCGGTCGTCATGCGGGTCCAGGATGCGGTATGAGACATCTGAGACCACTTCGATGACCTTCCATGGTCCAGTCCATGATGCTTCAAACTTTGACTTCGCCTTCCCGTCCTTGTTAGCTTTCTCCCACACCAGGTCCTCAAGCTGAAATGTCCGTCGTGGGTTTGCGTCAGCGTTGACAGCCTCTGCATGTGCCGCTGACTTCTCTTGCATCTTGTCCCGGAGCTCCTCTCTTTCGTCCATGTTTGCCGCGATGGTCCAGCTGAGTTGCTGGGCGTCTGGTGAAAAAGCATCTTCTTCCAGTATCAAACCCTGGTCATCGCGTTGCCAGGAGGATTCATCCAAGTCCTCCAATCCTTCGATGCTGGTGTCCAGTCCAAGTGTATCAAAGCCCATCATGGCTTTGGCTGGCGACGTGGTAATGGTCTCGGAGAATCTGGAATTGATCTGTCGTGCCGTCGTCGCCGCTTCGTAACACCATCGCTTCCTGTTTTCCGGAGTCTGGGTCCTCGCCCATTTCATCAGTTGGATTTTCACCAACCTCACGACGCGTTCCACTTGTCCTGTGGACCTTGGGTGAGAGGCTGGGCCATGTATGAGTCGTGTGCCGTGGAACTCGGTAACAGCAGTGAAGAGAGCGTTCTTGAAATGGGATCCGTTGTCGCAATATATGACTTTCGGCCACCCGAAGATACTTGACAAGATGGGGGACCATACTTGGTTCACTGATTCGGCGGTTGCGTCCTGTGTGAGTGACAGAGCACTGAACTTGGTGAAATAGTCGACATTTATCAGTATGTACCTGGATCCATCGACAGCGGTCGGGGAGATTTCCCCCATGAAGTCCATTCCAACCATACTCCACGGGTGAAGTACTGATATCTTCTTGGGAACCGACTGGACGAGCCTCGGGCCTGTGGTAGCGCATACCTCGCAGGACTTAATATATATGTCGATGTCTTGGGTGCGCCGGGGCCAAAACACTCTGCCTCTCAGGTTGTGCTGGGTGATGGTTTTGCCGAAGTGTCCCCTTTTGTCGTGTGCCTCGTACAGAGATGTCGGGACCAGGTTCTCCCCAACACATTGGGCCAAGCTGGAGTCATGCTCGGTCTTCCACAGTTTCCAGTCTTGAATTCGGTAATGTGCCGCTTTTGCCCTGACCAGGCGTCTCTTGTCTCTTGAAAGGCTGTCGATTCCCTGTGGTCCCATCAGGATATACTTGATAACATCCCCGTACCACGTCTCCAATCCCTGTGTGTGTAGAAGTTCCTTCAGGAGTTTGTCCAGTTGCTCATCGGTCAGCATGTTGTAAACTGGGGCAAAACATGCCAAGATCGGGTCCGCCATGTTCCACGCTGGAAGTTCCCTCGGGGTGCTGTCATCACACCGGTCTTGCGCCAGGGGGTTTCCACAGTGGCCTGACCCGGGCCTGGTGCTCTCTGCATGTTGGACTTGTTCTACCACAAGTTTCCGGTCTCTGACTGTGGCTTCACCTGTCATTCGTGTTGGCAGGACCATCGGCTCATCGTGGAGCCTCGGGTGCAGGCGACTCAGTCCGTCAGCGACCTTGATGATCTTGGTCGTGTTCGGCCTGTGTTTGTAAATGACATCGTGTTCTGTGAGCTGTTCGATCCATCGTGCAAGTTTACCGTGTATCTCTCCGTGGTTCCTCATGCTTTGTTCTATTGACTTGTGATCCGTGTACAGCATGATGGGGTGCGGGCTTGCATCAGTGAGCCAGCGGCACTCAGTGAGCGCTCGAACAATTGCGAGAGTTTCCTTTTCTGGTACTGAGTAACGCCTCTCCTGGTCTGAGAGTCTGAAACTCATCCACATGATGACGACAACTTTTGCGAAGTTCTTGTCCGTGATTTCAGTACCCGGGGGTACATCGTTTGGGAAGTGAAGCAGGGCTGCACCAGTGGCAAAGTCGCTTGAGTCGGTTGCAATGTGAAATTGCGCCGTGGAACTCGCGCCATGGGTGGCGTTGTTTTGAACCGCATCACAGATTTCATCCAACGCTTTGGCCTGCTCTTCTCCCCAGAGTGGGTGTTCGAGTGGAACCCATTCCCTCTGAACGCTTTTCTTTCCTGACTTTGTTTGCTTGCACTCCTCATGGAAGAATGCTCTCTTGATGGTGATTTCCAGATCAGCTCGGCCTGGAATGTATTTTCGGACAAACGGTGTCAAGTAGAGAAGGCCTTGAACTTCTTCCCATGTCGTGGGTGGCTTGTCTCGGAACTCGGTTTTCCACTTGGCGAATTTGTTTCGATGTATGTACGAAGGGCGGACCTGGCCGTCGCGGATCTCAAAGCCGACTGAGATGGCGTGGTCATTGAACAAAAAGGTCTTGCTGCCGCTCAGGCCGATCGGTGCCCATGCAACTCTTGGGAAGTAATGGTGAGCTAAAAAGTGCATGTGGTCCTCGAAGGTTTCGCTGGTTATGTTGTGATCGTCAACGAAGATGAAGAGTGAAGTTTTCAAGTGCGGAAGAAACCCCATGACCGATGGAATCTTTTTGTTGTTCAGGACATGGTGACCGAAAACCAAGTCGCCGAAGCGCGCGTATGTAGATGGAGCACCCTTCAGGCCTTGGGGCATTCCTTCGTATTCCCACATTCCACCTGGACCGACGAATGCGACCTTGTGTCTATCTCCCGCTCTGACTGGTATGCCCCAGAATCCGTTTGACGCATCTGTTTGGGAGTAAATGGTTGGTCGCCCGCAGAAGATAGAATCAATGTCCGTTTCCATGTTGTGACATGGGTAAGCAGGTTTGATTGAAGCTTCATTTACCGGGCGGAAGTCATGAACGATCCTCAGCGTCTCGGGTTTGTGAGGTTTCGCTCGGAACAAAGTGTTTGCAGCCCAGGGGGACCGTCCATCTGTGCGCCTGATGATTCCTGCTTCGTGCATCTCTGGAAATGCCACCGCTGCGAACTCTCTTTCTCTTCTACTGTACCTCAACTGTTTCCTCACCTTGGGTTGAGCACCCGGTAAAAGATCAATGGCGTGTTCCACCAATGTTGTGCGCCGGATATCTGCAAGTGTCTTGACGAAACATTCGCGGTAGGTATAGCAGAGGCGTCGGACCTGTGCTCGCTGGGCTTCTGTCTTCGCCATGGGCCCAACAGTGATCTTCGAATCCTCAAACCATGCGTCGACCTCACGCTGCGATGCGTCTGACATCAGTCGAAAAGTAGGCATCTTCTCCTTTTCCAAGGGGTGAGTATGGAAATCTGGATCCTCCATACAAACTCGGAGTTTGTCAAATGTTTGCTTGTCCTGGGTTCCCCAAGGGTTTTCCTCGCAGTCCGGAAGGTCTATGTCTCTTGTGTGTGCCTCGCCTGAAGTTGCTGGGAGGAGCATCCTTGCCAACGTCTCAGGATCCCACTGCTTTATCAACTTCTCAAGGTTTTCATCTTCGTCCTCCTCGATCTCATCTTCCTCATCATTGAAGTGGTCCTTTTGTTCTGGTGCCACGGTAAAGGTTGAGTGTGTGGGTACCTTCAGCATTTGTGCCACTGTCCTGCGCCGATCCAGTTGGCTCCATATGATGGGCAAAGAGTCATGGTTCACCTTGGTGCGCTCGCGGTACAGGTAAGTGGTGTCCATTCTGCTCGAGCTACCTTTGATGTGTTCGGCTGGTTGAAAAGTGAGTGCCTCATGTCTTCCTCCCGGTTCCTCCCACTTTACCTGTCCCATGTGTGTCTCATCCTGGTCCATGTTCCCCGTATTCGTCAGGCTGGTCTTGTCCCACTGGTGTCGGGCGGCTCCTGGTATCATGTCCTGTTCCTGTCCTCCAAAGTTGTTGAGCAAGTGTGTATTTTTCTGTGACTCATGTTTTCGGCCTTGATGCAGCGCATCTTCTTCATCTTGCAGCTCTGTGTTCGACGCTTTGTGTTCCATGCTGGCGTTTTCTTGGTGCTTCCTTCCTCGCAGGTGATTAGGGGCCTCATGTTTGTCCTCTGTCTGGAGGCTTGCGTGATCCCAGCTGGCCACCAGTGTATCAGGAGCAGTTAGGACATCAGCGTGATGATCGGGAAAATTGCTTGCGGCTGGCGCGTCAGAGAGCAGTTCGTGATGCTGTGAGAATGTGGAGTTGCGTGAGCTCGGCGTTTGATGACGGTAATGCTTTCTGCGTCGAGCGTGAGTGGTCTGGTATAATTCAGTCAGTGATGATGCTGAAATATGGGGGTGCGTGTTCTTTCGTGAGGTATTGATGGTATCGCGGGTGGATTTGTTTTTGTTGTTTTGTAGAGTTTGGTGTCGCGTAAGAATTTCGTGTTGCTCGCGTAACTGATGCCAGTGAGCGCCTTCCTGCTTCTTCTCTTCAAACAGTTGGGACGAAGGCAAAGGAAAGAGCGATGAAGGCTTCATGATAGCTTCATGGTCCAAAGAACTCCGGCTGGTAATGTTGGATCTCGTCGTCATAAGGATTCCGTCTTCGTGATCTTGAATTTCCTCCCTGAAATTCTGTGTTCCGGGCTTCAAATGTTCACGTCCCTGTGAGCCCCGGTCGCCCCCAGGGTCTACTCGTTTCCCTGGAGGTCCCAGTCCCGGTGTATCTCGTCATATGCGTTGCCGAGCATCTTGTCGAGGTGTTCCATCATGGTGTCTTCATCCACAGCTTCGTCTTCGTCATCTTCGATGACGCGTCCTGGTTCAGGGTACTGGTGTTCGTGCATGTCCCAGAATTCGATGAGCTTGGGAGAGGGTTTGATGTCGATGCGGGATTTGACACCGTTGCGTCCGTGTATGACAAGCTTCTCCGCTTTGTGGTCCACCACCGCTCCGACGCGTCTGTGCCACTGCTTTCCGAGGAGCAGGTCCCATTCGTCTGAGCGGCCGATGATGATGGCTTGCACGATGGTCAAGATGTCCCCGATAACAACCCTCAGGAGGCCGTACTCGCTAACCAGAGTAGTGCCATTGTCAGCAAGCCGAATTGTCATAGGCTGGTTCATGCGGACTTTTGGGAACCCGTTTTCCTCCACAAAGGTGAGGTTCACCACGTCCACAGTTGATCCTGGGTCCAAGAGAATGTTTCCCGTGCGAATGTACTCCACAATTCCTGCCACGTAACCCAAGCTGGATGGGACGCCATCGGCCGGGCCATAAGCAATGTCCTTGAAGTAAACCTTGCTCAAGGTATCATGATGCTGTCCAGCGTTGCACTCGGGTATGCTGAGGCTGACTTGGTGACACGTCTTGGCGGGGGCAGACTGTGCATTGGTCTGTCCTTGGGGTGTCTTCTTTGTCTTGGATCTGAATGGATCCACTTGCATGAGGTAGGCCGTCTCCGCCCTCACCGTTGGACTCAGCTGCATCAGTTGAAGGACGGACATGTTCACCTGTGTGTCCTGGAGGAAGTCTCCGATGCTCCAGTGTGGGATATTGTACTTCGTTGTAGCTCGAGTAGGTAGAAGGGTTCGGATCTTAGGAGCGGCTGTCTTGTCTTTTCCCTTCTGCGGCGTGGAGACTTGGGGATTGTCACCCTGCTGTCCCGGAGGTCCCACAGGCGGGTGTCCTTCTCGGGCGGGCTGAGCTCGTGGACGGGGTTCGGCGCTGTTCCTGTGTCCCTGAGAGGATGGACCAGCCTCCGAGGGCTGTTCCCGGTTGCCGTCGTGTCGACCCCGATGGGCTGACTCTCCAGCGGCCCTCTCCTGAGCCTGTTGCTCCTGTTGGCGGTAAAGCTCCCTCAAAGCTCCTTCGGCCACTCGTCTCGCGGCTCGGTGTGCCTCGGGATCTTCATCACCTCTCTGCTCCTTTTGCGGGCGGACGGGTCTCTCTGTGTCCTCTTCCTCGTCCTCTCGTGTTCTCTTTGTCATGTATGCCTCATCCAGCAGAGTGAGGGATACAGCGTTGCAACTCGGAGGTGCCTCGTCCACTTTCTTGTCGAAGGTCTGGTCGTATCGCGACAGCGGTCCTGCGTTTGCGTCTTTCCGGTATTTCAGGGGGATACGGTCCGCCATCATGTCTGACGAAATGTTACCGGTGGAAGCCTGTACCTGCTGACCGTCCATGTCTTCATGCTGCTCCATGTCTCGGGTCATGAGGACTGGGGGGTTGTAAATGAAGTGAGTGTTGGTGCGCAGCTGTTCTCTGCGTTGGCGTAGCATGTCTTGTCTGGTGTCATCCCAGATCTGCTTGTTCTTCCTGAAGTCCGAAGGGTTCTTTGGCTTTGGACACTCGTTACCGAAATGTCCCCACTCGCCACAGTTGAAGCACCACTGCATCTCAGGTTTCACGCCTTGCGTTCTGTCGGCGCCCGCTCTCTGAGGGTTGTACGTAGTCTGGCGCTCCTGGGCGTTCGACCTGTTCGCCTGCATGGATAGGGTATGCATTGCCTCCTTCAAAAATTCCTGCGTACGTTCGTCACGGTGATCCAGCTTCTCCAAGAGTTTGATGACCGGGTTCTTCTCGTCCTCCTCGCCTGAGTCGGAGTCGTCTTGTCCTGCGCGTATCGGGTTCGCGCACAGCTCGATAGTGGTTTTCAGCTCATTGAAGGTGCAGTCTTTTGGGACGCCATGGGTGTCCAACTTATCCTTGTGGAACAGTCGGTCAGAGACGCGCTGCTGGAGGACCATGTCCTTCTCTCCATCGTTCATGGTAATGAAGACGCGTACCACAAACGGCTGCTGATGCGTGGGGGGTAGCCTTCGGTGTATCTTTGACGCCCTCGAGATGAAGGTAGAGATTGGTTCACCGTTGGTTCTGGCAAACAACATCGCCTCACGCACCGCCCTGGTGTTCTCCTGAACGTGATCAGTCTCTGGGAAACGCTCCTCGAAAAGCGTTTTAATCGCCTCCCAGTTTTTCCGGTCTTCTTTCTTCTGAGCATCGAACCACTCCTTTGCTCTACGCTTCAGCCCCATTCTGAAGATACTGATACGTTGCCTGTCTTCTCGGACAGGATCAGTCATGCCCAGCCTGTCCACAGCTGCTTCGACCAAATCCAAGTATTCTTCGGCAGACATGCCACGGTCTGTTCCGGTGAAGGTCAAGCCTCCGTTCATTGGGCCGCCGAAGTCCATGGTGATGACTCTCTGACGGTGAACAACTGGGTGTTCAGGGGTGATAGTGGTTGGGGTGGGTTGGGGAGATGTGTTAGGGATGGAGTTTGTGGGTAAGGGGTTAACCTCTTGTGTCTTGGGGACGGAGGCTGAAGATGTTCCCTTGGTCGGCGATGGTGTCGGCGTATCTTCCTCTGTGGACAGCTTGCTGAACCTTTGTGAGAGGGAGAGAAAATCTGGGCTCTTCTGTGACATTGACCCGGTAGCAGGAGCGTGATATGTCAGACAGTCCCTAGAGCGGTCTCTGGGGCGGTCGAAACAAGATACGCAACGTGTTCTGGGTGATGAGGTGTCGTCAATGTCCGGCGTCCGCTGAGATGGTAGGGCGAAGAGTTCCAGCGGTGTTAGGTGAAAGAATTGAGCAGGACGTTGCTCGAGGAAAAGAAGAAAAAATGTCTAGGGTCAAATGCAACGAGCGTCACAAAGTTTTCGGGGAGCGTGCCACAACGGGCTGTTCTTCAATGCAAATCTCAATTCCTGGGTATGATGATGATCCTTCTAAGTTCTCCCTAGGTGGGCGGTCCTTGAGGAGGCGGTTTTGGTACCATGGCTGTCCATGGTCCCGTGCGCTTCCCAGTACCTTCCCATCTGACTGTATGCCTGCTTCCCAAAAAACCATTTACCCCTCAGGGTACCAAAAAAAAACACGCCACAATCTTTCCAAGCGTTCGCGCTTCCCTCCCAGGGTTTTCTCAAGACTGCATCCACCGCCAGTGACCATCCCGTGTTCCTTCCTGGCCGTCCAGGCGATAACCTCCCAGATTTGTCCCAAGCTGCTTTGGAGCTTCCTTGTATGCTGCGCTTCCATCACGCTCGGTTTCTCTCCTCCAAAGCGAGAAGTCCCTCATTCGTAAAAACTCGTTTTCTCATGTCGTCATGTTTCGTTGTCTGCTTCTCCCATGTGTTATTCCGCTACACCAGTCCTGACGCTCAGATTCCATGTCGTCAAGTATCGCCCACCTGTCCGTGCAGGCACCATGCAGGTAGTCGGTGTCCATCTCTCCTACTGGCGGTCGTAGAGCACAGGCTCACCCTTGCTGTCCAGTAGGTTGTCGTCCTGCTCCCAGTCCCAAGGGTTATAGTTCATCAGGTACGGGTCACCGGGGAGCAGTCCATCGCTGTCGGTCATTGAGTCTCCGAACTCCTCCTCAAGGCCGATGATTTCCCATCCAGCTTCGATGCTGTATCGAACTGCGTACTGCGACATGTTCCCTTTCGCTCGGTTTACTTTGCTCGCAAGCTGCTTCATGATGTTCCACATGTGTTTCTGGGCCAGTCTCTGTCTGTAGGCTGTCGTGCCACACGCTTCATTGTCTCGCAAATGGTTGTGAGTTACCAAGATGTCCAGGAGCTCGTCTCCGAATCCAGTCTTCGCTTGGGTGAAGGCGTCCAACATTTTGTCGCGGCGTGGTCCCATGTACCCGCTGATGGTTCGCGTGCCTCGGTATGTTCGAATCATGTCCAGTGCCCAGGACATGCGTCGGATTGCCATTCTCCGCGCCCAATTCTGTCGGCGCTTGCCTCGCTTGACTCGCAAGCTTTGTGCAAGGTCGCCCTCGTTCATGGGTTGAATGTCGTTGTCATGTTTCTTTTGGATGAGTTCCCAGACCTTAGCGATGACTCCGGGATCGTATAGGAGCGAGTGTTGCATGTTGCGGATGGGAGCGTGGGACGAGCTTGAAGTTGAGGTAGCATCCATGTTGTCTTGCGTTCGTGGTTGGTGGTTCTCGAGCTGGTTAGCGGTAAGTTCTTCTGCTTCGAGCGGCTTCGTGCGAGTGATTTTGGTATCGGATCGTCGTGTGGTTTGAAGGGCTGGTTGGGTTTTTCCGTTGATCGTCAGAAGTCGGTTACGTTGTGTGTGTAGAGGAAAAGAGGAAAAGAAAAGGAGAAGAAGATGGGGGCTTTGTGCCAAATCTGGCGGTCCAGCGGCTCGTTCCTTCCATTTTCTCGTATGTCCCTCCTCCAGAGCAAGAGCGATCGTGTATGACAAAGGCGGGTTGGTTTTTTGAAGAATAATATTCGTGCCCATCCGCCTCTGGGCACCATTGTAAAATCATTGTAAAATGGTGATAAGTGTGCTTGTTTTCTCTAAGAACTATTTTGGGTGGAGTCCCCTGCTAAATCTAGTTTGATGACGTAAGGATTTACTTCATCCCCATATGTATAGAGGGTGGGAAGGAGCCACTGCCCATTTCAAGTCCGGAGAGAAGAAGTGAGTTCCTGACAACCCGGGTAGGAGAGGGGCGGGAGACAACCAAGTTCGGTCATCCTCCTAAGAACCACAAAAAACGATCAAGGTACCCACTGTTAGTATTTACTAAGACTATAGAGGGCTCCGGCCCACCTCACTATCGTTACTCATCATCAGTCCCGCGAGCTGGTTTCCACGATCATGGCGGTTCCCTGGATATAGGGCCATCGATTACGGTTCACGGGGACGCCAGTACATCTCGACGGTCGGAGTGTTTGAGCAGGTCAATTGGTCCTGAACCTTGAAGTCGGCAATGTCCTAGCATTGAACAGAAAAGTCTACCAGTCGCACATAATATCCTACCCCCACAAGCCAGACATCAACAAGCGACGCATCTTCACTTTAACTGTGGAAGGATGAAATCCTTCTGGGTCGAAGCTTCACTACCACGCGCACACAAATCATTATAGCGATCTTAAAGGGAATAACTCGACTTTCAACACACCTTGTCCTTTCGGCCATCAACCTGGCCTGTGTATCGGGATATATGCCGTTTAGATTTGGATGTCTTGAGAAGTAGGTCGGATGGTTGATCTCGCATACGCTCTCTTCTTCCCCCTTGTGCTCATCACAGAAGTCCCGGGCGCATAACAAGCATCTTTTCGTGGGACCACATGTCCTGTTTCCGTGCTTCTCCGGCCGAGAAGTTCTCATTCGCTCGCAGACAAAACAAGAAAGCACCATTTTGAATTACCAACAAGTTGTTGACTGAAGTCGTAAATAAATTGATGATTCTCGATGAAGTGATGGGGAACACATAGTGCAGCATGGGGAGAGGAAAAGGAAAATATGTATTATTGCAGTGTGTACTGCCACCCCCCCCCAACTTCGATTTGTTTGCTCGCCTCATACGGCTTCACTCCGTCCAGATTAGGTGCTGTGCATAAGCATAGCCAACCAAATAGCGCCACGGAAACAGGACGCCAATGCAGCGTCATCGTCATATATGCAGGCGCTGCATAGCTGTTCCCTGATGCCCGGATATCGGAGTCCAGCAGACAGCCGACCAATCAACCACTCGTAGCGGTTACTATGGAGAAAGTTACGTACATGAGCCTTGTTGTATGCTGCAGTTGATTTTACAAACTCGTATAGTTAACTGCTAGTGACGCGTCAGCAGCGGAACCTACTTGTGAATATTGGCGTTGTGTATCTGCTGAGAATAGCATAAGGGCCATGATTGACTGTGTCCTGATTCGAGGCAGATACATACAACGCGCTTGCTCCACTTATAGGTACAGGTATGTCAAACCATGAAAAAGGCGGGGCGATGACGTTGCAGTGTGTGGGCTGCCAGCGTTTCTTTCCAAGTCCAACGAGGCAGACCTGGCCCCTCCCGAGACACCCGAATGGCTCCCATAGTTTTGGGCCATTTAACTTGTCGCGGAACTCCGAAAGCGTCCGTGGTCTGCCTGCAACGCTAGGGTGGAAGATCGGATCCAAAGTAAGGGAGAAGCGGGAACTAACCCACCCACCCCACTTCCGCAAAGCCCCCACCTCCGCAAATCCCCATAACCACCAACACCACCACTATCACCACTTTATTCCTCAGGTCTGCCGCCCACCCATATGCAACTTTCGGCCTCGCTGGATAATTCGGATGCGCTGGATTCATCCGGACTATCCATATTGCCGATATCCGTATTTCCTGATAGCTGGCTCTGCCGTATGGCTGCAAATCGACTGTTGGGGGATGTAGGGGCCTTTTTCCTCCTACAGTTAAGCAGGTTATCTAGCTGGGCCCTTAATGCCCTGTTTTCCTGCTCTATAACAGACCCCTGGAAGAACTCTTCATCATACGCCTTTGCACACCTTTCTAGATAGGTGACGGATAGTATGGGTATCCTGCCCATCCTTACCCAACTGTTGGAGTTGATATAGTTGATGCCGTAGTTCGGCAGGCCGGCGAGGGGTTGACCATGGGATAACAGATACGGATTCATCCCACTGCTGGCTGCCAGCCTGGATGGGCTGGCTGGCCTGGATGGGCTGGTTGGATGCCTTGGATACCAGGGGGTTGGATAGGGGGCGCCTTGAAGAGACCGGCCATAACCCAGCCCCTTTCCAGCCAGCCCTTATATTCTGGCTGGTTATTGCCGCATCTCTGGCCTCTAAATAACAGGCTAGAAATGCCCTTTTGCCAGCCACTGTTGAATCCGTCACTATATCATCCATCGATTCAACCCCTTCCTATAGGCGTGCTTTAATGGGCTGAAGACAGCCACATCTAGAGGCTGGAGGACTGCAGAGGAGTGCGGCGGCAGATATAACAGCCAGATGCGATGCTGCCAGCATTTCCACATGAAGTCAGTGGTTATATGGCTGTGATGCCCATCTAGAACCAGCAGTCTATATGCCCCTGGTTGGCTGGGTTGGGTATATGGGATGAAGACCTTCTCCAGCCATCTAAGGGCAGTCTGGTCAGTCGTCCAGCCATTATCAGTATATGTGAAGTGCCACCCTTCATATCTAGATAGGTTGGATGGGAACCACTGGGTCTGGAGGGACTTGCCCTTATATATAACCAATGGGGGTATGCGCTGCCCATCAGCAGACACACATTCCAACAGTGAGATCCATGCCCTGGATCCAGGCTGTTTTTTCTGGATATATCGCGATGCGGCAGAGCCCAGCACCAGCCCATTAGTCCCTTTGCCCTCCATGATGCCAGTCTCATCCATATTCCATCGGTTGGATGGATGGGTGCCCTTGATCTCTGGGATATCCAGACGATCGAGGAATTGCTGGATGATTTCTGGCGAATGGGCTCGCCAGCGCCTGGCATCTATCGCCCTGGATCGCTTGGTCCGGATTAATGGGTTTCGCCGCAGAAATCGCCGCATCCACTTCCTCCCTAGAGGTTGCTGCCCATCGCCCAGCATACGCTCTGCCAGGCCCTTCAATTGCCCATGGGAAATAGGGCAGCCCAGAGCTTCCTGGGTTAATATATAGGCAACCAGATTATCCTCCTGGGACTGGGTTAAACGCTGCATATCGGCAAAAGCAGCATTCCTACTTTGCCTACCCCTTTTCAGCCGATAATAAAGGGTATGGTATGGGATGCCCCATTGCTGGGCAGCCCTACTGATAGGGCGCCCATCTCGCGCATCTGCCAGCGCCCGTTGGAGCTCAAATTCGGAGTATTGCTTCATGATGGGTTGAAGAAGATATCCTCAAAAAATGGCGTTGTTTGGCGATATATGGCAATTGTTGTGATAGTTTGAAAAAGGTGGTGATGTTGATGGAAGAGGATAGATGCGGCATTTTCGGCATTTGCGGAGGTGGGGGCTTTGCGGAAGTGGGGTGGGTGGGTTACATGTGGCTACTTTCGATCGGTCCAGCACCTATATGGCGCTCGTGCAGTATTGCGGATCATCCTATTGGATACAGATGGTGGAGCACATCCTGTAGACTCGGTGATCATACGATGTAGTAATAAACCCTGTTCATCAATTGGAGGTCGATGGCCCAAGGAACACAGGTGCATAAATACCTTGGATGGGCTGCAGCACAGCTTTTGTGATCACAAGAGATAGAGGATATTCATCCAGTATTGTAGTGAAAAACAAAAAAAGGATAAACATCAACAGCGAGAACGAAATGTTTGAAATCGGAGCAAATAAGAGCGCCAAAACACGATCTAATAGGTCAATTGGATATGCTGACCTTTAAGGCAAGCTTGCAACCCTTCAGAGCAGCCTTAATAAGGCAATCATTGCCGTACACGTGTCGGATGCCTCGAGCAGGCTCCCGTGCTAAAGGTGGGGAAAGCAAAAGACATATGCGTATTGCAAGAGAGTCTAGCACCAATCAGACAGCAATTATCGACCTCATGCGGAGGAGTCGTCAAAAGACCTTGCAGATAATGCCAAGACCAAAAGTGGAGTATTCCAGCCTCAGTGCTTAAGAATACAATCTTATCAGACTCTTACTATGAGTGCTACAGCAGCTGATTCTCAGGGGCCCTTTCAGGCGCAGGTGACGATCATGTGATCTGGGATGTATCCTGTTGTACTGATATCGTTGGCTGGGGAGACAGTGCTTCTAACGCCTTGGCTTTATTCGCAGGGTCTTTTGACGTCTCCTCCGCAAGGTCTTTTGACAGTTCCTCCACAAGGCCTTCTGACGGACCCCTCCGTATATGCCAATCAATTGCCCCTGTCATATGCATGAAAAGGCATTACTGCTCAACCACTGCGGTAGAAGGCGACCGATTGTTCGGGATTATTTGACTATTTGCAGAAGTGCGGTCGCGCGGACGGTGCTTTTTGTGCTAGGCGGCAAATGACCAAAAGTCCCGCGGTTTTGACTTGATTGCATTTGGCGAATTTTACTTAACTTCATTGTTATCCAGCAATTTCGTGTCGGGAATTTGTTTTCAAGAATATCTTGTTCATACTAAGAAGACACGCCAGCATTCAGAATCATTCTCTACTTCGACATTGGAATTACCTTACAGCTCTCTACCAACGATGTCGGTCGACTGGGAGCGATGGGCTGATGAATTGACTCGTTTGTACGTGACCGAAAACAAGTCTGCTAAACAAACGATCCAATACATGCGTAATCGACATAAAGTTAAAATCACGTGCGTCTTTAAGGTCTATCATGAAGCTTGCTTTTGAAAGTATTGACAAATGTTGGTAAGCAAGGTCAAAGGGGTCTGGTGATAACCAGCCTCAAAAGGGGTGACGAATAAGGGGTCTCAAAAAGGGGTCAATTATGCGTGAAGAAGTGTAACTATCAAGAGGGCCGCCAGGTTGAGCTGGCGGTGAAAGTGGCTGCCGCGGGTGGGCCCGCGGACGAGCTCGGACCGGTCTCACGTGACCGGTGGGATCGGAGTTAGCGGGTAACTCCGATGGATCCTGACGATGGGCTGGCATCGCAACACTGGCAACTCTTTATTGTGGCCAAATAGTCGCCAGCCAGCCCTTGGTCCAAAAAGCTCAAAAACGCAATAAAAATCCAAATCGCAAAGTATTCAACTTCTCGCTGCTGACGTAATATCCGTACGTCACGTGCGCGAAACCCATCCATTCATCCGTATCTTCATCCGCCCAGTGCTGACGAGCTCCTCCAGTGCCTTGTTCGGCGACGACTTCGTGAAGCCGTCGGCCGGGTTATCCGTGCCGTGGATCCACCATACCCTCGTTGCGGCGGGCGACTGCCACGTCGGCCGTTGTAGTGGCGGTCGGTGAAGTGCTGCCGGTCTGGCTCGGGCGGTCCTTCTATAAGGTACTGCGCCTTTTGCTCGCGTATGGCTGCCGCGTTGCTCACGCCGTTTCTCAACTGCGCACAAAGTGCGTTGTAAGTCGCGGGTGGATTGAGCAGGGCAGCCGCGCACTCAGGTATGCCCTGGCAACAAGCAAGTAGAGTGTCGCGATAGTCGCTGTCAGCGGGCGTGCCTTGCCGCGTTGTGGCCCTGACTAGCTTCGTGACTTTCTCGATGAGTAAGTCCAGCACTTCAACTCTTGTTTTGCTGGGTGATTCGCGGGCAACTTGCTCGTAACTGAGCCTTCGCAACTCTACGTTGCGCGCGCGGTAGACTTCATCCCCTTCGAACCGTGATTTGATATTCGCTATAAGCGTGTCAAAACTGATAGCACGGTTGCGGAGGTCGCTGGTGTAATACTCCCGCGCGCTGCCCGTAAGCATGAACAGAATCGTTGATCCGTAGTGGTCGCTGGAGATACCCACCCTCGCGCAGAGGTCGTAAAAAATCGGAAGCTTCGAGTCAAGAGTCTCGTAGTTGCCGCCGCTGTACTTTGACGTCGAATCGTCTGAATACAACTTGATGAGGTCGGTCAATTGACGAGCGGTTGGTCCGTCGGTCGGGGAGCAGTTGTGCTCGGCGACTGCCTCTTGACTATCGTGGCAGTCACGGGCGAACTTGGCATGAGGGAGGCTTCGTTGGTTCGCCTTTCGAGCGGGGAGATTTGAATGAGGGGTTGCCGTACGAGGTGCGTTGTTGATAATCCAACTCATCGCGTGATTTACGCGAAAAGCTCGTATCTTCGCGGCTGTTGCGCACCTCGTCAACTGACGGCAGGAGGTTGGCTCGCGAGATGTGCTTGATGTTTCGCACGAAGTCTGGGTTGTTGAGGTAGTCGCGAAAGACCTTGTTTTTGGCCTCTGTTTCGCGTATCATCTCATCATCCCACTTCGGGAAGTGCTCGTCGTCAACCAGCTTCTTCAGCCTTGTGCCAATAGTGCTTTTGGCGGGTTCCTTCGCTACCCATACACCGCGGCTGACGATGAAGTTGCGAAAAGGGTCGTAACTGCCCTCGAAGCAGTGTTGAAATCCGCGTCGGACCAATCCTCGAATTTATCGTGGACTTGCTGCCACAGGTCTCCGCCGTAATGGCCTTGCTCTTCCCACTTGGTCAAGTGATAGAGGATAATTGTATCCAATGATTTGACGCGGTCAGAGGGCACGCCGCCCTCTGGTATTTCATCCAAGTACTCGATGTCCCAAATCAATGGGTTGACGAACTTGCGGTATCCTTCGGGTATGGGTTCGCGCTCCTTTTGCGCTGTGCTGACTGCGGGTTCCCTTGCGCGCTCGCTTGCGCGTTCGCTCGCGTGCTCTTCAGCGGCCTCGGTGGCGCGCTCCGCGGCGGTTGCTTCTTCTTGCGTCATTGCAGTTGCCCTCCGTTGGCCTGACGACCTCTCGAACACGGGCGTTTCTTCCGGCGGACCGGAAGGCGTATACGTACGTTAGAGGGATTACTGCCGGTGGTACAGGCAACTGCTCGGTTGACGGGGTCTTCTTGCTTCTTCGCCGAGGACTCGGTGGCGGTATTGCCCGTCGATGTGGGCCTTCCTCCTTCGCGCTGAACTTGCTGCTCGTCGAAAAGAGCCTTTGCGCGGTCTCGTTGTGACTCTCGTTGCTCGTCGAAAAAGAGCCTTCCTCGCGCGGCACTCGCTGCTCGTCGAAAAGAGCCTTCTTCGCGCGGGCTTCCTCGGCGTCGGTCGCTCGAGGGCAATTAGAGGTGTATTTTGAGCAAGGAAAAAGATTGTAAAAGAGGGAGTCAGAAAGAGGGAAAGAGGGTAAAAAAATCGTAGAGGTTGGAGGAGGGGAAGGGGGTCTATTATATACTCCCGTGGGCCCGTTGGACCGTCGGGTCGTTAAACAGCCCGGTGGAGTCGCTCTTCAGGCAACCGCGACGATAGTCGCGAGTCTGAAGTCGAAGTGATGAAAAAGTGAAGTTAATGAGGTTGTATCGAGGTGGTCGATAGTGGGTTATTGGCGGTTGTTTGGGCGCGCAAAGTACGGGACTTCGCGGTCTTGCAATCCAACGATTTTTCAGCGAAAAATCGGTATCTTGCGGGTTGCGGCTTCTCGTAACGCGACGAAGTCGACTTACGCGAATCAGGCTCGCGTACTTATGGTGCCCTATATGAGGGTGCCGTAAGTCTGCCGTAACGGTATTCCAAGCCGGTTATCTGTACGGGAGAAAGCACAGAACTGCCCTATTGCCAATAAAGGGTTCGCAGTAGTTCTGTCTCTTCTTGAAAAACCTTGCTGATCTGCAGTATCCTCAATAGTGGTTCAACCACTGATCAGTGTTGGTAAGCAAGGTCAAAGGGGTCTGGTGATAACCAGCCTCAAAAGGGGTGACGAATAAGGGGTCTCAAAAAGGGGTCAATTATGCGTGAAGAAGTGTAACTATCAAGAGGGCCGCCAGGTTGAGCTGGCGGTGAAAGTGGCTGCCGCGGGTGGGCCCGCGGACGAGCTCGGACCGGTCTCACGTGACCGGTGGGATCGGAGTTAGCGGGTAACTCCGATGGATCCTGACGATGGGCTGGCATCGCAACAACAAATCTTCAGCATCAGACAGTTCAAAAGAAGATACTCCGGTCTGAAGAAGCTCTGTGCCAACGAATGGAAGGTCATTGTAGGAGTGATTGAAGAAAGACAGGCAGAGGGCAAAGAATCAGCAGTCTTTTTAAACAACCGCCAGATCGACCACGAGCGTCAGAAGAGGGAGATACTCCGCTACCGTAGAGCTACGGGCCGAGTTTCAAAGGCTGTGGTCGGCAAGTATTCCACTCCAGATATAACATCAATGTGTTCTGACAATAGCCCAGACTTGGGTATAGAAACCGTGGGCCAACACCGTCTGGAGATTCGTACACCAGTTCCACAACTTGACCAGGGCCCAAATGGAAAGAATTAAGCTAGTGTTGGCCGTAGTAGGTTTTTCCACTTGGGCTTAAATGTCACCGTCAAGAGGCTCAAAAATGATGCGTAGAGGTATATATGTGTGTTTATTAAGCTATACTTCTAGAAGCTAGCTAAGTTCACCCGGTACATTTGGAGTCTCAATACAGTAACCCTATAGGCCGGCCGGTTTCTGGGAAACCCTTCAATGGGAAGAAAACCCAGGCCCGGTCGCTGGAAAAACCCCAATGGGGAAAAGTGCCCGTATCTCAATAATTCAATACATTAACGTGTCTCAATACGTCCCCTGTGATTGGCCATAAGCCCTACACCTTATTGACCAGAGGCCCGCCCGCCCAAGGGCCCCCTCTCACGTGCACTTAGGTAATAGTGCATGTGGGTTCTTCCCGCCCTTTCTGGTTGCCAATCAGCAAGTGCGAAAAGTGCTCCCGCGGTCGGAATCGAACCGACCGGTCACAAAGTGACCGCTGCCAGACGCACACCACTGCGTCACGCGGGCATGAGTAGAGCTATTTATGACATCAATTCCCAAATTACGTGTATCTCAAATCACCATCTAGAGAAAAGACTGGATTACGCAGCATCTATCCCAGACCTAGAAGGATTATCTGGCTGACCATATGCCCAACCGAGATACCACCGGATTATTGAGGCAGCCGATCTGGCAGCCGGACTCATCGGGTTCCATACGTCGAAAGGGCAGAGGTCAACGTCGCGGACGACGGCCCGGTACCGGACGAAGAAGTCCTCTCTCGGAACCGGGTTCAGCTCCGGTCTTTTGCCTATAGATCAACCGGCTTGATAGCGGCCTGCTTATCGAGCTCCGGGTAGTCGGCAAGCCAGCTACGGACGAATTGCTCCGAGATGGGGGCATACTCCGGAGGATACGGAGGTAGTTGGCCGTCTTCTCGACCTGTATCGGCATGGCCTGGGGCCGACTTTGGCAAGCCATGCCCTCCTGCGAGCATTCGCTTTCCTATATTATGGAGGGTGTGGAACCTAGGATTTGAGACTTCCGGGATTACAGACGACCTCAGTTGTAGTTTTATCTCATTGTCTACAATCATCTGTTCATATTCAGCAATAAATTGCTGATAGGCTTGCATGACATCACCCTACTGATCCTCCGTCCTAATGTGAGACACCAACGTGGCTCTTCAAACCAAGCGTATCCAATGAGGGTATGGATACCTCCATATACTGATGTTGTTCCTCCAACAGTGCACGGCAGGAGGCCCGGTAAGTCCACAACGGCTTTATCATCGTCTTAGAAACTACCTCCAATTCAATCGACTTGACTACATGGTGGTGGCCGTCTAATTCTTGTTGAAGGCCTTGGAACGCACCGTAAGTTAAAGACTCACGCAGTGGAGTTTGGGTTAAGGTGACCGACTCCACAAGAACCGTGAGGCTACCCAGTGCAGTCAGGCATACCCGTCCAAGTCGGACACGCATAGCAGGCGCCCACGTTTGGCTGGACAGTCTATACGTCATAGCCTAGGCGAGACACTTGGTGACGTATCATCCAACGAAGCAGGCTGATCGTCAACGAGAACGTGATGCATTGACAGCGATAGCCATACCAATGATGAAGTTATGAGGAGCAGCCAACACAGGCTGCGGAGATGTCGGTTGACGAAACGCCACCGGCAGGCAGGACATGCCACTTCCTCGACCACGATGGGCGCCATAAAATGAAGGGAACGGCATGAAACGGAGAATACGGGCACATCAGCGTGATGACGTCTGGCGTGCCATCAAGCAGGCCGCCACGGACGGACACCTCGACGCTTTGCTCGCGCATCCCGTCGACGTCGGGCAACGTCATCTGCTGTCGTTTGATGGCTCGCTGACGTATCTATGTAGCCTACAATCTTCGTAATTGCCTCAATCTGTTTGTCAAGGGCCGTTCAAAATGTCTATGGGTTCCTTCGTGCTTCCACCTTGTTGGTAAACTGTTTGAGACCTTCATCAAAGACTCATCGTGGTACATCTACCGGTCCGCGACAGGCGCTCAGCGGTGCTTCACGTCCCACTACTCAGATTTCAGACTCTGTCGATCAGAAGTCGTGTGATTTCCCATTTGGCACAGGTTCTGGTGCGCCGGTGACATAGTAAATAATATTTGAGACGAGCTCTTGCCTTCTTCTTGGCTTGTGCCCCAAACGAGAGGCATGCGAGAGCGTTTTGCTACAGTATTGCGGTGAATTTTCGGTTCAGCGTCTAAGTGGAGCACTTGCAGCTACTTCGAGATACTTTGGTAGCTGGCGATCAGGGCAACAAGTGGATGTTTATGCCTTATTATGCAGCCAAATCTGGATCTTCCTCCTTTTATCGAGTAGACTCAAGTAGCCACAAGCCATCTCCACATTTCAAAGATTGAACGTCTGTGCTGAAAGCGGCAAGACCAGTGCTTTAGTGCTCAGCGTTCTTACAGCGTGAAATTGCTCCATCGCCCATTTTGCAAGAGTGCTAGACCGAAAATTGATCAGATCGAGGAACACTTGAGTACATACATACAAGTACATGTACATAGCAGAACTATGTACAGTATAAAGCCCCGATTTGCGGGGTCAAGTATGACCCACCGGAACAAAAACATGAGTATTGTAATCACCTGAGGAATGTGCCTCCCAGGTCTACGTCGTCGATCACGTCGAGCAGCGGCTCGGCCTGGCGGTCTCGATTGGCGCCATCCCGATCAACTTTGCCAAGGGAGGCCCTGTAGCTCACAGGCCTAACAGGGGGATGTGCTCAGTTGGGACGGAGGTAGCACAGTCTACCATTGCATTTGTGGCTGAGTCCAAAAACAGACCAATCAGAGTATCCAAACCATGTTCCGGAGGGCAGTAGATCTCCAGGGACATAGGCCCTCTCTGCGCCGCCTTCTTCACAGCCACTTAGGTTATCTAAGGCAGACTCGGGGATTGAGTCTGAGGTGTATAAGATGTCTTTCTTCCCATCAAGTAGCACGAACCCTGAACTGACTCCTAGCATTGAACTTAGCAGCAAGTCATACCCACTTCTACGAAGGGACTTTATAACAGCACTACCGAATGCTCATTCCTGCCTCATCTTTACCACTTCCTTGACCATCTTCTGTCCAAATCCATAGTGCCTCAGTTTGCCGCCAGCTACCACTACTCCCCATCACCCATCTTCGACGATCGAAAAAGCTCCGACATGCGCAAGTCGTTCTTCGATTCGTTCACGGATAAGCTGTTCCGCAAGCCGACTCCATCTTCCCAGGAGCCCAAGAACATCAAGCAGTCCAACATGACCCTTAAGAATAACCACTTTGCCCGCCCTCCAGCAGCTCAGCAAGCCAATTGCGAGTCTCCGCCCGATATCATGGTGAATCCTTCGGCTCCGGCAAGTAATTCTTACCGTCGTCCAGCCCCTGATCAGCCTCCTCCCGCCTACACCGCGACAATTACCCCTCAATCCGGCGCCAACCACCTGACGGCTCTGGGCGGCACCGTTAGAAGCCCGTCGCCCGCCCTATCCAATGCTGGCTCCGTCATATCCGCCGGCGGCATGAGCGTCTCTACGCCAGAGGACCCCTATGCCTTTCTATCCTCCTTTGACACCATATTCCTTATCGACGATTCGGGTTCGATGGCTGGTCGCTCGTGGCCTGAGGTCCAAAATGTTCTACACGCCATCACACCAATCTGCACGTCACATGATGATGACGGCATCGACTTGTACTTCCTCAATAACAAGACGTCGGATGGTGGCAACGCGAAGGAAGGCAAGGCCGCCGGTGGCTACTACGGTATCCGCCGTGCCGAGACGGTCCACGAAATCTTCACTGCTGTCCGTCCCTGCGGTGCTACACCTACCGGCCAGCGTCTTAATGCCATCCTCCGGCCATACCTGCAGCTCCTTGAAAGAAAGGATGATGTTGAGAGCGTCAAGCCGATCAACATCATCGTCATCACCGACGGCGCACCATCGGACGATGTTGAGTCTACCATCATCTCTGCGGCCAAAAAGCTCGACAAGCTCGACGCCCCCATGCACCAGGTTGGGGTGCAGTTCTTTCAGGTCGGCAATGAGCGCGGTGCCCGCGAGGCGCTTCGGGAGCTCGACGACGATCTCGTCAGTAGGGCTGATGGGGACCTTCGCGACATGGTTGACACCGTCACCTGGGAGAACGGTAACCGGGGCGTGCTCACGGCGGACAGTATCCTAAAGGTCGTCCTCGGGGCTGTGGTCAGACGTTTAGACCGTCGTCGTACTGGTGGCGAAGGTCGTCGCTAAACGAGGCCACATGGCTCTCGCTATCGAAGGACCTCACGCTTAGATGCACTTTCCGAATGAGAGTATTTCAAGTGCAGTGATCAGGCACTAGACATAGACGGAGGGATGCATGGAAGAACGAATTGGGGGTCTAGAAAATGTGAGCTCGGGTTTCCAAGGCCCAAAACCTCGCTCAATAATACTGCTTATTTTTTGGTTCGTCAACGGACATCCCCTCGGGGGCTTTGAAGCTTGGTCTTTCCCTCGTCACATGTGTGATTATGTAGAACTCAGCCGAAATTAAGAAGCCTTCTGTATGGTGCGAACGCTTGTTTCAAGAGCGTCCGGTGAAGCCACGTCGATTCTAATCGCTCCGTTTCAATTATAAGCTAGTCCATAGAGAGCCTGACTCCTTAGCGAGATATTTCCCTCCTAGTCTGTGAAAGAGGGCCTCATCATAGCCGAATGTCAGTCATTTGCAAGCGAGTAGTCGTTTGGGCAGTGGCTATGCGTCCACGAACCATAGCGAGGCTATGAGTGCGGCCAATAGGAAGTGCTAGTTGGAGACTGCTTCCCACAAAAAGCTTGACCCTGGGTGGGGCCGCGAAACCACGAACCGTTGGCGCGCTAGTTCCATGCTCCGCCAGCAGCGAGAGGATGACAACGTCCTGTGTGCCCCTTGGTCTAGAGACCTGGCCCCATGCCGGGTTTTCAGTTCGTCGGGGGGTATTCCAAGTTGAGGGGGGGGTACCCGAGGTTTCGCCGAAAGCTCCCAGGGGGGAATTAAACTTATGCACACCTTATACAGAGCACAAATTACGTGGCACAGTATCTCAGCAACAGGCCAGGGGACGAGTCATAACAGGCTAGAAATGAGTCATGAGTGTAGCATTAGTGGAACATACCCTAAGCATATGCGTTGCATATGCTCCATATACAATATCTAAATCAAGGATCAAAGGGCACAGAAAAAGGCGGTCAGATGAAAACTCAGAAGGCTTATAAATTAATTATAATAACGGTAATACTTTAGTAGGTGTATATAAGAGCATCTTCTCAGCATATGCTTAGATTGAGCTTAACTTCTTCTTAACTTCTACTTCTCCTATGTTTAGATTATGGACGACATTCCAGACTGTACTAGTAGTGATAACAGTCTTTCTATTACCTCTGTTCACCCCTCTGAGTTATCTGACGATGAAAATTGGGCAGATGATGTTAGATATAACGACATTGGGGATGATACTACAGGTACAAGTAGTCGCCTAGCAGGTGCTCAGTATATGTTAGGTAGATGGTTGAATGATGTAAGTAAATCCTCTATTTAAGACCTCTTACTATATTAATATTAATAGGATTCCTTTTGGCTAAACGGGCTTCCCCACGGCAGCTACCCTTCTGCTGCCCCAGACCTACTATTCCATATGGGTCAGACAAAGGTACTAGTTAAGCATATGCTGTACCTATACTCTATATATACTAACACTATTCTAGGAATCAATTGAGCGATTTGGCATTCTTCTTAGTGCTAGAGGGCGTGGTAGGGCTGCTGCAAGGTCTATTCAAGACCATCTTACTACTCCCCTCTATCCAGCTACCTCACATACTGGAATCCTTCATAGTATTACATCATGTGCCAATACAGAAGATACTACAGAAGAAGAGGCCAAAGAGCTTGTTAGGGTACTTTCAGATACTATCCAATACTCAACAAAGTATAAGGAGCGTATATCAAAACAGTCATGCCAGGTATTAGGGTAATACTTACTAAGAATATTCCTAACTTATTCTAGGTATATGCTAATCTTATACTAGAAATACACCTAATAATAATCAGGTTTGGCACCAATCCCTTGCCTGTAGTGGGGTTAAACACTGTAAATTTACCCGCACGTCTCTCTTAAGGCCTCATAGGCTTTTTGATAGAGGTAATACTATCCAAGTTCATCAAAGGCTACAACAGATGGAACGAAGGATGGCAATTATTCTAACACTTCCAGAGCATATCCAGTCTCAGACTGAGGCGTAAGTTTCACTTATGCACTGTATATGCTATGTATATGCTGTGTATATGCTTACCCTATTCTTTCTAGATACTTTGAGTCAATCAAACACCTTTGGGATATTAGTCATCCATACAAGCAACTAGGTCAGAATGGTGATCTAGACACCTACACATGTCAGGGACAGAGGTTTGAGGTGTATACTCGTAATGAGGTAGGTATATACTAGGCATATGCTACTCTTAAGTTATATACTAACTAAAATAAATAGGTTACCTTTATTGGCTGCCCACGATCAAGTAATACTGAGACTTGGCATACGTCATATAGTTGTTGGTAAGCAAGGCAAAAGGGGTCTGGTGATAACCAGCGGGCGACAAATAAGGGGTCTCAAAAAGGGTCAATTATGCGTGAAGAAGTGTAACTATCAAGAGGGCCGCCAGGTTGAGCTTGCAGTGAAAGTGGCTGCCGCGGGTAGGCCTGCGGACGAGCTTGGACCGGTCTTACGTGACCGGTGGGATCGGAGTTAGCAGGTAACTCCAATAGATCCTAACGATAGGCTAGTATTGCAATACTAGCAACTCTTTATTGTGGCTAAATAGTTGCTAGCCAGCCCTTGGTCCAAAAGCTCAAAAACGCAATAAAAATCCAAATTGCAAAGTATTTAACTTCTCACTACTAACATAATATCCATATATCACATGCGCAAAACCCATCCATTCATCTATATCTTTATCCACCCAGTGCTAACAAGCTCCTCCAGTACCTTATTTAGCAACAACTTCGTAAAGCCATCAGCCAGGTTATCCATGCCATGGATCCATCATACCTCATAAATCTCGCAGCGTTCATACAACTGTCAAAGAGCCATGATATCTATCATAAGTCGCTTTTCCTTCATAGTACCAAGTTTCACTAAACACTTATACAGCAAGTATAAATCAGTATATATAGTCATGGGGATCCAAGGAACCTTGAGACAGTCAGAGACCATTGCCAGCGTGGTCCCAATTGCGTAGGCCACGTCAGCTCTAGCAACCATTGCGTATATCTTAGAGGCAAGTATGCTGCAGGTAACTCTTTTGTACTTCATAGAGCTGAAATAGATGATATTACCTATGAGGTCAAAAGCGGTATCTCTGCTGGTGGATAGGCGCTCTTCGTTATTACTAGACTTATTAGCAAGCGCAATAATAAAGCCAAGTTACAACATCAAATCACTGTTGTTTGCAAAAGAGCTATTAACAAATACAAAGAGTTTAGCACTAGTAAGATCCAGCAGTTAAAATCACAGCCTGCGGTCAAGGTTATCTATCTACTACTTAACCTGCTAGTTAAGGTCCTTGATTTCAGCTAGGCTAGGTAACTAGTGCTAGGCAGCGATTAAATAGTTAAAGGCCGCTTCTGGTTAGTAAATAGAGACAATGTATACACCTCAGGTGCGCTGCTTGATGTACTACTGCTTTGTATCAGGCGCGCTGGGGTCAACTAATTGTAGCTTCTTGCCTTGGTCCTTTTGGTAAAGGATTATCTTACTATCGTTGCCAAGGGTCAACACGCCGCCGTTAAAAGTAATAGGCTTGTTGACTTTGAGAAGTTACTTAGGTTTGGCTGTAAAAGCAGCTTCTTTTAGCGCGCGGTTTTTACGGTTAGAGAACGATTTATCTATAAGGCTAATGGTATCGTCTATTTGCATACCTATTATTGCAAAGTTATTATTTTTAGGCACTGAAATAAGTAAATAAGGGTTAAAAGTAGATAAATCTATCTAGAGGCTCTTTCTATAGTAGTTGTTATACGTAGCCTACTAATAAGTACCTACCTCTGGTATACTATAGAGTAGCTATTTAACCTCTATAATTACATCTGTTATATAGAGATAGCAAATTTTAAGGGAAGTCAGGCAAGGATAGTGCATACTAATTTAGTTACTAACTAGGTATACACTTGCATTATATTGCATAACTAGAGAACATAACCCTATTATAAAAGTGACAGTACAATAGAGAGTATTACTTACTGGGCCATTCATTAGATAGTCAGCAACTAAGTCAAAATCGCAGCTTTGCTATTATCTGCGTAACCTTAGATAACTAGTCACGATTTCTCATAGGGCTGCTTGTTTTTACCCTTGACCTCGCGCACTAATCGCGACTTAAAAATCCGTATCCTGCTGTGCTTTTGCTCGTCGTATTTGACGATGAAAAACACGCCGCGGTCCATAAGTCCTTGGATTTCACTAGCATCTGACTATTCAAATAGCTTGCCAGGCGTGGTTATTATACCCTTCTTGCGTAGCTTAATTGCTAGCGCGTAGTTAGCATCCTCTTTCACAGTAAAAACGCAGTTAATCGCAGGGACTGCAGGCGTAACTTCTACAGCAAAAATTCAAGCCGGATTCTTCCTTGGTCAGCCTAGGCCTCTTCTTACCAGTAGCAGCTACGCGGCAACCACAATAGAGTTGCATTTAATTAAAGCATTTGCAGGTGCCTCTGCTATAGTAGTTACTAGTAGTCTGGGTTACATGTGGTTAACAAGGTCCTCTGCCTCAGATAGGTTGTACTACAGCTTGACAGCAGTGATAGGGAATTAGCATAGTCCCCACAGGGTCTTAATAGTGCTACTAGTGCTGTTGTTAGTAGTCAATTAGTAAGGTCCTCTCTAACCTTTGCCTTAGTAGTATACTCTAATAAGCGATTATAGAGAGAGGGCTGCGCTTATTATAGTATTAGGTCTATTATACATTGCAAGTACCTTATTAACCTGCCTTTTCGCGTAGATATTATAAATCTCCTCTATTGCCTTTTATATAGCTTCTGCGCGCTGCAGGGTTGAGAGCAATAGAGCTGAGTTATTGTTAATACAAGGGTACACACCAAAGACTAACAGCGTGGGGACAAGGCTATCAGAGCCCGCGGTATTATTAATTGCTTTCACAGCAAGTTACAGGGCAACTTCAGGTTCAGCCTCTGACTCCGCGCGGACTATCTCATACACTTGGCGTAGTGTTACATGGTACCGTTCAACCTTGCTAATGCTGTAATAGGCCTCAATAGAAACCTCTTTCACCTTAATAGATAGTACGCAGGCGGCATACTTAAATTCAGCCGCGCGAAAATTCAGCCTAGCATCTATAATAATCCAGTCTAGAGAGCCAAGATATACATCAATCCAGTACATACGTAGTGCTTCCTATATATGCTCCGCGGTAACAGAGCGCAAAAATCGCGCTACGTTAAAGGAGGTTACACTATTAACAACGTAGAGTACTAGTTTATTACTATCTAAGTATATTATATTAACAAAGACCTCATAGTTAAAGTCATAGTCATTATAGAGGGTAAACTTAAACCTTCTAAGAGCCTTTAAATTTAGCTAGCAATACCAGCAAAATTTATTAATCTCTTTAATGTTTAAGATCGCCGTCGTGTAACCAGCTCGCTAGAGCACTTTGTATAGTTAATAGACTAAGGGGTAACCAAATCAGCAATGTATTTGCCATAGCTCCGCATCAGTGAGATAGTATTACACTACGCTACACTTTAGCTACTCTAAAAGCATCCATAGGTAGCCCCATTTACATACCACTAGCACTACAGTTATACCCTTAATAAGTACGTTAGCAAGGTTATCAAATCGCACGCCATTAGAGTCCATATCTTTAAGGCACAAAAGAAACAGGGTGCTAGAGGTCATTACATAGAAAGTAAGTTCACCAATAGGGGTAGGTATAGCAATAGCTTTAAGAGAGTTAAATAAATCACCACTGCTAAATTTAATACTTACTTCACTAGCGCGGCTCATATCTAGCAGCAATTCTGCGCCAAGGTGCTTGCAAAGAGCCATATATTATTAGTAGCCCGCGGTTAATACTCAAGCTACCCCAGTATCTAGCATAATACCCTAAAAGGTTATAGTAGAGTATCAGTCATCAAGCACAAAGACTTTGCCTAACCCTTACTCTTAGCTAGAGTCTTACACAAAAGGGTCTTCTTTTATCAAAGCATATAAAGTAGCCTAGTTATATAGTTATATATAAACCTTCTAGCTATTAATACTTTCTTTACTAAAAAACGCTATAGACATAAAGAAAGTTATATCCTTAAAGAGCTCTTTGCCATTATCTAGTATATACTTGTTATTAGTTATATTGCTAAGAGAGTCAGGCTCTTTGCCCTCATAGTTAAAAAGGTATTGTTTAAATCTTTCAGCAAAGTAGCTCCTTTAGAGCCACTTACAAGAGGCATCTCTTTCCTCTTTTAAGTATATTATTAACTAACATCCTTCCTTATTACAAACAAAGCACTTTTTCACTTAAAATGCACTACTTCGCGGGCGGTCACTTTGGGGCCTTGGACCGTACCCTCATTACAGCAAGCAACTGCCACGTCAGCCGTTGTAGTGGCGGTCAGTAAAGTGCTGCCAGTCTAGCTCAAGCGGTCCTTCCATAAGGTACTGCGCCTTTTGCTCGCATATAGCTACCGCATTACTCACGCCGTTTCTCAACTACATACAAAGTGCATTATAAGTTATAGGTAGATTAAGCAAGGCAGCCACACACTTAGGTATACCCTAGCAACAAGCAAGTAGAGTATTGTAATAGTTACTATTAGCAAACGTGCCTTGCCGCGTTATAACCCTAACTAGCTTTGTAACTTTCTCAATAAGTAAGTCCAGCACTTTAACTCTTATTTTACCAGGTAATTCACAAGCAACTTACTTATAACTAAGCCTTTATAACTCTATGTTGCGCATGTGGTAGACTTTATCCCCTTTAAACCATGATTTAATATTTACTATAAGTATATTAAAACTGATAGTATAGTTATAGAGGTTATTAGTATAATACTCCTGCGCGCTACCCATAAGCATAAACAAAATAGTAGACCCATAGTAGTTACTAGAGATACTAACCCTCGCGCAGAGGTTATAAAAAATCAGAAGCTTTAAGTTAAGAGTCTTATAGTTACTACCGCTATATTTTAACGTTAAATTATCTAAATATAGCTTAATAAGGTTAGTTAATTAATAAGTAGTTAGCCTGTTAGTTAGGGAAGCAGTTATGCTTAGTAACTGCCTCTTAACTATGGTAGTAGTCACAGGCGAACTTAGTATAAGAAAGGTTTTATTAGTTTGCCTTTTAAATAGAAAAGGTTTGAATAAGGGGTTGCTATATAAGGTACGTTATTAATAATCCAACTTATCACGTGACTTACGCAAAAAGTCCATACTTTTACAGCTGTTGCACACCTCATTAATTAATAGCAAGAAAAACTTTCGCGAACTTTCTCTTCACAAGGTATCCACTGTTAGTAATTGTTAAGATCATAGAGGGCTCCGGCCCACCGCACTATCATTTCTCATCATCAGCCCACGCGAGCTGAATCTCACCAGCATGGCCGTCTCTCTAGACGCAGGGCCATCGATCACGGTTCACGGGGACGCCAGTACATCTCGACGGTCTGGACGTGTCCGGAAACCGACCGCAAAGGTCAGAGTGGTTGAGCAAGTCAGCTACCAAGACAATGCGGAGCTTAAAGACGAGATCAACAAGCTCTCAAACCTCGTCCAGGATCTCCTACGACGGGACGCCGAAAGAGAACAGTTCCTGAAAGACTGTTTGATGAAGATCGAATCCTTGGAGAAGGAGCTTCAGGAAGAGAAGCAGCGGTCAGACCGGCACCAACGTGGTCTAGCAGGGTCCATGCATGCTAACCAGCCGCCCCAAGTTCGGTCCTACGCGACGGTGGCGAGCCAGCCGCTTAACAGAAAACTGCATGAACCAACGCCAGCAAAACAAGCCGCTAACCGGGCGGCCTCAAAAGACCTACGCATCTTCGCGCGTCTGCCACCTGAAAGCCCGCTCCGCAACGAGAGAGCCTACGACATATACATCTTCGTTCGAGAAAGGCTAAGTCCCCAAGCTCGAGAAGCCCTCAAGGGGATCGACCATGTCAAGACAGGATTAGCACTCTTACCATCGTCAGCAGATGGTGCAAAAGTCCTGCTGGAGAACAGAGAACAGATTGCTGCCCTTCTCCAGGCACAGGCGGTCGAGCAGCGCGACACCTGGATCCGGGCCTATATCGCAAACGTCCCTTACACCAGACACTGCCTGCTCACCAACACTGAGCTGGAAATCACGACCGAGGAGCTCCTTGAAGAGATCCAGGCCACGACGAAACTGAAGCCCGAGAAAGCATACTTCTCCAGAAAAGATGAAGCCGAAAGGCTAGGCACGGTGACAGCCTGGTTCAAGGCGGAAGCCGTGAGGCAACTACCAAGGCGCCTCCGTTTGATGGGGGCCAGCGTTTTCGTGAACCTGCAGTTTCCGAAGGAGAAGAGGTCTCCTCAATGCCACCGCTGCGGCGGTTTTCACAACGAACGAACGTGTACCAGAAGGAAGAGATGCCTTAAATGCAGTTCGCCTTCCCACACGGCCGACCAACACCGGGCACCTTGTGGAGGCACCGAAGGCCACGAAGGCTGCGATTGCCCCTTTAAGTGTCCGTCGTGCAACGGGCCCCATGCCGCCTTTGATGTGACTTGCCCTATCAAGCCAAAGGTGGTGAAGGGCGTAGTCCAGAGGAGGAACAAGGCACAGCTACGGGCCATCCGAGCCGAGGGAGAGAGATCGTGGAGATTTGCGACCCAGCAGTCGCACCAACAATCCCGAGAAGGAGGAGAAGAGATGGACTGCAACCAAGCTAATGAAGGACATCAGGAGTATGCGGCCCTATAGAGTCCTGCAGATCATGCAGGCGAACGTGGCCAGACGACCACTTGCACATGAAACGGCACTGAATCTGGCCTACGCGGCCCATGTCGACATACTGCTACTACAAGAGCCCGCTATCCGCTCGGAAGAGAGAAGGCTCACAAGACGCCACCCGGGTTTCGAGATTTTCACCCCAGTGGACAACTGGGTAGAAGACAGACCCAGGGTGCTCACTTACCTCCGCAGAGGAACGGGACTACGGGGCGTACAAACACGCCCACTGCCCAGCCCATCCACAGACCTGCTCTTCCTACAACTCCTGGCGGGAACGCGGAAAGTCCTCACAGTCGTCAACGTGTACAACGCCCCTTGTGGCTCGCTGCGACCAGGCCAAGCGATTAGGGATATCATAACAGCCTGGCAACCCGGACTCCAGGAACGTGTGTTGGTCGCGGGGATTTCAACCTCCATCATTGGACCTGGCAACCCGAGGCGACCAGCTCCCCTGACGCTGATGCCCTGGTAGAATGGGCAGAAGCCGCCGGCCTTGTCCTCCTGTCGCCGATAGGTGAAGCCACACATAAGGGCGGCAACACGTTAGACCTAGCCTGGGCGTCCGGCAGCCTCTATGGGGCATCTAACAGTATAGAAACATCCCTACACACAACGTCAGACCACGAAAGCCTGCTGACCCGGGTCCCCTTGGCCCTAACCGATCCGGTCGACCCAACTCCGGGGAGGTTCCGGCTCGACACGATGGACGAGAAGCTCTTCCTCGACATCCTCAAGCGAAACGTACACCCCATGCGCCATACTGCAAGCAACGCAAGAGATCCACAGGCTTTAGACATGCTAGCACAGCAGCTTACAGATTGCCTCAGAGAAGCGCTTACGGCCTCTACTAGGCGCGCGTTTGGCAGAGGACCTGGGAGGCCATACTGGGACGAGAACTGCAGGCGGAAACACCGAGCCTACACGACCATGAGAGCAACTGTGGCAAGACTCTGCGCTTTGGGAATAGATTGTCAATGGGAGCGAAACGAGGAGGACGCTCTTAAACAGGACTTTCTCCATCAGCTGCGGCGCTCTAAGGACACGTACTGGAGAGGAAAGATCGGCGCAGCCTCTACTGGCAAAGACGTATTTGAAATGGTCGGGTGGCATAAGGCCAAGGGATCCTTCCAGACCCCTCCACTCCGAGATGGGAGCAATCCAACCATGCTCGTATCACAACCGAAGGAGAAGCGGGATCTGTTCGCCCGCGTCCTCCTCAGAAATGCCGCCATCTCCACAGACATATCAGCAGAGAGCCCAGGACCTCGCCTGGAGGCCAATCTTCCTTTCCCGCATGTTACAAAAGACGAGGTACAAACGTCAATCTTCTCTGCGGGAAGCACCACTCCCGGGTCCGACGGAATCACTACCGCCGTTCTTAAGACAGCGTGGCCCGTTATCGAGGACACCGTCTTCTGGCTCTACAGCGGATGCATACGCGAGGGCTGGCATCCTACCTGTTTCAAAGAAGCTATCCTAGTCATCCTGCCTAAGCCGGGCAAGAGAGACAGGGCGCTCCCGCGCTCGTATAGACCAATCGCGCTGTTGTCTGTACTCGGAAAAGGCTTGGAGAGACTTGTCGCAAGAAGGCTTGCCTGGATCACAGTCAAGTTCGGGTACTGCACGACCAACAGTTCGGGGCCCCCCCTCCGCTCGTGTAGCGACCTCATCGCCGCTGCCATCCACGATATCGAGTGTGCCTGGCAAAGAGGTCTTGTCACCTCTATGCTTACGCTCGACATCAAAGGGGCCTTTGACGCTGTGCTGCCAGGGAGGCTGATCCGACGCCTCCGATGCCAAGGATGGCCGGAGAACCTCGTGCAGTGGGTCTCGAGTTTCGTCCTCGGGAGAAGAGCAAGAATAAGGCTAGACGGAGAGATGGGAGACGTCTTCGACCTTGAGTGTGGTCTACCACAGGGCTCGCCCGTGTCTCCCATCCTCTTCATGCTTTACATCGAACCCTTATTCAAGCTGGGCACTGTTCATCCAGGCAGGGTGCGATCTCGATTTGGCTATGCCGACGACATTGCCATCATGGCAAGCTCAACGTCACTAGAGGACAATTGTGCCCTGCTAGCGAAAGAATGGGAAGAAGCCCAAGCATGGGGGACGTTAGAGGGAATTACTTTCGACACAGATAAATCCGAGCTCATCCACTTCACCAAGAGACCAAAAGATGGAAACCCGCCAATCACCGTCAGACTGTTAGACGGGAGGCAACACACAGTTCAGGCCGTCAATCGAGGGGCCTCCCTACGGTGGCTTGGGGTCCACTTCGACCGAAGACTCACATTCAAGAACCATGTGAAAGGCCTCTGCGCCAAAGCCTGCCAAGTGATCAGCGGACTACGGGGACTAGGGAACACCGTCTGGGGCGCGCCGGCCCACCTGCTTTGCCGCACCATGACCTCCTGCGTACTACCCATCCAGTACTATGCATCAGAGGCATGGTGGCCGGGCAGGAATCGGATCAGGAATGGGCACATCGCCTCGAACGGGGTCAACGGTCTACTCCGCCAACTTGACATCACGCAAGCCAAAGCCGTTAGAGCTGCACTTCCCGTATATAAAACGACGCCTCTATCGATCCTTCAGCGCGAAGCAGCCCTGCCCCCGGCAGAGGTGACGCTAGACGCGAAGCTCTACAAAGCCTCCGTAAGGATCCATCGCCTTGACGAACGACACCCCCTCCGAACGAGGCTCGGCGACAGGCCCGGGCTGGACTCAAGACTGCGGCGAATGGCAAGCCTCACCGATATAAATGCTGAACACATCGACCCGCTAGACCTACCACCTTGGGAGCGCCTAGCTGACTGGCACACGGCCCTTAGCATGGTCGGCTATGAACCTAGGAAGACCAAAGAAGAACTGGCCATCGCCTTTACAGACAGATTGGGAACATTCTCAAAGCGGGACATTGTTATCTACACCGACGGCTCCCAGATGTTGGACGGTAGCAGAACCGCCGCCGGAGCAGGCTGGGTTGGGTACCAGGCCACACGGCAGATCTTTCGAGGATCAGAGCCGCTCGGTCATCAGACGGAGGTCTTTGACGCAGAAGCGCAAGCCGCTTTTCGGGGCCTACTGGAAGCCATGAGGTCTCCCACGGCGCGGATGGCAGACAATGTTCACGTCTGCCTCGATAACCTCGCAGTCGCAGCCAGGCTCGTCACCCGGAGCCCAGGAAGCAGCCAGGCTAGGTTTAGGGCCTTTAGTGAGCTCTCCGCCTCTTGGGCACAGAGAGGACGGACAAGCTGGACGATGCCTGGCAGGGTATACATTTGGTGGTGCCCTGGACACACGGGAATAGCAGGAAACGAGGAAGCAGACGCTCTTGCCAAGGAGGCCTGCAAACAAATCCCAGAATCACAACCACAGCCTACATTGGCACACTTGAAGCGGGAGTCTAGAGCAGCCGATCTCCAGGCTTTCGCTAGGAGATGGCCGTCAATCTGCCCTCGGCAGTATGCTGACCTTGGGATAAGTCCTCATCCCAAGCCCCCCGAACTTCGCCTTCCTCGGCATTTGCTAGGAAGGCTATATGCGGCAAGATCGCATCATGGAGACTTCGCAGCATACCACGAGAGGTTTGCTCATCAGGATGCACTGCTCGACTGCAGTTGTGGAAGACGCAAAACCCCAGTACACTTCTACTTCTGCAAGCGTGGCCGTAAGGCTACTCCGCGGCATCTCCGCCGACATATGGCGAAGGCAAGCATAGATTTTCTGCTAGGTACTTCGCAGGGAGCCTCTCTTCTGTGCGAATGGATGGAGGCAACCAATTTCTTTTCCGAAATCTGCCCGATTCATTGATCAGGAACGTTAGGTGAAGACGGTAGCCTGTAGAATAGTATAGATTAGCATAGACCATGTCGGCATTGCCCGGCACGTCCCTTTTACTCTGGACGTTAAATACATCATCATCATCATCATAATTAATAGCAAGAGAGTGGCTTGCGGGATTTATTTAATATTTCACACGAAGTCTAGGTTATCAAGTTAGTTACAAAAGACCTTATACTTAGCCTCTATTTCGTGTATTATCTTATTATCTTACCTCAGGAAGTACTTATCGTCAACCAGCTTCTTTAACCTTGTGCTAATAGTACTTTTGATAGGCTCTTTTGTAACCTATACACCGCAGCTGATAATAAAGTTGCAGAAGGTGGTTGTAACTACCCTTAAAGCAGTATTAAAATCTGCGTCAGACCAATCTTCAAATTTATTGTAGACTTATTACCACAAGTCTCCACCATAGTAGCCTTGCTCTTCATACTTGGTCAAGTAATATAAGATAATTATATCTAGTGATTTAACGCAGTTAGAGGGCAGGCCGCCCTCTGAGATTTCATCCAAGTACTCAATACCCCAAATTAATAGGTTAACGAACTTACAGTATCCCTTAGGTATGGGTTCGTAATACCCATGCGCTGCGCTGGTTGCGCGCTCGCTCACGTGCTCTTCAGCAGCCTCAGAGGCGCACTCCGCAGCAGTTGCTTCTTCTTACATCATTGCAGTTGCCCTCTATTGGCCTGACGACCTCTTGAACACAGGCGTTTCTTCCAGCAAACCAGAAGGCATATACATATATTAAAGGGATTACTACCAGTAGTACAGGCAACTACTTGGTTAACGGGGTCTTACTTACTTTCTTCACCAATAACTCAGTAGCAGTATTGCCTGTCAATATAGGCCTTCCTCCTTCGCGCTGAACTTACTGCTTGTCAAAAAGAGCCTTTTGCGCGGTCTCGTTATAACAAAGAGCCCATCAAAAGCACTATTAGCACAAGGTTGAAGAAGCTAGTTAACAACGAGCACTTCCCAAGGTGGGATAATAAGATAATACACAAAATAGAGGCTAAGTACAAGGTCTTTCGCAACTACCTTAACAACCCAGACTTCATACAAAATATCAAACAAATCCCACAAGCCACTCTCTTACCATCAATTAACAAGGTATGCAACAGCCACAAAAGTACAGACTTTTCACATAAGTCACGCGATAAGTTAGATTATCAACAACACACCTCATACAGCAACCCCTTATTCAAACCTCCTCTATTTAAAAGGTAAACCAATAAAACCTCCCTCATGCCAAGTTCGCCCGTGACTGCCACCATAGTCAAGAGGCAGTCACCAAGCACAACTGCTCCCCCAACCAACAGGCCAACTGCTTATCAATTAACCGACCTCATCAAGCTATATTTAGACAATTTAACGTTAAAATATAGCGGCAGTAACTATAAGACCCTTAACTCAAAGCTTCTGATTTTTTATAACCTCTGCGCAAGGGTTGGTATCTCCAGCAACCACTACAGGTCCACTATCTTATTCATGCTTACGGGCAGCGTACAGGAGTATTACACCAACAACCTCCATAACCATGCTATCAGTTTTAACACGCTTATAGCAAATATCAAATCACAGTTCAAAGGGAATAAAGTCTACTACGCATATAACATAGAGTTACAAAAGCTTAGTTACAAGTAAGTTACCTGCAAATCACCCAGCAAAACAAGAGTTAAAGTGCTAGACTTACTCATTGAGAAAGTCACAAAGCTAGTCAGGGCCACAACGCGGCAAGGCACGCCCACTAACAGCAACTATCGCAACACTCTACTCACTTATTACCAGGGCATACCCAAGTACGCAGCTGCCCTGCTTAATCCACCTACAACTTACAACGCACTTTATATATAGTTAAGAAACGGCGTGAGCAACGCAGTAGCTATACACAAGCAAAAGGCGCAGTACCTTATAGAAGGACTGCCTAAGCTAGACCAGTAGCACTTCACCAACCACCACTATAACAGCCAACATAGCAGTCACCTGCTACAATAAGAGTACAGTCCAAGGCCCTAAAGTAACTGCCTATAAAGCAGCGTATTTTAAGTAAAAAAGTACTTTGTTTATAACAAAGAAGAATATTAGTTAACAACGCACTCAAAAGAGGAAAGAGACACCTCTCACAAGCAGCTCTAAAGGAGCTACTTTGCTAAAAGATTTAAACAATACCTTCTTAACTACAAGGGTAAAGAGCCTAACTCTCTTAGTAATATAACTAATAACAAGTACATACTAGACAATAGCAAAGAGCTCTTTAAGGATATAACTTTCTTCATATTTATAGCGTTTTTCAGCAAAGAAAGTATTAATAGCCAGAAGGTCCACACATAACTATACAACCAGGCTACTTTATACGCTTTAACAAAAGAAAACCCTTTTATATAAGACCCTAGCCAAGAGCAAGGGTTAGGCAAAGTCTTTATACTCAATAACTAATACTCCGCTACAACCTTTTAGGGCATCATACTAGATACCAGGGTAGCCCAAGTATTAACCGTAAGCTACTAACAATATATAGCCCTTTATAAGTACCTTAGCATAGAATTACTACTAGATATAAGCCACGCTAGCAAAGTAAGTATTAAATTCAGCAGTAGCAATTTATTTAACTCTCTTAAAGCTATTACTATACCTACCCCTATTAGCAAACTCACTTTCTACATAATAACCTCTAGCACCCTATTTCTTTTATACCTTAAAGATATAGACTCTAATAGCATACAATTTAATAACCTCGCTAACATACTTATTAAGGGTATAACTATAGTACTAGTGGTATATAAATAGGGCCACCTATAGATACTTTTAGAGCAGCTAGAGCGTGGCGTAGCGTAACACTATCTTACTAATACAGAGCTATAGTAAATATATTACTAATTTAGTTACCTCTTAGTCTATTAATTATACAAAGTACTCTAGTAAGCTAGCTACACAACAGCAATCTCAAACATCAAAGAGATCAACAAATTTTACTAGCATTACTAGCTAAATTTAAAGGCTCCCAGAAGGTTCAAGTTCACCCTCTATAACAACTATAACTTTAACCATAAGGTCTTTATTAATATAATATACTTAGATAGTAACAAACCAGTACTCTATGTTATTAATAGCACAACCTCCTTTAACATAGCGCAATTTTTGTGCTCTATTACCACAGAGCATACATAAGAAGCACTATATATATACTAGATTGATATATATCTCAGCCCTCTAGACTAGATCATTATAGATACTGGGCTGAATTTTCACATAGCTAAATTCAAGCATACTGCTTGTACACTATCTATTAAGGTAAAAGAGGTCTCTATTAAGGCCTATTATAGTATTAGCAAGGTTAAACAGTACCACGCAACACTATACCAAGTATATAAGATAGTCCGCGCAGAGTCAGAGGCTGAACCTAAAGTCACCCTATAACTCACTGTGAAAGCAATTAATAACACCGCGGGCCCTAATAGCCTCATCCCCACGCTGTTAGTCTTCAGTACATACCCTCATATTAACAATGACTCAGCCCCATCACCCTCAACCCTACAGCGCGCAGAAGCCATATAAAAGGCAATAGAGGAGATTCATAACATCCATGCAAAAAGGCAGGTTAATAAGGCACTCATAATGCACAACAGACCTAATACTATAATAAGCACAGCCCTCTCTCTATAATTACTTATTAGAGTATACCACTAAGGCAAAGGTTAGAGAGAACCCTACTAATTAACCACTAACGACAGCACCAGCAGCACTATTAAGACCCCGCAGGGACCATGCTAATTCCCTATCACTACTATTAAGCTATAATACAACCTATCTAAGGCAGAGGACCCCGTTAACCACACACAACCCAGACCGCTAGTAACCACCGCAGCAGAGGCACCCACAAATGCTCCAATCAAACGCAACTCTATCATAGTCGCCGCGCAGCCGCCACCAGCAAGAAGAGGCCCAGGCCAACCGAGGAAGAATCCAGCTCAAATTTTCACTACAGAAGTCACACCTGCAGTCCCCATAATTAACTGCGTTTTTACTACAAAAGAGGATGCTAACTATGCACTAGCAATTAAGCTACGTAAGAAAGGCATAATAACCATGCCTAGCAAGCCATTTAAACAGTTAGATACCAGCAAAATCCAAGGACTTATAAACCGCAGCATGTTTTTCATTATTAAATACAACAAGCAAAAGCATAGCAAGATACAGATTTTTAAGTCACAATTAGTATGTGAGGTTAAGGGCAAAAACAAGTAGCCCTATAAGAAATCGTAACTAGTTATCTAAGGTTATATAGATAACAGCAAAGCTGCGATTTTGACCTAGTTACTAACTATCTAATAAATAGCCTAGTAAGTAATACTCTCTATTACACCATCACTTTTATAACAGAGTTATATCCTCTAGTTACACAATATAACACAAGCATATACCCAGTCAGCAACCAAATTAGCACACACTATCCTTGCCTAACTTCCCTTAAAATTCACTATCTCTATACAACAGATATAATTATAGAGGTCAAACAGCCACTCTACAGCATACCAAAGGCAGGTACTCATTAGTAGGCTACATATAACAACTACCACAGAAAGAGCCTCTAGATAGATTTATCTACTTTTAACCCTTACCTACTTATTTTAGTACCTAAAAATAATAACTTCGCAATAATAGGTATGCAAACAAACAATACCATCAGCCTTACAGATAAATCATTCTCTAACCACAAAAACCGCGCACTAAAAGAAGCCGCTTTTACAGCTAAACCCAAGCAACTTCTCAAAGTTAACAAGCTTATCACTTTCAACAGCAGCATATTAACCCTCAGCAACAATAGCAAGATAACCCTTTGCCAAAAGGACCAAGGCAAGAAGCTACAATTAGTTAACCCCAGCGCGCCCAACGCAAAGCAGCAGTACATCAAGCAGCACACCCAAGGCATATATATCACCTCTATTTACCAACTAGAAGCAGCCTTCAACTATTCAATCGCTGCCCAGCACCAGTCACCTAGCCCAGCCAAAATTAAGAACCTCAACTAGTAGGTTAAGTAGCAGATAGATAACCTCAACCACAGGCTGCAATTTCAACTACTAGATCTTACCAGCGCCAAACTCTTCATATTCGTTAACAGCTCTTTCACAAACAACAGCAATTTAACATCACAACTCAGCTTTATCATCATACTTACTAACAAGTCTAGCAACAACAAAGAGCGCCCATCCACCGGCAGAGATACCGCTTTTAACCTCATAGGCAATATTATCTATTTCAGCTCCACAAAGTACAAAAGAGTCACCCACAGCGTACTCGCCTCCAAGATATACGCAATGGTCACCAGAGCTGACGTGGCCTACGCAATCGGGACCACGCTAGCAATAGTCTCTAACCACCTCAAGGTTCCTCAGATCCCCACAACCATATATACCGATTCATACTTACTATACAAGTGTTTAGTAAAACTCAGTACCACAAAGGAAAAGCAACTCATGATAGATATCATAGCTCTTCAACAGTCATACAAACGCCACAAGATTCACAAGGTATAATAGATCTACAGCACAGATAACCTAGCCAACGGCTTCACAAAAGTTATCACCAAACAAGGCACTGGAGGAGCTCATCAGTACTAGGCAGATAAAGATATAGATAAATAAATAGGTTTCACGCACGTGACATATAGATATTACGTCAGCAGCAAGAAGTTGAATACTTTGCGATTTGGATTTTTATTGTGTTTTTAAGCTTTTTGGACCAAGGGCTGGCTAACAACTATTTGGCCACAATAAAGAGTTACCAGTGTTGCGATACCAGCCCATCGTCAGGATCCATCGGAGTTACCCACTAACTCCAATCCCACCGGTCACGTAAGACCGGTCCAAGCTCGTCCGCGGGCCCACCCACAACAGCCACTTTCACCGCCAGCTCAACCTGGCGGCCCTCTTGATAGTTACACTTCTTCACGCATAATTGACCCTTTTTGAGACCCCTTATTCGTCGCCCGCTGGTTATCACCAGACCCCTTTCGCCTTGCTTACCAACACTGATCAGTTATTCCACGCTTCCAAAGCCAGATTAATATTGAGTATTTGCGACAGCTTTGCTTAATAGGTCGGGTACATGGTTGGAGTACTAAGTGTGTCTGGGTTGGGAAAATGTCAAGCACAAGGAAAACATGTGGTAAGCATATACTACGCATATGCTTAGTAGATACTTAGATCTAACTTAACATCTAGGTTACCAACATCCTCCTGGCGTAGGCCGTGGAGGTATTCAAAAGCATAAGTGTAACGTTAAAATGGATATTTATATCCCTATTAACCAGAATCGCTTCCCTTTTGTCTTATTACTCTGCCGAGGGTCCCATTCACATATTCCACCTCTACCAACAACCCTTCCACCTTGGCTGGCAGACCGTATTATACTTAGCCTAAAGGACGATCGAGAAATTGCAACTTTAACACCACGTAAGTTACGCATATGCTAGGTATATACTCTATTTATACTAACTATATATAGGATTACTACTTATGAATCCAGGGATCCGTGAGGTTTACCGTAGGTTTGGCGTAAGCGCAATCCAAGCCATTCACACATCCTTACAGAATGAGGATATTATTGGTGTTCTTATTCGTAGGGCTCGGCTACTAAATTTCCCTGCTGGTAGTAACTTTGCAGGTAAGTAGCATATGCTAGGCATATAGCCTAATAATACTTAGTATATACTAAATATTTACTAGGTGTTATGCGTGAATATGCCTTTGACCAGCGGCAGCTAAAAGAGGATAGATGGATTCGTAAGGTGATCTCTGGGCCAGATGGTAGATTTCTTATTATCTGTATTGAGCAGACCCAGGCTATAGCCTTTTTAAAGGCACAGTTTCTTGAGGTTGATCTATCTTTTAAGATGGTGAAAGGAGAAACCAACACCTTTAAGATCTGTGGATGGAATGCGGAGACTCAGAGTATGCCTTACCCATGCCCAGCATATGCTACGCATATGTACTAACAGTACTTAGATATCGACTCATATGTTTACGCCTGGACTAACTGGCACTCGCGGCATGGATATAAGGTCTTATTTGAAGAATGCTTTCAGCAGCTTTATAAGGTATCTAGTACCCGAAGAGACTGGTATCACATTAATCCAACTGGAAGCTTCCCAATCTAGGCAATTACAATGGATATGGATGCGAAGCAAGCAGGGGGTAAGCTCTACATATGCTAGACATATGCGTAGAATATGCTAACTAGATGCTAGGTCTTGGGGATTACCTCTCTGAACTTTACCCCTCATGGACCTGGGATGAACACCTTTGCCATATCCTTATCTTCTGTAAGGTCCATGTGCGGCGGAATTGGCGTAAGAAATTCCCAGACCACCCAGCTGAGCATGAGCTTTGGAGATTATGGGAGTCACGTACAGCGTCAGCATATGCAGCACATATTGCAGGCATTACCTCACAATATCCTGAGACTAAGTCTTGGTTTAAAGGAAAAAAGGCTCGATGGATTATGTGTGGGCTTGCATTAGAAATTGGCGATATTGACCCTGATGCTAAGGTCTTAGCACGGAAGTATGATAATATTGTTGAATCCAGCCATAATCAAGACAATTGGGCAGTTGGAAAACGGCTTCCACTTCTAACTGCTGTATTACGGTATAGTATATTCCTTATAATAGTAGAGTATATGCTAACTATATCCTAGGCTTAAGCTACATATATTCCAACAAGCTGCTAAGACTAAGGCCCAACTTACAACTGGAATTAAGTCATCGTGGCGGAATAAAACTCAGACTGCGCGCTATACCCGGGCATTAGCAAAAACGCAAAAAAAACAGGTTACTCAAGCCCAACGACGTCAAGAAAACCCTACCCTTCCATTTAATCCACACAACCCATAAGATACCCCAATTATTAGTATTGAGGATAGTACGGATGATAGTGTAGAAGGAACTGAGGCAAGCCCCAGCATATCCCAAGCATCACCTGAGCATATGCCCGCCACTCCCCAGGCATCAACCCCACTCGCACAAACCCCATCCCTAGCATCATCTCCACCCTTACCAGCATCACCCATAGCATCATCCCCACTTACGTCACGCTCACATTCACGGAAGCGAGCTACCTACTCTCAATCAATGGGCCAGCGGGAGGTTTCTGCATTTATGCAAAGAACACAAGCCCGTTCCCAACAACAGCGTATTCGTACAGAAAGAGAGCAAGATGAAATCCGGATCCAGGAGCTAGAGTATAAGGTTGAGCGGTTAAGACGCGAAAAGCAGATTAAGGAATTAGAGGCAGAAGTAGCGCGACTTGAGCAGGATTTAAGCCAGGCATAGGGTCAGCATATCACCAGCATATGCATAGTATGTGTAAAGTACCGTCTCAATTCGTATAAGAAAGCTAGTGTGCGGTATGAATTCAGCATATGCTGACGTAAAGTTCAGTCCATCCTTAACTCCAGCTCAATTCTAGTATGGTAGGAGCACAGGCCCAGTATATGCCTGGCTTGTCCATAGTTTGACCTCAGAAGGTGCGCAGAAGGTGCCGAGCATATGCTCAGATCTCACCATCAACCTCGTCAGCCTTGAACTCGATTTCCTCCTGGACACCCTTGGACTCTATTCGACATTAGCTGTGCATATGCTGGGAGCATGTTTAGAATACGTACGGTTGCGAGTCATGTGCTTCTTCGGGGCAACAGCGGCGCCCTTCTTCTTGACCGGGGTCTTGCGCGCAGCTATGCTAAGTCAGTACTGTGCATATGCTGGGCGAATGCTGAGAACATACCAGCCTTCTTCTTGGGCGCGACGGCGGGGCGCTTGGTGGGGGTCTCAGGGGACTCCTCACGAGCAGGGCCAGGGCGCTACATATTGTTAGCATATGCTAGGTCCATGCTGCGATAATGCCAAAATGTACTTACATTCTTTCTCTTGCGAGAAGAAGGGGGCGCAGATCCTCCGCCGCGCTGTCTTCTTGTTAGTATCCCACATATGCCCTGTGAGTTTCCAGCATATGCTGCCCATATCCCCTGCTTGTGTTTGGTTGTGGCCGGTTCTGAGACAGATCGGGATTGTCGTGATGAGGATGGTACAGGGCATTTACCAGGCATGCATCTAGCATATGCTGGATGCATGCCCCGTCTATTGACAGTAGACGTTGGTACATCCTGTAACACCTTCCCCACAACAACCCCTCTCTGGAGTCTGGCACCTTCAGGTGGTGCCTAGGTGTGTCAGTATGTCAAAAGGTAAATTGTAATAAATGGCAAAATAAATAGCATCCTCCGGACTTGTGTCGAGCATATGCTCAGTGTGTGTGTACTTACCTCGCGATGGAAGTGGTAGCCATACGCGTTGGCGAAGTTGGCATCGGTGCGGCTGGTGTCAGGCATTAGCTCAGCATATGCAAAGCATGGGCTCAGGAAATACTTACGCAAGCGCCTCCATGCCGTCACAGTAGACCTCGAGGAGGCCACCAGGGGGACCAGCACTGATCTAGTGTTAGCTGTGCATATGCTGAGGGGATGTTGAGAACATACACAGGTTCACGGACGTAATCCGCCTCACGCCAGCCGAGGGAGCGAACCCAGTTCTGGATCGCGCTGGTTTGAAGTCAGCATATGCTCAGTGGATGCTGCGAATGTGATATGCATATGCATAGTACATACAGTTTGCCAGCCGCCTCCTCCGCAACGTTGGTATTGACACGGGGGCGGTTCTCAACTAGAACATGGTTAGCATATGCTCTGTGTATGCTTGGTTGGTACACTTACTAGCGCCAGGGTGGGCGGTGCGCATGTGGCGGCGAAGCTGGATGCTGTGTTAGCATAGAATGAGCATATGCAAAGAGTATGCTTACAGCCGGCTGAGAATTGAAAACGGTGCCGCACATGGCGCCGGTCTCGGGGGTGACGACGATGTCGCAGCTGGGCATCATGTCAGCATATGCAAGGTCGATGCTGGGTCCATGTCCACGTACACTCCAGTATTGACCGAGCTGAGCTTGGCTCCGGCGTTGGGGGCAGCTGGGCGTGTGGTGAGCATATGCTGGTGGTATTCCTGATCCTCCTCGAATTGACAAACCTGCGTTCATCTCGGCAGTGACGGTATCTGCAGAGAGAGAAGTTAGCATATGCTGGACATGCACCAGGATAAAGCTGGGAACTTACAAGAACGACCGGCGTCATGGGCCTCCTGGACATCTTCATGACAAGTCAGTGCTCAACATATGCGTCGCATCAGCAGGGACAGGGTTCATACCAGAAGGGATGTAGTCGGGGTTTGGATTGACGATGGGGCCTGCATGAGGTTAGCATATGCCGTGTCACCACTCGACAGGGATTGTGCATATGCTCACCATGGTGATGGCCGAAGCTGCTGGGGTTGGCCGCGTTGGCGATGCCGGCGGCAGCGAAGTTGGGAGCAGACATCTGAAATATCGTGAGCATATGCTGCGAATGTGATGAGCATTGATTGTGTCAATACCTTGTTGTTGTTGCTGCTGTTGCTTCGCGATTTCTTGGGTTTTGAAGAAAAGAAAAAAGAAGAGGAGAAATTTTCTCAGCTGGAGTTGAGCATATACTGAGAGTGAGCTGGCGCTAAGCTGAAAGTGGATACTGTAAACAAAGTCAATTGATTGGCTGTTAATTAATTGAAAATTCTTCACTGTGTGCGCCCTTAATATTACGTTGATATTCGCACGTAGCCTTTTTTCATAACTCAGCGGCCCCACCATAAATACCCCCCCCCGAACTTTGAGTATCCACCTCGGGTACCCCCCCCCGAACCTGGAATACCCCCCCCTCAACTGTCCAGCCGCCCCATGCCAAGTCATGGCCACGGGTACTAAGTACAGGTACCTTCGTGTTCTGCCAGGCCAAACGTCGCAACTGAACAGCCGTCCTCTCACGTATCAGTCCGTGCACCGGCTCAGGTTTCCCGCCGCTCCGCTGTTGTCAAGTGGAGTGTTGTCAAGTCCCCTGTCTTTGGCCTGTCGTTTGTGACAGCTCGATTTGGCTGCATGTCGTGACAGGGCTCCCAGCACAGCGGCAACCCTCGCTGATGCCACTGGGCCGACCCCGAGGCGTGCACCGCCAGGCATGCAGAGGACCATGCAAGGTATGGCCTGCTTCGCGAGCTGAGCCTCCAAGATGCTGTACCAATCTGCCAGTTGACTTTGCCTTCTCAAGCAATCAGACGCCGGACCACTTGCAAGCAGACACTTCGACAGGCCCCGCTCTCCTGTCGCGCATCCTCAATACATGCACACGCTTTCGGTCTCTCAGTATGCCAACGGCTCTTCTCCATCCACTGCTGCCTGGTATGGTGTTGTGTGGTCCCAGCAAAGCCTCGTTGGGCGTCTTGAGCTGCATCTCCCTGGACACAGGAAATTCGTCGTGTCTGGTGTCAGGCGCTCGCTGCTTCCCTCACAGCTGCGCTATATCTACTCGCCTTGTCCCACCGGCCATGGCCTTTTCGTTACCGTTCGTCATCTCTGGCCCGCTACCTCCCTGAATCACGCCTTTCCTGAGACACGCGCGAGCACTAGAAACAACTACCTTACTGTTCGGGCTCCGGTTACTTTCGAGAGTGCGATGTCGGACGGTTCAGTCAGCAAGCCCAATGGCGATGGCGACGAGAACACGCCGCTCCTTGTAAACGGCATCCATGAGACCCACGTCACCAACGACAACAGCGGCAACACGACACTCAAGTTTCTCTTTGACTCGACACACACTCCGGGCACCAACAGCCCCAATGTCGCCGTGAGGTATTCCTCCCAGGCATGGCACGTTACCAAGGTGTCCCTCTTAAGCAGTAAGTAGCATCCAACCGTGCCTCATCTGGCGGTGTTGGTGACATTGCGCTGCGATTGCTAAGCCCCCGACATAGACTACGTCAACTTTCTCCTTGTCATGGTTCCTTTGGGCATCATCGCCGGAAAGCTTCACTGGAGCCCGACTGCCGTCTTCACCATCAACTTTTTCGCCATCATCCCGCTCGCTGCTGTCATGTCGTTCGCAACCGAGCAAATTTCTATGAAGCTCGGCGAGGCCCTCGGAGGATTGCTCAACGCCACCTTTGGAAATGCCGTCGAGCTGATTGTCAGCATCGTCGCCATGAAGGAGGGCCAGATCGAGGTTGTCCAGTCGTCTATGCTCGGCTCCATTCTCTCGAACCTGCTTCTCGTCATGGGCATGTGCTTCTTCTTTGGCGGCATCGTCAACATGCGCGACCGGGTTACCGGCCAGGGTATGGAACAGAGCTTTGCCTCTGCCACCGCGCAGACCACCTGCTCGCTGATGACGCTTTCTTCTGCTTCGCTTGTCATCCCCGCCACGGTAAGCAGATCCCAATGCGCTCTCATTCATCCACTAATGGCGCATGGTAGCTATACTCCGTGCTTGACAAGGCCGATAGCGTCGAGAAGGAGCACAGTATTCTAGTTCTGTCCCGGGGTACTGCTATCATCCTGCTGTTGCTCTACATCCTTTACCTCTGGTTTCAGCTGCGCACTCACCCCAACCTTTTTGATCCCGAGATCCAACCCCACAACGAGGAAGAGGACGAGGAGCCTATTATGGGCCCTATCGCCGCTTCCGTGGTGCTTCTTGTCGCCACCGTGCTGGTGGCACTCTGCGCCGACCACCTCGTCGCGAGCATCGACCCCATTGTCGAAACGGCCCACCTCAGCAAGACCTTTATCGGGCTTATTCTTATCCCCATCGTCGGTAACGCGGCAGAGCATGTCACAGCCGTCGTCATGGCCACCCGCAAGAAAATGAACCTCGCTATGGGTGTTGCCATTGGGTCCAGCATCCAGATCGCCCTTCTCGTCACCCCATTCCTAGTCATCCTCGGATGGGTCCTCAGCCAGCCCATGACTCTCCATTTTGGGATATTCGAGACCGTCGCCTTCGTGCTCTCCGTGCTGATAGCCGCGTACACGGTACAGGATGGCAAATCAAACTATCTCGAGGGCGCCATGTTACTCGGTCTTTACTTCATTATCGCCTTGGCCTTGTATGTCAGTCCCATCGGTGTATCAGGCATGGGTCTGTCGACGTCTTTGTCTGGCGTGGGAGGAAACACGAGCTGAGAATGGTACGAAAGCTATACTTTGCAGTGCCGAGATAGTCGACAAATTTGTGACCGCTACAACTATGTTGACTCTAGTATATGGTGTCGATTGCTGAGGCAGAGTGAGGTAGAGAACAAAGATTGCAAGCGATAGTTGTTGAAGTCTGTATCACGGCTTCTCTGTGTCATTTTCCGTGAATATCGAAGATTAGTTGGGACTGTCACATACGTCGTAGGGCCTCTCTCTCAGTTAATAACAGTCTAGAATCCTATGCATCAAATCCCATAAAATTGTGGGAGCCTGCCGCATCCTCTGGGCCAGAACAACTACAGATAGATAAGTTGATGCACCACAAAGCTCTTTCCAAAGAAATCATATACCGGCTCCCCTTCCAAAACTTCTGTTCCCACACGCCGCAGGTCCAATAACGCAACCACCTTCTGGTCGCGGAGAATGCGAGGATTGCTCCGCGACACAACTCTCTGACAACAGGTAATGCATTCGTCTCTTCGATCAAAGTCCAAAATCGTCTCTTCCACGTACTCATGCTTCCCGTCGCGGATCACCCTTCCAGAACACCAAACAATCCATGTTTTCAAATGCCCGTCAAACGACTCCTTCTGTTCCTTCTCCACGAACTGCACGAAGTCAATCAAGTCTTTCGCCTCCAGTTGCGACGACCACATCTGCATAGGGTCAAACCCACTGCTCCGCTTCGACTTCTCGTGTACTTCGCATTCCGGGTAGTAACAAGTCATCCATTTGTCCTCTGGCGACACACCACAGCGCTTCCCATGTACTCCTCTCGGATCAATAGCGCCATTGCGCAGCCCTTCTCAATACTTCAACTACTATTTCCCTGAAGAATTCTCCAAAAGCCATCAACCAAGGATCCTGATCACCATCAGCTATCCGCAATGCCAGACGTTCTAAACGTTCAGAGGTTGCTTCAAGAAGCTCAAAACACCGGAAGGCCATTTTTCTTTTCGAACGACAAGATTTCCCTTCTTATAAACGATCAAGAAACGAATCGCGCCTCAGATGAATTAGTCTTTGCACAAACCGAGCTTTACGGCAAAAAGTACTTCATCCTGAGGCAAGAACGGCGCGAAACAACTGGCGATTATCACATCGATTTTTCAGCCGCTGTGTACAATCAAACTATTGATCGGAATGCCCAAGATGCACAGCTCCAATACCTGCGCAGAGAGACGCCACTGAACACCGAATTCGTATCCAAGATGGCCTACCCAACCAACCACGCGAGGTTTACAACCGTTCTACTCGTAGACGCCAAACTCAAGAATGGCCAAGTGAAGCTCGAAGACGGGATCGTCAAGGGACCGACCGAGTTCAAAAACATCGAGACTGTTTATGTTGCTCAGGACATGCTATACGAGGGACTACGATCGCTTCACGAAGCGGACTATGTCATCGATCCCCTCCTCATGGACTGTGGTCTTCGTATTAGCTATGACAGACAGGTTGCGGCGCTGCACGCGCGAAGGCAAGAAAGCATCCTCATGGGTTATACTGGGTTTCTTGTCATGATTCTGTGCTTCATTACCAACATATTTACTTTCATGCTTGCCCGTCGCAAGACGCTACCTGGAACGACTCCTACGCCTCACATGGGGGCCATTTGATTCAGAGGGAAATAGATCCAAGTTAATTGTGACGTTGCTGGCCATCACAGATGGGTACAGGGGCACCTCTGGCTAGAGTATGTGAGATTCAATAATAGAATAAGCAATCATTAGGCCAGCTGTCACGATAGTCGATCACTTACGATGGTGAAGGTGATGGACAAGGTCGATTCCAACCTGTCGCAGCACGCTGAATGACGACAAAAAGGCTTGACTCCTCGCGTATACAAACTATATACGGTGCCGTGAACTTTTCATTGCACCGGAGATACGTATAGCTTTTGAACAACATCAATGCCGCCGCCAGTGGCCTCTCGGTTTTGGCTTTGGGATGGGGTCGAGTGATCCCCGCTGTATGTCACTTCCCTACTCTGGCATTCTTCGATTCCGGATTGCAGCCTGAAACCAACAGGTCACATTCATCAGTACTATGGACGACGCCTATAATCTGACTGCTTCAAATCGTAGTCATGATGTCGGGAGCAGGCCAGGGCAACTGCACCGCAAGGCAAAAGCTTCGGGAATTATGCGTCCGCACCATTATCCCTGTTCTGCACTAAGTATATAGTGACGCCGGCCTGCGTTAACTGGTTGAGCCATAACATTTCGGTATCGGGACGGGGAATAGACCATTATAGTAATATCATGTGTGCTTAAGCTAAAACTGATGCTAATGAAAATGGCCAGGTATCACGGATCTCTGTTGAAGGGTTGCTCCGGTATTTACACCCCTCCTTCCTCCTTTCGCAAGCGCCATCGAGATCGCGAGAGTGTTGAAATCTGTTGCTTGCCTTTGCTGCTTTTTACCTTGAGACTAATTAGAACAAGGGAGTGATGGTGTCTTTGAACGGCATGGTGACTTAGCCCTCTTAGGCCTAGACACGCATACCCATTAATGCAGACGCTTCTCCAGGTAAGCCGGATCGGAACGCATCGGATATTTCTCGACCATGTTCACCATCGATGGGAAGAACCGCTTTTCCCCATCAGTCTTGCCGGCAATTTGGGCCTTAATTCCATTCCACATTTCCACCCATTCGAGCCAGTCCAATCCAACGTGCTTTTGAGGTTCCATAATCTATTATCGAGAAAAATCAGGTCAGCGCTTTCATCTTCGACGCAAGAACTCAAACTGCGAGCATAAGGGGCACCTAGTCCTGGGTCTATGGTACTGCAATTGCCCAGGGAGCATCAAAGAATCAAGGGGAAGGGGAAAGTAACACACCTCAGGTTCCTGGGCAGGATCTTTTTGCTCAAGGACATAGAAGAGGCAGAGCCACTGTCTGATCAAGAAATCGTCGCACTGGCCCCATACCAGCTCATCTCCGAGAGACTTGATGGACACCTCCAGGCCAGTCTCCTCTTTCATTTCACGCACAATCGCCTGTTCCGGGGTCTCGTTCGGATCCACCGCACCGCCTGGGAAGGACCAGGTATCTGTCAATTCTTGTTAGATCTGACTGCACATCGGGCTTTGTGTGGGAGGAAGAGGGTGTTGGTGTTGGCACTTACCGGGTGGACCGTTTATTTTGGTTACCTCGTCCTTCAGCCTGCGGTGGATAAGCAGGACCTTGCCGTTTTTAATAAGAATGCCCATGGTGCCTATGCTGGGCGGCTGTTCATACTGGGGACGCGGCTTGCTATCGACCGTGGGCACAGACATTGTGAATGTAAAATTCGATTGGTTGAGCTTTTAGAATAGAAAGAAGTAAAGAGCCTACTTGGGTAGCTGAGTTGATATGGTGAGAGGCTCTTGGTTTTATACATGTCACCGGAGCTCCAATTAGGCCGAAGCCGTGACGGAAACCCGTTCATCACAGCCACTGCTGTTAGCAAGGCCCCTGCACAAGGTTAACCTCAGGTGGCCAGGCTGTAGGGGCTTTCAGGCAGCAACGATTGCCAATTGTCAATTTTGTCCAATCAACATCCGCGATCTGCGCAACGGGCTTGTACAGGTACAAATATGCCCAGCACCGCCCTTCTTTGGCGAGACCTCCGGAGGCATGCACCCGCCCTCTGCACATTATCGTGCTGAAGTACAGCCTTACGTAGGGTATTAGCGCCCCAGAACGCATGTTGATTAGACCATGGTGCCTAGCAGGAAGTCAAGATTGGCCACGAAATCTACCCAGCATCAGCCCGAAATCTGCCTAGCAGCGGCTCGTATGGGTTACGGACGCCACTCTGCCACTGCCACCCTGTGACTGGTCAGCAACCTATCTCACGTTCCATCATGCTCTTTTGTCCACGTCAAGCCCCGGACATCAATATGCGAGGTAGAATCCCGTCTCCACTGGACGCCACGGTGATTGACGTGAGCCCGCCGATGTTCTCTTCCGCCGGTGGCCTTGGAAACAACTGTAACAGATTTATGGAGAAACAGGATGTGCGACACCGTCTGTCGGCCTTTCCGGCATGGGCAGTTGGCGCTGGCGATGCCTGGCACTCATCGGCTAGAGAGGAAATCCTGAAGTCCTATCTTTCCTGTGCACACCTGGACCAGCTGCCATTTGTTGAGCCCTTCATGGGCTTGAAGGATTTTCTTCGTCGGCTTCGGCGTGAGACGAAACAACGTTCTTCCTCGCGTCTCCGCTTCCCAGCCGGTTTGCCGTTTTCGGTTTGAATGCTTATGTGACCATGTCTCGATTGTGGACCTGAGCTTGAACAGGGCTCTCGGTCTTTCTGCCCTGGGACCTGTCTGCCCGTTCTGTCTCCATCCCGAGGCTTCTTTGGCGGCGACGTCTGCTGCTTCGTTGCCTTAGATACCGGTGTGGACGGGGACCCATCGGAGCTCGACATCAAGTCCTTGTTCTCGGAGTGCCTGTATCTTATCTGCAATGATCTTGAGGAGGTATGCGCTAGATTTCCTTTAGGTTTAGCTGAGGATCTGATAGCGGCTTGGTTATCGGTGTGGATGAAAGCTTTGCGTCCGTTTTGCTTATCTGTCTGAACCATTTCAAAGGCTAGAACAATCCCCTGCAGCTCTCTCACGTAGACCGTTAATGTAGTATCATCGCCCATATATGATTTGCTGGTTTGCTCTGTAGTTGTGCAGACTGCAGTGGCTCTGATCTGGCCATCAATTTATGACTCATAACGCAATCTAGTATACAAGGGTTGAAAGCCTACATAGAAGGACTTCAAAGAGTATGACATAACCTGGCCGAAGAGATTAGTGTAGGTTTCTTCGCTACTGTGGCTTTTGTGTTATGAAAAAAAAAGCTACTATAGACCGTTGTCTTCAACTGAATCCGGCTTCTGAAGCTCCAAGCTCCCAGTGGCCAGTAACCTAGGTGCGGATGAAGTACTCCGAGACGGGGGGGCATACCCCGGGGGCCACGGAGGTACTTGGCCCGTCGTTAGGGCACCAGTCCCTTCCGCATGAGGTCAACCTATCTCCGCTGTATGCTGTATGCAAAATTGAAGCCGGAGTTTGTTCGAGAAGTACTAGCGCCATGCAAGTACGCAGCTGGAGACTTGCTCAGCCAAGTTGAATCCTCACTAAAAGGGGGTTTCTCCGAAGCAGGTTTCGAGGCCAGAAACGACTGCGATCCGTGGTAGGGACAGAGGTCTATCGCATTATCTCCTTGCGACTTCGGTCGAGGTCCTGCTGGCGCCTTTGAACCACCGGGCTAGTCGTTGGTATCTGGAAGTCTGATGGCAGGGTCGAAGGATATGAATACCAGTGGTCGTTGACTCTGGGATGCCCGTGGTCCAACGGCATAAACGACAGAGCGCTTCTTTTGCTACTTTGACAATTCGTCGTACAGGCCATGTTCGACGGACCAGCCATCTCCCCAGTCCCTAGCACCCAGCTTCCAAATCAAGTGAACAGGCAAGTTACCTGGAGGCCTCGCTGCGGCCACACCGTTTCGAACAACGAACGGGATTGCCTACCCACGCAAGGCGCCCAGGTACGACGCCAACAGCTCAAGTCATTATCGGGCAAGGACAGGGGACAGCAAGCAGGTCCAAATAGAGTGCCACATGCTCCGCCTTGCGTCGCCGGCTATCTGCGATTGGCCAGCACCAATAACTAACAATTTGCGCTAGGTTTTTTTGGGAGCCAGGAACTAGCGATCCATGATTTGTACCCATCGTAAAGAGCAAGCCTATCGGCGGTCAATTGCCACTGTGAAGAGTCCTTACTGCATGGCGCCTTTGCACACTTGTAAGCCCACTATCAATCGTACTTCCAATGACCTACTATTAGAACATCAATCAGTCAACTTGAGTTCGCACTCGCAGGAGCCGACTCAGCATCAGGCGGTAGGTCGTTCGCATAAATCACGTTTATTGAAAACAGCTGACAAATGTATGCAGCCGAGAATGTCAAATACACAGCCTTTACCAGGTCTGACGCGTAATGCTACTAAAGTGCACATATTCAGCCAACTAGAAGGGGCTTCCGACCTAGGAGATGATAGAGATGCGGCTGAGGATTTGGCGGGCGAGGCCTCTGACCTAAGAGACATGGCCAACGACTTGAAGACCCGAGCCTCCTACATGACGAACTATCACTCTCGCCTAAGGAATGCAGCCGCTCTTCTGGAAGCTATAGCTGCTAGCTGTGACGACGAAGCCTCCAAGATACGAGCTGAAGATTCTTTACCGGACGGTAGCGCCTCTCAATTGAAAAACGAAAACACTGGGCTTCAGGATAAAGTGACTCAGCAGAACACATATACCACTGTTCATCTCAGGCGAGGTTATCTGGATGTATCAAAAATGGCCACCTGTCTGATTTTGGTTTTGGCTTTGTCTTGGGGTTTTGGAAGTATTGTTGCAGCCGAATGTTGGATTTCTGATTGCAAGTATATCTCCTAGGACATTAAGTATCAACTCTCTAGATCAAATCCCCTTATAAGGCTTGTCCCAGGACATTCGTTAGAGCAATAGTCATACAACACGGCCTCCATATCAAGCACTCAAGGTAGCTTCCTTTTCCTTTTCTGAAGGTTTGAACGAGTCGAGTGTGTTGTAGAGCAGGAAGATGCAAAACTTCCATTCTCTTCTCCTCCCTTGACCACTCCAAGTGCCTTCCCTAAGGTAAACCTTCTCACCTACAGCTTAAAACGAGGAAACTGACCGCTTCATGGAGACGCCTGCCGTGGCAAGAACCTGCCTCCCGAACACGATGGTGAGACTCACGTGGATCTGCATGGTAGCCGAGAAAAGCTGGCAGCTCGCCGTCAGTTCCTGCCCAGATAGTCCAGCGAACTTACTCACCCATGGAGACAAGATCAAGCCTGGCCGGGTGTCAGCAATGCTGATTGATCCTATTGCCTGTCTCTGTAGCACGTACCATCATCTCATTCTAGATGCCCGCCACAGTGTCGGTGGACAAGCCGCAGAAAGACGGACAAAGAAGAACGGCCGAAACCAAAACTGAACCCAAAGACCTAGGAGTGCGACTTGACCAAGTTGCCTGACGGCATGAAGGTAGCCGTCGGTAGGGTCACAGTTCCACATTCATCATGAGGTCAACCACCCCCGTTGTGTGCAAAATTGAAGCCGAGTGGTTTTCCAGAAGCGCTAGCGCCCTGTAGATACGTAGAGGGAGAACTTTTCAACCAAGTTGGGGCGGAATTCTCACAGAAACAGGAATTCTTCGAAGGAGGTGGTGTGGGGTCCGTCGTATTATTCCCTTGCACCTTCGGTCGAGTTCGTGCTGGCGCCATTGGGCCACCGGGCCAGTCGTTGGCATCTGGAAGTCTGATGGCGGGGTCGAATGATATGAATACCAGGGGTCGTTGACTCTGGGATGTCCGCGGTCCAACGGCATAAACCATAGAGCGGTCGTCCATAACCCCTGAAATAGGGCCATGAGTATTATGGCCCTGTGGGTTAAGCAAGCTGTCCAACTCTGCTAAGCGTACGTCATTCTGGCTTACGCCAACTTTCGGAGGCCACCATGATATTCTATTCGGCGTGGAGAGCTGGAGTGCCGCTTGCGCAGGGCCATTAGCAAGGGTTTCTTGCAGACGGTGTCTGTTCCCAGCATAACTGAAGCGGGAAATAGAACGTAGCTGTAGTCTCCGTGTCATTGTCTCGGTAGCTTCAGGGTCATTAACTAGGTCGATAAAAGTTTCGCAGGGATAGTTATAACGGCGTACAAAACATTGGCTAAGAGTGATTGCTGGGATTGTAAAGCCATCATCACCTCTGTGGAGGTCTGATTCCCTACGTCGTTTCTTGGTATGCGCTATTGCGGTAGTTGAGTACGGATGAACGGACAACATCACGCTAGGTCCAGTATCATTTTCAGAGCTGGAGTCGGAATCGGAGTCTTCGCCTGAACCGTGGTGACGATCAGAAAACGCGAGTGCTGTTCGATATGATGTTCTTGTGCTTGAACTCTCATCGACGAGCCACTCTCTTCGGCACTCGGAGACCATGATAACCCCAGTGACTAGGTCCCTTTCTAGTTGAAGAATGCTCCATCTATCATCGATTGGACCCTCTATATGCTGCCGCCGCCACATAGCATCTTTCGATGTCAGTTGCATGTCCTCGGCCTGTGAACTTCCTACTGGCAGTCGAAATCCGTAGTAATACGAAGTCCAGTCGTTCTCATAGACCTCAAAATTGTGCAGGCTTGAAAGTCCGTAAAAGTGATCGCCAAACACCTCAAAGCAGACAGTGGCGCCAATGTCCGATCCGACCAAGTCTTCAAGTTCTAGATGGCCTGGGGCCCATTCGCCCCTGCAGATGTCGAATCGCTTCAGAACCCATCTTTTGAAGCCGTCATCTCCAGTCAGAGAGTGGGTGCCATAGTAAAGATGTTCGCTGTTGTTACGCACAAACAACTTAGATGTAGATTCGAGACTATGGGTCGTTAAGCGCCTCCTTTGCTGTATATCAATAATGATGAGGCTGCTTTGGCCTTCAGACTTTGGGGGGCTGTAGAGGCAGCTTACGATCCCACAGGCAAAGTGAATTGGACGAAATTTGTATTTGCTATCTCCAAGATCCGATTCAAAGGTAGACTGCAGTAGTGCGTGGATATCAATGACGATCTCGGAGTCCGCGGACTCATGTAAATGGAGTAGACGGAGCGACTCGTGGCCAACAGTATAGCAAAGCATGCCATCACTGTAAACATACTCATGTGCTTGAGCAACAAGTGCAACAGAGTATGGCGCAGCAGCGGCAATGGCATCTTGGGTCTTGACCAATCGCCGCAAGCAACGAGCATATTGCCTGGAGGAGCGGGCATTTTGAACCTCGGCTGAGTAGGAGGCATTGGTCTAAGGCGCACAGTCAGCGTGGTGCAAGAACGATGCTACTGGAGGAAGGGGCCCTTACCTCAAGTGAGACCCGGCAAATATCGTCATTCTTCGCGATATATCTGAATTGGGAACAGGCCAAGCTGAGGTTGAATATGTCATGTAGGTTCAGAGAATCGGCAATGTATGACATTATCTCGACTGGAAGGCGTTGCATCGTGACGAGAGCCAATCGTTGTTCTGACGGGAACCGTTGTTGAGGAGTCGGAAATGGGGTAACCAGGTCGTGATCAAGAGCATCACGGCAGTATGTGTGTCTGCAGCCCACTTTAATGGTGCTGTCTCGACAGAGCCTCATTCTTGGCGGACGTAGAACACAGCCGCGTGAGCCAATCACATGGACCAGGAAGACACGCGCAAAGGCCTCGGAGTTCGTCGTGTCCCGAGTGAACCATGGCGGACGACGCTGTGCGGGCGACGCAAGCGACACCTTCACCCGTCTGACAGCACCTCCCCGGGCGTCTAGTGTGCCCATGCGCGTGGTGGTCTGCTTGACCGACGTCTCATAAGGCATCCTCTTCTAATCAAACCTGCAGACGGCAAGCGGCGATTCCATCAGTTTGCCGCCTGAGTCTTGGGTTGCATGCACCTGGCTGATACTCCTGAGGCCACCTCGGCGCACTTGCCCGCCGGAAAGTAGGTCTAGCCCACATGCATCAGTCCGGCAGCATGGGCGTGGTGCCAGGTACACAGAGTGCTGAATCAATGCGAAGCCGAGTCACTCAAGGGGCCTGTACACACGGAAGGTGCTCGTCTGGAGTCGACGACATCTAGTGACTTCAGCTGCAGCTCGCTTCACGCCCAGACAAGACGTGCCATAATATGAGACACCCTCCCCCCCTGTAACCTCGCTACAAGGGTGGTGTGGCCACTGGTAGCGATCCAATCGGAATTCAGCAGGGCAGAGGGCCGACTCCCAACCAATGCTACGATGAAGTTAGGAGGGGTGAAGGAATGAATGACAGGCACAGGAAGCTACAGGTACAGTACCTACGCAACAGTACGTGGCAGGGACTACCCTGGCGTCCTCCGCAGGGAACAAGGTAGTGGGCCCAATTGCTCTCGGACGAGACAACGCGCGAAGCCCGCCGCAGCAGGAGCCAGCCTGCGAAAATGTGCAGGCATTCTTGGCGCGCTTGGCATAGACCCGAGGCCACCGCAACCGCGTCCTGTGTCGAAGATTCGACGATGCTGCAGATCGTCCAACCTTCACCGAGTTTGCGTTGGCAACACCCCTTCCAACACAGCCCCTGCCCTATCAGCAGAGAGCCCAAGGCAGGCCCGTGTCTTGTCATTCATTTGGCTGATTAGCCTTTTCACGCAGAGCACTCTTGCTCTGAACGAGCGGGTTCTTCCTGTGCGGACATTGCTCCTGCCAGGCCCCAATCTTTCCTTGCGCATCCTGGTGCAGGAAGCCCAGGGATGGTTTCTTTTCCCTTTATAGTGCCAAGACCCGATACGAACAGTTAGATTGGCAGAACGGCCCGACTGGACCCCCAACCACCCTCCCGATGAGTGTTACCAGGAACAGGCAAACACCAAACACCGCTTGTGAGTGAGGAACAAAAGTGTCTAGTATTGCAATCTATCTAAAAAAGATCACTCTGACCCAGGTTCAAACTCTATCAGAATGCAGAGAACGTCGTTCAGTCAGCGGCGTAGACCTTCGAAGCCCTGCACGATCGCCACCTACGTAGCCGCACATACCCTGAGGGTATAGTAATCCTTTCCCGTAGCTTCTGAATGATCCGGGTGAGATGAAATGCCTCAATGGCGTTTTCGAGCCGAAGTAGACATGCTTCCTTGAGAGCACGGGGTTTGGCGGCCATGTGGGTCAACTGAAATGCCGTGCAAAAGTAGTGTTGTTTGACAAGTTTCCGGGATAACCGATTGCTCTGAAGTGAATTTTCCTTAGGGTCTTTCCCACGACGCCTTAAGACCTCCACAAAGCCCCCCGGATCAGTATTGGCACACAATAGAGTGTTATGAAGAGGGGTCAAGCCATCTCGAACCCACGATGAAGGATACATAGTCGGATGTTTGTCGAGTATTGCCTCCAAAGCCGTCACTGACTGAAAGTAGCATGCATAGGAAAGACAAAAACCGATATCTGCACCACGATCGACAAGGAGCTTTGACACCGCCCCAGTGTTTTTTCCCAATAGCCAATGATATCGGTTCACGGATCGAGTGCCCGTACTTGTGTTCGCAAATTCCTTCGGCGTTCGGATCGCTCCACGTTGTAGAAGTTGTTCTGCTAATGTATGAAGTCCCGAGTATGCCGCTAGGTGAAGAAGAGTGAACTTGAGCTCCTTGATTAGTATATTGGAAACGTGTAGGGTAGGATAGGACCTTATGCGGTGCGGTGCGGTGGGCAAACACCAACGCCCTTCTAAGGCAATGCAAGATGCTTCCCTTGATCGGCGCAGATACCTTTGCTCGATCAGCCGGCTTTTGGTCTGCTCAATAGGTGCAGCCCTTAGAGGTGATTCTGCAGAAGGATTCTTGCGATCATAGGGGGTTATCGCTCCCAGGATTCTTGCATTATCGCGATTCGCTGTAAATCATGGAAAGGCTCTTGTTCGATCGTCAAAGTGAAGGTAGGTATAGGTGTGATCGGGTGAAAGTTCGTTGATTTTTCTGTCTACCTGCCTCGCTGCCCTTGTATCCTTATGCTCAATCGGGACTTCTAAGTGGCCCGCAATCCATATCTCGCGTGATCACAGCTATTATCTGGGCTCGATTCGCCCCACCCCATTCCAATATTACTCGGAGACGGCTTGATGGTGAATTGGAGAGCGATTGCTGCCGGAGTCAACTGGTACCGTTCGAGGACTTTGGAGGCACGACCGGCTGCTGTCGTGTTGACCTCTCCAAAGACAGGATCTTCCCCCCAGATGGAGTGGCGAATCCATTCGATAAGGTGAAGCTCAGCAAGCCTAATACGGGTGATACTATACAATGTTGGATGAGCGACCACACATGACCATAGATCATGTTTGCTGTTCAATTCGGCCGCGATCAACAGGAGGATCTAGGGGGGAAGTGATAGCAGGCGACCCATGACGAGGAATGGATGGTGGCGTCTGCGGCTTGACTCGTTAGTAAACCATCCAAAATCAGGCGAGCGTTCGGAGGTGAGATCGTAATCATACCTTTCTGGTCTTGAGAAATGGCAAAGTTGGTGGGCATGGTCCGAGAAAGGTATCGGGGCGAAGAGGGTTTTTATAGACCCTCAGTCCAATCCACTCACACGAGGCACTTGAAAGTGGCTTGGCTGTCCGAAGCTTCGGCTGAATGTTGGTCTTCCTAGTGCATCCAGGGGTACGCACATACAATGTAGGCTCCGGACGCAACTCATCCCACCCGGTCCTCAGGGGCTCGCTGGACTCGTAATATGACCCTTGCCGCTGAGTGGATTCAGAAGGGGCCCAGCCACGCAAGCAGAAAAAATAGTATAAGTATCATGTCTATTCCTGAACACGACCAAAGACGTTTCACCGACATCATTCGGGTCTATCTTGAAAGTCTTCAGCCATACGTTTTCATCAGAACACCTGGGTTGCTTCAGCCCTGAACAAGCGCCCTTCAAGAAGCAAAAAAGGGTCATCGCTCTTGAGAACACTCCCAAACCACTAAGCACCGTTCAAATCCACTAGGTGAATCTCCGAACCCTTTTTATTTGCCTCCTAGTTCGTTCAATCCCCCATCGTTGCATTTGGTGCCTCTCTTTCTCGTCGTGAGCGGACACCCTCTCCACGAACACCATGCTCATTGCTGGCCCTTCTCTAGTCGATAGGCATCCTAAATTCAAACATGCACGAACCAAAGTCCGCCACCATCCTTCTACCTTGCTACTTCAACCCTAATGATCACGACGCCTTACAAAAATACTGTCATTCGATTCATATCATTGGCGGCACAGACGATGGACGATATACCGAGATTGCGGTCGACTCGACCTGCATTGTTGAGCTTTCTACCGAGGTCAGTTTCGTGATAAACTTGCCGTACCCCATTTTGCCGTCCTGGCATGTACTTGGACTAGAAAAAGCTGTAATCCAATGGCTCTCAGATGCCACTGGCAGAATTCGGAAAGGAGGCGGCAGACCACTGATGAAATACTACTGTCGCCGTGCTCGAGAGACGTTCTCCTTCACGGAGTATCCGGTGTTCACAATACCAACAGCGCCGTTGAAAATGGCTGCGCTGTCTTACGAGGTAGAAGTAAAGCCATCGTACTCCGCGTTGAACATTCAGGGTGCTGACAGCTCACAGAACACAAGTCACACGGTACGGATGACCTACTTTCAGATTCTGGCCTTCAGTGGACTCTTAATCGATCCGGACTTTCCCAGCCTCGCGCATATCGAGAGCGAGTTATTCAAGAGGTTAGACATTATGACCACGACAGTGTCAAACGACCGAGTAGAGCGCCATACTATAGCGCTGCTTCGTTGTCTCTTTGAGCTAGCTGGAGGGGACGTCGATAAAGATGAGATCTGCGACCTCGATAAAAACATTTCTTTCGCAGACAACATCCGTCTATGCGCAAAGGCCGTCAGTGTATCCTGCTCGGAGAACTGGCCCCTAAGACTGGCGAAAAACATCGAGCTTTGTGAGAGCGTCATCGACCTTTACTCGGGAGCGGCTGCTCCCGAATCAGAGGCCCATCAACCACTGTATCTTCTGGCAACAGCAGCAGCTTTTGTTTCCAACAGGAGCTTGTGCCTTCAACTCTATCATATCGACGTGTTCAAAGGAATTCAGGAACTGGGAGTGTTTCTTCCAAGTGGTACACTGGTACGTTCTGTCAGCTTGCTGCAAATATGAACGATGCTGAACATGCATAGGGAACGGTCCCAAGGGTATTGAAAATGCTTTTAAGTCCCAACGATGCTCAAAGTCTCTCTATATTCATAAGAAAATTCCACCATATCATGCTATTTACCGACGCCAAAGAGGTGAAGGACACTTGGTTCTTCCTGATATGGCGTGCAAAATGCGCTTTCGACGGACCAGAGGTCAGAGCTTGGGCAGATTCTGAAAATGGGAGAAATGTATTATATGGACTTTCGAAAGCGAGGGAAACCCGTCGATCAGCAACGGAGTCTGCCGTTATTTCTCTTGCTATTGCAAGCTTCCATCAGCTTCTTTCTACGCCCAGGCTAGAGTCTTCTGGTATTGAAGGTCCCGAATGCGACCCTACGTCTTTGACTACTCTATTATCGGCGATTACGTCAATTGTATAGCAAAGTACCAATTTGAAAGCATGATTCCTACTAAAAGGGATGCCACAGTAACAAATACAAAATACTGCTTTTAAATACTCTCACTTGTGTTCGTGGTTGCGCCTAGAATTCTTACCCCATCTTTGTACCGGACGATGTACTCTTGGTACTGAGAATAGGCGAATCCTCCCGGCTGACCCCGGCAGCCAAGCACCTTCCGTTAGGAAAGGCTAACTTCTCCATCCGCGAACAGAGGAAAAAGGCTGTTGTGCCTTGGTTATCTATAGTCATAGCGTCTTTCCTAACAGGCGGCTTGACACCCAGTACGATGGCATCGTTCACGATATATGGTAGGGGTGGCACAGCTAAGCCACATAGAGGGGATGGCGTCAATAACCGGCCAATCAACGCTGAACTTTACACGTCGAATGCCTGGCATGAACGGTGCGGATGCCACCGTCGACTCCAGATGCCGCACAACATGATTCACACAAAACCGAATCGGCAGCACTGGGTCTCAACAAGCTCTATCTCCAAGGCTTTTTTCAGAGAAGCCGACCAACAGGAAAGACCTGAGTCTGGGATTGAGCCTGGGAACTGCGGGTTTCTGTTATGATTAGTCAATAGAACTGACGGTTGCATTATTTCGTCTTTGGCAATGTCTTCATATGGTGCCTGTTCTTTTGTCACTTGTATGTGATATTATGTGCCTTATCTCTTGGACAGACCTACTAACTGGCCTTGGAGGAAGCATTATAAATCAGAAGAAATGTCTGTCTAGAGAGCTTGAAGATCGTGAGGCACGGCGTGAATGACTGAGACCTGAAGGCTCGGGCGTGGTTTAGGAATAGGAAATCGGCTAGGTTTAGACCGTCGTGATTGAGATTGATGTATGTCTATTGATGACTTTGGATACTAAACGCGCCGAGTACAAGGCATCGTAAGTCGGTATTGGCAGTATCCAAGTTTTGAACCCGCGGACCAGCCATCAGACAACTGAGCCATCCGGCAACACCAAGAACGTGCAGCGAGTAAAATCTCCCTGAAAACATAACTCAACAAAGTATAGAAGAGCTGCCGTTTCTGGTTGTACGTCTCTGTCCCATTTCGAGCTCTAGACTGCGTCGCCCAGTCTCGTTACGCCTGTGTATAGTTAGACAGTTCGCTTAAAAAAGAAGCTATACAATGCTCCTTACAGTTGGTTATCGTGGCTGGGGACGTGGAGGCGGCTTTGGGACACCAGTAGTGTCATAAGCTCCTCTGTGGTCGGAGGTATTTCCACCGGTTGCGTGATTTCTAGCCATTTTGAGAATGCGGGAGGGCGAAAGTTTGAGCTAGTATTGATTGAGAGTAGCAATGTAATGCCATGGCGAGAACAGTAGCGTGAAGTTCGGCAGTTTTATATAGCCACCGGCTGTGTTCATTATCATTCCCGAACAAGGGAAGGATCGAGCTCCTGAGAAGATAGGGGTAAACAGCGGTCCTGCACTGAGGGACATACCACCACTCGGACCCTTGCCTGATTTAGTCGAGCACCCTAGTCATAATTGATGAAGAAATCGTCAGGGTTGTCTGATACGAGAGTGGAGGAGATGTACAGGGCGAAGGCCATTCGTGGACTCACTCTCACCCTCGCTTGCCTGATATTAATGCAAAGCGGGAGTGCGGGTGAATAGGTGCAGGCCATGCTTTTTCTGGGTCGGACCCTTTCTGTCTTTGGCCATTCCGCCCAGGGGTTCTACTCAAATATGGATGTACTTGGGCACTTACGATGATGGAGACTGGCAGCCAACACATCGAGTGAGATAGTCTTTTGAGCGGCGAGGCTGCACGGTAGTGTGGACGCTGGTAGTGGGACCAATATACCTCGAATTTCATTCAGGCTCATCAAACTTGTACTGCCTGGCGGTTCCGGCTGTTTGACGGCGATCTAGTTCCTGTGATCGATTCCGAAATATGTATACCGGATCGTGAATTCCCTTTGCAAGCGCCACCACGAGTGAGATTGCCGACTTTGTTATAGTGCGATGTCGGTCTGTTCAACGCCCACCCCCCTTTATTTATACTTCCCTGGACTAAATACGTCGGCAAGCAGCTATTTCTGTGCTGTCTTGGAAACAATCTTTCCACTCGCGGAATGCCTTGGCTGCCAGAAGGGTATAGATGGCAATCTGCAGTGTGAGTGTCGTTGGCGGACAAGCGTCTGATTGGCTGAGATGGCAGAGACCCCTGTTCTGCATGGAGCTAATGACTTCGGTTGTGCCTGTGGAACTTCCCGGCCCGCCTCTGGTACCAGTACAAATACTCTGTCCTTGGACAGTGGTACGTCGACCCCCCCGGCCCCTGCACGGCTCGAGCACCATCTTCCAAATCAAGTGGAGAACAGGCAAGTTTCTTAGGAGTCCACACCATCTTGAACATCACGGACGGGATCCCCAGCCCACGCAAGGCGCCCGGTGCGACGCTAATAGCTCAAGTCATTATCAGGCAGAACATGGGATGGCGGGCTGAGCGGATCAAGGCAGAGCAGGGTGTGCCACATGCTGCGCGCGCTTGCACACGCTGGCCCTTCACCCGACCCGACACCGCCAGCGCCAGTATCTGCATTCGTTTGCCCGAGGCCATGACTGTTGGACGAGCAGCGACCTGGAACACCGCTCCCTGTCGCCTAATTCATCGACATGCACCTTCCACTCGGCAGGGGCATCCAGACGGTTTGTCTGATTACCCTGGACCAGCCACCGGATAGCCGCTAATTTGGAATGAATGCACTCCACCCACCAACACTGAGTAGGATTTTCAGGGCATGACACCCGCAATACCTTAGGATAGAGCAAGCATTCCACATCAACAAACAGCGCAGAATTGCACATAAGATCGACTTGAACTCGCCCAAACATCATTACACTGTTCCGTTCTGACAGGAGCCAGCAATCATTCGTACTTCAACAGTCTTTCAGCCTCTCATTTCTATTTCTTTCTCTTCTCCACGTTTTGTTGTGCCTCGCCTCCGAGTTCCACCATCATGAGCCAGTTGGATGAGGACGGCATGTGTACTTCGATATACACGTTGACCATTTTCATACTCAACGAGAACAACACAATAGGTCAGCCTGAAGTCACTATTCAAGATCGGCGCGCTGCCATTGTCCAAATGTATGACGCGACATAAAAAATGTCCGTCATCGTGATGCAGCTAGGGTATACCATGAAACAGCCATATGTCAACCATCCGACGATGTCCAACTCCGTGAGCAAGTGGTACAAGGACGGCAGGTGCAGTTTCATACACGCACTGAGCATATTCATACTCGACAAGAACGACACCATAGGCCAGCCCGACGTCACCACTCAAGATAGGCGCGCTGCCATTATCCAAATGTATGGCGCGACGGTAAGAATGGCCAATGTCGTGGCGCACCTGTGGGATACCATGAACTAGCCATATGTCGACAACCCTCGAAGGCAGACGGATCGTATCGGTTATGATCAGCTCCCTTCAGACCGTCATCCCATAATACCTGCTCCTGATTGCCCGACTGCAGTGCCTTCTGGCGCCTGCGACGCGAAGAGCACCATTAGAGTCGAAGACTACGAGAGGATGTCGCAGTGGATTCTGTCATAGTTCGTCGGCTTCTTCTGCGTAGCAAGCTTCTCAAGGACAAGCCATGCGTCATACCGTGTGTCGAGCCAGCGACACTTGAGGATGACAATCTCGAGGAGCGACAAGTAGCTGCTCTTGTGGATGTCGAGCTCGGAATTCGTGCGTTCAACGGACAAGAACGGCAATTTAGATGCATTGGAAATTCACCATGGAAATCGCATCACTCGTTCTGTCGTGCAGGTCGCAAAGGGCAAATGGTCCATCCCAAGACCGGTGGACCTTGCCAGTTCGCAACGCATACACTTATCGCTTGCCAAACGGCTTATCGGACGAACATCGGATGACGGCCAACTTAGGTCCGACGTTGATTTTGTACCTCACGCGATTGGGGGCGACGTTCCGAAGTTCTCCACCGACGTCGCCAACGAGACAGTCCTCCCTGAAGAGGTTTCTGCCTTTATTCTCGGACGCATTCGGAAACTCGGGAACGCGAGACTGAACACCGAGCTCAAGGGCTGCGTGTTAGCAGTGCCGGCATACTTCACCCATCAGCAGCGGGAGGCCACCCTTGATGCCGCCGAGATCGCCGGGTTTGAACGCGAGCATGTCCGCCTGGTGCCTGAGCCATTAGCTGCCCTAGTGGCTCATGTCGAGGGCGAAAGCCAGAAGAACCCCTCGAGCCGGGATGGCCACTGGCTCGTTGTCGACATTGGCGGCGGAACTGCAGACTTTACTGTCGCCTATGTCGAGAGGTCAGAGTCGCGACATTGCTATGTCGTGAACGCCACGCGCGGTCATAACGCCTTAGGCGGAACTGATTTCGACGAGGTTCTAGCCGAGTTCGTATGCAAGCGCGCGTTCGTCAACTCTGACGATGCCGATGACTCTCTTATAGATGATGACAGACTGTATGCCGCCTGTGAGAGGGCCAAAGAGGAGTTGTCCCAGAGCTCAAGGACCACGGTCACAATCGAAGACAAGTCCGGTAACGAAATAATGGAGGTGGAAATCAACTTGGACGAGGCAGAAGAAGCCTGGCAGGACCAGATCAAGTCCATCAGAAGGTTGATCCAAGAAGGTTTTCCCCCGAGCAGGACGACGACCATCACGAACGGCCTTGTGGCGGGAGGCACAGAAAAAATGCCCTGCGTCAGATCGATCATCAGAGACGTGCTGCCCGACGCTCAGATCCATCACTCCAGCCTGTCCGAGGCCGTCGGGCAAGGTGCTGCACGCATTGCCTCCGATCCGAAGATAAGCACCACCGACGTCCTCCCGCGTGGCATCGGGATAGAGTTGGAAGACGGTCGGATGGGGTTCATCCTGACTCGAAACGAGGCTCTGCCAGCAAGTGCATGCAAGACCTTCTTCACCCCGGTGGACAACTGCCGGACATTGCGCATCAGATTCTACGAAGGGGATGAATCGGAAGTGAAGAACAACATCCGACTTTGAAACATCCAAATCACGAATATACCCCCTTTTCCGGCTGGCACACCACTTGAGGTCACCATCAATATCGACCGGCTTGGCGAGGTGAACGCTAGCGCCGAACTGGGATCTCAATCGAATTTCCCCACCATTCAGTATCAAGCCCGCCATACGTCAGCAGAACTGTACAGGCTGTGCCAGCTCACATCCATGCGCCTGGAAAGTACTAATGTTCTCGAAAAACCCGTTAAAAGCGCTCGTACTGATTCGATGAGCAAAGCAAGCATCGTAGCCGTCCAGGCGTCAATGAGGAAGGTTCAAGCTTGAATTAGAAGTAATGTATTAGGAGCTGGCAGTTTATACAGTTTCAAAATATATGATTATAGGCTTTTTGTAGTCAAACCTATATCTGTAAAGAGTCTGTCCCTACTATCTGCATGAATGTAGTACCTACGGTTTAATAGCCAAATATGCTCTACGTGTTCCTAGTCTGTCTTTTGGATTGCCTGTGGCCCTCCTTGCAGTCCGCCTTACGTGGTACGGTAGGCAGGTGTTGTTGACCTGTGAGCAACTAGCTTGCGTAACTCCATTTCGAAAAGGGGGGGGGCGGGGGGGGGGCGATGTGCCCTTTATCATCACCGCCTATCGCGGTGCACATCAAACGCGAAGAAGCACCACATCATTCTCTAGGCGGGCCTTGAACATGGGTCTGCCGGACCGGGTTGGTTGGCAATCCATCCCCCTAGGATCTCTACGTATGTAGCAGACAAGAACGGGAGGAGGGAGAAAGAGAGAGGGGTCTTAAGGCGGCCAAAGTGAGATCTAGACTGGGGCTGGCATGCAAGTTGGTAATTTTACGCATGTAACCTAACAGGCTGCGCCTTGGACTGGTAAAGACCCCAGGTGGCTGTCTCGCCCAGGCCTAGTTGTGTATAAGTAGCCAGGGTGACCCGCTGCCAGCACCTGATAGACCACGACCGCCATCCTCAGGACTCATCAAAATGAATAGTCACCAAAAGCACTTACTTTATCGGACCTTATACGTTTCTTTTCAACGGAGTGATGGCAGCAGTGTTTCAACACGCCATCCAAGACTGCTCTACGTCACGTTCGCAGGAACGTTCGGGGCATCACCCGACGTTTCCGAGTGGCTCAAGTCCGACGACAAAGCAGTGAGAATAATACGAAAGTTCTGTCACACTCAAGGGTTCCCGAGTCAAGCTAGATCAGGGCCTTATCTAGGTGGTAAACTGTCTGTAGCTAGGTCTTGGATCCGACTGCTAAGGGCTCCCTACTAACCTATAGTAGGACAGTTTGTTGTACGTCGCCATGGCGGCGGTTCGCTGATGTCTTCGCACTCCTTCCATTATACTCTGGCTTTATGGCAACTGCCAGATTTGGCGAGATACAATCCGAAGTAACGGTCCACATGAGCCCCTCCGGTCTCCCGGTCGGCACAGCCAAGCTCCAAGACAGTAAAACGGCGACCTATTCGATTGAGTTCGACTTCAAAGCGGGATTCGATGATAACAACTCAATTCTGGTTTTTTTGCCCAGCGGCCATCCAACCGAGCGCATCATTTCGCAAATACTTCATCATCCCCACTCTTCAGTTGATGTCACCTGCAGTGCTGCAGCGGATCAGCCCAGACTTGCTGTAGAGCCAGAAGAAGTGGTGCCTGTCGATGGCGTAAACCCTGCGCTGGAGGGCGTCCCTGATGTGCTCGCCGAGGCTCCCCTGTCCCTGCCGCCGCCAAGCGTCCAGCATCGCGGGCGCAACGCGGCCGTGGATCATGACAATCTTCCACACCTTGAGGAGGCTCCGCGTCTTGGACACGCTAGAGCAGTGGTTGAAGCTGTAGTCGGCGACGCTGAGGAAAGTAACACGAGGTAAGTACGAGTTTATAATATGACTGCGCTTTGAAATTAACATAATCAACAGAGCTCCTATCCAGGTCGCTAGTCAGACTGCTGGAACAGGGCACAGGTGTTCTAAGCCCGGTTGTAGCCATCGTCCATTCAGGAATCGGGACTCTTTAAGAAGGCATATAGCACGCCATGCGGAAGACTTTCTGTGCTCAAATAAAACATGCAGATACTCAGAGAGAGGGCATGGTCTCAAGTCTAGGCAGGAACTCGAAAGGCACGAGTTATTAGGAAGCCACATAAGCCCCGAGTCTTTTAACCACAAAGGCAACAACGGCCACTACCAATGCACTGTAAAGGAATGCAGCCGTTTTGGGCGTGGTTTTGCTACAAATAAGCTACTCCGAGCCCATCACCGCGGTGTTCACGAGATGTTTTCATGCCGCGTCTCTGAATGCAATTTCGAAGGAAAGTACTCCCAGTGTCGCAGACACGAAATGCGAGAGCATGAAAGGGAGCGCTTAACTTTTTGCCCGCACCAAGATTGCCGTTACGCCTCAAAAGGCTTCACAGGCACATGGGAACTTCAGTTTCATTTAAAGCAGATTCATAAAGAAGAAGGCAAGGACACTTAGACGAGGCCGTTGGTGGTTGTTCTTACTTATTGCCATCGCTGTACAATACTGCATTTTTATCCCCCCAATCTATGTCCATGTCGGAAAGCATATCAGTAACACCTGCTCCTGGTGAACTTCCACCCAACGTACCATGTCCCGTGTGGAGTGGATCAAGGGGCTCCGCGATTGAAGGACAGATGGCTTTGAATCTCTGTCCATCGTCCGTTCGTGCATCGTCAGCGCCTGATGGTGGGTTCAATGTGCCGTCTTGATCATTGATACCGGGGTCGAATTCTACGTTATTGTTGAGATGTGCTTGATGTTGCTCCAGTTCCTGTTGCTCCGGCTCTGGGTGCTCCGGCCCTTGTTGCAGCGCCTGGTTGCTGACCCGAGATCTATTTCCTCTGCATCGAAGCTCTGAGAGAGGAACTCTCATTGTATTTCTGGCCTCTTGATCTAGATAGTGTCGCTTGATTTCGTTTTCGGGAGTCCTCGACAAGGTAGAAAGCTCGTCTTCTAGGCTGCGCAATCGACATGCGATGTTTTGCTTATCTTCAACAAGCCGTGGGAGTTGCAATCCTTTGCAGACGATGTCGTACCTATTTTTGTCAGAATCAATTGGAATATTAAGGATCCTCGCCCCATACTCAACGTCTAGTAGCCAGATCAATACAGCCGGAACGTGCAAGACTTGAACATGACCAGGAATGCTTTCCAGGCCAGATTTTTTGAGAGCCTCTGCAGCGGATTCTGCAAAGGAATCAACGTCATCAACTCTGACGTTTCGAAGTGACGCGAGCTTCGAATCTTCTCAGGTTTAGCTCTATTGGCAAAGTGTAAGACTGTGAACCCTACCTTTAACTGCGGCGAATATTCCCAGTGCGCTTGGCCCAACACTCTTATAATGGTTGTTGATGACTTTGTTGAGCATAAGATACGGTCTTTCATCTTTTGATGCGTTGGTTTTCCGTTCCTTTTTGGAAATTTTGGCGCTTTCCTGCTTCAAGCGACTGGATCCGAGGACTTTATTCAAGCACAGCGCCAGAGAGTTCGGTGCTCTTGAACCTTCCGATTCCTTTATCTCTTGGTCTCTGGCATCCAGCAAGAACTTCCTAAAAGCCCCAGTGCACTTCTCAAGAAGATGGTAGTCAGCCTTTGCCTCATCATATTGCTTATCAAGGCCCTGCTGTACAGTTCCTAGAACCTCCACTAGACGAGCACTGCCTTCCAAAACATTGTGGAACCCCCCAGGACCCGTTGTTTTCCATTGTGTGAGGTGACTGAACAGCTGCGTAATGGCAGGGCCTCTACACTAAGAGACATAATCGACGATCTGGAGACTCTGGCCTCTGATCTAATAGCTGTGTCTGAGGATTGTGATGACACGGCCTCTACACCAAGAGACTCCTCTGGTCCAACGGCATGTCCACAACGTAAAAGATTCAGAGATGACCCAACCCGACAGCTATCCAAAAGTCGGAAGAGGCAATCACAGTAGTTGCAGAGAGCATGCGCCCGAAACGCACAATCATCCGCTCGCGAAGAGCGCTCAAAACCCTTGACCCAAACACACAGGACAGTACCCCGAAAATACCGTCATAATAACATGGTTTCGTGGCCGCGGGTCCGATTCTCAACTCGGTTGCGGATCAGACCCATCAAACCCAGCGCTACTTCCGGGCACAGGCAATGGTTGGTCGTGCTTCACGTTCGCTTGATGTCGGGCTAGCTGGTCTTTCCTCGCAAACCCGTCCTTGTTAGGGCACCCGGGTAACATACATTTGTGGGGTTTGGTGTGTTTCTGCAGGTGCTGTCTGTCTTGTACGTTAACGCGGAATCTCGAAAGGTGGCGGATATTGCCCTTACCTATACATGCAGTTGCGGTAGAAGATCTTGGGCCCCCCCTTGTGATCTTGGCCTCCCTTTTGGCACGTCTGCCAATGGGAGCAGATGTAATGGCCTTTTCCTCTGTGCCTTAGAGAGTCCATGTCTACATTGGCGCCTGGTCCTGTACCTTCTACGCCATCATCACGCATAATTGTGTCGTCGGCATCGTCGTCGAGATCATCAATGCCGTCATCACCTTCTAGCGGCGAGTCGGGGGTGGTTGAGCGGTGATACCGATCCGACTGGCGGTATGTATTTGAACTGTCCGATACGGACGCTTGTGATGTGACTGTGAAGAGGACATCGCCAGACAATGATGCCGAATAAGAAGAGGAGGACCTGGAGCTCGATCCCGAGAAGGTCTGTTGGCCGGCCTCTGAGGCGCGGTTTTCTTGGCCTGGGGAGGCGCATTCCTTGATGTTCCTCAGCCTGGTCGCGTTGGTGTCGACGGCTTCCTTCATTCTCCTGGTCCGATGTCAGCAACTGTGAAAACCCGACATGGCGAGTCTGAACTGACCTGAGCATTTTACGCTTCCTCGTATGGAACTCAAGGATGCCCATGCCATCAAACCCATCAGCGCGGTAGGCCTGATGTACAATGTTATGGGCCGTCGAGTTCAAGCGTTCTTCGTCCAGAAGCTCGTCGGTAAAGTTCTTATGCAAGACTTCAGTGATGTGGACGAGAACATCGCTCAAGTATGCTAGTGCGCCTTCCTTGGGATTTTGTTTCGGTAGCGTCCTCTCGCAGTCGGCATACGCCTTACTAAGGATCTTGCGGACCTCGGCCTCTTGATCGATTGAACCCTCGGGGTTTAGCAGCGAATCGATCTTTAACGACATAACGAGCAGGAGAAAAAGCTGGACGCACAACACCGTGTTAGATGATTGCCTCTAGTGATCCCGCAATACGCGACGTGAAGAGTCTGGGGTGGTGGCAGATCGAATGGGTTGCGAGGGTGCTGCCCGAATCGAGTAAAAGGAGCGGAAGCTGGGAAATGGCAGGCAGAACGGCTGTGTAGTTCCCTAGAGACAATGTCGAAACGCTCCACGTGGGTCGTCCAAGAGGGGAGGAAACGTTCTGGTGCAATCGAGGCAGAGAACATATACAATAAACGAGAGACGAGACTGGCGCTGGTGGAGCTAGATACTTTGGAAGAGGTGATGGTAGGGGGAAAGAGAAAAGAGACAAGACTCCAGGACATGAGGGATGGCGGGATAAGGCAGAGGGGACCCAAGTCAAGGAAGGTGGCAGGGATAGAGTCAGGACAGGTCAGTCGGGTTCAGTCTCCGTAACGTGAGGAGAGTCTGATGGCGATGAACGGAGGCGCGAGGAGGGGCGGCTGATACACTACTGATACGTAGGAATAGTATCCCACAAATGGTGCAACTGATGTAGGTAGGTACCTAGGTAGTAGTGAACGGGAGAGGGGGCAACGACTTAACGGGGAAAATGGACAGGAATAAAGCGAGAAAACGCGAGACCAAGCAAAAGAGGGGCGGGGGGGAGACATGGAGAGGGTGGTCCTACCAAGTCGCAGACGTGGATGCAGGCAGATGCAGTCGCAGTCTCAAGCGTGGTGCCAGTCCCTTGCCTCTTTACGCCCGTGTCATGGTGCAGATGGGCAAGGCTAAGGAATCAGGAGATGTGTGAGAAAGGATAAGGGACAGGATAGATGACATGGGCGGCTTGGGAGAGGAGAGGGGGAGGAGCAGAACGAGGCTGCTAGGGAGGCATAGTGGTGAGGCAATGGGGACCGGGTTTCCTGCATGTCTAAGAGGGAAAGGAGACAAGCCAATTAGATAGTTCCCTTTTGGTAGGCTCAGTGTAAGCAGATAGACAAAAGAAAGAATGATGGGGTGGGTGCTGCGGTAGGAAGAAGAAAGCGTGCTGTTTAAGGGAAGGAACAGGGCAAAGTCGGCCACGGCCTAGAACATGGGCGATTTCCATGCATGAAGGAATCGCAAAGAGCGAAGCCGAGGGGGGTGTGGTGGTATGTGTGTGTGTGTTGGGGGGGGGGGGGGTTAATGGACGACGGAGCGACGGAGGGGTACAGATGGCTCACAGACTTCGTTTACCCGGCGAGCGAGGTAGGACAAGCGGGTCTAGTGGGGTAAGTGGACAAGACGTGAAGGCATGGAAGGCATGGGTAAGGAAGGCAGCAGAAGTGGGGGTTGGTAAGTGGTGTATTTGTACGAATAGGCGTGCGGGCAGCATGCCATGCGGCGCGCAGCCAGCAGTAGGTAACAAGCGGTATGGGTCGGCGTTGCGAGCAACGACGCTACCGAGGCGCTATCTAGCCTGGGTATTGCCGGCTGGAGTGACAGAGCATGGCACGGTAGGTAGCGTGGGGAGGGAGACTTGTTGGGCGGGTCTGATACCCAATAGATAAAGTACGTTTACATAATTAGTAGTTCTCAACGGTGTAAGTTCAAATACTCCACATCTCGAGTCGATCACTGTGCACTCTGAACCAAGGTGATTTGCGGAGCCTGCAGGCCTCTGGCAGCAACCTCGTTTGATGGCTGCTTTGAGCCAGGGAAAGGCCCCTCACGGAAATAAGGGTTTCCCGACGTAGGTTCCGAGAGGGGCAACATGTGATCCGGGATTGGGACGGAAGTCAGTCACACCATTTCCCTACGTCTTTTATTGAGATTGTGCCGGTACTACCGGGCCACCGGCTGGAGTCTTCTGGTAGAAGGTACCAAATGTGACTCTACGTCCTTGGTTACTCTATTATCGTCGATTAGGTTGATTGTATACTAGAGTACTAATTCGAAAGTAGGATTCCTACTGAAAGGAATGCTACAGTAATAAATGTAAGAGACCGCTTTTAGGTGGCCTCACTTGTGTTTGTGGTTGCGCCTAGAATTCTTACCCCATCTTTTATGCCGGATGATACCCTTGATACTGAAAGTTGCTGAATCCTCCGGCAGCCAAGTTAAGAAGAACCACCAGGGACCAGTGTTTAAATGCCTTCCATTGGGAAAGGTTAACTTGTCCATCCGCGAAGGCGAAAAAAAAAAATGAATGCCTTCCGTTAGGAAAGGTTAACTTCTCCATCCGCGAAGGAAAAAAAAACTGAGTGCCTTCCGTTAGGAAAGGTTAACTTCTCCATCCGCGAAGGAAAAAAAAACTGAGTGCCTTTATCCGCGCGATTCAGCGCTCTGTGATTGGTCCTAAGAAAATCGATGTTCATTGGTTATAGATAATCTACAACCAATCGGCATCTTTCATCTCTACTCAGGCCAATCAGCTTTCATATACCCCTGTCTTGGCCAACCAGCATTGACCCTTCCTCTGAATTCCCCCGCTGTTTACCCATACCCTTTAGCTTGCCGCTTACTCCCCTAGCTTACCTTGACTAAGCTGCTTTCTGTATATTTCTATCCTGATTTCTTCTGTTCCCTTTTCTACTTCCTTACTAATACAAATCACTTCTATTACTTCTTTCTATCGTCGGTCCCTTTCTACCAGTCCTATTGCTTCCTATGTCTACTTCTCGGCCCCCTGTTCTTTGTCATAGTACGTTATATCTTATTCTGTCTTTTTTTATCATGACTGATCGTTTCTTTAGCCGGTGGTGACCTCCTGGATCAGCTTGGCGTTAAGGCCTCCATGCGTGCTAGCCGAACTATTGAGATTCTGTCCTGTTCACCTGTAGCCCGCGAGCTTAGTCCTCGGAAACAGAGTAGACCGCTTACTCTAGCCTATGGATATCGCGTTATCGCCACCTTGGCACAGGCTACTGGCGTTGAGCGCCGTCCCCCGTGCAACCGGTGCGCCCGCGCAAATGGTCCCTGGAAACAATGCGTGGTGCTGCAGTCCCCGGAGGGTATACAGGCTATGAAGGGCGGCTGTGCTAACTGTTGGTGGAACAACATGGGTTCTCAGTGCAGTCACCGTATGTCTGCCTTCTCATTCGTATACTACCTCCATTAACTTAATAGACGCCTCCTTTGCTACGCGTTCAGGTATATCGATAGGTTTAATCAGCCAGCCGCCAGGCACACTTGCTGACTGCTTTCCTGGTCTCAACCGATGGGAAATGGAGCTTGAGACTCTCGGTAACCCGGGCATTACCTCGCGTGCCTCTACACTAGCTAGGATGAATGCTTCTGAGCTAGTCGCTCAGTACAAGGACCTTGTTTCACGATTGGATGCGGTCCACGCCTCGATGTCGAACTTGACGCACGAGTCCCAGCAGTTGGGCCAACAGATTTCGGAAATTTCATTAATCTTGTCTTTTCAGCGTACCTTTGAGGTCCGGAGGACTACTACTGCTGGTCATCTACAGACTCTCGCTGCACCAGTCGCTGGCCCTTCTTCTGGCCCCGACGTTGGGAACAAAGCAACTGGACCAGACAACACTGGACAGGATCAACCCGATATCAGGCCGGATAGAGGTGCATCTCATGCGTCAGCATGGGGCGGATGAACTATTCCTCCACTACAACGGTTTCACCGCTGCCAGTCCGCCCCGCTTGCCCTTGTTGTTTCCGCCGTGCCTCGAATTGTCTGACTGTCGTTTCTGCAAGAAGCTTCAGCCTCCTGGTTCCCTTAACCAGCTCTTCGGGCATGCGCGCCCCCAGGAACTGGTTCACATTAAGTGGCTGTATGAGGGCTATATCATCGAAGTTCCGCACGCGGGACAACTGGACATACATGCTCACCGCGTCGCATTTTTCGACCTCTCCGTTTTTTCTGCCTGTCGTCCTCCCATACAGCCCTAATAGCGTCGTACCGAGTGTCCGTCCCTGAGCCTTGAAATCGGTTAATGCAAAGCCTGGCGTACACGGCAGCCCCATCCGGACTAACCCCAGCTTTGCATTGGCATTCCGCAAGTCTGGCCGGAGTGTTTTGATATGCTTCTCGGGGACTCGAATATTGGTTACCGGCAACATCACGGTATCGGGTGGCAAATGGGGGAATGCTAACCCTGTTGTTTCTTCGGAACGGAGGAGGATACCGCTAGGTGGCCCGAGGAATATGGACAGGTTCCCGGTTACGACGATCTCTTCAAGACCCGGTGGGTGGAGAATACCCGCCGCTGTGAACTCCGCGCCGTTCACGACCTTGAGACCCATGTACTTGTTCTCGTTGATCACCACCGGCATACCTTCGACGTAAGGAAATATACCAGCCGCGGTCAGCTTGCCCTCGTCGCCTAAGAGCATAGCTGCCTTTCTCTCTGCCGCTGTAGGTACCCGCGATTCCCACTTGTGCTTTGATAGATATATTGACATACGACGGCCAGTATCCGCGCTGTACGCCAGGGCTGCGTGTAACGTTAGATCCCACCTGTGCCGGTTTAGGGGTATTACAGCACGCCTGCCCCCGGAGAAATCGAATTTCGATTCCCGGTTATATTTTGTCTCGAGCTTGGCGGCGTCTTCTGCTGTCTGTCTGCCCTCACGCAGGCGCTCAAGGAAACCCAGCAAATAAGTGTCTCCTTCGGCTCGCTTTTGTTCTTCAAGCATCACGACATTAGTAAAACCCTGCCAGAGTTTCTTGGCTTCTGCCTCCTTCCAGCCCCTCTCCACCCCTCGGTTACTTGGTGTTGCCGTTCCTGCAACTGTGGCAATTCGTTCGGTATTGCTAAGCAGGCTCTTCTGCAGCACAGGCGGAAATTGCAAGAAATCGCCGGTAAATACGACAACTGGTATGCCGCCAAATGGCTTCGCTGGAAAGCCCCTCAGCATTCTGAGCTTTTGATCGATATCGTATAACGTCTGAAGGCCGAGCATGCTGGCCTCGTCGATTATCAGAACGTCCCGCCTACGCCATCTCTCTTTAGCCTTGTCTAAATTAACAGACAACATCGGCTCTACTGTTGCGCCATCGGCGTCCCGGAAGGCTAGCCCGACGGCGGAATGGATCGTAGTGCCACCGATCCCTGCTGCGGCTGTCCCTGACGTCGCTGTAATGACGAGTCGGCCAGTCGCTTTCTTGGCTGCGAAAACCTCTTTTACGGTATCAATAAGCCACGATTTGCCTGTGCCTCCCCCTCCTCCGACGTATTGCAGGTGCTGTCGATCGGTTCCGTTCGCTTGCTCATCGAGGGCCTCACAGATTAGGCAAAGCGCGATCGTTTGCATTCGGTTCAACGTCCTCTCCGCACCAATAATCTCCCCTACCCGCGCAAAGGTATCGGCTGTTGTAATATCGACCCAGGTTGCCGCGGGTTGCAAGGCATCTGTACACGGGCGAGCTAGGAATGCCATATCAGCATCGCCGTCGCCGAAACCCGTCTCGGCACCGGTGTGTGAAAGTCCCTCGCCGGCTTCATCACCTTCGATAGCCAGCATTCTCTCCTTGTGAAACCGGTCTTGTGCTGCTTTGGCGGATTTTAAATGACGTTTCGGTATTGTCATCTGCACATGCGGCTGAGTGTTGGTGTTCGGCGTCCCACAGCTGTCCTCTAGGCTAGAGAACCCGGATTTGTCTAGCGTTTTTAGTAACCCTTGTATGCTCGGAGAACCATTTGTGACTCCTCTTCCATCTTGTAGGCTAAAGACTGCATCGTGAAATGTATGCCTTAAGTCTGTGATGTCTGGATACCATTCTTTTTCAACCTCTAAGCTCTCTTCAGCCCCATCGAATTCGTATCCTTCGTCGCCCTCGCTCCGGCTGGCCCAAAGCTTGGCATCTTTTTTTGCGTCTTCTGCGCTCTTATGAAGGAGCTGGATGTTCTTTACAAGAGCCTCAAGCCGACCGGGCAGGTCCGCATATAAACTCTCCCAAACATCGGCTGGGTCGTTACTGGTGGATTGCATGAAGGTTTCCCACGGTACAAATAGGCCTAGCAGCAGCACCGCCGATCTACTAGAGGTAAGCTGTTGAAAACTCGAAATAGATACTAAGACATACCTCTTGTAGTACCCCTCCTCTGTTCCTTGTATGTCGTGATCGAGGTGACCGGTGATAATAGGTATTGCTTGACCTGATTCTGGAAGTAGCTCTTGTATCCACGCTTCGTGGTTAGGCATTGAAGGATCAAAGGGTATAAAGCGTGCCTGGTCGACCCTGGTCCTGCGCCCAACCCTTCGTATGCGGACCATAGAGAGGTATTCGTACAAGCAAAGCTCGTGCAAGAGGATACCACGATACGCATATGCCTCAAGTGGTGGCAGATTGATGCCACTAGCACCGAATCCAATCGTTTCAGGGGCCATCCGCTGCTGCACCTCCGGTCCTGCCGCCTCGCGTAAGGCCCCCCAACGCCGGAAAACCGCCCAGTATAGCGTACAGAGATAGACGTTGGCCCAGTTTGTCTCACTGCAGTAGCTGTTTTTATACCCAAGAAGGTTACTGCAAACCTCTACCGCTGAGAGTTCGCGGCTTGTGAAGATCTGATTTGCTGTACGAGCAAGAAACTGCCGGGTCTTGTTGTTTCGCTGTGCCGCCTTCTCTGTGTCATCCTCACAGGTCAGGCCATGACTGTCTTCCTTGTCAGCCATCCCGTCAAGCACGGTCTTCACCAGAGCTGCCCTTTTCCAAAGCGGCGTATCCAGCTTCGTCGAGTAATTTGTAGCATAGTATACCATGGAAAGCCCAGCTGAGTTGGTTGGGAGGAATGTCGTATCGGTGTTATGTCGCATGGCTACTGCTAAGGCGGGGCTGTATCTGTTGATTCGTTCGTGGTTGCGGCGGACGTGCAGCAGCCCGTCGCTGGTGAACTCGGTTCGCTCGCGTAGTGTCCATGGTGCTTTGAAGCGACAGGGGTGGCGATTTCTGGTCTTGCTGTTGTTTTTGAAACTGTACTTTGTACAAGTCGCTCCGCAGCTATGCATCTGGCACCTGTGGGCGACCCAATTCGCTTCGGCATCAAAGACTTCGTCCAGCCTCGTGATGTCTTTGGTGATATGTTTAATGTCACTGAAAACACTCTCCCATCGACGGTATCGCCGCGCTTTGCCTTCGTCACAACACTATACACGCATAGTCAGTCCCGTAATCCTATGTAACAGATAAATATACGTACCTCACTAAATACGGAGTCAATGTATTGACATACCTGTTCCGCATAGCCCGCGTTCTCCGGCTTGGCAAGATCATTAAACAGGTTTGGGAGCTCAAGATTGGCGTCTAGCCACAACAGGCCGTGTAAGTGGAGAGCACCACGCTCGTTTGTCTCAACACAGCCAAAATAGCAGGAAACCTTCCCAAATATTGATTCTTCGCCAACAGAAACACAATGCTGAAAAAAAAGCCCTAACTCTCGATGGAAGAACTTGGCTGAGCTGACTGCGTCTCGTACAACATGCTGCACGCGCCCGACTTGCTTCCGGAACTTGTTCATTAGATCCTCGGCCTGTATTCCGTCTGCTACCCGAAATGCAGCTAGTTTCATGTTGACCTCATTAGTAAGGTCATTTGGATTGATTGTATACCATATGCCTGGCATTCCATGCTTGAGGCATAATGACTTTATCTTCCTCCTGGAGTAGAGACGCTCTTCGTTCGACATATGCTGTCGTTGTCCAAATGCGCTTAGCTCCCGAATCAAGTACGCCACATTCTTGTTGGAAGTAGTGCGTGTTTCACGGTATTCTTCTTCTGCCTCTTCGATCTCGTCAGAAGTGAGAGATGTTACGATTCGCTCGATGTTGGTGAATGAGGTTCTCTTCATACGAAGATAACTGACCCGTCGGTTATCCGCTTGGACAAGCATGTTGAATACTAAAAATGGGAAGGTTGGGTGCGTGGCGAAGTGAGCCCCTAGTATACCATTACTATACTGACTTGTACTTTACAGAGAAGACACGTCATTTACCATGCCTTTGCAGACAAAGACGTGCCCAAGTCCGGAGGTAAAATCCATTCGACTTATAATTCCTCCGGACATGTGGCTCATTTGAATCCGCCTCGTTGTCGTTGTTTTCTTCTTCACCTAGAATCCTAGGGCCACCTCGTCCCCACGGGAAGAGGCAAGGGAAAGTCTTGGGGAAAAAATCGGGATCGTTTGAATCTGCAAAGTCTGCGCCCCTGCGACTCACTATGTAGGGTTCGGCATTCTTATATTTGAGGCTGGTGTCTTCGTGGGTATCCTTTTTCTTTCGGCCTTGCCACCGTTGGCTGCCTCCCATCGTCGCTTTCCGAAGGATTCGGAGTCGTTCTTGTGGGCTATGCTCTTCCGCTACCTCGGTAGCCATTAGTCCAGTCGATGTTAATTCGGAGAGCTCTACGTCTATATGACGAGGGTCCATTTCATCTGGATCGTTTCTTCCGGCACGGATGCCCCCTAGCCTGGCGTTGCTTTCAGCTTCGAGGGATGAAGCGTCTGTGTTTCTGTCTTCTAGACTTGCGATGACAACGTGAGCATTGCGCAGTGGCTCGTCGGGACGGCCTCGCTCGGCCGGAGGCACATAGTGGCCGGTACGGATCTCGTCCTCGGCACGCAGGTCGTACGATACCATTCTCTCGGCGAATGCCCGCGGGACTTCAGTTCCGGGAGACCACTCTCCCCACGTCTTGAGGTGTGCTTCATCGATGGCAATGTCCCGGTACAATGGATTATTCGCCCGAAGCCACACGAGAGCACGCTTAAGCTTCTGTGGGTTTACCGATAACATGAAGCTAAAGTCAGATGGTACTGGCGCCCGGGAACCCACAAAACAGACGTGTAGTCGCTCCTGCTCCTCGACGAGCGGATGAGGTAAAACATGGGCTGCTAGTCCTTGCACGTCGTTTGGAAATACCGTGATATGGCCCCTCACGTGTTTGCGATAGCGACCACTTGTGGACTTCTCAATGTCGATAGTAAGCTTTGTGATCCAACCACACGGCGTGTAAATTCCGATAAGACGCTCCTCTAGCGGCGAGAGATTTTTTAAAGCATCGGGATACCGGTGGACGCAGCCTAACGACAGGTTGTTTACCTGACAGGCATACGGCAGTTTTCCATGGAGCATAGAGGTCTTGCATGGACTGCATACGGCAAAGGTTGTACCAGGCTCCCTAGGGAAGCATTGAACACAAACAAAATGGTCTCTGTCGGTCTTGGGAATTTGGTCTTCTACCCTCGAGTATAATGGCTCAAACTCCACCCAAGTGCAATCGACTAGCGAGCTAGGAGACTGTTGTTGGTAACATACTCTACAATAATCGACCTCGAGTGTAGAATTATCGTGCATAGTTTCGTGAAACGCCTTAGTTTTCTGTAAAATTGTCGACCGTGAAACTGGAGAGCACCATGTACGGTTTATGGAGTCTAATTTCTTTTGTAAATAGCGGCCATCTGCACCTTGGATTGTGCATTCAACCTCCTTCTGCCTTGCTTGGTATAATTTGACTGCATCTAGTGGCTCTTTGTGCCCGCTTTGCTGGACTGAATCTGGCACTAAGGGGCGAATCGATAGATGTTGGCGAACGGGATTAGGCCGGCTGTTGGTAACCGAAGAGGCGAGGTTTGCACTTGCCACAAATTTTGGGCGGGAACCCTCTTGATTTTTCCCAGACTCTTGCAGCTCTGTTGTAAAAGGCACGATCGAAGTCGGCGTTGCTTTAGGAGTCCAGGGAAGCAGACTTGGGCGATTGGTTTGCTCCCAAAGGTTGCCGCTGTTGCGAATCCCGCTACCTCTTCCGCGACCTCTCCTTGGAGTGAGATGAACCGGTTTAGGTGGAGTATTAAACCCTTCTCCATACAGTCTCTGTGTCGACGATGGTCTAGTTGTTGACGGTAATTGGTTTCCAGTTGAATGTATAATATTATTGGATGAGGATGGGGGTATCGGAAGTAGCGTGCGGATCTGGCTGAGCGGAGGTTTCGGCCCTTCGCTGAAGGGACTCTGTACTTTCTGTCTTGATAAAGGTCTTGATGGTGACGGTGGTTGGTCTTGGGTCGGATATAGAGCACTACCGGACGAGGACGATAGCACCGGTACCAGTATTTGACTGACGTTCAAGGGAGGATTCGGCCCTTCGCCAAAGGGTTTCTGTGTTGTTGACGGTTTTGGTAGAATTCGTCGAGCAACATTGCTGCTAGATGAGGACGATGGCGTCGGTAGTTGTGCCATACTTTGTTGTCAAATAGAAGTGACTCATCCCTGGGTTTTCAAGATGGTGATAGCTATTCCTTTATTGATAAGAATACATCTATAGGTTAGCAACAATGTTCTATCACCTCACTCCACTCTCCTCCGCAGAAACCGCAGGCTGCTCCAACTGGCCCAACTCCTTGCCTCGCCATGATCTTGTTGAGGGCAGCTCTTCTGCCACCGCGCGGCTCTACGCAAAGTCCGACTAGGTTTGTGTCGTAGGCACCAAGACCTTCCGACTTCACTATCATACTACTGCCTCGTATCGTGACTATCCCAACAAAGTAAGAAGCTATCCCTTCCTGTCTACCAATCGGGTGGGTTGGAAGCCCCCTGTTGTTCCCACTTTGCGAAAAAAATAACTGCACTACTGAAGGAGGTTCCTCATCATTAGCCTCAATTAGTTAGATTCACTCCAGATAACCGCCAAAGCGGCATTCTTCCATTGAGTCCTAGCCCAGGCCACAAACTTAGAGTTTCCCCTGCAATGTCCGCCTCCTTGTTCACAGCTCCGGTTCATTCTTAAGAGTCAAGATGGTAATGATTCATCTCGCTTTTCACTCACTTTTATCACCTCCAGCAGGCTCCTCCCACTTTCATCGTCTTTTCAAAAAAAAAAAAAAAAAAAAAAACCTCATCGATATTCCACTTATCCTGTCGTTATGGGTACAGAAAAACCCGACTTGGTTGCCTACTGGCCAAAGCCGGAGCTGAAACTGCCTTCGCCATGGAGTCTCCCCCTTACGATGACCGCCATCGGCAAAATAGTAGCCGTCGAATCTGTGGATAGGGATCACCAGGTATTCCGTTACCAAAACTGGACCGGTCAGATCCAAATTCCGATTCATACGCCCGAATGGCTGGCCAATACCTTCCCTGACATACTTGATACCTTACATGATGGCGCTTTGTCCCTAGACCTCTCTCGCTTCCACCTAGGAGGTCCATTGACGACAGAAGAATGGGAGGATCAGTGGTTTAGTATCATCTGTGATCCTCACTTCAGCTACGTCCCCTGTGGCCTCTCTGGTGAAGACGAGGTATGCTATAAGCGACTGGCATGGATTCAAGACGATGCCCTTACGCCGTAAGTTTCTTAGTTCCTATTGCCCTAAGTGCCTGTCCTAAGCCTGCTTTATAGTATTTCTGAGCGTGCCTGCATCGACCTGCCACCTCACTTTCCGATTACTCCACCGTCCGTGACCTTCAACGGGTTTGTTGACACCCAGAAATTTCCCCTTGTCGATAATCCTTCCATCGGTCTCGACGACGTAACCAGGAACTCGTCAGCTATCTTCAGGGTGTGGTCGAAGTTCACTGTCACCGAGGCTGCTCATACTCCGAAGACGGGGTGGTACGCCAACTACGTCTACGCCATGCTTCCCAAATGCAAGCCACATATGAAGAAGAAGTGTGAGGACTACCGTGCGGACACAACGCCGTTCCGGAAGCATGGAAAAAAGGCCTATATCACTGGCTACTTCCATGGGTTCTGTAACAAGAGCATTGTCTTCTCTGAAGGTTGTCCCTACAACCCTCTCGAGTTTGTTCCACTCATCGAGATCCTGAAGATTGACTGGGCTGCTGGGGAGCCAAGACAGCAGCCGGGAACTCGCGATCTACTCGCTTCGCCATCCAAACCAGAAACCCCCAGCCGGGGTAAAGGGAAATTCATCTTTGATCCCCTTGCCCAAATGACTGCAGACGCAAAGCGGCCTGCTACTCCATCCAAATCAAGTACGTAACGGTTCCACATCTCGTAGGCTATGCTGACACCACTGAAATTATAAGCTTCAGACCCCACCATTGATGACGATGATCCGTTCTCTGTGAATGGACTTCATGAAGCCCCACCCAACGACTCAAAGCGGGGTGGAGAGATAGAAGTCCTTGGAGACAGCGAGGACGAAGCGAGCCCAACCAAGCGTCCCAAGCGAGGAAGTTGGCGTGGGAGAAGATAGACTATCTAGCCTTGTATAGAGACTTTTAATTGGCTACCTACGTATATTGTACACTGTCTTGTCTACTAGGTTACTTTTATATCTTTGCAATGAGTAATATGACTGTTTACTCTTTAATGTTAGTTTGCCTTGCTGTCCTATATTGCCGGCGTTACACAACCGCACATGCGACCAACCTCGCACCAGCCACGCCAGCAGCCACACCGTCTTTCCTAACGGGAGGCCTTTTTCAACAGGCGGCTTGCCCGCCGTTCCCCAGTGCTTCCTAACGGGAGGCCTTTTCCAACACGCGGCTTGCCCGCCGTGCTCCAGTATGGTGGGGGTGGCGCAGCTGAGCCACATAGAGGGGGTGGCGTCAATAACTGGCCAATCAACGCTGGCATCCGCACGTCAAATACCGTGATTGAAGCGGGCGACAGCTGCCATCTTGATTTTCAACAATTGCTTACGCTAATTTTATAGCCTCCATTAACATGTCCTTGACGACTATTTGAGCTTGAACTTCCTTGAACTTTGCCGGATCACTTTAGAATAGGTATTTGTAAAAATAGAGTTTTGGAAGATTTGGGTCACCTACTAGTGAATAATTTTCTGGAGGACGCGGTTAGCGTCCTTTTAGACACACCTTAGTCTTAGCTGCTCTACTGAGCTGGTTATAGTAGAGCGCAATTAGGATAAAAATTTAGGTGTGTGCTATGGAGTACCCTTTAAGGCGTTTGTGTTTGCCTATGGAAAGAGATGCAGCTATATACTCCAGACTGGGTATGCTGTTGTGGTTATCTTGCACTGTTGTCGATGCTCGCAAACCTCTCCTAGAGCCAACACGGTTAAGATAACAAGGTTTTGAATACTTGGTATTCTGCTGACCCAAATCCCTGACTATGGTATCTGAGTAGAGCGGTATTATGATGGGATACATACTGAGGATATTCTTCTTGAAGCTACTACATTGGCTTTGCTGTAGTCCGGAATACTTCCACTTCCGCTCTGGGCTCCTTGCAGCGGTGCGTATGCTCACTGCTCTTTGAAAGGTAACAGGTATGTATTAACGTTCTGAACACCGTGTTCAGCTAGTGCTCTGTTTGTGAACTCTCCGATCGATGGCTTGGGTAGAACAGAAGCCTAGGCTGGAGTGTGAATCTGGGTTGGGGCATGTGTTTCGACTTTGGCGCGTTTGGGCGCTTGCCCATTTTCTAACGTATCATCTGGTGCGGTCAATCGTTTGCCGTTGGAATGCGGGTTGTGCATGGAATTTAGAAGTTTTTCCACAGAATTCTGAAGTTCTCCCATAGTATTCTGAAGTTCTTCCGCAGTATTCTGAAGTTTTTCCACAGAATTCTGAAGATTTCCCACAGTATTCTGAAGTTCTTCCGCAGTATTCTGAAGTTTTTCCACAGTATTCTGGAGGGCTTTCATATCATTCTGAAGGTTTTCCGTAGAGTTCTCGATCCTAGCAAGACCGTTAGTAAGGTAATTGTTGGGAACGGGTTACTACTAACTGCTTTGGTTTCCCCTCTCTGTACTTGCATTCCACGCCAGTTTCTTTGCAAATCTTGCAAGGCCGCTCTTCATCACATTTTGATTTGAGTCGCCTACAGTTGTCGCAAGCCTTGATGTATGTCAGCTCCGGTCGGCGCAGTGGACGAAGAACTATCTTATATTACTTTCGAAGCTCTAGTGGTCTTTCCTCTTTGTGGTATACATGAACGATGAGAAGATCGACCACGATCGGGTGCCAAAGATGGCAGCGGCGCCTGATTTGCTGTGTTTGGTAATCCGTAGTAAGGACCCGACGACGGCGCAGCTGGAGCTGTGTTTGATGATCCGTAGTTTGTTTCCTGTTGCTGGACAGTGTTGAAATAGTTAGGATTCGTCAACGGCGCTGCCGGAGCTGGATTTGATAGTCCGTAGTAAGAACCCGTCCACGGCGCTGCCGGGGCTGGGTTTGGTGGTCCATAGTTTGTTTTATGTTGCTGAACAGTGTTGAAATAGGTAGGATCCGTTGACGGCCTGGTTGGAGCTGGATCCGGCGCTGTCGTATGGGGAGGTCTATGGACCATTGCTTGGGCTTGTCTCTCTCTCTGGTCCAAAGTCTAGACCAGCAATGTGAGTGGCATGGACAAGTACCGTATGTGGGTGGTGTCGAAAGGCGCGTTGGCGTTTGGGAACGGATGGTATGGAGCGACTTCAAGTGAATGCTGTCGCATCAGAGAAGCGGGCGCAAGGCTGATAAACAACCTACACGCCGCCGATTCTCTGTGACATTGCGGAATTTCTTTTCTCACCAAGTTCACTTATCGCCGCCCATTAGCCAATAGTGTTCGCCATTCCACTGCGCACTGATTCGTCGGGCCGGGGCCATGGTGGCTTCCGCCAAGAACGGATTGCGCTCCCGAGGGCACCGCAAAGGGTAATGCTACGACAGGGCTCGCAGACCCGACGCGACCAAATGTGCAATTTCATTATCCTGGTTGGTTGTGGTGACTAACCAGATCCCTGTCAGAACATTCAAAGAGAAGAGACAGCAACTCAGAGGCGCTGGTTGGGGCTTTCCTCACGTAGCCGTCACAGTCTTACAATTGCCAAATGCCTTGGCTGCCAGAAGAGTGTGGAAAGCAATCTGCAGTGTGAGTGTCGTTGACGGACGAGCGTCTGATTGGCTGGATTGAGGAGACCACCGGGTGTGATTCGTCCACTGCCATGTGGAGTGTTCCATATGCTGCCTCCTAGTAGAGGCAATCAGTTCGGCTGCCCGGTAAGGAACAAGCGGATCCGACCCCCCTGTCTGGAGATGGGGTGTGCAGCGCTACTTTCCGGGTCAGTCCCTGGTACTCTGTACATGGTCAGTGGCACGTCGACGGCTCTGACAGCCCACTCGCTGCACAGGCCATGTTCAACGGCCTGGGCCATCACCCCGCCCGCAAGTACTAATATGTAGAGCATCCATCTAAATTAAGTGGAGAACAAGAAGTTACACTACGGTCCCATTACGGCCACACCATCTCAGGCACCATACACTACATACGGACGCGTACACAAGACGCCCCGGTGCGACGGCAACAGCCCAAGTCATCATCAGGGGGAATCGTGGGCGGAGCGGGCCCAGACAGTGCAGGGGTGCACATGCTGTCTGCGCACGCTTGCACACCCTGAAGCCCTCGCACCCGACCCAACACCGCCAACACAGGTGTCTGCGTTCGTGGCGTGCGCAGTGTTCGCCAAGTCATCGAGACCATTACTCTCAGATGGCAGCGTCTTGGAACACCGCTCCCTGCCGCCCATTTCATCGACAGGCACCTTCCATAATCACCCGACAGGGGCATCCAATATTACATTACCGGCTACCCAGGGTCACCATTGCGCAAGCTTCAGTGAGTTTTGGTATCACAGGCGGAATATCCACACCCAGTTGGCGGTCAGCAAATATCGTGTGGTTTATTGTTTTTGATTGTTATTTGACCTATTTATCAAGTGTGCGGTTATTGCGACTGTGAACTTTCATTATTGCGGCGGTAACCCGCCACAACCACCACCACTACCACCGCCACACCACACCCGAATTGCCGCCACCACTTGCTTTGGTGGGCGCACCCACCGAAATCTATTGAAATTGATGATTGCGTCAATCTCCCACGAGTTATGAATATGGAGATACCGTTACCGCCCGCGATTACTGATGCCATACAGCAGTGGGCTCACAACGAGCACTTATTATCAAAAGTCGCACCTACAACTACAACACAACAACCAGCCAGTATACGCGATGGGACCTCCGCTGCGACTGTAGCAGCAGTTATCACCCGCGTTTAGAAAGACCGGGACTTCGTTTGAATCAATTGTTGCAACGCGGCGCCGGCAAACCAGTTAATCCGGGCGGACTATCCCTTCCGGGGCTCCAAAAGTGGGCTACAGTCGCAATAACAGCACTCATCTATCAAGGTGAAGTGGGGCTGGCCTAGTATTCATTTCCCACCAAAGCCTTTGCGTGCTCGCGCTTAGTGAGCATGTCCGATGATTACGGAAGCCGGGCGCCACGTGATATACTCCTGGTCGTGTTATGCAGGAACAGTGGGAAGATCAGACGACCCCTCATCGTCAAAACTTTCGCGAACTTTCTCTTCACAAGGTATCCACTGTTAGTAATTGTTAAGATCATAGAGGGCTCCGGCCCACCGCACTATCATTTCTCATCATCAGCCCACGCGAGCTGAATCTCACCAGCATGGCCGTCTCTCTAGACGCAGGGCCATCGATCACGGTTCACGGGGACGCCAGTACATCTCGACGGTCTGGACGTGTCCGGAAACCGACCGCAAAGGTCAGAGTGGTTGAGCAAGTCAGCTACCAAGACAATGCGGAGCTTAAAGACGAGATCAACAAGCTCTCAAACCTCGTCCAGGATCTCCTACGACGGGACGCCGAAAGAGAACAGTTCCTGAAAGACTGTTTGATGAAGATCGAATCCTTGGAGAAGGAGCTTCAGGAAGAGAAGCAGCGGTCAGACCGGCACCAACGTGGTCTAGCAGGGTCCATGCATGCTAACCAGCCGCCCCAAGTTCGGTCCTACGCGACGGTGGCGAGCCAGCCGCTTACCAGAAAACTGCATGAACCAACGCCAGCAAAACAAGCCGCTAACCGGGCGGCCTCAAAAGACCTACGCATCTTCGCGCGTCTGCCACCTGAAAGCCCGCTCCGCAACGAGAGAGCCTACGACATATACATCTTCGTTCGAGAAAGGCTAAGTCCCCAAGCTCGAGAAGCCCTCAAGGGGATCGACCATGTCAAGACAGGATTAGCACTCTTACCATCGTCAGCAGATGGTGCAAAAGTCCTGCTGGAGAACAGAGAACAGATTGCTGCCCTTCTCCAGGCACAGGCGGTCGAGCAGCGCGACACCTGGATCCGGGCCTATATCGCAAACGTCCCTTACACCAGACACTGCCTGCTCACCAACACTGAGCTGGAAATCACGACCGAGGAGCTCCTTGAAGAGATCCAGGCCACGACGAAACTGAAGCCCGAGAAAGCATACTTCTCCAGAAAAGATGAAGCCGAAAGGCTAGGCACGGTGACAGCCTGGTTCAAGGCGGAAGCCGTGAGGCAACTACCAAGGCGCCTCCGTTTGATGGGGGCCAGCGTTTTCGTGAACCTGCAGTTTCCGAAGGAGAAGAGGTCTCCTCAATGCCACCGCTGCGGCGGTTTTCACAACGAACGAACGTGTACCAGAAGGAAGAGATGCCTTAAATGCAGTTCGCCTTCCCACACGGCCGACCAACACCGGGCACCTTGTGGAGGCACCGAAGGCCACGAAGGCTGCGATTGCCCCTTTAAGTGTCCGTCGTGCAACGGGCCCCATGCCGCCTTTGATGTGACTTGCCCTATCAAGCCAAAGGTGGTGAAGGGCGTAGTCCAGAGGAGGAACAAGGCACAGCTACGGGCCATCCGAGCCGAGGGAGAGAGATCGTGGAGATTTGCGACCCAGCAGTCGCACCAACAATCCCGAGAAGGAGGAGAAGAGATGGACTGCAACCAAGCTAATGAAGGACATCAGGAGTATGCGGCCCTATAGAGTCCTGCAGATCATGCAGGCGAACGTGGCCAGACGACCACTTGCACATGAAACGGCACTGAATCTGGCCTACGCGGCCCATGTCGACATACTGCTACTACAAGAGCCCGCTATCCGCTCGGAAGAGAGAAGGCTCACAAGACGCCACCCGGGTTTCGAGATTTTCACCCCAGTGGACAACTGGGTAGAAGACAGACCCAGGGTGCTCACTTACCTCCGCAGAGGAACGGGACTACGGGGCGTACAAACACGCCCACTGCCCAGCCCATCCACAGACCTGCTCTTCCTACAACTCCTGGCGGGAACGCGGAAAGTCCTCACAGTCGTCAACGTGTACAACGCCCCTTGTGGCTCGCTGCGACCAGGCCAAGCGATTAGGGATATCATAACAGCCTGGCAACCCGGACTCCAGGAACGTGTGTTGGTCGCGGGGATTTCAACCTCCATCATTGGACCTGGCAACCCGAGGCGACCAGCTCCCTGACGCTGATGCCCTGGTAGAATGGGCAGAAGCCGCCGGCCTTGTCCTCCTGTCGCCGATAGGTGAAGCCACACATAAGGGCGGCAACACGTTAGACCTAGCCTGGGCGTCCGGCAGCCTCTATGGGGCATCTAACAGTATAGAAACATCCCTACACACAACGTCAGACCACGAAAGCCTGCTGACCCGGGTCCCCTTGGCCCTAACCGATCCGGTCGACCCAACTCCGGGAGGTTCCGGCTCGACACGATGGACGAGAAGCTCTTCCTCGACATCCTCAAGCGAAACGTACACCCCATGCGCCATACTGCAAGCAACGCAAGAGATCCACAGGCTTTAGACATGCTAGCACAGCAGCTTACAGATTGCCTCAGAGAAGCGCTTACGGCCTCTACTAGGCGCGCGTTTGGCAGAGGACCTGGGAGGCCATACTGGGACGAGAACTGCAGGCGGAAACACCGAGCCTACACGACCATGAGAGCAACTGTGGCAAGACTCTGCGCTTTGGGAATAGATTGTCAATGGGAGCGAAACGAGGAGGACGCTCTTAAACAGGACTTTCTCCATCAGCTGCGGCGCTCTAAGGACACGTACTGGAGAGGAAAGATCGGCGCAGCCTCTACTGGCAAAGACGTATTTGAAATGGTCGGGTGGCATAAGGCCAAGGGATCCTTCCAGACCCCTCCACTCCGAGATGGGAGCAATCCAACCATGCTCGTATCACAACCGAAGGAGAAGCGGGATCTGTTCGCCCGCGTCCTCCTCAGAAATGCCGCCATCTCCACAGACATATCAGCAGAGAGCCCAGGACCTCGCCTGGAGGCCAATCTTCCTTTCCCGCATGTTACAAAAGACGAGGTACAAACGTCAATCTTCTCTGCGGGAAGCACCACTCCCGGGTCCGACGGAATCACTACCGCCGTTCTTAAGACAGCGTGGCCCGTTATCGAGGACACCGTCTTCTGGCTCTACAGCGGATGCATACGCGAGGGCTGGCATCCTACCTGTTTCAAAGAAGCTATCCTAGTCATCCTGCCTAAGCCGGGCAAGAGAGACAGGGCGCTCCCGCGCTCGTATAGACCAATCGCGCTGTTGTCTGTACTCGGAAAAGGCTTGGAGAGACTTGTCGCAAGAAGGCTTGCCTGGATCACAGTCAAGTTCCGGGTACTGCACGACCAACAGTTCGGGGCCCTCCCCCTCCGCTCGTGTAGCGACCTCATCGCCGCTGCCATCCACGATATCGAGTGTGCCTGGCAAAGAGGTCTTGTCACCTCTATGCTTACGCTCGACATCAAAGGGGCCTTTGACGCTGTGCTGCCAGGGAGGCTGATCCGACGCCTCCGATGCCAAGGATGGCCGGAGAACCTCGTGCAGTGGGTCTCGAGTTTCGTCCTCGGGAGAAGAGCAAGAATAAGGCTAGACGGAGAGATGGGAGACGTCTTCGACCTTGAGTGTGGTCTACCACAGGGCTCGCCCGTGTCTCCCATCCTCTTCATGCTTTACATCGAACCCTTATTCAAGCTGGGCACTGTTCATCCAGGCAGGGTGCGATCTCGATTTGGCTATGCCGACGACATTGCCATCATGGCAAGCTCAACGTCACTAGAGGACAATTGTGCCCTGCTAGCGAAAGAATGGGAAGAAGCCCAAGCATGGGGGACGTTAGAGGGAATTACTTTCGACACAGATAAATCCGAGCTCATCCACTTCACCAAGAGACCAAAAGATGGAAACCCGCCAATCACCGTCAGACTGTTAGACGGGAGGCAACACACAGTTCAGGCCGTCAATCGAGGGCCTCCCTACGGTGGCTTGGGGTCCACTTCGACCGAAGACTCACATTCAAGAACCATGTGAAAGGCCTCTGCGCCAAAGCCTGCCAAGTGATCAGCGGACTACGGGGACTAGGGAACACCGTCTGGGGCGCGCCGGCCCACCTGCTTTGCCGCACCATGACCTCCTGCGTACTACCCATCCAGTACTATGCATCAGAGGCATGGTGGCCGGGCAGGAATCGGATCAGGAATGGGCACATCGCCTCGAACGGGGTCAACGGTCTACTCCGCCAACTTGACATCACGCAAGCCAAAGCCGTTAGAGCTGCACTTCCCGTATATAAAACGACGCCTCTATCGATCCTTCAGCGCGAAGCAGCCCTGCCCCCGGCAGAGGTGACGCTAGACGCGAAGCTCTACAAAGCCTCCGTAAGGATCCATCGCCTTGACGAACGACACCCCCTCCGAACGAGGCTCGGCGACAGGCCCGGGCTGGACTCAAGACTGCGGCGAATGGCAAGCCTCACCGATATAAATGCTGAACACATCGACCCGCTAGACCTACCACCTTGGGAGCGCCTAGCTGACTGGCACACGGCCCTTAGCATGGTCGGCTATGAACCTAGGAAGACCAAAGAAGAACTGGCCATCGCCTTTACAGACAGATTGGGAACATTCTCAAAGCGGGACATTGTTATCTACACCGACGGCTCCCAGATGTTGGACGGTAGCAGAACCGCCGCCGGAGCAGGCTGGGTTGGGTACCAGGCCACACGGCAGATCTTTCGAGGATCAGAGCCGCTCGGTCATCAGACGGAGGTCTTTGACGCAGAAGCGCAAGCCGCTTTTCGGGGCCTACTGGAAGCCATGAGGTCTCCCACGGCGCGGATGGCAGACAATGTTCACGTCTGCCTCGATAACCTCGCAGTCGCAGCCAGGCTCGTCACCCGGAGCCCAGGAAGCAGCCAGGCTAGGTTTAGGGCCTTTAGTGAGCTCTCCGCCTCTTGGGCACAGAGAGGACGGACAAGCTGGACGATGCCTGGCAGGGTATACATTTGGTGGTGCCCTGGACACACGGGAATAGCAGGAAACGAGGAAGCAGACGCTCTTGCCAAGGAGGCCTGCAAACAAATCCCAGAATCACAACCACAGCCTACATTGGCACACTTGAAGCGGGAGTCTAGAGCAGCCGATCTCCAGGCTTTCGCTAGGAGATGGCCGTCAATCTGCCCTCGGCAGTATGCTGACCTTGGGATAAGTCCTCATCCCAAGCCCCCCGAACTTCGCCTTCCTCGGCATTTGCTAGGAAGGCTATATGCGGCAAGATCGCATCATGGAGACTTCGCAGCATACCACGAGAGGTTTGCTCATCAGGATGCACTGCTCGACTGCAGTTGTGGAAGACGCAAAACCCCAGTACACTTCTACTTCTGCAAGCGTGGCCGTAAGGCTACTCCGCGGCATCTCCGCCGACATATGGCGAAGGCAAGCATAGATTTTCTGCTAGGTACTTCGCAGGGAGCCTCTCTTCTGTGCGAATGGATGGAGGCAACCAATTTCTTTTCCGAAATCTGCCCGATTCATTGATCAGGAACGTTAGGTGAAGACGGTAGCCTGTAGAATAGTATAGATTAGCATAGACCATGTCGGCATTGCCCGGCACGTCCCTTTTACTCTGGACGTTAAATACATCATCATCATCATCATCTGCCCACTCTGTAACACTTTTGAGCTCGTCACTGCCGCACCGGAGCAGTTTTTCCTCTTGGTTGGGCCGCTTCACTCTGTCCCTATCGAACAAGTCTGCAAATCCCTGGTCGGTGTTGTAATCTCTAACGCGGACTTCCTCTGCGGGCAGTGGAAAGAGTCCAAGGTCGTTCTGCGTCAAATTCCCAATAGATACGACATGCTCTTTTTCTATCATTCGCTTTCCAACCTTATAGATTATATTATAGTTCGCCAGCTTCTTCTGCGGAGATAGCACTGAATTACTTGTCTGGCTCCAACCCTAGCCTGCAACGTAATGGAAGGTCGCTCTCTACACCGTTCGCCACCCTGTAGTCAATACACTAACACCCTTGACTTACAATGGATCATTTACGCATCCCTGAACCCCTCCCTGCGTTGTTTGAGTGGCAGAACTCTACCGATCGCTACATCGCAGCAGAAGCACGGCTCGCCGAGAATGATACATAGAAACACGAAAGGCTGGTCTTAAAACGATCTTTGAACGGATTCTCCTTGTCTTCGCCTTGTGCACATTAATGTTCAAACATACTATATGGCATGTGGACGGGCTCCATGGCCGTATCATTGCCAACAGTGATGAAATTGCGCTGTGTAGAAGTGAAGTCTGCCTACCAGGCTGTTACTCAATAGTGTACCATGTGGACCCCCAGCTTCTAGTCTATGAGCGGCTCTCCTCCTGGGACTCGGGAATAGCCTCGTAGCGTCCGAAGCCATGCAGGGAAGGAGTCGCGGAACGTCGTCAAAAGAGACCCATACTGCGGTTTTCTAACACGGTCCGGCATAGCTCGTGTTCCGTCCGTACCGAGTGCTAGTTATGTGTCTATGGGATGTGAAACCCGGTCTTCCGGAGATGCTGAAAATCACCCGTAGGATCATACTTCCGGGAGACGTTCCTCATAAGCTCAACACTCTCCCGCCCGTAGTGCAGAATCGGATTCTGACCTAGTCCGCTATAGTTCAAGAACTCCCAATTCTTCTGCACATCTAGATTATCAGCGTACTGGTTAATAACGTCCCTCAATTCGAATAAGAGACCCGAGATCAGTTTCTGGTTCTTCGGGGTGTCGACAGTCAGGGCAAGGAGCCACATGAGAACCGGACCCTCCGCAACGACCTCCTTCAGTCCAAGTACGTTGCCGCCTCGTTTGGCGCCATGAGCCACCATCGACTGCGTCACCGGCTGGATCTGGATTAGCAGTTCAAAGCTGGAAGATGGTGCGGCGAGCTGCATTAACTCGGCGTATCTCTTGGCCGTTTGGAAGATGAAATGCACGACGCGCACGTCATGAGAAGTCGTACCGGTCACCCAGTTGGCGCTGTGCCGCGGTCAGCTACGTCGATTCGACATTCGTCTTCAGGACGAGACGTACTAGAGCCCGAGCGGGGTCGGCCCGGTGAACTCTGGGACCATCTCTGCCACGGTCCCGGTGCGAGCCGTGCTCGAGACGTTCGAAATCCTAGCGAATTCGCCAAAGGCCGATGCGGTGCTTTGCGCTTGGCTGTTCGTCAAAACGGCCACGAGACTGCAGTTTTGCCGGTGGCAGAGGAGGGTCACTATGATCTGACTAGCCAGGTCTCTGTCCATGTTGTTGACGAAGTTCGTGTAAGCGCCGAGCACCTGATCTGTTTTGTTCAAGTCGTAGGCCGTGATACCGCCCCAGATTTTGTTCGACGGAATGACCGCTGTCAGGAGTTAGTCTGTCTTCTCTCTGCTTATGCCGCAGTTCGGGCTTACTAATGTCGATCCTGGTGACAAACCCAAAGTTCCCAGACCCCCCTTTCAGAGCCCTCCAGAGATCCTGGTTCTCGTGGCTGTTTGCATTGATAATGGTACCATTGGCAAGGACGACCTGGAAGTTGACAACACTGTCACAGGCGAATCCTTGGGTGCCGGTGTGAAAAGAGTACTGCCTGATGTTAGTCTCCTTCAGTGGAGATGGGAGCTAGCGCGGTCGTATCGAACACGAGCACGGAGACAACGTACCCCACCACCCGTGGTGAAGCCCCCGACACCGACGACGGAGGCCCGTCCCCCGACAGCTGTAACGCCGAACGGTTCGAGTGCGGAGTAGACGTTCCCCCAGTTGGATCCGGGCTGGATAGAAGCGATGCCGATTGGCGAGTGATATACGGTCGAGTTCATGTATGCTGGTTCCGTCAGTATTGGATTGACCATTGAAAGACGGGACGCACCGAAGTCAACCGTAACGCCGTCTTCCAGTGCGTTGGATCCGCTGAAAGCCGAGTGGCCCCCGCTCCTCATGCCAAAGGAACATTTCTGCGTAGACAAGGTCCGAGCGATGTCGGCGACGTCCTCGGTGGTGAAAGGTACTACCATGCAGGCAGGAGGTTGGGCCGCGTTCTTTGAATAGTACGTATTCAGTCGACCATCGTAACGGCTATCCCACGGGTACAAGACCATGAGATTATCCACTCCCGCGAGAATGGAGCACTGCAAGAGACGTCAGCGTAGGGAGGAAGGGAGTGGGTAAGACGACGTACGCATTCGTGTGAGGGCTTGGCGGCGGCTCGGAAGAGCCCCACGGTGGATACGATGGCGATGAAATGCGTCTTCATGGTTGCGAAAATCGTTACAATGTGGTTGATAGTAGTAAAGACCTGATAGAACGACGGAGTAGTCGACCCTTTATACCTTTACCTGGAACCCTTTCTCCTCGGGGGGCCGCAAGTCCCGCGGAGTCCAAGATCACACCGCCTGGGCCTGGACGACTGCAGGTAGAGCCCCGATACACATCCGCAAGAGAATGGAGACACGGAGCAGACCCTTTCTGGCCTAGCATGGCCATCCACACGGCGATGCCGTGCTTTCGGGATGGGCTGTCGGATGACGGCCACACTTTTGTCTGTCTCCCAGGCTGGAGCGAACGGGTGAGCCACATGGGCCCACCAACTTCACCCCTACACAGCATAATACCACCTTGTACTCCTCCAGGTCGTCCCGCGCCAGCACAGCATGATTCATTGGCCTGTTGAGGCCAATGTGCCCCCCCAGTATTAGCAGGCAGCCCATTCAACGACGTTGTTGGGTGCCTTTGCAGGTGCCAGGGAGGGCAGGCCTAACCGGTTACCGCAGGTCTCCCGACCCCGGCCACCTTTCTTCATGCGTTGGAGAAAGAGTCTTGGATCCGGCTGCTGATCATGACCGAGTCTGCAAGGGAATGAAGTGGCAATGCCTTCGTGACCGCCTTGTCTTTTATGTGCATCAAGACTCACAAGTTGTTCATGGGTTGTCCACGGTCCACTAGAGATTTCAAGCGACACAGACAGTTCTATATAATACAGTCAATCATTCTTGCACACTGATGATGTTGGGTCTGTGACCCACCGCAGCCCCTCATTCGTCAGCCTGGCCCGCCCTTCACCTTTCGCGCCAGCGATATCACCAAATTGCTTCTTTGCTCTTCGCTACACATCATGGGCAATATACGCACCGTCGCCCTTTTCCTGTGCTGCCACCCACCATGGCTCCCCTAATTCGCTTTCTTTGCTCCCCGTACTGGCAGTATTTGCATTGCGCGACCAAACCAATTCCACGTCGCTACCGTGCCCTTGTTCCCGGCTCACATTATCGGAGGGCAGCGGATAGGCATCGGAGGCGTGGCTTGTGTCGGCCCGGCCCGTAAAAAGATATTTGTCGCACTTGAGTTCTTTACAGACATTCCACACTTGATTACAGACGTTCCACACTTGAGGCATGCAAGCGCAAATCACATGGAGGTTCACTTCGAGGAACCTGTCATCGGTCAGTGCGTGGTACGGCTTTCAGTCCCTTTTGACGTACGAAGTAATGTTGGCCGGCGCAGCGTCCCAGGTGATGTCGGGGCTGTCTTGGAGCTGCTTGAGAAGGGCGAGGCGCACAATGGATATACTAGTCGTTCTAGGGTGCCGGTCAGTCCTCGTATGCATGAAAGGGACAACCAACATACATCAAGCCTAGACTGAAGAAGGCTGTGAGGAGAAGCTTCTTCTGTCGGGGCATCTGAGTCTGGAAGACTGTGGGTATTGGCACGACAAGTAAGACGACGTCTATGACGATGTTGGAGGAGGCCGTGGCAAGAAAAAGGTCGACGGCGATGAGGGACGAGGTTCCAGGGCGGGCGATAAACAACAATGTGGTGATAGCGATAGTGATGACGGAAACGATCGCCATAACGGTGCCGAGTACGATCCTCAAATCCCTCTTAACGGAAAAACTTCGCCAGTACAGGAACAAGATAGATATCTTAGCACAGCCGATGGACAGCATAAACATCGGCGCTGCAACCCAGCTGAGCTGGAACAGCTTGTCAGTGACTATCTCAGCCGGAACGGGCGACGGACGCACCTCGCTGTAGATCTTGAATTTCTCGGACGGTATATCGTCGTGACGGTAGCACATGGTCTTCAACTGTATAGCGTCTGCTCCCAGTAAGTATCTTCTTTCAGATCAGGATAGTAAGACTCACATATCATCGGGATCTGCATAGCAGCTGAGAAAAACTGACGGCTCGTAGTCAGTCCTGCCGAGATAGTCCAGTGAGCGTACTTACCCACGAAGCCAATACAAAGGCTAGCTGAACGTCAGCAATGCCACTCCATTCTGTCACCTGTCTCCGTGGCACTTACCATCGTCCCATCCAAGCTTCCCGTAACGGTGTCGGTGTATAAGTCGCAGGAGGACAAACACAGTAGAAAGGCCGAAAAAGAACCCAAAGACGTAGTAGTGCGTCGTGACCAAGTTGCCCGACCGGGATGGAGCGTTCTCCAGAGTATAGTTGAGTTCCATCATGGTACAAATTGCCAGAATGCTTCCTGGTGTCCGCCGTCGCCCCGAGGAGAACGTAAGGACGGCCTCTCTTATATCCTTAGCTACGTCTCGGACGACTAACCGCAGATTAGCCTACACCAGCGCATTGCCGTTAGCAACTGAGACGACGTCGACGGGGATTCTTGAAATTAGTTGCGCCGTGGTGTGGGCCATGTCTGACCCGATCGGCCGCTCTATTCTTGCTCAGCCTGAAGCATGAATGCACCAAACCCTTGTCTGTTGCTTGGATCCTCGATACCCGACACATTCATGCAGAGTCCCTTTGAAGTGCCGTCCGACTTGCTCGTTTGGGACTGCGTGCTTGACACGATGGCTCCGGGTTGAACACAAGATGCGGCACGTAAGGAGATATCCAGAGCAGCATATCCGTGTACTACTGAATAGTGCCGACGCTCCCTCGACTGCTCGCCAGCCTCATTCTCTGGCAGATTGGCACCTTTACCACCGCCTGGCGATGCCAATCTCGCTGAACCGAAGACTCTGCTACCAGCCATGCCCCGGTGCGCGAGTATCCCGGCCCAGAGCAACATCCATTCTCAGACCGGTCCCCGAACCCGCCGCCACCAACACGCAGCGTGCGATGAACAGGTGACGTGGGCCGGGGCGTTGTGATTGGCCAGCGCCCGACGTCCCATCTGGGCTAGCGCGCCGGAAGCAACGGCATCTCGCCGCGGTGATTGGCAGATACCACAGGGTGACTCGACGGTCTACCGCGTCTAATCTCGGGTCTGGGCGTCGCGAGCTGCACCGTCTGGTGTCGCCGGCGGGGAACAGTCAGTCCATGGGGCTTGGGGGTGGCTCCAAAGCTCAGTGCACACCAAGGCAGCGGTACCTTTCACTGCAGCCACACCAGCGGGTGCTTGCCCGGGGCCCCTGGTGAGATACACTTTTCGTCCGCTCTGGCGCACAAACCTTAGCCTTGGTGGACCCACACGGTGTGGGTAATCAGCCCTCTAGGGTTTGGAGAACACCGGCACCGGTTTGGCCTGCCGGTGGTGCGCGACGTACCGGTCACCCTAGCCAACGTCGCCGACAGAAGCGGATGGCGCCAAGGGCAAGGCCTATCACCGTGGTTATCTCAACTCGGTCGATATCACTGCAGGGGCCCCAGTCATCGTGTTCCACGGTGCACGCACAAGCGCATTACGATGCATGGCGATGATAATTCAAGTCAACATTGTGTCTGCCGAGAAGGGTGAGACGGGTGCTCTGAGAAATGCGAGCAACAGCCGTCTGCTTAGGTGAACAGTTCGTGTCGGGTCCAGGTGGTGAATCGGGAAATACCGGTGAGCATATCGAGCATGTACGAGTATGAATGCTAATGGTAATCATCTATGCTTGTATTCTGGCTTCCTTGCCAAATTCGTATACACCCGTATCGCCACGTGAGTTTTCCAATGTGTCCAGCTCTCCCACGCGTCCAAACCTCACTGTAGCTGCTATGCTCACAGTACTGCTCTGAGGGAGTGAGTCGCTTCGAGTTATGCGCGGCAAGGCTGGCGGGCCCGGGAACGCGCTTAACGGGATAAGATGAAAGCGCCGTCCTGGACTTCGCCCCGCGGTTGCTGACCCTGTGGTCCTTGCCGCGACCCTTGATGCCCTTATTGCTGTTCTTGTACAGGTTGGCGACGTACCAGTATTTCTCTCTCTGGTCATCGGATAGGGTGTTGATGTTGGAGATAGACATAATCCAGTCCGTCATCTCTGAGTCTTCTTGTGGTCTTTGTCCTGATAGCTCTGCAATGCAACGGATTAGGTTAAGTAACCCACACACGAAACGCCGCGTACCTTGAGATTTCCTCTCTGAGTGAACATCTTGTTGCAGTCATCCGGCTTGGAGACAAACGGCTTTGGGTCGGGCATTGATGTCCCATGGCCGGCATCTGTGTCATGTTGTACTGGGGTGCAATCATGTATTGAGGACCCATGATGGCGCCGTTCACGGGAGCAGACGTTGCTGCGCTCGAGTACTGTACGAAAGGCGTGTTGCCTATCATGCCATGATTGTGGCCTGTAGGTTGTCGCTGCCAGCCGCTCCAGGTTTGTGGCGGGGCTGTTTGTCCCGTGAAGGCCATTGGACGAGATCAAGCTGCCGTAACGAAGTTTTCAGATGTGAACTGATAGGGCTTCTGACCAAGTGCAACCTCAGAAAAGGAGAAAGTTTATGCAAATCAGAGGATGAGATGGTATAAGAGAGGAACAAAAGGAAAGAACATTTGTTTGCTGGCTCAGGTTGAGCGCGTCGCTCTGTCTGGGGTGGCGCACATAATGGAGACGAAATTGTTACCGACTGATGCAAGCCGACTAGTATTTCTGAGATCTGAGCGTTCGTCCTATGCACTGAAGCGGGCTTGCAGGATCAGGGTTGGTTGACGAGGAAAAGGCGTTGATGCTCAGGGGGGTGGAAAGAGCCCATTCAGACAGGCCAGGTTTGCGGTTAACAGATGGCAGCAGGTACTCTCTTAATGTCAGGGACAGGGCTCAGGAGCACCAGTCGGATCATCCACGGTATCATCACTCCTTTATCCCAGGGCTGTGCACCTAGGTGTAATTTCACTCCTCTTTGGAGTTGGGAATTGGTGTTTGACCCCATGACAACGCCGCGAATTAGTCATTCCCCGTGCCGAAGGCGATATAAAGCTCGCGTGTGGTCTACATGTTTGTGTTATGATAACCTGCCTCTAAATCCTGAAAGCACACCTGGTTTTGTCGACAATCATGGTTCTGATAATTAACCAGATCTACCACACCGGCGTCACCATCACCAGCGTCACCACGACGGATGTAACGATAATCAGCACGCAGCAAGGCAAGTCCCCCCTAATGACATTACACATAGCTCACTTAACTTACATATATGGGCTAATACGTTAAAGGGAATGATTGCTTATCGAGAGTAATTGCCGCGGGAAGGGAAGCAGCGGCAGCGGGAAGGGAAGCAGCGGCGGCGGGAAGGGAAGCAGCGGCGGCGGGAAGGGAAGCAGCGGCGGCGGGAAGGAAAGCAGCCAAAGCAGGAAGGAAAGCAGCCAAAGCAGGAAGGAAAGCAGCCAAAGCAGGAAGGAAAGCAGCCAAAGCAGGAAGGAGAGCAGCTCAGAAAGCCGCCTTTGAGGGGCCAGTGCAGATGGGTGGCGGCGTGCGGTGCAAAGTCCTGAGCGGTACGTACGTGCAGGTGGGGGATGCTTGGTATGACGGAGACTCTGCAGATATGGCTTCCTCCTATCTTTAGATTATTACCTGGTCGAGAGAAAACCCATCCGCAACGAGGCCACTAGCAAATTGTTAACAGTCACCTGACTCAGATGTCCGGGATGCAACTGGTCATTGCAGGGCCCCACAAGTGCTCAGTCACGTGTTGGAGAAAAAATTATACATAGACATGTGGTGCGATGCCGGAACGGGTTATCTTTATTGGAACGCGTGCCCCGCTTCGATGAGAGGGGCAAACATGACGATGATGCCTGACAATTCAGATTCTGCCCAAACAACACCCAGCTGCCTGGACATTTAGAAGTTCTCTGTTTGCTCGTCCTTGAGTATAACATTGGATATGGTATCAAAAAACATTTCAATATCTTGGTGAGTAACCGCGACACATCAACATAAAGCTAGCTGACGTAGGAACGGGCCTGGGAATCTGCAATTGCCCAACAAAGCGGAATGACAACAGCGGAAGACCTTGTTTGTATCCATTACCTTTTTGAGTATAGATTCCTATTAACTGATCCAGAAACAGGCATGGAAACCTCTCGACGACGTAGGCGACCGACTGAATAGCGTTGGGTGGAAGGCTCTCGAAAGAGTCACGGCTGTGAATTATTCCCAAAAGCTTGTCCATGATTGCGAAGAGGCCATTTTTCTCGATGAACACGGGACAGAAATATGGAGCACCAAGTCTGCTGGATTGAAAGGCTCGATGGATCTGCCTCCTGGAATTGGTTTCACTATTTACAAAGGAAGGTATTCAATCTCCCCAACAGAAGGGAGAAACGATTCCGCACCCTAGTACAGAATGTTTGGAATGTCTAGGTTGGATGAAACGCGAAGTTTGATGCTGTACGCTAGCCTCACACATCCTGTTTGACTTTCGAACCCATTCCTTTTTTCCCACTGTCGCAGTTGACTGCGATCAATGGCATCTGCAATACCTGAGCCAAATATCGAGCCTATCCTATCAATGCGCGCAGTTCCGTCGGGAAACAGGGATGAGAGCCACTTCGGCTCCGATGCAATCTCGAGCGACATGAGGACATCGTCACTCGCCAGTGTGCGGGACAACGTAGACCTTACGCCATCCGTTATAGGTTGGTCCCGCTTCGGAATTGCGACCGCTACGTCTTGCCCAAACAAGTTTTCGATATTATCCCATTTAGCACCAGCAAACTCTAAAGACCCAGTTATTTCAGCCATAGTTCCTGGCGGGTGGTCTAGGCGTTCGTTAATTCTAATACGTGTTGACATGAACAGATGATACCGACCTTTTGGTAACGCCTGCCCCTTGGAAGCTTTCTGGTAGATATCCTGAAACCGGCCGTCTTTCATGTACAGTTTGATCCGTTTATGAATTTCGTCTCTTGTGGAAGTATCGATGCTCTGCGAGCGCATGTACGCTTGTATGCGTGATGCTCTGAAATCTTGATGTATTGATTGCAATCGTCTGCCCGAAAAGCAAATGGAAACCAACTCAATTTCGTTTAACGAAAGCTTGGAAAGCTCCACGACGAAGTTGTCATGCTCTTTGAGTGTGTCCACAAACTCGATGAAGTGTCGGCATTTACCGAGCGTATGAGTATCCAACCTGTCCTTCTTTGCTAGTTTGCCTTTGGTGTTTTCAAGATCTTCAACCATGCAAGCATGCAACTGAAGAACTCTTATCATCTTCTGAGCAGGGCTCAGTAGCTCAGGGTGTTCAAAAAGATCGATATTAGTAGCCATCTTGAGGCTGAGCACCGGGGTCGTCTTTCGTGGTGTGAATTGGTAGAAGCGAGTCGGACTGGAGCGAGTTGGACTGGAGCGAGTTGGACTGGAGCGAGTTGGACTGGAGCGAGTTGGACACGGACAAGTAGGATTGCAGGCTGCAGCTGACCTGACGTACCCCCTAGTACGGTTTTAAAGTGGGCCAACGTCAGGTCAGCTAGGGGAAGTACGGATATCTCTTTGAGCCTATTTTAAACTCGCACGGACCAAGCAAAAAACCGGTTACTCAAGATGGAAGCTATGTAAGCAGTTTGCTTATGTCATTAGCCATCAGCCCTTGTTATTCCCTGTGGCCGCCGTCCGTGCGCGTGGAAGCAGCTTCCGTCATTGACGATCTGGATTGTGGGGGAAGGTGATAGGTAGCGCTCGGGCTCAAGGGATACCGGTTGGATTAGGGCAAGTAGGACTGGGGCGAGGAGGACTGAGGCGAGTAGGACTGAGGCGAGTGAGTTGGATCATTCGGATTGTCTCCTCTTCCTGATATCGTGAATAAACGTCTTATGATCCTTGATATCTCCGTTGCTTCGTTGTTGGATGACAATGCATGCAACGCAACCTCTGCATCCCCCTGTGAGGTAAGACTGCTGGCTTTGTTATTCATTCCCTACTATTTCCTACGATTTCTGAGAAGTGGTCCCGGTTGCCGATCTTGGTACCAAAGATGAATGGCTGCATAAATGGCCTCCTCATAGCCCATGGATGGGATAACAATTTGTTAGATAGAAAGTCGCCAATCCCTCCTGTGTTGTTGTAGTTGTCAGTGTCGGTACCTTGGTGAAGGTGGCCGCATATAGGGCGTCCTCTAGTATCATGGATGGGAACTAATTTTTGTTGAATACAAAGCCACCTCATTCAGGTAGAAGTCAATTCACTCACCTTCCAGCGGAATTCCAGTCCGAATGAGATCTACTGGTCAATCAACCAGATTTTCGACCAGTGCGGTTGCATTGAGACCGCCTATTCAACCTTGCAAGCGCATCATGAACGGGGAAGTCTGCATTTGGCTTGGCTGTAATCTGTACCAGGCTCCTGTATATGTGTTCCTGACGTATTCATGGCGTTCTGATGGTCCTTAGAATGCGACTGTATTCATCATTGCCTCTGAAAGCGTAGTTTACCGGCCAATGGCAGGGTCCCAGCATGACCAAGCCCATAACAAGGGACATTGCATATGCCGTAGGCAAGGCCAGAATCCTAGCCTTGCTTCTGTCTCTTAGCCGAGCGGTAAAGGATGTCACATCGAAACGCCATGGTGTTGAGCGGCTGCATAATAGGTCTGACCGCGAACCGTATGTCTTCAGACAACAAGGTTTACTTCCACCAAGCTCCATACCCAAGCCTAAGTGCGAGAAGGCTGACCCTAATCTAGCTGAGAGGAAGCAGGCCGCTACATATGGACCATTTGTGTTCAAGGCAGCTCGCTGAAGTGGCCAAGGAGGGCAAGTCGGAAGTACGGCATAGCCCCAAGTGGTCCTCACGGAGAAATGGGCGATGATGGTTGTCATGAAAGCCAAGGATCTATGCTGCATGCAAACGAACAGCGACTTATGATCCTTGATATACCCACCGCTTCGTCGTTGGACGAAATATGCATTTAACACAGCCCCTGCGTCGCCCTGTCAGGTAAGGCCATTGGCTCTCTATCGATCCCCTCCTATCTCTGAAGTTGTCTCGGTTGTCAATGTTGGTACCAATATACAATATGGCCGCATAACTGGCCTCCTTAGGGACCATGGACGGGACATCAATCCTTGTTGAATGGAAAGCCGCTAGTCGAATTCGATCTCAAGTCACTAATCTTTAAGTGAGCCAAGTCCGATGGTCCCTATTAATCAAATACCTGGTCTTTGAAAATTTGGCTGCGTTGAGGCTGCATACTTAGCCCTGTAAGCACTCCATGTATGAGGACACCAGCATTTGGTTTGGGTGGGATCCGAACTATGTTCCTGCATGTTCTGACGTGTTCATGGCGTTCTGATGGTTCATACTCCTGGTGACCGACCTTTACCTGAGAATGTCTGCAGATTGTCAACTTCCTACGTCTAAGCCTTGCTTCTGCCTGTTAGCCGAGGCGTGGAGAATGTCACATCGAAACACCATGGTGTTGAGCGGCCGCATAATAGGTCTACTCGTGAACCATCAGATGTCTACAGACAGAGAGGGACGGCATAGAGAACACAGGCAAGAGTCTGATGTGTTTAAGGAACAGTGGTCAATCTTTATACTGCAGTGTTTTGTATATATTAATGCACTCCTTCGTCTCCCTACTTTTATTGTCATCACGCAACATACCGGAACACCGATTTCATTCCATCGTCAACTTTATCATCTTCCCAACAAAGAATCTCAAGCCATTGGCTATCTGCTCATATCGTTCGCAATGCCTGACACTACGCCGCCACCTCCAAAAGACACGATAACTACGGATGCTGTAGGTTCAGTAAAAAAAACTGTCACAATCTAATCGTGGATTGCCGAAGATGCAGTGAGTGACATTGCTCAATTGCCTGGCTTGATCTAATAACCATACAGACACGACGCTGAATGTGCGAGCATTCTTCTCAGTCGCTGCTCATCTACCGGAGCACGCCGTCAGCGAATAGGGAACTAGAAGGGGTGGATCTCAGCAATTTGATGCAGATGCCTAGGCTTTGTGCCCGCTTCAACTTCGTATTTGCTATTCATCCCTCGTAGTTATATTGTCCATCATTCGAAGATTGTTTACTCTCGCTATATACCCGTTGGTGAAGCACCGGTGTCTCCCGTCTCAAAGACCCTGTCCAGGAGGACGAGTGTAGGGATGTTTCGAAGCCGGAATTCTCTGGTTATATGACATACACCAAGGCATAGGCCTGTGAAGTAGTCTCTTGCCGATGAACAGATGGCATTATTGACCAGCGCGAATGCGTGCGAGGTGTACCCGAAAACTGTGGTCCCTGAATGGAAAGTGGCTCGCAGTCCGTTGCTACTTCGAATTGATTTACGCAGGTACAAGGGCAAGATATTGGCAGTTTATCGTCAGTCATCGCTTCCTGGAACGGTTCAAGGTCAGTATATTTGCAATCGGAGGTAGCCACTCTGCTGCTTGCCTAATGAAGTCTTTGGCGCACTAGCCCTCGGCGCTATGAAATTCCGTGATGGGCCTAATCAGTGCTGGCCTGCGGTTTCTTGACCATGATATCCCACAAAGCCTTATTCGGGCACAAGAAATCATTCCTTTGCAGACATGAAGTTGGTAACGGAGGGGAGGTTAGCTACTTGGCCCGTGCAGCCTCATGCAAGCATCTGGTCACCTGACTTGTTTACCCCGCACCTGGGCAAAGCCGCACGAAGGTCCTTGCTAGGACGTCAAGCTGCGACGAGACGCATATTGTATTCACTCATTAGTATCCCATTCAAGGACACATGCCCCTGACGCTTGCTTCGGCAATGCCCCAAGTTTCCCCACCATTATCGCTGGTAGTGAATGGCTGCTATGAGCTAATCGAACTCCCGGAGTGTCTTGCAAAAGCAGCAGAAGCAGCGGGGAACAGCCTCACCGGAGAATGTACGCTAGAGGAAAGGACAAAGGCAAACGGTTTTGAGCCTAGAGCACGTGGCTTTGCCTATGACTGGAGAAAGGAGCATCAAACTATTGTTGACTATATCTTGGAAGAACACGTATGTGCAAACAGCAGCATGTCAACGTTCACGGCTAACTTCCAAAAGAGGACAAAATTGAAGGGAACAGATGAGGTCGTGGACTTGGATCTGACCCACGCTGTCCTGACGCTTGAGAAGAGTTGTGCTCTTTCATCCGCCGAGGACAAGAGAAGTGCCGTCATACCGATTGGCAAGAAGGAGACTGAGGTGAATATTTTTGTGAGGGAAAAAGTTTTCGTAAATTTGCCATGGCGTCCGGGTTGGTGCTGTTTATTACAGCCAGGAGCTGCGATCTACTCAGATCGAGGCGACATCACCTGCATGGTAATTACAGCCAAGATAAAGACTCAACTTGACCGGTGCTAAAACCGTACAGTTCGCACCATACTTGCTATCTCATTCGTGTCCGTGGTCGGAATCCCCCGTGAAAAAACTACGCTCCCGGTAGTCGCTGTCCCATTGAAGGATAACTCGCCAGCTCCAACAGCCGCTACACTGGACGCCGCCTCAATTTCGTTGAAGACAAACATAGGGTGGTCAGCGTCAGGGAAGTTCATATGCAAGGGCATAGGGTTATCAGAAGCTCTGAAGCCTATGGCTATGGACTCTGAAACAAGCGAATTCATGGAAGGCCGCGCCACGAATTGAGCTTGCTGCGACGGATGCTGCGACGGTTGTTCTGCGACGCCTTCATATTCCTGGGCGTCATTTTGCCAATGCTCTGCAAAGGGCTCCTGTTGCTCGCCGACAAAATCGCTCTGGCCCATATCGAGCGTCGGATCCTGGGGAAACGAAGTGACAACCACATCTTGATCTGGCTTAGATGGAAATGGATTGCGCCCAGAGCCAACATTGAGAATTTGCTGAGAGTTGCGAGAGTTCAGCGATAAGTCCAGCAGATGGTCGTATTCAAGGGCTTTCTTTGTCAGCTTCCTCAGACGACTGTACGCACCGGAGATATGCATCGTCAACACCTTCTCGAGGCCCGCAAATCGATTTGCAAGTCTTTGAACATTTGGCTCACTGAGCTCCTCGAGAAACCCGATGTGCTTTTCGTTGTCTTTATCCTGGGGGATCATGCGATACCTATGCATCTCAAATGAGCAGGATTCGCCAAGGGAATTAGTCAACCAACCTTGAATCTGGCAATGATAGGAGACAGCTCACCACAATGGTACCAGCTGTACACCTTTGAGATACGAGGTCTATAGTTTGCCCAATCTTCATCCATTTGCTGTAGTTAACCTCAGGTAACCCAGGCTCGGGCTTGACATCATTCAGACATTCCACGAAGGCTTTCTTTCCTCGCTGTCCCCATGTCTTTCGACACTGATAGAACTCCATGGCTCTCAATCTGAGAGCAATCCTCCCACATAATGCGGACTGTTTGTCGGAGTATTTTTCCACGTTGACAGGTATAGATTCGAAGAAGCTATTGGGTGATTCCATCCAACCGGCTTCGCTCCTCGTCAGGAGGTCCACCAATTCTAGGTCGATGTCACTGTCGGAGGGTGTGGGGCTGAGGTCAGGGCAGGCTGAAGGTGAGTTCGGCAGTGATGTCGGAGGGGACTGTCGGGACGGGGGGAGTAGGTTGGGCATCGTCATTCGATGCGGCGTGGGTAAGGCTGCTCGAGAATGTCTAGTTCGGGAGGGGTGATCCAAGTGGTGAACTGCCTCTGGTTAGCAAGGCCGAAGGACTGCCATAACACAGGCGGGGCGGACCTACATCGCCGAAGTGCATTCTGATCACGACATACATGAGGCCAATGTGCTGACGACTTCCACTCGTTGGGCGTACGGAGCGAGTTGAGAAGGTAGCTAGGGAGACGTACGAAGGAGGCGTCAGGGGCGGACCCATCGGGAGCACTCACCTCGGCGCTTACCACTTTGGACGAACTCGCAAAGTTTTCTGAGTTGGCCCAAATGGGCTAGCACTACCCCTCGGCCGTAGCCCCGTAAGTGGAGCCCTCGTGAGTACACTAGCATGCCTGCAGTGGATACTACTTACGAGGTACCTTTGTAGCAGTACCCGAGGGCACCCCCTGGGTGGATACGGCCGGGGGTAGGCCTGAGTTCTTGGTGCACTCCCTAGGTACTATAAGCACCCCCACTCCCCCCTGTGCCTGGCGTGGCAGGATGTCTTTACCGTTTCTGTCCAACTTGCAAAAGTTTACGAGTTCGGCGAAAAGGGTAAAGCGTCTGACATGCTGCCCTGCCGAATGGACATCTGTGACCCCCTTTGACGTAGATACACGGAGATAGCGTTTCTCTTGCTTCCACTTACGTTCAATCACAAGAGAGGGGTACTAATAACCGTGATCCCTGTATCGAGGACAAACCGATACCGTCGCAATAGTGCCAATATGCGTTCTTGCCCGCCTGCACAGCCTGTGCTGTATGCAATTATGCTGTACACCATTTCCCTGAACCATCGCTCGGCCCTCAAACTAGACAGGACGTGCGACACACCTCTGAGTTCCCCGCCTCTTCCCACGTTTGTACCTCGGGCTGTATTCGCCCCGGGCTGCGTCCTGATCGCTTCTCAACCCTGCCGCTCTTCACTTCAGGTGACGATGAAACCTGACGTGGCTACATCGTACCGCCCATTTTGGCGTGATCGCCGGCCACTTACATGGGGCATTTCCCAGCTTGTCATGCTGTTGGGATTAGCGAGCGGCTCGCATGTCCTCGAGGTTGTAGACGACGTACAGTCTGCACACCCCAACATGGTGAGGCATGACATTGGCCCTCATTACTGCCGAGAGACGAAGATATCTGGAAGATCAAATGCAGCCTGCAGGTGACTCGCCTCGCGGCGTCGCCGCACGTCATGCGCGCATTTCGCCCACGTCACTGCAAAGCAATCTTGCGGGTCCTCGATGATGTTACCATCTTTGAGGGATTCAACGGCGATATCCCTCCCCCGTCAACCCGAGTATGGCAACGATGCAGCCGCGCCAATGATAGACTAAACAGAGCAAGCTTCCTATTGCCACTTGTGTGCCGTGGGCTAGCACTGAAACACCGCCTCAAATTGGTGGCGAGGTTAGCTCGTGGGCAGCTCAGGTGAGGGATTTATTCACGCCACAGACAGCGGACATTCGCCGTGGGTTGCACGGCGCGATCAATGGTTTCCACAGGTCTCTATCTCAGTGCGCTCTCTTACAAGAATGTACCGCGGAGTAGCGTGTGATTTGTGTGGCTCTACCCCTGGCCCCTGCCGTGAGGTGCTGGCAAGAAGCCGATACCGAGGCCGCCAGATCATCCTAGGCGATGGTGTTTGCCAACTGCAGTTCGTTGCGGCCGCACCAGCTGGCACCCCCTCCTTGTCCCTGGGCGTGTCCGGGAGTAGCTTCAGCCCTTGTATAACTACTGAGAATTGCTTCTGGCGAAACCCCAGCCATCAACATAGTATCGAAACTAGCCCGATTCGGGCCTGCATAGTGGCTTTACGAGCTGCCTATCGATCGCCAAGCGACGCTGGTTGATGAGCAGTGTGCCGGGGGACTGGGCATCGGGAAAGACTCAGAACCCGGCCTTGTGCAGTGCGGGGCACAGGACAGTATGCTGTCTGCTTGCGGCCATTCTTGATGAGACTGAAAGCGCGCAGGGATTCGTTGCTCTGTGACCAGGGGAGCGTGGCAAGGAGGTATTTCCTCATCGCGTCTCCTCTCACGCCGCGCGGATATAAGCGCAAGAAAACCATTTATTTCATCAAGCGAATAAATCCTTACTCCTCCAGTACGATCGGCAGTGACCCAATGACCGGTAGGAAGGCCTGGCAGGTACATGGCAGTCAATAGCCACGGCTGGCTGCTTTGGAGGCCCATGCTGATGCCGATACGTAGATGATGGCGGCTGTCGTGGGCACAGCGACCCGGTGAAGGCCGGGACGCTCTGGGCTCTTATACACTTGCCCTCACCCGAGCCCTGCATAACTGCGCTGCGAATATGCTGGACCTGGCCATGCGCTGTGTCTCACTTCAGGCGACAGGCTAGTCATGGCCATACAGTGTTCTAGCAAGGCTTCTGCCGGATGCGTGGAAGCAACCATCTGCAGCATGGCATTCTCATTCTCATGTTGGTTCACAGTGCTATGAGACTCGAGTTGAACACATCTCGCGGGAGGCGGGAGTCGAGAGCACGGTAGGTCGTCGCATAGACCCGAATGGCATAATCAACACCACGACCACTGTTTTGCGGGAATAGGTTGGAAGCAGCCTATCAGTATGCCTGCGGAGTGCCAGTTCATCTCCGTTCTTCAAGTCGACTGAGATCGCGAGGACAATCACGGGTATCGCGCGATGGCACAAAAGCCTGAAATCAAGTGTGCGACACTATGGGGTGCAGATCGTGCCCTGACCATCGCGGCACTCGCGGGCTCGTACAGTCAATTCCAATCTTGGAGTCTCCTATCAACCATCCCCGGCTCGAGAAAATCTCCGGCTACGAGCCATCCGTCAATCGTTGCACTGGTCTCCCAAACCCGCCGACCACCAACAGGTAGCGTGCGATGAACAGGTGAAGTGCACTAGGTCGCGGTGATTGGCTGGCGTGCCGTGTCCTATTTAGGCTAGCATCCCAGGAGCTGGCATCTCGCGGCCGTGCTGTTGGCAGCAGCTACATGGGTCGACTCGGCGGTCCATCGCATCTAATCTCGGGTCTGGGCACCGCGAGTGTACCGTCTGGTGTTGCCAGCGGGGAAGACTCCACGGGGCTTGGGGGTGGCTCCAGAGCTTAGCGCACCAAAGGCCGCGGTACCTCATACTAGAGCGACGCCGGGTGCTCGCCCGCGCAGCCCCTGATGGGCGCCCTGGTCCAAGCGACTTTCGTCCGCATCAAGGCACGGACGTGGCCCTGGTCAGACCCACGGGGGTGGACAATCAGCCCTCCAGGTTGGGGACCGCTGGCGGGTGTTAGCCTGCCGCCCTTAGCTGTGGGGCGTGCGACACACCGGCCAGCTTGGCCAACGTCGGTGAGGGAGGCGGCCAAAGGCAAGGGCATGTCACCGTGGGTATTTCATCTCGGTCGATATCGGTACAGAGACCCTCCGGTCATCGTCGTCTGTGATTTTACTCGCAAGTGCATGCATTAAGGCGTCTGGCAACAGGAATCATCTCATTATGACAACTAAAACATGCGAACAACGAGGCATCCCGAGGAGCATATCTTGCGTGCCTAGCTATGATACACGTCGTGACACTTGGCGCATCTCAGCAGCAGTGAGTAAAGACATATGCACTATCTGAATAGCCTCCTCCACTACTTGCTTATCTTGAGCTCGGCTGTACATTGGATAAATACGGTAGCATAGCCAAGGTTGATGGGCTGTTCCTGTTTTTGCAGCATAAAACCTTAAGATTGCCATGGTCATATCCATATAACCTTCCCTCAAAATAAGAGGAAAGCTCAGGGTTTGGCTGTGCCAACCCGGGTGGCAGCACATTTCCCCACATAACCTTGTCAAAATACAGTCTTTCTTTATCGCTTTTAAGAAACTTTGGCATAGCCCGCTGGAGTGCAAAAGCCACGTCGTTGAGAAAGTCGTATCGAACAACAGAGTCGTGTGTCAACAAGAGATCAAACGCGCAAACATGACAGCCGCACGAAGACAGTAGTTGCGTGGTCGTGGTTCTCAGAAGTCGGTGGTAGCTTATGACAGCTAAGACAATGCCGATAAGCTGTGGCGCTTGCTGCCATTGTACTGCCGCTTTCGTCATAGTATGTAAGGCGTCGGTATGCCGCACCCATTGTTTCATTTCCAAAGTGAAGGACTTTTTCTCGGCCAAAACCCAAAGAAAGAACGCCCAATGATCCCGTTCTGAAATGGTGAAGATTGAAATTTCTCCAGTTCTGATTAAGAAGTCATGAAGACTCTGGGCCTCATTTGGATTCAGGTATATGATCAGCTCGCTTGGAATCCCCCACTGGTAGTATATATTAGCGTCGGCAACTTATGGGAATCACTTGTTTACTAACCAAGTCCCTAAACTGGAGAAACATCTCAAGACTCCGGAGACGGCCGTCGTATCCATGGCCGCAGTATATATCAGTCAAGCCGTCGTACCGGGGGCTACTTATGTACTGCTCTGGGGGAGGGAGTCGCTTCGGGCTGTACGCGGCCAGGCTGGCGGGCCCGGGAACGCGCTCGATGGGGTAAGATGAAGGCGCCGTCTTGGCCTTCGCCCCACGATTGCTGACCCTGCGGTCCTTGGCGCGGCCCTTGATGCCCTTGTTGCTGTTCCTGTACAGATTGGCGAAGTACCCGTACATCTCCCTTTGATCGTCGGACAAGGCGTTGATGTCGGAAATCGAGACGATCCAGTCCGTCATCTCCATGAGAGTCTTCTCGTGGTATTTGTTCTGATGGTTCTGTAATGAAACATATTAGGTTGAGTAGCCTACACACGAACCGACACATACCTTGAGGTTCCCTCTCTGAGTGAACATTTTGTTGCAATCATCCAACTTGCAGACGAATGGCTTCGCGTTGGTGTGAGTCGCAATATGCGCATGGAGGTTGCCGCGCTGCGCAAAGACCTTGCTGCACTGCTCGCATCGGAAAGGCTTCTCGCCCGTGTGGCGACGCATGTGAGTCTGTAGGCCGGTTAGTCGGCTCAAGGGACGTATGGATGGTCTCCTACCTTGAGGTTGCCTGGCTGGGAGAAAGTGCCGCCGCAGCGGGGCCAATTGCATTGCTGGGGTGCGTCAGTGCGGTTCAAACAAATGACCCGGATATCAGCTTACATATGGCTTCTCCCCGGTGTGGGCGCGTCTGTGAGTGTCCAGGTGAGTGCTCTGGTAGAAGCTCTTACCACACCCATCAACATCGCAAACGTATCGCTTGGGTTTGGTAGTACTCGTAGGCTCCGTTTCCATAGGTGCATTTGGTGGAACGGGGACCATAGGGCCAGTCTCGGGCTAATCAGTAATCAGTAAATGCTCTTACTAGCCGTTCTACCAGAACTTACCTTGGGCGACAACGTCTGCTCCGGCTTGATACTTTTGATGCTGTCCTTGGACTCGGGTCTCTTGTGGATAGCCTTCATGAGAGTATCGATGGCGGTAGTGAAGTTCACGGGATCGGCACTCGGAGGCTTGTTGAACTTGATTTCATTGGTGTTGAGCGGGCGAAGTGGGTTGCTCATCATTGTCTCACTTGGACCGAAAGGACTGTGGTGCTGGCCGTTTTGGACAGACGGGCTTTCCCGCTGGTGAGAGCTAACCCGAGAGATGTCGTGCTCCGAAGCTGCCACGGGCATGGCTGGCCGTTCTTGCTGAGGCGGAAGTCTGAAAGGAATGCTCATGCTGGTCGGAGATGAATCGTACTGCGTGTAGCCGAAGGGGTTTTGGGTTGGGCATCGGTGCCCCATGGCCGGCATTTGCATCATGTTGTACTGGGGTGCAACCATGTATTGGGGAGCCATGATGGCGCCATTCATGGGAGAAGACATTGTTACCTTCGAGTCGTACGGCCAAAGACTAGGGTTTCCCATCGTGGCATCGTTGTGGCTGGCGGCCCAAGCCGAGGGGGCTGGTAGTCCCATGGAGGCTATAGGACGAGATCAAGTTGCCTTAGGGAAGTTCTTGAATGATTGAACTGGTAGTCCTTGGAACAAAGTGAAGTCTGGAGAAAGAGACAATCAAGAGAAGCAGAGGAGGATCGGACGCTATAACAGGTAAACGAAAGGGATAACAATTGCTTTTGCTGACCCTATGGTTGAACCCGTCGCTATGTCTGGGGAGGCGCACGTGATGAAGGGATTGTTGTCGGCTGAATGCAAGCCAACCGGTTTGGATTTCCGAGATCTGACTATCCGTCATATCCACTGAAACGAGCCAGCGAGACCAAGGTTGACTGACGAGGGAAAGAGAGCGTTGATGGCAGGGAAAAAGGTTGGCAATGACCAATAGGGGCCCACGCCACGTAGCATGAGGCCAGTAACATTGGCTATAACGTCAGGAACTAGTTTGTTGATGTTCCCCAACCTGCAGCACGCCTGCATTCGAGTCGGACGGCCGATGGACCTCGCTCAGCTAGAACTTCGATCGTCTCTTTACGGCAAGCAGATCGGAGGAGGATTGAGATGGACGGAAGGAAAGACAATTGCTTTGCTGACCCCATGGTTGAGCGCGTCGCTTTGTCTGGGGTGGCGCACATAATGGAGACGATTGTTGCCAACTGATGCAAGCCGACCTATCTGTTTTTGTGAGATCTGAGCGTTCATCATATGCACCGAAGAGAACCTGCAGAATCAGGGTTGGCTGACGAAGAAAAGAAAGCATTGATGCTAAGGGGGGAGGCTTGCTGCAGGTCAGTCCCATCATGGCGGTGGGAAAGAACCATTCGGATAAGCCAGATTTGCGGTTAACAGATCGGAAATGGTCGACAATGGCCAGTAAGAGCACACGCGCGATGCAGCTTTACAAGCCCAGTGACCTTCCTTGACTGATGTAGCGCCAGGACCTTGTAGCTCATTGTTCCTCAGACTCGGTCTGCATCCCAGGTGGACGGCCTACGAGTCGCTCTCACCTGGGGAATCAAATCGCCCGCCTAGCGTAGACCATCGGGAGTTCAACGCTGCAATGAAGGCAATGAAGGCAAAATAAGTTGTGAGAAACATGTGGCAGATGAGAGCGATGGAAAATGTACGCGGCGTTCATGCCATCATATTAGATACGCGTTAATACTGACAGCATTGATTGACGCGGCACCGAAATAATTCAGCAGGCATTATCACTGATTTGGTGCCCACCGGATTCTGCTCAGTCAACAAATCAATAAACGAGAAAGGCTGGACATCGTTATGCTGATCGAGAGAATAAATCATTCCTGTGCCGTACTGTATAGTTCTTGTAAATTGTGATTGGTAGGTATGTACAGGGGACGAAGGCTTATCATGCGGCCCGTCACGTGAAGTCATCGATGCGCCGTACCATAACAAACCAACCCTTAATAGACCAAACCATCAACATACCACTTTCTTTCTCCACAGTGACACTATGGAAGCGACGACACACGACACATCCGATGAGGACGAAAAAATACGTGACCTGGAAACACAGGTCGCGAAACTAAAATCAAGAAAAACAGAAAAACAGAAGGCACGCGGTAGCCTAAACGTCCTCAGGGAGAGGTTGCAAAGCGGAGAGAACCGAATAAAACACACCTGCGGCGACTTGTTGCCATATCGATACGCTGAGAATCCTGAAATTTCCCTCAAATCATTGCCAATCGATGCCTTCGTTGGCATAACGAAATACCTCACGAAGACCGAAATCGAAAATCTGGCCAAGCATAATGCATCGCTCTCAGCAGCTGTTGAGGCAATGGGCGTCAACAATACAGACTTCCCTCCGCTCTGGTACAAATGTTATACGGAGTGGAGAAAAACATCCCCGGAATTCGCTCTCGAATTCTTGAAGGGTAAGCCCCATCTCATACCAGGACGAATTTGTCTTAATTGGGTTTTCAGAAGTTTCCCAAACCCTCATAGAATTGCACGAGCACGAGCTGCAAGTCAACAATCAAGCACGGGTCACTATGAGTGAGTCGAACTCTATCGGTCAGCAAACCCGGAAAAGGCAGCATACCGATACGGCGCAGACATGTTCAATCGAGCCGCAGAAACGAAAGAGACAGTGTGTCAGGACTGTGAGTACAGACACCTCCGATATTTCGAATCATTCTCCAAACGATGTCGAATCGAGTTCGCGCAATATCATGGTGTCTTCAAGAGACAGCCTTGGCTCGACAACCATAATACCGGAGGCGCAAGACTGTTCACTGGAGCCTCAACGACCGTGCTGCACTGGAGAAGCGAATCATTTCTCTCAGCCTATTGGCTTAGGTTCTACCAGAACCGTCACTCCATATGTTGAATACACCCTCGCCTATTTCAACAAGGCACACTTCTCGAAATGGTTTTCTCCCGCTTTCATCAACCATATGGAAGGCATATCGACATGGGGAATAAATAAAAACACATCTGGCGCAAGGGCTCATGTGTTCCATGATATCGTTCAATTTGAGTTTGATTGGGTGCATGATGTGGTACCTTCCAGCATAGACATTTTCAAAGATTCAGCTTGGGGACAAGCGTACATCAAAAAGGTCACCCGGTTATACATTGAGGTGCCCACGCAACCGGGAATATATATTGCGGATAGCTTAACAGATAGTTGACTCCTTCGTCTCAGGAGCTAAGTATGGGGTAAACATCACATCCATCTCATACACCTTGACCAAAATTCCTGCCGTTATAGTTCTATTGCCTTCCTTATTCAACTCATCATCAAGTGTATCGCTGCCAATCACTATTTTCCCCCGACCGGGATCTCGTCGCCGCCAAAATAATGTCATATCTTCCTTGAAGTCGAAATATTTAATGGAGAATCGAGTGTACGCTTCTGCTTTTGTATTTTCGATCTAGTCTGAAGTCAGCTCTGGATCTATGGTTACGGGTAATCGTGACTGCACTCACCGCTGACATGGCGAATTGCTTATTGAATCACGCCGCGCGATGGCGTCGTGAGGAATCCGTCAATACTTGCTCTTGATGAGAGGAAGAATGTGTCCGATGCCGCGTGAATTCTGTTCTCAGCCGTCCGCTTGGCATTTTGACGCCGTATGTGAGTACAGTGCGCACATTCTCGCTCGGGGTCATAGAGAGTGCATCGTGGTCAGGCACCGAGAAGTGCTGAGGAGATGTGGCCCAACTGAAAGGAGGGGTCCGGCGGGGTTTCGATCCAACACTCAATGCTGGAATTTAGTTTATCCGAACCGCCTGTGGAGACATGTCGAAGAGACAACACTCTTCGCCTGATCCTAGCTGATTGATTGGGTGCCCTTATTGCTGTCCAAATCCAAGGCGACCTCTCTTTGAAGTCGTTGTTCAAAGTCTCTCGAGCCAATCAGACTGCTTCCCGCCCAAAGGGCAAATTATTGCGTCGCTTCTTCCACTAATAGCCTCCTACGTGGAAAAATACGGGGAGAGAAATTTCTCAAGACCAATTAGAGTACAGATGGCGATATCACTTCTTCCCGTTGACTGTGTGGAGAGAGAAATTTCTCAAGGCCAATAAGAGTGCACATGACGGTGCCATGTTTTCCAGTTGATGATGTGGGGAGAGAAATTTCTCAAGGCCAATAAGAGTGCACATGATGGTGCCGTGTCTTCCCGTTGACTGTGTGGGGAGAGAAATTTCTCAAGACCAATTAGAGTACAGATGGCGATATCACTTCTTCCAGTTGATGATGTGGGGAGAGAAATTTCTCAAGGCCAATTAGAGTGCGGGTTGGTGCGCTTCTTGCGCTAGCTGAGCTCTTTAGAATTTGGTTAGTGAAATGAGGCTATTGTCCCTAGGGACAAGGAGCAAGGCTGATAAAGTTCAAATTGTTATGTTCTTGATCGTCCGATGTGATAATCTTGGTGGCCTCGTTGCTTTGCCGCGGGAATTCATTTAGCTGGAATCCGAACTATGTTCTTGCATGTGTTCCTGGCGTGTCACGGCGTTCTAATGGTCCTTATGCGGCCTGCAAGAAACAACACGACTCTGTCTATTACCGTTCCGGAACGAGCAGTTAACTGATAATAGAGGACGTTACATGTGTTGGAGCCGACGTCAGGATCCTAGTCATCGACCTTTACCTGAGGGCGTCTGTAGATTGTCATCTTCCTATGTCTAAGCCTTGCTTCCTGCTCTTGTCTAAGTCATGAAGATCGTCACATCGAAACGCTTTTATGTTGAGCGGCCACATGATAGGTCTAGCCGCGAACCATCATATGCCTGCAGACAATGAAACTTTCTTCCTTCAAGCTCCAATACAGGCCCAGGAGCGCGAGGAGTGCGAGAACGTGCCCGTGGACCCCAGCTGACAATGAGGAGGCTGCATATGCGTCATTCGTGTTCATGGCAGGCCAACGATGGATCTGACATACAAGACATTTGTACCATGCAATCAGTCCCTACTGTGTCGTTGCGGTTGTCAGCGTGGAAACCCTGGTGAGGGTGGCCGCATATCGGGTGTCTTCAAGCACCATGGAGGGGACAAATCCTTGTTGAATACAAAGCCACCCAATTCAGCTCGCACTCGATACAGGCGCCCTCTAGCGGGATCCCAGTCCGTATGAGACCTACTGGTTTACCAACTGTGTTTTCGACTGGTGTGGCTGCCTTGAGGCCGCATATGCAAGCACTCCATGGACGGGGATATCGACTTTTAGCTTGGTTGGACTTGAACCAGGTTCCTGCATGTGTCCTGACGTGTTCATGGCGTTCTGATGGCCCTTGGGATGTTGGCGGCAACAACACGACTGTGTTCGTCACTGCCCCTGAAAGAGCAGTTAACCGACAATTCGCAGGGTTCCGGCATGGATGACCATTGCTGAGGGCGTCTGTAGACTGCTAACTTGTCTAAGCCTTGCTTCTGCCCCTTGGCCAAGTCGTGGAGAGCGTCACATCGAGATGCCATGATTTTGAGCGGCCGCATAATGGGTCTAACTGCGAACTATATGCCAGCAGATAATGGGGCTTGCCTCTACCTCTAAGCTCCATACCGAAGCCTAGGAGCGCATGGAGTGTGATTATGCTGATTCTAATACGACTGAGTGGAAGCAAGCTTCTGCGTATGGACCATTCGTGTTCAAGTGAGCAGGACTCGACCGCTGAAATGGCCAAGGAAGGCAAGTTCGATGTATTGACATAGCCTCAGGGGGTTCTCGCGGAGAGCTGGCAGATGGTCGACGACAAGCATCGGGCGCACAATGTTCGACAGCTATCTTGGTCTGGACCATCCACTTCACTGTGTTATAGCCTGCATAACAGGCCGCATGACAAAAGCATGGTAAGAATCAATGACCTCTATCTCACTGTCAGTCGTTGATCGTCACTGCATGAGATACGTTGATGGTCTCTGCATGAACATTTCATCGGTCACCATCACCGTGTTAGCGTGATGAGCAGGTCCCCCTGACGCCAGCCATCCTGTATAACGCACAACATAGAGCATCTCCGGCTAGGGATTTTACTCTTCCTACGAAGTCTGTAAGAAAGTCAAACTATATAAACCCCAAGAACGTTGTCCGTGTTAGGGACCTAGAGCATCTGGACATTGACAACTCATCAAGATACTTTGCTAGGTGACTCAAATTCTCAAAGCTCTTTCGCTTTCACACTTTCCCGAAAGAATCGGTCTGCCATACCATCAGGAAGCTGAAGATTTGAAGCATCATGCCGGACCAGCCTCCCTCGACAGGACCAGATACTGGCAGCAAGGGTTATGAAATAAGCACTTTAGAGCCTGTTCACTCAGAGGCTGCACAAAGTAATTAAGAATGGACATGGTTCGTGGAATTCGCTAATGTCATCACAGACTAGTGAGAAGCGGTGACTCGGTTCATGTGACCATATTCGATGCCGTGTACCTCGTTCGACAAGTATACAGCAGCTGCGAGAGTCAAAAGATGCACAGTTCGGGCGGTTTCAATAGGAGTTGGAGTAAGAAGAGTGTTTCATGCGGACGGAGTTTTCCAGCTGTGCACATGTAGACAGAAGACAGCATGGCAGGGCCAAAGGGGAGAATCACGGAATCTCCGTCAATTGAACAGTCTGCCTGTTGCCTCTCAATGATATCTTGCCTCGAGTGTATCTTCGACGGTCTTCTCTACTCTTTACTACTTAGATACTCTACGTTGGATCAATACGTTGCGCTATTTATGAAGGTCAAGCCGACAGCGACTCAGCACGGCAATACACAAAACATCTGGTTGTCTTCTCGTCTCCGCATCGCGTGGTCCAAGCCCGGTCCACCCTATATTTTGCATATGTTGATGCGCTGTCAGTACATTCCATGACTGCTGCGGGAAATTCATATCTGTTCTTCGTCTGTACTGGGGACTGGTGATGGCTGAGAGCTTCATGATCTCGAATGCAGACTGCGCAGAGAGCCCTGCACTGGGAGGGGCCGGTGCCGTTACCTAGGTGGTTCTTCAGGTCGAGTGTTTTAATCATCGTCGCTCTTCAGAGGCAGTCCTACAGGACACCAAACACTTGTACACTGTCCTCTTTACTTGAGCCTAGTCCCTCCTCAGCCTACTAAGCTCAAGGGTCCGCCACTGCCACTGTATGCCTACTCCCATATCCATCCGCTATTGTCAGCGCGCCGGACCTCGGCTTCGCCATATGTGTATCTCGCTCAGCTTGGCCTCGTCGATGAGGTAGCTGTCGTTTGGAACAATTTGGCGTTGACCCCTAGTAATCGTCCTGTCTAGGAACTCGATGAGATTTGTTACAAACGTTATTCTAACGATGGGTTGAGATAGACTCACCGAAGGCATTATGTGTGGCTGTTATTGGGCTCGGATGCTGAGTATGGGTGCGTTTACTTCGTGGCTCCAACTTATCGCGGCCGTCGAGCGCGTTGTGTCGTGACCTATTCGAAAGGATTCGGTAAACATCACAGCCGACTGCCTGTCGTTCCACGTTCCACGCAGACGAATGGTTGTGCTTTGCGGTCACTAGCTTTTCCGCCCCGAAGGAGCTGAGTCAGCGATCGCGGCTCTCTGGAAGGAACCCTTGACGACATGCACAACCCACTTTTCTAAGCCTGTCCCCGCCCGATCACCTGCAATTTTTCATATTGCAAAGGGTTTATGTTTGAACCACGCAGTTGTGCTGCCGTCGGCACGTGTCGCATTCGCGATGCGTCATCTCATCCACACGCACGAGATCACGTTGGCGCCGAACGTCTCGTCTTCTCTACTTTAGGATGAACCAATTCAGAGTCCTCCCAGCCAAACCCACTCTCCAACAGCTGGTCAGAACCGAGAATCCTCAGGAGGCGTCCGTGCTGAAGCCGAATTTGTGGCAAGAGGTCAAGACCCAAACGCACATGCAGATTTTCCAACTTTTCAAAGATGACCATGTAGGGATGTGTCGCCTACCTTGGGGTAGCATATCTGACAGTGAACAGGGTGACAAAACTGCGGAAATGGCCAAGCAAGAAGGCCAAGTCCATATCAGAACCTCACTGTACGGCCCTTATAGACTCGATGGCTACTTGGACGTGCCTCCCGACTCTCTGTGCATGTTTATTCCATTGAAAAATGCAGACGGTGCGGATGCATCATCCCAGAAGGTCTGGAATAAAGTTGACCTCAAAGAACCAGAGCGTGTTCTATGGCAGATTGAGTCGCCCTTTCGAATGCCTGCTTGTAGCAGGCTGTATATCCAAGATCGTAATGCGCGTTTTTTGGTGGTGCAATTTCACTTAGAGCGTCAGCCAGCTGTAGATGGCGATAAGGAGGAAACGCAGCCAGCTGTAGATGGTGACGTGGACGTGTCAAAAGCAGGGAAAGCACAGCCGAAACACTCGTGAAGCGCCGCGAGCGGTGGCAGATGATTGAAAGGATAGGTTGATGGTTCACTAGTATCCGCCCGGATGGGCATTAGGAACCTCCGAATGCGCCGGCATAAGGCCGCTAAGAAGATACCCAGATATACTGCTACTGGAACATGGAGGCCTAAAATGCGAAAAATTGATATCACCATTCAGAGACCACTCAGCCGGACCACTCGTATTCCCTATGTGCGCTCGGGGCTGGGTGACTTCGCTGATCAAGTAACTGTGCGAATACCCTGGTTGTGGCCCAGCTGTCTTGTGGCTGAGCTCCATTCCGATCGATGTAGCCATTTGGCTAACACCAAGATTACCGAGGAAGTTTGGGAACTCCTGACTCGAGTTGGCCGCCAGAGACATGGTCTCCGACAATGGGTGGAAAGTAGGAAGACTAGCGCCCAGCATGGATCTCTCGGCAGTCGTTTGCGGCAGTCCTGAAATAGCAGTGCGGCGCATCGAAGTGCATCGGGTTGGAGGATCGGTTCGCAGTCGCTTGGGTTTCGGCCCCGGTGGTGGATCGGCTTGACGGCGGCCTGTCATAAGCTGTGGCGCTGTTTCTTGCTCATTCCCGTCGGGTCTACTTATATTCTGGTGATAGAAATCAAGCCAAGATGTGAAGTCCTGTTGAGAAAATTCTTCTGCAAAACCCAACGCGCCTTTCAATTGACTGTAACAGTCTACGCCGGTCTGAACGAGTATCCGTGCCCATACAACGAATGGCAAGTAGAGAAGCCGAGCCTGAAGCTCGGGTGATGCAGGCGCCTTGGCAAGTGTCTTAGTGTCGATGACCTTATGGGAGAAGATGTCATCCAGATTGGTTCTGGCGAGTTTGTCGTAGCTCGAGATTGAGGTTGCGGCTAAGGAGCTGGTTAGCGTCAACAGAGCCCAGCATCGTCGACGGGTTTACCGTGAAAAAACATCTCAGCGGCTCGATGCCCAAGCTTGTTGACCTGGCTTGTAATCCATACTGGAACTTTCAGATACATTTTCAATGTTGGCTCGGTGCAGCGGCGGCCGGTCGGTGTGGCGGCATTTTGGAGGAATCCATTCATTGCTTGGTTGATCAAGTCTTGCTCTACACCCTGCCTAAGGGCAACACGACATTCAGCCATGAACACCAAGGCGTCAAATTGGGACAGAGCGGGGACACCGGAGTTGATCCGCTGCCTCGCACGACACCCAATGTATGCTGATATGTTCCCTCGCACCCCCGACTGATCATGGCAGACCGGCGCTATGATCTTATGGAATACATTTATGATGCCTTGGACGTTCGTCATGCCGTGGCGGGTCCTCTTATTTTCCCATTCCTCTTCGCTTTTTGGGATCTTAGAGAGAAATCTGTCGATCAGGCTGAGTTGTGTTCGCGTTGGCTCGGCGTCCGTTGGTCTCGCAACAGGTAACTTGGCTGGCGATAGGAAATCGGCCGGGGTCTGGATGTCGAACCCAAGCGAGGGCGAATTGACTTCGGTCGGGTCAGGCACTCGGGCAAAGTGGGCGCCAGACAGCTGTGGTGAAGGGCTCGGGGTAGGAGAAGGCGCCCGGGGTTCGGCGACCGCTTTCCGCGAGGTTGGCGGCCTGGCAGTAGAAGCTGTTTGCGATTGGTACTGCTGAATTTTGGATCGGAGGCGAGAGACCAGAGACTGGAACTCTTGTTGGCGTTGGACGCAGCCTGGGTTAGTGCACACATCCATCGTGGTCTGAGTGATCAGGAAACTTGTTGTCTGGACAGGGGCCATGTCCACAGAAAGTTTTGCTCAGGAGGCTTTGCCATTTAAGGACCAGGACACGTCCTGAGATCGAAAGGGGATTAGCGCATAAAGTGTGGGCCTGAGGTGTCTGTCTCGTACTCAGGAATCTCAATCAGAGACAAGGGAGAATCGGTACCAGGGTTAGTCGACTAGTGGCCCCGTGATGGACCTTGGCAATCATTAGATGGGCAGGTCTACAGAGCACAGGTACAAGATGCAGGTGTGGTGTGGCCGAAGGTGTGTTGCCAGCCTGGGAATCAGAGGGGTGGCTGGGCTTGATGTGAGCTATACCGCTTTTGAGACCAGGACACGTCCTGGCACTGAAAGAAGGTTAGCGTCCTGTTGTACGGAGTACGAGGGGTGCAAGCGCTGGGGGGTCCGTCCGATGATCGAGCTCTTTATGGAAGCTAACCGTTCCTAGCGCCAGGACATGTCCTGGAATCTAGATAGGATTAGCGCACTATGGTAAGAGGGTGTGTAGGGGGTGTGACAGACAAAAAGACTCTATGCACACTCCTAGCCACGCCTCTTATCTTAAGCTCGCTGTGATGGCTAACCCTTTCTGGCGCCAGGACATGTCCTGGAACTGAAAGAGGATTAGCGCTTCAGAAAAACTTCTATTCTGAGAGACTGCCCAGGCTCGGTGTCTGCATGGGCGTGGCATGCCCACCCGCCCACGCCGCCTACATTTTCTGCCCAAGGCCCTTGCGCTCTCCACCCCTGTAATGCATGCCATGCCCTATTTGATGTCGCTCCACGGTCGCTCCTATGCTCGTCAGAGTAGCAGTACCGATTGTCATGGCCATAACGACTACAAAAGATCTTACCTTGGCTCCGGCGCTCTTCCACCTGACGAATGGTGGGGCAGCGCACCAGTCTCCGCATCTTTCCCATTGTTCCGTTCAGTTGTCGGATAGCTATGGTGTTGAGACCCGGCTTCGCCGCATCTCACGAATGACCGCTGACTGTCTGAATGAAACTTGCTCAACCCTCGAGCTCCTTGCGCGGCCCGTTCAACTCCATGGCTACTGCATGGCGGGTTGTGATACACCGACACCTTCCATAGAGATGCTTCTTTTGCCGTACTTATGCAACGCGTAAACAGGAGCTGATGTTGCTGCCGATCCAATGTAGTGCGCAGTTGACTTCCCTGCTTCGCTGCACACACACACCATATGCACGCTTTGCACACTCCACTGCCAAGTAGTCGACGTCCGCCTTGTTCCATACTGTACAGCCACGCCCTGTGCGAGGTATGCTGCGCAGTTTCTGGTAGATCATCTCATGGGGGCGCGATCTAAGCAAAGCCCACCGGCGATGTCACGCCTCCGTCAATCCGGTTGTCGCAACGAGAAGGTCTGCGGGGGATGCACTGTTCTGTTGCCACATGCCTGCGGCCGGCTGGAAGAGGCAGATGCACCGAGATGGCGAGGAGGTTGGCTCATGGACAAGGCCCAGTAAGGGATTTACCCATGCCACAAGCGGCAGGCATACATTGCCAGGTCCCTGTTGGTTGACACGGCGCGCGCAATAGTTCCGCAAGTATTTGTCTCAGTGCGCTCTCCTATGAGAGTGTATCGAGAAGTAGCATGCCATCTGCGCGGCTCTATAGCAGTCCCTCCTTGAGATGCTGGCAAGCAGCCAAGACCGAGGTAACCGCTTCATCCTGGGCGATGGTGTTTGACCAATCGCAGACCGTAATGGGTGGTGCTCCTTGTTGTCTCTGGGTGGCCCGGAAATTAGCCACAGCCGATGGGAAGCGCCTGAGAATTACCGCCTCGAAGCCCCCGGCCATTGAACCGAGCCCGATGAAGGCCTGCATGGTAGCCTGCGAACGGGCCAAGCACCGCTGATGAACAAAGGCCTACGTATCGGGAACTACATAGGACTTGACCTGGTGCGTAAGCGTGAGCGGAGAACTGTCTCTTCGTGGCCTTTTTCGATGAGACCAACAGCTCGCAGGCACTCCAGGGGGCGCGGCCAGGGGCCTTTCCCGATCTTCATCAACGGATGGCGCACCTAATGGGCAGCGTCGGAGCCCCTGTCCACATGTTTGTTTTTCCATTGATTGGTTAGCCGGCGTCTTTCATAGCCTAAATCCTTGTCAGTCGGAGTATGTCGTGGCATTGTTGGCCGAAGCCCCCTCACGTTTCTCGACGTGTCGCTATGATCGCTGCTTGTTGACCGATTACTCAGTAGACTGGTAGCGGACCTGTGTTCTTGGACTACTCAGCAATGACAGGCCCTTCGGGAATAGAGATAGCGCAGTGGCGTATCGGGCAATCTTCATTGACCCAAAACAACCCGTGCTCCCGTTGGATTCGTTCGCCGCATGTTCGCCACGCTTCTCGTACTCAGTATTTCTCATCCAGATCCAAAACTCATACTTTCTTGCAATTCTCAATCCTTTGAATCGACCCGATGGATGACTTTACGAAGACATTCACTCCTTGTTCGTTCGATCATGACAATGAAGGCCAGATATGGATGACCGGAAGATTCCGCGGTGGAAATGCCACGAAAAGAGTCAGTATCTACGATTTACTGCCCGGCGGAAAACATGCGGTGACCATCGATTATCTTCCGATTCGCCCGACAGTCTCTCAAGGCTTTCATTCTTTTCCGGAATTCCTGGCCAGATTCCGGCGAGTTCAACTACAAATTGCGAAGAGCAATAGAAGCCCTCACGTAGGCGAATTGGAGAAGGTGGTCAGAAAACAATTTGAGATCTACACCATACACAAATTCGGCCTGGACCAGATTGCGCAAGCGGAGTGGAACTGGGGCACAGTAGGACCCCAGAGAACCGTATGTGAGCAAGGGGAAGGGGACTGGGGTACAGTAGAACCCCAAATGAACATATTCAACTTTGATGCCTGGATGAAAGATATGTCGGATTACAATCGCTGGCTAAAGTGTATGAGCGTTTCCCTCGCAATAACGATTCATCTGGCTGATTATCTGGGCAGCACAAGAAGAAAGTGGCTCTTTGGCCGAGTCCGACATCCTTGTATGGGCGGCTGTGCAAATTTCCCACAAAAGAAAAGCGACGGGGGATTTGATGGCTTAAGAAGTCAACAACCTATCTGGCCGGGATAGCACCAGAACAACAAAGTTGTCTGTGCCTTAATATCAAAAAATACAGAGAACACAATAAGGATTTGTGTAAAGGTCAGACTGGTGTTCAGAGCAATGCAGAAGTCATTAGAAAGTCTTGTTGGTTTTTTTATGTTGTGTATTCTTGTGACCCCGCCTCAGCAACTAAGAGCACAAGGCATTTTTGATTGTCATCCCTTTGTGTGAGAAGGAGGACTCCCCGAAGTGAACGGGGAACCGGCTCACCTGGATATTTCATCATACGTCGGTGCAAATTGTTTTCTGTTTGGCCACAGCCTGCTGAGACCCTGGTTACGATTTGGACTCATTGTTGCCCTGAGGCTGCGCAAAGGCTAATGCTCACTACAGCAATGGGGTAGGGTATTGGGTCTCTGACCTTGCCCCCTACTGAACAGATGTTGGCCACTGGTATTATGCTCCCCAGTACCCGGCGTTGTAAAGAAACCCCTGGGTTAGGTGGCTCGATCCCCATACAAGGCTGTATATGTTAAGACGAAAGGAAGGCAGCGGCATCAGGATTTTGAGCCATCGAAAGATCAATCCCTGTAAACGTCATGGGGAGACTGTAGTATGACGGATCAGCGTCCTGCCACGTGCAGAACCTGGGAGGTCAAAGTCAGAACTCTGAAATCATGAAGAGCCCAAAGCGCCACTATGTGTGTATGCCGAAAGTACCCTCGACCGGACGAACGCCCCTAGAATCGCTTTCCTTGAAGCCATCAGCCATTCCGTGTTGCCTCGAAACGATCCCGACTCAGGCATGCATGGTGGCTTCTGAGCTGCCCATCGATCGCCGAGCGCCGCTAGTTGATAATGGTGTTCCGGGGACTGCATCAAGACCTGCCCGAACTTGACCTGGTGCAGTAGCGTGGGTGTAGAACTGTCTTTCCTGGGGGCCATTCTCAATCAGGCCGACAGCGCGCAGGCACGTCGCTTCGCAACCAGGGCTGGGCGGTAAGGTTTTCCCCTTCACGTCGCTCGTATACGCCCCTTTGCTTTTCCCACCGCTCTCGTTACATCCTAGCAGGGACCGACGCTTTAGAAGCCGGCTGTTTTTTGGGCGGCCGTCTCACCTTACGGGCGAACCGCGTAAGACGTATATGAGGTGCATGTGCTGCCAACGTCCTTCAGAGCAATTTGTCTCGGTAATTACCCCCAATTCTCCACAGTAGAGATGTGCAATTACACTCAACGCGAATTCAGTTGCAACCATGTCCGGTGGATTGTGTCAAGATGGTGCCCATTATATGCCAGGACCCAAAGGCGCTGCCCCCCTCACGTAACGCATTGTGAATACCGTGGTAACGAAGTCTGCGGCGAATGCAAACCATCCGCGCCGATAGTATGGGAGAACATGATCAAGCGGTATGGATTTGTTTTCCTTGTTTCTATTGGCGCTGACTGAGAAACCCAGGAACAACAATAATCCTACGGGTTCGTAAGAGCCTGAAACTCATATACGGGCAGAGGAAGTAGAATCAGGGACGGCTCGTTCACATGGCGTGTTTGCCCTGGGCTGTGTAACATGGTATATATAATCATTTTAAGGCTCCTGATGTTGTCAACAATAGTGGTTTATTGCAAGACTGCGCCCCTGAGTAACCCCTATTGAAGGTACGAATGCGACCTACGTACGCCGCCTGAGGACTTTTACTACCACTCTCAATGCTCCGAGACGGACAGCTCCTTGTGAGATGACCACTGAGCCCATTTCCTCAGCGGCTGGTGTTGCTGCAGCTGACCGCAGAGTCGTGGGTTTCAAGGGGTATCCCCTCCCAATACCGCGGCTTCAACCCGATGATGGATGGTCTCGGAAACCCCTCAACAGCAGCGTCTTCTTCCCTTGGAATCATGATTCGTTCACCAGTCGCACACTCCGTCAGCCCGACCAATAGTGATACTAGCTGCCGGCCCGCCTCACTCTCCAGAACGAATAGGGCATACACGAAAGTTGGGTCAGCATATCGACGGACTTTCCACACAAGGCAGCAGGCCTGTTTGAATCTGGCCACGCTCGGTTCGTGTGATTTGCAGGTATTGGAATGCGACAGAGCGTGGACTCTCTCCTTCGTAGTTTCCTGCTTCATCCAATCACCCGAGACGGGAGGGGAAGTTGCGGAGATGGAAAGTACTGTATACCAGGGAGAGGGGGTAGCTCCGTCCCGGAAGGCATCATCGAGATGAGACATCTTTTCCATATCGATGAAGCCCTTGGCTGGCAGGATGCGCGCTGGAGTTGTTATGATTGCACGCCCACCATAACTGAACGCGTCCCTGCCTTCCCAGCCAATCGAGACCGATGGAAGCGTGGTCTCATGCACAAGTGGCATAACTCTGATCCCACTCACCTCGGGAATTCCGGCTGATGAAATGTTCCGCTTCTGCACTCCGGCTTGGTAGGATCCCTAAGAAGAGAGTCTAGCCGGAAGCCGGCCTCGCCACCACGAGAGCCACCCATCCCAGTTTTCCGCAGAACCTGCCTGAAGCGGCCACGGCACACTCTCTCTACTCATCGAGCGACGCTGGCTGGCAAGAGCCAATTCCAGGCAGATCCTCTACCTATGGCTTCCCGTAGCACACGATCATAATTTGTGAAAGACCAGCTCAAGGTCCATGGCGAAGAATTGTCTAGTTTTTCCCCTATAAACTGCCTTCGGATTCTCTACCGATGAGGTAACGGAGTTAGGCGACATCGAGCCATGTAAAGCGCAACGGTTGGGCGATTTGCCGCTGAAAGATACCGAGAGGCCAGCCAGCGTTCTAGTAATCATGGTGACCCCAAGCACCATCATGTGTGTTGAGAACCTGCCCTGCGACGACCTCTCGGCATGTGATATCGAAGTCTCATCTCAACAGCTCATGGGATACAAAGGTTTCAAGGTGCCAATCGGAGAACTCTGAAGTTCTGGCACACCCCCTGAGATCACGCTGGTTTTCGGGCCTCGCTCCTTGAACGCTTGTTTCGCAGCTTGAGCCCAATAGCCGAGGTAAAGGAATGGCCCACCCATAGCGTTTCTTTTTCTTCTACCTGTATGTAGCACTGGTAGACATCATCGTGTTTTCCTAGATTAAAGCAGCCGCTCCTAACTTCACTAGCATATGGTGATGCTTTTAGTTTCTCCCTGAGCCTGAGGCCTGAAGCAGCAATGCATCCACGGTTGCTCGAACACAAGTGGAGGGTACGAGGACAGCTAAAGGTAAAGGGGAGTGGTCTTGCCACATAAAAGCCCCTCATTGTACCCAACCGCGTCCGAAGTTGGTAGAAAGAACGCAGCTCATCCCTCCCTACTACTCTGAAAAGGGGCGGCCGCCACTCTGTCTCGACGGGCGTTCATTTGGGGCCAACAGCGGAACCTGTCCGAGGATACACCGTATACGAGCCCATAGCCAACATCGGTTGGCCCTTGACACCTTGCCCTGTCTGTGAGCCCCTAGAGGCTAGTTGAGATGTCTACAAGCACGGTGTGGCTTCGCTGAGCCAAAGTACCGTGTTGCAAGGACTGGTTGCGGATTTCATCTCGCGTCTGAGTTTCGACAAGCGGGGTACACCAACCCTGCACGCCGTGGCCGTCACGTCGCCGTTCATCCAAGATCTGTGTTGCATGCGTCGGTACGAGACATCAACAAGAGATTCTTTAAGCTGGCAAGCGGTCGGTTCTCCAGCGGGGTATGAATGGACTCATCGCGGAAGCGCAGTAAATCATGGTCAACTGTCGAAGACCACTTAAATCTGCGAAAACCCCTATTTCAGTTGTAACGGATGGCGGTTAGCAAGGAAAGGTTTAGGGCAAGCTCCTGGGTCTTGACAAGGCACGATCTGTGAAGCCCACCGTCGGCGTTTACCATTCCAAGAAGCAGCACCGTTCTAGGGTTCCTGTCGCAAGGCAGCCCAAGCCTTTGCGGAAATGAAGGCACACGTTGCCTGAGTCATGACGAGTTCTCAGCGATCGTTACCAACTCAGTTGCTCTCCGAAGCTAAGGGGACCAACAGAGTTGGACTACCAGATCCAGAGCACAGGGGCACTCGCGTGATGGTCGCGTGCCGCATCTTCCGGTTATCTCCTTGTTCTCTGTTGCTATCCCTCTTTGACAAATCACTCCATGGAGTTTGACCGAGATTGCACGATCACGAGCTGGGCATCCGCCGAACACAAAGCATATTTCCTTACGAGTTGATCGCCGATTTCATCTCGCCTTCAGAACCTCGTTGAGTCCGACGAGCGGGGTAGATCAGCGCCGTGAGGCTTTTACCCTCTAATCACTTCAGAAGAGCATTGCCGTACACGTAGGCCCCTGAACCTGGTGCGCATGGGATATCAGGCTCGCTATCGTCGCAAATCAAGTGAAGGGATGGTGATGTAGAGGTATGAAGAATGCATAGGGCCTGCTTGGTTTTACACTACGTACCAATTACTCCGTATAGCTGCACCGATTGGGGCAATTGCCAGCGTGCCTTCGGCGCTCAAAGGCCGCTAACGAACCTCGCCAGTTACCGGCTGGTGAGCCTTGTTCAGAATGAAGAGACGTTGACATCAGGTCATCGCACAATGTTTATAGATTAGTACGCAGACTTCACGGTGCATTCTTGAGGCCTTATTCGGGGGAGATCTGCAAACCCATATAAATCCATCTCTGGTGTATTGATGGCTGCGTGTGTTGATTATTGATTCCCAACGAGCAGAGGTCTCGATCATACTTGCGGCCCCTCCCCTGAGACTCGTAGTCACATGATGCAGATCAGCTACCGGGTCGTTATCTGTGACCGTGCAGGCACCTCGCGTTCTTCATTCCTACTGCAATCAGACTCGTGTGCCGTTTGAATGCTTCGAGTTATGAGAAAAGGCACTGAAGCACCGTTGGCAATTGGCCTATTCAACAGGATGGGTAAAATGGATGATAAGGGGGACTATTTCTATTCATATCTTTATGCCGAGCGGCCAGCTCGTAGCGTTGCCGAGTGGATTGTCATGCATTCTAGCGCTATAACTACTTCTGCAGGGAGCGATCGCCACCCGAGTCTTGGTTTTTTGGTGGCTATTATCAAAACCGATTCAACTCCGCCTTCGAATGAACAACTATGCTGAGATAGTGATTCGGGAATCGTACCGGTGGTTCGAAAAGAACAGGTGTGGTTCGACACAGTCCGACCTGATGTTGTAATTGTGCAGTCCCTGCACATCCTCCCCTTGGCCCTTAGTGATATGGAGCATTCAAAAGTGAGCCTGACTCAATGCTTCTTGGTGGGTCCTAGGGCTAAATAGATAAATCGGTTGTGTGAGTCCGGCCTTATACCTCACTCAGCAAGACTTTGAAGACCCGAAGGCTCAATAGCCACAAGAATAATAGACAAGGTATTTTGCAATTCCCGCATACCTACGATTTCCATGCTAATGCCACTCTAGGAGAAGCTCAAGGACGGCCTGGATTTATTACATAATGTGATCTTATTGGCTCGCAACGGGAAGCTCATGGAGCGGCCACCACCGCCTCATGGCCGAATTCTCGACGACGATACAGGCACTGGTATTTGGGCCATTGAAGTGGCCAGGTAAGGCGGCAAACCAAATTTATGGACCAGTAAGTCTAGAAGCTGAATCAATATCACAGGGAGGTCCACGAAGGGGAGGTATTGGGGTTCGCTGCTTCGAAGTTGCAGCCGGCCGCGTATGTCTTAGGAAGACGCAGTTCGTTTTAAGCTAACAATCCCACAGTGAGAATCGCCCCGCGAACTTGGAATTCCGTCTGGGGGACCGAAACACCCTATGGACGCTTCAGGATCAGTTCGGCTTGATCCATACACGAGTACTCCCCGCCGACACGAGAAACTGGTCAGAATATTACAGGATGGCGTATGAGCGACTTAGGATAGGAGGTACCTTGGAGATTGAGGCACTGAGCTTGGAGCTATCGTCCGATGAGGAAATGCCAACTTTGAACCGACACCAGCTCTTGGATCACTTGAACAGAGAAACCAATAACGGAGATAAAGGACATCTTGATTTCGAGAAGACGAAGCAACTCCTCGAGCATGCGGGATTTCGCGATATCACCGAAGCCACAATTCCGCTACCAATCAATCCATGGGACGAAACCCGTAAAGATCTTGGTCATCTAGTCAGTTTCGGCTTGGAATTTCTTCTCGGAATCGGGGACTTTACTCCAAAAGACCGGGACCCATCTCCTGAAGCTTTGAAAGGGATCTATTCCCTTAGTAATCGCGGTTGTTGCAGACTGTGAGTTCTCGATTGGTCAAGTACTAGGGTCACAGTCTTAGATTCTAACAGCAACTGGAGTTTCGTCTGGACCGCGACTAAACCATGTAGATTGGGGTTTTAGGGCGGAGAATAGGTGGGCTTGGTGCCGCTGCGAGCGCCAGTATTTGTATGAAGACGCTTCCACAAGTCCTCAAGTAGAATATACGATTTAGAACTTTCCTGCCGAGAAACCAGCCCTGAAGCAGGAAAAAAGATTTAGGCGTTCGCCGTTCACGAAGAATATTGCAGGTATCACCCAGCTACAAGACCATTATGCTGATTGAACAACGCGATGATGAAACTTCCCACTCTTTGAGGTAATTGTGTTACTTACCACGTCCAAAAAGGAAAGAATTGAAAAAAGAGAACCAGTAGATGAGAATGCCAGCTGCTTTCGTTGAGGCATGCCTTCGGACCCAGTGATGGCCGCTGATGGTTAGAATCGTACAGATGGCACTTCAGCCCCGGCAACCCGAACCCAACTTGGGTGCGGCCAGCCTGGCACACCACCCCATGCCTCTTTATGCCTAGACCATCTTGAAAAGCCCATGTAACGCCACAGACATGACAATGAAATGGAAGTGAGCGTCTGGATTCTAGCTCACAGACCACTTTCTTTGGCGGTCGGCATGGACCGTCTAGGGCGTACTTCACCCATTCTTCTTCGAATGCTTTGTGTATCCCCTGCCCCACCGCGAACGGGCGACCAGCAGCCTGCAGGCTTCTAGCAAGGGAAATAGACCAAGACGGATATCCAGCTGATGACACATTAGGTTCTCCATCCACTCATCCTTGTAAAGGCCGAAACAGTTCAGACGATGGCCCAGTGGTATTTTGGAGCAAAGTGATGGCTCCAACCCTTGGTGGTCGGTTGCATACTGGCAAGGGTCGTAAGCGATGAAAGGAGGCGTCCGTGACCCACGGACCATGGTCATTTCCGGGCAATACCACGGCCCATGGTCAACTTATATAAGTTGCAGTTTTCACGCCTTTGACATTCGTAGACTTCAACCCGCTGCCACTACAATATTTGTCGAGCCGCGAAGATGGTCATAATTAACGACAACCGGCCCGATGGCAATATCAATATTGGACCTTCCGAAACCGAAGTAGTTGAAATGCTGTCCTTGGTGGTGGATCGCTTATCCCTACGCCCTCCCATCAGGCCAGCAAGACGGGCGCTTATTGTTGATGTCCGCAGTAACTCAGAATTATGGTTTCTGGAGTGCGCTATCTATTCGAGAAGGCATAGGACTGCAAAAGAGATCATGAGCGTGGATGATTTGTGCATCGACGTTGATGGCATCACCCCGTCGCCGAGGTATGTCGCGTCTTGCAAGCATCACGACTTCGAGTAACAATATCACGTTTCCAAGCTATGAGTGGTTCAACCAAAAGCGGTTCAATTGCGTTCACATATTTAACAGCGCACGGCTCATAAGAAACCGGAAGTTGCTTTTAAAGCGAGCGTTCAGGTACATCTCCCTTTCTTTCCAGCGTTGGCCAAGCTGACCCGCGTTACAACTAGATGCCTTGAGACCCAGGGCTTTTGGGACTTGCAGGATTTCGACCGCACGCTTCGGTGCGATGACGGCACTTGCACGGCAACCGACATCGCGCAACGGGTTTTTGGAGAGGTGAATGCAGACGAACCGCTCCGCGATCTCAAGGAGTGCTGCAGAGCTACAAACGACATTCAAATCCGCCTTCAAATGAAAATCCGTGCACCAACGAACGAATGGCGGATGGACCATACAACACCATCACTGATTCGAATAACGGAGCAGAACATCACAAGCGATTTGGAAGACATGTGTCGAGACATCACCGGTAACGATCTACTCAGTATGCCGATGGCTTTGGACTGTGCCATGATGAGACAGGATCTCAGAGACCAGAACAGGCACTACCACTTTGATTAGTAAGTCTTCCTCCGTCACTCGCTACTGCTGTCTAACTCGTTCCCAGCTGGGTCGTTCAAGGGCTGAAGAGGAGTAAACGCAGAAACATGGACGCAGTATACAAACGCCATCGATTCAAGAGACACAAACCCAACGCGGGGCCGCTTCTGACAGGAATAAGCCTATTAGCCAGCAGGAATATCCCACGGAGAAAATCACAGAAACGAAAGCATGGGTTTCAAGATCGAATGGGAGCTACCCATACATCGGGTAAAATTGGCGTTGTATGTATGGAAGTGCGATAATAGCAGAGGAGCGCCCAGAGGCAGAGGGAAGACCACCAGGGGCGGCGGGAGAAGCAAGAGTTGGAAGTCTAGCGATAGAAAGAGTCCTCTAGAGCGGCGTGCGAAGCGGCACTGAAGAGTATGGGCCCACGAAAGGGCCTGCAGCCGGTCTGGATAAATTGCACATTGCTTTCTGCGAACTGTGTGTTCCCCCTCATGCTTCCCCGGCACATTCCCGCGAACCTCAGCTGGGGTATGCTGGTGGCATCCACAAAACTGGCCCGGTGCAAGCCGGCAAGCGCAGGTAGCCTGGGCCAGCCGGATTGACGTTCCATTGGGCGCTCCACTTGGTAACCCCGCCGCGGCGGACTCGCGAAGGTGGCCATGCGCTGTGATACGCTGACCCAGTGGGGTGTGCTATGCCGTCAGGGTGTGGTCAGAACACCAACACTCCCGGGGTGGGTGCTGGATCGAACCAGCACGATGTCTCGCCTATCAGCCCCTGCCCACGCGTGTACCTGTACTCGGAAGTCGCCCTGTCGCGCCCGCTAGCGGAGGCTGCAGTCCAGGAACCGCAGCCGAAAAGGGACAGCCCTGCCGCCCCTGTAGCCCCCACGGCCATGCGCCACGACGACCAAGCGCTAGATCTGGCTTTGCCCACCCCACCACGTCGGTGGACTCGGTGTAATCAGAGACTTCTGCCAAGGCCCCTGCTGTCTGACCCCATGGCGCGGCGCAGCCAATCACGTAAGATGTTGTCAACGACACATCTCCCTCGCGGGCTCTTGCCAGTCCTTGCGACTCAGTGGACGTGATGCATTCCGCTGCAGCGCAGAAGCTGGGCACACAGAAGACCTAGAGCGATCGGCGGTTCTCCTGTCTACGCCTGGCGAATGCGGCCCACCAGTATTCATAAGGTGCGGCCGTCCGGCCAATCGCGGCACACCCAGGCGCCCCACTCGGGATGGCTGGCATGAGTATGCTTCCAACGGACAGATGTGCAGTCAAGGAACAGAGGAAACCTTCAGCAGCCCTCGTAACATAAATAGCCACCGACGCTCAGACGGTGATGGCACTCGAGTCCAGCCTTGTAACCTTGTCAACATCACTTCCCAAGCTCCAGCTTTAAGTCACTACTACACGATGGATCGCTACCCCTGCGTCAACCGATACAAGCACGGCGTCGACTGCCCAGGATGGGTCAATGTGCATGGCGCCCGTTGCGAAGACTGCGTTGTTGTAAGGACACGCTCTAGTACAACCGATGAACGGGACCTGCTGGATGGGGGAGAGAAAGTGGACAGACAACTGAGTTGGGGTCTATGTACATCTACAATACGCGAAACTGAAATTTTTGGATTTCTCCGTTGTGCCCAAATCGACCAGCGAAAGCTGTCTGTTATTGTGACACCTGTGACAGGAACTGCGCTCCGAGACCAAGCAGCGCATTGCTGAAGGCAGAAGCTCATGGCCGCGTTCGAAGTGCGGTCGGTGCTGCGTGTCTATTTGATTGGGTAATGACTAATTACTTATTGTGGCTAGTTCGTGCTCCGTTGGTCCTTTCCACTCGATTGCATACATAAGCGGCTTGGGCGATCCACCCTCGTGCAGTTGCTGTCTGCAAGGCATCGGTGCGTTGCCTACTGATACCAGGCTTAAGAAGCGTCATAGAAGAAGACAGAATGCTAGCCGTCTTTGCAGAACCACATCACGATTGTGCGGTTGGCGCCTAACGTCCACTGGCTATACTTTATGGCTACGAAGTGGTACGTGATTGTTGTCGATCCGACACAGAATGATCAACTGACAAAGACAATAGCCAAAGTGGATCTAGGGGCACGACAGAGTTCTGCGATAAGAATGCGATCGAATCTACAAAAGCCCTGGGCGAATTGCAACGGAAATGCAACGTGGGAGCGTCATCCCGCTGGGTCTGTTCTGTGAGCAAGAGCGAGTGGCATGACCACATTGCGCCATATCAAGCTCTCCTCTATGCCACTGAAGGTGTCGGCCAGGGTGCTTGTTGTGTTTCAGTATCAGCGCATATCAGGATAGAGTGCCAGGCCGCGCTGGGAGAGGCGTTGAAGTGTGTTCAGTTGTTCCTGGATCACCTGCTTGGCCACTTGCCAGCATCACGGGATGGCATTCTTGCGCTGGTTACAACGACCCAATGCCGGATGGACTTCTTCCTCAATCATATACCACGCCTCGAAGGTTCTATGTCTAGCATCCTAGGCGACCTAGCTATCTATCGGTACGTTGCCGAGGTGGTCTGGGCGATGCCGCTACTAATTTATGCAGCATGGTAATTGAGGTCGACCCCGAGACCCGCGAGCGATGGAAGAGGGCTAGCGAGCGCTGGCATAACGATGCAACAAAGCGAAAAAACACCAGTAAACTATCTCTTGGAGGAACAATGACTTTGAGAGCGTGAGGAGAGGACAAGGAACCAATTGTGAGGGTGTCGCCGCGTTTCGGTTCTTTCTGCAATAACGCGCGATCCGCTTAAGCTAGCCGGACTTTCGATGCAATGACTGTGGTCCTCCTATACACTTGGATCTAGTTCAACCACGCACATGGCTACCGGCTTTGTGCGCCGATGACCGTAATCAAGGTATCTTGGCAGCTGGTTAAATACGTGGGAAGCCGGCTCTGGCTCCCGTCCACATGCGTCTGAGAAGAAGACGGGGCCAATCATATGTTGCCACTTCGGTGACGTGTAAGATGTGTTAATATTGTCCACAAAAAGGTGGGCGCGTGTTAACACCGTTACCTGCCAGCGTATGTTGTGAGTCATTCTTCGGTGTGAAGTCCCTATGTCTGGTTATGGTCTGCCTCAAGGGTGGCTAACAGGCCGTTGACAACAATAAGCTACAAGGATATCGCCAGGCTGAAATATGCTGCCGGCTTGCCCAATCACTGCGTTGCTGCAATACCAGCTCCGCCTGCTGTGAGGCTAACTGTTGCAAGGCAGCACACCGTAGCGTTGTTGCCTTGTCCGACCCTGGAAGGGCAAAGATTGCCTGACGCAACAGGACTGCTTTTCCCTGGCACCCTGTTACTGTTTCTGGCGAACCATCAAAATGAAGGCATCCACGGTTGCCTCGTCTACCCGCGGTCAATAAAAACCGCCGGTTCCGTGAGTAATACCAACCATTGATGCAAACCACTTGCTTCAAGGTTTTCCTTTCCATCCTTGCACTTCCAACATCCATCATGGCCTCCTCCACGCAGGTGGCAGAAGGATCTGTCATAAACATTTCGATTACTTATTCCGAAAGCGCCAAAAGCTCTCAGAGTGACGATTCATTGTGGGTATTTAGTTCTAACAGAGGCAAAACTCAAGCCCTTCACTGACCAAAATCTGTACAGCAACACGACGCAGTCGGCACAAAAAGAGGCCAGTTCAAGTCGTACCTTTGATCGGCCAGATGTTGAAGACGATACAAAGCTCATGATTAAAGAGCTCGAAACTCGTCCCATTATCCAGGAGCAGCTTGTGGCGGAAGTCAAGGCTATATACGCTGAGCTCGCCAAGGTTGAGAGTAAATGTATCGAGGTTGACAATGCTCAATCATCGACTAGGGATACAGGCCCAACGCTAAGTAACGAACAGTGGCAGGCGCTTATTGAGTTGCATCGCATTTTGCTACATGAGCATCTCGACTTTTTCTTGGCTTCACAGCATCCTTCAGCCAGCCCAGCTCTTCGGCGCCTGGCAAGCAAATACGCCATGCCAGCCCGCATGTGGAGGCACGGAATCCATTCCTTCCTCGAGCTATTACGACACCGTCTCCCAGACTCGCTGGAGCATATGTTAACCTTCATCTACCTTGCGTATTCTATGCTGGCGCTGCTATATGAGACGGTGCCCACGTTTGAGGATACCTGGATCGAGTGCCTTGGGGACCTAGGACGCTACCGGTAAGATATTGCATCCCTTCTGGCTCGCCCTGCTCCAGAGCCCGCTCCTGTCCCGACTTTAGTACTAACTGACAGTTATAGAATGGCCATCGAAGATAAAAACCCCCAGGACCGCGAGGTGTGGACGTCCGTTTCTTGTCATTGGTACTCCAAGGCAAGCGATAAAGCGCCGACGACAGGACGCCTGTACCACCACCTCGCCATTCTGGCGCGCCCCAACGCTCTGCAGCAGCTATTCTACTATACCAAGAGCCTCTGCGTCCCAATCCCTTTCCTCAGTGCTCGGGACAGTATTATGACGCTCTTTGACCCGCATTTGAACGGCACTGCAGCAACATCAGACGTGATTGATGCTTCCTTCATCTACGCCCACGCATTTCTATTCTCCGAGAACAATGGAGCGAAACTGACGCCATTGACTGAGAGATCTATTGAAAGTCTCAATGTCCGTTTCAAAGGAGCCAATCCATCCAGTCCATCCAAACGATCCAAACGATCCAATCCATCCAAACGATCGAGGCGGCGCAAGCGAGCCGAGCGCAGAAAACGCAGTATCAACCGAAAAAATCGCAAACACGCCAAAAAGAACACAACCGTCTCTATGTGGTGGGAAGCGAAAGGATACTACGCCGGCATTGCCATGAGTTGCGCTTTACTGGAATATGGTAGTGAGTCAAACGCCCTCGTGCGGATTCTAAAATCCGACGATGGGGTCGACTACAAGATTACGCCAAACCAGAAGTTTCTCAATGCTTTGCATTTCGCCTGTAGGATGCACCACGTCGCCTTCCGCAGAGCTGGTGACCCGGGTGTCATACCCTACCTCCACGTCACTCTGTCATTCCTTTATTGTATAGCGCGGCCGTGGTTTCCCTTCGCAAAGCCCTTCCTGATGAATTTCGTTGATGGCAACGTGCCATGGAAGCTCATCTGCTTGATGTTGAACACCTTTACGAAGTCCGGTTCATCCTTTGAGAGGATCGAGTCGGTAGACTTTCCACGCCCCGGGAAGGGTGAGAAGGGATGGAGTCGCCCTCTCCCGGAGGACTTCGCGCAGCAAGGTTTGCTTTGGGCGACCGATTATTACCCTGGGGACTGGTTCACGACCACCGAAATAGAATATGATGAGAGGAGCTTCGAATCATCTTCCATGATGGATGAGCGGAAAATCAGATGCCTCTGGCTTGGTTGCCGAATCGCTGCGTCGGGTAGAGGGTTGGTGTACGATAAAGAAGCGAGACTATTTGGAGTGGCATCACAAGCGGGTTAGGATATATCTACTAGATCCTCTAGGTCGACCCGCACCTGGACGACACACGGACAATCGCATCGTGTCGGTCAGAGTTGTGATGGAACAGTCGAGATCCATCATTCGAAAATCATCAAACTCACGCTTTCCCGTAGCATTGCATCACTGCGTCCTACTCTTTCCAGATCTGATTAATGCAGGCCGTCGTCGCCGGGCCGTCGCTCCAATCGAAAGTGCTGCCACATCGAGTCGACTGGCCAGTGCGCTTGCTAGCGATGTCACCAAGTCGTTCGAGACCCAGACGAGTACCTCGCCCGACAACGACGCGCTGCGCGACGCCTCCCGAAAAAGTGCTAGCGAAAGCCGCAATTGGAGGTGCCGCCCCACCTGTTGCGTACCAATACAACGCCCCCCTGCGTCCTCCTCCCCCACACTTCCAAAGAGCTAGCGCGACTCGGCTAAACAGCATGCCACCCGGGGCTGGAAGGGTGGAGCGCCGCCAGACACACTGGATCGGCGGGCGTGGTCAATCGAGCTGAAGACGACATTGCTTGTCCATGCGCCGTCCCGCGGATGGCTGCGCCGTCCCGAATGGCAATTGTCCCGTCGGCTGGTGCTGGCTTTCGGAGGCATACGTATATCAAGGCGATCCCTGAGTGCCGATTGCGCCGCTGGACAATTCATCACTCGTTCTTTCTGCTCCTGCGTTTGCTTCATCGGCTAGCATTGTTATCCCTCAGAAGACGTCGCCATAATGCCTTACCCCCTTGACACTCACGTCCTGACTGTGGACACCAATGTTATCAACAAGGTCGACACCTCGAATCCGCAAAACCTTTACAGCATGTGGACTGGTATGCACCGGACCTGCTCGTCGTAGCTGACACCGCTAACACACCTGCTACAGTCTTCGCGAAGTGCGCAGAGTCTGTCGAACAAGGTCGCAGACTTGAGAACCTTAGCTGGCGTCTATGGAATCGTGAGACCTTCTGCAGCACCGTGGAGAAGCAAGCCTCCATTACTGGCACAAGCCTGCCCAGAGAGATTCCCTATCCCAGCAGATTGCAAGATATGCCTCAACTCTCTGGTAGTGTCGACTCGGAAAACGATGACGAGCCTGTCGACTTTACCTCAGGCTCGGCCCCCCTCGAGATTCGCCCCCGAATCCAGAGGCAAGACTCGTGCGCCAGCATCCGCAGCCGAGACAAGGAACGTCATATCACGTCTGGCGACTTTGAGAAGATGGTCGTCTCCATCATCAAGGAGAACGAGCCCTTGTCCGCCCCCCTCCCTCAGACATCCGCACCCTACATCCCTCCTCAGGAGAAGACGCCTGATCTGGCTCCCGCGTCCCCGGCCTGCGACCATGCTGGACCTACCACCACGGAGTCCCCGTCCAAGGCATCAGAAGAGAAGCGCTCTCAGGAACCCGTCTCTCCCGAAATCACCTCCCACACTATCGTCGTCCGCGGCTTCTATCCCTCTCAGATTCCCGTCTCGAGACCCATCTCTACCTCCCCCAAGGCTGTGACGCCGGCCGCCATCCCCGAGCCCAGGTCGTCGCCTGCCGCCAAGCCCGTCCAGTCCAAGAAGCAGCCAATGTTCTCCATCGGCGAGTCCTGCTCCTCCAGCGAGCAGGGCCAGAGCAACGAGAACCTGCGACCCATTCCCACCACGGCGCCGAAGCGCAAGAAGATGTTCCAGGTCGGCGGGTCCTCCGAGGAGGACAGCTCGCTGGAGAGCGCACTTGCCTCTCAGTCGGGCTCCCTCCTCAACGGAAAGCTCAACGGAAAGCAGAAGACGGCCTCGTTCGCCGTTCACGTCTCTACCAGGACGATCAACGACAACAACTCGGCCATTGACGACGACTCGGAGACGGACTACGTTGACGAGACCGCAATTGACGACAACGACGACTCTTCCGACTGGGAAGACTCGGTTGAGGACAGCAACAAGTCCAGCATTGACGAGAAGACCTTCTTCCAGCGCGCCGACTCCAAGGTCAATCTGACGTCTCGTCGCTCGCTCATCACACTTATGATTCAGCAGAACGATCGCAAGAGCAGCTCCAAGGCGCTCGCTAACATTGCTTCCCAGTCGACATCGGCGATACCCCGGTCGCGCACGAGCCACGCGGCCGTCTCCCCTAATGATTCCGACGACGCGCCTCTCACGATGAAGAGAGGCGTCCGCTCCTCTCCCCTGAAGCCCATCACCGAGATCCCTCGGTCTGCCGCGGAGCCCATCTACACGACAGCCAGCCATAGCCACCTCCAGGCCATTCTCTCCCCCCGGACCGCGCGGCGCAACATGTTCGCGACGGAATTGACGGAGTCCCTCCGCCGCAACCTCCTTTGGGAGCGGCAGCAAAAGTCATCGACGGCCAACGCGGTTCTCAAGAGACGCCACACATCGTACGACGTGGCCAACCCGCAGCAGTACTTCTCCAAGGCCACGGACAACTTTGGAGGCTATCATTCCAAGGGCTGGTGAATTGCTGCGTCTGTTTTACCGCAACGAACTGCAGTGTGTCTATTAAAGCTGAAGTCAGGCAGGAGATGACTGAACGCCTATTGAATATAAAACTGGCTCACTCCGTCAAACCGACGCAGTCTCAGCCCATGGCTATGGCCACTTTTACTTGCTACCCGCTACTATATTATGCCCCTCATAAAGGAATCAGATTGGCGGTGGTAGCTCGATGTTTCGCTAGAAGTAGGGGCTCAATGTAACGAATGATAATGGAAGAACCCATACTTACCGCTATTCTAAATATCAAGAGTGCTTTCATACAAGCATCATTCAACTAGTCTGTAGACATCTTACACATGCCCATTTGACGGCGATCATCCTGAACTCCCAGCAGATGTATTGCTGCAGCCAGACGCCACCCTTGGTGGTCATCTCAACAGATGGCCCTGCAGCTGAGTTCGTTACCTAGGATGGCACCATAGACTGGCCAATGGCGGATCGAACACTCTTGGCCTATTGATATTCGCTCGACATGGGCGATACGGAGGGCCATGGCTTGCATTAGTGCCGCTGTGATTCAACGCCCGCAAAGCACCTCCATGCATGTCTACCAAAAGTGATGGGTCTGGACCGGAGGCCCATCATGATCACGTACGAGGTCTCTGGTCCTGGGAAGTGCTGGGTCGCGAATACCTAAAGAACGAGCGCCGCCTTCATCCATAATCAACAGTCAAGTAACAAAACAAAAATGACGGGCACCAAAATCATCAACAGAAGCGACGTATGGGTGTTTTTACCATACGCCCTTGCGTATTGTCTGGCCTTTACTCTCAATTTTGTCCCGTTCTTTCTTACCCAATGGGTCGATGCTCATTTTCCGGCCGCGGGGGCATTGCTGAAGGCGTTGCTGCTGCAGCTTGTTGAGGACACACAGGAGTCCTTGATGCTTGCCATTCAACCTCTCCTCGATGCATTCGTCGCCGATACCTTATCCGGCAACCTTAAACCTAGCGATCGGGCCTTGATCTCAAAGGCCGATTCGCTTCATGCAGTTCTGAAAGTGTGGACTATCAAGTTCCCTTCCTTCGTCGTTACGATAGCATCAACCCTCCCGAGATCGTTGCTCTCGCTGCTCGCAATTCCAGCCACAACCATGATTTGGTTCGTTTGGCTCTGGGTATTCTCTGTTATTGCAAACAGTGTGCAGGACACTAAGAGGGAAAGGGACAAAGCTCTGTTTGTAACGATGATCCTGTGGGCTGTGGAGTTGAGCTGACATTATCTAGGAGAGAAATGGCCGGAGAACGAGAGGAAAACCGGTGCCAAGGGGAGTATCTTGAGTCGTTGTTGCAGCTCAACCGAAATTTGGTCTGTTGGAAGACCTCCCGCACCCTCATTGTTGCTCTGTTCGTCTTATTTTTCAGTCATATATTAGATACGACTTTAGTAATCCGCCTCATTCATCAACTGGCTTCACTGGAGTCCATCAGCTGGAAGGAAACATCAAGTCGTTCCAAGGCGTTAAAAATAATCCGCAAGGCAGTCATTAGTGCAAAAAAAGAGCCTGACCTCGAAGCACTAGAGGGAACCGCCAACGATGTACCAGATCAAGTAGTGGTTGACGACGCCAGCACTGTTGAAGGTTCACGGGCGGGGGAGACGAACGCCAAAACACCGCCAGACTATCGAGCAACACAGATTAACAACGACACACTGATCGATTCCAGCAGAGTCGGCAAGCCACCAACTCTTCCAAAACTGCTAGACCGGCAAGCGGCAGAGAGTATAAACAGCGAGTCTCCGGATTCTCCAACCACAGGGCGCCAGCCTAGCTTAGCTACCACTTTTGCACAGAAAGCCGCCAGGGGAATGGTTGTCTTGATTGCTTCAATGAGAATGAGCCGTCAGCCGGGTGTTTGGCCGCAGTTTTCAAGCCATACAACAGCCGGCCATCCGAGACAGCCCCGACAGACGCCCGATCAAGCGAGTAGAGAACGTTATAGAAGCGCTTCGCCATTTTGGGGTTATGGCACATGTAATAGCGGTGGTCGCGGAGGGCAAAAGTCGGAGAGCACGATCCACCCGGAGTCGGACAGCCGGGAACCATCCTGTGACGAGCCGTCCGGGTTAGCTGGGTCCCCACAGCGCAAATCCGCGATGAAGGACTCAAATCATTATGGCCAGCGGTATGAAAACGCAAGCGCCGAGGAAGGCCCTGGAAGTGGACTGAAATGATGCGTACTTCAGCGAAGCAGGGGCCCCCAGTCAGTATTTCCATTTAGCAGTAACGAACATCAGGAAATGCGCCAAAGCGAGGATACGGCCTCTCAGTAGTACCGAGTAGATAAACCTTAGCAATATGGACGCTGGTTCGAACTGTCATCTTCCGCAGCTCATCTATTCATGTATTGTGACGCGTTCCTGGTATGGCCAGGCTGTCTGACCGTCTCGGCCATAAGATCGCCTCGTTGGGTGACGGGTGTGACATGGGTTTTCACCGAAGGCAAAGCGCATCGTACAAGCGATGAGTAATACTTGAGTTGTTGTGGAACAACTGATACAGGCGAGCTCCAATGTGACAAGCACAAGGCCTCAGGACTTAAGACTGAGCATCTTCTCTGTCGAGGATAGGGTCTACTCCACGGTTATGTCTCTTCGCTCCCGAATCCTGATCCAGTCGTATGGTACGCAAAGGACGCGTATACGAAACTCCGGAATTATCTCCCCTCCATTGGCGACTCGACTTCTGAAAGACAGGTAAAGAGCAGTCGTTGACTTCATTCGAATAAAGCTGATTGGTAGATTGAAGGGCTTGATGGGATCCAATATCCCCGTTCTTTCCGCTCATTAACCCTGTAAAATGTGATTGAATTTGAGCCTTGTCACACCGAGCCCCTGGAAGTTACCCAAGTACAGAAAAGAGAATTGAAGGTAGCATTGTTCCGTGCGCGTGGTATTTGAGTAAGAAAAGTACAAATATCAGCAAGAACCTCGAGCCAGAATTCAGAAACTTCCCGTTGCACCATACCCCTTGCAAACACGGTAGCGTCACGTAACCATTCCATCCACTCTGTCTCCAGCAGCGAGATCACCGTCCCATGTGAAGTATTCAAAGACAGGGAACTCATGAAACACACCGGCAATGAGCGTACCTCTCGTTCCTTCCAATGCGACTGGCAGTCTTGCGGTAAGGTAAGCTTCGATAGACTAGGGTGTCACTCGATTGGTCTCTGCTGATGCTGGCACATCTTGCAGAGCTTCAATAGAAAGGCAGACTTGAACAAGCACTACCGTATCCACACGGGAGAGAAGCCTCACAAATGCCAGCACACTGGCTGCTCGGAGCGATTCTCAGATGTATGACCCCTTCCCTCTCTTCGTTTACACTAGCATGTATTAACTTGCACAGCCTTCCACTCTGAGTGGACATCAAGCCACCCACACCAACGAACGTCCATACTCCTGCACGGTGCCAGGCTGTGGCAAGAGTTTCATCAAAAGGAATGCTCTGACTGTCCACACCTATACCCACACGGGAGATAAGCCTCACAGATGCCAGCACACTGGCTGCTCGAAGCAATTCTCCGATGTATGACCCCTTCTTTCCCTATGTTGTACACTAGCATGTATTAACTTGTACAGCGTTCCACCCTGAGGAGACATCAAGCCACCCACACTAACGAACGTCCATACCCCTGCACAACTCCTGGCTGTACAAAGAGGTAGGTTTCAAGTCCTTTTCCCATCTAGTTTGAGCACACGACCCTGATAAGCTAAATAGCTTCACCCGAAAGGACGCCATGCTTAATCACCAAAGTCGGCTCCACCAGAGGGAGGTGCACAAGAGCGATAGTATCAAAGATAACCACCACTCTGACCCTGATATCAAAGAGACGCTCTTGGCCTTGAAACTCGCCAGCATGGAGTGCTTATTACCTCTGTATCTCTCTGTGAAGGAACAGGGTTAGACCGCGAAGTTGAGGGCATCCAAAAAACCCTGGTTCGGAAAGAAAATCTTGGGCTCGACCATCTGCCAGTCGGCATCCTCCTCGGCCTTCTTCTCCTCGGTGTCCTTGGCCTCCTCCGCGCGACTTTTCTTGATGTCCATCATAATCACATTCGACCCGGTGCCGTATTCAAGCATGGCACATCCTAGAGCAATAGCAATGTGATAGCTGCTCTGTAGCCATCTTTTCTTGTCCCTCTCTGTCTGTTCCGCTGTTTTCCCTACAATGTGTCCGTCAAGACTATCAATGAGTTCTGGGGGGAGCGATATAGCATCGTGAGGGTACTGGGCAGCGACGAAGCAAAAGTAAAGAGCGACAGACGGCCCGACAGCCCCTTGCCGACTGATCCCCCGGTGTTCAGACGTGCTGTGCCTGAGTCTCTGGGACACTTGAGGACGGAAAGGTATCATGTTTGACACTCTCGAGTATTCCTCTGTCTGCCATCAACGCGCTGCCCGGTTGGGCATGCCTTCCAAGTATCTCTATTGTCTGATGAAATAGCCTCTCGAGGACTTGTCTATCAACGAATTCGGCAAGACACGGGTCGCGATACGCGGCAGCGAGAACCAAGAGATTGCCCCATTGCCTATAACCGGTCAGGACAACTTCCATGAGTGCCACAACATCATTACTCACTCACGACATGTGCTAAAGATATTGGTTACAAGGAGCCGTTTCATGTCCAAGACGTGAAAAGCTTCAAGGCTCTTGAGAAGAGTGGGAATACATCGCTCGGCCTCTTCGATGACTTTTGGTGGGAGGTCGTTTTCTCTCCTCTCGAGCACTTTGTAGACTTGTTCTCTGTCCAACACGGCTTGTGCATTCCAGAATTTGGCTTGTATCGCCGTCGGGACGATCTCAGCTGGACCATTGTTCATAATTGCGTACGGTCGACTCGGATCCTTCTGTAAAAGTAGCCGTGCCTGGAAGTTTTCGGAAACCCCATGAGGAAAATGCCGTTTTAGTTTGTCCATGTTAGGCCAAGGCACTTCGTGCTCGTTCCTAAGCACATACGTTGATAGTGAAAGGTTGAGTGCAGCATGAACATCGCTGAAGGGTTATTAGCCTGTGTGAAGATTAGGGGGTTGATATGCTTGCCTACCTTTGTAGCAGAAGGCACGTCCAATAAAGGAGGAATAAGATGTCGATAGCCGTAACCTCCAATGGCGCGTCCTGAGCTTGCACTCTCTTGAACTTCTCGAGATCACTTGGGAAGATGTGTCAGCAGGCATAGGTTTTCGAAGGTTCGGGTCACCTGCCGGTGCATGATTTTCTGGAGGGCGCGGTCAGCATCCTCCAGGCAGAAATTACTTTCGACCACTCTTCCGAGCTGGTCATAGTAGAGCGCAGTGAGAATAAAGGTTTGGGCGTGTTGCACGGAATACCCTCCAAGGTGTTCGCCCATGAAACGAGATGCGGCAGCCATGTACTCCAGACCGGGTATGCTGGCGTGGTTATTTCGTAACGTTTCCCGATGCTGGCAGGCCTCTCCTAGAGCCAACACAGTGAAGACAATAACTTTCCAGAGACTCGATGCCCTGTCCCCCAAGAATTCCCTGACCATGGCATCCAAGTGGCTCGGTATCATGATCGGATACACAGTAAGGATGTTATCCTTGAAGCTATTGACCAAACTCCACACATCGGCATTGCTGTGGTGTGGAATGCTCACGCTCCCGTGTCCTTGTAGCGGTAAGTACGCTCGCCGCTCCTCGAGACACAGAGGGTATATGTCGGCATTTGCGACGCCGTGTTCAGCCAGTGCTCGCTTCGTGAGCTCTTTGATTGATGGCCACCGTAGAACAGGATCCCGGGCCGGAGATCGAATCTGGGTCGGCTCATGACTCTTGAGTTTGGCGCGTTTGGGGGGCGATTCATCATCTGACGTCTCATATGGTCTTTCCAATCGTTTGCCGACAGAATGCTGAAGGTCGTCGACAGAATGCTGAAGATTGTCCACAGAACGCTGAAGGTTGTCCACAGAATGTTGGACCTTCTTAACGTCGGCTACGACTACGTCCCCCCTAGAAAGACCGTTAGTAAGATACCTCCATGAACAAGCTAATACTAACGGCTTTGGTTTCACGTCTCTGTATTTGCATTCCAAGTTATTTTCTTTGCAAGTCTTGCAAGGCGTTGCTTCGTCACATCTCGATTTGCGTTGCCTACAGTTGTCGCACGCCTCGATGTATGTTAGCTTCTGTCGGCACAGTGGATAGAATTTGTCTTACTTGGGAAGCTCGCCTATCGTTTCGCCGATGTGGTTGGTCTCGAACGTTTTGATAAGCAGAAGTACGACAAGAATCACTACGTCCGGGTGGTAAACGTGGCGGCGGCGCGTGGTTTGCTGGTCTATTGTTTGCTTCTCGTTGCTGGCCAGTATTGAGATGATACGCACCCGTCGGCGGCGCGGCCGGAGCTGGACCCGGCGCTGTCGTGTGCGGAGGCCCAGGGGCGTAATGGACTGCGGCGGAGTTGGCACTCTGAGGGGGTTCGGTCTTGCAGAGCATTGCTTGGGCTTCGTTCACCTCTCGGTTCAAAGTCTAAACCACTAATGTCAGTAGCACAGACAAGCACCGTATGAGTTGTCGAAAGGCGCGTTGGCCTTTGGGACGACTAGTCAAGTGAATGGTGGCACGGGATAATTAGTCTTGAACATCACAAGCGAGGACAGGACAAAAGTTGCTTGTGGAAAAGTCGCATCGGGGAAGAACTGATAAATGACCTACACGTCGCCGATTCTTTGCGACATTGCGGAATTTCTTTTCTGGCTGAGTTCACTGATCGCCGCATTAGCTGATGCTGTCTGCCATTTCACTGCGCGCTGATGCGTTGGGCTGGGGCCGTGGTGGCCTCCGCCAAGGACGGATTGCTCCCGAGGGCGTCTGAGCACCGGAACCCTGTTCTTGCCTTACCCCAGTCACTCACCGGCCAGGGTTCTCTCCCACTCCAAGATAACTCCGGGAGCTACACGATGGATACATGTGTGAGTACGTCCATGTGTCTGCGTACCCTTGGCATCGACGCAAGGCAGCCCATGTCCCTGGAAGTCCTAATCTGACACTGTTTCCCGCGGCGATGCAACACGCCCCTTCGCGCTGAGATGTCGGCGGCGTCGCATGTAGTTCCAGGTACCCAGGGTCTCGTTATCAACGCACATCCAGGGCATCCAGGCCCTGCCCCGTGCTCGCAGCTTTCGATCAACCAAGCAGGGCGTCCCAGGCCCCAGTGCTGGGAGTGAGGCTGGAACGGTCCAGCTAGGGGTCGGCATTTGGCGCTTTTTTCGAAAAAAGCAGTGCTTTGCTGGTTGGCTGAAAAAAGCGGCTAATGGCCAGCAAGCAGGACCATCAGTTTTTCCGGGGCCGGGGTGAAGGTGACGTGGCACTCGGGTGAAAGAAAACAGGATACCTTTCTCCAACACCACCAAAACACCATAAACCCCATCATTTCAGAAGCTCGTCATTTTACCTTCTAGTCTTATTACATACCACAACCTCTTTAGCATTAATTCGAACCATTTACTAATAAATCGCGCCTTTTTTGGTGTATTAAGGGCTAGGTAGCCTATTGCGGCGGTAGTAGTAATAGTGATAGTGGTAGTGGTAGGCGATAAAAGGTATCCTGTTTTTTTTCACCCGAGTGCGTGGACACCTCGGCCTCCATGATGATATCCCTGCCAGCGACCATTTGCTTGCTAATCCTGAAAAAAGCACCAGCAAGCATAGCAAGCGCCGACCCCTAGACTTTACCAGCATTGTTGCCCGGCCAACGCCATAGCCGCGCCATGCCTGCCAACATGTTGATCACGATTTGTTTACTAAGAGGCCGAAACTGCCAATATAGCCATCAACGTCTTTTCAACCTGCGCTCACGAAACTTGATCACCTGCGACTTCCACGCCCTTTGCTGTCGCAATAACTTCCAGCTATTCTCCAATGCAGCAGTTGCAGGACTTTTCCTGCCGGTGCATCCCGGGTTCCCAGCCCAGTTCCAATCTACGTCGTGACGCCATTATCTTTGCCTGGCTCGAGGACACCATCACCGCCGACGAGCCGCAACTCACTCAACCTTCGCCAGCAAGAAATATAACCTGTCGACCTCAAATACTGCGACATCACCGAGCTACTTCCACTCGGAAGAGAGGGAAGATTTTCGGTAGACAGCAAACAAGAACCACAACCATGAGCGACAGGCCCCAGACCCCACGACAAACGAGGGCGTCTCGAAGAAATGGGAAATTCCTGCGCCAGGGCGCGACCGGCACCGCTGCGGTAGCCTCAGAAAACTTGGCCGTCGACAGCAATACTGACGATGCAGACAAGGACGATATACACCCACAATCACCAACCCCCCGGCCGAGACGGCCACATGCAACAGGCAAGATAGCCGAGACTATGCGTCACGAGGAGAACGAGGGCGACACCAGAACGCTACCTGTACGCTCTGCGCCATCTAGATATGCGGCAGAAATCACGCAACAAGGGACAGACCGTGGCGAGATCTTCCGAGTGCCGTCACTCCCACCGCCCACTGACGCGGCAACAGTCAGCACTCGGTGGCGCAGTCCAGTCAGGGCAATGGCGAATCTCGAGTTTGCAGAGAAGCCAGTCACAGTCGTCGTTCCCACCAGCCATCACGATATCCCCGACAATGTTCGCAGCCTTGTCGCTAGAATACAACGCGCCAGGTCCGACACATGCCTTGTCCCCGCCTCCATCGAGGACCGGGTTGCCGCTCAGATTGCCTCGATCACACCCTTCGACATGCCCTTGGCCCCGCATAACCTCGATACGAATCCAACTGGCCGTAGCGAGTTCGATCTCCTCGTCGAAATGGTCGCCATCACAGGAGTCGTCCGGGAGACGAACAAGGCTCTTGCCAATGAGCGGGCAGAGGCTCACTGGAACAATCGCATCCACACACCGCTTCTGGTCGCCGCTATTGAGAGCGACCGCGACCAGGATGCTGTCGAACCGCCTGGAACCAGTTTTTTCACCGCGACAGCTGCTACCATTACCCCATCGTGCATTCCTCAACACGCCCAAGGCCTCGACCTACAAGCAAAAATGGTGCATTACTGCATTGTGGTCTCAGACGCGGAGGTCGTAGCCGCGGCCCGCTCAGTCGTTGCGCGGCGTTCTGGCCCAGCGAAAAATCCCGTCCGCAGCGTGCCTGATGGTAGTGTGGACGGTGCTTTCACATCCAGCTATGCGTCCTCGGTCAGCAGCAGCAACACAAACCTCAGCAGGAAGAAGATACGACACTCGTTCCCTCAGTCCATCAATCACACTGAGTACGATCCTCTAGTTCTCCGGCCCATCTCTGTCAGCATCAAGACTAAGAAGCTTGGAAGCTCCGAAGACATGGCCAAGGCCCAACTCTCGGTTTGGGTGTCTGCGCAGCTCAACCGATTTCATCAGTTGCTTGGGCCACAACCTATCGGCATCACTCTCCCGTTACTCAACGTCTCGGGTTCAACTTGGCAGATCCTCTTTGCTGTTGAAAAAGAGGACCGGATCGTGAGTCGCTCTCCTTACCGACTCGACTCTTTTGAACTTATCACCAGCTGACTGCCACCAGGACTTGGTGCATTTCGTCCGCATCGATGGTACGAATAGCGTTCTTGGATGTTACAAGATAATGGCCATCATCCGTGCCCTCCGGCATTGGAGCGAGACAACCTTTCGGACATGGTTTTTGGACGCGGTTTCCCGAGGGTGAATTTCTCAACAACTTTTTTCCACTGTTATTGGATGCAGGACAGCATGTATCGCTTGTGCAAGGCCTCTCCGCCATCATGTGCAACCATCCTCATTTTTAATTCATTTGGCGCTGTGCACTCACAGGTGCAGACATTAGCATGAATATACAATTCAGGGATGCGCGCCAACTATATAAGACTTTGAGAACTCATTCCAAGGCATTCAGGACCTGAACCATACCAGCCCTAACAATCATAGCCAAAAAGAAGCAAGCAAAGGCAGCAGAATGCGAACCGTCTCCTGACGATGGCGTGACTTTAGATATCGGACCTGAGGTGCCGTACGTCCTATCCTTCCTTTTGGCACTGCACAGTAAGGCTAACATTCATGTAAAGCCCTTATGCAAGCTCAATCTGCTACATGCAGTCGGCCTGAACACAACGCATAAAGACATACACTATCCGCATTCAAGTACCCGATCCCCTCGTTTTCAACGCAATTTCAAAATACACAAGCGCATCAGTAAGCTCATGATCTGCGAACCTATGTAGACCCCAGCCAAAAAGTTCGCATGCTACCCAAAGAGGGATAGAGTGAGTCGTTGTTTTGCGGCTTGAAACGTTGGGTAAGCTGCTATGGCCGAGAAGTTGGCGGACGGGTCGAGGAGGCTCGCGTAAAGGGACAGGCCGCCCCGCTCCGGGGCATTGGGCGTCTCCCTCAGAACCAACATGAAAGGCGCTAGAAGCTGCTATTGACCTATCGTGTAACGTCCGGTACTATATTAATCCGTTGCGGCCCCGCCGTAGGCTACCCACCGGGGTCCCCGTCCCGGGCACCTGTCATGCAGCCTGGATACATGTCTCCTGCGCGACACCCTCAGGGTTCAGACCAAAGGAGAAGGCGATAGGGGTGATGAGAGGTAAGAGAAAGCCCGTCGTCATCCTCTGCAACAGACATAGGTGCGTAGATGCTATGGCCCGCTCAGCTCAAGCCACGAAATAGGCTTGGGGGGCTAGCCGTGCCGTTTCCAGCCCCAACCATCTTGCCTACTGCATCGTTCGGCTAGAATGGCACATTCTGGGGGTTCCAGTAAGCACGCAGAGCCAGAGCAGGAGGTACGAAACCTCAACAGAGCGTTACGGAGGTGTCAAATCAGGAGGAACCGCGGTCTACACGAGGGTGGCGGCCAAAGGAAGATAACGGTTGAGTGCAGAGCCAACCTCCCATCGCCCATCGTGATGAGCGAGCGATGTCGAGCGTCTCGGTGGCCACAGGGAATAGCAAGAGCCAACTGTCAGTGACAAGCACACTGCTTACATAACTCCCGTTTGCGACGCTAGAATGGATAGCCTGAGGCTCAAACGGATGTACGATGTACAAGTAGGTGATTGTTATGAGGGGCCAATCAGCGGTGGGGTTAAGATAACCCAGGGGCAAGGACCTTCCTCTTAGTCAGGTGTGTCGGTATGTATTTAAGGGAGCCTGGCTCGCGGAGTTCCTGTGGGAGCTACATCCAACTGCACATTGCAACGATATCCAGGGATGGCCTGTTTCTGCGCAAAGCTTCGCGGTCGCGTTTACAAATCGCTTACAGCTACAGAAGTTAGTGAGAGGGCACCTTTCCAAGACTATCATACTAAAGAACATCTTATAGAAAAACATTCTGACACAGGTGCACACCGATCTTTTCGTCAAGAAGAACCCGCGCCGTCTTAATATATCAAGACTGAAGATCAAGGGCCAAGCATCAACACCTAGCCAAACCCAATTTTCCGATAAGGCCAAAGGGTTAGAACAAACATACTACTGTACAGAACCGCTTCAAATAACCGACGACTTTAAGCCGCTTGAACCAAAGCCTGCCAATGCATCGTTTCAACAGCGGCAGCAGCGTTTGACCTATTACGCCTTAGCCCAGCTACACCCCCAAGGAACATCTACTACGTGGGCCAATGACTGGTTAAAAAGCGTCGGCAGCCCATATGTTGTCAAGGATGTTTCCCGGGTACTACACATCGGTAGACAGTGGGCAGCAATTGTGGAGTTGCTTGATTCGGTCGTCCAAAAAGCTCACCTTTCCGATTTCGCCCCGTCACTTCTCGGCGTCATGTGCGCACTTGGAAAACCAACCATGTGAGTTTCGACAGGCCTACAAATGTGCTGGGCTCATCAAAATGCAGTTGGGAACGCGCAGATAAGGAGAGTCGTTACGCTGCACTTCTTAAGCTGTGTCTCAACTCCAAGTTTCTCGAGGAAGTGATTCGGTACACTGACCACGTGGAGCAAATCGTGGCCCACCTTCTGGGTAAGTGCCTTTGCCGTCGTCCTGAAATCGTTCTAACCGCTTCGTAGCACAGCGCTTCATTCATCCTCCGTCAGCAACATCTGAAAGGATTCCTGTTTCCTCAGGCATGCTTCCTATTCAACCAAGCGGCCTCTTGATGGGACAAGCAGGTTCTGCTGTGCAGAAACGCCAGCTTTCATCCTTTACACCAAACTGGGTAGCACACTCAGTCGCTGCTACATCGGATCTTGTTCAAGCTCCTCTATGCCGGGACAGCATGTCCACACTCATACTGCTCTGTTACCTTGCACCCTCGGAACTGTCCGTGGATTTTCTCTGCCGCGGGACGGTCCGTAGGAGACAATGGACGGAGTCGGGAACGGTCCAACACACAGATTCGCCCCTTGACGCTGCTCTCCACTCGCTGTTGTCTGATACATCGAGATTGAGGACCAATTTGGACGAGCTTCAGCAACTGTCCGCAATTTCGCCCATTAAAAATGGGACATTCTACCTCGATCCCGTCATGAAGGAGAAAGTTCTTCAACGACTGTCACCTGAACCCCATCGTTTCTGGCGACGCCAAGCCTTGTACCTCGTATCCAGAGCAGTTCCGTGGAAATACCTCGATCCTGTGTGCGTCTACGGCTCCTAACGTCTTGGCAAATGCTAATTTATGACAGTGACTTACCATTGCGAGGAATAATGTCCGACCACCTCGCATTCACGACAAAAGCCTTCCAAGACAACGACGGTTATGCCAGTTTGTCTACCAGCATTAGAACAGAGCTTGCCCTTTCTCTTCTCGAGGCGTCCCGATTCCCAGGCAAGAAGTGGAAGCGTGAAATGGTTACTGCAGCTAAGGACGTAGCCGAAGGATTGCCCAAGTCCTACGTCCAGGCTTGCATTATGCAGCGGGAATCTCTTCTCCTCCGACTCGATCGCAAACCCCCGGCTTTGATTCAACAAGATCACTCCTTCGAGAACGACGGGATTACCAAACTGATGCATTCTGCCGCAGGTCTTTCCAACCTTCAGTTGGTGCTAGACTACTTCCAAAAAGAGCAGTTGTCTTCGGCAATGGGTGCACTCAATAATTGGCACCCATACGGTTCTGACAGCCTGATTGAGGTAGTGGTACTATTCCGCAGGGACATCTTAAAAGGGAAGATCCTACGCTTTCAAGGAAAATTTGAGGACGCGTTCCAGTGTCTATCTCGGGCTTTGGAGGCAGCAAAGAAGAACTGCGACCTCTACTTTCAGGAGGATATGGGCGACTTGATAGTTGAGATGGCCGATACCTTGCGAGAGCTGGATAATCCGACACATGCAGAACAACTACTCAATCTTGAGCTCCAGGAGCATCACATTCACCACACTTTAGCCACTCGATCGCTACTTGGCATGTCCTTAGCAGAGTGCTTGTTTGCTCAAGGCAAGTACGAAGAGGCCGAAAGACTCTGTGAGTCTTTGGAATCCAGACCACTGTCGAAGATGGCACGATTGCGACAGTGTATCACGATGACCAAACTGCGATACATGGTTTCCAACTGGGAAGATGCGTTTCGGTGGGGGGCACAAGCCCTCCATTCGATCAACGAGTTTCCGCCTACAAGTGGTCATGCTACACGAGCCATCTATCTCACTCTTTGCGAAGTACTTAAGCGCCTGGAACACCGGGAACTGGAAAAGCGAACCCGCGAGGATCTCGCGCAGTTTGAAAAGGGGCTAGGGTTGCAGCCGGCAGAAGCTAGAAACTGGATAGCGGGTTTGCGGCACTGGTTGGTGTACTTGAAATCGGATTCTCGTTGATCAAGAATATACATGAGACGTCGAGTTGTTATCGAACCGCATATATTTGTTGAATGTTGTGGCTAACACGAAATGTGCATGTAACAACGGATTTCCCCTCTTTTGGCTGCCGGAATCCGTCCCAGAAATGTTGCCGGTATTTACCCGCGGCTACGCTCATTTGGGCCGAGGGCCATTACCCACACGCAGAAGTGACTCACTGAAATATGTCGCGAGCGACAGGACAAGACGCAAGATGGTACCTATACGTAAGCATACTATAGAATGCTTGTGCGTGGTGGCTTACGCTGTGCCGAAGGCTGACAAGCACCCCCGGAATATCTATTCCACCCCAATCTTTTACGCCGCAAAGACTTTAGACCAAGATGGCTTAGGTTCTCCTGTGGGTCAGCTTACCTCCGTCTGGTGCACCAATCCCAATTCCTCCAAATCCTTTGCGCCGCAGAGACTTTGGACCAAAATAGCTTGGGTCCTCTCTTAGGTTGATTACCTTGGCTCCTATCGAAACGTACTGAGTACACTAATCCGAATACCTCCAAATCATTTGCGCGGCAAAGACTTTGGACTAAAATGGCTTAGGTCCTCCTGTGGTAGATTACTTCGGCTCCTGTCCGCAAAGCGTGCACTAATCCCATTTCCTCGAAATCCTTTGTGCCGTAAAGGCTTGCAGGCCCCAGGGCCCCTGTACCTGACCCCTTGTATCCATCCGTACTCCATAGGGGGTAATTTTGTGGAACATTGTCTGTTCTGTTTTTGTAAGAACAATGGTACGTGGCCCGCTGTGTCACTGATGTGCCACGTACGATGCACAATTCTAGCTCTACTCGTCCGCTAGAGGGCACGGGCCCACAGCAGACTCGTTCCCACACAGTCGAGTGTGTTGTGTGACTCCACTCTAACGCACGGGTATTTCCGCTACAAGAATTTGCCAGGGCACAAGAACATCTGCGCACACTACGTAACAAGCGGATACGTGCACACCGAGAGGCGTTCTGCGTTGTAAACCAGCAAGGCGAGGTGTGTACCTAGTTACGGATACTTCGTGTGAAGTAATCATCTCCTGCTTGACGGGGCTTATACCACTCTGGTCGGCTGCATCCTTGCTCTCTGGGCGGCCATAATCGGCCCTGGCTTTTGTGAGACCAGATTTGAAGCCGACCTATGAGCTTGACTCTTGACATCTAGCGCAAACGTTCTTCATTTTCTGGACAGTCTATGTAACGGCTCCGGCACAAAACGCCACCTATACACTGTACCAGAAACTTATCACCAAGGGTTGTATCCCGGGATAAACATTCTACTGCCTTTACTGTTGCTAACATTGCCAGCTACGGACCGTTTCCCGCTGCCATTATCACATATCAGATCCTGGCAAGCGCTAAGCAGCCAGCACCTACTGGATCGGTTCAGAATGGATCCGTAGAGGACTTATCCAGACTAGCACTATGACCACCTACCTATTCTTACCAGACACGGCCATCCGCATGTGACAACTTGATTTCTGCACTTCGACCCTTTCTTTTATCATCCCAGCCCCGATTTGGATGCCACTTCCGTCTGGTACTAACGCTGCCTTGGGTATGTCAGATATGAGTGCTATACGCTTTGAGCTTTGAGGTATAAAAACCCATCAGTTCAGCCTACAGCTTTTCAACGCCAGTAATCAAACCACCAAACACGACCAAACACGACCAAACACGACCAAACACGACCAAACACGACCAAACACGACCAAATACGACCAAATACGACCAAACACGATCAAGCAAAAAGCTACAATGTGTACCAAGGATCAGTCAACCAAGATATACACTTGCGGCGACAGAGTAACGGAGGACTCAAACTTCAAGACCTGTAGCAAGCAATCTGAGCCAGGCCACATAACCACCATAAATACTCTGGGTTCAAGCAGACAGAAAGGGAAATGCGGCCGGTACGGTTGCACTAACCCGTGATTCAAACCAAGAAGGTAAGCTTCATACCATACCTGGTGGCCATTGCTTATGGAGAGTACAGTCTGTACAGGTCTTCAAGAGAGAATCACGATAGTCGGTCTTTACTGTGTCACTGGTTGCTGGGTTATACGCTCGTTACACAAAAAACTACAGTCGTTACTCATAGAAGCCCATATTCAATCCACACTCATTGCTGCTACATGCGAAATCCATATCCCGTTTCACATCGGCAGCGCTCTTGTATTTGCCAGTCCAACAGCCCATGATGATGTGTCCTCCCCATAAAGAAGAAACATCCGGGAAATTTCCTGTCTTGAACCTTTTTGTAACCTCTTCATCGTAATGGTCGACATTTTTCCTGTCCAGCCTGTCTGTAACATCGGGGTTGCAAAAAGGCCACCATCCGGTTACTATGGCGTAGAGCACAGAGCCAAGGGCAAATATATCCGTAGCTGGCGTCGTTTCGAACTTCAAATTCCAGAAGCCAGCATCAGGGAGTTGCCCGCCATCCAGGCTAAGTTGTTCGCACACCGAACCGTTGAAGTCGCTGAGCCAAATATCCTGCCCATGAACCAGAAAATTCTCGGGCCGTAGGTCAGAGTGCATGATGCCACAATTGTGAATGTATTCTATGGCTTCTGCTGCTTGACGGCACCATCGTTTTCGTTTAGCCATGGTGACTGCCGCCAGCCCCTCAAGACATTCCTGTAAGTTACTGTCGGCTCGTGCTAGCAACAATCCTTGGCGGCCCTTGAATTCGTGGCATCCGTAGAACCTATGGTTTGTTAGTGGTAGCAAGGCGTATTATGAAAGAAAACAGACGGAAGTATTAGCTTGTTCTCTCCGAGCGCTTCATAGATGCCTCGTTCCACTTCGAATCCTTTTGCCCTGTCTCGATTGAGAGCATCGTGACCGTCGTTGGTGAAAGGGACCTCTCTTGGCACTTTCAGAACCTTTCCCGGCTCAAATTCAAATATGTTCGACGACGACCCTCTCCATCGAGGCTCGTTCATAGTTGTCATGATCGTGTCGACTCTTCGGTGGTGATGGTCAAGGGAGAAATCGTGTAGGAGGAACTCGAGCCCCATTTAGCGAGGCACCCTAGTCAATTGTTTCGGTCTGGCATTAGTCAGCATAAATAGAGCTGAGAGCCTGGTCTCGGAAAAGTGTTCTGCCGCTTTCTGCTGACAGATTGTAGCAGTACGCTCAAATATTCTGTCATGCAACCTGACTCCCGCTTTCCACTCAAACCTGCTACAAGTCCCTGAGCATGGCCGTAGAGGTATTGGCGGCTCACAACAGAGGTTGAATTCGTATTGGCATCATAATACGGGCGTTGGCAGTGTCGAAAACCTACTTTTTCGTCCGTGCGTTAGAAACACCAATATATACATATCATCGGTCTTCTCCTCCACTATGACGATGGCCATGAGGCATACCTGGGACAGGTTCGACTGGACTGCTTAGGTGTACGCATTGGGGTTCATGGATGCGCTGGCGTTTGGCTTGAGGTCTCTGCTGATAGGTATGGTACATACGTTCTTTCCTTGAAGATGTCACCGCCACACCTTGTTTCTAATGGAAATATGACCTGGGTCGAGATGTGTCTTGGTGACTCGGTGGATTGGTGGTACTCGTACCCCTACTCTAAAATTTATCCCCAGAAAGGGTAAGGCCTACCAATCTCAGAATCGATCGGACCGCAACGACGGAGTAGGCCTGTCGCCCCATGGACAGTCAACCCATATTACTGCGCCGCCCAGAGGGCTATCATGTGGCATGGACCGACCAATTCACGAGAAACAGAGAGTATAGGGGACTACTTCACGCGTATTCAAGACGTTGGAAAAAGTGCTTGTTGGAATACTGTGTACAAAAGAGACTGTGTTCCCTAATTACGCCTGACGTACATCGTAGGCAGTGCTACCAAGTCCGACCAATCTCGAAAAGCAGCCCGAACTCGGTGAGATATAGACCCCCATGAGATGACTCAAGGGCCAGCCTATACGGTTTCCTAACCTTATTCCCCAATTTGCCGCTTCCACATTCTCCAATACGTGCCCTCTTTTGTTAGAAGCGAATCGTGCGTACCCGACTCAGCGATTTTTCCATTTGTCCCAAGCACAATGATTTGATCGGCATTTCCGATGGTAGAGAGGCGGTGTCTGGGGGAAGTTAGGTCTGCTCTGCCAAGCTTACGGGTCAAATACGTACGCAGAAACAATTCTCGTTCGCCCCTTGAATTCACTGTCAATGTTTTGCTTCACGAGGGCTTCGGTGTCGGCGTCCAAGGCACTGGTGGGCTCGTCAAGCAACAGGATATCCGGGTTCCGAAGGAACAGCATGGCCAACGCAAGTCGCTGTTTTTCTCCACCCGAAAAGTTTCTAGTGTCGTCAGTTTGAAATGTCAGAAAAGTCTATCGAACTGTGGCTTACTGTCCATTAAATCCGATCGAGGTCTCATAGCGTGATGGTCGCTTCTCAACGACCTGGTCGAAACATGCCTTGCGACACGCTTCATGAACCTCTTCCACAGTGGCGGTCTTATTTGCGAGCATGAGGTTTTCCCAAACTGTCTTGTTGAAAAGGAAAGGTGATTGTTCCATGATTCCAACATGCTTCCGGAGACTGTTGCAAGGTTAGATCAGCCGTCAAACAGTCGAAGGAAACGACAACTCACGAGTCCACATCAAAGTCTGCAATGTCTTGACCGTCAATCAGGACTCTTCCACGTTGAGGAGAGTAATGGCCCATGAGGATCTGGAGCAGGGTCGATTTTCCACATCCAGAGGGCCCGACTATAGCAGTCTTAGCCCGTGCGGCAAATGTGTGGTTAAAGCCTTTAAACACAGTCTTGCCATCATAGCCGAAGTCGACGTTCTCGAACGTCACCTCGCCTCGCCGAAGCTCCAGGGCCTTCTCTTTCTTGACACGTGGTTTCATTTCAAGAATCCGCCTTAGACGAGCGGTTTCTTGGAGCTTCTCCAAGAATTTCTTCGCTTCCTCCCTTATCAAGTGAATTGAGGTTACAAGTAACCTCCAGCATAGCATGTAGGTGAAGAAGTCTCCTCCTGTAATGCTGCTATCGATTACTCGACTGATGGCAAGAAACACCCCAAAAGAGAAAGTCAGAAGGAGAAGCACCTCGTGAAGGACATCGTTCGTAAACCATATCGTCAAGTACGCCCAAACGTTCGTATAATGTGTGAATGCATTTCCTTTGCCAACAGCGACCTGTGACTCAATCTGTACGAAGTTTGCTAGGGTCTTCCATCCGCCGATGCTGTCCTGGTTATGGCATTTGGTGGCGTCATATGATTTCAAGTACTTGCCGAGTACCCGAAACATGGCCGGTGCAAACCGCGTCATAACGATGCCATACAGAACTGCCCAGTTCAGCAGGGCGAGTACCATCCATGGACCGCAAATTTTCACGATGACAGGAATGGCACTGAATAACGTGGTGATACTTGGCACAATCGTGGAGAAGACCGAGTCTAATGCCTGCTCGACGCCACTCCCAAGATCAGCGCTGTTGACGGTGTCATGTGGATCCACTGCTGAGTGATAGGAGGAATCTAGGTTCAGAATCCTTTCGAGGACACCTTCTTGTAGCCATCGTCGGCGACAAGTCGTCGCTTTCTGCCAAAGGAAGGTTCTGAGAAAAGGTAGGCCCAACCGTGAAAGCAGAAATTGGGCAATGGCCCAGCGCTGTAGACTGGGATAAATATCATGCCAGTATTCGGCTTTTCGGAGTTCGTCAACGAGGGAGCCGAGGTACTGAGTCATCAAGACTTCCATCGGTTTCCAAGCCAGCATGATAGCGAATGCCAGAATGAGACAAATTCGGAAGGTGTAGTCGTCTGGCCAGATGAACCGCCGGAAGACTTTGTACTTAACCACCCACTTCAACAAACCTCCGGCGTCTTGAATTTCCTTTTCAGCTGTTTTGTGGTGCCTCTCTCGACGATCGGTATCGTCGACGACGGCAACGCCCTCCACGAGCGGGCTTTCCAACGCGGACTCGTTGTCCCGTACGCTTTCGTACCCCTTATTGCGACCGATGCCGAAGTGCAAGAGTAACAATCTAAGTGCGGATAAGGACAGGAAAGCAAGAGATAGTCTGAATGACGACCAGACGTCAGACATTCGCCTCGTACCGAGTCGGGACGCAATGCTAAGCACTTGATCCGCGCATCCCACGACCCAGCTCCACGCGTAGAGATCCCAAGCACGTGAGCTATTGTCGTAGATCCGATCGAGCTGAAGAGTAGCTGCAAGGGCGAAGAGTGTCGTTCGATATGCAGACAGCAGGCCCGGTTCCTGCTGGCGCCATCCTGCTTCCAATACCAGCAGCAGTGCGTCACTCCAAGCCAGGACGGCCAAGAGTACGCAACACCAGAACGAGGGCTTCACATGGCGCGGCCTAGTGAAAGGTGCCGCTATCGAGAAGACAAGGCTGAGAGCCGCCAGAGCGACATGGAGAACGTCAGCCCAGCTATATGCCGTGGACATATTTGAAGACTTGAATAAGGGGGCTCAAGGGGCGTGACGACAAGCGTGTTGAAAGTACAAAAGAGTGATGAATCCAAGGGTAGCAGAGTATGTGAATGGCGACTTTTGAATAGATGGCAGGCTTCGGGGTTTTATGCTTCATCAAAGCCAGTGAAACAATACCTTCTGGTCATTCATGGTCTTGGCCAGGACCTAGTCCTTTGGTGCCCTGCTGTCCTCCGTCTCCCGTTCCCCTGCTGTGTACCATGCTTTGCCTCTTAGCAATGCCTTCACTAAACAAGATCAACCGGGCCCATCGTCCGGCGATGGACCAGGCAGCCAATACCCGTGCGAGGATCATGACAGCTTCCTCGGTTCAACATCCAAATGGAGGGCAAGACAGAACTTGCTTAGTCGCGTCGGGGAAGCGGGCGCAAGACTGATGAACGACCCAGACGCTGCCGGTTCTCTGCGGCATTGCAAAATTTCTTTTCTCGTCAGGTTCATTGGCCGCTGCGCATGTCCCGTTAGTGATGCTGTCTGCTATTCCGCTGGATGCTGATGGTTGGGCCGGACCCATGGTGGCCTCTGCCAAGGACGATGAGCTCCCGAGGGCGCCCGAGCACTGGAGCCCCGTCCTTGGCCTACCCGGGCAACTCATCGGCCAGGCTTCCCTTCCAACGATGGATACATATGTAGGTACCTCTTTGTGTCTGCATGCCCTTGGTATCGAAGCAGGAAAGCCCCTGTCCCTGGAGTCCTAATCTGACACCGTTTTCCGCGTCGATGCAACACGCCCCTTCAGATGTCGGCGGCGTCGTATGTAACCCTAGGTACCCGAGGTCTCATCACCAACGCGCATCGTCTAGTGCAAAAGTTCGTTTTAGGAGACCATAACTGACATTGCCACTAGCAGGGATTGTCAATGGAGGGGGGTTCATGGTAAAGGTGTGCTATTTCATCTCAATGTCAGATGAAAGCTCGTTTTTGGGAGAGCCCATCTGACATTGCCGCTAGCAGGGGCTGCCAATGGGATGTCGGTGGGTAGGGGTCCGTGCTACTTTATCTCGAGCGTTGGCTCTGTTACCGCCTTGGCTAGGCGTGTACGGATAATAATATGCTGGATTGAATTCTTGCCCCCAAGTGGGGGGCTGGGGCACACCGTTACATTGCCCTTTTCTTCGTGGCGGGTCATCGTGTCTATCTGTACACCCGCATCGTGGTTGCCTGGGAGCTTGTACCTGTTCAGAGTACACAAAGTAGCTTTCGGCACCTCATGCCCATGGTGATCGGTTCTACACAGTAGACGGGGTATGTGCAGAGCCACCAGTCAGAGGTACCACCTCTCCCTTACGGATGATTCACGACACTGAAACGGAGCCGTCAATGTACCGGCTGCCATCGAATGCACCCCTGTACGCACTAGAAGGTAGGAAGGCTTACTACCCAGCCCACGACTGACAAGTTTGGCGAAGAGGTGCATAAACCTCAAGCTTCGTACCTCCTCCACCGCAGTAGCCCTCTCGTTGGCAAAGCATCCTATCGGTGTTTGCACATGCATGCTCTGCCAAAGTATACGGCCTAGGCCCGGCGGTTCATGAGAGCGCCATCGCTCCCAGCTTTCTGTATAGTTTTGGTCTTCATAAGAGAGTTAACCTATCAGCCTGAGTGGGCGATGTAGTCGCTCTCTTGTTTGTGCTCCGCAGCGGCTGTCTCTTTCACTCTGCAACCCTGGACTCAACCCACACTGATGACCCGATTCGTCCCCCAGTGTCAGAGGCGTATGTAGTACCGAGTAGAGTCAGTGGCTAGGCAGTTGGGGGTCGCCGGTGACTGTTATTCCAAGCTATCCCTCTAGAAAACTCTGAAGCTATCACGGAACCCCCTTTTGTGTGCCTAACGGTGTAACATTGTTCCGGCCCACGGTGCCCCGCCGGCCCTATGTCCGGCATCCCCAGGTCACGGCCGTCGAGCCGTTAACACAGAAAATTCAAGTCTTGTTCAAGATCAAACCCCCAGCCCAAAGCGCTGCGGCAGCCGTGACAGGCAGGCGGAGATCCGGGAGTAACCTAACTTGTGTATGGCTCATCAGCCGTTTATTCCCGCGGACACACGTGCTGCATTGGTAGGCCGCGTCATAAGGAGCATATTCATATAACCAGTGACGAGTACATCACTCGTCGACGTCATTACACCTTCCAACTGCAATATCCGCAAAGCCCGGCTTCGTCAAAAGCCAATGGACCATGCAGCCACCCGAATATTGTGCTCTCTTAGCAGCCGATCTCATCCCAGGCAAGGACCTTCTCCCACGGTGTGCTTCTTGCCTACCTATCGAAGTAGAGGCATCATCTATGCCACGCACCATCCCGTGACTGCTTCCCATCAAGTCGGCCCCAGTTTTGTATGGACAGCTGCGAACCTAGGTTTAAATCGACTAACTGGGTCGCCACGGTTCACTCTGGCCGAAGCTGTGTGGCAACGATGGCACTCCATATGAGAGGTATTATCGTACATGTTGGTATATAGGCTCTATTGGATCGGAATCACTGGGATGTCGAGGTCGGCTGGGCGGCCAACTTCTGTCCTGAAGTGCTGCTTAGTTACGTACGAATTCGGCGACAACGCGGTGGTCGCCCATACGCAACATCGAGATTTCTTTTTGTTCCAGCAAGGCAGCCGACCTGTGCTGCTTAAATACCTTCCAATTCGTGACAGGTCCGTTTTCCAGTGGAGCGTTCTGATTTCTCCTGTCGTCCGACTCCAAGCCACGGCACTATTCAGTAGCTGACCCTTCATGTCACACGGCTGGCATGGTCAGCCAAAACCGGCGCTTTGGTCATGAGTTCTCTCCGAGCGAAGCATACAAGGATCTGGGAGCGAACTATTGGAACGTTTACACAGTGGCCAGCAGTGTTATTCCATGTATGCTTTGTAATTCCGGTTTCGTGTCATCAATGCCAGGAGTCTTGGGTGGGTTGGAGAGCCTATTTTGGATTACCCAACCTCTCTTATTGGAGGAGCATCCTTGTCACACAGACATTCAATCAAAGGAGTCGAGCAGTCTGGCGAAGTCGAAGACGATGAAGATCTCCGCTAGTATTTGCAGTCCTCTGCCACCGACGATGTCGACGAGCAATCCGGCGATGCCTTTTCACCAGTACCACTTTTCTCTGCAACGCGACCGTCGATGGCAGTGCCCTTGTGGCTCACCTTCCGATCAAGCCGTTACCCACCAACTCTCGAAAAACAACCCCCGTGAGCAACAGCCAACGGTACCGCCAACGCCTTCGTACTCGACAGATGCTCTACATGTTCTTCAGGGTATTTTACCGGATACGAGCGCTTCGAATTTCTCCACCGCCGGCCACCCGCAAGCTCTTGCTCTTCAGCGTCTCCAACCCTCCTCAACCATCGATACAAGTGCCGCGGGCGAAGCCAAGATCCGTTTTGGCAGCGGCGACGCTATTGAATCGAGCGGTATTATCACAGTTACTAGGCCATTTGGTCCCATCGAGTTCACGCAATGCCGACAAATATTACCCTATTCTTGCTCTGCTTGGCTGATATGAATCGACTATTCATCCGCTTTGACAACCCCAATAACACACTTCAACAGGGCGAAATCGTCGTACCCATTGTCCGCAAATGGGGCACCCATGGATGCTTCTTGGTCCCGTTGAGCAAAGCCTTGCCAGTTGTCACCTGACTGACGTTAATACGCAGACTTCACCGTCGCTTTGGCCATCCGTCAGTGCAAAGCTTCACCGAGTTCTCTACGAAGCTGGTCATGAGGTTGAGATCAAGGCACTTCAGCATCTCACCAAGTATTGCCACGGCCCACCAGTGTCAACTTCACGGCAAAGCCCCCTCCCGCTTTAAATTCACACTTTGCGACAACTGCCGCGTCAACTACGAGGTCATTGTTGACGATGCATCTAGAAGGCGACCCCGTACTTCACGTTGTTAACCCCGCAACTGCCTTCAACGCCACAAGATTTCTCCACGATATATCCACCGAGACCACGTGGGAGGCCCTACGGCTATACTGGATTGATAGGACCGCCGGATTGGATCGTCGACTTCATCAGGCTTGCGTACCTATTCATAGGACGTAGGCCGGCATCGGCCAAGGCTCTAATTCAAGGTCAATGGGCTTTTGGTTGACGACGGGTCTTTGTGCAGAAACAGCTGTGATGTCTTTGGGTGTCTGGATGAATAGGCCTTTGGTTAAGAATAGGCCTCTTAGTTACAAAGCCGTTGTTTTCAAGACTACAAAGGGCCGGTGGTTCCCTCCATTATCGCCAGAGGGCCTTGGCACCCTCGTCTTTTGATAACAGCCGGACTGCACAACGTGTGCCTTCCCATACAGCGGCAGATTGTTCAGCGCCTTGTTCGAGTTGTAGGACAGGCGTCACAACACCTTGTATTTAAGCCCTGTTCCATCATGCCCTCGACGAGCAGGCCACAAGAAGACAACAACTACCTACTCCTTTCTCTCTGATTACAACTTTTCTATTATACAGCACGCCACACCAACTCCACGGTTTCCACAGTCTGATCCAGCTATTATGGCCCATGCGAATGTCAACATGCAACAGCTTCCTGATACAGTGATCCGGCAGGTGGGACGCCTGCACCCTGACATAAACTATCTCCTAATGCGGATCAACAGGCGTTTCTACTCAGTCTGCGGAACAGCCAGCTGGCCCTTGATTGTAGACCGTGACCATGGCAGGTCTGTCCTGTGGGCCGTCGCCTCCAACAACCTCGTACTCCTCCGCGCCGCCATACAGGCCAACGTGTCCGTGAACGTGCCATGGCCTCCCGGGTGGAAGAGTATCGACCGGACGGATCCCGACACCAACATCAACCACGCGTTCTACAATAACTGTGTCGTGGACTGGACGCCGCTACACCTAGCAGCCGCTCTTGGCCGTACCCAGCACATAAAGGACCTCCTCCAGGCGGGCGCCAACATCGACGCCCTCGTAGAATGCTGCTGGCCATGCTGCAGCGAACCAGACACTAGGGCACTCACGGATGCGGCGGTTCAATACGCGGCCCGCACACCGCTCCACATGGCGCTCTGTAACGGGCAGCGCCACTCTGCGCGGCAGCTCATAGCGGCTGGCGCCTCCCTCGTCCTCGGAGGACCGGACCCCCCCGGGGTCTCGCAGCACAACGCGCAGAACTGGACTGTCTTCCACGACCTTTGTCGATATCGGGGTCGCCGCGAAGTACAGGAGGCCGTAATCAGCGAGATCGCCGACAACCACGGCAACCTCTCCGCCACCCACTTACAGTTACTCAACACCGCGGACTCTAATGGGTATACGCCGTTGGCAACAGCCTGCAGGGCAGGGCATTTCCGATACGCCATCAGACTGCTCCAGCTGGGCGCCAATGCCCAGCTGGGTCCGCCTCAGGGCACAAACACCCGCCTTCTCCATATCGCGCTCGAGGCCGCCGTCGAGCTGGGGGACGAACCGCAGTCGGATGTCGTCTTCCGACTAGGTCTCCAACAGTACGACGATGTTGACAACCTGCCACAGGCGACAGCCGACGAGGTTGGTTATCTCGGTGGGCTAAGGTCCGACCTGCGGGCCTTGCCGGATCTCATCCGCCGGTTAGCCCGCAGGGCGGCAGCTGCAGGTACGCTTGACGACCGGAATGGGGACGGGAGCACCGCCTTACACCTGGCGGCCATGCTGGGCAGCGACGGGGACACGGCGAGCCGCGTATTGGACCACCTCCTCACCAGGCAGGCCGACACCACCATTCGGGACAACGAAAGCTTGCTCCCCATCGACGTAGCCAAGGATCAGAGTCCCGAAAACGGACTCAACGTCTGGTCGTGTGAGCCGGGCACCGTTCGGGCGCCCGTTGCCCCCACCGTGCGGGACTGGGGCGAGGTCGCGGAAGGCTATAAGGGCCTCTATCTCAGCACAACGGACGCCATTCCGGAATGGGACCCCTGGGCGAATAATGGCGCCCCGTTGGCGCACGGCCCAGCATCGGAACTACACATCCTCGTCCAGCAGTACTGCCGCCCGGGGAGGGGAGGCTGGCGGACATCCGTCCCGTTTTGGTGGGCTGCCCAGGAAGACCACCCCGGCATCCCAGCACGCATGATACGGTCCCGGCACGTGCCTGACCACCACCCCCACATGCCGCAGCACAATGTAGACTTACAGTTGCGGTCTATCTCGGCCATTCACTACAGCAACAGAGGGACATATGCGCGTGTTATACTGCACTTAAAGACGAAGAGAGAGCGGGGCAGAAGAAATCCACTGGAGCATTCCGCCCTCGCAGTCCAGTTTGCCAACCGTCAACAAGCCATGGCCACGTTCTTATACTGTGCTGTGCCGTATGCACATACGGTGCATGTTCAATCCTGGTAAGTAGTGTGCCCCTAGCGCTGATCTGGACCCACATGGAGAAAAAGCAGGATACTTTGATGTGCGACGGAGCGGATGCTTAGAAAGAAACAGCTAACACGTCTTACTAGTGATTGGATCAACCGAGAGTGGAGAAAACTGCAGCGAGCTTAGGGTTAGGGTTAAACCGAACCCTGGGGAATCACGCTGAGACGAGGTATCGGTGAATCCCTCTGGTTACCTTCACGGCGGCGTAACAAATCCCCCTGAGTTGTAAATCCGAGGGGGACGCTGTCATCCGGGTCGGCAGAGGTGCGTCGCTTCGTTCCAGCGCCATCGTAGTGGGCTTGCAAAGGGTCTTCGATGCGTAACCTCTTCATGGAATTTGTCTCTTTAATTTCCATGTCCTCCACCTCGTACCCGTGCGAAGACGCATCGTTGCTGTTGTTCATCCTCGATCGCAAGGGCGGTGATCGATCCAGGTCTGAAACTGAACGAGGCGATCTGTAATCATGGCCGATGTGCGCCCGCGGGTTAGGAGTCACTCTGGACTACGGTACCAATAATAAATCTATACGGTACCAATAACCGCACTCATCAAGCCTGTCCAATAAGTTACCGGGGTAGGCCAAGAACGGGGTTCCAGTGCCCGGGTGCCCTCGGGAGCGCAATCCGTTCTTGGCGGAAGCCACCATGGCCTCGGCCCAACGAATCAGCACGCAGTGGAATGGCGGACAGCATCAGCCAATGGGCGGCGATCAGTGAACTCGGCGAGAAAAGGAATTCCGCAATGTCATAGAGAATTGGCTGCGTGTAGGTCGTTTATCAGCCTCCACGACGCGACTTATCCACGGCAAGTCTTCTCCTGCCCTTCATTTGGGATGTTGAAAACTACTCATCACCCCGTACCACCATTCGCTTGAAGTCGCCCCATACCGTCCATTTCCAAGGGCCAACGCATCTTTCGACACCACGTACGGTACTTGTCCATGCCACTCACATTGCTGGTCAAGACTTTGGACCAGAGAGATAGACGAAGCCCAAGAAATTTTACAAGACCGAACCTCCCCCTAATGCGCCAAGGGGTATTTTGCCTCCGCCGTAGTCCATCACGCCCCTGAGCCTCCTCACACCACAGCTCCGGCCGCGCCGCCGACAGGTCCTCATTACTACAATACTGGCCAACAAGTGGAAAACAACTGTGGACCACCAAGTCCAGCAAATCACGCGTCGCCGCCTTGTGATAATTCTTATCATATCCCAGTCTAGGTACCCACGAGAAAAAGGCGAAGCAATCTTCGAGCTTCCCAAGGAAGATAGTCTTTTTGTCCACCGTGCCGGCTGAAGCTAACATACACCGACGCTTGCGACAACTGTAGGCAACTCAAATCAAAATGTGATAAAGGGACGCCTTGCAAGACTTGCGAAAAAGTGGCGTGGAATGCAAATACAAATAATACCTAGAATTACAGCGGTTCGTAGTAAACCATGCACGGGTTACCTCCCCTCGACATCGGGCGATTGGGCTGCAGGGCAAATATGACAACGGCCCGCTGCTCTTCGCTTTCCCGGTTCCTGCTGCGTTCATAATAGAATACACTCAATACTACCAAACCGTACCCCTTTGCAACAAAGGCCGTCCACCAGCCATAACAGAAGCTTTACCACAATTACATGATCTGGCTGTATTCCAGGTTCTGCAACTGAGGAGAGGTGGCTCTTATATAGAGAGTAGTAGATATATTACTCTTAGTTATACTACTAGGGTATTTCTAAAGTTATATATTCTATATAGAATATTTTAAGCCCCCTAGTTCTATCTTTTTATCTATATATTATAGGTATATACTAGTACTAGCTAGATTTAAAGGGTATTTCTATATTATTATTATATCTCTAGAGATCTTCCTATTTATCTATTTAGATAATTATTATATTATTATATATAAGTAATACTAGTATACTATTATTAGTACTAAAGTAGTAGCCTATCTTATAAGAAACTACTGATACTAATATAACTTTAGTACTAAAGAATAAAAGTAGATTATAGTAGTAGTTAATAGTATATAAGGTATTATTTATACCTAAGATAAGTTAGTATATTTCTATTTCCTTAAGCTATATAGCTAGCCTATACTATTTTTTGAAAAGGTAGCTAGGGATAGATATAAATATAAGATATATAGTTATATTAGTTAGTATACTAATATTATCTAGGCGTACTACTAGGATAAGTATAGCTAGGTTAATAAGTATAGCTATAGTAGGTAATAACAGCATATACGCCATAACATAGTCAACTTTATTTAGTAAGATAGTAGATAAGATCTAACTATTAGCCTGATTTACGCCTATCTTAATAGTTATTATAGGTAAAGCTAACTAGCTATCTAGTAGATTAAGGATATATATATTATTAAGGCCCTAGTTACTTAAGATAACTAGTTTTATAGCTACTAGATATTATTTAGCTAGTAAGGCTAAAGATTTATAAGATACTAGAAACTACTAGCTATCTACACATATTTAAGGGCTCTAGATATATAACTATATAAGTATCCCTATCTTACTAGTAGTAGGAAGTCTTATATTAGTACCTATACTCTTCTACCTTATAGGACAGCTAGTATATATATACTTACTTATAAAGATAGTATTAACTTAAACTTAGTAATCTTAGATATATCTATATCTCTATTAAGGATACTACTATATACTTTAATAAGTAAATTAGTAAAGTGTAGAATACTAGAGATAAAGCTCTTACCTAGCTCCCTAGGCTTAAGTATGCTAGGCTTACTACCCTAACACCCTATAATAGTAGTAAATATTATTTAAGGGTTACTATAAGACAGCTATCCTTCTAAATTATTTTAATAGCTATACTTATAAAAGGGCCCTAAGGAATATTAGGTAAGGCTAAAATAGCTATTAATAACATAGTATATACGTATTAGCTCCTATATATAGCATAATAGGAGTATAAGGTGCTACTAGTAACTATAATATTAATAGAACATAGTATACATACCCGTTTAACTACAGCAACCAGGTAGTAAATACCCCTGGCAGCGGCTTAGTAGATTTTAAAGTCTACGTGGCATTGTCCCAAGACACCTAATCTGCATTAGCATCAAAGCTTACGCTTAACGTTAGCACTCCTCTTGCTACGCTCAAGGAGTACACACATGCCAAGAGTAAAGCTGGGAGGTTCATGGCGGGCATTCAAGGTCTGACGAGCCTAGAATCGGATTCCGAGAGTTCGAGGTTCTGTCTAATTCGGAACAAGTCGACAATGTGAAAAGGCGGCGCCAGTGTGATCCCTAAGAATCAGACGTTAATGGAGCTGGCGGTCGAGAGAACATACATAAGCGCGCTAGTGCCCACATCCACATCCATGTAATCCACCTGATGACTTGGCAGTCGTAGTTACATAGCGCAATGGCATATCCACTCCGCCTGTCACACCGGCCCATAGGGCATGCGCTTCCCCCTACCCCTACGCTACGTGCGGGGGCTTCTCGTCTGAAAAAGGTACTCGACATTGTCAGCTTGTCTGGTTACTCAACCGCTCGATGGAGTGCTCTCAGTAAAAGATTCCACCTTGGCAAGGGGGATCCTCTATTATAACCTACAACGTCCTCATTCTACGCGTACCCTGTAGGGTTAGCAATATGCCTGTCGTCAGGCTGAAAGACAAAAAGCAGCTGCGATTCATGTCAATGAAATATAGCGCATTTCACTCCGCCCGCCTCCTCCTAGTGTTTAATGCAGGTAGGAAGTTAATACATTATATTAAAACGCTTATTACCTGATGCTTCACCCCGGTCCTTGCGGAAAATAACGCCTGTACTGCTAAAGGGCTTCTAAAAAGGTGGATTATATAGTAATCACACTGTATGTAGAGGCGCAGAGTTAACCCACCCACCCTACTTCCGCAAAGCCCCCACCTCCGCAAATCCCCATAACCACCAACACCACCACTATCACCACTTTATTCCTCAGGTCTGCCGCCCACCCATATGCAACTTTCGGCCTCGCTGGATAATTCGGATGCGCTGGATTCATCCGGACTATCTATATTGCCGATATCCGTATTTTCTGATAGCTGGCTCTGCCGTATGGCTGCAAATCGACTGTTGGGTGATGATGGGGCTTTTTTCCTCCTACGCTGCTGCAGGATATCTAGTTGTTCCTGCTGTTGGCAGGCCTGTTGCTCTATACTGGATAGTCTGAATGCCTGCTTATCCCAGCCCTTCTGCATCTTTCTAGATAGGTGGCGAAGAGTATAGATATCTAGCCTATCCTTGCCTAGCTGTTGAAGTTGACGTAATTGATGCCGGAATTCAGCAGACCGGCGAGGTGTTACCCATGGGATAACAGATACGGATTTATCCCACTGCTGGCTGCCAGCCTGGATGGGCTGGTTGGATGCCTTGGATACCAGGGGGTTGGATAGGGGGCGCCTTGAAGAGACTGGCCATAACCCAGCCCCTTTCCAGCCAGCCCTTATATTCTGGCTGGTTATTACCACATCCCTAGCCTCTAAATAACAGGCTAGAAATGCCCTTTTGCTAGCCACTGTTAAATCCGTCACTATATCATCCATCGATTCAACCCCCTTCCTATAGGCGTGCTTTAATGGGCTGAAGACAGCCACATCTAGAGGCTGGAGGACTGCAGAGGAGTGCGGCGGCAGATATAACAGCCAGATGCGATGCTACCAGCATTTCCACATGAAGTCAGTAGTTATATGGCTGTGATGCCCATCTAGAACCAGCAGTCTATATGCCCCTGGTTAGCTAGGTTAGGTATATAGGATAAAGACCTTCTCCAGCCATCTAAGGGCAGTCTAGTCAGTCGTCCAGCCATTATCAGTATATATAAAGTACCACCCTTCATATCTAGATAGGTTAGATAGGAACCACTAGGTCTAGAGGGACTTACCCTTATATATAACCAATAGGGGTATACGCCACCCATCAGCAGAAACACATTCAATAAGGGATATCCAGGCCCTAGATCCAGGCTGTTTTTTCTAGATATATCGCAATACGGCAGAGCCCAGCACCAGCCCATTAGTCCCTTTGCCCTCCATGATACCTGTCTCATCCATATTCCATCAGTTAGATGGATGGATACCCTTAATCTCTAGGATATCCAGACGATCGAGGAATTACTGGATGATTTCTAGCAAATAGGCTCGCCAGCGCCTGGCATCTATCGCCCTGGATCGCTTGGTCCGGATTAATGGATTTCGCCGCAGAAATCGCCGCATCCACTTCCTCCCTAGAGGTTGCTGCCCATCGCCCAGCATACGCTCTGCCAGGCCCTTCAATTACCCATGGGAAATAGGGCAGCCCAGAGCTTCCTAGGTTAATATATAGGCAACCAGATTATCCTCCTAGGACTAGGTTAAACGCTACATATCGGCAAAAGCAGCATTCCTACTTTGCCTACCCCTTTTCAGCCAATAATAAAGGGTATGGTATGGGATGCCCCATTGCTGGGCAGCCCTACTGATAGGGCGCCCATCTCGCGCATCTGCCAGCGCCCGTTGGAGCTCAAATTCGGAGTATTGCTTCATGATGTGTTGAAGAAAATATCCTCAAAAAATGGCGTTGTTTGGCGATATATGGCAATTGTTGTGATAGTTTGAAAAAGGTGGTGATGTTGATGGAAGAGGATAGATGCGGCATTTTCGGCACTTGCGGAGGTGGGGGCTTTGCGGAAGTGGGGTGGGTGGGTTACTAGCAAGCTAGCACAGACGCTTTTAAATGTTACTAAGGAACTCTACGGCGTGAAATAACAAATAAATATATAATAACACACAAACACTGGGAATGTATGTATATAGATACCTTGTAGAAAATAAAGCTATATTCTGCCTGCAAGGATTAGTTAGATAAAACACTCCTAATTGGCTTACCTAATAGGATCTAGGGGCTTCCTAAGGCCCTATTAAGTAGCTATAGCGTGCATATCTCGACTGCTTCTTTGTTTAGCGAGGATGATATCTTGGAAGAAAGTCCTATAGGCTTGAAATCTGTGTCGTAGATACTAGAAAAGAAAAGTTGGCATAACTAAGACTTAAATGGCGACAACGTGGGACGAACACGTAAGCACTAGAGAGACAATCTGCAATGACAAACTACGTACGCCTCAAAGGCCCAACAGAACTGTGAATTGTGTAATGGTTCAAAGTTGCCTAAAAGCCTTTTACATATAGAGGACCTCTAAACCAAGCGGATCAAGTGCTCCTGTAACCAATTAGGCATCCAAACTCGCCTAAAATAGGGCAGTCAAGGGTAGGTGTGCTTTTATAGGGTTCCTTAGGTCAACAGGCACCCGATAATCACACAACACCGGGCGACATTGGATCCTTAAGTTGTAGATGCCGCCTTGTGCCCGACTAAGTTATACGGGTCGAACCATAGAACCCTCTCGGTCACGCACGCTTTCTGCTGCCTCATCCGGTGTCATGGCCAGATTAAGAAGACAATGCTTATTATAACCTTGTGGAGGCAGCTGGCACTTGCGGCGTGGGGCAGCAAATGGAACAGTACCCTTAAATAAAAAAGAGACTAGAATCCAGGCCTCTGCTAGATTTTCTGCCACGGGCATTTAGAGCAGAAGCAGGGAGCAAATAGGCCGTTTGCGACAGCTGATCGCCACGGTGGCCCGAGGTAGAGAGCAGCACTAATACTAGCATCTATATCGACTGTAAGAAGGTGGTTTAAATTTTCAGCAGCAGCAGTGGCAGTATCTATATTACCAGACTTAATACCAGTATTAAAACCCTAAAGGGCATGCCGCCCCTTCCGCTGCAGCCAACGCAATGTTTACCCCGGTAATTACAACCTAGTATAGCCTGTCGACCTCCAACTTAAGAATATTTTTGTCACGCAGCCTAGGTGACCGCTCCTGCTCCAATCTGGAGGCTTTGCCTGGGAACAATAACAGCAACAGCAGCATCTACAAGGCTCCCGAGGTCGTCTAGTTACATCCTAGATGCCAGCGACATAACTAAAGAGAACAGGCTGCTTTAGAAATAAATTAAGAAACAGATTAGGCAAAACAAGCAGGAGCAGACATAAGAAAGTTTCAACTAAAGTAGAACTATTAGATTGTAACAGCTAGGCCTGTGCGAGGCTTTCTTAGCCTTCATAGCGGCCAGGTTCGCAACTAGTTAGTTCGGTGGCAGTGTCATAGACGTGGAAAACAGCTCCAAGCTGTAGCAGACCGTGGATTAATGGGCTGTGAGGGCTTGCCGCATGTAGTAAGGCTGAAGTGGCTGTCTTGACCGGTGCTGATGAAGACTCCGCCACCGCAAGGAACAGAAGCTGAGACATTCTAGTGGGGCAGAAGACGTAACCGGCGTTCAGCGTGGCTCAACGAAGGTTTCGAGAATGGAAAGGAGTGCGGATATAATGGGTTTGGTGCCCGAGAACGATCAATTATTGACATTGTCACTACAGTTCTGAGTAATCTATGGCGGTTGATAATGGGGTGCAACGGTTTCTGTGAATATAGGAAACGACAAACTTCTTTGTTTGGCCCTAATACTAGATAGCATTCTAGTCGGTTGTTCAGCGCCAAATTTCGAAAATAAGCGCCATTTAGGGATTTGGCTTGGGGCTGAGTCACTTCACAGCCTCGCTAGGCAGACAAGGCAGAGAAGGTCATAATCGTCTCCAAAATTTTTACATATAACTATAGAAAAAATGGCGCAATTATGGGATGAAATTCAACTTTTGAATTAACCCATCCATCGACTTTCAACCAGTCCATCCATCTCTTTTTCACTTCATTTTTACGGCATAATCCAAGCTATGGCGGAATCTTTTAGTCTTGCAGCTAGTGTATTTGCTACCATTGACATAGCAGACAAGGTAGTCACAGCATGCAAACACTACATCGAGACTGTCCAAGACGCCCCGACCGGCCTCCGAGCAATCCTGGTTGAGACTTCGGCAATGAAAACAATACTGGAGAATATCGACTTCCTCCTGAAATTCGACAGAAGGCCATCGCCGATAATGAGCAGCTGGGATGGAGTATCAGAGCCTATCAAAGCATGTTACACAGCGATTAGAGAATTGTTGGGCCTGTTAGCGTCCAACCATTCTCGGCCGACACTTACGACCCTGGCTTGGCCTTTGAAAGAAACTAAAGCTAAAAAGTTATTGGAAGATATCGCAAGACAAAAAACTACTATAAGTCTTGCTCTTACTACAGAGTCTACGTAAGTTAAGCCACCTACAGCCTTAGGTAATCTGTTGGTATTAGTGCGCTGTGGAGCAAATTAATATCAGCATAGAGACAGCAAGGAAGATTAAGGTGAAGCTTCTTCACAGTAGTTTCTAATCAATTTAATAGTCATGAAATCAAGAGGATTCGGAACATTCTATCAGGTATGTCTTAATTCCATGTTTTGTGACATTTACAGACTAGAGTGCTAATACTAGCTGAACAGACTCTCAACAAACCGAGGTCTACAATTGGCTTAAAGACATTGATCCTTCATCAATTCACAACCAAGCCTGTAGAAACCATGAGGAAGGAACATGCCAATGGATATCCTATCTTCCGGAATGGGCGGAGTTCCTTTCAGGAAAGATACGATGTCTATGGATCCACGGGATTCCTGGAGCTGGCAAAACTGTGTTGGCTTCGCAGCTGATTGGGCACCTTGGCAGTCATTGCAGAACATTCAGCTCGAATGGTTCACGGTCAGTCAGTATCTATTACTACTGTTACTTCGGCCGTAACCGGGATGAAGCTCTTCCTTTTCTCAAGTGGATTCTCAATTGTCTATGTCGAGTAGCGAATTTTGTCCCCGACGGTCTATGGGAACTTTTCCAACACGGGGGCGAGCCTAGCATTCAGAGTCTACTTGCCACTCTTGAGGTTTGTCTTCAGTCTTTCAACAATGTTTTTCTTTCAATTGATGCCATTGACGAGAGCAACCCAAGAGATGAACTTCTCAAGGTTCTTCATGATCTGGTCAAGGATCCAAGGTTCTCCAAAATTCGACTCTTAACAACCAGCCGCGAATACTTGGACATCGAGAAAACCATGCAAGAAATTTCTACCGGGGTCACGATGCAAAACCCATATCTGTATGCCGATATCCGGCATTACACGAAGCTTCGCTTGAACAGTCATAACAAGATCAGGAACTGGCCACAGGAATTACGCGACGAAACGCTAGAGGCTATATGCAATGGCGCTAGGGGAATGTGAGTATTCTGCGTCTGATACCTAATCAAGAATTAAAGGCTGATTGGCAGTACCAGGTTCCGCTGGGTAGTCCTGCAAATCGACGCTCTCCGAAGAGTAAAGCAAACGAAGTCGGCCATCAGGAGAGAACTAGATAACCTCCCAAAGACTTTGGACGATGCCTACGACAGAATCTACCAAATGATTCCTGCGGAAGATTTGATTATTGTTGAAGCGACTATGCGATGGATCAGCTTCAACGAAAATGCATTCCGGCACCCGATCCCACGCTCGATACTCGAAATCGCCATCGAGAATGATGTTTCCGAAAATTACAACTTTACACGGGAATACCAGTATGACATCGACTTACTTCGCGAAGTTTGCGGATGCCTCATCAAAGTTACTGGGGAAGAAATCGATCGACAACATGTTTCATTCGCTCATTACACCGTCTTGGAGTATTTGGTTTCGTCCCGTGGGTTCCAGCTATACTCCAGTTCTCTTCTTGATAGATCTCAAATTACGAAAACAACTCTGGTCAACAAGGCGGAATATCTTCTTAAGAAAGCACAATTCTACAGCCTTGCCGACGTCGGTCAGCCAGTGCATCAAATTGGCACCGATGACGACGTGGAATGGACGATGACTTTCCCAAAATACTGCGCTCTTGCCGCCTGGTCGGTAATAAGCGAATGCGACCACTTTGTGGCAGGAAGAAGTGATCTCGCCAACATAGTCACAAACTCTCATTCGAAGAACGATCATTTCCTGGACATCTTGCAAAGATTTAGCGGTCTCGATAGCGACTATATAACAAGCGAAAGTTATCAATTCGACAGCAGCTTTTGTTCCCTGACCTGGAACATTTTGCCACAACCGCAGGTTCGAACGCTGGTTCAATTACTCCAGTTGTGCGCATTCAAGTCATCGCAGTACCTACTACAGCAAAGCAACGCCACCAGTCTTTTGCAGACTAATCTCGACTTGACGGTGGACATGAAAATGTGTAGAGCTTCAACAAGCGGTCACTCATTCAAAGAATGGCGTTTTCATGCTCCTGTCGTTGACTTCTTCGCCGCATGGTGCAGGATGTACGCCAACCCTTTCAAATTCCTTATCCAATCCTGGGGCGAGGCCTTCGATTTCCAGAAAACTCTTGTTTTCTACATGGCTTGGCATCACCACGAATTTGACTGCCAAGAATGGTGCGTAGTTCAAAGGCTTCTCCAGTTGGGAGCGCAGGCAGACTCGCCAAGCTATGTGGTTACGCCTTTACAGATTGCCGTTGCGTGCCTGGACCTGGAGGGAGTCGTTATCTTGCTCAAACACGGAGCAGCGCCAAACGCTTTAGGTAATCCAGCTGCGGAGTGGCCGCAAGACAGTCAGTTGCAAAGGTTTGACATTTTAAGTGGAATTTCCCCGCTCGAAATTTGTAGGTCTGGCCCACACGAAGATTGTTTTCAGGAAGAAATCCCAGATGATGGTGTATGGATGGAGTATTTAGGGGAGAGGTTTGATAACTCTGACAACAAAGCATCTTGGATTGAGGAGGCTTTGCTTGAATACGGCGCAAATTAGTTTTTGTAGATTCTAGTGCGACGACGTATAAATGTAGTAGTAGAAGAGTATACTAGATCCTGGGGTGGCTGCCGAATCTGCTGGGCCTTGGCTGCCTTATTCTAATCACTTAGGTATCTCCGCTAAAGCGAGAACACATTCCACTGCACTTCATGCCTCTAACGCAAGGCAGATTCGAGGAGAGCCTGGGCCTTGTCGAGCTCTTTCAACTTGCCAATGTTAGCAGCTCTCTGCGCCCTCTTTCTAGCCACTTCTTCTCAGCTGATGCCGCCGCTTGGAGCCGAACTCTTGCCGGCGGCCAAGTGGTACTTGGTTCCGCCATCGGAGGATTATATAGAGGGTGCTACCTAGAAGATCTTTAGCCTGTCTCTGTGACTTAACGCCGTCATTAGTGGAGCGAAGTAGAAGCTGAATAGCGTTGGTGCTTGACTTAGCATGCTTGTATCTCGCCTTGTTAATAGACCTGTAGCAGTTAAAGTAGGTGTTGGTATCACAGGGATACCCGTATACAGGGTTCTGCAACTGGGCGCAGTTGCAGGCAAAAGTCACGGTATTCTGGGTGACTGTGTGTTCTGCTTGTCCAACTATCTAAGGGGTTGTTAGCGGTGATGTGTATTTCACCATCAAATCGCAGGGTAAATCCCGCAATCTAATTAGCTAAGGATATCCAGTGTTATGCCTTGCGCGTAGCCAGCAGCCCTGTATCCGACGGCTAATCTGACAGCTACCGTCCACCATTTAGGAACTATTAGTATAGACAACAATGTCCCGCTTTAAGAATGTTCCTAATCTGTCTATAAAGACATAGCTAGTTCTTCTTTAGTCTTCCTAGGTTTATAGCTAACTATACTTAAGGCTATATACCAGTTAGCTAAACTCTCCTAAGGTAGTAGTTCTAGTAGGTTAATATATTTAGTATTACTATTAGTAAGGTTTACTATTTACTATAATCTTAAGTCTAGTTCTAGCTTATCTCTAAGTCTTATTTAGAGGGGGTATTATTTATTAAGGTGATAAATCCTTATAGAGGCTTTATAAAGCTTTATATCTAGTATTACCTCTACTAGGGGTAAGGTAGTATATCTATTCTTAATTTAGTTTTTACTAGGCTACTATACCTCTAATATATAATACTAGATAGGTAATATATAAGAGGTAATAGTATAGTAAAGTAGGTATACTAGTATACCCTAGATAGTATTCCTTAGCCCCTATAGTCTGTTAACTACTTAGTATCCTCTAGCATAAAGGTCTCTTATATAATTCTTAAATATAAGTCTTTTATTAAAGTAGATACTAAGCTATTATAGGGAGGCCTTTCAGTTAATAGCCTAAACTATATACTATCTCCTATCTAGTAATCTAATAGTAATTAGTAGGTTTTTATCTTTATATCTCTTAGTAAAGTAAATAAGTTTAGACTTATTAAGGTTAAAGGTAATTCCCTCTAATATACCCTATCCACAATTGTTTACATATTCTAGGTAGAATATAATAAGATTCTGGTATAAGTAGCCCATACGTAATTCCCAATATAGGGTAAAATATTATAAGAAATAGGGTTAAATATAATAAGGACAGGAGAGGCAAAACATATTAAAAATAATATACATAAGTAGTATAGGGCCAGGTAAGTATATTCTAGTCTTAGAATACTAAATAGAAGTGTTTATAGCTTAGGTTTTCTAACCTTAAAATTCTTAAAGTTTAGGTATTATTACTATAGACTATACACAGGCCACATAAAAGTTTATAGTATAATAAAAGATATTTTAAAAAAGTAACTATATAGAATAAGGATCTAAGTAGGGTTATAAAGCCCTCGCCAACGAGCTGGCGAGAGCCATCGGTTCGGGTGGCAACGTGCAGGTCCCCAGAGCGTACCTCCAGCAAGACAATGTTCCCAGCGCGATTTGGGATCAGCTCGACACCATCCTCGCCCGATGCTCCCGGTTGGAGGCTTTGCGCGCCGTCTGCCAGACGGCCTACCACGATAAACAGGTCTACCCGGACGACGACGAGCGGTGGCGCAACTTCGAAGGGCCGAAGAACGTGTTAGTGTTCACCAAGTGGCCTATTATCGCCTACCTCCTGCAGCTGTGGGTAGAGAGAGAGCTGGATGGCGATGAGTACCGGTCCGGTCTGCTTCACAGCAGCATGAGCCCAGCCCAACGGTTGGACCTAATCGAATGGTTCGGCGCCTTCACCGAGGTGAACGGAAGCCCGAAGGTGAAGACGAAGATCCTTGTCAGCACCTACGACCTCGCCAGCACGGGTCTCGACGACCTCAAAGTCGCCAACTACCTCGTCCACTATGGCGTGAACAAACACGCTACCGAGGTCTCCCAGGCAAGCGGCCGCATCGACCGGCAAGGACAGCCGTTAACCAGCTTCATCTACTCCTTGCAGTCGTCGGAACAGCCCCTCGACCGCCTGACGATGTCCCTGCGGGACAGCCGCGAAGAGCTTTTCGGGCAGCGGGGTATCCTGGGAGAAATCGCGTGCTGGTCTCACTCGGGAGACGCCGAGGCCCAGTGAGACAGACGCCTTCCCTCACGCTGCGCCGCCGCCGGGTGTTCCGGGAGGTACTTAGCAGTCTGGTGTGTTTAGTATTTGCAGGATGGTAGCATTGAGAACGTAGGGTAGACAGAATGAAGATGACACTTGGCTCCGAAATCGAACCGGCTCTTCGCTCTCACCGCCATCTCGTCGGTTAGCTGCTTCGAAGCCGCTTGGTCAACTGTAGCAGGTACAGCGCCTCGAGGCGGCCGTCATGGAGATTCGGAAGCAGCCGTGGCTAAGAATACTAAAACCCGAGTGAGGTAGTTAATAATTGATTAATTGATTGATTTACGGATATTCCTCCCCGGTTATGAAATCGCTCTTACGTCAGCAACCATGCCCGGATAGCGGGGTCTGGCAGACGGCTGAAGCGTTCAAACGTTTATCCGAGTTGCCCCACTTCGCACATGCAAAACATCAACGAGCTGTCCCCATTTTCGCTGGTTCCCAACGTGGTTTCTTTCGCGGCTGCTGCGCTAAAAACCCCCTACTCTTTGAGGGGGTGTTTAACGTTGCCAAAACCTTAGCACCCCCGGGTAGCTCGACTGCAGTATCGCCGCCAAAGAGCTACTCACCAAAAGGGACAAGGACCTTACCGCCCTCAGACGCACCACTTGTTAATACTTCGGGAGCCAACGCGGTGCGGCCATGCCTAAGCTAAGAAAATCCAAAAAGTTCGTCTAGTAAGTTCATACGGGTTCAACGGATTCATGCTTGCTTGATTCTAGGTACGCCGCGGTAGGGGACGGCGTTATACACGTAAGATAGGTCCTATGGTATCAGCTAGCCCCTGCCCTCGCTCTTATGATCCCTCTATTGACAGCCCGCAGGCCTTCATATCCGCCTGAAGTTCACTCCATAGGAGTGGCGTACGTTAGCGCAGCTACCCAACGCAGACAGGTTTCTAGTAGACCTTTTCAAAGGCATCCTCTCTAGACCTGAAAACCTCAAGCTGCGGGAACAACGATTTAAACGCGTCGGCGGCCCGGTCTAGCCCCTCGTGAGAGCCGATACGGTCCACGTCATGCTCGCCCCCTCCCTTTGCCGCGAGAACTGCCCTTGCCGAGAGCCTCCGCATCGACTCGTGATGCGGGAGGAACGACGAATCCAAGAGAACCTCGTCGGGCCGGTAGATATCGAACCCGAAATGCAGTTCCTTTAGTTTGGGGTGCTCGCGGGCGATCCTTTCCGTGACCCCCTTCGCATTGTGTAAAGATTCAGAGGCCGGGTCGCAGCGCAGCAGCTCGAGTCCTCGCATCGACGCGGTCATCTCTAGGAGGTGTTCCGCAGCAAGTGGAAATGCAGCCCGGACGATCGCCTCGTGTTGGATGATGATGAGCTCCGTCAGCCCGCTGAGCGGGGACAGATAAAGGAGGTCTTTCGGCTCGGCATCGCCGGGGAGGAAGTGCAGGGTGAGGCTTCGGAGACCAGACATCGCTCCGATCCGCTCCCAGGCGCGCTGGTTGGCCGGCCAAATCTCGAGGGTACGAAGTGCCCGGAAGGGCGTGTTGTCTTGTCCGGGCCCCTCGGGGTGGTGTCCTAGGTCGTCGCCGTAGACCTTGGACAGAAGCTCCTCAGCTCTGCCAGTCTCTCGCACCCGGCCAGCGCCTTCGTCATCTTGGGTGGAATCCGCTCGCGACCGGTGCGTCCCCAAGCCAATGTGGCGCTCCTCAGACCCTTCCAGAACGCAGCTTCGGCATCGGTCTTGTAGTCCTCCAGCCCGTCCACCGCTCTGGGACCGCCGTACGCGAGATCCACGTCAAGCTTTGTCAGAGCTGTGAATCGCGACAAGACAGGGAGCATCGAGCCGCCCTCGGGCCAGGTCTCGACTTCGATCGTGTTGATCCCGGGCACGGTCCGCGCAAGATGCTTCAGGAGCGATATCTGATACCTGGTCTCAACTTTGAGGCCCTGTAACGCGGCCAGCTTTGGGAAGCTGAGTGCTTTGAGCCGGATGACCCTCTGTCGCATCAACTCTTGGTAAAGGTCTCTAGATCCAAAGTCGACGAGGGTCACAATCGAGTCGGCATACAACTGCGCTGTGGGGATTGACATGTCGGGGTCCGCGATTAGGCACATGCGAGTCTTGTGCTACAAGATCTCGCGGCCACATCGGAACCAGAACTTGTTCACCCGCATCGCCCTGAGAATCGATGCCCAACCGAGCTTACGCATAATCATTAGCGCGATCTCGGGCGGCAGGGAGAGGGAACAGCCTGGGGTGCTTTTATCGAGCTCGGTTCGCGGAGGGAGGGTGTCAAGGCTCGAACGGTCAAGACTTAAGTCAACTGCTAGCGCCTGGGAGAACGTTAGCTGCAGAGCGATAGACGCTTGGAAGGAAACCCGTACCTGCGTGGCCAACTGGCCGGGTTCAGAAGGAGGCATATCTCGGTCTTTCGGCCTCAAGAGCGGCTGCCGTCGTTAATGGTGTTTGTTGGCTATTGCGAGAAGCGCTTCTTGATTCGTTAGCAAAGCTCAGAGGGAGTCTCAATCAGGATGTACCTACAGACAGAATTGCCACAGGCGGCCAACAAGGTGTTGGTAGGGGGTTGTTTGATGAGAGTAAGTAGGATGAGAAAATAAAGAAATCGGCGAAGGATTTTGATGGTGAGGCGAGAGAAATAGCAGGCCAGGGCCAGGAGGAAGGCGCAACAAAACACGCGAGAGGAAGGTACGACGCGGCGCAGTCTGTTTTGTTCCCCGAAAGCTGCGACAAAGCCGCCGCCGCAGTCATACCGTTGCGATCCGCTCTGGGTATCCAAGGCAGGAGAATTGCGACGATCCGTTAATGCTACCCCAGAGGACGAGTCCCTTGTCCCGACTCTAAAACCCAGGTCCGTGCCTCGCAGGCTTATCTCTGGGATAAAGTGCAAGACAACATTGGAGCAAGTAAGCCAAAACGATCTATCCAGCCAGTGTTCCCCCACTTCGTGTCCTACATAGATCCCTCCCTCCACGCCCGGTAAATGAACGATCTAGTAGAGCGGTCAGTCAGTAGGACATGTCAAAAGGTCATGCGGCTTACATCTGCTTCTCCTCCATCGTCAGGACAAAAGGAAGGACAAACTGCAAGAAGCGCGTTTTGTTGTGGTTGTCGCAAAATTCCACTCTTACAATGTGCTTTCGCAGGGCCTTGACATGATAGTCATACGTCTTCAGCGTCAGGACGACTCGGGGCCTTCCTCTGTCGGCCCAGAACACAGCTGACACGCCACTGAGGGTGAGCCCGAGAGAGGGGATTCCCCCTCGGTAGGCCGACATGACGTGAGGAAGATGCTCGAGAACCGGGTCCAGGCCGTCGATGACCACCCAGCATTGTTGGGGCAGGCTGCTTGTAGCGTACGGTGTGTGTATCTCGCTGAGCTCAAAGACCACCCTGCCGGCCTGGTCGGTGAGATGCGCCAGGTCGGAGTCAGGACTGCGTGCCGCCTTGGTCGCTATGAGAAGAGGTCGATACCGGGCTGCCACGAATCCGATGTCGTTCGCGGCGATCGGGGACAAAGACGGCCCGAAGCCAGGACGTCTACACCAGCGGGCTGGCGTCAGCAGCGGGCTCTGTCTCTTGGCTAGATCTAAAGGGGTCGCGCCGAAGATGTCTCGCCTCTCCGGGCTCGCTCCGCTTCTCAGCAAGAGCTCGACGAGACCAAGCTCGCCGATGGCCGCGGCGACGTGAAGGGCCGTCTGTTGGTTGGCGTCTGTCGCGTCGACGGCTACGCCCTTGTTTATCAGCTGCTGGATGAGCCGTGGTACCGCATCAAACGCTTCGTCTCGTCCGAGGAGGTACAGCGAATACTCATCGTCCCCCGTGTTGATTGCCAGTCGTCGCGTGCCCATATCCGTACAGGCTTTTAGCGCGACGTGTATGAGGGTCTCCGTCGGTCGCGTCGGTACGACGACGCTGCAGTTTGCGCCTAGAGAGAGCAGCCGGTGGGCCAACTTAAACTGGCCAGCTGCACAAGCTGTCGCCAGAGGCGTCATGCCTTCGTCTGTCGGCGCGTTGACGTCGAGGCCGGCTTGCACCACTAGCCAGCGAGCAAAGTCGCAGGCGCCATCTCCGGGCGTCCAGTGGCGGCTGAGATCGTGAAGAGCCGACAAGTTGTGAATGTTAGACCCTCCGTAGTACACCCACTCGAGCATGTCCTCTGGGCCGTCAGGTCCATCCACCGTCAGAGACGACCCGTAGCGTATGATGGTTTCGGCCGCGCTCCAGTTGCGACGGCACAGGGCGAGATGAAGCGGCGTCTTTCTTGCTATTCGAGGCGTGGCGTCAAGGATCGCGTCGGTTTCCGCCTTCGCTTCACAGCGCCAGCAGCAGACGGTGATGGCGTTAATGTTGGCGCCGGCACAGACGAGTATCTCGATGAGATGGGTGTGGCCCAGCACGGCAGCGACTTGAAGCGCCGTGTATCCCTTGACCTTCTGCGTGAACGCGAGCCACTTGGCCGGGCAGGTGGCCTTCCAGGGACTCCTCCACTTTCGTGGCCATTGTGCGTCTACAAAGACGCCAAGACGGACGGCTTTGCGGAGAGCAGCGGCATCTCCTCGAGCCGTGGCCCAGAGCACGGACAGGCCGGTCGAGGCATCTCGCTTGTAGAGGGCGCTGTCTAGCTGATCGCGAAGCCTCCGGGAGCATCGGATGAGGCTGTTGAGCGCGCCGGTTCGTAGGGATGGTTCGAGTTGCCCCAAAATATCGTACTACAATTCGAGGGGTAACTGGGCCATGGCCGGGTCCGAGATGGCGTTTCGAGTTAGTCTTTGGGGGAGTTTCGTCTTCGAGGTTTCGAGTTAGTCGAGTATCAACAGGTGGCAGGCGAAGATGGCGGAGAAGAGATTTTCGGTCTGACGGATCCCGATGAGTGGTCAATCGCTGGATGGATGGAGGAATTAGAAATGAACTAAGTCGCCAGACGGAATAACGGCAGAAACGTCTTGTTGTAATAGAGAACTTACTCAAGAGCAGCTTAGTAGAATTAAACTGACGTTGTAGTTTCTCTTTCGCCCGCGCCAACTTGAGAAGCAATATCTTTTAGTTGTTAAATCTACGTTGTTTGCTGCTACTATTATCTCACCGCTCTCCCTCGGCATCTACGTCTAAATACGGCTTCCCGCAGGGCGTGATATCCGTGCCTTCCTCTCCCGACGACGAATAATTAAAGTTGGTCTGTATATGAACAGTCATTACGCTCCTAGCCAGCTCATCACGCTTGAATTCACTCTTATGTGTATCTGCCGCGTTTGCTACAGCTGCCCGCCGTCGCTCCTGCCTTGCCTCTTTGACTGTTTGTTTTCATCGCTCCTGCCCTGCCAGAGCCGATTTCCCTCAAGGAGTGAATAATATTCTACTCCGTCTTCGCCACCCTTCGTTTTTTTTCTTTTTCTTTCCTTTTCTTCCTCTATTGCCGTCGATTCGTCGACGTCGATTTATCACCAACTTCTACTACACGCGTCGACATTCATTAGCAAAGAGCGATCCTACCCCTCCCACCCTCGAGACAGACAAGCGACCATCGACAGCAACAAGATGTCTTCTAGGCCCGAGAATACCGGACAAAGGGCCGATACCGAGGGTAAGTGTCTAGGCTTGGCCTAGATTCCCCCGGTGCCTGGCATTCACCATACGACACCATGCTTCCACAGGCTGACATCTTATAGGGGACGAGTCTCCTGCCCGTTCCCGCAGGCGTCTGGACGAACCGCGCTCTAACGACCCGAGAAGCCACCGAAGCCTGCGTCCTTCGTCGCGCAGACCGAATCCTCGCGATGCTAACTACCATCCGCTCATCGACCACATAGGCCCGCACCCTGTTACGCCGCATAGGGTTGGCAACTTCGAGTTCGCCGGGCCCCCGTCCAGCACCAGCATCTCGGAGCCTTTTGAGTTTCGTAGTCCGCACGCGTCGCTTTTCTCGGTGGTGCCGGTCCCGGACCCCTTGGTACATGCCTCCCTATGCTTCATCGACGAGCGGACCCCATCGCCGGAAGGTCAAACTGCAAAGAAGCACCAGGACATCATGCAGAAGATACTCGTCTCAGAGGAGAAGTTCCGCAGATACGGTGCCAGCCAGAGGATGGCAATCGAGTTTAGCTGGGATGAGCTTGTTTCTCTCGTTACGGCCTACTGCCCCAACTACGACACCTCGACTAACGTCCTGTTCACCAAGCTGTACTACAGCGACAAGCTCCTCGGCAGCGGGACCATCGGAAACGCAGGTGAATTCCGTGTTGCGATGGGCCGGATGCTTACCCTCGCCCGGGAGCAAGTTCACGACGAGCAGGACAGCGACAAAGTCGAGGTGCGCTTTGCACTTAGGCTTGGCCGGGCGGCCACGGAAGTCTACCAGTACTTTGCCCGCTACGTACCAAGTCCCGACGCAGCTGGAAACGCCGGGCCCTCGGTTGCCGAGGGAGACAACCGGGACCATGCCATGGACCAAGAGCCGGCCGGCCTCCCTGCCGCGTCAGACGATACTCCCAAGCCTGATAATATCGAAGAGGATCACCAGGAAGAGGGTGCTGCTACGACCGGAGAACCAAACATCCCTCCCGCGGGTGAAGCCGACGAGAACGAACCCAGCGACTCTGATACATCTGACGACATTCAGTTGGTCTCCTCTCAACCTATCGAGAAAGCTGTCGACGCCTCAGGCCCTACAGGAAAGAGTACCAATGGAGTCGAGGAACTGATTCTCGCAGACCCGGACGACGAACCGCAATGGCTGGAGACGTGCGCATTCTTCGACCATGATCCGGCAAAAAAGGACTGCACGAAGGACCATGGCGTGCTCATAAAGTTCACGAAGCGCATTCTCAAGCCCCACCAGATGCAAGACGTCGTGCGGACATACAAGCTTGTGACGACCGAACAGCAGCCGACCCGCGGCTCTATTCTCGCACACGAAATGGGTGTGGGTAAGACGATGATCTACCTCGCCATCATCGCCGTGCGCCGTCTCGTTTTGATCAGTCATAAACACGCCAAGGAGTACCCCGACTTACACGCTTCGGAAGACGGCCGCTGTGCATTGAAAGGTCGCCCCTTTGGTATTCAATGCGCGTGCGAAGAAGGCGGCCTGGCGAAAGCCATCGCGGAGGCATCGTCGACCGGAGCTAACTTGGTCTTGATGCCTGCCGGCCTTCTCCCACAGGCGCTACGTGACGCGCGTGCCTATCTCAGCTCGAGTTTCCACATCGATATGCACGACGGTTCACGTATAACCGGCACCTTCTTCACGATCGTCGAATGGCCTGTCAACGATGCCAAGGACCCTTCAATCCAGAGCATCGAGTCTCGTTTCCGTTTCGACCCAAGGACAGACGATCTACTGCCTGCCGGCACAACCACCGCAAGGTCCTACAATGAGAAAAGCGGCCAACCCCTGCTCAAGTCACTCGGCATTGAGGTGTCACTGCGTCCCCGCCACAGACCGCCCCGAGACCCGTCTTCCGTCATCTTGTTTCTTACCCGCCAGCGAGCAAGCTGCGATAAGCTGTGGCGACGCAAATGGGTGCAGCTAGTAGGACTGGATGTAGAGGGGTCAGAGGAACAGGCTATAATTGAATACACAGGCACATACTACTTCGGCCTTGTCGTATGGGACGAAGCACACGAGGTCCGCGACCCGAAGAGCAACCTGGCAAGCGTTATCCTCGACATCACAAGGCGCCAAACTGTGAAGCCGCTAACCATTGCTGTAACGGGTAGCCCGTTTGTGGGCAACCTGGGTGACGCGGCGCTCGCAATTGGCTGGGTGACTGGCCTAGAAAGCGAAGCCAAGGTGCTCAAACTCAAGACGGATCTCAAAGCCGCGAGCTCGACTTTAAGCAAAAAGCCGACTCAGGAAAACAAGAGAGCGGCCGCCCCACTCGTCCGGGGTATCATTCGCCGACTCGCCAACAGTCAGTTTATTAATGGCCCCATTATGAGCAAGCAGCCTGTTACGAGAGAGACCAGAGACTGTCCGATCGACGCGACTTTTGCCGACAATGTCGCCGCCCTGACGCTGAAAGTGGGCAACAAATACAACGACGAGCTGCAGAGCTTGGTGTTAGCGAACACAGCCCCATCCACTATCCAGTCCAACACAACCGCTGCTGCTTTGGATCGCGACGAGGACCTCCGGCGGCTAGAACTCGTGGTGAACCTACCTGGTCTGTACCAAGCGTTCCGCGACGCAGCCAAAGCTGGCAACGAGATCGGGACCACCGCCGATTACATCAACAACACCATCGGATCAGACACTGAACAGGACGTCCCTAGACAGTACCTCAAGGACAAGGCTGTCCCCGCTGCAATCTATTCACACCGGGATACGATTCTCACGGACTGCTCCCGATTCAGGGCGCTACGGGCCATTTGCTATCAAGCCTACAAAGACAGACGGCAGTACCCCGATGACGGGGAAGCATGGTCCGGCTTCGAGGGACCAAAGAACGTGCTGGTCTTTACGAGGCGGCCCTTCGTCGCGTTCATCTTGAAGCTTTGGGCCGAGCGAACACTGAACAGTGATTACTTTGAGTCCGGTTTGCTCCACAGCGGCATAAAGTCTAATGTCCGATCGGATCTCGTGGGCTGGTTTGGGCGGTACCTCGAGAAAGACGGAGAGCCAAAGAGGAAGACTAAGATCCTCATCAGCACCTACAAGCTTGGTAGTACTGGCTTTGACACCCTCAAGGTGGCGAACCACCTTGTCCACTACGGTGTGCACAAGAACATCACAGAGGTGTCTCAAGCCGACGGCCGTATCGACCGTCAAGGCCAGCCGCTTCCTTGTACGATCTACACATTGTTGTCTGAAGAACAACCCCACGACAAGTTGGCGGCTTCTGTTGCTGAAAACCGCGCCAGTTTGTTCGGACCACATGGGATAATAGGTGAGCTGGCGTCCTGGTCTCGCAATTCAAACACGGCAGTTTGACGCAATACCGGGCCTAGCTTCACGGAGGTATGGATGTTGTGTGTGTTCCCGGGGTAGTCAGTTTGTAGGTGATACTTAGATTGAATGGAACTTGCTCTTGCTCTTACTCCGAGCCGACCCAAATTCGTCCGGCATTGCTGCTGAGAGTGGTGAGCCTTCGGCATTCCGAGTAAATGCCGGCTTACTCTGCCGACTGACGTCGGCTAAGCGTAATCATCACAGGCAGATACAATTAGTAAGCAGCTAAACATAAGCAACATAATCACTTACTAGGGTAAAGCCCCTCACCCACGCATAATTGGCGTAATCAACCTCGATTTTACGGTTAGCTAAACACTATCTAGGTCTCCAAGCTAATGATGACAGCGGCGACCCTACAGCTACTTCTACCTGGCAGTCCTGTTTCTATATAGGCGCCCACGCCCACAAGCCAAGCTTGTCATCGACGCCCAGCGTTGGCGCGTGCGGTAGGGTGATGGAGGATTGGGGCTGGGTTAATTACTAGGTTCTAGAAATTTCACTTCCTAGCATTGCTGTGGCTCGATGGATTATAACTAGCGTGACGAAATGAAGTAGAATTTAACTTGATCTGAAGAGAAAGCGTCGCTGGTTCGCAGGCTTAGGCTTCTTCTCTAGTGTCGGGGTCCACTGCTCTAACGAACGCGTTGGCTCTCTACAGATAGGACATATCTTTACTTTCCCCTTGCAAACCAGACACATTCTGTGTCCACAACCCTCTGTGAACGGACGGACCGGCTCCTCCGCTAAACAACACGGGCAGGCGCCAATAAACACCTTCAATACCTTCCGTGGCTCTGAATCTTTGTGATGAGGGCACTGGAATTTCTGGTCGGCCTGTAGGAAGGTTTCCTGGGGAGTTGTCTGAAGACGAGAGTGACAGGAGTCACAAATAAACTTGATTATGTTAGTCTGAACCACGGATATCCTTAGTAGCACTTAGAACTTACACAATTGCATCCTTCAAACTCATACATATAATCGTGGGACGGAAGACTTTCACGCACATACAGCATAATCGTGGAATCGGGGTAGTGCTGTAAGCCGGCGGCCCATAGGTATCATTATCAGGCTCCGGAGTGCGATCGATAGCATCATCGTCACCACCAGTGAGGTCAATAATTTCAACGTCACCAGTAAGACCAATAGTATCATCATCGCCAGTGAGGTCGATAATATCAACATCGCCAGTGAGATCAATGATCTTGTTCATCGGAGCTGACGCGAACGGAGATATCGGTCGTGTTCGCCGTAGTGCACTGTCTGTGGCCTCGGTTTGAAAAGAATGTTGGCTGGACGAGAGGAAACGATTTGCAGTTTGGTTCTGGCTTCTGCGGATGAGACCTCGTCTTATATAATTTGGCGCCATGGCCTGTCGCCGTCGAAAACCGCACTTCGTCGTGAACGTTTACGAAATAGCCCCGGCTTGCCTGGAGACGCAATCAAACACTTCAAGAGGCCTCCAGAGCATTAATATTGAAGCACAATCATTGGCAGAAACTGGACGCCAATGGGGCCGGCAAGCAAAAGCAGAAAGAATCGGCAATGACCTCTCTCCAGATACCTGCCTGATGCGGCAGCTGGGCCGGTTTCTGAATCACCTCATACAAGGTACGCTCGCGCTATGGCTGTAAAGCTCCCGGGGCCCCTTGCTGAGTCGGCCTTGTCAATCATGCGGCAACCAGGAGTAGAACATCAGGCCTCAATTAGACAAAGGCCCCCTAGCGGATGTATAATGCTGGATATTTTAGTTAGCCAGCAAGGTAAACAGGGAAGGGGGGTATCATTTGAGGGCCAGATATGTGCAGAAGATCAAACAGTAAGGAAGGAAGCATGGATCAGAAAGGGGCCAAATTGGTGAGGACTTTCGGCATTATCCTTTAACGTAGATTGTTGCCTTTTAAGGCACACTGAGATACACGTCGTCTCAGTCTAGCTTACACGGCACACGGACACAGGTTCTACTGCTGGCCGAGAAGAAACCTAGATTACCTTCCTCATCTGTCGCTCATCACGCTCAAGATAGCATACAGTCGCCTATAGCATTGTCATAGAAGAGAATTAATAATAGTTACGATGTTATGGATGACCCTCCGTGCTGGCTCACAGTCTCGGCTGGACCAAGTGTTCGGAAACACCTTCGCAAATCCTCTGCATGTACTCGCCCTTATCGAAATTGGCAGTACTCCTGGCGGGCCTAAAGTCATACGTATGGTTCATATAGGGCGAAAAGACTGCATTCATCGACGTCGCTAGCCGGTAGGACTTCTCAACAGCCGCTGCTTCTTGCTTCTTGCCAATAATCTGAAAGACAGTTGCCATAGTTCGCGAGGGCACCTTGTGATAGATCATCTCGTAGACATGGAACATAAAGTTCCGCGGGCCAATATATCGGAAGTTAGGCGGCTGTAACCCTCTATGGTGACGCTTGAAGAATGAGGTAAGCAGACGGCATGCCTCGTCGACGGTGAAAGAGTTGGACGTCGTCGCAACGCAGAATACGATCCTCGGTGGAAGGAGTTGAATAATGGGCCTTTCTTCCGTTCGGAACGCTTCCTCGATGAGGCACGAGGCTACTTCGTCGACAGGTATGATGTCGAGCTTCGCATCGCGGCGGCCATCCACGACGGAGAGGATTCCCGTGGCGAATCCCGTGACGAAGCCTCCAAACGCCGCTTTGCTGTCAATCCAGCCTGGAGAAGGATACTTGGACGACGCGCAGATGATACTAGGACGGACAATCGACATGGGCACGGATCCATGTTGCTCAATGAGAAGGTGCTCCGCCAAGCATTTGGAAAGGCTGTAGATGTTTGGGTGGCCGGTGAGCTTGGTTGCATCCGTCTTCTGTAGGTACCCCCTCGTGAGGCTATGGAAAAGTCGGTCGGCAGGGATCGGCAAAGTCGGTAAGCGTTCGTGGATAGGGGCGGTGCTTGGGGAACCGAGTATGCCGTGCTTGTAATCACTAGTCGTTGGAGCACCTTACAGGCCTTGGCCAAGTTGAGTATGTTGAGAGAACTCGTCACATTAGACTCCACGGCCTCGGAGACTTCGGCATCGAACTTGATGTGGCCGGCCACGTGAATGATGTGCGTAACACGGTCTTGGATCCCAGTGCGATCCTTTTCGCAGAGGCCGCATTCAGCAAGGCCGAGGTCGCCTTCGAACACCCTGACATAGCCTTTCCAATCGCCAGGCAGATTCGCAAAGCACTTGGACCTGGCGGTGTGATTGAAAAAGCGCTCACGGCCGTCGATACCATCCTTGCCTCTGACTATGAGAATGACTTGGGCCAAGTTGGAGCGCCCACGCTGTCGCAGAAGCTCTTCGAGCACTACCTTTCCGAGGAAGCCGGTGACTCCCGTAAGAAGGACTACATTGGAGCCTTGAGACATGGCACGACGAGTTTCGGCTAATCAACCGGATGGATGCAATCTTTCCAGAGTCGGCAAAAGCTACTCAGGCATAGTCCATGCAACAAGGACGAATCAGTATACTATTATTTTGGGAAACAAGTCTGATATATTGCTGTCTATCGCTGTTGATATTATATATAATCTAGAGGAGCTGTAATCCTAACTAGGTGGATTATAGACTTAAATAAGCTAAGGCGAAGCGGTCCGCTGGCCGGAACCTGGACGGGTGCTTCTACCGCAAATTCCGCGATATCGGTTGAGTGAGCTGCACGCTAGTTACACGCCGATCTCCGGCGTAACGACAGTCCACGTCCTGCAGAAGCTTACTAGAGAACAACGGGACGAAGGCCAGGCGAGCAAAGACGGGCGCACGATAGTTTTGTTAAAAAGGCTGGGGTCCTTTACAGCTTATTAGTATTCTAGCTCCGCTTAATTCTAGTACTGTTAGTACAGTAACTGCTTCCTGGATACACAAGATTAATCCGCTAAGCCAAGTAAGCCACGGCTCCACGCTAAACTTATTCGTCAAGATAGAAGCGGTAGCTTCACAGATTCTAACGCATCTTCTGTTACTCATGCCAGGTCGGCAGAACAAGTTAATAAGAGCACAGCTTAGAACTATATGTGTCATCTATAATAACAAACGACACAATTAAGTCTCTACGTGCCGTCTATATAAGCACATCTTATAGTACATACTCCAGAAAACCTCCAACTGCCTAACAGCCACAAAGCTCTCATTCGGTTGCCTGCCACTGTCACAAAACTCAGGAGTCTTACTCTTTTAGTACCTTGTCATGCTGCCGCGGTGGGGCTATGTCTATTCAAAGTTAGCGTCGCTTATCCAGGGCCGCAAGGAGGCAAGTCTAGGTCGTGGTTCGAGGGAGGACTCCTTTCATAAGGCCAGCATCCAGTAAGCCATGTTCATACACTACTTAGGGACTTAAATAGTGTTATTCTTAGTAATATTCAATTTCATGAAGCAAACCTTTCAGATCATAATGTGAGATACCTATAGTTCTGTGCTTACTCCGGCACATCTCATGAGTAGGCATATAAGACGGCGATCAAGTTCAAGACTCTTCAGGACAAGAGGAAGCAAACGGGCCTCTAAAGGCCAGTTCTTTTACTGCTATGTGCCTGCAAGGCAGGCAGCAATGCAACGGCCCGAATGCAATGCAGAAGCAGACATAGTACTAGAGTGGTATACCGTTTATAGCACCGACAGCATGGCCTGGGGTGTCCGAAGCAGTACGAGTAGAATGGCTTCCTTGATCGCATGATGTTCAAGGATGCCATCGCGATTGCTAATCTCCGTAGTGTCGCAATTAGGCGACCGAGGAGGGGCGCCAAGAAACATTCATGCCTACCTTGAAACCTGATGTTATAAAGACACCGCCACTACGTAAGGTTGACTGACGTTCAGGTCCTCGGTCGTGGTCCTGACGCATTCGTAACCATTTGGACAACCCCTTTTAGTTTAGGACAGGTATGAAACCACAGGACAGGGCTTGCAAGGCGGACTTGCTGAAGAAGCCTCAGGCCGGCATTGCCAGTCCTGGTGTCGAGGTATATAAAGGTAGCCTAGCTGACTTTGAGTGCATTGTTGACTATCGAAATCAACATCTGACACCACGCACGAGATCCTACTATTTGACCGCGAAGCTTCAGAATGAGCACATATAATCCTATGCCCGCCGAATCCGGTTCTATCCTAGCCAATAGAGCTAGTCTCGGCAAAGACAATGATGTCGATGCTATGGTTGACAACGAGTTCCCGAGCTTGTGTGTCTTAGCGCAAAGAGCTATAGCGTTAGCCAAAAGTAAGTTCGTCGCCAATGACATATCAATCGCAACTAACCCAACAGTCAACAATGGAGCTATCGAGAATCGCAGTAGTGCTATCAAAGCTCACAGTGAGGCAGCTGACAGCGAGGCCACTGAAATTGCCTCACCGACAAGATACGATGCTGAGATAGCCTACAACAATACAAGCGATGCCGCAACCAATGCAAAAGTCTCCGCAGCTGGCATGGTAAACCTTGGTGTTACTGAGAGTCAGTTGCCCAAGGAGAAGCGGTTGCTGAAGCCCAGAGCCACAGATCCCATAAGAAAATCACAGAGGCTAGCAAAAATCCTCTCCAGAGCGAGTGCCGTCAATCCAAGGCGGTCTAAGAGACTCGCAGATAAACAAGAAAAGAATTGCTGGAAGACGAGGGCAGAAAGAAGGCCAGTTCTTCCTAGAAAGGTTAAACAGAAAGGAATTCCATACCGGAACATTCAAGCGTATAGCTAGAAAGAAGATGTCACGAGTTAGAGCACACAGTAGGGCAGAGAATAACATACTAAAGAGTAACTATTAGATACAGATGTCGGCGGTTTCAGTCTTCAGGAGTAAATTTCATTAGCCGAATATACCTACAAGAGGATCCGGCGGTCCATGGGGGACACCGATGGGGATCTCATCCGACAGCTAGACCGGCTCATGCTCTGTTGATCAGTGCCCAAGAGACACAAAGTGAATCGGAAGGGGCTTCCGTTTATAGCAGGATGACCGGTTTTCAGGGGCTTCATATGGTATACAGATATCGGCATGAACGTAGAGTTACGTATCGTTTTACGGGGGACCGGTGCAAGTATTGCATTGAAGGCATTCGGGCCCATTGCGATAGGTGACTGCAATATCTATGACAGGGGTGAGCTAAACCTGATCTAGCTGTGGAGATAGATAGATATGTGTGTACGATAGTCAGGCCTATAACTAGAAAGAATAGTAATGTATTGTGATTATCTAATCCTCTTCGAAAACGCTCTTTCCTGGAGATTGAAACATCGTCTTTACAAGCTGCCTGCGAAGTTTGAAACGCCGGTGAGTTGCTTTATCCTTTCCGACAAACACGGCCCCGATCCCATCCCACTTTAACTCTACTGTATCACTGTTAACCCCATTTGGATGAGCTATAATGGTGCAGATATCATCTACTATATCGCCCCATTTCTCCAGGTTGAGAGAGGCATGCTTCCTGCCTTTCTTACTGATCCACAACTGGTTTCGACGATCCCCAACGAACACAGCCATTCGTCCGTTAAGATTGCACTTCACCTCCGATAACAGCCAACTTTTCATTTTGCGTCGTCTGGTCGCGCCTGGTTCGATTGCCCTTCCTTTTTCTTTTGGAATCCCTTTCCCTGTCATGCGAGGGGGGGTGTGTCGGATCTTGTTGAACGCCCGATTCCGGACATTGGATTCCGTCCGGTCGTCTGGTCGACTATGTTCCGTGTCATTTTTGCTGGAAAGGCTTCTCTCTGAGGCGACGTGGCCAGACAATATGTCGTTTCTGATCTCAGGGACTGAGAGTCTCGGTGTGCTTTGCCTGACGAAATTCGGGTCGTTTTTCTCCATGATTGCTCCATCCATATCCTCCTGATTGTTCGTTTCGTCAAGCTCGATACTTCCAAATAGGGACTGCGGATCATCTAGTACACCTGCTGATGGGAGGAGGCTTCCGTCGAAGTGGCTCGAAGGTGTGTTGCAGATAGTTACGGCCGGTAACTGTGGAGCATCCAGTAGAAATGCTTCATTGACCAGAAGCGGAGGCACTGTCACCCCTTTAATAGTAAAATACACGACACCGGTCGGCTGATTGTGGTTCTCAATCCCCGGGATATTGTATAAGTCTCCTGGCCGGCAGGTCGGCAGGTCGCCGTGTTGGTTACAGTACCCCTCACAGAAGCGGTGGGTTTGCATAGCCATAACGAAATAAAGGATAGAAGTAAATGCTAGGGGAAAAGCACGCCGGATATGAAGTTACGGGATGAAGGTATGGAAAGGTGGTGTTGAGAGATACTAAACTAGTAAACATGAATAGGAAAAGCTGGGAAGTCCGGCCTCCTTTTATGTCTCCCGCGCAGACGTAAGAGATAGTCTCCGCAAAGCTCCCGCATGATGGGAGGCCTCTCGCCTGTTGTTCGTCGAGCTCCTTTGTAGCACGAGCGGGCATCGAGACTGCCTCTAGGTTTCTCTGGCTTGCGGCATTTTCTTTCGACATGATCCTTGCTACATCTATGCAGTTAAACCTAGCCCCCTCGGTGATGTGGCTACTTCTGGGGTTTGGAGGTGTGATTGTGTTGCATATCGGGCTATGTTGAGTTAAGGGGCTCAACCGTCAGGTATGGTCTTAGAGGACATGTGATGCATGTAGCTGTAGGGGGTACTGGAGAAGGTGGGAATGGTGACTGGTCCGCAGGAACCCTAGTCAAAAGCTGGCGTCGTTTGACGTCTTCTCGATAATGCCTTGCCATCAATGCATCTTGAAGCAGTAGCCACCCCGAAGGGACATCTTCAGCTCCGAACTGGGGTCAAGGGTGCTAGGATCGAGCGATCAGAAAGAACTACCTTCTATTTTAGGTCCGGAGGTCTGTGTCAAAAGCTGCTTGCGCCTCGTGGTAGGACTTCATACTATCTCTGCAAATGATTCATCCCACAAGAAACTAAAGCCAAACGCTCATAGAACCAATACAATGTTTCTGGCACAGCAAGATATTATGACATATCAATTATACCACTGTAGCGTTAGGCTCGCTGACTATCGCACGTCATTACTTCCCTTCTACTTACACGTATTATCACGGTTTAGAAGTCCTTCTGAAGGGAAAGGAAACCGGCTTATTATTCTTCTTTCGTTATTACCATAAAGTGTCGTATTGCAGTTTACGGCGTGGCGCCAAGACGCGGCGCTAGGCGACCCACTTGCGGCCCGCCTCCGTGAAATATGTAACATTTGCCGACGCGGGGGATCGGCAAAACGGTTATATCTCACGGACCCCTGTATATAGAGTTAAAAAACAGCCAGCGGAGGTTGACTACCCTCAAACAATTTTGCAGTTAGGCTTGATATTATGTAACGAAATAAAAAACGGCGGTTTCCTTCTAATGTGCTAGTATTTATCTGGTTAGAAGTGGGAAATGCAATGTTTCCACCATATTCCACAACGTCTAAAGCTTAAGGCCTGAACCTAGTGCTCTTATTAGGTGACTACCTCAGCAGTTTATACTATTCTAATTGCATTAGGCTTTCTTGATGTTTTAAAGAGGGGCAGGTGCCTTATTAAGTGCTCCTCATACTGTAATTAGCAGGTTCCCTTAAGGGCGGGCCTAAGAGACAGGATTGTGATACTTAGCGCTGAGAGTACCTGACAACATGTTTACCTATCTTGAGCGGCTAAAGTGCCTGTCAATATATGCTCTACATCACTCAGGCTGGCCGGATATTCTATCTAAGTTCCCTTGCAAGTCCACTGTAGAGCCCTGGCCGGTCGACGCAATGCAGAATGGGCGAGGGGCCAACAAATTGACCCAGCCACACCTCAAGCGACCTCGCACAAGGTGATTCAGGAGCCAGTCAAGCTTCTACATAAGGCAGGTCCCCAACGTGAGCAGGGAAAAGATCGCCTCCTTGGCCGCCAGCTCCACCAACTAGACTGACATAGGGTTCCTGACAAGGTGAGGCTTTGTATGATGTTGACGAACGCCCCTCCTTGTCGAAACCACCTGTGCTGGTCCTTTCAGGGGCGCAGCTGACCGACCTACTGTTACTCTACTAGTGGGGTGGCTTGGCTTGACATGGTAGATCTACCCATGCTAGTTGAGGCATTATTCATCGCAAGGCTTAGTCTCTTGCCGTTCGGGTATTGACTCTTTTTGTTGATCCATAAAGCCTTGTCTCTATCTTAGTCTGCCTTACCATTGGCTTTTCAAGCCCCGTGCCTGACCCCATCCCCAATAGTCAAGGCCGTCACTAGATGTGTCTGAACGGGATAGTAAACTGTAACACGTCGTAATGCGTTTCCCCGAGACGGTAAGAACCTAAATATTCTAGAGGTATTCGACTGCGAGCATTTTCCTTCTCTGAACATTGATACCTATGCTCATAAGCCACTTAAGGCCTTTCAAATCCCAATTGCTCCATCGTTTTGCATAGGAAAGTGGTGTTCGACCGTGCAGATCCACTGGGTTTTTCTCCTGGTTGGTGCGCTTTACCAGATGTTCGACCACCCATGAAAGACCGAGGCCGCAAGCGATGTGAAGTGGCTGCACACCTGCTAATCGACCTGGGTCTTCGATACCATAGACCTCGCAAAGAGCAGCCAGTATACCGTGTTGTCGAAGATCCTCAATGCTACATTGATTGTCTATGAGAAACAAAACGGTTTTCTCATGGTTATTGATAGCCGCAATTTAAGAGGCGACCCAGACAAGCAAGGGGCGCTGTCGATACAATATTGAACCTTGCAGAAACCACATGAACATTCAGTATCGGAATGATGTGCTTTGCAGATTCTGCTGCCGTAAACAATTGCAAGTGGCCTCCAATGAGACCATTTGACTAGATGGAAGGGTACCGGAGCTCGGAGGTTGGCTCCTGCTTCTTGAGCTTTTTTGAGTAGACGGAGCGCTACGTTTTGGTCGCACTCTGGTGATAACGCCCAATTGATGGTACGAGGTATTCTGGACTGAGCATCGTTTTTACAAAGCAGTGGCGTGCAGATAGAGTACATCTGTTTGTTGCATTTTGCAAGTTCCCGAAGTGTTGATTGATCGCATGCTGCTGTGATCATATGGAGGTTTTCGACAGGGAGTCTAGAGAAAGACATGATATATTTGATCTTGAAAGAGCTTTGTAAAGAGGAATGAGCATCGGTGCAGTTTGGCATTATAGTAATGGACTGCTAGACAGGAAGGCTGGGCGATTTATATAAGATAGAAACATGACATTTCTGGGTGGGATGAACACAAGCATGTCTGAGTTACCAATAGCATATCAAGCCCCTTCTTTCCCAGCTTTCAGTCCCACTTTACTGGAACGTAGTCCGCTACGGCCTCGCCGCAGTCAAGGCAGACTGAGCAAGCACTAATTAGCACAGGTACAAATAACTACCTGACCTTAATACACCCCTTAATCCAGTCCTTTCAAGGTTTCAGCCATGTCATGAGATGGCATTTTAGCGGAACGGGGAGTTGGACCTAGAGATGAATGTCTTTGGGCATGTTACGAATGGAGACAACCAGTTAAGATGTCAGGTTGCCCCTGAATAATGATCTGCTACGGCCTCACAGTATGCAAGGCAGACTGAGAAAATAGACAAGGTGTCCAACAATAGACGTTACAGATAAACAGCGAGGAGTCCATACACGATCACCAAGAGGCTAATCCACATGATTAAAATACCTCAACTGTCATGGGATATATTATCTGCTATATTAAGCAAGCTAAGCTACCCGTCTAGTATAGTAGCAGTAGGTTGGTTAGCTCTGCCTCTGAAAGAAGTAGCACAGGGTTTTTGATAAGAGGCGTTCGTCATCCGGAGATGTACAAGGTCAACATTGTACTACGCCTCACCTTAATGCGATGTGTTTGAGCATTGCGGCCTATGCACAGGGGGAAAGATCTTCAGCCGCATCAGAGATAGAGACGGAATCAATGGCGGACGGAGGAAGGCGAAGCTGAAGCATGGTCATTGGCAGATAATCAAGCCGATGGAGTCGGAGGCCAAGGATGCAATCTTTTCCCTGGCCGCACGTCGAAGACCTGCCTTATGTGGTATTCATTTCAGACACCTGCCCCATACGGCAGCCGGACCGGCCTGTGAATCCATTACCAGGCAGATTCAAGTTTAGCTGGGCCTTTGCCGAATATGCCTTGCCAAAGTTCTGTCGATCAGTGCCCAAGAGAGGTTGTTATACCGCAGAGCCTAGGGACTATGAAAGAGGCCTCCTTTCATGATAGAATGACCGGTGTTCTGGGGCTGTCACGAGACATGTTCATGGGAGCAGGAGGAGAGGGCACTGATATCTATAAATGCAGCTAGGTAATTGTGCTGATGGAAATGGTGTTGTGGGTAATGCTGTTTTTATTGCCTCTATAGACTACGTTACGGATGTCCCTGCTGAATGCGCTGTATGTCCCGTGGAGGGGAACCGGCATGAGGAGCCGCGTGCTCTCTTCCCCCTACGCCAGACCGGCCTAGCCCTCACATACCGTCTACGGACCTATTACTTGCCGCCCGACCTATCGCGACTGTCATCGTCCGCGTCCTCGTCTCAGACGTGCTCGGGGCCTCTGATAATGTCGACGAGGCAGCCCCGGGGCGGGGGCATGTGGAATCCCTCCATAGTGGTAGACATCTTGGCGATAGTACTCTTCGTCTCGGCGTACTCGTCCAAGTCTTGGTAGACGCAGACGGCGTCGATCAGGGCGCGGACGGCGTACTGCGTGGCGTAGCGGGCGTCATCGCCGCGGATCCGCTGCTCCAGCGACAGCGGTATCTTATCCTCAGCAGGGAGGCCGCCAAGAATCGGACGGCCGTTTCGGTCCTTGTTCAACGCGCGCAGATACTCCATAAACAGCTCGAGGTAGTGGCCAGCCAGGCTCTTGTCTGTGTCCTAGACAGCAAAGGCGTGGGCAACCATGCCTAGAACTGCGGCGCGGTTATTCTGGCGCTGCAACTCCATCATCACCAGGAGGCTTCCCGGCTTGACTTCGTCCCCGCCGTTGTTGGGAAAGAAGCCTCGGTAAGCAGGATTGATTGTGTCAACTCCCCAATGGCTCCCCGCTCGCCTGTCGCCTAGGCGTAGGGGGCCGGTCATGATGACTGCGACGAACTCGGGGTCCGACTGGAGGGAAGCAAGCATGTCGATGATGCCTTGTTTGAGGTGGAGAGCATCGGTGATTATGACCTTGTGGGTGGAGGCGAAGGGCTGTTTGACGTTGAAGATGTGGGTCTGGATGTTGGCGAGCAGCTCCTTGCGGGAGAGCGAGCGGCCACCTTCCTCGTGCTCGCGGATGCGGTCGGCAGCCTCGGAGGCGGTGGCGAAAGCAGACATGATGATAGTGGGATGGTCTGCTGGCATTAAGGTTAGCACGGGGTCAAGCGTGTAGGATTACGCGCTAGGCGTACAATACCGGACGGGTTACTAGCTACCTGGCTGCAGGTGTACGCGCGTTGATATGTGTGTGACGGGAATACTGATTGGTCTTTGGTGAGTTGATTTGTATGAAAAAACGAAGCGTCAAGAAGATGCCGTGGTTGAAGCTGGCGAGAGGAAGAGGTGGATGAAGGAGGAAGATGAAGAGGAAAACGAAAGGAAGGACGGGAGAACGAAGGGAAGGGGCTGCAGGGCAGAGCAACCGATACAACGGGGGAAGGAGGGGGGCGTACCTTCCCGCGCTGTAGGTGGCAGGACGTCAGCAAGGTGGTGATGGCGAACTCTGGGCCGGCTCGTCTTGTGGTTGTAGAGTCCGTCGCGGCCGCGCGACGGCTGCGGTTAGCTAGGTAGTAGACTGACTGTCGGCCCTGTAAGCCTCTGCCGGGCGGGGGGGTGGTCTTACCAGGCCCCCGCGATACGCTCGCCGGTCTAGGTCTAATAGTGTGCTGGCTTCACCCTGCTGCCGAATAGGCCGTCGGGTGTGACACGCGTTGCGATCGTGAGGATACGTAAGCGTGGTGTAAGTCTATTCAGCTGGTCTGCTATCGATCCATACTTCCAAGGGCCGCGCGACAAAAGCCTCCGCCTAGGCATGCCTCACTCGAGCGAAACATCCTCCCCCAGGCCAACCTATCTTAATAACTCTTGCAGGACCCCCTTCCTCAAAGAGGCGCTCGCAGCGATCCGCTATCGCTTTGGCTAAACGGTCGACCGGTTGAATTCGTACGTCTCGAGCGGCTGCCCCTGTCGCCTGGTTAAACCAGTGGGGGAGAAGAGCAGGTAGATCACGCACTTCGGCGCCACGTGAGCGCTATTTTCGGGTCAACTTCACGAACCCCTCAAACCGTAAGTCGTCTTCAGTCAGAGGTCCGTCATCAGTAGTTGACCACTGTTGGATCTTTTGAAGAGCATGCTGGAGACACCTGCCAGACCCAGCGTGAGTTCTATCGGTTGAGTACCAGATAGAGTAACTGCCACGGTTCTGTACTTGAGCCCATAGTGTTCGTTCCAGGCCCCAGAGTACTGACGATGTGCGTGAAGTCGCCGTGACGTCCTCCTTAGCGTCATTGTTGTAGATGAGTAGGTTCTTTCCTCGCATCGCACTAGGCACTACCATTGCAGCAAAGCAATGCCACTCCCGACCCTTCCACTGGTTCCCAGTGCCGACCCAGTTGTGGGCAGGGCCACTGAAGAATCCCACCCAGCAGCCCTTATCACCGTGTGATCCTTTGAGAAAGTCGCCGATGAGGTCTCGTTCGTCAGCGTCTTGTAGCGTGCCCTTCCATGAGTCGCGCACCTTTCCAGTAGGGAAGGAGATCTCGCGGGGGTGGATATAGGGGCCTGTTGGTCGCTGGAGGTCTTTCAGTGTGGCATTGAGTCGCTTGGCGTGGATGTTCGGGTCTTGTGGAAGATCGAACAGTCGATATGCATGGGTCGAATTGCTTGGTGTCGCCATTTTGTTCGAAACCGGCCAAGTTGTGACTTCTTGTGCTTGAAGTATAGAGGAGAGAAAGATCTGTAGAACGGTGGTCTTTACTTTATTGCTGAAGCATAACTGATTGCGTGATTCACCGCCAAAGTTTGGGTAGATGTTGGTGTGATCTAGTTGGGCCCGTCAGAGAGCGCACCGGTAGGTAGAAGAGAGGTAGAAGAGAAACAAACAAAAGAGCCTATGGCGGCTTAGCATGTATCTGCAGCGGAAGGAGGAGGCCGCGTGCCTTCCTACCTACCTACCTCCTGGTCCACACCATCGCCGAGGTGCCGGCAGCTGGATCCGAGGCGGGGCCGGACATCAGGACTCAGGCGCTTCAGCGACGTACGCCACGTCCCCGTATCAGACGCCAAAGGAGCAGCAAAATGGTGTGTCGGCCTTGGTGTTCTCGGCGAGAAGCGCGTTGCTCTCGGCCAGGAGCTCGTTCTGGCGCTCCAGCGCCATGCTGGCCACTTTGGCCGACTTAGCCTGGGACTATGCGGCGGCGACATCGCGCTGCCGGAGGAGCGGGAGGTCAGCGGGGGGTTAACCAGGGGGCGATAAAGCAGCATGCCTTAATCTGACGGAAACCGGCCGAAAGGCTGGCCTCGTCGTTGTTGCTTGACGCGTCGGTCGCGGGGCAATCAAGGAGGCAATTCTCGTAGTGGACTTGATGAAGCCTGCCGTGAAACTGAGAGGGATGGCAATAAGGAAGCAATTACGTCGCTGCTTCCTTGTTGCCTACGGCGTGTAGCTCCTTCCTCAGAGTCCGCTTCAGCACTCGAGATATAGTTACATCTTTTCTCATATCTATTTCTCGCCCTTCTACTTTAATTGCCACCCTTCTCTCGGTTGGGTAGCAGCTTTTACGCCCTCTTCATCGTTTGCTACTATTGCTGATCCCTACACTGTTATCTTCACTCTGCCGCTTACCTGTTAACAATGGCATCCAATCAAGACACTTCTCGACGTGGTCGGCCGTCTGGGCTCCAACTCCGAGAGCGCGGTGATGCGGCCGCCGATTCCCCAGGTATGCCCTCGGATATGTCGCTGACCACGGGTTTCTGAGCTGGGCGCTGACACTTTATCGGATAGGCCCCTCGTCGACAACAAAGAGGTCCTTCAACGAGGATGGCCAAACGATCTCGCAAGCGAAGCGGCCGCGATCCGTCCCGTCGTCGGTTTCCTCGGCCGGCTTTGGCCCCTTCCCGTCCCCGCTGAACTCGACTCTGCCGGATGGCTTGACTCCCCTCGACCGTCACCTGTTCTCCTTCCAGAAACCCCAAGACCATACCTCGGCGTCAATCTACGGCTTCGTGTCCGAAGCCCCGTCCCGTGCCTCGGCAAGCAATGTCAATCAGGACCCGCTCCTATACGCTCGGCTCACGATCCGCAACGGCAAGGATGGCGCCGCGAGCGAGTACAACGACATAATGCAGACTCTGCTCTCGCACGCGTCGATCTCTATCTCGGAGCGCCTCGCGGTAGAATACAGTTAGAACACGTTCCAAGGCATCCTCCTCTCCGAGACCTTCGAGTTCAACAAGGACACGGACACGATTCATGTCGCGCTCTACCACGAGAAGCAAGCCCAGTGGGAGGGCGACGTCAACAACGGCGGCGAGTTCCGCATTGCCATGCACCAGCTCCTTTGTTCCGCCCGCGGAGTCGTCGAGCGGTCACACGCGGAAGGCGATAATCTCAAGGTCGTGTGGGAGCTCAGAAACAGAGACAACCGCGAAGCGCCGAAGAACGGCCAAGATATCGAGGACGTGATGGAGATGAAAGATGATGCAGACAGCTGGCGCCAGACTTGCGCGTTCTTTGCCCACGGTGAGGACAAGTGCACAATCGATGTGTCCCATGGCAAGAAACTGCCCGGCAGTTACCGATACATCCGCCCTCACCAGATGAGAGATATCCACAAGATCTACCAGTCCGTCACCAACGGCACCGAGGATCTGGGTGCGATTCTCGCGCACTAGATGGGGTTGGCAAGACAATGACGTACCAGGCCATCTTGGCCGTCCGGCGACTCGCCATCATCAGTGCCGGCCACTACAAAAAGTATCCCCAGCAGCACGATTCTCCAGACGGGCACTGCGGCTTGGCAGACCGGCCTTTTGGGATCCAGTGCGCCTGCGAGAAAGGCGGGCTCATAGCGAAAATCGTTAAGGTTTTGTCGCCTGGTGCAACCTTACACCTACCCTGATGACGCCGAGTGCTGGGATGGTTTTCGGGGACCGAAGAACGTTCTCATCTTTACCAAGTGGCCCATCCTCGCGTATCTCATCCAGCAGTGGTTTGAGAAGCACACCAACCATGACCACTTCAAGTCCGCCCTGATCCACGCCAAACTGAGCCGGACCGAACGTCAAGAAGTCGTCGATTGGTTCCGTACCTTCACGGTGGAGGATGGCGAGCCGAAGACGTTCACCAAGGTGCTCGTCACGACGTACGGCCTATGCGGGACGGGCTTGGACGGGTTGAACTACTACCTCGAGTCGCAGGAGCAGCCCCTCGACCGGCTGACGGCGCGTATCAGGAACAGCCGCGATGATCTGTTTGCGGGAGATGGGCTGCTCGGCGAGATCGCTGCCTTCGCAGGAGAACAGCCCGAGGCCCGCAACGACGACGATGGGGCATCAGTAGTCGAATAGATGCAGACTGCTGTAAGCTAATACTAGCTAGGTTCGATGTTGGTACCGTGCTTGTCAGCAAGGGAATACAAGACAGATTGTGTGCTACGTTCTTGAAGGCGATACGACGTTTGACACCTTGACGATGGGAAAGATTTGGGGAGGCCGGCCGAGGTTGGGGGTGTTACGACACGTGACGTTGGATCGGCCATTGGCCCCGGCATAAGCCTTGCTCTTGTATGTAGTATAGACACATCTCTCTTCTCAACAAACAAACTTACCCGGCAACCCGGGATCACGCTCGGATCAATCCACAGTCTACAAACATGCATCCTGTGTCGATCTAATATGCCTACTGGTTACCTAGACTTCTAGGAGAAGCTGGGCGGTCGCAGTGGCAAGGTGGAGGACAAGGAGGCTCACTGTGGAACATTTCCACTTATCGACGTGCTCTTCGAACCTGCTTCCGCCCACCCACAACCATCGGCGAAGGAAAATAGAATACGAGCTCACTCGGCGACAGTCCAATCCACATTCAGCTAATCTTCTGGAGCAAATATCTACCCGGGCTTCTCACAAACATAGCTGCATCATCCTTCCTACCGCGGTCCTGTCTCGAGTGCCTGACACTACGGCTGAAAGAGCCGCATACCTCCCCCAACAGGCCCCCTCCCCGAAAAGCGCGCTCCTCCTGTCCCTCATCATCGCCGTCAGCTGGTCAAGAGGCTCGGCCGTCGACCGTAGAGAGTACACGAAGCTCTTGAGGAGCTGGCCCTGTCGGTCGACCCGGCCAGTGGCCTGCTTCTCATCGTTCACGTTTTTGGTTACGCCGAAGTGGACACAGTAGTTAGCCACTTTCAGCGCGTCGAGGCCGGTGCCGCTGACCGCGTATGTGGTGATGAAGACCTTGGTGCGCCGCTTGGGCACAAACTCGCCGCTCGCGGCGCATGGCTCGTTGAACTCCCGGAACCAGTCGATAATCTTTTGACGGTCTTCTGGCGGCACGCCGCTGTGGACGAGGGCCGTGTGGAACCTGCTGTCCGCCTTCCGCTCGAACCACAGTTGGATCAGATAGGCCAGGATAGGCCACTTCGTAAAGACAATGACGTTCTTGGGTCCGCCGAATCCAGCCCCACACTCGGCGTCATCGGGATAGACCTGGCGATCGTTGAATGCCCTCGCGCAGATGTTGAGCAGGTTCGCCGTCCGGCTGCAGTCGGCAAGGATGTCGTTCAGACTGGTCCAGATGCCCGGGGGCACGCGCGTCTCGTTAAGGTACGTCGGCGGCGTAGGCAAGCCCTTGCCATACCCGATGACGCTGACGATGTCCGCCCAGCGCGTCTCGATCTGCGTCATCTCCGGCACAAGCAGGAGGCCGGGCAAGTGGGTGGCGAGGTCCAGTTGTCGAACCTCACAGCTCTTGTTGATGATGGCTATATCGGTGTCGGCGCGTGACGTCGTGCTCTGTCTGTTCGACCTACGCGGCGCTGCGTCGTTACCGTCCGCGGCCCGAGCGGCCTGTAGCTGCTGCACAACAGCGCCGCCCACCTTGGCGACGAGGCTGTCCATGGCATTGCGGAACTGGGGATCGATAAGGCACTCGACCATCTCGGCGACGACCTCTTTCTTATCCATAATAGGATGACAAAAGAACAGGCTGGCTGGGTCCCTCTTGATGATATCGCCTCCCAGAAACTTGGCGCACTCAGCAACGACGCCTTTACTGAGCGACTCGCTCTCGCCGGCTTCGATAAGCTCATCGGCTCCCTTCTAGAGATAGGCCGATATGCTGTCGAGATGGGCTAGAGCGGTTCGCATAGCAAGCGCCTGGCGCTTCCCCGGCTGGTTGCGAATCATGGAGAGCATCAGCGCCAGGTCCTTGAAACTGCTCGTGATTGGGCTGCCCGTGGCCAGGACCACCATCGGCGGGTGCGTCTGCCGCGCCAGAGTCTCCCAAAGGACCTTGGCGGTAGTCGTGTTCAAGCCGCGGACCTCGTGGGCTTCGTCCCACACGACGAGGCCGAAGAAATACATACCACCGACAACAACTCTCGCCCGTTTGTCGCCGCGAACGGACAGCTCAACAACGCCAGTCCAAAGCCTTCGCCAAGTCTTGTCACTGCTCACCCGCTGTTGGCTGACAACCAAAACGAGCTTGGTAGTGTCTAGAGACGGGGGCGTCATTATGAGATCGGCGGCGGCTTGTTGCAGAAGGTGCACGCCCTCAGGCTCCCACTCCACGTATTGTTGGGAGATACGCGTCTTTGACGGCAAAACCGTCGCTTTGAAGCGGCACACGGCCCGCGCTGCCGCGACAAGCGTGTTGCTAGCATTTGCCACGCTTTTCCAGTCGACGATTTGGATGAAATCGAACGTCTCGGCGGAGTCAGGCTTGCTCGGGTCGGCCGATGACAGGTGGATTGTGACGGTAGGACTGAAATACGCAGCAGCGTCACTAAGTGCTTGAGGCACGACAGAGCTCGGGGCCATGATTAACGTCGCGCCTTGAGGGAACCTTTGAACAAACCGGGCCGCCAAGCCGTCCGTCTCGCAAGCGCACTGGATTCCGAAGGGTCGGCCCAACAGGGCACAGCCGCTAGATCCGTCGCTGTTACGGTGCATCTCAGGGTGGGCTTCGGCGTGCATCTGACTGATGCACGCTAGTCGACGAACGGCGATCACGGCCTGGTAGGTGATGGTTTTGCCGACGCCCATAGGATGCGCAAGTAAGGCGCCAAGGTGCCCGTCCTTGATAGCCTGCTCAATCGCGCGGCGGACGTCGTCAAGCTGATGGGGTCGTAATTTGCGCTTCGTGCCGGGGAGCTGCCGACAGTGCTCTACATCCTTGGTCGTGTGGTTTTCGTCATGGCCGAAGAAGCGACACGCCCTGGACCAACCAGCAGCATCTTCGAATAACTCTAGGAGGTCATCGACCGACATCTCGGCGTGTGTTTGCTTCTCCACGGGGGCGGCACTGAGAAAGATGACATCATCGTCGTCTTTGTCGACATCTCCGTCATCGCCGGTGGTACCGTTGTCCCCTTCATGTTTGTTGTCAACACTGGGCGTGCTCTGGTCGCGGTCCGCTTCAGGAAGAGTGTTCTCCACGTCTCGTTGCTCCGAAGCAGCGTTCTCCAACAAGGTGTCCCATCGAGAGCGAATCTCCCAGTGAAGTGTGACGCTGCGTGCGTCGGGCTCGCTGACGATTCGGCCCTTGCAGAGCGACAGAACCTGGTCTAACGCGATTCGGAATTGGCCGCCGTACTCGATCGGGGCGGAGGGGCAGTAGAGGGACTGCCCATCGAGCTCGAGGGATAGGTAGAGAGCCTCGCTCTCGTTGGTGAAGTGAACGCGGTTGGACTCCAGCTTTGCCTAAAAACTGTCCCAACTGTACTCGCATGCCAGGCGTCGTGCGTAGATGGTGCGGGGGAAGGCGCCGGGCACCAATAATGACTGCATCAGATCCTCGTGGACGATCTGACCACCTCTTTCTATTATGCATCGAGCAAAGAGGAGAGGATCGTCAGGAAAGGTCGAGGTCGTAGTGCCGTTGTAGGCGGCGATCGGTAGGAGGGTTTGAGGAACGGTTCGTGTCAATTCGCGGGAAAGGGCGACGGGAGACGATGGAACGGTGACATCGTCGGCCTCGAAGCTGTCGTCTTGAGGAGGCGCTCTTGAGGAGCCGGTCTTTGATCTTTTGCTTGGGCTTGAGGGCTTCTAGCCCGGCCGGCGCTTGAGACCTGTTTCTCGACCTGCTTTTTGACCTAGAATTTGAAGTTAGTTGAGAGAAGGAAAGCGAAGAGGCTGCCGACTCACTCATCGGTACGTCAGACGAGCCCGGAGATGGAGAATCAGGAGGGTCCATGGCTATAAAGACCGAAACTGCCAAAGGGTTGTTTGTTGATGGAAAGAAATCGAGGTCAAGGGGCGAAAGAAAAAGGTGAGATAGGTAGAAGGCCTAATGGAGTTGTCAAAGGCGGAAGGAGACAACAAGGAGACAACGGCCGTAGAAGGCGCGATGTGAGGAACGGCATAAGCCGTATTGATTATATAAGCAAAACAGGACCCAACTGACCGACCTTGCCGCTCACCCCTTCGTAGATCCCCAACCACACACACTTCAACCAACACACTACCTTCTATCGGCCGACAGAGAATATTAACAGACAACGCACCTTTCTTAATACCACGGTAAGTCGTATTTCTCTATCTTCCGCACCTTCTTCTTACTGAATTTCCCCCTCAGCAATGGTCGAATTCCGCGTGGACCACCACACTGGCGCGTAGGACGCCGTCACGTGTCGCGTCCTATACGGCGAGGCCGACGCCGGCCAGATCACTCCCGACAAACCCTACAACTTCACCCTCAAGAACGGCAATAATCGATCCACCATCGACTTTCTCACTTGCTGGGCCGCCGTCGATCAGCCACTTAACAAAAGGGACGAGCACCTGGAAGCCCTAAGCATCATCTCCGAGCCTAACAGATTGTACAAGCGGGTCATCTGGGCGATCCCGGAATATAACTTGGAATTCTTGCTGGTTGTATCGGATTATTTCAATGATTTCCAATTTCCTTCCGATACCAAGGTCCGCCTCTGGTGGTCTACGGACGGCGACAACCTCTTCCGAGCCCGCCTGCTTCGCCAGTTCCGCGATGGCAAGACCGGTCTTGACGCCATCATGCGAACGACCCGCGGTCGCAACCTTGCGGACTACTGCCAGATGCTAGACCCTCATGATCCTAAGGTACGTCGTATATTCCGTATGTTCTTAGACGCGCCATTAACATTGTTGTAGACTGCCAACATTGTGTACTTCGCCACGACCCGCGCCGTCAACGAATGCCCGTCGCTGCACCATCTCCTCAGCCCCCAGGCCAAGGAGACGATTGCCCAGGAGGACGAGGATGCCGTTTACCTTACCGGCATCATGGACCCAGATGTTCGCCGTGTCTCGGAGGACAGTCTAGAGGATGGAATTTGAGATGGATGGAAATGTTGCTCTGTGGCCGATAGGTCATTCGGTATCTAACGACCTCGCATACGGCTCTGGGGTGATGGATATACTCCTGTGGCATTCGTTCAGGTAGTGGCACGCCTAGTAGTGGTTCGGTTCTAGAATGGAAGTGTAAATTGCAGGGCGCTTGCAGTATTACCTTGTGGGTATGTCTAGTGCCTTGGTATGCTACTTGGGAGCCCGGCCTGGCGCGATGCGCCCGGGAGGTCTCCGCCTAGGGATCTCGACAAGCTTCTCCGCGCGAGACGCGTAAACGCCTTCGCCTTTTAGACATCACGGCCTAGTGGTTCGCATTATTAGGCAAGGCTTTGACGGGTTGAGGGTTGTAGGTACACTGAGGTTGGTAACGGGGTTACACATATACGATACTATAGCACCAGCTGGCCCTATACCGCCGGACGCCAGCACTATCCTTCGTTCAAAGAATCTCCATTGACAACCTGCAGGCCTTTATATCCTCCAGAAGCCATTCTATGGGAGTGGCGTACGTCACATCCATCGCTCGGTCTAGGCTGTAGTACTTCTCGTTGTCTCCTTGCAACATTTTATTGCGCGTTATTCCCCCCGTCACCATGCCGACGGCCCGTCCTGCCAGATCAAAAACGCAGGCGCCCGAGCCGCCAGGCCGGGTAAATACATCATTAATTCTGGCTGCCACGATGCAACAGAACGTCGGGCCGTCCTCGAAAGGTCTGCGGGCGACGGACTTGACTTGGTTTACAAGCCCGAATGTGAGGCCCGATGCTCGGCCCCTCATTCCGACAATGCCCTATATATAGAGTACCGTCATGTTCGATCTTACAAACCATGTGTAGAAAGCTTTCCATTGCAAATATGCATGGCTGCTCTTCTGTTTAGTCCTACGCTCAGCGTGGTAAGACGACTTTTTCCAGGCGGAAGCACCAGCATGGGTCACGGTAGTTACAGAGATAGACGCAAATTGGAACGCATGCCTGCAGACGCTCGAGGGCCACAGCAACTCAGTAAGGTCAATAACCTTCTCGCCAGATGAGCGACGGCTTGCATCGACCAGACTGTCAAGCTCTGGGATACAGCCACGGGCTAGTACCCGCAAACGCTCGAGGGCCATAGCAGTTATGTCAAGTCAGTGGCCTTCTCACGGGATAGGCACCAATTTGCATCGGCCTCTTACGACGGCATCGTCAAGGAGTTACGCGCGAGACGAGAGGCAACTTTCTGCACAACTGTTAGCGTTAGCGGTCCCTGTTCAGCTCAGTCGGAAAAGGGTAATAGGTAAATGATTGGGATGCGAGTGGATCATCAGTCTTATCGTTATCGAAGGATGTACGATGTACGTACTGCTGCGGGTCTCTTTCAGCTGTGTATTATGTCAGCATCCGCGATGATGCAATCTCCACGGCAACTGCCTCTCGTGCCATTATGCCTGCTCCATGGGTCAATGATCAACCAACTGGTCAACCTACACCATTGCCATCACCATGAGTATCTGACATCACGCTATCCGCACCTCTGTCGGCCGAAGATGTCGTATTGTGCAAGGTCAAATGCAATCATCGATTGGCTTGCTGATATCGAACCACCGACCCTATTGCATTCGCATATCGCGAACAAACACGACGACGACAACATCAATCGCCGTCACCAGAACGTCTCTCATCACTCTAGCAAACGCATACGACTCGCCAATTCCGTGGAACCGACTGTTATATCTGCATCGTACCCGCTCCCTTCCCCTCCGACATCTGTAGCATACGCCTCCCCGGTCGGTGTAAACATGTCGCAGCTAGGCAAGCGCGGGCACAACGAGACCGGGGTGAGAGATGAGTCCCCAACTCATGACGAATCGCACGTTTTTGGGAACCAATTAGAACAAGCGGACGAATCTACAACCCCCAGAGCGACTCGCACAGCCAGGACAGTAGCCAGCTTCCCGAGCACATCCAGCCGGTCCTCCGGGCAGTCGACCAGGTCCCGCACGTCGTCTCCAAGGAAACAATTGCGTACAGCCGAGCTGGCTCCAACCGGTTTCGTAGAGCAAAAGTTCTCTCTGAGCCGAGAGACACTGCCTCCATCGTTATCTGCCGTGTTGGAGAAGTTGGAAGCCATCAGTGCAGGCGTAGGCATACTTCCCACCGAAGCACAGGACGAGGTACAGCACCCCAGCACCGCATTATTAACACTCAAAGCGTGTTTCCCCCGCATAATAACTAAACCTTGCCTTGTTTTGTAGCTGGCACATTCCCATATCCCCCCATATGCCTTTACCGACCGACCGCCGTCAACGCGCTATGCCGAACCTGAGCTCGTCGCAAGACTTCTAAAGCGTGCTGCCACCTGCGACCTTGGAAGGGAGGGCGAATCTTCATGGAATGTCGAAGTTCACCATCCGATTCTCTCGTGGGTCTGTCGTCCCGCTGGGGTTGAAGGTTTAGTCGATTTTCGATACTGGTGGGCGAACATAATCTTGGGCAATAGTAGGCTTCGTATGACTGACTTTTGTCGAGCAATAGCACATCGGCTACGGTTCTGAACACATATCAACCCAAAGGCATGCCATCCAGGATGGTCGACTTTTGTATGATAATTATTCCAGCAACGGGAAGCCTCGAGAACCAGAGAATCAACGCCATGTCCGATTCGCGCCCGGGAGGGTCCATCAACCACACTGACTGGGGGAGATTCACACAGAATCCCATTGCACTTTCCATAGAAACTAAGTGTTCGATCGAAGAGCAGAACAAAGCGATTCTCCAGATGGGCATATGGCACGCGTGCCAATGGCGCAATTTGCGCGAACTTGCAGAAGGCCGCAGCCTCGAAGGGCTCGGGTTTCTCCCAGGGATCCTCGTGTTTGGGCACGAATGGTTCTTTGTGGCGAGCGTGCCAGGACCGTCAGGACAGTCCATCCTCTTCACCAAGCAGGCCATGGGAACCACGGAGAAGGAAGTCGGGATATACAGCATTCTGGCGGGGCTTGAGGTCTTTCGAGCCTGGGCCGCCGACCAGTTTTGGCCAGCCTTCAAGAAATCCATAATGGGGCTTTCGTGACAGAGCATCACATATTAGTTTTGGCCAAATGGAAAGAGCCTTCCCTGAGCGTTGGTTAGATAGTATAGCAGCGTTACTATTGTAGTATCTATTGAATACGACGCAAAGGGGAACGAACGGCCCCATGTCCACACCTGGCTGCCGAGTCTGCCTCTCTAACGCATACGGAGCCAAGTCGCTGAGTGATGGATTGGGGCATTGTCCATTACAAGTACCGAGTTTGGCTCGGGAAACCGGCCGCCATGTAGAAGCAACGCCTCGATGAATTCCTCAAAAGCCTCGCCATCGGTATGGCCTTGGAAGTTTTGCGAAAATAGAACGCCATGTTGTGTATACGCCGGAAGCACCTGGTACCGCTGGCCACGGTCGAACTTAGCTGTCTGCGTGGGTGTCAACCCCAGAGGAGACCATCCCGTACGTCGAAACCCGCATCGCCTGTCACAGCCAGACTCGTCAATATAGACTAGATGGTAGGACCGAAAAGCCGAGAGCTTATAGAGATAGTACTCACGCAACTCCGCATTACGTTCTCGAGCGATGCGTCGCGCGGTTTTCTTCGTGCATCCAGCCCTCTTCAAAGCCCTACTGATTGTAGAGGTCGTCACCCAGGTATCAAACTCATCGAACAGGAAAAGCGCTATTTCTTCCAGATACAGGTCCGCTTTTTCGATCAATCGTTCACATAATGCACTGAGCATGGGCGGGGTTACGGTTCTAGGTCGGCCAGCGCCGTTCGGAGGGGCAAGAAGCAACGGGGCTGTTGAAACGAGCCCAGCTGGTGCATCGCAATGTGCCACCGACAATCTGACAACTTCCATGGCCGGTTTAAGTCATTCAATGAACCAGGAAGGATCCAATCTCCACAGGGAATACACCTTAGCGCCAGGAACATCCCTCCAACAGGGAAATATCACCAACATACATCAAACGGCCGATCGATGCCTCGCCGACCTGCGCGTCACCGACCCGCGCCACAACAAGGCGCGCATCCAGAACACCAAGGGCGGTCTGCTGAAGGACTCCTACGTCTTGGTGCTGAACCATCCTGACTTTTGCCAGTGGCGCGACGACCAGCACCAGCGACTGCTCTGGGTCAACGGCAACCCGGGCAAGGGTAAGACCATGCTCCTCTGCGGCATCATCGATGATCTGGAAGCGACGCGTGTTAGGGGAATCTCATGTCTGCTGTCCTGCGCGGCTTGCTCTTCGTGCTTCTCAACCAAGACCAGTCCCTCGTTTTGCATATAGAGGAAAAGTACAACACAGCTGGGAAGGCATTTTACGAGGACGCAAATGCATAGCAGGCGATGTCTGGATCTTTACGGACATGCTCCACGATTCGAAGCAGCAACAGAAGCAATTTCTGCTTTGCTGCGGAGGTTATCAAGGAATGTACTCTGTGGGTCTCATCATGTATCCTGTCAGCAAACGGACCATAAATGCCTGTGCGCAGAAGAATTTTTATCCTCAGAACATAGAACATGGAAACCGATTTCGAATCCTACTGGAACAGAACAATAGTGCTGTTACAGTATCAAGGGGGGTTAACCTAGAACTAGGTTCTCAATGATGCGTAAGGAAGTGAAGCTGTCGCGGGTTGCATATCCACCGTCAAAGTGGATCACTTGGTGGTGATGGGCCGTATCGACAAGGCCCACTATCAAAGTCATGTAGCTGGGAACATGTGAAAGAGCAGCAGATTGAAAGCTGCAGATGTTGGAATGTGGCACAGAAGATTATTGCATATGCCACTAGTGCATCCGTATTTATACATACACCGCAGTAAGTGTAAGAAGCAAGTGCCGATGATTATGGGGTGCACTCGCTTACCCCGTCGGGGCAAGCCACATAGTAAGCCGCTAAGCCACAAAGTAAGCCGTCAAACCACATAATCAGGTCTAAGTAATCAGCCTGTCAGCTGCCAACACAAGCAATGGCTTTTGTTCTTAGACAATATGTATTGTCACCAGGGACTCACAAGCTGTTGTAAAACTAAAGCAGCCTGATTGGACTGGAGCCTAGACAATCCTGGTTACGTAAGTTCTGTGTCGCCTCCAAATACAGTTGCCTTGGCACTGCCTCGTGGATTGCGGTGTTGAGTGGAAATTGGAACCGTAGTTCACTCGGACAGTATTTCACTCTCACATAACAAACCCTTTAGCCGCTGCTGCTGCTAGAAACTGTCCGTGGATCGAGTCAGTTAAAGGCTGCACATTGAGCGTGTTTGGAGTGCGATACACACTGTAGGTACTCATAACTTGACTTTGTACACCATTGAGCGGCTTTGTCAACTATTGGACTTGTCGGAGCAATATTTTAAGCCGAAAGTAGTGTGGTTGTCAGAGTTAGGTAGCAAGTCTGGTCACTTACTAGATACTCAACTAGAAATCAAAAGCTCTGGCGTGAGTGCTTGTTCCGCAAGGAAAAGATGTTCAAGTTTTGTATAGACGTCTGTGAAAGCTATCTGGAGCTGGTTATCTACAGCGTCGTATTCAAGCAGTAGACTCCAAAGAGTAAAGAATATGGGAAACGTGAACGCTCATTGATGTTGCCCATAGCGTTTGTCAGAATGAAGCTCACTTATAGATATCAGTGCCTTCTCCTCCTGCTCCCACGAACATGTCTCGTGACAGCCCCTGAACACCGGTCATTCTATCATGAAAGGAGGCCTCTTTTGTAACTCCCAGGCTCTGCGGCGCAACAACCTCTCTCGGGCACTGATCGACAGAACTTTTGCAAGGCATATTCGACAAAGGCTTAGATATACTTAAATCTGCCTGGTGATGGATTCACCGGCCAGTCCAGCTGCCGTATGAGGCAGGTGTCTGAAATGAATAGCTCGGCGATGTTCATTCTCATTGACCTCTGTCTCCATGTAGAGCTCTCATTGACCAATGATCGTTACTCAAATCCGTTTCCTTTATGTCTATGACGATGCCAATGCCCTCAAGCCGAGGGTATACCGCCAGGCTTCCTGTGCGTCGTACGATGTATCCGCAGCTGTTCCTGGCCTTCAGGGGCTCTTCATATCCAACGGTTACAAAGTGTTCACTGATGTAGCTTCAAAAACTACCGAGAGGATTCTCATTCCATTGCGTTATTATCTTACACGGCCAAGTGACCCGAACTGGAAACTTGTGGACAGTAGGCGTCAGATTCAGTCGGATATTCCTCCTGAAAGTGCCAGTTGAATACTAGATCGTTTGAAGACCATGCAAGTATTTGTCGAAATACTGGCTCACGGCTAGTTGTTGTGCCTCTTCACGCAGATCTCGTAGATGCAACCCAGTGGAGGTACTGGCTAGGTAACTGCAAGGTTCCTTCCGCTTCTTTCTGCCCTTTCATCTGTGGACCCTTTCAACATTGTTTGCGCTGTAGCCATGATTGTAGACCCTTGAGCTGACACGTCGAAGGTGGAGGAACAAGATTATGGTATTATGTCTATTCAACTCGTGGAAGGAAGTCCAACAAGGCCTTAATCTGCAAAAAGCACAAAGGCTAGATTCCTAAGGCCCGGGTGAAGCCTTGGGAAGTTTGTCCACTCGAACATAGTCTAGGAAGACATGTATTGAGGTTGCTACTATAGCATATAGTCAGCCGTGGCGCTGGTACAAGTGTGTGAAGCCTTCAGTCATCTCAGCCTGTTTTCATCCCAGGCAGGTTTAGATTCCTTCTATATTTGCGTGTCTCTGTGCCTTCGACTTAGCCGGAGTGCTAAACCCAGTGGAATGAGCGCAGCAGAGCGCAAAAGATCTTGGCGCACTCGATGACTTTCACCAACGGGTTGCCGCAAAACACAGCGACGGGGACATTGTAGTTTGGCATTTGGATAATAATGTTCCTTTTAACAGCAGACGGAAAATTGATGAAAGCCGCAGCGGGAAACAGGGGAAGTGGCCAGAAGATCATAGCACTACTTCTAGACAAGCGCGGCGACGACATCCAGATCACAGAAGACGTCGTCAAAGCTGCTGCTCAGACCACAGGTTGCAGGCGTATCGTCAGCTTTCTCTTGACCCAAAGGAGAACCGAGACCATGGACTCTATCACACCCCAGACATGCTTTACCGCTGCCGCTTGCGGCCAACTGGATGCCATCGACTATCTTTGCTTTCAGATCGCACGTATGGACGTGAACCCTGCATGGCGAGATATTGCACATCTCTATCACGCGGCCGAGAAAGGCGCCGTTGATGAAATAAGAGATTTGGTGCAAAAATCCGTCTCACTCAACACCCAAGACACCTTTGGTCGAACGCCCCTTTGGATTGCGGCTTGTAACGGACACACGGAGGTTGTCAAACTGCTAACTCAATTGGGTGAGGTAGATATCGACTGCCTGTCAACATCTAGACGATCGCCAGTATTTTGGCCTTCTGCTCGCGGCAACGAGGACATTGTTAAGATTGTTGTATCTGCAGGAGCGAAGACTTACTTCAAAGATATCGATGGACAAACGGCTGTTTCTATTGCGAGACAGAACGGGCACGATAGTGTTGTTCGCATTCTCCTCGACTCAGAAGCAGCACAACAAGAGACTGCTAGGATGGTGCCGGGCCTATTGGGGAACTGGGTTTCGCTACTTACGGATTCCACCTTCTTGGGGGTTGTCGTCGCTTTTAGCCCTCTTTAGCCTTGCGGAGGCGCGTCTGTAAAGGCTGTTACATGCCTAATTCTTGACGTGTCGCGATGCCCTCATGGGCATCGCCAGCCTCGGCGGATGTGCCGAGCCTGGCCGGAATAACTGATATTCCGACCCCGACCGGGTGGTCCACGCGGTCCTACACGAAGATAGTTAAGCAGTCTTCCTTCCGTCAAAAAACATCAACAACAGCGAGAACGAAATTTTTGAAAACAGCACCAAATTGATCGAACCACGCCCGCTCGCGCTCGCAGAGGTCTCTTTGGGCACAATGTCATCCTCGGCATTGATTCTGCATCCAAAGGGCCTGCTCGCGGCCGCGGGCGGGCTCTGACCACGGAAAATTCGAGAGCAAGCCACGACGTGTCAATGGACAACACTATCGCCACCACCGCGGGCGAGCCACAAGCCGCCACATGAAGCACAACGACTGCGCCCAAACAACCAATATCAACACAGCGACCGACAGGTTCTGGTTTCCTGTAACCCCCGACAACAGTTCGCAACGTCCCACAACGACGAAGACGTGTCCGATAGAACAGTATCACCTTCTGCACAGAGAAAGCACCAGACATCAGGCATGCTACGATCGATGCCGCAAAATACTACAGACCACAGACAGATTGGTTCCCTGTCGCCCCCTTTTGCAGCGAAGGATTGGTGTCCCTTTAACGCACGGCAATGTCTGCGGAATCTGTGAGGGAGCTCTCATACCCAGTAATCGAACACGCTGGAGTCAGTGGAGCATTGTGGACTTACAGATAAACTGAGAAACAGTACATACGGGTCTGAGGATGCGGACAAGAGAAACAGACGAGCCGAGCGCCGGGGGGAGACTGGAGGTATGCAGAACCGCACACGGTGGCAAGCACCGACAGAGCCGAAGCAGGAAGACACGAAAGAGGAAATCTGAAGGCAAGAAAGAAAATAGCTAGGAAAAGAGGCAGCGGAAAGAGACTCTTCAACCGAGAGATCAACACACAGGATAGATAGTGCAGCGAGGAATTTGGAAACAGCTGGCCTTGGTTCAACAACAGGGCGAAGTGGGGCATCGCGACTCGTCGTCGGCGCGTTGCTTTCCGGGCATAGCTGCTGGTTAAGGCGGCTGAAACCGAGTAGGATAAAATCAATCAAGTCTTCCTTCCGTCTTTTCCCACCCAAAGGTGACTCTGCGGCATGACGCAAATCGAGAAACAATCGGACAGATGCATGCAAGTCGTCACCATATGTAGGCAGAATGTCATCGAAGGTCAGGGGTTTTGGGTCGGCCCTGATAGACACATTGTGCAGACTGATAATGGCCCATGTTCCATAGAATCGTGTTGCAGATGCCTTATTGATGTACAGTATACCCGATATTGCGAGTAGTTGGGATAAGCGTAAGCATGTTAGCGCCGACGATGATGACATGGGGGCGCATTCGCTTACCTCGCTGAACCAAGACATCGTCGGGGCAAGCCACAGAGTAAGCCATCAAGCCACATAATCAGGTCTTAAGCGGCCCACACTCAAGTAATCATCCTGTCTCCTGTCAACTACCAGCAACACCAGCAACAGCAACTGCCATTGCCTTCTCAGACCCACAAGCTATCGTAACACGAAATCCACCTGGCAGCACTGGGGCCTAGGTAACGTTGGTCAGGTATTGTAGGCGCTGCGTCGTCTCCAGATGCAGTCGCCTTAGCACCTTTCTGGTGTTTCATGTGGATTGCGACGTGGAGTAGAGCCGTAGTTCACTCGTGTCAAGCCCTTTGACGTCTTCAGCGGCTGGACGTAAACGTTCAGGGATTAAGCAGAGGCTGTACGCTTCGTGTTTGAGGTGCGATACAGTACATACTGCACGTAGTCGCAACTTGATTCCCATCTTTGAATCACTTCAAGATGAATTGTAATTAATATGGGCTGATCAGACGCAGTGGAGCGGCTTTGCCAGCTATTGAAATCTCCGGAGCAACACTTCTGTTATATGTACTCTTCAAGCTTGTTGTCATGTTAGCGATTGAGTTTACGGCGCGAGGATTTTAACATCGCCGCCTGACACTGAAGCCGAGTGCAGTCCGGTTGTCGCCGACTTAGGTAGCGGTGTCTATTCACTCACCGTGCTTCTCAGCTGGACGCTAAGAACTATGGCGTGAATGCCTGTTCCGCAAAGATGAGATGTTCAAGTTTCGTAGAGACGTCTGAAGGGTATCTCGTCGGGCTGGTTGTCTGCAGCGTCGCATCCAAGGGGAAGACGCCAAGGAGTAAAGAATGATGGAAGTGTGAACTCTTATTGATGCTGCCCATAGCCTCAGTTAGAATAGAGCGCATTTATAGATATTTCCTCAGTACCGCCTACTTCTATTCCCACTAATCTATCTCGTGAAAGCCCCTGAACTGTCATGGAAGGAGACCCCTTTCGAGTCATAGCCCCCAGGCTCTGCGGCGCAACAACCTCTCTTGGGCACTGATCGACAGACATTTGGCAAGGCATATTTGGCAAAGGCCCAGCTGAACTTGAATCTGCCTGGTGAGAGATTCATGGGCCGGTCCAGCTGCCGGATGAGGCAGGTGTCTGAAATGAAGACTCCATCGATGTTCCTCCCTATTGACCTTTATCTCCATGTAGAGCACTCATCTACCAATCATCGTGACTCAAGCCCGCCTCCTTGATGCTTCATATTGCTGGCGCCTGTATCTATGACGATGCCAACGTCCTCTAGCCGAGGGTTCCGGTCCGATATGACGCTTAAACGGTTCATATCCATGGCAGAGCCCCTGGAAAGGAGAGGTTCAGGCGGCCCGGGCTTGACACCACCAGGCTTTCTGTGCATCGTACGATGCCGACGAGGCATCCGCAACTGTTCCGGATCTTCAGGGGCTCTTCATCTCCGGTTGTTACGAATTGCTCACTGAAGTAGCCCCAACAACTGCCGAAACGATTCTCGTCCCATTGCGTTATTAACTTACACGGCCAAGTGACCTTAACTGGAAAGTTGTGGACAGTAGGTGCCATCTCCAGTCGGACGTTTCTCCTAAAAGTGCCAGCTGAATACTAGATCGTTTGAAGACCATGCAAGTATTCGCCAGAATCCTGGCTCTTGGCTGTCGTGCCTCTTTACGCCGATCTCCTAGATGCAACCTAGAGCCAAAATAGACCGGTGGTCTCATCTCAATTCATGTGCTGTGCCACCTTCTGCATACTACGGGATCACCGAAATGGAGGTAGTGGCTAGGTAACTTGCAAGGGCTCTTCCTCGTTGACTCGTATCGCAACATCGCGAGCATGCTTGCGTGCTCGACGACCATTGCCGCTTCGTCCTCCCCGCTTCTTCTTGCCCTTCCATCTGTGGACCTTTTCAACATTGGCCATGATCGTAGAGCCTTACGCCGGCAGGTCGAAGGTGGAGGAACAGCGTTATAGTATTATGCCTATTCAACTCGTGGAAGGAAGTCCAACGAGATCTTACACTCTTAGACCTGCAAAACAACAAAGGTGAAATTCCTAGGCCTGGCTGAAGCCTTAGGGAGCTTTTCCACTCAATCATGGTTTAGTAAGACATGCACTGAGGTTGCTGCTATGGCATAGATAGCTGTGACGTTGATACAAGTGTGTGGAGCCTTTAGTCATCTCCCTCTTTCCATCTCTGGGCAGGTTTAGCCGATATGTTGGTTGACTTCTTAGTTGGCCCCACCGTAGCTCAGTGGAGTCTTCCGCACGCCCCACCAGAGCTCACCCGTGCTCAGGCCTGGTCTTGCGTGCTCACCGAAGGCTCACCGCTGGCTCAGGCGTGCTCAGGTCTGCTCAGGTCTGCTCAGGAGCGCTCACCGATCGCTCAGCTTGGCTCAGGCCTATCCACCCCGGTCCAACTCTGCCAGCTGTCGTCAGAGCCGCCCAAGCTCGGTTGGTGGCCACGATTCTCGCTGCTCACGGCCTGGAAATGCACCAAACCTAGTGAAACTTAGACAACTGTAATTCGTAATACTACCTAACATCTGTAGTGCTATAGCGCCTATAGATACAGCGTGCTGATGCCCTATCTCGCCTATAATTACAGCGTCCTAGCGCTCAGCTACCTCTATAACTACAGCGCGCTGATGCCCAATTGCTGGCCGTCGCTACAGTGTACCTATTACCCTATTCTACCTTATACTGTAGCGCACTTGCTGCCCTGGAAGCCCTGTCTTTACAGAGCCTTCCAGTGCAGTTGTCCTTGGTCTCAACAGTGGCTTTGCCGGTCTGCGCCAGCTGTCACCAGCAAGTCGGGTGCTCAGCTTTGGGTTAACTTCGGCTGTACTCTATGGAAGATTGTGCACTTGGACGGACAAAGGCTGAGCCTATTGCATGATGACAGCGACAGGGTAACGAAACGATAGTTGCAAACTGAATTGAGGTAGTAACGAATCAAATGGCCATGTTGTGCGGGGATGGGACTCCATCGTCAAGGGAAAGCATGGGCAGATGCTACGCCCACTCCCCCCGATGCCAAGCAGTAGTGCATAAATGAAAGATTAAGTCTGACGGAGCCTTTATGAATAAGGAAACGGTGCACCGTCTATCTTAAACGGTGACCTTCGGTGTCATGTTTTTCCCTCCGGAGTGGAGCCCGTTTAGAGGCCACCGTTTTCGGTTGCCAAAAACAGCACTCAGTGGTGGTTCCTGACCCGAAAAGAAAGAGTGTGAGGGCCGGATTAGTAGTTGGGTCGGTGACGACCAGCGAATGCCTGGTGTTTTATGTCTGCTTTTTATTTTTCATCAGGATTTATTTTTACTTTTACCGTTTTTTCAGTTGTAACCTTAAGGGGAGGGAGATACGGTACCGGAACGCCCTTAGTGGGTCCTGATTATATCGCTACCTACCTACCTACCTCCACTGAGCGGGAATGACCTGCGAAAGGGTATCTACCTTTTTGTCTACACTATCTGGGCACCTCGCTTATCAATCAGCAGCTCTCGAGGCAAGTGGGTAATGCTTTTCTTTACCTTTTTTTCTTTTTCTTTTTTGAGAAGACAGGGAACCGAGGCTGTCCGCCAATCGGACTTGCGGCGAGAGGACAAAAGTTCAGGATGCTTGAGAGCCGTAAGGTGGACCGTCTGCGTTCTGGCACTGGTCTGATTTGATATGATAATTATGGATCCCGACACATGCCGCCCAAACCCCTAAACGCCTATGGATTGTGCCCTTGCTCACAGGTCCATGCTCATCAAGTACATTTCCATGATTCTCATGAATTTGGCCACAAATGCCTCCAGGTGGAATATGACCTTCGTACCCATCTTGATTCGGTGCTCGTAGAACGCCGACCACTTGATCACCTCGGCCTTCAGCGCGTCGTCGATCAATGGAATGAGCTTGAAGGTGAGTGTCTTGAGAATCGTCGTTGCCGGTATGCAGTGCGTCAAAAGGTCGTAGAGTTTCGCCCGCACTTGGAGAATCCGGGCTGGCGTATGCTCATCGATGATCTCCCGCGCGATCTGGCTGATCAGAGCCTCCCAGTCAGGTGGGGGGATCGGTGTGGTATCCGTGACTTTTTCGCTGTTGCTTTATCAGTTTTGAGTTCGCAAAGGGCAGAGAAGTAAATCATCATACTTTTGTGCATGGACAGCCTCGTACATGAGCAGAGCTCGTCGCAGATTCCTGCCGCTATCCTGCGCTATCCTCATATGCAGACCCTTGACCATTGGCCAGTTCTCCTTCTTCGCCGACACTGCCAATACATCACAGATCTGCTCATGCGTTGGCGCAGCCACTCGGACGAGAAGCGTTCTCGATCGGATGGGTGCAATGATATTTGCCGTTGAATTGGCAAGGAGGATAAGTCGCAGGTTGGGAGAGTACTTCTCCATCGTCCGACGCAACGCCGCCTGGGCGTCTCTTGTGAGGTGGTCCGCCTCGTTGATGACCACAACCTTGAATTTCTGCTTTGCTGACTGGTCAACCTGCTGTGTCTGTGCCACCTCTTTCAGCAGGTCTTGGACGACCACTCTGTCATAGTTTCCAACGTCCGAAGGTGTAATCTCGAGGTGGTAGTTCGACGCGACGATGTTAAACTCGAGCTTCCGGTTGCTTGATGTCTGAAAGACACGGGCGTCGATCTTGATCTTCTCGACGCCGGGCCCATACAGCTCTTTCAGGGTAGCGACAATACGTGTCTTCTTTCCAGCGCCGGAAGGGCCGTACACCAGCAAATGGGGGAAATCTCCGCTCTGGGCCTACGAGACGTCAATGCCGCCCGCCACAAGGGGGGCCGGCGAAGGGTTACCTACGAGAGAACGAAGTCTTTCTGAAAGCTCCTCATGATATGTCAGAGCCTCCAATGACTTTGGTCTGTGCTTGTCGACAATAAGCGCCATTGTGGTTTTTTTCGATGTTGACGACGCTGTATCTGGAGTTGCCTGGAGACGTGGGACTTTTCCATGATGCGCTTCAGCATGTGGAAGACGCGTTGTCGCGTTAAGTGGGAAATCCTGTGAGTGTGGCTTGCGCGACATGGCCCGTGCTCGTCTCGATGTACGCCACACCCTGGTCGGTGCATCTGACAAGTACCTAGAAGACATAAAGCCATCTCTATGGCGCGCTCTTCCAACTGGATGCTCTCTTCAATGAATTGTCTTAAGCAACACAACTATGGCCAGGTATGGTGCAGACGAATTGTTCTTTGTTTTTTTTGTACAGCTCCTAAACCCTGTTGATCATCGAACATGGTCATCTATAGTACAGCCACTCCATACTGTCGAGACTACCTGCGCTCCTGACAGTCTCGTCATAGAAATGATTTATGTTACAGCCCAGCTGTCATCAGCCTCAAGGCTTAGCAGACGGCGAGGCGGTAGATGATGCGCTGGTAGGTTTGATTGTGGCCTCGGCCAGTAAATCCTTGGGCTCAATCGGCTTCCTTGGTCTCTTCAGGTCCTCCAGCGTAATACCGTCAAGCTTGGTGATTCCGACGACAGGCGCCTCTCCCTTGTGCACAAACTCCCACTGGCCTAATCTAGAGTCAGCCGAGGTCGCATATCACGGATTTATACATCGACTTACCGGGCAGCTTGTTGCCAGCTAAACGAAAGGCGTCTTTTGCAACTGCCTCGTGAAGCATTCCTCTGATCTCAAAAACGATCTGGTTTACAGCCACACGTGCTGCCCAGTGGTCGAAAGAACCCTTTCCCTTACCCATACGCATCTGGCTTGACGTTAGCACCGACGCAGCGCTGCATATTGCTAGCATTCCGTCTCACCTCATTGCCCGATACGTAGACACCGACATTGCAGCATACTCTCTTGTACAGTCGGTATTTTTGACCACGCAATCTCATCTTGATCGTGTCTTCCGCGTTCTTGAGCTGCTTGGCGCTGATTCTGCGGTGGTGGTCCTTCATCCGGAGACCATAGTCACCCCAGACTACGGTTGTACCTTTGGTTGAACCTCCAGTGGCCACACGAGGCCGTCCCTTCATCATCTTCTTCGTCCGGTCGATCGAGGGCTCGAGCCAGGTGCCTTGCCTCGTGGGCGTTGAGGAGAACGGGCGAGCATCGCGAAGGATCTGGGATGCGACCAGCGACTTGGTAATTTGGGGCCGGATCGCAGCGCCTACGGGGCTGAATGAAGGAATCGCAGATACTCTGAGGCCTTGGAAGGCGCTGAGAAGCGCCGTAGGAGTGTGAGGCCTCATATTTGCGACTTGCCGTTGAACGTCGTTGATGATGGGATCTCCAAAAAAATGTCCCTAGCTTCACGGCGACATGGGTGTGGCTGATGTGGCCTGAGAATTTGGGCGATTGTTTTATTGGGGGCTGGAGCTCTATCAAGTTGATGCGCCACACCGATCCACTCTGGCTAAATTGAACGCCTGCCTGGGGTCACAGACCTCGCGTCACTTTCGCGTAGCAATAGGATCTATTACGTGCACGCATCCTGCGCACCAGGCACAACAACCTGCCCGGCCTTCTTCACCAATCAACCTACATTTCCCAGGCAACAGTGGCACAACGGTCTATATAAGGCTACAAATCTATTTGCAACCATCAGCTGAACAGTCTGCCGTTGTACGATACACAATGCCTGACATTCGGTCCTTTTTTGGGCCAAAGGGAGGCGCACCGCCCAAGCTTCCAACAAAGAAGGTTGAAGAACCTCCAAAGGGACGAAGAAGCAGGAAAATCATCGAGGACAGTGATGATGACGATGAGCCTGTTCCTGCATCGTGAGCCGGCACCCAAAAATATGCTGTCAAATGCATCGCTGACCACCTAACAGGAAACCAGCACCAAAGGCTGCCGAAAAGAAAACTGCCAAGTACGCAAACCAATTGCATGATCCTGATCCAGTATAAGTTGACAGTAATTGCAGAAGTGATGCTGTAAAAGGCACCGAGACCACTGCAAGCGATTACTTCTCAGCATCCAGATCCGCCAAGGCCTCCAAGCCTGCGCTCGCGACAAAGGCAGACCAAACCACAAAGGTGAAAACTGAGCTCGAAGTTCGGACCAGCCCACGAAACAAGAAGACGACTGCGAAACCAACAGAGCCCCCCAAGAGTGGAAGCGCAGCTGCCAAGAAGCGAAGCACCACAACATACATCAAACCTGAGTCAGACGACGATGGCGACGCCTACAAAGACGATGGCGATGAGGACGATGACGACATCTTCGCTGCTGACGTTAAAGGTCGAAACAAGCGCAAGAACGACGACTACGCCGAGGATGAAAGTGAGGACGAACTGCTGCCAAAGCCCAAGCGTGTGGCTTCTCGGAGCGTTACCACTGCTACCCCAACCAAGAGCACCAGAGCCGCGGCGGGTACGAAGAGGCGCAAGACACCCGAGGAGGACGAAGAAGAGTCCGAAGAAGACCATCCACCGAAGAAGAAGGCCCCGGCCAAGCCGCGGGCCCCCAGAGCGAAGAAAGCCGACGCACCCGAAGATGCCGCGTACCAATCGATCCTTGACGATATTCCTACTGTGCGCCCCCCTACACCTCCGGCCAAGGACCCGGATGCGAAATTCGACTGGAGGAAGAACGCTGGCTCTGGCGGGAATAGCAGTGCAGTTCCTCCGAATGCAGGCGCTGCTGAACTGCCTGAGGGCGAGGAAGAGTGCCTTTCGGGTCTGACCTTTGTCTTCACCGGCGTGCTTCAAACTCTCGGTCGTGATGAGGGCCAGGCGCTCGTCAAGAAGTACGGTGGCAAAGTAACTGGAGCGCCGAGCAGCAAAACCAGCTATGTCGTTCTCGGAGACGATGCGGGCCCCAGCAAACTGAAGAAGATCAGAGACATGAATATCAAGACCATCAACGAGGAGGGCCTTTTCGAACTCATCAGACGACTGCCCGCCTATGGCGGCAGCGGCAAAGGTGCCGAGAAGGCCAGAGAGAAAAAGAAGAAGGACGAAGAGGCCATCAAGATACAAGCCCTGGAGATGGAGCGAGAAGAGAAGGCTAGGAAGGCCGCTGCGGAGAAGGCGGCCAAGGAAGCCGCTGCTGCGCGTGGGACTACCGCGGCGCCAACCCCGACCACTGCTCCCGTGCAGCTCTGGACTTGCAAATATGCGCCAACTCAACTGAACCACATTTGCGGTAACAAGGCGCAGGTCGAGAAAATTCAGGCTTGGCTCAAGAACTGGCAAAAAGCGAGGAAGTACGATTTTCAAAGACGCGGTGCGGACGGCATGGGTGGCACGCGTGCTATCATTATCTCGGGACCTCCAGGCATCGGCAAGACGACTGCTGCTCACCTGGCTGCGAAACTCGCGGGATTCGATGTCATCGAGAGCAACGCCAGTGACACACGCAGCAAAAAGCTTGTCGAAACTGGCGTGAGTGATGTCATGAACAACACATCTCTTCTTGGTTTCTTTGCGGGAGACGGCAAGAAGGTCGATGGAGAAAAGAAGAACATCGTCCTCATCATGGACGAAGTCGACGGAATGTCAGCAGGAGATCGTGGCGGTGTTGGTGCTCTGGCCAAATTCTGCAAGAAGACCGAGATACCCCTCATTCTCATCTGCAATGAGCGTAAATTGCCAAAGATGAAGCCTTTCGATTTTGTGGCTATGGACGTTCCTTTCCGACGGCCGACGGTAGAGCAGGTCCGGTCCCGCATCATGACCATCTGCCACCGCGAAGGGCTGAAGCTCCCTGTACCCGTTGTTGATGCTCTCATCGAAGGCAGCAACAAAGATATCCGACAAATCATCAACATGATCTCTACCGCCAAGCTCGACCAAGCATCAATGAGTTACGACAAGGGCAAGGCCATGACGAAAGCCTGGGAGAAGCATGTCATTCTCAAGCCGTGGGATATTTGCCAGAAGATGCTCGCCGGCGGACTATTCGCTCCATCAAGCAAAACTACCTTGAACGAAAAGATTGAGCTTTATTTCAACGACCACGAGTTCAGCTATCTCATGATTCAGGAGAACTATCTCAGGACGAAGCCTATGGCACTCAACAGCAAAGGTTACAACAAACGAGAGGAGAACCTCAAATACTTGGAGTTGGTGGACCAGGCGGCCGAGAGTATCAGCGATGGCGACCTGGTCGACCGTATGATTCACGGACCCCAACAGCAATGGAGTCTGATGCCTACCCATGCAGTCTTCAGTACAGTCCGACCCTCAAGCTTCGTGGCTGGTCAGCTCATGGGTTCCAATTTCACTTCGTGGCTCGGCAACAACAGCAAGACCGGCAAGCTTGGCCGGTATGTCCGTGAGCTGCATTCTCACATGAGACTTAGGTCTTCGGGTGACGCCAACGAGATCCGCCAGCAATACTTGCCTGTACTCTGGGACCAGACGGTTCGCCGCTTGTCTGTCGAAGGCAAGGATTCTGTCGACGATATCATTGCGCTGATGGATAGCTACTATCTGACGCGAGATGACTTCGATGCGATCCAAGAACTCGGCGTCGGCCCGCAAGCTGAAGGCAGGGCTGAAATCGAGTCCAAGACAAAAGCGGCGTTTACGCGAACGTAAGTAAAACTCTCCACTGCTTTCCTTCCCAAAATCTAATGGACGCCAGTTACAACGCCATGTCTCATCCTATCCCCTTCATGAAGGCCAGCAATATCATGGAGCCGAAGAAGACCGCGAAGCAGGCTCCGGACCTTGAAGAAGCCATCGAAGAAGAAGATGATGCTGATGTCGTTGAGCCTGCCGAGCCAGTTGAGGATGATCAGCTCGACTTGAAAGGAGACAAATACATCAAGCAGCCGAAGCCCAAAGCCAAGCGGGCTACCAAGAAAGCCAAGGCAGACGATGATGAAGGCGATGCGGATACCAAGCCGAAAAGGGGCAGGGGAAAGGGCAAGAAGTAGTGCGGTACGTGGCTTCGGAAACAGTCTATGCCGGCACGCCGCAACAATCACATTGGTCTTGAGTATGCAATAGTAGTAATTCTATGTAGGGCAACAATACATGTCTAGAATCAGAGATATTGATTGGCGGTGTAAAGGCTTTTCTGAACCGCCTCATTCTCATGATTCAGCCGGTGTACAAACTCTCGCTCAAAATATCATTGCCGATGATTAACCCCGTTAATGCGTGACCAAAGTGTTAGATTATGAACACAGCCACATCTCTCGTGATGTCAGTGAGGTGAGGTCTGCCTTCAAAGGTGCACAAGGAGCAGATAGTTTGGACTTTTCTGATGGGTTCCCAAATCCCCTCTTCTTACAGACTTGAGAGGCATGCAAATTACACAAAGCTCACAATCAACTGGTTATGTGTGGCACAAAGACAAGTTACAGATCTTGAATACTAGCTGTTTTATTTGTGATTGCCTTCACTAGATCATGCTATAACTTATGCGGGGTTTCACTCCGTGTAGTCCACTGTCTTACTCCTATCCACCAGTCACACAACCTGACCGTTTCATGACAACGACATCGTCAACTTCGCACGATACGCCAAATAATGACAAGATAAATAACGGTCCAAAGTATAAGCTCCAACCAGAGGCCGGGGCTTGGATAGGTAAATGGATTTTACCTGCTGAATTATTCGTGACCCTTCCTGTTACACGCATCCATTCACTTCCTCTTCCTCTCCTCGCCAAAATCCATTGTCTACCTTATTGTCTCCCACCCAAGTCACCAGAACAATTCGATATTTCCAAACACTCCAAGAATTTCGGCTGTACTTCACTTCCTCTCAGGGCAACCCATCATCCGTTCCCCCTCTCTCCCAAACCACCATTGCTCATTTTTATCATTCGCAGGACTAGGTGAGAAGATTCAATTTCTATCGAATGATCCCGTTAGTTCTGCTACTCTCTCCAGCTTTGCGCCGCTGTCCCACATGGCCTCGCGAAGTGAGCAGGCCGCCCAGGACTTGACGGCCAAGACGAGTAAGACTCCCAAATTTCACCAACGCCTGCTCGAAGCTCATTCACACATTGAAGTCGTTTTCTAATTATATGAATAGCCAGGGCGGACCCGTTTTACGATATTCAAGCTCACAATCCTCATTGTCTCTCAATAATCGAAGAGGCCTCGCAAGAGTCTTCAATGTCGCCAAGTAACAGCAGCTCTCCGAACCAAAAGAATAACGACCTTCTTGATGTTCGCCAGACCGAAAACCGTTACACGACCGAGTCTGTTCAGATGGTTTCCAATGTTGGACCACACGGGACCCGACACATGGCCGCCACGAACGACACCGCGGACACTGTTCTGTACGGTAATTGGGAACAGGACAACAACATGCAGGAGCTCGATCGTGCTTCCAGTAAGTGTAGCTTTGTTCCTCGTCCTAGAACATGAAATTCTTACTATATCAAGCTCCGGAGACAGTGGTACGCTTCGACTATCGTGGATTCTATGGCGAGGACGACACTACCGACACAGAGTCGTCCTCGCGCTCAGTTCACCAAGGTATTGAGTACTCTCTGCTAGTTCAGAACGTTCCTGGCCCTTAGGTGGCCAACCCGGATAGTTTAGCGGATGCTCTACTATCCTCGTTCCCAAAGGATTTTGACTACTCAGGCCCTAGTTAACAATACATCAACTGACCATAACACACCTCCAGAGACTTTAGCGGACATTCCCAATGCTGAGGCTGTCCAGATAACCAAGGACTGGTCCATTTTCCAGAGCAATCTTGTCGACTACGGCCCCGACGAGCCCAGTCCCAGACTTCCCGGCTGCTCAGCTGGCTATCCATACACGAAGAGGTGGAAGATGTCGGACTCGGCCATGACAGCGTATGCTGCAATGCGCGGCTCCATGATGCAGACCAACGACCCTCTACGCTCTTGGATGGAGGTGAAGGCGTACGAGGACGCTATACGGGTACTACACACTGATGATACAGGTGCTGCTTTGAGTCATCACTCTGTAGAGCAGCGGAATTCCCCATCGTCAGATGATGAGGGGAAGTGTGTCGGCGTCGGCGGCGATGGGACCGGCCAGTTTAAATCGTGAGTTGTCCTTTTCGTTCAGACTCCCGGTTCGATATCCTCTAATTCAAGTGTCACCAGGTCCAACAAAGATCCGTCTTCTCCAGCCAATGAAGCAACCACGGCTCCAGCCCATGATACCGATGGCAGACAGGAGATGGGAAACTATGTCGAGTGAGCTGTTCTGAGATACGCTGTGTTCTGACTGTTATTGACATTGTTTAGAATGCTCAAGGAAGCCAACATGATGGCGAAGGAGTACGCTCCAGCCGAGATAGATAGGAAGCCAACATACGAAGTTCCTCGTCCCAGGTTCCTTCACATCTCGCCCAAGTTCAAGGGCTTCAGGTTTGAGGATTACCTGCCATCCCACTTCGATGTCCCAGAACCCTGCTGCAAGCAACTCTTTGACCCAGCCCGCGATTTCGGTAACGCTGATCTGTCCTGTGTGTTGTGCGATCGACGCTTACTGCCGTCTAGTAAGAGAATATGACATCTCGGATGACGAGGGAGATCCAGCCTCTGGGCGAATCTCCCCTTGCACCTTCCGCCTCTTCGCCGAGGGTTGCGCCAAGCGGGATCCCAGGGCGAACAAGGTCTACATGGCTCACGATGTAAGCCCTATCATGAGCCCCCTTTTCTCAAAGTTGACACTGATCAGCACCCAGACCCAACGCATGCGTCCCTCGACCCCCTCGAACAGCAGCCAGAGACGCCTCACAATTGACCGCCTTGCCATATCCTTTGAGCTCCAGCGAGATATCAACGATGGCGGGTGGATCACACCCTGCTATTCTGTTGAGTCGGAACCCTCCATCATATACCACCCCCCCGGCCAGCCGCGTCCCTACTACCCCTGGATCTGAAGTCACTAACTTCTCAAACAGGCGTGACTATGAAGCACAAGATGCGTAACTGGTGGTTTGGTCTCTTTGACCGTATGGACCCCATGGCAGCACGTCGCTTCCGCAAAGTCCAGTTCCGCGAGGCCAACGACCCCGCCGCGCCCCTTGAGACGGCTACCGAGCGCTCTGTTCCGTCCACTACCTCGAGCGAGCGCAACCACGCCTACACCGACACGGAGATACTCGAGGCGCTACACAGCCCCGGCTCTCGACGTGTCGCTGGCGTCGCCCCGCAGAACGCTCCGCTCATCATCTCGCAGCGCTGGCAGACGGTGGAGCGCTGGAAAGCGCAAGACAGGGAGCTGATCCGAGAGAACGACACCATGCGCTGCGCCATTGAGCGCGCCAAGATTGAGCTGCGCGAGATTCGCCTAACGGTCGACCACCTGCTGCAGAAGAAGACGGCCGAGGAGCTCGCGATGCGCCAGCGGAAGCATAAACGCGTTCTGCGCCACGTGTCGGCGCACCTGCACGAGCTGCGGTACGAGATACAGAGCAAGTTCGACGCCCTCAAGTGCTCGCAGGCGCAGAACCAGAGCATGAAGACGGAGCTGGCCATGTTGCAGCTCCAGATCAAGGAAGAGTGCTCGAGGGTGGACATGGCCAGCCCCGATGAGGTGCGGAAGGCTGTCTCGCAGCACTTCCAGGACAAAATGGCTGCTTTGGAGCTAGCCGACTGTTTTTGAAGCGCCTAATCGCCGTCTTTGCTCCTCGGGACTGTGGTATCAACCATACAAGAAAGGCACGGAATTAGGCACACCTCCTAAGTTGGATGCTTGGCTGACGTCAAGTTCTAGTTCTTTACAGTCAGAAACCTTCAGCGTTTCTACCTATCTCTTCCCGAAGTGGCCCGGTGCCGAGAAACCAGCCTATTCAACGTTGGGGTATCTTAAGCTGGATCAGATGACTATTAGGTACTGCCAAGCTGTTTTTCGTCGATAATGAGTGGGACCGTTGACTAACACCAAGTAGTGGGTTGCAGGACCTCGCAATTGGTGACAGGTCGACTCTGTGACCCCTTTCCTCTTGCGTTCTGCTATACACGATACTTTGGGTGCATTGGGCCTAGTAGTTGAGTACGGTGTCATCCCTGCGTGGAGATTAACGATGTTTGTTGGAACAGCCAGCCCAGAAGCTACGAAACGCGGTTGGGCACTGGTGGTGTAAGTAGTTGACAAGAAAACATCTCACCATACAGTTGGCCTGATGTATGAGAAACGGACGTGTGTATATGTGTTATAAAGACACAGGGAGATACAGATCTCCTAGACGGTGATTAAATTGTATCAGAGCTTCGAGAAAAGCCATCAGACCCCGAAAGCACTTTCCGGGGTCTATGTACAAAAACGTATCCTGACTCTATGCGTTTCTTCTTTTCTTCCAGCAAAAAGGCCTTCCCATTTGTGGCCCCCTTAATTTTTTTCCCCCCGCCATGCTATGGTCATATCATGAGAGGAGCATTATACACCGACCGGAACGCCCAGTTCGCTGTTCCGGGAATCGACAAAAATATCGTAGAACATAATGGTACAAGGGGGGCTTTGCAAGCCGCAGACGCCTTCAGCAATCAATCAGCAAGCCCCCATGGTTTTGAAACAAGACCTCTTTTGTTGAGAGGTTGATTTTGGAGTTGAGATAGCAGTCACATAGATCCCGCCTTTAAGCGTTCTTGACGACGCCAACCTTGGCGGCGCGCATCACGCGACCGTTGAGCTTGAAGCCCTTCTGCTGAACGTGGAAGACAATGTTGTCCTCCTTATCGGGCTGGGGCGCCATGAAGGTAGCATCGTGCTCGTTGGGGTTGAACTTTTCGCCCTCAGGGTTAAAGCGCTCAATGCCGTGCTTCTTGAGCGTCGACATCAGGATGTCGTCGGTCATCTTGAGACCTTCGTACAGGTTGGCAAGATCCTGAAGGTCACCCGATTTCTCAGGGGCGTTGATCTTCTCCTGGGGCACCATGGAGAGGGCGCGGTCCAGGTTGTCGATGCTGTCGATGAGGTCCTTGGAGAACTTCTGCAGGGCGAAGTCGCGCGCCTGCTTGACCTCGCGCTGTGTACGGTCCTGGAGGTTGCGGAAGTCGGCGACGGTGCGCAGGCACTTGTCCTGAAGGAGAGCATGTTAGAATCTAATGACGGATTCCGATGGCCGACATCGGTGGGCATGATGCAGACGGACCTTCCAGTCGGCAGCCTCCTTCTCCTTGGCCTCCAGCTGCTTCTTCAGAGCGGACTCGGCATCGTCAGCAGGCTTCTCGCCCTCCTTGGGGGCCTCGGTGGTCTCCTTGGCATCGCTGTACCATCTTGCAACGGCGGGCTGCGCGGCGCGTATCCTGAAGGCAGGGGAGCTCTGAAACTGGTTTTGAAAAACAGACTTGGTGGCCTGGGTACGCAGGCCGGAGCGCACAGCGCGGGATGAAGTAGCGATGGCTTGTCTGAACATTCTGACGGTTGGTGGGTTGCGGCGAGGGCCTTGAGGGAGTCGAAGCGTGGTTGAATTCGGGGTGGCAATGGAGGGTGTGGTCGCGTGTACGAAGACAGCTTTTGAGAGAGTGAAATTTTATCGGAATGGCCCCAAGTGACGAATTGCCGTCCCTTGAGCCCCCGAGCATGCGGGAAACTTCGCGCCCAATCAAAAGATTCCTTCAGAGCTCCATCCCGGGACGGATGAATCAGGAAGCCGGCAAGAGCTTTATCGATAACACTAGTGCCAAGACGAGGCCAACTGACGCCCGCCTGCCTGTCAGACACCCTCCCAATTGGTAATTGGCAGTGAGTGGCACCTTCGACGTGCTTTCCCTTTGCCTGAGTCTGGTCGCAAAAATATCAATTTCAGCCTCCCCTCCACCGTGCAGCGGTCGCCAAATCCTCCCCGTTCAACCCACTTGCACCGTCGATAGTCGCGATTCCAACGACGCCCTGGCTTTGCACACAAACAAACGACAAAAGAAACTTGGCTGCTGCAGCGACTTAATTACTTGCGGGAAACTTTGACCGAATTCCGGCCTTTGAAAGGAGAAAGGCGGCGCGATGGATTACGAGCCCATGCTGCTGGACGGCGAGTCCGGCGGACCGTCGATCAAGATCTCGGGGGTACTTGATTCCTCCTTCCTCAACCCCTTCAGCTGGTGGCTTGAAAACTGACAGCCCGGCACCCGCTTAGGCCGACAACATCCACGTCAACTTCGACCTCTCCAACTGCGACCTCTCCTTCGCCAACTCGCTGCGTCGCGTTATCCAGGCCGAGGTCCCTGTGATCGCCATCGACCTGGTCGAAATCGAGGCCAACACGTCCGTCCTCGCCGACGAGTTCATCGCCCACCGTCTGGGGTTGATTCCTCTCCAGTCCAAGGACGTCAACAGCCTTCTTTACACCCGAGACTGCGACTGTGAGCAATACTGTGACAACTGTAGCGTGAAGCTCACTCTGCATGCGCGTTGCTCCTCGGACGAGACCATGAAGGTCTATGCTAGCGACCTTATCGTCGACAGTTTCAGGCAGAACGGCACCGTAGGAAACCCCGTTATTCTCGACCCGGAAGGACAGGGCTCTTTGATCTGCAAACTGCGTAAGGGGCAGGAGCTCAAGATCTCATGTATCGCCAAGAAGGGAATTGCCAAGGAGCACGCAAAATGGATGCCAACGTCCGCCGTGGGCTTCGAATACGACCCCCATAACAAGCTGCACCATCTGGACATGTGGTTCGAGGAGGATCCCAAGGCCGAGTGGTAAGTGATGCCAGTATGGTCCGGCGATGCGCGCATCGACTCACTTCCGATTCAGGCCCGAGAGCAAGTACGCGAAGATGGAGGACCCCCCTCAGGAAGGGGAGCCGTTCGACTACGACGCGGTACCTGGCAAATTCTACTTCGAGGTGGAGGGCGTAGGCAGCCTCGAGCCTGACCAGATTATCCAGGAAGGCATCAAAATTCTCCAGGAGAAGCTGGCCCTGACGCTCCACATCCTCACCGGCGAGGCGGACGACGACGGTATGGGCGACTTCGATGGTCCTCGCAGTCCCAACTTGGATATGGACGGCGGCAACCCCTGGCAAGACCAGGGCTACACCACGCCCTTCAACGGCGGTGGGCAGAACTCGTGGGGAGGCAGTGCGACAACGCCGTACGCCACCACCACGCCCTACGGTGCATCTGGACAGTCTGGCTGGAACTGAGTGAGGGTCACGATATCAATAAAGCACGAAATGGCGTTTATGTACGAGACAACTTAAAAGAATGGGGCGGCAACTGGAGTTTGCGAGGTTTTTTGCCAAATTGCGGGCTTGAGCAACAGCTGGTCAAGTCAATCCAGCAAGAAAACATCTTGGGTTTGCTGTATCAAATATGGACCAGATCAGGCACGCAACTAAGCACATGAGGTAAATCAGGGGAAGAGTCTCCCTGATTCCTGACCCAGTACTCCTGGCGTTGATCAGATCTGAGCCGCGCCTGGCTCACAAACGCCCGTAAGGGGCATGACGCCACGAAAGATCCCCAAGAAGAAGTCAGGGGGTGAAGAAGAGGGGATAAACAGCGTGGTACACGGGCGGACGGTCCGTGATCCCTTTTAATACCAAGAGATTTACGCATATCAAAACGTTTCTTGCGAGTAAAAGAAGACAATTAAAAAAAAAGCCCTCTATTTGGCGTCTATGAACCACCCAGGACTCCTCTTAAATGCAGAAATTGCTTGTATCCAACGCCTTCTTATCATGCCCAAGATGATGCTGGTGCTGTCGGCAAAGGCGCAGCACCGGTCTATCAAACCGCTCATATTAGTAACAACAAGCGCCGTACATGTGTGTGTGTGTTCTACGTTTTCTTTGTTTTCACCCCTTGATGGACGACTCCTCGCTGCCACCGACGTCGGTGACCTTTCTATAGACTTTGCGGTGCATTTCTAGGAAAATGAATGTGCAGATGGTTTGGCTGGGCGACGGAGTTAGCGTTTGCGTCGTGTATCGCGGTTACGAGAGAGAATGCGCGTGCGCGCAAGTGAGAGAAAAGGGAGAGGAAAAGGGGGTAGTTCAAGTGAGATGAAGAGAGACGGCAGAGAGATACGTACGGTCCAAGACGGAGAAAGCTGGGCACCCAGCCCTTGAACATCCACCCGAAGCCCTCGGCCTTGTAGATCTTGGCCAGCGTGAGCGCCAGCCCCTCCTGGGTGGTCGCCGACATGACGCGGGTCTTGATCACGTCGATGGGACTCGTCACGGTGGCGGCCATGACGCCGGCAAGGAAGGAGGCGGTGAAGTGCGTGGTGAGGTTATCCCCCATGTGGGTGTGGCCGATCAGCAGGCGCTTGAAGGTGTCGTACGAGGCGAGCTGGGAGGCCGTCATGGCGGCGGCGCGCATGCTGTTGGGCAGCACGCCGCGGAACCAGCTCCCGAGCCCCTCTTCGCGGGCCATGCGCAGCATGCCCTCGAGCGCGTGGCGGTAGTTGCGGCGCTCGGCGGCGGGGAGGGCGGCGTCCTGCTGCATGCGCACGTTGAGGACGTCGGCGGCGTTCCCGGAGATGCCGCCGACGAAGCCCGAGGCCGAGGCCATGGCGACGAGGACGGGGAAGGACGGGGCCTTGCCGCCGTTGGCGCGGGTCGCGCGGATCTTCATCTCCTCGTAGGCGCCGAAGCGGACGGTGGAGTACGTCATCTGCCGGAGGAGCGAGGCCGAGAGGCCGTTGTAGAGGCCGGTCACGCCGTGGTTGCGGACGATGTGGGCGAAGGTGCCGCTCATGTTCTTGGGCGCATCCGGGCGGCGGACTTGCAGGCGAACCTGGAAGCATTGTGTAAGTATTCTTGCATTGCTACCGACCTTCTTGTCTTTCTTTTTTATCTCTCTGTCTCGGCTTCGCGGGTCGGTTCGCGATTGTAGGCCAGAGGGGAGGGATTGTGATGTTTCCTACGAGCATACCTTGACTGTGAGACATTGTTAGCTCTATAGCTCCGACATCGCGACATTGCATTTGGGGCCTTTTTTTTTGTTTGTGTTTTTTTTTGCTGCTGCACAGTCACACAGAGCGCGGCGTGAACCACTTACCCAGATCCAGGGGATGCGTTACGCAGGCGGCCATGCTGCTGGCGCTGCCTCCGAACCAAAAGGGGTATCGCATTGACGGCTCTGCCGTCTTCTTTTTTGTCGTCACTGTCGTCGCCTGCCTCGGCTGCGGACTCTCCCGGCCCTCCATCTGCCCCATCTTCAACGTCGACGGCGCATCGTCGGCGGGCTTGCTGGGGACCATGTTGGCGGCGACGGCGGACTGCATCGTCGCAGCAGCTATGCAATATTCTCTGCTGGGCTCATCCCGCTGCAGCGGCGCGAAACTGGATCCTGCGTTGCTACCAAAGTGGCAGGCTTGGATCTAATGGAGGGAAGTGTAGCAGTCGATATCCAAGGTTTCTCTACGTCGGCAATTGTCTGAAAGGTTACGGTCGGACGGCGCCGTGGACGTCACTCTTCTTTCCTGTGCGGTGACGTCGAAAGGTGTTAGGCCGATTTCGGGAGAGGTGGCGGGATGCTCGGCTTTAATTCTACCTTTTTCTCAAAAAAGCTTCTTTTTTTTTGTTTTGGGACGGAAATGAAGAGTGGTGAGGAGGAGGAAGGTGAGTGGCTCCCAAATTCGGCTCGGTGTATCGCGAACTTTTTCTTGTCGTTATTTCTTTTCATGAGTGCCGATTCGGCTGCATGGGCGCTTCTGCTCGGCTCAAGGAATGACAGAACCTGCTGCTCCGGTTTTTGCTGCTGCTACCGCTGCTGCTGCGTCATGGTCCTGTAGCCGGCAGGGGTATCATGCACTAAGGACACCTCCGGACCCCTGCACCCCGGGTCGGCAGGGCCTTACGCCGTGGAAGCCGCCTCTCGAACGGCTTGTGGGGCCCGTGCGTTCCGTAGCTTTTTATTTTGGGGTCGGATTTTCTTGTGATCGGCGGCTGCTCTTCCGCGGTACCTGTCGACTCCCGTCGCGACGCCCAACAGAGAAGCTGGCGCCTGTGATGACAACACAGCACAAGGGCTTTTGTATCTGGACAGAGGCGTAGACAAAACCCCATACGAAACCCGCACGACAATGCTTGTTCCAAGGTTGGCCGGCAGGCAATTGCAGCGAAGCTGCTACCGTGGCGCGACTTGTCGCGGAACTGCCCCCCTCCCACGATGGCAGACGTTGGCTTCGCTATCCATGAGCAGCCGGCGCACCTACGCCTCAGGTCAGACCGAACCAATCCCGGCTCCTTGGCTGCTTTCTAAACCGTGCATTGCAGACTCCCCTCCTCCGAGCAACAAGACCGTCGAGGTCAACGGCCAGACCATCCCGACCGACACCTGGTTCAACGTTCCCAAGACCGTCCTCGACGCGGCGTCGCGCAAGCTCCACCTCCAAAAGGACCACCCCGTGTACATCACCCGGCAGATCATCGAGTCCCAGTTCCCGGCGCCCACGTACCGCTACCACAACACCTTCGACCCCGTCGTCACCACACACCAGAACTTCGACTCGCTGGGCTTCCCCGCCGACCACCCCGGTCGCGCAAAGTCTGACACCTACTACTTCAACAAGGACACGCTACTGAGGACGCACACCAGCGCGCACCAGGCGCAGACTTTCAAAAGGAACCTGAGCGAGGGATACCTCATCAGCGCCGACGTCTACAGGCGCGATGCCATCGACAGGAGCCACTACCCCGTCTTCCACCAGATGGAGGGCGCCCGCATGTGGGACCGGACCAAGGTGCCCAACGGCGACATCGCCGCCGCCGTCTGGGAGGACCTCAACAGGCTGCCGAAACACAATGTCAAGGTGGAGGATCCCCATCCCGCCTACGACGCGGAGCGCAACCCCCTACAAGAGGGCCACCACTCGCCCGCCGAGGCCGAGGCCATCGGCGCTCACCTGAAGCGGTCTCTGGAGAACATGGTCGTCGAGATCTTCACAAGGGCCAAGGCCGCCGCCGCCAAGGCGGACCCCAACTACAAGGACGAGCCCCTGAGGGTCCGCTGGGTGGAGGCGTACTTCCCCTTCACGAGCCCGTCGTGGGAGCTCGAGGTCTACTACGCCGGGGACTGGCTCGAGGTGCTGGGCTGCGGTGTGGTGAAGCAGGACATCTGCGTCAACGCGGGGGTGCCGCAGCAGCTCGGCTGGGCCTTTGGCATCGGCCTCGAGCGCATCGCCATGCTGCTCTTCCAGATCCCCGACATCCGCCTGTTCTGGTCGCAGGATGAGAGATTTCTAGGCCAGTTCAGGGGCGTGTCCGACCAGCTGGACTCGATGAAACGCTTTGTACCCTTCTCCAAGCACCCGGCCTGCCCCAAGGACGTGTCGTTCTGGCTCCGAAGCACGTCGGCTGCCGGAGGAAACACCAAGGCCAACACGCAGGATTTCCACGAGAACGATTTTATGGAGCTGGTGCGGGACATCGCCGGCGAGAGGGCCGAGGACGTCCGTTTGGTGGACGAATTCACGCACCCCAAGACGGGGAGGCGCAGCATGTGCTACCGCATCAACTACCGAAGCCTCGAGCGGACCCTGACCAACGAGGAGACCAACGAGTTACACAGCGAGGTGACGCGGAAATTAGTGGAAAAGCTAGGCGTCGAAATCCGGTAAAGAGAACCTTTACTTGCCGCCGGTAGCTGAGGGGCAAGGGGGCTGTGTTGCCGACGCTTTCTCGCTGCTCATCAGACGTCACGACTCCGAGTAGAGCGAGCCCACCAACACAGTATGGTTGACGGGCCCGGCGTAAGCTACGCGCCTTGCTCGGGGTGTATCGCGGGAAAGTGTGTTGCCGAGGCGGGGGGCGTGGACGCCTGCGCCTTGCTCGAGAGAAGAGAGGACGGAGGGTTTGACGTGGAGCTGCTACGCCATGTATCATAGAACGACTTGTACTATAACGCCGTATGGTGACTGAGGTTAAGAGCCTTGGGTACCTTTTGCGGGCTGAGCCCTGGACCAGAAAGTTCAGGGTAACTACGGGGACTCGGGATTTTCTTCGATCCCGCCTTGCAGCGTCTTTGTTTTGATGCTTGTGTTTCGAGGCACAACCGTGATGTGCACCAATAATTATCAGGTGAAAAAGAAGAAGAAAAAAAAGAGCGGTAATGATGACAGTTGGAAACAGCTCAACGCCGACAGAGCGCCCGACCGCCGCCGTCGCCAATGCCCAAGCAATTGGCAAACCGGAAAAAGGGTGCTCGTTCCTGCCGATGGTTCTCGAACGATCAGCCCTTGCCTCCCCTTCGCGCGCCAAGGGAATCGTCGGAATGTTCTGAAGCAGTGACGCTGCGGTTGCAGATCGTTGTGTCAGGCGCAAAACCCACCGGCACAATGCCCCCCGCCACCACCCAGGACAAGGGCAGGCAAAGGCAAGCCGCAATAAAGGAAGAGTCTTGACACCGTCCCAACCACTTGGGACGGTTGTGCAGATTGGTTTCATGTCCTTCTTTCCTTAAAGATGGGCCGACATCAGCCCGCTGGATGAGTTTGAGACGCCCTGTTGTAGAATAGAGTTGGGCACAGCCACGCCTCCGTTGGTAAGCTCTCACTTCACCGTCGACTCTGCGTCATACTAAGCTGTGACTGTTGCAAGTTCATGCTGGTTTCCCCCTCCTCAAGCGGTTCCTCGCAACATGTCCAAACGGATGAGATGAGCTTGGCATGCTTCAAGTCAGACTAAGCAATATCAACTTTATGGGCTGGCATCCTTTCCGAACTGGCATTGTTTTTGTTGCAGGGGAATCCCCATAAGATGCCGAGATAAGGTCAAGTGCCACGAGGGTAACAAGCGGTGGTGTCCCAGTCGCAGAAAACGGTGAGATACGGTTCAGGGGCGCAATCGAGCCCAAAGACAGAATCTTAAAGTGACTGGGCGATGCGACGAACCCCGCAAACTGAAAGAACGTCAATCTCGTCAGCAGTCAAATCGCAAAAGTGCTCTGGAGAATGTGAGGGGAGTGCAGGCGAGCGGGCCGTCGTTGATTGCCGTGCATGCGGGTGGAGGGACGAGACTCTTCCGTCGGATAGGAATGCATACAGATACAGGTCTTGGCCTAGAACGGCGCCTGGGGAAGCCGATTGTAGAGCGCGCGAAACATGAATCTGGCAGGTCGGAAGTATTGGTATCCAGCACAGCCCCGATGGGGAAGCTGCTGACTGCTGCCGGCCCCGGGTCATTGTCACTGTCCGCACACCCCCCCTGTAATGTTCGGAAAAGGTTTCTGCGCCTAGTCGGAAATTGGGTCGAAACAATTGATGAGTGGCGGCAAAGACAACAGCGACGACTTTGCCCGCATTATTGGAACAATGGATTCAAATTCCGTTTTTCACCCTCCATTTCTTTTCTGCCATGCTTGCGGATCCTATTGGGGGGCTGAAGGGCAGGGAGTTTGGCATCAGATGAGCGCCCGCTCGTTTTCTGCTCGACGGCAAGCGGAAGGGGCTGAGGCTCGATGTAATTTGCCCCAGGCTGGGCTGAGCGAAGACCAAAGTCGTGAATTGACTCGTGGCAGACGGGCTGAGTTTGCGTCGCAACTTTAACCACATGCGAGGCTTTCCGCGGTCCCATTCCCACGATACAGTACTCCTTACGCGAGGCGGCGAAATGCCTTGCCCCTGTTCTCGGAGGGCAGCGGTTGAAGGGCGGTAGGTTCGGTTTCGGTTGTCATCCCGGCGCTGTCGACACTGCGGGTTGTTGAGAGGGGCTTTGCATCGTGAGCGTCATGGGGGAATCAAATCCCCTCTGTTGCCAAGCCCCAGCCCCATATGAGTGATGCTTGGGGGTTGGTCAATTTCGTGAGCCAAGACCGACAAGACAGCAATCGATCACAAACGATCCAAGCAGCCAAGGTAGGTAGGCTAAAGATATGCGAAGACGTTTCAGAGAGGAGAGCAACGCCCGGCAAGGGTGGCTTTCCAGGAGGTACAGCAGACCGCAAACCCCAAGTGTCGTAGTTACAGTAATCCACTAACCAAGCAGCAAAGTCATCGTGTCGTATGGACATAACAACACCCATTGCACAGCCCCAATCTCTATCAAACTTGTCGGGAGCTTGCCGTGGTCGGGGTCCCTGGAAGACTCTCAAAAGCGGAGGGTTTAGTTGTCGAGTTGAAGGTTCTGGAATGGTACAGCAACAACCAACAAGCATGCATGGTGTCTGTACTACGTATCTGTAAGTAACGTTGATGTTCGGGGCATGCCCGAGTCCAGACTGGGTATGCGGTCAATTAGCGCTGCAGGTGCCTCCGTCGTCGACGATTGGTTGGGCAAGCAAGCACGGGAAGCATTCATCTCAAGACGCCAGAGGCGAGAGTGAGGGGAGGGGCCTTTGCCCATGCCCCGCCCTCGGTTTTCTTTTGTTTTGTTTGCGCCGTGTCTCGTGTGTCCTAAGAAACGTACAAGAAGGGAAGCAAGAGGGGTCCAACGACTGCTACGGTTGCCGGGGTCGATGGGCGATGCGGGCAGAGTGTTGGCTGCGGCGAATTAGCGGGTCGGGGCGTTGTTTCCCAGCCGTTGTTGGGAGAATTTGTTCGCACCTTAGGGGCTCTGCAGTTGTTGGAGAGAGTGGGAACTGAGCCCGCTAAGCATGGGTGCATGGGTGGTGGGAGGAGACATGGTGATGGGAGGGCGGCTTTGGTCGTGTACGAATCCGTGGGGAGGCCTGCGGGAGGCGAAGAGGGCGTTAAAGGTTCACGCTTGACTGAAGTTCTGAAGACTCTCAGACAGCACCGCCCTCGCGGCGCACGGCAGAGTCGTCACAGTGGAAATGAGCGATTGAGGCGGAGATGGGGTGAAATGACACGGCCACTGCAACGGTACGTATCCCAGTCCAGAGGTCGCTTAGCTCATCCGTCAAGGTGAGGCGGGACGGCGTGTACACTACCTACCCAGGTTAGGTACCTACCTACCTACCTACCTAGGTAGGTAGAAGTGAGCTGGCTGGTACAGCTGGCTAGTACCTAGAGGCGGACAATGGGAGGTGGCGAATGGCATTCTCGACAATTCGATTTCTGGCGGGGCGAGCGAGTCATCGGCCCGTCCACTCGCCCACGCATCCAAGACCCGAGGGAGTCCAGTCCGTCGTCGAACATTATAACATTGTAACACAGTTACATCGAACTTATGTGAGCCACTCTGGTCGAGCCCGCGCGGACCACGAGTGCAACCGCAGCCCCAGGGCCCTGGCATGAAAAGAGAGAGCAATGTAAACTGTGTAGTTACGCATGGTCGGACCCGACAGGCACTGCTTGAACTGCGTCTGGCCACCAGACGCCAAGCCTACTGAGGCGGGCAACCAAAAAAACCAACACCTGGGTTTCCTCTGATTTGCTTTGCACAGCCCCCAGCGAGGTGGTGTTTCCTGGCAAGCCTGGTTCTCCCTGCTGCTGCTCGCTAATCACCGTACTAGATGGCCCCGTGCCATGTATTACCCTCTGCGATAGTAATGTTACCACGCATTCCTGCCAATACCTCGCTTTCTGCGCAGAGTTCTACACCAAAGAGGTAGCACGCATTCGTTCTATGTGTGCCAGAGGAAGCCGATACGTGTCGTGATGGCACTACACTACGTGACTACCTACACTACTGCTTCTCGTCTGATCCCGACAGGTTCTCACCTGCGCCAATGCACCTTGGCAAAACCCCAAGCGCCTTGCCGTATTGCACCATGTCCTCCCGTACCTCGACGGTAATCCCTTCAGATGCTGTCCAGGTACGCTCCCTCTGCGTGACGGCATAATGAGCAGACACAGTAAGTAACGGCAGGCGTATCGCACACCTTTGCAGCCTCCCATGCCGCTGCCGTTTCCACTGCTGTGACGGCTCCAAGGACCTGTGAGTCCGTGTGACCCTTCCCGTTTCATCAAACAGACCAGACAACCAACCCCACGGGAGGGACTTGCACACCCTCATCCACCGTCTACGATTAGGTAGTAGCTGTGGTCCCCAAGTCTACCTTGCAACCCGCCCGCACACCCCCCTCCCCCCCCCACCTCTTTAGGTACCTACCTAGGTACTCAGCCATCCACACACACACTCTGTGCACTAGGTACTGGGCAGTGTCTAGTGTATGGATGCTATCTCGCACTCCACCCGACCCAGTAGTCACCCAGAAGCGACAGCCAAGCCACCTTCACACTACGCCCAAACATATAACCAAGACCGCCGCCCGCCAACCTCCATCATCTTCCGTTCCAACCCCAGCACCAAACAAACAAACAAGACGCATACACAACAATCATTCTGCACTTTTTGCATGCAGGCGAACAAGCGCATCACACCATCACAATCATCTTCAAGTAAATAACATATACAAACCCGCTCAAAATGGAATCGCCCAAGTCCGACACCCGCCCGATCTTCTCGAGGCGCTCAACTGGCTCCAACACGTCGCTGTCTCTCGACCTCTCCTCCCTGCCGCCTCTGGTCCAGCCGACGCCGCCTACAAACACTCTCCTCTTCACAAACCTCAACGACACTTCCGTCTTCCGCCCCGACAACCTCCAGACCATCCGCGACCTCATCTCCAAGACGGCACCCATCCACTCATGGGCACCGCTCAAGTCTTTCCGCCGCATCGTCGTCTCCTTCTTCTCCGAGGACGATGCCATCGCTGTGCGCCGTGTATGGGACGGTGAAGCCGTCTTGGGCGAGCGCGTCCGTGTCTATTTTGGCCAGCCCACCCCTGTCGAGGTCACCGACCGCCACCTTGCCCTCCCCGACGCCGGCAAGCTCTTCTTCATCTCGCCCCCTCCCTCGCCACCCCACGGCTGGGAGATGAAGCTCGAGGACGCTCCCAACAAGATGGTTCACGCCGATGACCTCGCCCAGGCCTTGGCCAAGCTCAACCACCGCCCGACGGGCATCCAGACTCCCATCAGCCCTGTTGATGGCTCCCAGCAAACCCGCAGCAGGAGCTCTACCCTGCTCTACCAGCCCGACGTCAACGGCACCAGCCCCGACCTTCCGGCCATTTGCCTCGAGGACATGACCGACGAACCCATGGAATTCAGCCCCATCGACAACCAAAAGCCTATCATGGCGCACACCTCTCGCCCGCCGGTTGAGCTGATGCACGACGCATGAGACATTCCGGCGTATTTATTTTATTCTACAAGAGTTATCTCGCTCTGGCGTTGGGGTACTATCTGAAACGGGGTAAGGTGACGAGGGCTTCTGGCACGCATCTAGCATCTTGACATGGGTTTTGCGACGGCGTTTTGGGGGGTTCGAAGACAACGGCACGTACAATGGACAGGGTAAAGGAGGGGCTATTATTACTATTACGTCGGATGGGATCGGCACTATACACTGTCGCTTCTGATGGCCATCAAGCCAGGTCAAAAAAAGTTTCTTATCTTACAGTGTTGCCAACAAGCACACAAGTCACATGTACATTAAGAGTTTCCGTTCCCGAGCGGCCCGAAGGCAGCTAAATCAAGGAAGTTTACACAGAAGGAAAAGAAAGAAGTCTTGCGAGGCGCCTTCATATCTGTCTCAGTGTGTGGTTCTTGTGTTATGCCTTGTAACTACCAATGATCTGTTGCAAAGACGTTCATGCCGGGGGGGGACGGTCATGGTTACAACGCGCTCCACAAAAGGCGTCCAGTCTAGGTAGTCTGTGTTTGATCTTCGCACATGATTGATTTGTGCCGAGAAAGCCGAGTCGGGGAGGGGGAGTCGGATACCGGATGAAAGCCGATCGTGATCAGCCCGCGGCCCACGCTACTCGGACTAGATAAGGCTTTCCTAGTTTCAACATGGAATGACGTATCTCTATAATTGCCATGTGTATTATTGTCTCATGGGCCAAACGAAACCGTTCCAGCGGCAGTCCTTAACAGCACCGAGGCGCCCCGCACGCCCAGCCAAGCGAGCAGCCCCGCGGCGGCGACGGCCATCAGGAGCACGACGAGGCTCCGGCGCTCGTTGACGCGCGCGCCGCGGCGGCCGGCGAGGGCGGGACCCTGTCCCGACGGGTCGAGGTGGTGCGACCGGGCGGCGGCCTCTGTGGACGTGACGTCGAGGGTCGGGATGTACTTGAATTCAAAGTTTGTCTCTTTGCCGAGGGCGCCGAGCTCGAGTTTGTGGACCGCCAGGTTGAACAGGGCTTTCTTGAGGCTCTGTTGTTTGGGGGGGGGTTATCACGAACGGTGTTAGTCGATGCTGGTCTAGGAAACCCCAAAAGGGCGCGGGCTTGGGGCGGTTGGAGGGAGCATTCATTTACCTCGTTCCGGGACCTGTCCCAGTGCGGGAACAGACGGCGGGAGTAGCACATGACCATGAAGAAGATGCACTGCCCGGCGATGAGCAGGAAGTAGTAGAAGGGCGGCCGGGCGATGGCCAGCGCGCGGGAGAGCTTTGGCCCGTTGAGCCAGTAGGTCTCGGCGGCAAGGAACTCGCGCGACACGTGCGAGGGCGGCTGGTTGCAGAGGCCGGAGAGGACGTTGTTGGCGAGCACGCGCGACGTGTCGGACGGCTCGATCTCCGACACCAGGAGGGACTCCATCAGGGTGCGCGCCGCCGACGGCGACGCGAAGGCGTCGGTCGGCGTGCCCATGATGTGGGCGACCCACCGCCAGAGGGCGAGGTAGTCGGCCTCCTCGGCGCGTGTGGGGTAGATGCCCTGCCGGGGGAGGCCGATGTAGAGGAGGGTGGCGGAGAAGGTGGAGACGGTGCCCATGCAGTCGAGGTCGTTGACGGGCACGCCCCAGGCCTGGACGTCGTAGTACGAGGGCCGCTCGGCGGCGAGGGCGAGGATGCGGCGGCGCACGGCGGCGTGGAGGAGGCGGACCCGCAGGGAGGAGGCGAAGCCGTCGCCGCCGGGCTGGACCGAGGCGAGGTCGCGCGTCACCTGGAGAATGTGCTGGAAGGTCTCGAGGAGGCGGCGGCGGGTGACCTTGACGCCGAAGCCGCCGGTGCGGGAGAGCGTCTCGACGACGCGCCGGCTGCCCATGCCGCCGACCAGGGATTGGAACGTGAGCTGTGCGGTGTTAGTGAGTTTCCGTATGTACATGGGCGTTTCTTTGGGGGGTGAGGGGGCGTTTACGGCGAAGATGGCGGGTCCGGCGTATCGGAGGAACACCTCTTGCCCGCGTTGGATCTGTGCCCAGTCGACCCAGTCGGGGATGGTGTTGACTTCGCCCCATAGCTTCCCGAGTATCTCATCCGAGCCCGCGTGGTCTCTCAAGAGAGCGTATAGGTCTCGGTGAGGCTTCGGGCCCGGGACAGCGGCGACCTTCTCGCTAGGCGGCGTGGGCTTCTCCGGCGGCGATATCTCGTCCAGTTTGTCCAGCGCTTTTGCTCCCAACTCATCGTAGGTGTAGGTCATGGGACGGAGGTCGTCGCCCGTGAGGTGTTGGTCGGTCCACTTGAACCAGTAGTCCCATACTGATCGCCACTCCTCGCCTCTATACCAGAGGATGCCGGCCATTGTTGCCTTGAAATGCTAGGGCTACCCAATGGTGCGGCCAGCCAATCTACGAGAGACTGGACGGTAGAGGACTTGTTACAATTCTGCCACTGAGATTAGAGTTGAGGGGAAAGAGGGTCGAGGAGACACGGCAGTGTAGGTGGCGAACCCGTCACAGTAAACAGGGGCAAAATGAAACTGAGAGATAATTTCCTAGAGTCCGAGAGGCGGAATGGTTTTTTTTTTCTTTTTTTACAGCAGTCTCATAACTGTTGATATGGAACCAACTTCAAGGCCATCAAACCTAGGTAGATATGTAGGTAGTCCCAAGTCTGTGTGAACAGCACCGAGGCATCTCACAAGTTACATTCGCACTCCAACTACGAGTAGAGCGAGGTGGTGGCCTTTTTGGGTTGAGGGGTTAGAACATTGGCGAATGAGGGATCGATCCCGACACCCAACCAACCTTGCCAAGGAAATGGCAATAGCTATACGGATAAGGTTGGTGCTGGAAGGTGACGAGATGGGTTGCGAATCCCCGCACAGTAAGAAGACCGGCCTAGAGGCGGCTGAAAAAACATGGATGACGCCGTGATATTATGTTTGACGTGCATGGTCTCGCGCACCCCATCCGAGCTCGTACGTACGGCGGGTGTGGCGAACTGATTGGAAAAGACCGAAGAGACAGAGCGAGATAGGGTGAACTAGCCGGCAACCAGTTGCAGTTGGCCCATGAGGAGCCAACAGAGTCCGAGTCCGGGGTGGCTATTCCACGAAGAGCAATTGGCTTTGGCAGCTTTCCGTCCAGAGCTGACCAACTACCTACACTTAGGTAGGTAGATCAAAAGTCCCCTTGGTCCCCTACCCGGCGCCGCGGCACTGTCCCCCGGCCGCCTCTGCGATAGCCCCACTCTTTGCGCACCCCGTTCCGTCGTCCAGGGGCGCAACTGAACTGATTAGGTGCCAGGTACGGATAATAGTAGTCTAACTTGGCTTTTTTTTTTTTTGCCTTTGACAACTACACATCCCTCACACTGCCTCTCTACATTTCCTATCTGGATTGAGTGCACGAGACTCCGCAAGCCAACCATGTTCTGCTCATGTCGATTGAGCCCCCTGAGGCTTTTTCTACAGGGCGTTTCTCAAACGCGCGCCTCCGAACCCGCCGTCGCAACAAGACTCCCCCAGCACCTCAGGAGCTCTCAAGCTCTGCCGCTCAGCCAGAAATCGACATTCGCAACCTCAACAGCCTACGGCAAACACGACAACTTGAAAGGTCCCAGAAAACCAAACAAGGGGTTCGCGGGGAGGAAACACGCAAAAAAGGACAAAGGAGAAAACGATGGCGTCGCCGGCGAGGACGACCCCGAGGGCGGCGCGAAGCCCAAGAGAGAAAACTGGATGATCCAGAAGGACGCCCTGGCGAAGAAGTTCCCCGACGGCTGGAGTCCGCGCAAGCGGCTCTCGCCAGACGCCATGGCGGGCATCAAGGCGCTGCACGCGCAGTTCCCCAAGGAGTACTCGCTGCGGAAGCTGGCCGACAAGTTTGAGATGTCGCCCGAGGCGATCCGGCGGATCCTCAAGAGCAAGTGGCAGGCGTCGCCGGAGGAGGAGGAGAAGCGCCAGGATCGTTGGTTCCGGCGCGGCGTCAACGTGTGGTCGCGGTACGCCGAGCTGGGCATGAAGCCGCCCAGCAAGTGGCGCCGCGAGGGCGTCACGCGCGACCCGTCGTACCACGAGAACCGCAAAGCGGCCATCGAGCGGAGGAAGCAGGAGGAGGCGGAGGAGACAGTTGGTGATAGGTTACAGCGGAAGCTGTCTGATACCATTTTGTAGTCGCCAGGAGCGACCCGTCTCTGTTTCGCGTTCGCACGGCTCGAATGGCTCGACAACCATCCCATCTCTTCCTATCTATACCGGGCAAAACCCGGGCCTTGAACCTAATAATGTCGAATATCTACGCGTATCGCAGCAACCACACCCTGGGCACAAGCCGTTGACTGCACAGCTTGAGGAGGGTGGATCGTGGACATTGAACAGCTGTATAAACCCTGCGCCTCTTATAGAGAGCCGCGTTGATAGGATAATCCATCCGGGCACGCTGGCAGCAACCGACTTGCCCAACCAATGCGACTTGAACATTGACAATGCAATGTTTGCTTTCAGCATCGTACCATGAAGATGGATCGAGGCTCAGGGGGCCATGTGGTAAAAGGCGCCTTGGGAAAGATGGCGAAGCAAAGGGCGACGAGACCTCACCTAGCTAGATGAACGGCGGCTTCGTCCACACCCTTGTGAAGGTCCTTGGCAATGGTGTATAGGTTGATTTACGTCCTCTGGAGCGGAGGGGGGGCTTGCCGATCTGGCAAAGCGGCCCCAATGGAAGATGGGCGGCTATGTCGCCAACGGCAGCAGTCAGGCTGGATCGAGTCGCAATCAATGGATGGGCTGATGGGTAAACAGTCCTCAGTTCAGGCTGTGTGATAGTCACGCGAAAACTTGGGTGTATGCAGCAGGTATCACGGATAGATTTCACCTACAGGGTCAGTGCGAATTTCAATAGCACGTGGATCTGACTCTGAACTGCAGCTGGCGAGCAAGGAGATAGATCCCCACAGATATACACAACGAAACACATGAGGATGATTTGTTTCTTCAATTCAGCATCATGAACTCCAGGAAGGCTATTGCATCGGAGCCAGCTACATGGACACGATGACCGCCTTCCATGTATCACCGAAACCAACTCGACTCTCTCAATAAACCCGCCCAGCAAGTTGTGTCGGAACGAGAGCGGCAGAACATTCTCGTGGCTACTGGGTGAACACCGACAATCTGGAGGGACAAAAAAAATACCAAAAATAAATCCTCGATTTGGACTTTCAGGACCGACCGCGGTTCGAACGCGGGGCCTAGAGATGGTTACTGTTTGGGAACTGCAATCTCTCGCTCTACCACTGAGCTATCGATCCTTGCGAAGGGCCATGAGTAATGAGTCATGTGGATCGCTTGACCGCCCCGTCTCAATACGGTCTCATCGAGGCTCTCGCGCATGCGGCAACGCTCACGCATGCTCGGGGACGTGGGGCCGGTGTCCTGATTAGCAAATTGTGCATGTGGCATGCATGTCCTGACAAGGGGCCGGGGCAGAATCGAGCAAAACGTCGGAGCATCACAGCAAAGACAAAAGGGAGAGAGAGAGTGTGTGTGTGGTTTGGACAAGGTGGATATTGGCATTTGAACACAAAAGTCTGATATTCGGGCAACCCAGTGCTAGCTCCTTCAACCTAGGGCTATGTTAATTAATGTACAGGGCGAGGCCAGTCTAAAACACGACGCGAGAGTTTTAGATACCCAGGGTGAACTCGACGCCGACGTCAATATCGCGTGCTGCAAGTCTCTGTTAGCAATGCTCCGGTGGTGTTCGAGGGTTAATCGAGGGGGTGGGGGGAGGAAGAGAAGGGGCAAAGACTTACCCATCTTGACAACCTTGGACAGCTGGACGGCCTTCTCGGCTGCGGTCTGGAGGTCGTCGATGGAGAAGATCTTCATGCCCGAGTTGTTGATGATCTCGTGGGCGGCCTCGACGTTGGTGCCCTGCAGACGGGCAATGATGGGGATCTTGAGGTTGAGCTCCTTGGAGGTGTTGATGAGACCCTGGGCGATGAGGTCGCAGCGGACGATACCACCAAAGATGTTGACAAAGATGGCGGAAACCTTGGGGTCGCTCGTGATGAGCTCGAAGGCCTCCTTGATGGCGGCGGGAGTGGCACCACCACCGACGTCGAGGAAGTTGGCGGGCGTGCCCTTGTTCAGCTTGATGATGTCCATGGTGGCCATGGCCAGACCGGCGCCGTTGACGAGGCAGCCAATGTCGCCGTCGAGCTTGATGAAGTTGAGGCCGGACTCGGCGGCGCGGACCTCGTCAGCGTCCTCCTGGGTGGTGTCGCGCAGGGCAAAGACGTCCTTCTGGCGGTAGTCGGCGTTGTCGTCGAAGCCGAACTTGGCGTCCATGCAGAGGACCTTGTGGTCAGAGGTCTCGGAGAGGGGGTTGATCTCGATCTGGGTGGCGTCCTTCTCGAGGAAGATCTTGTAGAGCTTCTGGATGGTGTCCTTGGCGTCCTCGATGCACTGCTCGCTGAAGCCGAGCTTGACGGCGATGTCGCGGGCGATGTCGTCGGTGACACCCTTGTTGATGTCGATGTTGGTGGTGATGATGGCCTCGGGGTTCTCCTTGGCGACCGTCTCGATGTCCATGCCGCCCTGGGACGAGGACACGATGACGGGGGCCTGGGAAGCGCGGTCCATGAGGATGGCCAGGTAGAACTCGCGGCGGGCGAACTTGCGCTCGCAGATGTACACCGAGTTGCAGAGCTTGCCGCCAGCGCCGGTCTGCTTGGTGATGAGCTTGTGGCCAATCATCTGCTCGGCAAACATCTCGGCCTCGGTAGGGGAGTAGATGACGCGAACACCGCCCTTGAGGCCGTTGTCGAAGGTGCCCTTTCCACGTCCACCAGCGAGGACCTGGGCCTTGATGACCATGTCCTCGCCACCAATCTCCTTTGCGATGGCCTTGGCCTCGGCGGCGGACTTCGCGACGGAACCCTTGGGGACACCGACTCCATACTAGATTTGACGGAAACAGGTCCATACGTTAGCCATCGTCATCCTTCATCCACTGCGTGCGCGGGAGGCTCTATTGGAAAACTGGCCTCTCCTCTCGACGAAAAGGAGAGTGGGGCCCGTTTCAATCGCGGGTACGGGTGTTTACCTGGCGCAGGAGGTCGGCGGAGAGGTACTCGTGGATGCTGAGGTTTCTCCTTTGTTGCTGCGCGAGACCCGGGAATCTGGCAGGCGAGGCGGCGACCCTCGAGGAAGTTTGGATGGCGGAAGCCAAACGGCTGCGTCCGAGCTTGAACATGACTGGAGAAGTTTTATGTGTTCGTGTCGCGAGGAAGGGCTAAGGTTCTTCGAGACGGGGGGGGGGTGCGTTCGAAGAAAGAGGAGTAGAGGCGCGCCGTCAATGGAATGACTGAATCGAAGATCCCGACGGGTGGGGGGGACGATGCGACGCTTCGTAAAAGGGGAAAGGAAAGAGGACCGACAAAAAAAGTCCTATTCGTTTTGTGCTGTGATGCAATTGGGTTTGTAGGAGAGCGCTATCTTCAGGCAATCTCAAAAGGAAAACCAGAGGTTTCGGCTCCGCGGAAATTCCCGGTCCGGCTACACCAGTGCGTCGCCGCTTTTAGGAACTGCCGCGGCTTCTCTCTGTCGAAAACTGCCTCTTTCCCATGACGAACTCGCACACATTGCAAAGCTGTTATCGTATGAACTTTGAAAAGTTTTGAACCCAAATGCTTAGCCAGGATTTTTTTTTACCTTGCAGAGGAGGCGTGCCACTTTGCAGCAAGACATGGTTCCGTTATACGGGTTGGATCCGCGACTTTTCGGAGGCCATCCGGTAAAGCGGCGTACATGACCCGAGCTCTGAACCACGTGCACCTGTCAGACAGCAACCCGTGGGCCACGTGTATGCAGTAGACTCTGCAGGCCCATCATGTGGCGCCATGTCCCTTTTCAGACATCGTCAACGGTCTCCTCGGGACGCTGCGATCTGATTCGGAGGTACAGGGACTCGGTTCCTTTTTTTTTTCCCCCGATGAAAAGGTGGCTCACAGGCGTTCATTCTTTGAAAAGCTCATCCTCTGGTCAGATGTTCTCATCCGACTCCCCGGGACTGCAACCCTTCCAAGCCGGGTGCCAACTGAGACAAATATTGGCATGTCGAGGGTGACTTCACGATACCCTCACAATAGCACAATATCTTCTCTTGATTCCAGATGGAATCTAAAGCACATACTGAACTATCGTCTGACAACTCTCGACTAATGCCGTATCAGCGAGACGTCATGAGCTTGCACATGCTTGCAACTCGGGCTGGGGACTCATCAGTCAAGCTGTCCACTTCGGCTGGCCTAACAAGCCACGACGACTGTTGACTTGACCTTGTTTCCTGAGAACTTGATAGTTTTACAAGAGGCTAATGGTCGTGCGAGACGAGTCGCCATTGATGATGCTGTGAGGCAGATTCGTATCCTGATCCTGCCGTATCAGAGTTACCTTGATAAACCGACCAGGACCGGCACGAGTGCACCAGCGTATACACATGCGGGCTCTTCGTCCTGAAATGCTGAATCAGCGTCACGCTTATGAGTATCACGAAGAAGCTCGTGGCCAGTTGTAGAAGACACAGCCGAAATCCTCTGCTGGAAAGCCACCAGGTGCTGAGCCTGTCGCGTGCTTGGTGGCTGACGCTCATTGCATTCGTCAAGGTTGATCCAAGCCCTCTTTTGGCGTTGTCTATGGCGAAAACGACTGGAAGTGCTGAAAACAATCGGCTTGATGGGCTCGGTACCGCTCCGCATTGGGATGCGATGTCAGGCGCCACGTTACCGTTGACAACTTTCACCGTTGGTGACAAGGCGTAGCAGGATACCTGGAACGAACGGTATTCCTCGATGTTTTGCGTTTCGGCCACGACTGTTGGGATGCCAGGCGGTCGACTGAAGGGGTTTTTGGGTAACGCAGGCCGATCGCTGCATGCGCTCTGCAAACCGTGATTGTGCCAGGTGGACACACCGGACCAGGACGGAGAACGTTGAGAAATATCCATTGCAGTCCCCAAAGAATCAGGCATGGGAGCGTAAAGCTTTAGTCCAGTCCGAAGCCATTCCTGCCCAGCACATGTGCGGGTGTCGGTTCATATTAGAGCTGGGATGGCTGAGGCTGTCAAGCACGAAGCAGCACTTTGGATGACCCGTCGTCAAAGGCGATCGTCATGCGCGCTGCTAGGCTAGATCGACAGCTGAATCCATGGGAAGCATCCAGAGATCCGGCCTTGGTCCATGCTGGGCGATGTCCTTCAGGCGGCTGCAGGCCAAGAGCCACTCGCCAGCTGTGGCGTTCGTCTCGGGATTGGATACCTAAAGGATGTAACAACGAGAAACGATGAATAGATTCAACAGCGCCGTGGCTGATGTTTGAGATGCAAGGCGCACTGAGCCAACGTTCTTTGTTGCGACTCTTGGATGACCCCTGTCTTGGTTTTACGTGCCGCTCTCATCTTGTCGCAGCAGCGCTTGTTGCTTCGAGGTGCGGTGCGTGTTTTCAACAAGGTAGAAGAAGAGGAAGAGAGGAGAGGGCGGAAGAAGCGAAGAGCAAGCCCGCGAAGGACATATGTACTGATCAGGCCATTCCACTCCGCATCCCAGACCCAACCTGGAGGTGCCTCCACACAACAGCAGCTGCCGGGCCCCAAATGGAGACCCATTCGGCAATTGCGGTTCTCGGATGAAGGGCGTCCACAACGGAGGCTCTCCACCGTGAGACTCGAATACTTATCGTTGCCGTCTAGGCCCCCGTCCTATACCCTGGCACCGGGAACAGCGTTCCCATGCCACGCGTCTCTTTTGCTTGCGTCCATTGAAAAGTTCCAGCTCGCCGGAGCCCTTCCGACGGGAACATACCGACGGTCTCCCGATTGTGCAAGGGTCGATGGCGCTACCCGTGCTGTCGGTAGGGCCTCGGCGACGGGGGGCATCGTTGTCGGGAAGAAGCCGCCATTTCTACTGATTCCTGGCTTTTACTCTCAACCGAATCGATGCAACGTGCTCTTTCAACAGGTCCTTTGACAAAACGAAACGGTGGCTTCGTAAGAGATTGCATAGTTCCTGCAGCCGACATTTGATCGACCCGGTTTGACCGTCACCTTGCATCGCAACAACGCGCGGTTATTGCACGCGCCGCAACAATATCCATTGCAACGAGATGGCCAAGAAACATGGACATGAGGCACAGACCAGGGCCATCTCGGAAGCTATGCGAGATCCTTCGATGAAAAACCATTGATTTCATGATTGCAGAGTAGGTACTCACGTCGGATGTTGAAGGTAGCAACGGGAAGAAAAGCGGGTACAAACATTGCGAGCTTCTCCCGAACCAGTCCCGAGCAAACTTACATGAGAAAGGAGGCGATTGGTGAAGGCGACCAAACCAGTACGTACCTATCCTTACCCTACCTATTTGGAGGCCACGAGACCGGGTCTCGCGACTCAAAGCCATGTTGTTTTCTCACAATTTCGTCTTTTCAAGTCATCTACTTTGTAGGAAGCCGAACTGACTCTTATGGCACACTGAGCAGCAACATAGTTCTCGGCGTATCAGTCAGACACGAGAGGTGCGTGGCGGTGCGAACGTGCGCCGGCGGCGACAGCCAGCTGTGCTAGAGGCAAGCCTCCAGTCACATTCTCTTCCACATCTCATCTCGGCGTCAAGCCTTGTAAGTGCGAGGCCGTCGTCCACTCAGCTGCACATGCATGCCATGGGTTTAGGGTTCCACAAGCCGTCCTCTTCGACCCGTCTCGGCGCCACTGTCTCGGGGAGCTTGTTATCCCGTGTATATAAGTTTACCGATCCCTTTCTCTCCGAGGAGTCCCCTCCCCTTCCGGGTTGTTTCCATTTACGTTCCGTTTCTCGCCTTCGTGTCAAGGGCTCTCACTATCCTTTGAGGGGACACTATTCGACTTTTGTCCTTCCAGTCGATCTCTACGCTTACCCGTCCGCACGCACTGCGATTCGGGGCTTGGTTCCGTGACTCCCTGATCTCTTACATCGACTTGAATACCATTGTCACTACTGCCACTTCGCCTATCGGCCTTCACGATGCCTTCCGAGCAGAAGCCCCTTAGTTGGTGGAAGCGCCACTGCACCCCGCCGCCGGCCATCAACCGCACGCCCCAATGCCCGTGCTCCGCCTGCTGGAACGGCAACGGCGAGCATTGGAAGACGACCGCGCCAGAGCCAACGGCCCCGGCCTCTGCGCCCGCTCAGAGCGTCCTGAGAAAGGAGAGCCGAATGTCGACCCTACGACGAGAAGCCGAATCAGACCTCGAACCCCTCCGCCGTCAAGAGACGTCCTCGACCACGAGCCTCAGCGTCTATTCTCGAGAAGGCAGCAGAGCCAGCTCGGACAGAGGTTCGGTCACCAACGTTCACCGCCTGGTTCGTGAGACGGAAATCGTCTAGAGGAGCGGGGTGCGCCGACACAACGCGGCGGGCTGACCAGACTTGGGCCACGTTACCACGGCGGCCTCTTGGCGCGTGGGAGCCTGGGCCGTTCCTTTCTCTTTTGTGTCTCTTCCTGTTGGACAAGCCGGCGGCGCCTCTTCGTTTCGGGCAGGTTGGACAAGCCCCCTCAATCCTGCCTCGGACGCCAAGCAGCTGATTCTCATCAAGAGACTGCCGGGGCAGCAGCGCAAGCGCGGTCGAGAGTCTAGATTTAGGGTTTGAGATGCCGATGAAGGGTCCTTGGGTCGCAGTCGTTGGACGGTTTGGGACGCGCCGGCGGGCGCCCCAGCGGGGGAACTGTTCCGTTGGGCTGGTGCGATCCTAATCCTGGGGAACTGATAGGAGGGGAACCGCGGACGGGCTACCAGGCGGTTGGCGTGCTCGCTCTTGGCCTGGTCTTGGCCTGGTCTTGGAAAGTTGGGGGAAAGTTGGGGTACTGACAGTAGCCCAAGGCTGGAGTTTGGCTCCCGCTTATCAGCAGGTCAGACGGGATGCGGAAGCAGCCAGACAGCAGCGTCTTGGCAATCGTGCCTCGAGGCGGTGGCTCGAGACGAGGATCAGAGCAGGTGTTTGTGTACTATGGAAGTAAGCCATTTGGCGTTCCACACGAAGGAATGAACTGGAGTTGGATGCCCCGGTTGGGTTGGCTGTACAGGGGCGTTTGAAAAGAAACATCTTACTACACTACTTGTGCAATTCACACGAATAAGCAGTGTGGTAATCCAATCCGATTTGTCTCGAGGCACAAACGGGATCAAGTTCTCGACCCCATCACGGCGCCGTTCTTCAGTCGGCAGTATTGCCCCACTTGCACACTGGGGCCGAGTTAAATGGCCGGCAATAGCAAGGTCAAACAGACAAAGCATGTTGTTAAGGCGGGTTTGCCAACGAAAAGCAAGCGAGGTTGGCGAGATGCATGCTGCATGACTACGTAAAGGAGATGCACAAAAGGAACAAAATGGTCAAAAGCCAAGGACCGACCGCGATTCGAACGCGGGGCCTAGAGATGGTTACTGCTTAAGAACTGCAATCTCTCGCTCTACCACTGAGCTATCGATCCAAGTGGTTATGGTAATTGACACGTGATCTCGAAAGAGCCCTGAAGACGGCCTGGGTAGGAGACACCGTGGTAGAGAAGGTCAGCAAGTGGATCTGTGGTGGGGCACTGGTGGTGTGTGCCGCAGCTCGCTGTGGAGGCCCGTCCCGATTCTACGTCACCCGAAGCTCATCGAGGAGGGTTGGGTTGGGATGAGCTGCTGATGCGCAACTGAGCTTAAGATGTCTCAGCTCTCTATCAATCATGTCAATGCTCCAGACTTCCCCATCGGATTGAGAACCCTTTGGTCCTGTACACCATGGCCCCCAACGTAGATCCGGCACTCATTGAAGCTCTCCATCTGGACCCGGAGCAGACCAAGATTGCGTCGCATGGCGCTTCTGGCTTTGCGTCATCCTTCAAACTCACATCCGTCGTCGATGGCCAGCTCACAAACTTCTTTGTAAAGACGGGCTCGGGGAGAGATGCAGAAGTCATGTTCAGAGGTCAGTCAGACTCGCAAGACGATGTTGCCTTTCCGAGCGGGCAGACCCAAGCTTTGCTTGGTGCGAGCTGGACGAGCGTTGACAGGCCGCAGGTGAGCATGAATCGCTAAACGCAGTCCACAATGCCGTCTCGAACTTTTGCCCAAAATCGTACGCCCACGGGGAATACCAGAAATCACCGGGCAAGCATTTCCTGGTGACGGACTTCCTGGACCTGGCGTCATCCGCATCGGGCGGCTCCGGCCTCTCCCTGGCAGCGAAGCTCGCCAAGATGCACACGACCCCGGCGCCCGTCCCGGAGGGCTTCGATAAGCCCCTGTACGGCTTCCCGGTGACGACGTGCTGCGGCTCGACGCCCCAAGACAACTCGTGGAAGGAGTCCTGGGCCGAGTTTTACGCCGAAAACAGGTTGCGTAGCATCCTCCGCGCCGGGATCGCGCACAACGGTCCCGACGGGGAGTTGTCCAAGGCCGTAGAAACGGTCGCCGGCAGAGTAGTCCCGCGGCTGATCGGCGACGGCCACGTCAAGGGCATGAAGCCGGTGGTTGTGCACGGGGATTTGTGGAGTGGCAACCATGGCCAGGGACAGATCGGCGGCAAAGGCGGCCTCGAGGAGGTGGTGTACGACGCTTCCGCCGTGTACGGGCATTCCGAGTACGAGCTGGGCATCATGAAAATGTTTGGCGGGTTCGGCAGCACGTTTTGGAACGAGTACAACAAGCTTGTCCCCAAGGCCGAGCCGAAAGAGGAATGGGACGACCGGGTTGCGCTCTACGAGCTGTAAGTCCCCCCGCCCACCTTGCGTTGCCATGGTGACTGTGGATGCCCCCCCCCTTCTGACTATCCGATCGCAGGTATCACCACCTCAACCATTACGCCATGTTTGGCGGGAGCTACCGTAGCGGCGCAATGGGGATTATGAAGAAGCTGATTTCCAAGTACAGCTGAGGCCGCAATACCCTTCACGCGAAAGGTGACTGATGGCTTGCACGTTAAAGCCGGCCCGCGCCGCCGGGAACCATAACTTAGTTAGCATCCTGATTATAGGTGCATCAGAATGACAGCCCCTTGTCGTAGCGCCTAGTGCTCCCGGATAAATTTTCTGACGATCGTCCTCCTGGAGTGCGGGTGATGGCGTGTCCCATGATAGGGGTCACAGGCAGACAACCCCCATGACGGCGGACTCTTCACGTTGTCATCATGTCGTCCGATGATTTCATGGGATTCGTAGGGGTGGCCAGGATTCACATGCCAGGGGTTGCCCTGAGACGGAGCCTATTTCTGGCCACTCGTTGGGCGGGAGCTACGCGGACCAACTATTTGTCCGGCGCATTTGCGCTCTAAGCCAGCACGGCCGGGTGGGAAAGCAAGATAAACGGCCCCCCATGCACTGATCACAAGGGTTATCTGGACACTTCCCTTGCAGCTGCCACCCCCGAGAGCACTTTCGCCCCTGTTGCTACATTGCACTCGACACCCCGACGGCAACGACGAAATACGCTGGCCCTCACCCTTTTCTCTTTCTCCAGGACGACAATGAGAAGATAGCCCACCCAATTCTCGCCCCTCCATATTCATTTGCGTCATCCGTTGCTGCAACCATGAACGGCCACTTTGCTGGTGTCGGCGAAGAGCTGGATGCCCAGAACTATGAGCATGGCATCCAGGTCATTGACGACCAGAAAGACTTCAAGTACGACCCGAGCTCTGCCGACCGTGATTGAGTGCTAACACGTTACTCTCCAGTGGCAAGGTCGCAACGTACCTGCAAAAAGTGCATGTCGCCGAGGCGGGGTTCAACTACCACCTCATCTCCGTCTTCGGCTCCCAGTCTACCGGCAAGTCGACGCTGCTGAACAACCTCTTTGGAACCGACTTCTCCGTCATGTCCGAGACGATGCGCCAGCAGACCACCAAGGGAATCTGGATGTCCAAGAACAAGAAGGAGGCCGGCATGGCCCAGAACATCCTCGTCATGGACGTCGAGGGTACCGACGGTCGCGAGCGCGGCGAGGACCAGGATTTCGAGAGAAAGAGCGCCCTTTTCGCCCTGGCAACCAGCGAGGTCCTCATTGTCAACCTCTGGGAGACCCAGGTCGGCCTGTATAACGGCGCCAACATGGGCCTCCTCAAGACCGTCTTCGAGGTCAACCTGCAGCTCTTCCTCAAGGACAAGCAGTAAGTCGTCTGCGCCAAGCAACTCGGACCGGTCGCTTTCTGACACGTCGCCTAGGTCGAGCCTGAGATCGCTGCTGTTCTTTGTCATCCGAGACCACCTCGGCACGACGCCCCTCGCGAACCTGCGCAACACGCTGGTTCAGGACCTGAGCAAGATCTGGTCTTCCATCTCCAAGCCCCAGGGCCTCGAGAACTCGCGGATCGAGGACTACTTCGACTTCGCGTTCGCTGCGCTCCCCCACAAGATCCTCCAGGCCGATAAGTTCGCCGCTGAGATCCAGAACCTGGGGAAGAGGTTCACTGCGGGGCATCGCACGGGTGGGGCTGGCTCCCAGGAGTTCGAGGGAGGCGTGTTCCTGCCCGAGTACCACAGACGCATCCCCGCCGACGGCTTCTCGATTTACGCCGAGGGCATCTGGGATCAGATCGTCAACAACAAGGATCTCGATCTGCCGACGCAGCAGGAGTTGCTCGCCCAGTTCCGTTGCGATGAGATCTCGCGTGAGGTCCTGATCGGTTTCGACAATGCCATTGTGCCCCTCGAGGAGAAGCAGTCCGAGGCTGCTCGGTCCGGCAAGCCCACCGTCTTGGCCGATCTCGGCAGCACAGGACGAGACTCTCGCGAGAGGTGCCTGAAGGCTTTCGAGGTGCAGGCCAGCAGATACCACAAAGGCGTCTACGCCCGCAAGCGCCAAGACCTCGAGGCCAAGATCGACGCCCGGCTCAAGACGCTATACAATGCACAGCTGTCCGCAGCGCACAAGTCCGGAATCGCCTCCTTCAGCGAAGCCGTGTCCAGCGCCGTCAAGGCTGGTCAAAAGTCCGGTGCCGCTTACGAGTTCGCCGAGATCGTTACCGAGGAGAAGAAGAAGGCGCTCGGGTCATTTGAGAGCGAGGCCGAGAGCCTTGCCATCCCCGGCGTCGCCTGGTCCAACTTCAAGTCGCAGTACGGGCTGTTTGAGAAGGAGTTGGACGACGTGAGCGGTAAGCTGCGCAAGGAAGAGATGCGCCGGTTGGCCACGAGGGTGGAGCGATGGGTCAAGTCCCGTTTGGGCGATGCGATTGGTCTCGAGTTCAACAAGCTCGGCTCTGGGAGAGCTGGCTCCGGCGCACCCGAAACGGGCGACAAGCCCACGGAGAAGGACCTCTGGGACCGCATCTGGACCGTTTTCGTCGACATTGTCAAGGACGCGCAAAACAGGTTCACCGACCGGGCCAAGAGCTTCGAGGCCACCCAGGACGAGGTTGAGGTCGGTCTCTGGCGACTCAGGCGCAAGAGCTGGGTGGCTTTGCGTGAGAAGATTGAGGAAGAGGTCATGGAGGGCAACATCCTCTTGAAGCTGAGGGAAAACTTCGAGGACAAGTTCAGATACGACGAGGCCGGCGTGCCCAGGATATGGAGACCCACCGACGACATTGAGGGCATCTACACCAAGGCGCGAGAGTCTACGTTGACCCTCATCCCCCTGCTGTCCAAATTCAAGCTTTCCGAGAGCTACGGCCCCCCCGATCTGCCTGCGTGGATCGGCAACCAACCCCGCGGTGTCGAGCCGAGCGACGAGGAGGATCTGACGCCGATTGGCGGTGTCGATGAGGAAGATGGCAAGAGTCTCGAGGAGGAGATGACCGTCCTCAGCGAGGGCAAGCGTCAGGATCTCGTCATCAGGTTCAAAAAGACGGCCGACGGCGTCTACGTCGAGGCAAAGCGCAGCGCCATCGGCGGTGTCGCCCAGGTGCCTCTGTACTTTTACGCCCTGCTGGTGGCACTGGGATGGAACGAGATCGTCGCTGGTGAGTTACCCCCTTTTGTGACGCGTCCGTGGACCATGCTGACACGAACAGTCCTGCGCAACCCGTTCCTCTTTGTTTTCCTCATCCTGCTTGCCGGAGGAACCTACGTCGCCTACACGCTCAACATGCTCGGCCCCATGTACCAGATGGCCAACGCGGCCGCCAACCAGGGCGTCGAGATCGGCAAGCAGAAGCTGCGCGAGTTCATTGAGAACTCGGACACTGCGCGGCAGGCGCTTGCCATGCCCGGCCGCGACAGCGACTCCATTAGCTTGGACACTCTCGACAGCCGGGGCAAGAAGAAGAGCGCCGAGGACGATATTGATGACATTTAGATTATTGTTGGTGTTGGTGTTGGTTTCTTGGTCAAGACAGCCAAAAAAGAAAAAACATGCGCTGCGGTCCAGACGCCAGACGAGCGAGCTCACTGGGGGCCATCAGTAGGGAATGAAAGGATATAATGTTTTAACGTGACACTTACGCCCGCGACCGAGTGACTGTGGTGTTCTGCTTGTTGGTGCACAGCGATATACGTCTCGAGGTGCGGTTGGCCCCAGGATTGTGAACCCTCCTCGGCACACACAAAAGGTTATACCTAGTGCGGGACGACAACTTGGAGTTGGCCGCACATGACTGGTTTCTAGGAGAGTCGCGCAGAACCATGGGGCCATTGACCTGCTCCGAAACAACGGCATCAGTGAGTCGGCCAGCCTCTCAGGCCAGATGCGCGGTTCGGCTTTGCTTCGCTGGCGCGGCCGTCTTGACTTAGTGAGGGCACTAGGGACCCCCAGAGATTCAGCTCAAAGGCTCTCGTCGTTGTTCGCGTTTTCTTTCTTGTTCGTATACGTAGGTCATTATACACGACATTCTAGCACAGGACAAACTACGGCAAGGCAATTGGTCTGGAGCCTGAGCACTCTGCATCCCAGTCGCCAACCCGCTCTCGTTTGGCAGGAGTACCGAGGCTGGACCTAGGACTGGACACGATCCGTGGGTCTAACAACAGCGCGCGCGTCTGTCTTATGGTTTGATCTTGGTGGGGTTGTTATAATCCTCGCTGCAAAATGCCGCTTACGCCTCGTAAATATCCTAACTCGCTCACGTCACAACATGCCGCGTCCGCGCGACTCTCCGCCCGCCTCCCACCGGCTTGCCAAGTTGGTCCTCCTCGCAGGCCGCTCCACGTGCTGGAGAACGACCGATGCCGCCGCTGCTGACCCAATCCAAAAGAAATTACTGGAAAACATAAGGAGGGAGCTCCCAGTGAAGGTAGAACATGGATATCTTGCAAAACACACGCCGTCGGTAACTCGAGACCGGTAAAAGTGACAACCACCATCACATTAGCTGCCCGACGTCTTCATTAGGGTACCGGTGCTCAAACCATGATGGTTGTGTCCTGGGAACCGCCCGCCCCCTGCGCCAGACCGTTGCTGACCTCGCAACCCTGGGCGAAGAAGATGCGCGCAGGTGTCTCGTAATCGTTCTCGATGCTGTAGTAGTTGCCTATACGGTCGTCAGCGAGGTGCTCTCCTTCATCTGCGCAGCTGTGAAACAAGACATACCTCGCGGCACAAACCACATTCCACCGGCACCGATCCTGAACTCCGTCTCATGGACCGTGACCTTGACTTTGCCCTGGAACACGAAGAACACCATCTGCATCTTGCGCGAGTTCTTGGGCCGCTTCTCCGCCCCCGGCGGGAGGTCCACGACGCCCGAGCCGAAGAAGGGCAGGCTGAGCGTCTTGGCAAAACGGAACGTCGCATCTCTAATGTCGCGCGTCTGGATAGCCCCCGCCGCCACGGCGATCCGGTCCTCGTCGATCTCGACCTGCTCGTTGATAGCGGGCGGGTTGAACTCGTGCTCGGGCTGCCAGACGACGATCTCGCCTTCAATGTTGCCGGGATCCTGCTCCCACGGCTCGGGCGGCTCCTCGTCGTCCGACTCGGCCTGGCGCCGTCTGCCCTTGGAGGCGGCCTTGCGGCCCTTTGACCTCTTGTTCTTCCGCGCCTCGCGCTCTTCCTCCTCGACGCGGACGATTTCTTTGACGCTCGGTAACAGGAACCTGCCACCCTTCTTGCCGTCCTCGAACGCCTCGTCCTCGTCGTAGGTGACGTGCTCGTTCTTCCAGAAGGCGAGTGGACGGTACGACTGGCGGCCGGATCTCGTTTGAGTGATTGTCTGAGGGTCCTGCTGTCGTTTTTGCGAGACCAAGCCGCGCGCCTTGGGCATGGGCGGTCCCTTTTGCACGACGCCAAGGATCGAGTCGTCGCCAACAGCGGCCTTCGGTTTGCGGCCGGGCTTGCCCTTGGGTTTCGGGTCGGCTTCGGCCTTCTTGGACGACTCGCCGCCCTCTTCCTCCCGAGCGGCGGCCTTGGGGCGTCCGCGCTTGCCCGTCGTCGGCTTCGTAGGTTCCGTCCGTTGTCTTTTGGATGAGCGGCCCTCCGCTTCCTCCTGCTCGGCTTCGTCTGCGTTGGAATTCCGCGAACGTCTGCGCCTAGGGGCGCTGGCCTCTGCCTCGTGCTCCCCTTCCGGTTCGTCGGCTTTGGCCTTCCCCTTGCCCTTGGCCGGGCGACCTCTCTTTTTGACAGGTGCCTGTTCTTCCGGTTCGTGGCCGGCGTCCGCAGGCGCCTCCTCAGCCTCTTCCTCCACGGGTGCCTGGGCCTTGGAAGGACGACCCCTGCGCTTCACAGGCTGGGGTGCCTCTGCTTCCGACTCCTCGGCGTCGACCTCTTGCACATCCGACTCGGGTTCTGGCTCGTTGTCCCCGTCCATGCCGACCATCTGCATAGACTCTTCCTCGCCGTTCTCCGCAGGCGATTCGTTCTGCGCCTGCGACACGGCCTCCTCGTCTTCCTCCTCCTCCGTCGAGAGCGCGCGACCGTTCACTCCATTGGGGCGCCTGCCGCTCAGGCCAGCTCCGCCCTTGTCCGGACCACCGTAATCGAGCCGACGAGATACCGAACTACCACGGTTGGGCTGCGACGGAGGAGGCGATCCCCGGTGGGGCGAAAGTCGGGTCGGCGATGACGAAGGGCCGAAGCTGGGGTGCCGCATCGCGGGCGATCCGAAGTTGGTCTTGCGTGGAGAGGTTCCCCGGGGTACGAGCCGAGGGTGATTCTTCATGATGGAGGCAGGTCCGGGGCCGGATTCTGGCACGCAGGCATCGTTAGAAAGCGCGCAACGCCGCAGGCCCGTAGGCAGACTCACCCGACTCCAGCTCCATGTCCTGCTCGCCGCGCGTCATGTCGCCGCTGGGGGATCCTTTGTCCTTCTCTGGCGAGGAGAACAGTCCGTCGATGGGTTGCATGCCATGTTCGTCGCGTATGCCGGTGTCGGGCAATTCGATTCCCGTTTTCCTAAAGAAATGTCAGTCTAATCTCGAGCACGACCTGTGTTCGCTACAGCTCTCGGACGGGTGCGTAGCGACATACCGTCCCTTGACGCCCAGCTCGTGGAAATCGCCTGTTGACGTTTCGCGACGCCGAACGTTGCTCTGGCGCGGTGGTGCCATCGCGACTATAGGGCTTTTCAGCGATTCAATATAGGCTCAATTTCCGCCGGGTAGAAACGGACTGGCGTAACAATCTGATGGACACTGTTCCAAAAATGACCGACGTTGTGAACCCAGCGGTCGCAGTGTTTACCCCGACAAGCTGGTTGTGGTGATGTTGAGCGCGCGACTTTTTAGACGGTGGAAACGGCGACGCGCGCTGAGGTGCCCCTGCGTCGAGAGTCTTTCAGTGGCCGGCGCCTGGCGGATTGGGGCCGACAGGGGGGCACGTGTGGGCCGGGCGGCGCATTAACGGCTTCGACGCGTCTCCATCCATCTAGACGCGTCCAGACCAGCCACCAATAGTTCTCACCTGTCAGTCGAATACTTTGTAGAACAATTCATTCGAGACTTCAGTCTTCGCTCGTGTTCCTTTTCTAGCGGTCTAGCAGGCAGAACCGCTGAACACCGGGATACCTTTGTGCAACCCTCTGACGAGCGGCCAGTCGTATCGAGGTCTTCAGGGCGACTCATCCAACAATGGAAGACTCTCAGACGGTCGAGGACATCGCCCTCGAGACCCCGGTCGCGGATGTCTTTATTCCCCCGTCTATCAACGATAAGGCGATCCTGTCGGGTGACTCGTACACATACTTCTCCCCGGTTCCTCCAACACTCCTCCCGCCTTCTTCATCGCCAACCGAGACCGCCTCAGAAACACCGGCATCCGGGACGCCGGTCTGCCTCGGCGTCGATGAAGCCGGCCGCGGCCCCGTCCTCGGCCCCATGGTCTACGGCGTCTTCTACCTCCCCATCCCCCTCTCCGACCCATTGCTCCGCGAGACCCACCACTTTGATGACTCAAAGGTCCTCACCCCGGCCGTTCGGTCTCAATTGATGACCGCCCTCTGCACCGCCGGCTCAGACTTGGCCGAGTCCTGCGGCTTCGCCATCTCGGCACTCAGCGCCCGCGACATCTCATCGGGCATGATGCGCCCCGGCGCCAACTACAACCTCAACGCCCAGGCCATGGACGCCACCGTTGAGCTGATCAAGGGCGTCTTCGCCCAGGGCGTCAACGTCCAGGAGATCTATGTCGATACTGTTGGTCAGCCGGCCGCCTACCAGGCCAAGCTCCAGCGCTTCTTCCCGGCCATTAAGATCACCGTGGCGAAAAAGGCAGACAGCCTGTACCCTTGCGTTTCGGCCGCCTCCGTCTGTGCCAAGGTCACTCGCGATGCCGCGCTGGAGGTCCTCTACAAGGCGCGGGCTCCCGACTCGGCGGAGGAGGGCATGGCTTGGGGCTCGGGGTACCCGTCGGACGCAAGGTGCGTGTCGTGGATGAAGGCCAATATGCATCCCGTCTTTGGATGGGGCCCAGAGTGTCGGTTCAGTTGGGGCACGGCCAAGGACATGCTTGAGGGCAAGGGGGGTCTCAAGGTAGACTGGCCAGTCGAGGATGACGGCGAGACGGCACGGATGACAGACTTCTTCGTTTCGGCGCACAACGAGGAGGGCGATGAGCTGGGGACATGGTTCGGGAGGCCGGCCGGCCTGGAGGCGTTTTAGAGGCCGGGATGGGGGCGTTCTGGAATACAGCTGTTGTGATGCTTTGACGCCAGGGAAACCAGACATGATACATAATAAGAACCACCTTCTCCTGCCTGGTTCTCATCACCTAGGAATCTCCCACAAAGGTGGGCATGTAAAACTCTCTTCGTCTGACTAGAACTAATTACCTAGGTAGTCGGAGTCGCTGGAAGCCCGAAGGCCAGAACCTTTAGGTGACATGCCCATCTGCCGCACCTTCTGTTTTGGGGAGTGGTGGCACAGCCGACTCAACGATCAGAAACCCGTACGGCAGGATGGTGACTAACCACGAGAAAAATACAACTTCTCTCCCATCACTCGTCACAAACTTTCAGCCAGTGCGACGGCCACTCCCATCCTCTCAACGTCCTGCCGTAGCTTACACCTCGCCTCATTTGAGCTATACCGGAAACTTCAACATCACACCGACATCACACCGACATCACACCGACATCATATCACAAGCAGTTTGTTTGACGACGAAGGCCTTTTGGTGTCATCTACTGTACCGCACCCGCTGAAACTGCCACCGATGCTATCTTCTCCCTCGGCGATGAGGACTTCCTCGCTCTCCGGTATGTGCGATGCTGCCATGCTAAACGGTTGGAGCTGACAACTGGTAACCGCCTAACGTAAGGAGAAGGAGGAGAAGGGGAAGAAGCCCTCCTTCTTGCCTGACCTCGCTGCCGCCGTATTCACCTTGACAATGAAGAGAAGGAGGAGGAGGAGATGGGGAAGAAGCCCTCCTCCTTGCCCGACCCCGCCGCTGATGCCGACTTCAACCTCGACCACTCCACCATGTTTGAAGAAATCTCTTGTAATGAACAAGGTGAATTTGTGGGTCTAGTTCCGTTCACCACATTCCCCAACCCCGCCGCTGATGCCGTCTTCGCCCTCAGCCGCCTAACGTAAGGAGAAGGAGGAGATGGGGAAGAAGCCCTCCTCCTTGCCCGACCCCGCCGCCGCCGTATTCACCTTGACGATGAGGAGAAGGAGGAGGAGAGGAGGGGACCAAGGAGCCTTCCTCCTTTCCTGACCCCGCCGCTGATGCCGTCTTCAACCTCGACCACACCGCCGAAATGTTTGAACAAATTGTGTTCGATAGAGAAGGAAATTTTGTTGGTGTTGCGTCTTGTGTTCCCCCTGTCACCACCACCACCGAGGCCCTATTCAGCCTCAACAACGAGGAATACCTCGCCCTTTCTGGTATGTAGTGGTGCTGCTGTACTAGATAATTAGAGCTGACAACTGGTAGCTGCTGCCTGCAGAGAAAAGGAGGAGGAAGAAGAGAAGAAGGAAGAGGAGCCCAAGGCCAAGCCCATTGACCGTAAGATATCTATCCTCAACCTTGGTGACGCGGCTGACGAGCCACTTTAGTAAACCCATCGCGACGATGGCCTGGGTACGTGATCCGTGTATGGTCTTGCTCCTGGCAGAGACCAGGGAGACTGGTCGGTTTAGACCGATGAGGAGGTCGGATCTGGCTCTTGGCGACGTACCGACCTGTTTGGAAGGAACACTCTGCCGCCCGCAGAAACGACGGCCACGACGTCGTCTTCAGCCTCAACTACAATACCACTATGCTCGAAGAAATCTCGTGTGACGAGCAAGGTGTTTTCGTTGGTGTGATACCAGTTACACCGTTCCCAAACCCCACCACGCCGTCTTCAGCTTCAAATGCACCGCCGAAATCTTTCAAGAAGTGTCCTTTGATGACGAAGGCCGCTTGATTGGGGTCATAAACTGTGTCCCGCCCATTGACGACGAGAAAGACGCCATTTTTGCCCTTGGCGATGAAGAGATTCTCGCCCTCTCTGGTATGTGTGTTGCTGCCTTGCTAAATAATTAGAGCTGACAACTGGTAGCTGCTACCTGCCGAGCGGAGGAGGAGGAGAGGGAGGAGAAGGAGCCCTTCTCTGCCGCTGACGCCGTATTCACCCTCAGTGGCGAAGAGAGTATAAGGAGGAGGAGACCAAGAATTAAGGATCCTTCCTCCTTACCCATCACCACCATGTTCGAAGAAATTTCGTGCAATGAACGAGGTGAATTTGTGGGCGTAGTTCCATTCACCACATTCCCTGACCCCGCCGCCGACGCTGTCTTCGCCCTCGGAGACGAGGAATTCCTCGCCATTTTGGGGTTGTAGTGGTGCTGCTGTGCTAAATGACTAGAGCTGATAACTGGTAGCTGCTTCTTGTAGAGAAAAGGAGAAGAAGAAGAAGGAGGAGGAGGAGGAGGCGGAGGAGGAGACCAAGTCCAGATTTGACGTCTTTCTCGGGCTTGATGTTGATGGCGGAATGGTATTGCTAGCTACGCATCTCTATATATTATTACAGTAATAGTAATAGTAGTATGGTAGAAAACAGATATCAATGTGATAGTACTAGGATACTTAGATGTGTACTGCAAACGCCAAATCTATTGAGTCTAGTCGAAAACCCTCACACTATCGCCAAGCCCTCATAGTCGTCGCCCTTTACAGCTCCCTTGTTGTGTTCCCCTTCACCTCATCTTCCACCTCGTCTTCCACCTCGTCTTCCACCTCGTCTTCCACCTCGTCTTCACCCCATCATTTACCGAATCTAATCGTCAAAGAGCCTGGCATCATCATCATCAACTTTTAATCCGTAATCATCCTCGCTCTTCACGGCTCCTTTGATGCGTCCTTGTGCACCCCACTCGTTTGAGACACCCTCCATCTCGTCCTCGGGATCAAAGGCGGCGGCATCGTTGTAAATAACAGCCTCGACTCCTTGGAACTTGCCAACCAAAACCGGTTCCTTCCAGTAGTGCCCGAGAGGCTCGAAAAGCGTGATTCTTCTCCACCACCGCAACTCTTTGCTCTCGTAATTCCACCACAGCTTGTGCCCATCTGTGTATGTGCAATACCGCCGCAGGCGTCTGAAAAAAGGACAGGTCTGAGGCACGCGCCCGTCTACTAGTGCGACTCCGGGCACTGGTATGGGCTTGCAGCACTCGTCGGGGTTGATGCTATGGCCGTGAATCAGGTTGCAACTCCGGAACCTCTTATCGTATGGATAAGTCTGTCCGGAGTGGTGGTCTGGCATGCCTCTGGTGTCGCCCAGGTTCATTGTGCCAAAGGCATTGTCGACTTGGGCTGCGCTTCCACCTCTGCCGCGGCCTCCACCTCTGCCACGACCTCCCCCACGACCGCTACCGGGAGGGCCAGCAGCACCGGAAGGGCCGACAGCACCAGCAGCACCGTACGTGTTTGCTGTGGATCCAGCTACGTCCCTCGATCTCTGCTCCCAGTTGATGAAGTCATTGGTGACCTGGCAAAATAACATTAGTTTCATCCTTCCCCGGACCTCATTGCTGATGAATGGAAGTGGTTGGCATGGCGGGTACTTACCGACCAACAGCAGTCGCAGTTGTCACCATCACGGTTTGTGCCCCAAAATTTCCCATTTGCATCCCAAAAGTGCCCGACCTCCTTGGAGACACCTTTGGTCGCCTTTGTCCAGTTCGGAAACCCGATAATGAGGTCCTGGCCATATCGCTGCTTCATGAGATTCATGGTCTTCAAGAACGCGAGCAGCCGGGGTCGGTTGACCAACGTCTTGGTGGGCTTGCTTACAGTGATTGTCTGATTGAACAAGTCATACTCCACTGAGCGAAGCCGGACAGTCCATGGCGCAATGAGGCCCGACTTCAAGCCCTTCGGGTGATCTTTCCAGTCCCACATGAAAGTCGCAAAAAGAGACATCATACGGGACCAACCCCGTTCAATGCAAAAGACCTCCTCTGGGGTTCCGTGGCTGGGCCCCAGATATTTGTAGAGGCAGAAGACGCGCCGAGGTCTGCAATAGCGCATGTGCGTGTCTCCATTCTCGTCCCTGTACTCGACACGGATGGCGATCCTGCGAGCATGGGCCCAGATGTCGAATGGGCCTACATCTGGCAAAGGCGTGTAGCAATGCGGATGGACGGCGTTCTCGTCATACATGATCTCCACCGACGGAATGACATAGTCGCCGGACTCAACAGGCCAGTGCTTGCCCGAATCTTGTCGCAAGGATATGCGGAAGTATTGAGGACCGCCAGCATTTCCCATATCGGCAGGCATTGTCCGATAGAACATGACAAACGTCTTGCGGTCGGCTTCGTTGACGTAGTGATCGTCTCTGACTTTCCGCGGTGGGCCCTTGAACACCCAGTGATGAGGCTTGCCCTTGTCGTCCTTGATGAGGGTACGGTTCCAGATACCGGCCTCTTCATGGTATATTTCCATCACTAAGCTGCTCCATATCAGACCGTGCAGGAGGCCTTGAATGGCTCGAGGACCAAAGCTGGGGCAGGCAGCTGGCTTTGTTGGACTGTTGGAAGTAGTCAACCTCTCGACGATTTCGGTGAATTTCTGAGCAACGCTCGAAGACCATAGATGGCTTGGATTGGATACCTCGCCTGGCATCTTCAGAATTCCGGGATGGTATGACCTCAGGAGGGAAATGATGGCCTGTTCGCCCCAGGATTTGAGGGCTCGTCGTGCTTCGTCGTTCTGAGGTATGCTCATCGAGGCAATAGGGACAAAGACGTGATCGACCTTGTCATTCTGATCACGCAGAAACTTCTTGGCCGTCTCATAGCGATTAATGCCTTGTCTGGCGACGGACTCGAGCCTGATGTTGCCCTCGTGGCCCTCGAAACGCTTCCATCCACGGATCGTACGTTCGCCGTAGGCGAGGCCTTCGAGCTGGCCCTGCGAGTCGATGTCAACGTAGATGATAGCGTACAGCGTAAGGGTTTTGTCAAGCTTCCTCTTGTCGTTCGTGGTGAAGTCCTGGAGCCTTTTACCCTTGGCGCACAGCTGCTTGAGGCTTAGCATTCCGTTGACGAACAGGTCCAGAGTACTTGAATTTCTCATGCCTATACACGTTGGCTTCTGTTGTTTTACCGCCAGTAGCTAAAGCCTTCCGGCTAGGTAAAGCAGTAGTACGGATACCTAAATGATATCAACTATTGCCTGAAGAGGGAAAGAAAAAGACAGAAGGGAGCCACCCAGCAACCCACTTCAACCCACTTAGGTTGCCGGCCCTCGGTATCTATTACTAGCATAGTGCGCATTCCAGCAGCTTCAGATTATAGAGGAATTAGCTTACCATTGATAATCTAATCAACCAGGAACTTAACACTTCCTTCCTTCTTCAGCAGTCCCATCTACGTGTAACTGACTCCAGACCTTGTTAGAGACTCTTCAGCCTCAATACAAGTCTCACAAAAGGCCACAGGGAAACACGCCAGAGGTGAAGCTAGGTTCTGCCTGGCTTTTGTGAGATCAAAGGGTTTGTCAAGGCCAACAATTTGAGGTAATCATAATCTTGGCCATCCTAACTAGAGGTGAGACTTGTCAACAAAAACAGCGTTGCCCATCTGGTTGGGATACAAGTATCGAAAACCCTTGTTGTCTTCGATCCAAGGCCGAAAGACAACATATCGGCATTTGAAAACCTTTTCCAGATTTGGAACATATCCGTAGATCCCAACTAGAGGAGCTTTAGAGGCATGATTTTGGGCCCTCTGCAGCGTAGTGGCATTGTTCTTAGTCCACTCTTTGGTGACTCTCACCGTCATGGATGGCCTCTGTCCATGATGTATTGGAGAGGGAGACAAGCTATTAGCATCAACCTCAAGCTCGAGAAAGACGTCAAATCTGGCCGCTTTTAGTCTACAACGTCTCTCAGCTGCTGAGAGAAATGTTCGATACGATCCATGAATTTGGGAGTTGGTATCCTTGTATTGACTGAAAGAGCTCCAGAGACGTACTTATGGTGTTTTGTAGCGTATTAGCATCCTTCTCAGTCCATTCTTAAAGACTCTCGCCGTCATCCATGGTGCCCGGCCAGGGCACATTTGAACAGCTTGTCAACTGCCTATATGTTTGGCTTGAATTCGAGAGGAGCATTGGCTTCATTAGTCCGGATCACCAAAAGCCTGTCGTTTCCCTCCAGCAGTCGAACCTGCGTGGGACTGACTCCAGATGCTGCTAGCTCTTCAGCCTACCTAGATATAAGACCCATCTGCACAAGTGTACAATGCGAGTGCCCTCGCTTTGTCGGCGGCCATAATGAAGACAGATTTTGGGCCACTGGTCTTGTACATCCCATCCTGAAGACTAGAACCTTGAGGGACAAGAAGGAGAGGAGGAAGGAGCCCACCTGCCCACCTGCCCACCTGCCACACCTTCTGTTCTGGGAGATTGCCAGGTCTACCACAAAACGATTTTTTTCCAAGAGAGAAGCAATATTGAAAACTTCAACACCACCACACCGACACAATGTGGGAAGAAGTTTCCTTCAACGAAGAAGGCCGCTTTGTCGGCCTTATACCAATGATTCCGCAGCCCGACCCAGCCGCCGACGCCATCTTCGCCCTTGGCGACGAGGAACTCCTCGCGATTTCGGGTATGTAGTGGTGCTGCTGTGCTGAATGATTGGAGCTGACAACCGGTAGCCGCCCTATGCCTCCAGGACGAGGAGGAGACCAAGAAGCCCAAGGAGAAGGAGGAGCCCAAGGCCGAGGTCCTTGACCGTAAGTAGATAGATATCTATCCTCGACCTCAGTGACGCAGCTGACGGACCACTTTAGTAAACCCATCTCGACGATGGCCTGGGTAAGCGATCTGTGGACGATGGTCGCGACAGTGCTGACGATTAAGATAGTCTTCCCCCTGGGGTAGACCAGGAGGACTGGTCCATCTGGACCGAAGAGGAGGTGGGCGCCGCCGGCATGCAAGTAAGTGTCTCTGCTACTGTCTGTCTGCGCTGCTTCGCGAATCTGTCTGGTCTGCTTCTACGCTTGCTTTGCGAGTCTGCCTGTCATATGTTTCTGCGCTTGCATTCGCGAGCCTGTCCAAGTCTTTGCCCAAATCTCTGTTTGTCTGTTCGGGGCTCTGTTTCTGTGCTTTGTTGCATTGTTCCAGTCTGCCTGTTCGTCTGCTCAAGTCCGCCTCTGTCCGTCTGCTCGAGTTTGCACAATCCCTTCAGTCACTTGCTTCTGTTCGGCGTCAGAGCCGTCTTCTTTCCTTGGTCGCTCTCCTGCCTGTACGAAGCCAACGCCGTTCAGCGAATTTTCAAGAGCCATGCAAGCGCAAGGCGTGGTTGCTGGCGTCGGGAATGTTGACCAAACTTCACCACTGGCTACTCGTCTAGCGGATGGTCTGTTGTCCCAAGCGGGGACGCGGCAACGGCATCAGTGACCGTCCTTTTCGGCCAGTAGCCCGAGTGGCAAAGTCCGGGAACCCACAACAAACCTTGATTCTGCCCGCGCAAGAATCGATGGGAAATCGGAAGAAGGCCTTCGACGACCCCGGATGGCGAAAGACGTCGAATTCTGCGTCGGGTGCCCACATGGTGGGGTGGTGGAAGGGAACTCCTATCCACATGGTGGGGTGTCGCGTCATCAGATGTTGCCATGGAGATTGGATCCCTTTATTGTGGCTGGTTGCCGTCCGTCGTGAGAGATACGTATCGAGGCTGCAGGGCTGACAGCTCTGCCCCCCTGTCCATCATGGTTGCTCTTTACTGGGAATACCAGGCAGGAGGCAGGCGGACAACGGCCACACTTTGAGATTGTCATGCTGCGTGTACAAGCCTACCTACCTATAGTGACTGGTACTAACTAATCTATAGCGACGCCTCGAACTCGAGGAGCACCGGTCGGCCGAGCGGGCCGCCTGGGGGGTGGCGGCCGCAGAGGCCTATGAGCGCCGGGTTGCCTCGGGTGAGGAAGACCCGCCGGTCGACCGGCCGGACCTACCGTACCCGTTGCGGCAGGAGTTTCTGTGGAAACTCGGGGTCTGGGAGCTTGCGAGGGAGGAGAAGAAGGACGAGGAGGAGCAGCCCGCCGCGCCCGGCACCCAGCCCCACCAAGAGGGCAACCCCAGCTGTGGCGCCAGCCACAGCTGGAACCCTTCCACAGAAGAAGAGTACGTACTTTCCACAGAATCTCGCAGAACCATTCAGAAGGAAAGCGACAGCAACCATCCAGTGACGTCTGGAAATTTCTCTCTCCACCCACCCCGCCACTTTTGCTTTCATTCCGTTTATCCCACCTTGCATTTAAACCTCTTTCTTCCCTCCAGCGACGATTCCTTTTTGCTCACCATTTTACTAGGACAACTCAAACTCCCCAGTTTCTTTCTTTCTCCAAAGAACTAATCCCTCAATCTTTCTCTACCGGAAAACACTCGACACCGGTTTCTTTGCGCGTTGAGATACCCCCCACCTTACCTCGACACTACAAACGCATCAACAACTCTCTCCACACAACGTCCGACACCATGGCTTCAGGTGGCAAGGCTGTGGGTATCGACCTCGGTACCACGTACTCGTAAGTACTTGTCAGATTTTCAAGTTGCCCGTTTCCATCACCGTCCTCGCCGCGTCTTGACCGGTCATCACATCAACCACTACCACTCCAACACCTTTACATGTTTTTAGAACCTGAGCTAACATTGTCTTTAGGTGTGTCGCCTACTACGTAAGTTTCACAGCGTTTGCCCCACTCCACCACACCAACCCCACCCCCACACCTCACTTTTCATATAACATCACCACTAATACATCACACAGTCTAATGATAGAATCGAAATCATTGCAAACGATCAGGGCAATCGGACAACTCCCAGCTTTGTAAGGAAAGTAGAGTTTAAATCGCTGTTTTGAGCACCGCGAGCGGCTTCATTTGGTCAAAAAATGAAGTTGTTGCGGTGAAAATTGAGAAAGTTATGCTAACATTTGTACAGCTTCAACGACACAGAGCGTCTGATCGGAGATGCGGCCAAGAACCAGGTGGCGATGAACCCGCACAACACGGTGTTCGACGCCAAGCGCCTGATCGGTCGCAAGTTCAACGACAGCGAGGTGCAGGCCGACATGAAGCACTTCCCATTCAAGGTCGTCGACAAGAGCGGCAAGCCGGCGATCCAGGTCGAGTTCAAGGGCGAGACCAAGACCTTCACTCCCGAGGAGGTCTCCGCCATGGTTCTCACCAAGATGCGTGAGACCGCCGAGTCGTTCCTGGGTGGCCAGGTCAACAACGCCGTCGTCACTGTCCCCGCCTACTTCAACGACTCCCAGCGTCAGGCTACCAAGGACGCCGGTCTCATTGCCGGCCTCAACGTCCTGCGCATCATCAACGAGCCCACCGCGGCTGCCATTGCCTACGGTCTCGACAAGAAGGCCGAGGGCGAGCGCAACGTTCTCATCTTCGACCTTGGTGGTGGTACCTTTGATGTGTCCCTCCTGACCATTGAGGAGGGCATCTTTGAGGTCAAGTCGACCGCCGGTGACACCCACTTGGGTGGTGAGGACTTTGACAACCGCCTCGTCAACCACTTCGTCAACGAGTTCAAGCGCAAGCACAAGAAGGACCTGTCCACCAACGCCCGCGCCCTGCGCCGTCTCCGCACCGCCTGCGAGCGTGCCAAGCGCACCCTGTCCTCGTCTGCCCAGACCTCGATCGAGATCGACTCCCTGTTCGAGGGAATCGACTTCTACACCTCCATCACCCGTGCCCGCTTCGAGGAGCTCTGCCAGGACCTGTTCCGCTCCACCATCCAGCCCGTCGACCGCGTCCTCACCGACGCCAAGATCGACAAGTCCCAGGTCGACGAGATCGTCCTGGTCGGAGGTTCCACCCGTATCCCCCGCATCCAGAAGCTCATTTCCGACTACTTCAACGGCAAGGAGCCCAACAAGTCCATCAACCCCGATGAGGCCGTCGCCTACGGTGCCGCCGTCCAGGCCGCTATTCTGTCCGGTGACACCTCTTCCAAGAGCACCAACGAGATCCTGCTTCTCGATGTCGCTCCCCTCTCCCTCGGTATCGAGACTGCCGGCGGCATGATGACCAAGCTCATTCCCCGCAACACCACCATCCCCACCAAGAAGTCCGAGGTCTTCTCCACCTTCTCCGACAACCAGCCTGGTGTCCTCATCCAGGTCTACGAGGGTGAGCGCCAGCGCACCAAGGACAACAACCTCCTCGGCAAGTTCGAGCTTACCGGCATCCCCCCCGCTCCCCGCGGTGTTCCCCAGATCGAGGTCACCTTCGACCTTGACGCCAACGGTATCATGAACGTCTCCGCCGTCGAGAAGGGCACCGGCAAGTCCAACAAGATTGTCATCACCAACGACAAGGGCCGTCTTTCCAAGGAGGACATTGAGCGCATGCTTGCCGAGGCGGAGAAGTTCAAGGACGAGGATGAGGCCGAGGCCCGCCGCGTCTCTGCCAAGAACGGCCTCGAGTCCTACGCCTACTCCCTGCGCAACACCCTCAGCGACTCCAAGGTCGACGAGAAGCTCGATGCCGACGACAAGGAGAAGCTCAAGGCCGAGATCGACCAGATTGTCACCTGGCTCGACGAGAACCAGCAGGCTACTCGCGAGGAGTACGAGGAGCGCCAGAAGGAGCTCGAGGGCGTTGCCAACCCCATCATGATGAAGTTCTACGGCAGCGCTGGCGGTCCCCCCGGTGCCGGCGGCGCCCCTGGCGGCTTCCCTGGTGCTGGTGGCCCCCCCGGTGCCTCTGACGACGGCCCTACCGTCGAGGAGGTCGACTAAATTATACCCTCATTTCCTTAGAGTCAGTCATGGAAGGTTGTTACAGGGTTCACGACTAGACTATTGCTTTCTTTGCATTTATGAAATCACGATGGGAAAAGCACGGTTATGGTTCAGAGATGTATTCTAGTTGGGCCCTAGGTTTGGGTTCCAATACAAAGAGTTAAAATTATCTGTTTGATGCTTGTGACATGTCGAAATACAAACGCCGGGTCAATTGTAATCACGCTGTCGCTGATCCGATGCCCAGCCCCTCCCTAATCTGCCTCCGCCTCTCGATTTCCATCCTTTGCCATTCTTCGTCGTCCACTGTGGGCTCGTCAAACTTCTCCGTAAAGGCGGTGCCGGGCGGTACCTTGATTGTCCTCGCCTGCCAGACGTCCTCGCTGCTCGGCTTCCCGCCGTACTTCTCGTACTCCTTCTGCCGGTAATGGTCTCTGATCACGTCCTCCTTCATCTTGCCCGAGTATCCCTTGATCCTCATGCAGAACCAAAAGTCCTCCCAGTGTTCGCTGCACGAACGCATCGTGCCGTATCGGTAAATGTGGTTCCACTGGCCCCCGACGGACTGGCAGTGGAAGGCCATGTCAAAGGCTTGGCGGCAAGACATCTCGGTCGGCAGGGTGGCTTCGGCGACTGGGTTGTCAGAGGGCGGCGCGGTCGTGCGGTTGTTGGTTTGGGACGGCATGTTCGGGGAGGATTTGAGGGAGAACCATGACGATGATGGTGACGATGACTTGGAGGGCGCTGCGGGTGCCTGCGCCGGTGCCGGCGCTGGTTCCTCTGGCTTATTGCCCGCGTCGGTTTGGAACAAGGCAAGGAACTTTGCAATCTCGGGATCCATCTCGGGTTCGGTCGACTTGGTCGATGGTGGCGGGGTCGAGGCCGGAGCTTGGGAAGCTTGTCCCGGAGCTGGAGACTTGGGAGGAGACGGCGAAGCCCAGAGCCAACCCATGATGAATGATGCGGCGATGAAATGGATTAATATGAAAAAGATGCTGAACACGATTCTGACGTTTCTTCGTCTTTGTTCAGGCTAGAAGCGCCCGAGAATGAGGGGAAGCCGGCAATCACCATCATTGACCTCACAACGCGTCCAGCCAATGAGTGGCTCGATTATTTTTGCAGTAGCTGCACGCGCAGTGGGGCCGTCTCGGTTCGGACAAGGTTTAGTCCGACCCACTATGGTCCGGCATATCGGTAAGAATGGGCCTGCCGGGCCTGCCGGGCCTGACAGTGGGGCCGCAATGCGTGACATCATCGCCAACACGAAGGGGCTAGCAGTTAAGGAGACCGGTCAGCTCCCTCAGTTTTCTTCCCTGCTCCCACTGTCGCTTCCAGAGCAACATGTGACCGACCGCACAATGCCACCCAGAGCGATGTTTTGCTCCAGGCCTGCGGCCAAGCTGCAAGCGCATTGGGCCCCGCTTCGGACATTCGCGCGACCTCAACGTTCGGGAGTCCTGCGCGCGGCGACGAAGGCTTGGGAGAGCACGTTGACCGGAGACGAGAATTCGGGTCACATTGCCAAGTCGGAGAGTGAAGCGATTCTTTTCTTCGACAGTACGTTCCAAGTCGATCTGCACCCTTCATTGACATTGTTCACACCCTGTCTAATCTTCCCTTAATTACATCTCCAACCCTAGCACACCAGTATCAGGAGCTAATGATTGGCAGACCTCTTCCCCTTGAAGCTCACTTACCTCCTACGGCGATCATGGTCCGATCGGAACCTGGCCGATCTACTCAAACGCTTCGACAGCTCCGGCGGGGGCTTGGGTACGGATCCGATCAACCTGGTGAAACGAGCCATTCCGAATGACCTCCCGATCAAGGTTACAGAGATCATACCACAGCTCAAGGATGGAGGGGCATTCGTCAAGTTTCGCTATGGATCCGATGTATCGCCCAAAGACATTGAAAGTAAGCGCGTCCTGATCTCCTGACCCGGACCGATGGTCAATCGAACTAGAAGTTGCACGACATCCATGAAGCATCGCGTCATGACTAACTCGCCCTAGAATCGCTCGCACAATCGTTGGAGAAGCGCCCATTACGGCCGTGGTTTAACCCCTTCCGCGGGGTCAAGGCCGGCCTCGTCAAGGGCGTTCCGTGGCTAGAGGACCTCTACAGGTTTCCCAAAAGCCGCGTCAAGGTCGAATTCACGGGCAAGGATGCGGGCGGCGAGGCCGTTGAGTTGTCACAGGAAACCCTCTACAGTGTGTTCCGCCGGTACGGTAAAATCGCCGAGATCATCTCTCAACCGTCCGACTCGAAAATCTCGCCCAAGTATGCATACGTCGACTTCGTCCTCGTACGTGATGCCATAATGGCAAGAAACTGCTTGCACGGATTCGTTGTGGGCGAGATGCTGGGCGGCGGGAAGCCGGGCACGAGGCTGCGTCTCTCGTACGAGCAGAGGGTCAAGCCGCACAACATCTGGAACTGGCTCACCAGCCACCCCAGAGTAGTCATCCCCCTCCTTGCTGCTCTCCTCGCTGCCATTACCGTCGCCATATTCGATCCGATTCGCGAATTCTTCGTCAAAGCGCATATTCAACATTCTTTCCGTCTGACGAACAACAAGTTCTACAGGTGGATCAAGAGCCAGACCTCCGATATCATATCGTCGTTCGGGCACAAGAAAGCCGACACGGCCGGCTTCAATGCTGTCTGGCAGCACCGAAAGGACCTCATCGAGCAGATTCAGACCTGGCTTCTCGAAAGTTCGGACACGTTCATCGTTGTCCAGGGCCCCCGAGGGTCCGGAAAGAAGGAGCTTGTTTTGGACCAGTCGCTGAAGGGCCGGAAGAACGTCTTGGTAGTCGACTGCAAACCGATCATCGAAGCGAGGGGCGAGAGCGGGACGATTAAGCACCTGGCCAACGCAGTCGGTTATAAGCCGATTTTCGCGTTCCTCAACAACATGAGCAGCATGATCGATCTGGCGGTCCAAAGCACAACAGGAGTCAAGGCTGGGTTCTCCGAAACCCTCGAGTCGCAGGTGGTCAAGATCCTTCACACAACTGCGGAAGCGCTCAAGGAGGTTTCCCTCGCGGGACGCGACAAGGATGGCAAGGATGCCAATCTATCAGACGATGCCTACTTGGAGGCTCGACCCGACAAGCGGGCTGTTGTGGTGATTGACAACTTCCTGCACAAGAACGAGGGGTCGAGCATTGTCTACGACAAGGTCGCCGAGTGGGCCGCGGCCATGGTTCAGAACAACGTCGCCCACGTCATTTTCCTGACGGATGATACGGCATACTCGAAATCTCTGTCAAAGGCTATGCCCGACCGCGTTTTCCGCCAAGCTGCGCTGGGCGACCTATCCCCCGACGTTGCCAAAAAGTTCATCATCAGCCGGCTGGAAGAGGATGAGCTCGAAAAGGTCCGGCAGCACTCGAAGGAAGCGAACGAGAAGGCCGAGGACGTTGTCGAAAAGCGCGAGAAGCCCGACCTTTCAGAGCTCGACTCGGCCATTGGTGTCCTGGGCGGCCGCCTTACTGATCTTGAATACTTGGCTCGTCGTCTGAAGGGCGGCCAGAGCCCCCAGCGGGCCATTGAGGATATCATCAACCAGAGCGCGACGGAAATCGTCAAGATGTACCTTTTGGACGGCAAAGACTCGTTGGAGGGCAAGAAGTGGTCCATGGAGCAGGCGTGGTACCTGATCAAGGCCCTTGCGTCGCACGACGCTCTCCGATATAACGAGGTCCTCCTTTCCGATACATTTGCTTCGTCCACCACGACAGGGAACGGCGAGTCGGCACTGGAAGGCCTGGCGAATGCCGAGCTCATTACCGTCGAGACACACAATGGCCGGCCGCAGTCCATACGTCCCGGCAAGCCAATGTACCAAGCGGCTTTTAGCTTGCTTCTTGACGATCAGGTCCTCAGAGCCAAGCTGGACCTCGCCACGCTCAAGGAGTTGACCAAGGTCGAGACCAAGACCATCGAGAAGGCCGAGAACGAACTAGCGCTACTGGGCAGCTTGCCGAAGCAGCCTGCCCAAACCGGAGCTCGTGTATCATACTTGCTCGACAAACTCGAGGGAAGCCAGGTGAAGATTACGAAATACGAAAAGGAAATGGCGGCTTTGAAGAAGGTTCTCAAGCAGAAATATTAGAGTGGACCGGCTTGGGGCCCGGGGGGGCTCATACGAAAGTTGCAAATGGCAGAGATCTGTACGCTGAAGGGAGCACGGCGGCTAATACCCACCTCAACACAATATGCTAACGTCATCAACTGAGAAACCGACTTGTCTGACATTATACGTTCAAGCACCCCCTTGGCTGCTTCCATCCGTCCAGTCTTCTCGTGGCAGGTTTGTTGTGTTACGGTACAAGTTGGTTCTCCGCGGCCTCTGGGCCATCTATCTCAACTGAACGCAAGTGGTGAGTGACAAAGCTCATAGGAAACAGAAGCCCAACCAGACCAAGTCACTGAAGGTAGACGCAACCGCGACGACGGGAAGGTATATAACAGCACTCCACGAGTTCAAGGTTATTCACAAGGTCGCATGCCAATAAACCACGTTTGATACGCCCTTTGATCTCATCTAGCCATCTGCGTAGCCATGCGCGACTAGCCAACTTCTGCCCTCGAGGACTTGCACCAGTCCAACGGTCTGCCAGTGATCCCACCCCGTCTCCACCAGCAAGCGGGGTCTACAGTGGGGAAATGGAGGGTGAACGAGGGGAAGTTGGCAACCATCTCCAGAGAAGGGCGGCGAACGGTCGGTGTCTGCAGCCTGGGGTGCAGACCGCAGAGCTTGATGAGAACCTCTCATTGGTCAACTACCCAGCATTCGAACCATTTTCCTGCAGTTCCGTCCAGGGGCATGACTCGTCTATCCTCAAACGGGGAGTTGACCAGGAGATTACGAAGTACAGATGGGCCGTCTTGGTGCATACAACACTGATCACGCGGTAGCATCCTACGCTTGTTATCAACCAACAGAGAAGCAGTTTGGCAGGCGAGCCGCGACAGCAGCGCCGTCAGCGGCTGTAGCGCGGAGTAGTGCGGAGGGGGGGGGGAGAGGGGGTGCGGTCATCGGCCCGCATAAGGCCAACTCACAAGCTTTGCGGCGACGACACAAGCATTGTGGAGGGCTGGGCGTTTTCTCGGCATTCCTGGGCGTTGCGGGCGGCTCTCTGAACGATGCGGCTTGCCTTTGCGATTGGCGAGGCGACACTTGATCTGATGTCCGAGCTAATCGTCCAGCGCTCTACTTATGCACGTCTGATGGATATCAAACTTTGAACACCAGTCTCATTCAAAGTATACAGTTCCACAAAATTCCATGCATCCCTCGCCGTGCCGCACATACAGCCAAGTCGGCCGGAGCATTCGTGTTGCGCCGTCATCCAGGGAACTGCTACCACAAGCGTCGTGATAGCTACAGGCTTGGACATCCACTCAAGACGACTCGGCATCGATACCAGTGCCAGTGACCATCATAGAAAAACACCATCCAGTCTCGCCTTTCACACGGACCTTGGGTTATGGCGTCTTGTCCCGCAAAGCTACAAATGATCGTGCGTACAACCCATACCCCCGCCCCGGCCTGTACGTCGCTTCCAAGGCAACGACGCTACTCCGTGGGTTTGCAAGGATCGACAGCCTTTGATATTTCATCCAACGACCCTAGTCTGTACCATGCCCGCTCTGAGATTTTGAAGTTTCCTGCCAGGGCAGTTCGCAGCACCTTGCAGGGGAAGCATCCCTCCGACGGTATCTGTCAGACTGGCTTTGGGTTCCGCCCGTTGTGATTACAGACTTGGCCTCCGCGACCAGGGACTCCCGTCCTCGTCCCTTGCGACGCGGGCATCAATTACACAACGTTTTCCGTTTTGTGTTTCAGCAACAAGGCAGGAACGTGCTGTTGGCAGTGGGGGGAAAACAAGAAGAAGGGAACGGTTGACCAAAGAAGAACAGACCAGAGGAAACCCGCCATGACCCCGAGTCCATCCAAACTTCAGCCGACTGATTACGGTATGATATTGGATCCGTTGTGATACTTCTTTTTTACGTTTGCTGCACATCCAACAGCCGGTATCGCCCATGCCGATCCTGCAACCCATGAAAGCGCCATCTCAGAAGCCAAGAGGGCTTTCGCGTCGGCAGAAGGCCGACTCTCGAGTGGCTAGCGTGTAATGACACTTGATGTTTGCTACACTCCAAGTGCAACAGGCGCCCCGTCTGGGTCTCCCTGCATGCAGCGTTCCGACCTCGAATCGGATCGAATTCTGGGAAACGGGTAATGTCCTCGCTTTCGTGAACCATGTTCTTTCTGCCGGGCATCGACCCGGTGGAGAAGGCAAGTCGCTCATTCAGTGTGGTCCACGCCCGCGAGTGTAGGTTGCACTCCCCTCTCCACATGCTCACACTCGCATGACCTCCTCCATCCAAACAATGGCGACCGACACCCCTGCCTACTCCAGTGAACCCACCGCCAAAGCGTTGGGCATTTCCCCATGGGCCGCCGCGACTGTGGATCACGAAAAGACCGGCATCAGCTAACCAGCCAGCCAGCGACCAGAAAGGGGGAAGGGGAGCGAGTTCCTGACGTCTAGGAGGAAGGTGGTTGCGCCGGCTCGCACACCGACTGCGTGAAGGCGGGATGGAAGACGTCTGTGGGCAGAAATCTACAAATAAAGCTGGCTTTCCCCGTCCGATACCTCGCGCCCCCCCCTCGTCCGAGCCCTGATCTCCGTGTGTCGTGTCCCCATCTGCGAATACCAAAGTGCGACGTGAATAGACGGCGCGCGTAGTTTCTTCGAGCCTCCAAGAAGGCCACCCGTGAAGCAATCGTCACACCAAACGAGCTCACTTACACACACTGCGGCACTGTATTGCCGGGCGTCTTCCAACCGCCGCGACCATGGCGGACGACAAGCATATCGGAGCTGTGCCGTGGGTACTACGCCCCCCATCAGCTCGCGCGCAAACTGACAGCTCTAGCCCGGGTGACTACTCGGCATCAAATGTCGAAAAGGCCCCTCACGGTTCCCAAGCAACAATCGATCTAAACGCCAATGTCGACGCAAAGTCCGTCTTTCCCTCTTCCAACACCGCCCTCTGATTTCGGTCTCAACGAGGCTGACATGCGCATAGAATCAAGAACCCCCTCCTTGGTATCTCTCGAGCCGACCTCCTCCGTGACGTCGACGCCTTCGCCCAGGAAAAGGGCCTGCAGGAGCACATACCCATCCTGCGCAAGGGCGCCCTCGTCGCCCAGGACCCGACGGGCTACGAAGAGATTGACGGCGCCGAGGCCCTCGACCAGACCGAGATCCAGATCCTCCGCGACGAGGTGCTGCACAAGTGGCGCATCCCCAAGATCCTGTACCTCACCATCATCACCTGCTCCATCGGCGCCGCCGTCCAGGGCTGGGACCAGACCGGCAGCAACGGCGCCAACCTGTCGTTCCCCACGGTGTTTGGCATCGGGGGCACATCGCATCGTGACACCCTCCTCGTGAGTGCCGCCCGCGGCCCCGTGATGCTGCGCTCGCGATCGTGCTGACAACGGTTGGCTTCACAGGTCGGTCTCGTCAACTCGGCGCCGTACATCGGCAGCGCCTTCATCGGGTGCTGGCTCTCGGATCCCCTGAACAACCTGCTGGGCCGCCGTGGCGCCATCTTCTTCGCGGCCAACTTCTGCCTCTGGCCCGTCCTCGGCAGCGCCTTTGCCCAGTCCTGGCCTCAGCTGCTCGCCTGCCGTCTGCTCCTCGGCATCGGCATGGGCGCCAAGGCCAGCACGGTGCCCATCTTCGCCGCCGAGAACTCGCCCGCGCCGATCCGCGGTGCTCTCGTCATGTCATGGCGTGAGTTCGCCCCCGCCCCCCCGCTGCCATCCCCCTTTCATCGTCGTTGATGCCGCCGTGTTTCTTCCGTCCCCGCACCGCCGTCTTGCGTCCCCTGTTCGCTAACCATCTGTGCAGAGATGTGGACGGCTTTCGGCATCATGGCCGGAACGGCAGCTAACCTGGCCGTCGCCAAGACCGGTGATATAGCATGGCGCCTCCAGCTCGGGTCGGCCTTCATTCCGGCCGTGCCCCTGGCCCTGTTGATTTACGTCTGCCCGGAATCCCCCCGTTGGTACATCAAGAAGAACCGGTACCCGGAGGCCATGAAGTCGCTGCTACGGCTGCGGAACCACCCCATCCAGGCGGCCCGTGACATCTACTACATCCATACCCAGCTCCAGGTCGAGGCCGAGATCATCGGACGGTCCAACTATGCCAAACGCTTCGTTGAGCTCTTCACCATTCCTCGTGTCAGACGGTAGGTGGCCCCCCTCGAGATGGAAAAAAAAGTCGTGTGAAAGAGAAGAACGAGCCCTGACCTTGTGACAGCGCGACCCTGGCTTCGTTCACGGTCATGATCGCCCAGCAGATGTGCGGTAAGCCGGAGCTTGTTTGACCCCGGACAACCCCGGGCCGTTACTGACGATTCGCGCAGGCATCAACATCATCGCCTTCTACTCGAGCACCATCTTCAAGGAGGCCGGGACGTCCGACTTCAACGCCCTCCTGGCGTCCTTCGGTTTCGGCATGGTCAACTTCCTCTTCGCGTGGCCGGCCATCTGGACCATTGACACCTTTGGGCGCCGGTCCCTGCTGCTCTTCACTTTCCCTCAGATGGCCTGGACGTTGCTGGCCGCCGGTCTCTGCACGCTCATCCCGGGCTCCGGAGGTGCCCACTTGGGCTTGGTGGCGCTGTTCGTCTATCTGTTTGCAGGTAAGCCCCTTTTCCTCCCCACCCCCGACGATCTGCTTCTCGATTTTCAAAGTCTGACGTCTCCCAGCCTTCTACTCACCCGGCGAAGGGCCCGTCCCCTTCACCTACTCGGCCGAGGTGTTCCCGCTGTCCCACCGTGAGGTGGGCATGTCCTGGGCGGTGGCGACGTGCCTGTTCTGGGCGGCCGTGCTGTCCATCACGTTCCCCATCATGCTGGCGGACCTGGGCGTCATCGGCTCCTTCTGCTTCTACGCGGGCCTCAACGTCGTGGCCCTCGTCATGATCTTCTTCTGGCTGCCCGAGACCAAGCAGCGCACGCTGGAGGAGCTCGACTACGTCTTTGCGGTGCCGACGAGGATCTTCATGAAGTACCAGCTCACCAAGGCGCTGCCGTACTGGTTCAAGCGCTGGGTGCTCTTCCGGCGGGACGCCACCCTCGAGCCGCTGTACAAGTTCGACCTCACGCAGGAGGACCACCGCGACAGCGAGACGTACGAGAAGACGCAGGTCGAGCAGCGGGACAAGAAGAGCGGCTCCGCAAGCGGGGTCGACGTCACTTCGTCGTAAGACGCTTGTTGGGTGGGGGGGCGGGAAGAGAGGGAGGCGAGAGGTCCAAGGGCAACTAGACATCGAGATGTGGCTTTGATTGCCGGCAGGACTGGGCTGAAGGACGTGCGGGCAGCACGCGAGCTACGTAACGATGGATGAATGAGTACATGTACGGTGCAGCCTGTAATCCGTAATTAATCACATCACGAAGCAATGCAAATGCACGTCCCATGCACGTCCCGAGGCCCCGTGGCCCCCTTGCCGCTCCCGCGAAGAATGATCATGTTCGTCAACGGCCCCTTGAGATCTTCACGAATCATAAGAGGCACATTCTTCAAGACGTTGGCCGCCCTCCCCGATGTTGGGCCGTCGCCCGTAGGAGGAATTGGGCCATGGTAAAACATAAAACGTCTCTCGACGAATCTGATTCAGGGGTGGTGAAAAGTCTCAGACACGTGAACGCGCGCAAGGAATGGCGGTTTTTTTTTTCTCGACGGGGGGCTCTCTTCGTGCTTGGTGCCGCCGCCCTCTTCTCCAGTTGTTTTCGTCCATGGCCTGCTCCGCCTTGACTTCCGGCGGGAGTATCGTCGGGTCGCACAGGTACACGATGATACTAAATCATGGTGTATGTGAAAACACAGTATGTGAAAAACACAGAATCTCTCCAGACTCTACCAGCAGAATATCAGTTTGGGGGCCATATGCAGGGACGAGCTCCAGCAATAAGATCTCCACTAGCGAATCACAGAAGCAAGCCTTCATTTGACACAGGTACTTTGTAGCAACACACAAAGTCCTCGATGGCGGTTGAACGGCGTCAATTGACGTAGGCAGGCCGCGCCCTCGTCGGACAACACCGGATGCGGAAGCGCGCGTGGAGAGAGCACCGGTCAGCGCTTGGCACGAGGGCAACGGCAGCTAGGGGGGGACTTGGGGGGAGCGTTGCGCGGTCGGCACCCTCGCCTCGCGTTGGGTCTAGCGCCAAAGTCAGCAATGCAGCCGGAGGCGATCGATTCCCGAATGTTCCGCCCATGGCGGATGTCGATCCGGTGGAATCTTTTCGACAGGTGTGTCGCGAAGCATGTGAGACGCGGCACGCTGGCGCTGCAGGAATACCAAGAAGCGGAGAAACCCATCCCCCCCAATCTGTGCGGAGTACATTGTGTGATTGTCAAAGAGCCGGAAGCAAGAGTCGTGCAAGACCAGTCGTCTCATGTGGAATAGAGCCCGCATGCCGAGGGCTCGTGCTTGGCAGGAGGGGGGGACGGCAGTATCAATAACCGCGGACGGACACGGCATGTTACACGACCCCAAATCTCTGGCGCTTGCTTTTTCCAGGTACCCGCGTTCTCGAGGGTCTGAGATGTGTCTTTGGCGGAACCACCTTCAAACCTCCCCTTGAGGTGACGAAGGTGCGAAGCTCCCCTCTGGGTGGTGAAAAAACGGTGATGGGGCGAATCCGACGGAACATGAGGGAGGCAATTGTGTCATGGATCGCCACTGGCGCGGACCGTGATGAAGCCAACGCCGGGCTACGGCCAGCGCCGTTGGAACGCGGCGCTTTTTGGGTGCCGTGAGCCGCGGACTGGGCTTGGTTGGTGGGTTTCGCAAACAGTTGGACAGAGGGGAGATGAAAGTTAGTTGTCGCTTTCTCGGCAGGCTGTTGAAGCAGGGACCATGGACTCTGGAGAGGTCTAGAAGCGAGCTGGACCGTGAACTCCTGTGACGATTTTTCCATGTCATGTCCTTGCAAGGCTCCGCCAGGCTGCAGGGGGGCGGGGATGGAGGGAGAGAAGCCGGGAGACTGGAGCCAAAAAATGCTTGATGGACGATGGTGATGATGATGAAGAAGAAGCTGTGAAGGGACGGCAGTGGTGCGTACGAGACTCCGAAGCGGCGGGAAACGATCTGGAAACGAGAGAGCCGGCTTCTAGACCGCACTACTATACATTAGGCAAGCTGAAGGAGATGGGGTTGTCGTTGTGTCAGTCTGTAACCGTGGCCCATACCAGGTTGATTGATTTCGTGGTGGTGTGACGGGCTGAGCCGGCGGAGGAGCAACGTGCGCGCTCTACTGCGTACATAGTAAGCTCAAGAGCAGAGAAGCGCTCGTCCCTACCTAGGCGGGTGAACAGCGAACACGTCGGCCCCAAGAGGTCGGTTAGATGATGGGCCAGGGATGGATTTGACTGACTGGCAGTGCTTGACGCGATGACAGGCGAAAACCCACTCATCGAGAGGCAAACATGGCGGAAGGGGGAAAAACCGCAGCAAACTCTACACTACATCGTACGCTCGTATTCCGGCGTGGAAGTGGAGTAGGGAAAATTGGGCAGTGGCCAGAAGTTATTCCTGGATGGCGTTGGCGCGCGTGCTGGCGGCTGTGTTTGGCGAGATCTGGGCACGAAAGGCACTAATATCACAAAGGGCTGCCGATGATCCACGCATGGAGGGAGGGAGAGAGTGGGCGAGGTTAAGCTTCTAACACTCCACCGGGGTAGCGGCGTGGTGGAGAGATAATCAACCATCGCACGCAGGACTCGTCATCCATGTGGGTAATGGCCCCACCGATCGTGTTATTGGGTTAGAGAACCAGTCAAGTCCCCTGCCGTCGCCGCTGGGCTTTGGAGGTTTGGATTGGCTTCCCCGTAGGGAATGCTACTCCGACCAGGGCAGCCAGGCATGCAGCGGCTGTCCCGAGAGAGAGAGAGAGAGAGAACAGCCGGTGGCTCAGCTCACGCCCCAAACTCCAAAACAGCCCGCTGGGGTCTGAAGACTACCGACAACCATGTCGGCCATGGGCATACGTGGCTGGTGTTAACGTACCAGAAACCCCGAATGAAGGGTTACACATTGCGATGCCGCAAATTGTACCGAGCAATTACTGCTCTGCAGCGTACGTAGTTACGTACCTACAGCATGCCCTATTTCGTACTGAGGCGGCGAGGCACGGGCTGTGGTGAACATCCGAACATCTGTATGATGATGTGTGCGGCGTCTGATGTCGAATGAGCGACTTGCCAAGCTCTCCGAGGCGGCGAGGCTCCTTCTGATAGGTATCACTCAACAGCACGAATATCACTATGCAGAGAGAACCAAGAACCAAGAAATGTCCAAATTGGCGAGCACGGCATCCCCAACCTGGGAAAGGATTTGCCTGGCCGCGGTACGTACAGGTACTGCGGTACCTGTACGGCAGTACCTGATCCGGTGGGTCCTTACTCCACAGACCCTTCCACACCACACCCGGGACACCAGTTCGACACCGGCCAATCCCACCAGCTGACCCGCGACGTCTGAAACTCGCCCTGTCCAGTGGCTTGTCCCCCCCTGCATCCAAGCCGCAAGCCAGTACCCACAGCGAACGCCTGCGAAACTGTTGGCTCATTCACCTCGTTTTCTGCTTCTCGACAAGATGGAATAGAGTACGTACTCCAGACCAGAACTCCCCGAAACCAGATGCTCCGAAAGGGGAGTCCTGGCTTAGCGCAGGCTAGCAAGTCGAGGAACAAACAGTACCCGCCTACCAGGTACGGATATACATAGTAGCACAAGAGGGGGGGGAAAAGTAAAAAAACCGTTCAGGGGTCCCGCCAAAGAGCTACACTAGTTGCACGCTCCAGACCTCCGTCCTTTCCCACTAACGCGCTTTAGCGGCGACGGCCCCCTTTCGTCCTGTCTTTTTACGTAGTATGTCTGGCACACCTCGATGATCGTCAACCTGCTCTGGTAGCTGCAAGGTACCTATAACCTTGCTTTCCTACAGTTCCTGGCTGCCGTATCCGCACCCACTCTGTACCGATACCGCGTACCCTGCCGTCCGTCATTCTCTGCCTTTTGCCAATCCCTGAAATGCTTCCCCTCCTCACCCTCTTTTCACCTTAACCACCTGTTTACTCTCTCCTCTTATCCTCCTCCTCCTCCTCCTCTCCACCGCCTTCTTTCCTCTTCCTCCTATTTATTGTCTCCTCCCGTTACTTATCTTAGGCCCTTTTCCCTTGTAATTATCTTCGTTTCGGGAACCGGGTTGTCGTTACATCAAGAGTAACGCAAAAAGAAGGGGGGGAAAACAGTACACGCACCAGTCTATTCCAGAACCACACAGTCGTTTTTTGGTTCTCGCCGACCTTATTCCTACCCTCGCTCGACTCCTACAACACGTGCCACTGGGGTTTCGCCCACCGACAACCAAAGCCGGATTTGACATCCGCCTACCTGTACGCTTGTTAAGCTGCAATCGCAACGCGAGCGGCCTGTCCGACCTGACCAGTTCCCGTTATACCCCAACATTCCAAGCTGCTCCCTCGACTAGACTCCCGCGCATCCCCAACATATTTGCTGTGCCTTCGGCATGCCGGGACCTCTCTCGCCGCGGCACTCGGGATTCTTGCCTATTAACAACAGCCGGTCCATCGATATGGCTGACCGCGACATCCCTCTGACCCAGGTCAAGAGCGCCGCCTCGACTGGAGCACGAAAGCCCACCATGAACGCCTCCAATCTCGAGGCTTCCGATCCCGGCACCAACGAAAAGCATGGCCTTTTCCACCGCAACAAGGGCGGTCGCCGCAAGAAGCACGGCGAGCTCGGCCGCCAAGGAACCGCTGGCTCCGACGACTTCAAGGTCAACGCAATGGGCAGGCTCTACAACAAAATCACTGCCGCCTCTGTCGTCACCCGCTATTTGGTCTACATTATCCCCATCGGCCTCCTTCTGGCTGTGCCACTGATTGTCCTTCCCTTCACCGATAGGAACCAGGAAATCCGCGTGGGCGGGAACAATGGCAAGCCGCTGTTTCACTTGTTCCTGTGGATCGAAATCGCCTGGCTTACACTCTGGGCCGGCAAATGTGTTGCCTGGCTCCTCCCGCATGCATTCATGTTCTTCTGCGGCGTCGTCAGCTCTGGCACGCGCAAGTACGCTACCGTTCTGCAGAACTTACAGATCTCCTTGTCGTTGTTCTTCTGGGCCCTTGCATCCTGGCAGTCTTTCCAGGCCCTGTTCGGCCGTGACGGTCCCGACGCCCTTCCGTGGGTCGTCACAATGATTCGCCTCCTGGGCGCCACCTTCGTCTCATCGGCCGTCTACCTCGGCGAGAAAGCCATTGTCCAGCTCATTGGCATCTCCTACCACCAGCGTTCTTTCGCCCTCCGCATCAAGGATTCCAAGCGTGAGATCCGCCTTCTCGGCTTGCTCTACGACGCTTCGCGCACCCTGTTCCCCATGTACTGCCCCGAGTTCGAGGACGAGGACTATGTCATCAACGATAGTCTCGATTTGTACCTGGCCAAGGCCGCGAAGGGCGGACCGGGCGCCGCCACTCCCCTCCGACTCGTCGGCGACATCGGTCGTATGGGAGACAAGATCACGGGCGTCTTTGGCAACATCGCCTCCGAAATCACCGGAAAGCAGGTCTTCAACCCCAACTCGGCCCACTCCATCGTCGTCGAGGCCCTCGAGAAAACCAAGCCCTCCGAGGCCCTTGCCCGCCGCATCTGGATGTCTTTTGTTGTCGAGGGAAAGGACTCGCTGTACCCCGAGGACTTGCAGGAGGTATTGGGACCCGCCTACTCGGAAGAGGCCGAGGAGGCTTTTGGCATGATTGACAACGACATGAACGGAGACATCAGCTTGGACGAGATGACGCGCAAGGTTGTGGATATCGGCAAGGAGCGCAAGGCTATCACCGAGGGCATGAAGGACATTGGCCAAGCGCTCCGCGTGTTTGATAAGGTCCTGATGTTCGTTGTTGTCCTCATCGTCGTCTTCATCTTCCTGGCCTGGTTCCAGTCCAGCTTCTTGACCGTGAGTCCTCCCCTTGCTACTGCCAACAACCCCGCTAACCCGACCAGACTGTTGCTACCGCCGGAACCGCTCTCCTGTCTCTATCTTTCGTCTTCGCCGTCACTACCCAGGAATTCCTCGGTTCCTGCATCTTCCTCTTTGTCAAACATCCCTACGACGTCGGCGACAGAGTCGACATTGTTGGCTCCGATAAGCAGCAGCTCATCGTCGACAAGATTTCTCTCCTGTACACGGTCTTCACCCGTATCGACAAGATGCAGGTCGTGCAAGTCCCCAACATTACCCTCAACAATCTTTGGATCGAGAACGTCACTCGCAGCAAGGCCATGAAGGAAGTCATCGACCTGAACGTCTCTTTCGACACCACCTTTGAGGATCTCGAGCTGTTGCGGATCGAGATGGAGAATTTTGTCCGCAGCTCCGACAACTCCCGCGACTTCATGCCGGACACTGCCATTGGCGTCGCAGGTGTTGGCGACTTGGACAAGTTGCAGCTTAAGATCGCCATCAAGCACAAGTCCAACTGGCACAACGATTCCGTCCGCGCGACCCGCCGTTCCAAGTTCATGTGCGCTCTGACCATAGCCCTCAAGAAGATCCCCATTCATGCTCCCGGAGGCGGCTCCGAAGCTCTCGGCGCTCCTGGCAACCCGTCTTACTCCGTGGCCGTCTCCGATCAGTTTGCCGCGGCTGCCCGTGATCAGGCCTCCAAGAACAAGGAGGCGAAGCGCCTGGTGCCCTCTCCCGCCGCCGAAGGCACCAGCACCAAACCGGATTCCAAGACCGAGAAGCAGGCCGCTCAGGAATTGAACCTCCGCGACCCGTTGGCCGAGGATGACTGGGGATACCGGGTGGCCGATGATGAGACTCTATCCGGATCCAGGGACCGCCGCTCGGCCGACATTGCACGCGTCCGCAGCCAGCTGGTGCAGCGAGCCAGCACCAAGGGTGGCGGCGGTCGTCGCAAGCCTGGTGAAACCATTCCCATGTCGCCCGTGGGCGACGGGCCCGGCTTGGGTCTGACGCAGACCACATCACGAACCCGCGTCTATGATGAGGAGGCCGAGACTGGCGTGTCGGATTCCTACAACTCTACCTACTACGGCGGCCAATCCAACAACCAGCAAAACTACGGACAGTCGCTGTCCCCCACCGTCTCTCCGCCCAACTTCGCCCCCCACCCCATCCAGAGCGCGCCGCCGGCAGGACAGCGTCCACGCGGACGCAGCGTCTCCAACTCCCAACAACAGAACGAAGCCGCCCAGGGCGGCCAGAAGAGACAGTGAGGAAGAGACAAGACATATTGAACTTTGAAACGTAGAAAAAATTGGAGCAAGACTATAATACCAGCCTGTCAATCCTTTATTGGCATTGGGCGTTTTTCTTTTTTCTTTTTTCCCCCCAATTACACGCGGGTATTGAGACTGGCTTCTTCCGCCCCCGTGCCTGACGAGTTTTCCTTCACAAACCCCGTCATTGTGGGTAGAGGAGGGTTGGCAGACAGATTACGAATTTAGTATGATGACATGTTGCCCGCAGCCGAAATGCCATGCCTCCTTCAACGTGATTCATACTGATATGTTGGCGTACGTCGCAAAGACCCCCCCCTTTGGGAGTGAGTGAAGCGCCCGTCACTCCGCGCTCAGCACACGTGCTCGACTTCGCCAACGCCCTCTTGGGGCCCCAGGTCCAGCTTGATGGTGCGGCCAAAGAGCTCCAGCAGGATCTCGAAGCAGACCTTTGTGACGGCCGGGTCGTAGCGGCCCTTGCTGAGCTCGTCGCGGATGAAGGCGTGCTGGGCCCAGGGGAACTCGTAGAAGCCCGCGGCGACGCCGGCCTCGCGCAGCTTGGCGCGGATGAGATCGCGGCCCTCGGGCGGGACGTGGGTGTCCTTGCCGCCGAAGATCATGGCGACCTCGGCGTGGGTCAGGGCCGGGAAGAGGTCGAGGGTGTGCGCGCTGCCGGGGGGCGGCGTGGCGGAGGTGTTCTTGGCGTCGTGGGGGCCGAGGGTGCGGCTGTGGATGTCCGTGGCGAAGTAGGCTACGCAGGCGGCGATTCTCTTGTCGAGCTGGGAGCTGTTAGGGGTGTGTGGTGGGGGGAGGAGGGAGAAAACGGGGGAGGAGGAATGTTGTGTAAGTGAGAAGCGGGGAGGCGGCACAAAAAATAATGAGAGAGAGAGAGAGAGAGAGAGCGAGAGACGTACGGAGGCGCGGACGGCGAGGTGGCCGCCCAGGCACATGCCCGTGCTGCCGATCTTGCCGGTGCAGGTCGGGAGGCTGAGGAGGTAGTCCACGGTGCGGCGGGAGTCTTCATCGTAGGACTCGAGCGTCTACCACGCGTACAATGCCTTCCAGTCAGCTTCCTCTACTTCATCATTCGAGAGGGGCAAGATGGCGGGGGAGGTAGGGAGGCTTGCCGACTACCTTTTCAACCTTCCAGGCGTTACCCTTGTCGGTTCCGGGCACGTCGTAAGCCAGGGCCTCCGGGCCGGTGAAGTCGTGGTAAGACGAGGGGGCGGCGACGATGTAGCCATGACCCGCGATCTGGCGGGCGAAGCGGGCGACAGGGCCGGTGACTGTTCAAGTACTCTCTCAGCACAAGCACGGATTCTGCATGGCGACTGCGCCAGTTCAAACCAGGGTCTTGAGCCAAACGGCCTCGCCGTCCTTGGAAACTTTCTAAAGGCTCGTGAAGGGGGAAAAGGGGTAAGTTCAGGATGGGTGGACATGAGAGTCGAGATCTCGGTGAGATCGGTGAAGCCACTGGCAGGCAGAGTGTGGAGTTGGAGGGGTCGACGGGGCCCAGTGCGGGGGAGCTTCTTGGAGCCCTCCCCCGCCATTGAGAGAAGAATGATCTGACTGACTGACCTTGGTAGATCTCGGAGAAGACGCAGACGCCTGGGAATTTTCTACATAAATGCGTCAATTGGATTTCCTTTTTTTTTTTCAAAAAAAAAAGGCACGGATGCGGTGGAGGCGGAAGCCCTTACGCGTTGGGGTATCCGGGGACAGAGGGGTGGAAGAGAAAGATTCCTGGCGTTGTGAGTGTTAGCCGTCCGTGGTGGCTAGACACTCGGGGTTGGCGCGCGTGGGTGACGAACTCATTGAACCCTCCTTCCCGTCAGCCTTTGTCGGCACGTCAACGTGAGACTCCTTGATGAGCATCTTGGCGGCTGTAGCTGGGCAGTCCGGACGGGTGACTTTATTGCAGAGGCTCTCACGGTCAAAAGCACGTCCTGAGATGTATGTTGAAGTTGAGCGGTTTGTGTCTCATTGGCTGAACGGGGTCGAATATCCATTTCTGGTGGTGGGGGGGACTTAGTAAGCCCCTCTCCCTAATCATCCATCAACAACACACGCCCTCGGTCTCTGCATAAACTTTACAGAACGGGTGCCAATCCATTTTTGGATGATGGTTGAAAGCTTCGGACGGAGGCAATCTCCGGCTAGAAGGTCGAGCTGGAAGGCCAGAGGGCAGCTCGTTTCAAATGTACCCTGGCCCCTTATTTTGACCGAGACTCCTATTATCCTGATATGTGCTCCTCCATAATTCTTCCCGCACTGGCTTGGAGCCGCCGGTTCACCAGACAAGTGTCTAATGCTTGCTTGGCCTCTTAAACACAGGGCTCCCTGAGACCTGGAGTAAATGTGCTCACTATCCGTACGCCATTGTGCTTCTTCGTGCCATGTTCGATCAATGTCATCCTGCTCGTTGCCAAATCTCAAGACGCCTCGTGCCTGAATGGACGACCATCATTCAGCCTACCTTTCGAGGTCTTCAGCAATGTCAAAAGATTTGTTAAGGTGCGCCGTGATCCCAGCGCGGAGCGACTGCAGCTCCTTATCTCTCTTCTCCGACAACGCCAACAGATCTTTGTACTTCTTCTCCCAATCCAATTCGGCATCTGCCGTTCCCCTCATGTCCGGCTTCTCTCCCTTCTTTTCGGGCCGCCGCCACCGGTCGTACTTGACCGTCTGAGATATACTATAGTTGCCCCGGATCGATCCCAGCCGGTACTGCCAGGTGCACCTGTACGTCGCACGATCTTCGAGCTCCTTCTCCCGCTTAACCCGCACCTTGCTCGTTGCCATCAGCGCCCTTCCGCCCGCCAGCGCTGCGATATTGAGGAGGAAGGCGTCCTGGTTCGGTGCCGTCTGCCACATGTCCTCCAGCAACGTGTGCACGATCGCGTACGCCTCGGCGATGCTGCACTTGTCGATCGGGTTGTCCTGCGCGTCGAACCAGTCGCCGGTGGCCGTCTCGTAAGCGAAAAACCCCAGGACCGCTTCCATGTTGGTGCAGTCTTCCATGTTCTCGAACATGCCTACGTGGAGGTCGTTCGCCGGTTGAGGGCCGCCGTTGCCTTGTGCCATGAGTGGCACGTTGCCGTTGTCGGTTCTCAGTTCCGCTGACAGTGCTTGCATGGTCGAATGCATAGGGTTGGGTACATGTCGAGCGTGGCCTGAATTGACCATGACGGCCGGCGGAGGCGGCGTCGTGCCGGTCACCAGACGGACAGGTTCGCCACACCTCTCCGGGACTTGAAGTGAAATACTAGGCTTAGCCGGCCGTGTCATCGGAGGCGGATGGACACTGTAAAAGGGCATGGTCGGCGGCACGCTGTTGGGTCCTGATGCCGGGGATTTGATCAGCCCCGAATCGGTCTTTGTCTCAGAACTTGACCCCTTGAGGGGTGGGCTATTGGGCGAAAATGCCACAAACAACCCGTCAACATTCGTCTTGTTCATCGGTGGCCTGCCGCGAGTCTTGCCACCGCTTCCGGGGCCACCGATCCTCCACGCAGAGGACACAGCCTTGGGACCATGTCGCCGATAAGAGGCCTTGGGTCGCGACGGCGTGGTTGCAGCCCCAGGTTCAGCGTCGCCCCAGAAGCCCCCATTGCGTGTTGACGGTGTCAGCGCGGACATTGGCCCTTGGGGGAAGGCCGTCAGCGGCGTCTGCGCCGCGTCATGGGCCGGTGGCCACCCCGATGCCAGTGCCGAGTTGACGCTCAACCTTGAAGAATCGACGCTGCCTAACGAGACCCGGCCATCGGGATGAGCAGACCATGGCCCCGACGTTTCTGCCCGAATTGGGACCCTGCTCTCGGCCGATGGCGAGTCCAGCCTCACTCGTTGCCAAGGGGACCCGGAGGGCTCGTCCTCATCTGGACGTTTCTTCCCGCGTCTGGGCCGGATCTGTGGCAGCAGAGCTCGGAGAGCCATGTCGTCCTCTGCCAGAACGCCATCCCGTCCTGCTTCACACACAGGGGTCGGGCCGTGTGGGATCTCAATCCAGTACGGATGAGGGCGGTCCATCAAATATTCAAAAAAGGCATCCACGTGCATGGAGTGCATCCAGCGCTATAGAACGTCAGCTTATCCTCTCCAGTCAGCTACCGAAACCAAAATCACCTTGAGCCGGACAGCATACTGCTGAATCTTTTGCGAGCTCTGTCTCTTGTCCTGGTCTGGCGGCTCGACGCCCAGCTTGAGCACCAACTCGGCCCAGGTCTTGATCTCTTTGGTGTCGAGTTGCCTAACGAGTTGGAGCAGGGTGAAAGTACTAAAGCTCTTGCCACCGCTCTTGGGCAGGACCCGAAACGCCTCCCGCAGCGCGGCCGCGTCCGTCCCAGGAGGCACGGCGGGATTGCAGTACAGGATGAAGCTGACGTAGGCGTCTTCGATGGTCTCTGCCGTCACGTCCCTGTCCGGAAGGGCGGGCCTCACGACGGAGGCCGCAAGAGTTGGCGTTCTCAATGGCGATGGAATGGTGGTATCAGCAGCGGCCACCATGGTATGCTGCTGCTGTTGCAGCCCTACGGACGGCGGCAGGGATGGCCCATGTAGGTCGCTGGATTGCGGCGGCGGCTGAGGTTGTTGCTGCATCGCTGACTGCGGGAATGTTAATGCGCATGAGTCGGTGTCGAATGGTCCAATACATTGGACATCATCATCGGCCGAGTGTCTGTTGAATCGCTTATGCTCAGTGCGCGGTACAGGCAGGTGGCAAGATCAACAGCCTGACGACGCGACGTGGATTAGGGTCATCGCCATAGGAGGGAGGAGGGGGTTGGGGTGGCCCCTGATCTTCGATAAACAGGGTCCTTGAGATGATGGCAGCGTGAGTACTGCGCACCCTGGCTGCTATAAACCCAACAGCGTCTCAAGGCTTCAGAGGAACATAATCAAGGGCTCTTTTGGAGATGAGGGAGGCTCCAGTTAACTCGGCTAAACAACAATCAATTGCAGCTGAAGAAGGTTTGGGGTCAAGTTGGGCCCTGGAGAGTGCCCAAGGTCATTCAGGAGAAGGACATGCTAAAATTGGCCTTCTCTGTTCGACGTCTTGGAGAAAGTTCCCCGCATGTCGAACCCAGTGCAACAGACTTCGTGGTACTGTGTAACATTCATCATCTAGCTTTCCCAGATTGCCTCCTGCTAGGTACTGTGGCCAATTGGTCTTTGCTTTCTTGTCTGTAGACCTAGGTAGTTTTGATGATGGTTTTTGTACATAGTACTGGCGCTATACAGTTGTTGGGTAGCATTTGATATTGCTGTTGAATGCGCCATACTGCTGCAATAGTCATCAAATGCATAGTGTAGCCACCGACATTCTTGACGGAAGAGCGTCAATGTGAACTGTGATAAACCAGTCAAAAAGCTTGGAGATGTGCAGCAACACGGCTCGGTACCAAGATCGGGAACTATGGAAAGTTGCTCAAGCCAAAAGCCGTGCACCCTTGACTAATCCACATTGCTTAGTTCCTCGGCCCGCCCGCCGCCACCTTGCACTTGCTCCAAGCTTGACTAATCATCTTCAGATGGCACCTCCGAGCCCAATTATCAATTATCCAGATGACGTGATTGCCATTTCACAAGCACATGGCACTATGCGGCTCGAATGCCTTCATGTTTCTCAGCTTTGCTTTGAAATACAGCAACTTGGAAGAAGTCAATGAATATATAAGAAGACAGAATAACACCTCGGGAAGAGAAATCCCAATCCGTCATACATCCCATTGATGTTGCATCATAGGAACTTTCCACCAACATCCATTCCATTGTGAACTCCCCAACCCGCCTCAAGCCCTCATCATCTCGCCGTAAATTATAAGTAACATCACATCTCTGCCACCCCCCCACAAAATAGAATTCAAAGTAAAATGGCCGTCGACACAGTCCCCCGCGGCGACGTCCGCGCCACCCTCAACTTCTTCGCCGCACCGGCCGACAACTCCACCCCCTACAACATCATCAACCCCGAAGGACCCCCGGATAGGAACTACGGCGACAGCCCCACCGAGACCCTCCTGCACGACATCCGCGGCCGCGAGTCCGACTTCAACCTCGACCGCGACGCCTTCGCCGTGATCCGCAACCTCCCGCCCTCTTCCGAAAAGGACTTTGTCGACGACGCGTCCGTCGAGAAGAACTACTACCCGGAGCTCGAGAAGCTCCTCCTGGAGCACGTCCCCGGCAGCAACCGCGTCCTGTTCTTCGACCACACCATCCGCCGCGCCGACCCCAAGGCCCTCCGGAACCCCGTCACCCGCGTGCACATTGACCAGACGCCCGTCTCTGTCATCCAGCGCGTCAAGAGGCACCTGCCCGAGGAGGCCGACAAGCTCCTCGCGGGCCGCTATCGCATCATAAACGTCTGGCGGCCGCTCAACAAGAACCCCGTCGAGTCTTTCCCCCTGGCCTTCGCGTCCTCCTCGACGCTGGCCGACGAGGACATCGTCCCCATCGAGCACCGCTACGCTACCGGCTACACCGGCCAGACGGCGGGCATCAAATTCAACCCGGAGCAGAAGTGGTACTACCTGAGCGGCATGACGGACGATGAGCGGTTGCTGCTCGAGTGTTTTGACAGCGAGGGTCTTCGCGACGGTACGGGCGTGGCGGGCGGGCGGCTGGCTCATACTGCCTTCCAAGACCCGAGGACCAGGGCCGATGCGGAAGGTCGTGAAAGCATCGAAGTTCGCGCCCTTGTCTTTGGTCCATGAGTCGTCACTTTAGCATACAAGTCCGTATTACGAGTCAATGAGAACATGAATGTTTGATTACGAGTGCCAGGGTATCAATGCAGGCGGGCTGTTCTACCTCTGGACAAGAACTTGTCTCTCCGTGACAGCAAGCCCCTTCGTCATATACCGCCCTGTGTGCATGCGTGTGTCATGGAGTCGGTAAATTGTCCACGTAATGCAATCCTCCATCGTGGGAGGCCTTGAAGAACGAAAAAAGAAAAGAAAAAAAAGGGAAGAAAAAAGTAAGCAAACGCGAGCTTACTCGGCACGGTGGAACTCGGCCCGTCGCGATGAAAGAGGCTGTTATCCCCAAATGCTGCCCACATGCACCTGGAAAGAAAGGCACATAGCCAGTGCCGCCCAATTTTCCCAAACGCCGAAACACCGTCCAACTTGTCGTATGTCATCACTGGTTCTTGCGGCCCTTGCCACGGGAACTGCCTTGCCGACTCATGGCCGCGCCTCCTGCCGCGCTGCTGTTGCGGCTCATAGGGACCGCGGCGACGGCCGCGAGAGACGAAGGTAGCGCCTCGTCTCTGATGCTGCTCTCGATCGGCATCAGATCCTCTCTAAGTTTCGTCGGATCCGGTCGGGGGCCAGGCTTGAATCCCGTGTAGGGCGTGTTGGTGTACGGGGTGATGGCAGCCTCCAGGAGCTTTCTGCTACCGTTGGGGTGATCGATCGAATCGCCGGGCTTGTGGTTCGCATCATACTTCTTGAACAGGTCAATAACCATGATATCAGAGCTGATCTCCTCGTGCGACAGCGGTTGAGGCAGGTTGCCGTCGGTGTTCCCTCTGACTGGCTTAAAGTAGTTGGTCACGTTGACCGCCGGTAGCTTGGCTGGCTCATGTGGCTGCATGATCTCAAGATACTTGGGCAATTCGAGGCCGTTGGCTCCCTCGACAGCATCGATCAGGCTCTGGTTGATGCCAGCCCTTGTGCTTCTAGTTGCGTGAGAGCTCGTGCGTTCCATGGTCGGAGCCGAAAGCGTAGGCTCGCTGTCCTGATCACCGTTTTCGTCGCCTTGACCGGAATCGCTGCCGGGGGAAGAACCACCGTTCGCATAGGGTTTGTGTCTGAGGACGTACTTGTGAGAAGCAACGGCTGCTTGGTTGTATGCCAGAGAGAGTTCCTTGTCAGTAAAGAGCTTATCGATACTGTAGGCGGGACCATTCTGTTTTGCAGCAACGCGGAGCTTCTCATTCTGCCAGAGAGGCGTCGTGCTATTAGGGTCGAGCACTCGTCTAGAGGGGACGGGGGAGCCGTCGTCTTCGCCCGGGTTCCTCTTGCGTTTCTTGCCGTCCGCGTAGCCGGCGAGCTCCTCGGCATCTTTGCGCAGCCTTGTCGCACGCTTTCCATGTGTGCCTCCGGGGCTGGCTGGGTTGGTGATGCTGAACTGGTTGGGGTGGAGGAGCAACGCCGAAGAATCGGAGATCTCCAACGCCTCCTTCTCCTTGTTCAGACGGTATTTTCTCGAGAGCAGGGTATTGACGAGACGGTCACGAAGGGTAGCAGAGAGGGCTTGGTGCTCGCGCTTCGCAGTCTCGACCTTGTAGACGTATTCGTTCTTGTATTGCTGAAGGCGACGCTCGTGCTCGTGCTGTTGGTGCAATGATTAGCTGGGCCGAGCGGGGGCGAAGGGAGAGATAAAAGTCGGTCGGCCTTACCATGTGCTGGAGCAGGTGGAAATCCCTGTACTCAATGAGATCTTCGATGCCTTGAACGAAATCCTCAAATTTGGGACCGGCCATCTGCAGCAGAGTGCGGTTGCTTTCAGACAGCGCCTCTTGTCCCTGAGTCTCTGCATGTTCTTGACGCAAGCTGGCGATGACATTCAAAACATCGTCGGCGTACGGGTCGATGCGCTGCACGAGATTGGTGTCGACCTGTATTTTCTGAAGCTGATCGCGGTATCCGAGATCACGGTCCTTGCTGAACTTCTCCTGCAGGTTGGCAATCTTGTCGGCAAGAGCATGGCGCTTGCGGTCGCGCTTCGACTGGGGCGCCGGAGAGGCTCGCCCGGCCTTGTGTTGGGCAGAAGCACCACCCAAATTGGGGGTGGCTGCTTCATTGGCTGCCATTGGAGCAACGGCGAGCAAACTCGCGTGTCGTTTGTCCAACTGCTCACCGCTCGGGTTTGATCGAGGAAGGTGGTTGTGGTGTGGTGGGTTGGGAACAGGACGTTGGTTTGGTGATGTGAAGACCAGCCGCCAACCGTCGCAAACCGGAGTTCGTGTGGGACGAGCCTTAAGGATGGGGGGAGGGGATGAAGTTTATTCAACAAGTGGTTTCGAAAGAGAGGGAATAGACCCTAAATTGCTGCTCTTGAGTAAGGGCGATTCCGTCAAGGTGCCCATTCGCAGCGGCAGCCCTCGTAGAGTTGTTTGTGTGGAAGAATAAGAATCGGAGGAGGGTGAGGGTACTCCAAAACGGGCTACCGGCAGTACCTACTGTGGCTTGCTTGCCTTGTCAGCCTTCTTCCCGCTAAGTGAGTGCATGTATTTCTGTACCTGGCTGCTGGAGAGGCCGGGTTTTCTTATTGGATGGGCGTCACTCAATGACTTCCACAGGGGCCAGGGTGGTTTAGCGGGCGGATGGGGTGAAAAATAGCAACTTCCAGAGCAGTACGCACGCCGAATTTCGCCCGGACACTAATTATCGTTGTCGTTATGGCTTTGTTGCGTCCTTTGCGCCGTCGTAGATCTGAAGTATGTACGAGGACAGGCGGTCCGCCTACTGCTGATGATTTCGGCGCTCCTTGCCCTTCGCAAAGGTACACTTCCCAATAATGCCCTACAAATGGTGTAACACCCCAAGGAACAACTCGTAGGTCAAATGTTCTCACTGAAGACACTGTTTCGCACAGCATGCCAATTTCCAACTCGACTTTGCATCAATGCTCAGTTTATACCCTTGAGCAAAGAATTAATAAATAGAGTTCTATGAGCACCAACTGAGATGTTCAAATTGCGGTATATCTATGCATCGTATCGGTGGCTACCAATATAATGGTTCCTGTTAGAAGTTATCTAGAACATCGCTGGATGGGGTAAGGTCAAGAAACACTAAGGCTATTTCGACCACAGGGCTGTTACATCAAGGTTGCATTGCCTCTATATCTTCTTGCAAATGACAGGCCTACTAGTCCTATAATCCGTTTCTGAGCTTCTGCAATTGACCCATCAAACCATAACCCCCAAGATAAGTCTTGTTCTCTGCTGCGTCGGCATGAACACTCCCTTTCCTCGCCCACCCATCGCCTCCATCCCTCCTGCTCGCCTGTTCCGCCTCCCTCATGAGGTCCTTGTGCCGATCCTCGACCATCTTGGCCAGACTCTCGATGAACTTTGTCCTGCCCTTCTCCTCCGCCGTCCCCTTCCATACGTGATTCAGCTCCTTAAGCTCCTCGATGCGCTGCGCCGCCTTCTCGATCCCTTTGACAGGGTCCTCCGACTTGGTCAGCAGCTGCGAGATCTCGTCCCGTAGCTTCTGGAGGACCTGCTGCCCTTTCTCCTCCGTGCTGTGCTGCTCGGCCCCGGGATCCGGCGCCGAGACGGATAGGAAGGACGAGCTGACCGAGAGCTCCGACGGTGGGAAGACGAACTCCATGGCGTCGCCAAAGGTCTTGATGACGGTGTCGAGGCGGGAGCGGACCACCGTCAACGTCCGCAGCTGGTGGATGTACGGCGGCTCTGTAGGCGCCTCTCCCTCCGCAGCCGTGCCGCCCTCGTCTGCCTTGGCGGTTCCCACAGACTCCCTCCTCTCTTCACCGCTCGCGACTTTGGGCGCCGTCTTGTCCGTAGCATCCTCTTCCAGACCGTTAGGCACAAATTTCTTGATGTCCTCCTGCAGCGTCTCATTCATCGTCTCAGCTAGACTCAATGTCTCGCCTCTCAGAAGTTCTACCTCGTAGGCAAGTCGGCTGCCGCTCCGTAAGATGTCGTCCGTCAGCTGGGTGAGCGTGCCTGAAAGCCTCGTTGTGTGAATGTTGAGCTGAGATAACAGCGCCTGCGCCTCGTTGGACAGTTCAGCTAGTGGAACGGCCTGCCCCCCGCTTCGCGATGCATGATTGCTCCCCTGCTGAAGAGGCGCCAGGTTGGCGTTGAGGTACGCGGCAGGGTCAAACGAAGGATCCAAGAAGTCCTGAAGGAAGTCATCCGCTACGTGGCTCGACTTGGGCTGGATGGTCGACTTGGACTGTGCGCGGGTGTGGATGGGGGGGGTTTTGGATGCGGCGGCGTTGCTGCTTTGGCGCCGGCGCAATGCCGGCTTGGAGTCCCATGACATTTTACGAAAGGGGATTGACGCTCAGAAAATTTCCGCGTTTGTTTTCATACAAGACAGTGCCAAGTCTCATCTGGATGAGTCGGGGATGAAATCCAAATCCAAATCCAATGAGGTCAGTTCCACGAGTGAGAGGTTGGATGGCAGGTTGGGTAGGCAATATGCCCCACTTTTGCCCGCAGTCGGTCTCCCTTAAGCGAACACAATGGTGGCGCTTGTTTCGCGGTGTTTGGGTCCTGGTGCTGACCACTCCTAAATCATGCTTTCACGTCACAAAGTAAATATATGCTGCGTGTCTGAGCAATGGACGGTGTTGCATCCTTCAGATGTTGTTCGGGGAATTTACATGAGCTAGGTACTACACAAGAAGAAATCCCTAGCCACCATTACTGGTCATCTTTTGGCCACAAGAGCTCCCGTCGGTGTAAGCTTTGAATCATCGACCCAAATACAATAAGCCACACAACTATCAAACACGCGGCCATGACACATGCGGAGATCTGCAGTCCGCTGTTCTGGAAGACTTTTCCAAGGGCTGCGGTGGCAGTAATCAGTGCCGTGTTTGGGAACACGAACGACCACCATGTCATCTGGAAAGACATCTTCTTTTTTGGCCACAGAACTGTCCAGAGCGACCCGACGGAGACGATGAAGAACCACAGGGACAGCCCCCATAGCCACACACCGATCAAGGCAGACGTTACTTTGACGATAGGCACGGCTGCGTCAGTGCCTAGGAAATTGCTAGGCAGGATGGTCCCTGCTTGGTTGCCGAGTTGCACTTTTGATGGTTAGTCGGACTTCTTTCACACGCAAGGCGATACCCTTACCTAGTCCACCCACCGTGAATGCAAACGGTCCGATAGAAATGAACTAAATCTTGGTCAACTTGGTGCTACTTCGTGGCACGGCATAAAGTCACACATACCACACCAGGACGCTGGAACTCTCGGGGAAGCTTCTGTGTCATCAACCGGTAGATGAAGGCAGCCGAGATCATGAAGGCAATCATACAGCCCGCGCCTTGAGTAGCCACGGCACTAAGTGCAATTGCAGGAGTGTTAAGAACGACGACGTGCTGATTGGTCTGACTTGCGACTTGAATGAGGTTGCTGGCGAAAGGTGCCGTGAGAAGAAGCGGATAGGCTGGAAATACCCATGTCGGTGTCATGGTGTGGATAGGGAACGCTCTACAGCATGGTTAGTAAGGCCATATTTGCAGCCCGAGGGAAAGGCTTGTACTCACGTTATCGACCAGAGAGTCAGGTAAATGATCGAGCTGGCTATCACGCTCAAGGCTGTGTAGGACCAGAATGCAATCTGCATCACTCTGAGGAGCCAAGGGCCAACATGTGGAACACCAAACTGGCATATGTTGATCGATATAATGGCAACCCTTGATATGTTTAGTAACAATCACTACCCGGTTGGGCCAATGAACTCACGAGACAACAGATGAAGGAATAAAGAGCGATTCCGTCTGGTCGGAGAAGGAGTGTTTCAGCGAGCCTGGTCGAAGCTTGAAGCGGAGAGTGGCAAGTACACAGTTCATGATGAACAGGATGATGTTGAGTAGAAAAAAAGCAACGGCCACGCCGTTGAGCCAAGCGGCCTTGTAAGAAACTGTCCAAAACTCAGCATATACTCAACCCAGTGGAACGAGAAATACTCACGAGAGTATATCACATTTGCTATACCTCCGGTGGCCTGCCTCATATCAGCATCCTCACGAGGCAGTCTGTCATTCGTTGCTTACCATTGTCTATTGTTTGTTAGCTAATGGTTTGATAGATGGGATTCGAGTTACTTTCCATTGTGAACCAGGTCCACGTATGGCACGCGATCCGATCTCGAACTCCCACCTTACGGAAGCTGGGGTGCTTCTCTTGGGCTTCCGCGTTGTCGGGACTGGACTCGTTCGATTCCGCCCTCGGCTCGGCAGGTGGATGAGCCGCTCCATGCTCCGGTGCTGATGTGGGCCCAAAAGAAGAGTAGGGGAGGAATGGAGGACGCCTGAGAGGTGAATTCGGCGTCTGGAGGGAGGTTGAGGGAGCCGTATTGGCATGAGCGAGCCATGAGGGACGACTGTGCTCGTCAGGAGTAAGGTAGCCGCCTACCATTTCATGGGCGGGGGCCATTTTGCTGTGGGAGAGTCCCAGTCTTCGGGTCCTCTTGCCAGTAACTTTGATACGACATAGAGCGGGAAGAGCAGGCTAGGCTCAGCATTGGAGAGGGCGATGTTCATATAGACGAGGTTGGTAATGAAGACAACGTGGTCGAGGAACAAGGACCCAAGATCGAACAAAGGCATGCTCAGAAAATGGCGGGCGTTCGGCGACGCAGTTATCCGCGCAGCGCGGGTTGAGCCCAAAACCAAAAACAAAAAAAAAGTGCGGTCAGAGGTGTGAGGGGATGATTAAACCGAACGTCGACGCCCCCCGAGACGTGGGTGGGTAGGTGTGTGTGTGGGTGGGTGGACAGAGTCAGATGCCTGTCCTGGGCGTATCGTGCAAAATCACCAGTGCAGATCCCGGTTCCTTCCTTGGGCAAAAACGAGCTATGTACGAATCGTCGTCCTGTGGCTGCGGCCAAGGTCGGAATGTGTGTCGGGTTCCACTCGGCCTCGTCCGCCAGGTACTATGACGGGATATTTTCGGTGGCTTGTGGCGGCAGTTGCGTGAATTGATGTTCACTGTCATCAGGAGTCGTACGTAATACCCAACGGCCAAGGCGAAGACGGCTGGGAAGTGAGGCAGATCCTGGCGACTCGCGAGAAGTTGAAGTGAAGTGAAGAAAGCGGTGCCTGCGTCATCCAGAAGCTGGCAGAAGAGCGTAGCAGGTGCAGCATTTAGCCTGGCGTACTGGAGATGCCAAGAGACTCGGGTCACCCTGCCGTGGATGACGCAGCATCACTGGGGACCCATGTGGAGAATTTCTATGAACACGGCATCGAACTTTCAAAACCAAGGAGTAGCTGCTGCGAGATTTACTCCTGTGATGCAAGGCACAACCCAGTTATCCCCAATCCAACCTCTCTGGTTGATAATGACCAAACGGTCAGTGCACTATTTTTATCAATATAGGATCTGATGAGAGCAAGCAACATGATCACAAATGGCGGGGGATGATCATCGTGCCTGTGGCGCTGGTACGGAGGCTAAAATTTGTCCGCGCTATGTAGTAGTCTGATCATCCGCATCTTTTTATCTTATCGTGCTTACCTACCAGCTGCTGATAGGATATCCCTCGCCCGCCAAAGACGCCAAGCATGTGGGGGGACCTACTTAGTGTGGTGGGAAGCCAACGGCTTGCTGACTTGAGGCGTGGGAACCATGACCCACGACTTTTACCTCATCCGCAACGGCGCTGGTCTAAACAGATTATTTCGACTTCGACGCGGCGAGCGGCTGCAACACCCCTCGCGGAGCGCTAAAACTGACCTTAGCGGTGAGGATATCACACCTGGTAACTTTGCTCTGCGCACCTGCCCTGCTGCTGCCACCAGGTCTTTGAAATGGCCCTGAGATGGGCGGTTTTGGAAGGTGCCTGCTCTGAAGTGCGTCGTAGCTACCCAACCTACTGAGCAGGCGGCAAGCACATCCGGTTCCTCCTTGCGCATCTTCTTGGTGACTTCTATCAATGACTGACATTCCTATCAACGCACCTCAAACATACTCCCTCAGCCAGCGAGAATTACAGGTACGCTGGTTGCTCCCGACCAATTTGATTCACGACGTAGCGTCTCCTCCTACAATGGTTACTTCTACAATCCCTCTCGACCCATTCGTTCTGTGCAACTCGGACACTGCCTCCTTTCTTACCGTTGCGAGTAATCTTTCTCTCCGTACCCTGTCGTCTCAGACATCCTTCTCGTCCGCGGACGAACTACTCGTTAGTATTAAAGCGGGTGATATATTGGTTGCCAAAGCCCGGTCATTTCGCCTTGTAGTCTCTACAGTCCTCGAGGGAGGAGACTCGATGGAGCGCCACAACTTTGCTGACCAGGTCGCTTGTTACCTGGTAGACTGCCCTGTGAGCGACACCCGGGGCCTACGGGGCGTAGAAGCTAACACATACATAGGTTTGGGCTCAGCTAGGACTTCTCGCGACTCGTGATAGAGACGCTCTATGCAGTCTGCAACATCTATCGTTCACTGTCACACATATTGACGGAACCTCGTCCCCAACCATGCCTCCCGACACTATAGTCGGGATATTACAGCACGTCACTTGCTCTTTTCACTTTCATCGAGATTTACGCTTGCTAAGGGAAACCGAGACGATGACTCCGGATCCCTTCTTCAGGCCAATCAGCGAATTAGATCCCAATTACGTGCCTCTAGGATAGGATCCGGACGACGAAGTTGAAGAATCTCCATCTACACAGGACTCGGGCGTCTGCCTTCCTGCTGACGAGGCCGAAGCTAGAGTGTGTTCACGGAAGCAAGAGTGTTTGGGCGACAAGGCAATGCCCTCTTCTGCCGTCATGTGTCTACTGGAAGCTGGCCTCGATACTCTCATGGTGGACCGAGGGCGTTCCGCCGACATTCAAACTATTCAGGCCATGGGATCACCCCCCTTGGCTCACCTTATCCCTGAAGTTTTCAACATCAAGTATCTTTCGGTGCGTCTTGTCTTGTGCGGAGAAGATGATGTAAGATGTGATGAGGACGGACAAGTTAACAGTATACAGTCACTTGCCTCCCGATCCCACCTTATTCCAGGCTTGTCATCTGTGTTTGCAGTCTTAGACAAAGTTGAGTCCGGGCGAATGCAGAATTTGATCGAGGACAGAGATGGAAGCCAACCCAGTGAAGCTAAAGACCATCTGAGCGAAAGTTTCTGGCAACAGCTATGGCGGCTGACAAGGACAAGACTTCCGCCCTTCCAGAGGGGCGACTTGCAACATCGAAGGGTTTGCGAAGCAGCGGCAACGGACGGCGATGCCTTTTTGATAAAGGACTACGAGAGGCCAGATAGCCATCAACCTCTGTCGAGCGATCGAAGTCTTGTCAACAAGGCACCAAACCACGAAGTTGGCATAGAGATTGGTACCTGCGAGAGCCACGACATACAGGGCCACTTTTTGGACTCTGATACAGGGTATTACGAAGCTGACGTTGACGAGTTGGCATCTGAGGTGAATGACGCTTATCGCTTTTCGTCTCCATCTCCGAGCATGGACGACGACATTGTGATTCAATACGAAGGTGAGGTGGACGATGACGACGCCTGCTACGTTGAACATTTTGTCGACCGCCATGACGAATATACATCCAATAATTTGGGGGATGTAAGCTCGCCGCTTGTATCATTCCCAGAAGAAGTCATCCCAGAATCCTTTCCAGTCACGGACCTAACCCCGATGCACCTGAAGGAAGACAGGCAGCTGAGTCGAAACTTGATGCCAATGTCACTTTCGACGGATTCACAAACCATTGCCAGTCATGCTCGAGCCCCCTTTAGTAACTGGTGGAGTTCCGATGTTGATTCTTGGGAAGACCAATCCGCGACATCTGACAACACAAGCGGGCTCCAAGAACGGATATTGGCACTTCCTGAGAGCGATTGCCATGCTATCAGAGTAGAGGAAGATGGCGCAATTCAAAGGTCACCGATTGAAACGTACAGTGATGCTGACAGTGGCTCACGAATCAACGGTAGAAGCCTTGAAGGTTCTGGCGATGATTATTGGGAGCCGTCGCAAACTCGCCTATACTCAACTACCCTCTTGGAAGAAATCGATATGGAGGACCGTTCAGAAAATGACTGGGTAGTATAATTTCGTGCTAGGGAGTCGGAAATTATTCAACATAAGCACTCTGCTAGGATTTGATCGAAGGCTGACGATCTAGTACGGAATGATATTGTGCGAGAAAAAAAACGAACGTCGGATGCAACCTGTGACATCCGAGCATCCTAAATGTGTGATTTGATACTCTAGAACGGTTATGCAAGACCGATCCAGCTCTCAAGTCCCGGCTGGGCCCATTATCCAACCTCTCGATCCACCGAGGTGTCGCTGTAGGATCCAGCACGGCGATGCCTCTCCTAGCGAGAGTGTCGCTTCGTCGTACGGCGATTCGGTGTTGATGATATCGTCGACGCAATCGCATCACCCCACATGACCCGGTTCCTACACATAAACTCTCCAACAAGCACGTTCTTTGTTCTCTCCAGCCTGCGCGTTCTCTATTTTTTCCCGCCCTTGCCCCCCTTCTTAGGATCCTTCTTCTTCTGCTGTTCGGGCTTGAGAGTCGCAAAGTGAATGTACCAGAGGAGGACGCCCTGCAGAACGAGGCCGAGAAGGACAAGCAGGAGGATGGTGAAGAGAAAGGGCTGATCGTTCAGGACGGCGACGGCCTGGGGCGTGGCGCCAATAGATCGGAACCAGTCGAATTGACCCATCTTTGCGACTTTGGGGGTTGTGGTCTCGGCAGGCGACTTTCAAGAACGAAGGCGACGCGCGTTCTTTTTGCGATAGCGAAAGATGGGAACGGATGGTCGGTTGTTTATTGCGCGAAGACAAGGGTCGAGTAGGTCGGTATGGACTGTGGCGCTTCGGAATTACAGGAGTACGGGTAAGGGAAAGACAAAATGAAGGTCTGAGTCTCAAGTGCGCCAGTCACGAGGAAAATAAATGTACGTATTGTCGAAGGCCAAATTAGATGTTTTTGCTGGACAGTAGGAAACACTAAATGCGAAGAGGCTCGAAGGAGGAGAAAAAGGACCAGGAGGGTTCTTCGTTGGGGCCAAGATGTATGAAGAGATCCGCTCGGCTTCTCGAAACGGGGGACGTCACAATTTGGGGCCCTACAATGGTTTGTGGTTCACACAGGCTAGGCCGCCTTCGTGGTGGTCAGAATGCGTGGTGGGCTGCCAGGGGAGGGGGGTTCGATGCGTTTCAGGCCTGCGGCAGAAAGTCGACTGATGTCTGCGGCTAGTGATTGGCCACGCAGGGACAAGCTGCAGCGGTTACTTCGGCACGGTGCAAGGGGTCCCGTCCATCTCAAGAGGAGAGTCGTCGCCAGCGTCTGCTTGCAAGCTTTGCTGCGTGTGCGTGGTGATTGATGCTGGCTAGGAGAACGCGATCGCCACCTGGTTCAGCACCCGCGAGCATGGAGCTTATCGCCAGGATTAAGTAAGCCAGCCCCTGAGCCAGAAATTTGCTCCTAGCAAACCGTACGGCGGATCCTTGAGATGATCGTCTCAGACGCTGGAGGAAGATGGTCTTGCCCCATCTAGGTCATGTGACCACAGGAGTATCTTGGTGCCTTTCCTGTCCAAAGCCGCACGGGCCACGAGCGGCAGAAAACCGGGTGTTTTCGACCAATGATGTGAATCGGCCCAAGACTACTGGGACGATGTACGCTGATCCAATTGAGCTTTCCAAAAAAATTGTCGACCAGCTGGCGCGACCCTGAGCTCAACCCAAGAGCCCATCACGCGACTACAATCATCCCAAGGCGACCATCACACCCTTTGTTGCCGGTAACGAACTGGCGCAGAGACGTCGCGCTTCTCTCTGTAGCGATGAATTCGGTACGCCCAGCCCGGAGCGTCCTGTCGAGATGTATCTCCTCCGTCTCGAGCACACCGGCCCTGCCCTGCCGTCTATTCCACAGCTCCGTTAGCCGGTCGGGGCGGAGGCGGTCACGATTCAAGAATGTCACCGCCGAGCATATGGGATTGACGACCCCCGATGCGATCGATTCGTATGCGAAGCGCCACTTTCCCGACTACACAGAGGAAGAGAAGGCGGTCCTGAAGCAGAAGTACACTCCCGAGCAGTGGGAGGCTCTCGAGGCGGCCGAGGCGGCCATTGACCCGAGAGACCTGACGATCCAGGGTCGGTTACGGACGGACCCCTACAAGCAGCCCTACATCGAGGATTTTGCAACGATCCAGCCGATTATCGACGCGAAACCTCAGAAGACTCTGCAACCCAAGGAAGTGAAATGGCTCCCGAGGAGAGAGTGGGTCGACGACTATATCGAGAAGATGGCGAATCGGGTCGATACCCAGTTGAAGGACACCATGGGCCAGGCCTTTGCCAGGGCGCTGCGCAAGGTCAAGCAGACGAACCCGGACAAGCTCGACTTCACGGAAGAGGAGCTGAAGGAGCTGGAGAGCAACCCCGAGTTGCGCAGGAAGTTCCTGGTTGACCAAGACCCCGACGTCTTGGGAGGCAAGAAGCCGAGGGCCCCCGCCCAGTCCGAGATTGCAGGCGAAGACTGGACGCAGTTGATCGACAAGCACTTCTTCAAGGAGCTCGAGCAGGCCCTCTCCACCGACCAGAACCCCCTTCGCCCCTCCCGCCTGGACTCGTGGAAGGCCATTGAAGGCGAGCACGGCAACTCGGCGCTGTCTCCCGAGCTCGGCAAGGTCGAGGGTGTCAAGGGCCTCTACAAGCCCCCCGAAGACCCTGAGGACGACGGCCTCGACCCCACGGGCAGCTACATGAAGCTGAAACAGGCCACCGGCATGAAGATGACTGACATCCTCTCCATCCTGACCAAGAGAGTCGTCCTACGCTATGTTTCCAACCAGACCCGTCTGGGCAAGATCCGCAGTGCCTCCGTCATCGTCGTGGCCGGCAACGGCAACGGTAGACTGGGATTGGGAGAGGCCAAGTCAACGGACCCCGGTATTGCCACGGCGACGGCTACCCTTCTTGCCATCCGCAACATGAAGCCCATCCGCCGGTACGAGAACCGTACCATCTACGGCAATGTCGAGGCCAAGATCTCCGGAACCGTTGTGAAGCTCAGCGCCCGTCCCCCAGGTATGATGCGACCTCTTTTTTTCCCCCTCTCATTCTTTTTCTTCCTTTTTACCGGCTACGCCGATGAGAAGACTAACATGAATATTATCAGGCTTCGGACTCCGCGTCTCCCACAGGATATTTGAGATGGCCCGCCTCGCCGGAATCCATGACCTGGCCGCCAAGATCCCCCGCTCCAACAACCCCTACAACACCGTCAACGCCGTCTACAAGGCCCTGCTGAACCAGCCCGACCCCGAGGAGATTGCCATCGGGCGTGGGAAGAAGCTCGTCGACGTGAGGAAGGTGTACTACGGCGGCTCTGTATATTAATCTGTATACCACTTTGTATACCACTGTAAATGCTCAAAAAAGCGCAAATCACTAGAGATCCTCCTATGCGAGCTCGCTGGTCGTGACGCGTGCGCAACCACGCTTGAAGAACGGCGTGTTTGTTGTTGGTACCATGGTTTGCAATTCGTAGGGTGGGTATCTCCTCTAGTCGTGATCTCGTCATTTGCCCGCGCATTCCTCTCTTCTTTCATCTCGCCCAGCTTGCGGCCGTGGTAGGTTTCCAGACCTGACCCGGGCTTGATAGCCTCCTTCGTGACAACGCGGCTCCTCACTCGTCCCGCTCGTCACCCTGACTCTCCGCCCGGTCGCCCCAATCAATCTCCTGCTGCAGCACTATGCTGTACACGCTCGCCTTGAGGAGCGTGAAGACCAGGCTCGTCTTGCGCTCGAGCTCGCGCAGGCCGTCGAGGATCTCGGTGCTCGGGGAGTCGCTGAGATCTTCCAGTGTGGAAGCGAGCTGTGGAGGGGTGTCAGCGAGTGTCTGCCAACGCGATGGTTCGGCGGATAGGAGGGGCTAGGAGCTGGGTGCTCGGGGCGAGAGAGGTCCGGCAAGGGTGGGCCACACAACCAACCTTCTTCATGTTATCCGCAAGCTTCTCGTACTCCTCCAGGACCTCTGCCTCCAATGGCGTCAGCTCCGGCTGCGAATGCAGTAATGTTGATTCCCGTCCTTGTTCCATTGTGCGGGTTTGTGCGCGCGCTATCGTGTGTCGAGATTTGTTGGGCGTTTGCTAGTTCAGCGGGCAAGGTATGTAGTGCGGTGGTGTTTGCTTGCAGAGTAAGGCGGGAGGTCGTTTTCGGTGAGGCGCGGTGGGACGCGTTTTGCCGTGAACCCCACCAAAGGAAAGAAAATAAAAAGGGGCAGCCATGCTCTTCTCCTCGGTAAGTCTCTCGGTGAATGCCCAATAGTCTGGGGTATTGAAGCGGCTCGTGCGCCGCCAGGACAGCGCCAATGCCGCCTAGACTCCATGCCAATTTACCCCAACGTCCGTCCAGACCTTGGTCGCTTCCAGACTGCCTGAAAGCAGTAAAGGGGAGCAACGCCAGCAACGTCTGTGCATGCTTGTCCAATTCCATTCTACCGACGACAAATCTGGTGTCAGAAGATATGACTTGGAAGCTTGGGAGGTCCGCAGAAAACGAACGCCCTTGTCTTGTGGTGCTTACTCACGGACTCTAGCGAGTGCCGATAACGGGGCATTCGCATAGTGTTCTAGCCAGATAGGCTGCGCACACCGCGTTTCTTGCACAATGGACACCCCAGACTTGCTGCAGGTTGCTATCCGGGTTCAACGGTGTGGTATAGGTCACGAGGCCACACAGGGGCGCTCCCATTTGTATCCTGGAAGTCGTGGGAGGGCTTGACGTGGCAAGTTTGTTGGTATTCCCGAACAGCCCCAGAACTAAACTAGAGCATAAGAGGATTACTCCGTCATCTCGCGATAGTCCGGCCATGATGCTGCTGCAGCGGACCAATGCCTACTCCTCAGACCCGAGTCGAACTAGACGGGGCTAAGGAACAGGCGAGAGCTTTGGTATAAGCTCAATCCCTGATGTTAGCCCAGGTCACTTGACAACTACTCTGACAGGTATTAGACAAAACAATTTCATTCATAGCGGTTCGATCCCGTTTTTCCCGCATCTTGGGTTATTAAGGATGCTTGAGCCGACGAACAACGATACCAGAACACTTTCGAACGATCAGAGGCTCGTTTCTATTCGAGAGCAAAATGGCCGAATCAAAGAACTATGAGCAATCGCCACCGCTGACGGCCAGCGACTCGGCCGACCATAAGCGTTCCAACATTCCGGCGCTTCTAGTACGCAGGTCCTCGCTGATGAGCAAGTTTCCCGAATCTGGTTCCTCCGCGTACGTTCTTGACTGGGAGACCAATAACTGCAAGCAGCGGCTCCTCAACCATGCCGACGACCTTTTGAGAGAAGCGGTGGGTCGTAGGCGGCTCACCATCGTTCAAGGGCTCCCGCTAGATCTGGTCCAGGTTCTGAGGGACTCTTTGGGCGTCAGTCCTGGTTTTCTCGAGGCTCATGCGGGGCGGCGGCGGCATCGATCTTCGAGGCAGGATGACAGCTCGAGCTTCATATCGTTCGAATACCCAGAGCTTGTCAAGACAGCCAGGGACAACTATGGGCCTGATCTTGGATATAAGCCGTCTGCAAGACAATCGGATCTGGTTGATGTCATGGATGAAGCTCCTTTCCACATGATGACGAAGGATGGACAAGCGGTCATGTTTTGCCGTGCGTCATTGTGGATGAGCAACAAGGCTGATGGTACGATCACCGCAAAACCCCTTGCTGTGTTAATCCTGCTGATGTGCTCCTTGTAGTACTGTTTCTAGATCGACCCATATGGAACGAGCCTTCATCACAAGTCAGAAAGGCCCGGCGGCCGCTTTCAGTCACCCGCTCGTGGCAGACAAAAATTGACGAATCGCAAATGGACGGCACTTCCGTGTGGAATGTCCTAATTGCAGAAGGGGACGAGCTTCCGGGACTCGAAGATAGCCTCTTGCGAACGTTTAGAGAGTCGAACGTTGCTAGGCAAAGCTTACCCGACATCCTCCATGAAGCAGTCTATGACAAATGGCAGGACTTCTTCGAGACCCTCCCGCCATGCTCTCAGTCGGGTTCTTTACAGGACTCATCTCTGTACTGGCAAGCAACGGGGTCTCTGGAGCAAAATTTGGACTCGGCCTACGTCCAGGGGCCGCAGCCCACAACCAATGGCGTACAGCAAACCGATTGGCGCAGCATGCTCGAGCGATTACAGCGCCGTGTGGCCATCTCACGACTCGGGACGTCGACAGTTCCGCAAACCCCTGGGTGGCTGCGCACACAGCCCACGACGGCGGCATTACAGACGCGACACATGAATCTTCCCGAGCAGATCAGTCGACCGAATCTGGAGGAGAGCAGCGGCCACTGGCTAGATGAGAAGGAAGCGAACCAACGGGCGCTCGATCGTGTCACATACTTGGGGGCTATCATACTCCCGTTCACCGTTGTATCGGCCATTCTTTCCATGAACGAGGAGTATTCGCCCAATTCGCCGCGCTTCTGGGTGTTCTGGGTGGCCTCTGTTGGCGCCGCCATCCTTTGCCTGTCAATCATCTACTTGGACCAACTGCGATGTCTCGAAGTCTACTTCGAGGTGGCGGCCGCCGACAAAGTCGAATCAATCCTCGCGGCCGGTATACCTGGTATCGCGCCCATGTCCATAGCGGCACCCGGGACTCGCTGGCGGCCGCGATTGACCACCGAGATGTTAGTCGACGGTCCAGAGCCTGGCATGAACGATATGGAGGTCATGGCCGATTCGGCCGTAAACCCGACCATGCTCGTTCAACAGTGCACTGACGGGTCGAAACCAAAGGCATGGCGGAGGAGGCAGCTTGGCTGGGGCGGCGCGATGAAGAAGGTCGTCGGGTATTATCGGTGGATGGGTAGCAAGCCGGTGCAGCTGAGTCCGTACGGTGAAAGTTTTCGGATGAAGGCGGTTTAGGGGGGGCCTCGATACGAGTTATTAATGGCCAAACGATTGTGAATGCAGCGAAAGGTGTCACAGCGAAGAAGGGAAGGAAGCTTCCGTCTGAAGGTCTGGTGTCCGTCCTGGCCATGCAGACCGGCGTATAGCCGGATCCAGGTGCGACGACACCCGGGACAAAGCTTTTACAACGCTATCCAAATTGATCAGACCGATCATTTCCCAGGTCAGAGCAGTCAACCACCGTTCCTCGACCGTGAACAATGCTGGACAAACAAAGAGATTGTGTTTGCTGCACATGTCCAATCAGACCCCGTTAGTAAGCACCTTGGCGACTAGGTACACACAGCCGTTGTTCGTTGGAGACAGGTCGGTGACAGTGTGTCCCAGGGGGTAGGCAGCAGCCGACTGCAACCTGGACTAACCAACGGGTTATAGAGCTTTGCTTCCGCGGACTCGCTCTCCTCGACCCTGGAAAGCAGGCGACGCGCTTCTGGGGAGGCTAACCTGCAACCCGCCTGCTTTTCTCCCTCTCCGTGCACGGCTGCAGACGAGTGGTACTTTCCTACCCTCAACTGCGCCTCACCTTGAGTTTGTAGAACCCATGGGCTGGACGAACCCGTTCGTTGCCCTTAGCCATTTCTGACTCTCTTCCCAGCGAACACCAAAAGGTTGTTGGCCGGGTTTTGCTCGGTAAATTTGGCTTCAGAAATACCTACCTACCTAGCTAGGTATGTAGCTGGGAAGCACCTGCCTGCCTGCGCTGCCACTTGCCTTGCCCCCCTTCGTCTATCTCCGCCAAGGACGCCTCAACTAGACTTCTTCGTCACATCGCACTTTAGGTACGGATACTCGCCTCGCACTTCTTCTACACTTCTTCTACCTTGTACCGCATTCCAACTTCTTCCAGCAACCCACTTTGCGTACGTCAAGTACTGCTCCCTTTGAGATTTCGGGTCTCTCTTTCTTTGTTCTTACCTTCCAACCTCCACTCGCCCACCTCACCTGCCCACCAATTACTTACCAAAGGAGCGGCCAACCACGACAAGGCGTTCCAAACCCATCTTGGGACTTTGGTGACCAATCACGTCTTTTTCTTCTTCTCAAACATGCGACATCTTGTCCTTTAGGCAGCTCTTTGCTCTTTTCCATGTAAGGAAGGTCGAGGGAACTTGTTTCGAGAAACGCACCCAGGCTTTTCCCCTATCAAGCCATCAATTGTAAGTCTCGCTCAACCCGAGTTGCTTCTATACATAGTCCATTCCAAACGCATTGGGTTGCTTCCAGCATCAACTCGGCACCTGGTTGTCATAGAATTCCCTGCTAAACATCCCTTATAGGCTGGATCAGCGCCGCAAGCTGGGTTGACCGGGTTTCCTCGAGCCTCCAGATCCCTTTCTCAACATCGTCAACAGCTCCCTTCACCATGACACGGCGCAAGTTCAACAGAGACTTGGCTGCAGCCTCCCGGAAAGTCGTCGAGCATATCTCCGACCTCACCAAGGGAGAAGATGATGGCCAGGTCCAGTTCGTCTTCTCGGACGATTCTCTGACCTCGCCTCTTGTCATCCGTCTGATCGCTTTGAACGTTGATGAATACCCGCAAGGTTCCGGTTTTCTGGCTTACACAGATGCCGAGATGTTTCCTACGGTTGTCTCTGAACTCCTCGATGATCTTCCAAGCCTAAGCCAGAACAAATCCATTCTTGACACACTGCACCTCATCTCGAAAAGATTGAGCAAAGATCTCGCGTCAGAGAACAACGACAGCTCCGACGTCGAGATGACCGATGTCGACCCGGACGACGATCTAGAAACTGAAGAAGACGACGAGTACGATTACGAAGACGACTTGGCCTTTGAACTTGGGTCCGTCGACCCCTTGCCCACGACCTTGACCGATGCCCCGAAAGAGCGGGCCAGAGTCACTGGCCGTCTGATGGAAGACCTTCGCAAGGCTAAGGATGCCGGCTTCAAGATTTCTTTGCTGGCCAATGTCACGGAACAAGAGGACAGCTGCATCTTTGCCCTTTCCCTCCCAGTTGCTCATCTCGGTCTGAACGAAGATACCCTCGAGGCCTGGGAGGTGAACTCCTCAGACTACATCGTGCTTATATGCAAGTACGATTCTGGATATCCTTGCGCAGAGATATTCATGGATCTTGCGCCTGGCCACCCGGCTTCAATGCAATTCCGATTTGGAAAGTGCGCCCGCTTCAAACCCAGTCTCAGCTCAGTTCTTACTGCGCTTAACCCAAAATTCAACAAGACTCAAGGAACCTCGGCGGAAGACGCCCTGACGGCCGAAAAGTCCCAGGATGCAGCCTTCTGCTCCATGCCAATTTCGAACTCGATCAACACTTTCATGAATCAGCAGCTCGCAACACTGCTGAAGATTCGCTTAGTCCACGGCGTGTCTTGGGATGGTGCTACAGACCTTCTACGAAAGCTGACCAGAGACGCACACCTGCGCAATTCCAAAGCAAAAGCCTACAACCCGTCCCCCAGTGCTGGCGATACGGAGACGCAAGTGTCGACGACAGCTCGTGGTCTTCTCAACAAGGACTACGTGATGCACAATCCCCACGCCACAGGCCCCCTTCCACAAAAGGAACTCAGCGCGCCTCTGATCGCAATGCAGTTCGCCTTGCGGTACTTCGTCAAAAGCACCCAATACTGTCTTGTCTGTCATCAAAAGACTGAAGCGGGTTTTGCCGCCTTGAAGCCATATGTGTGCAGCGATCCCCTTTGCCTCTTTCAGTACATGGCTCTGGGATTGGGTCCCAGCATTGAGCACGATATCATTGCTCGCCCATACGTTGTCGACCTTCTGGTAAGCTTCTGCGCTGCCGCTTTGCAGGCATTTCGGATCCGTGAATGGCCGGAAGGCCTGGCTATCAAAGTACCTCTGATAAGCCATCCCTTGACTACATCATATGGATATGGGACCGCCAGCGGTGTACGCCAGCTCGGAGAGCCTTCAGCGCGTCGGCAGATTCCCCAAGCTATTCCTGTGACAGCTCAGGTTTCGGCAGGCAAACTCAACCTCGACAACTCACAAACCGTCGCGCTGAAGCCTGGAGATATGATTGTTCTAGTCAAGTCTGCAATGGTGGGCGGACAGGGGAGCAAGGCCGATGTTCATCATTGTCGCATCAAGAATATCGACACCACCCATAACGGCGACGGCAACAGTGGTGGCAGGGTGGTTGAATTCGATTGCATCGTGTCAACCGACAGACAGCCGGGTAACACGACCTCAGATACCGCCTGGGCCGGATCAAAAGGGTCATCAGCTGGAGAGGCTGACTGTAAGCCTGAGGGGATGATCGATGACGAAGATGGTGACGCTGAACTGTTTCTTTACGACCATGACATTGACGATCTGGAACCACATTATCAACGCGAGGCCCTGCTGCTTCTCTTGCAGACAATTCCTTCTATCAGAACATTGCGAGATTATCTCAGGAGTCACCAGGGGTCGTCGTTGACCGAGTGCAGCAAGATCTCGAGATCCGCTCTTGCGTTACTCCGATGGATCGTTGCCTCAAACCGATCATTCATTGTACAGATTGATCAACCAAGGGACCTCGGAATCGGCGGAATCTCAGCGACTGAGAATCGACAACACGAGCGCTTCGTTGGCATGACCGACGACTGGATGCAATTCCGCTTTGCACAAGGATCGCCCGAAAAGGAGCATCGTTTCAAGAAAGAGTTGGAAAAGCAGGGAAAGCATCCGTACCCGACGCTTTTCGCCTGGCACGGCAGCCAGCTCGGAAACTGGCACAGCATCATCAGGACTGGCCTGGACTTCAAGGACACCCTCAACGGCCGTGCTTTCGGCCACGGCGTGTACTTCGCCCGCGAATTCTCGACGAGCCAAGGATACAGTAGGGTTGGCACATCACCCTGGATTGGATCTGAGCTGAAGCTGCATGCCGCCGTCAGCCTTTGCGAGATTATCAACCGTCCGGCTCAATTCACGTCCATCAGCCCATACTATGTGGTTGATAAAGTCGATTGGATCCAGTGCCGCTATCTCTTGGCCCAACGGACACATACAGAAAGTCCACAGGCTCAGAAGGCCACTTCTGCTCTGGAGCCCGAGTACATAACCCAGGACCCTGCTCATCCAATTATCGGGTTGGGCGGCAGTGCCTTGAAAATACCAGTAGCTGCGCTTCCCACGTGGCGTCAAAAGTCAGGGCCTCTTGGGTCTTTGGTGACCCAGCCAATTGTCGTGATAGACGATCCGGACGAAGGCCTTTATGACGAGCCGGATGACTTTGATTTGATGATGGGACTCCGGGAAAGCAAAGAAGACGATGAAGCAGACGGTAACATGTTTGTCAAAGGTTTCGACCCCGACAAGATGGACTTCGTTCCGGGCAGTGTTGCTTATGATTCACTGCCCCAACTCCCTCCCCCTGACTGGGCCTCTGACCAAGGAAGGAAGTTTCTTGGTAAGGAGCTTGGCAAATTGCAGAAGTTGCAGGCCAGTACGCCTCTACACCAGCTCGGCTGGTACATCGATTTCGACAACATCACAAACATGTTTCAGTGGATCGTGGAGCTGCATAGCTTTGAGAAGTCTCTTCCTCTTGCACAGGACATGCAACGCCACGGGGTGTCCAGCATTGTTCTCGAGATCCGCTTTGGTCGCCAATTCCCACTGTCCCCGCCGTTTGTCCGTGTTGTTCGTCCTCGCTTCCTTCCCTTCTCACAGAGAGGCGGCGGACATGTCACGGCTGGCGGTGCCATGTGTATGGAGCTCCTGACCAATAGCGGCTGGAGCCCCGCCAGCAGCATGGAAAGTGTTTTGCTACAGGTGCACTTGGCGATGTGCAACCTCGAGCCTTTTCCGGCACGGTTGATGGCCAGCACTACCAGTAAGTCATTTGACTACGGAGTTGGCGAGGCCATTGACGCGTATAAGCGCGCGGCTGCCGCCCACGGTTGGAAGGTTCCTCCTGATCTGGACATGACGGCGCATGCGCAGTGAGGTTTGCGTGAGTAGGGATCACGCAATCATCATGTGTGCGGGTTGGGGGGTTTGTTCCCCTTCTGGTCGTGCTTGCGCATCAACTGGAGTTGCCCGAGTAGACCGACCATTTGGCAATGAATGAAAAGGGATCGGTCAGAGGAGTGAAGGGCATTGGACGGAAGCCTTGCGCAGCGACCTCATGTATGCCTTAGCATCATAGGGGGAAAATGACATGCAAAGCAGTCTGAACGTCGTCACTGTGAAGTATTTGATTGTCTTCCTCGCCCGTGAGCCGTCCGTGAAGTGCATTGTGGGAGTGAATTCAGCACTGCAGTCTACTCTTCCGTCTTGCTAGATCTGCCAGCCCCCGGGGGAGGTTTCAACGCTGTCGTCTTCGAGTCCAAAATCTTATGATGGAAGTGAAGTACAAATATGAAGCAGACCACGAGGGCAATTGACGACAGAATCAAGGTGCAACCCTCGAATGCCTGTCCGCAGCCAACGCGCGGTTCGCTGATGTTGTATGTAGGCTTGGGCGACCTTGTTCTAAGTACCCAGATACATGGGTTGAACCTGTTGATGCAGATGGCGGGTTGGTTCCAGACGTCGGGATTGCCTTCCGACATGGTGGTCTTTTGGGGAGCCCTGGAGCACCTAACATGCATAGATGCCAATGCGTTGCAGCAAGTTTTACTTGTTAACAATGAGTCTTTGCCTCTTAAGGGGGCCATTAATTTCAAGGCATGAACCTTAAGATCTGCGAGTCAAGTCAAACCAACAACCAGTTGCAAAAATCCGGGGTTTGATGGAGAAACGACCAATCAGAAAGATAAGATAAGATACTTCACCTTAATTACTATCTGTAACCTACCTAAGTAGGTACATAGGTAGCACATAGGTAGTAGGTAAACTAGCGTCTTCAGCTCCAATACTGGGGCTCGCCAACGAGATGGTGTGTGTGCCTTCAAACCCTCTTGGCCTCCTTTCCGTCACAGGTGCAACGAAATGAGCTGAGATCGCCTGTAAGTCAAATGTCAAGTGATCCCTGAAACATGCGACGGCACATCTCGTCTTTGGCCCCGTGATTAGCGGCTTGTGTTCCCGTCGGTAGACCTTCCCGACTGACTAAACATAGTAACCGTCACCGGTATCCATTCTGACTGACACGCGACTCTGGGTACCACCACAGCGCACTGCTTGCTGCATGCAAGGCCTGCAATCAAATGCGCCCAGCCCTTTCCCCAGACTATCAACGCCCGTACAAGGCCTGAGGCACGACACATATCGGTCTCGGCGCAACCCCTCTACCTTCCACTCCACTGACCCTGGACCGACGCTGCAGCTTCCACTCCTAAACTCTCTCCCTCCCTCTCTCTCCCTCTCCCTCTCTCTCACGACGACGCTCTCTGCACTCTCCATTGGACTCGGGCCGCCTTCCAGTCCAAACGCCATTCTGTTTCCCTTATATTGCTGCCCCCAATGCATCGCGCAGCAGCAAGGGCCTTGCGGACAACCTACCAATGTACGGCTCGTAGCTTCGCACGCAACACCCGACGGGGCCTCTTCGAACATAACCTCTCCACCACCTCTTCCTTCGCGACCCGCCACGGCCTGCGATACTCGTCTTCCTCTCAGAACCAGCCTCGCAACAACCCCGAGCATGCTGTCCAGCCGCTAAAGTCCTCCATGTACATCCGCCGCTTCTCCGTCGCCCTCGTGTCCACCCTCGTCGGTTACGGCGCCTGGTACTCATACAACGGTAACAGTCTCGACAAGTCCCAAAGCTTGACAAGGAGCTTCACCACCGGCGCCACCGCCGGCGGCGATGCTGCCCCGACCCGCGCCGTCCTCGTCGTAGGCGCCGATCAGCTACACACCGGAACCTTCGTCGGGGAGGGTCCTATCTCCAAGACCACTAGCGACGACGGCCGCAAGGTTATCGAGATGTTGACCCCCGAGCAGGTCACCCAGAAGCTCCGCCAGACAGAGCAGTCCTTCCTCGTCAACAGAGGTCAGGGTGTTCTGCGTTACGACCTGGTCCAGCTACCCAGTAACGACCCCATCGAGGACGACCATGCCGAGAAGATTGTCGAGGTGCCCAACAAGGCCGCTGGCGTCACTGGCAACAGCAGCGACTGGATGTTCTGGGGTGTTTTTGACGGCCATGCGTGAGTTATTGTTGGAACGTCGACCTGCCTGAACACCCAAACTGACCCGTAACAGCGGCTGGACGACATCGGCGAAGCTGCGCCAGGCTCTAATTGCCTCCGTTGCCAAGGAGCTTAACAACACGTACCAATCCTCTGCCGATCTCTCTCCGCCGGCTGAGGCCGTCGATACTGCTATCAAGTCCGGATTCACTCGCCTGGACGACGAGATTGTCAACCAGAGCGTCGAGAGAGTTCTCAAGGCCGGCTCCAAGACCATGGCCGCGGAGCTTCTCGCCCCCGCACTGTCCGGCTCCTGCGCCTTACTGTCCTTCTACGATAGCAGATCCAAGCTTCTGCGCGTTGCCTGCACCGGCGACTCGCGCGCTGTCCTCGGCCGCCGATCGGCATCTGGCAAGTGGACTGCTACCGCGCTATCGGTGGACCAGACGGGTGGTAACCCCGACGAGGCCGCCCGCCTGCGCAAGCTCCACCCTGGCGAGGACCGAGTTGTGCACAACGGCCGAGTCCTCGGTGGGTTGGAACCGACCCGTGCCTTCGGCGACGCGAGCTACAAGTGGAGCCGTGACATCACTAACAGACTCCGGGAATCCTTCTTCGCCCGCTCCGCATCCCCCCTGCTCAAGACGCCCCCCTATGTCACGGCCGAGCCGGTCGTCACGACAACCAAGATCGAGCCGGAGAATGGAGACTTTGTGGTCATGGCCACCGACGGCCTGTGGGAGATGCTGACCAACGAGGAGGTCGTCGGTCTCGTCGGCAAATGGATCGAGAGCCAAGCCAGTGGCTCCTCGCAGTTCGACTCGACTTGGTCCAAGCTCTTCGGGTCCAAGCAATCCACCCTGCCCGTCGAGCAGGCGAGTGACAAGAGCGCCGACGGCCAAAAGACGCCCATCCGTCTGCAGCAGTGGGGCCTCTCCCCCGACGCCCCGGAGCGGTTCGTCGTCAAGGACAAGAACGTAGCCACGCACCTGGTCCGCAACGCCCTCGGTGGCAAGAACGAAGAGCAGGTCTCGGCTCTGCTGACGCTGCCGTCCCCGTTCTCCAGACGCTACAGGTGAGTCGGGCCAGACATGGAAACCACTGACATGAATTGTGAAGCTGACACGAAACGAAACAGGGACGACTTGACCGTGCAGGTCATCTTCTTCGGCAACGGCGAGAAGACGGGCGAGGTCAACCTGAACGAGGAGGCCACGGCCCCGTCGAAGCAGCAGCCCGCGAAGGCGAAGCTTTAGGGGGCCATCGTCGCGTTTCGTATTGGCGGAACCATCATTGGCGAATGGCTCTCTATAACGACAGCGTTAGCCCTCGTGTTTTTACTGGTGTGTATCAAACGGTTGGTCTCGTCAAGGTGGTACGGAAGGGGGTTGAAGGAACCCCCTATATCCCCCTTCAGATGAAAGCGTTGGATCTGCAAAGCGAATAACAGAAAACAAGCCCCGGACTGGGGCAACTGCTCGGAGAGATTCTTGTTTATTGTACGAGCTGCTTAGCAATCCAGAGTCGAGCGAACCCAAAAACGAATTCCCTTGCTCCACCCCTCTCTTTGGCCTCGTTGCCTCTTTCCGAGAGACGGACGAAGCACCAGTGAGACAGACGCATGCGTGTATCCATCCCCATCTCGACCGTACAGCACAACCACCCATATTAAAAGAAAGACCTCACGGTGCTCTATGGCGGCTGGCGCGCGTAGGCTTTCCTTCTGATTTCTTCTTCTCTTCTCAAGCCTCTTCATGTTTCATTGATTGTCAAGGACGGCAATGGCCTTTTGTGTGATAGGAACCAAAACGTTTCGACACTGTAAAACCTCTGCCACCGATGCAAGGAGGGTTCGTTGTATTCTCAAATCACCCCAACGGTCCACAAATAAGCCACTCTCACAAAGGGTCTCCTAATGACCCCCTCTCCCCCTCCATCTCCTACCCGACCGACCCCTCACTCCTCCCTCTGCACCTCTCGCACCCACCTCATTCCTGTTCGTCTCTTTGTAAAAATAGAAACGAGAAGGGCAAACAAAACCAGTCCCCCAAACTCAAAAACGCCCGGGGTTTCCCTTGGAAGAAAAACAGAAGAAGGAAGAAAAAAGCCAAAGAAAAATAAGAGTGGTCCGAGATAAGATGACAAACAACAAGAAACTCCCAATGATGAAGGCACAGAGACCATATGCTGCTGGTTGATCTTTTTTTTCTTTTTCGTGAGAATCCCAACGGGGGTAGGGAACCGTTAGTTACAGGTTGTGTAACAAAGTTTTTGTAAGCCAAATGGTTCCTCGAGTCAAAGGTGCTCGCGGATTTCAAATCGTTCGCTTTCTGCTTCTCCTTCTTCTTCGTCATCTTCTTCTTCTTTGCCCGCCTCTCGTAAAGTCTCGTGTCTCTTCCAATTTCGTCGCTTGTAAATGATAGTCCATGACTGTAGGTAACGTCGGTCCACACCCCTAGCTCTTACACATTGACGATGGCCGTCATCTCTTCGCGAGGAATCCTTTGGTAACTCGAATTGACCAATGGCCGCCAACTTTGGATCACCAATCGCCCGCCGCCAAAGGTCACGAATGTTGGCCATTCTGGTGTGAATGGTGATGGTCGTCATCGCCGTCGTGGTGCAGGGTGACGCTGTTGAATTCCTCAAAAGGATCCACGGCAACTTCGCCGCCGGGGGTCGCCAGGCCGCTGTCGAGGGGAACCCCCTTCAGGCCGGCTTGCATCGGGTGAGAGCCACTGAGGTCTATACTCTCGCTCTCTTTGACGTTGCGGAAGTTGACGGTATCGATGCCGCGTCCCGTAACAGGGACGATCGGCGGCTTCATGTGGCGGATCAAGGCCCACTGAGTCGTCTTGAAAAAAGGATGCGCTTTGATATCCGAAGCGCCGGCCTTGGCGCCTAATCTCCGGTTCTCGTCCTTGATGAGAAGCTTGCGAATCAAGGATTTGCACAGACTGGAATTCGTTAGTTTAATTACTCGAGTGGTTGGAATGCAGACCTTACTTGGATAATTGCGGTGCTCCAGCATGGTCGGGGAAGGGAATGTCTTCTCTCAGGATATTCGCAAAGGTCGCGTTCCTGTTCTTGCCCTTGAAAGGAGTAGTGCCGTAGAGCATCTCGTAGATCAAGATACCCAGGGTCCACCAGTCCACCGCGCTAGTGTGGCCGCTACCCTTAATAACCTCTGGCGCGATGTATTCTTCTGTTCCGACGAACGAATTGGTGCGGAAATTTGCGATACATGATCGGGTGTCGATGTGCAACGACGTGGTGCTGGTGCCCGTCTTGCCGACCACCATTGTGGGCTTCCCACCGAGATCGGACTGCTTGGACAAGTCAAAGTCCGAAAGCATGATGTGGCCCGATTGGTGGAGCAGGATGTCTGCGCGATATGTCAGCATGCGATTGATAGGCCGGTGATGGCCCTGCCAAACTCACTCTCCGGCTTCAAGTCACGGTAGATGAAGCCCATCAAATGCAGATATTCCAAGGCCGCAGTGACCTCGGCGGCGTAGAAGCGCGCATCCTCTTCGGGGATGCACTTGCCGGGGCGAGTCTGCAGTGCTCGGAAAAACTCTCCACCACTGCAGTATTCCATGCACAAGTACAGATAGTCCTCGGATTGGAACGAGTGGTATAGCGTGACAATGAAGGGATGGTTACTCGTGGCCAGGATTTCCTGCTCTGCGAGGGCACGTTTGATCTTGTTCCGCTTGATCATCTCCTTCTTGCTCAATACTATATATCAAGTCAGTGCCGCGTCCGGGACGTCAGCAGCAGAGGACGGGGGAATCGATCGTACCTTTCATGGCATATAGCCGGCTGCTCTTCTTCTCGCGGACCAGATAGACTTTGCCAACATCTCCCTTGCCGATCAACTTGATCTTGTCGAAACTTTGGGGGCCAACCTCGACGTCGCGAACCTTGATGGAATTGGAACTGTACGTCCTCCTGAAGGCGATGTTGGTGCGGTTTGGGGGTGGCAGGTTGCCGAGGACGTCTTTGTCGGGGACGCCCAGGGTAGGCGAGGAGGATGCGTTGACCTTGGAAGAGTCAACCATCTCGAGGGTGCCCGAGTTGTTGTCGAGGACCAACGGATCCTTGCTCAGCTCTGCGGTGGCCGGGCGCTCGGCGCTGCCCTTTCCCTTGGAGAACAAGCCCTGGGCATTGGGTGCGCTGGCGACTCTCCTAAGTTTTCGCGCCAGTTCCTCCCGACCGGCACTCGTCGTCTGCTGCTCGGGACCACCGTCGGGGCCCTGGATCTTGAAGTTGGGGGTATCTGGAGGACTCGGGGGAACGGACTCATTATTGTGGTGGCGGAGACCCGGCTGCCCCTGGTGAACAAAGTATGGGTTGGCGTGTGCGGTCGGGCTCAGAGCCTCATCGAGAGGGTTGCCTTCGCTGGCAGTGGTATTCGTCCTCAATCGGCCGACGGTGCCTTTGAAGAAGCTGCTGCCGAACTTGCTCCGGATCTCTGGGCGAGCAGGAGACGCATCTGCGGAAGGTTGGATGTGGGCGGCGGAGGACTTCTCCCGGTCTCGGTCGGCGCCGCTGTTAAGGTTGATGCGGAAGAGGTTCTTCAGCTTCTGATTGAACTGGGCGGCGCCATTCTGGTGGGTTCGGCTGGCAGGCATATCGGAATCTCGGGGGTGCGCGATCAGGCGACCGATGCCATGGCTGACTGGACAATTGCGGGAGAAGCGAAGGGGGGCCGATGGGGTCGGAAGGGCGGAGAGGAGGTTGAAAGAGAGAGAGAGAGATGGAGCGAGTGGCAGCAGACCAGACGCAAGGGTGAAGGTGAAGGTTGAGACGAGAGGAACGTGGGCCTGGATGCAGAGTGTAGGTAGCGTGGAAAAAAAAACCCCAGAGATAGAGTGGTGGTGCCAGGTCTCAGGAGAGAGGCGGATAGACAGATAGGTAGGTAGGCGACAGAGGCATGGAACTGGACGGTAGAGGTAGGTGTAGGTGAGGTGAGGCGAGTGTCGAAGTCGAGTTAGTAATGTGGGCGGACACAGACGGCACGCGGCTTCTCGGATGGCCTCGACGCCTTGCCATCCCCCGCTCTCGTTGGTTCGGTGGCCGTGGGTGTGGGTGTGGGCATGGGCATGAACATGGGCATGGATGGGCGTGGGCGTGGGCGTGGCTCGCTCGCTCACTACCTATTTAGGTAGGTACAATACACTACGGGTACTACACAGCAGGTGGTGGTGATTGCAAATAGTGGCCGGCTGTGGTTGTCTAGGCCCCATTGTGTCTCGCTCCTTCTATCGCCTCCGGCCCACCCTTCCCTTCCGCCATCCGCCCATCCAATGGCTCTCGGGCAGTGCACCGCAAAGGCACAAGGGGAGGAGGGGGATAGGGCCGGTGCAAGAGAGGGCCAGTCTGGGACCGTAAGACCGTAGCAGGAAACGCGCGCATCCTTCGGGGAATGGGACGTCCACTGTGTTTGCGACGTGCCACTCGCCTTGGAAGGGAAAGGGGGACGAGGCGAGGAAGAGGAGGGCAGAGCCAAACACCCGGAATGGGACGGCGTCGAGTTCTTTTGGCAGGGATTGTTCGGTTCAGGCGGGCCTGGCCTGGGCCTACCTAGGTAGGTAGGTAAAAGTACCTAGGTAGTGTAGGTTCCAGTACCTATGCGGTGGGTGGCTCTCTCCGGGCTGTTCTTTGGTGTGCCTGATGTCTGGCAGTGCGGGCTTGGCTTGGCTGGCTGACTGACTGAATGACTGGTTCTCGCCATCGGTGCTATTTTTGCCGGACTTTTCCCACGCCGCCCATCGGGATGGTCCCCTGGGCTGAGGGGGTGCTTGATTACGATCCCCTAATGCATTTTTGCTTTAAAGGCGGCTGCGGTTGTAGGCAGTTCTTCGTAACTTCATCTGAAGGTACCTAAATAAGGTAGGCAGGTACGTAGGTGTGCGTATCTGCCTACATGCCTACCTCGGTACCTATCTAGGTAGGCACTCGGGTATCGGGCCGGTAGCTTTGTGGCATCCCTCCCGGGGGGTACTGTCCTGCTCACGACTCCAAAGTCTGCAATGCATTTCACTGGTCTGATCTTAACCCCTCGATTCCCCAACTCTATCTCTAGCGCACGTTGAAATCATGATGTATGTTTGTCTCACTCACCATCTCGTTCCTGGGAATGTTGGTGTTCAGGTACGTGGTTACGGCATGTTCCCTCGACTTACACGGCACAGGCGACGGGAATACGATGTTAGCAAGTCGCACGATGACGTGTGCAACCCATGGGCTTTGGTACTGGGCGCAGGCCCCTGCACCGGGGCCAATATAAATGCTACGTATAAAGACACATACACAAGATGGCCGCCGAGCTGGTGATACAAGCCTCACTTGGTAGCCGCCTGCCAAAGCACAGCGCCTAGCATCACAAAAACATTGACGGTAACAACCCTTGCTAGCTGGTCGACATGTGCTGTGCTGACTCTCTCAAACATGCAAACGAGACTCCTGCCAATACTTGCAAGACACTCGCTCACCCACTTACGACTCACGAGATCTTGTGCGGGCACCTCAGTACCTACATGGCTACCTAGGTAGCTACCTAGGTACCTTGGGTAAGTAAGTAGGTAGGTACCTCAAGGTACATTAACGCCGTGGAATATCCCCGCACTTGCATTGCCAGACTACTGCCGTGCTGGCGGCGGGCGGTTCCCTCCCCTTTAATCGGTCCATCTCAACCATCCACGCCACTGGGGACGAGCTGTGGTGCCAGTGTGCTAGGTGCTGGAATTCCTAGACAAAGTCCGCGTCCCGACCAACGAGAGACGGATCGTAAAGGATCGGAAAGGAAAGGGGGACGAAACCCGCGTGCGCGCCCTCGTCCACTGCCACCCTTCGGTACCTTAGATAGGTACCTCAGGTAGATACCTAGGTAGGTACCTACCTAAATATGTGCGTGCTATGTACCTAGGTAGGTACCTAGTTAGCTGTCGTCCCCTTTCCGACGAATGATTCGCCTCCATCTCCCACGTCTGGGTACCGTCGGCCGCCAGTCATGGACAGTATGCTACGCCGCACTGGAAGCATTCTAGAACTCGGTCTTCACGTCCTTTTTACTTTTGAACATCCTATTTCGATTGGCCTTATTTCCCGACAACGTTTCCCATCTTATGAAACTCCATGACAAGTTGTACCCCCTCCCCTGGCCCGACATCCGTTGGATCGGCCTATTCCCTCAGCTCTGAAGGGCTAGGACGTGTTTCTTCCTGAGCAGCGGCCCTCCCTGGATGCTGGCTGAGGTGTCACTCCACTCGCCCTTCTTCTCATGCAACGTCCGGCAATCTCTCCACAAAACGCCGCATATCCCCCGCTTATGATGTAAGACGGGAATGCAGCCAAACTCGTGCCGGGCCCTTTACTCCCTCCCCCCATGACAGCCTGAATCGCCAATCCAGTGTAGCGAGAGCCGCAGCGCCAAGCCGTCCCCTCTATACAATGACCGTGCTTGAGTACAGCCAGATGGCTCCGGCTTATCCGCTACCCGTCAAACTGAGATCCCGACAGAATATTTGTGGTAGTCTGGGGAAGTGGAAAGCCGCTCTCAACGGCACCTTCCCAGCGGCCGAGCCCGTGACCAACACCTATTCCTAGGGGTTCAACAGTAAGTGGGCCCACTCGTCCTCTTTCATCCCTGGGGAGGCGCAGTCAGTCGTCCCTCCGCCGAAACAATGCTGCGAAGCTTGGCTTTAATTGCAACTCGCCTCGCCGTCCGTTGTCTATCGTCGGTGTCATCGTCGCCGCCGCCTTGAGATATCCACTCTCGTCAGAGTCCGACTCGTGTGCTAACGCCACATTCTTCGAACGGCCAGTTGCGTCATCTCTCTTCCGCCGTCTCCTCTGTCCCGTTGTCTTCTCCCTCACTTGCCATATTCTGATCTCGTAGGAGCAAGAGGTCCTTAAGCCTCCGTCTGTTGTTGCGCCACGTGTAAAAGTCTTCTTCCTTCTGATCTCGTATGGATGGTGTGACCTGATGACCCGCCTCGTCAAAAAGATAGCCCGGGAGCTCGGTCCCGTCATCGGGAACGTATCGCTTGAACGACACCTGCGGCCCGTCCCCAACCTGCCAGGCGATCGGGAGCATATGTAGATCCTCCAAGTGAGCTTTGAGGTGCGCAGGTGTGGAGAATATGTACTCCGGCTGCTGCCCGGCACATTGAGCCCATCGACATGCAAATGGTTCGGTTCTCGCATGAACCACGAGGAGATGCCTTCGCAGCGTTGTGAAGTTGTGCAGCTCGGCTCTGCAGCCCTCCCACTCGCAGATGAAGACGTTGAAGTGTGGGTTCAGCCCCTCGTAGATAGTTCTCGGCTGTGGCGATGGTGCTTTCGGGGGACGCCCTCGTCTTTTCCCCGCGTACATGGCACCGGTTTTGGGCCTATCCGGCCGCAACTTTCTCGGCCCCGTTCCCAGAGGCTCATCCTGCGAGGTCTTTGTGCCCGTCTGGCTTGGCCGGAAGCCTTTTGGCCGTCCGCGTTTCCGGGGCTGCGGCGGAAGAGGCCTTGTCCCAGGCGAGGCTGCATCCGGTTCGTCTGTAGTGGCGGTTGGTACAGCCGGTTTGGCAAGGCTCACATCTGACGCGGCTTGAGTTGCCAATTTTCTGAATGGGGGGGACAAGCTTGAGGTCATCAAGTCATCCGCGTCATCCTCCACCGTCCTCCTAAGAGTTTCTTCGTGCCGCTTGCTTTGGCTTGATTGGAGAATGATAGCAAGCGATGGCCGCGGAGCCGGCTGAGCAGTCGCTGTCTTCCTTGGTAGAATTGACGGCGGCAAAGCTGATGGCAGGCTCCTGCTGCCAGACTGGTTGAGGAACATATCGAGGGTACGTTGACGTGGCACGGAAGGATTCCCCAGGTTCTTTGAGGCAGAACTCTCCTGAGGCTCTAGTGACAGTGGCGGGGGCATAGTAAAAGCTCCGGTGTGAAGTATCGTTGGAGGGAATGAAGGATTCGTTTCACCGAGGTCTTTTCAGGCTTCCCAAAGCCGAGCTGATCCAGTATCGGCTGCGGTAGGTAATGGGGCGGAGTACGGAGTATAATATTGAAGGATGCTTCAACGGATCCACCCCGTTGGTCGCATCAGTCGAAGCCTTTATCTTTCAAGCCAATCGGGGCTACATGGGGAAAGGTAGTCGAACTGTTTAGGTTGATGAACCAACCTAGGTACCTACCTAGAAGGTAGCCAAGGATAGACGCGTTGATACGCCAGAGACGCGATTGATTGAATACCTAGGCAATAAGCGGGGCAGGCTATCCTTTTTTTTTTTTCCTTTTTTTTTTTGCTCACACTTTGGGGTGATTGCTAGCTCTTGCTCTCTATTGATCAACCCTGCGACGGCACGCATAAACAGACGATCAAGGTGAGATGGCCATCCATTCTACCACATAGCTCCCAGTAATATGGAATATTATGGGGTCAAAACTGTTGTATACAACCGTCATGACATGCACCTTCGACATGACTTTACGCAACCGTATTCCGTACCATAGTGTATTGTATTATTGTCGGAACTATTTCCGAGACGCGACCGTGACTAAATATAGCATGATGTCACCTACGGACGCTCGTCACCACTTCTGTCGGATCACGTCGGAGGTCGTAAAACTAATTAGAGCAGCTGGGGAGACATTATTAATCGAGTATCCCGTTCGGCCCTCCGCAAATACCGTTATTAGACCGACCGATGATCTAACCTCACGGAATGTGCCGACTACAAGCAAGCAGAATATCAAGTTCATGTCCCCTGTTTTATTTTCCTCTCACACAAGGCTACGTATCTCCTACCCTCTACGATTATTGATCACCGTCCCTTACAGTGCGCTGTGCCTTTTTTCAATTACTATCACCAATTATGGCTTCCAAGTCCTTCTACGCCATCATATCTGGAGTCGGTTCCGGAACGGGTTAGAGCGGAGCCTGTATTTGTATCGGTGCACAACCGGAGCTAATGAGTAACAGGCCGCGCAGCAGCCCTCCGTTTCGCCCAAGCCTACCCCGTTGTCTTGCTTGCCCGGAAGCCGGAGAGCTACAACTCCATCGTCGCCGAGATCAAGGAAGCCGGGGGGCAGGCCTTCGGTCTCACCGCCGACGCTACAGATGAGGCTGCCGTCAACGCCGCCTTCGAATCAATCAAGAAGACCCTTCCTGGGAGCAAACTCGCCGCCGCTATATACAACGTCGGCGGCGGCTTCGTTAAAAGGCCATTCCTTGAGCTCAAGAGGGAGGAACTGGATGCCAGTCTCGACGCGGCACCGTACGTAGAGTCGACGACGTCATGAAACGACGGGTAATTACTGACACGCAGCCGCAGGAAGGGATTCTTCACATTCGCGCAAAAGACACTGCCGCTTCTGCTCGAGTCGGTGCCGGAGTCGCCTCACCCGCCGTCTCTGATCATCCCGGGAGCCACAGCGTCCATAAAGGGCTCTGCCTTGTTCGGTTCATTCGCTGCGGGCAAATTTGCTGTCCGTGCTCTGGGCCAGAGTCTGGCCCGCGAGTTCGGTCCCAAGGGTGTTCATGTATCCCACGCGATCATTGACGGAGTCATCGACACGCCCGAGGGCAAGAATTGGGTTGCTAACAACGGTGCCAAAGATGGCAAGATTTCCCCATACGCAGTAAGTCCGTGTCATCCATTATCCAGAAGAGCCCTGTTGACAAGTTCGTCGAGGTTGCGGAGACGTACTGGAACCTGCATACCCAACACCGATCCGCCTTCACCCAGGAGATTGACATCAGGCCCTATGTAGAGAAATACTGAACGGGAATGCCTGTTCATGGCTTCAAAAGCCGGGTCTGGGGAGTCCACGTCATTTTACGGAACAATCGCGCACCCGAGGTACGACATGTCCAGGTAGTCAGAGATCCTCAATGATATCCCAGTGGTAGCCTCACATCCTTGTCTCCGGATCGTAGTGTGCACGTTGCGAACGTAGTCATACTTCATTGATCTTAGGGTGAGAGAGTAGACGAATCCGCCATCGTGGCTTGGCGTAGCATCCACACGGCCGCCGGATTGAACCTGGTCATTCAGGTGCTCGGAATCGGCCTGTTTCGTGGTGGCGCTCGCGGCCTCGGGCGTGTACAGAAAGGTTGCTTGCCCGCCGGCAGGTTCAAGACCCGGACGCCCCAGCAGCTGCCGTGTCCGGTACCACCGGCGGAAGCGTGCCGCCGTTGATAGCCAGTAAACGTTCCTCTTCCTTCTTGTCGCGGAGGGCCTGAGTCTCGGCCCGCAGCTTCTCCAAATTCCAAACTCCGTCGTCGTCTTCATCGTCATCGTCTTCGTCCTCTGCTGTCCGCCAGTTGCCACTTTCGAACAGGGCACGACCAGTTGCTTCCTTGGCTTTCTTGGCTTGTTCCTCGGCGGCCTTCTTGTCCAAACGTTCCTTCTTCCACTTGGCGAACGACTCTGGCGTAACCGGTGTGAGGGTTCCGGTGAGCTTGTGTCGTTCGGACTCGAGGAAGTCTTCGAGGGTGAGAGTCTTGAGGGGAGACTTGTCCATCAAGGCCTTCTCGGCAGCCCGCTGCTCCTTGGTCTTCAGGATGAATCTGTAACCGTGTTAGTCTTCAACTTCATACCTCGACCAGAATCGACTTACCCAGGAGGGAGGGCGTGCTTGTATTTGCACTTATCACCTCCGTTTGGACAGACCCAGAACCATCCGTATTTGCCATCCTCGATGGCCTCGACAAAGAACTTGCAGACCTTGTCGGTGGTAGTCTGTTGATTGCCCTTCTTGGAGAGGACGACGGAACGAAGCTTCTCCTCGTCCCAGTCGGCAGATGTCTCGGCCTTCTTCTTCTCCTCTTCTTCCTTGCGGGTGTCCGTGTACAAGTTCTTTTTTTCCGTCTTTCGTTCGTCCTCGAGGTTGTGGGAGAACTTGCACTTCTTGCCTTTCTCACAGTTGCCCTTTTTGAAGAAAATGCAGACAACGGTCTTCGGATCCACTCCGAAAGGCACCTTTTGGATCTGAGCGGGCTTGTTCAAGAGCATTTCAGTTTCCCTCTTGGCATCTTCCGCGGCCTTCTTCTCCCTCTCCCTTTGCGCCTTCTCTGCCTCTTTACGCTTCTGCTCAGCGCTACCGCCGTTCTTCATCGATGAGTGCAACTGGGCAATCTGCTTCTGGGCCGCACCACCCTTCTTGTTCTTCATACCGAAGGTCTTGTCCTCGAGGACCTTGCCGGCGGCCGGCTTCTTGGCGCCCTTGTCATTCTTCTTGGGAGGCATCTTGGTGGGGTAATCGGTGTACGACGAAGGAAAAGTCGATGTGTTGAAGTTATTAACTCCGGAAACGAATAGACAGCCGCTTGGACTGGGTTCTGCCTAGGCTGTGTTGATCTGGGGGCTGACGGGCGGTCGGGGGATCACGAGGTTCCGCTGGGATCGACGCAACGTAAAAAGTCGGCACTGAAGTGCAAGAAGAGTGGGAGGCGTGGATGAAGTCAGAAGTTCGAAGCACAGTGGGTGGGTCACGTGAAGGGCTGGCGTCTTGGTGGGGGCGGAGCGTCAGCGCAGGGGGGGTCGCGGCAAGCAACTCACTCTGGCCTACCTAGGTACCTACCGTAGCGCCGAAAGCTCCAGTGGTCTGGTCTAGTTGTCCGTTTGGCTCAACACCACCATCCTCATCTCAAGCTCCATGTGCGCCGCTCAGATACATCCAAGTGCACTAACCCATCGTGCCACCTCGTGTTCCTGACTTGTAGACTCAGTATTGGGAGAACGTAGGTTGCTGTCTTTCTGAATCGTTCCGAGCGCGAGTTGGCAAAGGAAAGTAAGCTTACACTACAAACTGCAGACAATCCCGCAAACTTTCTACTTGCCACGACGCCACTCCGATCACTATTGCGCAGGCAATCCTAAGCCCACCATGATATCCGACAACGATCTCTATCGCCTTGCGATTTTTCTTGGCTCCTCCGCCATGGTTCTGATCATTCTTTACCACTTCGTCGAGGTCAACAGGGAAGAGCAGCCCGCGAAGGCTGTCCGGCCTGCCAAGCCCGCGAGGGCTGTATCTTAGAGCCGCTCACCGGCGGGATTGCGGCAAGCAAGGTCGAGATGGACCGACTGTACCATAAACGGCGAGGAAGGAAAACGCGAGCGTTCGCGGTAACTCTATGATGGCGATGCCTCGGCGTGGGCAACACAAAGCACTCTGATAGACAGTGGGAAGGACAGGAGATGAGGGACGCAACGATAGGCACCTTGCTGCAGCTCAGCGCCGCACGTAAATGAGAAACAAGAACAACAATGTTGTGATGTTCTGACCTGCGGCAAAAGCAGCATATACTATTAAGGGACCAAGCCCACTTTCAAGGTACACAATTGAAACACTCAAGCACTGCATATTGAATGTTGCTCTTCTTGAGCAGTCGTGCTCCCGGCGACACCCCGGCTTTGCACTAGATAGATATAAGATTGTGATACCAGTGCCGCAAAGGCTTGCGAAAACAACCTTCTCCATAGGGGCTAGGCTAAATTGATTGTCGACTCTGCAACCAGAAGGTAGACCTACAACAATGCTAACAACGCCTTTGAAGCCACTGGCTTTGCTAAAGTGCAGGCAGCTTCGTGTTCTCATGTAATACTCAGGATCACTGTGCCTTTCCTGGTCCCAATGATTTCCCCTTTTAAACAGGGTGTTCAAGGGTCCGCTGGTTTGCCAGAGCATAAAACGTACGGTAACACCTGCATTTTCCATTCTGTGTGTGATAACTCTTGCCTCTAGTGCTGCTACTATTCTACCCGTTTGCTTTCACTTGCCAACATGCAGCTAGATGTCTTGGAGGAGGAAGCTGACGGAAGCAGGAGCCAAAAGCGAACGTCCCTCAATCAGGAATCGAACAACAGGATGCCAGACAGGGGACAGGTGGCTGAGGAGGCAACATCAGCTCAAGTGGACCCCTGTCATATATCCTGAAAGGGACTAGCGTCGTCCGCGCCCAAGGATCGGAGGACTCAGGAGTCCTCCTTCGGCCCCTCTTGTTTTGGTCAGGCGCGCCCGCAGCGGCAGCCTGCCCAGGGCCAGACGCTTCCGCTGGCAAAACTGGCCTTCTCCTTTCCCTTTTCGCCTTTCCCCTTCCTTTCGCAACCTTTCTCCTCCCACCCCCAGGCAAACCTCAAAAACCTAGCTTGACAAGACCCCTCGACCTCAAGACCGCGCTCTCTTTCTCGTGCTGCATCAACTTTGCAGCCTCTGTATTCTCCTTTACCTTTTTTCTTCAAACCGACCACTTCGCACAAGACCTCCATCGTCGCGCAAACCACCAACGCGTCGACCTCTGGTTCTTTACATTCCCACATCTTCATTTCGGATCGCGCTCTTGGCCCAAACAAAAGTAGGAAGGAGCCATCGACCTAGCTGTTACTCCATCGCAGCCTCTTTTTCTTCTCTTTAGTTCTTTTACAAACATTACCACAACGACACAGCCGACCACCCCGAATATCCACATTCAATCATGTCTGGCAAGCTCGACCAGTCTCTTGACGAGATTCTCTCGACCCAGCGACGCTCTGCCGGCGGACCCGGTCGCCGCTCTCAGCGACGATCCACTGGCGGTCGCTCAGCTGCTGCAGCCCCAGTCGGCGGTGTTCAGAAGACATCGAAGCCTGCGCGTGCCGCCGCAAACAAGCCCAATGCTGCCAAGCCCGCGCAAGGCACCGGCGACAGCAAGGTCATCGTGAGCAACCTGGTAAGTTCCTCCTCTTGCGTCCGCAATTTACACAAGACTAACGCGTCCCAAGCCCAAGGATGTCAACGAGCAACAGATCAAGGTATGTTGCCGATAAGGCTCTTCAGCCCTCGGACTTTGTTCGACATGTTATTTCTCGCCCGTCTTCCTTCCCAACCGGCGTCGTAGCGAGGGCAAACCCTGCATGGCCATACCCACTTGCCAATTGGAATTTGCCAAGACGCCACAAGACTCCTTCCTCGAAACTGCGATCCTGGAACACGGCGCAGAAACTATCGGAAGTTGAGCACGTCCCTGTCGCGCGATCACAGTGCCCTCTCGAGTTGCCTGGTCAGCACACGAGCAGAGTGGTACCGCCGACTGAAAAACGGGGCGTTGGCTGTTCATGACGCATATCCATATCAGCTTGTCTGATGTTGCTCGTTATACATGGCAATTCGATATGAAGCCCTTTCCAGCGAGCACAGCAGTGAGCATTGGCGCAGAACAGGCTACGTCGGCTTCTATATTCGGCTCGATTGCTTTCGATATGCCAACCTGCGAGCATTTGGACTGCATATCGGTGGAGTCTGAGGTCCACGCGGATTGTCTTGCAGACGGTCTTGAGGCCTGAGAACGGTCTTGGGCGCGGTTCACATCCACCTAGTTCGAGATTTGCCTTGATCAGCTATTACGACTTGGGGTGATACCCTCCGAAGTGATGGCGACTGAGCACGAGACGGCCCAATACGCGGTTTCCCCGGGGGATAGACGCTGACACGCGTACTAACGCTCACTGCTCTGCTCGCTGCTTCGTTTATCGTGCTCCCGACCCTGGATTTCTCGATCTCTGTCCCAGTGCGGCGCAGTTTCGGACGACGATTGTGACTAAACATCAGCGCTTGCGGATAACTAACATCGGCTTTCCCCTCAGGAGTACTTCATCACATCAGTTGGACCAATCAAGCGAGTGGAAATCTCCTACGGACCCAACTCTGTCAGTCGCGGAATCGCCAACATTACTTTCCGCGACCCGGACGGCGCTAGCAAGGCCTTCCAGAAGCTGAACGGTCTTCTCGTCGACAACCGCCCCATCAAGGCAGGTCACCATGACTGTCGCGTTTTCGGATCAAATCTAACTAGATGCAGATTGAGATCGTCGTCGGTGCTTCTCAAGCAGCCAGCGTCATCCCACCCAAGAAGTCGCTTGCCGAGCGCACCACGTAAGTAACACCCTGGCGGATCGTCAGACGCAATCTAACCAGTCAATAGTCAGCCCAAGGCTCAGCCCAAGTCCGCTGCCAACAACAAGCGCAACACCGCCAACACTGCCAACAAGGGTGCTGCTGCCCCTGGCGCTCGCGGCAAGAAGCCGGAACGCCGTGCACGCAACGGCCGCCCCGCGAAGAAGACCGCGGAGGAGTTGGACTCGGAGATGGCTGACTACTTCGAGTCCGGCACCAACCCCGCCGGTGAGAACGCTGCTCCTGCTGCTGCGGCTCCGGCTGCGGCCAACGGTGATGCCCCTATGGAGGACGAAATCATGTAAAGACAAGGCGGGTTATAAGCTTGATCTTAGATTCACCCATGGACGGCCATGGCCATGATTGAGGGAGGCCGAAGAGGTACATCGCGCAGGGGCGCCCATCATCTTTCCCTTTTCGCGTTTCGTGGAGCACTCTTACAGATTGCTAGAAGGAGAGTGAAGACACGGAGGTTCAGAGGATTCCCAGCTTGGTTTCGACACGGCTTCCTTTTTTTGAGCTTGCAGATTGCTCCTCTCCCAGCGTTTCGACGCGACCCCCAAACACATTAAAACGGCGCTCCGGCTTCGTTAAGCCGGAACACCCATAAACCATTCATCTGTTTTCGCCCAGGCTATAGCAGCAGGGCTTGTATTATAGCGATCCCATCGGAGGACAGACTTTAATGCACAGAGCGTCGGGCCCCCAACTCTTGATTATGCCGTGAAATCGCATATGGAAGGGATTCTAATCCTGTCTGATGTGAAGGATGACTCGTCCCGAGGCGTTGAACGATTTTGAGATGTATCCGTCTTAGGTATGTGCTAGAGCTCTCGGAGTCCTGCTGAAAGGGCGACGGACGTAGAAGCCTTCATCATTCCGTCTCGTGGAGAGCGTCCCCTCATGCGCTCTCAACCAAGAACCTGGACAGTCAGCATTTAGACGCTCTGGACATATGGTATGGTAGGAACAAAGATTGCGCAAGATCACGAGGGAAAGTGGTTTGGGGCCTGGCTTGCTGGATTAATTCATTTTGGTCGTTATCAGGCGCGCTTCCTCGGGAATTGGGTGACTACTGGAAGAGGCCATGAGAAACATGAGGGCCTTGGTATCCATTCGTCAAACGCCTCCGCCGTCGTCTCTCTTTTCCCCTCTCTCTGTCTCGCCCATATAGACATGCAAACCAGGCCCAAGTTTCACGAATCGTCTTTCTTTCTGTCTTTTGGGTTTAAAAGGGAGTACATTCAGGTCGTTAGTCTAGAGCGCAATCCGCGGTCCTCGAGTAGCCATAGCTGATGGCTTACTACACCCGTGAAGTCGTCTTGGTTATGAGTAATGGCTCAGAAGGTGCGATGATTTATTTCTCCGCAGCCTTGACGTCGGCACCGTCGGCGGCGGCGGGAGCCTTGCCGTCGTCCTCGCCCTCCAGAGGCGGCATATCGTCGTCTTCGTCGCCCTCCTCGTCGTCTTCCATGTCTCCCATATCGGGCATACCGCCGCCGCCGCCAAGCTTGGAGAAGTCGATGCCGCCAAAGTCGCCGCCAGCTCCCATGCCGGGCATGCCGCCTGTTAAGTCGTTATGTTAGCCTCTGGAACTTGCGGGTGGAGGAGTCGTTGTGCGACAATCCGCCAATGGAGAAGCATGGTGATAGGGATGGATTGGGTCACATACCCATGCCGCCGAACTGAGAGAAGTCCTCCTCAGCAGCCTCGTCCTGCTCGTCCTCGTCGACCCACTTGTCGAAGTCGGTCTTGAGGAAGTGAACCTTCTTGGCCTCCTTGAGCAGACGGGGCCAGTACTCCTCCTTGAGCTCCTTCTTCTGGAGCTTGAGCTCGACGTTCTTGGGAGTGTGGTTGATTTTGCTCTCGGCAGGGTCAATCTCGGCGTAGAACTCAAGCTCTACTGCGTATGAGCGCTTCAGGGTGTCGGAGTGGCCGCTAAACGACAAGCCGGTTGGCTTGAGGTCAAGCTTGAGGTTTGAGGCGGGAACATCGGGAACTGAGATGGTCAGGTAGACGAAGTTCTTGGAGGGGTCAGACGAGCTGGAGCGCTGGGCCCAGAGAACTGTTGCGGTCGATTAGCTTCCGGTTTATTTCCTTCCGACTGGTGTCTACGTGAAATTGGTCGGAAACGCAACAGAAATTCTGGTTGGCGTGTCGTGGACAAAGAAGCGACGACTGATATCATCGAATGCGGCATTGGGGAGGGGAAAGAGGTTGCACATACCTTCGGGGGTTGACGTAGTTGCAGACATTTTGCCGGTTGGTGATGTGTCGTGTAAGGAGCTATGACGGGGGATGAGGGGTAATTTCTTTTTTACGTGGAGCGCAAATGGGTTGCTGTCAGGCAAATGGCAAATGCTCAAGATGACGAAATTGAGAAGGTTTCAGGGAGTCTCTCGTGCAGAAAGAAAATTGACAACTTGAGTTGCAAGAGGTGAGAGTCGGTGGTTGGAGTGTGGGAGGGAAGAGAAGCTGGGAGGAGGTTGTGAGGCTACGTACGGGTTTGAAAAGGCAGGGCCCTTGGTTGGGGTGGTCGTGAGGTTGGGTGGGTTCTAGTGGCCGCCTGCAGAGATCACGGGCAGTTGTAGAAGGCGCTCGAATCCAAAAGATTTGGCGGCAACCCACACTGTCTACCCAAGTAGGTAGGTAGGTACGGACCTAGACACTACCCAAGTACTATGTAAGCAGCGAGGAGCACTGAGCGTCCACATAACTGGCCCTGAGGGAAGGGAGGCGGCCAGCTTGCTGGTGTCCGCTGCGGACCGGACCCTGGCAGCAGGGCTGAAGGCACTCCTCACTTCCCCTCCTCCCTCTCTGTTCTGTCAGCTAGCTGAGCCTCTTCCTGCCATTCTAGTTCCTGCCAGGTACTTCTATTTGTGTGGAACTTGGCTTCAGTACCAAGTACCGCTTCCCCTGCCTTCCCCTCTTTGCTGACGGTTCGCTTGACAAGCCAAAACGACCAGAGTTCTTTCCAGCCTCCCCTCCCCCCCTTGTAACCCCACGAAATGGTTAGGTTTGAACATTGATCTGAATGGATGCTGAATTTTTCCTGCAGCTCCGAAGTAAGGCGCATTGTGGCAGAAACGTGTATCCGTACCGAACTCGGTACCCTTTGTGTTAAGTTTGTTGTATCAGCCGCTGTGAGGCAATGTAGAATTCTGGATCGTGTTCGAGACGAATGTCTGTTCTCCGCAGCGTTTCCCAGCCCCTCAGGGCTAGCTAGCACCGTCATCGAACTCGATCCGAAGGTCAATGTGTTTGTCATGCACGTGTGTAACCAAGCTTCATCCTCTCTGTCCCGATTTTGACAACAACCGAGTAGTGAGATCATCGTGTCCCCTCCCACCCCCCGCCAAAACGCATTATCCACTTGGGGTCTCATTTGCTGCGAGCCGGCTCGTCTATTGTGGTACTAATCAAGTAGGCACATAATGCATACTTGGATGTCATCGATTCCTGTAGGCGCTGGTCAAGCCTGTCTCGCATGGGTTTTGTGAAGTAGCAATGCCACTATGAAGCTAGCAATCACAAGACAAGCTCATCAGTCCAACCTCGTGCTTTGTGTCACTGGGTTGCCAACAGTCAGTTTCAACGTTAATATTAGCCAACCTCTTTGCTTGTTTGGTTCAACCGGAGGGACCGGTGTGATTAGTCAGCTATCCGGTAGATGCATTTCCCCACGTGACGACAATCCCCCACTATAGGTCGTATCAGTCAACGCAGCAAGCTGGGAATGACGACACATCGCTTCCCAACCCAAGGCAGCGCTCACTGATCCTGTCAAACAGACAAGGTTGGCGACAGCCCGATACGCACCCACCAGCCGTCCACACGATTCTGCGACCAAAGCCACATTCCACTCTTTCTTGACGGATTGACGGCCTGCGGTCATTCGACTGCCGATTAGCCCACCATGGAGACGCTCAAATCGTTGTTCGTCAAGCCTGATCCGCAGCAGCAGGTAAACCGAGCCCGTTGTAACAACCCGACCGCAAGTTGTTAACATGTGTTTTTTTCTGTGCTAGCTGCGGAAATGCAACGCCCTCCTCCGCTCCAACATCCGCAAACTAGACCGCGACATCAATCAGGTCAGGCAGGTGGAAGCCAAGACGAAGAACCTCATCCTCCAGGCCGACAGGCGAGCGCAACGAGACCCCACGAGACAGAAACAAGCACAGAAGGAGGCCCGCGATTTCGCGCGGGAGCTCATTCGGGCACGCAAGACCAGCAACCGGCTCGTCACCTCCAAGGCGCAGCTCAACAGTGTGCAGATGCAGGTCAACGAAGCCTTTGCTGTGCGCAAAATCGAGGGCAGTATACGCGCGAGCGTTGGCGTGATGAAGGACGTCAACCGCCTGATCCGATTGCCTGAGCTAGCAGGTACGATGCAGGAGCTGAGCGTAGAGTTGATGAAGGCGGGCATCATCGAGGAAATGGTCGGCGAAACTCTGCCCGAGGACATGGACGAGTTCGAGGAGGAGGAGGCAGAGGGCGAGGTCGACAAGGTGCTCGGGGAGATTCTCAAAGATCGCATGCCCAAGGAGCAGATGCCCGCGACGCCGGTCCACCAGGAGCCGAAACCGGTCGAGGCCGAGGAGGAAGAGGAGGACGCCGAGGCTATGATGGACCAGATGCGCAACAGGCTCGAGGCCCTGCGCAGTTAAGGACTTGCATATTCGATAAAGACGGCGTATGGCGTTTTTCGTTCGTGTTTACGGGGGTCGGTCGGTTGATCAGCTCGAGTTTGCAGAGGAGGAGCACCACCCGTGGCTTTGGATCCAGCGTCGCACAGACGCCTGACACCGAACACAACATCCGCTGACACCGGATTGTCGATGTCCTGCTATCACTCATAAGGCTGCTCCTCTTCTGGCAGGCCGTTGTTTTTTGTTTCGTCCGGCGTTGGGAGTAGCCGTGTTTCAGCACTATACAGTCTCTTTGACGCACCGAGAGGCTGACAACGTTGTCCATGCCCGTGAGATGTGGCAAGGCCTCTTCGTTTCGCCATCTGCATGAAATCATAGGCCTAGAGAGAGGTATTTCGAATGAGAACATTTCACGACGACAAATCAGTCTCCTTGACTCGATGATGCAGTGTTGCTGTGGTTTCACTGTGCATTTCAGTCCACGAACTCGCGCGGTCTTGCTTTGGCTAGTACACACTTTGTCGGCTGCTGCATCCACGGAACACCCGATTTCGGTCTCTGGAGCTTCGTAGGCATCTTTCTTGATCTAGAAGCTGTAAGCAGAGGAGAGGAGACCAGCAACTCGAGTACGTCAACAAAAAATGGTTTCTGGCACTTGTTGCGGGCTGTGTTTTCTCGCTCTGATGCGTACTGACGAGACAATGCATCCCTCTCCACAGGCGAATGCCTATATTACAAGCTACAACTAGATGGACCGTCTTGGTATCCATATGCTGATACGCGCATTCCGGACTCCGTTGAGGATGGTTGGAATGACGCCCAGACTGACCTATCCCGCCAGTAGGTCTGTCCAAAATAACACTGCTGATACAGCTTCCACTCACAGACCTTGACTGTTGGTATCAATACAAAATAGCAAGCAAGATATGATGAGAGCAATATCATGAGAAGGGGACTTCGATACGCTCCTTCAACATGTTTGTTTGGGGTCCATGTATGCTCCCAAATCTTGGTATTCTAATCTTAGCTTGAATCGCTTCCGTTCGGGCACCAGTGTCGAGCTCTGGAGACAATGCAGTCTCTCTATAAGCTCTCTCGGGCGTCCTAATATTGGCTTGCTGCGATCGTCCTCTCCTGTAGAGACTGGACCAATATTTCTGATGACCGGGTGAGCTGTTGGCAACCAACCGTCACACTTGCTAGTCTGTCGGGCGGAATGGCAACCCCAATGGCGTTCCTTTCGAGAAGTTGTTCCTCTTGCCAATGGCTCTGATCTTTCCTGGACGGATAATGCTCAACGAAAAGTATCCACAGTCTTGCTAGAGTTCGTTTGCTGCTTCGTCTAGAAATCTCCTTCCATGAACTTTCCCATTAGATCTTCTAGGAGACCTGCTGAAATGCTCCGCAGCGATTCATCGAACGCAGTAGGACGTATACATTTGAGGATATGTGTGAGAAGGCAAGTAGTGTTGGACGTTGAATCAACTTGGCTATGAGAGCATGAAGACTTCTGTCAAGCCCTGTTCTCTGGGCCGCGACATATTTCTTACAGAGAGAGGTCGGAGAGGAACAGGAGCAAATACGTCCCCACCCCAAAAAAGGGTGCTGACACACGCACCGGCATGGCTTAGGGACCGGCGCCACCGTCTCCACAACGGAGCGGGACGCAAATCCTCTCACAAAGCATGGCCAAAGCCTTATCCAATACCGGCAGGGTCCTTAGCTAAGCCAACATCAACGAGCTCCATCTTCCCATCGCCGAATGGGCAGGTGGGCAGAGCCCGGTCTTTTTGGCATGCCTGTGTTGGCGGAGCCAACGGAAATGAAGTCATGCGGTCATAGTATGCGCATCCCCTCTGAGCTGGCTGACCTGCCGGCCTGCCTAGCCTGTGCAACAACGGGGCCGTCAAGCTTAGTCAAGCCCACGCATCGGCATCCAAATCCCAAGACCAGGGTTTAGGGGAGCCCGTTACCATGGGAATCTGGAGAGGCTTAGGAGATGGGAGATTGAGGCTCTCCGCATCTCAACCACGGATGCGGGGTGCACCGGGCGGAGTTCCACCGCCGTACATGGCCCCGGTCCGCTCGGTAAGGCCAAGGCCACCAATAGAAAAGACCGAAGCCACCGAGAGGCCTAACCCGGTCCCCGGTCTACGTAGCGTCAACAAGGGGGTGCTTACTAACAGACAGCATCTGTGCACTCCATGCTTCGTCAAGATGACATTGACGACAGGTTCAACGATGGTCGAAGACATCCTTTTTCCGAATTGGGACTTCTTCTGGGGGTAGAGGGTTCAGTACTCGGTCTCGGCGTCTCGCTTGGCAATAACTCGGAACGACCGTCAATCTCGAAGGGCATGGACTATTGGAAATCCCGCACCGTGGGAAGGGGATTGGGTTGGTCACTGAAGTGCCAAGGGCCGATGCCGACGTCGTCGACAATGTGGACCATTCTCAGGGACCAGAAATCTTGGACACGATGGTGATGGTATCTCTGCTGTTGCCTGCCGTGGCATATTGTCAGAACATCATGTATAAAGAGCGTGGATTCTCGCCTTCAGTCAACGTCTTTCCTTCCATCCTCATCCAGCAGACAAGTCAATCACAGTCTTCCTTCAATCCTCAAAGACTCAACCAGCTCCCCGAAGAACCAACTTCCAACAACTCCTCGCCAAGATGAAGTTCTCTCTGACTCTCGCCGTCTCGGCGCTCTTCGCCGCTGTCAACTCTGATGGTGAGCATCTCCCCCTTCTTCTGCTTCAGAAGCAGCCTCACTAACCCGAGAACGCAGCCGTCCCCTGGGAGAGGCTCGACAAGAACAACTCGATGCTCCTCGTCGTCGACATGCAGGAGGGTCTCTACACCATCGCCCGCGACTTCGATGCCACGCTCTACCGCAACTCCATGCTCGCCCACTCCTCCATGGCCAAGGTCTTCAACCTCCCCGTCGTCCTGACCACCTCTGCCGAGACTGGTATGCCATTCCCCGCTTTCCCTTTCCCCTTGGTCACGTCCACGAGACACGGAAGGCTAACAGACACTCCAAGGCCCCAACGGTCCCCTCCCCCAGGAGATCCTCGACATGCACCCGACGGCGCCCCTGATCAAGCGTAACGGCGAGGTCGACGCCTGGGGCAACTCCGACTTCCGCGACGCCGTCCGCGCCGCCAACAAGTCGCAGATCATCCTCGCCGGCATCACCACCGACGTCTGCACCACCTTCCTCGCCCTTTCCCTCCGCGCCGAGGGCTACTCCGTCTGGGCCAACGTCGAGGCCTCGGGCACCTCCACCGAGCTCATCCGCGACGTCTCCAACGACCGCATGGCCGCCGCCGGCGTCCAGATCGTCTCCCTCTTCTCCATCGCCATGGACCTCATGCGCGACTGGCGCAACACCCCCGGCGCCCTCGAGCTCTTCTCCTGGCTCGACGAGTACTACCCCGTCTACGGCTACCTCGCCCGCGGCCACCGCGCCGCCGTCACCAACGGCACCATCAGCGAGGGAGAGGCCACGCTGCCCTTGTAAGCGTCCGCGGAGAGCGAGCGGCCCGAAAAAAAAAGGCCGCATGGAAAATAATGTGAGCATGGCGCTGCTCTTCCCGGGGAGGGGGGAAAGAAAACGAAACGAAAAGGGGAAGGCAGCGAGAGCGGGAGGTTTTTCGGAAACCCGCTCAACATGACTTTGTGTGCTTCTTCATCTTCTAGTCTCTCCTTCACGAGCCCACGCGGCTATTGTTAGAAACCAGGGGCATTCTCCGGATTGGGTTTTTCTGTTTCGCAAGACTCTAGAGCAAACATAATAGACAGTCCAGCACCTATACTCTTGTCTGCCGATGCCGCAACGAACCAAGTGACAATCAAAGTTGCACCTCGATCCACGGGGTGGCCCGTAGAGAGCGAAGCCTCTGGACGGGTAAGCACGTTAACACTGCGAGCTTCTGAAATCTGTCCATGTGCATCCGGCCAGCTCGGAGTTATCCGGAGCGTGGCATCTCTCGGCCGTTTGCATCTCCTCCGCCCCGTATATCCCGAATAGGCAAGTCGTGGGTTCCCGGCGCCGGCCACACGGACCAACGCGGAACCCCGCCATGTGGGGGACCCGTATCCGGACCGGATGCGGATTCGAGAGTCCGAACGTACGTCTGTCCCGATTGTCTCGCCGTCTCCCCCAGCACGTGGATTGGAGGGCGGGCCCGAAGAGTGTAGGTTTCGACAGCGACCGCGGTTGCCGGAGATCGTTCCGTGATGGCTATGGGTCATTGTCCGCATTCATTCGGGCTGATGCACCGTCAGGTTTCGCATCGTGGTGCCGCGATGGATGAGACGAAAGAGAGGCAGGGGGGGGGGTTGACGGTGCATTCAATCTGGATATCCCTACGTACGCATCACTCTCCCTGAGATTATCTGGCAAGCCTAGCTGCGCGGATGGGGGGCATGCCAATTCCGGATTCCCATACGGCCATTGCATACTAGTAGTATGTACATCTCCCACATGCCCCGAGAGCGCCATCGGTGTTGAAACCCACTGCGCGCTCACGCCTGCCTGCCGGCGCCGTCGAAAACTGCAAGGGGGACATTGGACGATGGGCGGTTGATCGCCATCAGGGCCCGTTCGCTTCAGGATTCCGCCTTCGGAAAGAGGCAAAAGGAGGAACCCCTGCCCACCAGCATTCCAGCCGTGAGACCCGCGAGAGGCGAGGTCGACGACTTTGGGTGTGGTCAGGGCGCGCTCCCTCTCCTACCGGTATTCCTCCTCCTCCTCCTCCCCAGAGTCGCAGTACGTCACTTGGTTGTACAAAGACAGAGCTCGTGGCACAGGTCGTTTCCCCTTCCCCTGGCGATCTTTGGGGGATCAGAGACATCGCGGTGGTGCGTCTACCAGTTGCCCGTCCGCGACCGGGGGTCAATGTCTCAGAAGCCTCTTTGGGCGGAAAAATGTTGCTGGAATGGAGCTGTCTAGTCCCATGGCGTGTGTCTTTGCTTTTGCAAGCTACCCTTATATGCCTTGCTTTTTGGTCTTTTTTGCCCTCTTTCCACACACGCCCCCTTTCACTCCGGCTGATGCACATAGTAGTAATGAGACATGATAGACAGATGGTCCATTCTTACCCTGTCCATCGCCAAGGGCAAAACATAAGACGAGACAGCCCAATCTCGGGGAAAGGGTCTGTCATTTCTCTCATTCCTCTTCGCACCGGTATGTGACGTCCGGGAGCGGTGAACGAGGGGGTCGCGGATGCATGCCGAAGTGACGATGGGCAATAGCAGAAACCTGAAAAAAATGTGACCGGCATGGGGCGGCTTCAACTCAAAAGGCGACGGTTTCAGCTCTCGCCTGCCGGCATCTGGTCCCCCGTTTGCCCTGGTCGGGGTGCGAGCTGCACGATCGCCGGGCGAATCGGGACGAGACAGCCCTCCCCGCGCGTCCCCCCCTGACTTCAGCCCGGGCTGGTACTCTCGCAGGCGGAGGCACCCACCGCCTTATTCAATAGCTCTCACACTTTTCTTGCGTACCGTACGTAACGCAAGGGTAATCATAGCTGCCTCCTGCACCCTGCGCGGAAGGGCGGAATGGCGGAATGGCGGCAGAGGAGGGGTAGGGGAGTGTGCATGGTGGGACACCATCGAGAGGGGGAAGGGGGGAGGCCGGCGCTGAAGGCGGCCCGCTATCGGATTTATATGCAGCACACATCACGGCAGCAGCGGGACGGTATGGGTGGATGACATGGCGCATACCATACCGCATGATATGAGGGACGAGTTCAAAATCTCTGACACAGCAAAAAAAAAAGTCGCGGTGTGCCTGCCTGCCTTGCCTGCCTCTACCCATCCATCAGCAGCAGATGAGTCACAAAGTGGTGGGTGTCCGATGGCCACCACCACCACGAAACACGACGGCAGCCTGACGGGGGGAGAGTGACGAAAATCGGCGCGAACCCAGACAGGCGCGGGGAGGGGGGGCAGAGCGAGGCCATTCGTGATGGCGCCGGACGGCGATTGGACGGCCCCCAAAGGCGCTGCCGTCTCCTCCTGTCCAAAGGAAAGGGCGGGAGCAGAGCGGTGCCATTGGAAATGGCCGACTGTGACGAGCGTGTGATGGGGGGAACCGCCCCCGGCATCGGATCACTTCATGGGGGTCGCGACTGGGTAGGGTGTTGCAAGCCATCCGCGCTTCGGCCGTAGTGGGGGGTTAGGGGTTAGGAGACGGGATGGGAAGAGTATCGCAAATTGCAAACCACCCGCCTTACGGATTGCTGACCACTTGCTGATTGCAAAAGACGGAATATGGCGGGTGGCTGCGAAGCCGTGTGGAGGGTGTTCGGCCGTCCTGGCTGTTGGGGGATACGGCGTCTCAACGCAACACCGAGGGGGGTGTGTGGTGGTGTCTTTACGTCTTATCTCGTCGGCTTGCTTACATCGGGCTCCAAGGTGATTGGCATGGCCGGCGTACTGAGTAGGGGTTGCTGACAAAACACGATGCCGTGTGAGGCGGCGATGGCGAGGTGATGGGGGGGGAGGAGGGGTGGGCGTGTAAGTGTAAAGTGTTTCTCCCTCATTTCCACGACACCGGGCTGGAATGCACGATGCCATCGTGGGATCGCGCGCGCATCTCCCGACAGAAAGTCTCGACACCGCCACTGCTGCGAGCCTGCTGCGTGGCGCCGCTGGCGCTGATGGGCGGCGAGATGCAAGACCCCACCCCTTTCCCTCGCGCCGCAGGGCCTAGACCTGCAATGTTCGAGCCTGACGAGTGACAGGTGTGTCCATCGTATGCGGGTGTGCGTTTGGGCATAAGGCGGTGACGAAGGTTGTAGATGGGGGGAGGGGCCGTCGGAGGGGGCGGGGTGCGAGGGAAAAGAAGAAATTGCCCGAGAAAGAAACGAAAGAAGAAGAAAAAAATCAAGTCCAAAAAACAATATGACAACGTCTTGCAAGCAGCGCCACGCTGCACAACATACCCACAGGCTACATACAGTAATCGCCAGGTAAAGCAAGCGGTGCCAGCAAAGCAACGATTGCGGCAGGCATAAAGCGGGTTTGCAGACCGCCTTATCCGGAGGCGCCGGCGGGGGAGGCAGAATCCGGGCGCGCAGAGTCAACATTGATAATCAATGCACACATCCCCTCAACGATGGGCCAAAACCCCCACGCAGAGGAAAGAAAGGTCCCGGAACCCCCCCTCCCCAATACGGTTCCCGGCGCGAGTGGCGCAGGCTTGTAAGGGGAAGAGAGAGCTAGCTAGCGGACGCTCGACGGGGGGCTTCTGCTTTGGCCTTCTGAGAGGGCTCCTTGGGCTCGTTCGAACAGACGTTCCTCCGGAATATCAAAAATAAACCGTGACGGCGTCTCGCGAGCACGGGCGGATCGCACGGATCTCATCCCCTACCACGAATGGCGCGCGACCCGAGCGTAGCAGCAGCAGCAGCAGCAGCTCGTCGTCCGTGCCACCTCCACACCCACCCCCCAGGCCACGCGATATGAAGCCGAAGAGGCGGCCGGCGGCCGGCCTGGCGGTTTCGATATTTGGAAAGTAGGCGTGGTGCCTGCCGCCGCCGGGCGCCGCCGCGAGGGTCGAAAATAGGACAGTGTCAGCAGGAGATGGCGGCATACGAGAAGGTTCGCTCGTGGTTGAAGCGGGCCAGCCGTACGTGGTAGGTAGTATACAGATACGAGAGAAAGGACACGAATGGCGGTGGGTGGTGAGATAAGCCCGGTCCGGGGAACACCACAGACGCAAACTCTATTCGTATTTCGCCGCCCCGTCTCTTCTACGTAGTATGTAGACGAGGAGAGGGGCCGAGATGCCTTATCTCTGGCGGTAACGGCGCGGATTAGAAGGTGGCTCGACCATGTCCAATCCGTTTTGGAGACTCTCCTGCGGTTTCGGGCAATTGGGGAACCAACGCGACGGCACACAGGATCTGATACGGTCCGTGAGGGAGTCCGTCCGCCGTTAGGTGGGTCGGGGGTCAATCTCGCATCCACAGGTGGAGAAACGGCACTCCGTTTCTGGGTGCATTTTCGATCCTGCCTTTATCGGTACACACCGGGCGGATGAACCGTTCCGCCCAATGGTCGGTTCACCCCCTTACGACTTTTGGCAATTCTTCGAGTCGGTCGCATCTCCCTGCCTCTCTCTCTCTCTCTCTCTCTCTCTCTCTCTCTCTCTCTGGTTCTCCCTGGATAGACGACCGCGGTTCCCGGTCTCCGGGATTCATTTCCCAAATCGCTTGCAAGCTGTTCCGGCGAACCCCTCTCCCACCCGAAACGGATCAGAACGGCAGACAGGTCTCCGGTTCGTGGGATCCAATGCGACGGGATGCGACCGTTGTCGTCGGGGTGAGGAAACGTCAAATGTTTGCCCGCTCGGCCTGTCTTGCCCTCTTTCTTCTTACTCGTGTCTCCCGCTCTCCTCCGCTTCTTTTTCCCTTTGCTCGGTCTAGGCAGGCCGAGATCTGTGGTTGAGAGGCAAGAGGTGAACCAGATCTGTTTGGCTGGCGGGGGGGCGTTGGTTGCACAGCAGGTCGCAGAAGGTCGCCGGCCGCGGTTTCACGGTTCCTGGCGCGGGCCAACAGGAATAGATCAGCGCTATACAATAGTTGGTGCTGAGCGTGGCTTGAACGCCCCGAGTTTCAACCCGGCAACCGCCAGCTGTCCCCGTTTTACCCCAGGTTATTTTTTCTTTGTCTATTTTCATTCTTATTCGTTTATTTTCTTCTTCTTCTTCTTACGGAAACCCGATCCGATATAGTAAAGTGTCGGTGGTAACCTCAGCCAGAACATGTTCGAGAAAAGAAAACGTCATCTCCAGCCCAGCCAGGCTGCCAAGAACCGGTCGTCGGCTCCGGGATGACGACAGACTGGAGAAAGAAACGGGGTGGAGGGTGGCCGTATTTCCTTTCGCGTGTGGTTCCCCAGGCTTAGCCTTGCTTCTTTGCTGATCTCAGTTTTGATCTTGGTACGAATCTGATTCAGAGCTGCGCGCGCGCTTCTATCCGCCGTGGAGCAGAAAGCAACCCAGAAAGAAGAAAATAAAATAAAAACTTTTCAAAAATTCGGAAAAAGAAGGGTTTTTTTTTGAGGGGCGTGTCTGTAGGTCCCTTGCAAATCGGTTCCGCTTTTGCTCTCGCCATGTGGCACCGCAGGCATTCCGGTTTCTGGAGCGGGTTGATGTTTAGCGATGCCAGAGAGATTGAAGTCATCGCTGACGTCGAAACCTCTGGGGGGGAGGGGGACAATGAGTCGTGCAATGCATGTCTCTGGCAGGAAATGGTGAACAAGACCCAGAAATTGGCGTTTAGTGTAGCAATCGTGAATTGCAATAGGTATCGGTATGTCTTTCACAAGCCATTTTTTTTGCCTCCTCCATGGAGACGAGTTGGAGGCGGCTGCGCTTGGAGATGCCCTCGTCGGACGATAACCAGGACGCCTCTTCCAAGATTGCTCCAGCGCCGCTCTGGTCGGGTTGTGCCTGTTCTCGTGTTGAGCCACACCGGCTTGACTCATGCGCCACCGAGCGTGGGTCCGGGGAGATGACCGAAGGGGGCGTGCGTATCTGAGAGAGAGAGAGAAGACGGTGAGAAGCATGGTTGAGTCGCCGGGAACTCTCACCGACGCTCGACTCGGGACCTCCTCTCTCACGAGCCATCACGACTCAGTCTGGCCAATCTACCGAAACGATCCCGAGACGAGGACTACGCGGCATGGGAGTGCACGCACCACATCCCAACATCAGCAAAAAAGAAGGCTGGAGGTGAAGGAAAGAATTTTTCGAAGCATCTTTTCTCTGCTCATCAGACGGGGGACCTTGATAGGGCAAAGGCTGCCATCATCACATCATACCGAGCGAGGTTGCGGGTCACGAATCGTCATCTCCGGTACCAAATGAGCCATGTTGATGAGGCCGAACAAGAGCCTAGCGGGAGGGGAGGGGTGCGAAGCTGGACCGAGAAACGGGGTTGGTGGTCATGTTTTTGAGTGAAGCACCGAGAGATTCGAGAGCAGAGAAGCCTCTCAAAGGACGGAGGGAGACTCAAGGGGGAAAAGGCCCTTTTCTCTCCTCCTTCCGCTTTCTGTCGTACGGATTCCCTGACGGGACTAACGGGACTAACGGGACCTCTCCAACGTTCACACATGCTCCAAACGTCTCCGTCTCCAGAATCTGGCCGGCCGTTAGCCTGTGGATCCCAGATACTGGTACCCTTCCCTCCCCTCCCCTTTATGTGGGCCACAAGCAGAGAATTTTTCTAGTATACCAGGATCCAAGAGAGGAGCCCCCACGGGTGACGGGGTTTGGGGGCAGAAGCTCCACGAAAGGCCCGCCAGAGGCGCCCAAAGAGGAAAGTGAGCGAAGCCTGAAAAAGGTCTAGAGCGTCCTGCCCCTCTCCCCCCCCCCCGGGGGCGATCGTCCTGTCACTCGGTGCAGGCGACGGTTTTGACAAGCTGGGATCCGCCGGCTGTATCCTCGTTTCATATTTTTCCATACATCGTACTCCTCTTCTTGCAGCCCAACCAAATTTCCCACCGCCCAGAGCCTGGGACCGACAAGGGGGGTGTGTGCGTGTGTGTGAAGCCTGCGGACACGAACCCGTCAACGAGGGCCCAGGCGTCGGGATGGCCCCCCGGTGCATGGGGGTCCCTGGCCTCGCGGTCCGCCATGCTCTCTGCCATGCTCTGCCATGCTCTCTTGGTTGGATCCGGGAACCCAAACGGCGGGGAAAACCAGAGGCGCAATCCGCCTGCCCGCGTCGTCGTCCTTGTCCAGGCCCTTCTCTCCCCCGCCCACCCTATGCAATCTCTGACCGCCTTTCACCTTTTTCTCTGCAAGCCAGCGCCGAACCGAGCCGCCGGTTAAAGCAAAACTGCCCCCTCTACGGACACCAAGGTACTCAGTAAAGCGGCGCAGGGCAAGGGGCCACGCGCTTTTTTAACGGTACCGCGCTGCCAACTCCCTTTTACGCGACCGCGGCGTGGGCACGAAAATTGAAATCCCCAGAGCTGGGTCGGGTCCTTTTTTTTTTCTCTGTTTTTTTTTTCCTTTCTTTCCCTTACAGTTGGTACCTACGTGGGGATCGCGGCGACAGCCACCCTCTTGACATCAACCCGTCGGCCATACCTACGGTATTTAATGACTAACGGCGCCGCGGTGGTGCCGCGGTGGCCCCGCGGTTTTGTACGGATTTGGTCCGTTGGAAGGAACTTGGCCTCCTCGGCCTCCTCGGCCGTCCGTCCAGTCGTAAGCTCTCCAATTATTACGGAGAATCCGTCCATGCCGCTGTTGTTCATGCCGCTCAGGGTCCCCACAAATCGCATCAATCTACTTACCCCACGATAAGCAGGATTGTGTGCATGCGGGGAGGGGGAGGGGGAATTGGCTTATCGCCAGCCAAAGTCCCGTCATTCTCACTTCGCCCATCCCGTTCTCACCCGCGGATGCCGGCGGACAGGCAGTTAGGTATCCGTACTATGTAGGCAAAGCAGGCCCAGCCCTATCATATATGTCCGAGGTCCATCATATCTCGCATACCTCTGGCTGCCCGCGAGATTCCGGCGAGAGGGGAAACGCTGCATTCCGATCTCGCTCGCAGGGTGGCAGTAGCACACGATAGAACGGAAACACGCCGAGACCTGTTTGCGCAACGCTGCTTGATCCGGGAGATGCGGTTGCGTTGGGAGAAGGGGCGGACGCCAGACGTGACGAAGCCTTCCCACAAACAGTCGGGACGCGTCGGGACTTGGCCGTGAACCCCCGAGATGGTTCCCCGACGCCGTTTAAGCATGGGTGACAGCAGGGAGTCCCCCCAGGTGTGGCTGAGGCCTCTCCACGACGCCACAATCCACGTAATCTCGATTCCACCCCGAGGGCGAACCTCGAGATGACGCCCAGTGACGCTTGTGAGTTACGAATGACCCGACAACGAACAAAGTCTGGAGGCGTCGCCAGCGAGTGATCAACTTTAAGCACAGCCAGCCTCCCCGTCGGTATCTCGGTCACGAACCATGGCCCATGTTCGGGCTGGTGACGTTCCTCATCATCCTCCTCGTCCTCGTTCGCACGCCGAGTCCGAAAGATTCCGTACACCCCCGGCCTTGGCAACACTTGTATCTTCCCGTCACTATTACCGTCCGTCGGCGGCAAGGGAAAGGGAACCCCCCCCCCCCTCCCCCCAGAACGAAGACATCTCTAGAAGCACCTACGGGAAACCTCGGTAGTCGGCCGCCGTCCAAGTCCTCTCGTCAGTCCAACAGGGGGGAGAAAACAAGAGCCGGAAACGTTTTTCGCGGCTTACATGTAGCGCCCGAAGGGACGGACTGCACCACGCTATAATCCAAGACGATCTGCCGAAGGAAAAAAGTGTGGCTGGCCCAGGCGCCCGGGTCAACGATGCACCCACCACAAGGCTTTCTCGACAAGAGCAAGAAAGAAGATGGCTTTCGTTCTCGTAAGCGCGCAACCCCACACCCGGTATTCCCATCTCTTCAAAGGTGTATCCGTAAACGCAAGCGGTTTCGAGGGCAACTAGTCGAAAGGCCCGAACCAACATTTGCCCCCCCGTGGCGCAGGTGAAGAACCTAGGTAGGGGGGGCGTGGCCGAGGCAGCGAGGCGGCCTTCTCACCGAACGAACAACAAACCAATAAACCCACGACCCCCATCCAGATGGCTGGCAAAGAAAGGGTGAATGAATGACACCTTGAGGGGGCCACAAGTTGGCTACCTTCCCCAGGAATAGACGACTTTTGGGTCTCATGGGTTCTCACTTTGAGTTATCCCAGGATCTTCTGCCATGGCACAGATGAGACAAAAAAGCATATAAGGGGAAATCTGCCGTTCGTAATGCGGTCCAAAGTATGGAGCCGACGGTGAGGCTGTGTCCTTTGGACGGTGGGGAAGGGGGGAGGGAGAGAGGAGAGAGCGCGCGGGTGCGAGAGCATAAAACCGGACTGGACACGAGCTTGGGGCCTTCGACTGGAGACGGGCAATCAAGCCTCGGCAAAACCGGACAACGACGCCGGATGGTACAGTCGTAGCACGCGCAAACAACAACCACAGCAACAGAACAACACACACACAGAGAGAGAGATAGAGACAGAGAGCGCTGATACGGGGTCCGTCACGGGGCTGAAGGGGAGGTGTGGGGGTGTGCCAGCCAGCCCAGCCGGCGCCCAGTTTGCCTTCTTGTGTCCACTGTTCGAGGCCCGGTGAGAAGTGCCGGCGGTTGCAGCTGAATAGGGTTCCCGCCCGTTGAAGGAATGATGGAGCGAGCGCGACAGAGAGGAAGAACCAGAACCCCCCTCGGCGCCCAGCATGTGTCTGTGGTGTGTGTGCCCAGCCCCAAAGACAAGACGGCGAGCGCGCACCAAAAGCCAAAAAGACGGCCAGCAACCGATGACGACACCACCCGCCCAAACCCAAGACCAGTGTGTGTCTTGTCTGCCTGTCTGCCTGGTAACGGCAGCGTAAACCTTCAAAACCAGGTTTTTCCTTTGGTTCGTCGAGCGCGTCGTCTATTCTTGCTCCCCCCCTCCTTCTCACTCTCTCTCACTCTCTCTCTCTCTCTCTCTCTCTCTCTCTCTCTCTCTCTCTCTCTCTCTCTCTATTCTTGCCGTTCGTCGCCGGCGGCGTAAGCTGGTCAGCCAACCAGCGCAAAACTCACCTCAGCACCCCCCCTCCGTCCCATCACCCTTCGTTTCCCCGTCCAGTGCGCCTGCAACACGCTGCAACCACCACTGGGGAGCTAAACGAGTCGGCCACGCATGCCGACGCGCAAAACTATGACTCTTCCTTTCCTTGCACCGGAGCGATTCCGACACCTTGTTCTCCCTCTCTCGCTCTGTGTGACGCATTCAAGGTACATAATGAAGTCATTGTGTTTCTCAATTTACTCTGTTTTTTTTTATCTCTTTCCTGTGTCGTCACGAGATGCGAATGTTGGAACCATATTGTGTGTGTGAAAGAATAGAATCAAATGTTGTCGCGCGAAGGCGCAGGGTATCTCGTACTAATACTAAGCTAAGTTGTGAAGTAGCCACACGATCCAGTGAGGCTGATGATGGTCCTGGCTGGGAACCCGATGAAATGCGAATGCAAGTGTGCTGTATGCCCTGGGGCTCCCCTATTCCTCCACCCAAAGTCGATCCGTTGATCGATCCATTTCCAATCAAACCAGCAATAAAAAAAGACTCCATGCTACAAAAAATAGTTGCGTAACCTCGAGGGGTTATCGCACAGGGGGGTATCAACATGAAAAGAAAAGAAAAAAAAGAGAAAGAAGAAAAAAGGTAAAAGCAAGCGGGCTTCACAGTATGTGGAATGACTGTGGCCCATGATGCATCCCACGAGTCCACGGATACAGATGGTTGGTTGCATCTGTTCCTCTCATCTGCCAACACCGACTTTCCCATTAGCCGGGTGACTCTTTCCCTCGGTACATGGCCGACACCGCCGGGGCTTGTGCAAGTGTGGCTGAGACACACTCCCCCCACGGTCGGCTTTGGCTGTGTTTCCCCCATAACACCGTCCCAAGTGACTCCGACAAGACCGGTTTGGAATAGTCGGCTGCACACAGTGGAAGGGGAGGTGTCGTAGTTTCGATGCCTCGGCCACGGTAATTAGTGGCCGGGATGTGGTTGTTGTATTTGTTTGGAAGACCAGAGGCCCAGGATCCAAGCCGCAGGGCGTATGAATGGTCTTTCGTCGGCAACAAGGTGTACATGTGCCGCGGTATTATTGATTAGAGTTTGTTGGGCGATGCGTGTCGTCCGAACAAGTTTATGTGGGCCGGTTGCGAGGCACCCAGGAGCTAAAGCTTGCGGCAGTTGCTTGTCGGATGCGAAGCTCTCACTCGGCGATGGGCGTCATGGAGGCGAGCTTGTTCTTGGGGCTCTTCTTGGAGCTGCTGCGGCGCTGCGACTTCTTCTGCTGGAGAGCGGCCTGGCGGCGGCGTTCCTTCTCGAGCATGACGCAGCGGAGGGCCTCGCGTTGCATGGCCATGCGCTCGCGCTCCATGTTGAGCAGCTCGGCCTCGTTGATCTGGGGCGAGCGGGAGTTTGGGGAGGAGAAGCTGCCGGAGCTGGCCACGCTGTGGGAGTCGTCCTCAAAGTCCTGGGGGAAGAGGTCCTCGTCCGAGAGGTACGAGGTGGCCCGGGGCTCGCCGTCAAAATCGGCGAGAGTGTCGCGGCGCGGCCATGAGGGGAAGGCGCACGACCGGTCGTGGGCGAGCATGTTGCTGGGGGCGATGTCGATGGGGGCGGTCATGGAGACGGCGCCCATGGAGCTGTATGAACCGTATGAGCCGTACATGGCTGCGGTGTGTGTGTGTGTGTGTGTATGTGAAGGTGGATGATGAGAGAGTTGCTTGAAGTGTTGTGAAGTTGTGAGGTCTTGTTCGCATAAGACTATGGTTGTGGATATTGTTGATCTTGGGTCGAACTGTGAGTGTGTGAGGAAGGTGGACACGGGAGACTTATAAGTCGAAGAGGGCGCGTCTCCCTTTCCTCTGGGCTCTTGGGAACCGGGGGGGGGCGTGCTTCGGGTGTGTGAGAAAAAGGGGGGGTACGGCCAAGGGGGTGAAAGGGGAGGGGTGAAAAGTTGGGCAGAACAACGTTCCGAGGAATTTCGTGGTATGGGTCTGGTACTTTACAAGCCTAAAAATTGGGGGCAACAGCATTCCCGGGATCCCGAGGGGGTGGGAAAACAATGCAAGGGAGGCGGTGACGGAGAAGGAAGTTGAGGGGTGGGATTGGGGGGGTGCGTGAGAAAGATGGCAGAAGGAAAGAGTCAGTCAGGGGGGAGGGGTGCGCGCGCGCGCGCGGTCAAGACCCGAGAGCTGAGGACTCAAGACGGAGAGAGCAAGCGGCGGTTGCAGTTGTCGGTTAAAGGGGGGCGTGTGGAACGGAAACTGGACCAGGCGGTCGAGGCGTGTTGGTGGGTACCTAAAAAGAAAAGGGCAAATGTCGGCGACAGGGCTGGTGGTCGCTCGGAAGGAATACCGTATTCCTGAATTCCTGATCCTTGAAACCGACCCTCTCTCTCTCCGTTGGTTGTTGGGGACCGCGGGGGGCCTGGCCTGGACCTTTTTGGCTGCTCCCTCTTCTCGATCGTGGCGTTGCCGAGGAGCTGGGAGAGTCCGTCCGGGGACTCTTGGCTGGGCTGGTACGGTGCAGTAACCGCGCTCTCCGTTTGCCGTATCACGGTACGGCCGCAATAGGAAATCCTGCTTTCTGCGGTGACGATGATGAGTGTGTTTTGGTGTGGATGTATGTATGTGTGTGTGTGTGTGTTCGTGTCCGCCCGAGTAAGTCGGCTCGCTGGCTTGTGGTGGTAGTTAGGAGTGGTGTCCCTCCGCCCCGACGGGAGTACGGTATGTTTATTTCGTCTTTTTTGGTGTGTGCTAATGACAATGACGCTGTCGCTATCTTGTGATGACGCTCGTAGATTGGTTTCTCGTGATGGTTTCCTGTCGAAACACCCGGATGACTCGGACGACAGACCCGAAGAGTCATGATATACGAACTCTGTACAGACGATTACCAACCCACGAGCGCATCGATCGGTATCTTGGACCAATCTGTTCAGAAACACCACAACACACAACATGGCGCAAACAATAAAAAGAATCAAAAATCGAAAAAAAGAAGCTTAACGGAAAAAAGGTCCCTGTGTTTGAACGAGTCGCAAGGCCACAGGGGGTGGAATGCGCCTGTGGGGAATGCGCCCGTGGGGAATGCGCCCGTGGGGAATCAATGCGAACGGACGGTCTTGGTTCCCTGTGCAAGCGGTCGACGATGTCTCTCCCCCATCTGTAACCATCGCAAACCTCAATGTCTGGTGGTACAAGAAAGGCATGTAAGGGAGTCAAGCTGCATTCCAGACCCTCATTCCAAGTTTCAACTCCAGCTTCCGATCCCGGTGTCTTGACTCTCTTCTCTGCTCTGCTTATCCCGTCTTCCGTCCCTATCATGTGTCCCGGTAAATGGCCGATTCAATTCAATTATTGGTACCCCAGTCGGTGTGCCTGTGTCGCTTGCCCCCCCCAACGCGGGCATGCGCACCGCAGGGGACAAACACAGAGAACTCGGTCCCCCCTTCCAGGGCGCACGCAGCACACCTAGACCTGAGAGATCTTCGCAGCCCAAAGGCGAGAGGCCCGGCTGGAACGAAGGGAGAGAGACAAGGCGGGCTCCGCGGGAGGGGAGGATTGGCGGTATTGGCGACTATCGTGAAATAAGAGGCACGGGAGGGCTCAGACGGAAAGGTGGAGACCGTTGTCCACTCACCGCGGGTACATAATGTACGGATACACAACCCGCAGTCGGGGAAGCAACGGAGCAGCGTTAGCGACGTGGCCTACAGGCTCTACAGGGCCTACAGCGCAGCCACAGCGGCAGAGCGGCGGTAGGTCATCCGAAAAAAAGGAAGCGGAAAACGGAAAAAGAATGAGCGGTGTTTGACCGCCTCGTCGTCTGGACTCTACTGAGTACCTTAAAGCGTGGGCGGCAGGGCGTGTGTGGGGCTTCATTGGCCGGGGACATACCTATCTAGGTAGGTAGGGAGGTGAAAGAGTCATGGCCCCAAGGTACCTCTGCATACGCGTTACGCAAGGAGGTACTTCTCCGATGGCCAGCAAGGGCCCCGACAGAGTTCACCCGAAAGCTGGTGGTGCTGACAAGACCAGAACACTCTCAGGCCCTTCCAGGCGGTAGGTAGCGTACGGGTACGCTACCTAGGGAGAGGTCCCGTCCCCTGTTCCCCCTCCAAAGGCCCGATGGCGGGGCATGAGGTATTGCGCCTGCGGATACTACATACTGCCTACCTACAAACCTCCCTTGGTTGGTACAAGTTAGTTAGCGAGACAAGCTGATAAGATATCCAAGTGGCCGGCCGTATTATATCCGTATGCTTGAAAGATCGCCCTCGTCTACTGCGTACCGAGTATGTATGACCGTACTACCTGCCCCTGGCCGTTTTCCCCGCCGCTCGACTCCTCTGGGCTCCGGCCCCTCTCCGGAAGGAAAGCTTGAGTTGCCCCGGGCCTCGGGCTTATTCAAAGAAACTGGCAGGCACAGAGCAGAGCAGAGCAGAGCAGAGCAGCAAGCGCAAGGGGATGAACGCGAGCTCGGTGCCTTCCCCCCCACCACCAAGGCAAAGGCATCTGAATTCCGCTGGCGAATTCGCCCGTGCCCTGCCTTTGACACGCGTTGCTGACTTGGCCTGTCATTGGACTGTGGAGGATCTGCGACGCTCTGTTCCGAGACTTCGAACGAGACGCGCACGACTCGCAAGGACAGGCGGGGGTTGAGCACTGAGGCCTATCGCATTCATTTGATCTGGATATTGACCTTTGACAACAGCATCGATCAACCGTCGTACACGCCCCCCCCCCCACCCCCCCTTCTGCAATTCACGTCAAACACGCTCTTACTCTTCGGCTCTTTTGGCAATTACTGTGCATCTTCTTTCCCTTTGGGCATCGATGGGGGACCAATCAACAACCTCACCCCAGGTTGAAGCCCGCAACGGACGAACGAGCGACGATGACAAACGAAAGGGCCGCGTTCGGGGAACCACAGCCAGTGCAGTCAGTCGGCAGCAAGCACACCGCACAGCACTCACAGCGCCTCACCGCCGCCTGGCCTTGGTCCATCCATCCATCCATCCCGCATGCCGGCTGGCGATTTGCTGAGGGAATGGCGTCTTCCGGTCTCGTTCCTGGTTTGGAAGAGGCGCCGTACAACCAACAAGAGGCAAGCCACTCGGCACCGATTCTTGAGCGTAGAGTTTAGTTGGCTGGTTGTCAGCATGCCGGGAGAGTCAGAGGAGAGAGTGGGTGTGCCAGTGAACCTTTTGTGGCTGCATCCAGCATCGTCAACCTTTTGCACACCGTCATCTCTTCACCCCTTCCGGCCCATCGCATCGAATCGAAGCGCACCGCATCGCGCGCGCATCGCGCGCGCATCGCGCATTGCATCCGCGCCGGGAGACCCATCCGGGCTGCTAATTACTAGCTAGGTACGGAGTGCACTACAGTAGGCACTTACATAGTACTGCCGTCGATCGACCAGGACGAGAAGAACCACTCTACATCCCTGAGTTTGCATTTTACCAAAGGGGATACAAAGACAAACCAGGGCGCCCAACGCAGCAACGGCATTTCCGCACACCACCCCCCCCAGGCCCATGTCTGTACGCGGTGGCCGTTGTCTCCCTCGAGTCTCGGTTCCGTTTTCCCATATTGCCCTGTCTTGGTTGGGCATTTCTGCCCCATGCAATCCACTGGGCCGGTTCAGATGCCCCCGGTCTCACAACCATCGCCAAAAAAGCAAAGGGGGAAACTCCTTGCTTTTTCGTCATTTAAAAGTTTTCCCAACCCTGGGGTTCTCATCTCCGCCCCTGCTCGTCAGCGCGTCCGTGTCAGTTCCCTCGGGGTCCTTTGTCGCGACGGGGCCACGGCTTTTCGGTCCCGGCTCTTTATCCAGCCTTCCCCGTCGTGAGGCTGGCTTGCTACTCCCCGGCTCACGCATGCTCGTCTTAATCCTGAAGCCCAACCTGTACCAGACGGCCGGAGTCGTGTTGGGGGCAGGGTGAGGCGGGAAGGGACATGGGATCTTAATCAGTGACGGATATCAACCAGCTGCGCTTGTTCTTTCCTTCTCCCGCGGGAGAGCCGGGATTGTCAATCAATCTCGGAGAAGCAATGCGCTCCGTACAGCATACAGAGTCAGAGAGGACGTATCATCGTCGCGTTCGGTAACACGCAAAGTGACAGGTCCAAAATTGCAGCCTCACGCCCCCGGGTTTCCCGGCCGGCAGGACAGCAACACGAACTGCGACCACTCCTGCCGGTCTAGGTTTGTGAACCGAATGATTCAGGGCAATGCCTCGTGGGAATGCAACTGGTCTGAATGGTTGGCCCCCCCGGATGCAACGATGCGGCATGTTTGTGTGTCCCCCCCCCCCCGTAGGGGCATTCCGTTGGACGCCCGAAATTCCTCCGTTCCTTGCGGAGCAACCACCGACATCATCAGCACCACCATTAACATCACTCAAAGGAAACACCGATACGGGACACCAACGGGGGGCCGTGGTCAGCAAACGACAGAAAACCCTCTCCTCTCCCCCCTCCAAAGCGGATCCGGTTGCGGTTCCGCACCCAGATAGGATTGCGACGAGAAAGCCAAGTTGGGATGTCACCCGCTGGCTCGACGGTATGGTTGGACGGGGTGCCTTGCGACGAATGCGCGGATTTGCTTCTGACCGGCTGCTGCTGACTAGCCACACGTTGCGTTGCCTGCTGCTCCCCATCTAGCATGCAATGTATCCGAATCGTTGATTCGACATCTGAGACGCCCAATGCCTATCCGGGGAACGCAATACGACACACACCAGCGATATAATTACATTATTGTCTTGAAGGGCGGTGACGGGCTCGTAGCCAGACCGCCCTTATTCCTCCGTGACGGCAGGCAACCCTCCAGGCTGGCTTACATGACTTACCGCCTGCTTCCCTGCTCAGAGTCAGCACGCATTCTATTTGTGCCTTTACTGTGCTTGGCTAGCCATACGTAGCATTCCCGTGTCGCAAGTGTTACGGCCGCGCTGACTGAGTTGGAGCGGACTGGACCACAAGCCGCCATCGCCAGCGCCCCCGACCCCACGGCGGTGACTTCCCCAGCTTCTGCTCTGACTCAGGCTGGGGGTGGCGCACCCGGATCCTATTTTGGCACGGATACACCAGCTAACAGCGCGCGGTCCGGTACAACCACCACTACACTTACTTACACCCAGTAAGTAGGTAGGTCGGTAGATACCTACCTAGGTAGTGGTCTTTGTTTCCCCCTCGGATCACCCAAGCCGTGTGTAGCGCAGGCGGGAGGGCCTCTGCACCGACTTGGCTAACACGCCAGCCCGCCAGCCCGTCAGCCCCGGGGAAGACGGGAACGGTCAATCAATAATCAATCCTTTTGTCTGACTGTCGATTCCTGCCCCCCCAAGCGAGGGCTTAGAGGCCAAGGCTTACCTCGTCCCCCCTTTCCCCCAAAATAAGGCGGAGGACAAAAGACCGTTACGTTGCGCGCACACCGAGGAAGCAGGCGAACTGTCCTCTCGGCCCGTATTACTCCCCCCAATGGTCGCACACAAACAACCAAACGGTGGCTTCGGATTGGGTCGCGAATGAAGTTTTGCGCCGCGACAGGAAGTCCCCCCCCCCCCCTTTCCCCTCCCCCGCGAAAAAACAAAACCAAAAACAAAGAATATAGAGTCACAATTTGCGTCGTCAGCCACAGCCGCTGGGGGAGGAAGGGTGTGGAAAAGAAAAAGCAAAGCTGAAGGTGATCTGTCATGTCTTTTTGCTTTTCCACATGCGAATGACATCTCAAAGGCGGCTCTTCGAGACGTGACTGGTCTCCCCGCCCCCCCGCAAAGTCAACGGCACGGTCTCGTTCCGAACTCAACCACCAACCACCACCACCAGGGACCTCTAGAAATCCAGAAGCTTTCCGGTCTAGGGCGTCAAACCAGAGAACCCGGTTCAAACCAGTCAGACAAGCTCACGCCAGTGCAGGCTCCATGCTTCAGGCTTCCAGAGAGGGCAAGAAGAAAGATACGCAAGGCGGGCAGGGTAGGGTGCTTTCTTGATTCGAACGCAACAGCTGCGCAAGCATGCCGGGGGAGGGAGCTTGGGACGCAGGCAGGGGCGGATGCATAGAAGACGGAACCCTATTTTGCGAAAAAGCAGCTGAAAGGGGCGGGGAGTGGGGTGGGACGATCCGGTTACTAGCCCGACCTACATAGGTAGTTACATGAAGGAGTATCAATCAGTACAGCTCTAACCAACCCTACTGACTGGTGTGGTTATCGAATCGATCGCGGCAGGGGACATTACTTACTTCAATCGTCGTCCAGTCTGTCTCGAGCTGCAACTGAAACGCGGTTCCCAACCACGACGACGGGCCACGACGAAAAAGAAGCACATGCCATGGACGGGGACGGGCGGGCGAATGGGGCCCAAAGAAGGGCGGCCGGCTGCAGTCGAGTCGCATCCGGTCCGTGCTGTGGAGGCCATTACTCGACGATCCCTATTATTCGCATGCTCGGACAGCATGAACAGCAGCGGCAACAGGAGCCGGTGCAGCACAGACCGAAGGAACAAGATCAGACTGAAACGGGCCCAGGGGAGGGGGTGTAAAGGGGGCAGGGCAGAGAAAGAGAAAGAGAACGATAGAGAGAGATGGCGAGAAGCAGAGCTGTGCCCAAAGACGACGACGACGGCAACACACGTTTTTTTTTTTTTAAATCTCTTTCTTATTTTATACCTCGTGGCGGCGGCAGGGTGCCGGCGTCAATCCCTCAGGGTGGTGTAGATGCATGCGCCTCGTGGAAGGAAAGCAAGTTGGAGCCATCGACAACCACCAAAAAAAAAGTGTCGTCCGCGTCCCGCGTCCGGGAGTTTGCGTCTATTTCCAAAACCAAAGGCGCCCTGAGCGCCGCTCCCCCCTCCTCCTCCTTCTCTCCAAGCTTCTGGGAAAGCAAAAATGCACGACAGTGACAACGACGCACACCCCTCGTCGTCCTCCTCCTCCTCCTCTCTCTCTCTTCATCCTGCCGCGATTCAGGTCACCTACCTAGCCCGTCCCCCCCCCTGGTGCACCGACCGACCGGACAGCGGGAATGAGTGCCCCGGCTGGTGTTCGCCAAGGGGGGGGAGAGTGGTTATGGATGGCGAGGCGAGATGGGGGAGGCCAGGTCGAGGAAGGAGGTCTGTGACCTTCTAGAATGTCGCTAGACGGTCATCTTTTTCTTCTTCCGCTCTTTTTTCGCATGGTCGCTTGCTTTTCTGCAAGGGGGAGGTGTGTGTGTTTGCTTGCATGCTTGCAATTTTTTTGTTTTTTTGTGCTTCTGCTTGCTTGTCTTGCTTCTTTCGCTTTGCCTGCCACCTGCTTCACGCAGCAAACGTGTGTTTGGGTTTGTCGAACCCCCCCGTCCCCCCGCCCCTTGTCCCTTCCACCCCCGGAATTGCGGGCGAGCGGTTTATGGGGCCCGGAAGAGAAGGAACGTAGAACCGGTGCCAGGCCAGGGGGGGAGAGGTCCTTTTCGGGCACTAGCGGCGGGGCGCGCACGCGCTGCTGGGGTTACGGCTCTCGGTCATGGCATCTCTCACCTGCTACGTAGTACCCCCTTCTACACGTGTGCCATGGGAACTATCACTATCAGTACCACGGATACGTCGTTGGGGCCACTTGCCTTTTCGGCTCTTGCTCGGTTGCTGCCGGATTAGTCATCTCGGGAGAACGGGGGAAACCGTAAGCTGAGGACCGACGGGTTTCGCCCCTTTACCTAGGCACCTAGGCACCTAGGTACCTCAGGTAAGTAGGTAGGCGGTTAAGGTAGACGGACCGGAATGCGCGACGGAGTCTGCATCCCCCGGAAACGGCAGCGTTCGTAACGGTCTTTTTTTTTTATTTTTATGTGGGGGCCAGTGACGGATTGGAGGAGGATCACACGGAACAGAACAGCAGCATGAGAGATCTACACGTCTCGCCGGGTGGGCGATGCCGTTGAGCCTTATTGCGGCGTCCGCGCATCTCCGTCGCCTGTTGCGGACGCGTTTGATTTGATGCGTGCGAAACACGCAGGGAGGAAGCCCGTCAATGGGGTTCTTGTGGAATGCCCGGGGGAGGGGATCATATTATCAAGATCGCGATCTCGCCGGTCCCGTCAGCCGGGGAGGGGTGTGTGTGTGTGTGTGTGTGTGAGCGTATGAGAGAGAGAGAGATTAATTGTTCTCGTCATCTCATGGGAACCCCGGGAGAGATGAAGCTGACCCTGCGATGCGGACGCAGGCGGGAAGAAGCCTTGTCGCTGGAATGGAGACGTCTCGTCCCGTCTCGTGCCTGCCGCGAGTCTCTGGATCGTCCATGGCCGCAGTGGTCGATCACATCCGACAATCGGACGGTGGGAGAGAAGGGATTCGTAATCTCTCGACACGACCAGCCCTGCCTGCTACGGCGCACCCGGGATGGGCAGCCGACCGCCGGTGGTCCTGGTCTGGCAGCGAGGTTCGGCGGCCTTGTCTCCATGGGCCCCGATCCGATCGCTCGTGCTTCTCGTGGGCCGTGTTGTGGGAGATGGCGGGTGTTGGATTGGGTGTCTTCATTTGCAGGTCCGTCATTCCACGACGCCCTACATAGTGTTGTCGTCCCGTTGCGGACATCAAGTCGTGATTCAGCTATGGCTTTCACTTCATCTCGCCGGAACAATTGCAAGCACTCCCGTCTTCCGGCGTGTGTCTGCTCCGCGCAGAGGGACTCTTCCGTCCGAGACTGTTGTTGGTCCTATAGGTATGACCCGGCGCTGCGAGGCCTTTACGATCGTATTGGGCGTGCATATAGCAGCAAGCGTTTCGATATGCCATGCGTGGTAGTGCCTCGTTGCCAAGAACGGTGCGTCTTTGGATGAAGAAGTGGCCGTCTTGGGTCATGTCTGTCTTGTCGGGTTCTCTGATCGGGGTGCTTATGCGGCGCCGGCGGGAAAGGGTCATAGAGGTCCCCTCGACAGGCACGTATGCATTCGGCGGGCTGAGACATCGTGAGAATCGACCTCAATGGTTGAGGTTGAGGTTGAGGATGATCGTGTCGGCTGTCGCTGTCTTGACCCGGTTGCCGCATATCGAGGCCGCTTGTCGCAGTCTCGTATCCGGTCATGCCACTTACATCTAGAGAAGGGGAGTGGGAGACACAATCTCGCGCTTGTCACAGATATCCCGAACTACCAAGACACTACGCAGGTTTTGCGGATGCTCAGGAGGTCGCCAGTTCCCTCATGACACAGAACCGAAAACGATTGTCTTGGGCATGTCCTTCTCCGCCGACCAGAGGCGGGTTCCGGCATGTTCGTACCGGCAATGCGTCTGTGTCGAGCGGATTTGTTGAGGCTCTTGTACCGAGGCGCCGGGGGGCTTCATCGTGGTGTCATGGGAACCTGCGTCGAGCATCACTGTCCTCACCATCAATACCGCGAGGACTGATGCTGTGCGTGCGGTTTCGTACCAAGAGAACCCCGATTGACCTGACCCAAACTCGCAGACTTGCCAGGCACACACAGCTCAATATGTAGCATCTTCCGAGGGAGGACGATGTAATTTCAAACTGCACCGGCCTTGGTCTTATCCAGTGCACTCAGCATGAATATGTTCTCATGTCGTTGGGTGTATATTGACGATATGAGTCTACTCCGACGTCATATGATACCACGGCATAGCGGGATATCCAGTCGTCGTTCGATGTGCCTCACGGCTGCAGGTCCCAAAAGTTCCTTCTGATGTCACTGGACGGCTCCGAGTTTCTTCAACCGGCTATTTCTCCGTTGCGACATCGAAGATCAACAAGGCCTACCGCATCCCCGCTCGACCCCTCTTCTGACTGTCAGCCTTGGCTGATAGGACTGATAGGGCAGGTGTAAGAGAGGGAATCACCAGTGTGGTTTGACTCTTTAAAGGTACAAGATGCGTGCTCGTTTTCATGGGGAAAACACTCACAATCTCATCATCTGCCGCGCTCGACCAGGAACTCCCATCTCCGAAACCCCCGGCACAACTCAAGAATGCCCGAGAAGGTCGTCCTCTCCGCCGAGACGGCCGAGGCCATCCGCCGCAAGAAGGCGCGGTACTGCCGCTTCGCCGACGGCCTCGAGTGGGACCGCTTCGACACCATCATGCTGCCCGACTTCACCTTCGAGGGCGTCGGCCTCGACGGCGCCATCATCGTCGAGAACGGCATCCGGTACCGCTGGGAGTCGCGCGCCGAGTGGGTCGCCTACTTTAGCAACTCCTTCAAGACCCTCGATTCGATCCACCTCGTCGACGCGGGGGACCTGGAGCAGGTCGCCGAGGACGAGGTCCGCGCCGTCTTCGGCGTCATATACCATGCCGGCATCCGGGGGACGACCGACGGCCTGCACATCACGGGCGGGGGCCACTACTACGATACCTGGAAGAAGGTCGACGGGGACTGGTTCCTGGCCGCGTCCTCGATGAAGAGGCTGTATTACAAGATCCAGGGCGTTTGACGCGTCCGGGCAAGGAGTGAGGCTGTGCGAGTGGGTGCTTGGTGAGGGCCATCTCAACGTGCCTGTCTTGGACGGTTGCGTGTATTGCGATTCTAGCGTTGAGGGGTCAGTTGGCTGTAGGGTGGGATGTGAATTGAGAAACGCCGCATAGGCTTCGAAGCGAGGACCTCGTCTTCTGTGTTGCCTCCCCCATTATAGGCCACCACTCATGATAAAACTACCACATACGACCATACCCACTGGAGAACTCGGGATCCCGTCCGCTCTCCCATAGATAAGCCGGTGAGGGCCGGATTAGTAGTTGGGTCGGTGACGACCAGCGAATACCTGGTGTTGTATGTTCTTTTTGCCCTCAGCTCTTCCAGCTGGAGAGGGACAATACAAGTGTCACAACTCCCATAGATTACCGCATATAACTATACCCACTACGGATAGAGACCTCGGAATCTTGTCCGCTCCCCCGTAGATAAGCTGGTAGACGGAGGCTCATCTAGAAGAGCAGGATCCCTACGGACTTAGTAATGAAACCGGGCCCCCGCTGCTCTACAGCCGTACAGTTTACCGTCCGTAACTACCTTAAATCACCTAACGAAATCGTCCTTCCCTTATGCCCCTGCCTCCTTCCTCTCTCAACCTTCAAACGTTACCTTGTTGCTATTTGTAGTGTTATTATGCTTTATTATGCTTAATATCCTATAAGACGTCATGTAAGAGTAGGCCTGTCTGTTAGGCCCCCTCTAGGTCTCTAGCCCCCCTTCTCTCCTTATGTCTTTTAAAGGCGGCTAGATTAGCCGCGTAGCGCATAGCTGTGAGAATCTATCACTCGCCCCTTACATACTACATCTTGGGGTGGGCCTCGGTGTGCATGCAGCTGACTGATGCCGCGCCGGAGTCAACCTGGCCTAGAAGGATCCTTCATGTGGCCTGCTTAACCGCTGGTCCCGACCCATTTTGACCCTCCACCACAGTTGCAGAGCTAGCTATCTTGACATTCAAGCTCCGTACTCCCAACATAAGAATAAGAAGAGAAGGAAAAGAAAAAGAAAAAGAAAAAGAAAAAGAAAAAGAGAAAGGGGTGAGTAAACAAAATCTCGAAAACACATGTACAGATGCTGCATCTCTCCCGGATTCGACTTTTCTTCAGACGCGTTTGCTGATAGTCTGATAGTGTGAATGGTCCAATCTTGACAATGTCTGGTCATCGCACGATGAGCTCGCCAATGCAGCCGGTCATACTGTCCATGGAAGTTGTCAGGTTCCTAAAAGTAGTACCGGCTTCGGGGCCGGCGGGGCACCGGGTGGGGCCCGGGGGACCCTGCGGAACGGAATAACGTTATGCCGAAGGGCACACAAAAGGGGTTTTCACGATAGCATCAAGGTTTAGGGAGGAGACAGATTGGAATAACAGTCACCAGTGACCCCTAACTGCCCTCCCACTGACTCCTTTACTCGGTACTACACAGCCTCTGACAGAAGTGGACGATGATGGTTCTTTTGAAAGCGAATATCGGGTACGGATCGAAAACCAAGTCAAATATCTCGTCATATCCCCCGGAACCTTTGACAGAGACACGCTCTCGTTCCCCCTTCAGTCCCTGCCCCATCTCCCTTACAATGAGGATTGGACCGTAGCCAAAATCTCACGGGATGGAGCCAGCGGCGACTTGAAAACCTCTCTCTCGAACCGAAGACTAGCTGGAGTCAAGTGCCAATGGCATTCTACCAAGGTTGATTGTCTAGAATTGCAGAAGACCAAACAGCTCACGGCAATGACTTTTGAAGCCTCCTGTCAGAGGCTGTGTAGTACTGAGTAAAGGAGTCAGTGGGAGGGCAGTTAGGGGTTACTGGTAACTGTTATTCCAATCTGTCTCCTCTCTAAACCTTGATGCTATTGTGAAAACCCCTTTTGTGTGCCCTTCGGCATAACGTTATTCCGTTCCGCAGTGCCCCCAGGCCCCACCTAGTGCCCCACTAGCCCTGAAGCCGGTACTACTTTTAGGAACCTAATACAATCCCCCCCCCTCTAAGGTCCTATCCTTAGGACCTGGTGGTTAGTCAGTTAGCCCCTCTATTAGTACTCTAGTACCCTGCTTATAATACTGCTTATACTTTGGTAGAGTCTAGGAACTCTACTAGGCTTAGTAGATTACTAGATAGGTAGTTATCTCCCTAGCTAACTACCTACCCTCAGCCTTATTCTTGTTTTATAGCAGCCTAGTATAGCTAATAGCCCCCCTAGTACCTTACCAGGCCTAGCTATCCTATACTTAGAGCATAAGTCTCAGGCCCTTATTACTATTAGTAAGAGGCTACCTACTCTACTATAGAAGTACCTTACCTATCTATAGTATTACTTTAGCTACTTACTCCCTTCTCTCTCTTATAGCTTAGTATCCTATTATCTATAAAGTAGTATAGTTAGCTTTTATTACTTATACCTTTATTTCTCTAGTAACTAAGCCCTAAGTTATATTATTCTTAGTATAATAGTAAGGGTATACTTTGTAGTAGTAAAAGAGGTACTAGTACCCCCTTAGTACCTTCTACCTCTCTTTCCTTCTAGAGGTATTATTATTTTTTTATAAGCTAGAGTTATTATTATTACTTACTTATATATATACTACCTAGTAGAATAGCTAGGCCTACCTTCTCTTTTTTACTTTTTACCTATTTTCCTTCTTTTTCTTCTTTTCTTATAATATCTTTATATTATTATTATTTTTTATTTTTTTATTATATCTCTACTACTATAGTAGCAATAATAGTACTAGTAATAGTAATACTAATAGTAGTACTAGTACTAGCTACTTCTCTACTACTGCTATTATATCCTTTTGTTGCGATGCCAGCCCATCGTCAGGATCCATCGGAGTTACCCGCTAACTCCGATCCCACCGGTCACGTGAGACCGGTCCGAGCTCGTCCGCGGGCCCACCCGCGGCAGCCACTTTCACCGCCAGCTCAACCTGGCGGCCCTCTTGATAGTTACACTTCTTCACGCATAATTGACCCTTTTTGAGACCCCTTATTCGTCGCCCGCTGGTTATCACCAGACCCCTTTCGCCTTGCTTACCAACACCTTTATACCTCCTACTAATCCTACTATCCTAGGTAGCTCTAGCACCCCCTCTGGTTCTCTACTAGTAGCCCCCCCTACTAACAATACCTATTTTAATACTTCTAGTATTATTAATTCTACTATTATATATAAGATCTCTTACTATTACTACCTTTAAGCTATAGTAAAGTAGTAGCCTAATATAAAAGATACTATTACCTATCTTCCCTACTACATCAAGACCTAGAGTATATACTTATCTCTCTAGTACCCCTCTACTACCTCTCTACTATTCTAACTATTCTAGCTATTAGTAATAAGTACTTCTACTACACTAGCTAGCGTAGTAAGCCTTATATCTCTATAAGCTTATCTCCCTCCCTACTATTACTATTTCTATAGCTATTAGTCTACTACTAACCTACAGTAGGCCTTATATACTACTACTACTACTACTACCCTTACCCTTAAGGCAGTTTTTAAGGACCTCTATAAAGAGGCTAACCCCTACTCTTACTACTACCTCATAAGTATATATATACCTCTATACTCCCCTAGTATCTCTTAGCCTAACCCTTTCTAAGAGGAGATTAAAAAGGCCTAGCTTATAGGCCTAAAGGCCCTTTAGATAAAGGCCTCTAATATATTAGTCTCTAATACTAAGTATAAGGAAGCATAAAAGAAGGAGGAGTAGCTCCTCTACTAGTATAAGGTCCTTACCCTTAAGGGTACCCACTCTGCTATAAAATAGCAGGCTAAGTAGGCTAAGTCATTAGCTAAGAGCGCTAAGATTACTACCACTACTACCTAGAACCAGGTTATTACACTCTATAAGTAGACCAAGGCTATCAAGGCCTAGAGCGCCCTCTTCTCTAACTAAACTAAGTCCTATACCTATGTTATATATCCTTCTTCTACTCTAGTGCCCCTCTAGTGCTCTCTTATAGTACTAATAACAGCCTCTAGTATGCTAGTAAGATTAACTCCTAGGTTAGTAGATTAGATCCTAAAAAAGGCACTACTAATAATAATAAGAAGGAGTCTAACTAGTAGGCCCTAGTACCTCTTACATACCCCTTTAGTACCTTACTAATACCCCTTTACTATTTATTTAGTTAGTTACTTATCCCTAAGCTTAAAATACCTAGCTATTAGGCCTCTCTACTCCCTAGCTTTAATACTAAAGAGATAATAAAACCTAGCTACCTTATAGCTATATAATTATTAACTCAGTTCCCCTCTAATAGGCGTCTAGTAATCTCCTATTTATAATCCTACTGCAGTTCCTTTATTATATTTTACTATAGTTTCTAAGAGTTCTTCTCCTCTCTATACCTTTACTATTTTATTAGATACTATTAGTTTCTCTAGAAGCCCTTATATATAACTATTCTCTCTACCTAGTATATATCCTCCTCTTCCTTCTTAATAGGGACTACTTATAGCTCTACTACTACCCTATAGAACTTCTCTAACTATAATAGTAAGAATATATTATAGATATAGTATTATATTTCTAAGTTAAGCTTATATACTTTTTCTCTACTAACTACCTATATAACTATAAATAGCCCTAGATACTTATCTAAGAGCTTCTTTATAGGGTACTTTTGCTATATAAACCTTACTAATAGTAGAACCTTCTCTTCTACCTTAAATACTACTATAGATTACTTTATATTATACTACCTCTTATAGTTCTTATTAGCTATCTCTAGTATCTAGAGGATTATAGCCTGCTAGCTCTATAGCTACTATACCTAGTCTCTTACTAATAGGACCTCTATTAGTAAGGCCCCTTCTAGCTTTGTATTATTTACATTACATAGTATATAGCTTATTAGAGCCTCTACTAGTACTATCTAGATTGTACTATACTAAGTACTATTATAGATAAACTTAGCTATTAGTAGCTACTTTACTTAATTATCCTACTCTAAGCTATAGAAAGTCTAAAGAAAGTACTTAACGTTCTAGTTTTATTACTCTATCTAGCTATCTATCTATAGGTAATAGGCTGTACTTAGCCTCTACTTAATAGCTAGTAGGTAGTATACTACTAACTAGAAATAGCTAGTAAAGAGAGATCCTTAGTTGGATACTATTACTACTAGGATACTAAATTATAAGAATACCCTTTTAACTAGGAAGGATACTAACTAGTCTACTATTAAGGTCTCTTATATAGGTGTATATAGTATATACTTTATAAGTTAGTCTACTATAACTAGGATACTATTATAGCTCTCTCTAGTAAATCCTTTTAACTTAGGTAGCTTAGTAATAAAATTTAGGGTAACCTATTTCTATAGTTAGCTAGGTAGCAGTAAGGGTACTAGTTCCCTATAGGGCAGGTAGTAGCACAACTTTATCTATTAATAAGTTACATATATCTAAATATACTCTATTACATCCTTCTTTATTAATTTCTAGAAGAACATCTATCTAATCCTTTTAAGTATATAGGTTACCCCTAGGTACCCTCTAGCTGGCTTATTATAGAACGCTACTATAATTTTTATCCTTAGTATATACCCTTCTAAGATAACTACCTTACTCTTATACCTAAGAACCCTATCCTCTCCTTCTAACTAGTTATCTTCTAGCTTTTACTACTCTTTAGAGGTAATTACCTTATTAGCTTGCTATATTACTATAGTTTCCTCCTCTAGGCTTAGAGTAAGTTCTTCTAGTAGTAATAAGTATACCTCTATTAACTTACTACTAATAATTACTACTACTCTCTAGGTAAACCTACTTAGGAAGCTTTCTAGGAACGCACCCCATGCCTCTTAGTCTTCTATACCTAAGGGCTAATAGTCTAGCTGCTACAATAGCTTATTAGCTACATTCTCCTTTCCTAGCTAGTAGTTAATCTTAAAGTTAAAGAGAGATAGGTCCTAGAGTAACCTTACCTACTAACTATTAAGCTAGAGCTTACTAATAAGGTAGCAGTACCTTAAGCAGTCTATTAAGAACATAATCCTACTCTAGGTATATAGAAGGTAGTACCTCTAGTACATAGCTACCTCTTAGATTACAAGTAGCTCAGCCTCTAGCGCACTATACCATAGTTTAGCACCCTTTAGCTTCCTAAATAAGAAGGTAATAGAGTACTACTAGTCCTCTACTAGCTATAATAAGATAGCTCTAATTACAAAGTTTAACATATCTATCTCTACTTATATTAGTAGTACTAGGTTAAAGTACTATAGGATAAGAGCTTAAGTAAATATAACTTAAAGCTTATAAAAAGCTTTAATTACCTCCCTAGTTATTACCTTCTTCTCTACTACCTTAGCTATTAATTAGTCTATAAGGGGGGTATATACCTTAAAGTAGTTCTTAATAAAGCACTAATAGAACCCTATAAACCTAAGAAAGACCTATATATCTTTAATACTAGTAGGGAGTAGCTACTAAGCAATTACCTCTATATAGTCCTACTCCATAGTAATACCCTCTAGGGATACTACAAACCCTAGAAACCTAATTATCTTAGTATAGAAAACATACTTCTTTAGGTTAGTATACAAGCTAGCAGTATCTAACTAGCATAGTACCTCTTTTACTACCTCTATATAACTAGTCTTATCCTTAGTAAAGATCAAGATATTATTAAGGTATATAATATAGGTAACGTTTACTAGCCTAGCTAGGGTATTATTTATATATACTTAGAAGGTTACTAGTATATTAACTAGCTTAAAAGGTATAACATAGTACTTAAAATACCTATACTATATCTAGAACGCTGTTTTCTACTTATTACCAGTATAGATCCTTACCTAGTAGTATATATCCTTAAGGTTAAGCTTAGTAAAATACTTTACCTCTCCTAAGTAGTTAAGAATCTCTCTAATTAGTAGTAATAATATATAGTTCTTAACTATAACCTTATTAAGGCTACAATAGTCTATATAGAGGTATAACTTACTTCCCTTCTTTAGTATAAATAGGATTAGTACCCCTGCGGGGCTCTGTAAGGGCTAGATCTACCCCTTACCTAGCACATTATTAATATACTTCCTTAGCTCCTCTAACTCCTTCTCTATAAGAGGGTAGATAGAGCTAAATAGCGGTTCTACCCCTAGCTTAAGGTTAATAGCATAGGAGTAACCTTTATTCCTAGCTAGTTTAACTACTAGGTTTATATTAAATACATATACTTATTCTTAATATTCTTCTAGTAGCTTAAATCTCTTTATCTCCTCTCTCTTTTCCCCCTCTACTATATAAGGTAGTAGCTCTAGTACCCCCTTAGCTCCCCTTATATATAAGTAGTAGACTAAAGGGTTATATGTTAGTATTACTACTACCTCTCTTTATACTCTCTTTAATGCTTTTTTTTTTAGATAAGTTATAGGTAGCCTTCCCCTAGTAGGTAAGTCTACCTAATTATTACTTACTTAAGATTTAGCTATACTTTTTACCTTTAGGGGATCTCTAGGATAGTATTATATATACCTATATTACTTACCTAGTAAGTATAAGACTATACCTTTCTTACCTCTATATTATCTATTACTTTTATTACTAATACTACTGCTCTGTAATTAGGTACCTTACCTCTTTATATCTCTAGTAACCCCACTCCCTCCCTATAGACCTCTAGTAATACCTCCTTATATAATATCCTCTAATATATAACATTCTTATCTACCCTAGGGTTAATTAACACCCTTCCTCTCCTCTATATGCTAGCTACTCTAATATAGAAGTCTACCTTAAAGTAGTAACGCAGTTCCTCTCTCTAGGGGATCTATATGCTGTTGACCCCCATAGCCGCTAGCTAGGCCACCAGTGTGTAATGACTACCTGTATAATAAGGCTAGTTATACTTATAGTACTTCTCCTCTATGCACTCTATTAATATATATCCTAGCTTACTATAGTTAAAGTATATAAGAGAGCTCTAGGAGTGCCTTAGGGGTTGTTTATACCCTCCTTATTCCTACTTAACCCATAGCTTAGGCATAGGTATATATATAGCTACCCCAGGCATTAAGACTAACTATTACCCTTCTGATTTATCTAAGGGGGTAGCTAATACTAGTACTAAAGTAATAGCTAGGGTCTACCAGTTTCTCTTCTCTTATAGCCTTTACTAGTCTTCTGTTATTATCTTAGTATATATCTTTATAAGCGTCTCTACCCTCTTTACTACATTATTTAGCTCTTAATAAGTAACTAGCAGCCTATATACTAAGATATAGCTTTATAAGTCTAGGAGTAGTTAGTTTAAGATATAGACTACCTACTACCTCTCTAGTTAGAGGTCTAAAATCTCTACCTTAACTATTTTATACTAGTTAATAAATTACTAGTATATCTACCTAGGTTTCTACTATATCTTATCTAGCTCTATAGCTATACTAAAGGCCTGTATATTATTATTAGTAACGCTATTACAAAGCTAGGCCTCTATCTATTTCTAGGTAATTAGGCTAATATTACTACTATACTAGAGGTTAACATAGCTCCTCTAGCTATATAATAGGTTACCCTCTAAGCAGGCCCCTATAAACCAGACTTTACTCTTATTAGCTATAAATTCTTCCTTAGTAATAGAGAATCAGCCTTATAACTTAAAAAGGAAGTCTTTAAGGTTATTCTAGTTACCCCCCTTATATCAAATAGAGGCTAATTACTTAATAAGGGTATTAGTACATAGGCGCTTAAGCTCTAGCTAGGTAGCTATAGGTCCTCTGCTAGCTATATATATATTATTAATAGACTCTCTATTTCTAAGGGCTATAATCTATTTAATTATCTTCCTCTTTCTTACCTTAGCTGCTTCATTATCAAAAAGGGCCCTTAGCTACTCCTCTATTAACCTATTAAGGTTGGTTGCGCGCTGCTCCTCCGCTGCAGTCCTGCTGGTGTCTAGCATAAGCTGTTGTATTGCTGGGCTGCCCTATTAGGTGACAGATTGGGATTAGGTCAATTATGCTAGTGCTATCACTACTCCAATAGTCAGTATACCTATAAATAGGGAGAGATTAGAACGTATCAGAGGCTGTATAGTACTAAGTAAAGGAGTTAGTAGGAGGGCAGTTAGAGGTCACTAGTAACTATTATTCCAATCTGTCTCCTCTTTAAACCTTGATGCTATCGTGAAAACCCCTTTTGTGTGCCCTTCGGCATAACGTTATTCCGTTCCGCGGTGCCCCGGGCCCCACCCGGTGCCCCGCCGGCCCCGAAGCCGGTACTACTTTTAGGAACCTGACACCTCCTCACATTCGACCCTCCCACTCAATCACACATCACAAGCCACCATGATCGCCAAAATAGCCCGGTTCGAATGGGAGCTGCCTCGCATCGAACAGGAAACCAGAGCATATCAACTGCTTGAAGGCTGCCAACTGGCCCCACGTTTTCTCGCCCATGTGCACGAGAATGGACGCATCATGGGGTTTCTGTTAGAGAAGATAGAGGGGCGCCCTGCCTCCTTCCAGGATCTAAGCATATGTGAAGCCGCTCTAGGAGGACTGTACAAGCTGAGACTTATCCATGGGGATGTGAACCAGTACAACTTTATTGTCACGGAAAGAGGGGTGAAACTAATCGACTTTGAGGATTTTCAGGAGAATGCGAGCCCAGAGTCAATGAGCGAAGAATTGGGGAAATTGCGTGTGGAATTGGCCGACGAGTCGGGACGCGGTGGAGGGTTCATTTTCCAGGGCGACAGCAACTGACGGCGTCCAATTACTACCCTCCTTCATCCTCACTCCGCACAACGCGCAACATCGTGATGATTCCTACCCCTGGGTTTCAGCCTACCACAAAAACAATAGTTTCTAACCAACAACCCTTTGCCAGTGGATATGAATCGATCGAGAGCATTGTCTGACCGAACGGGAGCGACAGTTAATGACGGGCAACTCGTTAATCAAGGCCCAAGCCAATCGTATACTATCTTCTATGTACTGTCCCTTTTCTGAAGTGATACCTCCCACTACTTTTAGTTTAGCAAAGCTATCGCGAAAAACGCTGCCTCCGCTCCATCAAGACGATACCGGTGAGGGCCGGGTTAGTAGTTGGGTCGGTGACGACCAGCGAATACCCGGTGTTGTATGTTTTTGTTGGGATTGTTATTGGGATTTTTTTGAGGCCTATGTTATATAACACGCGTGTGGTAAGTGACGATGATGATATAGTGCGTATGGCTTGCAAGAGATTAAAATGACTATTACGTGAGGTTTCAAAAGTACCCAACCGTATAAAATTCACTACCCTAAGTCCACTAAACCTATAGTATTTAAAGCAATATATCTCTTGACCCTAGGCATTATAACTGTTATTTTATATATTCTTTATAAATTTAAGTAATTAAAATAGCCTTATACTTCTTTTTATTTTTACTTTAACTTACATTTGTAGAGATATAAGGAGTTGAGTAGAAGTAAGTATACTTTAGCTGCTTAAGTCCCCTGTAAGCCCCTATAGTCTGATTTTTTTTTAAAAATGGGTGCGGTCGGATACTTTTGATCCCCCACTGTATTACCGCAATGGTGCATGTACGCCCTGGCGTCGGCTCTTGCGGTGACAGGTACTCCTGCGGCGGCGAGCATGGGGGATCCTCCGCCCGGGATGCCGCCTTGTTCAGAGGCCTACGGAGTACACGTCCTCCTACTAAAACGAGATGGGAGGAGCCTGCGCAGGTTAGGGATGAGATGGCCTAGGTCCATCGCTTCCGGATTTAGTGGCGGGTAGTCGGCTTAGGAGAGCTTAAACCTGACCTTATCCATAGTGAAACCGATGGCAAAAGAGATAAAAAGTAGCCAGGGGTTTTAGAAGGTTAGAATTAGGTAAATGAGACTTCATTTCGGAGGAAAGATGACGGTTCCACAATTGTACTCAGCCTCCTCCTCGTTGGGTGAGGGACGCGAGAAGTACATGCGATCACCTGCAGCGAACCAATCGATGGCGTCGGTTCGCAGCTATATAAATAGGTACGTATGCTTGCCAGCTCAGCAGCCGAACAGCACACCGTTCTTCATTTTCGTAACCATCGCCGGTTTGACCTTCGGGCCTGGCTGGCGCAAGAGCAGCTCAGAAAAGATTGGCAAAACAGCAGGGCAACCGGCGCCCCGCCGCTAATAACTGGAACCAAAAACGCTCATCGATGAGTCGCGATCGGCTATACCGCGTTGTTCAGTGCCGTTCGTTTCTAGGAGCGGTGCCTACCATGGTAGGTTGTCGAAGCTATTAATATAATGAATGAAGAAAGAAAAAGGCTGCATTTTCATTGTTAACTGTATCCACATACGCGGACCTACCGGTGTTATATCCTAGGTACGGACGGATACACCACACTTAGGTTCACAGGGGGGCACTCACTGTTAGCTTATGCGTAGACTCGTGCGGTAGTATATGTTGGCAGCAACCAATGAGGTCGTAGTAAAAAACCACTTTACCCCCACTACGCTTGTGTAGTATAAAATGAGCCCCTTATTAAGGGCAGGGTCTTAAGGGCTCGTTATAATTACTATATTTATTACTTTAAAGTTGCCTAGAGTAATATATATCCCGAGATTTCAATGACTTGCAAGTGGGTGGATCATTGATTTACAAACACATTGCCACTTAGTCTTCCTTAAGAGTACTATTTGAATCAAATATATCTTCGCTCATGATTACCCGGCTTCTTCCCTACAGTGATTGAGATTGATGCAACCTAGAGTTTTCTACTCTGTTGTACTCTTACACTGATTACAAGATGCATCGTCTCGAGTTATTGTTAATTTTCTGTCTACTGAATCTCGTTGCCGGGTGGAAGCTGAAGAACCCATTGCGCCAAAAGATTGCCCGATGCAGCTCAGCAACTGGCACCTCATCACACACTCCCATCAAAGCAGGGGCAAATAATATTGGAATTGTCGCTGGGAACATAGGCAATGGCAATCCCTTGAAATGCTCAACAGCCCACGCCCACGCAATTGACAATACTATTAAGAACATGCACGAGTATGCTGGAGCTGCGTACTCTTTTCTTAGTCAACCCGGAGCCGAGAGATCTGCTGCATTCGTTGGGTGGTTCGGAGGTAAGTTTCGCTCCGACGCAAGGCACTTGAAAACGGAGATGGCTAATTTGATCTTTGCTAGCGGGGAACGCGGACGTTCGCGGCCTGACAAAAGTACGCAGTATATTCAAGAATATCTACGGCTTAGGGTCAGCAAGCAAGCACTATATTCGAGACATGGAAGACTTGGGCGACACTGTTGGTATTGCCTGTCAGAATCTACACCATTCCACCCCTTGCCAGAAACAAGGTGTTTTGGCTTATGCGGTGCCCGGTGAGGCAAAGGTATTCATATGCCCAGTCTCCTTTGTTCAAAACCAATATTATCTGTCGGATGAATCGGATCAGGCTACACGCTCGATGTGGGCACGATCTCGAGCCATTCTACCCACCGGCGGGCTCTCTTTGCTTCACGAAATGACGCATTTAGAAGTAATCTCTGGACCGTGTTACCCTGTAGATCATGCTTATTTAGTACAAAAGTAAGTGAAATTAACAGTTTCAGTTAATATAAAAGTAAAAGACTAACGGCCAGAACAGATGTATTACCTTGGACGACGAGGAAACTATTCGTAACGCTCAAACCTATATGTTTTTTGCACTAGAAGTAATCACTAATGCTGCAAATGCACGCAAACAAGTCGACTGGAATGCGGACAATAGATGGCAAGATGCTGTAGGAAAGCTACGTGCAGATGTTCATGGCCAGCCTGAGACAGAGGCCAAGCTTCTGGTTGGCATAGATGGGAGTAATGGCCCGCATCAGAGTCATGACCCGTACCAGAGTCATGACCCGTACCAAAGTCATGACCCGTATGGGATTCATGACCCGTACCAGAGTCATGACCCGTATGGAACTAGCAACCCGTATCCGTATGGAAATAATGGCCCGTCTGAGGCTCATGATATGGTAGAATGGTTATTTGGGTGGTAATATAGAAAAACGGCTTAACTATCCATGTGTAAGATAGACTAGTTACACAGATAGCAATATGTATGTATATGACACAGCCCTCCTGACAGCCGTTCCGGATCTGACAGGGGAAATGGGCTGCGATGCGCTGACAATGCGTAGCGGCAATCAGCGTCGCAAAGGTATGAGGCGAAAGCGTGAAAGTGAACAGCAAAGCAGTAAAACAAAACAATAGAGCATATACGAGCGACACACCACAGGCAAGCAAGATGATGATGATATCTCTGGTGAATTCGGGTTGACGTCCTCCTCAGGCAGAGTACCCCGAGGAGGCCGTTAAATACCTGTGGGCATGTGACCTCAGGATCCTAGTGATCCTGGGCCACGCGCCCCTTCCAGCCTGTGACAAGTAGTTTCAAAGCCGTATTGTGTATATGTCTTTGTCTTATAGCTTCTATGTTATGAGCAGGTCAGGGCAACCAAACTGCATCTAAGTAGCTGTTAGGTAGCAGCTGACTGGCCCATGGAAAGGTAGGGGGTCAATGTGATTACGACGTGGTTATCAGGTCAAAGTTGAGCCACTCTGCCAGACACCACAGATAACAGCCCCTGGACGGATGATGTTCCCGCGACATTTACGTTGCGCATGCGATCTCATGGCCTACATAAGACGAGGTGGACTTCAGGTCACGGCGTCATCGGGGGCGAAGTGCGCCGCGGCGGTCGAGTGGCACTCGGAGCTTGGGTGACTACGCCGTCATGCCTTCGAGACTTGGTATATAGGTACCTTACTATTGTACTTCAAAACAACACGCGGGGTGGCTCGCAGCATACGTAGGCTGTTCGAGACTAGGATCCAGGAATGCGAGACTGACACGTTACTGACTGGCAACCCAACGGGCGGATTTGACGTGAGGCGACAAGGCGACAAGGCAAATGAAAGGCTCTCGATCACGCCGCTACCTCAGAATGCCTTGTGTCTGACGTTGCGGTGACACCGCATAAGGCGCATAAAGACGATGAGGTCGGGCGACCTCAAAATCTGCCTTGCCACCATCTCACAGATAGCATGAATCTGAACGCCTCTGGGGCTGCCCCAATCTGTCTAGAACATACGCTCTATCACTCCGCTCCTTCAAGGTATTCTTTTCTTTTCCCCCCATCGCCCAAGGTCTACCTTTCGTCTCACTACACTGCGACCGGAATAAGCATTCGTTACACGCGATCAATCCGCCATCTCGCACCTGCTTGGCTGGTGGGCACAACTTGTCATGTCTGACTACGGCGGCTTGCCTGCATGTACACACAAAAACGCTGATACCCCTACGGACGGCGCGCAGGTCATCGAGTTCTTGCGTCTAGTATATCCGCTCAATTATTGTGATGGGTGGAAGAATTTGTTCTCTTCTGCCGAGAACCTGACGCAACTGCTTTCACAGGAAGGGTGTGTCCTGGACTCGACATGTAGCTATGATCCGACATTTGAGTCGCAACCACAGCCTTGTTGCAGGCTGTGTATCTTCTTCGGTATCCGGAACCCTGGGAGTCGTCTCAAGTTTGAATATGAACGTAATCAACCGACGAGCACAGATGTCGTTGATGGAGGAGGCTCACAACCACGGCATCCTTTGGAGAATGTATTGCTCAAGCGGATCATTGGCCCAGACACCTCTTTATCCAAGCCACGTTATCTGTTCACGGATAAAGGTAAGCTCAGTCAACAGTCAGACGTTTTCAGATGCAGAGATAACTGGCTAATATGACTCGTCAGGTAATGCGGCCGAAAGGTTCCTAGCGCAGACGGCGGAATTGGATATAAGAGGCTGGGCTTCCAAGATTCACACTGCTGTGTCAAGATGTCGTGAAGCCGGCCGATCGTGTGCTCCTCGACCCCACGCTTTACCGAAACGTCTCATCCAAGGACAGAACGAAGATCTGGGGGAAGAGAATGTGAGGCTGTACCAAACAAAGAAAGGCGAGCTGGGCAACTACGTGGCTCTTAGCTATGTTTGGGGAGGCCCTCAGAAATTCACCACAACACACAGCAATATTGCACAACATCTGGCCTCCATCTCCGTCAAGTCTCTAGGGAAATCCATTCGCGACGCTATAGCCTTCGTCCGGGCGTTGGGTATCAGATATCTTTGGGTTGATGCGCTGTGCATCGTCCAAGATAGTGACAAAACCGACGAGATCAACAACATGGGCAAGATCTATCGTGACACTTGGGTTGTCATCGCAGCGGAGGCTAGTCACGGGGTCGAACAGGGATTCCTCCAGGAATGGCCTGTCAGGCGGTCGCCTACCTTGGACATAAATCTTCCAAACGGACGCAGTGGGACGGTGATGATCGGGGCGGGCGGCTTGGATTCTCTGGAGACGCAAGCCCGACCTAAACCGCTACGATCCCGGGGCTGGGCTTTTCAGGAATCAATGCTGAGCCGCCGTCTCATCACCTTCCACTCTGAGAGCACAAGTTATAACTGCACAACAAGCTCACATGGCGTCATGATTGCATTCGACAAAACCAGAAGCTGTGAAGGTGGGACCAGCAACATCGACGGCTCCTATATCAACTGGGGGGTAACAGGGGCGGTCATAGGCAGTTCCCATTGCCAGACCCTGACAAACATCCGGGGACATCCTCTGATAGATAAAGGTCTGGGAGCTGCCGCGCAATCACATAGCGCGACCGATGCTGGCGATCTCCAGTCTCTGCTTCTCATTTGGCGCGATATCACCTGGGAATATGCCGAACGGCAGCTTACAGTCTGGCAAGACCGTCTCCCGGCCATTGCGGGTATAGCCAGACAATTCGCAGCGTCGATCGGGTCCGAGAATTACTTGGCCGGGTTGTGGAAACCATGGATCATCTCCCAGTTGGCATGGTTGCCATACCCTTTGCTGATGGCTGTTCCAGGAAGACTACCCATCGACAAGGATGTCCGTTTCCTAAAAGCGATTAACCTCGAAGGGTTCGCAAAGGGAATGTACCTGCCGTCCACTAAGGATCGTGATGGAAGCACCACTTTGAATCCAGTCAAAGCTGACGGTTTCGTCACCGGCACGTACCTGCCCTCTTCGCCCGCCGCAACAGTGGCAAGATATAGGAAAGCCGGTCGTTCAGCAATCTTGCAATCGCCGACATGGTCTTGGTGTACCCATCAGCATTCTGGCCGCTGGTTGAACGGTCTCAGAGAGGACGCCGTCGTGATCAGCAGCACTCAAACCCTGGTCTCTGACAAGGTACCTTTCGGCGCCGTCTTAAACGCAACCATCACAGTCCAGGCCCAATTCGTGTTCCCCTCCGCCATGGAAGAAAAGTTAAACTGGTCGAGTTCCTACCTCTATATGGACTATAGTGGAGGCGTCATGGCCGAGTGCGGCATCGAGCCTTCGCTCTACATGTTGCTTGGTGCCATGATACCCGATAGTAAGGATCAGCTGGAAAAACCACTAGATACGATCGGACTCGTCTTGAGAGCATGCAAAGAAGATAGCCAACGGTGCTTGTTTGGAAAATCCCTGCGAATTCCGCACTACCAGCGAATTGGCATCATAAAGGTAGCAAGCTGGGGCTCTGAGATTTGGTATGGTCCCAAAGCTCAACGTGCTGTTGCTACCCTTATTTGAGACTATTTGTTCTTGTTGACAATGAATTACTACAATACTGCCTTTTTGATGCACACCTTTGCACCTATTGTGACATGTGTGCCCTCACAACACAAGCCCTCTTACGAGGACATCAAAAGTCCAACGCCATTTTCCGAGCAGCTTCAGCAAGCAGTCTCCCACTTTGTATTAGATTGAGTACATATTGGGGGTCCTCTCCTTGTGCATAACACCCACCTCCAAAATCATTGAATTCATAAGCTCGCGCATGGGAGCTCCGTGGAGCCAGTAAGACGGCCCGGTCCTGTATTCGGGGCATGGCTGGTTACACCATCGACGCCAACTTCCTCCCTCCAACGTTCGTCACGCAACGCCTCATGATAACGGCCTAATCAAAGATGTCATGACGCCCACGCGAGAGACGAGAAGACAAGTGAAAACGCCGACCAGAGATCGAGGTGAAGTTCGTTTGGTTGAGAAACACCTCCCCGGTCCTCAAAGCAGGATCCGTCGCCGACGTGAAGTTCGATTATACCATCATCTTTAAACCGAATTCGAGCCGCAAATCACCAAAACACGATCTCGGTCTCCGAAGACATCTCTGATTACAATGAGGGCCGAGTCAGTGGCTGAGTCGATGACGATCAGCGAACACCTGATGTTGTTTGTATGTGTCTTTGCTTTCAGCTCTTCTCGCCGAGGAACCTTATAAGTTCTACAACTCCAAAAAAATTATCACATACGACCATACCCACTGGAGAACTCGGGATCCCGTCCGCTCTCCCATAGATAAGCCGGTGAGGGCCGGATTAGTAGTTGGGTCGGCGACGACCAGCGGATACCTGGTGTTGTATGTATGATTGATTTTTGTAGGTCAGTCAATTCGCCAGCGAACTGCACCTCCATCGCACGACTTTTTGATATTACATTTTGATGGATGGAATAGAAGGAGAGGTAGGCACCTGAGCCCAGCTTCTGCCTTTTGTATGCCTGACCACGGCCAGCAAGGTTGCTGGCGAGTGAAGCCGTGTCCGTGTGATTCCAGGCGCAAAAAAACTAAACTACACAAAAAAGCATACAGCACCCCGAGAACTCTCAGTCAAAGTTGGCCGTATTGACGGAAAAGTTGTTAATCGCAGCCTCCATAACCCTTGGGTACTCAAGCACCTGATCCGCGTCGTCACCCGTCGTGACGCCCCAGTGCCTCGGGATCGTGTTGATAACGCCCTGAACAAAGTTCCTTGCGTGGTTGGTCAGGAACGTGTTGAAGAAGTCGCGGTTCCATCCCCCGAACTCCAGGATCGCGATCCGGTCTCCGGGGTCGGCCTGCAGAGTGCGTGTCAGTCAGGAATCTTCACGATACACAGGTCAGGGTCCGGCCATACCGAGTTCCATTCCATCTGCCCGTAGTTCCACTGGGTGCCGACGTTGTTAATGACGGTCGTCAGCCGCCTGATGGCGTTAGAAAGTCGTCTGGCGGTCCAGGTAGTAGATGACGCCGATGGAGGCCTTGAGCTTCATCAAAACGTAGTTCGACTCGCTCGGGTCCGACGCCAGCGCCTCCCAGCGGCCGGGGCTGATTTGGTTCAGGCCTTGCGTCAACTGTACAGTGTCACACATTATTCTTCCACAAGAGCCCCTCTAGATAACCCTATTAACCACACGACTAATTACTAAGTAACTGACACTCTAGTAAGTGACACAGCCCTCATGGCAGCCAGCCGTTCCGGATCTGACAGGAGAAACGGGCTGCTGGTCGCCGACGGGCGTAACCGACGTCAGCGTCGCGAAGATACACGGCAATGGAGTGAAAGCGAACAGCGAAGCAGTGAAACAGGATGAAAGATCAAGCACGAGCGAAGTGTCGCAGGCAGAACAATAAGTGGTGAATCTCTAGTCTCTTGAGGTTCAGGTTCTCCTCGATTGAAGAACCCCGAGGAAACCGTGATATATCCAGGAGCACATGATCCCTAGGCCCAGGTGGCCAAGGGGCTTGTGCCCCTTCCAGCCTGTGACAGTACAAATACTAACACCGTTAACTAGGTAGTCTTAAGCCCTAACGGTCCTCAGTAGAAAACCTAGAGTCAGGAATATCTAGCTGTGATGTTAGACCGAGGGGGTGTGTTTAAGTACTATAGTACCTATGTATAGCAAAAGGGACAATAAAATATAAGGATGAATAAAGGTGAATTCTTCAAGGTTGACCTCCTTAAGGGTGAGGTCCTTCTAAAGGCCGACAATATACATGGTCCCTACCCTTCTACCCCTGTTTTAACAACTCGGGCTTGTGACACCTAAATAGGTATCACTACTCCTAGAAGCTGATTAGTGTTTGTCATTTTCCATACACGATTGGGACTTACCTAAGTGCAGTTGCAGGTTGTCATTTGTGAGTTACATTGGCAACTGCCAAGGGTGCCCGCTGAAGTTACACAGTTCGGGTAAATGGGACTGCACATCGCCCCTTGCCTTTTGACGAGAGCGTCCGGGGCCACTGGTGAAGAGACAGCCAGTCCGGCAGTGAGGACAACAGCTACAAGGGCTTTGAAGAAATACATTGTTACGGATAGTGAAAAGGAATGGTTGACTGAGCGGGGTTGGTAATCTGGATGTTTAGAAGTAGTAGAGAGAAGAACGTCGTGACATGTCGGGATCATTTGGTGCACACAGAAGTAGCCCTATTTATAAGTACTTAGTTGAGTTTTCTGACGCATAGGTAATATAGATGTATAAAACAAGTAGTTAATGAGGATACTATAGCTTGTTGTGTATACTTAATGCATAGCCACATCTGGCCCACCCACTATAGTTTATTAGACTTTTCTGTTTTCTCACTTCTTACTATTTAAGTTCATAATAACGAGTGAGAGTGTTAGGAAGTCGACTGTGAGCTCGCTCTCCGCTAGCCCCGAACACGTTTAGCAGGCCCTTGCCTCCGCAGGCTTGCGTGATGTTGCCGGCACATGGATCATCGACCAGCCTGCATCGTGTCTAAACATATCTGGATGGAAGAGATAACTAGAAGGTAAGAAGGTTTCGTTCCGTCGTTCCACCAAAAAAAAGTCTATTCTTGTGTTCTGCAGACGGCTCAACCCAACAACAGTAGTAGTATGACGTGGCTTCGATATCGACTTGACTCAGTAGCCGTCCTCCACTCGGAACATTTGCATTTTCTCCACAAAAGGAGAAAAACTCAGTAGAACAAGTGATTTTATGCAAATGTCCAAAACGCTCAAGTGCTATTTATACTCCCAAGCTGCACCATGGATCGTCCTGGCCTCCGACCACCGTCTCTCGGTGCCCATCTCCATCAGCTGGAAAAGGCAGAGGGCGAGTCGGCCGCTCACATCTCGTTTTCCACCATTAGCCTTGGGCACAATGGCAGTGCCCCGTTGCATCGCCTGCAGGTCCTTTACGTCCAGGGCCCAGGTTCCACGCAAGTTCTCTTCCTTCTCAACCATCTGCACAAGTATCCGGGACGTACAAGCATGGCAAGGTATTGCCTTACATGGTCCTGAAATCATCCCATTGTCGAAGCTGTGTATGGTCGACCAAGTCTGTAGCGTCCGGTGACCTTTGCTGGGCGAAGGAGATAAATGGTGGTAGTTCTACCCCTGGTTAACGTAAGTTGAAAGCACGGGTGTGTTGCTTGCGTCATCCAACGAATTTCGGTGCCGAGTTTATCACAGGTTTTACACGGCCGTTCGGTACAAAATAGCCAATAATATGGAGTAACTTACCGAGTCATAAATTACTTTAACTATGGTCTGGGAGCGAATGGCCCAAGGGAATGGGTCATATCTCTTGCTCGCTGTGCCACCCCCTCAACGTGGCTGAAATCTGAGCCACCCCCACCATCACCAGCCCCAATCTGCACGCGAGAGAATTACGACGATGATTCTGCCTCTTCGTCCTCTCCTACAAACACCACCATCCAAGGACGCCTTGCACGTGTCGCTTCTACCCATTTATCCTTGCCTCGAACATATTGCTACTCGCCTGGCCACCACAAATAGTCGCTGCATGCAAAAGAACCGTATCACTCCCGACCCAATCCCGCCTCAGCTTGGAAACCTGTCGAGTCAGTCAGCTGGACCGGCCTTCCCGCTTTTCTCTCTCCATTATTGAGCATCAGTTACGGCGACAAACCACCATCGACTTCACACTCTTGACATGTCGGTCGGCGGTCACGCCCCTCGACTCGTTGCCGTCATTTAGTCCCTGTCGCACGTACAATAGCAACCCGACGTCAGCCCTATGCCCCAGCCCAAAGTGGACACGTTCCTGGTCATTCCCCATCCGCGAGACTACCATCTCCGTCTCAATTGCCAACATGTGTTTTCGATCGGGGGAGCCGGCTGACCGAATAAGAAACAGGCGCTGCCCGCGGAAACGTGGAGAGGCTGATCTGAGCTGCCATCGTCGACAAGCTCGTTCAACTGGTTGAACTTTGAATCTCGAAGAGCAATCGCTTGGTTCGTTACTCGCCAAGCGGCCTTTGCACGTCCATCAGTCCACTTTTCCTCCCATTCAAGCTACACCATTTAGGTACACAGTCTCTCAGCACAATGATTGTCAAAGACGTAAATTCCTATACGAGAGAAGACGTCTTTTACACGATGTAACTCGGCTCCTTTAGAGCCTTGGCATGGGACATTATCGCAGTGTATCTCTGGTCTCTCTTTGGCCAATTTCACAGTCAAAGCGGATGAGCCCCACAGGCCATTCCCCGCGGGGGTCCTAGGTAGTCGGGGGCATAAAAAAAGTCCCCTACCATCCATCCTACCTATGGTTTAATGAGTGTAACCAGCGTTGCCATGATGGCGGGGCCATTTCCCTAGCTACCTACTACGTATATAGTAATGATACAACTAGAGGTAGCCTCTACTGTCGGCGCTGCCGAAGTAGAGATTACACTTTTACCCTACCTACCTAGATAGACCTTCACTACGCAGCGAGATGCGCTTCCTCCCCGAACCAGGAAACCCAAGCAGGCGCTGGTGATTGACCCCCTCCACAGTGAGAGATCACGTTAGGGCCATAGTCAGAGTTCTCTGCGAGCAGCTTGGCTCCCGATCCATCGGTGATGGTGACCCCGATCCGACCGCTTCCGGCGTTGGTCGACCAGAGGACACGAAGGGGAATATAAGCCGAGGCGTCGGAAACCGTAAAGGTATAGGAGAAAACGCCCCCCCTTCCCCGACGCGCCGGACCGCCGTCCATGGATCTGGCTGTTTCCCGCCCAGTACGTCTTTTGGAGTGCTGGAGGTCCGACCCAGGCGTGCACAAGGCCATCGACGCGGTCGACGGAGAGGGTGTGTATCCCGGTTGAGTTGGGCTTGATGTATGCGCGATACATGAAGACCAGGCACGATGGCCGATCCGAAACCTTGAACCAGTCATCAAGATCGCCGACCTCGTCAACAGAATGCCATATGCGGTGGTACTAGCCACGGACCCGTAGGCTGGGACTTATGATAATGGCGGACAAGTTGACATCCTTGGGCTCCTTGGTCATTTCAAGACACTGTGGTGAGTTCTTGGGATGCATGTACACACCCAGCTCAATGCCCTGGAGGCAATCGGGCAGAAGAGACGGAGTAGCCTGAGCAGAGAAGGATGGTGAAGCGGACGAGGCCGATGATACCAGTGTGGTGGCGGTGACAGCCGGGGTCGAGGGGACGGCCTGTGCCGAGCGTGTAATCGTAACGGTGGTCGCCGTGATGTCTCCGAAGCATTGGCAGGCAGACTAGTATGCCGTAACATCGGGACAGGAGCTGGCATAGGCGGGCTTCGTGCCGGTGACGGCTGGAGCAGGGTCGACGCCGTCGGGAACAATGGGCGTAGCCGTCGCTGTGGAAGCCCTACACGTTGTATTCCCTCGTCAGTGCCGCCGATTACACGACCTGTTTGGCATTCTACAGAGTTCGACTCACAAAGGATCGACCGTTATGTATGTCTTGACAAAGTCGGCGCAGAGAGATGACCTGGAAGCAAAGGGAGGGTTTGCTCTGGCCGCGCCAGCAACTGCTCGGTTGTTATTGCAAATCGCAGCCAGGACCGGGGTCAGCCCGGAGACGATAGTAGCGGTAATAATGGCCTTCATGTTTTAAGCAATCGGGGCGGATGTGTTGTCAGAAGCCTGGGAGTCAATATGATTTGATCGGCATTTGTCGAGGGACCCCCCCCCCCTCTCTTAAATACAACAACCCGAAAGCCTATGCGATAGTTTTCTTGACATGTTCTTTATTATCTTCTTACTCCCTGCAACAAGAAGTTAGCCGTGGGCTTGGTACAGAGTCCATAAACACCATCACGAGCGGCCCCAGGGAGGAAACGCATTCTTCCTGGGCCCAGATTCGCATACCTGATTCTAGTTCAGCAGCTTGGCGCCAGCCTCCGCACAAGGCCATACCGGGCACTCCGTTAAGCAACCATTCCACATTGAAATCAGTTTGCACTCGTTGCAATTGCCAAATATGGCTCGGAAAGCAGTGAAAGGTCTGGTTCGGGCTGTCCTTAGGTGCCCCATCTACCCACTTTACATAGCTGTTCCGCAGAACGTTTCTCCCAGTTCAAGACGAGGCGAGAACAAGGCGAACCATTGGTCCCAAGGATTCCAAGCAGACGTCCAGAGGCTGGCTGAACTGGCGAAGCAACACGGCTAACAGGCTTTCAGTCGCCAAGAAAGATTTAAGAGAGATTTTGTAAGCTGGGCTCTACAACAGGTCTGCCCTATTGGTCTCGGAATCAAAAGTCCTGGCGTATCTTCGCGAGTTGGATCTTTTAGACACTTGTTGATGGAAAGCTCGTAACAGCGTTGCGTGTTGAGGGAGGAGAAGCTACGCGTGTGAGCCACGTCCAGTCAGCCAGTCTACGACATGTGCTCCCCAGAATGACAGGCGGTAGTGCACAAGGAAAATACATATCCAACAGAGCTTTGATGAACAGGGAAACGGCTTGCAGATGATCTCAAACGGAAGTTATCGGTGCCGTGATATTCCTTCCACAATGGAACAACTTCATTTGGCCTCTACCCCTCTATACTCGAAGAACTCGTTCCAAACGGGGTCGTCTATGAGCGTCTGAGCAAGATCCGTCTCGTACATGACGACGACTTCGGGGCCTTCGTCCGACTCGGGCGAAGGGTCTCGAGAGGGGTAGATGACGATCCCGTTGTTCGTGACCTCGCCCATCAGGTACCGGTACGTGGCGGGCTTCGCGAACCCAAAATCGGCCGTGGCGATGTTGGCCCCGCGGTGGTCCGACTGCCCGATGGTCATCGGCGGACGGGAGTCGATGCGGGTGGTGAGGTCGGACTTCACGCGAACGGTCGCCGCCATCTTGAGGACCTCGTCGAGGTACTCCTGCGTGACGCTGTCCGTCAGCTGCCGCACGTAGCGGGCGACCTTCCAGAACGGCCACTCCGATATGAGCTCCGACACCGTCGGCTGCGCGACGGGCGCCGTCGTCGACAGGGCTACGAACACGACGTTCTGCTGGATCCGCGCCGGGGGCTTCGGGCTGTGCATCCGCGGGCGCATGTTGACGGCTTCGTAGTAGACGAGTCTCGAGTCCGGCGCGGGTTCGAACACCGGCGCCCGGAGGCGCGTTACGTGCCGCCACATGAAGGCGGAGAAGGCGTCGTACGTCGACACCCAGGTGCCGTCCTCGGGCCTGGCGAGCTCTTTGAGGCGCGCGGCCTTGCTTTTGGGGAGGTGGAAGAGGTAGGAGCTGCAGCCGAGGTGGTCGGGATGCCTGCCGGGCGTCGGCGGGCCGTCCACCTTTTCTTCCTCGGGGGGCTCCGGCTTGAGAAGGCGGGAGAGGTCGAGGCAGGCCGGGTCCCATGCGGGGTAAGCCGTGCCGTTGGCGAAGGCGTAGCAGTTCTCGGCGAGCTGGTGGACAAAGCCGGCCCAGCCCATGACGTCGGCCGCGGCGTGGTGACTGTGGGTGCTCAGGACGAGGCCGCCGCGGACAAAGTTCGCCTTGAAGGCCGATGTGACGGGGCTTGCGTCCAGGTCGGCCTCGGGCTTATAGCCAAAGGTCATGGGGTCGACTGCCCAGAGGCCCGGGTCGCCGAGCGAGAGAGTGGTGAAATGGTCCCTCTCGATGTCGTCGAGGGAGGGATATCTTCCCGCATCCCCGGGGTCGTCGAGCCATTGGACGACGAAGCGAACGGTGTCGTCTTTCCTCTTGGTGAAGGAGTAGCCGCCCCGGGGGTCTTTCTCGATGCGCCCGTTCAGGTGTCGCACCTGGGCGAGCGTCCTCTCGAGACCGGCCTTGAGGACCTCGACGACTCTGGGCTTTTCGGCGTCGTCAAGCCGGAAAAACAGGGCGTAATGGTTATACGAGATCAACGACAGGTAGTCCAAAGTGGAGAACCTGAACCTCTCCACCTCCGGGTCGTTCTCCCACCCGTATGGGCGGAGATCATAGAGCTCTTCATTTGGCATGACTGCAGAATGGCAATGGCTGAAATAGAGGGATTGACCAGAGATGAAGCTGTTGCGATGTTGGATCTGTTGGAGTTGACAGAGTTGCATCTTAAGAAGACCAACGGACTACAGGGGTGTCTGCGGTCTAATCTTCGTTGGGTTGGAAAAGAGGGTCGCCCCTCTCAGTTCATGTGCGCTCTCAGTTGGAGGAGCCTGGGGGAACTAGGTATCGAGGTTGATCAAGAGTGGTCTATGAAGTCAATGTTATCCAAGGGTTCTGGCTGGGTCAAGTTGTGGTTCTGTACCGACCTAGGCTCAAGGGCGTGAGGGGTTCTTTGAGATACACATGAGTATGTGGAACGCCAAATACTTGATGGAACTATGAGAACACCACTTTGTCCTGCGAGAGGGAAAGGCACCGTGACTGGAAATGAGCGAATTGCCCTTGGCCCGGACTGGAAGGTCATGCAGAGAGAGAGACCAGGGTGAGAGTCGCTTAATACCGGAGCATGTCCCAATCCAACACCTTGTCCGCCTTGGAAGACTTGTGGACCTCGAGGATACTCCTCAGTTGTTTGCTCGAGCATCACGATGTGCCGGGGTGTTGTTTGGCCTCCGATGAAGAAGTGAAGCTGCAGTAAACGTGTTGAAGTCGAGGCGGTGGCTGGTATCATTCCAATAGAGACAAAGTATGTGCAGCCATATACAATACTGTGACAAACAATGACTTGAAAATGAGACTGTTCATTCTCAATACCAGTCAGAATTGAAGATGTACAGACATGTACAGAAACCAGAGCATAATATCGAAGGGCGGTTTGGCGTCTCTGAAAGCCGGCATCGCTTGAGGTTCAACATCCACCGGTCTGCCGAAAGTGGTGCGAACACCGGAATACCGCCCTGAAATCGCTTGGCTGACTCGAAGCACGATGGGCAACTTCAATGATACACACCCGGGGCATGGTCTTGTTATCGTGCCAATGTCTGGTCGAAAACAACAACCGGCCGACTATCAGGCGTTGTCGCCGAGTTCGATGTCAGACACAACTATCCCGGGAAGATTTGACACATTGAAACAATGAGAAGACTACAAGGTAGGTACATGGAATGAATCATTTGGTCAACGGTCAACATACACTCGCCAAAGCTGGTGTCCAAGTTCTTCACTTGCAGTATCTGCCAGAACTTGCAAGGGCGTATCCTTTGTCACATTCATATCACATTCAGGCAATCACGTAGCAAGCAATCTGATGCTGTTTCCACCAAAAGGCATGCGGCCTCACACTGAGCTCATCCGTCACTCATGTGCGTACTCGTGCCCAGCGTGTAGGATCGTGGACTCCAGCCCCGAAGCCGCAATATTTCAGCCGAACCTCGCTTTCCCACTGTCGCCTCCTTCCGTCTATTTCTTCTTACTCGAGAATCAGCCAGGCTAAAACTAGAGTTCCTTCCGGTTTCCCTTGGCCATAATTCTGATAAAAACGCCCACCCACTTCAAACTTTCGAGTCTTCTCCCTTCTCCATCATCACACCTTCAACCATCACAACTTCCCGGACACCACGACAGTCCATATTCAGCTACCAAACAGTAAGTTGTCTCCTTCAACATCGAGTACTTCTTTTACAAGACCGACATACTGACCAGCCTAAACAGACTGGAAAGCCCAGCCACTCAGCACAACCCTTATCACCCAGCATTCTCAACCACAGTCAGTTACCTTGTGTCATTTGCGCCTTATGTGTGTTTCCCACGCTAATCAAAGATTTAGAGACAACCAAAATGTCTGAATCGGCCGCCCCCACCCCGTCTCAAGGCGACATCAACTTCATGATCCACATCTTCCAGCACATGACTGAGAAGCCTGTCATTGACTGGCAGAGCTTCGCTGAAGCCGCGGGCTTCAAGAACGCATCCGTCGCCCAGGTTTGTTCCTTGCCTCCCATCGAGAGACGAAAATCTCAATGTGTCACGGCGGTGTATGCTAATGAAGAAATTAAAAAAAAAACAGACCCGATGGGGCCAGATCAAGCACAAGTACAACGCCTCCGGTGTCCAGACTACCCCGAAGAAGGCCACCTCCAAGGCCTCCGCCAGCCCCGCTGGCTCCGCGTCCAAGGTCAAGAAGGCGGCCGGTCGCGTTGGCTCCAAGTCCAACAAGGGAAAGAGCGCGGTCAAGGCGGAGGAGAGTGCCAATGACGAGGGAGAGGACGAGGAGGACGTCAATATCCCCATCAAGGCGGATGACGTCAAGTTCGAGGACACGTCCGTCTAAGGCAATCTTGTTCGGGACATCTACGGGCCTTCTTAAAATAGGGGTTTGAGGGTCGGGATTGAATAGCAGAGCAGCTAGGATGGTTCTCAGATCCAGGTTATATGCCATTGTGGAGGCTGCCTGTGTAGAGCATATGCGTCAATAAAGATTCGACTACCAAGTGCGAAGCCGTCGCCTCTAAACATCATCGGTGACAAATTCCTCTGCGGAGACTTGCTGAAACTTACAATATTCATATGGCAGTGCGTGATGTCGTGTTTCCAAGACGCTGTGCATGGATTGCAACATCAGCTGTCCTGAAGGCTTTGGTGAGTATGACAGTGTCATTCGAAGGGAGGCACCACGCATGTCCACACTTCTTCTCGAGGGACAGAGAATAATATATATCACATCGTGAGAGCGAAGATTCTCGGGCAAAAAATACACAACGCTGAGATCTAGTCTCTTCTCCCGGGTTCTCAACCAATGTCCGAAGCCTGGCCATTGTCCACCATATTCTCTTTCTTGGCCCAGGCTTCCAGATGTCTTGCAAGCCCTCCTTGTGTTGACTGTCATTACTCTCCTGGAAACATCGTCATATGCGTGTTACCTGGGCATCATTCAGTCGACCGCTCCCCAACCACAGAGAGCTGCCTGCCCGGATGATCCAGCACCCGCTCTCACGGGCCGGGTGCTTGAGGCGAGCTCCTTCTTCAGCCTGTGCTCCTTCTGGCTTTCTAGACCATTTAAAACTCCCTCAAGTTCAGGTTGAAGCTGAAAGTTTCTCTCCTCTTTCCATCCGCATCAACCTCAGGTTTCCTTGCTTGCCGAGATACCATCGCTACAGGCCTTATCAACCCCATTCATCACCAACATCGACCACCAAACAGCCAAGCTACAGTAAGTATCCTCTATTTATCCATGTTCTCTCGATTGCCACCTTATGGTGGTTCCTCCAAGCTTCTCTGACCTGTCTCAGCAACATGCCTCCCAAGAAGAACGCCCCTTCCGCCGGCGAGTCTACCGTCCCGAGCTTCACCGAGAATGAGGCGCTTTTCGTCAAGGCCCTCTTCGACAGCATGAATACGCGTCCGGACGTCGACTTCGACAACGTCGCCAGTGTCATGGGCCTCGCCAACGCCAAGTCGGCCAAGGACAAGTTCCGAGTCATCTCGGAGAAGCATGGCTGGTCTTCCACCGATGGATCCGGCAGCGCGGCCTCCAGCCCGTCCAAGGGCGCCCTGAGCGCCAACACCGCGGCCAAGGTCAAGAAGACGCCCGTCAAGAAGAAGGGTACTGCGCAGCGCAAGAAGAAGGTGTGTTAATTGATTCCTGCCCCGTATGTCTTTGGTGTCTATGTGACGAGTGCTGACTGCCATGGGTGCCAAGACCACGAAGCCGGACACCGATGACGATGAGGATATCTCGGGCAAGCTCGAGTCCGACTCTGATGGCCAGAAGGCCGCCAAGGATGAGCTTATGCAGGAGACCAGCGGCAGCGACTAAAGCCTTTCCCCTGCGAGACTTGGTCCCTCTCAGAGGCGGCATCGAGACCACATCGGGTCAGAATAAGGGGTGCAAGCGATACTGAGATCTGGATAGAGAGCAAGGTCGGCTCGGTAGCGATTTCCACCGGGGGAAGTGGCGGATCAGGATAGAAAATCCCAAACTAATTATTTGCTCTCTCACTGAGTCCTGATTTGCACCACTTTCTTGAATGCCCAGAGTCACCCATCCTGCCTCCCTTTTGTGACGGCTTTAGCTGGCCAAGACCCTCATGGCTATGAATGCTCCAAAGCAAAAGGAGGGTCTCGAATCTCTTTTTTGCCGATAACCAGGCCTTGTACCGGAACAATGCGAATGATTTTGCCAAAGCCATCATGGTGCCCTTTTCTACTTGTAGCCTTTGGTGCAGTGCCTTTATCTACTATGCGACCAAATCTTGCCAAGGTTGGAAAAGGACAGCGTGCCCCCAGCATTACCTTTATGGTCAGCTTCTTGGATGTCTTTGGTGTTTACAAGTCTAGTTGTTAGGCATTTGTCTCAAATGACACTATAAAAATGCCCTTGTCATCGTCTGGACCCATGTTTCTATATCGCTGCCGCAACCTGGAGTTCGAGAGAAAATGCCAGGATTGCAGCTTCAGATCAGCCACCCAACCATCGCGTCTGGAACACCATAACTTGATGGAAGCTCAACAGCTCGCTTCACCTTACAGAATAGACTCATCCAGACTCGCTGGGCCGGGGAATCGAGCGTGTCTTGACATCGTCGGATACCCCACAACATTACTGACGGCTGAAGAGGGTGCCGCCTTTCCCACGACACCGGGAGAGACTGGTGAGTCAATCATATTTCACTTCGAACAGTCTACTGGGTACTTTTGATTCCCCACATCATAACCCTCATCTCGTCCTGAAGTTGACCTGATGTTACCCCTGACTTGGATCTCACTATACAAAGCCATCCAGGCCAGCGATTGCCAGCACCTACATCATCCGAGTCACTCAGTGCGAAGAATACCACCTTTCATTCAGCTTCTTGGCCGAGCTCGTCTCTGTTCCATTTGGTTCTTGCCTCCAGCCCCCCTGCTCTCGCCTTGTTGTCAAGACTCCCGCTTCTTGCCCAGGTGCTCTCGCCAGTTGTGTAAATTCCTTTGACTACTTGCCCAGTCTATTCTCGTCACATACCCGTATGATCCTGTTTCTTGTCCTGGTTGCTCTCGTCAGTTATAGTTTCACCTGGGCTTTCTTTCCCTCTCATTTATTGCAACTTCTCATCAGGACTTTCAGCCAGACCTTCTCCTCTTGACAACAACTCAACCTCAAGCTCACACATCAACAGATTCGTTTGCTGACACTGATTCTTCTACCTTTAAAACTCCATACATATTCTTGATTCTCAACTCCTCCTACACCGCTCATCATGGCTTCTGTCGGTACCGATGCTGAGGGCCAGGTCAAGTTCTTGGTCAACTGCATCAAGCACTCCCAGGGCGGAAAGGTAAGTACAGGTTGAGGATCCAAGACTTACGGAAAGTGGCTGACTTGAGCAGGTCGATTTCCAGGCTGTGGCCGACGACTGCGGCATCATCTCCAAGCCTGCTGCGTAAGTCACCGCGCAGTTTTCCATGTTTCGGTTTATGATGACGCTGATACTGATTTTGCTCGTTCCTCCAGTGCCAAGCGATTCGAGCGCCTTCTCAAGGCCCACGGCATGAAGGCCAGCGAGCTCTCCAAGGGCGGTATCATAAGCGGTGCATCCTCCCCGGCTCCGAGCACCGCCAGCCCCAAGATGCCGGCCAAGGGTACCGGAAAGGCCACTCCCAAGTCCAAGGGAAAGCGCGCTGCCACCGCGTCCCCCACCAAGGACACCAAGCGCGCCAAGATGGCCAACCACCCCGCCGTGTCCTCCTATAACAACGAGGACGAGGAGGAGGACGAGGCTCAGTTCAAGGTCAAGGAGGAGACCCAGGCTGCTGGCGAGGCTGCTACCACCCACGGTTCGTACTGCGACTATCCCCGAGGCCGCGATGACGACGACGACGACGAGTTGCAACTTCTCTACATCGTAGAGAAGCCGACCGGCTGCCCCGTCCACGATTCCGGCGGATTCCGAGGTCCCCCGTCCGAGTCCGTGTCGAGCGATACTAACACGGAATATTCGATACAGGCGACACCCAGGACGATGAGTCTTTCCAGGTTTAACAGCACACAGTTACCGGCTTGCCCACATGGCTGGAGTTTCATGCCAGAAACGGCTTTCTACGCATGGCCGGAGACGTGCGCGTTGCATGGGGAGCGTGAAGTGGCTCAGTTGGTGGGGATATGTAAGCGATTACCCCCGGCGACTCTACGTAGACTCTGCTAACGAAGCCTTGGACAGGACCCCCGGATGACCTAGCCTTTGCTTGGGCGATTTGACTATTACGAGTCGTTGTGAACTTGCAGGCACGCATCATGATTGAGCTGGAGCGAGTTCGACGAGAAAACACAAGGAAATAGGAAGACTTGATTTGTGCACAACCCTCTCCCTCGTGACGATGAGAGCCACTTGTGCGACGTGAGCATCGTGAGCAGTTGAAGGATCCGTTGTGGCGCTGCCTGATTGGGCAAGTGGGCCTGTCTCAGCAACGGCGAGCAGGGGTCATCCCACTCCCTCGGAAGCATCAGTGGCTCAGATTCGACGACATGTTCAGACGCCGTGCATGAACTTGCTTCTTTCAGCCCTCCTCCAGCTTCTACGAGCTCCGCAGTAGGCTTTTTTGCCTGGGACGTCACGTCACCAGAAAACAATGGTTTGGATCATGCAGACTGAAGCAGTCCCACTGACATGTTCCTTATGGCCGTTGAAGATGTCTTTAGCCCCTGCTGACCCCGTTGCCCCAGCTGCAGTGAACTGCGCGAACATTGTGACACGATGTATACTATTCTTCCCTAGAGCTAGATGATCGATCTCCGAATGACTGTTGTTTCTTGAGCTTCAGGATGTAGCTCGGCCGTGGCGCAATCAGTCAAACGGGATTCACTACTACACAAGGTGCAGAACATGTCCACTTGTGATATAACTCGACACAAGGCACTTTAGGCACCGAGTCACCTTGGACGAGAGAGACCACTGGTCACATCACTAAAGCCTGTTCAACCGAGCAAAACATATTCTACACTCCTCGAATGACCAACCATCCTCTCCCGAGCAACGCAGGCAAGAAGGCAGACACAAGGCAGTTGCACCTTCCTCCTTCCTCCAGTTGTCGACTTCAGGACGAACAAGCTCGTTTCTCCACCGTAAAAAAGAATAATCCTTCCAGGCTACACACCTCCATTCTCAGGCACGGAGAACGCGACCAACCAGAGTGCCCCCCCATCCAAACTTCACCTTGTGCCATCCGCACCTTCCATCACCCGACTTCCTTCCCTCGCCTCAGCAAACCGACCTTTTTTTTCTCCCAGCCACCTTACCCGAGCCGACACACAATTGCGAAATTCAGCTGGTCTGCTCATCACACAAACGCAAATCTCACTTTTTTCTTTTTCTTTTCACCCACATCCGCCGCAGAGGAAACTTCTTCTCTTCTTCTCACAACGGCTTCTTCGTCTACTTCTCTCTCATACCGCTGGTAGACTCAAACTTTTGTCTCTTCATAATTCATCAAACGACACACAAACCACCTCTCTCTTCACGCAGTCGGTCAACTTATCACCAACATCATCTTTCACTTCGATTACCCCGAAATCAGAACCAATTGGTGAGCAACTCCCCTCGGCCGCGTCTTCTCTTTCTCCTACTTCGGTTCGCGAGGTTTGGACTTTCAACTGACTCGCCCCCAGCAGACGGAGTGACCTTACCCTTTCACTTCTCTCGCGCTTTCACACTCTCGACACGAGTTGATCACGAACAAAATGTGCGACTCTTCCCCTTCACCGTGTGCCGACAAGGCCAGTCGATGGGAGCTCTCTTCGAGCACCTCGTCGCCCCGGTCAAACTCCTCGACCAACATGAACAGCCTGTTCTCTTCGCCTGACTCTCCTGCTGAAACGGAGCTGTCTTTTCCAAGTGCTGGACCCAATGGCAATAAGGGTTCTGCCTCTTCAGCGCATCAGCACATCGCTGTGATGCCAAGCTTCGCGAACCACATTCTAGTGGGAAACACCGCGTACGCACCTAGCCAGGTTCAGGCAATGTGTGACGTTCTTGTGCAAGCAAGAAGAACGGGAGAGTTCCCTAACACGACTATCCCGACTGAAGATCCTCAAACCATTATCGAAGACTACCAGCATCTTCAGCGTCTTCGAGATGCACGTGGTGACCCTTCTGTACACCCTCCACCTGCGGGGTACAACGTCCTCAAAGTCGACATCGCCCGTCGCATCAAGGCCCGCGACGAAGCCCAACAAGGCTCATCCAACCTCCAAGAGATCGACCACCGGGTCCAGGGCTGGATGAACTCAATCAACAAGGAAGCCCGCATGTTGGAGATTACGCAGGCGGCACTCCAGCGCAAGGGCATCAACAACCCCACCCAGGACGACTTGGACGCCATCGCCGAGGAGTTCATGCAGATTGCCGAGCGCACGCTTCTCGACGTCGCCAACCCCCTGCGCATGAACGCCTCGCGGATGGAGGGCAACATCAGTCGCTTCGACAGCCAGCTCAATGGCTTTCATGGCGCAGTGACTTCGCAGATTGACACTCTCAACAATCTCAACGAGTCAATGAACAGCTCGATGACTTCGCAACTCAGCACTCTGAATTCTGTCATGAGCAATCTCAATGAGTCAATGACCAATTCAATGACTTCGCAACTCAGCACTCTCGACTGTATGCTCGTGGCACAGGGCAACACCATCAATGGATCTGTCAATATGCTCAACACAGCATTGAACATCATCTCAACTGACCTTCATCAACTCACATCCAACCTTCCCGCCTTGATTGCCACTGCAGTCCAAGCTGCCGTCCAGGAACAGCTTTCCTCTGTTTCTCACCAACACCATGTCGACTCGAAGCATCGAATGAACTTCGAGCAGCCACCTGGCTATGTTACAGAGACACTGCCGCAACAACACCGAAAGGTTGACAGAGATATCTTCACCACATCCACACACCCGGTGGCCTTCACGGCTCAAGTCTCGGGACAGCAACCCTATGAGCAGACTCCTCATCCGAGCACACTGCCGAAGGAATCGAAGCTCAAGAAGTTTCTGCGGAGCATCATTGGAAAGGGACGGTCGGCGGGAAAGGAGGGACACAAGGGAGCAAACTCGGCATGAGCTTCCAACATCTGCTGTTCGACTGTGTGAGCAGCTCTCCGCGATCTGGGGCGTAATCGATACATATGATCACCGAGCTTTGGAAAGATCGCAGGCATAATGGGAGGAAATTGGTATTGTAGATCATTGAAGGTTCTCGGCTCGTTTCGCGAGTTTAATAATTCATCATAGCCCCTGGAAACATGTGCCATCGTGTCATCCCAGAAGTCGTCAAGCAAGTGACCTGACGAAACCCGTTTGAGGGTACCAGACTGAACGTCGCAATACGCGAAGCCTCCGTCACCTTTCTCAAACCCTGCATGAGTTGGTTGGGCTTCCGTTTGAAAAGCCGCGGCTTCTCAAGTTCCATGTTCTGTACTATCAATCCTCAATTCCGACCCCTCGGGCTTGGTGATATAAAAAGGGCCTTCCTTTGATACCCACGTACTCAAACATTCCCTCCCAGATTCGACCCGTACATGTACGAACTCTCGGATCACCTGGGTACAAGCATAGCGAGTCGGGAACAGCCCTACATTGAGGGCACAAAGGGAATCTACTTACGTAGAGCTGGGGCAATCCGAATGTTCGCCGCAATCTACCGTTATGTCTGTTGTAATGAGCCTGAAATATGTTCCCTTCTTCCGCCTGGAAATTCACTATCCGATGAAAGTCCGTTATACACCTGCCCGAGGGGACCACTAGGAGGTTAGTCCAAGAGCTCGAGGATGAGGAGGTCATCGGACGGTGCTACGACGACGCAGACCTTCCCCGCTCCCGGCCCAACGACAACGACGAGCCCGACCAAGACATCTTTGGGGAGCAGGGTGACGACGACGATACTGTGTTTCCTTAGGAGGGACCTGTCGCGGAGAACCCCGAGTTGACGAGACTCGCGTCCGGCGCAGCCGCCCGCAACAACGATGACAATGACGACAGGAAGAGACAGAGTAAAATGAGCAGTTGCCGACAAGAGATCGCAGAGACGGACCGCATCTTGCAGCACTTTTCCCGCCGCGAGGCTTTGTATACGAGGGTTTTTGGTCAAGAGCTCGAGGATGGGGAGGTCATTGGACGGTACTACGACGACGAGAGGGATAGGAAGAGATAGAGCAACGCTTCCATCTTCTTTCATCCTTTATTCCTCTCGATCAACCATCCGAACAAGACACGAGGGTTTTTGGCCGTCGCATACACGAGCGAATACGTACCTGCCTGCCCAGTGGGAAGTCTCAAACGGGTCTCCGACTCGCGTCCGTATGCCCTCACCCTGAGCGACCCCACCAACTGCTGCGCCCAGCTAGGGTTGATATCCTCCCCCTCGCTCGAGCTCTCAGCTTCTGCCCACCCACACCGCCGCCTTGCCAACCATTGAGTCCTTCTATCTCTTCTACAAAAAGCTCATCCTCTTCTATCTTCATTCATCCTTCTTCCTCTCAATCAACCCATCTGAACAAGTCTGACTACACCTTCAAAAACCTCACCAGGCAACTTCACCTTTCTCCCAAGAGTTGTCGCAACTACAACTGCAAGTAAGTCATTTCATCCTTTCTTTGATCCTATATCCCTCATTGTCCCATCTCTACTGCCATCCTTTGATCTCACGCTGCTGCCCAGCACAAGGCTCCTTCTTTCTCCGCAAGATTGTGTATCTTGTTTGAGCACATCGCTCGAGTCGTCACCTAGCATCTCACCTTTCCTTCTTCTTCCACGTGAAGCTCTCTCACATTCCCAGCATCACCTTCTTTCCATAAGTGTTCTGCTCTGCAGCTTTTGTAACTTGCCACTTCTTTGTTAAGTTAGTTGTAGAGCTTCAGACCAACTAATTACTTTGTCTAGATCATGGCGCCAACACAGAAGAACACCCCAAAGGCATCCAAGCTCAAGGCACCCCAAGGCGGCATCCAGAAATCCAAGCAGCGTGTGCAGAACAAGAAGGCTGTATCTCGTCCCACCAAGAAGATTGCCAGACAAGCAACCATTCCCGCCGTCCCCCCCGCTCCCGCTGCTCCTCCAGGCAATGCTGGTAATGGACAAGGCAGCTGGGTATGGACGGAGCATCCACCGACTAAGGAGCAGACTGCTGCAAATGGCCGGCAAAAGGGTCGTAGCCTGGTCCAATGGAATAGTGAGTGCCTCTTCGCCCACTATTCACAAACACAGAAACTGACCGTGGCCAGGACCGGACACAGCCATCACGCTCCTGCTCAACACCTTGTACCAGGCCTCCATTCAAGGTCACAAACTGTCCATGGATGCCATCGCTCATCGCACTCATTGCGGGGCGTCGGGCCAGTCACTCATTCAACATCTTGCTCGTGAGCGCAGGAAGATCCTCAAAAGAGGCCGCATGGCCCCCCCTGTTGCTGGCACTCGCTTTGACCCGACTGTTCGAGGTGTAGTTCTTGAGCCAACGGCCGGCAACCCTAACGCTGAGAGAAAGATCTCTTTCCGTGAGCCCTACTACCACCAAGACTACCCGGTTCCAGTCTCGGGCTAGGAGCCTGACGAAGACGGAGAGGGAGAAGGTGAATGGACTGAAGAGGGTGAAGAACTCGCAGATGAAACTTCTCCACCTGGTGACCCTCACAACAAAACCAATCTCGAAGACCTCGAGTTTGAAGAGGCTGAGCTCGAAGAGCCAGAGCTTGAAGAGCGTGGATTCGAAGAGTTCAAGTTCGACGAACCCGAGTTCGAAGAGCCCGAGTTCGATGATGAGGCAGGTTTATAAGCATCTCCTCGCCTGATTGTTGCTAACAATGAGAAGCCGCAGATGAGCCAGGAGGGCAAGGGCAAGCAGATCGACCGATTCTACTCCCACCCCAACACGATGGCCTCTCCTGAGATCGACTACCAGGAGGAGCATCCTCGGCAGATGTTCTATGAACCGCAGAACTATCAGATGCCGTGGATGCACCCTCAGTCATCTCTGTCGGCGTCATTGAGAACGATAAGCCCCTTTGCGACCCAGCCTTCTGGTGACCGGGCCTTGGAGAGGGCCCAGATGCGCGAACAAGATCTCCATCCGAACGATCTTGGTTTGAACTCCAACCCGCCGATGCTTTCGATGCCTAACGGTATCGGAACCGAGGCTCGGCAGCCTGGATTGCATCTCACTCATCACGACAGGGCCACCGAAATTCATGGCTTGGGTCGTCGGAAGCTCGAACCTCCATCCAGAGTTTACGAACATTGGCCCGAGGAATACTATCTCCTCAACGGCCATTACCCCGGTGATCCGGCGTCCGAGACTGCACCTTTCACCATCAGCAACCCTTCAGGCGGCATGTTCCAAGACCCCTCGCCTCATCAGGGCATGCGCTCGGTCAATTCGACTTTCGGCGAGCAGGAGAATGGACGAACAATGGATGACGCCGACTTCTGGCAGTGGGTTCAGGAAGATGATGTGTATCACAAGTCGGGAGCGAGCTTTGGTCTTTGATGTTTTTGGCCTGGATTCATGTTTTGGGCTTTGTCATGTGGCGACGATATGAAGCGATATTACAGCCGAGACTCGATGAGCTGCGCTTAGCTGTGAACTGGACATGGGCTCAGTCGTCCTCTCAGTTGAGGGCACAAGAAGATTGCCAGAAGGGAAATGGGCGGGTCAACTTCACCATCTGCTAATTTCTCTGCTCATACTTGAAGGCATTTGCCTCTACCTGCCTGTCTGTTTTCACTTTTTCTGGAGTCTTGAGGCTTGGTTAGGAAGGTTTCTGGTCCTTCAACGAGGCACATACAATAGACTATTTGCGAACAATAATCACCGTTTTCTGATTTTGATACCTCACAGAGATCGATTCCAATAACAATGGAGGTGACATCAAATGCGACAGATTTGACTATCGGCGACAGAGCGCTCAACCTCGAGGATCAACCAGGGCCAACCAGTGCTTCTGATAAGTTTGCTCGTAAACCATTCATATTAAACAACCTAGATGACGCGTTTAATGGCCAGCCACGCATAGAAAAAGACGATGATCCGAAAGACGCTAATCCGTGAAGTAAGTTTGCAAAGAGCCGAACCCAGGAACACCTATTTTGCCATGCCATCAGCGAGCATGGCGTTGATCATCAGCACATGTCGATCTCCAGACTCTTCGCTCCACTCGGACTCAAAGTTGAGTCCGTAATTCCAGAAGTGCCCGCCACCGCACTCGATTCTTGCCTTGTCGCCATCAAACGAGCGAAGGAGGGGCGCGGCCGTCGCCCAGTCGCCAGAGGAGCATTTGGAGTCGAAGGCGCCCGTCTGGCCGACGCCGAGCGTGTGCGCGACCTCGTGGAGCGCCGTACGCTCGGTCATGAAGGCGCGGTTGCTCCCGAAGCGGAGGTCGCCGTTGAAGTTGGCCTCGGCCGTGGGCACGCCGGGCGCGTAGGAGACGCGGATCGTCTTTTCGGCGGTTCCCAGCTTGGCGTGCCTTGCCGCGGCGAGCTTCATGGCCTCTTCGATCTTGGTGTATGCTTCTTTCTGGTCGTCTGAGGGGGTTTCAGCCTTCTCGAGCGTCCAGTTGATGGCGGCTTGGGCGACGGAGGCGGCGGCCACGATAGTGAGGATTGAGAGCTTCATGTTTTCGGTTGATGGGCGAGAACAGAAATACTATGGACTAGATGCTGAAGACGATGAAGACGATTCAATCGGGTTGTTGAGATGAGATGAGACCAGTGCCTTGGGACAACACCCTTTCTTATACTGCGAGAGCATCGTCGTCCACAAGCTGTTCAGCTTAGACCTCTGAATCGGTCGCGTGGCCTGCACCTCGCGCCCAGGGTCTTGGCTTACAGCAACTGGAGTTTCACATACATGTTGACGACTGAGTAGGCTTCCGCTAGGTCCTGTCCAATGTTGTCGTCATCGGTGCAATACTATGCAGATGTAAAGGGCCGAGGGGCTGCATCGCTGTTCCAAGATATCGACACATTTCACTGAGAGCAAATGACTAAAAATAGAGTGAAGACAAAACGAATCGTAGCAACAGAGACTTGCGTATGGGATAAGACGTGCACGTGCTGGGTATTTACATACATGTAGTACTATTACAGGTAGAAACCCCGTGGTCTTGGCACGAACTGTTATCTCATGTTGGATGCGAGATCTCTGTCAAGGAAGAATCACGATGTGGCCGATGCGCAAGCTCATGTCCGTGTGGCAATGGCGGTGGTGGCCGTGTCTCCAGGGATACCATGTGCGGATGCTGGGAATGGAGACAGATGCCATTGGAAGACGGTGGAAATGCAGCTCTCATGCGCTAGTCCCGTTCTGTCATAGCGCCCTCGAAAAGAGACCTCGTTTAACCGAAGGTCCGAGATAAATTTTTGGAGCCAGCAACGGGAAGCTTCTCCAATTCCAACACTCACTACCGCAACTCTTTACTTCACTTCATCCTTCCCGAACTCGTTGGAGCGACGCGTGTGATTCAACTCCTGCAACGCCTTCAATCCTTGCTTCTGTATTTCTATTCCTTATCTAGATACCCTCATAATAAGATCCAAGATGCAGCGCGCACTCACTTCTCGCGCGAGAGCGTCCGTCCTCTCTGCTGCTCCCAACAAGTTCCGCGCCGGTGCCGGCCTGGGACAGCAGCTTCGTTTTGCCCACAAGGTTAGTCGCCACGATGCATCGCAATGCCAAGGCCATCGGATCGGGTATGCTGACAAAGTTGACAGGAGTTGAAGTTCGGCGTCGAGGCCCGCGCCTCGCTGTTGACCGGTGCCGAGACTCTGGCCAAGGCTGTCGCGACAACACTTGGTCCCAAGGGCCGCAACGTCCTCATCGAGTCCAGCTACGGCTCTCCCAAGATCACAAAGGGTACGGCAGGAGCTCAATTGAATCATACAAAGCTGGATGCAATGTGCTAATTGGATGCAGACGGTGTCACTGTCGCCAAGGCCATCTCCCTGAAGGACAAGTTCGAGAACCTCGGAGCCAAGCTGCTCCAGGATGTCGCCTCCAAGACCAACGAGACCGCCGGTGACGGAACCACGTCCGCTACCGTCCTGGCCCGCGCCATCTTCTCCGAGACCGTCAAGAACGTTGCCGCTGGCTGCAACCCCATGGACCTGCGCCGTGGTATCCAGGCTGCCGTCGATGCCGTCGTCGACTTCCTCCAGAAGAACAAGAGAGACATCACCACCAGCGAGGAGGTTGCCCAGGTTGCCACCATCTCTGCCAACGGTGACCAGGAGGTCGGTCGTTTGATCGCCAACGCCATGGAGAAGGTCGGCAAGGAGGGTGTCATCACCGTCAAGGAGGGCAAGACCATGGTTGACGAGCTCGAGGTCACCGAGGGTATGCGCTTCGACCGCGGCTTCGTCTCCCCCTACTTCATCACCGACGCCAAGTCCCAGAAGGTCGAGTTCGAGAAGCCCCTGATCCTCCTCTCCGAGAAGAAGATCTCCGCCGTCCAGGACATCATCCCCGCCCTCGAGGCCTCCACCCAGATGAGACGCCCTCTGGTCATCATTGCCGAGGACATTGAGGGCGAGGCTCTCGCCGTCTGCATCCTCAACAAGCTCCGTGGCCAGCTCCAGGTTGCCGCCGTCAAGGCCCCCGGCTTCGGTGACAACCGCAAGTCCATCCTTGGCGACCTGGCTGTTCTCACCAACGCCACCGTCTTCAGCGACGAGCTTGACATCAAGCTCGAGAAGGCTACCCCTGACATGCTCGGCTCCACCGGCTCCATCACCATCACCAAGGAGGACACCATCTTCCTGAACGGCGAGGGTTCCAAGGACGCCATTGCCCAGCGCTGCGAGCAGATCCGCGGTGTCATGAGCGACCCCACCACCTCGGACTACGAGAAGGAGAAGCTCCAGGAGCGTCTCGCCAAGCTCTCTGGTGGTGTTGCTGTCATCAAGGTCGGTGGCTCCTCCGAGGTTGAGGTCGGCGAGAAGAAGGACCGCTTCGTCGATGCCCTGAACGCCACCCGCGCCGCCGTCGAGGAGGGTATCCTGCCCGGTGGTGGTACCGCCCTCATCAAGGCCTCTGCCCTGGCCCTGAAGGACGTCAAGACCGCCAACTTTGACCAGCAGCTCGGTGTCACCATCGTCAAGAACGCCATCACCCGCCCCGCTCGCACCATCGTCGAGAACGCCGGTCTCGAGGGCTCCGTCATTGTTGGCAAGCTCACCGACGAGTTCGCCAGCGAGTTCAACAAGGGCTTCGACTCCTCCAAGGGCGAGTACGTCGACATGATCGCCGCCGGTATCCTTGACCCCTTCAAGGTCGTCCGCACTGGTCTCGTTGACGCCAGCGGTGTTGCCTCCCTGCTCGGTACCACCGAGGTCGCCATTGTCGAGGCTCCCGAGGAGAAGGGAGCCCCTGCCATGGGTGGCATGGGCGGCATGGGCGGCATGGGCGGCATGGGAGGCATGGGTGGTATGATGTAAAAACGTGATCAACGTGTCTTGTATTAAATCAAAAACCAATGGGCGAGGGGCATTGGGCATCGGTGTTACTATTTAAAAGGAGGATGTATAACTGCGGCCACTTGTACTAATCTCCCCTCTTCCCCCCCTTCAAAAAGCAGCACTTTCCCCAAGGGGATTTGAGAGCTCTGTATTGTACAATAGCACTAGCAAGTTATGTAAGATGAAAGAAAGTCAAAAAGAAGTTAAAAGATCAAAGACAGATACCAAGATCTGGATGCACAGAGATGTCGTTAGCATTGACAGTGACATTAGTGTAGACACTCGACATTTTGTAGTTTTGATTGACATCTTAAAAGGGTTAGCACGCCCGCTGTCTCCCTACTGTTTGTTATCTAGGTACTAAAGAGTCCTTGACTTCATGGGGACAAGTAAGGTACTTAGGCAGCCGTCAAATGCAGTCCGCGTAACACACGATAGGCAACCATTGTGAGAGATGTCATGATATCTTGTTTTTCCTGCCTGAAAAATGCACTCGTCAGCACATTGGGCAACCCAGAGAGCAAAAGATGCCAAGCTCAGGGCCCTGTTGTGTTGACTGCCTGGGGTGGGATTCGTCAACCTGCTGTGGCTGACACACTTCCAGGAGTCGCTGGGAGTCACGTGCGCGCAATCTCACCTGGACAACAACCCCACCATGCGGGTGTTTTTCTCGCCCGCTTTCCCCTCCACGGTGACCCAACTCCTCCGTTCCTGTCCAAGATACCTCTCCAACCGACGCAAGCTGTTACCTCCTTTCTGCTACCACCCTACCCAGTGCAGCAGACTTCCAGCTGAACCACTCCTCCATCTTCCACGTAAGCACCCGTTTTCCCCCTCCTCCTCACCTTTGCATCGCCAATCATTATTATTATTACCTCTGCAATTCCCCTCCCCTAGGCTTTCCCGTTGTGCTAATCTGCTCTCTCTCAGCCCACTTTCCCGCCTATTCTCTTCTAGCCACACCCCCGCCATATACCAGCATCATGGTGAGTAACTTAAAAGCGTCCAAGGATCAGCTACCGACCAAAATACCATGCTAACCTCAATCGCAGTCTCAATCCGGGTTCGTTCCCTCCCCCCTTCTTCTTCCGAGCCTTAATGGTCCGCGCCGTATCTGATGAGCGAAGCTCTACCGCTTGTTCGATGACGATCCTGGCGGAGCAGGACAAGCTGGCTCCATCTGCCTCAGCAATGCAGCGCATGCTAACCCGATCTTCTCCACCAGAGCGACCGTGTCCCAGGACTGCATAACGGCCTACAACGAGCTTAAGCTGTCCAAGAAGTACAAGTACATCATTTACAAGCTCTCGGATGACAACAAGGAGATTGTCGTCGAGGAGGCTTCGGCCGATAAGGACTATGACAGCTTCCGCGAGAAGCTGATCAACGCCACCTCCAAGTCCAAGACCGTACGTAACTCTGTGATACATGGCAATGCAAAGCCTCCCGAGTACTCTGCTAACGTCGCACCAGGGAGCTGTCGGCAAGGGTCCCCGTTACGCCGTCTACGACTTCGAGTACAGCCTTGCCTCTGGCGAGGGTGAGCGGTATGCTGCCCCCGCATTCGCCCAACTTGGAACCTGCAGCTAACCCACGGACAGCAACAAGATCACTTTCCTTGCCTGGTCCCCCGATGATGCTAGTATCATGGTCAGTGCTTATCGCCATCAGAAAATTTAGTTGCTCTCGTCGCTAACAATTGCCCAGGCCAAGATGGTCTACGCTTCTTCCAAGGAGGCCCTCAAGCGCTCGCTCACCGGCATTGCGACCGAGCTCCAGGCCAACGACGCTGATGACATCGAGTACGACACCATCCTCAAGACCGTCAGCAAGGGCCTGGCTGGTTAAATGTCTCGTTCCCCGCGCACCATACCATTCCCCACGCGGCGAGACGAAGCATATACTTTGGCGGCTGCAGTCTTCCGGGACGATTGACGACGATCATGGAGAGTTTACGATGAATATGGAGGACCACTTTCTCCCCCCTCTTTGGCGATTACCGGGACCGAGACCTATTCCCCCACTCCGAGCTTCTTTTGGGGCGTGACCAGTAAATTTCCAGATTTGAACTGCCCGCCTGGTTATACCAACCTAGTGCCATAGGAAAACATCTCACGCCGGAATGCAGAGCATTCTTGTTGTTGCTGTTTGACGACAAAAACCACTTCTTTATTGGACCATTATTCATGCTTTGAATGCCGTCCCCAGTGATGATTTTCTACGTCATGACCTCTTCTGTGCCTGCCAGTTCGAGCGCCACTGCGCCGACAGCTCCTCCGCCTTTTGCTCGTGCTTGAGCCTCTGCATCAGGAAGCCCTTCAGATCATCCCAGAACTCCGGAGTATCCAGCGCAGCCTCGCCAATATCTTCCTGCTGGCCAGAGCCGACTCCAACAGGAGCAGGCTCGGGCTTGACTGCCGCAGCACCACCAATGACCATGACAGAGAACTCCAGCGTCGACTGGTCATCCGTGAGCAGGTCCTTCAGCACCTTGCTGTCAGGCACAGGCTTCTTGTTGTACAGCAGCTTCATCTTGTCCACGGGTATCCGCGACTGCGTCTCGACCGCCGTCTTGATGTCGAGGATCGAGGTGTTGAGGGTCTGGGAGGACAGCTTGATGTCCAGGGGAGGGTTGCGCAGGGACTTGAGGACGACGTTGATGCTGCGCTCCTGGCCCGGCGCGAGACTCGTGGGCTTGCTCATGGGCCTGGGCATCTTGGGCAGGATGTACTTCATGACGTTAGCTGGGATACGAAGCGCGCGGAGTTGGCCGTCACTTACGGGAGGGCGAGAAGGGAAGTTCTTGGGGTCTTCCACATGGTCGGCCGACAGCTTGGCCGGGCGCGACTCCAATGTCGACAGGAACTGTCTTGCAAAGACCACTTCAGCCATGTTTGCGGTCTGCAGGTGGCGAGCTGTTGGCGAGGTTTGCAAGGTCGGTTCGTTGGAATTTGATGGATTGAGCTTGGTAGCTAATATAGGTTGAGTCTGTAATGCCAAGGTGAGTAGGAGTGACGGTAAGGTCGAATGCAAGATGACCGACTTGAGGTGCGGCGTTGGAGATGGTTGGCTTCGTCCGGTGTGTGGTCTTCTGCTTGCTTAGAGTTACGCACTGCTGAGGAGGGATGGCGGGGTGGGGAGCGAGCCGGGGTGTGGGGCTCAAGGTCGGTCTGAGCGGCGTGGCTTCATCGGGCTACCGCCATTCCAATCTTATCGGGCCTGGTCAGTGCGAGATAGGAAAAAGTTTCGGTGGGGGGGAACCGCTCTAGTCCAAGTGAACTTTTTTTTCTTTGGCAGTGCAGCGGCGACCGACCTTACAAGCGGTACCGTACATCTCGAACTTTTTTGTATTCTTTTACAATACCCCCCCTTCCCCCCTTCCCGAATCTCATATACCCAGAGTCTCGACACGCAATTGATCGGTCAAAATGGGTGTCGGAAACCGTATGAAGAAGCAGGGTCCTCCTGAACCCCTGTCGGAGGCCCATTTCGCAAAGTTGAAGCGCAAGGCCGGTCTGCCAGCTGACCCTGTCGAGCCTACCGAGACCAAGAGGAGGAGAACAAACAAGAAGGCTGCTCCCAAGCCCAACGGTGCCGCCGCTAAGAAGCAGGATGCGAAGAAGAGCAAGGCGCCCGCGCCCAAGGCGAACGGCAGAGGAAAGAAGGCCCAGCCCGTCGAGGATGAGGACGAAGACATGTCAGACGACGACGATCTTGCCGACTTTGAGGGCGCGCCCTCTGACATGAGCGACGACGAGGGTGTCGACGAGTTCTCCGACCTGGAGAAAGCACCGGCGGGTCTGGGCGACGACTTCCTGGACTCGGACGACTCGGTCTTCGACTCGGACCAGGAGCAGGGCGGCGGCGGCAAGCACATGTTCTCGGAGGACGAAGACGAGTCGGACGGCGAGGAGAAGCTCACAAAGGCCAACATTGAGGGCCTCGCACGGAGGCTCGATATGCAGAAGGCAGAGGACGACGCCGAGGCACAGGCCGAACTCGAGGAGATGGGTATTCAGACCAACATTGACGGCGACAAGCCGCACGTCTTTGACGACGAGGACGACGAGCTCGCCGCCAAGACCAAGACGCTGCTTGCGCCCGACCTGCAGCTCCTGAGGACGAGGATCACGGAAAACATCAGAGTGCTCGACGATTTCGCCAACCTCCACGAGGAGGGCCGCTCGCGTGCCGAGTACGTCTCCCAGCTCATCAAGGACATATGCGCCTACTACGGCTACTCCGAGTACCTCGCCGAGAAGCTCTTCAACCTGTTCTCCCCCCGCGAGGCGTTCGCCTTCTTCGAGGCCAACGAGTCTGCCCGCCCCGTCGTCATCAGGACAAACACCCTCCGCACCCATCGCCGCGACCTCGCCCAGGCGCTCATCTCGCGCGGTGTCACCCTCGAGCCCGTCGGCAAGTGGTCCAAGGTCGGCCTGCAGATCTTCGAGAGCAACGTGCCGCTCGGTGCGACGCCCGAGTACCTTGCCGGCTACTACATCCTCCAGGCCGCGTCGTCGTTCCTGCCCGTCATGGCCCTCGAGCCGCAAGAGAACGAGCGCGTGCTGGATATGGCCGCCGCCCCCGGTGGAAAGACGACGCACATGGCCGCCATGATGAAGAACACGGGCGTCATCGTCGCCAACGATCCCAGCAAGCAGCGTGCCAAGGGTCTCATCGGTAACATCCACCGCCTCGGCGCCCGCAACGTCGTCGTCTCCAACTACGACGCCCGCGAGTTCCCCAAGCCCATGGGCGGCTTCGACCGCGTGCTTCTCGACGCGCCCTGCTCGGGTACCGGTGTCATCGCCAAGGACGCCAGCGTCAAGACCAACAAGACGGAGAGGGATTTCATGCTGCTGCCGCACATGCAGAAGCAGCTGATCCTGGCCGCCATCGACTCGGTCAACCACCACAGCAAGACGGGCGGTTACATTGTCTACTCTACATGTTCCGTCACCGTCGAGGAGAAGTAAGTTTTAGACACTTTTTTGAACAGACTATGCAAAAAAACCAGCTGCTAACAGCCCCATCAGCGAGGCGGTCGTTCAGTACGCCCTCTCCCGCCGTCCCAACGTCAGGCTCGTCGACACCAACCTCCCCTTCGGTCGCGAGGGCTTCACCTCTTTCATGGGCAAGAAGTTCGACCCCTCCCTGAAGCTCACCCGCCGCTACTACCCGCACACCTACAACGTCGACGGCTTCTTCGTCGCCAAGTTCCAAAAGTTCGGCCCCACGGCCGCAAAGGGCGAGAAGGCGGACCGCTCCGCTCCCAGCCACGCCGGCGAGGTCGTCGACAAGACGCCCATCACCGACGACGAAGACAACTCGGCGGACGGCAAGCAGGGCGACGACTTTGGCGGCTTCGACGAGGACGAGGACGAGGAGTACATCGACAAGGCCAAGCGCAACGCCATGCGCAGGCGCGGCCTGGACCCCAACGCCCTCTCGGCCAAGGCCAAGGCCAAGAAGGAGGCCGCGGCCAACAAGGACGGCGGCAAGTCCGACAAGTCCGGGTCCGAGGCTGAGACAGAGGCCGAGAAGCCCGCCGAGAAGACGCCCGAGAAGAAGGACAAGAGCAAGGAGAAGGCCGCCGCCGCCGACAAGGAGCGCAAGGCCGAGAGGAATACCGCGCAGAAGAAGGTGACGTCCACGGCCGCGACGCCGGACAAGAGCCCCAAGGGCAAGAGCCCCAAGCAGAAGAAGGCCAAGAAGGCTGCGAAATAAAGCGGGCGGGGGGACCGAAACGGGAGGTGTTTTTGTCGCCCCGCTGGGGTGGAGGACGAATGTGGGAGGGGGAGAGGAGAATTAGAAAGAAACGTCACAAAAACGGAGAGAGGTGATTTCTCGGGCTCATCTTCGTGTGTGTGCAGTCGACCAAAAAGAAGCATCAAATGTGTTCCGGGTGTCGATCGAAGGTCGAAACGACGCCCACCCCACCCCTGGTTTTTTTTGTCATCGTTTGCATTATAATTACCTATTATTACTAGGGAGTCGGAGCTCAAAAAATAAAAAAAGGGGTTCGGGATTTGAAACAAGGAGAAAAAAGATCGCATGGGACATTCATTCATTTAACAAGTCGTGCCATGCTGTCCCTGTCTGCTGTCATCCGAATAGCGATCCTAATGGCCGACTGGATGCTTAATTGCCCTTCATGTCCATAAATGTCAAATTGGCCCAGCCGGCTGGTCCTCAGGGAGAAATTGAAAAAAAGAAGATTGGGCTATTGCTAATCCAATAAGGCGAAGCCAAAAAAAAAAAAATGAAACTTGTGTCTAGAAGTAGAGTTTCTCATGAAGGTGTGGTGTCACTCTTCATTAGATTAAGACGCTCGCCAACTGACCCTTGACCGCCTCGATGGCCAAGGGTGAAAAACAGCTCACAGACTCCCCAACCTCCTCCTCTTGCTCAAAAGGCGACATCAAACTTTAGGGTAAAGTAGTGTGTGTACAGGAAAACAAGACGTAATAAAAGCATGCGTTTCTTCCCAGTTCATCATGACCCTCCAACCCAGCTTGATTGTGTGTGGTATCGAGTCGAGGTCTCTCTTCCCCTATCATCTCCTTGTTCATCATAAAGGTCGGCCTCAATATACCCGGCCGAACCCGTTTTCGTCATAAAGCCGTATGTCATGAATCCTATTCACAACTTTTGTGTGTCGGAGTATGTTGTACACAGAGAGGTATCCAGAAAGTCGTCACTGGACCCGTCGTAAATGTATTCGGTTGTTCGTCGTAATTCTTCTTCAAAAAACGCCTCCGTCATAAGTCGCCCTTGTGGTTCGTCCATGGACGCCAGGGGTATTAAGTAATAATGCAAAGAAAGAAAGCATAAAATGCCGTCCGAAGTGAAGTACTGTTTCGTGAGATAAGGTCTACTGGGCAGTCCTTTGATGTAGCAGAATGTCGCGGATGGCCCAACGCGAGGCATCGCGGTCTCGGACACCGACGCCGAGCCATTTCTCGCACTTTTTCCTCCACCTGTCTTCTTCTTCGCGCTGTCGTCGTACGAACTCCGGCCCGACGTCGAACTCTTCGCCGACGAGCCATTCGTCCTTGACTTCGCTGACGCGACCCGGTTCCTTGGAGTCGCCTGTGTTGTCGTCGAGATCCGGGATGTCTTTAAAGACATCTTCATCGTCGTCCAGGGCGTCGAAGCCATCCATCGGATCGGAGATCTCGGACTTGGGGTTGGTCTGCGGGCCAAGCTTGAGCCAACACATATTCTGTGGGTCAAAGACCATGCCTCCAACGACCTGCACACCCTTTGTATGGCTTATGTTTGTGATCAGAGCCGGCCGAGGTGTGGTAACTTCTTTGTCGCGCACCATGTGAGGTATGGATGCTGTCGACGGGGATGATTCGGGTTTGTCGAACGCGCTCAAGACATTTTCGTTGCCCTCCCAGCGGAACGTGTCGGGGTTGTAAAACATGCCCTGAAGATCTGCAACCATGTTAGTATTGTAATGTGCAGACGAAAAGTGGTTGCACTTACGGTGCGGAGTCTTGTCCTTGTTCATGTTCGATATTAAATGAGGCTTCAATTGAGGAAGGTTCCTCTTCTTTTTCGACCGTACGGAAGCCTGTGGAAGCCCGGGGTTGAAATTGTTCTTGGACGACAGCTGGGAGACACGCGACGTGGTGAAAGGCGCCGGTGGGCCTGATGGAGTCCGTTGAGCAAGCGAGGTCTCCCGGGCAATTCGGCTAGCCTGGGTATCACGGGCGAAATGGGGCGTGTAATCAGTTTTCGCAGGGGAGTGAGGTGCCGGGGATGGTGTGGTGGTCCGGTCGGGATGCACATTTTGGTACAGCTTATTGCGCAACGGCGCCTTCAAGGGTTGCCGGACAAATTTTGCCTCTGATTGCGCCGACGTGGGCAAATCGTCGAACCCATCCAGCTCGTGCCCGTCACCGAAATTCCTGGTTCGGTGTGGTTTGGTGAGTGTGCGGAAAGATAAGCCGTCGTGAGTGATGTGGTCCGAATGGCGATCGAGTCTCTTCGGACTTGGCGAGCGCATCGTTGACCTTGAAAAGGCCCTGGACGTCGGCCGCAAGTCGATGGAGTTCTCGGAATCATGGCGTCGAAAGGTGCGAGAAGTTTTTGCGGTCACGTGTTGCGACTGGGATTGTGAGGCCCCAGCAGGGAGGAAGGGTCGTCGTTGCTGGGCAGCATGGCTTTCCACAGCGGGTCGAGACCTCTCCGTTGGTGTTTTCGGCCGCATCGCCGACGCCGAACGATTCGCGTCTGTTCTGGACGGCGGTCGGTCGAAGCGGGATGAGATGGGTTTGGCAGGAGAATGAGACGCCTTCATGGCAGGCAGAGATCGCTTAAACCTCAGCAGCTGCGAGCTCGTCGTTGTGGGTTCATTCCGCAGCGACGTGGTTGAAGTCCTAGGGCCAACCTCGCGTCGCCGTGGCGTTGAGGGAAGCAAAGGTCCGGGAGACGGCGTCGTGGGCGTCGGCATGCTGTGAATGCTCGTGACTGAGGACTGCGATGCGTGGCCCATGCGAGACTGAGACCTTCGCGAGCGAGAGAAAATGGGGCCACCACTCTCAGACACAGGCTCCAGCGCAGAAATGGCTCGCTCATGACGCTCGTGACTAGGCCGCGGCAGTCGCGACGGTGTGGTTTTGGTAGAGAAGGTCAAGGAAATGGCCGTCTTGGGCCGCTGCGGGCTCGTTGGTCGGTTTGCATTGACACGGATGTTTCGGTGAAGGGTGAGCTTGCCGGAACTGAAGACATCACCGTCGCCGACATCAAGGCCATCGAACATATCCTCAGGCTCGGGTTCGTTCCGTGGTTGGGGAGTTTTCATATTTGGTGGCTCGTCCTCCACCGGACGTACGGGAGAACGACTGAGCTTCCTCCGGCTCAGCCTCTCCTCGAAGTTGACCGGCCCGTTAGGGAGCACGAGACCATCGAACGTCTCATCCTCGCTTTCGAAGGTAAACGAGCTTGACACGCTGGGGCTCATGGCAGAGACAGAGGAGCTTCTCGTAGACTGGGCGTCCCTGCGAGTGCCTCCGAACCGAGTTCCAAGGCTGCCCTCGCCCCAGTCCAAGTCCTCTGCGTGTACCAAGGGCGTCTTTGGGATGTCTTTCCGAGTTGATAGCTTTAGTTTGCCGTCCGACGGGAGTTCGAAATCAGTCTCAAAATCATCGTCCAACGCATTGTCAGTCTTCTGAGGCGTTGGAGGGGTGATGAGTGAAATGGGCTGTGGTGGGCGTGTCTTTGATACTTTGATTGTTTCAGAACCGTCACCAAAGAAGTCGTCGTCGTCGTCGTCGTTATCACGAAATCTCTCCAAGTTGAGAGCTCCTGACAAGGTGCTCCTCCTTGAATCAGTCGACTCTCTCCGGTCCAGCAGCGAGACGGCCGGAGGAGTCTTCATGGGCTTGGTAGGGCTCGCCTGGCTAGAACCGCCGCTGACTTGCCTGAGCATATCAGGAAACTTGGAGCCGTCTTGAGGCTTGATGCGAAGGCCCTGAGTCGTATCTGGTAGTACCAGATCATCCTCCCAGTCGTCCTGCATGATCTTCTTGATTTTCCTTCCGCCTAGTCGTTTGATAGTGCCACCCATGAGAGCGGTAGAGGGCACATTCTTGGGTATCGGAATGCCGGCCTGTGTGGCGGCAGCTATAGCGTCCAGGGTCGACTTCTCGTCGTCGCCCGGGACGTGCACATGCGTCTCTTCGTCCAAGATGGATTCAAGATCGGAGCGGAGGGAAACATGTGAAGACGCAGAGTCGCGTCGTGAGGGAGGAAGGTTTGTAGCGGTGGAGGCGGTGCGAAATGTCAAATCGTCCGTGTCGATCTGGAAGTCGTCATCGTCCCAGTCCTCGATGTCGGGTTCGGCCATGGGCTGGCGTGGCTTGAGGCGTAAGGGTTCCATGTTTTCGGTAGGTTTCTTTGTTTCGGGGAGCGCAGGGTTGAATTGGGTCCAAGGAGGTCGTGGTCGTATCCCAAAAGGCTTCCCGGCAGCGCTGTTCTGCTTGTCAATGTTGCAAGATCATATCGTCAACAATAACAGGAACTTCGGCCCAGCATATCCTTTCAGATGGGGACGGTCGTCGCAAGCGAATATTTCTGGGTGGTGAGTTGGACGTGGGATGGTTACAAAGGGCGCAAGAAGGTTTGGCGTTGCGTGGCAAGGCGTAGAAATGGCGGCGTCTGGTTTGTTTTGAGTCGGCTTTGGTATCGTCGTTTTCGGGAATGTGCGTAGTGTGTGGGCTACTGGTAGGATGAACTGCGAGTGATGCAAACGGGGGCAGAGCAAGTGGAGGTTGTCCAAGAGGTTCGTCCCAAGGGGCGAATGCGCAACAGGGTCCAAAATGTCGAGCGTGACGTTTATCGAACCAGAGCAGGGAGGACAGGGCAGTCGTATGAGGTCGGGGGGTGGAAGAATTGGGATTGGGATTTGCGAGGATTGTCGGCCTTGTTAGATGAGTGATGAAGCAAAAATGGCTGGGAAGCCGGGGTATGGATTGAGGGCGAGCCTGGCAAACAAAGCGAGGGGGGTAGGCTGGCCGGACGGTGGGCTGGGTCCAGCAACAGTGGTGGTGTGTGGTGCTGCCGGTGCAGGAGAACCCAGTACAGCAGAGCGTGGTGGGTGGTGTGTTGGACAGGTGGGTGGCTGGTATTGCGCGCATGTGTGTGTGGGCAGCCCACCGGGCTACGTATTTGTTCCCCGTATTTGTGCGGACTGGCGCAGCAGCTATTTTGAGAGCACGATTTGAGTTCTCGTTACTTTTGGTCTTCCCGGTGCTCATACGATCATCAGCTTTAGTGCATTTGTTTTTCTTGCACCTCTTCTTGTTTACTTGAAATGATGCTCTCTGCTAATTGCTCTCGAGGTGAAATGAGGGGAAACTGGAGCAGCAGAAGGACCACTCCGGCTTCTTTTTCTGGGTCAACTGGGCCCCCGGCACTGATGGACCGGTGAACAGCTGAGCGGAAAAGAACAGGTGTGGGGTGGGACTGCTGGGGCCAGGTGGGGGGCAAGGGGGGTCGCCCAGGGCTCCAGGGCTCCAGGGCTCCTTGCGCCTGTACCAGTACTGGTACAAATGATAGATTTTCCTAGGTGAGCCACGTGATTTAGCGGGGACTGTCGTACATTATAGGTACTTTGTATTAGTGGGTTGATTGGGTGACAAGGGATTGGATGCGGGGGGGACGGTCGCACCTCACGATTTTACGCGTTCGAGGCGCGACCGTCGTCTGCATCCACTCTGTTGCCTCGTTCCTGTGCCTCCCAGCCAAAGGGACAGACGACAGCCACAGGTCCGCATCTTAGGGAGAAGCCAAAAAGAGGTCGCCAGGGCAGATTGGCTTCAGCAAGAGCACCCGCTAAAAAGACGTTGACGAATATTGGACTCTCCAGGGTGAACGGTCCCAAAAACTAGTAGCCCTTCAAACCAATAGCCTAAACAATATCTCCATAGCTTCTTGTTTATTTATTGACAGCCCGCGCAATAATACAACTTGAACCGCTGAACTACGTTCCCGTTCTCCGTGCCTTTCCGACCGTGACCTTCTTCCTTGCCGTCACAAATGTCAAGGGCGTGCCTGAGGCTGTGGTTGCTCAGGCACTTAGTAGTAGGTACTCTCTGCTGCCTGCGTGCCTGCCTGCGCTGCCTGTCTGAGCACGGTAGCTGCCTAGCTCCGAACCCCGGGACCCCTCGACGACCCTCAAGGCTCAGATAGATGACTTCTTCTCACCACCCTGTACTTAATGTCAATAAACTACCAACTACGGAACGGATGCTCTGTCCAAGTCTCACTTCTCCGACTGTCTCACGGCAATCCTACCCAACCAAAACACACCCTCGAACCAAGGTGTTAGTTTTTTTTCCTCTTTGGATTCCAGCCGCCCCAGACCAATCTGCTCGTCCTTGAAACCCGCACGCAACACCTTGGCCTCCGCCGCTCTCGGACTCGACTCCAAGAATACAACAACTATTGACATTTACACTGGAACGACTACTCATCTTGGGTCACGCACGGGGGCAAATTATCACACCACTAGCTAGCTCACCATGACATCGGAATTCGTTCTCCGGTTCCCCCGGTCAGATAGGCAAGGTGGCTTCGTCGTCATCCAAGCTACACCTACACGGTCCAAAGCACTGGATGTCAAGTTGGTGGGAACTGATGGCGTGGAGCCCTATGCCGTTTCCCGTGAGTAGAATGCTCGTCATCTTGTTCCTGGCCGAAGATCATCGCGGCCCGGGCGAGTGGGTCTTGTCCGATGTTGTTTCATGCGCCGAACTTATGCACCGTCGTCACCGAATCTGGGGAGGCTAACAGAAGGGGTTTCCCCCCTGCAGTGCGTCAAGATAAAGCTGTTGCACTTCGAGTCAAGAACAGCCCCTGCACAGAGGACGAATGGATCTCCATTCTGACCGCCGTATTGCAACAAGAACCGCCCAGCGACATCGAAGTGCTTGCCGATGTTGAAAATGAAGCAGTCCTCACCCTGACTATCCGGAGAAAAGGAAAGGAGTTTACTGTAAGTGGTATTTGTTTGAACTTCATCCCAGCCCAGCTTTCCGGGTGGCCGGGCTGATGGCTGGACTCTAGCAACGTCTCGGCGCCATCGAGTTGAGCCACAGCCCGCACGAGCTGATTGAGCTGTTTGACTGGTGTGCTCTGTCAGCGCATACGGCCAGTGAGGCCAAGAAAGCCCTAGCTTCTGCAACCGCAAAAGCGAGCCAGCTTGAAGAATCCGTGCATGAGCTCAAAGCACAGCTCGATGGCCTACTCGCGGCCAAGGAGGCCGACGAGTCGGAACTGCTAGAGAAGTTCCGCGACCTATTAAATGAGAAGAAGGTCAAGATCAGACAGCAGCAGAAACTTTTGGCGTCTGCGTCTATCGAACCCGACAAGCTAGCGCAGGTACAGAGCTCCCAGGCCGCAGGAAAAGGCCATGCGGCGGCCGAGTCTAGGCCGGCCAAGAGGAAGACCGCTCCCGCCCCCGTCGACGAAGATGACTCTTCCGATGAAGGGTTTGAGAAGATGGACTTGGAAGCAGCTCCTGAAGATCCAGAACAGCAGCGCGACACGACCGAGGACGAGGATGAGACGGCGAGCGAAGACGACGAGGACGACGAGCCAGTAGCGCTAGCGTCCAAAAAGCAACAAAACTCCTTGCAAGTTTCACAGGTAAAGGGGCAGGCTACTGTCGCCACAAAGGAAGCACCTCCAGTGAAGAGAGAACTTCCTTTTGCCAAAAAGAAGGCCGCCCCGAAAGCACCGCCTCAGCCCGCTGGAAGCGAAACAGAATCCGACGATGAGCTTTGAGATGGGCCGGGGACGAACGCCAACAGGGTCGACATGATTGCATGCGGTTTCACGTTAGGTTCTTCAGGCCGGAATGTCTGGATTCTGGTGTGGCTAGGGACAGTGAAACACGTGGCAGTTTCTCATTAATCCTTCAACTAATTGCTACATGGACAATTGCTTGACGCATAGGTCCGAGATGCTAGGACGGTTCGCATTGATAGACACGCTTAGCTCTTGTCATCAGCATCGAACCTGTTCTTCCAAAATCCGCGTACATGTTTCGTTTCACCGGCCTTGGCGATCTCACTCACCTCCCGAGGCGTGAGCTTGATGGCGGGGAGGTGGTTCATATAACTCTCCAGCCTGTCTTCCTTGGAGGAGGTCGTAAGGGTGATCAGACCCTGGTCGATGCACCATCGAAGCCCTATGACGGATTCGCTCACGCCGTACTTCTTGGACAGGTTTGCGAAGATGGTCCTGACGGGAGAATCGACGTCTGAAGTAATGGGGGTCAGGGGGGCATACGCTGCCACAGCAATCTTGTTTTGACGGTGAAACTCGAGCAGGTCGCCGTGCTGCAGATGGGGATGGTACTCGATCTGGTTGACGGCCGGTGGGATCTTGGCCGTCTTCAAGGTGGTCTCAAGGTGAGACTGGAGGTAGTTACTGACTCCGATGGACTTGGCCCGGCCGGATTCCTTGATGGCCTCGAGGTCTGCCCACTTCTGCTGGAGCTCCTCGTCCGAATCGGCGAAGAAGGGCCCGTGGATGAGATAGAGGTCCACATAATCAAGACCGAGTTTCTTCAGAGACGCCGCAAAGGCCTCTTCGGTGTTCTGCTTCTTGGTCCCGCTGCACTTGGCGGTGACGAAGAGCTTCTCCCGTGGCACGCCGGCCTTCTTGATGGCTGCGCCGAGCTCCTCCTCGTTTCCATACACTAGCTTCCGTTAGAAGTGCCTTCTCGTGGACGTCACTGTCTGCGCATACCTTCCGCGCCATCGAGGTGACGGTATCCGACTTTGATAGCCCGGACCGTGTTGTCGACGATTTTCTCGTCAAAGCTCACCCCGCCGGTCTTGTAGTTGGCTGTCCCCAGGCCATATCCGAGCTACAGATATTATGTCAGCACCAGACGTCGTTGGAGCGAGCTGGTCGCTGCCCACCCGGGTTCTAGGCTCTGGAAGTAATTGAGTGCTGACAGGCACTGCCACGCGGCGGATACTCCCTATGGAGGCGGATTCGTTACCGGGGCCGGTGAACTCACCATTGGAATCATGTTGCCATCGTTGAGCGTGAGCCATGGGATGTAGTCCACCTGCTTGGGCGGGGTTCCCGAGGCATCGGGCGTGAACGTGGACAGAATCGAGTTCATGCTGTGATTTTGCTGGGTGACAGAAGAGGCGTAGTTGCTGCGCCGAGGATCGAGAACAATGTCAAAATTACGCTGTGATGTATACGTGAACGATTCGGATAATGACGGTTCGGAAGGTGGGCCAAGGCAGGGGAGTTTGTATTTCTAATCCGATGGATCTACTTGTATGCTTGAAGGTTGTAGATAGAGCTTGAGCAATTGAGCCATCTGAACCATGGGACGAATGGTACGAAACCAATAAATGCAGGAAAGCGAGACCAACATCCGCCGCGCCGGCCAGTAAGCGCCGAGACGAACCACTTGACATCATCATGAAAAGCCGTACCTGACCTCAGAGAGCTTCGCAAGGTCCCGCCACACGAAGCAAACATGGCGGCGCTCTGAGGGACTGTGGGCTGGCTGGCATGGCATGCTAGGGAACCCCCCCACTTGCCCCGATTGGATCTTGCCAGGGCGTTCGTTACTGGTTTTCCCAGGATGATGGGGTGGCTCTTTTGCAGTGACGCCAATGGTGACGACAGCATTAGAGCTGTTGCGGGAGAGCGGGATGCAACTTTCTTTTGGCTTGGACACACGGGCCCTGGGCTCTCGCCAGAACAGACTTTTAAGGGACGGGTCAGGAGGCCCTCTAATCTCGAAGGCATTGAGGCGGCAGTCGAGGGTCGAAGGCATGGGGGGGCCTGGATCCTGGAATAGGTAAGTACCTAGGTACACTAGGATCCCCAATGAGGCCGGGATCGGAGGACCCGTTCACCCGTTGCTACCGGCGACCCGTCGACTTGGACGCCGAGGTTCTATCCAGGTGCGCATCTCCGGCGGCTTAAGTCAGCATGGCGAGTTGCTAAAGTCCGTTGCCACTGCAGTTCGGAGGGTCTCGCATCGCCGAACGGGCGACTCAGTCGGCTGGCGCCATCATCATTAGCAAATAGCAAAAGAAGCCCCCCTCCCAAACGTAATTTTGTCCGCGGCTTTTTTTCCCCCTTTCTTTTATACTGTACTTTCGACATCTGCGATACCCCTGTTTCGTTTTCCTTCTTTTACCACAAGAGAGTTTTTCTTAGTTTTTTTCAATAAGAGTTGCATCACACACGGCTTCATTGACGTCAACGAACTGCGTATATGCTCTCGCGACTGCTCTCCCGCCGAGTCGTCCCCAGAGCCTCCAGACTGCCCGCCATGGCCGCCCAACTCTCCAACGGGGCGCCCAAGCCCGCACCCGCCGGGCGCGGCCTCCCGATCGCAGAGCTCCCCAAGACCTGGACTTACACCTCCTCCCTCCCGCCCGACCCCGTCTTCCCGACCCCGGCCGACTCCCACAAGACCCCGCGCGACCAGATCGCCCCGCGCGGCGTCCGCAACGCCGCCTTCACATGGGTCCGCCCCGAGACCGCCGAGGACCCCGAACTCCTCGCCGTCAGCCCCGCCGCAATGCGCGACATTGGTATCAAGGAAGGCGACGAAGAGACGGACGAGTTCCGCCAGACCGTTGCGGGGAACAGGCTACACGGATGGGACGAGGAGAAGCTCGAGGGCGGGTACCCGTGGGCGCAGTGCTACGGCGGCTACCAGTTCGGCCAGTGGGCCGGCCAGCTCGGCGACGGCCGCGCCATCTCGCTGTTCGAGACGACGAACCCCGAGTCCAAGGTGCGGTACGAGCTGCAGCTGAAGGGCGCGGGCATCACCCCCTACTCGCGCTTCGCCGACGGCAAGGCCGTGCTGCGGTCGAGCATCCGCGAGTTCGTCGTGTCCGAGGCGCTCCATGCGCTCGGGATCCCCACCACGCGCGCGCTGGCCCTGACGCTCCTGCCCAAGTCCAAGGTCCGCCGCGAGACCGTGGAGCCCGGCGCCATCGTGTTGCGCTTCGCCCAGTCGTGGATCCGTCTCGGAAACTTCGACCTGCCCCGCGCGAGGGGCGACCGCGCCATGATCCGCACCCTGGCGACCTACGTGGCCGAAGACGTCCTCGGCGGCTGGGAGGCCCTCCCCGCCCGCCTCGCGAACCCGGACAAGCCGGCCGAGTGCCTCGAGCCCGCCCGCGGCGTCCCTGCGACGGAAGTCCAGGGCCCCGAGGACTCGGCCGAGAACCGCTTCACCCGGCTCTACCGCGAGGTCGCCCGCCGCAACGCACTCACGGTCGCCAAGTGGCAGGCCTACGGCTTCATGAACGGCGTGCTGAACACGGACAACACCTCCGTCGCGGGCCTGAGCATCGACTTCGGCCCCTTCGCCTTCATGGACAACTTCGACCCGGCCTACACCCCGAACCACGACGACCACCTCCTGCGGTACAGCTACCGCAACCAGCCGACCATCATCTGGTGGAACCTGGTGCGCTTCGGCGAGGCGCTGGGCGAGCTGCTCGGCGCCGGCGCCGGCGTGGACGAGGACGCCTTCGTCAACAACGGCGTCGAGGAGGGCCAGGCCGACGCCCTCGTGGCCCGGGCCGAGAAGCTCATCACGCAGGTCGGCGAGGAGTACAAGGCCCTCTTCCTGTCCGAGTACAAACGCCTCATGGCGAAGCGCCTGGGGCTCAAGAGCTTCAGGGAGAGCGACTTTGACGAGCTGTTCAGCGGCCTGCTGGACACGATGGAGTCGCACGAGCTCGATCTCAACCACTTTTTCCGGCGTCTCAGCTCCGTCAAGCTCTCCGAGGTGTCGGACGAGGACGCCCGCCGCGAGACGGCGGCGCGCTTCTTCCACGCCGAGGGCGCCGAGGCCAAGGGCCGCGAGGACGTCGGCGCGTGGCTGGGCAAGTGGCGCGCGCGCATCGTCGAGGACTGGGGCGAAGACGACGCCGCCCGGGCCGACGCCGAGAGGGAGAAGGCGATGAAGGCGGTTAACCCCAACTTCGTGCCGCGCGGGTGGGTGCTCGACGAGATCATCAAGCGGGTGGAGAAGGACGGCGAGAGGGACGTGCTGAGGCGGGTAATGCACATGGCGCTGCACCCCTTCGAGGACAGCTGGGACGGCAAGGAGACGGACGGGCGGCAGTACAAGGGGGACAAGGCGGAGGAGGAGAGGTGGGTTGGGGATGTGCCCAAGTTGAAGAGGGCTATCCAGTGCAGCTGTAGCTCATAGATGAGGAGGATTTAGGGTTGTCTCGATCCCTGTCACGAGCCATATCACGATACACCATGGGCATATATCATTAGGGTTCGTCTGATCACATTGAATTCGTCCGTAAGCAATGGCTGCCGTTTGACAGGCCCGTTTCTGATCGACCTCTCGGCTTCCAGCAAATCAACACGGCGGACAGGTCTGGCATGGTGGGTTTTCAGACCGCGGTCATCTCGCGAGACCAACTTGACGTCGCCGTAGAGGGCGACTTTTCGGTCGGTCGAGACGGCATCAAAGGTGACGACCGGATGAGTGTGTGTACTGTTTTACCCTGGTAGCTAGAAGTGCTTCTCAGATGAAGGCACCGACGAAATGGACAGTAAGGGTTTCTAGCAGGTGATGTAAGGTGGTCGAATAATCGGTCTATTACATGTGCTTCGTCCCATTATCATGTACTTGAACCTACATAATCAGATGAAACGAACAGCATTCTGTCGAATTTTTCACGTTCTCCGACCCCCTAAGCGTGTCAAGGACCCGAGAGCCAAATAGGGTCGCTCATCGTCCATGTTACGTGTTCCTCAGCTGGTGAGAGAGCAGTGACACCTCTCGGATCCCCCTCCAGGACTGATGTTGATTACAGCATCCAGTTGCTGTAGGCGTGTGAGCAACTTGCCACCTTCAAAGAAACAGGTCGGTTTTGCGTCGTCGTGCCATGTACATTGACATCGGGGCCAACGTTTGGCAGACTGTACAGGAATCCGTCTCTTCGTTCGTCACTCGTCTCGTGGCTCCATAGACCCTCAACAAGAGTGGTCAAGATATTCAAACAGTAAGTACCATTACTTTATAGAAACACAGCATACGTCGGATAAAACAGTGAAACAGCCTGGGTTGCATCGCATCGTCACATGGCACTCAGGTGAAGGTATTTACTTTCTTCAACTACCCGCCTCGTTCTTCCCACGCGTGCTATTATGTACAAGCAATGCATTCATCCCAAACAAAGGAGCTTTCTTTTCTACCCTTCTCCACACAGCATTCGTACTCGTACAGCCTGTCCCTCATGCTCCGTACGCAATCTGGCCCATTGGCCTGTCCTCCTCCATGCCTGGCGCCATGAAGTTGGTCTTGGGGTTGCCGGTGGCCTTGGCCGCGGAGCAGCGGGCCATCGTCGGTGAACTTGAGACTGTGTTAGCATGATACCGAGTGAAAAGAGGCAGGGTGCGTTGACTAACCTTCTTGAGATGACGTCTGTGAAGTAGAAGTCGTTAATGACCTTCTTCAAGGGCGCGCCGCTGGCCTTGGAGCCCTTGTTCTGGTCGACGAGCTGGACCTTGCTCAGTTGCTGCAGGGCGACAGGCTCAACCACATCGTAGGCCGCCAGAGCCGGGCTGACCTCGGCCATCCTGTCACGGAGCTGAGCAACGTCGTCATACGGCAGAGGAGCGCCGAGGAACTCGCTAGCGGCACGGATGATCTTCCAGTCGGTACGGGCAGCACCGGGGAGGGAGGTGGCGGCACGGGTCATCTGGACACGGCCCTCGGTGTTGATGTAGGTGCCGGCCTTCTCGGTGTAAGCAGCTCCGGGGAGAACGGCGTCGGCAAGCTGGGCACCGCGGTCGCCGTGGTGGCCCTGGTAAACGACAAAGGCGTTCTTGGGGATGTCCTTCTCGGAGATCTCATCGGCACCAAGAAGCCAGACGAACTTGGGGGCAGTCTCCGCAACCTCGGTGGAGGGAGTGACGAAACCGACCTCAAAAGCACCGGCGCGGGAAGCGGCCCTCTGGAGAACGTTGTATCCGTTCCACTCGGGGGTGATGAAGTTGGCGGCGTTCTTGTCAACGAAGGCACCAATGGTCTCGTAGAAAGCCTTGGCGTCCACGTGGTCGGTGACACCAGAGCCCACGATAATCATGGGGCGCTTGGCAGACTGAAGCTTCTTGCCAAAGGGACCGGCAAGGGCCTGCTTGAGGGCGGCGTGGTCGAGGCCGAGGTGCTCGAACTCGAAAGTGGAGTCCCACGTCTCGCCAACGACACCGATCTCAAGGTCGGAGCGCAGCCATTGCTTGCGGATACGGGCGTTGAGGACAGCGGCCTCGTGACGGGGGTTGCTGCCGACAATGAGGATGGCATCAGCCTCCTCAATACCGAAGATCTTGGAGTTGAACAGATAGTTGGAGCGGACGTCGACACCGTGGGCAATGGGCTTGCTTCCAGAAGGCATGTCAAGGGCCAGGTTCTCGGAGCCCAGCTTGTTGGCCAGGTCCTTCATGGCAACCAAAGACTCGACTTCGGTCAGCTCACCAGCAATAACCTTGAACTCGTTGGCCTTGGGCTGGAGGTGGTGGTAGGCGTTGGCGACCTCGGTGAGGGCCTGCTCCCAGTCGGCGGGCTCGAACTTGCCCTCGCGGCGGATCAAGGGCATGGTCAGTCTCTGGGTCTTCAGACCATCGCAGGCGAAACGGGTCTTGTCGTTGATCCACTCCTCGTTGACGTCGTCGTTGAGTCTGGGAAGAATACGCATGACCTCGAGGCCGCGGGAGTCGACACGGATGTTGGATCCCAAACCGTCAAGAACGTCGATGGACTCGGAGTGCTTCAGCTCCCAGGGTCTCGCGCGGAAAGCGTAAGGCTTGGAGGTGAGAGCACCGACGGGGCAGAGATCGATGACGTTGCCGGAGAGTTCGGAGTCGAGGTTCTTCTCGAGGTAGGTACCGATCTGGATGTCGTTGCCACGGCCGAAAGAACCCATCTCGGGGGCGCCAGCAATGTCGTTGGAGAAACGAACGCATCGTGTGCAGTGAATGCATCTGTTCATAGAGGTCTTGATGAGGGGGCCGATGTTCTTGTCCTCGACGGCGCGCTTGCCGCCGATCTCGTGGAAGCGACCACGGTCGCCACCGTATCGCATCGACTGGTCCTGGAGATCACACTCTCCACCCTGGTCGCAGATAGGGCAGTCGAGAGGGTGGTTGGCGAGGAGGAATTCCATGACACCCTCACGGGCCTTGTGTGTGATGGGAGAGTTAGTCTTGACGACCATACCGGGCTGGACGGGCCATGCGCAGGAGGCCACAGGCTTCGGGGCGCGCTCGACTTCGACCAAGCACATACGGCAGTTACCGGCAATCGCGAGCTTTCTGTTAGATTTGTCAGTCGGGGCGTCATCCCTCGCAACAGTCATCGATTCGATCGACTGGGTTCGTACTCATGGTAGCAATATCTGTTTCCGAGTCAGTCACTGCCTCCCGTGTTTGGTTTCCAATGACGGGACGAACCTAGGGATTGTAACGCCTGCCTTTTCGCAAGCTTGGATCAGGGCGGAGCCGGCTAGGAGGTCGTGAGCAAGAACACCCGTACAGGACCACATCGCATCTCACCTTCGACTGACACCTTCTTTCCGTCTGCATCTCTCGTCAGCAACTGTCCCACAAACCAATTGGTGCCATTCCTCGAGGGCGGGCTCGTCCATACCAACTGTGAGCTCGACTTCGGCGTTCCTGCGAGCCGTGGTAGCAAAAGTTCGCGAGGCATTGGCGGCCTGCTTGCCAGTCCGCCAAGCCGAACGTGCTAGAGAATGCCGCAGCATCGTGTCGCCTTGACGGATTGAGACTCAGACGGAACGGGGGAGGGCGTTTTGGTGGGAGGGCGGATTGATATTCAATCGTTGACGTCGGGAGGAACTGCTCTTCTGTCCCGGGCCATGGGGATTTGGTGGCGCTAGTGCGGAACTCGCGATTAATTTATATCGACGGTGATTGGCCCACCAGCCCGGGAGCTACTTGCCGCCTGAGGCACCCAGAAACTCCTCCGAGCACCATTTAGTTCTCGGAAAATTTCGTCGCAGAGCGACCTTTCTCTTTTTCTTCTTCACTTTAAATTGTATATGGACACTTATCGTAGGTGAGCTTGAGCATCGCAAGATGCTTCAATCGAGCCTTCCTCTATCTAGTGTACCTAGATGAAGCATTTTGACGCCGTTTATGGAAGCATGGGAGAACTCTTCAATGACCGTTGCCTCTTACCGCCGGTCGTTACATTTCAAGGTGACGACGAGATTAGCTGTAGAGTGTACGTTTGTATTTGCTGCTATCTAGTGATTTTTACACACAACGCAGTTGTACCCGCGACGCGTTCTGTTGAGTCGTTGTCATAGACCAAGGGCGAGCTGATCCCAGGTGTGATGAGAGTCCGGCTTTGGCTTTAGCCTCTGGTTTCGAGCACCCGATGTTATCTGGTCGCCTCATCCGGCCTAGGACGTCGTTGCCGCTCACGCTATCGGCTGTCGTTTCTAGCTCCCAGCAGGTTCACTGTCCTGTTCGTGATCGGCAGATGAGTCCTTGTGCGCGAGCTCCCTTTCCAGAGCTGTCCTGTAATGATTTTTCATCTCTTGCGCATGAGCGGCGTATCCCCCCAGTTGCGACAAGGCCTGGCCAGTGTTGTAAAGCGACCAATGAAGTGCCGCTTGTCGCGGCGGCAAGTCCCCCGGTATTTCGGGGTATGTGTATGTCGACAGATGACGGTTATTGTAATCAGCATCATGAGGAATCGGAGCGTTCACGTTTTCCATGATGGCTTCCTCGTCGCCCGGCAAGAGGCCTGCCGTGGTCTCGAAGACACCAATGGTAGTCTCCAATTTGTTCGCGTGCTGTAGGATGCGCCGATGCTCCCGTTCGTATATGTATAGAATGTTTTGCTTTACGGCGGCTGTGTGCTTCTCGATGTTTTGCTGGCAGAGCTTCAGGCGGTCGCTCTCCTTTTGGGGGGCATCGAAGGGTTCAAAAAGACTCTCTTCCAGGGGGACAAACATCGCCATCGCAGGGGCGCCTGGTACGATAATTGGTATGTCTTCCTCTTCCGGGGCGTCACTGCCGTTGTGCGCCTTCTCGGGTGCTTCTGCTGGATTGCCCGAACCGTCTTGCATGTTGTGCATCAATAATCGTGTGCTTCGGTAAGAAGGGATGCCGCGCAGGATTTGCCGATGGAGAGCAGACGACGCAGTTTGTAGATTGCTCGTCGTGGCGTCTTATACGGGGTCGAGTGACAGGTGACAGGTGAAAGTATGAAGTTGAGATCTGAGCTTGACCAAATAGGTAAGGGACCCACGCCTCTAGCCAGGACCTTCACGTTGATCTACCTTCGTCTCCCTGGCAGAGGCCAAAGACTAAATTCGTCTATTAAAATGCCTGCTTGGGGTGACGCTTTTTCGCACCCCCTTGAGTTTCGCTGATGTCGCTTTGAAATGTTGGCAAGCAAGCATTAGGTTTGTAAAATGAGAACATTATCAAAGGAAAGGCACGTAGAACAACAACGCAATACTCAAGGCGTGTTCGCAGTCATTGAACACAGGAACAATATGATATGTGCAGGATTCTCCTGGCAGATTAGATATCTTAGATCTAAGGAGGGCCTCAATCGTCCGCATATTCGCCATATGAGACTCAGCTACTGCGCTCGGCTCGGCACTTGAGCGCCATCCATGTAATGGCGTCGTCCCCGACCCAACACTGTCAATGTCGAACCGGTTGGAGGCGTGGTCGTGAAAAAAAGTCTCCCAAGTAGCCACTCGTCTGCCATCAATATCGGAGACACATGTGTGATTTCCGCGTCGTACAATGGGAATTCAGAGCATGCAGCAGCATGACAGCATTCGCATGTTCTCTGGAGCAAGCCGAGCCTGGGCCGACGCCCAACTCGCGCAAGCCTTTCAGCTCTACCGGGGATGTTGGGAGATGTGGCCATGTCCAGGTCGATGCTGTGGTTAGGATGCAGGAGCCCACATCGGGTGGCGTCTCGGTCATAGGTTGCGCGTCGGAAAGTTGTCATCTGGATGGCAAAAAGTTCCTCACGTACTCCCTCATCAACTTCATGCCGGCCCTAACCAGGTCTTCCAACCTCCGGTCCTTCCGCTTGCGCATCCACAGGAGGATGAACCCCAAAAGGACCACATCGATGGCGAGGTGTTTCATTATCAACCAAGTCAACCACCGTATCCAGGCAGGAAAACTTCGTGACTTCTTCGACTTCCACTCCCTTCCCGTTGTAATTTGCTCTCGTAATGCCGCGACTTCGGCCGAGAGTTTCTCCAGAGCTCGTTCCACGCTCCGGGACCAGGCACTGCTTCTCGCAAGCGTACCTGCTTCATCGTCGTCGTTGAAGCCTATCCTCCCAATCGATTCCCGTTCGGCAGCATCGTCTTCGCTCATGGGGCTCAAAACCTTCAGCGGGCCTTCGGTTTCGGGAAGTATTTGCTGATACTGTCGCAACCTGCCGGTGGACCTCGTGTCTTTCGGTGAAGAGCCGGTCGAGCTGGGGCTGTTATTTTTGATCTGATTCCACACGAATTCTAGTTCCGTGACGAGTTCCTTGGCGTCTCTGCATCGACGTGTCAGTGGGGGGCCGCGATGCGCAAATGGTCAAGGGAAGGCAGAAGAGAGGTATGAGCTTACGGTGTCGTCGCATATTTGTGCATCGTCTCGATCAATGCCTCGATATACCTTCTCTTCGCTTCCGTGCGGCTCAGACCCTTCTGGATGTTCCACGCATCCCACTTGTCCTTCTCGCGCTGGAGCTCGTCGGCAGGCAGGCCAGAAGCCGAGGTCGGCCGTTCCATGACGCCGTCGACGTCCCCCTCCATCGCTTGCTTGTAGAGGCCATAGAGTCGCAGCCTGTCGGACGGTGGGGGGCGCGAGGCCCCCGTTTTGGGGATTTTCTTGACGGTATTTAAGGCATGGACGAACACGCGATCTGGAGAGAAAGCATAATCGCATTAATTAGCCGGGGAATTGCTCTCCACAACAGAAGGGCGGTGGTAAGGTTTTCTTTCGCAACTCACCCACGGAGTCAGCCATCTAGAAGGCTATCCTTGAACCAGACAGCTTGGGCGAGGGAAGAAGGGAGGAAAAGACGCGTTTATGGCGTGTATTCGAGGTGATTCGGGTCGGCTGGGCCGGGGAGTTGGGTGTGGTTCGGCTTAACAACACCAGCCAAAGATAACTCAGATAGGTTCCCCCCCTTCACCTATAATCACAAATGGAGCAAGGTACCTTGGCCACAGGAGCTGAAACGGGTGATGGGGGCAACATGCGCTGGCAAAATGAGCAGTTTAAGGCTAAAGTAAGCTGACATGCATTATCCGAACGCTCCTCCATGGAAGGTTTTCTCCTTCGTCGTCCAAAGAAAGGAAAGGTCTGTTGTTGGGTGGGCGGGCAGCGAGAGTGGTAGGAGAACCACGGTAATGAGCGAGGCAAAGTGTTCGGTATCCGGCAATCAGCTGTCGAACGCCTGTGTCGGGTCGGGTAGGCCGTAGGCTGGGACGGGGAAGAGGGAGGGTTCGCGCGCTGTAAAATGTCATTGCCTCGGCCACCAACGCGACCACCTGGGGGGTTTTAGTGTTGACGTGGGTGCGCGGGGCCCGACAGGGGAGGGCCTGTCAGGGGGTTAGGTATTAATATGGTTCCCCGAGATCCCGGCTAGCAATCGGCCATCACCCCGCGTCTTCTGTCTCCTGAGAGTGTGGCTAACCGTCTTTCGGCTGTTGCAGTCGGCCACGATGAAGAGGCACGTGCAATATAGTGTAAGTTGCCAGATTTGCCTTCGAATATTGGTCTGTTTACGTCTTCGGTTTGGACGTTCGTAATTGACCTTGACTGCCGTGCTGGCAGTTGAACCGAGGCATCAAGAGCCAGCACGCAGAGGTGCATCGTTGTTTGGCATCCGATGACTCGACTTGACTCGGCATGAGCACGCACGGGATTGTCGCAGAGACAAGAAGCATCCGAGTTGACATCCTTCATGTTCGTACATTGGCCCTAATGTGCCTTCTGCATAGGTCAAACTTTTTCGTTTTTGTCATTGCGTTTCTTTTCCCGCCTGTCTCATCCATTTGCCCCTGTCAGCAAGCTCGTCACTTCATCGCTTCTCATCCGGGATTGGTATCGTGGGTATAATGTGGCCCTATCAGCCTGACTCAACCTCCGTCTCCCCAAGGGCTGCCATGAACACCCTTTTCTTCTCCTCGTAAACCTTCATCAACTTCTTGTTGTTCAGCGCCATTTGGGCTGCTTTCTGTCCTGCCTCCTTCTTGTTCAGGTCGCTCCCCGTCCCAAGGAGTTTGTTCTTCTCCCCCCACCCGTCGAGATAGACACCGACGGTGAAGAGAGCCAGCTTCTTGTTGTACTTGTCCTTCTTGTTCGCGCTAGGCATGTCTTCGTAGCGGATAGTGATGCCCTTGGCGCCGATTACCTGACTCAGCCGGACCTTCGGCGGGACTTGAGTCTCTACCGTCGCACTTCCGCCCAGCTCCTTCACTATCCCCATCTCAGGATTCCGGGCGTTGGCTCTGATCTGGTCCTTGATAGTCGTTGCCCAAAGTGCCTTCAACCATTCTGCGGCTTGGGCAAGTCCAGAGACCGGATCCGAGAGGACAATCGCGGCGACGTATGCCTCGAACAAGTCTCCGCGAGCCTTCTGGATTTCGTGTGGCTTGGCCACGGCGGGCAGGTTTCCGTTAGGCCTGAACTCGGAGGGCAGCCTGGCCCTTTCGAAGAGCTTGTAGTGTACAGAGTATTCTCCGAGATTGGCGTTGCGAATGAGGAGCTCTCTCAGTTGAGAACATTTTCCAGTAGAAAAGCCCCCGAACGTTTGAAAGATGAGAGATGATGCAATCAGCTCAAGGTAGGCATCACCGAGCCACTCAAGACGGTCGTAACTAAGGTCGGTCTTATGTTGGACCACACCTACATGAGTGAAGGCTGCCATTTCTAGGACTGGGTTCGAGATCTTGGGGAGCGGCGGCATCGAGCTTGGAATATCTGCGGGTGTCCATGGCGTGACCAGAGTGAAGGAAGGAATCGGAGGTGCCGAGGGCGTTGGCGTGGTTTCGTCCTTCTTGTTTGACGAGGCCTTTTTCAGAAGGGTTAACTGACTGATCAGGTGCTCACATGGTTGTGTGGGAAGCTTCATCTTGCTTACACCGTTCTCTTGTTCTTTCTCATCCTGGGTGGGTCCTTCGCGGGCCAATTGCTTGAACGAAGGCAGTAGTCTCTTACTGAGGCGTCGTAAATTGTGCAGATCCTCGCTCCCGAAAGAAGACTCAGACCTCATTCTAGACAAGGCTTGAAGGCACCTGGTGAGCTCGTGGCTGTGGTCGAGAAGTAACCCTAGCGCTTCATCTTCTGTGTGTCTTCGCTTGCTTGGGGGTAGCGCTCCTGAGCTTGAGCGCTTGCTCATTCTGCTGTTCTTTTTTTTTTAAAAAAAAAATAAGAAAAATCTGATGGTCCCTGAGTTGTTAGTCCCTCTGAGCTCGCGCTACCTTATAATAACTTAAGAATGTTTGGTAGAAGAAGTGGAGTACTGAAAATAATGAGTGATGCTGTTTGCAACTCTCAATCCTCATGTTATCCACTGAGAAAAAAGATCTGGGCGCTTTGGACGGGTAGAGCCCGTGCTGTTGCTAGTGCTGCACTTCAACGGGGTTTGGTGTACAGGGGACGATGTATGACGGTCAATCAATGGCCCGGTATCCGGGACCAATTGGGCGTCGCGGTCTGATCCATGTGGGGCCAGCGTTGAACTTCGCGGTATACCAAGCTAAGCTTGCTCGCCTTCGCGACAATTTTCCGACGACCGCTGGACAGCGTTCTTAGAAGACAGGCAAATATGAGTGTCCCACGCGCGAGGTTGCTGGACCTCATGAAGGTAGTCCCAGTCTCTGCGATCAACTCTTGAAACCCACTAATGGAACGGAATAGGCCCAATGCGAAGTCTTTGCAGCAACATTTAACCCAGAGGGATTGCGAACGGGAAACAAGATCCTGCGCCAACGTTTGAAAGGACCTTCTCTCGCATCCTACTACCCGCGTAAAGTTCTCACCATCAAAGACGTCCAGAGGGAATTCGGCCCTGAACTCACGACTCCCGACATGGACGAGCTGGACCGGTTGGAGCATATTGCTGCGTATGCTTGAGAAGAAAGGAGGAGACAAGGAGCTGCTGCTAACGCATACCGTAGTCTGAAGGCCAGAGGCAAGAGTGCGCCCAAGAAGAAGAAGACGAAGAGTAAGACCCTCTCCCTCCACGAACGTGCGCCATGGCCCTCGAAGGAAGGTGCTAACTATCTTGCAGCTGAGCCGAAGAAGAGATGAGAGCCTTCTATGCGAGACCGTCTGTACGATACGATGTGCAACTACTAAATGACCCGCCGGGCCCATATTCGCCGAATCACCCTGTACACTGAGGCGCTTGGATAGCTTCCGTCTATCCCCCAGAATCAAAGCGGTGTGTCGACTCGGCGACTATCGTGCGGTACATGGGGCATGTTGGAATCCACGAAGCCCCCGGAGAGACAGTGCTACGGCTCACGGCCAGGAGACGGGTTATAGAAGGATGTTTGTAGACAGGACATCCGGTGTACAAATAACAACATGGAGTATGTCAATGCCAAAAAAACCACAAGCATGCTACGGCTACGCGGGCTTGTTCGCTAGTATCATTTTGAATCCCTCTATCGAGATTTGCGAATAGCTGATATCCGTGGTTAATATGCTCGATTATCCTAAGCACTTTGCGCTACACCTACCCAGTCTAGCTGACTGATCGAGGAGAATGTAAATCCCCTTTCGTCGATATTGACCTCAAACACTATCCCAGGTCATGATCCGTGACGCCTCAAGTTGGCAATGCTGCGGAAGAGGCATCCGCCTGTTGAACTGGAAGGCAGTGCCTGTGCTCTTAGGTAGGCAGACGGAGGCAGGCTCCCTCTGATGGCAATAACCATGCAGTGCTGTAATGCTACCTGTCGAACAGCACATGGTTCTTGCTTACTGGTGCAGTAGGATTGATCATTGGGCATTTTAAATCAAAAAAAGCCCTGTCAGGCGCCAACGTACCTGTCTTGGCCAGCTATCCCCTGAGGCGAGGAGCAGGGCTGCTGTTGTTCACCGATTGGCGATCTCCTTCCAATCTACTACAGGTGTAATAGCGAACCTCTTCCTCCGATCAACTCAACAGTGCATCACACCTACTTCACTTTGGACTCAGCCTGGCGGCAAAGCCTTTTCATCCCCCCACTACCTACCTCACGATTGACGAGTTGGAACTGGAAACAGAGCAACTGATTACGAGAAAGGGATACCAGGCAGACCCGAGCCTGCCTCCTTCCCTACGTTGCTTTCTGCTCCTTCCTCCTTCTGATTCACCTCCTCTTCCAAAATTCTGACAACAAAACCTTCACTCTTCTTCTCCCCACCCTTCATCACAACAAACCGCCCCCCTCCACAGCAGAAAGAAAATCCCATCAAATCCTTCATCTGCGATCCCTTACAAAGGAATCTTTCTCATATTGTCTTCCACCTTTCGGCAATACCCCCATCTATTTACTGCAAAGTATCGACCCTCCAACAAGGCATTGTACTCAACGTCGCGATGTCCACGCCTCCCCCCACGGGTGTTACCCATCAGCGAAGCTCTCCGGACTTTCCGGAGGCTCGCCTGCAGGAGAACACCAAGCAGTACCCCGAGACAGCTGCCAAGGTACGTGCCATCCCTTTGACGATAGTCGTCATACTCCACCGTCGATTGCCTTGGAGACCCGGGTCCCTACTACTACGAATCAAGTAGCATGTATAATAAGTGGCGAGCTGACAATAATCTCAGGACGCCCCCGCCTTCAAACAGAAGCCGAGCATTTTAACTCTTGCTACATCCAAGCTTGTCAATCAGAATGCTCTTAAGGTTGGTTTTTCCACTCGCCATCTGCCTTCTCGCTCACAGCGAAGACAGAAGAAGACCAATCAGGAGTCGGCTACTGTTGCTGGCACGAACCCAATGGATATGTTGCTCGCCAAGTTGTCGGAGCAGCAAGCCGCCCTTGACCAGCAGAATGAAGCCTTGAAGAGTTCTGATGATAACAGCTTGTACACGCGCGGCTTCGACCAGGCTACCCCAACGACCAATTCCGTTCCCATCACTCCCGCGACGGACACGTTCCCCACGACTGCTCCCACAACCCGCCCAGCCAGTGCCACCATTGAGGAGAACCACGGCAACATGGATGAGGTTCTCCGACTCAAGATGGAGCTTGCCCGAGCTCAGACCAAGATATCCCGCCTCGACCACGAACTTGCGCAGTCACGCTCCATCAAGCAAGAAGACAACCCAATCCCTCAGCCGTCGGCCCGCTCCGGCATGTTTGGGGCTGAGACCCCTTGGGTCACGAACGATGACAGCTCTTCAGATGCCGGTGCTCCTTTTGTCGGTGGGTACGGCCGTTCTCGCCCTGTCTGGGCCAGCCACAGAGGTCCTCCCAACTTTACCAGTCACGTCATACCCACACCCTCCTCTGATTCACAGTCAATTGGAGGTGACTGGTACGCAGGTGGCCGTGGTGGCTTCAACCAGGGCTTCATGGATTCTGCAGGCCCGTACTCCATGGCGGACAGTTACCGAGGTGATCGCATGAGCCATGACACGGAGGTTTTCTCACGACCCCCCAGCAGTCGCCGCAACAAGTTTTTCGACAACAGTCGATGGCCCTCTCCTCAGCCGTACGGCGGATCTAACATTGGTGATCAGAATCATGCCGTTTTCACGCCCTCCCCTGCTCCGTTCGACGCCATGGGCGGAGGCCCGGGCAGCACCACCGGCAATATTGGTTCTGGCATGTACCAAAGCTATAATCAACAGCCCATTGGCAGTCAACTCTCGCCTCACGCCACCGAATTCACGACTGTTGATGGATGGAAGACGGAGGTTCGTCGGGAGAGCCAGAGTGAAAATTCAAGATCCAGAGAGCTGACTTTGATGATTATACACAGGCTGCCGAGGGCCAGACGTACCTCCCAACCACTGAGCCTCTCAACTACCGTCGGCTGTTGGACCGCAATGTCAACTGCAACTGGAAGTACATTGTGGACAAGATTGTCTGCAACAACGACCAGCAGGCGTCCATCTTTCTGCAGCAAAAGCTCAAGGTCGGCACCCCGGATCAGAAGTACGAGATTGTTGAGGCCATTGTCGCCCAAGCATACCCTCTCATGGTCAACCGCTTCGGCAACTTCCTCGTTCAACGTTGCTTCGAGCATGGTACCCCAGAGCAGGTGGTAAAGATTGCTGAGGCCATTCGTGGCAACACTCTTAGCCTTTCCATGGACCCTTTCGGATGTCACGTTGTGCAGAAGGCATTTGACTCTGTCCCCGAAGACTACAAGGCCATCATGGTTCACGAGCTCCTTCGCCGAATCCCCGAGACCGTCATTCACCGCTATGCTTGCCACGTCTGGCAGAAACTTTTCGAACTTCGCTGGTCTGAGTCTCCTCCTCAGATCATGAAGTTTGTCAACGATGCCCTGCGAGGCATGTGGCACGAAGTCGCCTTGGGCGAGACTGGCAGTCTGGTTGTCCAGAACATCTTTGAGAACTGCCTCGAGGAAGACAAGGTATGTTGCCATCTTTTTGTGTTTCGGAAAATACAGGGCTTACCAAAATCCCAGCGTCCTTGCATCGAGGAGGTCCTTGCCAACATCGACATTGTGGCACATGGCCAATTCGGGAACTGGTGTATCCAGCACATTTGCGAACATGGCGCGCCGGCTGACCGCAGCCGTGCCATTGATCATGTCATTCGTTACGCTGCCGAGTACAGCACCGATCAGTACGCCTCCAAGGTTGTCGAGAAGTGCCTCAAGATTGGTGGCGGAGAATTCCTCAGCCGCTACCTCGACCGAGTCTGTGAGGGACGACTTGACCGCCCCCGTATCCCTCTTGTCGACATCGCCAGTGATCAGTACGGCAATTACCTCATTCAGTACATCCTCACCCATGCCGGCATGCAGCACCGCGAGGTGGTTGCTGCCCACATACGCAAGCACATGGTGTCTCTTCGGGGATCCAAGTTCGGCTCTCGTGTCGGCATGCTTTGCACCAACCCAGCCGTCGCGACTCGCCCTGGCCCTGGCGTTGGTCCTAGCATGAACCGGATGGGCGCTGGTCCTCGCTACAGTGGCCCTGGTGGCGGCTACCGTTAAATCATGTCACGAAGGTCTCAACCCTGTTACGAAAACCCGTCAGCTGTTGTTACTCTGTCACGAAGGTCTCTCTTTCTCCTGTATTCTCTTACCCTCCATCAATTTCCTTCAACTCTGACGAAGTCACGGCAACACCTCATTTGTCCGCACTCACGAAACATCTTCCTCGGCCATTAATTTACAGATCAGCTGTCATCCTACGCTCGGTAGGTTATCACTTGCCGAAGTGCATTGGACACATCATGGTTATGGATTTTGCAATATGGAGGAGGTGCGCCGGTGTGGTCCTCAAATCCCGCCGTCTGCGTGTTAGAGCTGCACGACAAAGTCCTGCCCAGAATGCTCTCATTTATACATGACGGTTCATCGACACATCCAAGTATTCAATTCATACGTCCTTAGTTCAATCAGCCCGCGAAAAGGACAAACTGGAGGAGCGCGAGAATGGACGAATGGGCAAGCATGGAATATCGGAAAGACAACGGCAATGACTGTATGTAGTATGTATCACATTCCAGAGACTTTGGAGTGTGGCATTGGTCCAGATTGGACAGCATCTGTGGCAGTCCCTCAACCGGCCATTAGATAGTTTCCCTAGAATGTGCACCTTTAAGAGTTTCTGTTTCCTTGACTAGGTCATTGATGAGGCACAACTTTCCCCTCAAAGCTTCCTTGTTTCTTCAAACCAGTGTCTAACGCCGCTTTTGACTCGAATAGCATCCTTTTCTACCAAACGCCGCAAGCATCACCTTGAAGAACCCATGGAATTTTTCATGGGTTCACGTCTCTTTAGTTGCAGTTTCTGCTACGGGTGCTGCCACTTCGTCCAACGGCGGGAATTCAGCATCAACCACAGGATGTCTCTCGGCCTCGCCCGTGGGGGGTTCTTCAGCCGGTAAATCCTTCTCCCAAGGTTTCTTTGGAACCGTCCGTTTTCCGAATGGTTTAACAGACTAAAGAGTCAGCTGGTAATGCAACAAGAGAAGAAGGGGGGGGAAGAGGGTAAAGGGGGGAATGAAAGATAGCCAGCCTACCGCGTCTCTGACGACAGTGTCCGGGATTTGCCTGATGCCGGGGATGGGAATCCCCTTTTGGATCATCTCCAGCATCTGCGCGAAGCCAATGGGGTACGCGGGCTCGTCGCCCCCGGGGGCCGGGGCGTCTGCTTGCGAGGACGGTTTGCGCTCGACGTAGAGGTCTGCCTTTGGGGCCGCTGCTTGCCACGATGGCGTTGGTTCCGCGACGGCGGCGGCGTCGGTGGCTTTTTCTTTCCCTTTGCCGGTGCTCAGGCCTTCCAGCTTCGAGGTCAGGCCCGGGACGGCGTCGTCTGCCGAGGCGGCGTCTCGCGCCTTGTATTCCTCGGGCAGGATGTCGGGGACCGCGTGGGCCGGGTGCCTCGCGAGCCAGTCCTTGTACCTGACGAAGTCGATGGCGACGCCGATGCGCTGGGCGTAGTAGAAGATGCGGGCATGGATGGCAAGGTCGGAGGGGGTCCCCTGGGGGTTCTCGGTGTTTGGGTCGCCGAGGATCGCGCTCAAGCCGGACTTTTGGGGCGAGGCAGTCAGTCTCCCATTCTCTATCCCTGTGAGAAAGTGAAGCGGTGGGACGCCGACTATACCATGAACGCCTTGTCCTTCTTCCAGGGGTAGGTGTCGAAGGCCTTGAACATGCCGTCCTCGTCCGTGATGGCGCGGATGCGCTCTGCGCCGGAGAGCGTCGCCATTGCGAAGAGGTTTCCGACTGCAGTTCTTGTCTTGGGCTGGGAGATCGGCCGGGTCTATGGATTCGGCGGTGGTGGTGGTGGTGGTAGTGGGGGAGAGCTCCCGGTCCGTTCGTCTTGACGCCGGTGCCGAGGTGCGGTGGTTTGTGATTAGAGCATCATCCACCACCCCCGCCACCCCGGCAAGAGAGCTTGGGTTGGCGGGGGATTTGGTCCCCGATAAGATAAGCGATCGGTACCCCGCGAAACGGGGGGCCTTTGGTGGGGGGCCGCGCAGGACTCGAGAGGACATTTCTTGGCTTTGGAGAACCTGGACGGTTGAGAATCTCGCCGCGACATCCTTGTTTGTGTCTCACTTCGGCGTGGCACCTCATGAAAAGCTCGAACCTACTCTTTATTCTTCATGGTGCATTCGCTGAAGGATTCATTACCGATGCCGCTCGCCGTGACAATTCGGCTCGTTCGTCTCCTCTCTCTCTCTCTCTCTCGTTTGGGACAGACACTGACTGGGCTGACAGCCCGGGGTCGTGGCGTCTTTTCCCCGGGCGTCTTTCCCCCGGGTAGCTGACTCCTCTCCTCAGAACGCTAACCAACAATAAAGCTCCAAAGCGCCAGGCGCCATCAGTAAGGCGGCCGGCAGTTCAATGTTGTGTGCAAGGGGGTGGGCCTGTTCCGGCAGCCGGCAAGGCGCCGCCAAGATGCCCACTAATAATTACTCTCACTTACATGATGTGGAAACTCTACTCATGTTGGATCTGGATTTAAGCATTGGCGGTCAATGCTCCGGACCAGACCAACCTTGAAGAGGAACCGCCAATGATAACCTTCTTTGAAGTGTGCTGGAGAAAGACTTCACAGAGATCATCAATTTGTTATGACTCGTCAAACAGAACGGGGGCAAAGATAGATAGGCACTCATTAGTACCACGGCGCTCGAACATCACTGAAAACCACTTCAATGCCAATCGCTCTCAAACTGACAGAGGTTTAGTACATCTTAAATTGCTAGATTTCTAGTCTAAACTGCATGTCACGAGGGTCTACGAGCACGCTCACGGTACACGAGCGGCGGGGTCATTTTTCTACGGTGATTTTCTTGTTCTGCGTGGACGAGAAGCGACAAGACTACTGCGCACCCACTTCTCCACTGCCTCCACACGTGCTGAGTCCCCATATTACCAAGGAAAGAACCCAAGATCGCAGAGAGTGAAAAGAGACAAGTGTATGTGCAAGATCCATCAAGGCTTGAAAAGTTTGTGTATAGCAAAGCCGCCGTATCGAGCCAACACCGCTCTTCGGGCCCGCTCCACATAGAACTGCCCCATCCTTACAGATGAGGTCCTATGTAACTCCTCTGTGCGATGTGTGTGTAGCAATAGGGCAAGCCGAATGAGGCTGCTTACGAATCGCTCTGTTTCTCGTGGGAAACGAGCTGATGTGTCGTGGATAATCCGGTAGAAAAAAAGGGGGGAAACGTCTAGAATGTCTATGGCAGGGAAAATGCCATAATCAACCACTCCCTCCCTGTGCTGAACGCCTGTAAAAGCAGCAATCACGGTTGCTGAAATTCCCTAGAAGCAGTGGTTGGAATCCAATAAACCTTCCGATGCAAAAGCCGATGTTGTTTTTTCTTTTCGAACGCCATATGATGATGCTTTTAGTTATGCTGGAAAAGGACGCTGATGGACTCGCCGTGGTGGACACGACGAATGGCCTCCGCGAAGACAGGAGAGACTGTCGCAATTCAGCAAAAGATCAGACAGTCTTTTGGGGGGGCCAAGCTGAGAACTCACCGTCCAGGTACTCGAGCTTGGGGCAGACCCGCATGTGATCCCTTTGAGGGACCGTGTTGGTGACAACCATCTTGTCGATGGCTGAAGCGTTGATGCGCGGAATGGCGTCGCCGCTGAGAATGCCGTGGGTCAAGAGGGCGTAGATGTGAGTAGCGCCCTCCTTCTTGAGCAACTTGGCAGCTCTCGTGATGGTGTTGCCGGTGTCGATGAGATCGTCGACGAGGATACAGACCTTGTCCTTGACATCGCCCACCAGCATCATGCTGGCGTTGCGCTGCTCGGTGTACTTGGTCGGACGTCGCTCCTGGAGAAAACACATGAATTCTGCGCCCCCTCTCGCGGAAGCTCAACGACCTACCTTGTGAATCAGGGCAAAAGCCATGTCCAGCTCATCAGCGATAGCAGTAGCGCGTTTGGCACCGCCAGCATCGGGGCTAATGACGACAGCGTCTTTGTAGTGGGGAATATTCTGCTGGATGTATCTCTTGATGAGAGGCTTGCCGTACAAGTTATCAACGGGGACATCGAAGAAGCCCTGGTATTGAGGATCGTGAAGATCCATCCTGCAATCATTAGCGATTGCTCCTCCCAAGCACTGTAGGGATGCAATAGGGCAGGACTGTGAGAGATTGGCGGAGCCGGCAACAAAGACTCAGGCGCAAGAAAGGACATCACACCCAGAGGAGGGTGAGGGAGTAAACCTACGTGATCTGTGCATTTGTTAGCCTTGCTTTCGACATCCTGTATACCCCAGTCGCATGCTTTCAAGCATTGCGCGGCTTTGTTGTTGGGAAACACATACCACATGGTCTGCTCCGGCACAAGTCAAGAGGTCTGCAACCAGAGTGCCAGCCTGGGCAACCCACTGCTTGTAGCCAGGCTTGGACTGGAAGCCGTTGATCTGGTTCTGGTTCTCATAGTCGTGGGTGGTGTAGCTGAACTGCGAAGAAACAGAGTCATGGTGGGGACGACCGTTGCCATTGCTGTTGCCATTGACCTTGTGCTCGCCGTTCTTTAAGTAGTCAGACGATCCATTCATGCCGTTGGTTCTCTCCTCATTGAGCTTGCTCTTGGCCAGCTTGGAGGCAATGCCATCAATGCCGTTGGGTAGGCCGGCGCTGCGCGCAATGCCTGGGCCGGGCGTGGAAGGCACGCTCTCGAAGGTGTAGTTCTTGGAGGGCTCCGTCGATGACTTGGAAAGGGGCGCGCCGGATTTCTTGTAGGGGACGTCTGGTTGTCTCGAGTACGGGAACAGGGGCATGACGGCAGTGACCCTCTTGGCGGAGCCGGTCTTGCAGGCAGAGATCATGATGCAGAGATCCATGAAGCCATCGTTGACAGAGCCAGACGCAGTCTGTATGATAAAAACATCCTTGCCGCGCACGGAGTCTTTGATCTCACAACGGCTCTCGCCAACCGAGAACTTGGACAGAACGCGCTCACAAGGGCCCAGGCCCAGGTTGTTGCAGACGCTGTTGACCAGCTCAGGGTGAGTGTTGCCACCGAGAACGATAATATTGCGAACCATGGTGGCTGTTGACAAAGTCTCCTAGGTGGGATATGTGTGATATCGGAGGGAAGATTGGATGTGTGTTTTTTCCCCCTCGATCGGGCGAAACCGGCGATGTTCGAAGGTCAAGTTCGGCACCTCGTTTGGATCGGGCTTCGAGATTGGAAGAGAAGAAAAGGCGTCAGAGCCTGAACTGCGATTTTGGAAAAAAACGCAGGCTGAGTCGAGGGCTTGTGGAGATAGATTGGCGCGAGTAAGGATACAAGGGGGGTGTCGAGTGCCGGTTTGGAGAATCGCGAGCGAAAGAGCCGGTGTCGGGTTTGCTCAAAGCGTCAAAAATCTGCTAGTGGGGTGCAGTGCAGGGCGACGTCACAGGAGACTGGAATGTGCCGAAGCCGAGGGTATGCGCAGCGTTGGTTTAGGGAGAAGGCAGTGATGCCAGGAGAATCAAGAGCGGACAGCGAGGTAAGAGGGGGAAGGCCTCGAGAGTTGCGATCACAACGGGAGCATGACGAGCAAGCTCAAGAAGAGAGAGAGGGAAGAGAAGAAAAAAAAAATAGCCGGTCAATTAGCGGGGGGGGGGGGGATTTCTCTGAAGCTGGGGTTGTCAATAAGTTGTAAAGGAAAATCTGTGAGTGGGTAAGTATGTTTGGGATTGGCAGGAATCGGGGGTCGGGTTGCGGTCGCCTTGCCATGTGGGTTTGGGGGAAGGTGGTGGGTGGTGGGTGGTGGGTGGAAATGTTTCTTAGTGGGGTGCAAGAGAGAACTCACAGGGTATCCGCACAGGGTGGCTAGACCTAGAGCCGGCCTTTTCAGGTTAGAGCGCGCGCGCCGCGGGTGTGTTACCTACTCATGACTCCAATCTCTGCCAGAAATGATGCGCCAAAATGCCTCTTAGCCATGCACCGTCTTTTTTCGGACTGTTGCCGGGCTGCCCAGACACGCCGAGCCTCATAGAGAGTGCCGCAGACCGGCGGCGAAAATACTCAAAGTACCTGCATCGTAGTAGTTAGTGTATCTGGCCTGGGGCGAGAGAAGGGCTGAGCGGCGCAAACCTTTACCGGACAGTGTCGAAGCCATTTCTTCATACAGGGGGAAGTCTGTAATCTATCGGAGCCGGAACGTACATTTATAGGTACATACCTGTACCTGTACCTGTACCTACCTGTACGTAGGTACGTACGTATAATGTACAATGATGCGCCTGACTCTTTTTTTTTTCTCTGATATCCGAGATGTGATGTCGACGTTCTGCAGTCCCATGTCCAATCAGCACAAGCTATCTCGTGATTGCGCATTTCCTGCATCGCATATCTCGGAGAAAAAAATACCGCTCACACCAAGAGACCATTGCTCAATGCAGAGTCAGCTAGCCCAAGCGAGGTGCAGGAGACAGCGCCGGTCGTCTTCTCAATCGAGAGCCACCAGCACTTCTCCCCTCCCCCCTCTCGTTATTGCGCAATCTGATTCGGTACGTACCTCATGACAATTTGGCACATGGCAGGTGGGGGGATGGGCTTTGCGATTGGGGCCTTGGGCCGCCTCGCTGCAGCCACATTTTTTTATGTTTGCTACCTATTATTACCCTGGTAGGCAGGTAGGGTAACCCTACCACCTTCTACTCTTGCCGGTGGTTGCCAACTGTGACAATCGCGGGGCATCCTCATTTTGCAAGAAGGGATTTCCGGCAGAACAGCAACCGTTCTTGGCCAACTTCCGTATCGTCACGCCTTTTGCTTCCAAACTCATTTTTTGTTCAGACATTGGTATGTGACATTGCCGCCTCACCCTTCTTGTCTTGTGTAGGCCTCCCTGGTCGCCTGCTTAAGCCCTTCTTCCACTTATCGATGTCTGACCCTGACTTTTGCACAGCATGAGTCCGGTGTTTCTACTCTTCCCCCCCTACAGAGTTGATTCAGCCCTGGTCAAATAAAAGAGGAACCGCCTTAGACGTTGCCCAAGGTTGTGTGACTTGACCTGTCAACTCCCGACCTGTCCAGTGCACCTGTCCGGTTCTGTCCTCTGAATGACAAGGGGACGTTGTCGGCTCAGCCTCACCTTGCACACCGATACGATAAATTTCGCCAACCACCAGGCGCAACCTGCATTTCCGCACTTTTCCAAGCTTGCAGCTCCGTTTGCCGATACCCCGTCGCCGGGTGCTCCCACGCTGAGCACACCAACCAGCCGCCTTGCCCTCACCCGACCTGCTTTTGTCTCCGGGACTGTGACCTGGTTTCGTGCGTGCTAGCCAAGCTCGCCTTCACGATGAAGATCCTTGAGGCTCAGTCAGCCGTTCTGACCAACTATGAGGTCTATCAGCACTTGAACGAACGTAAGCTCGGCCAGAAGAAACGTGGAGAGCGTCGCGGCCCTGGCAATCTGGAGGCATTGGCAAGAGAGGTAGGTTTCTGGGCTTTCTTCTCATGCATTATTCATGCAACCGAGAGAAATATGACTGTCCAACGAGTCTTGGATGTCTACTATGGTGTAAAAGACCCGGTACTGACTTATCCGGTCTAGCTCCTTCAGTACCTGCGCACACCACCCAACCCCTTGAGCCAGGACCCCATCACTTACCAGACGGGCTGTATCCCTCGGCTCCTGGAGAGGCTCCGTCCCTATGACCTGGCCAAGGGAGAGGTCATCATGATCCTCAACCTGCGTCCCGCATCAGTCGCCGCGTTGAACACCGTCATCGAAGACATGTCGGAGCGCTTCGACGAGACCCAGCAGGAAGAGATGGTCAACATCATTGCCGAAGTCCTCGGCTCATTCCCTCAAGAGGAGGGACAGGAGGAGGCCGGCGACGAGGGTGCTGCTTAGGAGGGCATCCCCGATCGCACTCTGCAATCCACTCCAGATTCCGCTTTGCCCTCGGATGACACCTTGCCTTCGGATGGCACCTTGCCCTCAGACGGCTTCTCCCCTTCTCGGCGGTGAAGCTTGCGAATGCTTAAATGGCAGACAACAACCTCTACATGACAACACACCCACCCTCCGTCTGCCCGCCCTCCTCCTTTCGCGTCAACACCGCCGTTTTGCAGATATCCTCAAACGCCAGCTTGATGAGCTCCCCCGTCATTGCGGAGCATTCCATGTATCTATCTATGCGCATCTCTTGCGCCTGCTGGTAGGCTTCTTGGGGGTAGATGATGCCGTTGGGGTCATCCTCTGATCTCAGATCTCGTTTGAGACCTAGCATGAGAATGGGCAGACGGTCAGGTCTGCGGAAGGCCAACTTGACTTCCTTGAGCCACTTTTCCCTGATGTTAGACGTGGAACATGAAGCGCTGGAGAGACAAGGCACTCACGTGTCTCCTCATGTTGATGAGACTGAGCCGCTGGCTGATATCGTAGCATAATATGACGATGTCGGGGTCAAGGAGCTTCCAGTTTTCGGGGCTATTTGTATCATAGAACTCCAGACGGTACGGTTTCTGGCCGAGCTTGATCTCGAAGATGAATGGTTGATCAATGTCTCTAAGCAGCGTAATGGGACCGGTTCCTTCACCTGCGCTCAGCCGTCTATTCGGGGAGGGGCCCAACGCGATATTAGCTGCGGTTCCTCACGGCGGATTCTCACGAGGGCATACGGACGAGATGAACGCCGTCTTTCCGCATTTCTCATCACCAACTAGCAAGATCTTGATTGCGTCTCCGTCCATGTTGAATGAGCCACGCTTATTGTGGTGATCCGGTCGGGTGCCGCTCTGATAACGGATGTCTGGGACAAATGGCGCAGCCTGGGAGAGTACCTGAGGTAGCTTCATTGGGTAGGTAGGTAGGTATAGAGTGGATCTCTCAGCCACATAGCACAAGCCACACTTTGTTTTTCAACAGGGCGGGAAAAAAAGAGTTCGGGAAAAAAAGCCATGCGAAAAGTTGTCAGTCGCTGTGACTCCGAGGCATTGCCCCTCCAAAGCTGCAGCTATTAATTTAACGACTTAAGAGGTACCCGCATGGCGGTGCTCCGAAAGCTGACCCCTCCAAAATCCTGACTCCGTATGGGAAACGGGGAGCTTAATGAAGCCCTTGCATGAAATACTGAGGGGTCTCTGTCTTCAAAGCTCGCGAAGCCCAGGTCTGATTCCGCCCAGACGCTTGATCGGGCTCTTACACGAACGTCGAGGGAACTCACCCCCTTGCCCGCAGAGTCAACGGAACCATCACGGCCGTCTCACTCGCCGGCCTCTTACTCACTCCTACCGCACTACTCAAGCAACAACAACAACAACAACCACAACAACAACCCGGCCCCTGAGCACTACTCCCATCGCCAAGATGGTCGACGCCAGCGGGAGGTACCACTCGTGGGAGAAGGACCGCCTCATCGCGCGCATCAGACAGCTCGAGCACGCGCTGGAAAAGCAGGAAGCCGCCTCGACGCCCAAGCCCACGGGGGCCGGGGCCGGCACGGCGGCGTCAGATGCCGGCGCCCCGCCACCGGCGAAGAAGCGGAAGAAGGACGCCAAGAAGATGGACGCCTCCCGCTACTCGACCCGATTCATCGCCCTCAAGCTCGCGTACCTGGGCAAGCGCTACGGCGGCTTCGAGTACGCCACCTCGGCGAGCCTGCCGACCATTGAGGGCGAGCTGTGGAACGCGCTGACCAAGGCGTGCCTCATCTTCCCCGAGGACCCGGACGTCGTCAACTTTGACTGCTGCGAGTACTCCAAGTGCGGGCGGACGGATCGCGGCGTCAGCGCCTTTGGGCAGGTCATCGGTCTGCGGGTGCGGAGCAACAAGCCGTTGCCCAAGAAGCCGGAGGAGGAAGAAGAAGAAGCTGTCGCTGCCGAGGCGGGAGAGGGGGCCGACACGGCGATGGCGGGGACCGCCGAAGACGAGGACGAGAAGAAGACGCAGCAGCAGCAGCAGAAGAAGAAGAAGAAGAAGAAGCCCGAAAAGGAGTGGGACGACATCAACGACGAGATCCAGTACGTCAAGGTGCTCAACCGCCTCCTGCCGGACGACATCCGGATCACGGCCTGGTGCCCGTCCCCGCCGCCCGACTTCTCGGCGCGCTTCACCTGCGAGGAGCGGCAGTACCGCTACTTCTTCACGCAGCCGGCCTTCACGCCGACGGCCGCGACCTCGGACGGCACCCCCGGCGGCCTGCGGGAGGGGTACCTCGACATCGCAGCCATGAACGACGCGGCGCGGCGCTTCGTCGGCGACCACGACTTCCGCAACTTCTGCAAGGTCGACGGCAGCAAGCAGATCACCAACTTTGAGCGGCGCATCTACGAGGCCGGCGTCGAGGAGGTGCGCGACGTCGGATCGGCGCTGCCGTACCTCGGACGCAGCTCCGCCGACGGCGGCCAGCTGCCCAAGGTGTACTCGTTCAACATCCGCGGCACGGCGTTCCTGTGGCACCAGATCCGGCACATGGTGTCGATCCTCTTCCTCGTCGGCCAGCGCCTCGAGCGGCCGGAGCTCGTCACGCAGCTCCTCGACGTGGACAGGTCGCCCCGGAAGCCCAACTACGACCTCGCCCACGAGACGCCCCTGGTGCTCTGGAACTGCGTCTTCCCCGGCGACCCCGAGAGCCGCGCGGCCGCCGGGGCCGAGGGCGCCCTGCGCTGGGTGCACGGCGAGGCCGACGTCGTCGAGAGCCTGTGGGCGCACTACCGCGAGAGGAAGATGGACGAGTTGCTGGCCAACCGGCTGCTGGACCTCGTCTCGGGCCAGGTGCAGGCCACCGAGGCCAAGGCCAAGGGGAAGCGCGTGTTCCAGGGCGGCCACGAGGGGAAGCTGGCGGGCGGCTACCTGCCGATCGCCAAGAAGCAGCTGACGCCGACGCCCGAGGAGATCAACAACCGGTGGGCGCAGCGCAAGGGGTTCAAAGACTCGGACGAGATGAGGGAGTCCAAGAATTGGAGAAAGGCCATCAAGGACGCCAAGCAGGCGGGCGCCGCCGCTGCTACGACGGCCGGAGATGGTGATGAGTAGTGGTAGTGGACCTGGCGAGAAAAAGAAATGCAAGTAAATGGGAGGGAGAGGAGGGGGAAAAAAAAAGTTTCAACATTATGAATTCGTAAAAGGGGGCTACGGTGGCGGCCGGGCTACACCCCGCCCTGCCACCTCTCGTCCATCTTCCTAGTGTTGCTATAACTCCCGCCGGCGGTCCCATCCGCCTCCCACAGGCACCCCCTGACCCCCCTCCACACCGTCTCGACAATCTTCTTGCGCGGCAGCAGCCTCGGGAACACGACGACGAGGTCCTCTTCGCCCTCGACGATGACGATCAGGTAGTACCGCACCTCGAAGCCGCGGAAGGCCTCGTTGACGAGCACGTCCTGGATCTTCTCAGTGGGTATGAAGCGCGTCGCCGCGGCGGAGAGGTAGCTCCCGCTCGTCGAGCTCGTCTGGATGCCCAGGCCGCGCAGGACCAGCAGGCTCTCGGTGGTGTGCGTGCGCCGCAGCGTCGCGTAGGCCGCGAGGAGGCAGCCGGGCACGAGGGCGGGGAGGGGCACCGCGGGAGACGCGGCGACGCGATGGGCGAGGCGGCCCGGGGCGGAGGCGTGAACGAAGTGCAGGGCCCGCCAGAAGGCGCTGGTCGAGAAGAAGGCCTCGTCGGGAGTCCTCGCCGGCGACGGGGAGAAGTAGGGCGCGGCGTAGGGAGACTGCGACCAGGCGGCGTGGAGGAGGAGGATCGAAGAAAGGAAGACGAGGACGCGGAGGACGAGCAGGAGAATCGAGAGGAGACGGACGGTCAGGGTCTGGGGCGGTCGAGTCGTTACTGTGAACTCGGCGGTTGTTGGTGAGGGGCGCCGGACGTGGAGGCGGGGCGCTGTTGTGAGCATCGTGAGGGTGAGGTGCTGGGTTCGCGGTGGTATCGGGGGAGAGACGGGTGAGTCGTCTCTAGGGTCCCATTGGGAATGCGCAGAGTCGCGTCAGCTCGAGAACCTCAATTGGGTGCTGGACGAAAAGGACCACGCTAGGATCGTAGAATCGCGGGTTTCCACGCCGATGAAGACAAGCCGAGACAGAAGATTGTAGCTACTAGCTATGACTGATGGTCGGTGCTCGGTGGGAACCTCCCCCGTCGCCGCGTGGCACATGCCTGCAGTGTGGTTATCCCTAGCTGCCGCCGACGCGCTTACTTCATCAAGGCCCCACCACGTCAGGTGCACGTCCCCAGACCCAGGTCGATACTACTTGTAGGCAAAGTTAGTCCAAAACTACCGGCTGTAATGGTCAAATGGTTGAAGGCTTTCATTATTCTTCTTCCGCTACCCCATCCACATTGGAACCCTCTAGCGGCGCCCAGTGCGAATGCTGCGGTGGTCACTCACTCGCACGGGTAACCTGCGATTGCTGTAGTGGCCCTAAGCAATGGAGATAACACTTGAGGGAGGCTTCACTCTACAGAGATATCTTCACCGTCGCATGGCGTGCTGGATTACGATCGCTAGGGGCTTGGGGTACTGGTTGAAGATGGAGATGTCAACTCCAATTTTTTGTTTTCTTTTGATGTAAGCCTTTTGTGTATTGTTACGTCTAATAAACCATTTCTTCCTACGCCCTACCTACTATCGCGATGCGCACACACAGTGCTGCACACAGGGTTCGAACCTAACTACTGTCATTTACTTTTACTATTTTTAATCCCTAATCCAGTCACTAGGATTGATCAGAAGACTTGATGAGAGTATATGTCTCCAAGGGATAGTCGCAAAGGTGCACGCACGTGAGGATAGGTTGTATTCATGCTTAATATTTGGCCTATATATGACCTATCTCGACGAGCGGCTACATACTACTCCATCCACTCAAAAAGGAAATAATGTCGCCCGTTCTCAAGTCAGAAACATTAGAAGCGGGCGACAAGCATAAGAAAAAGAATATAGAAACAGACGGGAAACCCCCGCCCGTCCCTTCAACTAGATGAACAAAGATGCCGTGGGGCAACATTGTAAGACACGCGTTTCCAGCACTTTTCGGTCCCTTTTCACTCTCATCACTCCTACTCTCTCATCTCGTTCGGCCTCACCACAAGATGGTGTCGTCTCGAGATCCTCTGGCTTTTCCGTTTTCTCTCTCTGTTGTCCCCCCGCTCCCGGTTCTTCCCTCCCAGGACCGGCCCGACCGTCTCGTTCACCAACACTTCCCAGCAGGTATCGTGTGCTCGTGTATTTTTTCTCGCGGCTATGTTCGCCCGCCCCTCCATTTCGAAATCCATCCATCATAAGTCGTTATTTGGGAAAGGAAAAGCGCAAGAGAGTTTGGGAAACACGGAAGGAAGATGGGAGAAAGAAGAGAAAAATGAAAAACTTGTAAAAGGAATGTTCGCTCCTACACGCTTGGCAAATTGTTCAAGGATAGACTCGAATTATACAGAACAGGCGCCTTCTAACTCTGCGGTTGCACCGCGCTGCAAGGGTGTGATATGTTTGTGTTCCGCCTGTCCGTAGAAAAAGTAATGGTATCAAGATTCATCGACAAACGCCTTTCGCCATGCAACGAATCGGAAGGTGATAATGATAATTAGAGGTTGTTGGGAGTTTTTTTCAGATCATCTCGCTATGGTGCAGGCCGGTAGGCAGACCCTTCTTCGTCATGGCGGGAGGAGACCGCATACCGTCGCGACTGTAGGTCGGCACACTTTCGTAAGGCGCGTACTCGTAGTCATCCTGTCCGCGAGGACGGCTGGAGGATTCCTTATGGGGACGGCTGCCAGACCGGAAACGATCGGTGGCTTTGGATATGCGGCCTGCAATACTGTTGTCACGCTCAGTAAAGCTACGGCCGCGGCTGTGGCCCTTCGGCACCGGAGGGGCCGGCGGCGGGAGGACCGGAACGATGGTGTCCATGGGTGCGGCCATGGTCACCGGAGCTGGCTCGTCGTCGTCCATGATGATCTCGATCATGCCGGATCCAAGGGCGCCGGCATTGTTCTGAGCGGCGTACGGAAGGGGTGCTGGTGGTGGGGGAGGGGGGATGGCGAGGTGCTGCAGTTCCTTCAATAGTGGCGGGGGAGGCGGCGGCGGTGGCGGGAGAACCCCGTAATTGTTGCTCACCCGAGACTCGCGTCTGACGCGGATCATGTCATCGACGGTGCGAATCTCCTGTGAATTGCCCCTTCTCATCGAGGGGCCACGGGATAGCCCCTTGCTGTGAGAGCTTGGCCCTTTCGGAGAGGGGGCGTCAGGAGGAATCGGTGGGGCGGACATGCTACGCGGGGTTATGCCACGAGCCGGAGGCTGGTAGACCGAAGAAGGCAGCTGATAGGTCGTCTGCGGGAGCAGAGTAACAGACTCGGCCTCCTTCTCAGCCTTGTCGGGAGACTGCTGCTGAGGAGAGGTCGCTGGGGAGTGACGCTGCGCAAAGGTCGCTGGGATCGGGGGCACCGGGACGTTATTACGGTCCTTGTCGGAATCAATAATGAGACGCATGGCCTTTGGGGTCGCAGGAAGTCCAATGTGAACGCTGGAATTGCTGCGAGCGTACATGCTCCTCGGCGTCGGGTCCGCAGTGTGGCTGCGGGGGGGGAGCTCAACGCCGCCCAACGGCGGTTCGATGGCGCTCGACGGCGTCTCGATGCCAATACGGATCTGGCTGGGATGGGGAATTGGGGGTGCCGACGGACGCTGGGCAAGCGACTTTCGGCGCTCCTCGAGCTCTCGGGCGGCCTCTTCCTTCTTGCGTTGTCTATCATCCTTCATGGCCTTGAGGTCTCCAGCGTGCTCGGTAGAGGCGGCGCGCGACTTTGACTGGGCTGGCGCGACATCGCGGGGCTGATCCAGGACCTCACCAGCTTGACGGCGACGACTCTCGGATCGGTCTCGTCGGGGGAACTCTCTAGTGAGCTCGGGAGTGAGGGCCTTGCGGGACCCGTGCTGACTAGTGCTCCTGTTGTGCCTGTTCCTAAAGTTCTCTTGTGCGATGACGGCCTTGGAGTAATCTTCCTCATCTTCGGATCCTTGGTAATGGACCAGGTTGGCTGAGAGTGGAAGTGGCGATGAGGGTGACCGGGCATGAGAGCCGAGACCACGGTCCGCGCTCCGCCCGCGGAGCTCGAGCGCAGGAGGGCGGTGTCTAGACTCGGGGCTCTTGGCGCGACCCTGGCTGCCTCGACTGGACGTACGACTGGCCCCCTTTCTGCTCTTGCTCGACTTTCTCACCGTGGCGGGGTCCGCAAACTCCGGCAGCATCCTAGGAGTGCTCAAGTTGATAAGGTCCTCGGGTGACATGGGGATAGGTGATGTCGGTGAGCGCTTGGGCTTAGGCCAGTTGCGGCTTGAGGCGCGTCCACGTTCCGACGAAGCCTCACGGGAGGTCGTCTTGCGAGTGCGACTGTGGTCGCGATCACGGCCATGGGAGCCGTCCCGCTTACCCTCACGACTTGCGTGTCGGCTTCGCTGCTTGCGTTGCTGAAGACGCTGAGCAGTGTCGAGGCTGTGGATGTAGTCCTGTCGCCCGCCAGTCGTGTTACTGCGTAGGCTTCTGCCCGTGGTGGACTGAGATGTGACAGAGCTTGTGATGGATCCTGGGCCGCGACGTCGAGAGGGCCAGTGGAAGCGAGTCGAGGATGACACAGACTGTTCGGGCGAGGTGACTTCATTTGCCATGGTATTGAGACCTGCGAGCTCGAGGTGGAGGCCCTTTGGCTTGCGATCCCGAGAACCATTGCGTTGAGCCATGTTGCCCTCCATCTTAACAAGCATCCTGGCGTCAGGAGACGGCGGAGGAACCTCCTTGGTCCGCACAGTGACCTTTTTGTATTGGTCACGCATCATCATGGGGCTCGCGGTGGCGGCCCTCTGCAGCGTAAGGCCGGCGGCAAGGTTATCCTGTTCGGCGGATGACATGCGCATTTGCATGGCGCGTCTGGACTCTTCGCCTTCAGCCTGGAGCTGATCACGGGGAAAGTCTCCAGGAATCTCGCCGATGGAAGGAAGACGTCTGCGACTGAAACCAGATGCCCCAGATCTCGCCGAGTTCGGCGTGTTGAATTGACTGCGGTTCGGTGGGCGGATGAAAGCGGTGGTCACGTCGAAGCCGCCGGGGGAAACAGCCGAATCCGCGATAGGAGTCGGGCCGGCGGCAATGGGTGTCTGCCCACCATCTCCTTGAGAAAAGAACTTCCATTTCCCGGCCTGCTCGCCGGTTTGCTCGCCAAAAGACGTGATGAGTTTCAGGGAGGACGTCTTGGCGATGCTTCTCTGGGGCCCGCGATTAATGCCGGGGGGCGACAACGGCGGTGACAGCACTTCGGGAATGCTATCATTGACGTTCTGGTTAATGCTCTGGAAGGTGATTTGGGCGGCGGAAGGAGACGTCCAGGGCTCATCGGACTCGGCCCCAGTACAAGCGAAGCTGTTTGGTGATTAGCAGTGCATATCATCCCGCTTGAAGGAACAACTTACCATCGGACTGCAAGCTGCTGTTGCCCGTGCATGACAGCCCACTCTCCCCATTTCTTGATAATGGCTGATTGCCGTTCCCAAACGACAGGGTAGAAAAGGCAGGTCAGAATGAGAGCTTCCATGTACTTCTTGTGCGAGATGTAGATCTCGATGGCATCATTGTAGTCACCCATTCCAACCAGAATAGTGACCGCAGCGTGAAGGTCGCCATGCTCCAGCAATCTTTGGACGTAAGCGCGCCCCAGCTTGTGCTGCGAGGCTTGACCTCCAATACCGCTTAGGGCTAGCAACATCCAGTCGGAAGAAGTCATGGAGGCTGAGCTCGCTGCCATGACATCGGCATCAATGTCCCCAAGCCACCTCATCAGCAAGATGCGTCCCGGCGAACCAGCGTTGTGTCTGCTCAGTTCCTCGCGGACCAAGTCTTCAATCCCCTTGTTCCATCCGAAGATTGTGTTCAGCATTTGCTTGCGAAGATCATCGTTAGTCAGACGGCTATTGTCAGTGCTGGCCGGGTGCTTGTAAGGAATATCACTAAGCCGGCTTCTTGTGTATTTGAAGAGGTCATGAACCTTGCTGTCGACCGGGCTCGGTAGAACCTCATTTCGCAGGCGGGAGGGCTTCGAGCGGCGAGAGCGGTATGAAGACATGGATGTGCCGCTCAACATCGACGTTCCACTCATGGAGTACATGTCTCTTTCCTGGTACGGTGCAGCAGATGACCTCAAGGACGAACCGGCCGAGATGTATGTATTTTCGGTCATGCCTCGTGATATAGCCGATGAAGGGTAGCGACCGGGTGTCCGAGACCCTCCGGAGGATTTTGATATGGCAGAGAGCCCGCTGCGGCTAGACGCCGCGCTTGCGGAGTCGGCATCGTCGGGGTCGAGCGCCTTGGGGGTGCTCTTGTCACTCCGACCGACAATGCGATCGAATGGAGACATATGATCTTCGTCGCTCTCGGAAATTCCCAATTCAATCGTACCAGAGGTAGCATCAGAATCGGTGACGATTGTTGCCGATGTCTTCTGACCTTGCTGTTCCTCAATGGAGACTGGCGGTGATGGCGGCAACAAGTTAGCAGGGTGCTGGACGTTGGCCACAATAATGGACGGCGTGTTGAGGTCAAACTGCTGAACAGTGTTGTTGGCCCCGAGTGTGAAGAGGCTGGCGCCGGGCCCGTACACGGCCAGGCCTCTGACATGCTCGAGTGTTGGGATGCTGTCCCAAGTGACATGCTTAGTCCGGACATCCCACGACAGTGTTTCCCTAGTGTGATCAACGTCAGTGCAAGTTCTAAGCGCGCGCATATGCCTGAGTGGCAAAGAATGACGTACGAGTCGGAATACTGGATGATTCGGCCATTCTTCGACCAGCCCATCCAGTTGGGTCCGCTTTGATAGTTTTCAGTGCGCTTGAGGATCCTCACGACCTTGGCGGGGTCGTCACTGTTGTATGACTTGGAGACGCTCCAGACACGCAGATCGCCATCGTGCGTCTGAGACGCCAACATTTCCGACTTCTGCCGAGACGAGGAGGCGTGCCAGTTGAGCGTGACTATTGGTGAAGGCGCTCTCGAGGTGCCTAGATTGTGTAGAATAGTAAATCGCGGTTGCAGAGTTGCGACCAGCAGAGAGCCGTTTTGGTAACTATATGTGGTTAGCATCTTGTTCACCAGGTTTGTGAAGACTGCCAAGCCTACCCGATTGCAAACGTTCGACAGTCGGCGGCCGGTGCAAGTGCTGTTACTGCGATCTGATCAATCGTTCTTGAGGAGATGTGTTCTGACGTGGTGGGCTCGAATAGAATAATGTTGCCCTGAGTGTTGCCTGAAGAGGGCTTTGTTAGCAGCCTTAGCAGAAACAACTCCCGATGCAAACTTACCAAAAACGACATTGCCGTTGCGCATCCAAGCGGCAGTCGTCAGGTGTTCGTATGAAGCAAAGCGAGCCACTTCGTCGCCCGTCATGATATCCCACACAATTGCCGTCTGCCCGGCATCGTAACTTACTACCAATCTGCCTGCTCCAATCTCGCTCTGAGTGTCGACTGCGAGCAACTGAACCTCATCCGAGTGCCTCGAAAATCTCCTCTCGATTGTGAGGGTGTCATGGTGACAGCAGACGATAGATGAGCCCTGCGCATAGAGAAACATGGACGCCGTGGCGGCACAGGGCTCGAAGTAGCGCATAATGTTGGGCTGCGACATTGCGAACTCCTGCATCTCATTATTCCGTCCCCTTTGTGACGACTTCCCAGAGCTGACGGTAGCAGTTCGGTTCCTCGCGGAGGTGGCCATGATGGCACTATATCCTTTTTTTTTTTTCCGGATTTCAATCTGGGATACGGTGCGATGTTAGTCGGCAGGCCGCATTTGGGAAGTACAGCTTCTAGGCAGGGAGACGGCTGCAGTTCTCCGTACACCGGCAACTTCTTAAGCCCTCTCAACCCGAGAATTAAGTGGGCTACTTTGTGAGACAGGTCTACTCACCAATCCGTGGCTTTTACAGCACCGTCCAGCTGCTTCGTGGCGACGAACCAAAGGCAGTCGGGAAGCTACACCTCTTCCACTTCAACTATCACATGAAGTACTTCCCAATGTCCGTTCCCGGACCGGCTGTCCTTCCACGTTTCAGGGTCCCAGACTCGCGGGATGCTTTTCGTAGGGTCTTTTGGGAGTAGCGGTATTGGTTGCGTGATGCCGTGCTACTGTTGCTGGTTGCGCCGTTGTGCTTTGGTGTCTCTCTTTCACGGCGCGGGATTTCTCTCTTCGCTTTTGGGTAGAGGGGGGGTTTTCGTTCTCCAACGGGTTGCCGATATAGGCAGAACAAGAAAAGGAGGACGAAGAAAGGAAAAGTCTGGGAGAGGGCGGGTTAAAGACGGTTACACTCTGTCGGGACGTGCTGGGGGTGGGAGGAAGACGCTTTAGACGCAGACGGAGGGTGTGAAGCGATGCGGTTACGTCTGCTCAAGGCGGCGTTTTGTTGGACGTGTAGAGAGATCTCACTGGATAAGCTCTGCTCGAGGGGGTGTGCGGGCGCTTGTCTCGCAGAAAAGCTCTGTCAGCGTGTAACACAAGTTGCACGCTAATAAGTGATTTCTCGCAGACGACGAAGGGGAAAAGAAGAAGAGAGAGAATCGAGAGACGATGGGATACAAGAGAGGTTACCTACTGCTCGAAGGGGGTGTGCGGACGGGGTGTGATGGAGCCAAATAGGAAAAGAGTCAAGCAACATGGAGCATGGCGCCTAAGTCGAGGAGCTAACCTGTCACTGGACGATCAGTCTTGACCATAAAATTAGAGCCTCTCGCTGAACGGTCGAGGCATCTGGGAGCGGATACGGACCAGCTCATCTGGAGGAGCCAAGACGCTGCACAGCTCTGGAGACCAGACCGGGGTGCTTGTCTTCGACGGACCCTGTCAAGCCAGTGGAAGGGGAGGGTGCAGGGTGCCGGTGTACAAGGTGCAAGCCAACGCGTGCCGAGGGGGTCAAAATTTGGGGGATATGCAGCAGGCAGACTGGGGATCATGGCATGGTGGAGATGTTCCGAATGGGAGAAGCGGCCTGGTTGGGCGAGCTGTCGAGCAACGAGGCAAGCAGAGTGTGTCCGAGCAGGGCAGTACACCAATATTTTGCCATAATTAGGCCGTTGGGCCTCCTGTTGCGCAGTGCTATCCCATCTCTTCCCTCGCCAAAGTCCTGCTTGCAGCAGCTGGCTGGCTGCTGCTTCTGCCGCTGCTATTTGCAATGCTTGCTCGTCCTGCGTACGTATGTGCGCGCGCGGGGGGGGGGGCAGGATTACCGGCCTATCAAGTTGAATCGCTTGTTCAGCTCAGCTCGAACTCCCCCGCCCCCGGCCCGGGCTGTTGCAACGGTCACGCTGTCGTCGTCCTGTTCCACGGTTTATCGGACAGAGAAGCATGATGAACCAGCAGATGGAAAATCAAATCGTTTGGTCCCCGAGTCGTAGCGAGGTCTGAGTTGGGCGGCTGTTCTCCAGCAAGCGTGTCTCGCCTTGAATGTCCCAGCTCCGCCTTCGATGATTTGACTTTTGCCCCGCCGTATCAATACAGCGAGTGTTCGAGTGGGTGGAGGAGCATTGGACGAGCGCCAAGGTACCTTACAGGACTGCTGTGGAATGTTAAATGCATAGTATGTGCACAGAGAGGGACGAGTGGTATGGCTCCCCTCTCTCTCGGCGGTGGTGACGGTAGTGAATCCTGGCACGAACCGGCTTGATTCGCCTCCTGGGCCATGGATGACTAGCTGCTAGGAGTCTCGGATAGGTTCGTCGACGGGCTCGAGAGCCTATCGAAGGCGTAGGAAGCAGTCTGGCAGAGGGAAGGCCGGTGTGGGTAGATCGGCGGGAAGTGTGGAAAAGAGCATGGTTGGGGGGAAGAGCAGAGCGCTCAGGACCTTCCTGCCTGCACTGGGGTTGCTAGCGAAGCACATGGTAGGCGAGGGGAGAGACAGAAAGAGAGAGCGGACGAGGGGAGGAAGTCGGGATCGAGGAAGTGACGACAGGGAGCCGGGGTCGAACAGTCTACGCGCCGAGGAAAGGGTGACGGCGCCTACGGAACTGCATGGGGCCAATCCGGAGCCGCATGTGCCTTGTGTTCAGCAGGTGCGTTGCAGGGATCCCCATGTCGCCTGATCTGACTGGTTCGTCGCTTTTAACCTCCCGTTGGTAGGATCCACATAGATCCACTATGTAGTAGTTGGTACCAGCCGACGCCCGCTTCTCCTGTCCACACGCCGGTAAAGCTTGATGTAGCTGCTACTTCTGCCTCTTTCCCCCCTCCTCTCAACCACCTCTCCAACCTCACCTCATGGCAAGAGCGACAACGAACAGCGGTCCGGTTGTGCTTGTCTGCTTAATTGCTTCACTTCTTCTCTCAACCATGGCGCGTCTACGTCTATGCTGGTTTAGGTACATACCTACCTAGATAGGTATGTTTGCTGGATCGCTGAATCACATAATCCTCGAGCCACCTCTGTCACCCCATGCCCGCCGCATCCACACCCTGCTTCGTTCCTCGTTCATCATCAATGCCATTGTCTCTGCTCATTGACACAGATACATACACACCATCAGGCCTTTTATATCAATCCTAGGAACACGACCGATTCTTATTAGCAGCCCTGGATCGTCCAAGTCCGCCTTCAAGTCCGCCGACGATATGGACTTCCTCGTGTGCCTGGGTGCCTGGCTATCGACCCGGACGCCACTCGTCTTCATCTTTCGCCATCTCCATTGCCGGCGTGGGTCTGGAATCACATCTCGCCGGCCGGCACACAAGCGGCCACCATCCATCACCGATCCCCGCTTCTGCTTGAAGCTCGAAACTCTGTGTTACCCTCGCCCTGTCTGCACATGGATGGGGCAGTTCAATGACCTGGCAACGTGAAATGGATCCTTCCTCAAACAGTCCGCATCCGCATTTGCAGCTCCAGGAATTTAGGACCGTCCAAACAGAACGCTTCCAAGGATTGAGGTTGCAGCAGTACTGCATTTGCCCGCTGTTAACTCCTTTGTGCTCGCGGGTCGATCACTGCTACGTCCAACACTACCGTACACTACGGATATGCACAACACAAACACCCCCGCCAACCTGATCCGGATCATACAGAGTTTTGGTTCTCATAGTTCCGATCCAGGCCACCTCGCCCGCCATTGTCTGGCTAGTCAGGGCTGGTCTCTGTTCAACGTATCTACGGTTGTGGAGACCCGGCCAACACCAAGGGCCATCGCAATATCCCGCCGATACCATAAGACGCATTGCATTACATCACCTTGATTCGATAAACTGCAAGACATTCCGCTTCTCGCCTCACGCAAATCCAAATGAACGGACTTTGCTGCACCTGTCAACCTTTCCGTCGGCCTCATGCCCCCCATTCCCTTCTCGTTCACACCCATTCATGCCAATGGTCCCGGCCTGGCCTTCCTTCTGGACCCCTGATATCACTTCCACGCCGACGCCCCTGGAAGGACGTTCGATGACAGCCCAATGGTAAAGGCAGACGGGACAGCCTCGCCAACTGTGCTCTTCCATCGGCCGCTAGGAAAGCCCGTACCGTTCACACTTGTTCGCCGCGGCATCTCACCGGCCTCTTCCCCGTGCATGGGTGAAGCACACATTAAGGTATTGATGCATGTTGAGAGCAAGGTTCAACCCACGGCCGCCTCGTTCTGGAGCCATCGCTTAGAGCAATTAGCTAAGCTGGTGCCGCATTACGCCAGGAACGTAGGAGGTAAAGCGCTCTCCCTCTCCGACACCCCCGCGATGCTACCCCGGAACGGGCGGTCAGTTGCCCCTGCCGCAACCATCTGGTTTCCCGTACCTCATCTGCTGTGCCAGCCAGCTGCTTGTTGAGCAAGCTCGTTTTCCAGGCCGCCAGGCACCTAACATGTCGAAGTTGACGGCTTTGGCACGAATGCAGTTCCTGACGCCTCGTATGATGCTGTACTACCTTTGGTACATCTGGCAATAGCTGCTGTGATATTCAGAGCTCTGTGGGTGGCGCAATTGGTCGGTTCGGTTTCTCGGGGATTCAGGACTGTGATGTGCCGCCGGCGAAACGTCCGCTCTGACAATTACCTCATGCTCGCCATGCTCGCCATGCTCGCTCACAGTGGCGCTGATATGGCGTCGCAAGATCAGACCCCGTAAGGAAGTGAAAGATATCTGCAACATCAACTGGTAGCGTTTTTGACCGAAATGCCTGGGGTCTTTGATATCAGACGCCACAATATTTGCGGGTATCCTGGCAGCCTCATTGAACAGCAAACGAGCCCGACTTTCATGCCTAAATGCAACCCAATGGGGGCAATTTCTCGCATCCCGGACGTGGCCCAAATACCATTATGGCAAAGACCGCGGTGGCCTTGATAAGTCTTGTTCGCTTCCGAAGATGTGCGTGTGTAAGTTGACGGGCACATCTCTACCGACCCCTGTCATGTCGTACATCACCTTAGGCCGGTAGCAGGGGGTGTGTGATCGCTTTGCCGTTGGGCTAGCCTTTCTAGCCATCCGACTTTTGCATCGCTTCTGGTTGACTTTCCGCCTTGGTCCCCGGGGCGGTCCTTTGGGAAGCAACTAGAGGTGGGATGGGTACCCCTGGCATGGGTTTCCAAACAGACAACTCGCTCGTCAGCTTAGATACGCACGCGTATGCATCAACTCTGTTTGGCTCGCCCATGAGGCCTGCTACCTAATCAACTGAAAATCGATGATCGGCGCCCATCACACAGTCCGAGCCTCAGCACAGTCTGGTTCCTGGCTCTGTCAATAAGATCGTGTCACGCCGCTTCATCGAGCTAGCATACTGCGGCAGGCTTGTTCCACGCGTTGTGATAGCACGGTGATATTCATGCTCGGAGCGCCGCAAAAGGCATGACCAGCCCGAAGTAGCGAATTGGCACTATGCGTTATGATGATGAGCCGCACTCGATGGCGATGGGGAATATCAAATAGATAACCCGACCAAGCCGCAGCAGGTAGCGAACTGACTCGAGCTTTTCGTCACATTTCATTTCCAGGACTCGTCACAGTCACAGCTCGCCTGGAGATGCTCTTTTGGAGGGCCATCGCTGGGGGTCCCTGGATGCTTGCTTGGCAGCTGTCGCCCCACGCACATACAGACAGAGCTCACTACTGCTGCTCCATCTTACATTCGATCGCACAGATCAAACTTTGGGATCTCGCACACCTGGAAGTGACGGAGAGGCGTTCATGGCCAGCCATAAACCGCCTGCACTTGCGCGTGTAACTTGTGCCATTGCGATCGACGACGACGCTTTCGTTGGGGCACCACGGCATTCGCATGTTCTGTGCGGCCCAACGCGCAAGATGGCGCTGCAACGCCGGCCTAGGCTGCTGCGCGAGGTCGACAGCCGTCAACCATGTGCGGGGCGCCCATTTGAAAGAGGCAGCAGCAGCAGCAGCAGCAGACCAGAAAGCTGTGCCATCATGGCGAAAGGCTTCCTTGGAACCGCTAGTCATCTCCAACAACTGAGAATGACGCCTCTGGGGCAGCACGGCAGTACACTATGTTGATTACGACAGCAAGTTTCGCGTGTACTGCGCAATCCGCGTCAGCCGAGGATACCTCGTACCCTACCGGGACTAAAGAGAGTGCTTGCTGTGCGACGAATGGGAGGCTGCTGCGCCGCTTTGGCGTCTTCATTGGCCGTCAGCCGTCCCTCGCATACAGAACAAACGGCCGCAGAATCGTCGATAACTGGCCCTCGTGAGCGTCTTCTACTCGAATATTCGCCCGAGAGAGGGGTGGTGGGGGCTATTATGTGAAATCGTTTCCCCGGAACCTCGGAAGGGTAACATATTTTCACTTTTTTTTTTTTTTTGTGACAGAAAGCAAGTCGCAAGGTTCTCTTTACCTATCGGAAAGCCCGCGTCTCGTGACAGTGAGTCGATGCGGCCCTGGCCTGGGCCCCTCGGTTTACAAACGGAGTGAAGGTTGCCTCCTCGACCATGGCCAGATGTTTGCGAGGGAAAAGCCCATCCATCTTTGGACCTCGATTGGAAGACTCGAGGCGTCGCAGTAAGTGAGTTGCACACCACCTTGTAGCATCATCTCGGAACTTGCGCCGTGAAGGGGCCTACCTGCCTAGCTCTCGCTTACCCCTGTCCTGTCATCCCTCCTTGGTCAGCGGTGGGGTGACATGTCGAACTTTCAACTACCTACCTGGGTACCTATGTAGTGTAGGTAGCTCTCTCTCACTTTTTCATTCTCAGCCGCCCCAAACGGACGGTTGAAAAGCTTCAAAAACGGCAAGACCGTGACATCGCGTAAATGGACCCCGATCATATCTGGGAGTTCGCAGGGGGTAAGCATCATGAATGAGGCCCCGGCTTCACTTTTCTTCACAATCAGACTGTCTGATCCCCCTCTGACAGCAACCACTACCCAATCTGCAGAGATTATCACCGATGGGATCCTTGCTCGAACCTTTACGTCTACATAACAGTTGCGCCCCGCCCCATATCTTGGCCTCGACTTTTGCACCTGGCCACCTAGGGAATGGACCAAGATCCGATAGTCGTCTGTTTTTTTTTTTCTTCTTCTTCCCTTTTTCTCCCCTGCACACCTGGGAACTCATTCACGGTCCCTGTCGGTGATGTGAGCAGATAGACGATCGGCATGTCCGCGTTGCGCCGACCTCCTTGACCGCGGGGCACTAGATACAAAGTACACGACCCCTAGGAGGGAGGCAAAGGACAGCCGCCGAGCCGCTCAACGACCCGCATACGGCCTAGGTGCGTGTGATTCGGACGGCGCTATCTGTGACTTGTTGGTCCCCCCCCCGGTCCCGCCACCCCCCGTTTACGGCCGGCACGAGCCACGAGCGCAGAAGCAATCAACCGTAGGCGACGGACACGCTGGGGCTAGTCCCTCACTCGCGCGGGGCCATGCAGAAGACGGCGGGGGATTGTGGCCTGTTGGACTGCAGAGGCCGACGGACAATGTGATATGTAACTGCGTGACGGGAGGGGAGACGGACCGGGGTGGGCGGGCGTTGGTTCGGCGGAGTGAGGGAAGGATTCGGGCGTCATTGGTGGCGTCTGATGCTTGATTGACTTACTTAAAGGACGGGTAGGATACGAAAAACCGACCTTCATCCCACCATTGCGCCTGTGTTGCGAAGCCGGTCTCGGCGGAACTCACGATATAGGATCTCCACGGAGTGACTACCCTTTGTTGGGCTTGGAAGGGCGTTGGGCGTTGTGGCTGGGGGGGAGAGGTGATCATGTGCAATTCGGTGCAAATTAAATCTGAATTTCCAGGATATTTGGCAGCAGAAGAGGGGAGGGAAAAAACCAAGAAAAAAAAAACAAGCAGACCATAGGAGGAGGAGTCGGTCGGAAGCGCTGAGCAGTGCGGCGGTGAGCGCAACCAACGACGTGATGCATATCCCATGGTCATGTGCCCTCGCACAATGCGTGTATAAGCGGGTTCATTTGGCCAGGGCCGGCGGCTGGAGCTGTTCTTTGGGGGCGAAAAAGAGATAGAGAGAGGAGGGGGGGAAAGAGGAAGGTTTCGGCCTACGACAATTCGTGCCACGATGGAGGCGGGGATCGTTGGGTGACTCTTTGCTTTTCCCCCATTTTGCGTAGGTGAGACCGCCCAGACGTCGACGAGCACGTGGTCTCGTGCGCTGTCAGCCATGTACTACGGGAGATGGGAGTGTGCAAAAATGTCGGAGCAGAAGTTCGCGGGGGAAGGGGGCTGGGATGGACGGACGGACGGTATTCCGTCATGCTCCCGTCCCACGCGGCAGGTCGTCGCCTGGCTAGCTACTATTAGCGTCCACGCCCCGATAACGGCGGCATGGTGTAAGTCGGGTGGCATTTGATGTCTCACTCGCGTTTTCTGGAAGCATTGTAGGCAGGGGGGGGGGGCGGTTTGCGATGTCGGTATGTCGGTGTGAGTTCAGGACGCAGGACGCCTATGCAGAGCCAACAAAGCATGATAGTCGGTATGGACGTGCCATCTCGTATTCGAACCGCCGTCTGCCAGGTTTGTTATCTTTTTGCGGTGTCGGAGATGGATTCCTGCTGGTTCTAGGTTCGCGAATCCCCAGAGTGACAGCGATTGCCTTGGACCAACGTCTTCTCAGATCTCGGTAACAGACGATCCCGCGCATCGGTGTGAGCCCTTGCCTGTACGTGCAAGGTGCAGCATGGCACACTTGCTTCCCATCGAAATGCCGGCGCCAACGCGAGAGCGTCCGTGCCCTCCGTCCCCGGCCCCGGCCCCGGCACACTGTCCGGTCCGCCCGGTGCTCCACTGAACCCCGCTCCGCCTTTGTGCGGGGGCTCGGGGGAGTCTCAGAACGAGACCTGCCGGTTCTAGGAACCCTCGGGCTTATTTTGACAGCGCGCCTACCGGAGTGCAAAGCTTGCGCTGTGGACACACGGATCTGTTAGCCTCGAGACCCCGGGATAGGTGCATCTCGATGAAAGCCGCGAGACAACTCGGCTCTTCTGTGCATAGACTTGTACGATTCGGCGGTGACAATACGTCAGTGGGACATCATATTATTCCAGAAACGGTAAGTGGCTGATTCGTCAGTCAGGAGTCGCCCGGTGGCCGTGCACCTCCTAGCTCTTTGTTGGCCGAGGTATTCGCGACGATAGATGTAATACGGTCATGGTAGTCAAGCCTAAGGAAGTAGAGGGGTAGCAAAAGGTGCCGAACCCGCAACATAAACCATTCCTAAAGAACGATGGCCCGGTCCCGGGGCTATTCTGAATACTCAGAAGCCGGAAGACGCCCGAGACTTGGACTCTCCAGGATGTATAAAGGACCAAAGCTGGAAAGCCGTTCAAGAACCGAGTACCCTAACCGAGAAAACGACCGGCTTAGATGTACTTTGCAGTCTTGCTCAGAAAGAAAAGCCAAACTTGGCAGTGTGCATTTACCACCACATAGCAAATCGGATCTGCATAGTTTTCACTACAATGCCAATGCCCATTCTTTTTCCCCTCTCAAAAGCAGGATTCAGACGGTTAGGAGGATTGCATTCTTTACTAGATCAACGAGTTTGCCTCCCGATGAGCTTATAGGCTGACTTGGTGTGAACGATCCGTTTACCCGAGATTAGTTTGTGCTGTTACATGACGAAGACTGCAGCAATTAGGTTCGGGGAGCCAGGCCAGCCAGAACGGCTCTGGCCTCCATCTTTACCATGCTTCAAGTCATTTTTCTAGTCAACAGATATCGTTACTCGGGCCGTGCCACATGTGCAAAAGCATGATATATTCAAGATTCTAGAGATTCTGGGGCACCAAGAGTCATGATGTTAGACCTAACAGCCTCAAGCAGTCCCTGATCAGTGCGGAGAGCGATGCCGTGCGTATCCCTTTTCAGCATGCACCTCGCATCGCCATGAAGATGATGCCTCGCGAAAGCTCGTTATGACGAGATACCCCGGCTCCAACTGTTTTAATCATTGTGACCTCGTTTAATAATCTTCAAGGGGTTCTCGGGAACACCCTCAAGCCGATGTGGCTTGGCTCCAACCAGACCGAGGGCAGCTATGCCCTGGTCAAACGTCACTGAAGGTCTTGAATAGCCCAGCCTCGTGTTCGAATCATTTGAATTATCTCCAATATGTCCAACGTATCCTTCCCCGCTTCAGTCCCTCTGCCAATCACATTGGACAAGCAGGAATCGACAGCGGCCCTGAAATCTCTGGCAAAGGATCTTGCGATAGACCAAGCATCTCAATCAAACTGGGCGACTCCCAGGAGAAGGGTGTGGGAACTCACCCATGAGGGAAGAACACCAAAACCACGAAAATCGTAAAACCGAGAATCCAACGAGCCACGAAACACACCCAATCACCAATGAAAAGCAGAATGTACAGGGACAGACAATGTTCAAACCTGCTTGCAAGGCTGCGAGGCGTATATGTACCCTGCACGCCGCGCCGGAAGACGTCGCCCGAAGCAGGACGGCAAGGAAGGCTGACAAGATATCGAGGCTCAAGAAGCTGCTTCGATGGTCCCTGGGATTTATGCAGAATTTCTGCGCCACAGCGGGTGTCGTTGCTGGCACGTGGACTGGCAGATCGGGATGCTAGAGAGGCATGCAAAGGGCCCGGGTTCCTTTCGTGGGTATTCCGTATTCCCGGAAGCAGGGCAGCTAGGACGCGAGTTGCTACGAGAGAACGCTACAATAGTTCCGCTTCCACCTTCCGCTTGATCTCCAAAAAGCTCAAGACGTCACAAAATTTGGGGAGGTCTCTAAGTAGGTATGCTCGGTGCTAGAGGCTTCAGACCTTCTGCCGCTGGATGTCCCCCATACGCATCTTCAAGGCACAAAAATGGGAAAATTGAACAGTAGCCGACGGCTCATCACAAGAACCATCAACTGTATGTCTCTATGTCTTTAAAGAGAACCTTCTGCAGAATCGCCGTCCCTATTATCGCAGGGGAAGGCGTAACATTCTAGAACATAACCAAAAAAAATAAAATAAAAGAAAAAGCCCAAACGCCGTTTGCGTAACATCGTTAATACATCTGGCAAACCAAACTCGGGGGGGGTTGAGGCGGGAGTGGAGTGACCAGCACGAGACAAAAAGAAAAAGCGAAAGTGTGTCAAAGGAAAAAGAAGCCAGCGACTTATGATGCAAGACGACCAATTTTTCCCCCAACCTGAACCCGACTTTGTATAAGATGACCATCCCCATATCACAGCACGGACCTGGTCTTTGGGTATTATCCGCGTATTAAGAGTGGAACTGAGCGTCCCAGTGCTCATTCTTGATATTCATGTGTTCCGACATCAGAGAGCCAAGGACGGGCGACCCGTGCATATCGTCAGTATGCCCTTGGACGTGCTGGTGATCGCATAAGGCGCCGACGCCAAACCCGTCAATGTCATAGGCGGCATCGAACGCTGAATAGATCGGACTGGGAGCCCAGGTGCTGTGGTCGTGGTCGTGCTGGCGGTGCTCTCGATCGTGGGCACAGGATATGGCTTGGGGGAGATCAAAGGTCGGATGAGCGCCCATGAGGGCAGCGGACGGGCTGAACTGCAAGTTCTGTGGTGCGGAGAACATGTCGTCGCTGCAGGGAGTGAGCATTCTCGGCTGGAAGGTGGGTTGGCATTCCGTGGCGGCGGGAGACGCCATGGACGTTGGTGTAAACTGTTGCCGGTAGGAAGGTTGGTGGTGTTCGTGTTTGACCCTGACAGGAGACCTGGGACGGGCCTCGGCGTGGTGGCGTATCGACCCGAGCGTCCCTGGTTCGGGCTTGACCCGTTCGTTCTCAGAATCCTCCTCCTTTTTTGGCGGCTTCTGCTCCTTTTTATTCTTGGTAACGCGGTTCTTGTTGGCTGCGGCGGCTCTGTTGCGCTTCTGAGGCTCGAGGCCCAACATTGCAGAGCGGAAACGAGAGTATCTCATGCGGGCAGCATGGCCGTTGGTGATGGGCTGTGCCAGTATCGGATCATGGGCAACGGCATTCCAGTCAATCTGGATAGCACGAGGTGAGCCAAGGGTCGAGGGGATGGGTCGTCGTCGACGACAGCACTCACATCTTTCAAGTTCTTCTGTTTCAGAATGGCGAAGAGAAACCTCGTCATCTGGTTGTCTGTGTTGGAAGACATGTTGGAAGTATCGATGGATCTGCCACCTCGAGCTGCTGCCCACGCTATGGGATGGAGGTGAAAGTCGATAATGAGGCCAGTGATCTCGAGGGAGGTGAGCAATTTGAAGTGCACAGCGGTGGCTGCAGAAGCTTTTGCTCAACCCGATCAACTGGCACACAACAGGCAGATGTGGAGGTGATGTTAAGGGAATGAGTCACTGTGAAGATTGGTGAGGCAAGGCGAGAGCCAGATATATGGCAGCCAAGTCAGCAGGTTGCAATGTGGAAATGGTGCAACCACTGAGAGCGATGTCAGTCACCAGTGGGTGTGGGAGGTCAATGAAGGTGAGGCGGACAAAAGAGGCAGACAAGGACGGATTCGCCAGAAGTCAGCACAACCACCACGGGGCATCAACGGTAGTTATAGGTGCTTTGGGAGGGGGGGGAGCCTTGGACTCTAGAGCTAAAGGGAGTGGGATATGCAAGTCGGCTTGATGCTGTCCCCCCTGGGATCCGGGAGCGAACTTGGACGGGGCAAGCCGTGGCAGCGCTTGTGGGTGGGAGGAGCGCAGCGGAGCTTGATCGGTACAGTATGAAGAAAAAGAAAGGCGAACGAAGCTGCTTTCAGGGAAGACGCCACGCTTGGGCCGACATTTTATCGAGGTGTAAAAGTGGCAAGCACCCTTGGTTGAGACACAAGGAATCAAAATAGTCCCTTGTTGCCTGGAGTTACGGCCAGGCTTTGACGGGGGACGCATGGCCTTGAGGAGGGGGCGTGACGTTTGTGGAGGGGGTGGAGCGGTCGTAAGGTGGTGATGGTGGTGTGGTGTGGTGTGGTAGAGGAGCGAGTAGCTAGAGCTGCATGTGCATGTCATTCATGGGCGGGACGGACGGTTTGAGGTTTTGATAGCAGCTTAGCCGAGCACTGATGAAAGTTCGGAGGGGGAGGGGGAGAGGGAGGGGGAGGGATGGTCAAGGCAGCGTGGGTGTGTCGCGGCGCGGGGCCGTGTCATCTCTCTTATTCGCGTAAAGTGGTTTCTGGTTCACCCACCCACCTAGCCTTTTTTTTTTTCTCTTATTGACTTTTTTTCTCCTTCATTTTTGACAGGTTCCTCCCCTGCACTCAGCCGACGAGATGGAGTCGACTTCTCTGCCTGACGAATGAAGGTTCGGCGGGGAACCAGGAATTGCGAAGCTACCAGGCTAGCGTGTCCACTGACATGCAACCTCTAATTGCCAATTGCGTCTTGCACTCGCACGTAGGCAGAATTGACTCGTCAATGGACACGCGCAGCTTTCGTGATGCTGGGGGGTACGACCTTTTTACCCCCTTGTCGGTCAAACAGGCCGCCCCGAATGCAAGATCCAGGAACGACCAGCGCATCACTTGGAAACGGAGCAGGGATCTTAATGGATGGCACGAGACAGAAGCGTGGTATGGGATGTGTGTGTGTGACTCACCCCTCGAGAACCTAGGTAGGTAGGTAGTGTAGCGTCGGAAATGGAGGTGGTTGGGGCGGATTGTCTAAGTCCATGTTGCGGCATCCAGTTCGCACTATTCATTGGCGGCCCTCCCGCATCGAGTCGTCAAACAGACTTGGACCGTCTCTGGTTGACGAACACACTTGTGACGACGCAAAAAAAGCCTGCAGATACGCAGGTAGTCAAGTATTGCGACATGTATGAGCTGGCCTTGTGCCTGAAGGATGGGGTGTTATGCTGCCTAGGGGAAGGGTTGATTGCTGAGGCTTGCGACGCCGGACTGCTGCGATGCAAGATACGGCGACGGCGATAAATGACAAACAGAGTTTGAGCTCCTGGCCCGATTCGATACCCCCCCTGGATTTGTGCTTGAGTCGATCATTGTGCCATAATTTCAATTTCGTGTCTGGACCGGGACATTTGTCGCATGCTGGTGACGGGAGCCGGCGAGGGGAGGGGTCAATCGAGATAATGCTACAGCCTGGCAGTTGATGGTCGAGATGGCCATTTGACGAGGAAAAGCCCTCTGTAGATGGGATAAAATTGCAGAGAAATCAAATTGTATACATTGAAGCCGTTAGACGGGTATCTGTATTGCGAATCGCCTGCGTTGATGTCCTGGATAACACGCGATGAAGTTGGTGGGTTGCGAGGTGGTTGGGAGACGCGTTCTCGCGAACTCTGGGCGGGGCACTGTGCGACCAAGTTTTCGCCAGTTTGCCACGAAACCACGTGATGGGTCCCGCTGTGACCCCATACGTCTGGCCAATCAGTGATGGCTGCCTGGGGCCTAATGGCATTGGATCTCCACACCGACCACAGGCGATCGAGAGCTGTGCCGGACGCTAAAAGCAGCGTCGGGAGCACCTAGATGAAGGGGGATGAAGGGGCGGCCTCCCACAAATTTGGGATGAACTTCCCAATTGGCAACCTCTTCAAGCAAACCACCTTTGGTGATATGAGAGGTCGAAACATCAGGCGGGCACATATGAGTTCATGTCATTGGCCTGGTCGTCCAAGTCTGCGTTCGTCCCGTCAAACTCGAGTGTGTCGCCAGGTTGCCGTTAACATCTGCCTCACAGCGTGAGGCTCATACAGAGCGTATTGCACAATCGGGTATGTCCCGAGGTCGGTCTCCCTTGGGCCAGCACGAGCACCCGAGGGGTGACGACTGTCCGCCCATGTCTTACAATCAGGCTTTTGGAAGCAACGCTGTCTAGTCCGACGAGTCGTCTACAAACTGCAGGTACACAGCAGGCCAGAGCCTTTGATGTCTCAAGTAGGTATCTATACGACATAGACACTCCCTTGCTAGCTGGGCACCTGGGCTGAGCATACGAGCCGAGTGAAATGGTGGCAAGATGAATATTCGATGATTGCGTTCGCATGGAATACAACTGTACAAGTGTTGAGGTAACAGATTGGGACCGGATTGGTGTGTTCCCCCTGTCAAGTGAGTGTGCACTGGCGCTCGGACACTTAACCTCTATGTACTACTGACCCAAGTAGCTCGGCGGACATGCAGTGCTGCTACACGGTTAAACCTCGGACGGTCTGCTCTATGATGGAGGGATGGGCCCGCCACGGTCCCATCAGCGGCTCTGAACTTCTAAATGTCGAGGCAAATGACCGAATGATAACGATATTTCGATTCCATAGAGCCCGGGGAGTCTTTCAAGACTTTGCTCGAACGCGTATTCCTCGAATTTCCTCAGTTGGCAGGTCCTGGAAGCTAGTTAAGCGCGTGCATGCAGGGCAGGCTCGTTTTCGGTTAAATGTTGAACCGAGCCGAAACCACGTTGGCTCCAGTGTTTCCCCCTCGAATGGAGACTTTGGGGACGAACACCTTCGGCGCAGTCGTCAGCACACTACCAATTTCTTGTCTTCGAACCGCGACAGACAGCTACCAGCTCATCCACTTTCAATCGTATAAGTCGCGATTATCATCGCCGCGAACCCGTCCACCCCCTCAATCGCTGTCGCCATGAACAAAAATTGGAACGACAGGGCCGACAAGGACCTTTTCTTCACCATCCTCTCCGTGAAGAACATTGGCGTCATCAGCGGCTCAGAATGGACAACCATCGGCAACCACATGCGCACCCTGGGTTATGGCTTTACAAACGAGGGTTGTCGGTAAGTCTGCGCTTTATATCGCTGTCTCTCGCTTTTTCCCGCCCGCCCAGCATGGACTGCACCGAAACCGAGTTATAGACTGGCGAGGCATTTGTCTTCAGTTGTCTGCCCATGCTGCTCTTCTTTCCCCTCTCTCGCCCCTTCTTTGCATTCTTCTGTACTGGTACTGTCCTTGTCGTTCTCACCCTTCTCTGGCCCTCTTATCGGCTGTCTGAGCCGCCAGTCCTGTTGCAAGAATTAAAAACAGAGGGAGCATCGCCCCAAATGGTTGTCACTGCACTTACCGGCTCTCTTCATCGGCTTTTCTTTTGTCGTCATCGGTGCCATTTCTCCTTATCTCCATTGTGTGCCTCTTGCTCCTTCCGCTTCTCATGCCCCGGGGACGTCTCCTCCTGTTCTACTTGGTTCCGTGAAGCATTCTTCGTGAAAGCCGAAAGACCTCGACGGTGGAAATGTTTGAGTTCTTTGCCTGCGCATTGTCTTCGAGTATCCTTCATGCCATCTTGTGTTTCACGTTGTGTAGCAAAAACCATGTTTGACACCTTTCTGAGCTGTCTACCTCCACCATCGTATTGCGCAGTCATTCGGTTTCGTCTCATTTCTTCTGTCGCCTCATCATGAAGTTGAGGCTCTACTTGATCGTCCTCAAGGCGACTGACAATTCACAGGCAACACTTTCAAGGCCTTCGCCGCGCCCAACACAAAGCTGAGACCAACGGAGGCAGTCCGGACAACCCTCGGAAGCTTGATCCCACCACAAACCCCATTACCCGTCGTCCTGGGCCAGGTCGTGGAAGGCCCAAGAAACAGCCTCAGCAGCCTGCGCCGATGCAACTCCCAGCTCCTAGCCAGCCCAGCCAGCCCGTTCAGCCCGTTCAGCCCGTTCAGCCCGTCCAGCCCGTCCAGCCCGTCCAGCCCGTCCAGCCCGTTCAGTCTGATCAACTTATTCAACCCGACCAACTCGTTCAGCCGGGCCAGCCAGGCCAGCCCGGTCAGCTTGGGCCTGACCAGGAACTTCAAGCTGATCAACCTCCCGAACCTGAACAACAGTCCGAACCCCAGCATGGTCATCAACCCGATGCCCCTCAGCCCGACTCCCACCAGTTGGTCCCCCAGCCCGATCACGGTCAGTCCATTCAAAACGACCAACCGCATAACCAATCGTCTGTAATATCCGATGATCTCGGTGCTTTGCCGGAGTCCTTGGATCTCCCCCTCAAGGATGACTCTCTCGACATATCTCTAAAGGAAGACGATGACGAGCAGGACGGTCACGATGCTAAGCGAATCAAGCTCGACAACCCCCCTCAGGATCCCTCCCTTGTTGACGATGAAGCCGTATTAGCTTTGGCCGCCCACAGTGAAGCTCCTTCCGTCAACGGCTACGGTTCTGATTATCCAACAGCTGGTCTATCGGGGACGGATCCGCACAGCTTCACCTACAGTGGCGAGGCATAGGGTAGAAACCTGGCCCTTTGAACGGCTGTTAGCATGGCTCGGAGCTCAGGCAGCGGCAGTTGTGGGGCTCAAGGCTTGTCTTCAGATCAACGTGGCCAGGCGGATGGGTTGACATTGCTTACCCCGAACCAGTTTTCTCAGGTCAAGGCGTTTTGCATCAAAGCGATAGCGGCATCAGGAGCGAAGGTAATGAACACGACTAGGTGCCTGGAGTTGGGGTCGATTGAGTATTTCATTGTTTCCTTTCATTCATCAGATGGCCATTCAGCGTATAGCATAAAAAGAATCAGTCTCGAGCTGGCATTGGCCGAACGGCTCGGTCGAAGGTAGAGGTCGTCGACAGGACAAGAAGGAATACACCAGAGGTTGCCAGCCATCACATGATGTTTCTCTCTTTGAAGACATCCTCGATGCGATGTTCTGTCTGACTACTCCCAGAATCTAAACAAACTGCTTCTGCTTGTCCCCGAACCGATATTACATCTCGTCCTTCAGCCGCCCAGCAGGTTCTGAGAAGGTCCCATAGAGTGTACGATATGTCTTCAACGTTCTGCACTTGTCGGTTTCTGTTTCCGTCATCCGTATTATGGCCTCTTCTGCTGCTGTTCAGACTCTGTTACCATCCACATGGATTATGTAGGTATGCCAGGCAGTTCCTGTCAGGTGTCGGCCTCACCATGAATGATGCCTCCAAGACAGCCACGGCCTAAGCTTCTGTGATCCTCCGTGGCCCTCCGTGATCCTCTGCCCTGTCTCCTTGTGCGCCGGTCCGCGTCCCTTCCCTTCCCTACCCAGATGCTTCCTCTTTCTCCCTCCCTGGGCCAGAGGATATATCTCTCTCACGAATAGTTTCCTCCCCATCACCAGCTTTCTTCTTTTCCATCATTCAACACTCGCAGAATCCACGTCGCTTCGGTCGTCACCAGAAACTCCTTTTACACTAACACTATCGTCAAGAAATCCAGTACAAAGATACCGTCAAGATGTCAGAGAAGCAGGCCGGCGGCAAGTGGAGCAACCCGGCGTTGCTCAACAGCTTGATGCTCGCCCTGTATGGCCAGCTCAAGGGCAACCTCGATAAGGAGGCCAAGGACGCGATCGAGGAGAAGATGCATCGCGACGGCTTCGAGGATGTCACCTGGCAGGCCATCCGGTAAGCCTACAGCATTTCCTTGAATTTTTCTTCTGGTTCTGCCTACGGCACACTCTCGCGACATGCGAGTTTGAGATTGCTCTCTTGCCTGCCCATCGCTCCTTCTGCGAGACTGCCTGCTGCCTTCTGCAGTTTCCATACCCTTTTTATCTGTCCTCGCCCCTTGCCTCTGCAACTTCCTTCCTTCCGCCTTTTCTCCCTTTCCCATACGACGTCTTCTTCCTCGCCTCCAACCTTTCCATCGACAATCTATTTCTGGCCTCTTCTCCCATCCCAATCACTCATCTTCACCCACCCCACACCCACAACATCGTAAACTAGGTACAGCAACATCAGAGCACAAAGCCTCTTCTTCATTTTTTACCACAAACAAGATGTCTCGCGCGACTATGAAGTGGACTCCCGAGACCGACCAGCAGATTCTGGTCGCCATGGTCAAGACCATGACTCCGAACGCCGATCAGTACTCTGCCATCATCCAGGAGCTTCACACTTACGGCCACAGCTGTACAGTTTCTGCTCTCAAGTGCGCCTTCCTCACCTTTCATTTTCCCTCCATTCTTTCCTACCTGCAAGGCACCCACTTCCTCCCACGGCCCATATCCACCTCCTTCCCATCAAGTTGCCTATCGCTTCAATCTCGCACTTCTTCCTTTTCCAACTTTCACTTTCCCGCACTTCTTCCAGCAGGTCACCACACGTTCTGTCATCCATCATATCCTTACCCATATTCCCATACATCTCCATCACTGGTACAAACATTCTCCACGATGGCCCCAGCCACTGTTTGGGATGATAAGGCCCGATCCGATCTGCTGGTCGCCTTTTTGACCGTCACCAAGCCTTCTAAGGAGGATTGGGATCTTGCTCTGGCCGCAGTCCATGAAAAGGGCTACACCTACGCCGCAAGCGCTGCCATGTATTTCTTACCTTGCCCACATATTGCCCTCACAACTTTCTTATACCTCCTATCGCCGCCGTTCCTAGTTTGAACATTTTACATGTATGCACGGAAATGCTAACCTTTACAATAGACAGCACATCCAGAAGTTGCAGCGCAAGGAGCAGGCCCCCGGCGACAACGGCGAGGCCAGCTCTACTCCCGTCAAAAAGGGCGCCAAAAAAGCTGCCACCCCTCGCAAGCGCAAGACTCCGGCCAAGAAGGCTAAGAACGACACTGAGGCTGAGGATGATGAGGATCGGGAGGAGACTCCTGCTCCCAAGAAGCCTCGCACCCCTAAGAAGCCCAGGTAAGCAACATGTCGATTGCGGTCGCGAATTATGCTGACAGGACCCAAACAGCATGAAGGAGCAGGCCGACGAGTTCCTCGACACTGACGCCATGGCTGGCGATCGCTTCGAGACCAATGACGTCGAGATTTAAGTTCGACTTGTGTGTCTATCGCTAAATGCATCAACCCGACCATATAACCGTCTCACACCGAGGAGGACAGTTGCTTTCCCGGCGATGACTTGGACGCTTGGAGGCTTGGATCATTGAAAAGTCTGGATGACAGACTTGGATTGTGCATAGCTTTGGCATCGATACAGATGTTGCCTCTTTCTCTATGCTTCATCAGCCATGGTAGGCCATTTTGCCTAAGGCTACAGAACAGTTCTACTAAAATTGAGAAACCCTACTTGCTTTCTCCAACTCGGAGGCTTCTCTTGCGGGCCTGTACTATGCGGCGACTGACGTTGAACATGCTCCTTTCCTCTGATATTACGTCCATTGCAACAGAACAGAATTCTTGGGTTTTCCAACATCACTTGACTTATTCCTCGCCTTCATGGCCTTCAACCCAATCATCTATCTCCCTTTTGACATCATGCCGCCAACAGGCCACTTGACAGAGCAACAGAAGTCATTGAAGCAGCTAACATCAACAGTAAGAGAACCTTTAATAGCCCCAACCTGACCTTTTATGAACAAGAAGTCCAGTTGGGAAAAGGAACAAAGACACGGCACTAGTTCTGACACCTTAAAGTGTCACGACCAACCCTGCAAAGAGAACCCCGATTTTCTTTACCCAAACCTGATAGCGTTATTATTCTTATATCATGCAAAACTCCGACATGGCTTATGAACACTTCAACACACATTCATGGTTTTGTCATAGCAAAAGAAACATCAAAGTAGGCTTCACTCTGCTGTTCCTTTCTCATACTTCTATTTCTGATTGATGTGAGATGACCTTTCGATCCTGTTGAAGGCTCGCCACAATTAGCACCCAGCCTTTGCAAGCTCACAAACATCTTCAATCCTTGCCTCGCTGATTCTCGGGGATATTAAATGGCTTGTATCATGACACCGGATGCGATACTAGTTCAAGATGCCAGACGACCATATTGTGAGATAACTCTTAGTATATTACCTTGTCTTCGTGAATCACAATGGGATTATCACAACTACCTGAGACAGTTGCAAGGCCCAAGCCCTCTCACCAAATCATCAAGTCCATAGCCTTTTGACCTAGATACAAACATGCTTTTGCTCTGACAACAGCACCATACACTCCTTGGGGTGAACACACTCAATAGAGATGCCAGCATCTCAAGGTGAGTAAAGAAGCTTCATCATTCTAGCCTGTCCTATCAGAAACATCTAAAGCATGTGTGTGTCCTATGTAACCTTAACATACTCAATTCTTCATCCCACTGGAGACTGGAGTCAATACATCTTGTCCTAGTTGTGCCAGCCCTGTGAAATGCGTGTACAACTCGATCCCTCTCGCCAGTCTGTTTGTGACTGCCTTGACAAGATCACCTAGCCGGGCATATAACCGGGCACATCGCTGTGTCAACCTCAAGTCCCTTTCTCAGCTTCACGATACCTCTCGCCAGTTTGGTCAGGAAACCCTTGAGGCGAGTGCCCGCCTTGTTAAAGCCTGCCCTCTTTCCTCCTGGCCCTCACCAGCTTCAAAGACCTTTCAATCAAGGCTAATCCATTTAAATCCTCCTCCTCTGCCACTCACCCTCTACAACTTCTTCCTCAACACATCTTCATTCTCTACAACCACTCAGCCTACAATCGAGTTCCTCGACAATTCAAGGTCAACATCAATAACCTCGCTATATACAGCATACAGGTATGTGTACTCATGTTGTCTACATGATCTGAGTCCAATATTGTGGCATCTCCCCTGGTTATGGTGGTCATTTTGAACCCGAGAGGAAGTTCACCATCTTCTTGGTGTTTACCATCATGGAATGCTTCAAATCCCCTTCATAATCCTACGTTCAATGACCCTCATCTTGGTTTCATCTGCTACATCATTGCTCTTGTATCACCCCAAAATGTCATCTTCGCTTCATCTAATGTATCGTTTCCCTAACCCCTTCCAAAAACTCAATGTCCTTCACATTTTGACGGTCATCAAAAGAGTCTGCTGACCTTTCCACTTGCTTCAAGTCTCCCTTCAGCACAGCTCTTGCCTTTATATCCCGTATCCTCGCTCTCTCTCGTCACGTTTAACTCCCAGTGTCTCTTTCTTTCTGTAAACGAATCGTCGGCCAAAAAAATGCATGTCCTCTACTAACCATCTCACAGTTACTCACCTCAGCAACACTCATCATGGCCCCAAACACCTGGACCGACGCCGCCGAGAAGGACCTGATCTGGACCTTCATCAAGGCCTCCAACGGCGGCAAGATACCCAAGGCCGACTGGAACCTCATTCACCAGATGATGACCGGCATGGGCTATAACTTCACGATCAACGCTCTCAAGTAAGCTCCCGTCCTCCCCCTCAGCATAATCACCATCCTCTACACTCTCGCTCTTTTCATGCCCTCAGGCCAGACATGAGACTAAATGTGCTTTCGTTTCTAGCCAGCGCTGGTCCAAGACCATCGTTAAGAACTACGGCAAACGCGTCAACGACGTCGGCGGTGGTAACGTTGCCACCCCGGTCTTGGCCAATGCTTCTTCCACCCCTTCCGCTTCTCGCAAGCGTGCTGCTCCCGGCTCTGGCGCTCGTGTCCCGGGAGCTCGTGGCCGCCGAGGCAACCAGGCCGCCCATCAGATGGCCGCTGGCGCCACTGCTGTCGACGACGGCCAGGACGATGAAGAGCCCGATATGAAGGATATCAAGCCCAAGGCGAAGCGCGCCAAGACCTCTCACAATGACGCCGCCGCCGGTCTCAACGGTCAGCAGATCGACCTCACCAACGACGCTGAGAACGTCCGGGCCTCCCAGCGCCTCGCCGGTCTCTCCATCATGGATGGAGTCAAGGCCGAGGGCGATGATGGCTACTTTGGCCGTGGCCGCGATCGCAGGTATGTCATGTGCTGTCTCATCTCACTCCCTCTACCTATCCTAAGCTCTCATACCCAATTCGCCACCTTTTGATGGTCTTGCTATTTCTACGGAGCCGTATATGCAGCAGCTGCAAGCTTCTAGCCCTTTCGCGAAGCCATACACGCTAACTACCCGAATCGCATACATATGAACAACATGTACTGACGTCTAATGCAGCATGACTATTAGTCCTCCTGGACAGGTCGCCACCTACTTCAACGAGTCCGCCAACAACACGGCCCCCTCTCAGCATCGTACGCTTGACGATTCCATCTAGGAGCGCGTCGAGGCCCGCATCACCGCCGCCGCCAACCATTTCTAAGACGGGACGAGAGATGGCGTCTCCGCCACAGAGACTAAGAAAATGTGCCGTTTGCTACTTTTCTTGCTTTCCCCTTCCCCGCTTTGCTTTCTCGCCGGCAGGAAAGTTGCAGAACAATGACGCTTACACGCCTTGACTCTCACGTACTGGACAGCGACTCACCGGCCGGCGGTTGTGGACAAGAACTGGCTTTTCTTCCTCGTTATTCGAGTCATTGGACGGCAAACATCTTCCAGCTTCTTCGCTGCTGTTTATTTTCTCTTCTTCTCGATTCGTTTCGACTTTCTGGTTTGTTTTCCTTGGCTTTTTCGTCACGGAACGAACGACTGGATTCTGCAGGGAAAGGACTTTTGATGCTTGTTTGTTTTTCTTGTGGCACGGAGTACGAAAGATGGCTAGCAGGGCTCATCGCATGGACATCAGAGAGCGAAGAACGAATGAATGGATTGAGAAAGGGGGGGAGGGGGGGGGACCAGGAATTGTTACTGATACCCTCCTGAGATGTCGCGCGCGAGTTGCGAGCCTCTATGGGGAGCAAGCAGGCGGTTGTCCCTGCTCGCTTTTCCCATTTTCGTATATTCTCCATTGAAAAAGGTTCCTACACTTTGTGTTCTAAATTGCAAAAGTGAGGTGTCACCGTGTTATACAACCCCCCGCAATCCGACTCTGGTGGGGACCAGCGCCGGCTCTGGCAGGAAGCTCGTCGGCCTGTTTGTAGCAACGGGCGTCGCGGATAATGGGTCGCGACTTGAGATTCTCAAGACAGCTGAGTTGGATGCCGGGCATTGTACACTCCAAGATGGCTATTCAGAAAAGCAAGGAATTGGGATGTTTCACGCGAAAGACCCTTCCTTGCATGCATGAGCTCTCAATCATTCTTCATATCCGGATATCTAACCGGCATCCGACTGTCCCCGATGGGACCCCTCATAATTACAACTATGCGCCCTGAATGACTACCCAGCCTGTCCCTGAACGCCATTGGTCCGCCCGAAATATGTGAGGTTCATTATCCGAAGCCGATCACTCGATGCCGCGAGGCTTCGGACCACGGCCGTCCAGTCTGCGTCCCTCGTTGGCGCCCTTCTTCTCTGGTGCCTTCTCCTTCTCCTCGGCCTCGCCCTTTCGCTTGCCTCGCAGGGTTTGTCCCTGGCCAGCGAAGTGTGGGCGGTTGGCCTCTTCCTTCTCGCGCTCCTTGTCGTCATCGGTCTTGACAGGCTTGATTTCATAGCCAAAGAAGAGCTTGTTGGGCGGCAGACGGAGGGGCATGGGCCCGTTTGTCCGGCGTGGCATGGGAACAGCAGGTGTGTTTGCTGAAGCACCGGCGATGGGGGTGGCAGGTTTCGGCGTCGACGTTTTGCTGCCCTTTTTGTTAAGCTTCTGTCCCTCACCATAGAATCTGGAGGTGCTTGTGGTTGCCGACGGGGCGATGGCGCTGTAGTTGATGGACTGAGCCATGGAGCCCTGGCTGTGGAGCAGACCGCCGGCCGGGAGACCGCCACGCACGCTTCTGGGTGTGCTGGTTCCGCTTCCCCTCTGCTGCTTCTCGGGCTCGACGTAGCCTACTGGCGCGGCAAAGTCGACCTCGACATCCGTCTCAATCATACAAACGCCCATCTTCTCCGTCTCGGGCTTAACCTCGAGGACCGCCACGTGGTAGATCTCGTCATTGTACTCGAAGTTGAAAACGTCGCCCTTGGTGAGAGCGGCAAAGTTCCTAAACGCCTTCTCAAGCACTGCCTTGGGGTCGCTGATATCGAGGAAGTTGGTTGATTGAGGCTGAAGCTTGACCAGCTTGGCAAGTTCAAGGGAGGTAGTCTTGATTTGGATCATGTCGCCGACATCGAGTGAGAGAGTTTGCATCATCTGGTCTCATGTGAGCAATGCTGTTCGCACAGCCAATATCGTGTCAGAGGAACCACGAACCCAGTGAGGCAGGTAAGCTCTGCCCTCCTCCGCGACGAACTCTAGCACACCTGCGTGAGAGTGCTTTCCCTTCTCGCCATTTATAATCTCCATCAGCAAGGGCCACTGAACATGTAGCTTCGAGACCTTGTCCAGAGCGGACGGAGGCAGGAAGATCTTGGATCCATAGTTGAGGTCGGGCCGCTCGGGGCCAGGAGCCATGACCATGGGGTAGCATCGGTAGTATTCATCGAAGCGCTGGATAATGGGGCGCCGGCCGCCGCGGGCGAAGTTGTACATGTCTGCTTCGTTGGGGTCGAAGCGATACTGGAGAGCTTTACGTTAGCTTGGGGTGAGGAATGCACTGGACCGCTGGCATAGCTTACCATCTTGGGCGGTCTGAGTATGTAGGTGCTTGGTACGAAGGAGGGCAAAGGCGGCAGGCTTTGCAAAAAAAAAAAAAGAAGAAAAAAAAACCCTGATTTCTCTTCGCTGGAGTAGGGAAAGGTCGTTTGTGTAGCAAGCTCTTGGATTAAAGCTGGAGGGCTGGCACGGGAGTTGAAAAGAGGTAGCTTTGCTTTTGGGGATGGAAGTGAGGAAGGGGACCCGCGGTTTACGTGGGGCCGAAAGGCAACTGATGAATGACGAAACCCGCTGGAAGTTCGCTAAGGTTTCCACTCAAAAAATACCATGCCTGAGACCCCGGACGGTACTTTAATGCCCCATGCACTTTGCTCGGAGCATCCAGGTATCCCACCCAGTTGCCAGTGCATTCCAGGAATTGAAGGTACCTACCTGCCTTCTTCGAGCTGCATCCAGCCCACCTTGGAGCTTTAGAAAGACAAGCTCAGCCATACCCGGCTCTTGTTTCTCGCTCACCCGTCCCACACCCACACCTCACCATAAGCAAAGCCGATCCAAGATGTCTTCAAGACACTCGGCAGCTCGCCCCAAACGGGCCGGCGAGACATTCGCGCGAACACATCACCACGACGCCGAGGACGGCAGCCACGATTCCAAGAAGCTCAAGTTCGACGTCCGTAACCCCTCCGCACTAGCCCCCGATGCTCCCGAAGAAGATGCCATCCTCGACGCCGACGTCATCGGCGTTGGTGCCGGTGCGACCAAGCGCGGCGCTGTGAACCTCGACGGCTACGACAGCGACTCGGACAACGAGCGCAACTTCAAATCACGAGCCGACGAGCGGCACAGGGGCAAGAAGGGTGGTGACGCCAACTTTTTCGATCAACTGGACAGCTACGACGCCAAAAACAGCGATGGCGCGGGCAAGAAGGGGGACAAGGCCAACAACGAGGACGAGGACGACGACGACGACGACATGTTCGCTGTAGACGACGACGAAGATCAAGAAGGAAAGATGGCGCAAGAAGGAATCAAGCCCTCGGGAAAGGACAAGGCCGTGCGCTTCCTCGACGAGGACCAAATTGAAGGCCAAGAATTAAAGAGTAAGAGTGGAGGACAAATCCGTCTAGATGAAGAGGAGAGCAGCGACGATGAGGCAGACCGGGATCTCGCGATCCAGGAGGAGGGTATCGATGAGGAAGTTGGCCTGGGCGGTCTCAAGCGCAACGCTCCCAAGGTTGAAGCCTTCAACATGAAGCAAGAGCAGGAAGAGGGCGCTTTCGACCAGGACGGAAACTACATCAGAAAAGCGGTAGACCCGAACGCGGTGCACGATAAGTGGCTCGAAGGGTTGAGCAAAAAGGATTTGAAAAAGGCGGCGGAAGCGCACGAGAGGCGCGAAGCTGAGGCGCGGAGGCTACGGATGGAAAACGACGACATTCTGACGACAGATCTGCTCAAGGCACTTATTGTCAGGTTGGACAGGGGTGAGACGTCGCTCGAAGCCCTGGCACGGCTAGGCAAGGGGCAGCCCAAGCCGAAAAAGATACCCAAGTGGAAGCTCAAGAAGCAGAACAAGGGCGCCGAGGAGGCCATGGATGTCGACAAGGAGAAAGAGCTCACCCCCGACCAGCAAAAGAGGAAAGAGGCCATCGAGGCCATCACGGACGCGGCGGACAAGCTGTTGAGCCGAGACCACGCCGAGATCTATGATCAGGAAAGGGAGGCGCTCGTCCGTGAGTGGCAGCGAGAAACGGGCGAGCAGTGGGTTGAGCCGGCAAGGGAGGGCGTCGGCGAAGACCTCTCCAGCAAGATGTGGGAGTTCCGGTGGACGGACGGGCGTGACAATGCGGACAAGCAAGGGCCATATGACGGGCCGACGATGAAGGCATGGCAGGACGCAGGGTACTTTGGAGAAGGCGTTGAGTTCCGGCCAGTAGGCGACGAAGGCTGGACCAGGGTCGCCACTTTCGTATGACGAGTCCTCTCGAACCAGGGACGCTCACAAGGGACACCGAAATGTAATGAAACCAAACGAAATCAGATGAATCAAAGAGCATTGCGATTTCCTGGCATCGTCGCGATGCTACCATTCAAACACTTTGTGGTACATAATCTATCACACAGTCCCAGGGGTGGCCACCTTATTTTCTGCCCAAAAGAAACGCCCAACTCGAAGCCCTTGTCACTCCCACGCTCAACTCAACTCCATCGCATCGCCGTGACCATTCGTGACGGTGAAATCGACGGCACCATCGTTGCCGATCAAGCGCTTCTCCGAATCGGAGACGAACTTGACGCTGCGCGCCGGGTCGTAGAAGAGCGAGAAGCTCCTCTGGACGTCTGCGATCTCCACAGTCTTGGCTTTGCGCTTGGCGCAGATCAGCTGGGACGTCGTGATGAGGTTGCTGGCGTAGCGCAGGCCTGCCTCCTGCCCAATCTTGGTAAGAAGCGCCAGTGCGTCGGGTGAGACGTCGACCTCCTCCTCTTGGGCTCTGATGGTGAGAATCTGCTTGATCTCGTCCTGGCTGTATGTGTTGGTGTGGATGATGACGACGCGGTCGAGGAAGTCGAGGGGCAGGCCGTGGGGGCTACGGTAGTCCGTGCCGCGGATGCGGGAGTTGCCCCTGTTGCTGGCCATGATGATGACGGGCGCGAGATCGTCTTCCAGCGCACGGTTGATGTATGAGAAGCACTCGATGTCGAGCATGTGAACCTCGTCAATGAACAAAACACCAGGAACAATCTCGGCCTTGCCCTCCTCCTTCCACTCTCCGACCTTGGTGTTGATCTGGTCGCGGATCTCGCTGCGGATCTCGCCAGTGTCTCCGGAGAACAGGGCCAAGAAACCTTGTGTCCTCGAGTTGATAACATCGATCTCGTGCAGCGTGACGGTGTGGACCACCTCTTTGCGCTTCTGCAGCTCGCCATCAGGGCACTGCAGGAATTTGGTGTCGACGCCCATGGCATCGTAATCGCGCGAGCGCGCGTAGGAACGGCCGAGCTTTGTGATCTTGCCGGAAGACTTGTCGATGGAAACGATATCGCCGGCCATGACGCGCTCCTTGGTCATGGCATCAATCATCTTGGCGCCCATGTCGTAGACGGCCTCCATGTCGGTGGTCTTGATCGTCAGCTTTCCCTGCTTGGCGCCGCCGGTCACGCTTCGGTCGATCTGAATCTCAACAACCTCGCCCTCCATGATTTCGCTCTCCTCCTTGATGCGCACACCAATCGATTTTCGGAAGGCTTGTGTCAGAGCTTCGGTCTTGGACATTTCGAGGGAGAAGATTTCGGAGGATGCGAGGGACGTGAACGGGACGTCGGGTCCAAGGGACTGGGCCATGCCCATTGCGATAGCTGTCTTGCCGGTGCTGACGGCATACGGAGTCAGTAAAGCAGTAGCCTTTCGTCGACAATCCGCATGGTGGACAAGACTCACCTGGGGGGGCCGGCAATCAGCACGGCTCTTCCAGCAATCTTGCTCTCCTTGATCATTTGCAGAATAACGGCAGCGGCTTTTCTGGCCTTCTCCTGTCCAACCAGTCCCTGCGACGACGCTCTGGGTTCCAATGTTGTGCCATCGACTCCGAGACCGCGGATGTGGGAGTGAGCTGCAATGAGGTTGAGCCCTCTGAGCTCCTTGCTCTCGGAGACGGTCATGACGGGCTGCGAGTTCCGTCAGTATAAAGGGCAAAGGCCGGGGTCAAGAGGACAACATACCGCAGCCATCTTGTATATGGATCACTGATCAGCTCGGGCCGCGAAGGTTGTAGGTTGTGCGTTGGCAATTGGCTACCCTAATGGAGCGGAGAAGGTGCCGTATTGGTGTTGGTTGGTGAGGCGCAAAAAACAGCTGGTCGGCGTATGTATTGCGATCAAGGCTGAGAAGCTGGGCACGCCTGCGCGTACAGAAATTTGGCGACTGCGCTTACCTCACTCAGTCTGCACACGCAAAACGTGGCGCGGCTAGCGCTTGAGCGCCACAGCAAAACCCCTGGACACTGTGCCACCTCAGTTTAAGCTACATGGTACTCCGTACAGCTCCAAGGGTTTTCCATAACCAGGCTTGTATTGGCACAACTCTGATTTATTAACTTTACTACTGCCGCCGGGTGGTCTAAGCAGATTGATTCGGGTCTTGTACATTGCTCTCCAAAACATCATAGCCTAATCCAACCATAAGCATGGCTTTCCTCATTACAAATGAGCGTTGGTCCACGCGCCGAGGTCAGCACAACTGTGTACCTATGATAGGTGAGTGTGCCGGTAGGGAAGGGGAAAACGGGGGAGGAAAAAAAAAAGAACAAAGAAGGACAAGAATAGGCTAGGAATGGATGCACCTGGTTCTTTCCTGTCTTTCAGTGTTGAGACACTCTGGTAGCGGATCACTGTAAGGGAGAAGAAAGAAGCTTCTAGCAGAATATATCAAGGTAGATACAACCAGCTATACCTACCTAGGTAGTTGGTTACCCCGTTGGAAGGTACGACGACGTACCAAAGGGTGATGACTGAGGGGGTGTCTTCCCTTCTGCATTATCATTATCCATACTTCAACTGGCCGTTTGTTTTAGTCCAACTCTTCAGCTTCGATGCGAGCCCCGTGGATCAGAGAGGAAGAGGGAAATGAGAGCACAAACAAACACACAGTAATTATGGGGCCCAGACTGAGATATCCCAGATAGGTACCTAGCTGCCTACCTAGGTAGGTACCTAAGGTAGGTAGGTAAGTCACCTCAGTAGTCCCCACCACCATCACCTACCTTCGCGGGCTGTCGTTGGACCAGGTCTTTTGGCCTAAAGTACTCGCCGGGCAGCGGGTAGGAAAGCAAACATGGTTAGCAAACAATCAGTCGTCATCCATACAACGTTGACGCGACGCGAGACCAGGACCCCTCAATATGCGTAGTGTAGTGTATCAGTACACAGGAGTTGAACGACGCACTAATAAGCTACCTGCCTATCGGTATCTACCCGAGACCCACCCTTACTTTTAGGTAGGTACCTCGGCACCACGCAAGGGTAATTTAACCCCTCTATCGCCAATCGCAAGGGTACGTGGCGCTATTTGGAGTCGCTGCATGACAATTAGCCAGCAGACTAGCTGACTACCTAGGTAGCTCAGTTTGGTTTCTACCTACACTAATTAGTTTCCCGTTATTCCCCCAGCATGGGAAAAGACATACACTAATAGAAGAAAAAGAAAGGACAAGGAAAACCTCGTATGGGGCCAGTCACACTTCTGTTTAGTCTGCTCTTGGGCCGCCGACAAGGGTCAACCTCATTATATCCTGGAATGGCCCATCCGGAGTCATGTATGCATACTTCTAATCCATAATCCGCCCCGTCCAGAAGTTGCAAATTCCTTTTCCACCACCAACCATACCTAGTTCCTCGGGCATAAGGTGATCAATCACAACGAGGTTTGCCGAACTGAACAGGCGCGTCATTCGCGTGAAAGGCAGCAAGCAAGGTTTCTGGCGACTCACCGCCCAGCCAAGTGCAGCTCACCTCTTGCTTCAGGAGTCAACCGATTTGAAGTAGCAAAAAGTTCGCCTCCAAAAGGCGATAATCCCCTGCCTGCACTGCTCTTCCCTCTGAGCTTTGCAAGTACTCTACGACGAGACAACGACGCGCCCGGCAGATATCCCTACCTGGTCCTTCCCACAAGACGCCCTCTTTTTCTTTTCCATTTTCTTCTTATTCTTCTTCTTCTCCTCCTTCCTTCTGCCTCACGTTGATTCCCGTCCTTGACCCGTCACATTCACTCCGACACCTGCCTCCATACGTGGCCAGAGTATGTGACCAGGATATGGCCTCATAGTGAATGAGACGACCACCGCAGTCCCGTTTCCCATCAGAACATGGCTTACAGGCGCCCTGACCCCAACGAAGGTCGTCGCGGCCGCGATAGATTCGACAGTCACTTCGACTACCAGAATCGACGGGATGGTGAAACCGATCGTCGAGACCATCCCCGCGACTTCCATAGGTCTCGTTCAGGCTCACTCTCGCCAGACCGAGAACGCAGCTACAGAGAAAGAGAGAGCGAAAGGGAAAGGGAAAGAGATCGTGATCGACCAAGAGATTTGGAAAATCTGAGACCCCCGTCAAACCCTCGAGAAACCCGACCCCAGCATCGGAACTTCTCATCGCCATTACATAACAAACAGAGCAATGCAGCAGATCCGCCATGCCTCAATCGAGGCTCAGAACCATGTATGACTGACTTGACTACTTGGGCATTTCCCTCATGAGTGCCAAAGCTAATTCTTGTGAAAATAGCGCCTCGAAATGTACCGCCAATACCGACAGCGCCAGCATCTTGTGTGCCGTCAGCGCCGCGCTTAGCCAATGACCCATCGTCCATGGCCAAGATCACTGCGGCTCTACGACAGCTCTCGCAACGAAGCAATGAGCAGACTGCGTTGCAGCTACAACGAGACGTGGTCGAGGCGCGTGCTCGAACTAGAGAGAAGGAGCATGCTCAGTCGCGCCCCAAGTACGCCGAGTTTCCATCCTTGAGAGACTGTCATCGTAGGCTTGAGAAGAGGGACGCTGAAGACTTGAGTGCATTGCGCAAGGACGTCGGTCTTGCAGACAAGCAGTGGCTAGTTGCGGCCGAAAGTTTCGCTGCGACCTTACTCCAAGTTTTTGCCGAGCCACAACAGCAAGAAAAAGGCGGTGGCTCAGCTGTGCCCAGCTCCGACAACCTCGAGGCACGGCTCAACTCCCGTATGGACACGCTTGACAAGCAACACAGAGACGAAGTTGCCAAACAAAGGAAACAAATAGAGGAGCTCCAAAAGGGGCTTTCGGTCGAAACAGCTCGGCGTAAGAGACTGGGCATCGAGAACGAAACCCTCAGACAGAAGGTCGAAGAGCTCCAAAATCAGCACGTGTCTCTTACGACCAAGGTCGACGAGCATGACACGTCCTTTAAGCGGTTGCAAGATGAGAAATCCAAGGCGGCGCCGCCGCTGCCTCCGGCAACGCAAACCACCACGATTACCTCTGGAGATCTGACCCAAGTCAAGACGATGGTAGACCAATGCCGAACCGAGTTGACCGAATTGGAGGCAAAAGTGGCGGGGCATGACCAGAAACTTGGCGAATTGGATGTCGATCTCATCACCGAAGGCTGCTGTTCTCTCGCGGCCACACTGCCACGACTCGAGCAGAACGCCAAGAGAGCTGCAGGTGACATTTCTGTGCTCCGGACAGATTACGATAAGCTCAGGGCTGATAACGAGAAGATCCGATTGGATACCGATGGCCTTCAGTCTGGAGTCCAACAGCTTCAGTCGGGCACAGAGGAGCTACATTCCGTCGCGCTTATGGTCCGGCCGGACGTGATGCAGCTCAAATCCGACACTAGCGATCTCAAGGCAATCACCGAGCAGCTGAAATCCGATATCACACAGCTCCGTTCGGGCACAGAGGAGTCGCAGCTAGCCGTCGAAAAGCTGCGGTCAGCAATGCAGGAGCCGCCGGCAGGAGACTCATTCCTTCCGCTCAAGACCTTCACCAACATGAACACTGCCGTCTTCAAAACATTCAGCGGCTGGATTGACGACTTGAAGAAGCGGGTGGATGCCGTAGAGGGCTCGATTCCAGCACTGCAGAACGTCTCGAAGCAGCAAAACGATCATTCCTCGCAGATCAAGTCTACAGAAGACCAGGCCAGGACACTCGAGAAGGGCAATGGCCAAAATAAGAAACGAGGCTTGGAGAGGAGTCGCACACCCACGCCAGCCCCTGACCAGAGGGGCCTTCAGTACGAGGGAAAGTGGAAGGAGCACGATGCCAGGCTCAAGGCTCTCGAAGCCATTTCTAGGGAGAATTCGTACAGCATCACCAGCGATGTTTCGCAGCCGACGGATGCTGTAGAAGCAGTTTCCCGCAGGTGTACGCAGACAGAGTCGCTGAATGCTGCGATCGAAGCGCTGAAGGCTCAGTTGGCGATGATGGATCAAAGCATCAAGGCCATATCTGAATCGGCCAGGCTCACGAGCGAAAGCCAGGCGTCGCAGACCGAACGGCTAGGACAGCTTGAAAGCGAGGTGCACACGACGAACAGAAGATTGGGGACCGCCGAGCAAGCGCTGCAAGCGACTGGAGAAATGTTTGACAAGAGACTGGACTTCATGCAGCAGAACTTTAAGAGTCTCGATTCGCAAATGAACAACCTCACAACGGAAAGCCTCTTCCAAGCCATTATCCAATACATTGACAGGTACCAGCCTAGCGATGCGTTTAACGGACACAAGGTTGAGAGAATCTTCCAACAGATGCCTGCGTACGAGCAGCGACTGACAACGCTGGAACGGTCAGTGACTTCAAGCGAAGAGTCAGCAAACAAAAAACGTAAGCTCGGCCCTCACATGGGACAGGTGGGCATGACGAACGAGAGGTATTGAGGAACGGAGTTTAACGGCCTTCCTTTCTTTCTACTGTAATGTGTGATGTTACCCCAAAGACGAGGACGGCGACGGCGCATGGGATTGGCTTAAGATGCCAAAACGCGTTATACAGCAACATGTAAATACGTTTCTACCTTGGGCAGTCCTCCTAGTATAGCACACCGCCTATAATGATTGCATTATGGTTATAGATGACTTAACCTCTATGCTTTACACCTATCTTGTCAGTTGACTCTGAAAGATGAGCGAACACAGCATCACTTGCTGCCTAGGGAGGTAGTCTGATGCTCACACTGGAAGACGGTGAAGCCACAGTTCAATACCCCAAGATCTGAACTGGACAGACTTATCGTCGAATGTCTGTACAAGTGGTCCGGCTACCTTGCACAGGTCCCACTTACTGATTTACAAATCAAGCTGTGCAAGATTGTTAGCCTCGGCCTCGCCATTTCGTATCGAGTTGCCTATGCAGTAGATTGGAATGCAATTCTGGCAGTCAAAAACACATAAAATGCATCTGTCTCGGCCTTGCAAGGCGGGAAGAGAGATGTTGGGTCTAATTGGTTCCATTAGTGCAGACTCACACAATCACACATGTTGCGAGCACACACCACTCAGACTAAGGCATGTGTGGGAGAGGACGAGGTACGTCCGCACGGTAGGAAGGTAAAGTAAGTACTAAACAAGGTAAGGTAGGTATCGGGCATTTTCGAGCATATCCCATCCTTTCTCGCATCCGTTTACAGTCATTTACTGGATCGAGGACGGGTTGCGCCGCGAGACGTAGACCACATGAGCTGTGTGGACCCCGTGATACACAGAGTGATTGCCAACCAGGTCATCTCATACTCTCCAAGTCAGTGCCCCCTTGCCAGGACTACAGAGGAGCAGCATGCGGTACACTATTACCTACCAACCTAGGTAAGTACCTACCTTACCCAGGTACCTCGGTAGGTAGGTAGGTAGGTAGGTACGGACAGGGCGCCCAAAAGACCAATCTCGTCACCCCTACAACTGTACCGCGTAATTGGGTAAAGGATGGTGCAGTCGGGATGGGATGGATGGCTTTGGAAGCAGCGCCGCACGCGCCTCACCTAATTCCTGGCCGCTCACCTCACCCATTGAACTTCCAATGATGGCCGTCATCTCCCTTTCGCATCGTACCTTAGGTTAGGTACTATGTATGCGTCCAACTGCCGTCCGTAGTTTCCATTGGCTTGGCTTGGCTTGGCTTGTCCTTCTGCTGCCTCGTCTTTTGCCTGCCCGGCCTCGCCATCCTCCTCGCATTTTTGCACGCCTTTTTTTGTCCCCCCCAAAGGTGTAGGTAGTTTGATTCAACCTTGACCTCTTCTATCTGTATTCGTACCGGCCAACTCCTTCCTTCACCACTTCACCTCACCTCACCTTACCTCACTTACTGTTCGCTGGGCCGGACTGGGCCAGGCTGGGCATCCATACCTCTGTTTATCTTTTCCTTTTTTTTTTCCACCCCCCCCTTCTCCTCATCCCTTTCGCACTGTGGCCTGGACCTCCAATCCACGTCCAAACCCACCCCCATCGTCCACCACGACTCGACCCGCGCGACCTTGACCCTTTCCAATACCACCTCCTACCTTGACCCTTGTCCCACCCCGTATCATCGACTTGCGGCACGTCGTCCCGTCCTCAATCCCGTTTGGATCCCGCGCAACTGCTCTGCTGGGTCACTCTTACACCTCTTTCGCACCAACCCGACCCCAAACTCGCGTCGATTGACCCGCAACTGTGAGCGCCGCGTCGCTTCCCATCCCATCGCATTTTGCAGCGGCGGCAGGTCACGCTGGGCAATGCGCTGCGGCTCATATTCGCTACTGCTGATGCAAGGGTTGATGTTCGGAGCCTGCATGCACCCACTGCCACGACTACGAGCGACGTTGACGTTGATCCCGACAACCACCACCACCACCACCATCTCCTCATCCTCATCCTCATCCTCCTAACGAACGACCACGTCCACAACAAACCGAGGACGATATTCAGCTCGCCACGAACAACCCACCATCTCGCCCGACACCTCTATTGCGTTGCGATCGCAATCATTGCACTCGGCTAACGGCTGTATCAATCGCCAACAGCTCGTTTCCAGGCCACCTGCTTGCGTTCCTCCGATTCTTCACAGAAATACACTTTGGCATTCACTGCACGTCGCTCAAACAAGGGCTGTACCGAACACCCACGTCACGTTACGACATATCGTCGCCAACGCCCGCCCGGGGCCCAATAATAAACTCGCATCTCGTCATCGGCGCTGATAGTCGCCGATTCGAATCAACACTACTCGTGGGCTGCGGAGAGAGCTTTGAGCTCTGCTCCGGCGCCCATTCCATCTCCCATCGACCCTGAATTGGCTATCGCCATTGCGACCCTCTTTGTTGTTCAACCTCGACCCCCAACACTCGCTATCCCAACAACCACAACAACCCCCATCCACCACCATCGCGCCTCTCCATCCCGCTCTCTTGTTTCGCGTCCCAAATCGCGCATTTTGCGACCTCTCTCCCTTCATGCCCCCACGGCATGCAAACGCCACTAAACCATGGAAGCAGCGGCGAAGAAGGTCCAACTGCTGGCCCAGCGCATCTTGCCCGACCGACCGCATCATCTTTCCGTGTCACCCGACCAGCGCTTTCGCGTCCCTCCTGAACATAGCAAGCTCTTTGAAGAATTCAAGCATCCGCGCCTGCAGTATATGACACTGCTGTCCGATGCTGACCGCGGCATGCTGCTCACTCGTCCGTACTATGATATGCGCGAGGAACCCCCGAACCCCACCGCCCACAAGGAGTCGAACACAAAGATGGAGAAGAAGGCCGTGACCAAGTTGTCACTGAGTGACTATAAGAACAAGCAGAAGAAGGTGGCGGATTCCCCTCCCGAAGCAAGGACGACGCCGAAGCTGGACGTGTCGCGGAAGGAGAAGGATGCGACCGATGGTCGGATTGACCGAGAGCCTAGAAAGGCGGACGCATACAGGAATCGCGATTCCGAGGCCACAAAGGACATGAGGGCGCACAAGTCGCGTGAACCAGCCCGCGATGAAAGGTATGACTTATACCTGCGCTCCCTCCCTGCGCCGTCATTAGGCGCTCTGACTGATTGAATGTAGGACGGGAAGGCCTGAAACCAAGCCCAGGACAGCTCAAGAAAGCAATGATACCCCAGAGAAGAGGAAACGGGCCGCAGATGCCGACAACGAGTTGCGACCTCAGAAGCGAGCGAGACCCGAAGCTAGCACCCCGCTGGACGAACGATCGCGAACACCCCGAGACGATACCCCAAAGAGGAAAGATGTGCATCCACCGCAGGATAGAACGCCGCAGAAGGATGGCAAACTGAGCACAAGCTCCTCGTCGCTACCCAACGGACGATCGACTCTGAAGTCGGCGCTTGGTTTGGGCTCAGGCGCCAACAAGTCGCCTGTGTCGCGTGCGCGAGGCGACTCCATCAATGGCAACAGGCCGACTCCTTCGGGGAGTCGAGCCAGGGCTGAAACTGCTTCATCACGGTCAGCAGTCCCGCCCTTGCTGTCTCCTCTACACCTGCCGAATGAATCCGATTCTCGCCCTAAAGAAAAGAGACGGGATGACGTCGGCGAGCACAACAGACCCCCAAAGTCCCTAAAGTCGGAACCGCCGCCGCCGCCTACCAAGAGAGCAAAACCCCCCCTCTGCCTTCCGGAGCTACTATCTCCAACATTGCCACCGATAGTCGAGGAGGAACTGGCCCGAATTAAGAAGACACCGACCAAGAGCTCTGCCTCGGGTCAAAGAATACATCCCCCAGATTCTCCGACGACCAGCAAGAGGCCACATATCGTGGTGAAAGAAGAGGACGAAGATCGAAAAGAACCAAAAGAAAAGGCCAAGGACAAGCCGCGCAGGTTCATGGTGACGCTCAAGTATAGCAAGAAGTACAACAAGACTGTGCAGAGACTGCTAGCACTGCCGCCGAGGAAAGACGTGGTCAAGAAGGAACGCTCAGTTAGTATAGAGCCTCCAGCGCCACCTCAGGCACGAAAGCGACCCATCAGCAGTACCGAACACATCAGCGAGTCGATTGCGGTGAAGCGGCCCAGGACATCGGATGTCACGAGTTCAGCAAGGCTGGTCGCGCCTTCAACGCCTTCAAAGGCGGCCACGACAATGTCCCGAGTGGCGTCGAGCAACTCGGTCAATACTCCTGGAGACGGTAGCAACCTCATCCCCGCTGCGCCGCCTTCGTCAGACCGCGACCGGCCACAAACAAGAGACAACAGCCGAGAAGCCACAAATCCGTCCAAGGTTCAATTACTGCGCGATCGCTGGGGCCGGTTCAGCAAGCTCGGTACCAAGTTGAAGCACGAGCGCGATATGCTCCTGGAGCGTAAGAACAGTGACCGCGGGGCCCCTATATCCGACTCGGACAGCAAGCTCAGTATGATTCTGGGGTTGGAAACGGCGTTGGCATTCATGGTCGGCTTCAGGGCGCTAGTCGAGTCGCGGCGAATGGAGAACAAGGCGCAAGACCCCAAGCAATGGGGTAGCATTCTGCCACTGCTCAACGTCATGCGCCACGATGTACGGAAAAGTAAGCCGCTGGAGGCGCTGTTTTGGCAGCTGCAGGGTGTGATTCACGAGGAGCTCATCAAGTGCTACTGGTCGCTGGACCCCGCCTCCCACGCAGTGCACATCATCGGTGCGGAACGAGGCCGGTCGACTGTGTGGAAATCGGCCTTTGACGCCGTCGAGCGCGTCGAGGCTTCGGCCATGCGCACCAACATGGGTCCATGGACCAGCGTAGAAGATGCCGTGGCGTCAGCGCTGAGGATCATGCGCCGGTGGACGCAAGAAGAAAACGTTTCGTGGCGCGCCGAGGTCACTGTGTCAGCCACCAACGGAATGTCGTCATAGGTTGTCGACGGAAGCAAGACGCCGGCTAAGGGGCAGGTCGACGACAACACTTCCTTTACTGTAACAGAGAGCGCATCGCCCCTAGGTGATGCCATCGTCGCGGCCCACGGAGAAGAAAGACGCTAGGGCCACCCTTACAGACTGTATCATGGACACTATCTATTATCTTGCCTATTGTAAAACCATGGCTGGCAAGAAGATGGTCGCGATCCTGCCAGCGCAACGTTGGGGTTAATCAAGAGACAGATGAGAGGGGGAGGGGGGGGGGGGGGGATACAAACCAAAACCGGATTGTGCGAAACGAAATCCTTGTACGAGAAGACCAAACCTCTCGGGCGAGACGGGAGAGGTACGCACGATGTCCACTCATGCGTGTACAGGTGTTTATCAATCTCCGAACTCGAAGGCTTTTTCTTATCTCTGATTTTCAAGCTTGGCGTTCTAAGGGATGAAGCAAGGGCTCTCTATCTCTCTTTCTCTCTTTCTCTCTTTCTTCCTCTCTCTCTCACTCTGTGTGTGTGGGCTTTTTTCTCGGTACATCAAAAAGATATCCCTCGTACTCCGTCTGTGTGTGTTTATGTCTATGAGTTGCTGCCACGTCCTCCCCTTTACTTCTGTATCCTACATGTTCATGTCATGCAGAGGCCGGCGGGTGAGGGAGGAACGGGGAAAGTCCTCACGTGGGGTTGAGGGGGCTGCCGTGCAAGCGTGGGAGGAAGAAGATAAGCTAGACAACGAATTAGTTAGACGTCTCGTTCGCGAGAAACGTAAAAAATACTGTTGCCAAAGAGGCTCGCCCCAAACATTTATTTCTTAATAAGACTTTTTTTTATCTTCTTTTTTCTCTCTCTCCAAATTTATTGCTAACCCGTATATGGCAATAGTGTATGACGATCTTGGTCGAGGAGAGGTGGAACGACCCCGCACCCGCAACCCCTCTCCCAGTTCCGAGCACCAACCAGCCCAGATGATAGTTTGCGGGACAACTGAGTGAGTCTCCGCAGTGCAAATGCTGGCAAGGGACTCGCGTTTTTAATATTTTCGCACTTCACTGGGAAAACGGGCACCAGGAATGGACTGCGATGGGTAGGCATAATCTATTTCATAGACGTCATACGGACATGTAGTTTGGGGGTTTCTGTTTTGTAGGAAAGACACAACCATCATCCTCCCCGGCCTTGAAGACTCGTCGTCTTCATCGCCCTCCCCGACTGAAAGACTGCCCATCATCATTTTACTGCTTTTGTTGGTCGTTGCTTTATCTCATTAAAAGAACCCGTCGGGTCCTGGTTCCTCTCCACGTCTTTTATGTGTTCCGCACATTTACTTGGAGGCGTCAACCTTGGCAACGTGGGCAAGGAGGTCGAGGACACGGCGGGAGTAACCCCACTCGTTGTCGTACCAGGAGACCAGCTTGACGAAGTTGTTGTTCAGGGAGATACCAGCCTGGGCATCGAAGATGGACGAGTTGGGGTTGCCAATCATGTCGGTGGAGACGACATCGTCCTCGGTGTAGGCCAAGACGCCTGTGAAAAAGTTAGCTCGTGTTCAAGTGAGTCGGGGGCAATGGGATCGGGCATTAGAGGCTTACCCTTGAGGGGACCGTCAGCAGCCTCCTTGATGGCCTGCTTGATCTCGTCGTAGCTGGCGCCCTTCTCGATGCGGACAGTCAGGTCAACGACGGAGACGTTGGCAGTGGGCACACGCATGGACATGCCGGTGAGCTTGCCGTTAAGCTCAGGAATGACCTTGCCAACAGCCTTGGCGGCACCGGTGCTGCTGGGAATGATGTTCTGAGCAGCGGTGCGGCCACCACGCCAGTCCTTGGCGGAAGGACCGTCGACGGTCTTCTGGGTGGCGGTGTAGGAGTGGACGGTGGTCATGAGACCCTCAATGATGGTGAACTTGTCGTTGATGACCTTGGCGAGAGGAGCCAAGCAGTTGGTGGTGCAAGAAGCGTTGGAGATGACGTCGGCGCTGCCGTCGTAGGACTTCTCGTTGACACCCATCACGTACATGGGGGCGTCGGCGGAGGGGGCAGAGATGATGACCTTCTTGGCACCGCCCTGGAGATGGGCCTTGGCCTTGTCGGTGGTGGTGAAGACACCAGTGGACTCGACGACGTAGTCGGCGCCGGTGTCCTTCCAGGGAATGGCAGCGGGGTCACGCTCAGTGTAGAACTTGACCTTCTTGCCGTTGATGACAAGGTCGTTGCCGTCCTGCTTGATCTCACCGTTGAAGATGCCGTGGGTGGAGTCGTACTTAAGCATGTAGGCCTGAAGGAAGACGAGTCAGTATGGGGAACTTGGCTGTTTGTTGTCTAGTGCTCATAGAAACGAAGCTGTGCCATTCAAGGCACTGGGCCTCGAGAAATGGAGTCCGAGAGGCCCCGTTGGCAACGGCTTTCCCTCGTCCCCGGGTGCACGGGTGGCGCGAGGGCAGCAAAGCGGCCGCGTTGTGACAGATGATGGTGGAGGGGTAAGGTGGGGGTGGGTGGTACTCACAGCGTACTTGGTCTCAATGAAAGGGTCGTTGACGGCGACGATCTCGACATCGGGGTGCTCGACGGCGTTGCGGAAGACAATGCGACCGATACGACCGAAGCCGTTGATGCCAACCTTGATGGGAGCCATGGTGTCTTTTGTTGTATGTGTTTAGGGTATTTCTGGGGGGTTGCAATTGTCAGTTGAGTTTTCTCAGGGAGTGGTGCTCAATGATGATGGCTCGGTGTGTAGGCGGGGTAGTTTTCGAGGTGATGGGAATGTGTTGTGCAAAGCAGAAGAAGCTTTGAGGGGAAGCTACCAGGAGCTAGCTCTTACCTCTGAAAAGTTATCACGTCAGGGTTCGACGAGACCAAAGATGGAGACTGTTGTGTGTGGGGGAGTTTTCAATGGCAAGAGAAGAGAGAAGAGGAGGGACGAAACGGAAGGGGAAGTGGTGGAAGGGCGCGCGAGATATAGTAAATTTGGTTGAGGGAAAGATGGTGGGGTGGTCTTTCCTGGCCGACCTCACCTACCTACCTACCACGGCCATGGGAGGAGTAGGAGCAGGAGCTAGCCGGGAGCCAGGAGCAAGGTAGGTAGGTGTGAGGCCAGGAAAGGAGGAGTGGGAAACAGTCCAAGGCGGACTTGAGGCAGGTTACTTGGGAGGTACTGGGTACGCCCACGCCCACTCCCACTCGACAGGGGTGGTTCCAGACGCCAGTGAGGCCCCAAGAACGAACGGGTGAGGTGACTCGGTGATTCGAGGTGGTGAACGGGTGATTGCCTGGTCGACGCCAGGTGGTGAGCGGTGGGTGAGTTGAATGAATGACACACATTTTTTTTTTTGGCTCAGCAGCATCTCAGACCGCAAAGCTCCCGCCTTTGACGCGGGTTTCCCATGCCATGCCATCCATGCCTGTCCGTTGCCTCTCATCCACTCGGTCGAAGCAGGTGCGTCTTTTTACGGATGAGGCGGGGCGTCAAGCGGCAAGTCGCCGCCAATTCCAGCGTTGTGGCGTCAGTACGATACCCTCCGGGTTCTTGGACCAATTGCTACGATGGGATCTACTCCCTCTGAATTCTGACTGTGGTGCTTGTGCTGGCTGGTACTGGTGTTTGGAAACTGGAACTGCCCATCCTGGACAGCCCGACGATTGCCTAGTAGTGAGGTAGGTGGTGTGCAGCAAGCAGTACCTCCGAAGATTGATTGGCAGTGATTGGGGTCGTGGGCGTTGACGTCCCTTCTTTCTCACTACTTTTTCCCCCCGACACCTCAACTTTGTCTGTGCTCATTCTCTTCCGTGTCGTAACTACCTATCTTACGACGAACTCCTCATCAACCGCTTGTTCCTCCCAGTCCTTGCGACACTCTCAGCTCATTATTGCCCATTTTCCCGGCGGGGCTTGGTGGTGGTGTTACTTTTCACTAACTAGAAAACGACTCAAGCAGTGCAAGCATTGTCAAGGCCAAGAATGATGAGGTAGGTATTATGGAGGGGCATGGAGGGGCAGCTCACTTGCTTTCCAGCGAGACAGCGAGAAAAAAAAAAGTCAGCTACGGTACCTTATCCCTGGCCCCCTGCTCCTGTTGCTGGCTTGCCCCTCGTTACATCACACTCGCAGCTACCCCCCGGTCCAACAACATCAGGTCCGATACCCCCCCTCCCCCTGGTGGACTCACTCACTGCCACCACCACCTCATCCCTCCGGCCTTCCCATGCAGAGACCACCACGATCCACGCAAAAGAAAAAAGCTCTGGCACCTTCGATGCTCCAGCTTATCGCTCACCGTTCCAGTTTATTTTTGGTGGATGCTGTCAATTGTCATGGTTATTATCCATCTCAACTGGGTCCAAGACACGATATGCCACAGGCACACCTGGTTCAAACGGCTCGTTCACACACCTCTTACTATCCATCCCGCCATCCCGCGCCAAAAAAGCTCTCCTTCTCCGCCCCCTCCAAGGGTCCGATCTTTAGTCCCCTGCCACCGCACTCTCTCTTACGCTCTTAGCTAGCTATGAATATCGACAACAACGCCCCAGCTCCATAAATCACTCATCAATGCTCCATTACCCAACCTGCCAAGCTCGACTGAGCACAGCTAATGAAACACTCTGCGTTGTGTATGAGGCACTTTCAGCCTCGATTCGGCCAATTTTAGCCCCAAAGAGACAAATGTTGGAGAAGGGCCGTTTACGACTCCGTTCTCGGTCCCCCCTCATATGGGCCGCGCCATATTTGGCTCTCCCTTCCATCTACGGAGTACGGACAGCACGTTGAAAGCCCAGGGATACACGCGCGCGCGCGCGCGAGAGAGAGAGAGAAATACCACCCCCATCCATGCCTATGCAGCCCCTTCGATTCAACTCATGTGTATGCACAAGCGCTTTCGGATATCAAGGGTGTTGGCAGTTGTGCACGACACCCATTCTGTCATTTTGGGGGTCCTCGTCTGCTGTTCGAACTGCAAACCCCGGTCCATCAAAACAAGGCTAGTGCATTCCGGCGGCTGGTGGGGCCCGAGATCTGCTTTTCGACTCACCCAACCCAATGACCAGTCCGGTTGGCCCGATACACCGGAGCATCACGGCTTCGTCGGCCCCAAGAGCTCCTGGCTTCGCCTATATTGTCCTCTGGAACTCCCGAGTGCTTCGGAATGGACGATGTGACTACCGAAGATACCCGTCAATGTCAATGCCGCGGCCTATGTGTTTACCGTTGGAGGCCTACGCATCTGTTGTTGCCAGCCACGAGATATGGCCAAGGTCGGATCATTCTCTGCAGTTCCAACATCGATCGGCGTGGCATGATATGACATTGCCGTCATTTTCCACCCCTTGAATGACAATCTGGCCGTACCACGGCGTAACTAAAGTGAACGAGCCATGGCTCGGCGAAATCCTTCAGCACTCCGTCCCTCCAGTCCAACAGAACGGGCCGTAATCCAGCGGCCAAAATTCTGTCAGATCATGAGACTGAAAAACGCTCACATTCGCCTCCAACTTATCAATCTGACATTCCCAAGGGCGCGCATTACCAGCCGTGTGTATGTCATCAGCCTTATGACTAAGAGAATGTCACGGACACTCGTCCCGTTTGGAAGCCCACACCATCGCAGCTGGCCGTTTCTTCTGCTCCAAGCCCACCCTTGAATGGGTACTCGCGACTTACATGGACCACGGCAGGAGGCGTGGCTTCTTGGGGACCGAGAAGGCTTTCCGACAGGCCCCGTTTGCCGCCAGCCGCCCCGGAATGATGCGCCCTCGTCGAGGTTCGACCCGACCTACCCCAGATTCCCGCTCCGGTTCCTCCCGAACGCTGCCCCGATGCCGTACATGAGCTACAGTTTGCCGAGCCGGGGTACAGGATTTCGTACCTGGAGATCTGGGACTCGTCTCGTCTAGCAGCGATCAGCCTCAGAGACTCTTCCTCAAAATCCGGGGTTCGTTACGCGTCGGTGGGGTTACTTGGCGGCCTGCGTCAGTGGGCATGAACCAGCTATCTGCAGGTTGAATTGCGGGCGTGTAAGTCGGGCAATCACGCAAACGAAGCATTCTCATTCTCAGAGCCACCACCCACTCCTGAGCTTGCATAGTCTGCAGGCCCTATCTTTTACGGCTACCGCTCAGAAGCTAGCGTTCGTGGCCAACAGCGTGAGGTTGACCTTCGTGAGATGTTGCGACTCCAAGACGAAGGTGCTCACGAATTGTTCACCTGCCATGGCGGGGTCACGATCCAAATGTGGGTATGTGCTTTTTCTGTTAACTGACAGCATGTTGGTCCCGTTCACAGACCCCATCTTCCAGCCTAGATGGGGACGAATAAACCCGGAGCGTTGCCGCTAGGGTAGAAATATCCTCGGCTTTATGATGCCGGTGAACATTCTTCACCCCGGTGAAGTGTCACCTACACCGAGCTGATTTGCCCCACCGGCTCTTGACGTCGGCCCAAGTTCGGCACAATGGCTCTCAACACATTATTAAGCAAATGTACAATTGACATATTGTGCAGAAGTTAGGTATGCTGTCATCTCACGTTAATGTAAGCGGCACCTACACGGTTTCCCCCACTACTACTAATCACCTTATCGCCGCGTCTTCACCTCGTGAGGTGTCGGCGAAAGGAGCCTCCCTCATCGTCGGGCATTCAAGTGGACTGATCGCCGAAACCAGGCATCGGCGCAATCATTTGAGAGTCATGGTTTTCCCATTGACACAGTTTCCATCCAGATCTTCGGCTTGCCCCAGATGATGTCACTCTTATTATTGATGACAACTTTGGGAGGTAATTTGCAAGCGCGAGCGCCGTTGAGATGCGGCGGCGATTAGCATGTCGCGGTGTAAGCGACTGTTCTGACGACATACCGGGGCCCCCGACGCCTTCTCTGGTCTCGGAAATCCGAATCGCCTCAGCTTTTACTACATGATGAAGCCATTCTCAAGTGGGCTCTTTCATACGCATAAAGGTAGGAAGGTTCGTCGGAGACGTTCAGTTGAGGACAGGAGCATCAGTGCCATCAAGTTGGAAACCCACATAAACGAAGCATTTCTTAGTTCAACCGCGAAACATTGATAACTCACTTACACGAATTTCCAACTTATTTCAAGCAAAAGAACAAGAACCGAGGCAAACACAATGACGTCTAACCAAACCCTTCTCGTCACCGGCGCCAATGGCTACATCGGCACCCACATCGTCAGCCATGCTCTCGAACGCGGCTATAACGTCCGCGCAACAGCCCGTTCTGAGTCCTCCTTTGCCAAACTCCGCGCCCTCTTCGCCAACTCCTCGGATCGCCTCTCCTTCGCCACTGTCCCGGATATCACGGAGCACGAATCTTACAGGGACGCTCTCGCCGGCGTCACGGGCATCATCCACGCCGCGTCTCCCTTCATTCTGAACCCCAAGGACAACGAGAAGGACCTCCTACGACCCGCCGTCAATGGCTCTGTTGCCATCCTAGAGGCCGCGAGGCTATACAGGCCCGAGGTGAAGCGCATCGTCAACGTCTCGTCCTTTGCTTCCATCGTCGACATGGCCCAGGGCTACCGCCCGGGGTACACGTACACGGAGAAGGACTGGAACCCGATGAGCTACGAAGAGGCGTCCAAGACTGACAACGGTGCCGCGGCGTACTGCGCCTCCAAGGCCCTCGCCGAGAAGGCCATGTGGCGTTGGATGGGCGAGAACCAGGCCGTGGTGTTCACGCTGGCCACCGTCTGCCCGCCCTGGGTGTTCGGCCCGTACCTCGGCACGCCCGACCTCAGCCGTCTGAGCGAGTCGATGGGTCTCCTCTGGAAGTTGGTCGACGCGAAGGAGGTCCCGCCTACCGACTTTGGCGGCTGCGCCGACGTCCGGGACGTCGCGCGAGCGCTGATCAGCGCGATCGAGACCCCAGCGGCCGGCGGCGAGCGGTTTCTCGTTGGCGTCAACTTCGACTGGCAGACCGCGGCCGACATCATCCGCGAGGAGGTTCCGGAGGCGAGGGGCAGGATTCCCGAAGGACGACCGGGGTACGGCAAGAAGGAGGAGCGGTACTCCATCGACGGGAGCAAGGCTGAGCGTGTCCTGGGGCTGAAGTACACACCCCTGAGCGCCACCTTGGGCGACGCCATCCGGCAGTTGCTGGACGTCGAGAAGGCTTCCAAGTCTTCTTGAGGCCAAGGCACAGACCTTTCAAGTTTGGCAAGTTTCGTTTTTATTGGTTTCTAGTTCTCCCAGCAAGGGGTTTGCGTAGCGGTAATAAAATCGTCAGATAGACTCTATAATCTCAACGGGCCCTCTCGGCCATGGAATCCCAAGTCAGCTGCCCCCGCCTTGGTGTAGCATCTTCGCTAAGAAAGAAAAAGAAAAAAAGACATCGCCCTGTCATGCGCTTGATATGCACCCTTCTCTCTCTCGTAACAAAACGCCCAGATCCTTGTGTTTTCGGCTCGTCTCCCTCCTGTAAGTTTGTTCCCCTTCAGTAGCGGCCCGTGGGCTCGACGCCATTGATTTCAGCAAAGACGTCCCAGTCGGCATCGTTGGGGACGTATTCCATGATTCTGCTGACCTTGCTGGCCAGCTCCTCGCCGTAGACCTCGTTGATGAAGGCGATGATCAAGTCCAGGCCGGAAGTGACCTGGGGATTTTGAAAATTCAGTAGGTTTTCAGACTCGGAAGTGATACGAGAAGAGCAGATGCGAGAAACACACTTACACCAGACGAAGTCCAGACATTGCCGTCGCTCACGTACCGCGCCGGCGAAACCCACTGCACGTTCGGCCCCATCGCGGTGACCAGCTTCCAGGCCGCCTTGTTCGTGGTGGCCCTCTTGCCGTCCAGGACCCCCGCGCGGGCGGCGAAGCTGGCGCCCGTGCAGATGGTGATGAGATACTTCACCCGAGGGTAGTACCGCTTGACGTACTCGACGATGGGCTCCAGGCCGGGGGCGCGGACGCCTGGCCCGCCGGGAACGATGAGAACGTCGAGGTCGAGGTCGTCGTCGAAGGTGGCGGTGGGCTGGATCGTGGGCCAGAAGGACGAGTTGTGGGCGTTCATGCCGGCAGCCTGGGGGGCGGTGGTGACGGGGTCGAGGGTTGCAGCGACGAGGTGGAGGTTCAGGTGGCGGTTTAGCGCGACGAGCTGGAGGGCGTCGAGGGGGCCGAAGATGTCGAGCATGTCCATGGCTCGGAAGACGATGGCACCGATGTTCACGGGGGGCGAGGTGGTGTTCGTGATCGGGATCGGGAATTTGGAAAGTGGGCGGTGGGTGGGAGGAAGTAAAGGGGGGAAAGGGTTCCCGGCGACGAGGAGCGCAAGTGTGGTCGCCATTGCGAGGATGGGGAATCGCATCTTGGTTGTTTGGAGTCGGGGCGGTTTCTTATAAGGTCGTGATGAGGAACACGAGTGAGAACCCCAGAGGTGAGATGAGACTTGAAGGCCCCAAAGGTGAAGAGAGAGAGGGGGGGCAATGCCGGAAGTCGAGTGAGGAAAGAACGCAACGGAACAGAAGAATCGTAAGCAAATGCCACTGCTCTGGGTTGTAGCTGCGTGTAGACAGAGCCGGCAGGCCACAGAGTATATATATCACTTCCATCTGTCGCATACGGATAGGCACCACCGAGCAAACCCGGTGCGAGAACCGGCAGATGGGACCCAGGACCCCCGGATGATCCACGCCAATCACACCGAAATGTTTTACAGCCAGGCCCGCGAGTAGGTATGCTAGGGATCAAGGACAGCACTCCAACTGAAGGAATAACGCGGTGTGGTCCACACGAATGGGGGATCTGCAATAAAGACGCGACACGGTACCAAGCCAAAAAGCTCGACATGTCAGCTTGGCATCAAACCAGGAGACGGTCCACCGAGGGCTACCAGCTTATTGTTGGAAGAGGCACTTTACCATTTGAGACGGGGACTGAGCAGGTTCCGGCATGTTTTTCTTGGCGTTTTCTCTGGGCTTCCCCCTCTCCTTGTTCTTCTTTTCTTCTTTTCTTTCGTTCTCATGCTCACCAACCCGCGCCCTGCCTCCGTCAGCACGCGCAGGCGAGAGTATGGAGGGGGCGGGTTTGTAAGCCCGTGACATCTGTCGTCCGCCTCGAGTGAACAAAGCTGTGGCTTGGTACGGGGCCACAGCTGCAACAAACGGGCGGGAAAGCTGAAAAAGCTCGCAGCGACCTATATTAGAGAGGGGTGCCACCGGTGTGTGTGTGTGTGCCATGGCGGCGGGTGAGGTTCCGGGTTTCCTGGTGGGATTGTTTGCCGTTTTCCTGATCAATATCGCGCCGGGGCGCTCATTGGCCGCTTTGTGACGAGCGCCCTTCCAAGACCATCGAGTGCCGGGGTAAGAGCTTGAACCCCCGGCGCCTAAGAAGTGGCTTTCAGTACTGTGAAGATGGAGATGTTAGGGGTGACTGCAAACTCCATCGATACTGTATTGCTTTTCCCTAAGGATCATTCAAACACTCGGACTTTCCGACTGGCCTGACGAGAGGTATCGAAGAACCTCGCAGCCAGTGGAGTAGTATGCGTCGTTGAATTGCCAGCTGCCAGGGGAAGGACCGAGCGAATTGAGGTTGATTGCGTGTTTTTTTTGGGGGGGGGGGGGGGGGGATCTGGGGCCACCCCGCCCGGCCCGGCGGTCGATCTCCGGCGGATGCCCCCGAACGCTCCACATCGGACAGCCATGCCCCGTACGTTGTTTTCCGGGCCGAAGAATGGCCACCACACCCCCGCATGTTTCTTGTTTTTTCCGAGGAAGGTTGCTGCTGGTTAGTTATTCGTTCATGCTTCAAGTTGTGACAGGACCTGACCCGTGGGGGATAGGGGCCATCGGAGGAGAGCCGTTTTGCACGCCAGGCTGTTTGGACGTCCAAGCCTTTGGCACAAACTCGGGGCCAATATTTTCGGCTACGTTAGTCCCACACGGATCGACTTATTGGAGCTCATCACGGCGGCTGTAGAACCTCGCAAACCGTTTTGAGTTCATGCTGGCCTAGGCTATCTGCTCGACCAATATGCACCATCGGACTGGGTAGCGAGGGGCAACAAGCTTTGTTCCAATTATGGCACACGACGTTACCGATGCTGGAATCATTTTTGACCCTTGGGTTTCTTGTGGTACTTACCGCGCGATACATGACTCAAGCATTCATCTTAACAGCGAGTGTCTTATTGTATAGGAAACAAAGCGAGATGTAGACCGCCGAACGCGTACTTCGCACAACGAGAACGTTCAAGGTCTGGAATCGATTACTGAGTATCCGTAATTCATTATGGTGTCTTGGACCACCCACAAAAGAGAAAAGACCTTTGTTGGTAAGCAAGGTGTTGGGTTTCTGGTGACGGATAAGGGGTCTCAAAAAGGGTTAATTACGCGTGTTCAAGTGTAACTATCAAGAGGGCTGCTAGGTTAAGCTAGCGGTGAAAGGGGCTCCCGCGGGTGGGCCTGCAGATAAGCTTGGACTGGTCTTATGTGACTGGTGGGATTGGAGTTAGTGGGTAACTCTGATGGATCCTGATGATGGGCTGGTATCGCAACACTAGTAACTCTCTATTTTAGCTAAATAGTAGCTAGCTAGCTTATAGTCTAAAAAGCTTAAAAATATAATAAAAGCCTAAATTATAAAGTATTTAACTTCTTATTACTAATATAATATTTATATGTCTTATATATAAAACCTATCTATTTATTTATATCTTTATCTACTTAGTACTAATAAACTTCTCTAGTACCTTATTTAGTAATAACTTTATAAAACTGTTAGCTAGGTTATCTATGCTATAGATCTATTATACCTTATAAATCTTGTGGTATTTATATAACTACTAAAGAGCTATGATATTAATTATAAGTTACTTTTTCTTTATAGTACTAAGCTTTACTAAATACTTATATAGTAAGTATGAATTAGTATATATAGTTATAGGGATCTAAGGAACCTTGAGGTAGTTAGAGACTATTACTAGTATAGCCCTAATTATATAGGCTATATTAGCTCTAGTAACTATTGTATATATCTTAGAGGTAAGTATGCTATAGGTAACTCTTTTGTACTTTATGGAGCTAAAATAGATGATATTACTTATAAGGTTAAAAGTGGTATCTCTACTAGTAGATAGGTGCTCTTTATTATTACTAGACTTATTAGTAAGTGTAATAATAAAGCTAAGTTATAATATTAAATTACTATTATTTATAAAAGAGCTGTTAATGAATATAAGAAGTTTGGTACTAGTAAGATCTAGTAGTTAAAATTATAGTCTATAGTTAAGGTTATCTATTTACTACTTAACCTACTAGTTAAGGTCCTTGATTTTAGCTAGGCTAGGTAACTAGTGCTAGGTAGTGATTAAATAGTTAAAGTATGCCTTAGGTTAGTAAATAGAGGTAATATATATACCTTAGGCACGCTACTTAATATACTACTGCTTTGTATTAGGTATACTAGGGTTAACTAATTATAGCTTCTTACCTTAATCCTTTTAGTAAAAGGTTATCTTACTATTATTACTAAGGGTTAATATGCTGCTATTAAAAGTAATAGGCTTATTAACTTTAAGAAATTGCTTTGGTTTAGCTATAAAAGTGGCTTCTTTTAGTATATAGTTTTTATAGTTAGAGAATGATTTATCTATAAGGCTAATAGTATTATCTATTTATATACCTATTATTGTAAAATTGTTGTTTTTAGGTACTGAAATAAGTAAGTAAGGGTTAAAAGTAGATAAATCTATCTAGAGGCTCTTTTTGTAGTGGTTGTTATATATAGCCTACTAATAAGTGCCTACCTTGGGTATGCTATAGAGTAGCTGTTTAACCTCTATAATTATATCTGTTGTATAGAGATAGTGAATTTTGAGGGGAAGTTAGGTGAGGATAGTGTGTGCTAATTTAGTTGCTAACTAGGTATATGCTTGTGTTATATTGTGTAACTAGAGGATGTGACCTTATTATAAAAGTAATAGTATAATAGAGAGTATTACTTATTAGGCTATTTATTAGATAGTTAGTGACTAGGTTAAAACTATAGCTTTGCTATTATCTATATAACCTTAGATAACTAGTTATGATTTTTTATAGAGTTACTTATTTTTACCTTTAACTTTGTATACTAACTATAACTTAAAAATCTATATACTGCTGTGCTTTTTCTTATTATATTTGTTAATGAAAAATATACTATAGTTTATAAGTCCTTGGATTTTACTAGTATCTAACTATTTAAATAGCTTGCTAGGCATAGTTATTATACCTTTCTTATATAGCTTAATTACTAGTGTATAGTTAGTATTCTCTTTAGTAGTAAAAATATAGTTAATTATAGGGACTGTAGGTGTGACTTCTGTAGTAAAAATTTAAGCTAGATTCTTCCTTAGTTAGCCTAGGCCTCTTCTTACTAGTAGTGGTTACATAGTGACTATAATAGAGTTGCGTTTAATTAGAGCATTTGTAGGTACCTCTGCTGTGGTAGTTGCTAGTGGTCTGGGTTATATGGGATTAATGGGGTCCTCTGCTCTAGAGGGGTTATACTATGGCTTAATAGCAGTAATAGAGAATTAATGCAGTCCCTATAGGGTCTTAATAGTACTGCTGGTACTATTGTTAGTAGTTAATTAGTAGGGTCCTTTCTAGTCTTTACTCTAATAGTATACTCTAATGAGTAATTATAGAAAGAGAGCTATACTTGTTATAGTATTAGGTCTGTTATATACTATAAGTGCCTTGTTAACCTACCTTTTTGCGTAGATGCTATAAATCTCCTCTATTGCCTTTTATATAGCTTCTGTATACTACAGGGTTAAGGGTAATAGAGCTAAGTTATTATTAATATAAGGGTATATACTAAAGACTAATAGTATGGGGATGAGGCTATTAGGGCCTGTAGTGTTATTAATTACTTTTATAGTAAGTTATAGGGTGACTTTGGGTTTAGCCTCTAACTCTGCGCGGACTATCTCATATACTTAATATAGTATTATATAGTACTATTTAACCTTACTAATACTATAATAAGCCTTAATAGAGACCTCTTTTACCTTAATAGATAATATATAGGTAGCATACTTAAATTTAGCTATATAAAAATTTAGCTTAGTATCTATAATAATCTAGTCTAGAGGGCTAAGATATATATTAATTTAGTATATCTATAGTGCTTCCTATATATACTCTATAGTAATAGAGCATAAAAATTGCGCTGCGTTAAAAGAGGTTACGCTATTAATAATATAGAGTACTAGTTTATTACTATCTAAGTATATCATATTAATAAAGACCTTATAGTTAAAGTCATAGTTATTATAAAGGGTAAACTTAAACCTTTCTAGAGCTTTTAAATTTAGCTAGTAGTACTAGTAAAATTTATTAATTTCTTTAATATTTAAGATTACTATTATATAGCTAGCTTACTAGAGTACTTTATATAGCTAATAGACTAAGAGATAACTAAATTAGTAATATATTTACTACAGCTCTGCATCAGTAAGATAGTATTATACTACACTATACTCTAGCTACTCTAAAAGCATCTATAGGTAGCTCTATTTATATACCACTAGTACTATAGTTATACCCTTAATAAGTATATTAGTAAGGTTATTAAATTATACACTATTAAAGTCTATATCTTTTAGGTATAAAAGAAATAGAGTACTAGAGGTTATTATATAGAAAGTAAGCTTACTAATAGAGATAGGTATAGTAATAGCTCTAAGTAAATTAAATAAATCACTACTACTAAATTTAATACTTACTTTACTAGCGCAGCTTATATCTAGTAGTAACTCTACTCTAAGATACTTATAGAGGGCTATATACTATTAGTAGCCTGCAGTTAATACTTAGGCTACCCCAGTATCTAGTATAATACCCTAGAAAGTTATAGTAGAGTATTAATTATTAAGTACAAAGACTTTATCTAACTCTTATTCTTAGCTAAGGTCTTATGCAAAAGGGTCTTCTTTTGTTAAAGTATATAAAGTAGCCTGGTTACATAGTTATATATAGACCTTCTAGCTATTAATACTCTCTTTACTAAAAAATGCTATAGATATAAAGAAAGTCATATCCTTAAAGAGCTCTTTACTATTATCTAGCATATACTTATCATCAGTTATATCGCTAAGAGAGTCAGGCTCTTTGCCCTTGTAGTCAAGAAGGTATTATTCAAATCTTTTAGCAAAGTAGCTCCTTTAGAGCCGCTTGCAAGAGGCATCTCTTTTCTCCTTTAAGTGCGTTATTAACCAACATCCTTCCTTGTTGCAGACAAAGCACTTTTTTGCTTAAAATGCGCTGCTTCATAAGCGGTTGTTTTAAGGCCTTGGACCATACCCTTGTTACAGCAGGCAACTGCTGCATTAGCTATTGTAGTAGCGGTCAGTGAAGTACTGCCAGTCTAGCTCAGGCAGTCCTTCTATAAGGTACTGCACCTTTTGCTTATATATTACTACTATATTACTTACGCTATTTCTTAACTATATATAAAGTATATTATAAGTTATAGGTAGATTAAGTAAGGCAGCTGTGCACTTAGGTATACCTTAGTAATAAGTAAGTAGAGTATTGCAGTAGTTACTATTAGTAGGTATACCTTACTGTGTTATAGCTCTAACTAGCTTTATAACTTTCTTAATAAGTAAGTCTAGTACTTTAACTCTTGTTTTACTAGGTAATTTATAGGTAACTTACTTATAGCTAAGCCTTTATAACTCTATATTATATATATAGTAGACTTTATCTTCTTTAAATTATAATTTAATATTTATTATAAGTATATTAAAACTAATTAAATAGTTATAGAGGTTACTAATATAATACTCCTATATATTACCTATAAGTATAAATAAGATAGTAGACTTATAGTAGTTACTAAAGATACTAACCCTTATATAAAGGTTATAAAAAATTAAAAGCTTTAAGTTAAGGGTCTTATAGTTACTACTACTATACTTTAACGTTAAATTATCTAAATATAACTTAATAAGGTTAGTTAATTAATAAGTAGTTAGCTTATTAGTTAGAGGAGTAGTTATGCTTAGTGACTGTCTCTTGACTATTATAGTAGTTATAAGTAAACTTAGTATAAGGGAGGCTTTGTTAGTTTGCCTTTTAAATAGAAGAGGTTTAAATAATAGGTTACTATATTAGGTATATTATTAATAATCTAACTTATTATATAACTTCTATAAAAAATCTATACTTTTATAGCTATTATACACCTTGTTAATTAATAGTAGAGGAGTGGCCTGCGGTATCTATTTAATATTTCTTATGAAGTTTAGGTTATAAAGGTAGTTACAAAAGACCTTGTACTTAGCCTCTATTTTGCTTATTATCTTATTATCTTACCTTAGGAAATGCTTATTATTAACTAGCTTCTTTAACCTTATATTAATAGTACTTTTAATAGGTTCTTTTATTACCTATATATTATAGCTAATAATAAAGTTATAGAAGGTAGTTATAACTACTCTTAAAGCAGTATTAAAGTCTATGTTAAACTAATCCTTATATTTATTATAGACTTATTGCTATAAATTTCTACTATAGTAGCCTTACTCCTTATAGGTAGTTAAGTAATATAAGATAATTATACCTAATAACTTAATATAGTTAGAGAGTAGGCTACTCTCTAAGATTTAATCTAAGTACTTAATGCCCTAAATTAATAGATTAATATACTTATAGTATCTATTAGGTATAGATTTGTAATATCCATGCGCTGCGCTAACTATGTACTTGCTTGCGGTCTCTTTAGTAGCCTTAGAAGCACACTCTGTAGTAGTTACTTCTTCTTGTATTATTATAGTTACCCTCTATTAGCCTAACAACCTCTTAAACACAGGCGTTTCTTCTAGCAAGCTAGAAGGCATATATATATATTAGAGAGATTACTGCTAGTAATATAGGTAACTACTTAGTTAATAGGGTCTTGCTTGCTTTCTTTACTAAGGGCTTAGTAGCGGTATTACTTATTAATATAGGCCTTCCTCCTTTGCACTAAACTTATTACTTATTAAAAAGAGCCTTCCTTGTATAGTACTTGCTGCTTGTTAAAAAGAGCCTTCTTTACGCAGGCTTCCTTGGTATTGGTTACTTAAGAGTAATCAGAGGTATGTTTTAAGTAAGAAAAGAGTGTAAAAGAAGGTTAGAAAGAGAGAAGGAATAAAAAAAAATTATAGGAGTTAGAGGAGAGAAAGGGGGTCTATTATACTTCTATAGGCCTATTAGACTATCTAGTTATTTAATAGATCAGTAGAGTTACTTTTTAAGTAACTATAATAATAATTATAAGTCTAAAGTTAAAGTAATAAAAAGGTAAAGTTAATAAGGTTATATTAAGTTAGTTAATAGTAGGTTATTAATAGTTGTTTTAGTATATAAAGTATAAGACTTTATAGTCTTATAGTCTAACAATTTTTAGTAAAAATTATTATCTTATAGGTTATAGCTTCTTATAATATAACAAAGTTAACTTATGTAAATCAAGCTTGCGTACTTATGGTACCCTTTGTAGGGGTGCTATAAGTCTACTATAATAGTATTCTAAGCTAGTTATCTATATAGAAGAAAGCATAGAACTATCCTACTACTACTATAGGGTTTAAAGTAGTTCTATCTCTTCTTAAAAAACCTTGCTGATCTGCGGTATCTTTTAGTAAGTGGTTACTATATTTAACCACTGATTAGTGTTAGTAAGTAAGGTGTTGGGTTTCTGGTGATGGATAAGGGGTCTCAAAAAGGGTTAATTACACGTGTTTAAGTGTAACTATCAAGAGGGCTGCTAGGTCAAGCTAGCGGTAAAAGGGGCTCCCGCGGGTGGGCCCGCGGACAAGCTTGGACCGGTCTTATGTGACCAGTGGGATCAGAGTTAGCGGGTAACTCCGATGGATCCTGACGATGGGCTGGCATCGCAACAACCTTCCTATTCCGGACCACGTGTGCGCCGTGTATTAATTTTCTAGATCTTCCGTTCCCCCCGTTATGACAACCCTTTTATTTCTCTAAACCGCAAAACCAGATTGTGCTGCCAGAGTCAACTATTACAGCCGAGACCCGTAGTCGGCCATGCGTCATCAGGTGCTGTATACGAGGTTCAAATCATCCCACCCATTGGATGCTTACGCCAGTGCCGCCCTGCAACGTGCAACGCCGATTTGTGTATATTCCCATTTTTCCGTCTATTTAATAAGACAAGACCATACCCAAAACACCGCCCAGTACACCTCGCACGCGAGACTGATTCTCGTGGATGCAAGTAAACACAACCGCCGTGCTGGCGGCAAATACCAGCGTCTCCCTCCACTGCTTATCCATGCCGTACCGCCTTGGCAACAGGGTCGCCATGGCTCGCGGGGCGACGAAGAGAGCCATGTCTTTGCGGCGGCTGGCGGTCTCGACAAGGACACTCCAGCCACACAGGCAGCAACCGGTACGAACGCAGATGCCCATGTCGATCTTCTGACGCGCCGCTATGTCCGTACCGATGAGGCGGGGCCCAATCCTCGTCCGGGCGAGGCAGACGCCGTAGTAAAAGAGCGTGATGTACGTGCCCAGAAAAGCCGACGATCGCGAAGCCGAGAGCAGCACCCGCAAGATGCTCTTTTTGTTGACCGGGCCCCGGAGGAGCAGTGCCATGCTCAGGGGCAGGTACATGGCCATGGACCACTTCCACGACCGGTAGAAGCGACTTAGGGCGTGGAGCTCGCACGAGGGACCGCAGCCCATGTGGACCATCTCGCAGGGGATCGGAATGGACTTTGACGGGTCTCCCCAGTCCATCGGCCACTTGTACTTTTCGCACATGCCCTGCAGTAGCTCTGCCTGCCCGCTCCTGCCATACGCCATGTCACCGGCGCGCAGCTTCTGGAGGGCCTCGATGAGCCGCATGTCAACGTTGGCTGCCGAGCTGATCCATTTATTGTAGGCGCTGGGGAGCCGCGAGGGGTGGTAGAACCAGGCCCACATGATGAAGGCGCACGAGGTGACGAATAAACAGGGGTCGGTGAATCTGCCGACGATACATTCCGCCTGCGAAAGTTAATAAGTAGAATCCTCGTATAGCACAAAACCAGAGTCCTTACCTTGGTCCAGCTGCCCTCGGCAACGCGGCGTGCGCGTCTACGGGCCCAAAGCTCCCCGACGACAACATCGAGTGCCCGTGTTAGTGTGAAAAGAGTCAGGTCCAGAGTCCGTCCGGCATGCCGGAATTCCTTCAGTTTAGCCCCAGGAGGAACATCAGATTTGACTGGAACATGTTCCGTGAAAGCTGAGCTCTTCTTGGATTGCAACAGTTGCAGGCTAAACCACGCAGCAATGAACGTAGCGCACCATCTGGCCAGTCTGGATTGGGTGTCAGTAGCCAATGGCCTGTGTACAGCGTCTCGATGGATATATAGGGTCCGCGAACCTGGTATGTGTTGTTTGGGCGAGGCCCTTGGTATTGCGCTCGAATAGGTGCCGAAGGGGCTCCTATCGGGATGTGTTAGTGATCAAGGACAAGTCAAGTCATTTAGAGAAAACACAGTTGGAACGCCAGACTTCTGGTTGCGAGTGGCGTAGTAGAGCAATAGGCTGGGGGTGCAACCGCCCTTCAGCTAGTCGGGAGCCAGCGCTGTTCCGCATGAGAGTACAACCACTTGGCTGGAGTCATTGTCTTTGTGGAGACTTTGGGTCATTAGCAGCAAGCTGAGGCTGGAAGTTTTCCTTGGTCATTGCTGTTACCACTGTATTGACAATCAATGCCCGGTCTCAGCTGAGACACGATACCCCGCATCCCTTGTGTGTATAGCCGGCGTTCAACCCCGGTTCAATGGTATCGGGTGGACAAACCTCCAATAAGGTGCTGCCGCCAACTAACACGGCGCAAAAGGTTGGGAAACGCTGGGGATCTAGACCGGCAAGGACTATCTGCCCGAACCTTGCCACAAAACCGTCGCACTGTCCGTTTTCCGTCGAGGCTCTACGGCGCTTCTTGGTAATGTATTGCATCAACAGTGTCAGGATCCTGGGGCCAACGGCGGAAGCATAGCCAAGCAGATAGGCCCGAACAAGGGGACGTAGGATTGGTGGGATTCCGGGTAGCTCAATCAGGCTTTTCTGGCGAATTTGCATCTGCACCTGACTCCGAGGTAGCATTGCGGAGGGAGAAGGCGTGGCGGCAGCCATGAGGTTTCGGCGTCGACTGCCGGACGTCGGAATCGGCGGAACAGTTCCTATGGCAGAGGATCAGCGATGCGCATTGAAGCCAGTAAGCGATGCATCTGTGCACTCCGGGGGGGCTATAGCAATCATGTAACCGTACAATGGCGTCAAGTTTTAGCTGCGGACTTGGCAGGTTCAACTGAGTTCAATGGAAGGCAGTTAGAAAAGAAAGATGTGGCTGAAGACATGGGTTGTTGCTCTAGAAGAAACCGACCAGCAAAGTGCGAAGGCAGGGAGGGAGGCGTAGCGGCGGCGCTTGAACCGTAAGAACGCATGAGCTACCTTAGTAATTAGAGGGGGGGGGGGGAAGAGACGCGACAAGTGCCTGCCTGCTTCGCATGGAGGGTACGGATCATGCCGAGTTGCGAAGTTGACCAGATGAGGACAGGCATGGTTAGATGACCAAGCTCTGGCGTCGCCCAGCTGGGCTCGACTTCACTTGAAGTCGTCCAGGACTCCAGATACCTCGGATGCAGCTAAGCGCGATCTGCAGGGGAGAATCTCGGCAGGTACCGCCATGTATGCAGTAGGGTATTGTACAATAACAAGACAGCATGCAAAAGAGCTTTATGGACTAGTGGGCGCGTCTTACCGGGGTAAGGTGATCAAATTGCTCAATTGGCTCGTCGAGTGTCGTGACGGAACGGCCCCCTCCACAGCCAGCCGGTCGACGACGACGCCTAGGGCAGAGCTGGAACTGTGCTCTCTCTAGAAGTGACCGTACCTTTCGTGGTAGGAGATGAAGAGAAAGGGAATTGTGGGGAACACTGCGCCCCAAGATGTGATGGAGGGAGGGAGGCCAGGGTGATTGATTGATTGAGCCCGAGGATAATGTAACGATTGGATCCTTCGGCACTCCCCTGAAGGAGAAGTTGAATCTGGCAAACGTGACCGAGGTGCAAGTCACTTCCAGCTAAACTGCTATCAGATATGATTGGCCGCAGGATAAATGTTCCGGTCAGTTGGCTTGTCACGCGGAGATGCACATTGTCAACCAAGGAAGACAAAAGAAATGCGACAGTGAGAAACAGGAGCAGTACATGACAGACCGACGCAGCCAAGCCACATTGGGGCTTAGGCGCGGCAATCTATGCGAGTGCGATGGTATTCAATATGAAGAAGTCTGGGGTGTGTCCGGTCAAAGGGAAGCTGAAGGGAATTACGTTTTGCGTTGGCTCGGCAGGCGGCAGGCGATGCTAAACAGGGATGGATGGAAGGCCTTCCCTAAGTGCTCGTGAAGCGCCGAGCGCTTGAAGAATCGGCCAGTGCGATGCGATGGAATGGTCGTCGGCAAGAAGGTCGGCGTTGGCTCCGTCTGCGCTCCCTCAAAGCGTGAGATAGCCAGACGGAGTGTCGAATGTCGACTGGGCTCGTGGGCGATAAACACAGACAGGCTAGGACAAGCAGCCGTTTCGCATCGATCGAGGCTGTGTTTGTTTCTTTGTCTCGAAATTTCCTAGCAGAGGCTGAACATGCAGTGTCTGTGAGGTGCCTTAGTGAGATCCGTCGACCTTAGCGAAAGACGTAACGACCGGTGCGGCCGTCAAGATTGCAAAAGGCTGAAGCAAGTCTGCAGCGGGCGAAGCGACAAGGGTAGGAGATAGATGGAGGTGAGGCGCCGGGAGAGACAGGAATAAGGCGAAGCGGTGTTACAGATGTAGTTCCAGGCGGCAGTTGAAAGCAACGAGTTTGGCCGAAAGATGAGCAGATTGAGCGGCAGAAACGTGAATGACCAAGGTTGGGGTCAAAAGTCAAGCAAAACAGCTCAGCGCACGTCGACCAGGCGGGACGGATCCTCGAAGACTACCCCAAGTTGAGATGCGTACGAAAAAAGTGCTGGGGAAAGCTAGGAAGTGCGACAATGCGGAGCACCCACCCAGTACGATATACATGTGAAGCCAAGCCTACCTAGAACGGGGATAGCGCCAAGGAATTTCTGGGGCGGCGAGGGGGAGGGGGGATTACACTAGAACATGACTGACAGCGTGAGACAGCGGGAGGAGAAAGAGGAGCAGGCAGGCAGGCAGGCAGGCAGGCAGGCAGGCAGGCAGGCAGGCGGGTGGGCAGGACTCATGAGGAGGTGAGGAGGGATTGAGGTTAAGAAAACCCAAGCTGGCATGTGATGCCCCGTTTGAGCACTAAGCGGATAAAGCAAGCAGGTCGGGTGAAAAGGTTGAGGTGGGGCTCAGCAAGCCAATCAGTATTGTTTCTGTATCTTTCGGCCTGTCTGCTGACCGCTCTTTGTACGACTCGAAGCCTGCATAAATGGTCTTTGTCAGCACCGCCAAAACACTGTTTCAACGATATCGCTCGGCTTGTCTCATGTCCGTATCTACCTAGGTAGGTAGGTACTAATTTATACTACCTACCTACCTTCTGGTAAGTAAGCACTGTAGGGCAAGTATGGTTCCGACGCCGATCTTGTCTGTTTCTCAGGCTTTTCTGTCCCCGTCCAGATGTTGGGACAGGCAAGGCAAGATTTCAATCAACCGCCAGCTTCTCACTTGGCGCTGACGAGCTGGGCGGCCAATTCCAATTGCCTTTTCTGAGGTAGGTAGCAGCGAGTAGAATTAAGCACACTCGTTCGTGTCGAGGTCGTGCCTGTCGTGCCTCTCTTGCCTGCCTCTCTTAACTAGGTACCTGGGTATTTTCCCTACTAAGTAGGTACTCGCATATAGCACCTTCTATGGTGTATACTTCGTACTTACCTAGATAGGTAGGTACCTTACCTGTATGATACAGCAGCTGATTAACTTGCGTAGACTTGCAGGTCGATGCAGGTGACCGTGCCGCCATCCTGGCCAACCCCACCCCCCTCCCTCTCGCTGCGTAGGTACCTGCCCTGCCCGCCCTACCCTGCGACCTGCGCTCCCTCTTGCTCTGTCCCTCTTTCTTGTCTCCTTCTGGCCGTTCTGGCAGCACTGGGTGACTGGCTCTCAACCCCCTGGTAGTCAACAACAGGGGTGGCTGTTTGGCTGCTTGATGCCCCAGACCATTTCATTCTTTTCCCGTTCTTGCTTTCCAGCTCGGCATTTCCCACCCAAGGTACCTGGCTTTTTTTCCTTATATAGAAAAAACCTCTACAATCAACGGGGTTTCTGTGCCCTCCGTCTCCTGATTTGCTGTGTCCATCCCCCGTCACCTTCTTCCGACCTGTCCTACCTGGTCTGGGAGTCCGTTTCACTCACACTCGCCTACCATCACTGGTGTCTGCCATCCGTACCGATACCTAGGTAATTAACTACGGTTGGCAGTTGCTGCTGAGCCCGGATATGCAAGTAGACGGGTGAGGGAACCTCAACATCACGCATCCACGGCCACCAGAAAGTCTGTTCGCAAAGCAGTCCAATGCTTCAAATGGGCCTCGGGCTCGCACCCCATCTTCGACATACCTATACACGTACCTTCATCGTCTCCAAGCTCGCTCTCGCCAGAGTCGCCATAGCCCTCCCCGCACTCTCTGCTTCTGCCCCTTGACGAGTCATCTCGGGGTCTTTCCAGTATTCTCAGCCCTGCATGGACCGCATAACCGTCCGCCGTACGGGGTAGACCTTGGAAACCACCTCCACTACCACGAGCTGTCTGTTTTGCTGCCCCGTCTGCTGCCCCGTTCCCGCTCGCTGCCCAGTGCCCAGTGTCCAGTGCCGCCTACCTCAGCCTACCTAAGCTACCTCACCGTGCAGTGCACTACCTTCCCGGCTTCACCTCACCGTACCTTACCTCGCCTTACCTTGCACAGCACCCTTCAGACCTTTATTCACCAGGCCCCGTCCTCGCCATCCGCCCTTGCTTCCCCCTCATTCTCAACCTCCCTTCTCCCTAACTCCCCGCTCGTCGGCCGAGACGAGAACGAAGAGATCCTTTCCCTTAGCACTAGGGATTTAGAAGCCCGGTGCGGTGCCTAAGCGCAGCCACCACCCCACCTCCGCCTCGACGTAACCACGGCGCGCACCTAAAGACGACCAAAACTACCCACCAACCTCTTCGCACTCCCGTCAAGGAGCACCATTGCGGGCTCTGCTGCCGTAACAACAACAAGCCGCCACCCCGCCAAATCACAAGACAACCCAACGACTGACTGCCCGCTACTTACCTGACTGCCGCCGCTCCTCCGCACGTCCTCTCTCCAGCCCGGCCCAGCCCAGCCCAGCCAGCCGAGCCTCTTCTTCTTCTAGACGCGCTGCGCTTTTGATAGACACGTTCCGTTCCTCCTGCCATGCCCCTCTAGTATATCGACTTGCCCAGAGGAATTTCGCATGTCATTCATTCTTTCCTCACTCTTCCCGAAACCTAATCGCTCAACGTCTCTCCCTACCTACCAGAAGCAGCGCATCCGACGACTACCGTCCATTTGCCACAAGACGCACCCATGCTTGCTATACAACGTCCCAGGATGGGTTCGACGCAGCCGTCAGACCCGAATTTGCCCTTCGGCTGTAAGTGTCCCTCCTCTCTACCTTCCGCCAAAGCCAAATGTTCGCTGACAACCTCTCTCCAGATGCCGTTGATCCCTCTCAAGACTTCTTCCTCGATCCTCCCGAGCCCGCCCCCGGCGCCCCCCTCCTCTCCGATAATGACAGCAAACTACTCAGCTCCTTCTTCGAGGACATGACGGCGGACCACTACAACCTACCATCATTTGGCGAGGGCCTCAACTTCAGCGATGCCTGGCTGGATCTACCACCCCAGTTCATGGGGACAGCCACTTCTTTTGGCCAGTCGCCCGCACCACCACCGCTCGCCTCCCCTGGGCATGCCATGACCCATACCGACTTTTCCGACATGATGTCAATGAGTTCGAATCTGATGCCACCGCCTCCTCCTCCGCCACAGCAGCAACAACAGCAGCAGCAGCAGCAGCACCACCACCACCACCAGCAACATCAGCAGCAACATCAACCGCAACATCAATCGCAACAACACACGTCGCTCGAACAGCATGCCTCGGCCGACGTTCTCCAAGCTGCCAGCACATTACTACACAACGGTTCGTCGTCAAGAAACGCAAGCGGGTCTGGGCCGATGTTTGGCAGCAGCAGTAGGGATGTGCCTCACTCTCTCGGCCCCCCAGTCGGTCACCTCAGACATCAGCCTATGGAGGATTTCAAGCGTGCTGAGCGCGGCAGCATAGCTCAGGTTGGCCTCGTTGAAGACCACGAGAGCACCTTCACAGATATGTTTTTCGGCCCCGCTCCGGGAGAGAGGACTTCCGCACAACGGGCAAACCAGGCTGCCAATATCGACGTCCAATGGGGTTCAGATGCCCGCTTCAACCGATCCAACAGCTTCGTCCCGGACCCAAAAGAAACGTACGATGCTTTATCCAAAGTCCAACTGAGATACATGGAGTGCCTCGAGCCAAGTCAAAGCACGGATAACACTCGCCCACCGAGCCCCAACGGCGAGCATGCATTGGCAAAGGGACACAGTCGAAAGTCTTCAGAGGCCCTGAAGAGGGAGGAAGACGCGGACGCCCCACCACGGAAAAGGAGGAAGAGCAGAAATACAAAGGAAGACCTCGACGACGACGAAGAGGAGAATGGCACGGCAACAAAGGCGGCGAGGAAACGCAAGGCCAAGGTGGAACCGATCTCTGTCACATCACCGACGGAAAACGGCACAGCCGGTCGAAGACGCAAGTCGGGCACGGGGGGTGCTAAGCCGCCCCGTGAAAATCTGACGGAGGCACAGAAGCGAGAGAACCACATCAAGAGCGAGCAAAAACGCCGAACCCTGATCAAGGAAGGCTTCGACGACCTCTGTGAACTCGTGCCCGGCTTGAAGGGAGGCGGCTTCAGCAAAAGTACCATGCTGACCATGGCGGCCGAGTGGCTTGAAGACATAATGAAGGGTAACGATGAGCTCAGGGCTCAAGAGACGGCCCTTGTGATTCGGTAACGAACGCAACTATACCCCTGGAAATACGGCTATTATAATATGGGCGTGTGACTGGCGCACTTCCCTGCCCTGCGAGACGGCGTCGAAACATTGAGCATGAGGTCTCGGTATTGCGTCGTCGGAACGCAGTCTCTATGTGGTGAGATGGAAGGACACACCAAAGCTGGGATTCTCAGAAAGGGCAGCAAGTTGGACGATTATGAGAGTGATTTATGAGGATCGCCGGCCTTGATGCAGGCCGTGTACGGAAGGCGACGATGATTTACATGCGGGACCCAGATTTACCCAGATTCACCACTTTTTATCAGGGAAGGCTCTTGTAGTTGATACCCTTCACACTGCTGTTTTCATATCTATATGCCAAATGAACAAGACTTATTTATTTCATACCGAAGTCTCCTGGAAAACGCCCAGGTGTCAGCTATGAGGACTTGGTGGCTCTTTTTCTGGTCCGGTTCAATTGTTGAGGTGATGTGCCATCTCAACTTTTTCCACTCCCTGATGACTGACACACACGAATCTGCAAGGGTTGGTTACGCCCACACTTGGTCACTCAAGAGTCAACAGCTTATTTTTGACATGTGAAAGCTCAGCTCGCGTGGTGCAGATGCACCCCGCAGGTTCCTCTTTTTTATCCCCCCCCTCGACGTCGATCACGTATGCGTTCTGACTGGGTATTAGAGCTTCCCGCCTTCTACGCAGACGACAGCGCTTGGCAATGGCACACTGTTTCACTCGACCCCGTGCCTGCATCCATTCCGCGATATTATCCCGGAGATGAAAGCTGCATGCTTGGGTGCTAGTGTGATACAATCCCTCACTTCATTCTACAGAAGTCTTAGTTCGGGCGATATGTCACTGTCCCCTCCCGCATCTTGTCATGTGGTCGGTGTCTGCGATAATGGAAGAGCGATGCGAAGGTGGGGTAAGCTGGTGTGGTCCCTCCCCCCTATCCCCTCTTCTCCGGAAAGGCTAGCCTGCCGAATATGATTCTGATAGGGAAGAATCGTGGGGCGAGAAGGAGAGAGGGGGGAAGGGATCTGAGCGGCTGGCGGTGACGAAGGGCGGGAGGATGTTATGATGGGGTTCTGTTTACCATCCATACATACAATAGGGCAATTTAAGGGCGGAGGAGGTACGGTGTGCGTGAACGAAGGGGGACAAAGCGGTGGTGGCGGATTCGAAGGGGGAGAAACGGACAGTCTTTGGGCTGGGCTGGGCGAGCAAGTGCTCTAGGAGAGGGAGGCGTTTGTGGGTGGCATGGCTGGCCAGGCTTCCTGCTAGCAACGATCGTGTTTGGATGGCGTTTGATAGAGGACTACCGGCTAGTGCCCGTCGGTGTAGAGGTGTTTCTTGCATGGATTGGATGCTGGCCGCGTGTCCATACTACTGGCGCGGTGTCTGTTCTGCCCTCGCCAATCCGCCACCGGCGCTCCTGCCCTCACAGCACCTTGCTCCCAGTCAATCGTGGAGGAGGTGCCCATTCGAATGGAGGCGGGCAGGTAGGCAATCGAGAGGGGGAGAGGATCGGACAAGGAGAACAACGATGGGCGGCTGGGACAGGCTACCTTCGGGGACGAGGATCGTTTGGGTGCCGCTGATGGTTGCTCACGGGGAACAAACGGCCCAGGTTGTGCGTCTGCCCTTTGTTCTGTGAATGCTTTGTCTTTCCACCGATTCAGCGCTTGTTTTTTTTTTTCCAAGACCTTAATCCGGGGGTTTGGGGTTGTCTCTTCACCTTGGCTTCAGGCGATGTTGGCGTCGATGGTCACAAACGGCATTGTAAGAACCGCCTAACTTGACTTTTTGCATTCAGAACATCTCTCTCTCTCTCTCTCTGTCTCTTTCTGTCTCCTTCTGTCTCCTTCTGTCTCCTTCTGTCTCCTTCTGTCTCCTTCTGTCTCCTTCTGTCTCCTTCTGTCTCCCTCTTCCTCCCTTTTGGGGGCAACATCTCATGATAGGATCACCGTTGAGGGCATGCTTGGTGGTGTTGTTGATCTCGGGTCTTACATGTGACACATGCTGGTAGTGTGAGCCGTCATCGTGGACTTTTGCGCTGACGTCAATACCCACCAACCTCATGTGACGTTTGGGAGGTGAGAACCCATCAATCGGCAAGTCCACTCAAAAAGTGGTTGCGAGAAAGTGCTTACAGGAAAGTAAAAGTATCTAGCTGTCACGTTCACCAGCCTCCTCTCCCCCCCCCCTTTTCACCGCTGGCCTGTGGAGATGCGCAGTCGAACCATGCTCCCCAACCCTTTAAAGATGACCATATCCCCTAAAATACTTGGGGATCGTTCGGGCTCCCGTAACTGTCGGCCAGTGAGGCCTTTTCCCTCTAAGTACTTACGGTATTCTCGGCGGCAGAGGCTCGTTTCAGCGAGGTACGCTCTTGCTGGTTTGGGCATAGGCAGGCTTTGGTTTCCACACGCTCTTCCCAGGGAGTTTTGCCCCCAAATTAAGTCGGTGAGTGTGAAAGCCACACGGCCGGGGTAGTCATTTCGGTTGCGAGAGAGTGGTAGGTAGGCAACAGGTAGGGTCCGCGGCGTCCAGTTCCTCGGGGCTGGGTGTAGCCGGCGTTCTAGACTCGTGGCCTCCGGCGAGGTCGGCGATGCCGGCGAGGCTAGCGCAACCTCAGCCAGACCTTGCCGGCAACATCTACATCACACCGATACAAATCATATAATACACCGTTTTAGTCTCGCCCAGCTTGCTCCTTGCCAAAGCAGTTGGAGCCGCCGTCGGCATACCCTCAAGAAGCGGCAGTTAGTGATGCTTCCGGCGATAGAAGCCAATCTCTCTGGCCGAGCAGATGTTCATGCCGTTGCTGAGCTTTTGTTAGTTTCTACCGAACTGGCCGCGCGCTGCCTTTGTCGCTCCGTCGTTGAAGCTACCGTCGGTCATTTGGCAGATAAAGGCGTTGTACGCGACGCGGGACCAGCCCAGGGCTTGGGAGCAGAGAGAAGTAGATGGTCAAAATAATGATAAATGGTACTTATTAGGAAAAATCACAACCAGACTTTATCTATACTTAAAGGCGAAAGCAGTTATCTGATAATCCTTAGGTGGGATGCCACTGGACTGAGCTTCTTCGTGACAGTCCGCCAAGGATCTATCGAAATACGGTAGCCCGCAGGATCAAGTTTGGATTGATTATTACCTCTCGACGATCGAACATGTACACTGCACTGGGCGACGGCAGAAAGCACGTATAATGACCCGTTCAGTGGCCTGTTTAATACCGAGTGCAGGTATGGAGTTGTGGCAGCCCCTGCATGCACATTCTTTTAAACGGCCAGGTCACTGTGATACCGTCTAGAACGCCGACTGATGGGGATAAGGCCGGCTTCTGCTTAATGTATCCTAGCATACATTATGAAAAGTACTGATGGAAAAGAGGGAACTAATGCCTCTGAGAGGAGCAGACGTAGGTGAGTGATATTTGGCTCGTGGGGTTCCGCCCGATAGGACTGGAAAGAACGGTTTTGCGGCCAACTATATGAAGCTCACGAATATATCCCGAGCACACAAATACTCCAATTGGTTGTACGACTCTGTTACTAAAACAGTGGCCCTCCTTCAACCCTGTCATACGCTTCTCAGACAATCCGTGAGCAAGTAGCCATGCATCGTCACCAGGACACGCACCCCCCAAAAGCTCTTTCTGATCCTTGATCTCATTGACCTGCTCATCCAGAATCCGCAGAGACGAGCCAAAGTAATAACGCGCCCTCGATCTCGCCCGTATGGGACTTCTGCCCGTTTCCCTGTATCTGCACACGTAATTGATGGCTTGCTGATTCCCTGTTGTGAGAGGCCACATAAAAACTCTTGTAGTTATAACCGAGATCGAAGGGAGCACCCCATCGTGACTTCGGTTGTTCTAGCAGCGGAAATCACTTCTGCAAGAGTATGTCCATGGCAATCCCCTTCCTGGCCCAAACCGCTTCTAGTCCTCATTATGTTGTGTGCATCTGTATGTGTCTGGTCGTTGTCTAACTCTTGCGGCCCATCCTGTGTGGTGGGCCTCTCGAGACACCAATCTTCCCTGTCGAGGTTCACATCTGCCACAGGCTGAGACACAGGCCCTCATGGCTAGTTTTGGTGATTCCATATCCATGGGGAAGCCAGTCAAGTTCGAATCCAGAATTGAGACGCGCGTGCTGACGAGACCAAGTCAGTTCCTGACGGACCCATGCCTTGAAATCCATCACCACAAGGGTCGCGCCAAGTTTGGCGACGGAGGTGGACCGCTGATAAATGTAGATGAACGGAGCTAGACTGCCCATCAGTCCTTCCACAGCTCCCAAGGTTGCCTTTGTCGGTCTTGTTCGGCTCTAAGATGGTCTCTCGTCGTCATCAGCGCCTTGCCTAGGCGGTTTTCTCCCCAGTGTTTTCGTTGGGACATGGCATGCTTGGCCGTGTACCCGATGCCCCATACGCGGTCTCGAGAGGCGGCTTCGCATAGCAAACGGTCGCCCGTGGACAGAAGCTTGCGTCCCAAGTGTGGGTTCTGACCGAACTTTGCAATGTTGCCGGCCACGACGACGTCGCTCTTGACCAGGTCCCAGCTCTCATGCGTAAAGCCGACTGTTTCCCGTCCCAGTGCTTTCTGCTCTTTGGGGCTCTTTGATTCAAGTATACGGGCCTGCCTCGTCTTATCGCCGAATCTTGCGGCCTTGCAGTACATCATGAACTGCTCGGCGCAGTTGAAGGTGATGCTTCCATGAGGGTCCGCCTCGTCGACGGTATGGCCAACTAGGCCGGAGATCTCTTCTTTGGTGACAGTGAAAATGGCTTTGTACCATTGGCAAAACTCTCCCCATTCTTCATTGGGCATGAAGAAGAAGAGAGGGTTGTCGTTGGCTTGGTCCCGGTTCTGTGTGTGTCGTTGAGTGCTGGAGCCAGAGGCAGCCATTGCATTGTTGAGCGGGAAGTGCTTCCCAATGACGTTTCTCCTCTTTGGTCCCGTCAAATGTATGCTGATTGAGGATTACCGGTACACGAGAGGTGATGACTTGTGGGATGTAACCCGGAATTTGTTCGAAAGGCAGCAGAGTGCAGCGGGCTCTTATACAAGCCGTCCCTAACTACGGCCCCGCGTGGCGTCCAAGGTTCTCTATAAACCAGGCCGCATCTCTTGGAGAAAACTCAGACGGCCCAACCACTTACACGGTGCGTGTGGGCGGACGCCTCTTGACTTTTGAGTTCTTGACATGCAAAGGTACCACAACTACACAATGTATATCCGACTACGTTCATCGGATCATATTATGCGTCATCATCTGCATCCCAGGCATCATCAGAAGGTTAACATTGTTTTAGTTTGAAGGAAATAGCACTTTGGGCCTATTCTTGATTTGCAATGAACTACGCTCCGCCGGTGAGTTGGCTCGATACTCCACAGTACCTAGATAGAAATATTCCTCTTGGTAAAGCCAGTAGGCAGATGTAGGTGGTTACCTACATCCCAGGTGCTAGCGCGCACGCGCAGGTATGACATGACTTAACAGTGGAATTGGCTTATTACAAAGACATGTAGTTCATTACGAGCCATTGTGATTAGTATTTGATTGACTGTCGACTTGCTGCCGCTGCAGTCATCAGCTGCTGAGGCTGCTCATCGACTGCCGATTGTGGTAACAGTTGATCTCTGCGAATACCTTTCACCTGACCAGCCAAACCGAGATAAGGCAGAGTACCGTCTTCACATTATGCATTTGACATCAAACGCCACCTATACCAAAGCCCATTCCTATCAACCACGCATCCACGAGACGACACCCAAGACGAAAACACAGACAAGGATATCACTTCTGACCGTGGCGAAAATCTGTCCATACCGCAGCAGCGTCGCGACATAGGTCTTGATGCTACCAGGCAAGAACCCGACAATAGTCCACAGCATACCTCCGGCCGGCGGGCGGTCACGCTCAATGAAGTACCGCGTCGTGAGCAGGATAGCCTCTGTAGTTGCGAAGATCCAGAAGAAAACCTCACGGCCCTTCTCCATGCTGTTGACGTCCGTGATCGCCTCGTCGCTACCGACGGGGTAGTTGTATGCCAGCGCCGTACGCTCTCGCTCAAGCTTGGTGCCGGAGAAGGTCGTCGTCAGGGCGATGTACAGGCCCAGAGAAATGGCGAAGACGGCGTGGAGAATGCGCCAGAGGTAGGCGGACGACGAGGCCTTGGCCTGCTCGGGCGTTTGCATGCCGGGCATGCCAGGCATATTAGGCATTCCTGGGAATCCGGTAGGGAAGCCACCCTGCGCGCCGCCGGCTCCTGGAAACCCCGGCATTCCGCCGGGACCTCCTCCACCAGCCATCATTTGTGAGAGCATCTTCATCAGGGGGTCGTCCTCGCCGCCGGGCATGCCGCCGGGACCCGCAAAAGGGTTCATGGGCGGGGCTCCGTCTCCGCCGCCAGGGTTGGGTCTGTCGAAGCCAAGCATCATCTGGCGGAGCTGGTCCTCGGTCATGGCGTTGGGGTCGAGGGGAGGGCCCGCGGCAGAGGGACGAGGAGTTGAGGCTGGCTCGTAGTAGTGCTGAGAGATGTCGATCTCCTCAGGGTCTGCATGTTCGGAGCTCGCGTTGGGCTTGGGCAGGCCCGATGTCGCTGAGGGAGCCGGGGACGATGTGGATGACGGGGGAGTGGGAGCGGGATCATCTGTGATAAAAAGTCAGTCATTTCCGTTTTTTGAATCCATGGCAATAGGGCAAATATGGCTGCGCCAGCCGTGATCGTTAGGGCATTGTTCGTACCTCGCTGGAACCCTCCACCTAGACCGGTGATTTTGTTCAATCTCGACGTGCCGCCAGCGCGAATCTTGGCCTCCCGCTTGGCCTTCCGGATTCGAGCTTGTTCCGCCGCGCGCTGGGCGGCCGCATCGTCTGGTGTTGCTTCCGTCATCTTGTGTGTGATGGTTGACAACTGGTGGGGGGACAGGTTGGTGAAGGGTGACGTTTTGTGGATGATGTTGGCTCTAGCTCGCGCTTATCTTATCGGAGAATCGGCCAGCTTTGAAGTCAAGCCGCCCACCAATACTGCAGATGCGCCCGCTCCCCTTCTTATGTCACTGGTTGAGCCACCACCCACAGAGACTATGAGTATCGACTATTACCTAGGTAGTCGGCCTACACTGCACTTTGTACCATGATCTTATTATTGTTGATTTTTTCGTGTGTGTGGCAGGAATCATCAAGCTTAGTGGTAGCATTCGACATAAGCATGTCTGATTCCGAATGCTATTGTTTTTCTTTCAATCACTCGATATTCCGGGTTGGAAGCAGCTTGATGGACAATTCACTTTCGTTTTGAACTCTAGTGTATACGTAAAAAGCGCAACTGGCTATCATCAACTGCTCATATTCGACAACACGCCGTCTTCCATCCATGACCAAACCCCTCATGGAGTGGCTTTGCTCATGCTGATCAACCGTTTAACACCAACCTGACAACTGTTAGTGATCAAAATCAAGTGCAGCTCTGGGAATTCAAACTTACCATCCAGTTGCCGCACTCGTCCGTTTTGTCCCGCTGGATCTCAACCTGGATCTTTTGAGCCACCTCATAGTTCTTCTGTTCAAGGGCCTCACTCAGTGCGCAGAGCTGGTCAATCGTATCGGGCTTGATTAGCTCCTCGTTGTTCAAGTGGTCGAATAGCAGGTTGAGACGCTTTTGGGTGTCTTTGACCTGAGCGGCAAATGAAGAAGGCGCCCGGGAAGCTACCCGCTGCATGTCCGAACTGAGGACGTCAACCAATCGCTGGGCATGGGCCGGAATGTGGGACCGGTCGCCAGCGGGGTGCCTAGGCTTGGGGGGAGCAGCTGCAGCCTTCGGGGGAGGAGGCGTAGGCTGGGAGCCACCCGCAGGCGGGGGCCCGCTTGAGGGAGGAGGCCCAGTAGGCGGTCTGGAGGTTGCGGCGGGCGGAGCGCCGTACGGCGAAGGCGCATACTGACCTTGCGGCGTACCCGACTGGGGCGGCGGCGCGTAGGGGTTCCGCGGCGGCGGCTGGCTTCCAGGAGGCGGCATAGAAGAGCCCAAAGGCGGCTGACTAGTCTGCGACTGCGCTGAGGGGGCAGGCGCGTAGCGGTTAGAAGGCGGAGCGCCAGATGGAGGAGGGTTGTACGGCGATGCGGTGCGAGGCATGGAAGGGGGCGCCATGGAAGGGGGCGCCATGGAAGGAGCTGCGCCGGGCTGGGGCGGAGGTGGAGCATATGCGTTTGAGGCAGCCGATGCTGGCCTAGGCGGTCCTTGAAAGGCCTGAGGAGGTCCAGCCAGAGGGGACGTGACACGGGGCGGTGCCGGACCCTTAGGAGGAGGCGGGGGAGGCGTCGAGCCAGTGCGTCCGTAAGGGCTCTGAGGAGGTCCTGGCTGGTTTACCTGGTTGGGGAAAGGCGAGGTAATGGCGGCAACGTTGGGAGTAGTCTTCCTAGGAGGGGGTGCCCTTGCAACCAATGGAACGTCGTTCCAACTCTCCTTGGGGCGGAAGTTCGAAGTGGGCGTAGAGTTGCGAGGAGGCGGCGGCACGGTACCAAAGTTGCTGGGAGGCGGCCCGTAGCCCGAAGGCGCTTGATAGGACTGCGCGACTGGAGGCTGGTAGCCTTGTCCCGGAGCATAAGGAGACTGAGTGGCAGCAGGTGTGTAGCCGCCGATGGCCGGGGCAGCCGGAGCATAGGGGTTTGACGGAGCTGCCGGCGCAGTTGGAGTGACGAGGGCCGGGGCTGCCGGCGCATATGGGTTGGAGGCGCCGGAGGACGGGGTTGGGACCGTGGGCTGGTAAGCCGGGGTGACCCGCGGGTTGTTGACTGCGGGAGCCTGTCCAGGCCGACGGTTAGTAGCCGCCGTCTTGGTAGCTTGAGTGCCTGCGCCCTTCTGGGTGGCACGCCCCAAGCGGCTTCTCGCCAATTCGGCCTCGGGGTAGTCCTTGGGCAGCAGGTCCAGATATTTCTGCGCAACCGCCAATTGACCGTGAGCGGCAATAATGTCGGCGTACTCCGTGTACTTCTCGTACAAGGCCGACAGCTTCCAGTCGGCACTCTGGTCCTTTCCGGAGTCCTGGAACTTGGTGACTTGGCGGAAGATGGTAACCTTCTCAATAAAGTGCTGCAGCGAACGGGCGTGGACGGAAAATGTCGAGTCGTCGCTAGGCTCCTGCACGCCAGCTTGCTCCGCCTCTTCAAGTTCCGTAATCCAGATGGACACGACCTTCTCGAGCTTCGATCCAACCAGGTAGCAGAAGGAGGCATCCTTACGGGAGCCGCTCTCAAAGATGCGATCTCCAAGAGCCTCGCAGAGGTCAGGGAACTCCTTGGGATCCGAGAATGTGCACAAGATGGCCATGGATTCCTTCCAGTTCTCGAGGTCGGCGTTGTAGACGACATCCCACAAGTTCTTGGCGATGACAGAGCCCAGGAGGCGGACGTAGCTGGGAACTCCGTCCTTGCTAGCCAGGTAGGCAGACTGCACCTTATCCACCAGTTCTTGTCCACCGCAGTTAGCAATGAGGAAAGCATCTGCCCAACGCTCCTCTTTGAGAGAGATCTCGGTGGCCTTGGCAAAGTTTCCGAGCATCAATGCCTTGGTGATGGACTTCTCGACTGCGGTGTCGGTATCCGCGAGCAGATGGAAGGGGCTGTCTGTCTTCGCCCCCTTGTTTGCTGAGAGGTTGGTCAGGAAGTCTTCATCGCCTTCGCCATCACCCTCGCCCCACATGTCAGACTTGTCTCCGTCCTTGGCCTCCTCTTTCTTGTCACCCGAGGTTTCAGTCTTGTCCTCGTCCTTGCTCGAGACCCCGTTAGCAACATCCTCCTCGTTGAACTCGAGATACTCGATAATACGCTTTCGCGGGTTCTCGCCAGTGAGCGTCTCCATGACAAGCCAGTCCGCCTTCTCCTCCTCGCTCTTGGCCTGTTCCTTGCGAGACTCACAGAGGCTAACAATGTCGCCAGACTGCAGAGCCTGTTCGAACTTCTCTGTCGCGGGACCGATTGACGAGTCCACAGAGAATTGCGAAATCGAGATCTTGCTGGACCGTTGCTGGGCATTCTGCTTGAAAATGACCAGCTTTCCGCCGAATCCGAAAGAGACACCAATGGGGCGCTCGAACCACTTGGGCGCCTTGTTCAGCGAGAAAGATGCGCCCTGAGGCTGTGTTTGGGCACTGGTAAAAAAGTCCTCGCCGTCCAGGTTGTTCGCGGTGGAGGCTTGAGTGTTGGAGGGGTTGGTGTTCTGGAGGGTCTGGATGGTAATCTTACCGTCGAAACCAGCGGTCGCCGAGAGGTTGGGGTTGGAGGGGTTGAAGCGAGTGAGGAAGGTCCAGTTCGTGACTTCGGGGAACTCTCCGTAACGGTCGCCTGTCTGGGGATTCCAAACCAGGGTTCTGTTGTCCTTGCCACACGAAAGCAGCAAGTCGCTATCCTGCTGGCACCAAGACAGCGACAGAATGCCCTGCTCGTGTCCCTGAAGCGTCCTCTCCGGCGCATTGGAGTTTCTTAGATCCCAAAGAAAGATGACGGGAGCGGTATCGTCGTATGTGGCGGTCAGGAGCTTGGTCGAGTTGTTGGGGTCCCAGGCGATGGCGCTGACGGGTTTCCTGTTGTTGTTCAACGTCAGGGAAGCCTTCTTGGTCTTCAAGTCCCAGACAGTGACAAAGCCACCAGATCCGCCGGTAGCCAAGATGTGCGCAACCTTGCGGTTCCAAGCGACGCATTCCAGGTCGTCCGCGCGGGCGGCAGCAGTACCGAGTCGGAACGGGTTCTCGACATCGTTGACGTCGTATATGAATAGCTCTCCCTTTGCGCCGGCGGTTGCGAGGATGTTGGGACGGAGGGGGTTGAACTGAAGAGACTTGATTGCACCGGTGTGTTTCGTTGTTCGGGACATGAAGGCGTCTTCGGCGCCCTCAATGAGCTTCTCCGCGTCCCAAAGGTCGAGAGAGCCATTCTCCAGAGCACCGGCGATGATACCCTTGGGGTGGTCGGAATCGGGTGGTCCCCAGGCAAGGTCGTAGAATCTAAGTGGCGTGAGCGAAGATGTTCAGATTGGTTGCGTCGCAGCAGCAGCAGCAGCAGCAAAGCCTACCTCGAGTCGGTGCTGATGCTAGCTATGGGCTGCAGCTCGAGGCCTTGGTCTTGGTTGTCAAGGTTGAGGTCCCACAGCTCCAGCTTGGTTTCATCAGAGAAATCGGCATCGACAGCTCCAGCTCTAGTGCCGGTGATCAAAAGGGGCTTGGATGGGTCGGGAGACCAGGCGAAGGCCGCCGTCCTCGGGATCTCGCGAAGGCGAACCATGATTGCGAGAATCACTCAGTCCCCAGGACTGCACTCAGAGGGAGGGGGAAGTACGTTGCTGTAAGAGAAGATCGGCCAGTCTGGACAACTCAGATGCGGCTGAAAAATGGCATTGGTTGGTGAAGATCGATGACAAAAGATCTGGCGAGAAGTGCCGCGATTCTTTGGGGTTGAAAATGGGCAGCCAATCTTTAATGGGAGAGGTGGCTGTTCGTTACTCGGATTCCTACAGTATACGCTGGCACTCGGGAATTATGATGCCAGATTGCAACCCACATCCAGGTTAGAGCTCAAGGCCTAAAGTGACCGCAGTCCATGCCAGCCAGGACACTGGACCGTGCACTGACTGGGTAGGCAGGTAGCCAGCCATCTAGCACCAAAAGCGGCGTCACGTGCCATCATTGCAGACAGCTCCCTCGTAGTTCCAGCCAATGGAGAGTTGCGAGGAGCTCTTGCAAAGAAACCCCACTACCCGAAAGATTCACCCACCCGCGCCGCCTCTCATATAAACCACGGAGTGCGCCTTGACAAAAAGCAGACCAACTATACCCAAGTCAAGATGACTGACGCTGCGCGCTGGAAAGCGACCGTGTTCGTGGGCGGGTTGGCTTCTATCGTCACGGCCTCCAACGTCCACGATGCCTTCATTCCCTTTGGCGAAATTGCCGATGTGTCGCTGCCAAAGAACGACAAGCCGAATTCAACTGAGCCCCACAGGGGCTTTGCCTACGTCGAGTATGAGGACGCGGAGGATGCCAAGGAAGCCATCGACAACATGGATCAGTCAGAATTCTTCGGACGAGTCATCAAAGTTTCAGCGGCCAAGGTGCCGAAGAGCGCGGACGAGGGCCTAGGAAGCAAAAAGGCTGTCTGGGAGCAGGTAGGCCACTCGTGGGTTGAAATGCTCTTCTGTCTCATACTGACTACTTTTTTTAGGAGGGTTGGCTGGCAGAACATGCGGTTGGTGATGGGGACGGCGTCGCGGGGGAGCAAACCACGGAGATTGAAGTGCGTGGAGACGATCCCATGCAAGGTCTGGAGGGGCTTGACGTCGCAGGTCCCAGGCCGGAGTGAGAGTGAAGCAATTCGAAGGGTGATTTTGGTCTTGTTGAACAGGCATAGCGGCGGCGTTCATGTGGTTTACTGACTGTACAAATTGGACATGGCTTTTCTCTAACACATGGGGGCGAGGGGCATATTGAGAAAGGAAACTGAAAGCAGCAGCGTCTCTGGTGCCTCTTCATCTGTCTGTCGTTGACATGTACAAACTGATCATCCCTAATCCTAATAACACATTGGCGCCATTGGTCAAACTGTCTCCCACAATTCTCCCAACCTCCGCTTAGTGTTCCTCTCCGTGGCCGGACTCGGCGGCGGCAGACTTGCCCTGGCGCTTGAGGCGAATGGTCTTGTCGGTCATGAAGTGACGTGCGACCGAGTAGGTAGCAGCGGCCAGAGCGAAGCCAACGACGACACCTATTCTTCATCAATCGCAATCCAACATGACCTTTGATGTCATGTGACGTACCCAGGGGGATCAGCTCGGGGGGGATCTGGCGGAGCTTGCGCAGTCTCTGGGAGACGGTGTGGCCTACAAATCATGCACATCAGCTGCTGCTAGTCAATTCACACTCGCTCGAGTTGTCGTCGAGTTTGGTGTCCCGCATCGCGAGAAGCCTCAATGGCTGGAAGCGGGTTGTCGACGTACCGACTTGGTCCTCGGCCTAAGCGTTGAGCGTCATAATTAGCGATTGCGCCCGTCCGGACCAGCGAAATTTCAACGTACGGGAACGGGGGACATCTTGCGCATAGTCGGGCGGAAAGCGCGGAGGGCGAGGGAAGGACGCATTTTGACGGTTTTTGTTTTTTTGTAAGAGGGGAGATTTTTCGGTCCTTTCGGTACAGCTGATGGAGCGTAGTTAATCGGGATTGGATCTCGAAATGAATGGAAGTTGAATCGCGCTCACCACGTCTGGTCTGATGTTAGACTGTAGCCCGGCCCACCTTTTAAATGCCTGAGGCCTGATTGGCCGTCTCAGGCATCCACCCGGTTCTTGCCCGTCACCACCTGATTCTCGGTGCAGAAACGACGGTTCAATTGCTCTCCAAGCAACAACACCAATCGCACGCCGCTGCCCACTCTATCCTGTCACCCGAACCGACTCCCCGTCAATTGAACTCGCGCGCAGTCAAAATGTCCGACGATCAGGAACTCGTTACCAAGCCCTTCAAGTTCGTCACTGGTATGTCGCGAAAGAAATATCCCTCTCCAAAGTATGGCCTGATCGTTTTCCGAGGCTAACTCATAACTTGCAGCCGGTATGACCCTCCACCCGAACCACTGAAACTAGCGACGGCGTCACCTCAATTCGTGCCGGGAATCTTGGAAATTATGATTTTAACTCGAGCTTGACAACCTAGGCACCGATGCCCGCTACCCGAACATGAACCAGACCAAGCACTGCTGGCAGAACTACGTCGACTACCACAAGTGCATCAACGCCAAGGGCGAGGACTTCGCCCCTTGCCGCCAGGTCCGGACTTTCCACGATGATTCCTTACTGGTACCTTGGAACTAATGTGACGCAGTTCTGGATTGGCTACCGCTCCCTGTGCCCCTCCGGCTGGTACACCCGCTGGGACGAGCAGCGAGGTCAGCATTCCGCCCATATGCCGAAGACGCGCATGCTGACAAAGAACAGAGGCTGGCAACTTCCCCGTCAAGCTCGACGCATAAGCGATGTTGGACTAGGCTGCGGGCAGATGAGGCAGAGGAGCCAGGCGTCTGTATTACTTCAAGATGGATCGAGACCTCAAATAGAGCATCAGAGGGCGTGTCGTGCGATGAAGCTCAGGGCGCTCGCGGGCGCCGAATACGATTTCGTGAAAACTATGTGTAGTGTCCGCCCATTCATTTGTACAATTCCCTAATCTTTGATACCACCCCATTGACCCGGTTGTCCGGAAACTCCGTGCGTGCCCCGCCACCAATCCTGAACTCCATGCGCGAACCAAGATGTTGATGAGACTGAAAAGATTTGCAAAGAAAGAGCCCTCGGGCTTACTTCTTCGCGTCGACCTCATCATCGTCAGAGCTCATGAACTCGTCGTCCTCGTCGAACCCGAAAAACGTCCTTGGCTTGTCCTTGGATGTCTTTGCCGGTTCTGATGGAGGGGTAGACTCCTTGGAACTGCCTGCCTCCTGATTCTCATCGTCACTCGACATGGCATCATCCGTCTCCTCTGATCCAGTTGATACGTGAGAGGTACTAAGCAAGTTGTCCTTGTACTTTCCGGCCTTGATAGCGGCAAGTACGGCTTCGCGAGTTCTCTCGTTGGACTCTTCTTTGTCTTCGACCCACTTACCATCAAGACGGCCCTTGCTGCCATTCTTGATTTCATCCTCGCGTTTCTCTGCAAGCTCGACAATCTGCTCCCAGCGCTCGCGGCGCTTCTCCTTCTCCCTCTTCTCCATCTCAGGCTTGATGGCTAGGTACTCGGCCAGGGCCTTGGCCTCGGTAACGGTGCGCAGACGTCTGCCGTCGAGATTTCTGCTAGAGTTGTTCGCGTCTCCTTGGTTGCGCTTCTTCTTGGAGGACATGCGGCCACCGGCGGCTCGGAGCTGGGATCCGAAACCACCCTTACCACCGCAAAGGGGCACCGACAGTCGCAGAGAAACAAAGTCATCGTTTATGGACGACAGGAGATCCGACACTGGTCTTGTGGATGATGCAGAAAGCTCTTTGTTTGAAACCGTTGTCAAGATCAGTCGGCTGTCCGTCGCAGGCAGACGTTCGTCAAGTTGGTGTCGCAAGTCGGATATGGTCGTTGTCGAGGGGACGGGCAGGACCAGAGTGGACGGCAGGCCCAATCCCGCAAATGTGCTGACGAAAACGTTGACATTCTTAACCGCCATTTTGTTTGTTATTGATATTTTTCTGTTGCAGAGATGCGTTTCACGAAGCAGTCTGGAGGCGGCGTTGTCGCGCTTGGAAGTGACGACGGCGATTGAGGTTGCTTGCGACTGGTGAGACGTGCAGGCAGAACGGCTGTACCACCCAAAATGTTTATCTGCCACTCACTCTGCCAAGTCACACCCCATCGGAGACAGCAGCTGCAAGTCGCACAGCCACAGCCAACGTGGCAAAGGGCACTGTTCAGGAGGGAACTAGAAAGTGTGGCTAGAGCGGTACGTACAGGCTCACCCTCAGAGAGGCACGGACCATCTGCCTGCCGAGAAAATAGGTTTCGACACCACCCGGCTAGGGTTGGTCGCACCTACCTCAGCCCACCAAAAGATTTCGCTCTTTTTGTGTCGAACGCTCTTGACCGCAAGCCGAACTCGACAATCCAACATCGACCTTGAGCAAGCGACCAGCGACAACCGCCACGATGTTGATCCCCAAGGCCGACCGCAAGAAGATCCACGAGGTTAGATTTACAATTCGCAGGCGCGCGGCGCAGACGATGGGAGGAGTGACAGTTTGCTGACGACGAAAAAATTACAGTACCTCTTCCGTGAGGGTGTCCTCGTCGCGAAGAAGGACTTCAACCTCCCCAAGCACCCCGACATCGACACCAAGAACCTGTTCGTCGTCAAGGCCCTGCAGTCGCTCAACTCCCGCGGCTATGTCAAGACCCAGTTCTCGTGGCAATACTACTACTACACCCTGACCCCCGAGGGTCTTGACTACCTCCGCGAGTGGCTTCACCTTCCCGCCGAGATTGTCCCCGCCACCCACATTAAGCAGCAGCGCTCCCACGCTCCCCCCCGCGGCATGCTCGGCGAGGGCGAGCGCGAGAGAAGACCCTTCGGCGGCCGTGGCCGTGGCGGCGACCGTGGCGACCGTGAGGGTGGCTACCGCCGCCGTGATGCTGGCGAGGGCGGCAAGGAGGGTGGTGCTCCAGGTGGATTCGAGCCCCAATTGTGAGCCTCATCCCTCTCGACGGCGGCGCGGTGCGGCGCGAAGCCGCACCGCTCCGTCGTGGAATCTTTAGGAGACGTATTACGGGACGTACCTGCTAACATTTGTGCAGCCGTGGTGGCTTTGGCCGTGGCCGTGGTGCCGCTCCCCCTTCGTAAGAAGGTCCTTTCCTATCGGCTTTTACTCTCGAGACGCATTGGCAGAAACAAAAAGGCACCGACATGTACTCTAAAAAGTGGATGGCCGGAACAGTCGCGCGTCTGTTAACGTCACAGACTACGGGGGAAACATCGTGGGAGTTTGGAGGTTAGATCCTCGGAAATCGTTTGCATCAAAAGGTCATGAATTGCAGCATGCAGCTTGTGCTGCTTCCTCCAAACTGTGAAACGTCCTTTTCTTGTCCGCTCTTCTTCTCTGCCACGCTGTGATGAGCACGCAGTGCCTGCCGGCTAGCACGTGGAGGGGCGGCACTCATATCTCGAGAGGTCATGTTCGAGACTCTCCCCCCGCATGTTGAGATACAACCGAAGAAAAAAACGAAAAAGAAACGAGGACGTCCATGGATGTGCTTCCTGGATTGTCGAGGACGGACGAGAAAAGGGGTCCGTCTATGAAGGAATGTTGAGAGCCTGGGGTAAGCGCCGACGCACGTAGGATAGCTTCAGCAGGCTTCGCACGAATAACGTATGGTTCCAGACTCGGTGTTGCATCCCGGTGTGTGCGTGCCTGTGTCCGTATGTTCTTGTTGTAGACGTGCAGCTCTCCCCCCCCCCCTCCCTTGCCCGAAGCAATGCGCCATGTTCCCGTGCCTTGGTGAATATGCGTGGTGGTCTCGAATATTGTCTGAGAACGGCGAGTCGAAGGGACGCCGACGAGGTGCGCTCGTAAGACGATTGAGTGAAAAGTGGCGGTGACTGCGTAAATCTCATATGACTATCAGGTTTCTCAGCCTGTGTCAGTCTCACTCGTGCCCCGCGTAAGTCGGATTTCCAAGCATGCTCCCCACACTATGTACGTTCTATTGTGTGTGTGTGTGTGTGTGTGTGTGTGTGTGTGTCTCGTCTCAGTGCTAGATTGGCTTGGTAGGGGTCGAGTCTGGCCGCCTTCCTCAACGGCCTACCCTGACTTGCGTGTTCGGCCTTCCTGCACTTACACTGGGTTCCAGGTGCGGTTTGCTCGAGGTTTCCGAGCCATGGGATGGAAAGGAGGGAGGAGAGAGATTCTGGACAGCGTTAGTTCGTGCGGCCATCTTCTCCGGGCCTCTTCCAGCACGACGTTCTCCTTGCTGCATCCCAACAGCGACAGACTTCGAAGGAGGCCGCCATCCACCATGATGAAATCCGCGGACTACACGAAAAGAGTCGTATCACCTGCGTTACCGGTACCTCATCATGATCGGACAACAGACAAGAACGCATTTAAGCTCATGGGCCACCGAGCACAGGCTAAGCTAGACCTGGCCGTGACAGCATCATACTAGAGTATCCAGCCGCCATCCCTACCTTCTCACGCCAAACCGGTATGTAAAGCGGACTCCATACGGGAGGGCGACATCTCCACGCCAAGGGCCGACGCCATTGAGGTCAGCAAACCGGGGAACATCCGGATGGAAGGGCCACGCCCGGGGTAGCGTGTGGAGGAGAGGATCGCGGGCGGGCGCGGTCGAGGCCAGGAGACTAGTGTAAGCTCATGTCATGTGCCGTGAGGTGTCACCACATTTCTCACTCTCCCTGAGCCTGCCTTGGAGAGGGTCGTTTTGTTGAGGCCATGCACATTGGCGAGAACGATGTCGGATGTGGGAGATGAGCACCGCGGCGCTCCAAGTGGACCTCGCCTCTCAGCAGCTAGACGGACGGGAGTGGAAGAAAGAAGAGGTGGTGATTGTCGGGATGGCCGTCTTTTTTTTGTTTTTGGTGGTGTCACTGTTCGGATTCTGTCAGTTGCAATTCCAGTCCAAAGCCCCCCCCCCTCCCCCGGCGCTGTTGCTGTTGCTGTTCCCCTTCCTTTCCATTTCGTACCCGTTCGTATGCATCTTGTTCGCTTTTTTTTTTTTTTGTATCTCTCTCTCGCTTCCGATCGGAGGTCATCGTACCCTGGGATAAGCTACAGCTTTGGACTGACCGGCTAATAGCAATCGGACGGAGGGCCGAGGGATGAGTGCATTACCGTACCTTTGCCCCTCAGTTCAATTCTCTCCCTGCAGTATGGTTGCTCCCCGCCGTGTACCAGTATTTCACCCCAATTTTTCCAAGCCAGAAAGTCTCGCTGCTAGTGGCAGCCCTGTGTGATGACGCCCGGTGTGAGTTCTGGGGGTGGGGCACCTTCCAGCTTGGACAGGGGTGCTCAGTTTCGCCGTTTCGTTTCGTCTACAGCTTCATTGGTTTCTCGAATGTCCTCCCCCTCTCACCGATCTGCTTTTTTTTTTTTAACTAGAATTTCCCAAGTCTTTCCCGTGGTGCAGGATGCTGTCTCGTATGTGTATCGTCATTATGCTGGCGTCAACGCATGACGGCGAGGACGCAGACGTGGGTGCGGGATGCGGGATGCAGTTACACCAACACGCTATCCACGTTCCTGTGTCTTATACGGTACGAGGACAGAGGTGCGCACATTCGGTGTAGTCATAGAAGCTCGCCGGTTTGGGCGTACAAAGTAAATCCCAGGAAGAGTTTAGATCTAGGTACCTTGACCTCAGACACGCCAGCCAACGCCGTCTTGAACCCTGGTCCCCATCTCCATCCCAGAATGCGCCCATCCCACGCGCTGCCCAAGCATGACCTTGTCTATGCTGTGGCATATAAAGCTGCCGTTGCCGCCTCCTGATCCTCTATCTACAGACGAAACCAAGCTACTCCTCCCCTTCTCTTCCCATCCGTGACCCTTTCCCCCCTCGTACGTTACCGGCCCCCGCGTCCAGTCGAACCTCTATCTGTTGGAGTCCGATATCACTTACACGAAGAACATTCACTGACTCGGCTTCCATAACCCACAATAGCATCCTATTCAGCATATCAACCCCAAGCCAACAACAGTACACCACCATGGCGAACCTGTCGAACCTCCCCAAGCAGATGAAGGCTCTCCGGTACGGCTCCCCCCGCCCCCGTGTATCGATTCGGCTTTCTCAATACTTGCGACGAAATGCCGCGGAACTATGCTTCCCGAATCAGATGCCCCCTCCATCGGCAATAGGCTGACCCCTCATTCAGATACGAGAAGCCCGAAGACTGGTCGATTGTCCAGGTTCCTCTTCCTGAGCTCCGGGAGAACGACGTTCTCGTCAAGGTTCGAGCTTGCGGTGTCTGTGGCACTGGTGAGTAAAACTCTACATCTCTGGTTTTGCACCGCTGCGCTACACACGTCGTGCAAGCGGAAGGAAGAAACAAATAACTGGGATCATGTACGACTAACACGAATGCCGCAGACTTGGTAAAGCACGACTCTTCAACGTACTCTCGGGAGAGCGACATCGCTGACCCTTGTTGACAGCACATCCACGAAGGAGAGTTCATCGCAAAGTTTCCCCTGATTCCTGGCCATGAGACCGTTGGTGTCGTCGCCGCCGTTGGACCCGTACGCACAAGCCCTCTCGATTCTTGTCAACGGCTTGCGACCCGTGCTGACACAGGACACAGAAAGTCAAGGACTTCAAGGTTGGCGACCGCGTCGCCGCCGACAACAGCGAGCTCTGCAATGAGTGCTTCTACTGCCGCCGTGGAGAGCTTCTGCTTTGCGAGCACGTACGATCCCCCAACCCCCCACCCCGCGACTTACGTGATGACTTTGAGGAATGGGGAATAACGTCCTCTGCAGTTCGAGGCCCACGGTGTCACCCTGAACGGTGGGTTCGCCGAGTACTGCGCCTACCCGGCCGGCAAGGTCTTCAAGATCAACAACCTCAACGACGTCGATGCCACCCTCCTCGAGCCCGCCTCTTGCGCCTGCCACGGTCTGGACAAGATCCGCCCCCGTCTCGGTTCCAGTGTCCTCATGTTCGGCGCCGGCCCCACCGGTCTTGTAACCCCCTCAACTGGAGGAGACGGCAGTGTCTAACCATTGAATTTCCATGACAGATGCTCGCCCAGTTGATGCGCCACAACGGCGGCTGCAACGTCACCATCGCCGCGCCGCAGGGTCTCAAGATGGACCTCGCCCGCAGCCTAGACGCCGCCGACAACTACATTGAGCTCTCCCGCTCCGAGCCCGAGGTCCAGTTCTCCCAGCTCAAGAACGATAACCCGTATGGCTTCGACGTCGTCGTCGAGGCCACCGGCTCCGTCAAGATCCTCGAGGACGCCATCAACTACGTCCGCCGCGGCGGCAAGCTCGTCGTTTACGGGTATGTCAATCGTGGGCCTTTCTCAAGGAACTTGGCCGTCAGCTGACCCACCCTCGTCCAGTGTCTACAACAGCTCCGCCCGCGTCTCATGGCCCCCCTCCAAGATATTTGGTGACGAGATCACCATTCTCGGATCCTTCTCCGAGACCTACATGTTCCGTATGTACCCGTTTCGGATTAGTTTCGAGGCCTTTCCATGTTGCTTCTTGCTGCGATCTTAACACTGACCCCCCCCTTTTTCTACGCAGCCGCCACCATCGACTATCTCGACTCCGGCAAGGTCAAGACCAAGGGCATCGTCAACAAGACGTTCAAACTGGAGCAGTTCGGCGAGGCCCTAGAGTCCATCAAGAACAAGAGCGCCATCAAGGCCGCCATCGTCTTCGACGACGCTACCGGAGTGTAAGCTCTCTGTGCGCATCAGCATGACAGAAAAAACGTTCCCTCTCGTTAAAAGTACACATGAGCGACCATTGTCCCCTTGACCTTCGCGAGGAAGAATGTTCGTTTGTCTCGCCCTGCACAGTCGTCGTTGTTTGGTGTTGTTTTGCACACAAGAAAACGTCTCTACTTGGGCTCATCTCATTTCGTACCTTTTCTTTCCAGACAAGCATCGAGTCGGAGTCAGAGTTCGGCGGGACGGTTGTAGGGGGAATTGGTGGTGTTTGCTCTGTCGAGTCGAGTCAGTGTTGTCTAATGGCGAGCAGTCGGTGTTCCATCAAAAAGGCAGGCGCAGAGAAGGTGTTTCCGGAACGGTTGGTGACTGACGACGATTGTGGTCCGGTTTGAGGAGGTATCTTGGTTCAGTCTGGTGGCTGTGGGGGGGGAAAGGGCAAACGCAAAGGCACGCAAAGCTTGGTGTTTGTTCTGTCGTCCAACCTTTCCCTCTTCGTCCTTCCTCTCTCTCATGTAGACAATCGAGAAAGCGCCATAGTAAAAAAACAAATGAATGCCAGACCGAAGAAGCACACTTGAGTCCCGAAGACGGCCTTGCCATTCGCTCCCGGATCTTGCGAAATCTGCCTCGCTCAACGTCGATGAAGTTCCCGGTTAAGCGTTTCTTACTTGTCGGAAGGAGGTGAAGCATTGCGTAATGTGCAAGTCGAATCCGCATCACCGCCACGTGGGATGACGAAGCCAAACTTGCCGACCATTCTCGGCCCTGCCAGACCCATCGACACAACTTCGCTTTGAGGTAAAACCACGCTCCCCCGAGATAGAGAGAGAGGGCCTTCCTTGTCTTTTGAAGAAGGGGGGGGGAGGGGCGGTTACGTTTTGGCTTACTGCCGCAACATCGCCAACCCCAACGTCATGCCTCACCCCAGCAATCTCCTCCTTTTTTTTCTTTTTTCTTTTTTCCTTTGGAAGAGACCGACGAGCAAGGCGAGTGTGAAGCACATGCCAAAGAAGCATTCTCGGTTCCTTGAAGGTGGTGTACCGAGATTAAGCATGACCCTCCCACGCAAAAACTTACGCCACGCGCAGCTTACACGATAAGAGAGCCGCCATGTTCTTTAACGCTTTCATTCGCGTTTGGAGAAAGTTTACACAACAATTCGGGTCAGCATCGGTCGAAGTCGGCAGCCCGCACCCACGGCCCTGACCCAGGGGTCTCTCTCCTCCCGCAACACCGAAGAGACGGCATTATGGCGCCGATGACACGCGGTCAGGGGGACGCGCAAGGGTGAGTATGAGATGAGACTTGCCGCCGGCTGAAGCGCGGGTTCCCTGAAGTTGGCCGGAGCTGAGGTCGCAACTGCACAATGCTTTCCAGAAACGGATGTTCAAGCGAGCTTGGGGGAAGGGCGGAGCGGGCTACTGAGATGATAGCCGCTGTGAGCAGTGCGAATGCGGGTGCGGGTGCGTTGTCCGCTTGGGTTGCGGAGCCCTGTTGCTGAGCTCTGATGGTGTTTCAACGTATGTACACGAATTTGTCCGTTTGAGGGTGGTTGAGGTTGGGGGCAGGGGGTTGTTGGGTGACTAATCTGACATGCAAAGCAAGAAATGTTATCCGATATGCTGGGCTCACTGGGCGGAAGAGTACTGCAGTATCTTCGTCTGATGGAACCCTGACTGGAAACAATCGGGAGGACCTTGTCAACATGGAAGGCGTGTGGCAGGGTAGCAAGCTATGCGAAGAGCTATGCGAAGGGTGTTGGAGCTGGGCTTGTTGGAGACGATACTCAAGTTCCGAGGCAAAAAAAGGGAGGAAACCTACGCAGCCGGAGCTCTGCATGTGTCTTGACAACAATGGGGGAGGGGGCACGTCGTGGCATGGGAATGACTAGTATATTATTAGATGGCATGAGATGGGAAGCGAGTATAAAGGTTTCGCTGTTCCTCACCTCCTCGTCCATCAACCAGTCAGTCAATAAAACAACGAGCCTCGACTGCCGCATTCATCTCACTGGAGCACCACCATTGTCAACTCAGGCACGTCATCACTTTACTAGCGCATCACATATCAGCACACTAGTCAACATGGAGGCAATCACTCAGGCCATCATGAACCGATCCAAGCTGGAGGTGGAAACGATCCAGATCTCCCATCCAACGGAGGAGTGAGCGGTCCCGGACTGGGCATCCCCCCCTCCCCGCCGGGTTGATGCCATGCTGACTCTTGGAAACCCATAGCTCCTTCGTCATGACCATCGTGAGCAGGGTCACGGGCACCGGGCCGATGGGCGCGACCATGGCGCCAATGACGGTCGACATGATGTTCAACGGCGGCTGCTTTGGCAAGCTAGACCTCCCCGAAGTCAAGACGCAGTCGGGCGGAACGGAGGTGGTTGTTCGCGATCAGGTCATCAAGATCATCGACCGCAGCGCCTTCAAGGCGTTCGTCAAGGCCATCATGTGCGACCAACAGCTGGTGCTACGTCTCGACAACGGGGACTGCACAATCAAGGCGCTTGGCCTGACAGCCCGGGTCAAGTACGCCAAGGACGTGCCCATCGTTGGCATGGGCGGCCCCAGAATTGCACAGGTCGACGCCAAAGAGCGAGGCGGCAAGTTTGTCAACACGATGAAGGTGTATAACCCCAGCGCGTTGGAGATCGACCACGGCGTCAGCATGTTTGAGCTCCGCAATGAGAGTGGTGAAGTTTTGGCCGAGTTGAAGGGCGACCTGAAGATCGTCAAGGGCGACTTCGAGACCACGTTCCAGGGTAGCATCAACAAGGGTGCCAAGGCCTCGGATAAGGGGAGATTGGTGGGTGTCGGTACCCAGGAGTCGAACTGGTGCGACGAGACGATCAAGTTCATCGACACACCCTTCTCTCTATCGCCTCAGTTTGCCCACATGCTGTAGGGCATTTCACCGGAGAATGGTCCACAGGCAGCCAGCTGTCCATACATTATGATGAACGAGAATATGAACATGTTTGCATCCAGTTGCGTTGCGATCCTCTTTGATGTATGATGTCTACATCTGGTTCCATCAGTGTTGCAACGATAAGCGGTTGGTGGCTGGCCAATGGGCAGCAACTTTCCGTATCTGCGGGTTCCGTTAAGAAGCCCTGCTTGACATGTCCATCATTATCCTCGTAGCTGCCTGTCTGCTCGGTTGGTATGCGCATATGCGTTTTCGTTGTACTTTGTTTTCGGCGACCTGTGCGACGACAATGGGCAATTGGCGTCACGGAGCTGCTCCGCCTGGGGGTTTTTTTTTAAATTATGTTTATAGCTACACCAAACAAGAAAAGGTTTCTGGACCCCCAGGAACCCTTGTTGTCCGAAGACGGCGAGGGTGTTGGTGAGAAGCCGGATGTGCACATCTCAGAAGTGTATTCAAAGGTAGAGTGGTCAAGCTGAAACAACCGAGGTAGTTTATTGTAACTTGTGCGCGTGTCTTACCCGCAAAGCCTGTAGTCGAGGATGAAAGTGTCACAAGAAGAGGTGGAAGAGGAGATGCAATTGCGGTGCGTCTTCTTTCCCCATTTGTGGGTTTACCCGATCTTGGCAGGTAGATGTAGATTGGCATCGACCCTGGCGTTGGCATTGACGGGACTCGGAAGGGAGAAGTGGACGGGGGAAGGAACAAACCGTCCAACCGCCGGATGCCGGGCGCGGGGAAGTGCGATCTTGACCGCTGGCTGCAGAGCGCTGAGGGCGTGCTGAGGGCGTGCTGAGGGCGTGCTGAGGGCGTGCTGAGGCAAGGCAAGGCAATACCTAGGTAGCTGTACAAAGTATGTAAGGCATCCCGGAGTGGTGCCCCTGCAGGGTCCGGAAGGTAGGTACTTACCTAGGTACCTACCTCTACCTACCTAGGTAGGTAGGTAGGGAGCGAATTGCAGTCTCCTGGGGCTGGTTTCTTCTTGGGGTTCGCAATTCTTCATGTTGGGTGGATGGTTACACTGGAAAGCCAGACCGGGAGAGGAACCAGAACCAGAGGAACGACCCCTGCCTCGAATGGTCGGCTCGAGACCCTGATCACCGGAAAAGATTGGTTGAAGCTGAGCTGACAAGGGCCGGTTGGTCACCGTATTGAAATTGCAACATGATATCACCCCACAGGATCCAGACTTGTGTTCTTCGGGTTAGCACCTTGAGCAAGCATTGCTGGTCTTTTGGCAGGTCATACAAGAAGTTGCAAGCCATGCGCGCTGAAAACAGCAATGAGTCGGGAGAGTCTTCGTAGAGATGGGCAATTTAAGAGTCAATCTAGGGACTGCATAATACCCCAAGCCAGGGAGACTAGGTACCAGTAGACAGGCCCTCTCTGAATTAAATGAGACGAGGGATGGCGCCGGCCTACCAGCCACCCACGGTGCGTCGCGGGCTTGCTTCTCGACAGCGTGCCCAGCGTCGAATACGAGGCGAGTCCGATGAGAGAACATGGCCCAAGGGGATTTCTTTTCTGGGTCGGGCGACTGTTGTTGCTGCTCCATTGTTCAGGCCCCTCGGCCGAGTCCGACTCCCGTCTCGTGGTCCCCTTCGTCTTGGAACGGACCTGGGGGCGGCGCTCAGGTCTAAGACGTGACATCCGAATTGTATTTGGGATGTCCGTCTCGACATCTAATGTCATCGTGCGCACGGCGCAAATTGCTGGCTTGGGCACTAATAGAGGCGGTCAATTCCCTATCTCGACCCAGCCTAATCAATGGAAGGGGGCCATAACAAAAACAACGACGACGTTGCGTTTCCTTGCCCACGGCTCACTCGAATCGGCGCGTTCTGCGTCCTCCTCCCTGTGCATCAACACCCGCATCCTCGTGTGCATCGTGAGCCTGTCCCCTGCAGCGCTGTCTTGTCTCTCTTGTCCTTGGCTTGGATACAGGACGCATCCACACGTGGATTAGAAGAGAGACACAGGTACATGCACAGGCACAGGCACATACACATCGACGTACACAAAAGTCCAGGTCTCCCTTCGTTTCCCACTTGATCTTCCCCTCCCCCTCGTCTCAATCATACCACCTGTATGTGTGTGTTTGCGTGTAATTCAAACCGCCTTCCTCGGCCGCGGTAGTACGCTTCTGAGAAGGCTTAAACTCGCCCTTTCCTTCACGTCTTTCATCCTCTACGCCGGTTTGCTGCTTGTCCAGGAAGCTGCCCCCATGCCCCTGCTACTACCGTTGTCACAGACTTTAGACGACGTCGCTCGCAAATATGGCCCCTTGGGCGCAACGTCATGCTCCACCTCTTCGCCCTCCTCCTCTCCGTCAAACATCCGCCGACCTCATCTCTCGCGTACACACCCCTTCGCTCACTGCACCACCTGGACAACTAGGACGCCTGCCCGACTATGCGATTTTGGATAGTCCGCACCTCCAAGCCGACTCGAGCTCCTCCGAATCCGATTTCCACCCAAGGCGCCCGCGCCGACCGACCCATTCCCGCTCCATGAGCCACCCGTTTCCCTCGCTGTTCTCCAGTAAGAAGAAGCGCCCCGGCGCCACCCATGACGCCGACTCAGACGACGATGCGCCAGTCATGACGAAGCCTCCGGGGAACAGTACGCACAAGAGAGGAGGCACCAATGGCGGCAGCAGGGACTTTGCCACAGGCAACTGCATGACATGCGGCTCACTCGTGCGTTGGCCGCGAGAACTGAAGGTCTTCAAATGCACCGTCTGCATAACCATCAACGACATCCATCCGGATCAGCAAGGCACAAGAGCCAATGCCGGCCCCAAGTGGCTTCAGCGCCCTTCCCAAGACTCGCCATCACCTCAGAAACAACCCATTCCCTCAGCCGAGCGATACGACGCCAGGCCCATTTCCCTCGAACAGACTAAAAGACTAATTCGACAATGCATCCACGCACACCTTTCGAGGACGCTCAGGAGGTCGTCCAGCTCCGAAGACGAATACCGCGAACACGCCGCGGCGCATCAGTCTTCCAGCCTTTCGAGAGAACAAAATGGTCGCCCATGCACTACGAGGACTACGGTTGTACCGCAACACAAGCGAGAAAAAAGCCAGGGCAACGGGTCGGCATACGTCTTTCCCGAGCAGCCAACGCTTCGCCCCGGCACCCTTCGCGCACCCCCGACGGCGAGGTCCTTGTCATCTTCTTATCCCGAAAGACCCTCCATGCGGCAGCTCACGGTAGAAGGCAGTGTGCCCCGGCCGGCGGACCCCGGATACTGGAATATTGACGACCCGAAGAGGATCTTCAAACCGCTAGAAGACTACATAACTACCTGCTTCGGCTCTTTTCATTGCGTGAACTCGTCGTTTTTGTCTCGGCGACCTGCCATGCCTCTTCGATCAGGAAGCGAGTCTACTTCCCGGCGGCCCATTATTCCTAAACCCGAGGCGAAGCATGCAGAGCAGTACACCGAATCTCCCATCTGTGACCTCGATCCGAAGCTTCTGTTGCTCGGCGATTTCGCTGAGAATGGCACCTGGTGGACCGGCAACCAAGGACCGAACAGGGCACGTCATGAGCGGTCGGCCTCACAACGGACCGAGGAGGCGCCTTCGTTTATCACGCCGCGCTCGCCACAGGTGGAATGGAGCGACGTTGTAGAGTGGTACAGATCCGTGATCAACGCGGCAGAATCTTGGATGTCCATCTATGAAGAGATGACTCGAGAAGCTGGGGCTGAGCCCCTCTCCGCCACAGAACTCCGAGCTTTGGAATCCCAGCTATTATCCGGCCAGGACCACGCCCACAGGACCTTGCTTAAGGCTACCGAGACACTGCTCAAGCGACCTGGCCGTCCTATGACCGACCCGGAAGACCTGAGATACCTCCTCATCATCTTGGACAATCCCTTGCTCCACGGCGAGTCAAATGCTTTCAAGGGGAGGCGAGGTGTGGACAGGCGCGCGTCGCTGACAAGCGATGAGGCACTGGGAGCGAATAGACAGACCTTGAAAACAGGTCCCGTGTCTGGGCAGCACTCTGTCATCATCAAGCGAATTCTAGGCCTTGTCTCAAACTCATCCAGTTCGTGTCAAAACCATTTGACGACTTGGTTCGCTCGATATTCGGAACATAGGTTCATCAAGATCAAGGACCTCGCGGCAGGATTCTTGACGTATAGACTCATTCGTCAAAACGAAAAGAAGCACGAGGTCAAAGTGGACATCACGGACGGGCTGATTCCAGATATGGGTGCTGGGCACTCGGCAGCTTCGCTGTATGCTGCGCTCGGGACACAGCGTGGCCCCTCTAAGAAGCAAAAGGAGCAGCCGAAGAAGATGGTGTACAACGATGACTGGCAGATCCGGGCGGCTGCGAGAGTCTTATCTCTGGTGTTCGCGGCAAACAACATGACGCATATTCGACGTCCGGATCAGACGTCGAGAAACATGAGCAGCAGCACCTACAGGGGCGGCATCCAGGCTCATGGGCAGATCATCCCGACAAGCGATTTTTACAACACCATGATCGACTATACAGACCTGGTGGCCGAGTTTGAAGCTTGGGAGTCGAAACGGGGCAGGTTCTCATTCTGCCAGTACCCGTTTCTGCTGAGCATATGGGCCAAGTCACAAATATTGGAGCACGACGCGCGTAGGCAGCAAATGACCAAAGCTCGAGACGCCTTCTTTGACAGCATCATGACACGAAGAAACGTCACGCAATTCCTGGTCCTCGACGTTAGGCGGGAATGTTTGGTAGACGACAGTCTGAAGGCTGTCAGCGAAGTCATCGGAAGCGGGAGCGAAGACATCAAGAAGGGGTTGCGCATTGTTTTCAAGGGCGAGGAGGGCCTCGACGCAGGAGGCCTCAAGAAGGAATGGTTTCTTCTCCTCGTCCGCGAGGTGTTCAATCCAGAGCATGGTACGTACCTTTCGGTCGATCACGAAAACCTTTTCTAACGGATCGGTAGGCATGTTCATCTATGATGAAGACTCCCAGTTCTGCTACTTTAATCCCAACTCCTTTGAGACGTCTGACCAGTTCTTCCTTGTCGGCGTTGTTCTTGGTTTGGCCATCTACAACTCCACCATCTTGGATGTGGCGTTGCCCCCGTTCGCCTTCCGAAGGCTGCTGGCATCGGCCCCTACAGCATCAACCGGATCATCTGCACACCCTCGCCCAACCATGAACTATACCCTGGAAGATCTCGCAGAATACCGACCGCGGCTGGCGGCTGGCCTCAGACAGCTCCTGGAGTACGAGGGCGACGTCGAAACAACATTCCAACTCGACTTCGTCGTCGATGTTGAAAAGTATGGGACTGTGATGCAGGTCCCGCTTTGCCCGGGAGGTGAGACAAAATCAGTCACGAACGCGAACAGGGGAGAATATGTCAGCCTGTACGTCAGATATCTCCTCGAAACGGCAGTTGCCCGGCAGTTCGAGCCCTTCAAGCGCGGCTTCTACACTGTTTGTGGTGGCAACGCCCTGTCGTTATTCCGGCCTGAAGAGATCGAGTTGCTTGTCCGGGGGTCCGATACGGCGCTTGATGTGGATGCCCTAAGGGGCGTGGCAGAGTACGACAATTGGGGATCAAGAAACCCCGATGGCGTGGAACCCGTCGTGGGATGGTTCTGGGACACCTTCAAGGAGGCTTCCCCAGACGAACAGCGGAGATTGCTTTCCTTCATCACTGGCACTGACAGAGTGCCGGCTATGGGCGCCGCTCTCCTCCCAATCAAAATCACCTGCTTGGGTGACGACGAGGACAGATACCCCATCGCCCGAACTTGCTTCAACATGCTGGCATTGCGGCGATATGAGACAAGGGAGAAGCTGGAACACATGTTGTGGACCGCAGTACACGAAAGCGAAGGCTTTGGGTTGAAATAAACCTTTCATGTGTCAATGAACTCAGGGAGTATCACTAATGGAGTTACATATAAAGACAATGGCCTCACTGGCCCGGTAAGGGCATCAGCATGTGTCTATGATGGCTGGCCAACATTGATACCGGCTCACAGAAGCGTCTGGTTTTTGGTTGGGCTACGAGTTTTTTTTTTTTTTTTTTGGATGCACATGGTCACCAAGTCCTCAACTAGTCTATAATGAACGATACCTCATTTTGTTTTTGCCACAAAGTCTCTCATAATCCCAACGTTTTGCTGACACAGCTGATGACCGCGCTACGCACCTTCATCCGACCTTTCAAACCAAGCCAGTTGGATACCCTATGATATGCCAGTTCATGCAGAGATTCTTTTTGGTACATTTTGTACAGGATATTCATACACTTGTTTTTGATTTCCGCCCACGCCCATCTTGTACATGTCTTCCCTCACTCCCACTACGAGCTAGCGTCGGCACGCGCCCTGGCCAACATGGCCTTTTGCCTCTTTTCCTCCTCACGGATCTTGAGATTGCGTTGGCGGTCCTTTTCACCCTTGATACTGAGCTCCGCGACCGCATCCATCTCGCTCTGGTCCTCAGGCCCGGGCAGGATGGTCTCGGCCTTGGTCTCTGCGAGGAACCGGTCGAAGATCTCCTGGGAGTGTTTGCCCTTCATATCGATCTTGACGACGCGCTCAACGCCCTCGAGCGGAGGCTGGGCCTTGCTGTTGTCGATACCCGAAGATGGGGGCTGCGGGAGGGTCGACGGGTCGACAGGCGCGCCGGTGGCGGAGAAGTAGATGGACATGACAGCGGCGCCCTCGTTGTTGGATTTGCGGTTTACAATCATGGGGATGGCGGGGTTGTAGTACTTTAGACGGGGGAGCATTTCACGCCAGAACTTTCTGTAGGTTCAGAACGGGTCAGTCGCCTGCATTTTCTTGTGTGTATTATGCTCAAGGGGAGACCGAGAGTTGGGCGACGGGGGGACAGGGTGGACGGACCTGGGGCCCATGTGACCGTCTTCTCCGCGCCTGGCGAACTCCATGTGTATCCTCGTGACATTGGGAGGTAGTGTTGCGGCACCGGGGCCGAAGCGTATTTTTAGGATCTGGTGGGTTTCTCTTATGTCAATTGATGCTGTCCCAGAGCTACGTCGGGCTGTGTTCTCGAGCGATCGTATATACCTTCTAATGGCAAGTGTTAGCTGTGCATCCGGGCTGATTATCGAGACGAAGGCTAGCGTTTTTCGGTGCAACTTACAGCTCTTAGAGCATGCCATCTTTGACCTACGCGGACCATCGTGTCGAAAGGTTCCAGAAATATCAGAATCTCGGGGGGTATCACTGCCAAACCTTCAAAGGCCACCTCCAAATGCTGCTAGTCGCGTAGTTGAGATTCTGAAAATTGCCCGCGGCCCTTGCTTTTTCGGGGGTCGGGGGTTGGTTTGTCCGCCGTTTAATAGATTCGGACGAGCTCGAGTCGGGGGGTGGCTTATCTTATCGCTCCACCTACGGAAGCTTGAAGGAAGATCTAAAATTTTGGGAAGCTCTTCCCCAGAGCAAAAGGAAAGAAAAGTTGAAGGAATTTCGGATTCCCGGCCGACGTTCCTCGTGTTTTTTGTCCCCCCCCCCCCCCGTACGATGCACCGCGCGATGTCGTCAAGATGGCTTAGGAGCGCCCTGAGCATTGGCGACCGAGCCGCGCTGGGCGAGGTGCCGGTCTACCTCTGTCCCTCTCTCGGCGCCGGGTCCGCGCGACACTCATTTGCGCCGGCCGTCCAGGCGCATCGGAAACTCCCCTATAGACAACGACGTTGCGTACACGTCGAGGCCAATACAATGGCAGAGATACCACTGTCACCTCCCGCGATCGAAACGACGCAGAAACTCTCGACGAAGAAACTCCCGTTGCAGTGCAGCGGCTGCGGCGCGCTGACCCAAACGACGGATGCCGGGCAAGCTGGTTACTACGACCTGAGCAGGAGAGCCGTGAAGGAGTTCCTTACGACCGCAGGCGAAAAGGATGCCGAGAAGGAGCTTCGCGAGGAGGACAAGGTCGTCGAAGAAGCTCTCCAGAACCTGGGCGAGGAGCAGCTTGCGCAACTAGGCTTGGACCCAAAGACGTTGCGCTACGGGGAGGAGCTGGAGACGGGCCGACCCGGTATGTATCTCCCTAGCAGTGGCAGCTGTGGTTACTGACTTACGGATAGCTTCCCGCCCTGCGACCAAAAGAGCACCGCTCTGCGACCGATGCCACAACCTAGTTCACCACCACTCCGGAAAACCGATCTACCATCCCACCGTCGACTCCTTACGGGAGACGATCGAGGAGTCACCGTTCAAGAATAACCACATCTACCATGTCATCGACGCAGCCGACTTTCCCATGTCTTTCATGCCGAGATTGCACCAGGTCCTCGATGCTAACCTGAAGCACCGCAACCGCAGGAACAGAGCCGGCCGTTATTTCAAAGATCGCAAGTTCGACATGAGCTTCATCATCACCAGGTCAGATCTGCTGGCGCCGAAGAAGGAGCAGGTCGACGCCCTCATGCCGTACCTCAGAGAAGTGCTGCGCCGGTCGCTGGGAAAGTTCGGCCAGCTCGTCAGACTGGGCAACGTCAAATGCGTCAGCGCGCAGAGGGGCTGGTGGACCAAGCCTCTCAAGGAAGAAATCTACGATCGTGGAGGCGCTGGCTGGATGGTCGGGAAGGTCAACGTTGGCAAGAGCCAGCTGTTCGAGGCTGTGTTCCCCAAGGGCACGACGGCCAGCCTCCCTTCCAAGCACAACGTCGAGGTCTCCATGTTCGCAAAGGAGGAAGACGACGAGGGCACGACGTACTCGGCCGGGGGCGTATTTGAGAGCGAAGCAGATCGCCTTGACGTGAACGCGCTCCTGCCGCCCGCCCGCAACGAAACCAACTTCCCAGAGATGCCCACTGTGTCTTCCCTCCCAGGCACCACGGCCTCTCCTATCCGGATTCCGTTCGGCAACGGCAAGGGAGAGCTGATTGATCTCCCCGGAGTCGCTAGATCGGATCTCGAGAAGTACGTCAAGCCGGAGCACCGCGAGGATCTCATCATGCACCGCAGAATCAAGCCCGAGCAGCACTCCCTCAAGCCTGGCCAGTCCCTCCTGCTGGGCAGCCTAATCCGCATCACCCCCGCCACTCCAGACCTAGTCTTCCTTGCTTACAACTTTACACCCATTGCCGAACACGTGACAGCCACCGAGAAGGCTGTCGCGTTCCAGGAGCAGACGAGAGAGTCCCACCGTGTGCCGAACATCGCTGTGCCTGGCGTTGCCGACAAGATCAAGCTCGCCGGGAAGTTCCAGCTGCGCTACGACGTGACAAAAGAGCGTGCCGGTCCGCTCACGCGCAAGGAGGTCGCGGGTCTGAAGGTCGAGGACCTGCCCTGGCGCGTCCTGGCGGTCGACATCCTCATCGAGGGCTGCGGTTGGATCGAGATCGTAGCCCAGGTGCGGACCAAGAATCTCTTCGCAGGCGTTGCACCGTTCATTGAGGAGCAACCCGTGGCCGAGGCCAAGGCTGAGGACGAGCCGGCAGACCCATTTGCCAGGATGGAGAAGGCGGCGAAGGGCCAGTCCGCCCCCAGGGTCGAGAACAAGAAGCCCGACACAAAGCCCGACACGAAGCCTGACGAGCCGCACTGGCCTGTCGTCGAGGTCTGGTCTCCCGAAGGCAGGTTTGTCGGCTCCCGCCTTCCGATGAATGCGTGGTTGATCAACAAGTCGCCAAAGAAGAAGATCAAGAGCCGTCCTCGTAAGAGCATGAAGGGGGCGAAGAAGGCTGCCAGAGGCACCAAGAAAGCCGCCGAGGCAGCCGCATAGCTGTCTGTACCAAACTCCACACTCTGTAATACTATTCAAAAAGCCTATATGTAAAACCATCATGTAAACATTATGTATCAGTATATCAGTTGATGAAAACATGAACTGGGGACGTCATGGGGACCAATGCGTTGTCAACTGAAAAGAAATAGAGAGCCATGACATCAACCTTTGCTTGTTTGAAAAAAAACCACTTTACACGTGAAATGCGCGGCGCGTCACTAGCCCTGCATGCGAATCGATCTCCAAAGGAGTTTGACTGTTGCTAGACCGGCCCGGGCCGTTGCAGGTAAGAGAAATAGGCCGAACCCAGAGCGTGTGATAGCATCAGCGTTCTTTGAGATGGCTGGGCTCTTCTGGCCGCTGGATCGGCCGTCCGGTCACGCCTGTGGGTCCTGGGGGATGACGTGGGGTAACAAGGAATGGACCTGGATGTGTGACAATCAACCAAGAACCCGCCCCTCCAGAAAAAAGAAAAAAACAATAACAAAAGGCATGCTGCCCTTTCCTTCCCGCTCCAACTTAGAAATCCCCATATGACCCCTGAATATCTTCGATCTGCCTGCCGTCTGACAGATCCCCACGACTCAAAGCAGCCTGAGCCAACACTGCCGGCTGCACTGATCGTAACAGCTACATCAGACGAATTGTTCGAGAATTTTCGGCCAACCGCTGCGATTTGAGAATTCAACAATTCAATACAACCTACCTCTCCTTTCAAAGAGGGACACTCCGCACACAACAACCCATCAACAGACCCTCTCTCCTCTCCGTAAAAGATTGCATACAATATACAAGGCACCACTGCAATGGCGGCTGTACAAGAACGATCTCAACAGCGCCCAGTGCCTGGCCCCTCCCAGACGCAGACGGAGACGCAGAGCAGGACAGGTACACACGCGATCCTCCGTCTGAGAGGCGCACATGCGCCATCACGGCAATCAGTGCGTTGGGCCGAGGACGTAGTGGACAATGAGGGCCTTGGTCGCAAGAGCTCAAAAGGTATGCAGCAGCAGAGCTCGCTCTTGTTGTTCCTATTTTCTTTTTTTTTCTTGGACTGACTGGTCGACTCCATAGTCTGCTGCATTTACCACCGCCCCAAGGCCGTTGACGAATCCAGCGACGAGTCCTCATCAGATTCATCCTCAGACTCATCCGACTCAGAAGCAGACGACGGTGGTAGACGGAGGATACCCTCAGGCGACCATAAGGGCAAGGGGAAAAGCACTAAGCGGGATCATGACCACAACTGCGGGGACCACGGCCACGGCGACCACAGGCACGGCAGGCAGGACGGCCGAGGTGGTAAGGACAAGAAGACGAGGAGGCCTAGTCCGAATGCATACGAGAGAGTGCCCAAGCCGCCCAAGCCCAAGGATGGGGCGGGTGAGGGGAGCAAAGGTTCTGAGGCCAAGGCATGAGTGGGAAGGTTGTCTTTGCATTTTCTGGCGTTGAAAGGGGACTCATTTTGATCATGATTATCAACATGGACTTACAGCCCCTGACATGGGCATAGCGGGAACGGGGTTGAATGCTAGAAGCATACAGGTAGAGGTGACTTATTCTACCGGGCAACATTACTTTACGTATGGCACTGCAGACAGATGGATGCAATTCGATTTCGGAAAGATGCAATTCTAGAGTCCCCAAGCATTATGGAATTTAGTAATCACCCATGGCGATCAAACCCGCGGGGGTGTTGGCATCGCCGCCGGCGGCCGTGGGGGGGGGGGCCTGCGTCCCACCTCTTATCGCGTCGATAAGCGGGCGAACCCCGCGATCCTTTGGGCTGCTTGCTCTCTGAACAACCCCTCAATCTTTTTAACGAGGTCCCTTCGCTGGAATTCAAAACCCGTAACCTTTGGGTGTCTAGACGCAAACCCACAATAGCTTCATATACCCGACATTCTCCTCCGCGGCCAAAGGTCCTTTTTACACACACTCACACACACACGCACAGCATGTCTCACGAGCACTCCCACGAGGGCCATTCCCACTCCCACGAGGGCGGCTTCAACGCCCAGGAGCACGGCCACTCTCATGAGATTCTCGACGGTCCCGGCAGCTACCTCGGCCGCGAGATGCCCATTGTTGAGGGCAGAAACTGGAGTGATCGCGCTTTTACCATTGGTATTGGAGGGTGAGTTGTTTACTCGCCGGTAGCTACCTGTGGTGGTTTGAAAACCGGCCATCTTCCCGTCTCGCCGCCAGCACATCGCAGCTTGGGTCCGGGGCCTTGTCCAACCCACTTGAGCTCAATTGGATGAGAGAGGCCTGAAGAACATACGCAAAGGACATGAATCAAAGAAGCAAAAAGGAAAACACACACTAACACGCTCCTTAAAACCAGCCCCGTCGGCTCCGGCAAGACAGCGCTGATGCTCGCCCTCTGCCTCGCCCTGCGCGAAAAGTACTCCATCGCCGCCGTGACCAACGACATCTTCACCCGCGAGGATGCCGAGTTCCTCACCCGCCACAAGGCGCTCCCCGCGCCGCGCATCCGCGCCATCGAGACGGGCGGCTGCCCGCACGCCGCTGTGCGCGAGGACATCTCAGCCAACCTCGCCGCCCTCGAGGACCTGCACCGCGAGTTCGACGCCGACCTGCTCCTCATCGAGTCGGGCGGCGACAACCTGGCCGCCAACTACTCTCGCGAGCTCGCGGACTACATCATCTACGTCATCGACGTATCGGGCGGCGATAAGATCCCGCGCAAGGGCGGCCCTGGCATCACGCAGAGCGACCTGCTGGTCGTCAACAAGACGGACCTCGCCGAGATCGTCGGCGCCGACCTCGGCGTCATGGAGAGGGACGCCCGCAAGATGCGCGAGGGCGGGCCGACCGTCTTCGCGCAGGTCAAGAAGAACGTCGCCGTCGACCACATTGTCAACCTGATCCTGAGCGCCTGGAAGGCCAGCGGTGCCGAGGAGAACCGCAGGGCGGCGGGCGGTCCGCGGCCGACCGAGGGCCTGGACAGCCTCAAGGCTTGATTCGGAGTGAGGGGTATGGGAAGGTCGTGAGACCAGTGGTCATGACTGCACCGTGTAGGGGAGAGAGAGAGAGAGGAGAAAGCATAAAGTGAAGAAAAGTTGACATTTTTATCCCTTTTTTAGAACTCCGGAGGATGGCATCAGACCTGTATCTATAGCCGACGTTACTGCTAATATCTATGCTTTCTGTTATCTTCTACCGGGCCCTCCTTTTTTTCGGCGTGTCCATCTCATCATTTCCAATCCGTTTTGGTTTACGTCTCGTTTTGGTATCCGTTTAATCCATCATCACATCACCCTCGTCAGCCTGGCCAGCGACGCCAGGCTCGAGAAGAGGCCCCTGAATGGGGATGGCGTTGCGCGGCCACACGCGCTTGTAGAGGCTGACACCGACCGAGTCCTGCGGGTTGATGCGGGCGTCGAATGTGGCTTTGAAGTATCCATGAGTGCCGAGGGGCTCTTTGATGAAGCCGCTGCGACCACGCCTGGTCCACAGAGGCAGAGCCTTGAACCACTCGACGTCTTCGCGGTTAAAGAACATGTAGCGGATCGTGACGATCTTCTTGTGGATGTGGTACGGGTGACCCGTCAGGACGACTCGCTTGGCGATAACGCGGGAGGTCGACGGCGGCAGAGCCGTGCCCGTGCCGATGAGCGTCAGGCCAAGAGTCGACTCATTCTCGGCCTTCTCGGAGCCCTCCGATACAGGCGTGGAGCGCTTAAAGAAAAGCACCGGCACGGCGCCCCAGGTGACAGGGCCCATGAAGGTGGCCACGGCGGACTGGCCCGGGTGGAGGTATCTGCAAAACTTGTGGACGTTGTTGGGCGTATTGCCCGGTTGGGAGAACACAGGGTTGACGGTGAAGCGGCGGGGGCCGCACTGTACAATGATCTCCTCCTTGGCCTTGATCGACCGGTGATAGTCGGCGCTTAGGTTGATGAGGTAGTTGACGGCCGTTTTCTTTTGCTCGTGGCGCAGCAGCGAGAAGAGAGTGACTGGCTTGCTGGGCTGGTACGTCTTTTCGAACGACGCCGGGACGCCCTTGAGGTAGACGTGGACTCTTGTGCCGGGAGCAACGCCGCCGACGAGGGCTTCACGCGTGGACCGGGACCGGGACGCCTGGTAGTCTGGGATCTGCAGAAGCTTGCGCCACTCCTCGGGCTCGTAGGCCCGGTCTTCGCTCTTGAGCCACTCACTCGTCCTCAAGCTCTTAAGACCTCTGTATCTTTGCAGGCGCTCACGTGCGAGAACACCGGGGTGCAGCTCGATTTCGTCAGGATACTCCTTATCGTCTTGGACCTCGTCGGACTTTCTGGCGCGGTAGGCTGCCAGGCCGGCGGCATCCTCCTCCTCATCTGGCTCAATAAACTTCTCGGACTTGGCATATTCTGAAGGCGCCGCCTCGGTGGGTTCCCTTGGCGCTTGGCCCTCAAGACCGTCCTCGGGGCGGGCTTCATCCTCCTCGGAGTTTTCCTGCATCTCGTAGTCCTCCATGTCAGAGCCAGAGTCTGACACGTCGTCGCCGAGGTACCACGCCGCTTGATAGTTGGAGGTTCCCTTGGGCACTCTTGTCTTGGCCTCCGCGGCCTCGTAGTAGTTATCGTCAAAGTAGTGGTGGTCGTCAAGGAGCACACCCTTCTTGATCTCCGGCGGCCCATCGGCCTCCATCTCATCATCGTCCATCGCGGCGTCGGGGGCCAGCTCTGCCAGGTCGTCCTGGTCCTCGTCAGGGGTATCAAGAATCTCCTCGGTATTAGTCTCCTCAACAGCCATCTCGCCCCTTTTCAGCTTCTTCGGCAACGGCGCCGCTGTGATCTTCTCAACCTGGAACGTTCCAAAGTCGCCCAGTTGAATCAGACGATTGGCCTTCAGGCCTCGTCCTCTAACAACGCCAGTGATGACCGTGGAGTCAAGCTCGGAGTTGGGGAACTTGATGTCCTCAGCGAGGAGCCAACTCCTGTCCTCGCGCCACCTAACGCCCTTGGGCGTTGTGTTGCAGATCGAACGCATCAGGTTCGCGCACTCTTGCCTGTTCTCCAGTTGGTAGAGCTTCTCCTGCTCAGGGTGGAAGTGAGTGATGTATGACTTGAGAGAGCCGAGCGTTGACTGCTTGTGTTTGGCCTGCTCGATCTTGTCCAGGCCGTAGACGACGGTGAAAAGGGTGGACAAACCCTGGCTCTCAAGACCACGCAGCATCAACTCGCCCAACTCATCAACCTCAACGTCGGCCGAGATCATGACGACCACAAAGTCCGCAACTCGTGTGGCGTCCAGAACGGAGTTCAGATCCCGCTTTAGGGGGATGTACTGGACCTTCTGCTTGAAGCGGTCAACAGAGACCCGGAACGGTGCCTCCTCGATCTCGGCCTCAATATCCACGCTGTCGTTGAGCTGCTTGACGGCGGCGGCGGCGTCGCCATCTTGGCACAGGGGCACGACGGCGACAATTCTCGGAGCGCCATCCTTTCCAACGAATATCGAAGCCTCCTCCAACCTTTCCTTGCGCTTGAAAATCTGGCGCTGCTTGGCCTGGTTTCGTCGGTCGAACTTGGACATGACTTGCTGGTGGGGCGTCTTTCGCTGGCCGCGCTCTTCGCCAGGAAGTCTGCCTGTTGAAGGATTCGGTGTTAGTATGCTGTATCCGGAGCTGACCAAGTCGTCTGAAGAGTGGGCGGTATTAGATTTGGGGGCAAACCTTTGGCAGCGTCCCTCAGCGCACCCTTGGTCGCATGCTTGGACTTGAAGGGCTTGTGGGTGACCTTCGTGGTTGGTCGGTGAGAGTGACTCATGGTCGCGGCGGGCGGTTTCCCGTCTCCCCCAGCCTTGAATCGAAATGGTAACGAAGCCAGGTTGAGCGAAGGCCACTGGTTAGTCGAATTCGAGAACGGGGTATTGAGGTAACTCGGGTTTGGCGCAATTTGGCACTGTATTTTTCCTTCTGGTCGGTTTTGCGATCGCGGGGTCCTGCCTATCAAAATCTTTTTCGTGCGTGGGCAGCGGCGTATCTCTTATCGCTAAGACCGTGACCTCCCCCGCAAGCTCCACTAGAAATTCATAGTGGCCAATTGGATGTCCTTTCCCGATAACTTGCCCATGTAGACGATAACAATTGGGTGAAATTTCGTAGGTCGGTCAACTTTTTTTTTTTTGGCTACGCCAGGAGATTTCCGGACGGTCGGTATTCTACGACAGAGAGAGTGCCACAACCCGACAGCGCCGCCCACCATGGAAATCGATACCCCCGAAACGCAAACGATATCCAGGAATAACACACACTCCAATGGGGCCGTTCAGGTGAAGAGGCGCACCGACCTCATCCCGCGCGAGGAGCGGGAGAAGATCCGGAGACTGAAGGAGGCGAATAAGTCGTACGGCCGCGGCAAGAACATCAATATCAAGTCGATCAAGGACAAGAAACTGCGCACCAACCTCTCGAGGCTCGAGAATAAGTACCGCGACGCGACCATCAAGGCTAAGGATGCCGAGATCCTGCTCGAGAACTCGGGCGGCTTCCTCGAACCCGAAACGGAACTCGAGAGGACCTACAAGGTCCGCCAAGATGAAATCACCGAGAGCGTCGCCGTCACAACGGCGCAGAAGCGCTTCGAGCTGAAGCTGGAGGAGCTCGGCCCTTATGTTGGCGAGTACACCCGTAACGGCAGGGAATTGCTACTGGCGGGACGGAAAGGTCATATTGCGACGTTCGACTGGAGGGAAGGCAAGCTGGGGTGCGAGATTCAGCTGGGCGAGACCATCAGGGATGCGAGTTGGCTACACAACAACCAGTTTTTCGCCCTTGCGCAGAAGAAATATGTCTACATCTATGACCACAACGGTGTGGAGATTCACTGCTTGAGGAAACACATGGAGGTTACGCATATGGAGTTTCTTCCCTATCACTTCCTCTTGGGCACGGTGGTGAGTACGAATAGTGCACATAATTCTGGGCTATCCCTAACAGGCTCAGTCATCGACTGGTTTCCTCAAGTACCAGGACGTTTCGACCGGTAACATCGTCTCCGAAATCCCTACCAAGCTTGGTCCCCCGACAGCCATGACCCAGAACCCCTGGAACGCTGTCTTCCACGTCGGACACCAGAACGGCACAGTAACACTATGGTCACCGAACCAGACTGATCCCCTAGTCAAGCTCCTGGCCCACAGAGGACCCGTGAGGTCATTAGCTGTGGACAGGGAGGGTCGGTACATGGTTTCGACCGGCCAGGACTGCAAGATGGCGGTCTGGGACATTAGAATGTTCAGAGAGGTCAACCAGTACTTCACAAGGCAGCCCGCGTCCTCGGTAGCCATCTCCGACTCGGGTCTTACGGCCGTCGGATGGGGCACGCAAACGAGCGTCTGGAAGGACCTCTTCAATAAGAACGAGCCCGTCCAGCAGAAGGTGCAGAGCCCGTACATGGCATGGGGCGGCGAGGGCAAGCGCATTGAGCGTGTGAGATGGTGTCCATTTGAGGATGTTCTTGGCATGGGTCACGACGAGGGTTTCTCGTCCATCATCGTCCCCGGTGCTGGAGAGGCCAACTTCGACGCTCTCGAAGTCAACCCCTTCGAGTCGGCCAAGCAGAGGCAGGAGGCCGAGGTTAAGGGTCTTCTGAACAAACTGCAGCCCGAGATGATTGCCCTGGACCCTAACTTCATCGGCAACATCGACCTGCGGTCGGACAAGCAGCGCCAGGCCGACAAGGACCTCGACGCGAAGCCGCTCTCGATCGAGGAGGAGATCAAGAAGCGCGCGAGAGGCAAAAACGGCGCGCTCAAGAAGTACCTGCGCAAGCAGAGGAAGAAGAACATTATCGACGAGAAGAGGATGAAGGTCGACGAGATCTGGGAGAAGCAGCAGAAGGAGAAGAAGAGGAAGAACCAGGAGGTCGAGGCTGACCTCGGCCCGGCGCTGTCTAGATTCGCGCGCAAGGACTGATATTGCGGCAAGGGATATATACTGTAAAAGTTGACTAAAAGTTGGACTGGGGAGTTGGTTGCATGTAAGAGGCGTTTAGGCATTTTCACCCTTGGTGACCATGAATACCCAAAGCTGAGAGTTCTTCTCTACCTACCTCCCGATACTCCCGGACTTGGCCGGAAAGCATGGCAGGGGTGGCTCACGAGCTGTTTGCTGCCTCCGTGTTGTGGTTTTATGGCTTGTTCCTGTTCCAGAGGGCTTGCAGCACGGTTTCATAGGTACCACCAAATATCGCTTCGAAACTTCTTCAGCGTCGACCTTTCAATCATCATTGGGGACACAACTCATGTCCACATGCAAAAGAGAAATACAGAGTCAAGTCCATCGCCTACTTTTTGTGTACCGTACGCCATTACGCTCCTTTTCGCTTTATGTTCCCCGGGAGTTCTATGTTTCAATCTAGTTTATACAGATCCACGCTGAGCGCAAACGCAGCACACACACCCGTTCCATCTCTACAACAGCTTCAGGTGGCCCGTGATCTGGTCAACGAGGCTCCGGGGGGCGGGGCCGACGCCGAGCACCGTCAGGCTGCCGGCCTCGATCTGCGTCCGGCCGGCGTCGGCGATGACCTCGGATGTGACGCCTAGGCTGCGCGCCTTGCCCATAAGCTCGAGCATCTCGTCCTGGTCCTTGATCTGCACAGCAATCTTGGCCTGGCCGAGGCGCTCCCAACGCTTGAGGATGTTGGCCGCTGGGGATGAGGGGTCTTTGGCCGCGGCGCGCGAGAGAGACTTGTAGCATGCAAGGGTCGCGTGGGATGCTTGTGCTGCCATCTTGCCTGTAGTGATTGGGCGTTAGCTGGGTCATTCCTTGGGAATTGGCAGTTGCGCGGAGATAAAAAGTACCCTTGGTCATGCCCAGATCCGTCCGTACGACGAGGACAAGCTTGCACTCCTCGTTGGAGTCGGCAAGCGGCGCGGTGTTCGGGTTGGGTTTCTTGGAGGAGGCGGTCTTCTCAGAGGATGCAGTGTTGCGCTGGCGCAGGCCGTCGCGGCGGTCGGCAGCCACGCCATTGGCCCAGTTCGGCGCGTGGTCAAGGACGGTATCGTCCTCGTCAATGTCGGACTCGTCGCTCTCAACGGGGTCGTCAGTGTTGGCGCGGGCCTCGGCGCGCAGCTCGGGGGAGATGAGGTAGCCGCGGATCGAGTATACGCCGAGCATGAAGCCTGTCATCAGGGCGACAATAGAAGTCGAGATAACGACTGCGTCGGAGGCCATTGCGGGTGAGGGCTCTTCGGGTCTTGGGATGGTTTGAGACCGAATCAGAGAGGAGGAGTCACGTATCGCTTTACACGTCGACACGTTGAGATACGGCAGCTCGGAAGAGTTGGGAGGAACTGCGACTTTTTTTTGTGGGAATGGGATTTTGGATATGTCGGGTTTGCTTGCCTCTCTGCTCTGCTCTGTGGAACAGTGCTGTTCCTGGCCGGATGACGCACGTCAGGCCCGCCTTGGTCCTCCTGGATGTTGCTGAAAGTGACAGCCTGAACCCCCCCTGGACCACTGTTGCTGGGACTCTGGGAGTCCTTTAGCGGACGATGTCTCCACCATTTGACCTCTGAACCAGGGAGGGGTAAGTAGTGGGGGGCGGTTCGCTATCAACATGGGCGAGATCTGAGTCAAGGTAAGATGAGGGCTTGGCTCTGCCTATTATCTCCCGCTTGCCAACATCTTCCAGAAGGCACGTTCCTCGGCCAGGATCAGCAACATTATCATTAAAGGTATCGCCGCACTGTCACTGAATATGCTTCCTTCTACCAAACAGCGATGAACCTGTTCACTCACAGAAACACTTATCAGGTATTCATCGCGAGGACCTGTCAAGATGGCAAGTAACAACGCCGTGGTTGTCGGTCTGAGTGGCTGCTCTTCCAGCGGTAAGACGACACTGGCTCGGCTGCTCAGAGACATATTTCCAAACACTTTCATATTGCATGAAGACGACTTCTACAAGGCAGAGTCTGAGTGAGTGTTTTCATCGTTCAATCATACAGAAGAGTCACTCACCGCCTACCCCAGGCTACCGACGAAGAACGGCCTAGTGGACTGGGACTGCCCGGAAGCAATTTCTATGCCAGATATGGAGAAAGCCCTTACTCATGTTCGTGGGAATGGAACGTTTCCGGTACGCCGCCATCATGCGCTATGCTCTTTTTCATCCAGCCACTTACACGAATCCCCATCAGCCCTTCGTAGACTCCAAAGAAGATCAAAACTCTGTCGGCAAATGCCCCGTCTCTGACGCCAAGATCACAGCCGTCAAGGCAAAGGTCGAGGCCTGGCTCCAACCTGGAAACCCGGGGCACGCCATTTTCACCGAAGGCAAGCTCAGCGTGTGCCTATTTGATGGGTTCCTGCTTTACTGCAAGGAGATGGAGTCCACAATGAGACTCATCGATATAAAGTTGTTTCTTCTGGTAAGCCGTGCTAAGGCAACCCAACGTCGTGAAGCGCGTGACGGTTATGTCACTCTAGAGGGCTTCTGGCAAGACCCCCCTGGATATGTGGACAAGATTGTCTGGCCCAATTACGTGGAATCCCATGCGTGGCTCTTTAAGGATGGTAACGTGGAGGGCGAACTGAATGAAGAAGTCCTCCAGGAGAATAACATCAAGGCGCAGACTGGTGAGGGATTCGACATCGACATGGAGACCACTTTGGAGTGGACTGTCGACACCATCATCAAGGACTTAGAGAAGCGGGCGTCCGAGCAGCCTTGAGAATCCATGCATAAAACCAACTAAATAGTGCAGTATATATGTGCAAGAAGTACGTGAATACGAGACATGTGCCTCTGCCAGTTCCATCGAGCATGCCATCGGAATAAGCTTAAGCAAGGTAAATATTGTTGGTCTTGAAACCTTTTAAACCTCCTGACAGACCTAGTCAGCCCTGCCAATTATCAGACTTGGTGACCGAGGTAGCACAAGACGAAGGGATAGTATAGCTACGGTTGGGGTCGTTCTCCCAAGTAGGTGTACCGCTGCTGGCGACATTGATATACTTGTACTGAATGGCCTGGCCGGCCGGCAGCTCAACAGTGACAGACCAGACTGGGTTTGCAGAAGTGTATCCGGAAGCGCTCAAAGCGATGGCGTTGCTTGGGTTCCAGTTCCCGAGCGAAGGGATATTACCAACAATCTTGATTGTCTGTCCGAATTGCGTCACAACGCGGGCATTGAAAGTGACGAGCACAGAGCTCGCAATGGGGCAGCCAGTGGCCGTCGGAGTCGCAGTATCGTGCGTAGTAGTAGGAACGCCGGTCTGAGGCGTCTGGTTGGCAGGAAACGAAGCTACAGGGGCGCTGGAGTAGGAACCAGCGACGGAGGTAGCCTGGCACGTTCTTGGCACAGAGGTCGCGGAACCCACCCAGCCCTTCGGGATGACATTGGCACGGCGCTGAGCAGCAGTGAGGAACGCGGCGTAGGACCAGGTCAAGTCGTCAGCCGACAGGGGCTGACCGTTGCTGCGCGAGAACTGCTCGGCGAGCGAGCCATTGGTCTGGGCGTAGGTCGCGACGATGTTCATGAAACCGTCGGCGTAGGCGCTCACAGCGCTGATGAGAGACGTGTAGGTGGACGAACCGGAAGCATAGGTCCCAGGAGCGACAGAGCCGAGGCGGTCACGGAAGAAAGCAAGGGATGTTTGAGTGACGGTAATGGAGCCTTGCTGCTTCCAGACATAGAGGGCGTCGTAGAGTTGCTCGGCTGCGGCGAGGGTGTTGAGGTACCAAGGATTGCCGCCGTAGTAGCTGTCCTCGGGATATCTACCCACCGATATAGCACTAGATTGCGGAATGCCATTGTTGATGGCATAGATCGTGCGAAACGAGTCCACGACGACTTTGTGGCTGGCTAGAGCCTTGTCACTGCAGGGCTGGAAGGTTGCTGCGTCGCAAGCAGCGGCCGCGTCGAAGTTGTGAATAGAGGCAAGAATGACGTTGGCATCACGGCCAGATCTTCCGTTTCCGTTGACTTTCAAGTATTAGTGACCATGGTCTCTTGCGTGATGTCCTAGGCATCGTTGACTTACTGTTAGCGACCATGAAATTGCCGGCAGGGTTCCAAAATCGACCCAAGAAGCACAGAACCTGGGGCGCAACGGCATCGCAAGCATTGCAAGACTGGCCCAGCGAGCGAGCCAATGCACTGCCCTCGACGAGTGCTACGATGAAAGGTCAGTCTTGTCCGTCACCAAGGCTCAAAAGGACGTACCGCGGTGCTGGCTAGCGACAGTGAAGAACGAGCTTCCCTGGACCTCTTCCCAGAGATCAAAGCCGGTCTGGTTCCTGCCAGCATGTTCAGGATTCATGTTCAATAGAATATACCAGGTCTCTTACCAGTACTGGGCGACATAGTTCAAGTCGTTGCGGATCACAGGCCACAAAACAGACGAAGCTGTGGAAGAGTAGCCGTTGGCCACCAACCACTTGGCGTAGCCAATGATGGCAATCGCTCGCAACGCCGGGCCGTCTCTCTGGGGCCTTCCTGAACAGGCTATCAGCGCAGGCTAGGATCCAATATCAACTGTCTGCCTTACCCCAATCACCGGTGTAGGGCCTCAAGTCTACCTCGAACTTGGGCTCGCCAAGACCCTGGCCATCGCCAAGGCTTCCTGAAGGGTTCGAAACCCCCTGGAGACGGGCTTGGGAAGCGATGTAGTTCTGGATGTTGGTTTGGAGGTTCGCATCATAGCTGTTCGTGAATATGTCTACGACAGCCTTGAAAACAAGACCGGCGTCTGATTCTCCTTAGTTACTGCTCTCAACCTCGAGGGAAGTTTCTTATGATTGGAAATACCTCTAGTCCAGGTATAAAAATCTGCTACATGTCAGTAGTGATTTTCGATTTGACAATGCTATTATAATCCGACGGACATTTAAATAGAGAGGCGTTCCTCTTGACGTTTATCTGCGACAGACACAGAAAGAGTGAGGATTAACTTACACGGCGGGTCTACCTTGTCTGGAGAAGCGATAACAATGCCGGAGGCCACGCCCTGTGCATGGCAACCGTTCGGTCCGATGTTGCAAAGTAACTGTTGAAGGGCGATAGGGGTCTGAGTGGCAATGAAGGAGTCGACATCTCTCTTGACCATCTGAGCTCCCGGATAGCCCAAGATCGTCTGGGTGGCAAAAGAGCCGAGCAGAAGGGCGGAGGTGAACAGCTTCATGATGGGTTGTGCAAGACGCTCGATGGTGTTGGGTGCCAGTACTCCTGACATAACATGCTGGAGGTAAACCATGGCTTTTATATCCGTGAAGAGGCCTGAGAATGGTAGCTGTCCAAGGTGGCTCGTTATGATGTGCCTCGAAGGCCCGAATGTGGGAGTATCACCGAGCTGTTAAGTTGGCCTGCATTAGTCCCCTGTGTCTAAGATGCTTCTCGCCCTGCTCTGGAAACTGGGGCTATGTCGGCCGAACTGTAGTAGAACCCTTGGCGAATTGATTATAACTGGTTCCGCAACTTCTCCAGTCCTGTTGCAAAGTTCCTTCGGCCTGCCCTCTTGGAGCAACTCCGTCTTCCGTGGTCTCCCGAACACCAGGGCCGGTGATTGCCGCCAGGTGACGACCAGTGATGCGGTGAAGAGAGAGGGTGGCACTGACCCCGGCTCAAGCAGTACCGTGCTGGCCGGTGTGGTTCAGTCAAGTCGTCTTTTGGGAGAGCAAGCTCCGTCAGAGGCCAAGAGTAGTGACAGGGGTCGTATCGTACGTCGGCAAATATAGGTAGATCACACTACCTGGTCGCTCGGTTCTATCCGCTAGGAACCGTAGGTGTTATTATTGGTGGGTTCGTAATGAGGGACGTCTCAAGGTTGGGGTTGCTTGTTGTTTGTGGAGTGTTAAGCATTCCCCGCACTCCCCATCCCGCGGCTTTAGCTGATGGAATGACCAAAACATGTCCAATGGCCGGAGACCAAATGCGGGCTAATAGAACAGGGCAGTGTTTGTCTTGTAGACCTACACTAGTACAGTTTAGATATGGGGGAAAGAATGGGCGGCATTGCACGAACAGTGCTTGTAGGCTTTGGGCGACTCGAGACTCTTGACGTCAATCGTCATTCCATTTGAGTAGCCTTCGATGTACTGGGAAGCAGACGGGTGGCACTGGCTTGTTGGCGACATGGTTGTCTTCATCTTGGCATCACGAATCGAAAATCGCGTCGTTGCTCATTTACTCCCGTGCAGTAGTGTCAAGAAAGGAGTATGGTGTGTGATGGATGGCGGAGTCTCCTGTTGATATCGGCCCGGCCCCAATAGGTACATAGTTACCCCGGATCACATGGATGCACCCCACACCATTGATGTGTGCCAGGCATCGTTAACAGAAACGGCGGCAATTCCCCGAACGGGGGCTCTGCGCCGCGACCGACCAAACCTTGATGCTATTGGGAAGCAGAAAAGTGGTGGGCACCATGATGCAGGAGCAATATGTATCGTAGGATGACACCCATGAGATGACAGCGCCAGGTACGGGATGCGCCGAGAGAGAGACCGTGGAGAATGTCATGGCTCATGCAAACGTTTATTCAAGGCTCTGCGCATGCCGTGTCAGGTAGGGATGGCCGATCTTGTCCTTTGGGATGAGTTTTCATCGTGAAAACTCTGTTGCCGCCTCATGGCCAACGTATATGCGCAAATACACAAGTGAGTTTTCTAGAGTATGAGTGTCACGAGACAGACTTGAACACGATATGGTTGCCAATCGTGGTAAGCGCGGTTGTAAATTCGACTCTCGCCAGAATTGCGTCGAGAGGCTGTCTAACTGGATGAGGCCCAGAAAGGAAGCTGCGAATTGCTCGACGCGCCCAGCAGAACAAAAAACACCTCACAATACCAGAATGAAAGTGATTCCCCGGGCGTAAGTATGTGGGCAAGTCATGGTTTTCCCCAACCTCAAAGATCGACGATCTCGGAAAAGGGGTACGGAATATGACGTCCCCGGTACGATATTCCACCACGCTCAAGCCTACTACAGCGAACATGGCTTCTTAAAGACCGGTCTCTCTTGGATCTGTCGATCGGAAGATTGACATCATGAAATTTGATGGCTCCTTGAGTGATCGAGCTGCCTCAGCGTTCGACTCTGAACTCCCGTGGGAGCAGAGGATCGCTGGGCACAGACCCGTGTTTGTTGAAGAGAGAAAAGAAAATTCGAGAGAGAGAATTTTCCGCGATATGTAGTGGTTCAGTGACCCACTCTCGCTTAGCTAAGCTCGGGTCGTCGGTGGAGACCGACCGACCCTTGCACAGTGCTGATGAGCCGCGTAACTTTTCTGGTTGGCCACGAAAGGGTGGAATGGAGCATGCTATCGCCATTGCACCGCCAACTCCAGCCTTGTTTGCGCATCAGCTTTTTGCCCCCCCCAGCCCACGAATCGCCATATTCAACTCCAAATCAACTCGACAAGCCTCTCTACCAACCTCAAGTCTATAACAGCAGTGGCTCGTTTGTTTGCCCGAATCCCCGCCAAGATGGACGCCGCAACCATCGAGGAGACGAATCGCATTCGTGTTTCGCTGGGCATGAAGCCGTTGCCGGTACCTGGCGCCGCCCCAGCTGCACCGCAACGCGACAATCCTGCCTCAGACGACGAGGATGCGCCGAGTACGCTGGAGAGCCGCTCGGCGCAAGCATACGACAACTATCAAAAAGTCCGCGACGCGGAAGCCGCGAAGCGCAAACGAGAGGAGCGAGCCGCCGCTGCGAAGAGGGAAAGAGAGGCTGCGCAGCGCCATGCCATTCTCGAGGGCAAGAGTCTAGGCGAGACAGAGGGCGCCGACGTGGATGCGAAGGCGTGGCTAAAGGCCCAGAAGAAGCGACAAAAGGCCATCGAGAAGGCGAGAAAGCTGGAAGAGGAACAGGCTGCCGCAGAAGCCGCCGCGCTGGCGGCGGTCGAGTACACATCAAAAGACTTAGCCGGTGTGAAGGTTGCCCACGAACTCGACAACTTTCTCGACGGCGACGAGCAGATCTTGACCCTCAAGGACGCCACCATCGATCAAAACGAAGAGGAGGGCGACGAACTCGAGAACATGGACCTCAAGGCCAAGGAGCAGCTGCAAGAAAGGATGGATATCAAGAAGAAGAAATCAGCGTACGACGTATTCGCCGCGGCAGACGAAGGGGCAGAGCAAGGCATCCTGGCTCAATATGACGATGAGATTTATGGCAAGAAGGGCAAGAAGTTCACTCTGGATGGGTCTGGTGCGATTGCCGAGTTGGGCGACATCTTAGGCGCACCCGAGAAGTCAAAGAAGCTGCAGAGCATCGACCTCGATGTTATTCGTAAGTATTGTCCGGCCAAACCTGACGAAGAGGGAACATCGCTAATTTCCTCGCCAGAGGACGCGCCTACTTCGGATTACCTTGACATTTCGGAGATCAAGGTCAAGAAGCCCAAGAAGAAGAAGTCCAAGTCAACTCGGCAGAAGCCTGTTGATGAGGACGACATCTTTCCTGTCGACACAACGCCGGCCGGCGACGACATGGACATCGACTCGGGAGCAGTCGTCACCAAGAAGCGTAAGGTTGAGGACGACACTTTTGTCGATGATGAAGACTTGCAGGCGTCTCTAGCTATTCAGCGCAAAAACGCCCTGAAGAAGAGGAAGAGGGCCCGCCCGGAAGACATCGCTCGGCAACTCAGAGCGCAAGTCGACGAGCCGACCGAAGCTCAAACGGGCGGCGTCGTAATCGACGAGATCTCGGAGTTTGTGTCTAATCTGAAGAAGCCAGAAGAGGAGGAGGAGCGTAAACCAAAGAGGCCAAAATCCGCATCAGTAGAGCCCGTTACGGCTATGGATGTTGAGTCGGACGACGAAGACCATCCGATGGGCGATGATTCTCACGAGATTCCAGACTATAGAGCCAGAGAAGCTTCCACAGATATTGCGGCGACAGGAGTTGACGAGGAGAAGACGATCAACACAGGCATGGGTTCGACATTGGCGCTGCTGAGAGAACGCGGCATTCTCAAAGATGCTCGTGGTGCCGAGCTGAACATGAGCGAGCGTCAGAAGGCCGAGTTCTTGGCAGAGAAGAGACGCATTGAGCGCGAGCAAGAAGAGCGAGCCAGATCCCAGCGCGAGCGCGACAGAAACAGCGGTCGACTGGATGCCATGTCTACTAGGGACAGGGAGGAGCGCGCCCGACAGGCCAACGCCCACCGCGAATTACAGCAATCCCGCGTCGTCGACGAGCTCTTCAAGAAACACTACAAGCCGAACGTGGAGCTCAAGTATGTGGACGACCACGGCCGGTCTCTCGACCAGAAGGAGGCTTTCAAGCACATGAGTCACCAGTTCCACGGCAAGGGAAGCGGCAAGGGCAAGACTGACAAGCTTCTGAAGAAGATCGAGGAGGAGAAGCGACGCGAGGCTAAGCCCACTTTTGACGCGAGCGAAAACGCAAACATGAGCTCATCATCGGCAAAGCGGCAGGCCGGTGTTCGATTACAGTAAAGGCTATATATGAGGTTGAAGGTCGGGTGACCAGGAAAAAGGTGCAGACCCTTTAATATGTACAATCCAAATTGATGAAGTTTCTTCCATGCTGACACACCGCACAATTCTTCAGACATCCGGTTGGTTCGGTGACGCTCTCTTTCTAATTCCCAATCCCTTCTACCCCAAACGCCACACGGTACAAGTCGTACTTTCAGGCCCCCTTGCGTACTCCTTTTCACCTCGTAACAGGCTAGGATCGAGGGTATTTTCGCACATTTCGATGTGTCATCTGGACAAAGCCGAGTGGCTCTCTCTCTCTCTCTCTCTCTCTCTCTCGTTATTACGAATGACCCAGCAGGCTCTCCCAGCTCCACCGCGGCGGTCGAGGTGGTTCGTCTCTTCGTTGCGACGCAGGTGACCCGCCGCCACTCAGGCTCTCGTATTCTCTCTGCGCCTCCTCGATCAACTCGAATATGTCGCCCATATCAAACGCCGACGCTGACCGCTTCGGCGATGCGCCGGGCTCGGGGTGCGTGCCACTGCTCTGGATCGCATCCTTGACCTCTAGCATGAGGTCCTCCATCAGCGGCGAGACGCAGGGCGAAAAGTCGGACGAGCTACACGACAGCGGGCTGTCAGGCTTGCTGCTGCTCTGGCTCGGCTGCCGCCTCAAGGGCGTGACGCTGCGGCTCACCGGCGCCGGTTTCGTCGGCGTCGTCTCGTTGCTATGCGTCCGGCACCGCTGCTGCTGCAGCCGCGCGCGTCTCTGCTCCCGCCGTTTCTTGATGATGTCCCGCACAATGTTGCCGTGAAGTTCGTGTTCTGCTCCCGCCGCTGGTGACCCGCGAGCGCCATGCGTGGAGATATCCGGGTGTGTAGCTTTGAAGTTGAGCATAGGGCTCGGCCTTGCAGTGCCGCTGCCGTTCATCTTGGGTGTGTGTGTGTGTGTGTGTGTGTGTGTGTGTGTGTGTGTGTGTGACTTTGGGTCTCTGATGCGGGACTGAGAAGGCTTGGTGAGGATGAACTCTGTTCTTGGTGACGAGGCCGATTCGCCGACAGGTCGAGAGACGCAACACTTGGTTGACGGTAAGTGCTGCTCTTGCTGGCAAAAGTGACGACCTGATGTGTAATGTATCTGTCAGACTGCTTGCTCGCCAGTATCAGCCCACGTTCTGCTGTATCTATCTCCACCCAACTAGTGCAAATGTTGAGCGGATAATGAAGCCTTCTTCTAGCCGTGTTCGGCCCAGGCCTGTTCTTTTGGGGACTTCTGGGCTTGTTCTTCGGCTCTCGGGAGGAAAACGTCTCTTTCTACCTTTTGAACCACGCGAGGCACCGATGAGCTGTTGGTGGCGAAATCTGCTAGTCCTGCGAAACGGTGCGGTTCGGACAATGGACCCTACTTCGCCATGTGGCGTTGGCTTGCGTTTGGACGGAGCTAGAGGAAGGTGGCAAGCCAAGTAATAGTTTGAGGATATTAGAAGTGTGATGTTCGGGTCCGGTCGAATCGTAGCCCTCTTTCGAAAAAAAAAGAATAGTGAGTCAGGAAAGCGGTAGGGAGGGAAGGGGGAGAACAGAAAAGAAATAATGAGGGCTCGTCGATATACTATCGTATACAAACTCCCCTTTCCCACTCTGGCTTCGAAACAAATGTTTATGTTGTTTACTAGCGCGGAGAGTATAAGAAGAAGGTTGTTCCTGATCGCGATGCGTTTTGCGTTGTTCCCTTCCACTTCCGTCTCATGTTCGAGGTCTAACTCTCCCTTGAATGCCAATAGACCCTCCTGGGCGACCTTAATTAATCTCCAGGAAGCCCCGTCGCTCTGCCGGCCGGTACGCATTCCAGTGCCCCCTTTATCTCCATCCTTCGCCATCAACTTTCCCATACCACGATCGATCCTTCATGTTTGGGGGGACAAGTTGCGGCGCCAACGTGTCACAATCGGGTTCTCTCCAAGCCTCCGAGATGTGCCAGGGGGTGTCGTATCAGTTTTCGACTACATGCTTTCCGACGTCACCATTGTGAGTTTTTGCCGTCGGGAGGCCCGATCGCCGCAACGTCACACGTCACATCAACATTCCCGTCCATCCTCATCGCACAGATGCGTCCTGTCTCCTGATGGCGGACTATGCCGTGGTTTCCTGGACAGAGGCGTGCCTCCCGGTTGTCCCAGTCACTAAGACAACGCCACAAAAAGGAAAAGGGTTGAAGACAGTGTATTCAGACCGAATCAGACCAGCATCGCGCCATCAACTCATATGACCCATCCGGAAGAAAAGAAAATAGAAGCCCCCCCCCTGAGAAGAAAGAAAGAAGAAACCAGGAGACCGTCGGGATCAAGCACCAGCCTCGGGGGGGATCTCTTTTCCCTTGATCACTGCGTCGGCGAACTCCTGGTCCGCCGCCGATATGCTGGAGGAGCGCCGCGTCACGAACCACCATGTCAGTGTCAAAACGGTGAGCCAGACAGAGACCCATGTGAGGACCAAAAGCGGGGAGCGGCGGCGCCGCGGAGCGTAGGGCGAAAAGCTGCCTTTGAAGTTCGGCATATTTGTACGGCGTGAGAGAATGGCCGGGCGCCCGGGGGATGAAAATAGAGTGAGCGTACGTGCTTCGGCTGCTAGGTGACGGTGATTCGATGGCACGGGCAGCGGCGAGAGCGTAGGCGACTTGGTGCCAGTCAGCCGTGGATGTCGGTGAGCCTGGGCGACGAGGCCTACCAACAGCCAGCTCGTTTCTCAGCCTTTTCCCGGGGGGCCAACGGTGTTTCTTGGGGAGATTTGTAAATCCCAGTTTGGAGGCGAAGTCAACGCGCAATGAAGAAAGAGATGGGCGAATGGTCTTGGAGGAGTGACGAACAAGCAGGTTCTCGGCGCACCCTGTGGGACCTTGGACGCTAAGGAGGCACACTGACACTGTCCCGGCGCACTGTGATCGCCAGCTGAGGGTACACATTTGAGATGACCGACATTTTTCCCGCGCAGCTCGCCTCTTCTTTGGATCCGTTAGCGGGTATTATTTTGCTGTCCATCTAGGTTGTTTCTGTCATACGAAGCATTTGACAAATTGAGTTGAAACTAAACTAAGAATAGTGCATTCTCGGGCTAGTCTTCAACACAGCAGGCACTGGACTGAGTGACCTCTCCAAAGATAAAACATCAGTTTTTGTGATCATTGCATAGAGCCCACATGGCATACACAACGTCCGTTCACACCTGAGCCACTAGAGAGCGGCCGACGGAAATATTAGCTATCATGGCATTATGTAGAACCGGCTCTCTTGGCTGCTGATTATCGACAGACCGTTCGCATGACAAACCCTTATCATCCAGAAGATGAGAAATTCCCAAGAAACGCTGGGCTCTCTGAAACAGAAAAGTACGCTCTCATGACCTTTTCATAGTGATCACGAAGACATCAGATCGCAGCGAGTCTATGCACATATTCACAGACCTACAAGGCTGCTCTATACTTCATATTCAGATACATATTTTGAACCGTGTTTTCACGTCGCTCAGCGTGCAAGACGTTTACAGCCGCCGCCCAACCCTATAATGACCAGATAGCGCCAAACCCAATAAACCTTACAAACGAATACTGGCCCCAATTCCCTGGCCCTCATACCAAACCGTGTCCTTCCAGTTGCCGATCCTGACCGTGACGTTCGCACTAGCATCAAGCTTCAAGGATCCTCCGAGAGCATTCTTTACAGCGTCGTAGCCCACAGAGCCCATGGACCAATTCACCGGCAGCTTAGGTGTGACGGATGTTCCCGGAGGTGCCTCGAAAGGCAGGTCGTAGACAATACGTCCAACCGGTTCTGTATGGTTGTAAAACGCTGTGGCATTGATCCAGTCGACATAGATGGTATTATACCGCAATGGGGATACCAGAGTGAACGTCGCTGTGGAAGACAACAAATGGAAAGTCGCGTCCCTGATGAAGTGCCCCTTCTTCTCGCCTTCTCCAGGAAGGTCCAGCTTGGGAGCGGCGATGCTAATGTTCAGCTTCGATAAGCCTTCACCGATGATGGGTGCGGTCGGTATGGTTCCTCGGTGGGTCTTAACATTGATTGTGACGTTGCGACCGGACAAGTATTCCGAGATCATGTCGCTGGCAACCTTCCGACCGGCTTCACCGCCTGCCGCGGGATTCCATGTTGCGCTGACGACAAGGTTTGTGTTCATGCCTTTGACGACCCTCATGTTCTCGGCGGTTGCACTACCAAGCACAAAGCCGTCCCGGACGATGTGGACGTTGACATACGGCACGACGGCTGTGTAAGGTGTTGGGTTCGTGATATTGACCAACGCCTCAATCGTCATTGACGAGGAGGATGTACTGATGATCTTGACATCTCCGACTTGCGGGTGAATGTTGCCCACGGTGTCGCCAGGCAATGCTGCAACAGTGTAAGCTGTTGTGATCCAACAGGCCCTCATGATGAGCAGGAACATAAGAAATCAACCCATGATGAGACGAACAGTGTCGGATTTAATACGGACGTTTTACTGGGATTTCGCCCTCTGCAGGGACATCCTTCAAAACCAATACTCCAAGAGCCGTATTGACGCGGATGGCGACACTGGCCTTGACGTCCAACAAGACCTCCTTGCCGCCGAAAAGGAGCCTCTGTATCACGTCTGTCAGAACGTCGCCGTCGGTGATATTTAGGGGAGCATCGACGACTCGAGACATAATCTTTAGGAGTGGTTCGTGCTTCTCGGTGCCTTGGATCTTTGTCGAGCGCGCTGGTTGCCACTTGTCGAGGTTGAGCTCTCCAAGCTTTTTGTTCTGGTACATCACATCTGCTGTAGCCCGCAAGTCCGTGACATTGATATCCAAGTTCATCTCCTTCGGCAAGCTGGCGAGTACTTCGACTGTGCCAGAAACCTTAGGGCTTCCGTCCGGGCCATCCGGGTCTGCCATCGGGTCGGGGAGTTGGAAATTCACATCAGTGAGAGAAAAGCTCTTGATCAGGTTGTCAAACCCCTGTCCTGGGAAGGGCACAGGAACGGTGATCTCGGAGAGAATGTCTCCAATCCAGTCGGGGGTGTCGGAGTCGGGCATTTTCCGACCCCGGACGTAAACGGTGGTCGCCTCGCCGCGCATGTACTGCTCCAGAAACTTGTCCAGAGGCGACGACTTGGAATTTGGACAGACTCGTGTCAGGGACTTGGGAAGCTTTCGGATAATGCCCGAGACATTGACAGTGACGTCGCTTCGTGGCTTGATAGAGAGAGGCTTGGTGGTGGCGTCCGCAAGAAGGATGTAAGGATCAAAGGAATTACAGTTGGGAACAAGAACCTCGAAACCAAGTTCGGGCACGTCAACGCTGACCGGGAACTCGTTGTACGCCGTGATAGCAACGTCGGCACCAACTGCGGTCCGCTTTCCATCCCTGTCTGGCACATCCTGAAAGTTGAGACGCGAGATGTTGTACTGAGGCAGCGTAGGGATTTGGTTCGCTATGTGAGGCATTAGTCTCGAGCTTCAAACCAAAACGAGATGATTGATGCAGAAATGATATTCAAAGCAGTGCTTTCTCTCCGAAGTACAAGGAAGCGAAGGAGCGATAGAGTGATTGACCTTCAAAAACCAAAATCTCGCTGACTGGGTGGGTGCCAAGCGGGAGGATTCCGGACTTGAGTTGAATGTTGGCTTTTCCAAGCACTTTGAGCTCATTGAGTTTCCCGTCTAGCCACTCGTTGGCAATCTTACGATAGGCCTCCGCGTCGCCAGGCGACAGTTCAGCAATGAAGTCAATCGCAGTGGTCTGGCCATCGACGACGCTGATGGTAAGTGGTGGCACCACAGCGGTGCCAAGCAACGCGCCGTCGTATTCCGGCAGATAAACGCCGACCTTTGTTCTCTCCGTTCCCAACTGCCTTACAATCCAAGTCGTGAACTTTCCGATTCTCCGAGACGTTTTATCGAGCACCCGAGAGCCGTCGAGTCTGAAGTTCGCCTGCACGCGTGCTCGTACGCCGTCGGCCGTAATGGATTCCAAGGCTAGATTTGTCGGCTCCACGACGGCAGCTTGCTTGGCGTACTCTTGAACGGCCGAGGGCACGAAGAAGCAGCCAGCCATGATGCCGATGACCAACAGGATCAATACCGATATCGAAATGAGAGACGCCCATCGTATAGAGCCCTTGGTCTCGGGGGAGTTCGAGGTCAGAGAAGGCGCACGAGAAGTCTCGGGGTCGTCTTGCTCGCCATCGTATCGGGGAGTCGCAGACGAGCTAGAAAGTAAAGGCGCCGACTCGGATAGCGAAGAATCGTCCTCCGCCCTTCCTTTGACCTTTGGTGCCAGCAATGGCGATCTCTCTTCGTCTTCGGCCATGGTGGAATGGATGGGTAGGTACCGTGATCGCGACTAGCAAAGTGGATGATTGGACTAGAGTAGGAAAAAGTCCGTCATCGCCGGTCAAGAACGACGACGCTTGTGAAACGTAGAAAAACGTACAGAAGGAAATAATGCAGAGAGAAAGTGAACAAGTTTCCGATAGTGCCCAAAGAGGCCAAAATGGTCGGGGTTCGGGATTCGTAATGGTGGTGATGTCAAGAAACCTGGTCCATCCCAGGACGGGCTGTGCAGTTGAAGGTGTTGGTGTGGAGGTCAGCTGAAACCAATAAGGCTAGATCCGGTCAGCAGGGCCGACTTGCTGAGTGGATGGCTGGGGAGATCTTCCTCATCTGCTTGAGTGCCTGGCTGAGCCGATGGGTGTGGCGGGGGCACGGGCCATCGCTATTCGCTTCTCTGGCACGTACTGTGCACGGAGTAGACACCTGCATAGGTGCATACCTGTAACCTACCTAGGTAGCTACTAGGTAGGTAGCGCTCCTGCATGTGCCCCGCCTGTGGCATCCTCCAGACCTTGCATTCAATGCCCTGCAGTGCGCTGGAGTTACAGGTCCATCTGTGTGCCAACTCTGAAATTTTCGGTGTAAAGCGGTGAGGCGAGCGACCGTTGAATTTGCTGGCCAGGGGCATGAGAGTTTGTGGACTTATCATTTCAGTTGAAGCTCATATATGACTCAACCCAGCGTTCACCATACATCCATTGACCACCAACGTGACTCGATGCCCGTTGCGATTCGCTCTTCCTCCTTTTGAGTAAACCCAAAGCCTTCAAGCACTCAATTGAGCAGCCCCATTTCCTGACACCGTCTCAACCTACAAGTTTTGTTTCCCCACCCCCGGACCATTGAGTTGCCCAGCATGAAGCAGACGGCTTTCCGAGTTACTCGTCAAGCTCTCAACGGCGTCCAGAGCCGCGCTTACTCACAGTCAGCTGGCCCACGTCATCTAATGTCCATTGCGGACTTGAGTCCCGCCGAGTTTGCTACCCTTGTCCGCAATGCCGCGTCCAACAAGTCTGCCGTCAAGTCCGGCAACGTTCCCTCGGCGCTCGCCGCGAGCCTCACTGGCAAGACGGTTGCCATGATGTTCAGCAAGCGGAGCACCCGCACACGTGTTTCAACGGAGGCTGCTGTGGCTCTGATGGGTGGCCATCCCATGTTTCTGGGCAAGGACGACATCCAGCTTGGGGTTTGTAGACCGGAGCTCTCACTATACAAGATACATCTGACTAACACTTGCCCAGGTCAACGAGTCTCTGTATGATACCTCAAAAGTCATCTCTTCCATGACTTCCTGCATGGTTGCTCGTGTTGGCCCCCACTCTGACGTCGCAGGTCTGGCCAAGGACTCGAGCGTGCCCGTAATCAACGCTCTGTCTGATGACTACCATCCTTTGCAAATCATTGCCGACTTCTTGACTATTCACGAAGTTTTCCCGGCCTCTGTCACCTCGGACAAGGCTGACCTTGGTTTGAAGGGACTCAAGGTTGCTTGGATTGGTGACTCGAATAACGTCCTGTTCGACCTAGCCATCGGTTGCGTCAAGATGGGTGTCGACATTGCCGTGGCCTCCCCTGCCGGCTATGGCATCCCCGACGCCATGAAGGCTGTCATTGCGTCTGCGTCTCAGGGCGTTGTCTCCCCCGGCAAGCTCAGCGAGACCACCGTGCCCGAGGATGCTATCAAAAACGCCGACATCTTGGTGACCGACACCTGGGTGTCCATGGGCCAGGAGGCCGAATCCCAGAAGCGTCTCAAGGCCTTTGCTGGTTACCAGATCACTAACGAACTGGCTAAGCGCGGCGGCGCGAAGGAGAACTGGAAGTTCATGCATTGCCTGCCTCGTCATCCCGAGGAGGTTGCCGACGAGGTCTTTTACAGCTCTCGCTCCCTGGTTTTCCCCGAGGCGGAAAACCGTCTGTGGGCTGCTGTCTGTAAGTTTGTTCTGGGCTACTCGGCAAGTGCATCGACGCTAACGATCAAAAAGCTGCCCTGGAGGGCTTTGTGGTTAATAAGGGCAAGATCTAAGAGGCACATATATCGGCGTTCAAAAGGATCACAGGCAAGCGAGAAAGAAAAAAAAGGGAGAGGTGTCCATATCTTGGCAAACAAATGGTACAGATTGAATAGCAACTTGGTAGCATTAAAGATGGCAATACCCCTTTTGACCAACGCCGGATATTCTTTAATGTAAAACCACTTAACCAGGAGGAAGCTGGCTGGCGTCAACAACCTCATCCGCCTCCTTCAGAGTTGTGTCCTCGTTGGGTCCGTGCAGCGGCGAGCGGGGCAGGGCCATGAGACCGGTACGGGCGGACTCGAGAATACCGAAAGGTCCGATGAGCTTCAGGAAAGAGTCGATTCTAGACGGCTTGGCGGAGCTGCGCACTAGTCAGTACGTGATTGGGTTCAGTCACCAAAGGGCCTGACTTACACTTCAACAATGCAGCTGTTGGTGCTGATATCCAGAACCTTTCCGCCGAACTGGTGGGCGAAGTAGGTGATGGACTTGAGGTGCTCGTGCTTGTGGCGCAGGGCCTCGCTGATGGCAAGCTTGCTGGGGTGAAAGTCCTGGGCAACATCCTCTAACGACTTCTGCTCGGCCTCAAGCGCATGTTCGCTCTCAGGGTCGGCGGTCGTCATCTCGCGGTGGTGAGCGAGCAGCTCCTCGAAGTACTCGGGTCCCAAGATGTTGATCTTGGCCAGCAGCAGCTCGCGCTGGACCAGAGCGGCGCTGGTGTAGTCCAGCACAGCCCAGACAGGAACGAGGTCCTCCAATTGGCGCCTGGCCTGTTCGACGACGCCATCCTGACCGGTCAGGACGATGGTCATGCGCGACAGGTCGTCAACCTCGGTGCTGCAAACAACAAGAGAGTCGATGTTGAAGCCGCGGGCGGCAAGAATGCCGGAAACGCGGGACAGCACACCGGGCTCGTTCTGAACAAGGCAGTTGAGAATGTGACGCTTCGGGGGCTGCGACGACGGAGAGGGCATGTCGTAGAGGATGTTGGAGACAGCGGCCTGGGCGGACCAGGCGGGAGGGCTGTCGCTCACAGGCAGAGGCGCCGAACGGCGTCGAAGAGCCTTGTAGGCGATGGCAGAGGTCGAGCTGGTGGTTGAGCTCCATCGTGCGGCGGCGGAGAGCGATGTCGCTTGGGCCGGGGCAGTGGCTGCGCGCCATAGCGAGGTGGAAACGAGGCGGCGAGACGCCATCTTTCCTGATCAATTGCGAGAACAACCAATTGCTCTCTTGACCAGATGAAGGACGGATCTCGGGACCTATAGATGTATGATGAGCTTGAGGGGTCAACAGTCGGAGAGAACAAGAGCCAAACTGACTCACCGGGTTTGCTAGTTCCACCAGGAAAATTTGAGGAGATTGGGGGATGATTGTTCGGAGGCAAGTCGGAGGCAGGGGAGGCGGCCGTTCGCAGGGGTGGTGGGGCACGGATCAGCTACCGACAAGGGTTTTGACCGAGTAAGTGGACTCCCATTGACTCTCCATCGCGGGGTCGGAATTGTAGGGTGCGGGGCTACAGATTACACTGTGTAGTATCCTTATGCGCAAAGTAACGACTCTACGGATATTACATTCCCAAGGTGATTGATTGCAAGCCATACCTCGAGTCTTGCTAGTTTAGAGGCTCGTACACTATTACCTTGGGTTAGTTTCCAACTCTCGGAAGTGTCAAGAGTGAGTATATAAGCTGTTACATCGGGAAACGGTATGATGCTTGGCAACCGTTCAACTGCTGTTCAACGTCTCAATGGGTGCAAGCGGCCTGAAGTCATTCGGCGCATGCAATCTACACTATCCTTGACCTCCATTGGTGTATCCGACAACCCAGAGTCAGCACCATGCTTGATCACATTGGCCTCCTGTTGAACGTTCTCTAGATGACTGACTCACTGTCGAAAGCTTACAAAAGAGCAAGACAATACTTGTTGCAATGGCTCTGGGAGCGACGGACAGATAAATAGATGGAAAATTGAGATGAAAGAGAACTTGGGCTTCGGGTTGCTTCCTAATCAGTTTCTCGCAATCAAAGTAGACACCGTACATTGGTATCTATATACGTCACAAACTCGTCGATCGAATAAACAATATTCCAGCTCAAACTTAATGTCGATTGGGCATCGTTGCAAAGATGCATACATAGGAGCCTATGGGACTGGGCCATGGAAAAACGTCGTTAGCACCCTCTCATAGGTATTCGCTCCGATGCGATGCTGCAATGCTGCAAAAGTGGCTAGTGCTGGAGGCTACCACGTGCTGGATGTGACCGGAGCACCGCACAGACCAAGTCGCCATATGCTGGCCCGACAATTCGCAAGGCTCCACTTGCGTAGAGCTTCAAGCCTCGTAAAATTTAACCCAAACCTTTTGTTTCCCATAAGCACATCTACAGGCGCCTGTGCATTTTCCAGACGCACGTCGACATCTAATCCCAAACTTGCGGCGAAGATTCTACACAGAGTCATTGCCACTCGTGCGCAGCCGCAATGGACGATACCGAGCGACGCTCTGCCAAGCGCTCGCGCTTCGACCAAACCGAACCCGAACCGCGCAAGGCGTCGAGATTCGATCGCCGGTCCCGCTCACCGCCTTCGAGGCGCTCGGAATCGGCGAGAGATCGTAGCCCTTTGGCAGCCGACAGTGTGCCTGAGCCGAAGAAGCCTTCCGTGGATGCCGCCGCTGCGGCCGGTACGGATTGTCCCCCGTCCTCTTCGCAGGTAGATCAATGGCTAACTGGATACTCTCAGCCGCCGCTGCCGCTCGAATCAACGCGCAACTGCAGGCGAAGAAAGGCATCCAGCACGTCGATGTTCCCCCGATCAAGACCGCGACTCCTCCGGCCGGCAGTGCGCAGTCACCCGATCCGGCCAACACGATCAATGGCGAGATGTACATTGCCGATGGTGACTACATTAAAGACATTGAAGTGAACGACCTTCGCAACAGATACCTCCTGACCAAGGGATCGACTCAGAAGATGGTAAATACTCCTGTGTGAAACCACTGATCATTACTCCCTCCCAGGCCTCGCCTCGGGCGCATTCCGCTTTCCTATATATCCATAGATTTGTGTCGAGATCATCCTGCTTACTTGGCACGATAGCTCGCACAGATCACCCCTCTTTGGCACCTGCTGACTCCATTTGCTTGATTTAGATCAAAGAAGAGACTGGTGCCGGTACGCAACATCTCCCATAACTACGTCGTGTTAGAAACCAAGGTTGACTTTGCAAGATGTTACTACCCGAGGAAACTACTATCCCGACAAGAGCATGGCTACCGCCGCGGTATGTTTACATGCGTCTACTACTTTGGAATGCGCGCTTACCCGCCTTTGCAGAATCCGCCCTTGTACCTACACGTTACGAGCACATCGAAGACGGGTCTTGAGCAAGCTGTTGCCAAGATCGAAGAACTCATGAAGCAGGAACTTCCTGCGCTGGTCGACGAGCGCCGTTTCCGTCGCCGCGATCAGGAGCAAGTTGAGAGAGATGAATATGGCCGAGTATGTGCCAAACTGAGGTTATTCCCTTTCTTTTCTTTATATCTTCTAACAACTTGTAGCGCAAATGGCCCGAGGAGAAGATACCCATCGGCTTGGAATCCGTCCCGGGATTCAACCTTCGCGCCCAGGTCGTTGGCCATGGAGGTGCCTACGTCAAACACATTCAGCAGGAAACTCAATGCCGTGTCCAAATCAAGGGACGTGGCTCCGGATACCTGGAGGCAGCCACCAACCAGGAGAGCGACGAAGACATGTTCCTTCACGTTGCGTGAGTTCATGCAGCCGACATCCCCAATGTTCGTTTGCTGACATGATGTAGTGGGCCTGATCCTAAGATGGTTGAGAAGGCCAAGGAGCTTTGTGAGGACTTGATTGCCAATGTCAAGGAGCAATACGAGGAGTTCAAGAGCAGACCGCCTCGTAGCTACGGTGGTGGTGGTGGCGGCTATGGCGATCGGTCCCGCAGCCACGATGGCGGCCACGGCGGCGGTCACGGTGGTTACCAAGGCCATGGCGGCCACGGTGGCGGCGGCTACAACTCTGGGCACGGAGGTCACGGCGGCCACGGCGGCCACGGTGGCTATGGCGGCCACAGTGCTGCCCAATCGGCCAGTCCAGCTCCTCCCGGCGGTTCTAACAGCCCCGCTGCCGGAGCCGACTACGCTGCTCAGTATGCACAGTACTACGGCGGACAGGACCCGTATGCTGCCTACGGTGGTTACGCTGCCTACGTTCAGATGTACCAGCAGTACTACGCTGCTGCGCAAGCACAGCAGCAGGGCTCGCCCGCACCCCCTGGAGCGTCTGCATCGCCCCCTCCGCCGCCTAGTGAGGCCGCTCCACCACCACCTCCGAGCTCTGCTCCCCCGCCACCCCCATCGGGCTCGCCTCCCGGCACCGGAGCATATGGTTCAGTGAGTGGCTGTAGGGAACTTGAAGGCAAAAGACCATAAAGCTGACATGTATGACAGGTCCCACCCCCGCCTTGTCTCTAGAGAGAGAGAGAGAGAGAGGAGCCGGTGAAATTCTAGCCAGTATCACTTTACGAGGAGAGAAGGTAGCGGAAGCGTGCTGGAAAACGCATAAGACTTCACAGATGACTGACATAAACCTGGTGAAACTGAGGAGCGGCTGCGGTTGTACATGATTAAACATAGTAATACGAGCTTACTTAAAGCCTTACACGTTGCATCCGATACCGGGGTATGGCAAGGTTGCTGCTATATTATACCGAGCGTGAAACTCCAAAACACCCTCTCCTGCGCACTTGTACTGGGGAGCCATCACCTGTTCACGGCGTAACAAGGGCGCTCAACGTATTAGGGTGGGTAAATTGCAGCCTTCCTGGGGTTGAGATGTTCTGTCCTGACTGTCACGTCGCCTGTCGCGTAGAAGTAGCCGGCTACTGTGGCGTCGATGAACCCATCGTCGCGACGGATATAAAGCATTTCAAGCTAGTTGAGGATATAAAACACTTTCGTGAATGATGGAACCGACGCCTAACCTCGACAGGCAAGAGAACATGAGTTGGAGGCCTCCCCAAGGGCTGCTGGGGTAACTGCCATCGCCTGCGATCAATACCAGCCAATCCTGACAGTCCGATTTGCTCTCCGTGGAAAGCAGTCACCCATCCCCCGGGATGAGTCCACTTCCTGCATCTACCGATTCTGCAGAGAACACGGGCGGGGAGCTGAGGGCCACAAGCCGTGGTATTCTAGACTCGGCGGGTACACAATGTTGAGCGCATTTCTGCCTTTTTTTGCATTGTTCCGTTATTTACATTAGACCTTTGGTTCACTAGCCTGCAAAGTGTGTGTGACTATATAGACCCATCACCTTCATCGTCTCATATCAAACCCCCTTCATTAACCTCCATACATAGCCAACACTCCCAGCCAAAGGAGAACTCTACACAGAAGCTGATATGCAACGATTGCCTATCTGGAGTTCGCTGAGCGAAGGTCAGGCAACCTTGAACGCTTCGCTCTCCATGCTGATGCTTTGGCATAAGGTAGGCACTGCTACTGAGATTCTAACGGTGCCGCAACTTGCGGTGTTCAGATGGTTGTTGGATGCTAATCGGAGCATTAGAAGTGCCATACTCCAACGCCCTTTTGGAACGATGTTACTACTCAATTTCGAAGAACACAATTTCGACCCAAGAATTTTGGAGCCACTGAGTAGACCAACGATACGTGTACCTGTGCCTTGCATCAAGTCCAAGTGCGCTCAAAGTCACCTGCATCGCATATGTTCATACGCGACATAGACCGAGAAATGAGGCGACATGAGTTTGAAATGGGAAAAGACCAGGTGAAATCTAGTTCGTTGGAACATCATGGACATTCTCACTGTGGGTCAAGCTTCAGTGGCCGAGATCATACAGGATCCCGTAATGAAGTCAACATCGCCCCCTGAAATGCTCGGGCAACAGCAAGAAATTCAATGTTGGGGAATGTTTCGACCACAGTGCGCCAACCCGCCGCCGACCCCGAAATCACGGACTGCTGACCCGGAACCTCGAGCTGGGTGGGCCACGGGGATGATGCGGGGGAGCTCTGCCGGGGCCTTTACTCCCCGACATTCTTATCGATAACACGCACGCGCGGTATCCACCACAGCTAAAGGCTCCATCGTCATTTCGTCCCACCCAAGATCTCCAAAACTCCCTCCCGACTGTCACTTCCATCGTCTTCCACCGTCCCGAGTCCCGGCAACTGCTCCAATCCCGCACGCTCCCCGCTCCTCCTGCCCGCCCCGTGGAACAAGCAGAATCGCACGGCCGCGATGAGCCACCAAAGATACCCCTCCCACGACCCCCTAAAGGAGCCACATTCAGTCTCCCTCAAAGTCCTCAGGTAGCTGGCTACCCACTCCCTCGTAGACAAGCAGCGCCCGTATCCTGACCCGGGTCCCTTGTGTGAAAAAACCAGGCTCTCTCGTCCATCGCTCGTAACCCAGCACCCGATACGCACGCCCCTGACTCCCTCCACTGTCCCCGCCGACACGGCCCTGGCCTCCCTCGCCTACGACACGACCGGCGCCACGAACCCCGACCCGTTCCTCCTCTCCCCGATCCTCAACCTCCCGCCGAGCTTCGGCTCGGCTTACGTCGGCGAGGTCTTCAGCTGCACCCTCTGCGCGAACCACGATGTCCCCGATCCCGCACCCGCGGTCGGTCCCGGGGGACAGCCTCTCGCGGCCCCGAAGCGCAAGAGCATCCGCGACGTCCGCATCGAGGCAGAGATGAAGACCCCCGGCGCAAACTCGGTTCAGAAGCTCGAGCTCTCCCCGCCCGACCCTGCCGCCGCCGAAGATGGCGACGTCAAGGGGACGGACCTCGAACCGGGCGACACGCTGCAGCGCATCGTCGACTTCGACCTCAAGGAGGAGGGGAACCACGTCCTCGCCGTGACGGTGAGCTACTACGAGGCGACCGAGACCTCGGGCAAGACCCGCACGTTCCGCAAGCTGTACCAGTTCATCTGCAAGTCCTCGCTCATCGTCCGCACCAAGATCGGCCCGCTTCCTCCCGGCGCCCGGCACGGGGGCCGCCGGCGGTGGGCCCTGGAGGCGCAGCTCGAGAACTGCTCCGAGGACGTCATCCAGCTCGAGAAGGTTGTGCTGGACCTCGTCGACGGGCTGGACTACACGGACTGCAACTGGGAGGCTGGGGGCGGCGCGCGGCCGGTGCTGCACCCGGGGGAGGTCGAGCAGGTGTGTTTCGTCGTGGAGGAGGCCGAGGGGTCCCCCCGGGCCCAGCAGAGCGAAGACGGCCGGATTATGTTTGGCGTCCTCGGCATCGGGTGGAGGGGGGAGATGGGCAACAGGGGTTTCCTTTCCACCGGCAAGCTCGGCACGCGACACATTGCGTGAGCGCGATTTTGACAGGCAAGCACTTTTTAGAGCCAGGCCAGTCGAGGCGGTCTTCTCAAAGGGTCAAGGGGGTCAAGGAGTCCATTGGCTGAACGGCAGTGGCATACCGGCGTCAGGAGAACCGCCCGAGCAGGCCGCGCCGTCGTCGGGCTTCAGATCCGATCGGGAAAAGGGTCGTGCTCGAGCCAGAGACCTCTAGACGAGCTACGGAGGCTGAACCCGCCCGGTTCAAACCAAACTGTCAATGCCCATGGCTGATGGCCGCATCACGACATGTAGGGCGTCGGGTAGACACCTCGCGCTTTGGGGGGGCAAGGTAGCCACTGGCAAAAGGAGGCCGCCGAGAAAGGTTGAGAGGCTACCTCGCTCAGGGAATTCGACCGCGCCGTGGGCGGCTCGAATTCATCTTCAGCTAGCGTATGGTCTATGCCCGCCCCTCTCCAAGAAAAATGTCGAGCCAGGACCGTAACGCGACTTCATCTCCCTTTCAGCGCTCGGGCTGCGCAACTAGATAACGCTTTACCCAAAGTTGTCATGTCAGAACTTTTGAATATATCCCCCGAGTCTCCTCGCTCCGGCCAGAGCTCCCGACAGTGGCTGGTGTAGACCACGTCTCAACAGTCCGTCGTGTGTCTACGGCGTCCTGATACTGTAGACTGACGGATCTATACTCGCTTCATGCCTCCCGCCTCTGTTTCCAGAGGGCCACCCCCAAATACCTCGGTCCTTTCTTTTTTCTTCTTTTCTTTCGAACGTCAATAGGGGTCGGTGCTTTAGCGGCGAGAAGCCAAGCCACTTGTACACGTTGCTAGTACGCTTTCCTCGCTATTGATGGGGAAGTCTCTGTTGTATTCAAAGTGACATGGCTGGGTTGCGCAGCTTTGGTTGCTCTGCTTTCTGCTGTGTAGTCTGTTCGGAGAAATCTGCACTTGCGTTCTGCATTCACATGACTTGGATCGACATGTGGCATCACCGTATTTGAACATCTTCCCTGCTCTGGACAGGCCGCTGTTGGAGCTCGATTGAGCTGTGGGATCCGGCGGAATGAGATGGTCGACCGCTTTGGGCGTCTTGCAGCAAGTGTAATGAGAGCCCCCATCGGCCTTCATCTCCTCGACCGCACACGGGCCCTCGAGGCACACTCACAAGTAGGACGGTTTTCTTTTTTTTTTCTTTTCTTTGGCAGGTCGATCTTAGTGCATCGGTCGTGGGCAACCATCCCAGTCTCAATTCCGAATACACGTACGGGATACATAGGTAGTGTACTAGCGTCCCCAATGGGAAACGACTGGGGCTTGCTGACTTGGATAGAGATGGTGTGCATCGGCTGGATCCCAAGGTGAGGATTCTAGGTGCCGCCTAAGGAGGTGGGGAACTGAATGTCCCGTAAGACGGGCTTTCCTAGTGGTAGACTATTGGGGAGGGGGAGGGGGGAGATGATCTAAATCCGGTGTAATGACGAGTCGCTATTGCAGGCAAGGGGTCGGAAAAGGCAGGCAAGACCATGAAGTGCCAGCCAATATGTTTCTGTGCGCCGTAAAATGCTTAGCGCACACAAGTTGACTCGGTATGTAGGCGAGATCTGAAACAAAGACTTCTTCAGGCTTTGGCTGGCTGCAGTCTGCAGAATAACATTACGAATAGGAGCCTCCAGTGGTTGACCTTCCCGTCGTGCCGCCCATGATCCTGGAGTGTCAAAAGGCCTGCTGGCTTCTCTGGGACGGGTCTGGCGGGAACAACCCTTCCCAAGGCGACCTACCTCTAGTCTAGGTTCAAGGGTTGCGCGACTGTCGGTGCAGGCCGTCGAATGGTTCGTATTTTTATAGCAAGAATATTTCAAGTGATGGCCTGGGGTTCCTGGGACACGAGGAATGCCATCGTGGGTAGTATCTACCGGTGCTGGTATTTGGGTTTCGGCCGACGGGCTCTAGGGAGGAATACAGCCAATGAGTACCAATCACGCACTTGAATAACCCACAGACGATTGAAGCTGTGCGCCAACCCCCTTGTCCGCCATGTTCGGAATCTCGGGCCCGTGGTAGGGCATGGGCCATGATCCTACGTCTGCTACGTAATACGAATGAGATGATGCTATCCTCGTTCACAATCGCTGCGTTGGAGGTGACGCTCTGAGCCGTGGCTGACCCTGAAAGCCATCCACGGTCATATCCGACCCAGGCGTCGGCCCGGCGGGTGAAGACCCCATTCAGGGCAACGGGACCAGGACATATTTCCATCAACGACATTCTGAAACATGCAGATGCATGCTAAGGCAGGTGCTCACTTATAGCAGCTGCGAGGCATGCAAATTGACAAGCCGTTACGCCTGAAGGATGCCTTTCGATAGATGCTAGCTCGAGGCAAGGTGCATAGGACGGGAGGGGAGTGCTCGGAAGCCGAGCGGTGGTGGGGTACAGGCCGGCCTGCTTGACAATTTGCTGCCGCGTCCGTTCGTCTTCGTTGGCATACCGTGTGTATTGAGAGAGCCTGCCTGATCGGAGTCGGTCGACCCCGTGGGTTGCTTGTTGTGAGAGGGCAATCGATTTTACCCACAGAGGGAAAGGGTGTGAAGCATGAGCCAGCCAACCCCCTGGGTGACTTGCATGGTTGGCTGCCCGTTGAACTTGGGTGGGATAGATGAGCCAACTAGGCAGGTTGGCAAAAAATAAAACATAAAAACACTTCCACCATGGTCTTACCCGTTCTAGTCTGACCGTGCTAGTTGGATGAACATGTTCGGGTTTTGACAGTTTTGCTAAGAATCGTTGGTTGGAATAGGGGTACTTGTAACTTGTATGAAGCATCATCGTTTTCATCGACGTACCATACTACTAGTAGCGCGACAGGTTAGCATCGAACAGACAGAGTCAGTGGACAAGGAGCCAAAGGAGATGACAGGGGTATCAATTCACTTGTCCATGTATGTACCATGAGGATGGGATACGACGTCTGGTGGAGATGGTCCACCCATAACAAATACTATGTAGTACCACAAGTAGGTATGCAGGGGTCATTCTTTGGGTGGTTTTATGTTCCGAGGGACCGCCTGGGCCACGTACCTCAGTGCCTCAGTTCTATGTTCCGAGGGTGTTTGGATCTGGGAACGCCTTGTCACTTTAGACATGACGGGGTCGGAGATGAGCCAAGCGGGATACTCGTTGCTGTGTTCCGCACAAGCTGCGCCATGAGGTATTGGTTGCCAGTACCTAACCGTGCCCATTGACGGAGGGCGGGCCTCAGCCGGAGACTGTGGATTTTGCAGATGAGGAACGGTCATCCGCATCTGTGGGTTTGTTATCGTTGTTTGGTGTGGTGTGTAAGGAGAAAAAGTGTTGCTAGGAGGCGTGGACTACGTACCTCGGTACGCATTCAGCAACAAACGCAGTGCCTGGATTCGTTGCGTCGTGGTGGAATGCTTCTCACACGTGCGTTTCTGAAGAACGAGGCGTGGGATACTGGCGTGTCTGCATGATAGGCGCAGCACAAGCGTAGCTTTGGGGGTTGCTTTTGCAGCCACCGTTGCATGCTAGCGCTGGGCGACTCCCAAGTCGGATTCCGCCCCTCATTGGAGCAGGCGCCTAGTAGTAAGACTTCGTGGAGACAACGGGGGGTACGCGAGATGCTAAAAACTTAGTAGGTTGCCGGGGTGCGGAAAGCAAGTGAGAGCTGACATTGGAGTACCTATGAGAGATGGCACTTCTGGGAAGCCACCTACCTAGGTAGGGAGGTAGGTAGTTAGGCACTGATATGGAGATCATGCCACCCACGCTGGGCCTCTAACAGGACCCAAAGACGAGTAAGGGGCAAGAGCGATCTAGTGCAGTACACATTCCCTACCGGTGGGCTTGGAGCCGAAAAAAAAGAAGATACACGCCCTTAGCGCTCAGAGAGGAGCGATAGTGGATGCCGGAGGAGGAAAAGGAAGAGGTGGTCGCGCATTACCTACAGAGCTTTCTTGGGTGCTCCTAGGTATGTAATGGGCAGAATCAGGGTCGCAGCAACTGTGGATGGAACGACTGTGGCCACTATGGACGAAGTGGGCCCAACCATGATAGTTGCCATTTGATCGACAGGCAACTGCCCACGACGGTACGAATGGCCAGGGGACTCTCCCCTGGCGACGCTAGCTCAGGGACCATGAAGGGGAAGTACGGTCTTCACGCTTCACCAACTCAGGTCATACCTTAGCTGTGTCCACAGCCACAATACACGGAGTTTGTAATATCATGTGCAAAGGGGGATAAAAGAGACCAAGACCGGTGGTCTTCACGAGCTTAATACATGACTTTAAACACTCAAGAACGACACCGGCGAAGCAAGGATGCCATAGGCAAGCGTTGTTGACGCGAACAGCTAGTGGGGAAGACGCGAGACACGCCAACGGTTATTGAAAGACATATCTTCGATGGGGTCTTACTGCAGGTGGCATTCCTTCTTCTCGTCTTTCTGAAATCCCACCTAGGGGAAAAGAAAATAAAAGAAGTTGGTGTGGAACATATCAACAAGTTATTCATCCACTCGGTCCAACAAGGGCGGGGGGATGAATCTGACAGATACGCCAGTCTGGCATGTCTTATCACATACCTAGAGGTAGTCATCCATAATCTACCTAGGTACCTAGGTAGCCTACTCAGAGACACAAGTGCGATGTACAACTGACAAGAGATGTTTTGGCGATACCTGCCTAGGTAGCTGCCAGTGGTATAATGCCACATCGCGATGTAGCTTCGATAATATAGACCACATCAAACAGCCTTATTGTGCGACTGGCTACCTATTCTGCCAGTACTAGGTATGTAGTGAAGACCATCACGCATTAACATGGACTTTGCTGCGTCGTGTGGTGACACCGTGGTTCACGGCAGAAGAAAAAAAGCGTCTTCTACCGATTCGGCAGTACGTAGTAGAGGACCCAGTCGGGACCCCGATGTTTGTTGTGGTCTCGAGCTTCCCTGCAACAGCTTGCATTGCAACCAACCCCTCCCCCTTGGCTGTTGCGCATCCCAATCCTAGGCACTGCTCCAGTGTTGCTCTCACTTTCCTCAGAGTGGTGACCACCCCCTCCCGCCGTCCCCAGCCGCTTCCTCGCGCCCATCACACGCCCGCAAATGCCAGCGTTGCGCATGTCGTATGCGATACCGTACTAATTAATGTGTGCAGGGGAAAAAGGAGTGAGTGAGCCTCCTCTTGGTCGACTGTCCTGCCCACCTGGCGATTCGTATCAATCCCCCACACCACCACCACTACCTACCACAGTCCAGTCCATCCATGTATGTATCACACCCCCTTCGCATACCGCACACCACCTCCTTCCCTCCACAAGAACAGGTAACGCCAACAGGCGACGAGCGAATGAAGGGGCCTGCTTGCTCTTTTCCCTCTCTGGCGCTGAGCCTGATCACCATTCTAGCTTCCCATTCCGTCCCAAACCATCCGCCCCATGGCTATTGTTGCTAGTCACCCGCCACGCCTTCTAGCTTGCGCCTGTGCCCGTGCCTGTGCCTGAGCCGGAACTACCATCCGTACCTGCCTACTCGGCTTGTCTGTCTATCGACCGACTGACCTGCTTCCCCTTCTGCAAGAGTACCTTGCTCACTTTGGAAACACACACCTCCTTCGGGGGAACAAAGTAAAAGGGAGAACGACCGTTGATGCCGCCAGGAGAATAAGATAAAAAAAAAACCGCCGGCCCGTGGCTTTCTAGTACCTGACTAGGCTAGTTTCTGTTTCTCTATTTTGCCTGTCTCTCTCTCTTCATCTCCATCCAACGACTCGTTCGGCACCCCGTCGCCACAAAATCTCCTCTTTGTTGCCTCCTTTTTTTTTCGTCTTTTCTTTTTTCCATTGGGAGGTTCTACGTCTGTTCGTCCGTCACCACCGAAAAAACGAAGTGGGTAGAGAAAACTCTGTGCCATCAAGAGATTGACAGTAGGGGAGGGAAAACAAGACAACATCCCCTCAGTCCCGTTTGCTGTCGTTATCTTTGACCAGGTCGCCACGGCCAACCTAAACTTGGGCCACTTGAACCAGAGCCAGGTTCTGGCACCAACCTCGTTCGACCTCCTGGCTGATTGACGCCTCATCACTCCTCGCCGCTTACTTTCACCTTTTCACAACCTCTCAACGTCCGCAATCTTCGTCACTCCTTTGGCGGTTTCCTGTTCTTCCTGTTGTTGATTCACTCTTCGGTCCTGACCCAAACCGCGCTCACCTGCCTCCTCTCAACATACCCTGCACACCTGCCCACCTGCCCACCTGCCTCGTTCCTTCACTACGCGAGCTCCATTGAACACCACGCGCTACATCTTCCAAACCTCAAAAAGCCCAACCTCAAAACAATCTTCACCTTTGGCTGCCCTGCGCTACGCTACCCAACCCAGCCCAACAGCGTCGCTCTCCACCCCCGATCCGATTCGATCCTTTACCTCCGGCTTCCTTGCTTCACCTGCCCTTGGCCCCGCTGCTGGGCGTCTTCGCTGTCGCTGGTCGAGAAGCAGTCGCATTTTTCCCTGGTCCGTTCACCGCCTTCTGTCCCCCCGCCTCTTCTCCAGTTCCGGATGGAGACCTCGACAGGAGTCTGTAGCTAAACGAGCCGATTCCCTTACAGTCGTTGCCTGAGACTTTTTTCCTCAGGACCTCCCGGATCCTGGCCCCTCGACCCCTGCCCTGTCGCCGCCCACCGCACCGCACCGTATTCTACCACAAAGTACCACCCCCAGTCCGACCTGGCCAGTCAACTTACCAAAGGACCCCGAGACCCTCTCGCGATTAAAAAGCCCGGGCCAGCCCCCCGTGCGAGAGCAACGAGACGCTGAGAGGGGGAAAAAATATCCTCGCCGGCCAAGACACAACATCGCCCAATCGCCAATCCGGCTGGTCACCAGCAAGTGACATGTCATGGACAGCTCCTCGACGCCGCTCGCCGACTACTTCTGGATCGCCGGCGTAGAGTCTATATCATACCATGACTCTACCCCGCAGCCCCCCTCCAGCCTCGAGTCCACCATTGCCGAAGACAGTGAATACGACGAGAGCGATGCCGAGATAAATGCCACCCCGAGCAAGCGAGTGGCTCGCCACTCGAGCGTTGGTCGTCATTCCAGGCAGAACTCGGGCGGTCGCGCTTCCAACGGCCGCTTTTCCATCCAAACCTTGGACGAAGTCGACGGGAACACGCGAAGCAACCGGAGCAGCGCCACCATTCGTCCCTCTCACGCCAGTCAGATAAACGGCTCCTCGGGAGGCAATGGTCTGAACATTTTCAATGGCCTGCCCGGCCTCAATGGTCTCAACGCCGAAGGACAGTTCATCGAGGGGTTCGACTTTGACAAGGCCCTACTCAAGTTTGCTGCCGAACGGGAAAACTTCCTCGAGGACCTGTCCTTCAGTGCCGGTGCCAGAACACAGGCCCGGCCTCCCATGGTCAACCCGAGAGCCGAGCGCATCAAGGCCGAAGAGGGCGACGGGAGTGGCCGAAGGAGCCCGTTGCGCAGCATCGAGAGAAGCATCAAGGGCAGCATTCGTCGCAAGATGAGCTTCAGAGACATGAATAGCATGCGCAAACAGCCCACCACTCCTCGAGCAAGCACGCCAGGAGCCGGTACGATTCCCCGCCAAGGTCCACCACCCTCCTCCGTAGCGCAATCCTCAAGTCCTTTCCGGTCAACTAACTCCCTAGCTCCAGCTTCTGTCAGGACTACTAAGCGCTTGAGCAACTACAACTCGGTCATTCCCCCACCAGAGCCCCTGAACACGGATCCAGACATGCACCCCCTCAAGAGGCGCTTCGAGCCCGTCTTGTTGGACAGATATCCCGCCAAGGACGCGACAGACGAAATCAGCCGTCGTGGCAAGTTTCCGGACTATGTCCCCATGTTTGCTTTTCCGAACGACATCCAGATCGTCTCCTCAGACGAGCGGCCCCGTTCCACGTGGCACGGCTTCACTATGACCTCGGACGACAACTCCAAGATCTACGGCATCACCATCATAATCTGGACTGCCCTGACGTCCGAGGTTGCTGACGAGGTTGAACAGAAGTGTGAACAGTGGCGGCAGGGTCACATGTCCAACGAGGAGCGGGAGCTGGCGGCCAGCCTCGGTGTACGACTGGCAGCCGAGCGTGCCCACCTCTCTCAGCTCCTTGCAAAGCTCCCCACAATCCCCTCAGGGTCCTCCGCCAGAGACATCCTTGACGATCAGATCAGCACTGTGGAGGAGAAGATTAGTCTCATGACAGAAATGCTGAGACCGCTGCGGCATGGTGCCGCATCCAAGATCGACGGCTTGACTGCTGGAGAGAGTGGGCTGTGGGCCCCGAGGGCCTACGGTATCTTGGGAAGGGACCAAACGAGAATGACTTTCTGGAAGGAGTGGCTGCGAGCCGTTGTAGTACCGATGACGGATGGCGCCGTGCTTCGAGTGCCACCTAGCTCACCCAAGGTTGGCCGCTGGCAGCCTCTGGAGCGATATGTCGTCAACCTCTGCACCGAGGCCTTCAGCCCGCTGGGCTCCAAAACGCAGGTCGAGCTGGGCGTGCGGGAGCTGCGGCTGTACTGCCGAAAGGAGGCCGTCAACGAGATCCCGGGGACGAGGACCATTGACATATACGCCTTGTTCAGGTGCCTGTCCATTGAGAACATTGTTGCCCTGTTCGAGTATGCCATGTCGGAGTCTCGCATCATCTTCATGTCCTCCCATACCGGCATGCTCCATCTGGCATGTCACGCGCTGGTCAGCCTGTTGTATCCCCTCAAGTGGGCGAGCATCTTCATCCCCGTGCTTCCCGCGCGTCTCATCTCCGCGTTGGAGGCACCTTGCCCCTACATCGTCGGTATCGAACGACGCTATGAGAAGATCGAGCTGCCAGACGACGATTATGTGTTGGTCGACCTGGACATGGATACGATCGATGCTACCGCGCAGCCTGTCCGCCTGCCGAGGCAGCACCGCCGCAAGCTCATATCCCTCTTGCACGTGGCTGCCCCGCACCACATTCGGTATGGGGTGACTACCGGTCCTCCGCCTTATGCGATGGAGTCGTACCCATACGATGCCTTTTCGGTCGAGAATGACACGCTGTTCAACTCCAGTGTCGCCTCTAGCTCACTCGGCAAATGGGTCACTCAGAACTCGTCATCGTTTGGGGAGCCGGAGCCGCCGAACCTGGTGCGACCTCCAATCTTCAACGCCTTCTTGCACTCGAAGGCGAGCGACCACAGCAAGCCGGACCGCCCTGGCACCAGTAAGTCAGGCAAAACTAGCCCGCAGTCGTCTGTTTCCCCGGTTTCCATGAACTTCCCACCAATGCCGACTACGCCGGTATCACGAAGCGACTCTGGCTTTGCCCAAACCTTGAGGGAGAAGAAATCAGGCCACTTTGACGAGAAATCCCGTCGCAGCTCGTCCTTCGGAATGGACAGGCATCCGCCCCTGCACCGGCCCAGCTTGCCATTCCTGAACGGTCACAACCCTAGCATGTCGCTATCCGCCGTGTCGATCGACTCGCAGTCTTCGTACGGAGGCTACACCCCGGGATATGCCCCGTCGACCTATGCCCAGTCCACTTTGGCAGCATCAACCATCATGCCAAACATGCTAGTCCAGCCCGTGCGAAACACCGATACCATGGTTTGGGTTGAGGGCCACTGCTTCAACTGGATCCCCCACGATGTCTCGTCCACCTGTTCGGTCTGTGACGAAAAGTCAGAGGGCGACGGCATCTACCAGTGCTCCCACTGCAATGGTCATGCTCACAACCGCTGCCTCGGACAAGTTTCCGTGGTATGCAATGAAGCCTTCCACTCGGATCGCGTTCGAGCCTCCTTTGTCCGGTGCCTTGCCAGTTTGTTGTACACTTACAGGAAGCACCTCGGCCGTCCTACCCGGGAGCAGAAGAGCAACGGCCAGCTCTACTCCTTCGACATGAATGGTTACATTAAGAGCCTACCGTATGACCAACAGGAGTATGCTACGATGTTGAGAGATACCCAAGGTTAGCGCTTTTCTAGCAATCTTCTGTGCTTTCATCAAATGCTAACCTCCGCCAGCTTTTAACGAATTCATTCACGAGCGAGAGACTCATGCGCCAACAGATTCTTCGATTCGTCTTTTCGATGAGATAATCATGGCGAAGAAGGCCCGTGGTCGGCCGGGGCTCTCGACGGGATTCTCACGTCTATCAACCATCCGCATGTCGCACGGCGCATCGAGCAACGCGTCAGGCTTTGCCGCGCCGTCAAAGCTCAAGATACCCACTTACCTGGGCGACACCTCCGACCACATGTGGAGGACGGCTTCGGTGCCTGTTCCCAGCGCCAAGTTTCCCGGCGAGTACCGCACCGTAGTCACCCGGATTCCCACCAAGCTGGACCCCAGTCTCATGAGAGAGCCTCGGGCGATCCAAGGCGTCCCTCGGGCAGAACAACGGACACGGGGTCTCATCCGCAAGCAAGTTCCTAGTATGGTTGGCAGTCCGCCCAATTTTTGAAGCGAAGACGACGAACTGCCGGCATAATACCGGGCCATGATTCGATGACCATTTCCTATTCTGCCTCCCTATACTGTACGATAGGGAGACTTTGTGTTCACAAACGGCGGGAGGCAGAACTGTACAAAAACACATCGGCATAAGGGAGGAGTCTGGGGGTAAAAAGGGGCCACGAGGTCCCCATTAAAGCCGCTTTTCTTCTTCAGTCCTTTTTTTTTTTAGTTTCCACTTGTGAGCAGGGATTTGGATCTTTCAAAAAGCCATTTCCGGATAATTGCATTGTTGTCGAGCAGGAAATGCAAATTAGCGAGCAAGCAGGTAGGAGAAGAGCATCATCGGTGAGCGGGAGGAATTCTTTAATTGTTGCAAGGTCCGACTCGTCAAGCCGCTGGCTGCGTGTCGCCGCAACGCTATTTGGCCCCCCCTTTTTTTTGTCCGGTCTTCTGCGCGCCAGATTAGACCAAAGAGGCGAAGAGGAAACGAAATGCACATACTGGCCCCCTCCCCGAAGTCTTGGGATTCGGTCAACTCCAACCGCGCGCATCCATATGTACACTGTGATCTGACGTTGACTTGTGATACGGGGTTCGAGGCCATCTTGATAAATACGTGTCCTGCAAAGCGCAGAAACAAACTCTCGAAGACGAAGTTTCCCGGGACTGCGGACGAGCTCGACTTGACGCCTCGGCTTGACGCAGCTTCTAGAGCAGTGGTGTTCATTGGATGCAGGTCTTTATTCGAGGCGACGACGTTTGCCGGTTCTCATGGCAGGATTCTCTCGGTCCTTTCTCGCTCTAATGCTGCCTCGACCGCCCCCCTCCCAAGCACATACCGTGTGCTCTTAAGTCTTCCCCGGTTCCGAGGCACAAGTGGTTTCCCTTCCTGCGCTCATCTCACAACCCATGATTCAATACACGATATCATGAATGCGGGCGGGGGAGGACAAAGGCGTTGGAAAAAAAAAGGAGAAAAAAAAAAGGAAAAGTGTTTGGGGGTAGCTCTTTGTTATCTTCCTTCTCGCCCTCTCGCATTCCTTCCTCATGCTCTCCCGTCGTTTTTTTCCATCCCACGGGCGACTAAGCACTTAGGCGAACTCGTCCTCGGGCTCCTCGATGGCGTTCTTGACGCGGACGAGCATCGTCGTCTTCCACTTGTCCAGTTTGCTGACTTGGTCGTACTGGAACAGCTTGTCGGTGAACTCCTCCTGGTTGCCGCCCTCGACAGCAGCGAGCAGGTCGTTAAGGAGCATAGCCTCGCGCTGCTGGGCGAAGCCGGGGTCCATGTCGGTGTACTTCTCGACGGCGCGGCGTGCGGCCACCATGTCGCCCGTAGCGAGGTGGCAGATGCCCGCGCGGAGGAAGTAGTCCTTGACCGAGTACTTCATCAGGTTGTTGTTGATGGACACCGCAGCCACCTTTTCGTAGTTCTCGATGGCCTTGTAGTAGTCGCCCTCGAGGGAAGCCACGTCGGCGACCTTGAGCCAGAGCTTGTTTGCGAGACTAGCGTGCCTTGGTTAGTTACCATTTTGGCGAACACCGCCTTGATCGCTGTCTTTCCGGACGAGGGAGAAAGTGTATGTATGTGTGACGGAGAGAGCAGGTCGACTTACGCAGCAGCGTTATCACCCTCGTACCACCCCGCCGCGGCCTCGTAGCTCTCGAGCGCGCGCTTCGAGTCGCCGAGCTCCGTCTCAAACAGCTCGCCGAGCGCCTCCTTGTGGCCGGCCGCGCGACGGAAGTTGCCCTTGGCGCAGTACTGGTTCACGGCGACGTCGAGGCAGCGCACCGCCGCCTCCGGGTCGTCCTTGCGGTAGGCCTTAAAGGCGTCGACGAGCGTGTTGGCGGCATCGTCGGGCTCCTTGAGGTTGTTGGTCTGTACTTGGGCCGCCTTCTCGAAGGCCTGGCCTGCTTCGCGGTCTGGTGGGCGGGTTTGCCACTGGTCAGCCAGGGCGTTTATAGAGGGTGGTCACAGGAGGGGGGGGCACGATGGTGAGAAAACGGGAGTCGGAGCGAAGGATAAGGTCGCGGGGAGAGACTGACTGAGTTTCTGCATCTTAAAGGCGTTGGCGGCCTGGATGTATAGGTCCGCGGCATTCTGGTACTTGTCCTCCCGGCCGCCGAAGAAGCTGAAGCCGCCGCCGGCGCTCGAGAGCGTCTTGTCTGCCTGCGTGACCACGGAGCTCGTCAGCAAGTCTGCATTGTATTGTAGCCAAATACCCGAGCCTCCGTATGGCGCCTCATAGTTCCGCAGTGAAAGAACATGGAAGGGGGGCAGAGAGGAAGAGAGGTGCCGAAAAGCCAGCATAGTGATCCAGCATCAACACACCTTTTGCAGCAGAGCGCGAGGGTCCTGAGCCATGGTTTCGGAATTGAATCAAGCACAAAGGGGCACTATGGGTATGAATCTCGTTGGGTGTTCGGGGAAATGTGACTCTCGAGGTGTTAAACGTTTCGATAGTATGCTGCTAAGTTACCACAGACTTTGCTACGTACGTGTCGAAACGGAGAAGACAGGTCGCGATTCGGGAGAGGCGTGGAGGTGGGATTATGTTCGTTGCTGGCATCAAGCGTGTAGCAGCGCAATGGAACCGACTTTCAGGCGCCCACTTCGGGCGGGCTTGCTCCTGCTGCTGAGTCCCAATGACGCGGGGTCTTTGTCGCTGTGGCTTAGCGGACGGAGACTCGTGGCTTTGCGCGCCTGCTTAACCCCTGGGCGGTGCCGAGTGACACACTCAAGGTTCTTTGGTGGGACGGCGCTGGAGTGGTATCCCGGCGCCCTTATTCGCCGGCATCTGGCTTCCGACCTTGGGTACCGTTCTAGCTTATTGTATCCGTAGGTAGGTACCTTGGTAGGTAAGGTAGATATTAAGTACCGTTGCCGGAAAAATGGCCAGGGTCAAGCTCAAGATTAATTCCCCAGGCCGAAGCTCCCGACTTCAACCACAAGTCCATTCTCACCTTTCCGACTGCGACTTCTTCAATACTTGATTGATTTCTTGAAGACAGCATACACGGACATTCAAATAGTCGACTGCCAAAAGTAGTCAAGATGCGCCCCGTCTGCAGGCGCTGCAGCGCCCTTCTTCTACAGGTCCGATCGATCACATCCTCTTCCGCCCGGCCCTCAACACCCAAGTCCGCGTCGGCGCTCCTCTCGAAACCGGCGTGGTCTGTCGCGTCCCTTCTCCCCTCTGATTTGAAAACCGATGCTCTCGCGACCTCTGCAGAAGAACCAATCTCCCGCACCAAGCTGCACCATCTCCTCCGTCTATCCGCTCTCCCGCTCCCGGAATCTGAAGCACAAGAGGCTGCGATGCTGCGCACACTACATTCCCAACTTCACTTTGTACGCGACGTCCAGAGCGTAGACGTAACGGGAATCGAGCCGTTGCGCTCGCTGCGCGATGAGACAACCGAAGGTGTCGCAGAGGCAGCGATTGGATTACAAAAGTTGCAAGACGCTTTGGGCAAGGAGATCAGTTTCGGTCATAGGAAGCGACCGAAGAGAGTGCGTGGAGAAGAGGTTGACACCAAGGGTGTTGAAGATTGGGATCCTCTAAAGACGGCATCTAGAACGGCTGGGAAGTACTTTGTTGTTCAGAGCAGAAAGGAAGAGGCATGATATCCGGTGAGAACCAACGCATTGATAAACAAGTTTGTTTGCATTTCTCGTCACTAGTTTGTTACACAATCATGTCTGCCGTGTCCTCATGTGCCTTGGCTAATTCTGTCTCAAAAGTCCGTCCATTATCCACGTCGTCCACCGCGTCCAATAAAAATGGCTTGTGCCTTACGATATCTCTACCGACGATCCCAGCCAAGATGCACTTCGTAGTACCCTAGTTCTGGATCTTCATGTTGCTCATTGACGATTCAAGCTTGGTGTCGTTCTTCTGCTTGACCTCTTCCTGGATGTGCTCGGCTTCCTTGTCCATGTCAACGTAGGTTGGCTTCTGGCTCTTGTCCCGACCGTACTTCTCGTCCATGAGGCTGAGGACCTGTTCATCCTTTTCGACCTGCGCATAGTCGAGGTCCTCCCAGCCGATGTTCTTGAGGATGGTACCGATCATGTACTGGTATCTCAGGTGGCCGCTAACCATGCTGCTCACGTCATAGTTCTCCACGCCCTCGGCACCCTGAATGGGTTGCAGTCCGGCAACCCCAAACTGGAGGTTCGAGGTGCGGTACAGGAAGCCGAGAATGTAGTCGTTCTCAGAGTAGACGTTGACAAGTCTGCCTGCCACGACACTCTTCAAGGCGAGCCAGACACGGCTCTCTGATGGTGCCGGGGTACCGATCATGACGACCGACTCGATGAGACCGAACTGGCGGCGTTCCGCGAGCACCATCAAGCACGTGTAGATGGCTCGAGCAGCCAAGCTGTAGCCAATCAGGCTGACGGGCCGATCACCCTGCACCTTTCGACTGATGGCCTCGGCCAAAATCATGCCAACCTTCTCGGCTCGGACCATGCCGACGCTCCAGGGGTTGTCGATGACCTTGCTGACCTTGAGGAGGCCGATGGGCCACATGGCCGACATGAGACTAGCAAAGACTGTACGGCAATCAGCTTGCGTGTTTCCGGACTCGGAGGCCAAAAAGCTTACTGGTCCGCGAGATGATTTCCTTCTTGGCAACACTCCAGGCGGTACTCTTGATGACGGTCTCGAGCGAGTTGCCCATGTTCATAAGGTTGGCAACCTCCCATCGCACAGCATATACTTCACCTTGGTGGCCAATGCAGCGCCAGGGGTTGACCACATCTTCCTTCTGGGTCAGCCAGCCACTGAGAGCAAGGACAACGCGGAGGCGTCGATCCTTGGGAGGGATCTCCTTGGCATCGCGGTACTCGTCTTTCATGTCGCCGTGCAGAGGTAGGAAGGCGAAATCGGCAACGTCTCTGGCATACTGGTCCATCATCTTGGATGTTTGGCGGGCACCATAAATGCCGAACAAGCTGCCGACGACAACACCACTCTGGGCGAGAGTTCCGAGCAGGCCAGCAGCCGCCGTAGAACCAAGTCCAACGCCGCCCATGACTGAGCCGATGCCAGCGGCGATCAACGGGGCGGCAAGACCGCCCGTGATTCCAATGACAGCAGCGCCGGCCGCACCAGCAAGGCCAACCTTCCAGCGTCTAGTCGACTGGTTCTCGGTAGACTTGTCCTGCACAACATCGTCGGCATTGACTTCCTGAACCGTCTTGCCGAGGCCCCTGGCGATGCGAACCTCATCCTCCTGAAACATACGAAGAGTGAGATGGAGCGAGGAAGCCAACTTGAGCATGAAGACGCGGGAGAAGGATGTGTACTGCTCCAAAGACAGCAAGAGCAGAAGAACAGTGTGAAGCAGAAGCTTGCGTCGCTCTATGGGGAGTGAAGTCAAGGGTGTGGCAGTAGGAGGAAACCGTCGAGCAAGCCAGGGGTCGGCCTCATCAGGTCGGCGTGCAGCCGGCGAGCCTAGGTAAGTCAGCAAGGCTTCAAGAGGGCGGGGGGGTAACTGCCATGAAGAGTCAGCCCATGGCAGCGGCTCGCAGCAGCTTACCTTCAGTCTTGACACCTAGAGGGCCGCCTCTACCGCCACGGCCGCGCATGGCGGTACGGCCTCCCTGGGGCGTACCACGATCACCGCGACCGCCACGGGCTCCACGACCCCCCCGACCACCACGGCCGCCGGGGGTAGTTGAGGCCTCGGGAGCCCTAACTGATATGTCCTTGGCGCGGGTCAGAACGTTGCCCTGCCACTTCTTGAAGACAACGAGACACTCCTTCTTGAGCTCCTGGAGCTGTGGCGTCATGGCCTCCTTCTCCTCCTTCTCGACGATTTCGTGGGCTCTGTTATACGTCTTTGCGGCGTTCTGGTTCTGCTGGGCCGAGGCCGAAGAAGGGCGGGCGTTTTCCTTGTCGGCAGCTGTCTGCGGCTGAGAGTTGGCGCTCGCCTTGTTCTTGAACAGCGAGAGCGACAGCCACGAGTTGTTGGGGTCTTCAGTGGCGGGGGTAATGGGAGGGGAGTGGAAGATATTGCTGATTTGATCCTGCATGCTGTCCAAGATGTTACTCACCAAGCTGATGAGCTCATTCTTCTCGTCGAGGGTAAGGACGCCAGTTAAGTCCGTCTGAGTACGGCGACGCTGGGGACGTCTTGAGCCTGCCATGGTGTTATCGTCTGGGTCTCGTTCCCAATTACCGTCTTCTTCTTCTTCGAAGGAACAAATAGAAGATGCGTCCAAGTCCTCCTCGTCAGAGTAAGTGTAGCTGTACTGGTCCTCGTTGTTGTCCGAGTTATAAGTGTCGATGTTGTGTTCAGAGTTGGGATCGAAATTGGGGATGGAATCAGGAACAGCAGGTTGAGAGCTGGCGGCAGGAGGGGTATCTGCGTTTGTGCCCCGTGGACGATTGTGAGGTGGTACGTCTGTTGCTGCCTCCTGCACGACCGGCACCTGCCCCGCGGCAGGTACTGCCGGGGAAGGTGAGGAGCCACGCGCGAGTTCCATTTTGGGCAATATCTCGAGGCCTGGTTACCACTGAAAGGGAAAGAAGGGAGCAGGATGACTACGAGGTCAAGGCGTCACAAAGTACCACCGCTGACTACCTAGGTAGGTATTATCGGATAGGTACAGCAACGAGACAACGGCGAATGTGTTGGTCGGAATATGTTCTCTGTATCTGTGTCTGCTTCTACACGTGGAAACAAGGAGTAAGGAGCTGGTAGGCAAACGCTCAGTATGGCATCAACGTCGTGAGGGACGCAGGATGTGAGCCGTGTTTGTAGTCGCGCAGGAAGCTGCGCCCATCCCAGACCCCTGACGTCAGCTGTCAAGTTGCACCCAGTGATGCACCGATGGTGCATCACTGCAGGGTCGGTCACAGACGCTGCTTCCGGGGTATGCATCCATCTTATCGATAAGTACCGACCCTGGAAAGTGAGCACCCGAGGGGCGGCCGTCTGAAGCTGTCTGATTGGCAGGTGCTGCCCAAGCACCCAAGCCAACAACCTCGCGGACGCTTGCAGATGCGCTAATGCAGGGATTTTCGGTCCTCTTCTGGAAGCTGGAGCACCAGGAGGCCAGAGCTTGCAGACCCCCCCCCTGGTTTCCCGTCACGATAACATGACCCATCTCGTTTGACTCCCACGCGTTCGTCCGCTGTCAACTCTGAGCTCGTCCCAAAAGCTGGTGTGTGTGTTTGCAATATCAGCTCTCGGTTATTCCGCCATCTGGTTGGCGAGTGATTTCCATCTACTTTTCGTTTTTTCGTCCTTCATCACCGCCCCCGTCCGCTTCTTCTCTCTGGATGAGTGGCCGGGTTCTTCGACCAATACAGAGAGGACCGGTTCATATTATGTTCCACAATCAAACAGGTAGATACTACCAACCAACTAGCGCCAGTTGGCTTGTTTTGCTCTTCCTTTTCAGTGTTTCTTGTGCCTTGTCCCGTTTCATGAGACGTAACACAGGGCAGATCGCCGGAAAGAGGCCGATGCTTCTAACATATCCCTAACCTACCTATCTAGCAATGAGGAACTTGATCTGATGCATTGACCACTCGTGTATTGCGGCAATGATGCTTTCAGCTTATAGGTATTGTCGAGTCAGGCTTGGTCGGTCAACGGCTTGACAAGACGTCAAGCAGTGATCACGTCTCAAGCGCAAAATAAACTTCTTTTCCTTTGCGCTTCTCTAGGTAGCTCCGAAGTAATATAGCAGTGACAGGAGTGTGGGCGACGGCACTCTAGACAAAGTAGATTTCCCAGGTCACCCACTGATCCCCTATCATTAGAAGTAGGAATGGAGCCTAGAGCATGCGTTCTTGGGGTAGATATGCCTGATAGCCATCTTTTAACACGAGCGGTCAAAAACAAGGTGTTGGCTTAGATGAGTTTTGCTGTGCCTCCATGGTACCCTGGCAGACAGCTCTCACCGATATCACCAGCAGGACCAGCAGGACCAGCAGGTTAGTCTAAACTTCACGTTGCACGTCAAAGGCCAAGACTCTGTCGCATCACCTGTCATAACAACATCCACTCAGAGACGCTTTGTTGTTCACCGGCGGTTTCCTGGTTGTCCTAAACTTTTCGAACCTGTCATCATCTCGAGACCAAAGCCCCAACTTAGACTTTGTCAGATCATGGTAGTCCTCAACCATGGAAGCGGTCGACCACTCCAAGCTACCGACCATGAGCCTACGTCTGTTGAAGCGATCCCCCGACGAGATTGTTCACAGGAAAACACACCCTCTGAGGTCTATAGAGCTCGAAGCATCAAACAACTCGCTCAGCGTAATCACCGCCAGCATATCCCTTGACCATAACCAACGAGCACCCAAACACCCACCATGACCCGCAAGTTTACCACTCGTATCAGTGAACGCTGGTCCGAGATTACGGCCAAGGCCAAGGCCATATTTACCCACACCAAGCGCCGCCGCATCCGCCAGAAGGAGATACCGGGTCCGCAAGCCGCGAACGCTTACATCAACGGCCACGGCCCCATGTTCCTGCATACCAACGCCCACCTCGATATCCCAAGCGTCGTGTACTCGGAAGTTGCAAGTACGCGGGCCAGTCATATCAACTCCCCTTCCAGAGAAGCCAGCGTATGCTCAGCCAGATCGACTGCCGCAGTACATACCTCGGAGAAGGAACACCGAGAACCATCGGTGTTCGAGGATTGTATGTACTGCAACAGCGACGAAGACTCAGATCACTGCAACGACGACAAAGATTCGGATTACTGTGACGGCGACAGAGACTTGGACACCAACAGTTGGACTTCCGAGGTATTTTCAGAGGATTCAGATCCTGGCTTCGATATTGACCACCGCAAACGCTGGCAGCTTCAAGACGGCCCCTTCATGGCCTCCGCTGAGATAATAAATCACTCCCCTAGCTCATGATACCTCGCATGTGCAGCCAGCGCGAATGGCGGTATACAGTGCCCACAAAGTGGGCACCTAGTCGTGACCATATCGTCCTCCCAGGACGCCCCCTCGTCAAATTCTCCCAGCTCCATCTCCTCCTCGACATCGTCCTCTGACGCCCACTGCTCATCGTCATCCTCCACGACAGCCGTGTCTATCCTCCACTGACGCAGCACGTCGTCTTGCTTCCTGAACATGACCGAGATGTCCCTGCCAACACCAGGCCCGTCCTCCCTACCGCTGGCCACCATGTTCGTGACGCATACGTTCAGGAGCTGTAGGTTCCAGCGGTGGACCGGTGGGTAGAACTTCTTCATTGAAGGGAGGAGGAAGTCAGTCGTGAGTCGCTCCGCAATGGACTCGGGGGGTTCTCTGAGGGCGAAGATGAAGTTGGGAAGCGGCTGAGACCGGGATACGCGCTGGAAGCTTGGCGTCGATTCCGTTGGCCAGGAACGGATCGACAGACGCAGGGTCTTTGGATGCGCAACCCACCGCTGTCCGCCTGGTTCTATCGAGTCGTCTTCCGTCAGGAGGTCAGTCCGCATTCGCCGCACTAGAGACGCAGATATCTTCCGTAGTTCGGTTTCAATACGATCTATACTCTCCAATCCCTTAAAAGTGTCTTCGATGCTGATTTGTGACGGTATATCGCTGGACTCCTTGACCTCCGTATTGTCGACGCCGTGCAAGAGACTCCAGACCCTCTCGCCGACGCCGCGCTCGGAGCCGGGGCTGTCCAGCAGCTTCTCCAGGGCGTCTGGTGATGCTTCGGGATGTGTTCGCACGTTGTAGACTTTCAGAGGCGAATTTTCTCTGTCGGAATCATCGGGCCCCGGAGGAGCCGACAAGTAACGGTCCTCTAGCATACGCGATGTTTTGAAGCCAATGCCAGGAACCTTCCTGACAGAATGTGCGTCCATAAACTTCGCTACAACTGATTCATCAAGGGACATCAACGTCGTTTGGTTCCGCGGCTTGTTCACACACCCAACGAGCTTGCTGAGGAGCTTGTTTGTTGACACCCCGACAGAAGCTGTGAAGCCGAGGTCCTCTTCCAGCTTCATACGCAGGTGAAAAGCCAGATGGCTCGCCAGAAGAAGCCGCACGTAATTGGGATTGTCAAGGTCACCAGGCTCAGATGCCATGCCGTATATACAGCCGGCAACATTGGTCAAGTTGCAGATGAAGCCAATTTCCGGATCTTGCTTGGAGAGGTGAAAGAAGGACTCAGACAGAGCGGCCCTGTTGAGGCAAAACATGTTGTAGTTGATAATATCCGTGACGTCTGTCCCTTCGTCAGCGACCCGCACTCTCTCACTACCGAACAGGACAACGACGGCACACACACACCCATAAAGACTTCATCGAAGCCCAACCTCTCCGCTTTGTTGTTCCATGAATGCCCTCTAAGGAACCTGAAGAGCCTCTTGCTCGTGTCCCGGAACGGTGTTAGGTCCTCGCCCTCGATGATGACGAGATCGGGACATATATTCTTGGCGTCGACGATAAGCATAAGCTTCTTGACGCCGCGTTTGCGGGCGACGTAGTTGCACGTCGCCAGAATGTTCTTCTGCTTCACCCCCAGCGGCAGCCCCTTAAGCTGCGGGTCACGGTTTTCGTAGACCGAGGCATAGAAGCAGTCATAATCCTGGCCACGGCGTCAGCCTCTGAACAAGTCGCTGTTCCGGGTTGAGGTTCAGACTAGTGGTGTATGTATGGGGCGTCGAGGGGGGGGGGAGGGGTGAATCCCAAGGACAGACGTACGAAGTGGAGTATGATTCTGTCATTCCTTCTCCTAGGGGCCCGTTTTCTGGGTAATTCCATGGCTGTTCTTGGGGTTGGGAAACAGGGCTTCTCGATAGTCCTTCAGGCCGAAGCTGTGATGGATCGGAAATGTGACCCCCACCACCTTTCGCCCCTTGTGGGTGATGGTCGCTGCCTTGGGACGGATGCAGGATCCGGGATGGGGGTGTTGTCGCCAGGGCACGGCGGCCTGGGCGAAATGCACGGGGCGCGGAAAACGATACAGAGCTTATCTCACGCCCGAGTCACCCGACCGACAGGCCCGCCCACACCGGTGGCCGCTTCCGAAGGGAGAAGAGGAGGGCCACTAATACTGTCCTCTTACACAGAGTCACACATTCGCTAGTAACACTGTGGTAGGTAGTAGATACGTACAAAAGGATAAACCTTCCCGAGTACCTACCCAGGTAAGTGACGTCTCAAGACAACAGCCTGAAAAGACGGGTTACGGTACCTACCTAATTTGGTCCCCTTCGCTGCAGATACAGTCTGTTGCGTTAGCAGCGTCCAAAACCTACTTTTTCATCCATACATTAGTAACCCACAAATGCAACCCCATGAAAAATCGCACTTTTTAGTTAGTAGATTTAGAAATCTATATATCTAAATATTAGGTAATCCCCCTTTTAAAGTTACCTATTACTAATACTGTTAGATATTAAGGTTTAAATACCTTATATCTATATAAAAAAGATAGTATATATAATAATAAAGTGAATTATATAACACAGTATTAATAGTACTGTATATACTGTATATACTAGATAACTATATATTTACTTAGAAAACGCCTATATATCATAAATACATAGGATATCTATATACAAAGAATAGTTCCTTTAAGCAAGAACTATTTATCTAAGGAGAAATCTAGGAAATAAGAATACAGTTATAAACTATATAACCGAGATGTTTTAGAAAACAACGTATAAGAATAAAGTTATAAACTATATAACCGAGATGTTTTAGAAAACAACGTATAAGAATATAGTTCTAAACTATATAACCGAGGTGTTTTAGATAACAACCTAGAATATCTAAGAAATCCTTAGAATATACAGAAAGTAAGTATAAATAAACCCCTTATATCCCTTATATCTAGCCAGATAAAAAAGGTGAACGAAAAGCTCTTCTATTATATTAAAACAATATATATCTTATTCATCTCTTATCTTTTATCTCTAACCTCATTACCCCTCATAGCCTCTAACAAATACTATCAATCTAGCCCTTTTAAATAGTATAGATAATAAATTAGTTAATAGCTAGTATAATAATAAAGTTATAATAAGAGAAGTAAATATTAAAGGATATAAAAGAGTATATTTAAATATAACTTAATAGTTAATACTAGCTTTTAAAGTTATAGATAAGTATAATATTTAATAAAAAGTAAGTAACTATAAGAGTATTAATAGTTATTTATTATAATAATAAATTTATTATAAAAAAAGAGAAATAGTTAGCTTTATTATAAGTTAATTTTAATTACTAACTTAATTAATTAGATTACTAAACTCTAGAAATCTTTTTTAATATAAAGCTTATATATATTACTAGTTTAGTTATATTAGTACTTAATATACTATAAATAGCTATATAGTAAAAGTAAGTATTTCTAGTAATAGGTAATATACTATATATAAAGTCTTATAGTAAGTAATATAATTATAATAATAAATTAAACTATAGTAATTAGCTATTAAAGTATATACTAAAAAAATAGTAATAAGTTTAATAAGAGAGAAGATTAATTAAGAGAAAGATATAAAGAAAGATTTATAAAAAGATCTAATAAAGTATTATTAGTATACTAACTAAGTAAGTTACTATAATAATATCTAAGGTAGTAATAATACTAATTAATACTTTATTATAAATAAAACTTATTATAAGTTACTTACTAAAGATATAAAGATATAATAAGAAGTAATACTTTATTAAGAAGCTAATATAAGCTTAAAAACTTATTAATAAGCTTATTAATTATAATTAGCTAATAGTAAATAAAGAAGATTATACCTATAAGAGGTAAAATAGGTAATAACTTATTTTCTATAATTATACTTAAAATAAGAGAAAATCTAATTACTATTTTAGCTTTATTAATTACTAATAACTTTATTAATAATATAATAATAAATTTATTATTTAGTAATAATAGAGAAATAAGCTCTTACCTCTAGTAATTATATTAATAACTATACTAAAGTTAGCTATCTTTTCTACTATAGTATTATTACCTATTAATTAACTTATTATTATTATAACTACTATAGACTTCTTATATAATAAGAAGTATTAACTTAGCATTATTATTATTACTACTATAATATAATAAGTAGTTACTTATAATATAGTTACTTAAATTAAAAGATTTTATTAGGTAGTTTATTAAAGTTAATAAGTAATATTAATAATATAAAGATAGTACTAATAAGGCTCTTAAGTAGCTCTAGAGCTTATTATCTAGCTTTATAGTAATATAGTATATATTAAAAGAGTAGTATAAGAAAAAAAGTATATCTATATTTCTTATTAATTAGATATAGAGGTTAATTAAGACTTTTATTTATATATAATAATATTATAAGTATAGTAAATATAACTTTATTACTTCTAAGTAATAAAGTAAATTACCTTATATTAAGTTAGATATTATAAGTAATAAAGTTAATAATTTATTACTTTTTATTACTACTAATAGTAACTAAATAAGTAACCTTAAAGATAAAAGATTTAGTTAGTTAACTTTACTTTAATTATTATTATTATAGTATTAATCTCTATAAATATTAATCTCTTTAGATTTTTATCTCTATAGATAACTACTATTTCTTTTTTACTTCTTTACTTAAGTTAATAAGTCTCTTAATCTATATATAATTAATACCTTAAAGATAATAATAGTAATACCTTTAATATTAATAGATTATATAATAATAAAGTTAAAAATCTAATTAAAGTAGTAAATAAAAAGTTATTAATAAAGTTATATAATAGTAATAAATAATAATATAATAAAGTTAGTAAAGAGTAAAGTAATAAATAAAATAATAAAATTAAATAAGTAATTACTAAAAAAGAATTTATTTTAACTATTAATAATATATATACTTTTTTCTTTACTATTATCTTAATAGTAATACTTTTTTTAACTATAAAAATAACTTTAACTTTACTTCTATTAATAATAACTATACTATTATTAATTAATTTTTTATTATTAAATATATATTATATTTTATCAAAGTTAATAAAAGAATAGTAAAAGTAGCTCTCTGTCTATTTTATCTTATAGCTAACCTTTACTATATAATTATAAAGTAGCTTTTTAAAGTCTTATATATCCTTTATATCTCTATTTTAAATAGAATATTACTTATAAAAAAGCTTCTTAAGGTTACTAAATACCTCTTTAATAAGGTTAAAGTTAGATAAATATAGTAGTAAATATAGTAAGTATATACTAAATAATTTATATACCTCTTAGATATCTTATTAATAATAAAAGCTAGTATTATTTATTATAATAACTAACTTTACTATAAAAAAGGTATTATACTTAAGTAATATCTTCTCTTAAATTTATACTATAAACTTATTATTATTAATTATATTTAAGTATATTAATATATTAAAGATTTTATTAACTATAAGAATTCATAAGATTTAATATTACTACTTATATTTAAGTTTATTTTTATAATAAAGTACTAAGCTTTTTAATACTTACCTTATCCTTTATATACCTATATACTTATTAATACCTAACTTATTAATAAAGATTAATTACTTTAGATAGTATTATTAGATATTATATACTTAGGTATATTATAATATATTATTTCTCTAAGTAGTAATAATATAGATAGATTTTAATAACTACCTAATATCTTAAAGCTAATAACTAATTCTTAACTTATAGATCTTTATAATATATTACTTATAAAAGAAATCTTATATTTCTTTAAGACTGAATTATTATAGTATATAAGGAGCTTTAATAACTTCTATACTTATTATATTTCTAACTTTATATAACTTAGCTTACTTAGAGTATATATTTTTACTTATTTAATTATTTTATAGTAATATTACTATTATCTAATTATATATATATTATAATCTATTTAAACTATAATATTTTGATTTATTTTATCTTTTAAAGTTTTTAATATTTATATTATTTTTCTTTACTTATTCTTATTTAGCTTTAATACTACTATATTTATTTAATTAAACATATAGTTTTTTATTTTATTTAATTAAGACTCTTATTTTATTTAGTTAAGGGTAGTAATAGTAATATAAGGATATTATAAACTTTGAAGCTTAAGAGAGGCTTAACTAACTTACTTTTATTTCTATTAAGCTATTTCTTAAGGTAGACCTTATAGTATTTCTCTTAGATATTAAAGTCTAAGATTTTATTAGTTAGCTAATAAACTAATAAAAAAAGAGCCTTATATAGGTCTCTAAAGTAAGAGTATTATAAACTTTAAAACTTAGAGAAGCTTAACTAGCTTACTTACTTTTATATACTATAATAATAAGTAAAAAAACTATTTATTAATATAATCTATATAATTTTTTAATTAAAGTAATAAGAGAGTTAAAAGGTATTAATTATTAATAAATTAACTAATAAAAAGCCTTATATAAGTTTAAATAGTTTTACTTTTAGTATTAGTAGTATTTGTTAGAGGCTATAAGGGGTAATAAGGTTAGAGATAAAAGATAAGAGATAAATAAGATATATATTGTTTTTAATATAATAGAAGAGCTTTCTATTTACCTTGCTATCTAGCTAGATATAAGGGATATAAGGGGTTTTGTTGGTAAGCAAGGCGAAAGGGGTCTGGTGATAACCAGCGGGCGACGAATAAGGGGTCTCAAAAAGGGTCAATTATGCGTGAAGAAGTGTAACTATCAAGAGGGCCGCCAGGTTGAGCTGGCGGTGAAAAGTGGCTGCCGCGGGTGGGCCCGCGGACGAGCTCGGACCGGTCTCACGTGACCGGTAGGATCGGAGTTAGCGGGTAACTCCGATGGATCCTGACGATGGGCTGGCATCGCAACAGGTTTATTTATACTTACTTTCTGTATATTCTAAGGATTTCTTAGATATTCTAGGTTGTTATCTAAAACACCTCGGTTATATAGTTTAGAACTATATTCTTATACGTTGTTTTCTAAAACATCTCGGTTATATAGTTTATAACTTTATTCTTATACGTTGTTTTCTAAAACATCTCGGTTATATAGTTTATAACTGTATTCTTATTTCCTAGATTTCTCCTTAGATAAATAGTTCTTGCTTAAAGGAACTATTCTTTGTATATAGATATCCTATGTATTTATGATATATAGGCGTTTTCTAAGTAAATATATAGTTATCTAGTATATACAGTATATACAGTACTATTAATACTGTGTTATATAATTCACTTTATTATTATATATACTATCTTTTTTATATAGATATAAGGTATTTAAACCTTAATATCTAACAGTATTAATATAATACTTTTAAATTAGAGGCTAATAGTAAAAGAGATCTTTATCTTAATAAGTAGTAATAGTAGTAGAATTACTATTATAGTAGTAACCTATTACTACTACTATAATAATAATAAGGTTTATAATAGAGTTTTAAAAGAGTTAAAGTAAAAAAGTACCTATTATATAAGCTCTTTATTATTATTATTCTTATAATTTTTATTACTACTATTATTATTACTATTATTACTATTACTATTATTATTATTATTACTAGCTTTAGCTACCTTTAAGGGCTTCATAGGTACTTACTTTCTAGGTATCTTTAGAATAATTATTATCTTCTTTATTAGTTTTATAATATAGTATTTTATAATAATAATATAACTAGCTATAGGCTAGCTAGTTATTATATTTCTTAATAGTAATACTGTAGGAATCACAGGGGTTGTAATACAGTTAACCGTACGTATCAATAGGCAAGTAACGCTGATAATAGAGGTAAATACCAGATCTCTATTATCCGTTATTCAAGGTATAACTATCGTGGGCCGCCCGGTTGAAAAGAGCGGTAAATACTCCCCACCAGATGTGGAGTGCTTTTGACGAATCGCCGGTTATTGGCCTGGTGGGGTTGCGGCGGAATTACGGTTAATCCGCCGCCGCGTTATCGGAGTTAAGCCCGATAACGCCGATCGGTCCCGCGATAGCTAGCATCGCAACAAATACTTTAGTACCTAATAATACTTTATAAGTAGCCTTATAAGCTTATATATTATTAGCTAGTAGTACTAGTAATATTACCTCTATATAGAGTATTAAGAAAAAATATAAAATATATTATAAATATAAAATATGAATATAAATATAAAATATGAATATAAATATAAATATATTATATATATTTATAGTATATTTTATATTTTTTTAAAAATATATATATATTTTAAAATATAAATATAAATATATATATATTTATATTTTTATAATTAATTATATTATATTTTAAGTAATTATAATAAGTATAATAAAAATATCTTTAAGTTAGTTAATACTATAGATTTATATATATTATATATTTTATTATATATCTATAATCCTTTATTAGTTATTTCTTAGTTAAACTCTTAAAATCTGTAGGGTTAGGGTTAGATACCTTACGGGTTAAAAAATAAAAATATTCTAAGCTTAAATATTTTTTTAATATATAAATAAGATAAGAAAATAAGTATATTTTACTTATTATAATTATTATCCTTATTATAATATCTTATTCATTATTTTTATATTTTTTCTCTTATATTTAATAGGTATAAAATATTAGTTTCTAGAAGCTATATTAATAACAAAAGTATAATTATACTATATGAAAATATAATACTATATACTTATATTAAATGTATTTTTTATATATTTTATATATATATTATATATATTATATATATTTAAATATAAAAATATAAATATAGATATATATATTTTTATAATCTAAGAGAAAAATATAAATATAAATATATATAATATATTTTTCTCCTAGATTATAAAAATATAAATATATATATTTATATTTTTATATTTTATACTTTTTTAATACTTTACCTTTATATTCTTAGAAGTATTTAGCTCTTTCTTTTTTAGTAATATACTAGTAATAATAATAATAATAATAATCTCTTAAAGCTATTTATAACTATAATATCTATATAAAAGTCCATGGTATATAGTTACTTAGTAGGGTAACCCCCCTGCGCGGCCCTAACTAGGGTGGTGGTGGTGATGGTATTACTAATGCACAGACAAAAAAGTAGGTTTTAGACGCTGCCAACGCAACAGACTGTATCTCTCCACCAGTCCCATCGCCTTTTGCCCATCCTGCGGGGCGCCATTTGCAGAACGTTGAAACAGCCCTTATCGATTCTCGTCCAATTCTGATACTCATGTATGCATCCCGCATTACTTCCAGATGCTTAGCAGGGTGCTACCGAGCATCTTGTCACCAAGCCCACTTCTTCATTGGACAGACAGCCTTCAGCTCGCGTCACTCTACACAGCACACCTCGCTCGACTGGCGTCCATCCGATAAACCTGCCTCATTTGTTCAGTTCCAACGCCTCCCCTCAACCTTCACGCTATTACCTCCCACACTCCTCACCTTAACCTCTCCCCTCCATTCCGATCACACACCGCCCGCCCACAAGCCCACTTCCGTGCCAACGCACACGCACGATAAACATCGCTTCAAGGCCCATCCCGATCGTATAGCAACTAACTACCACCGCCCGCCCCAAGTGCAAAACCTAGCACGGAGAAGAGAAGCGACCTCTTTTTCTGCCGAAGCACCACTGACCCAAGCCCAGCCCGCCACCGGTACTTAGACAAACACCCTTTCTACGGATCCTGGCGTCTTGGTACTTGTAGGCTCGCGGGAACCCCCCCTCACCCCTTCTCCCCGTCCTGTTCCTTCATAGCCAACGAGAAGGCGTCCATCTCGCATGACAGCCCGCCCATAAGCTCTGTCCAAGCCCGCCCCCATCCCTATCCCACCTACCTCCACCCTCCCACTTCCAACGACGGCAAACGAACGAGTAGGGGACCATCATAACGGGTAAGTAGAGGGTCACAAGTGCATGCCACGACCGCGCGTGGCGGCTCTCTGCGCTGGTCACAAGCGGCATAGTAGCAAAATAGGATAAATAAAAATAAGGCAGACCAACCCGACACCAGCCCACCACGGCCGTCTCGTGGCCGCAGGCGCGCCGGCTGATAATTACCTAGAGAAGAGCTGAGGAAATAAAAGAACCCCGCTTTCCACGTCTCTTGCTTTTCCCTCTGACCTCTGATTCTCCTCTCTTCCTCTCTCTCTCTCTCCGTCTCATCTTCTCTACAAACATTCAGCCTACCTAGCCAAAGCTTCCACATACAACACCATCGCCAGAAACCGCAAACATGCAGCCCCTCACCAACGCCCACACCGACGCCTGCCCCAAGTGCGGCGCCGCCACTGCCTCCACCTCCAAGACCTGCTCGTCTTGCGGCGCTGTAAGCTTTGCTCTCTCTCACACTCACCTCGCCCTCTTCCCCAAACCCTTCAACCTCATCCCGGCTCTCCTTTCCCGGCAGCTCTTCAGCCTCTCTCTCATCCTCCAGGCTCATTCATTCTTGACCCAATATGCTAATAATACCTCTCCAACAGAGCTGCCCTGCCTAAACGCCCTCACAGCCTCACACATCTCGTTGGACAACATCATATCACCTGACATGAATCCCTGGAAACCCGGGATGGAGGGAGTTGAGACGAGATAACGCGGATAGGATGGGCCTCATATGAGAAATCGGATGGAGACCCCCCACATTCCTTCAACTTCAATGTAATCAAATGCACGGGCAGACGGGCATCCACGGGCAACCGAACGCTCCCCTCTTCTGAAACGGAACTCGTCCAGCTTCTCTGGAGGGTTGGTTGCCATCACCTCCCACCTCATGGCAGTTGGATGAGTAGAAACACAGAGAGGTAGGGGCGCGCAACACACTTTCCCAGAGTGTCCGCCCGATGATAACAAATCAAACCAAACAAACAAACGCTACCCCCAGCCATCTACCCCAAAACCCCATTCGGGCATTGACCAAGAGCCCACATGCAGGATTCCGTGATGTTACCCCTCCCAGGCTCTTCGCTTCTCTTGAAGCAGGGCCATCCCCAACATCACGGGGCGGGGCCATCGTAATCTACGTGATACTATCCACCAACCTCACTAGCCATGCCTAGGTACCTACCCTTCGGTAGAGTTCCCCCGTACGAAGCCAGTACCTACGCCCATTCTCCTATCTTTAGAATCGCCACTTCGTACCGTCATACGCCATTTGCTGTCAAAGATGGAAGAGTCATGAACACTCCTATAACAATAGCTCCCTCTCGATAGCACCGCTATTATTACCATGTTGTTTGGGTTACCTCGACATAACCATCGCGGCTCGGCTGCGCAAGCCATTGTGTCTGCTGAGTCTCCTTTCCGTCCCTTCTTCCGCAAACCCTCATACGTGAGTTGAACAACAGTGCCGACGGAACTCTGTACTGAGCCATGGGCGTGATCAAACAGCTCATTTTCATGGGTTTTGCGAGGCATCATAGCACCAGCACCGGACTGTCGAGACATGGTTTTAAGTTATCAAAGACCTGGATTGAGAGAATCGACAAGAGAGGAAAACGCGGCCAGCAAACACATGCCCATCTCCGTCGTCTAAAGCTGCGAGGCGTCGAGAGAGAAAAAACACAAGATTTATGATGCAGCCGGGCTTGGTCGCAACACTACGGCTAGACACGCCGTTTCCACAGCTAGAGAATCAACCGTTGCCATCCCGCCGTTCCCGAAGCCACCAGTCAACTCACTGTCCATCGTCGCCCAGTAGCTGCCAGTCACGCCAGCCACCAAGCCCATTTCCTCCCTTGAGACCATGAGAGAGAGAGAGAGACAACCATGGTTGAAACTCAACTTCCTCGCAACTTCTCGTAGGGCCGTGGCCAGCTGTTGGTGTCTTCTCCCAGTCACCTTTCGGCAGGAAAAGAAATGGATTCGGTAAAAGACCCCCCGCAGAACCAGATACGGCGACACGCCGATCGATGTGGTTACCAGGCTTGTTATGAGACACAATGATGAGCAAAACTCCAAATTCCGAGAACCTATGCAGGCAGATGTTGCCCCCGCCTTCCAGACCGCCACCAGAAACCCTTTCTCATCCGAAGAGCTGAGAAAGGACCATGGTGACCGGGACCTTGATGATTACAAATGGGGGTTGTGGTCGAAGAGGGAGAAAGGGGGTTGGGAAGTGTCGCCCGAAGGGCATTTAGAGAACCAAGCACTTGTGCTTCTTGCCGCTGCTCCGGCTGCGGGAGAGCAGAGCGGCGCGCGTAGCGTGCTCGAACACCTCGCGGACGCCCTCGTTCGTCTTGGCGGAGCACTCAAGGTACTTGTAGGCGCCAATCTTCTTGCGGACTTCCTCACCCTACCGAGTATTGTTAGCATGCATTCATGGCAAAATGAAGCGGGAGGCCGCGGGGCATGTAGAGACAACGTCCGACGCGGTCGATACCCCAACAGGGGCAGATAAGCTTACCTCCTCAGGGGAGACGGGCTTCTGGCTGGTCTTACGCAGCTCTTCAATCGTCTTGGAGTCGTAGCGGAGATCCTTCTTGCAACCGACAAGAATGATGGGCAGACCCTGGCAGAAGTGCAGGACCTCGGAGATCCACTATAGAAAGAAGAGCACGTGTTAGCGAGCGTCGCATACCAAGAGCAGTGGATAAAGTCGGAAAATTGTGATTCCAACGTACCTTCTCCTGAACGTTGTCCAGGGAGTCGGGGGAGTCGACGGCGAAGCAGATCAGGATGACGTGGGAGTCGGGGTAGGAAAGGGGGCGAAGACGGTCGTAATCCTCCTGGCCAGCGGTATCCCAAAGGGCCAGCTCGACGTGCTTGCCATCAACCTCGACATCGGCGACGTAGTTCTCGAAAACGGTGGGGACGTAGACCTGTATTAGTTGTCAGAATGTTCGAAGATCGAAGACGGATTCATGATGGGCGGATTTGTCGTCGGAGGCCTGTATTGTTGATGGGTTGATGCATCTCGGCCTGACCTCGTGTCGGGGAAACAGGGGGCAGATGGCCGCGTCGGCGTAGGAGAAAGGGTAATCTTACCTCAGGGAAAGTACCCTTGGAGAAGACGCTGTATCGAAAAAAGTCAGCACAAGGAAGCCTTTGATTGATGATGCAAGATTGCATTTGTGAATTTTGGGAGGAGAATTTCTGGCGAGGCGACGATGCAGGATTCGTTCGTTGTTGAGGACCAGGCGGTAGGCGGCAGGCGTGGGCGGAGAGGGACAGTACTCACATCAACAAGCAGGTTTTACCGCAGGCACCGTCGCCGACGATGACGAGCTTACGGCGGATCTCAGCCATAATGTCTGTGGTTGTGGTTTTGTGTGAGAGAGAGAATGTGAGAGGGAGAGAGGGAGCGTCTTCGCGTTGCAATGGAGAGCGGATTGAGATGCGGTCGGGCGACGAGGTTGAGCTTGTTGGCGGATCTGTGGGAGATGGAGAAGAAAGAGCTGCGTCGGAAGGGGGAATCTAAAGGTGGAAGAGAATGGGATGGGTAGAAGTAAGGTAAGGTCACAGTAGTACCTTATGGGTGGAGTTCACTTGACGACGTGCAAGCAACAGCAGGGCAGATTTGTGTTGGGGGGTGTCAGAAGAGGCGGGAAGGGGAGAAAAAAGGAAGGGAACTAGCGAGAGAGCGGGAGACCTGGCAGCAATAGTGGAAGAGGGAGACAAAGATTGGGGTGGGGAGGCACGAGAGGATGCCAGGACAGGACTGGACAGGACTGGACAGGACTACGGTGGACAGGACTATGGTGGACAGGGTAGTGCAGGCGCAGGCAAGCCTACCGTAGGTACCGTGTATTATAAGGTGACTAGGGGTGGAAGGATGGGCAATGTGAGTCCGTACCACAGGTAGGTAGGTAGGTAGGTAGGGTACCTTGGAGGGATGTGCAGGTTGCAGGCGCAGGACAGGTGGTCCGGGCTTTTTTCTTCGCGGCTTCCTGGAAGGGTTTGTTGACTTTCTTCCCGTCATTTTTGACGCTAGGCAAACAGGCAGGCAGGCAGGCAGGCAGGCAGGTATACAGATTGAAACAAGGAAAAGAGAGAAACAGACACGCATAGCAAAGAAAAGGAGAGAAAAGCAAACCGGAGCAGGCTGCAGGCAGTAGTCAGTTGGTAGTGAGCAGTGGACAGTGAATACGAGCCTGCTAGTATTGACAGACATAAGGCAAGTACAACCGACGTAGGTATCTAGTCTATCTACCTACCTAGTACATTTGATTCAGTTAGGATGTGAGGTGAGGAAGAGGTGGGGGTGAGTCTTAGATGCTGCAGTGCTGCTGATAACGAGTTTTCTAGTATCTAACATCAGGTACCTCCTCTCTGATGGGATGTGCTGAGGTACGTAGTACCTAGGTAGTGGCCTAGCCAATGGTGTGTGCTTCCCCGGCTGAGTGAGAGAATGGTGGTAACGATGATCAGACTGGGTAGTAGCCTGGGCAAGCTTGGTTTGCTGTCGACCTGCTCGATAGCCTTTGACTGGACTCGCTGGCAGCAGAGACGAGACGACGACGGGTTGGCCGAGCAGTGAACGTGATGAGAGGGGGCCGACCCAGGTGCCGCGTCCTTGTTCTTTTCTTCCCCCCCCCCCCTTCTCTCTCCGTAAGCTACCTAGGTAGGTACTCGTAATTGGATAGGTACCCCGTACCAGGACCAGGTATCTTTTTGCTGTGGAAACCATACACACAGTACTTTGGCTGCCTCGGTTGGCAGGTGAGTGAGATGCTCGTATAGTCCTCATTATTAAGGTAAGGGTAGTCTTGTCCTGAGGCAGCCAAACAAGGCGAATCGAATTGCGATTTAGATGGAAGGGTCGTTACGGATACAAGGGGCGGGGGTGGTTTCTGGGGGGTGTTCCCTCACTCCTGGACCTTTCAATTGGGTGGCAACTTCTGGCCCCTGTCCTGCTCGCCTTGTGGGAATATCGCCCGCTAAATCATACTCCGATATGCACTATGACGGGCTGTTTCTGACGGTCTGCGAGGATGGATGTGGGAGGAATCACCGTGGCTTTTGGGCAGTTCTTGTCTACTTGCACTGTTCCATTCGCATAGCAAGCAGCAATTGCAGCCGTCAACGACGAGGGAGGGACACCGTGTCTCAGTCAGATTCGCTGAGTCGGCAAGCGGAGGGATCGTCGTTGGTAAAGAACAATGAGGTGCAAGTGGCTGTGCGTGGCGGAGGTGGAAGCCGAAAGTGATGCGATAAGGCAGGGAAACTGGCACCAACCGTGGTTGATCTCAAGGTCACAGTTATCCTGCTCACTACCTACCTACGATGCAGAGCACCTCCGCTCAAGCGTAAAGCCAGCCCTCAGACGCCCCAGCCCTGCCGGTCTTAGGTATTCTTTCGGGTAATGCTAGGTATCCAGGCCATCTCATTCCCCTATGGATGGGGCCTAGGCGCAGGCCAGGTGCAGAGAGATATGCAACACTAGCGACATCAATCGCATACTCAGTATCTACACTAACATCATACCCTTTGCCAGGCCCCTTTTCCGGTGTTCGAAGCATAAATCGGGTTGCCCATCGTTGGGGTCTGGGCCAGGATCGCTATCTCCAGGGTCCAAGCTTGGGCTGAAACCCATTGTACGGTGGCTCAGTGAGATTCTCTCATTTCACGCATTCGCCGTCCAACGACTGGAGTGATTAGTTTAGGCTCAACCACGCCGGCCACCAGCCACGATAACGACAGACTGCTTACAGACACAGCCTCAGCCCGGCACAGGCTGCTTATGCATAATTTCGAGGGAGTCGAACCATCTCTCTAGGTATACTTGAGCTTGAGGGTGCGTTCCTGGGGAGAGGCAAGACCACAGAGACGTCCTGTAATCGCTCGTGCTTCCATTTCCATGATTCAAGGATTTTGTGGTCAAGGCACTCGGTCACATTGTTCCAACAGTACGCCATCTTTCGTAACCCTCTAGCGTTTTGCTGGAAATTTAGTAAAGTATTAGCCTGCGCGAACCCCAGGCTATCCCACCATGCTCTCCAGCCATCCATGCATATGCGCCCACACGGATAGCTGTGTGGAGGAGGACATCGTTGATCATTTGGGACCATATCTCTATGCGCCCTGTGGACTGCCAGCCACCGGTGACGATGATTCGCCACCATAAGCCAACAGAAAACACCTACACCGAGGCAAGCAGCAGCCATACACCCACCGTATACTGCTCTTCGGGTTCTAACGAGCTTTGGCTCTACCCTGCTCTACCCCACTTTCCGGCAGGCACCATAATACCCGCAAGAAACCCAAGAGAAAGGGAGAGTTGTAGAAGCTCGCAGTCGGCTTGTGTTATTTACCTGCATCAATAGATAGCTCGGGATGACGCCTCAGAAGACGCTACTTGTGCCACATGCTGAGGCGGTACGTAGCGGAGTCCTACCTAGATCAAGGATACGACCCCTGCCACTTCACAGTAGCAGTACCTGACATCTAGGGACTGTGCATCGGAACCACCTAGACTCTGCGCGTCTTGAACAAACGTTATAAGTTACTGACCGCGACTTTGAGTCTCCGGGTCTGCACTGAAAGCTTCCATGATTTGACAGCTCAGGATAACTGGCATTTCCATGTGCGTAGCCCCCATCCCTATGTGCGTGAAATCGGTGGAGTTGTCTTGAACCACCAGCCACCTGGAGAACCCGATTTATCGACCCCATGAGTTGAAGAATGATATCTGGCGACGACTTTGGCTCCGATAGGGGACTAACTCACCACTTGGAAAGAGATATTTGCCAAGAGCACTGACGTGAAAACTCCAAGACCAAGGTCTTAACACACACTGATGCAGTCTGCCCAGACATACATGCATGGAGGGCCTCCCTAACGGCAACAGCCAACGGTCATTCCATCAGCCTCCCTTTCCCGTACCTACTATTATTATCCTGGAACGTGGCACGTGAGGGATCGTTGTGGAACCTGCATGATGGCATCGACAGCCCAGTACAGCCTGAGAAGACGGCCATCGCTGCCGTGAAACTTTGCAACGGAGCGGACGCTGCAGCATGCGATATTTCCAAAGCAGATTCGTGTTGTCTTTCGTCAACATTCGAGGAGGCGTCAGGTCAGAGTTTATTCTTGAGGCTGCGCCAGTACGAGCAAGCGTATTGATACTGCGAATATTATATGTTACCCAGTGCCCAGCCGGCGAATACTTACCGCCATCTCGGGCAGGGGGATGTGGGCGAAGGTAGGGTCTGGCATCTGTTCATTGATCCGTCAATCACCCTTGTCAAGCCAGGAAAATGAGATGGCAATCAGAGCAGCCTAAGTAGGTAGGTATGTTGGATGGGACGTTTGGCACGGCGTATCGGCGAGTCTAATTTTCCGATGCAAGACCCCCGGTCCCACTATGCCTGCAGGGGTCGTGGGAGCTCCCGACCCGTCTGAAATTTCCAAATCACCAATTCAAGGACGCCGACGACAGACCACCGCGGCTCCCGTACCGCCGACGCCCTCCACTCCGAAACCCGCCGCCAAACTCCAGGAACGTTAAGGATTCCCGGGAGCTCATCAATTAAGCCAAACGAGGCCCGAATCGACCCCAATTGGCGGCAAAGCCAATCTGTCCTCCGGCGATGCAGAAACTCATCAAACGCACGGCCCAGGCCGAGAAGCAGGTTGCCCGCCGTATCAAAAAACGTTCCCGTGTCGAGGGAGGCACCGAGAAGGCACAACGCTTCAGGGACCAGCGAGTTCAGCTCACGGAGCTCAACCAGGACGTCAAGACCGCCCGTCTCGTCCGCCAAGAGAAATGGGCCCTCGGGCCCTTGGCTCCGCGCCGCGACGTTTTCGACAGCTACGGCGCCGTCCAGACCAACCGCCAGTCACGCTCGACGCCCCTCAAGCCCGAGGAGGTTGAAGCGCGCTGTGCCTGGGCCGGCGGACGCCAGTACCTCAATATCGCCGTCAATGACCGCGTCGTGCTTCTCGAAGGCCCGGAAAAGGGCAAGATCGACCGCATCACGAGCATCAACCTCGAATACGGCACCGTGACATTAAAGGACATCGCAAAGGTGGGTCAAAAGACAGCTATTCCTCGACCCACGTGAATACAACATGCAAATGATCTTTTGATTGACGATTGCCCTCCTCCAGATCACTGTCTCAGTGCCCGAAATCTTCCAGAAGGGCCTCAACGCCCCTGCAACGCAGAACGCATCTATGCAAATCCCTATCTCGGCGATCCGGCTCGTTCACCCCATCGTCGACCCTGCGACAGGCATTGCCCGCGACGTCGTTGTTCGTCAGCTCGCCCGTGGCCCCGTCAAGTGGTCCCGCCACACCGGTTGGCGCGCCTGGACGCGGTATATTCCCGGTGCCAACATCGCCATTCCCTGGCCGGAGCGTGAAACCCCTACCCGTGAGGACCTCCCAGGTGACACGATACGGGTCGACGTCGAGGAGGTCACCTTCGTGCCGACGCTCCTATCCCCGCCCATGCCCGAGTCCGTCATCGACGAGCTGCGCAACAAGTACTCGCGCTTCCGTACCCGCCACGAGGAAGACTACATCCTCCGCAAGGAGGCCGAGGAGGCCGAGAAGAAGGCCCTGAAGAAGGCCTCGGCCGACGCGCTCGCCTCAATGCGCACCCCGCTCCAGGAATTCAACCGCCAGCAGCGCGAGGCCCGTCGCGCCCGCGGCGAGCCCGAGCTGACGGCGGACATGCTCCAGCGCATTGGCGAGGTTATTGCGAAGAACAAGGCCGCTGTCGGGGGCTCTTCCGTGCCGATACCAGAGCTTTCCAAAGCGGCGGCAGAAGCGACCCAGGAGAGTCATCCTCCGCCTCAATAAGGGGGCAGCCGCGGGCGCGGATGCGGGTGTTGGTTGAAAGTTGTATAAGGTCTCGAAAACAAAAAGGATGCGCGTGCGGACGAGATGTAGCATGTATGAACAGCCCATAGCAGAATCCCAAATGTGCAATATTGTACTTTTAGTAGAAAACACAAACAAGGCTTGTCAAAAAGGCATGTCTATTTCATCTTTTTCATCCCCACCCTCCTTTCCCTCTAAACCCACGAGACTCCTGTATCTATGACCCCAACAACGTCAACTTTTGGAATGCGGTCAGGGCAGGCGGCTCCAGCTTCTTGGTCCTCGCCTCCAGATGCTCCTGGAAGACGGCGTCGCCGCCAGAAACGAGGTACGTCTCCCCGTCGGGCCCGACGAGGGCCTGTCCCTCCTGCGCCTCCTCGGCGGCGAACACCTCGCGCACCGCCGCCCGGCACCCCTCCACCACCTCAGCCATGAGGGCCTCCACGGCCCTCGCGCGCTCCGTCATGCCGCGCCGCACGAGCGCGAAGACGAGCCGGCCGACCTCGTCCTTGACCCCGCCCTCGACACGCTCCACGAGCCGGCGGATGCTGTTGACGAGGTACTCCTCTTCGTAGACGGTGCCCTTGCGGCCTCGGGCGCGCTTCTTCTCTTCACGCTTGCGGTTCTTGGAGGTCGCCCGGGACACGCCCGTGCCGACGGTCCCGACACTGCCGTCCTTGCCCGTGTACCGCGTGAAAAGGCTGGCGCTGGTGCTGATGCGCGATGACGCCGCCACGGAGACGTCGTCGGGGATATCGACGCCGACGCCGCCGGGGCGCTCGCCCTCGTAGAACGCGAGCGGGTCCTCGGCGGCCTTCCTGCGGAGCTCCGCGACGCGGGGCACCTGGGCGAGGAGCTGGGACTTGCAATCGGCGAGGAACTCGGTGCTGCTGCTCAGGGCCTCGACGAGGCCGCCGTCAAAGGCCGTGGGGAGGAGGTCCGGACGGCGCTCGCGGGCGACGAGGCGGAGGGCCTCGGCGAAGTGGTAGCCCTTGCAGAAGCACTTGACGGCGTTCTCAAGGGAGGCGAGGTAGTCGACGTGGATCGTGGCCGCGGCGGCGTACTCCTTGCCTTCCCAGAGGGCGTCGGCGAGAGAGGAGGCCAGCTCCGTGATGGATTCCTCGGAGGGTGGGGGTGTTTGCTGCTGTGCAGCGAAGAGGCACTCGCGCCAGCACGTCACGCCCGCTTGGCGGTAGCAGCTGGTAGCCTTATTGAAGTTCTGGAGGGTCTCGTAGGCGAGGCCGGCATCGCGGTATTTCGATTTTGATTCAAGGTAGCTCGCGTACAGACCCGTGAGGGCTCGGTGGCGTACCTGGTCATATCTGTATAAACCAAGGGCTTCCTGGTAAAGAGCGTGCTTGACGGTGTACTTTGAAAGCTCCTCAAAGGCGTCGAGGGCCTTCAGGTGCGCGAGAGCCTTGGCTCGACGGTCGAGGTGGTCGTCGATCTCGAACTTGCGACGCAGATCGGGTAGCTTGTGGAGGTTCTGGATGAAGGGGAGATACTCTCTCGGATCACGCTGCGATTGCTGGGCGACGAGCAGGGCGAGATCGAGGTTGTACAAGCCGAGGGCATTGTCGTAGAGACGGTTGACATCAACGAGGAAACAGATGTGCTCGACAGCCTTCTCTGCCATCTTCTCGTCTTCCTGCATCAGCTCCGCGACGAGCCTGAGTCCGTCGTCAAGGGCAGGCGGAACCTTACAGACGTGGGCTGTGACGACGTTCTGCAGGTTTGTACCCTTCTTGCTCTGCAGGCTCTTTAGGATGGCGTCGCAGACATTATTGACCTTGGACTTGTTGGACAGGTCTGTAGGTGCTGCGGGGGATTCTGCTGATGCTTCGAGAGATTTGGTTGTGCGCTTCGTGTCCTTATACATGGTCTGGGAGACATCCTCCTCCCTATTGCAAGTTAGTCTCCTTCCCGCAAGGCCATATTAGGATCTATAGAAGCCTACCGGAGAGATGACAGAAACAGGTCGATGTAGGAAACGTCATTGAGCTGGTCGAGGAAGAGACCGACGTTGGATAGAAACTGGCTGGGCTGGTGGTCGTAAAGGATGTTCATGTCAACCCTCTGCGTACGGCAGAAGGCAAATGCCCTGCCGTAGTTCTTCTCGTCGACAAGCTGTCTGATACCCGCAACAACCATGGCTCTAGGATAGATGGTCTCGAGGTTGCCTCTCGGCATTTGGAGGACCAGATTCATGTTGGTCGGCATGGCCGTGACGAGGCGAGCACCGCGCTCGATGCTGCGGCATCGCTCGTCAATCTCCGGGTCATCTCCGGGGATTTCCATCTCTGTAGAAAGGTTAGTGTATTTACGAACGACTTTGGGAGCATGATCGCTCACCCTCAGGATCCACCAGGTGAACAAACTTGAGGAAGTGATTGTTCGTCGTGAAGATAACATGCGCCGGGGTGACTACAAACGACGTGCAGTTCTTCGCTAGCTGCCTCGAGTTGGCATAGAGATGACCATTCCTGGTCATGCCGATGCCAACACTCCGTCCCTTGATGTTCTGCACCTCGCACCACGGGAGCTGTGTTGACAGTTGAGTTCCCAAAATCTCAGGGGCTTGCATGTCCGTCAACCTGTAAAGTTTTCCTGAGCGGTCTTGGGCGCAGGCCTCAACCCCTGAATCGCCCTCATAGCTGAAAATCGATGAGATCGTCTCCGTGGGCTTGAGCTGGGTGACTCCCGAAGAGGTGAGTACGGATGCCTCAATGGTGTACTTCTCCAATTTCAATCCCTCTTCAGAGACAAGAACCTGGCACTCGGCCGGTCCAGAGAATGCAACTTGCAGAGGAATCTTGCCCTTAGCATCAAAATTTCCAAACGCAACCTTGGCCAACTCCTTGGGCACGGTCGATCGCCCTCCCTTCGTTTGCCACCCATACACATCCAGACCCTTGCGATGCAACACCGCCATGGAGGAGTTGCTGGGGTCAAACGCAACGTCGACGATGCTGGCCGCAAATTCGAGCTCGAACAGGGCCATGGGTGGCGGCACATTCGCCGTCCGGAAAGGGGTTAACTTGACGGTCCGGCCATCAACAACCGCAACGGCGCCGTGGTCATTGGGAGGGTTCAAGGAGCCGCGGGACACCGTGAAAATGTACTCGGCCACACTGACGACAGCTGTATCATCGTCAGTATAGCGCATCGGACCACGGAAAGGGGTAAGCGAACCTGTTGTGGCAGCGACAAATCGTAGCGGCTTCTCCGGGTGCCACGCCAACCCAGAAAATGCGGACGTTAACGGCAACTCCTGCTTGAGATACCAGTGATAGTTTCCAGTCGTCCAAAATTGTATCCTGTCTTTCAGAATCACTGCCAAGACGGTCGAGTCAGAGTTCCACTCCAGATTGATCTTCCCATGGGCGCTCAGGGGCCCATCAGCACAGCGGAGCGTAAACTGGCCATGCCTCAGACCATTCCTCTCAAAGAAGACGACATCTGTCCGGTCCTCCAGCCGTTGAATACCCGCGATGAGGTTTCCAGAAGGTCTCCAACTCAGACCACCCTCAAGATGATCGACCGGCTCGCTGACGCTGTCGAGGACGCCCTCACGGGAATACACCCTCACGGCCCTCCTCGCGCCGCCAGCGACAGAGTTGACGGCGACATAAGCGCCATCCCCCCTCCAACTGACCGCCGCACTGCCGTTCTCATTGACACTCGGGAGGCCCTCGTCCACCTTTTCGGGAATCGTCGGATCGCGCATCGCCTTGGCACCCTTACCCTGAAACTGGGTCTCCTTCTTGCCCCAGCCGACAGAGACGTGCTTCGAAAGCTTGAGGTCGTCGGCCGTCATGGCGACGTCGGCGATGGGGTCGAAGGTGCGGCTCATGAAGACGACGTTGCCCTCCTTGGTGACGACGACGAGAAGCTCCTCTTCCGGTGACCACCGGGCGGCGGCGATGCCGGCGTCGATGGAGCCGACAATCTCGATCTGGACGTCGCCATCCCGGCCGATGTCGTCCTCTTGCACGGTGACGATATCGCCGCCCTCAAGGATGACGCAGGTGGTGAGGCTGTCGGCGAAGTGGTGCAGGTCTACTACCCTGTCTGCGGGTAGGTCCGGGCTGGGACTCGGCGCATCCCAACTCGTGACGGTATGTGATTTACTGCAGGGTCGTGTTAGCCGTCTCAAGTCTCATCACTCCAACGGCCAAGCCACACCATCCACCTCGTGTTCATGATACCCTGGAACCAGGCACACGACTGGCTTTAGCCCAGTTACATGATCAGGGGAGGTAGGAAACGGTTTACAGGAACAATACCCGAGGGGTTAAGGGCGGTGTAGTGAAACAAGTGTTGCAAAAAAATATGAGCGTGGGACAATTAAAGAAATGGCGCCACACATTTGCTGTTGTTGGTGGTGGTCCGATAGCCTCACCAACTCAATAGTAGCCTTCGCCTCCGTCGGCCCGGTCGTGCAGAGAAGCTCGTCTTTGGCGGGGTCCCAGCAGCACGCCGTAACAGTGACGTCCTGCTGCTGTTTCCAAGCGCCGAAGCGAATGTTGCGCAGGTTCCGCATCTTGTGCCTCTTACGAAGAGCGTAATGCCGGTCTAGAGCATAAAGGGGAAAATTAGGTGTCGGTCGCGCCCGGGTTAGGCTCGGGAGGTTATGGGCTGCCTCGGTCGCGAGATTTGATGTGAGGCGATGTCGTTGTCAAGCACACCTAATGTGCGCTATCCGTCACTGCAGCTAATTTTTTTTTTCTACTCCCTTTCGCTGGAGGAAAAAAAATCTCCTACCAAAAGGCGGGCGGGACAGTACATCGGTACCTTGGCGGGGTCCAAGCAGCCCCCCCTTCTCTCGGCGGCTTCGATTTTTCGAGGCCACAAGAGATGAACACTCGCACCTACGCAGTAAGCTTCCTAGGTCGTCAAATTCAGGGGAACAGCCCGCCCACGCCACACTTCACAAGTTGATTCACAAGCTCACCTCTTGCAGGGTTTTCTCGCCGCTAGCATGTAACTACTACAATCAACAACATTTTCAGACAATGGCTTGAGCTCCGTGTCTGCTTGCATTACCTACCTAGCTCGTCTCATCGAACGGAGCTTTTCGTGACGGTCATTTCCGACTCTCTAACGCAAAGCAAGCATGAACCTCACACATACCAAGGTGTCCCTCTGATGCAATGCATGCATATCCAGCGAACGAGAGAGAGAGAGAGTCAGAAAAACATGTCATTGACCACCTCTCGCCACAGGCCTCGCCTGACGCACAACGGACTTCTCCTACGCATGAAGTACAGGACAGAAGTCTCGTGCGAGCCTCGTACTTGAATCAGCTCATCCCGCCCGCAGACCTCGTTGCATTTTCCCGATTCCAGGCGCCTGGCGCTTCTGCTCATGAATGGTTTGCATGAAGTGGGCTGGGTACGGGTACGGGTACGGATACCTCCCACCGCGTATCATTATCCAAGCACGCCCATGTACCGAGGTACCTACGTAATCATGCATTCCGTCCTCTCCCTCCTTTTCGCCCACTCCCCGCAGAGGAGAAACCGAGCCCGATCAGCAAATCACAGATGAGCCGATCCCTCGGTACCTAAGCCAAAATTCTACTGTCCCCCGGATTTTGCCATTAGCGCATATGCGTTTCTACCTACATTCCTCCTTACGTCTACCCGCTAATTACTACTGCTGCTGCTGCTGCTGCCGGGACCCGTCAATGGCCGATCTTGCCTGCGTTTCCCTCAACAAGCGTCTCAACCCTTTTTAAAGGACTGCAGCGAAACCACCCGAACTCCTGACCCCTTCCCATCCCCTTCCCCGGATGCATGCCTGCCTGCCTTACCTTTTACTCCTGTCAAGTCAAACTCATTATAATCTGACCCTTGCTCGTTTCGCCGTCGCCTACCCATTCGCTACCCCCGTCTTTCTAGACCTACCAGACGACAAGCTCCACGAGAACTCGACACCGCAAGAATCATGGAGGAGGCCTATAAGCAGTACGCGAATCAAGCGCGTCGCAAGAACCGCTCTAGCACGAACCTCAATCACCTCTCCCTCGCTCCATTTACCTCGAGGCTGCCACTCCAAGACGACGATGCCCTCCCCGACTACCTGACCTCGCCGCATCACAGCACCTCCTACCTGGAGGGCAAGTCCGCTCCTACTACGCCGGGCCTGCTGTCCCGTTCGCCCGCCCACCCCCGCCGCTCCTCCGTGCCGCATGCCGATCTGCCCAAGAGCAAGTCGGCCACCCACCTGACGCCCGCCGCCAGTGACCGGAAATCCCACAACCGCAAATCCGTCTCCGGTACCACCTCGCCTGCGGTCCGTCGGCGCAAGGACAAGGACGACTTCTCTGTCCGGAACCAAAATGACAGCGATTGGCTGCTGAGGACAGGCGCGCTCATCAGCAACGAAAACCGCGAGTTCAAGGGTCAGGCGTGGCTAGTGTCGAGACAGAGCTCCACCAGCTTGACGGGCATGTGGGACGCCGACGAGGAGGCCTTTGAGAGAGAACTGGCCCGCGAACGAGAGCTTGCCAGCCGCCGGAGCAGCCGGCGCGGCAGCCTCATCGACATGGATGGTGCATATACCCACTCCGCCAGGCCTAGCCGTCCTGGAAGTCGGTCGGCCAGCAGAGTCGGCACCCGGAGCCAGATGTTGACACCCATGGAACGCCACTCCTTGGACGAGGGATACTTCCCGCGTCACGAAGGCGAGAGTTATATCCCTGGCCCCGACTTTGTCAATCTCGACGAGCAGCTCGAGTCCTACGAACCTGACACAACACGAGACGACGAGGCTGCCGTCAGAAGGCTCGTCAAGGGCGAAAGAGCCGGGGGCGCCTCCTGGATCGGCAACATCTTGGGATGGCCGTTGTTCGCGGTCGAGGAGAACGAGGAAGAGTCGGACGATGAAGACGCCGATGCGGACTTTGAAGTCGACGGCGACGACGGAGTGCGGGAACTCCACCGTTCATGGTCAGCCCGCCATTTCGAGAGCGTTATCGACGCTCCGGACGGCCGGATCCCGCCCCCAAAGGCCAACGAAGGTGGCTGGCAGGATGCCGCATGGTTGCTTAGCGTGGCCACCAAGGTCTTGCTGTGAAGTTGGACAGTGTGAGGGAGCAGAAGGAAGGAAGAAGGAAAGGAAAAAAAATTCGTTCCATGGAGAGATTGATTGCACCATAAACCCCGCCGAGAGTGGAGGAGAGACCGGTCGTCTGGTCCTTGGGAACACGGTGATGTGGGTCATCGCCGCAGCCCTGGACAGGACCGAAGCTTCACCGTTAGACTAATCATGAACCCCGGCGGCCCAGGGGGATGGCAGGGTATGTTTTTTCGTTCACTCAATGACCCCACCTCATGTTTCTGTGGGATCCTTCGAAAAGGCGACGTGCCGCAGGGAGCAGCTTCCCGCCCGCATGTCGGACTCGGACCTCCAACGCATCATCTGCAACTCATCGTCACATGGGCGGGCATGTGTTGGTTCATGGTTTGCTAGTTCTCACTCGCGAATGGGTCTAGTTGTTGAAGTATGGGCATATCATCTAGCCACTGAAATCGGCACTATGATGTTTATCTGACTTAGGGCAAACGTGTCGACACCGCTGGGTTCGCTGAATCATGGGTGTCAATGTTTCTTTTCATAGTTGCAATAGCTTCCATAATCGCGTTGGTTTGAACTGAGTGACGGTACCCTTCGGTCTCCATGTCGACAACCCAATTTGGGAGAAGCACGTGACTGCTTACACCGAGATTGCGGGACAGAGCCTCCCGGTTCCGGCCATCTTATGTTCTCCACATGGTAGACCACAACCATTACCAGAACATTGGCTTTTTCTTCTTTCTCTTGTCTTGTCGGGACTCATCTAGAAACCCCAGGGGAAATAGAATTAACCATCAAAATGCGCGTCCAATCCGGCTGATCTAGGCCAACCAAAGTCACAACTTTCGCCTGAATAATTGTCTCGAGGGTGCCACCCCGAGAGTGACGGCGGTCGGCCAAGCCGGCACGGCGAGACTACTTACTGGCCGCACGGTAGACCCAAAAACAGGTTTTTGGGGACATCACCTCGCGCTTGCATGCAGCAGCTGGCGGGAACCTCGTATGTCCCTCGCAGATTGGCTCGAAGGCACGAGACGGTGAGCGAGGTGTCGACCCCAGCGGCGCAACGTTTCGCAACCAATTCTCGCCGAATCGGCACTTCCACAGTGTTGTTGGCAAAACCCCTCGCAGCTCAACGACCAGCACTCCGTGATCTTTCGAGGATGCGCGAGAAGGAAACTTGAGGTCAAACGGCGGGTGCAGTCGGAAAATGTGGAGCTTATTTCCGATTGCCTAGCGGAGTGACTCCTGGAAGGCGAGGCCCTGACCGAAGATCGGACCTCGAGAGCTGCCACCGTGGCCGTTGTGATGATAATCCTTCACACTTCACGAGGCGCTATGCGGAGCGGGACGAAACTAGCACAAGTTAGACCATTCGTTCGCAAGGAAATGATACAAACCCATTTTCGGTATATAGTTTGAAAAGAAGACAAGAACAAGAAGACGTGAGATTACTCTGTATGAATATCCATCTCAATTTATAGTGATATACATCCATCTTGTGCTATATCAATGCCACTAGGATCATTGATAGGTAAGGTGGGGTGGGAGCCTCGAGTGTGCCGTTCCCCCTCCCCCCCCTTCTGCCCCGCGAGGCCCCTCAGGTGAGTGGAACTATTGTGGTGAACGACGAAGATCTCTAGACCGCCTCATTCTCATGGCCTGGCTTGAAAGCTGAGAAAAGAATAAGGACACTGACCCGCGCCACCATGTAGCTTCAAGTGGACTGGCCTCATATGTCACCGTATTTTGGCTGTTGGTTGTGCGATAGTTACCCTCCCTCCACTCGTGAGACGATCGAAGTTTGGAGGGGTAGAAATCAAGACTCCAAAAGGTCCCGTCTCTTCGTCTCCGCCCGAAGGCTGGTCGCCTTTCATGGATCGGCGCACTTGTGACATCAAAGTTCAGCCGGCCCAATCATTGGACGACATTCGTAGACCTAGACGATGATCTTATTCTGTCACCAAAAGTAGAAAGGGTCTAGAATGTGGGATGAAAGCGCAGGTTGTCTTGTGTGAGTGCCAAGAATGATAACAAAAGAAAGAAAGAAAAAAAAAAAGCTGGGACTCTGGGGCCATGTGTAGACCGGATGGGAGCCGAAATCCTTCAGGCAGCGGCGGCATGCCAATTTCCGGTCAATTGAAGCGAACCGTCAGGAAAAGCGGGGCCTCCGTAAAACACGGAGATGTCCCTGACGGCACGGTCCCGTGCTGCTGGAATTTCCCAGTTACTCTGCCGGCCACAGCTCTGTGGGCTTCTGCTAGCAGCTAGCAGAGCCTCAATGCCATATGCCTCCAGCATGTTGCAAATCTTGAGTGGTTAAACCCAACTCCGAGAAGGTGTCGCTGCCTCTGCACAAAAGCTCGAGCGCTAGTTCGCCGGCTACTGTGATGCGGCAATGAGATCGATAGCCGCGACGGGACTGTTAGGTCGGGGTCAGGTTGATGCTGGGAGCGTGTGTCGTCGTCGTGGGACTGCCATCGGACGGTCGTGGACTAAAACGGCAACGTTCACCACACCAAGCACCCTGATCCCTGTAGACCTTGCAGTGCAACCCGTGATGACGTCCAAGTGTGGTATGACGTGTAGGAAGGAAACCCGGCTGCTCCAGCCCCCCCAGACGTGAGTGTGTACTATGTACGATATGCAGCAGCAGCTCCACCTCACTCACAATCTAACCACCTCAACGGAGTCCCGTAATCCGGAGGATGGTCGGCAAAACATGCCAAACCAGCGACATGGGCCAGGAGATCCTTCTTCATCTGCAGGAAAATACTCGGGAGTGGGTTTTAGTCGTCAGCCGAGAGAGTCTAGCCTTTGTCGCTAAGCTACCTATTCTGAGATGGTTCTGCAGTGGTGTGGGACACTTGCCCAGTGTCCCCTGCTACCTACTCGGTCAACAAGAGTAACTTTGAATGGCTTGTCAGCAAAGCCGAGAGGCTTGAATCAAAAACAGATTGTCAAAGTCTTTCAACGGCTATGGGCCCTGCCTTCCGACCTTCTCCCCGCCTGTCTTTGGAATGTCGTTCCAGCCAGGGCACGATCGAGAAGCTGGATAGTGTCCTGGCAAGATTGAGTCAAGAGTTCGCCGACGAAACAGCTAGACCGTCTGGCCCTTTGAATCTTGAAGTCTTGGAGCCAAATGCAACCGTGTTGGAAGGACTAATGTCTTTGTTATTTATGGTCAAAGTGATATTTCTGCGTTCTCTGTCACCGGTAAGGATGTTTCGCCAGGAGCGAATCGCTGAAGTTCAATAACGGCGAGGCAATATTCACTGAAATGGGTGCCAAGCTAGCTGGGGGTGGTGAGAAGGCCGAGGAAAACGGCGGAACGTGCCGATCAATACCTCTCCGCACAAAGGGTTACAGACAGTGTCAAGCTTGTGATACAGGGCGACATACCGGCACGGTTGAGTCATCCCGGTTGCCTGCGAGATACATGCCAGGTGCCAGCTCACGGAGGGGTAGCCGTCTCGGCCGGGGCGGGTACAGTACGGTGGTTAGCCTAGGTAGATCCACAACCTCAAGACCGGTGTCCTTGGTCTAGACGCTTTCCGAGAAGAGGAATGAGTGTCGCCAAAGCGTCAGCAATTGCTAGGTCGTCAGCTCGGGGGCGCTCTCAAGCAAGCGACAAGTCGGGGACCTTGGGGCGAAATGCGTGGTTGTTTGGCGCCTTTGGAGGTCGGACCATTCTCATGACGTGAACATGGTGATCTTTTCGAGAAACTTGGCCAGTGTGGAAACAGCTTCGAGGCCTAGACCCCGAAAGACAAGACAACACATATGGGAAGATGAGGTGGGGGGGTTAGCAGAGGAAGATGTGGTCGGGCCCGAAAGAGAGGAAGAGAAGAATGGGGGGGGGGGGTCCTCGAGGTAAGCTTATACTGAGCGGTTAGTGACCTGACGCTCAATACCTACACCACGGTGTTGGTCATAGCTTGTCGGAGCTAGGTTGGCTTAACTTGAGTCGTTTGTGTGAGGTCAGGGTAGGTAAGGTCGGTGGGTGAATGAATCAGGAACGTTTAAGTGGGAAGCAGCACAATGGAGATGAGTGCGACGGCGCGCCCCGTACGTAAGGGGATGCCTGCTGGACTCCCGTTGGCTTGATGGTTCTTCCCAGCAACTAACACGGCACCACAGTAGGTACTTATAAGCTGCCTCGCAGATGCACCTCCATCCCACCCTACCTACCTAGGTAGGTAAGTGCCATGCGTGCTACCTCGCCATCCACCACGCAGCTATCACGGGAAGGGGTAAGGTGAAGCAAGGAAAGGCCACAAGCACCATGACTGGAATCTGTGCCTTTGCCGGGCCGGCACGGCAGGAGGTAAGAAGAGAGGAGGGTGAAGGGGAAATGGGGGCCTGTGAGCCTGTGACCGAGGCACACAAACCAAGCTACCTACCCGGACGGACCGAATCGGCAAGGGCTAATGAGGCAACTTGGGCGACGCCTCTATGAGGTTGTCAGGAATGAGGTCAGGTAGGTTCGCGCAGACATCGTTTAATGGATAAATTGGTAGTCCGGACTCTAGTCAGGCCTTCTCGGTTCAGCTTTGCAGTCTTGGTTAGCATCCCATCCCAGCGCTTTGGATCGTCACCGCACACCACTCGTCTGGAGTATAATATATCTCCCTCCCTCCATCTCTACGCTGGCGCGTCTCCCACTTTCGACTTGCCCACGCATGATCTGAACAGTTGTCGCGGTTCTAAAGCTTGAGCCTGCTGCTCCCACCCCCATCTCTCTCTCTCTCTCTCTCTCTCTCTCTCTCTCTCTCTCTCTCTCTCTCTCTCTATCCTCTTCTGCCTCCGCCTGTCTCACGCATTGCCCGTACCTACTCAAGGCACACAATAAAGTGGCATCCCCCGACGAGAGCCGAGGGAGACAAAAAAGGGAGCAGGCCGATCCCGCCGCCATATCCTCGCTTGACCCTGCTTTTTCTATACTACACCCCTGTCTCTTTCCCCCCTTCCCCTCCATCGCCGCCCCTCTATCGACCCTCCCGCCCATCCTTAGGTTACAACGGACAACAACCGCTCGCAGCGATACCGAACCTGGTCTCGCAGCTTCTTACAACTGTCAACAAGAGGAGTTCGGTGTGAGCTGCGCACGCTTCACTCTTCCCAGACTTGATCTTGCTCCTGCCGGGTCCCGGGTCCTATTCACTCACCTAGGTAGGTTTCGGTACGCCCTGTCTTTGCTTGCCTTGTGGGTTGATTCCACGCCCTTCCTAGCAAAAGCTCCGAGTCTGCTTGGTGTCGGTTTCCAGATCCCAATCAAAATCGCACTCGAGATCGGTTCCAGATTCGCCCTTTCCCTTTCGAGAGGTCAACTATCTACGTAGTACACTACACACACAGACCCCCTCTCCTTCCTCCTCTCTGGTCATGCTGCCCCTGGAACTTCCCTCAACTGTCCGTCACGCCTTCCGCATTTGACCAGCATCCTTGGGCCATTACCTTCCCTGCCTTGCCTTACCTCACCCTGCCTTAGGCTAGCTCAGGTACCTCACTGTACTTTCTTTGCCCTGCCTCGTCCTACCCTCTTTTTTTCTCTCTCTTGGAAACCACCCCCCATCCCCAAGCAGCATTCGACGGGACCTGCTCCGAGCACAGGCTCACTTTTCCTCGTGTGAAAGGCTCGAGAGGCAACAGCTACTGCCCCTCCCTCCCTACCTTGGTCTGGGTTTGCCGCCGACTTTAGCATCACATCAACTCACATCAACTCAAGTCGCAGCCATTACCGTAACTTGGAGCTTTCAATTCTTGGACTCGTCGCGCACAGAACCACAAACTACAGTACCTAGGTACCTAGTGCAGGTAGGTAAGGTAGGTAGGCACGGCGCCGCCGCACGGCGCCGCATCCCAGCCCTTCCACACCCCTTCAGAGCAAACCCTCCACCTGTCTAGCCCCCAAAGAAGCCTATGGAGTATCTGGTACAGAAATACCAAAGGTACTTGAAGCCAGGTACTCCGTGGTCACCAGTACAGCTGCACAACCCCACCACACACAGTCATCCCCTCTAAAAAAGAGTCCACTTACCCACATCACTCACTGCATCATCCCCCGCCGAAAAATTATTAGACACCTCGGAAGCCCTACCTGCTTCATTGCTACCCTTTGGCTCTACCACCAACCAGCAGCTCTCTCTCTCTCCCTCTCTCTCTCTCGTCGTCTTATATGTGCACTCGACCTGAATCCGACCCGACAGCTTACCCTCTCTCACTCTAGCACGACGAACGCTTCACTGCCTTCTCGGTCTCATTTGTCATTGTGAGTAATTTGTGTTGTGTATGCGCCATCATACCCACGGCCTTGACCCCTTCCCCCGTCCTCCTTCCCGAATATCCACACCGAGCTGCCCGCTTTGTGGTTTGCAGTATATCTCGGTCATCGGCACCTGCAGCAGCGCTGGCAGAAGCATACACTGGCACCATTGCCTCTCCTCATTCTTACCTCATATCTCTCCCAGCCTATCCCCAAGAACCAGGCGCAAAGAATCCAAAGCTTCTCTTTCCACAATCCACTTGCCCGCTCACACACGCATACGCAAACACACGCACACACACGCGCATGCACACACAAACATCGTGGATCCACCACTGCCTGCCTGACTGAACACTTACCGTTTTGCTGTCGGTTCGTGTCTCCAACCAGAATCTTCGCTTTGGTAGCCTCTCTTTCTCTCTCTGTTCTCTTTACCCTATCGCGCGTGTCTTCCTGCTGCCGCCAACCACACCCTGTGCTCTCACCTCGGATCGCCCTTAACCAAAACCACTTTGACCAGGTCTTTATTCACTCTACTTGCACACCCAATTACGCCTCATAACCACACAACAAGTCTTAACAGAACAGACTTTCAACCACCACAATGCCTGCCTCAGAAGACAAGGTATGCAATTGAACCCTTTTGTTATCATGCCTGTGTGGGGGGTGTTTTTTTTTTTTGCACAAGGGCTACGCTGAGCTAACGTGGGATGTTTGGTGTAGAGCGATGACGGTCCCCTCAGCACCCCCGATTTTGGTGACGCGATTGACTCAGTCACCTTTGGTCAGATCCTGGAGATGGACGAGGACGAAAACGATCGCGACTTCAGCCAGTCAATCGTATTTGGCTTCTTCGAGCAAGCAGAGGAAACCTTTGAGTCGATGGACTCGGCCTTGTGAGTCGCACCATCATCACCCCCACTCTTATCTTCCTCCCCCCTCCTCATCCCCCCCTCCCCTCTCTCCCTCCCCCTGACCTCATCCTTGGCATCAGAAAGAAACGGCTCTGCGAGGCACTGGTAAATTTTCGGATGTAGATATTCAAAATGCTGACAGTCATTTCTTCCCACCTCTACAGAGAGGAAAAGGATCTCGAAAAGTTGTCGCAGTTGGGCCATTTCTTGAAGGGATCCTCTGCCACGCTTGGTCTCGTCAAGGTTAGAGACAGCTGCGAAAAGATCCAGCGCTATGGCAAGAAGGAAAACGAGGATGGGTCCCCAGAGACGGACGAGGAACTGTGCCTGAAGCGTATTACCGAGACTCTCAAGGCCCTGAAGACGGAGTATGCGGACGCCGAGAAGCTTCTGAAGAAGTTCTTTGGCACGGAAGAAGAAGAAGAAGAAGAAGACGAGGAAGACTAAGATCATCACGGAGTCTTCCTGGCAACGCTGCCGCTCCGTGTCCCAGCACCAGCCTGCCGTCGCCCAGCATTAGAAACGATGGCTGTGACGACGTCAGGGACGTGGAACATGAAAGGGGAGCTCGCCTTCTAAGAGGGCTATGCGGCTCCTCTACTACCGTGCTGTCGTAGACCTGGGACACTTTGCTTACGAACCTACCTCTCCTCATACCCCCCCCTTCCCTACGCTTACGAATTTGAATTACACAAAAAGAAAAAAAACCTGGCATGATGACATGGATTGGCTTCGCATGGAAGACCTTCATTGTTTGTTGGAGGGCAAACGAAAGATCAGTCGAATGGCTAGGGACAGCCAACCGGGACGGCAGAGAGGCTCTGAGCGCTTTTGTTGTGGAAATCCTTATCTACGCCTGCTTTAGTCCTGGATTAACAGCACGCTTACACGGTCGCTACTATATTATGTTGGATAGACGGGCAATAGTATACCTGCGTTTTTTTTTTCTTTAAAAAAAAACCCCCCGCAATGCCGAGACTGCTAAGCTGATATTATGCTGTTGCTCTGACGCGAGCTTTTGGAACAGCTTTTTTTTGCCTCGTGACGAAGTGACTGTTTGTGTTCCTCGGCCCGGCCAACAGAGGATCGCAACTGGGCCAGCTTATCCGGTGGGGTTCCTTTCGGGTGTGTCGCGTTACTGCTGCTTTTCCTTGCCTCGGGTCCATGGATAGCTTGATCCTCCTAGTATTATAGGTGGCCTAAGCTGATAAGTCGTCCCGTGTAACAGTGCGGGCAGTGGGGAACAACCCGTCAAAATTCTGCCCGAGCGGTCTCCTGTTCCCTTCAGCCTTGACCGACTGACATCATCGCGAGGTGTGACGAAGCCAAGTCCAAAGATCGGTAGGTTGACTGACGCCATAGCTCGAGGTCTCGTAAGTCTACTCCTTAGTCCCTACTAGTTCCCAAGGCCGCGGGCCTGGTGGCTGTGCGGTTGCTTGTGGACCGAGAATCTACGCCTCGCCTCCATGGTTTTGCCCAGCACCTACCTATCCACCTTGCAAAAGTCCAGAGATTGCTTGCATCCACGACGGATCGCGATTTGTTATGCCGCTTTGGACGACAAATAGGGGCATGACAGGGACCATTGAGATACTGGTCCGCGGGCCGGTCCGTCGGGAGCGCGTTGCTTGATTCTGAATTTGTATCTGTTCGTGGGATCTCTCAAGGAACTAAGGTATAACGTGGCTGATGGGCATTTTCAATCATTGCATATTCCACACCGGGGACCGGGTTGTTGTTCTCCGTCGTTCAACGTACTTTGGCCTGGGCAAACTGCTGGGGTCTAATGAGTTTAGCTGACTGGCTTCGAACCGCAACAGATCAAGACCACCACCACCGCCACCACCCTTTCTCCTCTCCCTTCCAGAATAAAAATTCAAAAAAATCCACCATGCCTCCCCGCCCGAGCGCCAGGACATCACCAACTCACTTTTTGTGCATCCCCCTTGTCACTCCCGCCTCGCGGCCTTGGCTATCCAAGAGCCTGGCCGCCTTCAAGGCGGATGTTACCAGCCAAGACAGCTTCGCCATTCCGACAGACGCAGTGCGCCCCCTTGGCACCTTGCACTTGACCCTTGGCGTCATGAGCTTCCCGAACAATGAAGGACTCGATAAAGCCATCGAAGTTCTCAATGACTTGAAACCTCGCGAGATCCTCACCGGCATTAAGCCTTTGTCCTCCATCACTTCTTTGGCTGCCCCAACCCAGGCATCGGATGCCCATGGGGCCACCCCGCCGCTTTCCTCGTTAAACATCACGCTCCGCGGCTTACACTGCATGAAATCCGGTTCCAAGGCCGACCCTAGCAAAGCCTCGGTTCTCTACGCGCCGCCTGCATGCTCCGACGGCATCTTCCAGACGTTCTGCGAGAAGATTAGGGCCGTCTTCGAAGAGGCCGGGGTCATGGACAAAGACAACCGCGGACTGTTGCTGCACGCTACGATCGTCAACACTATCTACGTCAAGGGCGCCCGCGGCAAGAAGGGCTCGAAGCTGACGATCGATGCGACGGACATCCTCGACAGATACGACGACTATGTTTGGATGGAAGGCGTGCCCGTGGAGAAGATCGCCATCTGTCGCATGGGGGCCAAGAAGATTGAGGGTGTAGACGATCAGGAATACGAAGTGGAGGCTGAAGTCGGCTTTTGAACCCAGCCGGCACCCAGCCTTCATTGCTTCACACGGGGTTGGATCTGGAAACAGGTGACTTTGGGCTATACTTGGGGGACAGGCACACTTCAGAGCTTGTTCTAAGCCGAGTAAAAACTGCGAGGTTTAAAAGAAACTCCCTGCCCCATGCGGGCTCTCCTGTATCAACTACGCGCTTCAGGAGGCTTTTGCGGGATGGGGTTTGAATCCACTAGGCCCCCTTGGCCAGAAACAGTATTTGAGACGGGTTTATCTGTACGATTGAATCCCTTGCAAACAATAGAGGGGGGTAGTCGCGATTCGGCTAAGCAAACGGCCAATCTCCAGCTCAAGGATTGCTTTGAAACGCGCACCACTCACAGGGCTCCGTGGGGGATTGAGTCGCCAGCAAACCGATAAACCCACTGCAGAGGCCCCCTCTACGGTTCAGCGCCGAGCGCGCGGCCACAGCTGCCGGGCCGCTAAAAATACCGCTCCGGCGGGAGCTACGGACCCCCAATGACAACCTTACATCGTTTGGAGGGGGCGGAAGAGGGGGGCCTGATGTACTATGGTATTACTCGCGACGACTCCTCAGCCCAGCTAGCATCGCCATCTAACAAGACACTGCCCAACCATCTCAAGTCGCCATTTTGCCTTCCCTCCAAGGGCCGAGGCTAGGCAACCGACGACTTGCCCAACTCTTTCGCCACCCGTCTTTTTGCGTTGAAGCTCAGAGATAAGTTCTGCATAAGCGAGAAAAGGGGAGGGAGAAAGGCGGGAAAAAAAAAAAGCCCGTCAGATTCTCCCCCTCATCCACGTCCACCTTATCTTTTACCTCCCCAACATGCGATCCCAGGACAGCCGTATCTTTCTCCTCCCGCGCCGTCCCCATGACGAAAGATAAGAAGCTCGGTCGCATGTCCACGACATCGGCGGAGAAGCGTCGCTCCTTCATCCCCGGCGGCAGCGGCGGGAGCACCACCAGCAGCAATAGCGGCGGCGGCGGCGGCGGTGCTGGTGGAAGCAGCAAGGACAGCAACACTAGCGGCGGTGGCCAGACAGCTCCCAGCAACATCGTTTCTTCCTCGAACAAGACGTCGTCACAGGGCGGCCTCTGCACCCACGTCCTCCATACATCGAACCCGCGCAGGGGCAGCAGCAGCGCCGCGAACATCATCGCCCCGCCTCCACGCGCCCACCACGCCTCCGCGAGCCCCAACCCCGAAGATGCTGCTGCTGCTGCTGCTGCTGCCGCCGCGCCGCCAAGCAGCACCAAGGACGTCAAAGACAAGGAGTTGAAGCAAAAAGAGGCCTCCGGTGGCACCTCTACCGGCGTCGGCAACACATCCAGCGGCAGCGGTGGCATCGGCGCCAAGGACAAGGACAAGGACAAGGACGCGCGGATAGTGCACCTGGAGCGGGAGCTCGAGATCATGGAACGTGAGTTCACACGCGAGCTCGACAAGCTCTCGCACAACGAGAGCGAGACGGCCGTTTTTTGGCAAGCCAAGCACAGTGACCTGAACCAGCAATTCCTTCGCGCTGATGCCGACCTCCGCCTACTCCGTCAGGAGGCCGAGGCCCGCGACGCTGAGCGCGACGCCCTCCGTCGCGAGGCCGCCGAGCTGCGCGCCCAGGTCCGCGGGCTCAAGGAGTTTGTAAGCACGAGCACGCGCACTAGCGGGCAGACCTCGGACGAGGTCTTCTGCGACGGCATGGCGCGGTTGAGCAATGGGTTGCAGAACTGGGTCATTGTCAATTTCCGCAAGGCCAAGTTGGGTATGAGCCATCCCCCACGTACCTAAGGCCGGCGATGCGCAGGGGGGGGCAAGGGTAGTTTGATGGCTGACTGTTGGAACAAAACATCCAGATATCAGTGCCGCCAGCGACGACGTCCGCGAGGAGCTCGGTCGGCTGGTGCCTATGTACGCCGATCTCGAACCCTCGGCCAAGGTCCACATGCTGCAGTCCGTCGTCTCGCGCGTGCTCGTTGATGCCATCTTCGACTCGTACTTCTTCGGGCTGCCGAGGGAGCAGGCGGAGCAGCTCAAGGCCGTGGAGCAAACCCTCTCAAGTTTCGGTGCGTGACCGGTTCAATTTTGTCAAAAAGTCTCGGAAGCCGGAGGACAACGGAACCGTGCTGACCATGGTGAACGCAGTCGACTCGCCCGAGGCGATCAACAGCTGGCGCTCCGCGACCCTCGCCCTGCTCCACCGCGAGGCCGAGGCCAAGATGCAGGTTGAGACGTCGGCGGCGACGGACCGCGTCATCGCCCGCGTGAACCGCATCCTCGACGCCATCGTGTCGGCGGACGCGCCGCGGGCCACCGACACCCGCGACGCCGCCCTCCGCGCCCTGGTCGCCTCCGCGGCCGACCTCGCCCGCCAGCTCGCCGTGCAAAAGGCCGTCTTCCGCGTTTTCGTCCCGGACATCGTGCCTCACCAGCGCACGCGTTTCGACCCGGCCACCATGGAGGACATTGGCGGCGAGGACGAGGACGAGCTCGCCCGCCGCGATATCGCCTGCGTCACCTTCCCCGGCGTCATCAAGCGCGGCGACGAGAGCGGCGGGCACATGCAGTATCGGAATGTCATTGCCAAGGCTAGGGTGTTATGTGGTCCCGAATAGGAACGACGATATCATGTCCATCCCTTCTCGCCATCCCTCCACTCCTGTGCCCGACCTCGTAGGCTCGGCCGGCTGTGGCCCTGGGCCATTTCACTCACGCCGGTCAGGCGGAATCATTTCATTGACACGGAACTTCTGGCAGGACTCTTGCACATGTGAACTGCACATTGGCTTTAGCCTCGTCGCTTATCGTTGATTTCTCATCATCCGCCGGCCCTCGCCGCCGGCCCGTCCACATGACATGCGTGTACACGCCGCCACCACCGTCCTTTCCGCGTGAGAAAGCGGGCTAGACCAAAGTGACATGGGTGAGGTGGGTGCCCTTCGTATCTTTTACCACCGTTGAAGACTCCCGTTTTGAACCAGCAATCGCTGGTGGGAAAATAGAGGCCCAGCAACCGGTCATGCCGCATGCCGACCAATTGAAAGACTCCTCCACTGCGATTCTTGGCCCATGAGGCGTGCACCTCATCCGCTGGGGAGAGGAGGTGAGGGTGGGAGAGATAGAGAGAGCGGGGTTGATCTCTCTCCCTCCCTGTCCTCCTTCCCCACCACCGACACATCATCATACTTCGACTCAATGCAGTTCCTTCTTGTCGAAGAAGAGGAGAAGAAGAGGGGAAAATGAGGCTCTGCTTGCCCGCCCCGGTCGGGGTCCCAGTTGCTCCGGGTTACTGGTGTTCCCCCAATCCTGCATTGACACCTGACGCACATCTGCTGCACTACGCATTTCTTTCCCCTTTCCTATGTTGAACTGGAGAGCCAGCGAAGTATGATCTACGAACCACCGGTGGTACATAACTCTAGTGACGAAGAAGGGGACTCTCGGGTTGTTTTTACGAAATGATGCCGCGTCTCGAGCAGTGTTCTCGCATGTTGATCGCTGCGAAAGTTGCCCCCCCCCCTTTTTTTCTTTTCTTTTTGATGCTAGCTCACACCCCAATTTGAGTACCGAGCTCGCCGTTGGAGCTTCTTCCGGCAAACCCAGAGTAGTACTGCAGTAAGCCGCCGAACACTTGCTTACTTTGCTCCCTCTTGTCTGCAGACCCCTGCTCTGTTCTCAATCATAGTCCCGCTGCTATCCACGTGTCCAGCGCATAGTGGGCGGTAGTCGTCCCCATTTACAGATCGAAGCAGAACTGTCAATGGGAAGAAAGGAGCATACCATTGCGTGTTAGGGCAAGTGTAATGCAAATCGGGCCTGTACAACACTTCGTTGCCAGTTTGAGAGCTGCCATATTAGGACCGCAGTAGCCCTACGGACTCCGACCTGCCACAGCTGGAGCTGATCGGACACGAGGTCCAGCTCATGTGTTTGTCCACGAGTTCGTCGATTCCATGCTGAAGATCGCAATGTCGGGGACTCCTGGAGAGGACGATGGGTTTTCGAGGAAGTGACAGAGATTCAGGATCGTCCCAGGCACCGGCTGGCACGCCTATGCTTTGTCCAAGGTCGATCGATGGAACCAGACTGGCTGAAAGAGTTTGATTTCTGGGCCCAGGGATGGTGTGGTTATCTGTGGTTATCCGCTCCGAACGCGCGCGCCGCCGGCTTGGTTGCATGGAGACTCAGCTAAAGGTGTGCCAGCCATCATGGGACAGCCGGGTCCGTATTGGCGTGATATCGACCCTTGAAGAGGGACGCTTGTCCCCGACCCTCGAGGTCGCAAGCCAAGAAAGCGCTTCTTCTTCTTTCCTCCATGTTTCATATCCCCATTGAAAGCAGTGTCGTGTCGCGACTTCTACACCCTGTACACTTGCAGTCTTGTCGTCGTAGGGCGGAAGCATTCTTCTTACTCTTCTGTCGAAGTGCAGGCACTTACCTGCGGGAGCTGTCGGCAAATACCAACCCAAGTGTTACCCCTCTCATAAGCAGCCCAAGAGTCTCCTTCCCATCCAACTCATCTCTCGTCGCATTGTTGCTGTACGCTGCTAGTCGCCATCGCAATCTCAATCTGGGCATCGTCCTTTGAACTGCATCCGTCTGTCAATAGCAAGCAGGCTTAGTCCGTTTACTTGACTTCGTTCGCTCCGCCGTTGAAGCTTTCTCGGTTGCGCCAAGAATATTGTTTATCCCACAACGATCAACTCTTCTCCAAGGTACACCCAAGATTTGTACGCCATGCCATCCAAAAGCTCTGGGTACAGCAATCCGTACTCTCTGGACCCGCCAGCCGGATATGGTCAGCAAGACCACGAGACCTCGACTCCTCGATAACCGGGCAGCGTACATTCTTACACGGATTTCTCTTCCACTTCCCAAAGCTCCGAGTATAGTTCTGGAAGTGTCAATCGGAGTCATTACACACATGTATCAGATAACAGCGTCTCATATAATGACTTCGACATGCCTCGGGCATACTCTGAGACCCCATTTCCGTCGATGAACACAGCACTTGTCACTTTCGCCCGTGTAGTTCAGCAACAACAGGCTGCTCATATGCCAAACAGGCGCATGCTCTGCTGCGAGTTCCAGCCTTGGACTGGCTGTCCGGAGCAGTTCCAGCTTGACGAAGTTGATGCCTGGATCATACACACCGACTACGAGCACCTTCAAGGCAACTTCCCTGCGAAGTGCATCTGCTGGTTTTGTGACGACTTCGTTTTCACCACCCAACGTTGTCCCGATGCCAGACACAACTTCGCCAATCGTATGAAGCACATTGCGGACCATATCTTGGATGGCGATCATTTCGAGCAGAGGCGACCCGACTTCCACTATCTCGACCACGTATACACGACCGGGAAGATTCCACGCCAAAGCTTCGAGTTGGCTAAAGACGCAAATGAGGGTCCCCGACCTTTGGGGGAGGTTCATGCGTGGGGCTGGAGACCTGCTCGGCGAGAGGCCGCAATTGTCGTGACAGCGGACAGCGAACGACGACACAAAAAGCGCTACTCCTAGGATGCGAACGCGCTGATCTTCTACCGGAGTTGCTGCCTTTGCACAATCGATGGTTCCGGAGAAGTGGGTAACGGACGATATGATATCGGAGCGGACCGAAAGGCGCGGTGTCGATCATATCCGGGGAAGGCGGCATGCTTCCCGATTTGCCTTCTGGACTTTCGGAGAAGGTGACGAACGTTCGTCCGATTTCCCCATCCATCATCAAGAGGGTTCCGGTATCCATATGCCCAGAGGTGTTTATGCAAGGTATTTCACCTTGGAGAAGAATGCTCTGCAGAAACCCGTCGATTGGTTTTGCAACCCAGTTCGGACGATTCCTCTACCGTGTAGGCCTACAGCCCAAGGACATGTGAGACTTGAGGCTGCCTCCAAGACGCACTTCTGGGTTTAGGCTGGTTGGCAGGTTGGTCGAGGAGAAGAGGAGCGAGCATGTTGAATTAGGCGGGCATATGTTGACATGGCGGGAGACTCAGCCACCCTTATCGTATGCTGAAGGCTTCTAGTGTCTTGGACGTGATGAAGTATGACTCACTGTTTTCGGGTAGTTTCTGCGAGAGGTTCTCTGCAATTTTCATTTAGTTTGCTGTCATGTTCTGAGAATTGGGCGGCCAAAGGATGGTTTGTCAGATTACTTGTGTCAGAAGAAGAATGAATTGCACTCGAACGAGCTCCCCTGGGTAGCTACGAGCCATCGACCTATTAAAGAGTTACAACCGTACACCCGACAGCAGGGGCTGCTCCTTTCGGGTTCGTTTTTTTGTCAATGTATCGAATCGGGAAAGGACGAACCCACTGTCCTCCACTCTCCGTCAGCACCGGCAACAGCAGAAGGGCCGCAGGCAGATCTAGGAACCGGACCTTGCCGAGTATATATATTCCTAGTGTTGGTCAGCCCTGATGCTCAACTCTCTCTTCAGCGATCAGTCCGGTCAAATGCCATGGCATGGCGTTTGTGTATGGGAAACACCCATGTTAAAGGTCAACGGCAAGCGTGGTGTCTCTCCCACGTCCTACATTATATCTCAAGTCCCGTCCTGTGGCCCAGAACGACCGGCTGGCCCTCGCCTCGCAAACCTCGCCCAACCAATGGGCACACACGACCATCGGCCACGCTCGAAAACAGGGCTGTGGCGGGGCGAACTCCCCGAACAGGCCGATTTTCCCCAGTCATGGAACATGTTTCCGTGCGCTATGCATAGCCTCGTCTGACCCTCAAGGGGGTAGGTGGACGGCTCACCCTAGCTCGTACGGCGGCTTGCACTTCAGCTTTCCCAGCGTCGATAACATCTTTCCTGTCTCGTGTTATTCGGTACGATAAAAAGAAAGTTCCGCGAGACCCCGGCTAGTTTTGACGACGGCGAGTATCTCTACCCTATCCGAGCATGCGGCGCGAGCATGTTCGCCTTGTTAATCAATGTTTTCCCGAGGTACGTCATCATACCATGTCTACTGCTTGTCTGTTAACAAGACCAGTCTGTATTGCGGCCAACATTGACTCAAAAAATCATGCCTCACCATGGAAGTTTGTAGACACGTCATTTCTGGGGCACATTGTGCTCCTTGTTTTGCGAGTTCTGTAGTATATCCTCGAGCTTGCATCTTTCATGAACTATATATGATGAAAGAGGTGCCGAGGCCAATATACGGACGAGTGTCTCCTGCAGCATCGCCATGCCCAAAACTCCTTCCGTGCAGTTTACGTTCTTCGATATCTTCCCACCCTGCTCATAATACCCGCTCGCTCGCCTTCCGAGGGTACGCCCAGTCGTCTCTCAGTGGAACTCGGCATCGACGCGTCCATAACGCACACCGTCCACTTTCAGCTCAAATCCCAGGCCCGCACTGTCGACAATCATCTCGAGCGTAAAGTCGAGATTGTCGAATTCCACACCACGCGTTGTCGTCAACCGTGTAAACAGACTCCTCGGCACCGCATTGAGATCGGTAGTCAACGTGCACACGTGGATAAGATCACGGGTGTACGCCGAGGGTGGATCGTCCGCTTCACAAGCAATCAGGTCGTCCGTCACCAGCAATGACTGCCCGGGTCTGAAGTTTCGAGTATAGTGGAATGCGATGGGCGATAAAGGCGATATTGCCTCTCCCTATCCGCAGATTTCGTCAGTACTTGCTCTCGGGGTTTGGACGGGGAATAGGGGCCCGGCGCCGTCTCACCTTTGCAATGTGCCACTGCATGCGGTCTGACACCATCCACCGCTCCCATAGTGGCGACCAATACCGCTCGCTGACCGAGTGTTTCTCTTCGTCGTACACCGTCGCGTACGAAGTGCCGTAGTGGTACCTCGCCTTGCGGGATATCACCATGTTACCCTCTAAGCCTCGCAGGACCGCTCCTCGGACAACCGCCGTCCAAGCGTATACTGGCTGCATGACCTCTATCGAGCTCGTCTCTTGGAGCGCGGTCACGCTGCCGTGGGTTGGCCGTTCAGTGTATGGTGGCGGCGCGGCACTGGTGAAATGGGCCTTGAGTTTCCGGTAGAGGTAGTCGCTCTGACCGAAACCTCCGACCAGCACGATACCCGAAACAACACCACCCTTGGACCGAATGCCCGTGACCTGGCCCTGAACAAGGTCGCATACTTCTTTGACAACAGGTTCGAATATCTCCTTAATTTCGGCTGCCGACATGACCATGAAGCCGCAGTCCAACCCGGCCTCCTCATCATCGGGCAAGCCCGGAAACCTACAGCGGGTTAGATTGTTCTGATTCCCAACTTCAAAGAGGGGGGGATACTTACGGCACGTTCACTTCTTGGTGCTCGTCCTCGTTGAAGTTGCGCTTCACAAACTCCTCAAAGTATCTCAGACCCATCTGCCATGTCTTGTTCTTCTTGACCTTCATCTCATCGAAACGACTATGGCCCAGTTTGTTCCTGACATGCTCTTCAAATCTGTAGTTGAGGAATGCGCTGCCACAAAGGCCGCCAGTTCCAACGGCGGATTCTTCTACCTTAAGCGGTTTTAACGAAATGATCTTGTATGCAATTAGACTACAGCCACAGTTAGCGGTCTTCACAGGGCCAATAGTAGGCTGTTTCGGACTTACTCGACGGTTCCACCGCCAGCATCGCACACGATGAAGTTATCGCCCGCGTTGAGGTGGTTCGGCTGAATTGCCTTTAGCGTATACACTGCTGCAGCTTCAGGCTCGCTGATCATCTGAATCTCCGACTTAGACCCCATGCCCGCCCGTTCGGCCGCCTGGAGCGTCGTGTTCTTTGCTGCGTCGGACCACACGGCCGGACAGGTCAAGACGAAGTCGACCTTGGTGGACTGCATGAAAGACTCGCCGTATCTTCGAGTAAGGGTGTCCATGGTATGCTTGTAGACCTGAGTGAGGTAGTCACTCACAGCGTCCAAGACGTTCTTGTTGTAACGTTTCAGTTGAGCCGCCGTATCCAGTGGGCTGACGTAGAAAGGCAGCTTCTGTGAGCGATCTAGAAACAGCTTTATACAGCGAAGGCGCGACTCTTCGGGCTTGAACTGGAAACCCCATTTCACCGTGGGCTCGGTGCCGGCGGCGGCGTTTGCAGGGAAATCATAACTGATCTCGGTGGGCACCTTGTCGGAGGTGATGCCGTTCCCACCGGGCCATGTCTTGATAATCTCGACATCGTCTGGCGTCGAGGTGTATACGGCAGCGACACTGATGCGACTGTCAGCATGCCATCCTAAATGACCGCTCTCATGTAGATACTGTTCGCCTTCTGGCAGGTGCGCAGAGAGCATCGACAAAGAAGGGCCAGCGTTGAATGTAAGGTGGGTACGTGCTCGGGTAGTGACTCGCTATAAGGTAGCCCGGATTGAAATGAGGTGGGAGAGGAGGCGCGACTCACCCTGAAAACGTGGTTCCAAAATCGACGCCGACAATCAGTCGATCGGTAGTGCCGAAGAGTTCACGGGCGGGATCCCGAGGGGGGCCGTTGATGGCTTCAGTGGAGGAATTCGGCGTGTAATTGGTGAAGTAGCTGCTCCGGCTGGCCTGGTTCCTAGTACTGCTGGAGCTCGGCCGAAGGGGAAGGTTGAAGCTCATGGTGGCAATATCTGGAATACGCGCTCAAACCCATAACCTGCGGAAGCAATCCGACGGCAGGGAACAAGGCGAACGGGACAAGCCCTCGCTGGCGGCGCAACAGAGGAAGGACCGACTGAAGAGTCGTGCTCTCAAGGGGGAATCGAGCAGGCGTCGCCCGGAACTGCGCGTCAAAAAGAAGAGTCGGGCTGTTGATCGTCTCTTCGGGACAGCAAGGCTACGGGACCATGATCGTGGGGGGGATTGAAATGGCCGAGGAGGGGTTCAGTCCTGAGGCGGGCGGACGCGGTTGGGGGCGGAAAGGAGGGAAAGTCACTGGACAGTGCAGCAGCGTCAAGTACCTAGCTCCAGGGAGCAGAGGAGAGCAATGAAGACAGACAGGCGTTTAATGGACACGGTTTGCGCCTGAGCGACGTCTGATGACCCGAAGGACCTTTTGCGTGGGCCAAAGTTGGCGTTTGAGTACTCTGCTGCCTGATCGAGTTCTTGCCTTCCTCGATGAAGGAAGGAATGGACGTCGCCGGGCTGGTCAAGGTTGAGGTAGGTACCCTGAGCTCAGCGCGCGCGCGAGGAGGCAACGTACCTACCTACGTACCTAGGTCTAGGTACCTAGGTACCTACTCAAGGAAGGTGAGGTGGTAAGGTAAGAGGGGAAGGCAGGAAGAAACCATGGGTAAGCAGTGCCCCACTAAAGTGCCTACTTGCGCCGTCCAGAGGGCTGAAAGCGCGCCTCTAAGCTGCTCCAAGAGCTGGCTGCTGGCGCCCCTGCTATCATAACTGGACACTACTCCAGTAGGTAGGCGCATATGCAGGTGCAGGGCGACCAAGTACCGTGCTTCGTTCGGCATGCTGACAAAACCTACCGGGCCCTCTGCCAGCACAGCATCACGTGAGCCGCTTCGGGGTCCTCCGCCGAGGACCGGAGAAACTGCTGAACCTGCGTTCTTGGCACGTCTCGCTTGGGCGACGTTAACGTACCACGCATCGTCAGTCACCAAAAAGATCGGCCAATTCCACATCTTTCCGACCTGTCCTCTCGGATACCTACGCAGGCAATAACGAGTGTCAGCGTCGCTTGCGCTGGGAGGGGAGAGCAAAGATGGACGATCCTCTCCGGGTCCGTTGCGACTTATCTCGGATGGGCGAAGTAGGGGACCTTATACAGTGGAGCGTTCAACCTTGAGTCTTGGGCGGAAATGCCGACGACTCGGTGCCGAGAAACCGCAAGTTTTGAGCCCCATCGACCGGACCGTATCACGTAATGCGCTTGGCCAAAGCACGCTCACACATCGGCCTTTGAACCCTCCGAGGACTCTAGCCACCAGAGAGACTTCGACGACATTCCTGTCATGAGCTGGGCAGTAGTTGACAGGCGATAGCCCCTCCCGTGCCCTGACCAGATGTGTGAGGGACCCCAGGTGCTCTCCCAAAAAGGCTGTGGTTAATAGTTGAACTTCCATCTCGTTGAACCCAGTTGAGAGGCCATGCCAACAACGTAATCTAGTCGGTGAAATACACTTGCTTGGGATAGGAGGTGCGGCTAGTGCGATGTGGAAGATGGACCCCACGGGCGCCAATGACGGATGGAGTTGGAAAGGGTTTCTTGTCCTCGACATCCAGCCGAGACCGGCGGTTGGCCATCTGAAGATAGAACCCAGGTCGTCCGTGATTCCAGGGACACGGTGAACTGGTCAACATTAGCCATATTGAAATTGCAACCCAAGAGCACCGAATAAGAAGACGTCTGTCGCCGGTATGCAATACCTGGTATAGGCTAGACACCACTACGTCAAGTAGGTAGGATGAAGTCGAGGAAGGTATGGTATAGAAAACGCCCATGTAGTCTTCGGGGTCGGTCAAGCAGAAAAGGACGCTTGACTCGGCGAGTCACACGCACCCGCCTCCCTCCCATCTCCGTCTGCGAACACCCGAATGCTCAAAATTGCGGATTCGGAGACTGTTGCCAACCTTGGGTTCATTATGTGCTTGGGCATGTGTTCCGGGTCGCACGACGCTGTGCCCCGTCCGCGTTGTAGCTCAAGCCGATGGGCCAATTATAGGTAATTTATCGAGACTGACACAGTCCTTCAAACAGCGGCGGCTTCTTTCTGTCTCGGCGGTTCTTGTCCCGAGAACAGCTCGAGGGGGTTGGGTTCGGCTGGTTGCAGAGCTCGGTTGATTTGTGGTCCACGAACCAGCCCTACGGAGCCACAGATACTTTTTTTGGCCGACAACGCCCGGTGACTTGTTCCATTCCAAACATAGAGTATGAAATACAGCTGCACAATGAAGACGAAAGGCCGGACGATACTCGACGTTGGACAGGACATAGCCTGCTGTCTCTGACCCTTTCTTTCCAAACCCCGAGACAAAAGACACTCGCTTTGTTTTCTTGCCTCCCTGAAACTCAATTTACAGAGTTTGACAAGATTGTGGATGCTCCCACGATGTACACTTAGAATGAGCAGGTGGGCCAGCAAATGGAAGGACCGGGTCTCGGGTAGCTTGACGTGGTGACTCTCGCGACGTCTTCAACTACGAATCTTGAGACGGAACAACCGAGACAGAACTAGTCAAAAGAACGAGCGCATCACCCTCGGAGTGGTCGAGACACTTTGACAGCCGATTAGGAAAGGATCGAGACGGAACCTTGGTCTTCTTCATACGAAGTATGTTGTGCCGAGGTACTGGCTACCCGTCGACTTGGTCAACATTGCTGGCGTACGAAAGACGTAGGGTTTCTTTTTTCTGACCAAGTGTTCCCGCCTGGCTTAGAGCAGCACAGCCAAATCTTCTCGTTGACCAAGTCAGGTTCTTATGTTCTCAGTTGTCCGCTTCTTTCTCTGAGCGCGCGCAACTGTTCAGTGTGAATGCACTCCTTCCAACGTGGGAGCCCGATATAATCAACTTTAAGTGCTTCAACTACCACATACGACCATACCCATTGGAAAACTCGGGATCCCGTCCGCTCTCCCATAGATAAGCCAATTAGGGCCGGATTAGTAGTTGGGTCGGTGACGACCAGCGAATACCTGGTGTTGTATGTGTTTTTGTTCCACCACTGCCTGACTGGGGTGGACATCCATTCTCGTGTTTCGTTTTGCCTCGGTTGGCGACGACGACAACAACAACACATTCCCGAGTCAGCGATGATTGTCAAGGAGTCAATAGGGCCGTCATCTCCAAGCCATCGGAGGTGAAAGGAGTTTCCGAGTTTTTGAATGGAGAACAGTGTCATTATACTGTACGATGCCGAAAACCAATAGCTAAAAGCAAGTATCATGACCTTGTGTGGCAAAGTCTACATCTGCAGCGGCTCTCAGAACAAACCTATGCATAAATCAGCGGATATGAGAACCACCTCTACCAGTGAGTAATGCAGTCCGGTACGTATGTTTCAGCGCCGAGGGCTGGTAGACACTTGGAATACCTAATCAAGGAAGAGCGTAACCATCCAATCGCCCTCGTTAGCAACCCCCAAGACGACGCATACCTTCCTTTTGGGGACTCGCGTTAATGGGAGCCAAAAGACCAACCACAACATGCCCTAGCTCCTCGTGCCCTCCACCGAGAGGGGCGGATCTGGGCAGAGAACCCAATCGCATTCCGGAACGGTCTAAACCAGTATAGTCGGCCATCGAGAAACACGGCACCTAGCCGGACGACAAAACAAACACAAATCCCAGCCAGGGCGAGGACCAGAAAAAAATAAAAATACAAAGAACAAAACACAGTCCTCCCGAGCAACTACATTCCCGGCACCTGCGCCTGGCAAACCCACCCAATTACCTTGGGTACCTTACCTTAGTTGCACCCCCGCGCAGCAGCAGAGCTGCCGCGTACGTACCGTGCCCTGCCTACCTACCTAGGTACGCATAGGATCTTCTCGCGCATAAACTCATATATCCCTGCTCCGTCTATATCGATTGCGCCTTTTCACGGATGCAGGTTCAGCAACTAAAGCAAGCATACATCGTTTCCGTCCGAACCTCTTGCCTGCCAAGCCACGGGCCCTGCTGTCAGCTAGCTCACCGCTGCTGCATTGCATTCAACCTCGTTCCTGGGTCACACCCACCACACCCCCCACCACCCCTCGAAAACTCTGCCTCTCTGACACCCGCAAGGTACCGAGTCAAGGTGCGCGCGCGCACGCTACCGGGACGGACTACCGGCTGTGGGAAACGTCCAAGCCACACCCGCGCCTGCTTGCGTGTCTAAACCGTCCGAAACTTTTGGGCCAAGAGTCAATTCATCTTTTATTTCTCCCTCTATCGTTGGTCATCCGATAGAAGGACGAGGCAGAGGTACTTCAACAGATTCTCTCAAAAGACAGTGGATGTGTTTCGTGACTGAGGTAGTGAGCATCGCGAGGATGCCCATGTTATTATTATGTAGTATGTTTATGTAGGATGACTCCAAGTACCGTCCTGCCTACGTACAGTTTCCCCCTTAACCCCTCCCCCTCCTCCCAGAATATTTGCTTTTAATCCCACACCTCATACTTGAACCAAATAATAAATGATAGTTCCCACACGCTTGTGAACAAACGCGGGACTCAGCATAGCCGAGTAGCTTCAACAGGGTTGCCCATATGTATACCATTCGTGTCGTTCCACGGTCCATATATGACAAACTATTCCATCTGGGCATCCGTTGGCCATTCGTTGGCCACAAAATGGCCTTTTCCCGAGTCATCTTACGTGTCCAGCCCGCAGAGAATCTAGAGAAAAAAATCTTGTGTCTTTGTCCTTCCTGGTACAGAATTGCGCGACCATAGTTGACCCCCTTATCTTTGCCTCCCCAATCCCTATTGAACCGTGTTCTTTTTCTTCCAGATTGGGAGACCGCCACCTTCTTGCCCGTGTGAGCCCCAGGAACAAAAGAAATGTTGTCTTTGGTACAGGACGCCCATTGGCAGCCCTTCCAAGTCTATAGTATCGGGTATTTCGAAACAAATGAGTCGATGAAAAATATGAAGGAAAAAGAGAAGAAAAAAAGCAGAAATAAAGATATGCGCAATGACAGAACGTGGGCCGCCCTGTGGTATCGAAAATATCGTGGAGTAATCGAAATGCCACCCTGTTCCCCATTACAGGGGCAAAAAGAAAACCGAGATCCGGAATGAAAATCCCCTCCCGCCTGGGCGAGGTTGGTACACCGGCAAACGCCAAATAAAACACCAGGCCCATGCATGTGAGTACACAAGAAACTTTGGCGGTGAACCAGGCACAGCCTCGAGACCGCCGCCTTAGAACCGGTTGCTGGCAGCCCAGATACTGGCCGACGCCGAAGCAGCCCATTCGCTCTCCTCGTATGGGGGTGTAGGCCACTTGTATTGGCTCTCGGCGCCGTGCGATTTTTGGAGGTTCAAAGGCTTAGGCGCGACGGCCTCGTGGTTGTCCCCGAAGAGGACCGAGTTGCCGTTGGCCGAGGGGGACGGGGTCGGGTACGGGTTCGACATGCCAACATTGCTGGCAGACTGACGTAGGCCGGGCTTTCCGTCCTTCTCAAGGTGGTTCATGGCGCGGTGGGTCGAGTTGAGGACCTCATCGAGCAACTCATCCTCCTCGTCTGGGGCATCGTAGTGCTGCACACCCTGACGTCGGGTTCGGCCCGAGTTCTGCCCAGTTCCTCTTGCAGCCACCAGCAGGTTATCGACCGACCGCGGCTGATGCTGCGGCAAAGAGTGGTGCCTCTTGAGAGTGCTGCTGGGCGTGATGAGGTGTGCAGGGGGGGCGGGGGGGTGGTCCTGGTTTTGGTTCTGCTTCTGCTGAACGTCTCTCAGGGCCTTATCAAGCGGCTCGTAGAGCTCGGTAGGCTTTGCCGGGGGAGTGGGCGCGTTGTCAATCACCATGGAGGATCGGTTGCTGTTCCAAGGGCCGCAGCCAGCCTGGGCCTCGACATCATCCGAGTTGGGCGACATGGGAGCCTGGTGCCTGCCCGAGAAACGGCGGGCGCGTTTCCTCAGGTGTGAAAAGAAGCTTTCCTTGTGACCGTTGGGCGGCGATGCGAGGCCGCCGTTGCCATTCAGTGCCCTCTCGGCCTGCTGTCGGTGAATTTCCGCGTAGTTGTTAGTACTCGAGGCAACCGACAACTGCCTGCCAATCTTCTTCTTGTCATCAATCTGTACAGTACGGTGCCGGCTGTTGGCGTACGAGTCGTTATAGGTGACACCGTTCCTTGCTTCGGCGGTCACAGCGTCGGACAGCGGCGAAATGGGACGGATTGTAGGGAGTATCGGCATGGGGGCAACGTTTGACGGGCCATTTGACCAGGTCGTGCGCTTTGGCTGAGCGGGACGCGTCTTGGCGACGGGCACCTCGTTCGTCGTTTGCGAAGGAACAGGAGAAGGTCTCGGGGTCGGTTCTTTGGAAATAGGTTGAGGGGCACCAACCTCGGCACTTTCCGAGCGACCGATGAGGGATTTCCTGAACCAAGACGGCTTGGACGACGTGGGGGTAGAAGAATTGGAGTTGTTAGCACCCTTGAGATCGGACTGCTTGCGGCCCAGGATTCTGGAAGCCGAAGACTTCGGCCTCAGAGGGTCAACAGCATCAGCAAAGTACTCATGGGCAATTGCCTGGGTTGAAGTAGGGCGGGCCTTGGGGTCCCACATGAGGCACCACGTAACGAAGTGACTCAGCGAAGCGGGCCACTGTGGTTGTTGCAAAATCGTGTCCATAGCATGGGGGGCCATCTTGGGGAACGAGAAACCGAGCTTGCCAGCGAGTCTGGTACCGTCCTTCCATTCGCCGCCGCCAACGCGGCCACCAGCCTTGTTGTACCAGTTCCCAGGGCTTCCCATGATCTCGCAGACTCTCCAGACCTGGTCAACCTCGTTTCCGCCAGGGAAGAGTGGCTTGAGAGTGGCAACTTCGACAGCCATGGCACCGACTGCCCAAATGTCAACCGGGGCCGAATACTCGCCGGCACGAAGAAGCACTTCGGGCGCACGGTACCATCTTGTCGAAACGTACGTAGTGTAGGGCAACCTGGAGTGGGTTTCGCGGGCGAGACCAAAGTCGGCGATCTTGACGGTGTAGCTGGGGGGCGTGGAGGGAGGGGTGACGAGGGCCGAGTACCTGCGGAAAGAGGTGACAGCGTCCTGGTGGGCAGAGGTGGAGACGAGTATGTTCTCGGGCTTGATGTCGCGATGGAAAAAGTGGTGGGCATGGATGTGCTCGAGGCCATGCATGATCTGGAAAAGAATGCTCTTCACGCTGGCATTATCAAGGCACTTGTGGTCCCGAGCCTTCATCAACTGGTACAAGTTGCCCTCCATGTACTCCATGGCGATGTGCAGCTTCTTGCTGTAGGGGTCGAGAAAGATGTCGAGGGCGGGGACGAGGTGGGCATGGTTGGGAAGTGTCTTGAGGAAGACGACCTCGCGGAGTTCCAAACACGGGGTGAAGGACTCGAATGTCTTCTTCATGGTTTTGATGGCAACCTAAAAAATGCACACAATAAGCTGGTGTGATGCCGCAGGAGCGATCTGCAGGAACTTACCACCGTGCCGCGGCGAGCCACACTAGCACCTGCGCTACGGACTCGGGCGAGGACGACACTGCCAAAGCTACCGTCTCCAATTTCCTTGAGCACCTCGAATCTGTCTTCGAGGGCCATGTTGTTGACGGAGTGGGATGCAGGCCCTCTGTGGGCCAAGTCGTGTGCGACCGTCATATTGTGTGGTCTTTGTTGTGGGTTATGATCGTTGATTCCAGTCAAGATCCTCGTGACAACGGTATTTCTGGGGGCGAGTCAGCTGGTCAAGGCCGCTTCTCAGGCGTGTGAGCCTGGACCGTACCAGCGCTGTGCCGAACTAGGAGAAGCTCTTTGTAAGAGCCGCTTGCGAGATCTGTGGCATTCAGACCGGCCTTGGTTGGAGAGCTATCCGTGCTGTGGTATAGTTGGGGTACCGGTGGTTGAGTGGTGGTGTTTGGATGAAGAAGTGTGTTGAAGGTTGATGCAAAGGAAAATGGTGTGCGTGTGTTGTTGCTTGTATTGGGTCGGAACGGTTGATGTTGGAAATAGAAAAAAGGGCGAATGAGTGAGCTGGGATGGACCAAGAGAGCGAAACCAGATGAAGAAGAGGAGACAACGAGGGGACAGGCGAAGACCAGGAGGCGGTCGATATTATTAAAAGGGCCAGGTAAGGGTCCAGGGGGTGAGAATGGAGCTAGAACCAGTCGATCGGGGATGGATCCTCAGACGTGGATATCCAGCAGGTACACGATATTGTCGGGGCGTGGGTCGAGATTGCGATGATGAGGAAGCGACCCTGGGAAGTTGGACGGGGGTTGGGCGACGGTCGACCAGGTTTTGTTGGTTTGTTCGCTTTGGGAAGTAGAAGCGCGTCGAATTGTGCGTGAAGCTTGGCCGAGGGTGAGAATCAACGCACGAGGCGATATCTACGTAGTGTTGTTGTTCTTGTACGTGCCGTTCGTCTCTGCGAAGCGAGTGCCTGGATGCAGTCCAGCGATTTGCATGTAGATATCAATGCAATCGCGGGTCAGGCGGCAGTCGAGCGATGCTTTGCTTGATGGGATAGCTAAGCTGCTTGCTGGTCTGGAGAACTGCGACGCATCTGAGGGTAAAAACGAGGGACGAAGAAACGGACAAGAGTGGAAGGGGTGGCAGGGAAGTTGCAAGGACGGGAGGAGCAAGCGAGGGGAGGGAAAGGGAGAGCGGGAATGAACGGAGTGACGAGGGTCGAGGGACGGAGAGAGGCGAGAGAGACAGAGCGCGAGACAGCGTGAGTGGTGTGTGAGAGGGAGTGAGGGAAGAAACGCAAAGGAGCCCACACGATCCAGCAGGGTGATTCAACGTGGACCCGCGCGTCGGGATGGGCGAGGACGAGGGTGATGGGGGGGGGGCAAGTAAGCCTTGGAGACAGACAGAGGAGGTACTCCAGTCTCCCGCAGGTACTGGACGGTGGACGGTGTGTGTAACTCAAGGCAGGGCCAAAAGCGCGGTGCAAAAGGCAGCGCAGGGTGGAATTAATTGAGGTGACCGGGAGGGAAATGGGAAAATGGGGAGAGGAGCCGTCCACTATGCCGTCTAGTCGAAGGTAGCCAGGGGCCCGCCCGTTCTTAGCATGAACGAATGAATCTGGGGGGAGGGGGGTGAGAGAGAGGTAAGAGAGTGAAAGGCGCTGATAGGGGCACAATCTCGCTAATGATTTGGGGGGGAGGGGAGCCGTGCCTCTTTTTTTCTCTCTCTCTCTCGAGATCCCTTGCCCTTCTGTTCTCGAGTGCCAATTTGCGCTGGAGGGTGTGGGAAAAGGGAGGGGGGTGTGGCCCGTATGTGAGTTTTGAGAGGTGTGGGATCTGGGCCAAAAAAGCCTAGGTCAGGTAGGGGTAGAGGACCAGGGTCCGGTTCTGAATGTGTGTGTCTCTCTCTCTCTCTGTCTTTCTCGCTCGTCTTGTCTTGCTCTGGAGAGAATAGAGGAAGAAGGAGGAAAGGGTTTGCACGTTACGGAGGTGTCGGGGGGCACGTACGTAAGGTAACTGGTACTGGTGGGAGAGAGATGAGAGAGGTAGTACCTCACTCAGCAACAGAGAATACAAGAGACAAGGCAGGGAAAAAGAAGAAGAAGAAGAAGATGATGATGATGATAGTGGTGGTGGTGGTGGTGGTGGTGGTGGTGGTGGGTTGCGGCAGGGTCGACTTGGTTTGATTATGTTCGGACGTTGCTGCAAGTACGCGGCAAGGGTTTCTCGTTGACTTTCTTCTTTTCCGTTCTCTTTTGTCGAGTGGTCTGGAGTCTAATGTGTCTGATGTGTCTAGTTTGTCTGGTCTTGGAGTGGTGCGCCTGATGGCTTGTCGCTCGGATCATTAGGATGGATTATTGGAATAGCAATCGTCTCCGTTTAGACTGTCGATGGTGTTTACCTCCTCTCCCGCCGTCACGGGCCACGGGCTGTCCAGTATGTCCGTTCCCTTCCATCAATTCCCTCGTGCTCAACCCCGTCTCCCAAAGTTTTTCTTTTCTTTCCTGCGGGTGTTGACTTGACTGACAGACGACATTTAACCGGTTGAACGGAAAGACGAGGGGGTTGCGCATGCACACCGCGCACGTCTTCCGGTCCAATCTAGACAGACGGGATGTGAGTTGATGGGGCACCGGCGATGCTTGATGAACTGGCATGGCCCAATTGAGCATATATGGCCGGGGCGGTCGGCAGTGATGACCCCATAACGTAGAGCTCATCGATCAATGGCTGGGTCCGCTTCAAGTCAGTCATTCTACGAATACACACTACTGAGCAAGGCGAAGAAGGCAAAGGTAGCCTCTGGACGTGGGACGTGCTGCAGATTCCTGCGACACCGACGCCAATCCCAGCCGCAGTAGAATGGAGAGGCAAAAGTCAAAACAGATCGGGACAGTGCGAAGCGACTCTGCACACGCAGAGCCGGCGGCAGCAACATCATCGGAATCAGAAACATCGGCAACAGTAGATACTATCAGTAACGCGGGGGGGGGATGGACGGCGCTATTTGCCGAGGCATATTGCTGCCACGGTGCCGCCAACGCCTCGGGCTACTAGTTGGAAGATTATGGAGGGCATACGGATAGTGTGCGTGCAGCTAAGGGAGAGAGGGGAGAGATACCCGCTGACGCCGGCTCGGATGGGACTACCTAGTGTAATCGCCCTACTACATGTGAGTACGGATAGAGAAGCCCTGGATTGGGGAGTCTCGGCAAGGGGCGCGTATAGTGCGCACCTCGGCAGCCGAACAAGTAATGTGAAATGTGTGTGTTTGTGTATGCGTGGTGTTGTGATATGCCAGCACAACATCCCAACAGGCAAATCGCAAGCTGGGCTGCGGATGTATCGGCGCGCTCGAGGGACGGGCTTGTACCTTGATGCAACGCAGACACTCACTCAGCACTCGTCAAGATGCGGGTAGTTGTAGTGACACCTCAGGCCAGGATACAGCGGACCAAATGCAAAGCGCGCGTACCGTTCCTGACGGTGAGCGCATGCACAAATGCCACGCCGCCCCGCAGGCCGCAGGCCGCAGGCCGCAGGCCATGACGGAGAACCAGGGCCAGTTATGGAGTTCCGTGGTGGCAAATTCTGTAGCCTTATTCGAGGATGTGTGCAAAGGGGTGGGGCAACAGGGGAGGATGGGCCCTTCGTCGTCTGGTGAATGATGCGCTCCAGGAATGAGGAATTGGCTGGTATCTTGTCGTACACTAGCATACATGTTCGCATCCGTACTCCTGTACCCCCTTTTCCCTTTCATATGCCCGCCCGTGTGTGTCTCGCTCTCTCGTCTTGTCGCGGCGGCACGTACCTAAATGCTGGTGAATCGGTCAACGTCCTCTGTGGTTGGCGGTTGCGAGAAAGGGGACCCCTTGACAAGTTGGCAACGTCCGTGGCAAGGGGCCACGGAGGAGAACAATGCGGGCAGTACATACAGATACCGCAGTGACACTCAGTGGATGGCCCTGCCCAGCCCGGCTCTAGCGGGCGGGCTGGACTCGACGCATAGGAAGTTAGGAACTCCTTGATCTGGATGACCTGGCCTGCCGTTACTGTGGTATTCTCTGTGTGCCGGGTATGGAGGAGGGAGACAATGGAAGCTGGGAGGCGAAAAAGAAAGTGGTCATGTTCCTGCATTCCTGCGTTCAAAGTTGGAAGGTAAGGAAGAGGCTGTCGGCAGAGTCAGGTTGGTCGCTGTTCAACTGTTCAGGCGCATGAAGACGCGCTGCACATTTCGCACCACGCGAAGGGGAACCCGGCCAGATGCCGCGAGTTTGCTGCTCATCGCCAATGCTACTAGTGTCCCTGTAGCGTATCCGCAAGCTGGGGAAAAAGGGCTCGTCGATGGCGGCAATGACCAAGGGGTCCAGGTCTCGGTCCTCGTCCTGATGGTGTGTAGTTACTGTATCTGTAGTGTACCGCACTACTTATGATGTACTAGTGTCAGTGTGTCCTTCAGCTGCTCCGTCAGGGTAATTGTGATTTCGAGCCTTGAAACCGAGCTCGAGGCGGCGTTTCTGGTGATGGATGGACTGACGCATCACTGTTACAACCCAGAAAAACAAGAGAAATATTGAAAAAAGGGGGTCGCGGAGCCTCGGGGAAGGTGGAAAGTGGGTGCAGCTTCATGTCCGCCCTTACCTAGGTAGGTAGTGTACGGTAGGTACCTACCCAGTACTTTTGAGTAGGTACCTAGGTAAGATGGGCTCCTGGGATGGGAGGTACTACTAAGTAAAAAGCTCCCTAACAGGTGTGTATGGATCTAGACCCACATATATCGTGACTCTCACCAGTCAATTTTGTGCTACGAATCTCGAATTACACGTCGCTGATATAAGCGTGGAAGCACCGTTTAACTTTTGTCTGCACATGCAACAGGGTCCTTTTCTTGCCGCAGGTCGCTTCAACTTCTACTTGTACCAAGAACCAGGACCGCGCCGTCTTCCACAGGTGTTGATGTGGAAAGTACCAAGCAAAGTCACGTTTACCTACCTAGGTAGGTACCGAAGTACCTAGGTACTCACGTTACCTTCCGTGTCTGATAAGATCCGCCCGGGCGCACGTACACCGGTGAAAGTTGTTATTAAAATGGGAACTGTAGAGAGCAAATGCCACCAGCTGGCGAGACGGGTGCAAACCAGGGAAGGGCCGGAGGGGGCGAAGGAAATTGTCGAGTCGATCAACTCGGAGTGCGCTATTTCATACTATACACTAGGTAGGGGCCCCCAGAAGTTAAAGCTGCCCGAGCTAGCTGGCAACGTTGGGCTTCACGCCTCGATTGGCATCATCCCGTCCTTCGTCGCTCCCATAACGCCAAAGAGGGCCGGAATGCCTGCTTTTGTGCATACATGGCGCCGCCAATAGATCGTGGTGGTAGGCCGGACTGATTGCACAAGCCCCCAGATACTAGAGCTGGCTAAACGCCTACTAGATGCGTTGGTGCCAGGCCCATGTGTCGCGATCACGCCGTCAGACCTTGTAGGCTACGATGTTCAGGTACCGCATCACATTTTCCCTCGGCCGTGAGGGAGGTACTCGGTACCTGGCCCGCCTTGCATTGGTGGATTGCCTTGCTGAAGCTGCATTGGATGCCAGATGCCAGGGGTGCAGAGGACCAGTGGAAGCATCCGAATGGTGGTGTGGGGGAGACGTAACAAGTCTGATGACCCGACCCCAAGCAACTTGGATTCGTGAGTCGAGGTGTATTATCTTGTATATACCACGGACTTGCCTGCCTGCTGTTGAACGTCCACGGGCCGGCGCGGATATGCCTCGTCCTATGGTCGAGAGGAAACAAGGAAATCCAACCTGCAGACTTGGGTAGGATTGTGCAAGCGTTTGTTGACGTTTCACGTCCTGCCCTTAAGCACTATAGATGCCGGATAAGACCTCGGCATTAGCCGACAGCTTATCATCTCGCTTGTCTGCCTACAATTACAACGAGACGATGAAAAAATCAAACTTCCCTAAGCCAGCAGTGCGGAGTAACCACTTTACTGGTATCCGCCATGTGGTCTTGCAAGTTGACGGCTCGCTTTGCTCGGAGGGTCTGCGGAATGGCCCTGGCAAGTCGTCAAAAAGCGAGGAATGAGAACAGAAAGGAATGTCAGCGCGCATGCCCGGGTTGCACCTCAGTGAGCGAGGTGCTGATACCCGACATCCAGACGCTTGGTGACATCAGCCGGACTTGAAGTCATTGATCTTCCTTTTTCTCTCTGTTTTTGTACCTGGCTCAAGCTCGCCTATTGCCCGAGAAGGTCACGGCGGGGTGGTGGCTGGGATTGTCGGTAGGGACGTGATTATGTGGCCATAGAAGCGCGTCAGTGTGGACCGGCAGAATAAGTCAAGAACAAGAAAGAAAAGAAGGAAAACAAGAACAGGGGGTGCAATGGGAAAAAACGTGGAGGTAGCCCACCAGGTTTTTGCCAATTGATGAGCGGCGGGCGGGCGTGCCCAGCATTCCCAGCAGTCTGGTGTTAAGTTTGTGATCCGGGAGAAATGATGAAACACGACGGGAAGGTTGCGGGAAAAGGGGGGTCGAAAGGGCAAAAAAGAAAAAAGAAAAAAGAAAGTCTGAATGATGGCATGACGGCACTGACTACCTCTGCGCAAAAGTGAGAGCTGCAAGGGCATTATTGCCTATTCTAGCCAGGTACCTACCTACCTAGGTAGGTAGAAATGGTAATGAGCTACATGAGCATTGCACCTGCCGAAAGACACTCGGCAAGTAAGTAGCTTTGCTACCCGCTGACGTATACGATGACATAAGATCGCTCACGAGAGAGGGAAAGGCATCACTTCCAAGACACGCCACGCCATTTGGGCAGCGACCGCCGTTACCGCGACATCCAAGTCACTCTGAGAGAGAGTTTGGTCCTGTCATTGCAACGCAGCTGCGAACTCAATGTTTCTGCCGTTTCCTAAGACGCCGGGACGCATGGACTGCCCACATCGGATGGCTCGCTTTTGTGCCAAATTCTCCCAAAATACCAGGCACCTACCTGAGCTGGGCCGAACCCAATTCGCTGGCCACGAGACCACGAGCCAGATGGATAACTCGACTGGCCCGAGGCAGTAAGGGGTCGTCGCCAAGCAGAAACTGCCCTGCTAGAAGCTCTTGTCAAGCTGGTCCCGAACACGGGAGGCCGGAACTGTTGATGGACTCCCCTCCCTCTCACAATCAATTTCAATCCGTCTCGCCTGTGAACGCGTGCCAGGATTTCGGGGCTCAGGGGATAGGTGATCTTTTGGGAAGGCTCGCCGGTGGCCACGCCAACCAACGGAGCTTATGGAGCGCAAGAAAGAGAAAGTCCTTTTTCAGACCTGCCGCAGACCAGCAACTAATCAGTGGAGCGTCCCAGGCCAAATGATACACTGCGATTCGCCGCAACCTGCCAAAGGAATGTTCGATATCTCTTGGGACCCATCGTATGGAAAACATCTGGAACATGTCGACGTGCACCAGCTCCCTTCACCGACATTCCTCGTCTGGCGGAGCGACAAGGCTGCCAGACACAAAATCGCATACACCAGTTTCCTACGTCTCTACATCTGCCACCCCAACCCGCCAACGTGCCAAGCGCCCGAAAACATGCAGCTAGAAGAGCATACTTGCACTGGGGGCATGGATAAGGACAACTACGACAGCGATGAAGCAAACAAGTCACGAAGCGGCACAGACCTTTGTCATCTCACATCACATCGCCCTCGGCGTCAATACTCATGCCGACCTTGGCTCTTTTCAGGGAAATGATGTTTGTCAAACCCCCGCCACCGAGTATCCTCTCTCGTCAACCTTCCCCTCCCCCTCCCCCTCCCCCTCCTCACATTCCACGGCCCTTCCGTCGTAATTAGCATTAGCAACCAGACGGAGAGGGGAACCATCATCCTAGACAGGGGATATAATGAAGAGTGCTGCCGATCGGCACAGGCCATGAGGAAATGTTGGGCACCGCGCCGACGGGGCAATCTAGGAGCCACTTTCCGCGAGTCTGTGCTGTCAGACTACATAGTACGCCAGAGTGACCAGGCTTCTTGATCGTGGGTCCACTACGTGCATAAATATGGTTGCACAGTTATTCATTTAAATTCAAGTGAAGTATGTTTATAAGCGTAATTCTGTCAAGATGCATCCCCCGATTAAGGGTATTTCGGATTGTGTGAAGACAAATTCCATCGCAGGATTATTTGGATTTTGACGGCCCGTTAGCTGGATTCATCGATGGCGGAAAATCCTCTAAAGAGATCGAGCCTGCATAAGCGGACCGGCGAGCCTAATGTCGTTTCTGGTCATTTGATTAGCTCCCTATCCGTTAAGGCTGGCATGGTTATGCGTCTTTTCTGCCTTCGGCACGCTCCCCGTATCCCTCAATTAATCACAACTGTTTCCCAGTACAATCGGATTATGCATAGTTTTACGAGGGCGCGGGACTTCTCAAAACTCCAATTCCTGTGGATGAATATTAATGTTTCCCTTTCTTCTACCCGGAAAACCGGTGAAGCCCCCGGTAGCCTCAATCATACTTGGATCAGAGATCGCAGCATCCTGCGACCCAACCCAGTAGTCGAGGCGCCAGGAAGAAAAAGATACAACGACAAAGAGGGTGTGACCAGATCCTGCATGTTGTGGTCTGTGGCTGTGTCAAATACATGTCACGAGGAGTTGGCAGCAACCACCCTCTAGTCTTTAGGTGCTCTCTCATCCACTTGAACCACTTCAAGCGTGTGGCCCAGGTAGCATCTCCAACTTCCACCGCATGCAGGATGTGCAAAGTAAGCCCTTGTTTATCTGCTTCACTCTGCAGCTTTAGTACGCCTGCACCACGTGGCCACGGTCGTCGGACCTGCCTTTTTCTGCATCATTGCCCGTGTCTCCGGAATGCGTCGGTTGAACTGGTCCCCCAAAGCAGCAAAGCAAGCAAAGAGGTTTGGGAAACAATCCTACAGATGCAAGCTGGCTGAAGTCAAGGTAACGGTTCACACAAAACCGACAAAGAATAAGGTTGGTCAACCTAAAAGCGCGGCCCAAACAGCACTGGTACTGGTAGCTGCTACGGAGCCTTATCCGTGCTGCACCTACCGCCCTACCACCCTGTTGGGAGCGCCGATGGCCAGTCCCACTAAAATTCCTTCTTTCCTTCCCCAAGTTCGTCGGAGAGGAATTTTTTTTCTCTCGCCGACGACGTCGCGCTCTTTTTTTTTCGCGGTTCCTCTCCGGATTGTATCGTTACCTCGTCCAGAAAAAGGCCCGAACTCCTCCCTCTCCCCTACGTCGAGTCGAAACGGATTGTCAAGTCCTCGAGGCATCGCTCTAGTTTTCCGGCTTTTCTCCTTGCTCCGAAGCGAAGCGCGCGAAAAACCCCAGCGTGGACCCTGCCGGTCCTGCTAAGAAAATACCCCGCCATTCGGATACCCCGCCACGACAGAAGCCATCTCGAACGTTGACACCGACACCGACGACCACAACTTGCGCAACAGTTGCCAAGTTCAATACAGGAAGAGCGCATTCCTAAATCTCGATAACAGTATCGCCGCGGCCCAGCTTCGAGAGGCGCATTGAGATCCTGCTCTGCCAGCCTCCACATACACCAACCTTTTTGTTAGCCAGCCCCCAAAAAGAGACGCGACGATATGTGCGGAATTATTGGTATATGCCTGGGTGACTGGGACCGCGAAGATGATTCTTGCGATGCCGCCCAGGAGTTGCACGAGGCTATGTACCTTCTTCAGCACAGGAACGTATAATAGATTCTTCGGCGAGGAACATGTTCTAACCTGTCACAGAGGTCAGGATGCTTGTGGTATAGCAACATCATCGTAATTTTGGACCATCTTAGAGGCGAAATCTCAGGCGCTAACTGTAGTAGGAAGCATGGACGCATCTATTCCTGCAAAGACGCCGGTATGGCGTCCAAGGTCTTCAATGACGGTAGGAGAGTCATCGACCTCCCTGGATGGATGGGCATTGGTCACCTGCGTTACCCGACCTGGGGAAGCAGTGGGTAAGTGTCTCTCTCTATGTGCTGCTGGATCTATAAAGAATGCCTACTGACTCTTCCCTTTAGGCGTGCTGAGGGTGAGCTTCACGCCTAATTCACACTGATAAAGGATGAACTGACAAAACCCAGCCCAGCCATTCTACGTCAACAGCCCGTATGGCGTGTGCTTATCCCACAATGGCAACCTCATCAACGCTGAAGAGCTCCGTGAATTCTTGGACCATGAGGCACATCGTCACGTTAACACCGGCAGTGACTCCGAGTTGATGCTCTCTGTGTTTGCAAATGAGCTCAATGAGACTGGAAAGGCACGTGTCAACGAGAACGACCTGTTCAGTGCCTTGGAGCGAACCTACCAGCGCTGCAAGGGAGCCTGGGCCTCGGTCATCATGCTTGCTGGGTATGGCGTGTGTGGATTCCGCGACCCCAACGGAATCCGACCCCTGGTCTGGGGGTCTCGGCCTTCTCACACCCTCGAGGGTGCTGTGGACTACATGCTTGCATCCGAGTCCGTGGCCCTGAAGCAGCTGGGCTTCTCGAACATCACGGATGTTCTTCCTGGACAGGCCGTCTTGTTCAAGCGCGGTTCGCCTCCAGTCTTCAAACAGATTCAGGAGATGGAGTCTTACAGCCCTGATATCTTCGAGTACGGTGAGTTTACGGATCCCCGGTCCTCATTGCTCCAAACACTGACCAGCTCGACTCCAGTGTACTTCGCGCGCCCGGATACGACCATCGACGGTATCAGTGTCCATGAGTCTCGTAATCTGCAGGGTGTCAAATTGGCCGACAACATCATTGCAAGGCTCGGCGAAGAGGCTGTCAAGGACATTGACGTTGTCATTCCTATCCCGGAGACTTCGAACACGGCTGCCGCAGCCCTGGCAGAGCGGCTCAAGAAGCCGTACTCCATGGGTTTTGTCAAAAACCGTTACGTCTTCCGGTCAGTTCATATTGCCCTGTCCTGATTGTCTTCGGAATTCTCATTACTAATACCATCCCGGTTCAAGCACATTCATCATGCCTACCCAGAGCTCTCGCAAGCAAGGTGTCCGTCGCAAGCTTAGCACAATTGACACTGAGTTCAAGGGGAAAACGGTGCTTTTGGTCGACGACAGCATTGTTCGGGTATGTTTACAGGAGTCCAAAACAACAGACAAGCTTGCTAACGTCTCAACAGGGCACAACGAGCCGCGAGATTGTCAACATGGCACGGGAGGCTGGCGCCAAGAAGGTCATCTTCAGTAGCTGCAGTCCGGCCGTGTTAAACCCCCACGTCTACGGTATCGATCTCGCGACGCCCAATGAACTCATCGCCCACGGCCGCTCCAACTTCGAGATCGCCGAGCACATCGGCGCTGACGAGGTCATTTACCAGACCCTCGAAGACCTTGCGGCCTCATGTGCCGAGCTCTCTCCTCGCGACCCCAAGACCCAGACTTTTGAGGTTGGTGTTTTCAGCGGCTGCTACGTCACCTCCATTCCCGAAGGCTACTTCGAGCGCCTCTATGAGGCCCGCAACAGCGGCAAGAAGCGCAAGGCAGTTGTTGCCAGTAGCGGCCCCACGGCCCAGGGCTCTGCGGACTTCGGCCCAGCTGCCAAGACCGTCAAGACGAACGGCTTGGTGGCACGGTCGCGAGCTGAAATACGGTCCCCGTTGGGAACCGGTGCTGATATCGGGTAGGCCTTCCTTCGAGACAGTGAGCAGGACACCTTAACTGACAAACGACCTACAGCATCCACAACGTGGCAGCTGACCCCGAGAACTAGACAAGACAAATGATGTTTACGTGTCCGTTCAGACGACGAGAGGAGAGGGGCGGTATACAGAAAACTAAATTCAGGTGAGGCGTTGCGGGGAATTGGCATTCAAGTCGCATTTTGCATTCATTCGAGGCTCCTTATTTTCCCACCCCATTCCTCAGTTCGGGAATTGGGGCACCCACGCTTGGTACCCAGTTGTTTGGGGACATGCGTCAATTCTTCTATAGGTTTCGTTTCGGACACCTTGCACATAGCATATTGATTAGTCAACAAGAACTGATCTTTTCGATGTGTCGTTGGATCTGCCCGTTGACTCGGCGTACGTTGGAACAAACTCGATAAAAGCATCGACTGATTCGGGATACGTGAAACGAGTCTGCACAACTATGGAAATGCCGTTTAAATCCATATGCCGTTGGCGAGCGCTACAACCGACGCACTAGTCGCCCCTAGTCTCGTTTTATGCTTTCAGACACTAGCATACTCTCATCAGGCCCAGGCCTCCTAGGTCGGCGTCAACGATCCCCATGCACAATACGGATACCGCGCCAGACGGTTGGCACATCCGTGAAACGATCCACCGTCTTCAATAGCAAGAAAGATCGAAGCGTTTCCTGACGCGTTCCCACACTTGGCCAGGTCAAACCCCCTCGCACGGCCCCCACCCGCCAGCCAGTCGCGACTCGTATCCCATTCATTACCACCTGGTCGGTCCCGGGGGCCCTTGGAACAGAAAAACTCGCTCCGTGAGAAAGGGTGCTCCGTACCTTCCACACAGACATAAATGTACGAGAGGGGACCGGGGGCCCGGTCTGGTTTGGCCAAACACTGGTCCCGCGGCGGGCGACACCAACCGGCACATCCGCGGTTCGACGCGGCGGTCCCATTTGGAATGACAGCCAGTGGAGCCGTCGGGTTCTGGGCAGGATTCCCGTTTTGAGGATTCCAATCTTCCTTCCACCCCCTCCCAGCCACCCACTCTTACTGGACTGCATCGCCAGATGAGAGAGAGAGGAAAATCAGAAGAGGGACAATCTCGTGGCAGGGGTGCAGGAAGGGGCAACTGATGGGCAGTTCGGACAGTTCCCCCCGCCGCGGCAACATCGCACCTCATCACTCCATCGTGTCGTCGCACCCCTCATCATAATCCTGCGGCGCTCTTCAGGATGGGCGATCCTTATTCACGTTGACAGCCAAGACCAATAAACCGTCTGGAATGTAACTGCAGGCTCCTCCTCCGAACGATGGGGGTTTCTTGTCTCTGACATGCCGTGTCGCCAGAATCATCTTAGTGGTTTGCATATACTATGTAGGTAGCACGGTAATACTATGTAGTACATGACCTCCCCCCTGAAGGTCGGATCCTTGGTGGCATATGAAAGAACCCAGCCGCGCCGTCCACCGGTCCCTTGGTACGCACACCAATCCTACCATGGCATTTTTTTCGCCGGGGGGCTTGTGATTTTCCCGCGAAACGTCGCTAAACCGGCGACGACTATGCTGGCAAACTGCAACTGCCCATGCGAAGCCACGGCTGGTATACCAGCATGAATCTGCTAAGCTTGGGGCCCGGGTTTCCGGTCTCACCGCAAAAGTGGTCTAGGGACCATCTTGGTTGTCAACCGTAAGGCCAGGAGGACCGATTTGGTGTGTCTACCTAAACGACGTTGCATCGCCGCATTGCTATGTCTAACGTTAAGCATGAAAACAGAGAAGATGACCCATTGTTCCGAGACCCCTCTCTCTCAACCGCGGGACTTCGCGCCGCTGAGAGTGCATGATGAAGGAAGCTAGGCTTGTCTCTCATTCTCGATAGTTGGGGGCTGCTAATCTTTGAACCTCGCCGTTACAAGGGGACGGTTTCTTCCCCCTCTTCTCACACGGGCACTGGCCTGTCAGGCCCCCCACCCCCCTCGTGGTCGTGGATTACTTAGTAGTGTGGTTTTGTTTCCAATTCACAGCCCCTATTTCCTTCCCGCTTACGGGGGACGTGCGAATTGTCTCGCGGAAGCGGCACGGCCTTGAATAACAGGCGGGGTTTTTGAGGAAGTCCCAGTCTGCACATACGTGTGGTCCAGAGTAAAGACAGGTGACGAACCCAAGTCATTCTGCTCTGTAGTCCCGCCCGTGTCATTGCGTGAATCTACACACCGTGCTATTTGTATCGACTGAGTTGTATGACAGCAACATAGAAGTGGTTCGAGTACGACTAAGGGTAGGCAGATGGGCCATCTATTGGACGCAGCGCATCCGAGTCGGAAACCTCCGTGTCGATAGACACTAACTCGGACATGAGGAAGGATACTTAGACGTTACATAATCTCGAGGTGGAATGTTTTTGGGGTGCTCAACTGACCGCATTGTGGCCCTGTGTGCGGTGAACATCGACATTTCCCAGCCGCAAGTTTACGCCTTTGCGGATCCCTGGCTTGACCAGGGGTGGAGATCACGATGTCGTGCCGCTGCGGGCTAGAGTTCTGACACGGTCTCTGCAGACGGCATCCCGATTCAGCATGCCGGGCAGAGGCCCCGCCCCCTTCTTCTTCTTCTTCTTCTTCTTCTTCTTCTTCTTCTTCTTCTTCTTCTTCTTCGTCTTCTTCTTCTCTCTCTCTGCTCCGAGGCCCCAATGAAAGGAATTTCTCCTTCGTGCTTCTTCTATTTCTGGACCACCCCTAGCGCAAACATTCGGGTCCTGTGGGAGAGGCCGGTGTGCGACATGGGGGCCCGGCCGCCCTCCAGTCAATCTCTATGCCACGAGGTTGGCACCCGCCGATCCGGAGCCGCCGCCGGACGGACGGTTCTGTTTTCCAGACCAGGACGTTCGAGACACGAGAGCAGGGTTTGAGGAAGCGACTCGGTCTCAGTAATGGTAACAGTGTCGACGGACTTGAGCAGTGGGCTCGGTTCATGACCCCCAAACTGCCGTTTTGAGAATTCCATTGGTCACGCGTGGAGATTGGTGGTCTCGTGAAGAGTCTCGCTTCGACTCGAAGTCATCGTCGAATACACGAGCTGCGGGGGCTGCTGCACCCCCGTTGCCCTCCCTGTTCAAAGCCTACATTAGCGCCCCCTCCTTGCCGGGGCATGGGGGATTCCATACCGCTTCTGGAAGCTGTGGAATTTTCTTCAGGGCGGTGGACCCTTGCTGGACAAAGACGCCAAGGACGCGGTGGGCACTCCAGATGCAGAATAGGTAGAGCGTTTACTGGGGCGTCGACTGGACAACGGCCTTACCGCACTTTCCCTGGCGTAATACGGCATGCACAAGGATGACGACTTATTCAGGCCAAAGTACGGATATGTATATGCTAATGCGGCTGGGCACTGATGCTTCGCAGAGTCGGCTCCGGCTAACGCCCGATTACGTCTCTGTCCGGGCGTCCGGGTATCCGCCAAGCGCCGTGGCCTCGAAAGCACCGGGTAGACAGCTCTCGAACAGCCAAGACTACTGGCCTTGTAAATATAGCCGGCGCTGTGAGCTCCCATGGTCGGTTCGCTGAGTGTATTTTGGGGGTTCTGTACCGGTATGCTGAGTTTGGCTTGCGATTTCGAAAAACTACTGGTCTGGCAAAGAATTACATGAATTACGCCCGTGGCAGGAAATACAGACTCCATCCTTTATCATGATTCATGCGTCCTGATCGTCCAGCGCTGATGTTGAAGAACAGTTCTCGGGCTTACGTCCCTAAATGATCTTCCCGATACTCCAAGAGAGATTAACGGCAGTTGAAGACAACTACAAATTTTACGATCCATCTCAGAAGCAGCCGACCCACGTGAACAATGGTTCAATTTGGTTTATTCCTTGCCAAGGGCTTGTGTAGTTCTTGCATATAAGAGTCTCAACCCACAGCACTTTGCCATCTCCTTCATTACCAACGCAGAAGAAGTCTCCCGAGACTGCCCTTCGACGTGGAGTAGGTCGCATCTACAATCTTGGTGCTTACATCACAGCTCCTACACAACAACCGAGAGAAGAGCAAACAGATCGAGGCTTTGCTATACCAGGTCAGTGTCCGGGTACAGAAGATGCACAAGCTGCACATTTCTATGCTTTGGGAAGGTGGAACGGGACGTACCTGTGCAATCATATATCCCATTGGCAGAAACAGCGTCTCAGTCATTCGGCGTGGAACGTGGCGTCTGGAGTCGAGTCCTCGTGTGGTCAGGTCATGGCAGCTTGCTGTCTCGAAGCTGCCCTTCCACAAATTTCAAATACGGCAAGAGGATGCTCAAGGGGCCATAAGGTCACTTGGAGATGCAAGCTCTCGTCTAGATTTACCCTCCCAGAGGGGTGGAGCTTGAAGGAGTGATGTAATACACCGCGACATTCCATCCAGTACTATGTGTTAAAAGGCTAAGGCATGGAGGTTCAAACAGGTGGACAAATTCAAAGCCATACTCACACTGGTGGTGGTGATGACGGTGATGCTCGAAAGAGAAAGTAGAAGAGACAGTAACAAGAGAAGGAGGAGCGCATTGTTAGAACTTCTTTGTGCGGCGACGGTGACGTCTGATGATTCTCATGAGGCAGGAGCGGTATGGCTGTCCGAAACAATTGTTCGCAACTGAGCAATGAATCAGTGGTTTATCTCACTCCTGCTTGCTGTAGGCTAATACTCTGTCTTAGGCGAGTACTTCGATCCAGGCGTTCCTTCCACTTCGATGCGGACCTTCCTACTCATCCTTTTCCTTCCTATATCTCCTACCTTTTCCACCACTCTTCCAACTTTCTCTCTTCTGCATCCCACAGCAGCCCAACAACTTTTGAGGGGTTCTGCCACCATTCCATCCGCAACAACTCATATTATCCACGCAACTCACAAACATGTCAGCCATGGCCCCTCGTCCGAATGGGTAAGTTACAGAAACACCTAGTTTTGACTACGTTTGCTGATGACCGTCGGCAGCCCTCAGAATAACGGCCAGAAGCCGCCTGACAAGTGAGTATGCAAGGAAGGTCGCGCGCTGAATCCCTGCCGTACTGACCAGCCAGGTTTCGTTGCAAGACCGGTGGCGAGTGGAAGCCCTGGTCCAGCTTCTCGGCCAGACAGCAGAAGCTCGTCCAAAATAAGCTGGATCGCCGCGTCCGAATCGATGCCGCCAACACTGGCATGACATGCCGGATTCACACGGGCGAGCCCGTTAAGGAAATGCAATGCGAGGGGCCCTGCCACCAGATTCTGGCTCTCGACAAGTTTTCCAAAAACAACAGGTCCAATGGTGTCAACGTAGGTGTACAATCCGACCTTGTGCGCAGTTCGAGGTTTCTCACGCATACTGGAACCAGATGTGCAAGGCTTGCCAGCACTGGGTCAACACCCAGGAACCCGGCTATGCCCCTTGGGCTGGTCCCAACACCGACCTTGATCCGCTCGAGGAGAATGATGACTTTGAGACTCGCCTCCCCACGGAGCCTTCCGACATCTTCGACTTACACGATTATCGAGTAGGAAGAATAACCCGTTGACCCAGCCCAGACCTGCTAACCTTAATACAGCCCCTTGCACCGATAACCGGCACGGATGGATTCACAAAGCTAGAGAACGATGAGACGGGTGCCCCCTCCCTCAAGTTCGCAGGTCTCAACATCAATCATGATAGACAGAACATCGCTCCACCTCACTTGGATACGGAGAGTGTAACCTCCACTCGACCCACGACTGGATCAGTCATCTCGGAATCCGCCTCCCAACCCACCCCGGAGGACCTTGTGGAAACGAGTCTGTGGCTCAGCCAGGCAAAGATTGTTCAGCCTCGGACAACTGGTCGGGTGACCTACAATGCATGGGATTCCGACGGCCGGCAGTACCAGATGTCCAAGACCCCCACCGTCCAGTCTGGCAGATCGTCGACGGTGGGCGGCATGACTCCAGTTTTGAGCAGCCGCGGCCAGAGCTTGGGCGATAGCCGCCATGAGACCGCCTTGAACATTCGTCCACATAATACCGCCAACGCCAGAAAGCCTGCCACGAGCGGAACTTGGGATAAGGCAAGTCGGCAATCATCGAACTCGCAAGAAAAACAGGCTGCTAACCTAAAGGCAGAGCCGATCCGACAGGAAGCATCTTACCGAGAAGGAGCACCGTGAGCTGCAACGCAACATGCCGCAGCGACAGTTGGTCGTTCCTTACGGCAACGGTGAAGACGACAGTGATGACGATGAGTAGTGCAGTACTTGCATCGCCCAGGCTCTTTGGCAGCATCGATAGGGGTATTCGAATCTCAAGCCGAGAAAGACTCTCTTGTCATCAACGGAGACTCGCAAGCCTGAGCGGCAAGCAGCGGCTTATTCTCTCGCCACTTCTCTCGGCCGCCCTTAGTCACATTTCTTTCTATCAAAGAAAGACTTGGCGCGAATTGGGACGTCTTATTCGGACGGCACGTCCATTTTTGCTCTTTTCATAGAACCCAGAGTACTGAGATATTGGGAAAACCGAGATCGGAAAGGGAATCAACTTTACTCTCTACTAGGTAGCGACCTGATGAACAGGTAAAATGCAACAGATCGTGAAAGCGTACGTAACCAAGTTCGCATGTAGTGATGTATTCCGACAAGTTAACGAGAGAAACATGCGGCATAATGTACCCAAAAAGACGACACCACCATCCAGTCTCTCGATGTTGATGCAGCTTGTCCCGTAGTGTATGTAATCCCGAAGCCCGAACCCGACCAGAGCGAATCTTTTCTTTTTGTTTTTAAACTCGCCCCCATACCATACCCCAAAAACGATGTGTATTTGCGCGTCGTGCGTGCCATCCCTCGTCACAGTGACGGCCCCCGAGATGCCCATGAGCACAAGCAGATGTCATAAAAAAAAGTTGTAGAAAAGGTACCAGCATGATGCTGGTTTACGATGGTTCTGACCAACCTCGACCGCATATAGCTTCCCTCCTTTTCCCTCCCTGCTTGGATTATAGGAGGTCCAGAAACAGCAGGCTGTGCCAGGATAGTTCCAGGAACGGGTTCAGTTTGAGGGCAATACAGTCTCAGTAGCCATCCAGGCTTTGCACAGTGATGAATAGCTTCTTCTCTCCAACAAGCCCATTTTACAGGTCGTTGTCGCGCTTGTAATATCCCGGATTGGGATCGTTGCCCCGATTCATCATATCCTGGGCGTCCCCCACTTGCCGGCGTTCAGTGATCTCGCGATCCTTGAGCCTCTTATGCAGTGTATACCTCAACCCTAGCGTCAATCCTCGAGCGTTCTTGTCCCTCATGACTGCTGGTCCCTATTGGAGGGGTTCCGATGAGCTGGAAAGACGATTGAGATGGAGATAAACATCCGTCCCGTACCTGGTGCTAAAATCAGCATTGCTGTGCGTGCGGATGCATCGGATACAGTGATCCAAAGTAGCGTGGCGCGCCGAACTCACCCCTCCATGCTGATGAGCTTCAGGTCACCACCAAAGTATCGCGCATACAACCGTGAAATGGGCAGCCCATATCCGAAACCGGCCATTGGCGCCTTGAAATCGCTCTTATCAAAGTCGGGATCCAGGTTCGGTGTCCGGTCCACGGTGGTGTACATATATGTCCAGACAAGGGGAATCGAGCTTCTGGGGATGCCGCCGCCCTCATCCGAGATCTTGATGGTGATGTCCTCCTTGCCTTCAGCGACAATTACCTTGGTCACGGGGAACTCCTGCTTGTCCTGGCCATGTGTTTCGACAACGGCGCGGAGGGAGTTTTTGAGGGTCTCGAACAGCATATGCGAGAGATGCCCAGGAACGTACATGAAGTTGATGTTGGGATTGCAAACGAGCTGGATCTTGGGGGCCTCGAAAAGCCCATAGTGATCCTCGCAGACAAAGCGGGCGTTCTCGATGGCCTCCTGGGCGAGGTCCTGGACGTTGGTCTTGGTGCAGATGATACCGACGTAAGACGGGTCGCGGTGGTGGCTTTGATCGGTCAGTGCAATGTGCTGGCCGATGAGCATGCGGATTCCTATGCGCGACATGTAAAACCGGTCGAGAAACGACTGTATGTTGTGATCAATCTGCATGCGCTGCCTCTTGCGCTTGTACTCCAAGATACCCTGCGCCATGGTGGTGACGACTCCGTCGTGGCGCCTCTTGATGCCGTGCAGGGCCTTTGCGAAGCGCTCATTATACAATCGTAGCTCGGCCGGCCAATCGCCCGTGTCGTCTACCATGGCGAAGTATCTCCGTGTAGCGACGTTCTTCTGTTTGCTCCAGCCATTCCCGTTGGACTGGGGGAGGGATGCATATTGGCCCTCTTCGATACTCGGGTTCCGCGTCGCCTCGGAGAGCATGGAGCCTTTGCCGTATGACTTGGCCGGCTTCATCAATCTTTCTTTGGTAGTTCTGTCAAGATCAGGTCGTGGGAGTTGTGTGAGTTCCTGCGCGGAAGGGCAGACGTCAGTGAGTCATGTCCGTCATGTGTTGTGCGACAGCAATGCCTTGACGTACCTCGAACGACTGTGCGTACCAATCTTGCACGCGCTTCACAGAGGGCATGTCGTTGAGACCATCGGGGAGCTCGTCGAGTTCTTGTACACGATGGGCCAGGCGAATTGGCAGCTCCTCGGCGAGGAACTGTGAGGCACGGAAGAGGGTTCCTGGAACACGTAGCCGGAGTCAGCATCGAAGCCGGGAAACTCGAGATTGACCTGCGCCGCCTGATGCATCACAACGCCGAAGGTCAAGCAGACAAGCGCACGGGAGGACAAAAGACAGGGCAAGAAGGCGGCGAAGACCGGCCGCTGGCGGGACGTGGGGACGTGGGGAGGGTAGACGAACCGACAGAAGGCTTCTCTCCAAACTGCACCATTTGCCTCAAGCTCACGCCAGTTGCCGGGAAACTGGCGTAATGCCTGATGGTGTCCATCAACCTGTCTGTTTTCTTCCACGACATGATGGGCAATTAGGGATCGAGTTTCGACTGTTTGGTGAGGTATTCGAATCGAAACACCCCGCGTGACCGAGTTGGGAACCAGCCTTTACCGAGGCTGTATGACGCAGGGCAACATGGAACTGGACATGAGCGGGCGAGCAGGCAAGGGAGAGGCGTGGTGAGATTGTGAGATTGGGGATGAAGGACAAAAGCCAGATCTATTGTTGCATGGCCAATGGGAGGCAGGATGTAGATCGTGTGCAGTCTTGGAGGATAATGTTTCGAGTAGGTTTATTTCTGGCAATGATGGAGTAGAAGACGGAGAGCTTGGGTTTGCCGGGGAGTACAGGAACGAGGCCGGGCCAGGCTCCTCTGGGGGGTTCCTGGTACTCTGGGCGGGCCACGACCGGCAAAGGCACGTTTGGGGACCTTGCCCGACTCGGCGTCATAGGGCGCATCATTCGATGATAGCGCGACAGGTACACTTACCCCCCCTCCGAGGCGCCCATAGCCGGCCGTAGTGGTGCGTTCCCCGAAGGGTTCCCGCCGGAAGCGCGACCGCAATTGTTTATCCCGAGGTGCGCATATCTACAATCATGCCAGATGCATGAAGTATTTGACGATCCAGGAATCCGGTGGGTCGGATTTCTTTCTGGAGTGTGCTATTGTTCGTTTCACAGACAGGGTGGACGGGTGCAACCCACCGGGAACTGCTTGGGAACCGTGTGCAATCGAATAACCAACTGGCAGACATATCGACTACGAAGATGGGGGATGAGGGGCCCAAGCCTGCTCCCCAACCATGGGCTTGTGAAAGCCCACATGAGAGAGAAAAGAACTGGAGGCGAACGCTAACGAGGGAATCCAACAACGTCGTTGGTCAATACCTATAGGCAGGCAGGCAGGTTGGTAGACATGGGCACAATGGCATATGCAGACATGTGACGGTGGGACGGACGGCGGAAAGGAACGGGACTTTGCCGTCGATGGATACCTCGCTCACTAACAGTGTTCTTCTTCACCGTACCTTACCCCTAGCACTTAACCCAGGTAGGTACAGCGGCATGCAACGACGGTCAACCGCGGCAGAGAGGGGGCTCTCTCCTTCAGCATTGTTTCCTTCCTGGTTGCCGAGAGTAAGAGAGCCAGCAGCGCCGTGACCCGTGCCGCCCTCTTCCCCCGCATTGCAGCACACAACGCTGCAGCGTAGCCGCTCAGGCCGCCCCATCATACTTGCATCCCGGCGCCGGCTCCACTCCATCTCACGACACCACTCACCGCAGTCCCCTTTCTTCCACACTTGGATTATCCGTGTGTGCTCGCTCGCAACCAGGCCAGCCACAGCTTGCTTCGCGAGTTCCAGCTTGACCCCTGTGGTCACATGCGAGGCGCCACAATTCTTCAAGCGTCCCCCCCCACTCACTCTAGCCCACACCAGCCTCCTCCTAAACCCGTCTCACCGCGCGTCGAGAACGCGCCAAAGACAAGACTCGACGCATCGCCAATTGGTTAGCCTTCCTTTGATCATTCTGTTCAACACAACCTCGCTATCTCGGACCGTCCTCGGAAATACTACATCCCACTAGCTTCTGCGCTGTAGTGTACTTTGCTTGCCCTAGGTATACGCTTTCGCCTGTACATGCATAGTCGACTCGTTGTCGCAGTGCATCACCCTAAACTGGCCACTCGCTCGCCTTTGCGTCGCGTCTCCCTCCCATCACTTTAAGGTCGACAAAAAAAGGAACGGGAGACGCCAAAGACCCGGTTTTTTCCCTCTCTGGTTGGCTGGCCGCCGCCCTAAGTATTACTTCCATACCTCTTCGATGACCAGCAATGTCGGACACAAGGTCGGATTCGGGGCTGGGCCTACGTTTTCTCGATCTGAACGACCATGAAGACGACGACAGCCCGTGCAAAGGCTTGCGCCGGGCGAGGAGTCATTCTAACAAACCGATTTCCGTGACGCCGTGCCCCTCTTCACCGCGAATTTCAACGCCCCGACTACCTTCGCCCATGAGCCATCGGGGTTTCTCACCTCTGTCACCGCCTCCCCGCCAACATTTTTCCACGCCTGGCCAGCAGTACTCAACGCCCGTAGCTAGGAGCCCTCTGGCACGCTCCTGGACCGAGGATGACCTTACCGCATCGGCTCATTCCAACGACAACACGAATGAGAACACCCGAGACACACTCGGCCTCATCCAACGACTAAACGACTTGACGCAAAAGCTGCTTGCGGGTGAAGATGTCCCTGACACCAACGTTAGCGCCATGCACGGAAAGCTTGATGAAATAGAGTCAGTTCTGGCGGGAGATCCGCCTCAAGCTACGCCCCAAGGCAAGCCAAAAACGTGGCCTATGGACGCTCAGAGTGTCGATCATGAATCCTTATGGACCTCACCTTCGCCCTCGTGGTTTCGATCTGGCCTGTCAGAAATCTCACCGTCGTTCCGGAGCTCGTTCCGACGAGATACGCCCTCTCCCGAACCCACAATTGAGAAAAAGCCTGCCGTCGATACTTTTCGCATCGCATCCGAGGCAGCAAAGCTCAATTCCGAACTGGAAACCCTCGTCACGAATCTCAAGGCCCGCCAGGAGGAATCAGAGGTGAGAGATGAGAGTGGCTCAATCGAGAGGCACGGACTGATGGGTTTGCAGCACATACACCAGCTTCTTGTGACCCGCGCAGAACGCGCAGCACAACGAATCATTTTCCTCCAAGGACGAGTCCGAGATTTGTACGTCTTTCTCAACTCACTTACACGGCAGCCCTACCCGAGCCCCTTGGCACTAACTCACCGCAGGGAGGAAGAACTCCAAGAAAATGACTCCGAACTCACCTACCTCCGCCTTGGCCTCAAGGCTATAGAAGTGCAGTGCCCGAACAACACTGATCCCGACCTCGCCCAGAGCATCCAGAACTGGAAGACCGACTGGTCCGACCTCAAACGGAAACGCTCGAAGCACAAGAGTTACGATCGCTCGGCTTACAGCACCCCCGTGGGCACGCCGCTGCGGCGGTGACCCTGTTCCGACTTTGTTTTTACACACTGTCTTTTATGCGTGATGACTCAGAAATGTAAACGAGTGATGAAGCCACAAAAGTTATCGAGTACCCTACGGTTACGGCTGAAGCATAGCAACGGTGTTTGGGGAAAACAGCAGGATACCCAGTCCACAAAATCTCGCATTTCGTCTTAGGTCCCTTCTTACAGCATAGCGGATACCATCAGAGCCATTAAATACAGTTCCTTGTTTTGCTTTCTGGGTCTTGTTGCACCAGTAGTAGATGTGTGGTACTGTTCCTCCCAACATATACAACCTGGTTCTGGTCCGATGCTTCAGGCGATGGTTCGTTGACAGTCAGAGTGTCCAAGGTTGGAGGGCGAGAGTGGCGGCTCCGGACGGATTCCGCCAGGCTTGTCTGGCCTCCGCCCCGAGCAGACCAGGGAACTCACATAACCGTACAGTCCAGTCCATCTGTCAGTGGATGTCGTTCAATACGGTCATCGGCCCAACCGTGATGCCGTGTCGTACACCCGGGGTGGAGAACCTGATGACAAACGTCGGTGTGCCCACTGAATCGTACGAGAAACGAGACTCGACAAACCCCCGTCAAGCAAGCACTGACCGTAAATCCCGCAGAAATCATCCAATCTATCTACGTTAGTAACTGCCGGAGCATGGTCTTTGTGACGCGCAATGGTTGCGGCCGCACTCCAGAGACTCGAACAGAGCGCACGAGAGGAGAGAAAGAGAGAGAGAGAGAGCTGGTGTGGGTCGGCTTTGTCTGCATCAACCAGGGTCATACCCAGAAGAAGGCACGTCAGGTTACCAGTTCGGGACGGGTCTTCTGCAGGTGCAGCCGGGTCGGGTCGTCTTGTGGCTTGGCGACGACGCCGTCCCCGACAGCAATTTCCCGAGCTGGATGTCGTCCGGGCCTAGGTTGAACTGGTCTCGTTCGACACGGGAGCCGAGCAGGGACTTTCCGGACCTATCGGAGCGGAGAAGTTCCTCATGCAAGGGTTCTTCAAGATCCGGGCAATGCAGAAGTTGATGCCGCCTCGCTGTGCACCGGTTCCCCTGAAGAATAAAGTGTCCTAGGCCGACAACTTGAATGACAAATAAATCCACCTCCTATCGACGCTTGATAGTGGAGATGTTTGCCCACTATCTTCTTACTGATAGGGCACGATATCAGTCTGTTCGAGGCTGTGCGATGTGCTCCTTTGTGGTAGATGCCTTGACCGTGTTCAGCCGGTGTGAGGTGATGATAGGTGGCTGGAGCCAGTCGATCGCTGGGTCGGCGTTATCAAGTCAGTCGATCCAACATGTTTCTGTGGGTAGCAATTGATGTTCTCCTAGTGTTCCAGCCTCTTCCCGAAGGCGAACTGGGTATGTTCTAGGGCTCCTCAGTCCCTAGTGTCTATCCGGGTTCTGGTGCCGGCTTCCATGCCGAGTGGAACTAATCGGTCAGAATAGCTCCCTTAGGTAGTCCAGGATGATATGCAGTCCGAAACCTAGGTAGCCCCATGTTCACGAAGGCGTCGATAGGGAAGAGTGTGGCCTACTTTCAATCGTATCGGGGTTATCGGAGCGGGGCACCCTTTGAGAACGTAGAGAGCGCAGGCGTGCTCTCTGAAATTGAGAACAAGCTGTTCGTCGGCAGGAGGACGGCCGTCAGGAACATGCTGGAAGGCGACATCATGGGAGAGCGGAGTGAAGTCTGCGTACTAGGTAATTGCTAGGCTCGAGGACGTATTCAGCGAGATTTCAAAGAAGGGAAAGAAAGGTAGGGCAAGATTAGTAGAGTCATTTGAGTAGGGGACAGAGAGGAGAAAGCTTATCTGATAATAGTAGTCGTTACGTCTCGACGCGGACCCGATGGCTTTGGGAATTCCCAATGAATCAAGCGAAAAGTGATTGAACAGTTATGAGATACAATCGAGCTTGCCAGAGAGTAGTGATGCCATGACGATACCCAGCATGGGCGTAGGCGCGGTCCTCACTGCTTTGATGTAGGCGACTTCTGCGGGGACTCATTGACTTTGGTGCTTGACGCCTGATGCATTTCCATGGCAGAGAGGAAACAGTCAAAGGCATGCTTGCATGTCTCACTAAATCGAATTGCCTCGAGGTCCGAGGAAAGATCGGGATTCACACACGATTCGAGGCCAGGCACGGAAGTGGCGGTTGGGGGGATTTCTATTTGCGCAGAAAAAAAGGCTACGCGTTCCACAAGGAAGTAACGGGGTCCAGAAGCTACGCATCTCGTACAATGCAGCAACCGAGTCGAGACGAAGGATCTGATGCCGCGCAGTGGGTAGGTAGTCCAAGTTCGTCAAAGTCCATTGCGCTCGCTGTGTGGCTGCGTCCGAAACCCCCTTTCGTTGTTGCCCGTGCATATGTCCGGCAGCACCCGAGCCTCCGTCACAAGTCACGATGCGCTTGGACACTTTGGCTCAGCATCTCCATCTCGTCTCATCGAGAATCTTGACTTGCAGCCCAAGTCCAGATCATAGCATGTCTGGGGCGGAGATTCTTGCGACCGGGCCAAGACCCGTTCTACCGGGACTGAAGCGCCCATCGACGAGCTTGCTGCTGCGTGGCTCATCTGCTTCAGGGTCGCCATCGCCGCACGGCTTCCAGTGCTCTCCTCCCCCCCAAGTTTTCCTTGAATATCCATCCCCAAGCTGCACGCTTCGGCCCGAACTTGGCTGTTGGGGCTGAGAGAGCCTCTTCGATCGGTTGCGTCGGGACTCCTGCGCTTTGAGTCCGGACAAGCTGGATGGAGCGGCTCCGAACTGTTTCTCGTTCCGCCATCTTGAATGGTCCGGGCTTTGCACCTAGTATATTACGAAAGAACGGCTCAGGGTCTAGAACGATTGTTTTTTCTTCATTCGTTTTATTCCCTCTGACTTCACTCACTCAGAGGTATAATGTGCGGCATCACAGCAGCTATCACGCTTCAGCGAAGCGGCTCCCTCAACGGAGTCAACGGCGATGCTAATGTGGAAGGACGTGAAACTCTCCGCCAACAGCTACAGCAGAGTCTGAAATCCATCGCTCATCGCGGTCCGGACGCCTCTGGAGTCTGGATCAGTGACGATGGCACTATCGGTACGATCACCCAACTGAAGAGATTTACTGCAGTAGATTGAGTCCTCAACTAACTTCACCGCATAGGCTTGGCACACGCACGCTTGGCCATCAACGATCTGTCCTCGGACGGAGTGCAGCCGCTGCATAGTGACGATGGCAAGATCCATGCTGTGGTGAACGGGGAAATCTACGACCACGACGCGATCAGAGAGCGATTGATTCGGGAATACGACTACAAGTTCAAGGGCCACTGCGACAGCGAGGTTCTCGTCGCTCTGTACAAGATCTACGGTGCTCCCGGTTTCTTCGAGCACCTTCGTGGAGAGTTCTCCTTCGTTGTGTATGACGAAAATGATGGCCGGGTCATTGTGGCGAGAGACCGGTTCGGCATTAAGCCCATGTTTGGAACCCTTCAGGGCGAAGGTGCTAGCAGGCGGATGCTTCTTACCTCGGAAATCAAGGGTTTCCGGGCCTTGGGCTGGGAGCCCGAGTGGAACGTCCACGGCATACTCACCGGATCTTCAATACAGGCCCACAACACTGTCTTCAAGGACGTCTGGAAGCTGAACCCCGGCACGTGGATAGAAATCTCACCGGATGGCGAGGTTGAGCACCACCAGTACTGGGACCCCGACTTCAACGATAAGGTAAGCAAAACCGTATAGAAGCGTTTGTATAACCTTCTAATGCTCACACATGGTAGCGGGAAGCAGAGACTCGGAGCGTGGACGACATGGTTTTGGAAGTGAGGCAGCGCCTGGTAGAAGCAGTGAAGCTTCGTCTCCGCGCTGATGTCCCCGTGGGGATCTACCTGTCTGGCGGTATCGACTCCTCCGTCATTGCAGGTATCGTGACGAAGCTCGTCCGCGAGGAAGGAATCAAGCTGGGCAACCAAGATGCGACAAAGCGTATCCACTGCTTCACAATCCAGTTCCCGGAAGCCTCGGGATTCAACGAAGCTGGTAAGTCCATGCATGAGACTAGAACCCCGCCAGTCTTGGCGAGGATAGGCCCTGCTGACTTCTGTAGACATTGCTGAACGCTCAGCCGAATGGCTGGGAGTGCAAATCTTGAAGAAGGACATGAACGAGGCCGCATTGGCGGAAAATTTCGCAGACACGGTCTACCACACGGAGCACCACAACTTCGACTTGAACAGTGTGGGCAAGTTCTGTCTCTCGATGCTGCCAAGGGAGCACGGCGTGCCGGTCGTGCTCACGGGCGAGGGTGCGGATGAGCACTTTGCCGGATACCCGTTCGTGCTGCCGGCTTTCCTGATGGAGGCTGACGGCGCGTGGCCTCAGTCCACCTTGACCGACGACGTTCGTGGAGAGATGTTCAAGGAGATGTCGCAGGACCTCAAGGAGATGTTTGACAGGATCGGCATGTTCGAAGACGAGGCCTCGTCGGGACCCCACAACAACTCGATGCGCTTGGAGCCGGAATGGAACGCCTTCTCGCCCTGGGTACGCGAGACGTACAAGGCACCGGGATCTGGCGAGACGGTGATCCCGCCCGAGGTCCTCGGGAAGATGATGACCAAGTGGCACCCACTCCACACAAGTCTGTATCTGTACACCAAGGGAACCCTCGCCAACATGATCCTGACCTGCCTGGGTGACCGCACGGAGATGGCACACAGCATCGAGGCGCGCCCGCCGTTTCTGGACCACCACTTGGTCGAGTACGTGAACAACTTACCGCCGAGCGTCAAGGTGGCGTATCTCGATGGCACCAGCGCGTCGTCTGCCGGGACGGGCTCCACGGGGACGGGCGGGAGCCTGTGGTGGAAGGACCTGAGCGAGGCGCGCCAGAAGCTCAGCGAGAAATGGATCCTCAAGGAGGCCGGCAAGCCCTTCATCACGCAGGAGCTCTACGAGCGAAGGAAGCATCCGTACTCGGCACCGCTCAAGTGGCCGCGCGGCGGGCCCATCCACAAGATGTTAGTGGACCTGGTTAGCAAGGAAAACATTGAGAACCTGGGCTTCGTCGAGTGGGATAGCGCCAAGAAGTGGCTCGAGGAGGGTTTCGGCGACGATGCGAGCCCGAGGGCGTTCCGGAAGCTGATCTGCACCGCCTCGTGGGTGGTCCTCGGCCAGAGGTTCGGTGTGAAGAAGGCCACCAGGGAGCAGTGCTGTGCAGCATAATAGGGGGACGGCCAAGACCTGCCGTCGATAAAACCATGTACGATTAATGATAGCGCTTGGAATGAAAGTAACGAATTTACAGCTGAAACCGGGGTGCATGAGAAGATGTCCGCAGTAAAAAGTGGCGCGAGAGGTGCCCCAAAAAGAGGTAAGGCAAGAAGTCCAGAACGGCCTGGGCCAGACACAGATGGAGGTTTAAAAATGAATGTGACCAGCTGTAGACGTTAGAACCGGCGCCGTCGAACAGGCCCCATCAGCTCTTTTTACAGTCTGTTGCGTTGGCAGCGTTAGAATGTTGAAGTACGTGGATAATTACGGCGATAATCCCTAGTTAATTGCTGGTGTATGTATATGTATTTATGTCGCTATTTTCCATGGGATTCCCCGCACATTTATAGCTATTATGTTACCTCAGGATCCAAATGCACGTAGTCATCAGATTCCAGATATTTTAGCTAGTAAAATCCATCCTATAGATATTAACTAATATTTTACTATAAACCTTTCCTAATCTAGCTTAATAAGCCTAGAGGTCTATATAATTTATTAGTATATTATACTTACTTTAATATACCCTCTTAGATTAAAGCTATTTATAGGTTTAATCTAATTAATTAATAAATAGGGTAATTACTACTCTTTTATACCTTTTTTTTTATATTTTTATAGGTTTTTTATAATTACTAATTACTTATTATAAAAGGTAGTAATTAACTAATTAATAATAATTAAAACTAAAGTATATATAATCTAATAGTATTACCTCTTATTAAATAATTATAATATAAGATAGTAACTTATACTAGAGCTCTAAAATTTAATCTTAGGTAGAGATAAAAAAACTTAATAGTAGTTATATTTATAAAGCTTACTAGCTCTCTTATATAAGTCTTAGCTTAATAATATAAATATATAGTAATCAAGGTTTTTTTACTTGGTAAAGTTATATTATACTTATAGTAATCTTAGGCTTTATATACATATTATTATATTTAATATAACTTCTATAGGTTTATATATATAATTATTCTTAAAGTATAGTTTTAACTATATTTTTGTCTTTTATTATAACTTTCTAACTTAAAATAATAATTTTTTATAATTAGATTTTATATTAACTTTTAGCCTTAATTAAGGTAATCATAATAATAAAATTACTAATTATATATATTACTTAGTTATTAAGAAATTTATAGTTAAAGCTTTATTAGTTATATTAATAATTAATTATAATATTAGAGTTTATCAGTTATATCTTTATAATAATCTACTTTTATTAACTAATATAACTATATAATTTAACTCTCTTAGTTAGAGCTATACTAGCTAATTATCTATTACTATAATACTTATTACTTTAATTATATTAATAATTTATTCTTAGCTAATTCTTTTTTATAGTTTTATATTAACTATATAGTTTAGTTACTAAGATTTAATTACTAGAGAAATATAAGCTATTTTTACTTTAATAAAGCTTTTATTAAACTATTTACTATTAGCTTTACTAATAAAGTATATATAACTTTAACATAACTATCTATAATCTCTTAATATAGCTAGTAGTAATATATATCTATATAGTAAAGGTATATTTATAATTAAACTAACTCTTTAGTTATAAAGCTAATTATTTATTAATTATTATATTATATTATAATCTTTAATAATATATTTAAAGTATTATTACTAGTAATAAGCTTAGTAATTAATTAGTTTATAAATATTAATTCTTTTATAGCTTACAATAAAGCTAGTAACTCTACTTTAGTTATTAAAGTAATTACTATTTACTATTTATTTACTCTCTAGTTAATAAGTCTATTATATAGCTTAATAGTAAAAGCTTATAAGCTCTTATAGTTAATTAAGTTATTTCCAAAGCTTATATCTAATATAATAATAAGCTCTCTATTAAGTTTAAATTTAAGGTAAAGGCTAGCTATATACTTAAGGTATTATAATACTTATTTTACTACTCTCTAATAAACTACTAATAAGTTATAATTAAATCTTACTAGCTAACTTATTATAAATATAATATTAGGTCTTATTATTATTACTATATATAGAATTAATCTAACTTTTTACTAGTATTTTATAACTTTATAGTTTATTATTATTTATTACAAAGGTAGAAGTTCTTTATTATTTATTAGAGTATTATTTAATAGTAACTAGGTTTTATTATTAATTAGCTTTACTATCTTCTTAATATATACTAATTATAATAGCTATATCTTTTATTATTATTTATTATAGAGAATTTCTATACTAAGGAACTATTATATTTTATTATTACTCTCTAAGTAATATCTTTCTTTTATACTATTAATTACCTTATTAGCTTTCTATTATAATAACTTAGGGAATATAAAGATATAGCTATTAATATAGAAAAAGAATATAATAGCTCTCTTTTACTAGTAGTATAACTATCTAGTAACTAGTATAAATCTAAGTTTTTAAAGTCTTTTTTCTAAGTACTTTGATTATAATAGTAGTAATTATTATAACCTATAAAAAGCTTTTTATAAGTAAATAATCTTATTACTACTATAGCTTAAATATTCTAAGAGAAGTCTTATAAATACTATTTTATTTATATTAATATATATAAATATATTTACTATATTAAATTAAAGTAATTCTAAATCTAATCTAACTATAATTATAATAAGTAATTAAAATAAAAGTTCTATTAGTATTACTATATATATATTATAGATTATATCTTTTAACTATTAATTATTATAAATAATAAGATATACCTTAAACTTTATAAGAAATCTATATTTATTTAGCTTATAGGTATATACCTATTAGTAATTAAGTATCTAATTATTACTAGCTTCTTCTATACTAACTTTAACCTAGCTATTTATAATATTATAGCTCTATAAATAAGCTTTCTTAGCTTCTTCAAAATCTTTTATAAATAGGTAGTTTTTTAGGTTAGTATATAATTTAAGTAACTTAAGTAAATTCTTTTAATATAGCCTTATAGCTAGCTTTATAGCTATATTTTAAGGTACTATTATCCTATTACTAGAGTTAGATAGATTTTCTTCTATTGTATTATTCTTTTTAATATTAGAGGGCTAGCTTATACTTTTACTAAGTAAGAGGTCTTACTTTAGGATTTTCTAGAGACTATAGTAAGAACTATTAATAGTCTTAGCTATATAAGTAACTTATTAGTTCTAGAGACTATAGTAAGGACTATTACTAGTTTTAATTATATAAGTAGCTTATTAGTTTTAGATACTATGATAAGGACTATTAATAGTTCTAGCTATAAATATAGCTTTCTAAGACTTTTAAAATATATTTACTTTTAATATATAATATAGTTAATATATTAGACTTTATTATAATATTTATAGTCTTTTTACTGTCTTATATTAAGTATATCTAATAATAGTACAATAAATAAAGTATTTAAAGATTTTAGTAGTATTATTAATATAAAGTATAACTTTATATATTTATAGATTTCTTTTAATATTTTACTAGTAGTTTAGTTTAAAATTTCTATTATATCTTTTTTTATAATATCCTTATTATTAGTAATATTTATAAAGTTCTTTTTAGTTACTTTATAAATCTATTTATTAATTATAGCCTTATCTATATTACTTAACTTATCTATTTATTTATCTTCTTTTCTAAAGAAGTATTTATCTTTATTAAATATTATATTATAAGATAAAATAACTTTATTCTTTAGAGAGATATATATATAGTATTAGTTAGTTAATATATATCTAACTAAATAACTAATATATATCTTTACTTTAAAGTACTAAAGATAATTATAGCTAAATTAAGTATCTAAAGTTATTATATATATATAGTAACTAAATACTTATAAATAGCTAAGATATAGTATAAATAATAGCTACCCTCTTACTATATATTAGATCTAATATAGAGATCTCTAGCTATAAGATTTAGCTAGTATATAGTTATATAAGTATACTACTACTTTTAGAATCTCTAGCTATAGTAATACTAGTAATTTTAATTTTAGCTTTATTATATAAGCTTTTTTCTTAATTACTATAGTAATTCTTTCTATACTACTATTTTATACTTATATATTAGGTACTAAGGCTTTAAATAGAATTTTTATACTTTTTATAGCTTTTTTTACCTATAGATAGGTAATTATAATCTTATTATTATACTTAATTACTTATACTTCTATTAATTTATATACTTTAATTAATTATATAAAGTTTACTAAAGCTATTTTAATAGCCTAAAAAGTATACTATTATAGGTAATAGTCTTATATAAAGCTAGATTTTTAATTACTAAGTAATAAGGCTAATTTATATTTATTATAGCCTTATTTAAATAGGTAAAAATCTAGTATAATATAATTACTTACCTCTATATAGTTAATTAACTTCTATAGTTAATATAATATTTATTATTATATCTTACTTATTATATATACTTTATATAATATAATAAATATCTTTAGTATATCTCTTTTTATCTATATACTATAGGCTTAGGTAGTTATTTTATAAAGTATATAGCTACCTAAGTAGCTAAGGTAGTTATACTAGTAGTTAGCTTTAACTAGCTTACTTCTTTAGTAGTCGTCTATTAATACTAAGGTTACTATAACTATATCTATATTTACTACTACTAGGTATACTACTAATATAGTATAAAAACTATTATAGTTCTTACTAGCCTTAATAACTTATTAACTAGTAATTTTATTTATATTAAATACTATAAAATAGTTTTTTACTATATATATATAATTATTAATTAGATTATTATCTTATTATTAATTATTTTTTATTTTAAGTATTATATATAATACTAAGTTATATAATAGTAATAGGTAATAAGTAACTCTTTTAAGTATAAATTATACTTAGTAATTACTTTATTTTATATAGATAAGTATACTACTCTATCTCTTAATTAAGATAATAGTATTACCTACTTAGATAAAGTTATCTAACTTTACTAGAGTTATCTCTAAGAAGTAATAATAAGAGTAGAAAATATAAAGAATTACCCTTAAATCTAGGATAATAAAGTCTTTAAGTAAATAATTAGATATTATAAAGGTAGCTAACTATATAGATGAGGCTTCTTTACTCTTTAACTATACCTTACTCTTATTACTTTCTAACTATTATTTTACTAAAGGTACTATTATTATTATTATAATAAATTAATTTAAGTAAGTATATATAAAAGCTAGTAATATATCTTTCTTTTTTAGCTTATCTTTTATATATTATTATATTAAAGCTTATTTTATATAGTTAATACTTACTTCATATAGTTATTATAGAAATCTTAGGTATATTTTATTTATAAAGTAATACCTTATTAATAAGTACCTAGAGATATTATATAATAAGTACTTTTTATTACTATAGTTATTACTCTTATTATTATAATTATTATAATAGTTATTATACTATTTTTTCTTTATTAGCTTCTTTTATATATAATTCTCTATAATATTATTAGTAACTATTACTATAGTAACTAAGCTAAAGATATTATAAGTAGCTTTTACTTAGAAATACTCTAGCTCTATAGTAATATAAGCTTATATTACTAATACTACTTTATAATATAGAAGCTAGTTATTAATAGCTCTTATATAGTTAGTACTTTTATATACCTCTACCTATACTACTAGTAATATATACCTTAATACTTTTATTAGTAATAAGAACTATTTATTAGTCTTTATAGCTAAATACTACTAAACTTATATACTATAAGAGAGTACTTTTTTTTAGTTAGATATCTATTTTTCTATCTCTTTTATACCTATTATCTCATAATCTATAGCTTTTTTTATAACCTTTTTATACTTTACTATAGTAATTTTCTTTTTCTTATATAGAAGTAGACTAATATATATCTTAATATTATATATCTATATATATATTAACTTACTTATAAAGTAATACTCTATAACTACTATTAGATCTACTATTATATAGATTTAAGTAACTAAGTTACTAACTACCTTATAGTTCTATTTATATTATTATTATTTATATATATATATCCTATTATTATATTTAAGTTACTTTTAGCCTTTACTTAATAGTTGGAATAACTTTAAAGCTTATATATCTTTTAGATCTAGTAATTATTAGTTATTTACTATATTATTTATTACTTACTTAGTTATTATAAATAGTATTACTAGATAGTCTATAATATCTAAAGCTATTAAAAGCTTTACTTATTAGTAAGTAAGGTATTAGATTTCTAGTAATAAATAAGAGGTCTTAAAAAGGGTTAATTATATATAAAGAAGTATAACTATTAAGAGGGCTACTAGATTAAGCTAGCGGTGAAAGGGGTTCCCGCGGGTGGGCCTGCGGACGAGCTCAGACCAGTCTTACGTGACTGGTGGGATTAGAGTTAGTAGGTAACTCTAATAGATCCTAATAATAGGCTGGTATTACAATACTAGTAACTCTCTATTTTTAACTAAATAGTAGCTAGCTAGCCTATAGTCTAAAAAACTTAAAAATATAATAAAAGTCTAAATTATAAAGTATTTAATTTCTTACTACTAATATAATATTTATATATTTTATATATAAAACCTATTTATTTATTTATATTTTTATTTACCTAGTACTAATAAGCTTCTTTAGTACCTTATTTAGTAATAACTTTATAAAGCTATTAATTAGGTTATCTATACTATAGATCTATTATATCTTATAAATCTTATAGTATTTATATAACTACTAAAGAGTTATAATATTAATTATAAGTTACTTTTTCTTTATAATACTAAGCTTTATTAAATACTTATATAGTAAGTATAAATTAGTATATATAATTATAGAGATCTAAGGAACCTTAAAGTAGTTAGAGACTATTACTAGTATAGTCTTAATTATATAAGCTATATTAACTCTAGTAACTATTATATATATCTTAGAGGTAAGTATACTATAGGTAACTCTTTTATACTTTATAAAGCTAAAATAGATAATATTACCTATAAAGTTAAAAGCAGTATCTTTACTAGTAGATAGGTACTATTTATTATTACTAGACTTATTAATAAGTATAATAATAAAGCTAAGTTATAATATTAAATTACTATTATTTATAAAAAAGCTATTAATAAATATAAAGAGTTTAGTACTAGTAAGATCTAGTAGTTAAAATTATAGCTTATAATTAAGGTTATCTATCTACTACTTAACCTACTAGTTAAGGTCCTTAATTTTAGCTAGGCTAGGTAACTAGTACTAAGTAGTAATTAAATAGTTAAAGTATACCTTAAGTTAGTAAATAGAGGTAATATATATACCTTAGGTATACTACTTGATATACTACTACTTTGTATTAGGTATACTAGAGTTAACTAATTATAGCTTCTTATCTTAGTTCTTTTAGTAAAGGGTTATCTTACTATTATTACTAAGGGTTAACACACTACTATTAAAAGTAATAGGCTTATTAACTTTAAGAAATTGCTTTAGTTTAGCTATAAAAGTAGCTTCTTTTAGTATATAGTTTTTATAGTTAGAGAATAATTTATCTATAAGGCTAATAATATTATCTATTTATATACCTATTATTATAAAATTATTATTTTTAGGTACTAAAATAAGTAGGTAAGGGTTAAAAGTAAATAAATCTATCTAGAGGCTCTTTTTATAGTAGTTATTATATATAGCCTACTAATAAGTACCTACCTTAAGTATGCTATAGAGTAGCTATTTAACCTCTATAATTATATTTATTATATAGAGATAGCAAATTTTAAGTGGAAGTTAGGTAAGGATAGTATATATTAATTTAGTTACTAACTGGGTATACACTTATATTATATTATATAACTAGAGGATATAACCTTATTATAAAAGTAACAGTATAATAGAGAGGATTACTTATTAGGCTATTTATTAGATAGTTAGTAACTAGGTTAAAATTATAGCTTTACTATTATCTATATAATCTTTGATAACTAATTATAATTTTTATAGGGTTACTTATTTTTACCTATAACCTTATATACTAACTATAACTTAAAAATCTATATACTACTATGCTTTTTCTTATTATATTTAACAATAGAAAATATACTATAGTCTATAAGTTCTTAGATTTTACTAGTATTTAACTATTTAAATAGCTTACTAAGTATAATTATTATACCCTTCTTATATAGCTTAATTACTAGTATATAGTTAGTATCCTCTTTTATAGTAAAAATGTAGTTAATTATAGAGACTACAGATATAACTTCTATAGTAAAAATTCAAGCTAGATTCTTTCTTAATTGGCCTAGGCCTCTTCTTATTAGTAGTAGTTATATAGTAACTATAATAGAGTTATATTTAATTAGAGTATTTATAGGTACCTCTACTACAGTAGTTACGAGTAGTCTAGGTTATATAAGATTAATAAGGTCCTCTACTCTATAGAGGTTATACTATAGCTTAATAGTAGTAATAAGGAATTAATACAGTTTCTATAAGGTCTTAATAGTACTACTAGTACTATTATTAGTAGTTAATTAGTAAGGTTCTTTTTAGCCTTTACTCTAATAGTATATTTTAATAAGTAATTATAGAGAAAGAGCTATACTTACTATAGTATTAGGTCTATTACATACTATAAGTACCTTATTAACCTACCTTTTTATATAGATATTATAAATCTCCTTTATTACTTTTTATATAGCTTCTACATACTATAGGGTTAAGAGTAATAAAGCTAAGTTATTATTAATATAAGGGTATATACTAAAGACTAATAGTATATGGATAAGGCTGTTAGAAGCTATGAGGGGTAATGAGGTTAGAGATAAAAGATAAGAGATAAATAAGATATATATTGTTTTAATATAATAGAAGAGCTTTCCGTTCACCTTGCTATCTAGCTAGATATAAGGGATATAAGGGGTTTATTTATACTTACTTTCTGTATATTCTAAGGATTTCTTAGATATTCTAGGTTGTTATCTAAAACACCTCGGTTATATAGTTTAGAACTATATTCTTATACGTTGTTTTCTAAAACATCTCGGTTATATAGTTTATAACTATATTCTTATACGTTGTTTTCTAAAACATCTCGGTTATATAGTTTATAACTGTATTCTTATTTCCTAGATTTCTCCTTAGATAGATAGTTCTTGCTTAAAGGAACTATTCTTTGTATATAGATATCCTATGTATTTATAATATATAGGCGTTTTCTAAGTAAATATATAGTTATGTAGTATATACAGTATATAAAGTACTATTAATACTGTGTTATATAATTCACTTTATTATTATATATACTATCTTTTTTATATAGATATAAGGTATTTAAACCTTAATATCTAACAAAGGCTATTAAAGCCTATAGTATTATTAATTACTTTTATAATAAGTTATAAAATAACTTTAAGTTTAGCCTCTAACTCTATATAGACTATCTTATATACTTAGTATAGTATTATATAGTACTATTTAACCTTACTAATACTATAATAGGCCTTAATAGAAACCTCTTTTACCTTAATAGATAGTATATAAGTAGTATACTTAAATTTAGCTATATAAAAATTCAGCCTAGTATCTATAATAATCTAGTCTAAAGAGCTAGAATATATATTAATCTAGTATATCTATAGTACTTCCTATATATACTCTATAGTAATAAAGTATAAAAATTATACTATATTAAAGAAAGTTATACTATTAATAATATAGAGTACTAGTTTATTACTATCTAAGTATATTATATTAATAAAGACCTTATAATTAAAGTTATAGTTATTATAAAGAGTAAACTTAAACATTTCTAGAGTCATTAAATTTAAGTAGTAATACTAATAAAATTTATTAATCTCTTTAATATTTAAGATTACTATTATATAGCTAGCTTACTAGAGTACTTTATATAGCTAATAAATTAATGGGTAACTAAATTAGTAATATATTTACTATAGCTTTGTATTAGTAAGATAGTATTATACTATGCTACGCTCTAGCTACTCTAAAAGCATCTATAGGTAGCCCTATTTACATACTACTAGTACTATAGTTATACCCTTAATAAGTATATTAGCAAGATTATTAAATTACATACTATTGAAGTCTATATCTTTTAGGTATAAAAGAAATAGAGTACTAGAGGTTATTATATAGAAAGTAAGCTTACTAATAGAAGTAGGTATAGTAATAGCTCTAAGTAAATTAAATAAATTACTACTACTAAATTTAATACTTACTTTACTAGTATAGCTTATATCTAATAGTAACTCTACTCTAAGGTACTTATAGAGAGCTATATATTATTAGTAGCTTATAGTTAATACTTAGGCTACCCTAGTATCTAGTATAATACCCTAAAAAGTTATAGTAGAGTATTGATTATTAAGTATAAAGACTTTACCTAACCCTTATTCTTAGCTAAAGTCTTATATAAAAGGGTCTTCTTTTATTAAAGTATATAAAGTAGCCTAGTTATGTAGTTATATATAGACCTTCTAGCTATTAATACTCTCTTTATTAAAAAATACTATAAATATAAAGAAAGTTATATTCTTAAAGAGCTCTTTACTATTATCTAGTATATACTTATTATTAGTTATATTACTAAGAGAGTTAGGCTTTTTATCTTTATAGTTAAGAAATTATTATTTAAATCTTTTAGTAAAGTAGCTCCTTTAGAGCTACTTATAAAAGGTATCTCTTTCCTTTTTTAAGTATATTATTAACTAATATCCTTCTTTATTATAAATAAAGTACTTTTTTACTTAAAATATACTACTTTATAAGCAGTTATTTTAGGGCTTTAGACTATACCCTTATTACAGTAGGTAACTGCTGTATTAGCTATTATAGTAGTAGTTAGTAAAGTACTACTAGTCTAGCTTAGGCAGTCCTTTTATAAGGTACTATACCTTTTACTTATATATTACTAATATATTACTTATACTATTTCTTAACTATATATAAAGTATATTATAAGTTATAAGTATATTAAGTAGAGTAGCTATATACTTAGGTATACCTTAGTAATAAGTAAGTAGAATATTATAATAGTTACTATTAGTAGGTATACCTTACTATATTAAAGCTCTAACTAGCTTTATAACTTTCTTAATAAGCAAGTCTAGTACTTTAACTCTTGTTTTACTAGGTAATTTATAGGTAACTTACTTATAGCTAAGCCTTTATAACTCTATATTATACATATAGTAGACTTTATCCTCTTTAAACTATAATTTAATATTTACCATAAGTATATTAAAACTAATTAAATAGTTATAGAGGTTACTAGTATAATACTTCTATATATTACCTATAAGTATGAATAGGATAGTAGACTTATAGTAGTTACTAGAGATACTAACTCTTATATAGAGGTTATAAAAAATCAGAAGCTTTAAGTTAAGAGTCTTATAGTTACTACTACTATACTTTAATATTAAATTATCTAAATATAACTTAATAAGGTTAGTTAATTAATAAGTAGTTAGCCTATTAGTTAGAAAAGTAGTTATGCTTAGTAACTGCCTCTTAACTATTATAGTAGTTATAGGTAAACTTAGTATAAGAGAGGCTTTATTAGTTTACTTTTTAAATAGAAGAGGTTTAAATAATAGGTTACTATATAAGATATATTATTAATAATCTAACTTATTATATAACTTCTATAAAAAATCTATACTTCTATAGCTATTATATACCTTATTAATTAATAGTAAGGAAGTAGCCTATAGTATCTATTTAATATTTCTTATAAAGTCTAGGTTATTAAGGTAGTTATAAAAGACCTTATACTTAGCCTCTATTTTACTTATTATCTTATTATATTACCTTAGGAAGTACTTATTATTAACTAGCTTCTTTAACCTTGGACTAATAGTACTTTTAATAGGTTCTTTTATTACCTATATACTATAGCTAATAATAAAGTTATAGAAGGTAGTTATAACTACTCTTAAAGTAGTATTAAAATCTATATTAGATTAATTCTTAAATTTATTATAGACTTATTACTATAAATCTCTACTATAGTAGCCTTACTTGTTATAAGTAGTTAAGTAATACAAGATAATTATATCTAATAATTTAATATAGTTAGAGAGTAGGCTACCCTCTAAGATTTAATCTAAGTACTTAATACCTTAAATTAATAGGTTAACATACTTATAGTATTTATTAGGTATAGATTTATAATATCTATATACTGTACTGACTGCGCACGTGCTCGCGCGCTTGCTTGCAGTCTCTTTAGTATCCTTAGACGTATACTCTATAGTAGTTACTTCTTCTTATATTATTATAGTTACTTTCTATTAGCCTAATAACCTCTTAAACATAGGCATTTCTTTTAATAAGCTAGAAGGTATATATATATATTAGAGAGATTACTACTAGTAGTATAAGTAACTACTTAGTTAATAAGGTCTTACTTACTTTTTTTACTAAGAGCTTAGTAGTAGTATTACCTATTAATATAGGCCTTCCTCCTTTATACTAAACTTATTACTTATTAAAAGGAGCCTTTTATATAGTCTTATAACTCTTATTATTTATTAAAAAGAGCCTTCCTTATATAGTACTTATTACTTATTAAAAAGAGCCTTCTTTATATAGGCTTCCTTAGTATTAGTTACTTAAGAGTAATTAGAGGTATATTTTAAGTAAGAAAAAGAGTATAAAAAGAAAGTTAAAAAGAGAAAAGAAGTAAAAAAAATCATAGAAGTTAGAGGAGGGAAAGGGGGTTTATTATACTCCTATAAGCTTATTAGACTATTAGGTTATTTAATAGCCTAGTAGAGTTACTTTTTAGGTAACTATAATAATAGTTATAAGTTTAAAGTTAAAGTAATAAAAAGGTAAAGTTAATAAGGTTATATTAAGTTAGTTAATAATAGGCTATTAATAGTTATTTTTAGTATATAAAGAATAGGACTTTATAGTCTTATAGTTTAATAATTCTTTAATAAAAAATTATTATCTTATAATTTATAGCTTCTTATAATATAATAAAGTTAACTTGTATAAATTAAGCTTATATACTTATAGTACCCTTTATAAAGGTATTATAAGTTTACTATAATAGTATTCTAAGCTAGTTTTCTATATAGAAGAAAGTATAGAACTATCTTACTACTACTATAAAGTTTAGAGTAGTTCTATTTTTTCTTAAAAAACCTTACTAATCTATAATATCTTTTAATAAGTAGTTACTATATTTAACTACTAATTAATATTAATAAATAAGATATTAGGTTTCTAATAATAAATAAGAGGTTTTAAAAAGGGTTAATTATATATAAAGAAGTATAACTATTAAGAGGGCTACTAGGTTAAGCTAGTAGTAAAAGGGGCTCCTGCAAGTGGGCCTGCGGACAAGCTTAGACCAGTCTCATATAACCAGTAGGATTAGAGTTAGTAAGTAACTTTAATAGATCCTAACAATAGGCTAGTATTATAACAAAAATACTAATTAATACTATTATTACTATAAATATAGTTATAATAAGTTATTTAATTAGTATATTAATAATACTTTATTAGATCTTATTATATATCTTTTTTTATATTTCTCTCTTAATTAATCTTCTCTCTTATTAAAGCTATTACTATTTTTTTAGCTTATACTTTAGTAACTAACTATTATAATTAATTTAAGTATTATTATTATTATTATTATCTTAGTTATTATAGTTCTATTAGTTATTATAATTATTATATTCTTTATTATAAGACTTTAATTTTATATATATTATATTACTTACTACTAGAGATATTTAATATATTATACTATTTATAATATGTTAAATACTAATATAACTAAACTAGTATTATATATAAGATTTATACTAAAGAAGATCTCTTAAATCTAATAACTTAATTAACTAAGTTAGAGATTAAAGTTACTTTACAATAAGTTTAGCTATTTTTCTTTTTTTATAGTAAAGTTATTATAGTAATAAATAACTTCTAATATTTTCATAGTTATCTACCTTTTATTAAACTTTATACTTATTTATAACTTTAAGAGCTAGTATTACTTATTAATTTATATTTAAATATACTTTTTTATATTTCTTAATATCTATTTCTCTTATTATAACTCTATTATTATTATAGTTATTAGTTAACTTAACCTTTATACTATTTAAAAGGGTTAGATTAATAGTATTAATATAATACTATTAAATTAAAAGCTAAGAATAAAATAGATATTTACCTTAATAAGTAGTAGTAATAGGTTAGTTATTATAATAATAGCTTATTATTATTATTATAATAATAATAAGGTTTATAATAAAAACTTAAAGAAGTTAAAATAAAAAAGTATTTATTATATAAGCTTTTTATTATTATTATTATTATTACTATTACTATTACTATTATTATTATTATTGTTACTATTATCATTATTATTATTATTATTATTATTATTATTATTATTATTATTATTATTATTATTATTATTATTATTATTATTATTATTATTATTATTATTATTATTATTATTATTATTATTATTATTATTATTATTATTATTATTATTATTATTATTATTATTATTATTATTATTATTATTATTATTATTATTATTATTATTATTATTATTATTATTATTATTATTATTATTATTATTATTATTATTATTATTATTATTATTATTATTATTATTATTATTATTATTATTATTATTATTATTATTATTATTATTATTATTATTATTATTATTATTATTATTATTATTATTATTATTATTATTATTATTATTATTATTATTATTATTATTATTATTATTATTATTATTATTATTATTATTATTATTATTATTATTATTATTATTATTATTATTATTATTATTATTATTATTATTATTATTATTATTATTATTATTATTATTATTATTATTATTATTATTATTATTATTATTATTATTATTATTATTATTATTATTATTATTACTACTTACTTTAGCTACTTATAAAAGCTTTACTTATTTCTTTAATATCTTAATAACTATTATTAACTTCTTAAGTAGTTTTATAATATAGCTTTTTATAATAACTATATAACTAATTATAAGCTAATTAATTATTATATTTCTAATTAATAATATTTTAATATTTTATAATATTTTATAAGTAACTTTATAAGCTTATATACTATTAATTAGTAATATTAGTAATACTACTTCTTTATTACTAAAGGTATTTAACCTCTTTTTTTAGTAATATATTAGTAATAATAATAATAATAATAATAATCTCTTAAAGCTATTTATAACTATAATATCTATATAAAAGTTTATAATATATAGCTACTTAATAAGGTAACCTCTTTATATAGCCCTAACTAAAGTAATATTAGTAATAGTATTTCTAATATATAAATAGAAAAATAGGTTTTTAATACTACTAATATAATAGACTATATAAGTACTTTTATTAAAGTAGCTAGAGTATTTAATAGTAACTAAAGTATTCTCTAAGAGAGAGTACCTCTACTTTTATAAGCGCTTTAATAATTAACAGTCTGAGCTACTAGTTGCATCAGTAAGTATCTAACGCCTACCCCTACTATTAAATTCTATAGGCCATGAGTTCAAGTCTCACCAGATCAAGGGATTAGGTAACCAATAAATCCGCTAAGATCTAGAAAGAGCCAGAAATCCGGAAATCACTGCTCAGATCCGTTATGACCCAGACTATCCTGAGAGGGTAGATAAGAGCTTATTGGTTGGTAAATCCCCTAGCATAAAAATCAGGCTTAGTGTGACGCATAAGCCTGAGGGGGTATGTCAAAGTAGCCAGAGTATTTAGCAGCAACCAAAGTGTCCTCTAAGAGGGGGTGCCTCCACTTTTATGGGCGCTTTGACAACTTTGGCGGTCTCAACAGTGACTTCTATTGATACCTGCTTATAGGTACCTAGGTAGTTTCCCTCTACGTACCTAGGTAGAAACACAGTACTAACGACAAGTTGGATGCTAAGGGATGTTGAACGACTGATTTCTTTTTCCATATTCTAAGGGATATCACAGAATAATATAATGCATTTCTGTTGCTCGCACACTACCACGGTAGTTGATGCACACGGATGCCATTGTTCGAGATATGATGTAATGAGTCGGTCCCTCGAGAGTTGAGAGGGGCGAGTGCGGCACAGGAATGCAGCACCTTCCCGGCCCGGATCGGGATCGCCTCCCGTTTCCTGGGCGCTGTAAAGGGCCGGTGGCCCAGCATACAGTAGAAATATTGACTTTCCTGGGCGATGCTTCTTGGCGGTCCTCGCTGCACATGACCACGCCACATAATGCACCTCACCGGACATGGGAATCGAAGTTGAGCAGCCACGGCACAGACCGGCCTTCGGTTCACTTCCCTCATCTCACCGCACCGACATCCAGGCGTTGTTGTTCCGGCGCCAAGTACCTACCTAGGTACGTAGTGTTAGCACGCGACAGGGAGCTGCCCGTTTCCCCCATCAATCAATTGTGGCGGGCCCATTCTTTTACTCCAAATTCAACGTCATCTTATCATCTTAACAGCCTCTTTTCTTTCCCAACCCAAACTTCCACATGGCCTCCAACAGTCTCCATCGATGATTCCCGCGGTTTTCCTCCCCACGACCGTATCTACCCCCGCCCTCCACAAGGACCACTTGTTTTAGCTTTTTGGGTACCTGTTCTTGTTCGAGCTCCAGCTCTCTGGAGAGGTCTCCGATTCGGCTATTTTGAATAGAGGAAGCAAGTCCTCCCTCGCACTGCTGAATACAAAGTCACACGCCGCCATGCCCCGAGACAAACTTCCCTCCTCTTATTGCGGATAGGCTGGCTCAATAAACCCCTCCTTCCCCCTCCCGAAAAAAAGAAAAGGAAAAACCCAAGACATGGAAAAGGGGGCGTGATTCGTAAACGTCACATCTCCTCCATGGACCTCCCCGCCACGTCAAGAAGACAAATGATGCGGCCCCGCGTCAACAGACGACACCATCCTGACTGAGGATCCCTTGGAGATATGCACCTCCTCCCAGGTCGGGCCCCGACCCCCGCTAGCGCCACCATGCCTACCCAGGCCGTGGTATCGCGGCGACTCATCCTTCGGACCCGAGGCCCGGTCGTCATACGCGGAAGAAGACAGCGATAACGGCGATGGGGACGGCAGGTCGCGATGTCTAGGCAGCGAGCCGCCCGCGTCCGAGTTGGCGCGGGGAGGCCGCTGAGGGCGTGGTTCGAGGCGGCGAGGGCCTATTCCCCCGCGTTCGTACGTCTTGCGGCGCGGCGTGGGCGCGGGACGCCTCAGATCGCCCCCGACGGTGGACGGCCGTCGGGCGCTCTGTGTGTCTGCCTCGGAAACACCAGCCAGGTCCTGCGAGGGACCAGGCCTCGCTGCCGGCGCGGCGTCCTCCAGACAGTCCCACACGGCCTCGTCGAGGATCTTCCGGACCTTGTTGTCGTGGGTGCCCGGGAGGAGGTGTCGGGAGAGCTGGCGGGGCAGCCTCTCGGGTTTGCCGTCCAAGAGGGGCCCGTCGGCGTTGACGGGAAGATCGGACACGATGGCGTGCAGACGCCTGGCTTCCGGGTCGGGGTACGCAAGGATATTGCTGACCATCCACTTGGCGAAGCCTGCAGGGGTGAGCCCTGGCACGTTGGGGTGAGATCTCGGCACGGCCTGGACGAGGTGGTACGGGCAGTCCAGGTCCTGATACAGGAACTCGATCCGCTTCAGTGCGTCTTCCGAACGCGCTTCGAAGATGTCTGGTGGGGGGATCAGCGCCTGTTCATACGGCCTTCAGGCTCCGACGCCCAATTCACCTTGATATGGAAACTTCTCTGGCTTGATTTTGTACCTTGCGTACAGAGTGAGCATCTTATCAGGAGTAACGACCACTGTCCCTGAGTATCCAAACTCGGCAATCTGAGAAGACGTTAGCCGTTGTGAAGTCAAGCATCAAGGGGGCCTGGCTACTACCATGAAGTTCGCAAGACCCCTGAGTACGGAATTGAGACGTTGAGTTGAATACCCCTCAGAGTCAAACAACATTCCCCAGGCCTTGTCGACGCTGCTAAGTTCGATCTGTGCCGTGGTAGCAGGAGCGGTGGGCGAGACAGATCCCGACCTTGAGCCGGGGTACGGCTGGTAGTGGACCACCGACGGGGCCCGGGACCGGAAGCGAACAGCCTTAGGCTGGGGGCTGACGGGCGGAATGGATTGACCCGCCGGCACAGGGGTAGCTGGTGCCGTCTTCGCGTACGTGGCCTCCGGACTTCTATCCCTAGGCGAAGACACTCTGGAGGAGCTTCGTGCTTCGATGACCGGCGCCGGCGGAGTGGGGTGCGGCAGCGTCAAGATTGATTTCTGGCTCGGGACTGAAGACGGACGTGACGTGCTGGCGGGTGTGTCGATCTCGCTGTTCTTCAGCTGGGCGACTTGAGCGGCCTGGGCAACTTTATCGTGTGCCAGTCAGCAACTTCGCCGATGCAGCAACCAGATCAGAGAAGTAACCGACCTTCTTCCTTGATAATCTTCTTCAATTCCTTCACCACGCGAGGCGACAAACCGCCGAGACTGTCGCGAGGTTTCGAGATGGGCGACTCCATGACCAGACCCTTAGTATCGTGCCGCCGCTGCTGTGGCCGCCCATCCGCAAGACCTCCGCGTTCATGGCCCTCCTTTTGACTTTCCCTCATGGACTTCCAAGCAGACCTCGGTGAGGCCCCTTCGCCCGGCCCGGATGAGCAGTCCGCGGCGGCTCTCGGAAGAGCCCAGCCCACGGTGGTGTTCAGTTTTGGCCGCTCAGCCTTCTCGACCGGCTTGGTGGTCATGGCGGACATTGTAAGTATGTAGTATGTCGTCTGCCGTGTGAGCCTCCGGTTATGCCGTACTAGATCGTACAAGACAAACAGTGATAAAAGTCATAAAACAGCGATTGGGCTATTGGCGCTGGCACGACTGCGCAGTATATACCGAGCAAACAGACAAGGGGTGCAGGCCAGCAGAAAGTAGACTGCGATAGCTCATAACTCTTTTAGATCGGCGTCAGACCACTGCGAGGCGCTTCCCCAATGAGGCGCTGGCATCTTTCTCCTCTGCGTCAGGCGGGCCGAGGGAGTGGACAGCATGAAAGCGATCAGGGAGGCAAATACACAAGCGGCATTAGTGTTGCGGAAACCCGCATTTTCTCGAGAAGTGAGGAGAGAGGCGAGGTTTTCTGCACGTAGCGCGTCGAGAGACAGACGGCCGGCATAAAGCAAATCAGGGGAGGGCAGAGTTGCCTTTTCGATGTCGTGCGTTGGTCTCCAAACGGGGGCGATCCCTGTCCCGTTGGGCCGCAAAGCACGTAATTTTAGATTGTTAGGAGCATGCGTGTGATGCGGGCATGTATAATAGTAGCTGCGTGCTCCAAGACGCATGGTGACTGGACCGGCACAAGGTCAGGCGTCGAGAACACAGTTGTTTGCTAGTCTTGGGTCGTGGATCGTCGCCGAACCGCCACTGCGTGTCTTGTTGGCGGCGTGTCGTCATGCCACCACAAAAACCTCAACAAGCCCGTGAGCGCCATGTCGAGATACAAGCTTCGGGGCCTTTGCAGTTGCCGAGGGGAGGCGCCAGGGGTGCGGGATGCTGCATATAAGTACAGATGGCAAAGGGCGATATCATAGGTGGCCGCGGCGCCCCGAAACTAGGTAGGCCGTTACACCCGCAAGGTCATTGACGGGTGTCCGCGGCAGGGCGCCCACCGAAAAGAGGTCACTCCGCGCGGTAGGTCGCTCCGGTCAATAGATAGGTAGCCCCAACAGGGCTCCTTGCACGGCTCGCGCCTATCGGCTAACGGTGGTCGGAGCGGGGGGTACCGAGACAAGCTTCCCGCCTGTTTTAAGAAAAGATTGAGGCTGCTGGGTTTGTGAACTTACTACTAGCTCCCGAGCGAACACATGTCTTGAACTGGTGGGGGCGCCGGCCTCGGGCGAAATGCAAATAGATCAACGGCGCGTTCGCCACCAACGACCCGACCAGCCCTTTCCGGTCGGCAGTGTGAAGTGAGAGCGGCATTGGTGAGGCTAAAAGAACGCTGAACATATGAATTTGGTACACAGTCAAGTATATGAATCTTTGGGCCATGTGCTTGTTCCCCGGATCGAGATGGAATGCGCCCGCCTGCTAATGCACTTACAAAACCACGAATTAGATTTTCCCCTCATGCTTTGTACAGCAGGTCCAAGAAACCATTGGCCAAGTCTACCACCACACTCTTGTTCGGCAGCGATCCCGCAACGCCGTACAGGGCAGCCGAGTCGCCGACGGCCTTGCCCTTGGCCCCCTTGCCCTCGACGATGCGAACTCTCTCCTTTTCCTTCTCGCTCTCGACAACGGCCTCCAAATCCGTCAACAGCTTCTCGTAGACCTTGGTGATCGGGAGAGTGACGGCAACGTGAATGGCAGGAGGATTTTGAAGAGCGTTCAGATGCCAGCCCTTCTCTGACATACCGTCGGCAATGTCGTAAACATTGAGGTTCTTGGCCGTGAAAGCAACGACGGAAACAAGCGGCTTGCCTATAATCTCCAGTTCGTTGTCCAAAGACGGCGTCTCGCGAATCCTCTCGACAATCTTCTTGGCGGTGCCGACGATCTTGACACAGGCGTCAACGTAGCCAGCCTCGCCGACCTTCATCAGACTAGCCCAGCAGCCGGCAATGAGAGCGCCCGGGCGCGAGCCAGCCATACCAGGAGAACCGTACACACCGCCAGACCAATCCGGCGACACGTAGTACTGGTACTTGCGGAGCTCTGCAGATCGGTACAGCACCGTAGAGTTACCCTTGGGGGCGAATCCGTACTTGTGAGTGTCGCAGCTGATGCTGGTGACGCCCTTGAGACGGAAATCGAACAGCTCGGTCTCGAAGCCAGCCTTGTCCAAGAAAGGCACCATGAAGGAACCGAGACAACAGTCCACGTGGAGGCACAGCTTCTTCTTGACGGCCAACTTGGACAGAGCGCCGATGTCATCAATGATGCCGTGGGGGAAGTTCGGGGCGGAGCCGACCAGCAAAACGGTGTTGCCGTTGATCAAGCGGGAGACAGCGCGGGTGTCGACCTGATAGCTGGGTGCCGGGCATGCGACGTAGTGGATCTTGATCTTGAAGTATTCACCGGCCTTGCGGAATGCGGTGTGGGCGGTCTCGGGCAGAATCCTAATTGCGCGTCAGCGTGAGCACCATGATGGCAAAAGCAGCAGGGAGAACACGTACATTTCCGGCTCAGTGATGCCCTTCTCAAAGTAACCCCTTTGCCGCGCGGCGAGACAGGCACTCAGAATGCTGTCGGTACCACCGCTCGTGGTGGCGCCGGCACCGCCGACGGGAGCGTTGAACATGGCGAGCACCATAGAGACGATCTCGGCCTCCATTTTCCTCACACCCGGGAAGACATCGGGATGGATGGGGTTGGCGACGGTGAACTTGCCGAAAGCCTCGGTTTGCAGCTTAATCAGCTCTTCCTCGCCGTGGTAGACGGCGCCAGAGACGAAACCGTCCTCCCATCTCGTGTGGTCCATATTCGCCAGGGTCTCGAGTTCGTGCCGGACTTGATCCTCGGACATGCCTTCCTTCGGGAGCGTGAGGTATCGGGTAAGGTTTGCGGGGATCATCTTGGACTGCAGCTTCGCCATGGACTCGTTGATCTGCTTCTGGACCTGGCCGCGCACGCCGGGGGCGCGCAGGAAGTAGCCGTACAGGACCCTGCGGATATCGATGTAGAGCTCGACGATGCTGCCGATCGGGCCGCGGCCCTTGAGCTTGAGGAAGAACTTGCGAGCCCATCGCCAGAGGAAGAGGAAGAAAATGACGTTGCGCAACCTGAGGTGACGAGAAGCTGTGATCAGCCGAGGGCCGAGGTCGGAAAGAATGCCAACTGTGGGAGAGGGGCGGAGGCATTGGCGACTTACAAGTCGAGGTTCAGTACCAAGAGCGGTGTTGCTTGCCGACTGCGCTTGACTTGGTTTAAGCCCTCGCGCAAGCTGGCGGGAATGCGGGAGCTGCCAGGCATCTTGTCTGTCGTGATGTGAAGCTACGCACAGAGCGGGTTGCTATGTTTCGGGACACTAGTGATGGGGACGAGGCGTGTGGAACGAAAGGCCCCAATCGGGGTGGAATCAAGTCCGATATATATAAACGGGGGAGAAGAGAAGAAGGCGAACGGGGTGTGGGAGGTGAAGACGAAAAAAAAAGAATTGGGGATTAGGGAGGTGGGTTAAATGGTGCAAGACGCGGAGGTTCCGACGTTAATAACAACACCAGCAAGAACATCACCGGCGCAAGCCCACGCGATTGGAGACAAGCTCGAGCCAACTGTCTGTGGTGAGCAGAGCCAAACGGGAGGAATCCCAGACGCAGAAATCGTGGGGCATGGCGTCTTCTTGATTATTTCTTAGCGCCGTTTACCCCTGTCGCTGCAGCGAAGATAGCGGAGTACCTTCTGCCATCGGGAGCATCCCCCGGCTGTCACATGCGCCAAATCAAGCAAGAGGGGCCCTGTTTCCCACGGCGTCCGCGTCCCCAACACCGGATTACAGCAGTAGCCACACACACCCTTCAGGCAACTCGATTTGCAGGGGCGGCTTGAGACCGACCGATAGCCGTACACATCCTGCGCTGCGCAGACAAGGGGCCACAGCAGAGACGCCCGAGTCGCCAGCTTCACCACCGGCCAGAGCTCTGACTCTCCTTGCATTGAGCCGGACAGGTTCTCTGCCCAAAATGCGACGTGAGAACGGTGGGGGGGATGATGGCGATCAACCCCAACGGCTCCCGCTCAAGAGGGAATTTTGCGCCGCGCAGCCTGCCTGCTATCTTACCACGGCGGCCGATTAATAATATGAAATACCTCCCTCTCCTGGTACTCTGTACACGGCATTGAAAACCCCTCGAACTCGGCCGATTGGGCAGTCTGTCTATGTGCGCATGACTATCTGTCCAGATCGCTCACACTCCATGTTGCAACCCTGTCCCCCCCTCTCTACGTAACCGTCCAACCGTCTAGGCGTCCAGGAAAACTCTCTTTCCTTGAAACCCCAATACCTTGAACGTGGTGCTTATGCAATGCCTTCGTCGTCGACAAAAGCCGCCGGTTCGCGCGCGGGGTGCCTATCACAGACAAGCAGCCCCACGGGGGCGGCGGGGCACCGCGCCCGCGGACGCCCGTCAAACCCGGCTCGACGGGCCCCGATTTCACTGTCCCAGTCGTTCTGGCTGGCCACTGATCGTCGTTAATTTTGCCAATCCAGGGTTTTCCGGGGGCGCGGCGGTTGGCTCGACTCCACACAGAACTGTCGACCATCCCCAGCTCCGATCGAATTACGCAGTAGCCCTTCTGCCCATATGACCATGCTTTGCCTTGACCACGTCACGTTCGTAGCGTCAATAGCGTCTGAGAGATCCAAGCGCACACAGCCCGCCGTCCAGGACCACGATCTTAGCGGATGTCACCAGCATACCTCGACTCTCGTCTCGTCTCCTCATGAGAGGGCAGCTCCCTGGCTAGCTAGCCTCGTCACCACACTCGGGAACCATTGATGGGCGCACGGATCAAGCAGACGGCCGTCGAGATTTAACGCTTCTATAGCCACAAGTCCCGATATCGTGGGTTCATCTTAGAGGATCAGGTTTAGGATCAGGTCACGGTTCGCAGCATCTTCACCCTTGTAGGATGGTTAACATGTATTAGTCTGATATACATAAATAAGAAAATCAAGCCTCCCATCATCAGTGATTTGCGATCGCAAAGAAGCCACAGGCAGAAAAAAAAAGTAAAATAAGTAGAAAAATGACAACATATGTGAGCGCCTTGTGGATGTTTCAAGCAACCAGCTGCCCTCCAAGAACCCCAAGCGTCTCTCGGTGACCCCGTATAAAATGTCTCATCAAAAAAAGTTTCTCTGAAACAATACCACATATAAACGCCCTTGTCCATCTCTTATACACTTGAAATGCCGAGCACATGCTCCCTGGGGAATCAAACGCCTGGAGTACACCTGTCTCTAGATCCTGCCGCAGCGCCGGGCCTCATTCGTCTTCTTTTTCGTCTTTTTCATCTACTGCCCCTTGAACGTCGTCCGCCACTTCTTGTTGTAGCTATCTAGCTCCTTCTCGCAGGCCCGCTCTCCGGACTTGGTACAGCCAGCAGCGCGAACCACCAGGTCGCCGTCCTTGAACACCTCGCCCTTGTCATATCTGTTGTACGAGTTGAAGGTCTTCTGCGGCACAATGGCGAGCTTGGAGAGTATGGTAGGGTGCCACTGAACGATATGCTCCTGATGAGACGGTTAGCAGTTGGCACGGTTCTGTGGCACAAAGCAGCAACTCACCAAGGCGTGACCCTCCGCTTTCTGGAAGTTGTAGCTCCGGTACAGCGGGTCGAACCACGTGTCGATTAAGAACTTGGCCCACTCGCCGTTCCGGATGAAGAAGCTCCCTGCTGACAGTCCCTCCCTGTCCTGCGTGAGAATAAAGTCAATATCCTCGCCCTTTAAGTGGGGAAACGTCTTGATGATGCTGTCTGGCGGAACGACAGGATGATCTCTGATCATCAAGCTGTTGAGTTTATCCGACTTCAAAACCAGGCTCTCCACAGGCGTCGAAAGGTCCATGATGTAAGAGTCTTGGTCGAGATACCAGAACCATCCGGCTTCTGGGAACTTGGTCATTGCGTGCCTCAGCGACACGACCTTGTTCCACGATGCCGGAGAGCCGTCGAGATTGTAATCTCCCCTCTTCGGAAACATCACCTCATACCCTGGACAGAGGTCGTCAGCACCCCCCGCAGCACAAGCGCCAGGTTGTCTCTACATACCGTGGAGTTGCGCATATTGTTTCCTGTTGTCGCGAATGCTCGACAAGTAGCTCTTGCTGTAGTTCTCCTCGTCCAGCACCGTTACTATCACCACAGCTGGTTCGCCTGAGGGCGCTCGGGGCCCGCTCGGCGATCTGAAGGCGCCGGATAAAAGGTATATGAAGCACAAGAACACAAGTGCGACCGCCGCAATAACCTTTAGCCTGCTGCGACGGACAAACGGCGGTATACTCGAGGTTCTCGGTCGGAAAGGCGGCGGATTCGAGCTCTTTCGCGGGGGATACGCGAAATGCATCTTATTGATCGAGAAAGAGCAGTTCGGAAAGTGAAATTGTCGGGTCGCAATGGATCAGATTGTCGAGGGCGGATTGGTGTGGCAATCGGCGCTTCTCGAAAGACCGTCGTTTGAGGGAAATAGCCTTCGTTTGTTGAATACGAGAACGCTGACCGTGGCCGTTGCGATTAAAGGGTTGGCGTAGAAAGGAGGGACGGACGTGTCAGCGAGCCTCGGGGGTTCAAAGCGTTCGTGGGGGTTTCGCGGGGGGTCATTCAGAAAGATGCATTACGTTGAGACTTCGAATGTACCGGATGACAACCCTAGAAGCGCGCGAAGAGGACTTTTTTGAAAAAAATAAAAAATGAAAACGGTCGTGCAAAGGGGAAGGCGGCCAGTCGAGGGACAGACTGTCAAACACGAACTCGAAGACAGGCATAGCTTCAAGGTCCACTCTCTAGAGCATAGTGATCCAGACCGTGCCGATTGGCACGGGCGGTGATATTATTGTCCGGTGGACGGACTCCACTGCCATCCACTCTGAACCCCTAGTGTCCAGGGCGTTGTGCCCCACAAGCAAGGCGATGACAAGCTGCGGGGTGTGATGACGCCGGACTTTACTTCCACAGTCGGATAGTTCTTACACGAGGTTCCTCGTGATATGCATCGCCACGTCTTCTCATTCATGATGTACAGGTCACGGATAATCAAATTGGGAGGGAGGTTTCAGTAGGGTTTTGGACAATCTCTCAGTTTTGAGGGGTGTGCATGCATTCCTGAGAAGCCGTGTCCAATAGACTCCCTTGTAAATTTGTATCAGCTTGCGCGCTTACCAACTCGCAAGGGAATGAGAGTTGGCGCCGGCATTGATCAAGTCAACCAAAAGTCGACTGATTAAAAAGAACAACCTGATGTCACCCGCCTGCCCTAAATGAATTTGACCAAAACGGACAACTTCAAGGACAAGGCGAGGACTTGATCTCCGCACACAGACTAGTTGACACGATATGGAAGAGAATCTTCGAGGCAACTTAAGAGTGTGCGAAACAAACATCATCGGCGCAAGAGGTATGCATAGTGCGCATCAAGCGATATCTGTCCCATGACTGATAACAGTCGTTCGCATTCTCCCGCCCTAAGTTAGTCTTCCTTCATGTCTTCATCATCGTCCTCGTCACCACCAACATCGAACACTCTATCGCTCGCACGTTGGAGAGCCGAGGCACTGAACTTCCTCACACCTTTCCAAACGCCCCACATGAAGGTCGCTGCACCTAGAACGACGAGAGCCATGTTCATGTTCTCAACACGTGCACGTCCTGTTCCGCCCCGACGGCCGGTCGTACCGAGGATGCCACTGGACCGGATATGCCACCACTGCCACGGAGTCATGACGAAGAGGGTCTTGAGGAATCCGAGTAGACCGAGGGACAAGAAACCCTTGAGAAAATGTTCTAGCCATGTTCCAGGCTCTTCGTGCATCTCCGGAGCAGGCTCTTGGAGGGCATCGATGTCCTCGAGTACATTTGCAGCCACATCGGCAATTGCGCCTATAGGATCAGACCAGATGTTCAAGATCGGGTCGGCGATAAAGCCGAGCATGAAAACCGAGATTACAAAAATGAGGATGGTCAGTAAGATTTGCGCAAAGGTGCCTTGTAAGCGGTTTGCCCATGACAGTCGCTCGAGTTTGTACTGGTAGCCGCAGGTAGGACATGCGAAGAAGTTTCGTGTGGCCGTTGCATCGGCATATCTCCAGGCTTGTAAACAACCCTCGTGAACATAGCGTTGAGACCCCTTGCACTTGCATGGCGAGATGAGGCGCCCGGAGTCGGGATCTTCGGACTTGTAGATCGGTCGCGGAGGCTGGCCCATGAACCCACCAACGGCCGATGGCTCGTCAAAGGTGGGATGAACCACCTCGAAGCAGATGCGGCATGTTCGTGGGCTGTAATAACGTTGCTTTTGACGAGCCTCAGGTTGGGGTTGATCCTGATCCTGATTCTGTTTCTCGCCCTGGTTATGGATCCCATGCTGGCTGTACTGTTGTGTTCCAGCTTCGGCGGCTTGAGAGTGGCCTAGGCCATCTGGAAGATCAGATGGCCAGTGCCACTGGGGCTTCGCTGATTCCATGACAAAATGAGGAGAAGGGAGAATTGAGGCGGGAAAATCGGTGTTGGCAGTGCTTTATAAGCATCGAGCTGCCGGAGTCGAGAGGCTTGATTTGACTCTAGCCTGTAAGATGACGGAAAGCAAAAAGATAAAAAAAAACTTGGGCTGAAAGTAGCGGCTGAGGGGGATGTTGGCCCAACGTGACCAGATGCAGCAGCACCTACATGGCAGGAATCAGCGTAGGCGGTAACAATATCCTGACCATCTGTCCTTTTGGAGATGGTGTTATGCGGATAAGATCTTGGACGAGGTCATGCGATGGGCAAGTGAAAAAGAATATTCCAGCACCACTTTATCCTGATCTCTTGCTGGGTGGTCATAGCTTCCGACCTCCCCTCAGTTACATAAGCAAGTGTCTCTACGGATCAATAGCGCAGCCGATAAAGTCACGTGTGCAACTTCCCCCAGGCTGCACCCAGAACGATTGGCAGCTTGACGCGGCGCGAGTTGCCTAGGAGGGAGAGCTTCGTAGCTCCCGACAGCCTCACACCTCGTCTCGTTGACCGCAGCCAAACCCACCTTCCATTCTCCCCATTACCTTAAACCCAGAAATCCTATCTCGGCAACACATCCCAACAGTCAAGCAATGGCCGACCGTTACTCTTTCTCGCTGACGACATTCTCGCCCAGGTATGTCTCTCAATTCAATTGTATGACGTTTGTATGCTGACTTGGTACAGCGGCAAGCTGGTTCAGATCGGTATGCTTCTACATTGCCCCCACCATTGCTTATGGGCTGCGAGGATGAGACCGAAGGCTCGACAAGCTGACTGAAAAAAAAAACTCCAGAGTATGCTTTGAACGCCGTCAACCAGGGTGTCACCGCTCTTGGCATCAAAGGCAAGCCCGCTTGCCCCTCCTTTCAAGGCCCATGCTAACCCCTTCGAAAGCCACCAACGGCATCGTGCTCGCAACCGAGAAGAAGTCATCGTCGCCACTGGCCGACCCTAGCTCACTGTCGAAGATCAGCCTCGTCACCCCCAACATCGGAATGGTGTACTCAGGCATGGGACCCGATTACAGAATATTGGTGGACAAAGCTCGTAAGGTGTCTCACACCGGCTACAAGCGCATCTACAACGAGTACCCCCCGACGCGGATATTGGTGCAAGACGTCGCTCGTGTGATGCAGGAGGCGACCCAGTCTGGTGGTGTTCGGCCTTACGGTGTCAGCTTGCTCATTGCTGGCTGGGACGAGGGAATCTTGCCCGAGGACGAGGCCGAGGTCAAGGAAGGTGAGGAGAAGAAGCCCACCGGAAAGACGGGTGGCACTCTGAAGGGCGGTCCCATGCTCTACCAAGTCGACCCCTCCGGAAGTTACTTTCCCTGGAAGGCGACGGCCATTGGCAAGAGCGCCACATCCGCCAAAACTTTCCTGGAGAAACGATACACTGAGGGCCTGGAGCTTGAGGATGCCGTGCATATTGCATTGCTCACACTCAAGGAAACCATCGAGGGAGAGATGAACGGGGAGACCATTGAGATCGGTAAGTACCCGAAGTCTGCCATGTGACAAACGAGTGCCTAACCAGAAGGACAGGTATCGTCGGACCCCCAGCGGACCACTTGCTCGGTATCGAGGGTGTTGAAGGTGCCACAGGCCCTCGCTTCAGGAAGCTCAGTCCTCAGGAGATTGAGGACTACCTTACGAACTTGTAATTTCCGCGACGACTGGAACGGTCTGACCTTGTATCATAGAACAGCATAGAGACGTGGGGGCGGAGAGTATCTCCGAGCTCTAGAATCAATGGATGACCTGCAACGACGAGTCTGGGGAAATGCTGGCTGTCTGTGACTGTACCGGCTTGGACTCTCCAACTGCGCACCCTTGTCACAGATGCATCGTTCCAACAACAACAAGAAAACACAGAAAGAAGGATGCACATGCTGAAGGAGGTATATCCTGCCCACCCCGATACTACAATAGCTGCCTAGGCTGAGTAGGCAGCGAGCTGGCAGGAGACTGGGGCGACGAAGCCAGGCATCAGGCAGCAGCAGTTTTTCACCATCGAAACTGTTCATCAACTTGGGGCGTTGTCGGTCGCCCCCTTGGCCGGCGCACAGTTCGTTGAGTGTTTCCGAAGCTGAAATACTCTATTGACAGGTGCCTTGGCGATACAGGATAGTTTGTCACATGATGGTTCCCGCTCAACCATATCACACATACTGGGCCAAGTAATCCTCAGCAAATTCGAGTTTCTCAACCGTCGTAAGACGAAGAAGAGAGGGGTCGGCCCTGTCTATTTTCTCTTTTTGTTCGCATTGGTCCCAAAGCGGGGTTTCAATGGCATCTCAGGGAGTGAAGTGGCCGACGTCAGAAGCCTATCCGTACAAGACGGCCGAGGCCGAAGCTAAAACCCGAGCTCATAACGTTGGAATTTGGACGTGGATATTGCGTATCATTTTGGCCTTGACCATTGGTGTTTCCTGGTTGGTGTTTTCGGAGCCGTCGTCCGAATGGGTTCGGCAGACTGGGCCCCCTCCCAATGCCGGGGTGCGGGCGAGTGTGGGCACTCCCCCAAAGTCCAAGATACCTACGATTCGCGAACTGAGCGCCCATGTCAGACTCGTTGATTCTTCCCTCCGAGCTGCATCATCCCCATAAGTCAGTCCCGCGCTCCTTCCAACAGATGCCGCAAACAAATCAGATATCCCCATCTTTTACAGCTGTCATGTTCTGTCATAACAGTCCTCCGACGCGTTGCACCCCATGGCGCCATGAATTGCCCTGTCACATGTATCGTCATTGCCCAGATACGTTTTGCTTCACGACGGCTTCTCGAGAGCCAAGATGACTCCATCCTTGTTGTGCGTCATTCGTTGCGAAGTCGCCTACGTATCGAAGGTGGGCTGGCTGGCCTCCTGCATAGGTTCGCTGGGAACCCAACACTGAAGACTGGTTTTCTCCATCGATACATCGCCTGCAGGCAATGAGAAGGCGCAACCTCCCCACATATTAGAGCCAGGCATCAGCCGTGGTACCTGTCAACAACATTTTCCACCCTCTTCCCAGGACTTTTGTGTCTACACACGCAAGCGCTGTCGCGACCGGATTCGTGGCACCACCCACAATTCTCTCCATCTACCTACCTAGTCAGCCATCGTCGTCAGGCACTCATTCACGAGTTGTCGACCAGTGACGTCCTTGCACTGCAGCAGTACCCGAGGACTGCATTGAGCAACCCATGTCCAGGCCCTCCGTGCCATCCGAAATTCGTTCAGAGAGAAGTCCCGAAGGCATGGCTAAATCACATCGGTGAACCGCGTCATTCAACCTTACACCTGGTTGCCCACCCGCCTAGCTCTGTCCTATACTGACTCACGCCGGCCACGCCGCTGCCGGGGTTGTCTTGTCATACTACCACGTACTCCAGGGGTGCTGCAACTGCATGATTCTGCTTGGCCATCCTGGAAGTACCTCACATCCCAGGACTGTGATTAGGACTTTTGGAATACGCAGTAGGTCTCCAAGTCCACGCTAGCACCACCTGACAATGGCATACTATTCCCAATCGTCCTCCGATGATAGTAGCGGCCCGTCAGAAGATGTGGTGCCTGCTGATGTACCGGCCTGCGAGCCTCAAAACCAAGAAGCCCTCTCGGCCGCTGCCGAATATGTGTTGCTGGACAACGAGGCTTCATTGCCTTCAGACGAGCCCGCGCCAGGCACACCGGTCATAATGAATGCAAGGGCATACCAAACTGAGATGTTTGCCCAAAGCATGAGGCAAAATATCATCGTAGCTGTACGTAAGAGTCAATCGAAGAAATGACGAGCGACATTTAACATCCACGCAGATGGACACTGGGAGTGGCAAAACACAGGTGTAAGTGGACTTGTATGGACACTCTTGGCTGCACGGCGCTTACGCCAGCCTCAACAGAGCTGTCTTGCGAATAAGGGCAGAAGTGGAAAGGACTTCATCAAAGCATGTCGGTCTGACCCCCTTCGAGTTTGTCAGAGCCCAGGCTTATTGAAACAGGTCGTTTGGTTCCTGGCCCCCACGGTATCACTATGCGCTCAACAGTTCGCGGTACTCCAGTCTCAAATCCCCGAGGTCCAAATCAAGTTCCTCAGTGGTGATGACAATGTCGACTCTTGGTCCGATCAGACAACATGGGACCAGGTACTTCACAACGTCCGCATCGTTGTATCAACGTATCAAATATTGCTGGACGCACTGTCGCATGCATTCGTGCGTATGGAGAGGCTGTCGCTGATTGTTTTCGACGAAGGCATGCCGCCAGAATATCTCTCAAAGCTGTAGATGCTGACACTGTAGTAGCACATAACTGCATCGGCAAGTCTCCAGGAAGCAAGATCATGAAGGTCTATCACAAAGAGAAGAACGAAGGTCGTTATACACCTCACATCTTGGGCTTGACGGCAAGTCCGACATTTGGTTCCAAAGTCGAGGGCATCAACGCCCTTGAGGCTACACTGGATGCCGTCTGCAAAAGCCCTACGGTACACCGCAGCGATCTCCTTACTTGTGTCAAGAAGCCAACCATGACCTACATCCCCTTCCAACCTCAAAGATTCTACGACCCTCCACGCAGCCTGCAAAGCCTGAGGCAAGTCATCGAAAGCCTCGATATCCTGGATGACCCTTATATCCTCCACCTTCGATCGGAGGGGACGGAACGCAGCCAACGCACCCTTGAGGCGGCCTTGGAAAGCCACGACACATATGTTCAAAACCAAATGACATCGTTCGGCCGTCAGGCGCTTCAGATATTCAAAGACCTTGGTCCTTGGGCCGCAGAATATTACATCTGGGTAGTTAAATCACGATTTACTGCTGCGCTGCGGTCACAGGGCACCTGGTTGGACACATGGAAGAATGGCGAAAAAGAATACCTTGCCAAGATTCTCAGTCAGGTCGAATGCCAATGTCCGTCGGAGGATACAATTAGCCGGGATGTTCTCTCAGAAAAGGTATTCGTACTTATTGAGCAGCTCTTGCAAGACAAGACCGACATCATGGGCATTATTTTCGTCCGAGAAAGGGCAACGGTCTCGGTCTTGTGCCACTTGCTCGCATCACACAAGCTGCTTCGGGCGCGGTATCGTATAGGGGCCATGGTGGGCACCTCACAGTTCCAGGCCAGGAAGAGAGACATTTGGGATCTCTCCCGAAGTGAAGACTTGCAGTCACTGCACCAGTTTCGAACCGGGAAGACCAACCTGCTCATTGCCACCAGTGTTCTCGAGGAAGGTATCGATGTACCGGCCTGCAACGTGGTTCTCTGTTTCGACAACCCACCGAACCTGAAATCGTTCATTCAACGCCGTGGGCGAGCCCGGATGAAGGACTCGAAGCTTCTGATGTTGCACGATTCCTCGGGATCCAATCAGAAGGAATGGGCAGATATGGAAGCAGAGATGAAGAGCCAGTATGAAGAGCAAGAGCGTGAGCTTGAGCATCTTCAAGAGGCCGAAGATACTGAAGAGTCGACGGAGATGAGCTTCATGATCAACCAAACAGGGGCAGTCTTGGATCCTGACAATGCAAAGCAGCATCTTGACCATCTTTGCCGGATTCTATCGCCAGGGGAGTTCATCGACTGGAGGCCCGACTACATCATCCAGAAGCTCGACACGGGAGATACGCCCGATATAAGGGCTACTGTGGTTTTACCGAGTTATCTCCCGTCCCACGTCCGTACCGCCAAGAGCCAAATGGCGTGGAAGTCGGAGAAGAACGCCACTAAAGACGCCGCGTTCCAGGCCTATGTCGGTCTATACAAAGCAGGACTTGTCAACGACAACCTTTTGCCGTTCAGGCCGGAGGATTTCGTGCCCGGTGTTGGCAAGGTACCCGCCATTCTTCAGGTCAATGGTCTGCTCAATGTTTGGATCAAGGTCGCCGAGGCCTGGAAACTCGGGGACAGCTTGCGGTCGACCCGCATTCTACTCAAGAATCCAGCTGGGGTTCTCCAAGGAGAGTACGAGATGGTTCTTCCCGTCTGGGTCCCAGGGCTGCAGACGATGCCCGTCCATCTGGACTACCATACCTCCTGGTCGCTCGAGTTCGCGGAACAGCTTCCCATTGACGAGCTGACCGGCAAAGACGACACGGCCGTGCTACTCGCTCTGCCCTACAGCCACCGCTGGATGCCAACAGACTCTCAGCAGGTCGTGAGGTTCAGCGTAGCTGACGGCGCTGATCTCTCCGTAACCCAAATCGGAGTCAATCAGTTCGTCCAAGGACAGATGTCAGCGCACGATCTAACGTGCTTCATACGTGACCAGTCCGGATGTCCTCACATCTACGAAGGCATCATTCCCAACAAGCCGGCGCCTCAGTCTGTGCAAAAGACATTTCACGAGTTCGAAACGGCGCCCGAAGACGTGCCCTATATAGCACTGAAAAAATGGTCCCGTCGATCAGACTTTCTCCATCGGCCGCAGAGCGACCCTGGTCAGAGCCCGAGTAGTTCCAAGCCATACAACCGAGTCTACCCGATGCCATGGGCAAAGGTGGACACGATATCAGCCAAGTATGCCCAGTTTGGAGTGCTGATACCGTCCATTTTGCATCGCATTGAAACCCACCTTGTCGCGCGAGAGCTATCTTTGGGTCTCTTGAGGCCGTTGGCGATCTCGGACCCAACACTGGTGCTCACAGCTATCAGCACGGGGAGTGCGGCAGAGCCTACCAACTATGAAAGGATTGAGTTTCTCGGAGATTCCATTCTCAAGTTCTCCGCAACAATCAATGTGGCCGCCTTGAGTAAGTAGACCACATCGAGTCTGCTATAAGACATGCATGCTGACGTCTCCTAGACCCGCACTGGCCAGAACGGCTTCTCTCCTTCCACAAAGATGGCATCGTGTCTAACTCGACTCTCTGCAAGGCCGCCGTCAAGCACGGGCTTGACAAGTATATCCTCACCAAGCCGTTCACGGGGCAAAAATGGCGCCCAATCTACGTGGACGACGTGCTCCGTCGCGGCCAAGACAAGTCCACGAGGAAGATATCGACAAAGACGCTCGCAGACATCGTTGAGGCACTTATCGGGGCCTCTATGATCGATGGCGGCCTGGAAAAGGCGCTCAAGTGCATGTCCATCTTCCTCCAACAAATCAATTGGAGGACCCCGGCCAGTTGCAGGCTGGCGTTGTACGACGCCTCCCCCCCAGACGTGGAGCTTCCCTCAACGCTCGAGCCTCTGCAGCAGCTCATCGGATACGAGTTTGACAGGAAAGTGCTCCTCGTTCAAGCCATGACGCATGCTTCTTTCAACCTCAACAACCCCTTCGGGTGCCTGGAGCGCCTCGAGTTCATCGGAGACTCGGTCCTCGACTACGTCGTCGTCAACCGCCTCTTCGCCGTCAAGCCCCCGCTCCCGCACCAGACCATGCACCTCCTCAAAACGGCCATGGTAAACGGCGACTTCCTCGGCTTCCTTTCCCTAGAGCAGTCCGTCGAACAGGACGAGATCCTCCTCGGCGACCGCGTCGGCAAGGAGCCCAACCTGCAGCACTCCCGCTTCGCTCTACCCCTGTGGAAGTTTATGCGCCACCAGTCGCCCGCCATCGGTCTTGAGCAGATTAACGTGCACAGGCGGTACACCGCACTCAGGGACCAAGTAATTGACTCGATGGAGCGCGGCAAGACGTACCCCTGGGCGCTCCTCGCGCGCATGCAGCTCCGCAAGTTCTACTCGGACATCTTCGAGTCCCTCCTCGGCGCCGTGTACATCGACTCCGGGGACCTGGGCGTGTGCGCTCGGGTGATTGAGCGCTTTGGCATCACCGGGTACCTGGACCGCATCCTGCGGGACGGCGTGCACGTGCTACACCCCAAGGAGGAGTTGGGCCACCTCGCCGACAGGCAGAGCGTCACCTACGTCCTCGATGCGCGGCAGGTGGAGGACGACGACGACGCGGGAGGGAGAAAGGAGTACCTGTGCAGGGTCCTGGTCGGCACCCGGTGCGTTGTGGAGGTCGACGGGGGCGTCACCCGGGACGAGGTCAAGGTCAAGGCGGCCGAGGCGGCCGTCAAAGTACTCAAGGCGGAAAAGAGAGCGGAGAAGTTCCAAGACATGGCGGTGTTAGAGGATAGGGACGTGGTCATGGAGCATGCGAGTGACTAGTAAAAGAGCTACAAGCGAGGTTTTTTGAGCGCGGGTGCTGTTCCTGGACTCAAAGTCATATATATCATATAAGTAACAAACAGACAATGAATAGCTAGTCAACTTTGCCGCGATACCTAGTGTCTGAAACACACCCTCTATCTCCTGCCTCCTCCCTGCAGGCAAGGAAGGCGATACAGATAAGTGCAACAAGAGGGTATAACCGATTCCGCCCCTAACTCCTGGCCTTAAGAAAACATATGTCGCTAGTGTCGTCATCATCTCAAACCTAGTTGCCTCCGAGGGGGTATCTGGTGATACTCTAGATCTGTGGGCTGGGGGCCCGGTGCTGATTGGACGACCCTGAAGTACTTGAAGTTGAAAGCGATCGTTTACCGCGCTGAAGAGAACAAAAGTCGCGCCGAGGCCGAGTGATGGTTACCAGCCATTCTTCGGCCATAAATGTAGACAGCCTGTCGTCAATGGGGACTGAAAGGCGTCTAGTCGTCAGTGAGGTCAATAGCCACACGGTCGTCTTCGATCTTGACCATTTTCCACTCCCGCTTGGCGGGCTCTTCCGTGAGGTCAAGAATCTCTGCGAATTCCCGCTTGATGATTGGACGGCGGCTCTCTCGCTTGACGGTTGGCGAGCGATGGCGATTCTACACCATATTAGCATCCCGCTGCTTGGTGGAAGAGTTGGGAGATACTGACGTTAATTTCGTCGAGGCGTTCTACGGCCAATCGGCGGATTTCGGCCTCGGACAACCCAGCAATGGGCTCGGGGCTTGGCGATCTGGGAATGATCAACTCCTTGTGTAGCGCGTCTGGGGCAAGAATTAGTCGTTGCTCCGGACGCCACTGAAGAAGGGGCACATACCTCGCGAGCGGTACTTGAAGGTGAAGGCCGCGATCGGGTTGTGATTGTTGAGATATTCCGCCACGACATTGGGCCTCTGCGAAACCACCCCACCGTCGGCGAACCTTATCTGTGTAAGTACAAACGATTCTTCTTACTTTTGAAAGGACGGAAGAACCCACGAGGTGCCGTGCGAGACTGCGCGGCCCTTGAGAGCCTTCTCGGCAATCTCGAACTTGTCGTCCTGCGCATGGTGGTGACTAGAAGTGCTGTACCTCGAAGGCCCGGTGATGACTATGGGATAGATGAAGACCTCGATGATACCCAATAACTTTGCCTTTTTGGTGTCCACCTTGACCCTGTCATTTGCAGCATCATCAACTGAGATAAAGTCAGCAAGGGGTGCATGTCGCACCGGATGAGGTCGTCATACTTGTGGTGACCTTGGAGAATTTGAATTTGTCGAGGCGGTCGTAGCCCAAAGCGGTGGACCTACGGCGAGAGCCTTCACAGGTGGTTTCCCAAACATGGAATGGGTTGAAGTTGAGAAACTTCCGGGCCTCGCACACGACACTGTCCACACGTTTGCCATCGACGTACAAGGTCAGAGCGAACGCGTGGTCGGGGCCCTCCCAACGATGGCTGTTGTCGACCTGATAGCGGAGGGAGAAGAAAGCGTCGTCCTTGGATTCGACGTAGCAAAAGGTGCGCCAACGGGCGCTTTTCCGGTTAGTGTCGTTGTCGAGACCGTCCTGGTCATCATACTCAATGGCGTCCCGGCCGTCGACTTGGACGGTGACCTTGACGCCGGGGAAATCGCGAATGATGGCCATCTCGGACCGGGGATGCGTTCAGTTAGGTTGTGTTGTACGCTGTCTCTAGGTGGTCGGTGCAGGTTGTCTGGAAGGGAGGATTGACACAGAATGGTTGAATACAGGTAAGAGGTAGCTTTATGGGAAAATGAATAATTACCCACGTGAAGCTCAATAGGTAGGTAAGGGGGGTTCGACCGCGACCGAAGAAGAAGCAAGTAATTAATCAATACTGAATACCTAGGTACCTGGCGTGCCTGGGTGGCAGAGCTTCGGTTGCCTTACAGCAGGTCGTGATCGCGATGTGATTGGTTGGTTAGCAGTCAGAAGTGGGCTTTAACCAACTGTGAGTCTGTGATGCTACTAATAAATGCTGCCTGCTCCTTTCTCGTACATCGTTCGTCAGGGCGTCGCAAAAAAACCGTCACGATGTGTACCCATAGACTGTTATTCTTTCAGGCTTGAGCATGAGTTTCATATGTATCAAAGGACTCGTTCTCCCATGTACTGCAGCTAGATTCTGATGCCATCGATCTCGACCCACTTGGGAAATGGAGCCATGCGGATTAGCGCCGGGTATTTGCAGATGGTAGGAGTGGGCTCAAGCAGGCAACTATCGAGCGAGTTCCCTGCCTGAGCATGGGTTCAAGTAAAGATTCTAGTAGTATGTAAGAGTTTCTGATCTGAATGCAAATACTTACCTCGAGAAATGGACGCTACTGATCATTATGCCATACGGAGTACTGCGTCTCCATTCGTTGTGTTCGATCTCAATATCGAAATGATCGAAATGATACAAGTCCAGTGGTGAAGTCTACAATAATGCTCTAGCCACTCTTAAGTTCTCTTGAAGCATGTATTCCCCTTCCCCTTCTCCAGGATTCGTTGCCTGAGCAGCCATTATTATGGCGTTCACCATCGTGCTAACACCCGGAGATTACATCCGTGAGGTTTCTCAGCGAGACATTGAAGCAGAGCAATGTCTAGATCCCCATTTCCGTACTCGCATCTCTCTACGGCTATTAGTTATGGGAAGCTACTTTTATAGCCTCCATGAAACTTAATAGATGCGATACTATCAAAATTTGACGCAGGAGACTTTTGTTTCCATGCTTGTTCACACCGTCTAGCAACTAGGTGCCTCGAGTTGCTCTTTCCAAACTCGATCTCGTCGCGCTACTTCCCTTATACCTAGTCAAAGGCGTATTTTTCCTTCCCAACAACGTGCTCGATCTATTTCCCTCTGTTCTCTGTCTCTCACGCCCTCCCCCTTGCTCTCGTGGCTTCTTCTCCTTGCCTCCTATCATAACCAAAGTTGCTCGAGGTTGACAGCACAATTCTCGTGGACTTTCCGATTTGACATACATACATCGGCAACCATGGCAGTAATCGACCATCTTCCAGAAATCAAAGTGTCCATTCGCCTCAATGGTTCGGCAGAAGACTGTCCCGAATATGACGACCCTCACCCTCCCCAAATCCCAGCCTGCCCCGGTACCGCAACTCATTTCATCTCGAAGATCATCGAGAGCCAAGACGATACCGAATTCTCTGTCCACTTCGAGCTCAAAGATACTCACCGTTGGATACAAGGCAACAGAGGCCTTTATGTGGCTACTTACGTCGACGGGAACCTTGCTATTGCCAAGGCATTCACTGGAAACCAGTTCCAAAGCCAGGTTCTTCAGGCCTCTTTTGAGGGTAAAATCGAAAAATCAACCGAACCCGGACTGGATGTTTTGAAGCCTTTTCGTTTTACGACAATCAAACAAAGTATGGATTTCTGAAAAGCCTCTATCTGCCGTGCATAATGACTGACCACGCATAGTCGAGGGGAGCGGTGCTCGCCTCACCGAGGACCTGAAAGTTGTCAAGCATCTTGGCAATATTGAGGTTGTCATACGCCGTGTCGACCAACACGGACAAAAGGACTCTGAGCCAATAGATGCGGTTTGGAGGACGGAGCTGGCAGAGAAAGCTATGAAAGGCAAAAATTTGTCGCATGGTACGAGGTTGGTTATACCCCATTCCAGATCGTCCTCGTAATTGCTCACCAGTGTCACACAGTTTCTCAGAGGGACGAACTGTTCCCAAGGTCACCTATTTGAAGTGCACATATCCTGATGGACAAGTTCTACTCGCCCGGTTCATCTTTCGTTACAAGTCTAAGATGGCTCTCCAAATCGAAGGGGTTATCCCTCGTGATCCGTCTCCCGAATCCTCGCCGGAGCCTCAACCTCGGAACGCAGCAGATCTTTCACAGGATGATCTCCGGAGACTGGCACAGGAACGTCTCGATCAGTTGGCATGTCTCTACTGAGCAACAGTTACAAAAGACCCTTGCTGACATCTATGCAGGCCATGATGAAAATGGAGAGTAAAGTTGGTGTGAAACGGGAGGCAGACGATGAGATCAACCTCCGCATGCCTAAGGTCTACAAGACAACTGCAGATGGAGCCATCGATCTCACTGAGTGAGTATTCTTGGGTGACTTCACACATAGTACGCAAAGTATCATCAAGAATCTGGGGCGGGTATGGTCACTTGGTTGAGGAACAACAGCCATAGTGCTCTCGTTTTTCGTCACTCGATTTGCCAATATCATGGGTGATAAGACTCAACATTAACTTGCGATTTTGGCTCCATATTGATGTTTTCGAATCGAGAGTGATCCCTGGCTTTCTTAGATTGCTTAGGTCTTTCCAGCCGTAAGTGGCTTGTTCATTTCTCATCAACTCAACTGAGGAGACCAAACTGGCTTCACACGTTGCAATAAGAATATCCCCTGATTCATTGGTCCTATCATATACACTTTCGCATCCGTGGAGTCACCTGTGCATTGTCTTCCATTCCGTAGTCACCCTATAGTTACAACCTCTTTAGGCACACAAACCACGATGGGCTCGAGCCGGTATGTTTCATCCCTGCAATACCGAATACCTCCTACTAATCAAGCTGATATGAGCGCCGGCAAGATAGCTCTGGTGATACGCGTCTTCGAGTACATTTTCACCCCGCTCGTTTCCAAACAACCTTTTCTTGCCCACATACACACCTCAATGCTGGGTTTCTTACTCTGAAAGTGCAATCACCTTCCTAGGCCTTGGCGGAGAGCTTTCGTCAAATGCCGAGGTCGCTTTCCTCTTCCTACAAACGGTAGGCTTCGTATCATGAGCCGATTGGATCGAGATGGCCTCGTCGTCTTCAATCTTGGCATAGTCGGTTTTCTCTTCCATTTCGGCCAATGACACCCTCGTTTGAAGAGGTGAGTACAGGCGGTTCACTTCGGTTCTCTCTTCCTCGGAATCAACCAGTGTCAGAAGGTCATCGAAGAGCTTCGTCACCGTTTGGACTTGGGACTTCATCCAAGCTGCATCCAGTGAAGATGCGGATGAAAGTTTTGTTCCGGATGTTCTCTGTAGGTTACAAAGCTCAGTGTCAAAGATTGGAGAAGTAGGTGGATCTAGCCGAAAACTGGCCAGGTCGATCAGGTCCTCCTCGATGCTCTCATTGTTGCACTCCGGCTTGACATCAACGGGCGGAGTTCCTGCGGAAAAACTAAGAACCTAGAACAATTCTCGTAGCTGAAAAACCCCCACTCACCTTGTGTATGGTATTTGAAGATGAAGCTCGCAAATGGGTGCCCGTGGTTTAGCCTGTTGACCTCATAGGTATCGGCCGCCTGGGGTTTCTTGATTTCACCGGGCTCAAAGCTGTTCGTCGTCAGTATTCTTTTCGACCAATCCCATCCTTTGTTCGGCGAGAGACTGACATGATGGTCTGAGGTGGTGGGCTCGACGAGGTTATATCGATCAGCGGCTCTCTCTCTGGTAGACTGAGCAGTTCGACGATGTACAGGTCGACCTTGATGCTGCCCTTGGCGATGTTCCCATTCTTTCCACTGGTGGCAAATCGAAATCTCTTCAACGCTTGTTTCGACTTGCCAACTTTCTCATAAACACCTTCTAGCAGCAGACGGTGCTGTCGCGCTTTTCCGAAACTCAACGTCTTCTTGGTGATCAAACGCTTGATGACTTCTTGGGAGCCGAGGTGAACGATGACCATCAATGCAGAGTCGTCAGAGATGAGTACATCGCGAATGCCGCGGCCGAGGAGGATGTCTATGGAGAACGAGGCGCCCCCTTTTATTTCGATGAGTTTACAACAGACGAATGGCGTTTCGAGTTCTGTATTGTCCGTATGTGGATCATTGTGTTCCACCACATTTTGCCCATTCATCTTTATCACGACCCGAACGTACAGGGCGAAGCTGAGGCCTGCCATCGTATCGACACTCTTGGGTCTAGTTGGCTGTACACAGCCTGGCTTGCCACAGAGCACGGTTGAGATGTTGAAGGTGATGTTGAGAGGGGACGCCAGACTGGAAAGATGCCACTGTGCCGCTGGCTATTCAGAGGAGAAGCTACGCTTTCTACCTATAAAACATCAACGGTCAGCACTATTCCCTCCTGCTCAGCGGGTTGGATTTGTAGTCGAAGGAAGGTGGAGCTGAGCCGGTCTTTTCTGTCGATAGGAGGTCATACCCCTGGAGGTGCGCAATATTACACTGTGTACAACCAAAGAAGCAGAATCGCGCTGAGTCCTGAATGCTCGCCAGAGGTATTACCGTCCGCCGTATTGCTTTCCTCTCACGAACGACATGAAACTTCAGCTTCACAGCTGAGATAGTGTTGATCAAAGGGAAGAAGCAGTGTACTGTGTCAAACATAAGCAGATCAGTGACAAAAGGCGATCTGCTGGTAAGAACATTATATCAGGAAGTTGGCCGTTGTTACTAGTCACAAAGGGGTTCACAAAAGCAGACCATGGAGCATTCGAGTAAGACTTGGGTGCGTGTATTTTCTGTATCTATCTGTATTTGTTCTTGACTCTGACTTTGAAGACCTTTGCTTAGACTGCTGCAGTTATTCCACTCATTCTGTTACTTCGAGTTTGCATCAAAGCAAAGTTATCTTCCTCCAGCCAAACACATTCCATAATACAGAGGCTTTCCCATCCACATTCTCTGACGGTTCACTTCAGTCCGTAGAACCTCGATGCTGTCTCAGCAAACAAGACTCTTCTAGAACCTTTATGGTCATACACAGGTTCGTTCTCTATGGTGAGCTCACGATTTCGCAGCATACATTTCTAGTAGCCGCCCGTGAGATCGATAGCCTCGAGACCGCTGTTCAACCTGATGGTTTTATAGGGCCGTGCAGGCTCATCGCCATCTTCCTGTGTGAGGTCACAGTAGTCGTCATACGTGCGCTTTCTCAAGCTTGACGTCTGGAGTCTCTCATCCTGGACATATGTCAGTCCAAAAACCAGTATCTGATAGGTGTACTTGAGCCTAACCCGAAGCTGTCTCAGCCTTTCTCGCGCAAGCCGTTCTACCTCGTCTTCGTATAGGTCTTCGAATCGAGGAATAGCACCTAAATCCTCAAAACGGACCGATCTGCGCGGGGGCGCGGGCTCCGGACTTGGTGTTCGAGGAATGATTTCTTCAATCTTCAAGGCCTCTTAAAGAATGTCAGATCCCCGTTTCCTCAGAATGCTGCCAGTATGTCACTTGCCTTCCGAGCGGTACTTGAAGTTGTATGTCGCTATCAATGCCCCGGTGGCGGTTTTCAACGTATTGGTGAGTGGCAGGAGGCCTCCAGGCAAACTCTCAGGAGTGGTGAAACTGTGATTTCTCGTTAGAAGAAGGGACTTCCAGGGCAAAAGCTACTTACGAAGTGCCATGGTAGATGGGGCGACCCTTGAGCGCCTCTTCAGGGATCCGAAAGTGATCCACACCTGGCTCACGAAAGTCTCTCTCAAGATTCCTACGTCGACGACGATCGAGTAAAGGGGATATCTTCCCAAGCTTGACATTAACCTCAATCGATCCAAGGTCTCGGGCTCTGCGAATGTCTCCATCTGTTGGCTCGTCGTCGACTGTGTGCGATGTTAGTAACTGACGTTGATATATGCTTGGCATATACCGGAGACAGGGATCTTACCGGTGACGATTGACTGGAACTTGAATCTGCTCTTGACCAGAGAGGAGCGGTCTTCGCTGGGGTACTTTCTCGATGAGAATGTGAAGCGCCACTGTCCTTGGTTGAAGTCTTTGCTCTGGCAGAACCTCTTGCCCATGAACAACCCATCGATGTAAAGGAAGAACAGAAAACCATAGTCACCATAAACCCAGGGGTCAATAGAGCGTTCGTCTATGACACGGACATGAACGCAGAATTCGGCGCCATCTTGGCTCTCGATGTAATTGCGCGAACAGCGCTCATACCCTCCTAGATATCTTTCTTGGCGGTATGAGTAGGGGTCAGGGTACTCATCTGCATTGTCGAACGAGTTGTTTAACCGTACGGAAACGTCGACTGCTGGGAGAGTGTCGATGATCGCCATCTATAGGAAATGGTATCGGCAAAGGAAGTGCTGCCGAGCAGATACAGTGTGTGTAGAGTTCTTGGTGATTTCGAAAGAGAAATCCAGCAAGCGCAGCTTGACGGAGGAGTTTAGAACCAATAGCAAGAATAATGTGGTGATGGGTTGAAAAGACGGGACCTTGGTTGGAAGACGAACGGCTGGAAAAATAACAAATGGTCCTGGGTGCTAGAGAAGAGGAACCGGTGCAAGAGCTTGTGACAGAGAAGAAAAAAGAAGAAAAGGGAATGAAGAAGGTCATGATGAAAACTGGCAAGCATAACAGCTGAGGTGTCTTTCGAGGTCAGGCGCGCCTTCCCCCTTGCTCCTTCCCCATCCTGCCTCAGTTTGCAGAGAGTTGCTGTCGTGAGGATGCCTCCTTCCATGGGGGATGAGATGTTGCTAGCAAACGGTGATTGTAGCAATCAGTCATCGAGATGGGTGGAAAGATGGCATTAAAAAAATGGACTATGAAATTCAAAACTTGCGATGACTGTAGGTAGGTACCTAGCTATCAAGTACATTGCCAACCCCTCAGTAATACTGCACACGATATATGAGAGCTCCGTGTAAGTGGAATTGAGTGATTCGTGGCCAAGGTACGTACCGCGACCGATACCGTCTGTAACCACCCGATCCCCCCCCGTTGCATTCAAGCCGCTTGCTGAGGTAAGGGGCCGAGGTGATGGTGACGCTAAACCTGTGAGGAAACGGGTATGTGGACCCAACCCCTGCAGAGCGCGCCAAAGGGGGCCCTGTCCGACTCGTAGCAACACTGGAGCTACAGTCTGTTGCATTAGCAGTGTCAAAAACCTACTTTTTTGTCTATGCGTTAGCAACCTACTAATGCAACCCTATAAAAAATTGCAATTTTTAGCTACTAGATTTAGAAATCTACTATATCCAAATATTAAGTAATCCCTCTTTTAAAGTTACCTACTACTAATACTAAAAGTAAGGCTATTTAAGCCTATGTAGGGCTTTTTATTAGTTAATTTATTAATAATTAATACCTCTTAATTCTCTTATTACTTTAATAAAGAAATTATATAAACTATATTAATATATAGCTTTATTACTTATTATTATAGTATATAAGAATAAGTAAGCTATATAAGCTCTAAAGTTTATAATATTCTTACCTTAAAGACTTATATAAAGCTCTTTACTAGTTAATTTATTAGCTAATTAATTAAATCTGAAACTTTAATAGAAGTAATAGCTTAATAAAAATAAGAAAGCTTAATTACCTCTTAGCTCTTAGATTACCTCTTAGCCCTTAAGCCTCTAAAGCTTTTAAAGTCTATAATATTCTTATATTACTATTACTACTCTTAATTAGATAAGATAAGAAATAAAATAAGAGGTTATATATTAAATCAAATAAATATAATAATACTTTAATTAAATAAAGATAATTAAAAAAATCTAGTATAAATATTAAAAACTTTAGAGAAAAAAATAAATATTAAGATTATAATATAAATAGGCTATAATATATATATAGTTAAATAATAGTAATATTAATATAAAATAATAAGATAAGTAAGAGTATATACCTTAAGTAAGCTAAGTTATATAAAGTTAGAAATATAATAACTATATATATTATTAAAGTTTCTTATATATTATAATAACTTTAGCCTTAAAGAGATATAAAACTTCTTTTATAAGTAATATATTATAAAGGTTTATAAGTTAATAATTAATTAGTAACTTTAAGATATTAAGTAATTATTAAAATCTATTTATATTATTATTACTTAAAAAGATAATATATTATAATATACCTAGGTATATACTATCTATTAATATTACTTAAAATAATTAATCTTTATTAATAAGTTAGATATAGATAGATATATTAGTATATAAAAGATAAGTTAGATATTAAAAGACTTAGTACTTTATTATAAAAATAAACTTAAATATAAGTAGTAATATTAAATCTTACTAGCTCTTATAGTAAATAAAATCTTTAATATATTAATATACCTAAGTATAACTAATAGTAATAAGTTTTTAATATAAATCTAAAAGAGAGTACTATCTAAGTATAATACCTTTTTTACTATAAAGTTAGTTATTATAATAGATAATACTAGCTTTTATTACTAATAGGATATCTAAGAAGTATATAAATTAGCTAGTATATACCTACTATATCTATTACTATACTTACCTAGCTTTAACTCTATTAAGGAGGTATTTAGTAACCTTAAGAAGCTTCTTTATAAGTAGTATCCTATCTAAAATAGAAATATAGAAGATATATAAGACTTTAAAAAGCTACTTTATAACTATATAGTAAAAGTTAGTTATAAGATAAAATAGATAGAAAACTACTTTTACTATTCTTTTATTAACTTTAATAGTATATAGTATATATTTAATAACAAAAGATTGATTAATAGTAATATAATTATTATTAATAGAAGTAAAGTTAAAGTTACTTCTATAGTTAACAAAGTATTACTATTAAGGTAATAGTAAAAAGAATATATATTATTAATAGTTAAAAGAAATCCTTTTTAAGTAATTACTTATTTAGTTTTATTATTTATCTATTACTAGCCTTATTATATTATTATTCCTTATTACTTTATTACTTCTTATTACTATTATATAACACTATTAATAACTTATTATCTATTACTTTAATTAAATTATTAACTTTATTACTATATAATCTATTAAGATTAAAGGTATTATTATTATTATCTTTAAGGTATTAGTTACATATAAATTAAGAGATATATTAACTTAGGTAGAGAAGTAAAAAAGAAGTAGTAGTTAGCTATAAAGATAAGAATATAAAGAGACTAATATCTATAGAGATTAGTACTATAATAATAATAACTAAAGTAAGGTTAACTAACTAAATCTTTTATTCTTAAAATTACTTATTTAATTACTAATAGTAATAGTAAAGAGTAATAAATTATTAACTTTACTACTTGGAGTATCTAACTTAATATATAGTAATTTACTTTATTACTTAGAAATAATAAAGTTATATTTACTATACTTATAATACCATTATATAAGAATAAAAGTCTTAATTAACTTTTATATCTAACTAATAAGAGATATAGGTATACCTTTTTTCTTATACTACTCTTTTAGTATATACTATATTACTATAAAGCTAGATAATAAGCTTTAAAACTACTTAAGAGCCTTATTAGTATTACTATTAGTAAGCAAGGTATTAGGTTTCTAGTGATAAATAAGGGGTCTTAAAAAGGATTAATTATATATGTAGAAGTATAACTATTAAGAGGGCCGCTAGGTCAAGCTAGCGGTGAAAGGGGCTCCTGCGGGTAGGCCTGCGGACAAGCTTAGACCAGTCTTACGTAACTAGTGGGATTAGAGTTAGCAGGTAACTCTAATAGATCTTAATAAAGAGCTAGTATTGCAATACTAGTAACTCTCTATTTTAGCTAAATAGTAGCTAGCTAGCCTATAGTCTAAAAAGCTTAAAAATATAATAAAAGTTTAAATTATAAAGTATTTAACTTCTTGTTACTAATATAATATCTGTATATCTTATATATAAAACCTATCTATTTATTTATATCTTATCTACCTAGTACTAATAAGCTTCTCTAGTACCTTATTTAGTAATAACTTTATAAAACTATTAGCTAGATTATCTATGCTATAGATCTATTATACCTTATAAATCTTATAGTATTTATATAACTACTAAAGAGCTATGATATTAATTATAAGTTACTTTTCCTTTATAATACTAAGCTTTACTAAATACTTATATAGTAAGTATAAATTAGTATATATGGTTATAGGGATCTAAGGAACCTTAAGGTAGTTAGAGACTATTACTAGCGTGGTCTTAATTATATAAGCTATATTAGCTCTGGTAACTATTATATATATCTTAGAGGTAAGTATACTATAGGTAACTCTTTTATACTTTATAGAGCTAAAATAGATAATGTTACCTATAAGGTTAAAAGCAGTATCTCTACTAGTAGATAGGTGCTCTTTGTTATTACTAGACTTATTAGTAAGTATAATAATAAAGCTAAGTTATAATATTAAATTACTATTATTTATAAAAGAGCTATTAATTAATATAAAGAGTTTAGTACTAGTAAGATCTAGTAATTAAAATCACAGCCTGTAGTTAAGGTTATCTATCTACTACTTAACCTACTAGTTAAGGTCCTTAATTTTAGCTAGGCTAGGTAACTAATACTAGGTAGTAATTAAACAGTTAAAGTATGCCTTAGGTTAGTAAATAGAGGTAATATATATACCTTAGGTATACTACTTAATATACTACTGCTTTATATCAGGCACACTAGAGTTAACTAATTATAGCTTCTTACCTTAGTCCTTTTAGTAAAGGGTTATCTTACTATTATTACTAAGAGTTAATATACTACTATTAAAAGTGATAGGCTTATTAACTTTAAGAAATTACTTTAGTTTAGCTATAAAAGTAGCTTCTTTCAGCGCGCAGTTTTTATAGTTAGAGAATGATTTATCTATAAGGCTAATAGTATTATCTATTTATATGCTTATTATCGTGAAATTGTTATTTTTAGGCACTAAAATAAGCAAGCAAGGGTTAAAAGTAGATAAATCTATCTAGAGGCTCTTTCTATAGTAGTTATTATACGTAGCTTACTAATAAGTGCCTGCCTTGGGTATGCTATAGAGTGGCTGTTTGACCTCTATAATCATATCTGTTATATAGAGATAGTAAATTTTAAGGGGAAGTTAGGTGAGGATAGTGTATACTAATTTAGTTACTAACTAAGTATATGCTTGCGTTATATTATATAACTAGAGGATATAACCTTATTACAAAAGTAATAGTATAATAGAGAGTATTACTTATTAGGCTATTTATTAGATAGTTAGTAATTAGGTTAAAATTATAGCTTTGCTATTATCTATATAACCTTAGATAACTAGTTATGATTTTTTATAGGGTTACTTGTTTTTACGCTTAACCTTGTATACTAACTATAACTTAAAAATCTATATACTGCTATGCTTTTCCTTATTATATTTAATAATAAAAAACATGCTATAGTCTATAAGTCCTTAGATTTTACTAGTATCTAACTATTTAAATAGCTTACTAGGTATAGTTATTATACCCTTTTTATATAGCTTAATTACTAGTGTGTAGTTGGTATCCTCTTTTGTAGTAAAAATGCAGTTAATTGCAGGGACTGTAGGCATGACTTCTATAGTAAAAATTCAAGCTAGATTCTTCTTTAGTTAGCCTGGGCCTCTTCTTACTAGTGGCAGTTGCGTGGTGACTACGATAGAGTTGTATTTAATTAAAGCATTTGTAGGTGCCTCTGCTGTAGTGGTTGCTAGTAGTTTGGGTTGCGCGGGATTAACGGGGTCCTCTACTCTAGAGGGGTTATACTATAGCTTAATAGCGGTGATAGGGAATCAACGCAGTCCCTATAGGGTCTTAATAGTACTACTAGTACTATTATTAGTAGTTAATTAGTAGGGTTCTTTCTAGCCTGTGTTCTAATAGTATACTCTAATAAGTAATTATAGAGAGAGGGCTATGCTTATTATAGTATTAGGTCTATTATATACTATAAGTACCTTATTAACCTACCTTTTTATATAGATATTATAAATCTCCTCTATTACCTTTTGTATAGCTTCTGTATACTATAGGGTTAAGGGTAATAGAGCTAAGTTATTATTAATATAAGGGTATGTACTAAAGACTAATAGTATAGGGATAAGGCTATTAGGGCTTGTGGTATTATTAATTACTTTTATAGTAAGTTATAAGGTGGCTTTGGGTTTAGCCTCTAATTTTATATAGACTATCTTATATACTTAATATAGTATTATATAGTACTATTTAACCTTATTAATACTATAATAGGGCTTAATAGGGACCTCTTTTACCTTAATAGATAGTATATAGGCGGCGTGCTTAAATTCAGCTGCGTGAAAATTTAGCTTAGTATCTATAATAATCTAGTCTAGAGAGCTAAGATATATATTAATCTAGTATATCTATAGTGCTTTTTATATGTGCTCTGTAGTAATAGAGTACAAAAATTGCGCTGCGTTAAAGAAGGTTATACTATTAATAATATAGAGTACTAGTTTATTACTATCTAAGTATATTATATTAATAAAGACCTTATAGTTAAAGTTATAGTTATTATAGAGGGTAAACTTAAACCTTTCTAGAGCTTTTAAATTTAGTTAGTAGTACTAGTAAAATTTATTAATTTTTTTAATATTTGAGATTACTATTATATAGCTAGCTTACTAGAGTACTTTATATAGCTAATAGACTGAGAAGTAACTAAATTAGTAATATATTTACTATAGCTCTGTATTAGTAAGATAGTATTATACTATACTATACTCTAGCTTCTCCAAAAGTATCTATAAGTAGCCCTATTTATATATTACTAGTACTATAGTTATACCCTTAATAAGTATATTAGTGAGGTTATTAAATTACATACTATTAGAGTCTATGTCTTTTAAGTATAAAAGAAATAGAGTATTAGAGGTTATTAAATAGAAAGTAAGCCTACTAATAGGGGTAGGTATAGTAATAGCTCTAAGTAAATTAAATAAATTACTGCTACTAAATTTGATACTTACTTTGCTAGCGCGGCTTATATCTAGTAGTAACTCTGCTCTAAGGTGCTTATAGAGGGCTATATACTATTAGTGGCCTACGGTTAACACTCAGGCTACCCTAGTATCTAGTATGATACCCTAGAAAGTTATAGTAAAGTATTAATTGTTAAGTATAAAGACTTTGTCTAACCCTTATTCTTAGCTAGGGTCTTGCGTAAAAGGGTTTTCTTTTGTTAAAGCATATAAAGTAGCTTAGTTACGCAGTTATATATAGACCTTCTAGCTATTAATACTCTCTTTACTAAAAAATACTATAGATATAAAGAAAGTTATATCCTTAAAGAGCTCTTTGCTATTATCTAATATGTACTTATTATTAGTTATATTACTAAGAGAGTCAGGCTCTTTACTCTTATAGTTAAGAAGGTATTGTTTAAATCTTTTAGTAAAGTAGCTTCTTTAGAGCTGCTTGTAAGAGGTATCTCTTTCCTCCTTTAAGTATATTATTAACTAACATCCTTTATTATTATAGATAAAGCACTTTTTTGCTTGGAATATACTGCTTTGTAGGTAGTTGTTTTAGGGCCTTAGACCATACCCTTGTTATAGTAGGTAACTGCTATATTAGCTATTATAGTAGTAGTTAATAAAGTACTACTAGTCTAGCTTAGGTAGTCTTTTTATAAGGTACTATACCTTTTACTTATATATTACTACTATATTACTTATGTTATTTCTTAACTATATACAAAGTATGTTATAAGTTATAGGTAGATTAAGTAGGGTAGCTGTATACTTAGGTATGCCTTAGTAATAAGTAAGTAGAGTGTTGTAGTAGTTACTGTTAGTAGGTATACCTTGCTTTGTTGTAGCTCTAACTAGCTTTATGACTTTCTTAATAAGCAAGTCTAGTACTTTAACTCTTGTTTTACTAGGTGATTTATAGGTAACTTACTTATAGCTAAGCCTTTATAACTCTACGTTACATATATAGTAGACTTCATCCCCTTTAAATTATAATTTAATATTTACTATAAGTATATTAAAACTAATTAAATAGTTATAGAGGTTACTAGTATAATACTCCTATATATTACCTATAAGTATGAATAAGATAGTAGACCTGTAGTAGTTACTAGAGATACCAACCCTTATTTAGAGGGTATAAAAAATTAAAAGCTTTAAGTTAAGGGTCTTATAGTTACTACTACTATACTTTAACGTCAAATTATCTAAATATAACTTAATAAGGTTAGTTAATTAATAAGTAGTTAGTCTATTAGTTAGGGGAGTAGTTATACTTAGTAACTACCTCTTGACTATTATAGTAGTTATAAGCAAACTTAGTATAAGAAAGGCTTTATTAGTTTACCTTTTAAATAGGGGAGGTTTGAATAATAGGTTGCTATATGAGGTACATTATTAATAATCTAACTTATTACATGACTTCTGCAAAAAATCTATACTTTTGTAGCTGTTGCGCACCTCATTAATTAACAGTAGGAGAGTAGCCTGTAGTATCTAGTTAATATTTCTTATAAAGTCTGGGTTATTAAGGTAGTTACAAAAGACCTTATACTTAGCCTCTATTTTGCTTATTATCTTATTATCCTACCTTAGGAAATGCTTGTTATTAACTAGCTTCTTTAGCCTTATACTAATAGTGCTTTTAATAGGTTCTTTTATTACCTATATACTATAGCTAATAATGAAGTTGCAAGAGGTAGTTATTGTTAGAGGCTATGAGGGGTAATGAGGTTAGAGATAAAAGATAAGAGATGGATAAGATATATATTGTTTTAATATAATAGAAGAGCTTGTCGTTTTCCTTTTTTATCTAGCTAGATATAAGGGATATAAGGGGTTTATTTATACTTACTTTCTGTATATTCTAAGGATTTCTTAGATATTCTAGGTTGTTATCTAAAACACCTCGGTTATATAGTTTAGAACTATATTCTTATACGTTGTTTTCTAAAACATCTCGGTTATATAGTTTATAACTTTATTCTTATACGTTGTTTTCTAAAACATCTCGGTTATATAGTTTATAACTGTATTCTTATTTCCTAGATTTCTCCTTAGATAAATAGTTCTTGCTTAAAGGAACTATTCTTTGTATATAGATATCCTATGTATTTATGATATATAGGCGTTTTCTAAGTAAATATATAGTTATCTAGTATATACAGTATATACAGTACTATTAATACTGTGTTATATAATTCACTTTATTATTATATATACTATCTTTTTTATATAGATATAAGGTATTTAAACCTTAATATCTAACAGTTATAACTATTCTTAAGGCAGTATTAAAGTCTATATTAGACTAATTCTTAAATTTATTATAGACTTATTACTATAAATCTCTGCTATAGTAGCCTTGCTTCTTATAGGTAGTTAAGTAATATAAGATAATTATATCTAATAACTTAATATAATTAGAAAGTAAGCTACTCTCTAAGATTTAATCTAAGTACTTAATACCTTAAATTAATAGGTTGATATACTTATAATATCTATTAGGTATAGATTTATAATATCTATATACTATACTAACTATATGCTTGCTTATAGTCTCTTTAGTAGCCTTAGGGGTATGCTTTATAGTAGTTACTTCTTCTTATATTATTATAGTTATCCTCTATTAGCTTAATAACCTCTTAAATATAGGTATTTCTTCTAGTAGGCTAAAAGGTATATATATATATTAGCGAGATTACTACTAGTAGTATAGGTAACTACTTAGTTAATAGGGTCTTGCTTGCTTTCTTTACTAAGGACTTAGTAGTAGTATTACCTGTTAATATAGGCTTTCCTCCTTTGCGCTAAACTTATTACTTATCAAAAAAAGCCTTTTACACGGTCTTATAACTCTGATTGCTTGTTAAAAAGAGCCTTCCTCGCGCGGCACTTGCTGCTTGTTGAAAAGAGCCTTCTTCACACAGGCTTCCTTAGTATTGGTTACTTAAGGGTAATTAGAGGTATGTTTTAAGTAAGAAAAGAGTATAGAAGAAGGTTAGAAAGAGAGAAGGAGTAAAAAAGATTATAGAAGTTAGAGAAGGGAAAGGGGGTCTATTATACTCCTATAAGCTTATTAGACTATCTAGTTATTTAATAGTCTAGTAGAGTTACTTTTTAGGTAACTATAATAATAGTTATAAGTCTAAAGTTAAAGTAATAAAAAGGTAAAGTTAATAAGGTTATATTAAGTTAGTTAATAGTAGATTATTAATAGTTATTTTTAGTATATAAAGTATAGGACTTTATAGTCTTATAGTCTAATAATTTTTAATAAAAATTATTATCTTATAGGTTATAGCTTCTTATAATATAACAAAGTTAACTTATATAAACAAGCTTATATACTTATAGTACTCTTTATAGAGGTACTATAAGTCTACTATAATAGTATTCTAAGCTAGTTATCTATATAGGAGAAAGTATAGAACTATCCTACTACTACTATAGGGTTTAGAGTAGTTCTATCTCTTCTTAAAAAACCTTACTAATCTATAGTATCTTTTAATAAGTAATTACTATATTTAACTACTAATTAATATTAGTAAGTAAGGTATTAGGTTTCTAGTAATAAATAAGAGGTCTTAAAAAGGATTAATTATATATATAGAAGTATAACTATTAAGAGGGCTACTAGGTCAAGCTAGCAGTAAAAGGGGCTCCCGCAGGTGGGCCCGCGGACAAGCTCAGACCAGTCTCACGTGACCAGTGGGATCGGAGTTAGCAGGCAACTCTAATAGATCCTAACAAAGGGCTAACATTATAACAATTACCTTTATATTATTAATATTATTTATTAACTTTAATAAACTAATTAATAAAATCTTTTAATTTAATTAATTATATTATAAGTAATTACTTATTATACTATAGTAGTAATAATAATAATACTAAGTTAATACTTCTTATTATATAAAAAGTCTATAGTAATTATAATAATAATAAATTAATTAATAAGTAATAATACTATAGCTAAAAAAATAACCAACTTTAGTATAATTATTAATATAGCTACTAAAGGTAAAAGCTTACTTTCTTACTACTATTAAATAATAAATTAACTACTATATTACTAATAAAGTTATTAGTAGTTAATAAAGCTAAAATAGTAGCTAGATTTTCCTCTCCTTTAAATATAGTTATAAAAAGTAAGTTATTACCTACTTTATTTTTTATAAGTATAACCTCTTTTATTTATTACTAACTAATTATAATTAATAAGCTTATTAGTAAGTTTTTTAAGCTTATATTAGTATTTTAATAAAGTATTACTTCTTATTATATCTCTATATCTCTAATAAGTAACTTATAATAAGTTTTATCTATAATAAAGTACTAATTTATATTACTACTACCTTAAATACTATTATAGTAACTTACTTAGTTAATATACTAATAATACTTATTAGATTCTCTTATAAATCCTTTTTTATATCTTTCTCTTAACTAAGCTTCTCTTTTATTAAACTTATTACTATTTTTTTTAGTATATACTTTAATAAGTAACTACTATAGTCTTATTAATTATTATAGCCTTATTACTTATTATAAGACTTTATATATAGTATATTACTTACTACTAGAGATAGTTACTTTTATTATATAGTTATTTATAGTATATTAAATATTAATATAATTAAACTAGTATTATATATAAGCTCTATACTAAAAAATATCTCTAAAATTTAGTAACCTAATTAACTAAGTTAGAGATTAAAATTAATCTATAGTAGGGCTAACTATTTCTCTTTTTTTATAATAAGGTTATTATTATAATAAATAATTATTAATATCTTAGTAGTTACTTACCTTTTACTAACTTTATATTTATCTATAACTTTAAAAGCTAGTATTACTTATTAAGTTATATCTAAATATACTTTTTTATATCTCTTAATATCTCCTTCCTTTACCATAACTTTGTTATTATACTAGCTATTTATTAACTTAACCTCTATACTATTTAAAAGAGCTAAATTAATAGTATTAATATAATATCTTTAAATTAAAGGTTAATAATAAAATAAATATTTACCTTAGTAAGTAGTAATAATAAGATAGCTATTATTATAACTACCTATTATTATTACTATAATAGTAATAAGGTTTATAAGAAGGTATTAAAAAAGTTAGAGTAAAAAAATACTTATTATATAAGCTCTTTATTATTAGTATTACTATTATTACTATTATTACTATTATTACTATTATTACTATTATTACTATTATTACTATTATTACTATTATTACTATTATTACTATTATTACTATTATTACTATTATTACTATTATTACTATTATTACTATTATTACTATTATTACTATTATTACTATTATTACTATTATTACTATTATTACTATTATTACTATTATTACTATTATTACTATTATTACTATTATTACTATTATTACTATTATTACTATTATTACTATTATTACTATTATTACTATTATTATTACTATTATTACTATTATTACTATTATTACTATTATTACTATTATTACTATTATTACTATTATTACTATTATTACTATTATTACTATTATTACTATTATTACTATTATTACTATTATTACTATTATTACTATTATTACTATTATTACTATTATTACTATTATTACTATTATTACTATTATTACTATTATTACTATTATTACTATTATTACTATTATTACTATTATTACTATTATTACTATTATTACTATTATTACTATTATTACTATTATTACTATTATTACTATTATTACTATTATTACTATTATTACTATTATTACTATTATTACTATTATTACTATTATTACTATTATTACTATTATTACTATTATTACTATTATTACTATTATTACTATTATTACTATTATTACTATTATTACTATTATTACTATTATTACTATTATTACTATTATTACTATTATTACTATTATTACTATTATTACTATTATTACTATTATTACTATTATTACTATTATTACTATTATTACTTACTTTTCTAATATCTTAAAGATTATTATTAACTTCTTTAATAGTTTTATAATATAGCTTTTTATAATAACTATATAACTAATAAAAGGCTAAGTAACTAATATACTTCTTATTATTAGTAATATTTTAATATTTAATAATACTTTATAAGTAATCTTATAAACTTATATATTATTAGTTAGTAATATTAATAATACTAGTTCTATATTACTAGAGGTATTTAACCTCTTTTTTTTAGTAGTATATTAGTAATAATAATAATAATAACAATAATATCTTAAAGCTATTTATAACTATAATATCTATATAAAAGTATATAGTATATATAGTTACTTAGTAGGGTAACCCCCCTGTGTAGCCCTAACTAGGGTGGTGGTAGTAATGGTGTTGCTAATGCACAGACAAAAAAGTAGGTTTTCAATACTGCCAACGCAACAGACTGTAGCCCAGCTCGCTCAACCTCCCGTCTCCCGCCAACTCGGAAGCCCATGACGTTCGATGCTTCTCTCAGGACTCTTTGTCCATTTTCAATCCACGGACCCAGACGCGACGATGGTTGATGCCAGACATGTGATGCCCTGCTGATCTGTTGTTGCAATTAATTGATCCTTTCCCCTTCCCTCTTTGCCTTTCCCCCACTCCTCTCCGACTGGAGGAGCGCCATCATGTCTCCTGAGGCCTCCAGCAACATTAGAGTCTTTATCCGCTGGCACGACCAGACCGTCTTCGCTGGCGAGGAGATCAAGTGTACCATCACCTTCAAGAACACTGCCCGCGATCCCAGTCAACAACGACAGTCCCAACGACTCGCACCCGCCGACCGCCCCAGGCATGCCTCCCCATTGCTGAGAGGCAAGGCCAGCGCCAGCTTGACCCCGCCGAACTCTGCTCAGACTCGCGGTCACCGATCCGCCCTATCCCTTAACGTGCCGGCAGCCCAGTCACGAGGCCGCGCAGGTTCAGTGCCATGGCCGTCGTCGCAACCCCCTAGCGCCCTCGAACACCGCGGCAATGGGCATAAGAAGTCCGTCTCCATCGTGTCGATTGGCTCCACGAGCACAATACACGACGACAACCAGAGCAATGCTGGTTCCGTGAAGTCGCATCGGCCTGGTCGCGGCCATGCGCGAGCCTCTAGTCTCCAGATCGTACCTCGCGGAGCTGCTCTGGGCCAGGGTATTGCCGCCCCTCATTCTGGTCAGTGTCTCATCGCTTCACGTCAACTTGCGGTCTGATTGCTAATACGCCGCAGCATCACCAAGGCACATTAGCTCGCCTCTGTTCAATTCGACTTCTGCGTCCGACTCACCCCCCGCGACCTCGCGATCCTCCACCGCACCGAATACCCCTAGCGCAGTAGGCACACAGCGTTCTATAAGGTCTCCGAACAACGCGCTGGCCGAGTTTCGGTTCCCAATGGTTCAGTCGCTGTCAGCAACCCAGAGCACGCCTATAGCAGCATATCACGATGGGCTATTGAGCCCAAACACCGAGATGCCTCCAAACCTCGTCATACGATCCAAGGATGGCACCGCTACCAATTACAACGAACACCCGACCCCAGCCATGCGTATACTATCTACAACGAGCATGGGAGGGGGGACGCCACGAAGCAGCGGAGAGTTCTACTCAATGAGCAACAACTCAACGGAAACACTGGCATCCGAATACCCGACGCAACCCATGAGGGGCCCGATGCGACCGCCGCATTTTCGACGGTCTTCGAATTTCGCATCCCACCATCCGAAGCAACCAGAGTCGCTGATGATGGGGTACGCACAGATCCAGGGCTCCTTCACCCTCGATGGTTCACTCGTCAACCTGGGTCCGTTCGAGCAAGTCAAACGTAAGGGCGTAGTAGGTGGCCAAGGAGGCGGTGTCATAGGAGTGGAGCCTTCGAAAAGGGATAGTGGACTTCTTCGAAGTTTTGGTTGGGGAAGCATCAGCAACTCTATCGGAGAGTTGCTTGGGGCCGGCGAAGTCAGCAGCATCAAAGACATGCGCGGCATCGCGAGCTCCAAGTCCGTGCCGCTGCTCTCGACGCCCCAGTCGATACTGTTTGTGGACCTGAACCTCGGTCCAGGCGAGCACAAAGCGTTCGAATACTCGTTCCAGCTTCCCAAGGGACTCCCACCGACACATAAGGGGAAGGCGGTGAAGATATCCTACAACCTGGTCATCGGTACGCAACGAGCGGGCGGCTCGAAAGAGCAGCAGGTACGCTCCGTCGAGATACCTTTCAGGGTGCTGGGCAGCGTGAACAGCCACGGGGAGATCCTCGGCCACGACCTCATGAGCCCCTACATCATCCTCCGTGACCAGGCCAAGATCAAGACTGTTGAGAAGCTGTCGACGCTGAGCGAGATCAAAAAGCAAAAGGCGACAAAGACGGACGCGACCATCAACGAGTTCCTCACCTATGTCGACGACCTTCTCAACAGCCCACGACAAGGGTCGAATACGGGTCTGTTATCACCCACGGCGTACCCTGGGTCACGACGGCCTTCGGTGTTTGAAGATGCCACAACGGCGACAGATGCCATCAACTTGGCAATCATGCGCAGCAACATGACGTCCGAGGGCCAGCAGAGCCCCAACCGCTTCGAGATCGCCCGCAACGGGCAGCGGGTGGGCGTGGTCATGCTCACGCGCCCCTCGTACCGCCTGGGCGAAGTCGCGACGATGGCCATCGACTTCACGGACGCCGAGATCCCCTGCTACGCGGTCCACTCGTGTCTCGAGTCGGCGGAGCGGATCGAGCCCCATCTGGCCATCCGGTCGGAGACGTCCATCCACCGCGTCACGCGCAAGGTCCACGCCTCGGCCTCGGAGGCCACGCTCTACTCACGAAGGATGGTCTTCATGCCGACCATCCCCATCAACGCGACGCCCGAGTTCGTCACGACCGGCGTGTCGCTGGAGTGGAAGATCCGCGTCGAGTTCGTCGTGCCGAGCCAGGAGACGGAGCTCGAGCGCGAGTCGCCCAGCACGCACCCGCTGTTGGAGGAGATCTCGCGGGACGATCGCGGCGGGCTCGTCCTCGTGGCCGTCGAGAACCTGGCCTGCGAGAGCTTCGAGGTGGCGGTACCGCTGCGGGTATACGGCGCCGTGGCGACGGGCCTCGAGAAGCTGGAGCGGGACGAGGCGCTGGAGGAGGGCCTCGCGGTCTGATGAACCGTCCGCTTCCCCTTTTTGCATGGGACGGCTGCGGTGGCGGCGACGGCGTAGTAGTGTACATGTAGAGCAGGTGAAGCCCTAGTTGTGACGTTGGATAGAAAACCCGGTTTTTTCCCTTCTTCATTATTATCTGGAACACGGCGCATCATCTGAGTCGGTTAAACAAAAATCACAACATGCTTTTTTTCCCTTCATACCAGAAGGTGGTCTTGACTGAGGAGGGCCATGTCTCTTTCTCTTTCGACCTGTACATAATTCCAATGCAAACATCACGCGGGCCGGCTCTGCTGGCCCGTCGTCAGTAACGTCACGTCTTATCGAGGAGGGGGTGGGTCTGAGAGAGGGTGTTGTTGAAGTGGTCAAAGGACGGGCAGAAAGGGGCCTCGTCTTGTGCTGTGATTCTGATGCCTTTCCCCTAGAAAGAAAGAGAAAAGAGAGGGGGGCGATCGAGGACGGCTGCGAGCCGGTAAACAGTATGTAGAATCCCAAAACACGTCCGCGCAAAAACCAGAGAGGTAATCGGCCTCCTCCTTTCCCCGTTTCCAGGTCTAGATATACCCCGTCCATCACCGAATTTCCGTCATCCGCCAAGCCACCCCCCTCCACCGTCTATTCCCCATTATGTCCCGGGGTCAACGAAGATAAAAGGAAAAGAAAAATGAAAAAAGAACTCCAAGCTCCGATTCACCTGCCGTGACTGGTGCCCCCTGCATGGCGGGATCTCCGCTGTAACCAAATAAGAAATAGGAAAACGAAAAAAAAGTTCGCCGCTGTTGTTTAAAGAGAGTTATGGTAAGATGATGGGTGCCGAACAAACAAAAACGGGGGCGGCGCGTGCTCCCCGTGCGCTGGAATCATCCTACAAGTCCACGGCGTCGCGCAGGCAATCAAAAGCCGGGCTTCGTGCTGTAGGTGATGAATTTTTCTTTCCTGATCAATCAACGCCAGAATTGTCCGTCCAAGTAACGCCATTATACCCAGCAAGTAGTGTACAATCCGTGGGAAAGAGTGTGAAAATAATGATACAATGAGTGTGTGTTATGAAGATGATGTAGAGGTGGTTTCGTCGCCGCCCGTGCCCGGCCGCGAGACCAGGAGTATCTCCTCTCGCTCCTCGGTTGGAGTGGAAACCTCTCGCGCCTGAAATGTGTTCCGCAGCTTCTCGTCGAGGATAGAAGCCAGGCGCTCCTCGTACTGGTCAAGAAGGCCGCTGAGGAGGGCCGAGTCGTGCAAGGCCTTCGTCCTCGTGGCTCGGTCGCCGAGAGCAGCGGCAGTTAGGCGCAGTTCCTGGTCGAGCTCGAAGATGACGTCCTCGCTAAGAGGGTCCGTAGACGCGAGCTTCTTTCTGTACGCTCTCAGTGTGCGGCAAGTCTGTTCGGTCGACATGTTGAGACTGCCGAAGCCGCGCAGGTTGGGCGAGCTTTTCTTCGGCGGCAGACCCAGGGACGGAAGCGAGGGTTGTCTAGACGCCTTTGACTTTGGGCTAATGGGTGGGCTGCCAGACTGGCTGCCAGAGGAGCGCCGCGATGGCGCATCTTCGGCCAGCGGGCTACTTTGCATGGTCGTCTTCGGTGTGCTGACGCTGCTACCCATACCATGCCGAGACGTACGCTTGCGAACGGTCCTTGGGGGCGAGCGACGACCGCCCTGCGCGGAAGAGGGCCGCTGGAACTCCGCCAGCTCGGCCTTGGAGAGTACACGTCTTAGAGGTAGTCTAGCGGCGGCGGGCCCGTCTTTCATCGGTGAGGGGTCCCTGTTAATTGAGGAAGGTGCGAGTTCCTCGCCTTCCATGCCCCAGAACATCACAGTACCGTCTGATCCGACACTAATGACTCTCTGAGAGCCGTCGTCGTCGTCTGTCAATGTGACGCCATTGATGGCTTCTGTGTGTCCCCATTCCCTATCAATGAAGTGGCCAGATTGGGCATCGTAGAGACGCACAGATTTGTCCGTGTTGGACACGCCGAGAAGAACGCCAGTGTCTTTGCCCGGAGGCTGACTAAAGATGAGAGAGTCCAGTATGGCAGTCTCGTATCCGCCTTCGTCGACACACTTGAAGTAGTTGAGCAGCTTGCCATTGGAGAGATCGTACTGGCAGACCGAACGGTCCAGCGTCGAGACGAATGCAGTTCTATCGTCCAGGCCGAGGGTAAACGACGTCGGTGCTGCCTTTAATATGTTAGTCCGGGAAGGGAGGGCCGCGATCTCGTCAACGTCGTCCGCTTTGCAGACGATGTCGTAGACTTGCAGAGTCCTGTCCAGAGAGCAAGTCATGATTTTGTCGCTTGCCGGAATGAGCGCTTGCACGACTCTAGCGGCGAACTCTAGCGTCTGAAAGTGCCGGAACTCCCCGGTTGACGAGCGATGAAAGAGCTGCACCGTCCTGTCCCTGCCGCAAGTCGCCAGCAGGAACTTGTGGTCGTCCTCACAGATGGTGACGCCCTGGCAGTCCGAGGAATGCGCCTTCGTTTCGAGCAGGCATTCCTTTGTCGACAGGTCCATGATTCGAAGGACTCCAAACTTGTCGGCTGCCACAAGCATCTTGCCGGCCTTCGTGACTCGGACCACACTAAGCTGGTTTACTGGGTCCATCTCGTTTTCAGGGATGAGCTGTTCAATAGGCACTTCGGTGGAGCACTTGATCGTCCCCTTCATGTCCCAAAAGATGACTCTGCGGGAACCGGACCACGTGAAGAAATCGGCGTCCTGGTCGTTCGGTTTTGACAAGGCCTGAATGCCCAAGATTTGATCACCGTGGCCGGGTATAGAAATGTGGGAAGGGTCGTCCTCGGTCTTCCCTGGCAGGTAGCTCGAGCTCCAGATGTCGACGGTGTGCTTCTCGTTGACGGTGACGAGGTTTTCTGTGAGAAAGCCCATGGCTACCAACCCAGACGGCGCGACGCTTTTGGAAAGGACCGCGTCCGGGAGGCTGTCGAGGACGGCCCTGACGCTGAGCGTCGCAAACTGGCCGGCCTTTCCTGACAGATATGCGGTAGCATGTCTGATGGAGATGGAAGTGACTAGGAAGCCGACATTGAGGCACCGGATGAGTCTCGACTGCTTGCCATCGTCCTCCACCACGCACACGTCGCCGGCCTCGGAGCAGATAATGATGCTAGTTTCGCCGACCACGGCTGCGCAGCTAAAGGTAGCTTCCAGAAGTGAGCCAAGAAGGACGTTTCGACCGCCGAGGAGTCTTTGGGCTGGTTGGGGCGTCGAATTGGCCTCGCTGAACTTGGACTTTGATGGCGAAGTGGACTGGGCCTCCTCAACCCGCCATATCTTGATATGCCGCACGCCGAGCGTGACGAGGCTATTGCCCATCCATACCATGCCCTTGATGGTGGACGTACACCTGTTTTGCTGGTAGAGCTTGGCAGAGCCGGTACGGGGGTCGGTTCGCCAGATGAAAAGGAAGCCATCGTTGGCAGTACCCAAAGAAGCAAGCCATTTGGTGTCGGAAGACCAAGCGACGGCCCTCACGCCGAAACCGTGCTCACTGATGGAGACAAGGGGCACGTCGGAGGAGGCGTCCTCGAGGTTGAAGATGAGCACGCGCGGAGCGTACCCCGTCTCTCCCACGGCCAGATACCTCCCGTCTCGACTTAGCGCCAAGCACGTCGCCGCCTTGATGCGCTCACGGCTCGTCCATGTCGAGCCGGGTGAGTCGGACCAGGTCTGCGAGTCACGAATCCCAGGCGCGGCGCGATTCCTGCAGTCGTTGGCCTTGGGCGTCGAGGGCGTCGAGTGGTTGCTATGCGATAGAGGCGCAGAGCCAAAGACGGGGGCGGCTGTCGGGCGGGCGCGGTAGAAGCGCTGGGCGTAGTGCTGGCCGTCGACGTCGACGACCACGACGGCACCCCCGGCTATGTATGCGAAGGAGGAGTTTACGGCGTCGAAGCCAGTGGGGGAGGCACAGGTGGTGCCGATGACCCGCTTGAGTGAGAGGCGGGACTCGTGGGAAAAGCGTCCACGAAGGGGAGTCCGGGGGCTCGGTCGTTGGAGGTTGGGGGAGTTGCCCTGCGTAACTTTGAGCCGGTTCGTGGGAGTCGCGTTCATTGTATCGCCATTGGCTCGCAAGCGCAAGTTGTGTTATTACGAAATGTAGAAGGCTATGGGGCAGAGGTCATGCAGCTGGATGACGTGACAGAGAAGGCGCAATGAAACAATGGTAGTAATTGACTCTGTATCGAATCGGTCGTCGTCGACAGGGAAGTAATGAGAGGAAGAATTAGTAGTAGGCGCGCCGAGCAATTCAAAACGGTATGAGAAAGAGAGAGAGAGAGAGAGAGAGCGAGGTCGCTGGCGGTCTATGTCTAAGAGGATGCAAAGCTGAGATGGTCTTGTCAGTGTGGTCTCACTCAATTGACCGGAAAGGTCAATTGCGCATTGAAAGTTGGGTAGAGAGACCTACAGTGACATTAGGCAGGGAAACGTCCCTTAGAACCTGGAGGAATTAACGTGAAAAAGAAAAGGCAAGAGCTTGGTTTCCGAGCGTGGAAGAAGAGGAAAAGGACGTTCAGTGCCGAGAAGATGAGAGAGGTTTGTGTACGTAGTAATGGCGGGTTTTCCAGCGACTGGACCCAGACAGGGGGGGGGGGCAGGGTTGGAGCTGGTTGGGTCAAGGTGAGCTCTCTCCGGGAAGTGCCCTGGTCTGGGGAGGGGCGGAGGGAATGGGGGATTAGAAGAGTATGCTGCTCTCTGTCTTTCTTGTTTGTTTGCTTGCCCTGTTCTTGCTGAAGAGGAGGGTCCGCCTACTGGGTTGCAGCTGCAGGATGGAGCGGGAGGAGCAAGGTTGATGATGGGAGAGTAGAGCGCCGCAGCACCACCGGTGAGAACAGAGGGGAGGTGACGAGCCTGGGTTGCGCTGCTCTTTTCTGCATTGAACCCTGCCAGTCCGTTTCCGAAACGGGCATGCCAACCCACCCAGCTGGAGGGGTTATTGAAGGCGGTCTGGCAAGAGATGCCCAATCACAGCCTCCGTCATGCGCCAAAAATGGCCGAGATGGGGGGGAGTGGAAGAAGGGTGGCAGCGATGTTCTCTAGCCAGCACTGCAGCAGTGACTGAAGTCTTTTCTTCTTCTCTCATCCTCCATCTTCCTATGCAGCTTGGTTGCTCGGTGCTGTTGATCTAACAACGGGAACAAAGGAATTCTTCAATGGCATGTGTCGCAAACGTCCGCCGCAGAACCCAGCATTGCTCGTCATCCCGGGCCACAGGAATGAATTCCCACAAGGGTCTTGAGTCGCCCTAACCGGGTACATACATACCTACATAGTACATACATGCCTACGTACATACAAACCTAGGTCGTATTACCTACACTTCGTTTCCTCCCGCAATAAGGCCAAGGACTTATTCCGGTTATTGCCCGTCATCATGCAAGTCTTGCTGGGTATCTGTACTATTAATTACCTATCCATATACGGCATACTATGATTTCACACTACTAGTAAACTCCCTATCTGTACCCACCTTGCTACTAACTAGGTAGTATGGTGTGCTATATTGTGTCAAGGCGATCCGCCAAGAACGCCAAACGCCATCACCGCAACCGCCCTGCTCTAGGGAAAATGAAGAGGGAAAAACAACGTCACCTATGTACATTAACCAAACGCCTCGGAGAATATCTTGACACATGTCTGATGGCCAGCAGCCACTAGCACATGTATTCATCCCCCTCCCCTTCGTCCATCTGAGCACATCGTCGCCGCCCAGCGCCGCCGCAACGGTGCCGGGAGGGCGAAAGTCGGGCCTAGTGAAATGAGATGCGGCCAGGGTCCCTGCCGCGGTCTTTCATGCATCATCGTTGCTTCTCCACAACTGCAGACGGCCGACAAACAAATTGACCGCATGACGCCCGCGTGCCTGTAAAGAGAAAGAGAAAGAAAAAAGAGGGGGGGAGACTCGAGAGAGAGGAAGAAATATGGATTCCTCAATTCTACCACTAGTGTCGTCTTCCGTGTGCTATATTTGTATCGCTCCTATTCCCCCCGGCTTCATCGTCGACATTCCGTGGGACAGTCGTCTCTTGCCATGATAGGGAGTGTGTGCAACACGGTCCATCCGCGGCGGTATATCAAAACATCAATTTCGTTCGACTACCGAGCCAGAGCCGCGTCCAGAGCCCTCGCTAATCGATCACCCTAACTATCGATGTGGTTATATCCCTTCCGAGATGACAATCGTCATCTTAGCAACCAACCCAACCTTAATAAGGAGTAAAAGAGATAAAATATTTCTTACTCCCTTCCCTTCCCTCCCCCCCCTTGTGGAGCTCCCACGATCCAGTGGCCTGTCGTCGGCTTGCCGTCTGTTTTTTGTTTTCATGTCGTCGTGATAGATCCATGCAGTTCTTGTCCGTCCCCTCAGGGCGGCACCTTCTTCTCCGCCGTTCGCCGTCCGCCAAACAACGCTCCCCTCCCCCTCCCTGAGTGACTACTGATCTCCTCACGCCATCTCGTCATCGACAGCCTCGAAGAATGCAATCGGCACGCCGTGTCCCGGCGCGCCCACGATCTCCGCCCTCAGCACCTGCGCGTTCCAGTCGCCGCGGTACTCGAGCCTCTCGTACTTTTGCAGGATTCGCACCACTGGTCTCGCGTCAGCATTCGATCGACAATCACTCCATGCCTTGGCTGTTGGTCACGTTTGCAGCAGGAGGAATAAGGAGGGGGGTCCCGCTCACTCGTGAAAGCCATCTCCGTGTTGGCAAAGTTCTGCCCGACGCAGATCCTCGGGCCGCCATTGAACGGCACGTACTGCCACGCCTTCGGCTGCCAATGGTCCCACCTCTCGGGGCTGTAGATGGCCGGGTCCGCAAACGTCGCCGACTCCTCCGGGTACAGGTCGCGCCGCCTCTGCATCGCCAGCGTGCTGTACACCACCGAGTCGCCCTCGACGACGGCAATATCCGGCCCGCCGTTGCGCCCGGGAAGCGTCGTCGTCGTCAGCGCCGAGCGCACGTTGTACGGCACCGCCGGGTACAGCCGCAGCGTCTCCTGCAGGCAGTTGGAGAGGTACTTCATGCTCTTGAGGTCCTCGTAGCTCGGCGCCCGCCGCGGCCCCACCGTCGTCAGCACCTCGTGCCGCAGCTTGGCGTACACGTCCGGGTACCGCGCCAGCTCGTACAGCGTCCAGGACAGCGTCGCGGCCGTCGTGTCGCGCCCGGCGAGCAGGATGGCGACGAGCTGGTCGCGGATCACCTTGGGGTCGCGCGTGAACCGGGCAATGTTGTGAAGGAACGTGAATTCCTTGTCCGATTTCTCGAGCTCCGAGGGTGGCAGGTCAAGCGCCTCCTGGATGAACGGGAGGATGAACTCCTCGATAACCTTGATGCCGCGGTTGTATTTGGCGTGAGGCAGGAATGCTTCAAAAGGTCTGTCGGGGAAGGGGGGTTAGAGGGGTCAGCCAGAGGAGTCGTGCGAGTCACTGGCATGAAACACTTACGCCATGATGGTGTAGAACATCTGGTAGCTCTGGACCTCGTTGAAGGCGTGCGCGAAGTGGTGCTTCGGGCTGGTTACACACAAGTCGTCAGCGTCGGTCGACCGCTATCGGCAGATACTCGATCCTCTAGGTCCAACTCACTTCCCGAGACTGTTGACGCTATGCCCGAGCAGGAAGTCGGTCGTCACGTCGAGCGTCATCCGGTAGAAGAAATCCGAGATATCAAAGGTGACGCCGGACGCGGGGAACATGCCGATCATCGTGGTCGTCCACCTGTCAAAGATGGCGAGATCGCTGACACGGTTCTTGACAAACATGGGCCGGATCAGGCTCCGGTTTTCCTGCCACGTCTTGCCGTCGGTGGTGAAGATGCTGTCGCCCAGGAACGGGGACCAGACCTGGTGGAACATGGGGCCCTTGCCGAAGTCGGCGAACTTGGAGGTGAGAACCGTCTTGATGTGCTCCGGCTCCCGGGTAATGAGGAACCGGAGCTTGCCCGAGAAGGTCATCTCGATAGTGTTCGGAGACTCAGGCGTGGCGACGCTGAAAAGGCTGTTGAAGCCATCGAGGAGCTGGTGCCTGAGTTGGGCACGGCCTACTCGGATGAACACAGGAATCGCTTTGCTCGAGTTAGCTAGGGGTCCATGGTGCGGTAGGGAGCAACTTCGTCATGCGCACCTGTTATCGGGTTGGATGAGATGACTGGCGCCCTAACGCCGCCCGATCTCTTGATGTTGTACTCAGTCCTGAGTCTAAAGAAAAACAGGAGCAGAGCACAGGCCCCGAAGAGGGTTTCCGCGATGGTTAGCGGGCTGGCGATCGTCATCCTCTCTAGTAGGCCCATCTTGGATCAAGTGAAAGCCCCGATCTCGACCAGCTGTCGGTCTCGATTTTTCGTATCACAGGTGCGTTCGGGATATATGAATGGGTTCTGGACCTAGAAGAAGAGAATTCGAAATTGAAACTCGGGACCAAAAAAAAGAGAGAGAAAATAATCACTCAGCTAAGAGTCGCTGACGTCTGTCCGTCTGCCCCTTGCAGGAGGACCCTCGGCGGGAGACGACAGGCATCGTCTTAACTGAGTTGATTTCAATCAGTCACCGAGCGGCACATGTAAATGCTCGGATGCTCAGGCCGCGGCTAAAGAGGGAGGAGAGGGGGGAGGTTAGCGGTAGGTATGCTTTCTCTTGCATCGTTTGGGCCCGGCGGGATTCATCTCGAGTTACAACGGCCATTGGTGGGAGGGAGCCTGGGAGGGCCTGGGTTCTGCATCGCGATCAAGCAAGCATTCGACACGGGCCAGCAAGGGTATGCCATGTCTGCGAAGTCGAATTATGTATCACCTACGATGTACCCAAAGTCAGATCAACACCACACACCAAGCACAACTACGCAGTACGGGTGGCTAAATCAGTACTTGGGGGAGGGGGCCGCGGAGCACCCGGCATGTTGCTGGCTGATGTGTCGATTGCATTTTGGACTGCTGCCGACGCAGGTGGCGGGCGAGCTGGTGCCCGGTCCCATCTGGTTTGTTGGTATGCGACCACGCGACCAACCCTATAAGCCGTTGAGATATGCAGCACCAGAGCTTAAAAAGAGGTTGGACTGAGCCTGGTGTAGATGCATGGATCAAGGGATGATGGATGAAATGCAAAAAAGGAAGGACCGACCGCGATTCGAACGCGGGGCCTAGAGATGCTTGCGTGGTACTGCAATCTATCGCTCTACCACTGAGCTATCGATCCAACGCTAGTGATTTTCGTATGAATAATACGGCTACTGCGTTATATTATATAGTTGTTAACTATGTTGCCTCCCTCCTAATCAACAAATCCAGCGAGAACAATAATTTCCCCACGGTCGGCGTATTGGCCTACTCCACATGGCGGGGGATCGAGACCGGGTTCAGCTGAGATGGCCAGTCGGCCGTGTTTCCTCAATGCCAAGCTATGTACCCGATGCCGAAGAAGATGGCGTCACCAGAGGGTTGTTATGCCTTTCGATTGCGCGGAACTGCCGTGGAACCCAGCTCCGTCTGTGGCAATAGTCCGATGAAGATGGGCTGGTTCCCTCTTGAGCTCGGCTGAGCCCGCACAGAGGGGACAAGCACATTGCATGCAGCTGCTGAGACGGTGCTGCGCCAGACAGACTTGGACAGGTCACAGCGCGAGGAATTCCAGATGCCAAACCGCAGTGCCTTTTGCACCTCTGTCAGCGACGTCGCACCTGTCCGAACTGACCCTCACATCGTACCACCATGCATGCATGCAGGGGCGGCTAAGCAGAGGTCTTGGCCAATTGCTAAAACTCCAGCGTCCTGTTGAAACCGAGAGCCCGTTGGAAAGCCAACCACACACTCTAAGTCTCTTCATCGTTCATTCTTCCGCAGGCCTCAGTTACACACGAGCCTTTTGTCAATGAGATGGCAGATCCAATCATAAAGGGCAACGACATGGCAGGCTTGTTCCAAGCCGGTAGTCCCCGCCTCCACAACGGCATTGGAGATTCGTTGATGGTCAATGACTTGATAATGATATAACATGCCCAGACGAGCTCGAGCTCGAAACATGCCTTCGATTTGGAACCCCTTTTGTTCACGTGTTGCATAGGAACAAAACAGTGGGAAGGCAAGGTAGCAAGCAAGACAGCGTAAGACGAGGGCTTCCTGTACCTCATCTGCCCATCCCACCGCCTGCGGTCCCGATTGGGGGAACATGGGAGAAATCTTCCGGTCCTCCGGGGCCACTGCTGACATCGGACTGTCCGACCCGGGTTACCTCATAGGTCGCGACTGATAGATCACCGGCAGTGGCAGCAAGCAGACCTCCGCTCGTCCATGAAGCCGCCGCATGGGGACCCTGGGATGGACCCAGGGCGCTGACAGCGACCAGGATCTCGGGGCAAAGTGTGCCACACAGTATTGAGCTTCGAGAGGTACCGTAGTTGAGAGTGTTGACCAAAAGTTCTGAGGCTACAGGCTCTTCCCCGCAATCGCAGAGAGTGTTAGTGCGGTGAAGTGAGACGGATCAGCGGGTTTGCGGGGGGGAGGACGACCATTGCTGGCTCGATGTGGGGAAGATATGGGGGGGGGTTGTTTGAGAATCGCGGGGTCCCGTCCGGAGGCGCCACGCTCGTGGCCCGTGGGTGACTGACTGTCTTAGTTGCAGTGGGAAGTAAGCCTCCTCTAGTCTGCGCCGGGCCGTGAAGTTCCCTTCGAGCGAAGGTGTGGAGGCCGGTTTCTCGCGAATGGAGCTTGCGGGAGTGCGCGGGATGACGGCGCAGGAGAGACAGTAGTACGGTTACGCAGAAGTGGTGCCGGGGGCGGGGTTGTGGGGGAACTATTCCCAGCAGCTAGAGCGGCTGGGGTAGCAGCCTCCAACTTGCAACGCAACCAGGTACGATTGTTGTTTGTTCGCTGGCACGTCGGCGGGTGCATCGCATCGTGTTGGGATTGCGAGGCGCATGATCCGTAGGCCCCTCTCTGGACGAACGGAGATGAAGTTTATGAAGCTATTCGCAGCCACCTTCCTTACAACTCCGTACGGTGGCTCGTGCGTTTTTACTGTGCCTCCGCCATGGGAGTTCAAGCATACGGCCGGCGTCCAGGCTTTCTTACCTTGCCAACTTGCGTACCTAGGTAGGGAGGGATGGTAAGGAGTAATGAGTGCGGTTCCATGCTAATTGATGGCCGGACAGAAGGGTACAGGTCCGAGAATTGATGGAATCTCAGCTGAGAAACCGCCCTTAAGATATGGGGACGGGGGGCGGAGCGAGTGGCCTGTTTTTGGTGCCAAATAAATGTGATGGGTGGTCGGTCCTTGGGTGGTGTGATGATCTTGTAGTAGGGCCGTTCAAATGCCGAGAGATTGCGGCATGGGGGGTGTGTGTTGGTTCCCTGTACACCCGGAATGGGGCTCCGCGTGATGCTGTTCCTGCTCTGCTCTCTCTGTTGTGGCGCCAGTCTGGCGTGGCTTTGGCCGAGTCTCAGTCGTCCTGAACCATTGATTCTCCATTCTCAAACCCCAGCATCTCGTGCTTTTCTGGGTGTTCTTCGGCCATACGTCGCGGATTTTCTTCAACAACATCAGAACATGCAATCAATCAGCCGTCCCTCGCTACCACATCCCGCCACGCCCTCCCTCGTCTCCCCGTCGAGGTAATCCATATCGACAAGCTACAGTTGGCGTGGGACGATAGTCGCGGCTGCTGACGGACGACCTACCGGCGGCGGCCGTCCACCAAATCAGACCAGCTGAGGTTCCCTGAACTGGACATCCCACGCTCACGCCTGCGGATGAAGCCCACTCCCCACTCGCCTCGATCCACCATCCCAATGGAACGAAGCATTGCCAGAACTCCCATCTTTCTACGCCCACTCGTCCCAACGCGGCGCGCCGTTGCCACCAGGGCCTTGCCGGACGTCGACCTACCATGCTCTTCCGCTGCCGCGTTTCCATCATGTGCGGGGTAATGCTTTTCCATTGTACCTAGTCTCTTGTTCGAGCCGCCGCCACGACGATTTCCCCAACCCGGTTGGGGTGAACCGTCACTCACTGCCTGTACCCATCCTACACAGTTTGGGCAACCTTCAACAGGCCCACGTCCGACCCGGCCGGGGTCTTGGATTTTGGGGTGCACATACTTCCAGGTGTCTCGAACTCTCTCTGTCACTGTGAGGGCGTGAGGGGCAAATGCTCCCTTGGCTGTGGTGCCTGGCCTGTTGCCAGCATCATACGTTTTTCTCTAGCCTTGCCCAGTGGATGCGCAGTCGGCCCTGATACCACATCGCACCTCGCTTTCGTCTTGTCCTTGCCCATGTACCCTGCCCTACCTGTTGGTTCTTCGCTTTACTCAACCCAGCGTGACAGTTGCATCATAGTATCTCGACCAGGCCATCCATCCCTGACACCACCGTCCATTGCCGTACCGAGCTCCCCTGCCCCTCCACCTCACTTACACGGCCGTCATCTCTGGCCAGGCAGGCCCAAGATGTTGTTCTCATATCTATATAAACCGCACGCCACCGTGCCCTTCCGTTCTCGTCTGATCAGATCAAACAATCCAAGCTTTAACATTCCTGCTTCCGACATAGCATCTTTCAAGAGGAGAGGCACCAGATCCCCATATCTTCAGAGACCTTTCAACATCATCCAACTCCAACTGTCATAATGTCTGCCCCCGAGATTCCCACCGAGCAATGGGCCCAGGTCATCGAGAAGACCGGCGGACGTATGTTTCCATCTTGCAACACTGCCGATTGTACCCGTCTCTGACATTTATGTTATAATAGCCGCCGTCTACAAGAAGATCCCCGTCCAAAAGCCCGGTCCTGACGAGGTCTTGATCAACATCAAGTACTCCGGTGTCTGCCATACCGACCTGCACGCCATGATGGGCGATTGGCCTCTGGACACCAAGCTCCCTCTCGTCGGTGGACACGAGGGTGCCGGTATCGTCGTCGCCCGCGGCGAGCTTGTCAACGATGTCGAGATTGGCGAATACGCGGGTGTCAAATGGTTGAACGGCAGTTGCCTCGCCTGCACCTTCTGTCAGGACGCCGATGAGCCTCTTTGCCCTCATGCCCGCCTCTCCGGCTACACCGTCGACGGCAGCTTCCAGCAGTATGCCATCGCCAAGGCGACCCACATTGCCCGTATCCCCAAGGACGTTAGCCTCGAGGCCGTTGCCCCCGTCCTCTGCGCCGGTATCACCGTCTACAAGGGACTCAAGGAGTCCGGCGTCCGCGCCGGTCAGTGGATCGCCATCGTTGGCGCCGGTGGTGGTCTCGGCTCCCTAGCTCTCCAGTACGCTAGGGCTATGGGCATCCACACCATCGCCATCGACGGCGGCGCCGAGAAGGACGCGATGTGCAAGAAGCTCGGTGCCTCCGTGTTTGTCGACTTCACCACCTCGAGCAACCTTGTCGAGGACGTCAAGAAGGCCACCCCCGAGGGCCTCGGCCCTCACGCCGTCATCCTTCTCGCCGTCAGCGAGAAGCCCTTCCAGCAGGCCACCGAGTACGTCCGCTCCCGTGGCACTGTCGTCTGCATCGGTCTGCCCGCCAACGCCTACCTACGCGCACCCGTCTTCGATACCGTCATCCGCATGATCAACATCAAGGGCAGCTACGTCGGCAACCGCAAGGACACCGCCGAGGCCATCGACTTCTTCCGCCGCGGCCTCATCAACGCCCCTTTCAAGACCGTCGGCCTGAGCCAGCTCAACGAGATCTACGACTTGATGAGGCAGAACCAGATCGCCGGCCGCTACGTCGTCGACACCAGCAAATGAGTATGTGTTGCATATTCTTCGGGAAAGGCTGAGGAGGCGTGGTTGTTGTAAACTCGAATAAAAGGGCCAAGAGGCGCGGCGATCGGCGGCGGCGGTTGGGGTCATGATTAACAGCGGGCGAGTGGATGATTTGATGTCTTTTACGGCTTTTCACGGATACCGAGCCTGGGAGAGGGAGTTGAGCGTGTATGATATGCTGTACCTCGTTCATAGAAGACGAGTAATGATGACAACTCAGGAACTACTATGGTCTCTACTTTCTTTTTTTCTGACTTGGTGACATTGGCAACTTGCTAATGATGCCTTGAAGTGAGATTAACATGTAGAAACAAACCCTGAGCTCGGCCACAAACCGGATCGCCTTAGACGACGACCCTGTCGCGTCAAGAGTATTCAAATTCCGGCACCGGCCACCTTGTACATAAGACTGCAAGGTTGATCACATCTTTTGAGCTAGGCGGTTACCCAGAACTCCAGTATCACCTGCTGCCCCGCAAGTGCCACGATTAGACGATACCTGAAGGTCTCAAGCCTTACCAGCGGAACAACATGCTCATCGAGGCCACAAAGAAGATTGGTCGGCCGATCGATGTCCCGGGCCTCTACGCCGGAGTCAGGGACGGGCATAAGAAGACCGGCGTTCATGTGTACTACAACATGTGAGTGCCGCCGAAGCTTCTCGTCGGACCGAGCTTGCCTAACCAGCGCATCAGGTATGACATCTGGGGCCGGAAGCCTGGAAAGGACGAGGACCGGCAGCTAGTAGGCTCAGCCGCACAACCAGCTCATCTTCAAGACCGACGTCGGCCAGGAACCAGCTTGAAGCACTTTCATGAATACGGGTCTTACGGGACCTGCTTTACATGGCGCAACAGGAAGGTCCAACGAATGAACGCGATCTGTCTGGCACGCTCGTCTGTACAAGACGCGATTGATGTCTCACGGCGGCTAGCCCAAGTGTCTTTGGAGGGACAAGATTTGACTGTGACTGCTCGAAAGCACACGAGGAACACCAGACCACAGTCGGACCGAAGAGGTCGTTTCATCCTATCAACACCCAATTTTCTGTGCCCGCCGCGTAGCTTTGTCAGGCCAACGACTTCACACTTGTTCCTGCTGCCACCAGTCGGCATGTAAGTATTGAAGAAGCACAGCTCAGGATCACATCGAGGGCAGCCGGCATCATCGTCGTCCCAACCGCGATTGGAGATGGACGATTTAAGGGACGAGAGTTGGACCCCACCCATACGCAAAAATGACATGACTGATCAAGGTCATGATTTTGAATTCTCGTAAATAAGTAAATGTAGTGGCAATGGCTTGTAGTCTCTACGTTTCTCCTCAAATCTATGAACCGCCGGGGCCGCCCAGCAGCGCAAACCGTCTCACAATGCCGGGGCCGTATTCCTCGTACTATCAGATCGGTTAGCAGAGCCCCGCATACTATTAAAAAAGAGTGCACTTACCTCAGCCTTGGTGTGGCAGTAGGACCGGAACTCGGGTGTCTGGCCCAACAAGCTACCACCGAACCAGGGGCCGTGTCTCTGTCTCTTGTGCGTAATGACCTGGACCTCCAAACCGCCGGACTTGGCACCGCCGCTACGGACCTCGCTGGCTCGGATGCGCGCATCAACCAACTGCTTAATATCTCTCTGCAGGCGACGGCCAAAGTCCTTGTACAGAGTGCTGCCACCGGAAAGGACAATGTTCTTGTAGAGACCGCGACGCACGTCAATAGGCGAGGTCTGGATGACGTTGTCGACGACGGTGGGAAGGGGCGTAAGGAAGTCGGAGCTGTAGATTTCGGGGTTGAAGAAGATCTCGGGGGCGAGGAAACGCTCGTATCCAACGTCGACGGAGACCTGACGGCCGCCGGGCTGGAGCACGGGGTGCTTGATAAAGCGGGTGGGGTCGCGGTCGTAACGGGAGAACTCCTTGACGATATCAGGGCACACGTAGCAGTGCTGCTCCTTGATCTCCTGGGCCGTCTTGAGCGACGAGTCCGGCTCGCCTCTGTCACGCAGCAGCGACTGCACGAAGTAGGTCAGGTCGCGACCGGCGATGGGGATCGACTTGATGGAGGATCCGATGACGTAGCCCTCGGCAACGGGGATGACGTGGGTAACACCGTCACCAGAATCGATGACCGTACCGGTCAGAGAGCGATCGTGCACCTTGGACGAGGTCCACGAGGCAGCCAGGGCAAGCACAGCCTGGACGGCGATGTAAAGACCGGCGCAGTTGAAAGACTCGAAGAAGATCTCGGCCGTGTTCTCGCGGTTCTCGGGAGGGTTCAGAGGCTACTGCAAGATCAGCTCGAGAATTCTTGGGAATCGACGACGGGTGTTGGGTTCGTACCGGTTCTGTAAGGAGGAAGAAGTGGTCTTCAGGTTCCACGCGGAGGTACTTGAAGATGGAGTTGGACCAGAATCGTTCCATATGGTCCTGCAACCTGTCAGCTCGGATTGGGCACGCTCCCCGCCAGACAAAGACCAACCCAATTCTCTATTTGACCATGGCGGATGGGATAATGAAGACCGTAGCCTGGAGAATCCGTCAGCGATTGGCCATCCGTGGCACCATGTTCGCAGCCAACTGACCGGGTCCCCCAGAGGCAGCAATGGCCTCATCACCAATAAAGAAGTCCAGATCCTCAGTTCCGCGCTTCGAGTTCAGGTGGCCGCTGGGCCCTGCGCCGCCGGTAAGGAAGGATGGCTTGTTCGCAACAGCTGGACGGCCGGAGCCCGTTCCTCCACTACCTCCGGCAGCACCTTTCGTCGCAATAGCGGTCGGGAACACAAAGGACGGGGAGTCGTTGCCGGCGAAACCTGGATCGGAAGTCAGAGCTAGTACTTGATGTACATACGATGGAGGTGCGCAATTGGCATACCGAGCTTCGAGAATCCCGTGCCGCTGTTGATGACCTGTTAGCTGGCGATGGTCTCACTGACGTCTGCCTCGAGGGATGCGGGGCAGGGTGACATTAGTGACTTACTTGTCCATGACAACGGCAGGCGTTTGATTCGCCATTGTGGAAGGTGGTTCTAGTGCGCTCGGGGAGGCTCTAGCTCAGTTGCAGCATCAACGGGTGGGAGGATAGTCCGTCGGGGCTTTGGATGTGTCGTGAGGTTGGTTACGACGTACGTCCAAGGTAGCCGGGAAATGTGTGCCTTGTCACCGATGGAAGCTCCCAACCTGCGGCTGTGCATCAGAGCGGGTGGACTCTCCAGCCATGGAGAGGTCGGTGCCCCACCAAGGAGTGCGAGGAAAGCCCCACCAAGCACCCCAAGGAGGAAGGGCCGTGCTGATCATTCTGCACTGTACAAAACACGGTAAGTGCATTAAGTAAGCACATTATCGTCTTGCTTCGACGACGACAGCAGCTGTGCCTTTCCAGTGTTTTGTTTCTTCTTTTCTTTCTCAAGCGCCTTGCTACACCGAGAGGCTAGAGTGTTTGTGATAATTTTGACAAGACACTTGGGTAATTGGAACCCGGGGCAGGCAGGTTGTGAGTCAGATATACTGAGCCGTACAAATGTCATCCTCTGGACCGAAAATGCTTGGATGGTAAATTGGTAATTGATCATCACCTGTTCATCTGAACTGAACTGGTTTAGTCAGAAACCTTGAAGCGCAAAAGACGTCGCTTTGCGCCTTCCTGAGATTAAGACGTTCTCTGGCTCCAAAGTCAGTAGTCTCAGCAAAGAAAGGGCCAAGTCATGCTTGGGTTTTCTGAGCATTTTGCAACTTCCCACATTGCTCGTCCCCTTCCTTATTCAGCGAGGCAACTTCCTCGCCGCATTATTCCGGAAGCCCCTGTAGACTTCGATCTCCTGCAACCTTTTAGCTGCAAGCCACTCCGCCCGATCTTCACCCGCGATCTTCTCCTCTTTTCCTAGATCACATCTCCGCCACGCTCACTTGTTGGATGGCAACCGAAAGGTCCTAGAACAATCCTTCCGGAGTCATCGCACCTCATCATCTCTTAGGCTTTTACTGTCATCACCATCAACTATTCTCAAGTTCAACGGTGGGCCTTGGTTTTCTGGCAACTGAACCAACGCCGGCTCGTTCCTCCACTCCAGTCATCAACTATCTTTGATGACCAGCCTGCACTCGGAAGCCTCACAGTCTCCAACTGCAGCATTGTTTTACCGAAAAACCAATGCCGACTATACTGCCCTAAGTATCCAAACCTACGACATATCCGCTTTTCTGAAGATCAAACGAATGATCACTCCCGCGTTAGAAGAGGAAACCCACTGAAGCCGTTCGGAGTGGCATCTTTACTTGCCCGGACTGCACCTGGAATGGAACACTTGGTCGCTGAGACCAAGAACGACACAGCGCTCTCGACTGTAGGCTCTACAACGCTCTCCTTACAGGGACCACATGTCCTTGGCCCGGAAAATAATGCAAAAACAATGGGAGGCGCTAACGGCACAGTCGACCGGATGTTGAAGCGAATGCAAAAGGGGAAGTTCACCGGTGCTATTTTCATCCATGCAGGGGCTGGGTTTCATAGCCACCAAAATGAGCGAGTTCACCTCGAGGCCTGTAGCAAGTTGGTCAGCCCTGCGTGTTTTTGGGAGCATCTGCTGACTGAACTAGTGCTGCTTCCATGGGAATGAAGTTTCTGAAATCGGGTGCTTCGGCCACCGAAGCTATCGAGGCGGCTTTGCGCGTCCTGGAAGACAAGGAGATAACTAATGCCGGCTACGGCTCTAATCTGTCAATGGATGGGACCGTCGAATGCGATGCAACGATTGTCGACCATCTTGGCAGAAGTGGTGCCTGCGGAGCGGTTCCCAGTGAGTTACCCTGCCCACAACTGCAGTCAGTGACCACTACTTACATTGCTACCAGACATCAGAAATCCCGTCTGCCTCGCAAAGCTGATACTGGACAAAAGCAACCAGCCCCTATCCCTGCGACGTGTTCCCCCAAACATACTTGTTGGAGAGGGTGCCAAAAACTTCGCTATGGAGAACGGTATGCAGGTTGTTCCGAACGATTACCTGATCTCCAAGAACGCGCGTGACCGATTCCTGCGATGGCAAGAAGATCTCAAACGGGCAGAAGAGAGACTGAGGCAGACTCGAGCACGTAAACCACCCGGGGAAGCGACCGATAACTGCCAGCAATACGAAACCATGCCGATACCGGCCCGCTTGCACCAGAATCAACAGAGAGACCATGCCAATGCTATCCTCAGCGGTACATGGAATGAGGGTCAGCCGGATTCTCCACAACGGGGCTCTCCAGCGCCCGAGCAGATGCAAAGTCATCATCAGGGAAATCCTTCGGCCGGATTGGCATACACCCGGACGACGTCTCCTCCCCAGCAAAATGAACGTTCCCCCTTGAGCTACGTCGGCGTTTCCACGCCACATGCCAACAGATCCCGGCCCACCGCACTTCAGGAAAAGGAGTTATTTACGGCACCTTCAAGTCAGTTGGCGAACGAGGGCAGTCGTGACGGTACCATGTCCCCTCAGTGGACAGATGGGGCCAAGTTCGCAAGCACGATTGCACAGCTCCAGGGCTGCAGCCCCCGTAGTCTTAAGCGACCGTTTTCTGCAACCGAGCTGGAGCACGAGGATGTCATCACGGACACCGTCGGAGCCATAGCAATCGATGAGAATGGACATATCGCTGCAGGTTCCTCCTCCGGCGGCATCGGAATGAAGCATCGGGGCCGAATAGGCCCTGCTGCTCTAGTGGGCATCGGCACAGCTGTAGTGCCGTGTGATCCAGACGACCCAGACAAGACCAGCGTGGCAACTGTCACCAGCGGAACAGGAGAGCACATGGCCACCACAATGGCGGCTCAACGATGTGCTGAACGGATCTATGGCAACACCCGCCGAGGCCCGAGCGGTAGGGATATCGAGGAATGGGACGAGGACGCCATTATGGAGTCCTTCATCACAAACGACTTCATGGGCCACCCTGGTGTCAGAGACTGCAACTCTGTCGGGGCGATTGGCGTGATGACGGTCAAGAGGACACGGACGGGGTACTACTTATACTTTGCCCACAACACCGACTCCTTCGCGCTGGCCTCCATGGGCGGTTCTGACAGGGAGCCAGTCTGCGTCATGTCCCGCCTGGGCGAGACTGCTCAAGTTACCCGGGGAGCTCGAAGGATACGAGTTGATCCAGGTGCATGACAAGAGGACCGTTGCCGCGATCGGTGACTTCTTGGTGCAGTCAGGGGCGGGAAGATGGGCACACAGGTCTGTTGGTGGTTGGGCGTTGTTTTGCGTCGCAACGCAGATACCCGATGACCGAGCCAACCGGGACCGCGAGATTCAACCTTGAGTATTTTTATTTGGCAGTGATACCCCGTATTACATTACAAGTGCCCTCCTAGAGTGCTACTTTTCAGGTTCATAACACAACAAACAAGACACGTACTTGAAGACGCCGTGGTGAAGGACATGATGGTGCCCGTTGTTCAATGCCACCTCTGGAGTAGGTTTATCTAGATCTGAATCTGATGGTCATCCTCGACGGGAAGGAACGCCTCTTTTTCCAGACGCCTGCTTTATCCCTGAACCTGGCCTCAAGGCTTCCTGCGTCCAGCTATGCGAAGAAGCTGGTAGTCCAGACTCCGTGCTCAGATGCGGCACAGCTTCTCTGCTTTATATACTATTCGCTCCCTTCTCTTTCGAGCACGAGCAAATCATTCCCTTGTGTATATAGACTTTTGATAAGTTCTGCGCCAAAGGCCTCTCATCAGGCTAAGCGGGCTGCATTGAGCAGCTGTCTGCAGCATCTGTCGATGTCATCATGTGCCCTGCCTGTCCCGCACCGATAACACCGCACAAGCGGGGTTGTCTGGTGGATCTCGTCAAGTCTTTCGACCCGTGTTCTCTCCTTATTGCTCTTACACCCCGTCTTATCCCGGACGCGGCGTCCCCGCAGCGCTGCCCGTCTCCTCCCTGATGTGGCCGTTGGCCAGGACCGTCTTCTTCTTCTTCTTCTTCCGGCGGGGGACAACGGCGGGCTTAGCGCCGTAGCTGCCGAGGGAGAGCTTGGTGCCGCAGGTAAGGCACTCTGAGCCGTCGGGGACGTCGCAGAAAATGCTGAGGCAGATGCTGCAGACGAAGCCCGTGTCGACGACGCGGCCGTGGCAGAAACAGGCGGCGCGGAAATCAACAGTGTGGTGGGTCGGGGGGATGAGGGAGGAGCGTGCCTCGGCGTCGGCGGCATAGGCGAACATGAGGTAGCTCAGGAGGCCGCGGGGGCTGGCGGCCTGCATGAAGGTGCCGTCGGTGATGTAGCTCGCCTGCTGGAGGAAGGTTGCGTCGCCCGACAGGGCCAGGGTGTCGATGGGGATCTGGGAGTGGGCGGCAGCGAAGACAGCGTTCATGGTGGAGATGTACTGGACGGGCTCCGAATCGGATACGGAGAGGACAAAGATTCGGGCGCGGAGGCGGCTGAGGGCGGAGGAGGTGGTGGAGCGGGCGACGTCGGGGGCCTTATTCGTCTCGTTGAGGGAGAGGGAGGTCTTGTTGATGTGGAAGAGGGCGAGTGTGAGGGCGCCCGATAGCTGAGTGGTGGTGCATGCCAGGTCGGCTTCTGTGGTGGCGTCGACGAGCTTCCGCATGGAAGTCATGACGGCGGTCTCGATCTGGGCGAACTGGGGAAACTTGTTGGCGGACGAGTGGTTCGGCGTGGGCGCGAAGAAGTCGGCGTCGGTCATGGCCACGTCCCCAGAGTGCGCGGCGCCATTGGCGTCGGCGTCCTCGGGCTTGGAAGGGTAGAGCCATACTGCGCGGTTGGTGTGAGAGGCGAAGATGGCGACCTGGTTCGCGTTGCTGAAGGCGAGGTGAGCGTTGACGAAGACGAGGACATTGGCAATGGCCTTGGAGAGGGGGAGGACGTCGTTCAGGGCGGCCCAGGCACGTGGGTTCGTGTCGATGACGATGGAGAGGAGGGAGGGCGTGGCCTCGTGCGAGGAGACCTCGTAGTGGTCCGACGCGTCGACGGCGTTCATGGTGGAGGGGGGGCGGGAAGAAGGTGGAGGAGTAGAATCAGGATTATGCAGGGAGACGGCGATGGCCTCGGAGGGCGGGCGCCAGGTCGCAGCGAGGGTGTCACGAGCGGAGCATCTGCGGTCCTGAAGCCAGCGACTGCGTCGACTTATTCCGGGACCTCGTTCGACTGGACCCTTCCAATCCTACGTCCTCGAGACCAACGAGTGAATTGGACCTCTTGGCGCGGTCTCAGTCAAGAGGGAAGGGGCCAAGGGAGCAGGGTAAGAAGGGTTTGTGCAAGGTAGGGAATTCGTGGGAGGTGAGGTGAGGTGTGATGCAACAAGCTTCAATGTCCAGAAATAATCCGTAACCTCAGCGCTGGCCGGAGCTAGGAGCTGGTCTGTGCTCCAGACACAAGAAAGAAAGTCGAGAGTCATTGGACTGCACAGGGCTAGTGGGGGGGGGGGGGGAAGCGACGGGGAAGAGGCCCCGATAGCCCGTACGCAGTATTACTCCGTAGAGAAACCAGTGTGTTTGGCGGCTGGGGTTTGCCAAAATAGTAATAATAATACAGGGGGGTTAGATCATGCCGCACAAGGCAGGCGCGGTCTGGCGTGGGGGGAGCGTTTTGATTGACGGTTTACACCTCCGATAGAGTACAAAGTAGACATGACGCCGGACCGACTTATGGAGGAGGGTCTCGTTCAATGAGGTATGGCAGATAGGTACCTTGTATTAGGTAAGCTGGTATGGGAAGCAAGGACTTTCTCTGTAGTGGGATGTACCTGCCTTCGCAGGCAAGACCGAGAGTCTGTGGAGAGAGAGAGAGAGAGAGACAGAGGCACAAGCCCGAAAGTCTCCATTCATTGAGTTTATGCGCAACAGGCGACGTAACTGTTGAGTTCCAATGGTTGAGTGAAAGTTGGGGTCCGGTTTGCATTGTCCTGGGAGGTGCATTCCAGTTAATGGATGGGAGGATAAGGGCAAGGGGAACGGGGGACGAGGTGTTGATGCAACGGCCAGTGCGGTGACATGTGTGTGTGTCAAAGTGTGCCCTGGTGGTAGGCTTGGCTTGCTGCAAATGGGGTCCAACGAGGGGCACCCGTGGCACCTAAAAAAAGATGATAGGGAAGCCGGGTCTACTGAGCCTTCCAAGGATGCGTTGAACAGGCAGGCGCTAAAGAGTCTGGACAGGCAGGCCTTGGCCTGGACTGACCTCACCATACTACTAGCCCGATATCACCTTATTACCAGGAATGTCTGTCTGCCTTGAACTGTAACTCTGTCTGTACTGCCTCGGGCTGACTACAGAGCAAGGTACATCCGGTAGTGGTGCGTGCTGCATGCACAGCCATGTACCTAGGTACCTACTTCAAAGAGTACTTGGCATGTTAGGTATGTGTGTGTGCTACTCCCCTGTGAAACTTGTCAAGGGATTGTCTCCTGCCGTTTCTTATCTCAGCGATTGACCCTACCTACCTACCGAACCTCCTCCACGCTTCTGGTCCTGTCATCGCCGGACCTTGTGACCAACACATCGCATCTCACAGTCCGTCGACGCCGCCGCCGTCGCCGCCCTAAACGACCAGAGACGAGGTACCTACTTATACCACCGCGCTGCCCCATCTTGTTCTAGACTCTTTTTTCCTTCCTAATCCCGTCCCAGGTCTATTCTGTCCTCACTCATCCTACCACGGTACAACCTAGTATACATTGTCACCGGCCGTCCGTTTAGAGCACTCCCCCCCCCGTCCTGTGCCGACTGCCACAGTACTACCAACAACCATGGCCGCCGTCACCCATGCGACCGCTCCCAAGACGGCGCCCTCGCGAGAGGATGAGACTCTTCTCGTGCTTGCGCGATTAATGGAGGGCGGACGAGAGGACGATGAGACCATCCGCGACCTCGACCAGCTCACCAAGCTGCTCAATGAGGACGTCCAACTCATCCAGGCCAAGACCGCCGCCCCCACGATATGCAACCTCATCGACAGCGACTGTGTCGACACCATTCTGACATATCTTGACATGAGGCAGCCCGAGATCGTCCGCGCACATGCCGTCATCGCCACGTCCGCCTTTCTCAAGGCCGCCGGTGACGATGGCGCCAAAAAGCTATCGCTCTTTTTCTTCGACAAGATCAACCGGGGTACCTATGACGACTACATTGTCGCCTTTTGTGTCGCTGCCTCGACCTTCCCGGTGGTGCCGGACCTCACAGCCGACCTTTTTTTGAGCGAGGGCTTCTTGAGCTCCCTCGGGCCCCTGATGAGAAGGAAGTGGAAGAGCCGCAAGGTTGAGACTGCCTGTTTGGAGATGCTCAACGCCGCCTGCATGAACTCGCAGTGCCGCGACGCTGTGAATAAGTACTGCACCGAGTGGCTGGAGGAGGTTGTCGACCAGGACCCCAACGAGATCGCCAAGGAGATGTTGCAAGACCCGGAGTACTCGGTCAAGGAAGGCTCCGTCGCCATGCGCAAACACTCGGAGCAAGTCCAGAATTTGGCAGCCGTCATCCTAGCGAAACTGAGGGTATGGTATTCAGACGTCCCAACAGCCGGACACGGACCCGTCCAATCATAGATCTGACTGACTTCGGAACGAAGGCGGTGCCCTCCGCGCCGGCGCACAATGAGGACGGGCAAGGGAGGATAACGCCCGCCATCACCACCATCGAAGAGCTGTCGACGAGGTTCACCTCCATGCTCCTGAGCGAAGACGACCATGGCCATCAGCATTCCATCGAAGGACTGGCGTACGCATCGATCCAGCCGGCCATCAAGGAGAAGTTGGCCGGGAACACGGATTTCCTAAAGAAGCTAGTCAAGACGTTGGCTGACGCTCCGCCCAAGTCGCCCGTGACCTACGGAGCGCTCAGCGTCCTGGTGAACCTTACCAGGTACCAGCCAAGTTTGACCGAGGAGGAAAAGAAGATGAACCAGCTCAAGGCGTACGCCGCCGCTGCTGGCAAGTCCGCCGGGCCGGACCCCCTCAATGACAACGACCATGTCGCGGAACGGTGCAGGCGCGTCTTCGAGGCGGGCGTCACGCCGGTGCTGGTGACCCATAGCAAGAACGGCTCGCCAGCCTCGCTCTCACTCACTGTCGCCATCATTTACTCACTTTCAGTCACGACCTCCCTGCGCGGAAAGCTTGCCCAGCAGGGCGCCGTCAAGCTCCTCCTGACCGCCTGGGCCATCCTGCCCGAGTCGGAAGTCGCAGGCCGCCGCACGGCCGCGCAAGCCCTGGCGCGCATCCTCATCAGCACCAACCCGGCTCTCGTGTTCGGCGGGAGCCGCTCCAACACGCAGAGCTCCGCGATCCGCCCTCTCATCTCCATCATCCCCCCCGACCCAGCTGCCGAGACCCGTGATCTTCTCCCCACTTTCGAGGCGCTCATGGCGCTTACCAATCTCGCATCCACCGACGACTTAGACACCAGGCGAGCCATCATCCGAGTAGCATGGCCGCAGATTGAGGATCAGCTGCTCTGCTCGAACGCACGGGTGTCCAAGGCAGCGGTCGAGCTCATCTGCAACCTGGTGCAGTCGGCGGAAGGCATGGCGCTCTACGCCGACGGCAGTCCCCAGGCCAAGGGCCGTTTGCACATCCTTCTCGCCTTGGCGGACGCCGAGGACGAAGGGACACGCAGCGCGGCAGGCGGTGCGCTGGCAGCCCTCACGGGTCACGAGAACGTCGTGCAAGCCATTGTGGATCGCGAGCGGGGCGTCAAGGTCATCCTCGACATGTGCGGCGACGACAGCGAGGACCTGCGGCACCGTGCGGGCTTCATCGTCTACAACATGGTAGCCGCCGAGGGTGCGCCAGGCGCCAACGCGCGCAAGAAGATCATCGAGGAGGGCGGTTTGGAGGCGCTCAAGGAGGCTGCCAAGAAGAGCCGGCGGGCGGAGGTCGTCGAGGTCGTGGTTCAGGCTCTGAAGGTCCTGCTCGAGGACAACCGGGCGTTGGAGGGTTGAAAGACTAGATCCGGGTCTCCATTTCTTTTGTGTGTGTGTATAGATGCATCTCCTAGATTGGGTAGACAGACATACAACAAGAGCCCATAAAAGGCCGGGGGGGTAGAAGAGATCAAGAGTAGAAACGGTCTTGCACCGGATTCATGATTTCATGCCACGCTTTTCATTTTCTTAGGTGGCTGCTACCTTTTTGAACTATTATAGACCAATCAATGCTGGTATCACGATGCCTTTTTCTTTTTATAATCCTAACCTATCCCGTTACTGCCTCCCGTGATATTGTTCAAACAGTCCTCAAGCAGTCTCCTCGACCCTGTTCAACACGGCGACGCCCTCGACGTGCCCCGTCTGCGGGAAGAAGTCGAAGCCGACGAGGCTCTCAATCTCGTACTTCGTCCCGTCGCCGCCGTCGCCGCGGACCAGGACGCCGACGTCACGGGCCTGGGTGTGGACGTTGCAGCTGACGTAGACGACGCGGCGCGGGCCGAAGCGGAGCAGCTGGCCGAGGAAGTCTGCGTCGCAGCCCTTACGGGGCGGGTCGATGACGACGACTGTCTCGTCGGCCGGGTAGGTGACGTGGGCGAAGAGCTGCGGGGCGTCGGCGGCGAGGAAGTTGCACTGCGACTCGGGCAGGCCGTTGAGGCGGGCGTTCTTACGCGCGCACTCGATCGAGTCCCGGGCGATGTCGATGCCCGTACTGCCCCGGAAGAGGGAGGCGAGGGTGATTGTGAAGAGGCCCGAGCCTGAGTAGGCGTCGATGAGGTACTTGATGCGGTCGCGGTGGGGGCCCGCGGGGGGCATGACGCGGTCGCGGATGTAGCTGGTGAAGGACGGCAGAATGGCGTTGTTGTTCTGAAAGAAGGAGTTGGCGGGGTTGGTGAAGACGTAGGGGCCGATGTACTCGGTCGTCATGGCGCTCGCCTCCGAGAGGCACGTCTTGATGTCGGTGTGCGTGTCGGTATCGACGCGGATCGAGTCCGAGGGGGTCTCGGCGGGGGGTTGTTCCTGCTCCTCCGTGGCGGCAGCGGGGTCGCCGCCGCCGCTGACGACCTTCTTCGGGTAACGCTTCGTGCTCTCACGAAGAAGGATGGTGGCGCCCTTTGTGTAATTGCCGAACTCGCGAGAGATGCGGGAGCGCTCGCGCTTCATGCCGAGACGGACGGCGTCAGTGCCGATGGGGCAGTCCTCGATGTCGAGCACGGCGCGGCGGCCCTTGACGTTGAAGCCGATCTCAGGGACGCGGTCGAGCGCCTGGCGCGGCCTGTTCTTCTTGTGGTGGCCGGGGGGGCCGTCAAAGTGCGGCGTAAGCTTGGTGCGGTAGCCGTACTGCAGCGGGCTGCCAAAGGTCTCGGCGACCTCGGGCACGAGGGCCGGGTCGAGGTTGGAGAAGTTGCGGAAGGCCTTCTCGACGATGGTGCGCTTGTGCGCGAGCTGGGCGTCGTAGCTGAGCATCTGGAACTGACAGCCGGAGCACCGGGTGAAGTACTTGCAGTTGACGCGGGTGTCGTCGCGCAGCGGGCCCGGGGTGGCGACGGAGAGGAAGTCGGCCATGGAATACGACTCGGCGGGGAAGTGGCGGATCACCTTGACCCGGGCCACGTCGCCGGGGGCGACAAAGGGGACGACGTAGATCTGCGTGGGCGGCGAGCCGGCGTGCACGGCGAGTCCGTCGCCCGTGGAGGAGAGGGCGAGGACCTCGACCTCGATCTCGGAGAAGGGGGCCGGGAGGGATTGTGAGGGGGCGACTGGCTCGGCCGCGGTCTCTTTCTCGGCCTCGACGTCTCCTTCCTTGGCTTCCGCATCAGCCTCAGCTGGCTCGGGGAGAGACGCCTTGCGGGACGCGATGAGCGCTTGCACGTCCGCCGCCAAGACCTCCTCCGAGGACCCCTCCGTGATGTTCCTCTCACGCTTCGACTTGCGCTGCTTGTCCTTGCCCCGCCCACCTTGGCCCTCGCCCTGGAACCCGCGCTTGTTGCCGTTGGGCTTGTTGCCGTTGTTCTGCCGTGGCTTCTGTCCCGACCCCTGACCTTGCTGAGATGCCGCTGATGCTGTTGGCTTTGAAGGAGGCTCCTGAGCCTGTTTCGACGCCGCCTGCGGCTGAGGCATGTCCGTATTTGACGACATTCCGATTCTGCGTATGAGCGGCTTGCGATGCGCGGCCGAGGTGTAAGCGCGGCCGGGGCCGGTGAGTGTGAGAGCCGCCGAACGGAGTGAAGATGAAGTGAGTCTCGGGAGAAGCCGCAGAGACAGACTCATCGGGTACCCGGTGGTTTAAGGTTTGGGGCGTCTGTCACGGTTGGAAAAACACCAATTGCCGTCTGCCTACGTGACCCCAAGAGATAATTACAGCACCGATTCGGCGAACGTTGTGCAATGGCCCCGAAAAGTAACTACAGAGCTCGTGACTTTTGCGACTGGTGAGGAAAAAAAGTCGTTGGCTCTTCGAGGTTTGCTGAGAATTCCCCCAATTCGCCGGCCGCTGATTGGTGTCCCGATGCATGGGCGGGCGGTGTGGGGCCGCGGACCCAGGCATGACCGCCATCATGCGCGCCTCCCACCCCCGGCGCCCCAGTTTGAAGCAGCTTATCAGTACCTACCTACGCTAGGTACCTCACTTATCAGTGCCTGCCAGATCCGGGGTCGGCACTAATCCCTCTGTTAGTTGTAATAGCGACTCAGTCTGTCGCAATCGCCGGGGGATCCAGTTGAAATAGGTAAGTCATGACACCCCCCCAAAACACGGAATAGCTTGGTTTGTAATGCCTCACCGCCCCCTAGCTTTACCTCATCTTCTTCCGTTGGGCTGTTCCGCAGTAGGTAGGGAAAGAAGGTTGTTCTCCAGGTAAGAGACAACCGTTGAGTGCCGACGTCCAGAGTTGCTCAAGCCTCTCTCCTTGTGCCTACGTGTTATCTCTCTTATCGGAGTTTCGGCCGTTGAGGCTCGGGGAATCCGTCCGGTGTCGGGAGCTCAGGACAGCCGCCGCTCTTCCGCTTTTGGGACTGTTCAAGATGAGTGAGTTCATCCCATCCGCTGCGATATCCGCGAACTGACCGTGTCATAGAACCATCCACTCACTCGATATGGCCCTGCTGCGCCTCTCTGCTCTTTCTGGCCGAGCTCCGCTCAACCTCTGCCGCGACGGCGCCGCAGTTCGTCTTCAACCCTCATATTGGCGGTCTGGGCGCCGTCGCGAGCGAGGCCGTCGAGTGCAGCAAGATAGGCCGCGACCTGATCGCGCAAGGCGTACGTTTTCCCACATGCCTGCCAACCCCAGACCGGTCCTGGTATCGTTCTTGACTTCGATGCGTGATGTTTCCTGCGTGCGACTAACCCACCCCTGACTCAGGGAAACGCCGTTGACTCGCTCGTTGGCACAACCTTTTGTGTCGGCACCGTCGGTATGTACCACTCGGGTATCGGCGGCGGCGGGTTTGCCGTGATCAGAGACGCCGACGGCAACTACGAGTCCGTCGACTTCCGGGAGTCAGCGCCGGCCGCCGCGTTTCAGGACATGTACAAGGATAACGTCGAGGGGAGCATCCACGGGGGCCTGGCCGTGGGCGTGCCGAGCGAGGTTCGTGGGCTGGAATACATCCACAACAAGTACGGGGTAAGTAGATCCGGTCGGTGTCGAAGCCAGGCGGACTCAAAGACTGACTTTCGCTTGCCCCCAGGTCCTGCCCTGGAAGACTGTCGTCTCCCCGGCTGCGCGGCTGGCGACCGCGGGCTTCAGGGTCTCTGAGGACTTGGTCCGGTACATGACCTCCGCCATCGAGGGCCAAAGGAATTTCCTCATGGAAGACCCCGTGTGGGCTGAGGAGTTCGCTCCGAACGGTCTGTTTTGAGCCTGCCCAGCCAGATCCGCAACGTAACTGACAATCTCTAGGGACGCTTCTCCAGCTCGGCGACACCATTTATCGCAAACGTTACGGCGCGTAAGCCATCCCGCCCAATGCCCCCTTTCCCTAGAGACCATAGCTAACAACACTCCCAAGGACCCTCGCCAAGATCGCGGAAGAAGGCCCGGACGTCTTCTACGCCGGCCCCATCGCCGAGTCCATCGTCGCCACCGTCCGCGCCACTAACGGCACGCTGACCCTCGACGACCTCGCCTCCTACAAGGTCGTCACGCGGCCGTCCCTGTCCACCTCGTACCGCGGCTACCGCCTCGTCTCCGTCGGCTCTCCCGCCAGCGGCGCCGTGTGTCTCAACGCTCTCAAGATCATGGAGCAGTTCGACCCCGCCGAGAGCGCCGACACCAAGCTCGGCGTCCACCGCTTCGACGAGGCGCTGCGCTTCGCCTACGGCGCGAGGACCCTCCTCGGCGACCCGGACTTCGTCGACGACATCGGCCCCTTCGAGGACACCCTTATCGACGAGGACACCGCCAGGGATATACGCGGCAGGATCCTGGACAACCAGACGCAGCCGGTCGAGCGGTACAGCCCGCACGGGACGTACGCGAACGAGGGCTTCGGCACGTCGCACATCGTCACGGCTGACAAGTCGGGCATGGCGACCTCCCTGACCACGACCGTGAACCTCTACTTTGGCGCCCAGATCATGGACCCATTGTCTGGTGTGATTCTGTCCGTCTCTCCTCTACCCCACCTCTACCCCATGGATGAACCCTCTACTGACAAAAAGGCACACCAGCAACAACGAGATGAACGACTTCTCCATTCCCGGCGTCCGCAACGCCTTCGGCTTCGAACCGTCCCCCGCAAACTTCATCCGCGCCAACAAGCGGCCCCTCTCCTCCATCACCCCCGTCATCGTCGAGCGCCCGGACGGCACCCTCTACGCCACTGTCGGCGCCGCCGGCGGCTCGCGCATCCTCAGCTCCGCCGCCCAGGTTACCTGGCACGTCCTCGAGCACGGCCGCACCATGAAGGAGGCCCTCCGCGAGCCGCGCCTGCACGACCAGCTCATGCCCAACACCGTCACCTTCGAGTACCCCTTTGACAACGACACCGTCGCCAGCATGCTGGAAAAGGGCCACCACGTCAAGTGGGTGCCCGAGGGCGGCAGCGCTGTGCAGGGCATCATCTTCGACGGGGGCGTCTTCGAGGCGGCAAGCGAGCCCCGCCAGAAGAACAGCGGCGCGTTTTCCGTGTAGGATGGCCTCCCCCTTTGGCTTTGTAGAATGGCTTCACACGAAGAACAGACAATTTAGAGGTCATGGCGCGTGGCCCCATGTTTGTTGAGGTTATCTGAAGGAAAAAAGGGTATCCTCGAGTCTATCAAGTACATATTTAGAAATACAAGCAAGAGCAGCAATCGCCCCTAGACCGTCAGTGCCACCAGCTTCTCCATCTGGGCGATCCACTTCTGGTCGAATTCGCTCTCGGTGAACCGCTTGGCCGACTGGCGTGCCCGGAGACGGATGGGGAGTGTGTCCTTGATGGAAAGAGCCTTCTCGTAGCCCTCGGCAAACTCCTCGATATTCGTGGCATGGAAACCTATGCTCATGTTACTATACAGCCACGAAGAATAGGTGCATCGATCACTTACCCGTCGGCTCGCCGTCAACCTTGGTGACGATGTCCAGCTTGGGGCCACCACTGTCGTGAACCACCGAGATCAGGCCAGCGGCCTGGTACTCAACGACACCAATGCCAAAGTGCTCGTTCCACATGCCATTGACACCCACCGATGCTCTCTGCAGCCAGTCGAGGATCTCGGGCCACGAAGCGTCCAGGTGGAACTCGACCCTATCCTTAATGCCGAGCTCATTCACCAGAAGCCGTAGCGTGTACACCCGCTTGGAGTCGTGGTCGTCTCTAACACTACCAATGAGGACCAGTTTCGCATCCTTGGTGGCTTCAGACTGTGTCTTGAGGAACTCGGCAAAAGACTGGATGATGAGGGTGTGGTTCTTCTCCGGGCGGAACTGAGCAATGTAGACCAAGGCTTTCTCGCGCTTCTTCTCGCTGGCTTCCGAGACCTCCACGGCATCTTCAAGCTCTTCGACGGCGCAAGGCGGGTAGTTGACGGCTATGGGATAGTTTCTGGCCTTGGCCTGGCGGTAAGGGCCCCAGAGTCTCTGGACGTGGCCTTGCGTCCAGGTTGAGTTCGTCATGACCACATCGATAGTAGATCCCATCCGGGAATACAAAGCCGCAAACAGTCTCCAGTAAAACTTCTTGACCTTGCCTCGGAAACCAACCCCCTTGCCAGCATTTATACCTTGAGTTCCGGTCGTCGACTCGGGGTCAAGCGACTGCAGCATGTCGGTGGAGATTGTGGGGTAGTGCACGTAGGCGCAGGTAGGGACTCTGCGAAACAGTAGCTTGGACAAGCCCAGGGAGAAGGCGTAGCCCATGGTATCAATAAAGATGTCCGGGACAAGTAGCTGGAAGGCATCCCAAGCCAATACCACAGATCCAAGCGATTGGCCAAGAAGCGTGAAGTGAGGCCATGTTGAGGCCAGGACGAGGTGTCGCGTGCTGAGGTAGAGGAAGTTGACAGAAGGGGGATGCAGGTCGATGTTGAATCGGGTCTGAGACATTGGGTTAGCATTCGAAAAAGAGGGGGTTGTGTATGTATGTGCCAGGGAGGCAAACCTTGACGCGAGCAAGCATTGATTGCTTGTTCACTTCATGATCGCCAGTGTAGACAACGCAGAGCGCCTTCGGGTAGCGCTCTTGGGTGGTCTTGATCGCAGCCCAGAGGACTCGCTCGCCGCCTCCGCCCGCATTACTTTGTACGGTTAGTCACTGCCATCGGTTGTCATTCGAGACCAACGTACCAGAAGGGGTGGAAGAAGCCGACTACTCCAGTCCAGTCTGCATCTATCTTTTCAGAGCTTCCGGAAGCCTGTGCCTGCACATTGTCCTTGTCGCCGCTTGCGCCCTTCCTGGATGTTTGTGTGAAGGACTGCTGCTCCGCGTTCATGAGTTCTAGAAGCTGTGCTCTCCTCCCCTCTGTCTTCTTCCGTAGGTACAGCCCCAACAGAGACCCAAGGCCTCTCATGATGTAAGGCAACATGATGAATGTCGCTATCGGGGAAATGGCAATGATCGGTACGACGACGTAGGCGAGGGTCCAGGGATCGAGGCCGAAGGAAAAGGGCTTTTGCCCAGACGGCGCTGAGCAGGTTTCGGGCATCGGAGGCCGAAGAAGTCGTGGGATTGACGGATGTGTAAGTATTTTGTTTTGTTTGTTACAAAGTGACCGTGGCGGTGTTCAGAAGAAAAAGAAAGGGCTGTCGAGGCCGAAGAGGGCGACGGTCTGGTCCAGCTTCAGCATCGCCCGTTGACGTCGTCGTGGGATGAGGTGCAAACGGGGGAAACAGGCCAGGTTGTACGGATACTGCAAGCTATAATAAAATGGGGCGGGGGAAGCTTCAGTGCAGGTAGATACTTAATTAGAAGTTAGACGCATGGTTCAAGGGCGGTACACGTCTCCTTCCTTGCTCGTTCTGCGGCACTGGTCAGTGGAACCCCGCAAGGGTCCAGGTCTTTCTGGCCGCGCTGGGCTGTTGAACGGTGACGCGCTGACGGGAGCGGTGGGGCTGCATTGGCTGTCCCTACCTACTACGTAGGTATCTATCACCTGCTAAGGTTTAACTCTCTCTTTCCTCACCGCCCGCCCGGCCTACGGCGGCAGATTCATTCAAACAGTCGGGGGACCCACTATTACAGCTTTACATTGACCACTGAGAGTCAATCGTGGATTCATCTCACTCTCAGGTATCCGTATCCAATACAGCATTCATCATAACTTTCCACGTTTCCGACCGAGACGTCCGAATTACCATTTCCTTGGTCAATCCTGCCGACATCGAAAGTTCGAGTGACTAACTCGAAGCCCGAAAGCCCTCTGATGAGCGCGTGACCTTCTCATCATGGCTTCCTTTAGAGCGGCGCGTTGCGCTTTCGCGCCCGGCTTGCGCCAACCACTGGGCTTCTCACCAGCAAAGTCGCTTTCACAATCTGCCTCGCTTCGCCCGAACTTGAGGCCGACGACACTACGCCCCATTCAGAGAGCTGCAGGTGTCAGGAATCTATCCATGGGTCCCTATGTCGAAAGCAGTGTTCAAGCCACCGGGGAGGCTCTCATCTGGTTGAACTCCTTCAGCTCCACAGGACACTGGGGCACCACAATCCTCTTCGCAGCCTTTGCCGTCGCTGTCGTCAGAACGCCGCTTCAGATGATCACCAAGCACGTTGTCAACAAGCAGGCCGAAGCCATGCCTTTGGTTAACGCCTGGAGGTTTCAACTTCGTCCCAATCACCTCTCGGAAGCTCTGCAACTGGCCCGGACTCGGAAAAGGCTCTTCAAGGAACGAGGGTGCCAAAACTGGAAGGCTTGGGCCCCCGCACTCGGCATACCTCTCTGGTTTCTCATGTCCGAAACTCTGAGGCGGCTCTGCGGTGCCTGTGGAGGCTGGCTGTCCTTGTTGTCGGGCAACTACAGGGAAGACGCCCAGCCAACTGCTAACGCGACGGTATCTCTCTCGGAACAGGCGTCTACGTCCCTATCATCGTCAGTTCAAACCGTGTCAGACGGTCTCCAGTCTCTCGGAGGGACCGTGGAGGCTGCCATGTCCAACGGCGGCATGTTATGGTTCACCGACCTCACGGTAGCCGATCCTACACTGGCCCTGCCCGGAATGCTTATGTTGACGATGAGTTACGCAATGTTCCCAAGGCAAGAGGAGATGAGAAGGCTTGTATTTGACCTCGGAAACTCCGGGGTGTACATGACTCCCGGCCTGAAATGGAGGGTTCGTCTTCAGAGAGGGCTGCTCGTCTCGGCAGTCCTTGTGCCCGCGCTCTGCAGCAACTTGCCAGCAGGCCTGTTTCTTTACTGGATCGCGTCCATGGTCTTCGGCCAGGTCTCTGCCAAGGTGGTAGATGTGGTGTTTCCCACGTCTCGCGCCGTTCAACCTTGCCAGCGCAAAGAGCCAATCATTTTACCAGCAGCATAGATCAGTGATGACGCTGCAAGACAGACAAGACTGATTTCATAATTATGGCCTCGGCTACAGAGAAGCCCTGATGTACAATGTAAACGACACGCCGCCAGAACGCCAACGTAGAAATAGCAATCAAACCAACAAAAGAGAGAAAGAAACCCAGTACCACCCTAGTCCAAGACAATCGCGAGGATAACAATGGTGAGGATGACTGCGAGGATCAGCATCAGACAGCACCCCTTGTTGCGGGCAGCTTTTTGATGCCTTGCCGCCTGTCGGAGCTCGACCTGGGCGCCGCGGGTATCGTCGCGCACGTCTTCTACATTGTCCGCGATCGACGTAAGCTGCTCCCCTTGCTCCGTCACTATCTGCGCCACCTGCCTGAACAATACGTTCAGGTCACCAACGCCCTGCTCGATGTTCCGGATCTCCTCCTCGCGCTCGATGATGAGCGCCTCCTGAAAGTCCACTTCATCCTGCGACGCAAGGCGGCTGATCTCCTGCTGCTGCTGCAGCTCGAGGCGTTCCTCGGTTCCAGCAGAAGCGCCTGCCCCCTCGCCATCGGTCGCTGCGCGCGCGGCTGTGACAGACGCCCGCTGTTTTTCGAGGGCTTTTCTCTGGATATCCTGGAATTCTTGAAGGACGTTCTGGAAGTCTGTCGATATTCTGGACTGCTCGTACTTTTGTTGTTTCTAGGTGTCGCGTTAGCAGAGGGGATGCGCCAAGGCTTTGTCTGGCACGAACCGTCAGATCGTCCCAGGTCTGAAGCTTCTTGACTCCGTCTCCAATCTCTTTACACAGGTCCCGGGTCTTCTCGAGGTGGTCGTGGACGCGCTCCCTGACGCGAGGGGTGTCGCGCTTCGTTCCGAGAATGTTGACATCGGTGGTGAGCTGCTGGATGTTGCGCCGCAGGTTGAAGATCTTGTTGGTCAACTGGGACTGAAGTTGCTTGAATTCGGGGTCGTCGGAGTAGTTGCCTTGGCGGCCCGATCGGCCGGCTTCGAGTGATGATAGCTGGTCGTAAGACATTGTGGCGATTGTAGACGCAAGAAACCGCAAGAAAACGAGGTCAAAAAATGGCGTCGGTTCGGTTTGCGATGTGACTTGTACTAGCTTTGAGGAGTTTGAGGTAAACTCGTCATGATGCCAGGAACCGACTGGGTATGTCGTCGTAGGCTGTGGCTGGTACGCTCCGTGACGTATCTTCCCCACCCAATCAGCTCGCTTTCGCAATTGTGGTGCCTGATTATATCTTATCTGCACGTGATCCATGTGGCTCATCCCTTGCTCCTGGCGGGTCCCACCAAACGTCGGTGCTCAGGCGAGCTGGATCCGGAGCTGCAGTTGTTGTTGTACTGGAGATTTTTCCATTATTTACTTCCAGACCCAGGCCACGGCACAGTCCCAAGGTTGCAGCCTCGCCAACCTCGTCCCGAAACATACGGTCTCGATGACCATGCGACTGCAGCATGGCACCGGCAACAGTCAGAAGGGCTCCTTATAAGGACTTTCTGCAGCCTGCGCTTCAAAGGCGATTTTCTTCCACTGCGACCATTCTCCTAGGTCTATCTTACGTCCAGGCCATATTGCTTTCTGGCTGGAGCTCTTGTGAGTGGACGATGCAAGCTCGCAAAGCTTTCCGACTAACACATTCCCTCCTAGATTTCTGGTCTTGGTTCCCCATTGGACCCGCTGGCTTCCGAACAATATTCCTCTTCACTTGTGGCCTGTCGATCCTGGTCCTGCGTATTGCCCAGTACCACGTCGGCGCCCGCGCTGCCAACTCAACCTTCCACGCGTTCACCAAGTTCTTCTTCAGCATCCACACTCTCGAGGCATTCCTCTTCTACAGCTTCTCGAGCGCGCTTTTCAGCCATGTCTACCTGTGGGCCGTGCCGGAGAGCGCCAACTTGGGATGGGTCACGTACTATAGCGGGGGGGAACGCGCCAGGGTGAACGAGCGAACGCTGTGCTTCTACTGCTACATGGCTGTCAGCGCTGTTGTCCAGGCCATATTTCACTTCTACCACGATAACGATAAGCTCGTCATCGACGTGTCGAGGTCCGAAGGGGCTGATGCCAAGGTCTCTGGGGATGCGCCGCTGAATAAGGTCTTGGGCGAAGTGCCTGCGATCCTCATCCAGTCTAGTGTTCGATGCCTCAGCGTCGCTCCTATTGCCGCTGTGGTCCACATGATGTTTTTGCGATCCTTTCTCTGGGGATGGGCGTTGTTTTTCCTACGACCGTTCTACAACATCCCCAAAACCAACATGCTGCCACCTACTCAGCCCTGGGACATGCCTTTGTTTTTCCGTTGCGCAGTAGCTGGTTTCCTCCTCAACATCGTGTGGAAGACGGCGAACCATGCGTTTTCGACATTCATGGTCAAACCCCCGCTGAAGAACGGCAAGCCTCTCACCAGCGAATCCAAGGATCCGAACGGCAGTCTTCTCAACGGACTCAAGAGCAAGAAAGACCAAATTCGGGTGAGTGCCCCCAAGTAGGAAGAGTCTTGTGTGGCGCTCTGGCTGACAAACACAGTGCTTTGCCCTCTGGGAACTAGCGTACATCGCACGTAATGACGAAGACAGGCGCAGGGCTATCTTCCAGGACATTGACCGCAAAGATGGTTCCACATGGTCCCAGATCTACGTCCACTGCCTCAATGTCATCAAGAGTGTCGAGAACAGGATCGATGACTACGGGAAGCCTGCGGCTGTGCCGGCTGTTCCTGTCCAACTAGAAGAAGTGCGGGCTCGCTCCTCGGCTCCTTTGAAAGAAGACCCGATTTTCCAGAGCAAGCCCGCCAACAGGACGGTGCGTGGTGAGGTGGAAAAGGCTCTCACCCAAGTCGGACGTCATTCCGGCGCTTCGCCGGTATCGCAGCTTAGCCCCATTGCAAAGAAGACGCTCCGAGGCGCCCGTGACAAGGTTCTGAGCAAGGAGCAGCAGGAGGCACTGTCGTCTCCTCAGCTGAAGAGCCAATTCCAGACATGGGCTTTGAAGGTTATCAGCAACGAGTACGTCGGCTGGATTTTCCGGCAGGAGTTCCAGAACCGACTCACCGCCGTCGTGCTTGGTACGCCGTACTCGGAGCTGAGTCAATACGTTAACGCGGTCGATGTGCTCAGCCTGTTGGCTGTCCGCAGCCTTGCGGAGGATACGTTCGGCAAGGTTCACAAGGACCTTCCCACCATCATTAGGACTTTCACCGCAGTCATCAGCAAGATTGAGGCGTTCAAGGCCAACTTCCCAGTCCACTGGACCGATATCGAGCAGAACAGAGCCACACCGGAGGTGGACGCTCTGATTACGGCTTTAAAGACGGGCTTGTGCCAGGTGATTGCCGAGTTTGAACCTTATAGCGGTGACTTGAGGTTGACTCGCACGGACATGAGACTGGCGAAGGAGGCAGCGGCCCAGCAGGACCTCTCGAGAGAAGACAAGCATCGGCTTCCTGAGATGCAGCAGACACGCTAGGGGCGGTTTGCGTCGTATGTAGTATCGCAATATTACCAGGGCGGATCCTGAGGGGTTTCGGCGGGCAAAACGGCACATGCATAACGGCATCACGACGTGTATCATAGAACAAATGTCAGTAAAACACACAGCCCAGACTGCACCAGACAATTCGTGACCGCAAGTTTCGTCCTGTCACATGTAAATAAAGGTGCGCAAGCCTCGCCTTGCCCACGCAAGTTCGGGTCCGTTTGGGCCGTCGGAGAGGAATGACATGAGACGATTGGATGCCAGCGATTGGGCACGACCGCACGTGTGAGACAGTGGACGCTAGTGACGGGCTCATGCTTCCCACCCGAACCTGCAAGATGGACAAAAATTGGCTCTTTCATCATGCCGAGGAGGCCCATTCCCCTCCCATTCCATCCCATTGTGATATGCGGTCTTTGAACGCCTGGAATCCGAACAGTTAGTGCCCGTTGCCGCTCACCCGCTGGTGCCGCTAAGCTGGATTCTGAATCGGAAGACGGAAAGGCTGGAAGCTACAGGGGTCCGCATGGGTGTGGAAGCTTTGGGCAAGGCCAAGCAGGTGCTAATACCTAGGTACTCCGGTCCGGTATGGCTAAGCACATAAACAAAATAAACGACCCCAAGCCAACCTCCCCAGCAGCGCCTTTTTCGCCCGTCCCGTCCTGTATACCAACCTCCGTTCTCTACCTCTCTCAACCATGTTCTCTCCTATGTAATGTCTAACCTCGACCCCTCCTCTTAGCTTGGTCATTTTCGCACCTCACATTATTTGCACTGGTTCCCTTTCCACCCAGCCATGCTTTTCCGGTCTGCGCTACTCCCTCATGCACTGGCTCGCCCGTCCATGATCCCCAACCTGAAAACTCGTCGCTTCCCGGGTTGAGTCCTCAACGCTGGGGGACCCCCCCCCTCGAATCCTTTCCAATGTTCTCCCCACGAGCGATATTCCGTTTCATATACGGTAGTTTCTACTTTGTCCTTTGCTTCCTGCTCACCTTACTCCTCCTCATCACCCCCGGCGACACCATCTACCAGGCCTACTCGAACAACCAGCCATATAACATATGGATCATTGCCGCTACTCTGGTTCTCACCCTCCTCATCGTCTCCTTCATCTATGCGACGCGGCTGTATCTGAACAAGACGATCCTCGCATCGATACCGAAAGCATGGGTTCCCATCGAGAAGGGCGACGTGAACAAAAAAGTTCACGAGATGATCACGGCCGACCTGAAGCGCAGCGCAGCCATCGCCTACGACGCGCGGCCGCGGATCGAGACGAGTTTGTTGGGCAGCGACATGGAAGAAGTGCTGGCGGAGAAGCAGAACTCTGGGGGCAGCGCGGCAAGGAAGCGGTTCCAGCTGCCGACATTGAAGAAACCGGCAACGACGGAGAAAGAAACGGGGATTGCGCTGCCATCTCGACGACCCGTTTGGGGCGAAATCGAACACTACGGGTGGGCATCCCCAAACTCGATTGACCTACCGGATCTGCAATACAGCACCGTCCTCTCGGAACTACCGAACCTGATCGAAGCGAAAGCCCTGACGCTGGCACCTCCCGACCCTTCCTCACCCGCCCACCCACCGATGCTCGATGCCGATGCTGTGGCTCTGCTGCAGCGGCCTTTGCCCATGAGCCTGCGCGACTACCTTGGCCACCTGGCCGAGTTGGGGGTCATCTCGCTCAACACAACGACGGCGGACTTCCTCTCCGTATACGAATATGCGCGCTTCTCGACACGGCCGATATCCAACGCTCAGTTCCGCGATGTGATGCATTTGTTTGCTGCGATACTACGCGGCATGCAACCTCTAGATCCTTCCGTCTTGGGGCCCATGGAGGGGCCTGGCGAGGTTTCGGACAGCGATATCGACAACGATGCGCCCATGGCCACCAACCCTACCACACCACGCAGCTTATCCCGATCTGCAACGCAGAGCACGCAAAACTCTTACAATAGGAGAGAGCCGACGTTGAATGCGCGCAACTCTTCGGCCAACACATGGACTCAGTACCGCACTGCGCCTGCAACCCCGTTGGGCACATTGGCCGGGGCAGTATCGAGGTCCTCGAGCTTGAATAGCTTCGCCCAGACACGGCAGGCATACGCGCCCCGTCACTTCTCATCAAACGCCAGCCTGAGATCGAGGGCATCGGGAAGCTCTGCCTCGGGTTCCATCATCCGCTTAGCAACGCGGACAGACTCGACAGACTTACCCTACATCCTGTCACTGCGGGAGACCAGAACCAGCTGAGCTTGGAAGGGGCCAATAACAAACAGAAACATGAGAACAAAAAAGAACAAAAAAACTCATCACGATTGAACGACAACGGGCACTGCATGATATCCACGGAGTTTGGGCAATGGAGGCTTCGACGGACGGCTCCGCATTTTCTGCCGTATCATAATAATAGTATTTGAATTGGTTTAATTGCACATAACTCAAACGCACAGAAACACTGTGTATCGCCGTGTTCTCGGATAAGGCCCTACCGTCCCCTGCCTTATGATAGACTCCCTGCTCAAAGGGCGCCCGACGAACGCTCGGCTATGCGACCGTGACATCTGCAATACTCCCGGTCTGACGTTGTTCGGATTGCAGGACGGGAGATTGCATCATGCGCCCTTGCGGCGCGCCGTTGGGGATGAGGCGGCGCGCTTTGACAGGGCCCGTCGCCAACGGCAACGCCATGATGGGGGTCACGGGTGGCTGAGGGCGTCGGCTACCAAAGATCTTGTGAGCTTGTGATGTTGCCTTTTGGGGGGGGGGGGGAGGGGGGGTTCAGAGGAAGTGTGGCTTGCGCGTGTGGTGTGCGAAACAAAGCGAAACAAAATGGTCGTATTTGGAGGAAACAATGTAGGTAGACCGTAGAAGGGTACATTTGGGGGGATGGGCAGACGGGTTAGGGGACTTGGGTTGGGGGGTTTGGGTGTGATTTGCCAGTGTGCAGTGCGCCCGCCCGCCTATACGTAGGAGGGTCGATCTGACTACCAATAGAACAGACAAGCTTCAACGTCTACGGGAATATAAGATGTCAGTTGACGGAACATAGAAACGTGGAATTAGAAACATTCTAAATCCATGCAACCGGAACTATGCCAATAACGCAGGAACAACTACTCAAGCAAGTTCCTCAATCACTCTGAAGTGGTGTAAGCAAGAGAAATTGTCTCTTGCAAGTGTCGATATGCGGCGGGTTAGGGGCGAAGGAGGCCAAGACCTCATCGGGTCCAACGCGCATAATCGCGCCATACTTCTCATGGAGCTTCACAAGATCGCGATGGTGACAGCCACTAACATGTTGTCGCCAGAGGCGGGGGATCCAGGAGACACCGTAGAGCTTAGGACCTGGAACCTTAGACAAGGGATGAAGGTAAAGGTTGTAAGTAGATGCGATAGGCGCGGTACACGACGAACTGATGAGATGCCAAATTGGGTTAGAAGATGACGGATAGTTTGTTCTCAGGGCGGGAATTCTTACAAGACCGGCAACCACAACCAGCACTGGAAAGTCAGAATCCATAATAAAGTGCTGCTTAGGCAGTAGTGGTTATACTAAAGCTCAACGTGTGGCCGTGCTCCTTCGATTATGTCTGTTAGGGAGTTTTTACTTACCCGTCACACGTGGTGCTTCTTTGCCAAGACAGACAGACTGAACTCGCAAAAATCCTTTACCATGGGATGACTGTGTCTTTCACCTATATTTCGTTATGTAACCTTTCCCCATTTTGTCATATGACTCGTTTCTTACCTGAGACGATATTGAATATACTTCGAGATAAGTTTATTTTCCTGATAACTAGGGGATGGATGCCTTCTCTCGTGTAAGATTTCTTATCCAGTCCGAGAGTCATTTTCCAGTCTGAGATTTATTATCTATTCTGCAAGTTCCTTGTTTACGGTGGTTACGGGCGTAATAAAAACACAATCTGTTAGATACCAAACTCAAATGCTCACCCCTCGACTTATTTCAGTAGCCAGCATCACGGTGCTGTTTACCGACCTAGTAACCTGGACTGTGTGGCGATGTTACATTCTGGGTTTTTTTTTTTTTTTTTTTGCCCTTGCCTTAATGTAGTTTAAGGCTAGCCATGATGGCTGTTTCATGTCTTAATTATGTTTCAGTGTACGTAACACGGTTAGGATTGTCAGGTTCCTAAAAGTAGTACCGGCTTCGGGGCCGGCGGGGCACCGGGTGGGGCCTGGGGGACACTGCAGAATGGAATAACGTTATACTAAAGGGTATATAAAAGGAGTTTTCATAATAGCATCAAGGTTTAGGGAAAAGATAGATTAGAATAATAGTTACTAGTAACCCCTAACTACCCTTTTACTAACTCCTTTACTTAGTACTATATAGCTTCTAATATATTCTAATCTCTTCTTATTTATAGGTATACTAACTATTAGAGTAATAATAATACTAGTATAATTAACCTAATCCTAAGCTATTACCTAATAAGGTAGCTTAGTAATATAGTAGCTTATATTAAATACTAATAAGATTATAATAAAAAAGTAATATATAATTAACCTTAATAAATTAATAAAGAAATAGTTAAGAGCCTTTCTTAATAATAAAGTAATTAAGATAAGAAAGAAGAAGATAATTAAATAGATTATAGCCTTTAGAAATAGAAAGTCTATTAATAATATATATATAGCTAGTAAAGGACCTATAGCTACCTAGCTAGAGCTTAAGTACCTATATACTAATACCCTTATTAAGTAATTAGCTTCTATTTAATATAAGAGAGGTAATTAAAATAATCTTAAAGACTTCTTTTTTAAGTTATAAGGTTAATTCTCTATTACTAAGGAAGAATTTATAGCTAATAAGAGTAAAGTGTAGTTTATAGGAGCCTATTTAAAGAGCAATCTATTATATAGCTAGAGGAGCTATATTAACCTTTAGTATAGTAGTAATATTAGCCTAATTACCTAGAAATAGATAGAGGCTTAGTTCTATAATAATATTACCAATAATAATATATAAGCCTTTAATATAGCTATAGAGCTAGATAAGATATAATAGAAACCTAGGTAGATATACTAATAATTTATTAACTAGTATAAAATAGTTAAGGTAGAGATTCTAAACCTCTAACTAAAGAGGTAGTAGGTAGTCTATATTTTTAACTAACTACTTCTAGACTTATAAAGCTATATCTTAGTATATAAGCTACTAGCTACTTATTAAGAGCTAAATAATATAGTAAAAAGGGTAGAGATACTTATAAAGATATATATTAAGATAATAATAAAAGACTAGTAAAGGTTATAAGAGAGAAGGAACTAGTAAACCCTAGCTATTACCTTAGTATTAGTATTAGCTACCCCCTTAGATAAATTAGAAGGTTAATAGTTAGTTTTAATACCTAGGGTAGCTATATATATACCTATACCTAAGCTATAGGTTAAGTAGAAATAAGAAGGGTATAGATAACCTCTAAGGTACTTCTAGAGCTCTCTTATATACTTTAACTATAATAAGCTAGGATATATATTAATAGAATATATAAAGAAGAAGTACTATAAGTATAACTAGCTTTATTATATAGGTAGGTGCTATATACTAGTAGCCTAGCTAGTAGCTATAAGGGTTAATAGTATATAGATTCTCTAGGGAGAGGAACTATATTACTACTTTAAGGTAGACTTCTATATTAGAGTAGCTAGTATATAGAGAAAAGGAAGCGTATTAATTAACCCTAAGGTAGATAAGAATATTATATATTAGAGGATATTATATAAGGAGGTACTACTAGAGGTTTATAGAGAGAGAGTAGGGTGACTAGAGATATAGAGAGGTAAGGTACCTAACTATAGAGTAATAATATTAGTAATAGAAGTAATAGATAATATAGAGGTAAGAAAGGTATAGTACTATACCTACTAAGTAAGTAATATAGGTATATATAATACTATTCTAGAGATCCTCTAGAGGTAAAAGGTATAGCTAAATCTTAAGTAGGTAATAATTAAGTAGACTTACCTATTAAGGGAAGGCTACCTATAACTTATTTAGAGAAAAACGGTATTAAAGAGAGTATAAAGAGAGATAGTAGTAATACTAATATATAACTTATTAGTTTACTACTTATATATAGAAGGAGCTAAAGGGGTACTAGAGCTATTACTTTATATAGTAGAGAGAAAAAAGAGAGAAGAGATAAAGAGATTTAAGCTATTAAAAGAATATTAAGAATAGGTATATATATTTAATATAAACCTAGTAGTTAAACTAGCTAGGGATAAAGGTTACTTCTATACTATTAACCTTAAGCTAGGAGTAGAATTACTATTTAGTTCTATGTACTCTCTTGTAGAGAAGGAGTTAGAAGAGCTAAGGAAGTATGTTAATAATATACTAGATAAGAAGTAGATCTAGCTCTTATAGAGCCCTACAGAGGTACTAATCCTATTTATACTAAAGAAGAGAGGTAAGTTATACCTCGAAATAAACTATTATAGCCTTAATAAGGTTATAATTAAGAACTATATACTACTACTACTAATTAGAGAGATCCTTAACTACTTAAGAGAGGTAAAGTATTTTACTAAGCTTAAACTTAAGGATATATACTACTAGATAAGGATCTATACTAGTAATAAGTAAAAAATAGTATTCTAGATATAGTATAAGTACTTTAAGTACTATATTATATCTTTTAAGCTAATTAATATACTAGTAACCTTTTAAGTATATATAAATAATATCCTAGCTAGGCTAGTAGATATTACCTATATTATATACCTTAATAATATCTTAATCTTTATTAAAGATAAAGCTAGTTATATAGAGATAGTAAAAGAGGTACTATACTAGTTAGATATTACTAGCCTATATACTAACTTAGAGAAGTATATTTTCTATACTAAGATAATTAGGTTTTTAGGGTTTAAAGTATCTCTAGAGAGTATTACTATAGAATAGGACTATATAGAGGTAATTACCTAGTAGCTACTCTTTACTAGTATTAAAGATATATAAGTCTTTCTTAGGTTTATAGGGTTCTATTAGTACTTTATTAAAAACTACTCTAAGGTATGTACCCCTCTTATAAACTAACTAATAGCTAAGGTAATAGAGGAGAAGGTAATAACTAAAGAGGTAATTAAAGCTTTCTATAAGCTTTAAGTTATATTTACCTAAGCCTCTATCCTATAGTACTTTAACCTAGTATTACTAATATAAGTAGAGATAGATATATTAAACTTTATAATTAGAGCTATCTTATTATAGTTAGTAGAGAACTAGTAGTACCCTATTACCTTTTTATCTAAAAAGCTAAAGGGTATTAAACTATAATATAGTATACTAGAGGCTAAGCTACTTATAATCTAAGAGGTAGCTATATATTAGAGGTACTACCTCCTATATACCTAGAGTAGGATTATATTTTTAATAGACTACCTAGGGTACTACTACCTTACTAATAAGCCCTAGCTTAATAGTTAGTAAGTAAGATTACTTTAGAACCTATCTCTCTTTAACTTTAAGATTAACTACTAGCTAGGAAAAGAGAATATAGTTAATAGGCTATTATAATAGCTAGACTATTAGCTCTTAGGTATAAAAGACTAAGAGGTATAAGGTATATTCTTAAAAAGCTTTCTAAGTAGGTTTACCTAGAGGGTAGTAGTAATTATTAGTAATAGGTTAATAGAAGTATACCTATTACTACTAAAAGAACTTACTCTAAGCTTAGAGAAAGAAACTATAGTAGTATAGTAAGCTAATAAGGTAATTACTTCTAAGGAGTAGTAAAAGCTAGGGGATAACTAGTTAGAGGGGGAGAATAGAATCCTTAGGTATAAGGGTAAGGTAGTTATCCTAGAAGGGTATATACTAAGGATAAAGATTATAGTAGTATTCTATAATAAGCTAGCTAGGGGGTACCTAGAGGTAACTTATATACTTAAAAGGATTAGATAGATATTCTTCTAGAGATTAATAAAGAAGAATATAATAGAGTATATTTAGATATATATAACTTATTAATAGATAAAGTTATACTACTACTTACTCTATAGAGAACTAGTATCTCTATTACTACTTAGCTAACTATAGAAATAGGTTACCTTAGATTTTATTACTAAGTTACTTAAGTTAAAAGAATTTACTAGAGAGAGCTATAATAGTATCTTAGTTATAGTAAACTAACTTATAAAGTATATACTATATATACCTATATAGAAGACCCTAATAGTAAACTAGTTAGTATCTCTCTTAGTTAAAAGGGTATTCTTATAATTTAGTATCCTAGTAGTAATAGTATCTAACTAAGGATCTTTCTTTACTAGCTATTTCTAGTTAGTAGTATACTACTTACTAGCTATTAAGTAGAAGCTAAGTATAATCTGTTAGATATTAAGGTTTAAATACCTTATATCTATATAAAAAAGATAGTATATATAATAATAAAGTGAATTATATAACACAGTATTAATAGTACTGTATATACTGTATATACTAGATAACTATATATTTACTTAGAAAACGCCTATATATCATAAATACATAGGATATCTATATACAAAGAATAGTTCCTTTAAGCAAGAACTATTTATCTAAGGAGAAATCTAGGAAATAAGAATACAGTTATAAACTATATAACCGAGATGTTTTAGAAAACAACGTATAAGAATAAAGTTATAAACTATATAACCGAGATGTTTTAGAAAACAACGTATAAGAATATAGTTATAAACTATATAACCGAGGTGTTTTAGATAACAACCTAGAATATCTAAGAAATCCTTAGAATATACAGAAAGTAAGTATAAATAAACCCCTTATATCCCTTATATCTAGCTAGATAAAAAAGGAAAACGACAAGCTCTTCTATTATATTAAAACAATATATATCTTATCCATCTCTTATCTTTTATCTCTAACCTCATTACCCCTCATAGCCTCTAACATAATCTACTACTTATAGATAAATAGCTAGATAGAGTAATAAAACTAAAATATTAAGTACTTCCTTTAGGCTTTCTATAGCTTAGAATAAGATAATTAAATAAAGTAACTACTAATAGCTAAGTTTATTTATAATAGTACTTAGTATAGTATAATTTAGATAATACTAGTAGAGGCCTTAATAGGCTATATACTATATAATATAAATAATATAAAACTAGAAAGGGCCTTACTAATAGAGATCCTATTAGTAAGAGACTAGGTATAGTAGCTATAAAGCTAGTAGGCTATAATCCTCTAGATACTAGAGATACCTAATAAGAACTATAAGAGGTAGTATAATATAAAGCAATCTATAGTAGTATTTAAGGTAGGGGAGAAGGTCTCACTATTAGTAAGGTTTATATAGTAAAAGTACCCTATAAAGAAGCTCTTAGATAAGTATCTAAGGCTATTTATAATTATATAGGTAGTTAGTAAAGAAAAAGTATATAAGCTTAACTTAGAGATATAATACTATATCTATAATATATTCTTACTATTATAGTTAGAGAAGTTCTATAGAGTAGTAATAAAGCTATAGGTAGTCTTTATTAAGGAGAAAGAGAAGGATATATACTAAGTAAAGAGAATAGTTATATATAAGAGCCTCTAGAGAAATTAATAATATCTAATAAAGTAGTAAGGGTATAGAGAGAAGGAGAACTCTTAGAAATTATAGTAAAATATAATAAAGAAACTATAGTAGGATTATAAATAAGGAATTACTAGAGGCTTATTAGAGAGGAACTAAGTTAATAATTATATAGCTATAAGGTAGCTAAGTTTTATTATTCTTTTTATTAGTAAGTAAGGTATTGGGTTTCTAGTAATAAATAAGAGGTCTTAAAAAGGGTTAATTATACGTGCTTAAGTATAACTATTAAGAGGGCTACTAGGTTAAGCTAGCGGTAAAAGGGGCTCCTACAGGTAGGCCTGCGGACAAGCTTGGACCAGTCTTATATGACCAGTGGGATCAGAGTTAGTAGGTAACTCTGATAGATCCTAATGATAGGCTGGGATTGTAATACTAGTAACTCTCTATTTTAGCTAAATAGTAGCTAGCTAGCCTGTAGTCTAAAAAGCTTAAAAATGTAATAAAAGCTTAAATTATAAAGTATTTAACTTCTTACTACTAATATAATATTTATATATCCTATATATAAAACCTATCTATTTATCTATATCTTTATTTACCTAGTACTAATAAGCTTCTCTAGTACCTTATTTAGTAATAACTTTATAAAACCATTAGTTAGGTTATCTATACTATAGATCTATTATACCTTATAAATCTTATAGTATTTATATAACTACTAAAGAGCTATAATATTAATTTTAAGTTACTTTTCCTTTATAGTACCAAGCTTTACTAAACACTTATATAGTAAGTATAAATCGGTATATATAATTATAGGGATCTAAGGAACCTTGAGGCAGTTAGAGACCATTGCTAGCATAGTCCTGATTGCATAGGCTATATTAGCTCTGGTAACCATTGCATATATCTTAGAGGCAAGTATGCTATAGGTGACTCTTTTGTACTTCATAGAGCTGAAATAGATGATGTTGCCTGTGAGGTTAAAAGCGGTATCTCTGCTGGTAGATGAGCGCTCTTTGTCGTTACTAGACTTATTAGCAAGTATGACAATAAAGCTAAGTTATAATATTAAATCACTATTATTTATAAAAGAGCTATTAACAAATATAAAGAGTTTAGTACTAGCAAGATCTAGTGGTTAAAATCACAGCCCGCGGTCAAGGTTATCTATTTACTACTTGACCTATTGGTTAAGGTCTTTAATTTTAGCTAGGCTAGGTGACTGGTGCTGGGCAGTAATTAAATAATTAAAGTATGCCTTAGGTTAGTAAATAGAGGTAATGTATGTGCCTTGGGTGCGCTGCTTGATGTACTGCTGCTTTGTATTAGGTGCGCTAGTGTTAACTAATTATAGCTTCTTGCCTTAGTCCTTTTAGTAAAGGGTTATCTTACTATTGTTACTAAGGGTTAATATACTACTATTAAAAGTAATAGGCTTATTAACTTTAAGAAATTGCTTTAGTTTAGCTATAAAAGTAGCTTCTTTTAGCACGCGGTTTTTATAGTTAGAGAATGATTTATTTATCAGGCTAATAGTATTATCTATTTATATACCTATTATTATAAAATTGTTATTTTTAGGTACTGAAATAAGTAGGTAAGGGTTAAAAGTAGATAAATCTATCTAGAGGCTCTTTCTGTGGTAGTTGTTGTACGTAGCCTACTAATAAGTACCTGCCTTGGGTATGCTATAGAGTGGCTGTTTAACCTCTATAATTATATCTATTATATAGAGATAGTAAATTTTAAGGGGAAGTTAGGTAAGGATAGTATATACTAATTTAGTTACTAACTAGGTATATACTTATGTTATATTACATAACTAGAGGATATAACCTTATTATAAAAGTAATAGTATAATAGAGAGTATTACTTATTAGGCTATTTATTAGATAGTTAGTAACTAGGTTAAAATTGTAGCTTTGCTATTATCTATATAACTTTAGATAACTAGTTGTAATTTTTTATAAGGTTGCTTGTTTTTACCCTTAACCTTATATACTAATTATAACTTAAAGATCTATATACTGCTGTGCTTTTTCTTGTTATATTTAATAATAAAAAACATACTGCGGTCTATAAGTCCTTAGATTTTACTAGTATCTAACTGTTTAAATAGCTTGCTAGGCATAGTTATTATACCCTTCTTATGTAGCTTAATTACTAGTACGTAGTTAGTATCCTCTTTTATAGTAAATACACAGTTAATTACAGGGACTGTGGGTATGACTTCTGTAGTAAAAATTCAAGCTAGATTCTTCCTTAGTTAGCCTAGGCCTCTTCTTACTAGTAGTGGTTGCGTGGGACTAACAGGGTTCTCTGCTCTAGAGGGGTTATACCACAGCTTAATAGCAGTAATAGGGAATTGATATAGTCCTTGTGGGGTTTTAATAGTACTGCTAGTACTATTGTTAGTAGTTAATTAGTAGGGTTCTTTCTAGTTTTTGCTCTAATAGTATATTCTAATAAGTAATTATAGAGAGAGGGCGGTACTTATTATAGTATTAGGTTTGTTGTGTGCTATAAGTGCCTTATTAACCTACCTTTTTGTATAGATACTATAAATCTCCTCTATTGCCTTTTATATAGCTTCTGTATACTATAGGGTTAAGAGTAATAGGGCTAAGTTATTGTTAATATAAGGGTATATACTAAAGACTAATAGTATAGGGATAAGGCTATTAGGGCCTGTAGTATTATTAATTACTTTTATAGTAAGTTATAGGGTAACTTTAGGTTTAGCCTCTGACTCTGCGTGGACTATCTTATATGCTTGGCATAGTGTTGTGTGGTACTATTTAACCTTATTAATACTGTAATAGGCTTTAATAGAAACCTCTTTTACCTTAATAGATAGTATATGGGTGGTGCGCTTAAATTTAGCTGTATGAAAATTTAGCCTAGTATCTGTAATAATCTAGTCTAGAGGGCTGAGATATATATTAATTTAGTATATCTATAGTGCTTTCTATATATACTCTATAGTAATAGAGTGCAAAAATTGCACTGCGTTAAAGAAGGTTATGCTATTAATAATATGGAGTACTGGTTTATTACTATCTAAGTATATTATATTAATAAAGACCTTATAGTTAAAGTTATAATTATTATAGAGGGTAAACTTAAACCTTTCTAGAGCTTTTAAATTTAGCTAGTAGTACTAGTAAAATTTGTTAATTTCTTTGATATTTAAGATTGCTATTATGTAACTAGCTTGCTAGAGTACTTTATATAGCTAATAGACTGAGGGGTAACTAAATTAGTAATATATTTACTATAGCTTTGTATTAGTAAGATAGTGTTATACTATACTACGCTCTAGCTGCTCTAAAAGCATCTATAGGTGGCTTTATTTGTATACTACTGGTACTATGGTTGTACCCTTAATAAGTATGTTAGCAAGGTTATTAAATTACATATTATTAAAGTCTATATCTTTTAGGTATAAAAGAAATAGAGTACTAGAGGTTATTATATAGAAAGTAAGCTTACTAATAGAGGTAGGTATAGCAATAGCTCTAAGTAAGTTAAATAAATTACTACTGCTAAATTTAATACTTACTTTACTAGCACAGCTTGTATCTAGCAGTAACTCTGCTCTGAGGTACTTATAGAGGGCTGTATACTGTTAGTGGCTTGTGGTTAACACTTGGGCTGCCCCAGTATCTAGTATAATACCCTAAAAAGTTATAGTAAAGTATTAATTATTAAGTATAAAGACTTTGTCTAACCCTTATTCTTAGCTGGGGTCTTATATAAAAGGGTCTTTTTTTATTAAAGTATATAAAGTGGTCTAGTTATGTAGTTATGTATAGACCTTCTAGCTGTTAATACTCTCTTTACTAAAGAATGCTATAGATATGAAGAAAGTTATATCCTTAAAGAGCTCTTTACTATTATCTAGTATGTACTTATTATTAGTTATATTACTAAGAGAGTTAGGCTCTTTGCCCTTGTAGTTAAGAAGGTATTGTTTAAATCTTTTGGTAAAGTAGCTTCTTTGGAGTTACTTATAAGAGGTGTCTCTTTCCTTCTTTAAGTGTGTTGTTAACTAACATCCTTCCTTATTATAGATAAAGCACTTTTTTACTTGAAATACGCTACTTTATAGGTAGTTGTTTTGGGGCCTTAGACTATACCCTTGTTATAGTAGGTGACTGCTGTATTAGCTGTTGTAGTGGTAGTTAGTGAAGTACTGCTGGTCTAGCTTGGGTAGTCCTTCTATAAGGTACTATACCTTTTGCTTATATATTACTACTATATTACTTATACTATTTCTTAACTATATACAAAGTATGTTATAAGTTATAGGTAGATTAAGTAGGGTAGCTATATACTTAGGTATGCCTTAGTAATTAGTAAGTAGAGTGTTATAGTAGTTACTATTAGTAGGTATACCTTACTATGTTGTAGCTCTAACTAGCTTTGTGACTTTCTTAATAAGTAAGTCTAGTACTTTAACTCTTGTTTTACTAAGTAATTTATAGGTAACTTACTTATAGCTAAGTCTTTATAACTCTATATTATATATATAGTAGACTTTATTCCCTTTAAATTGTGATTTAATATTTACTATAAGTATGTTAAAACTAATTAAATAGTTATAGAGGTTACTAGTATAATACTTCTATATATTACCTATAAGTATAAATAAGATAGTGGACCTATAGTAGTTACTAGAGATACTAACCCTTGCATAGAGGTTATAAAAAATCAGAAGCTTTGAGTTAAGGGTCTTATAGTTACTACTGCTATACTTTAATATTAAATTATCTAAATATAACTTAATAAGGTTAGTTAATTAATAAGTGGTTAGCCTGTTAGTTAGGGGAGCAGTTATGCTTGGTAACTACCTCTTGACTATTATAGCAGTTATAGGTAAACTTAGTATGAGAGAGGCTTTGTTAGTTTGCCTTTTAAATAGAAGAGGTTTAAATAATAGGTTACTATATAAGGTATATTATTAATAATCTAACTTATTATATAACTTCTATAAAAAATCTATACTTTTATAACTATTGTATACCTTGTTAATTAATAGTAGGGGAGTAGCTTGTAGTATCCATTTGATGTTTCTTATGAAGTCTAGGTTATTAAGGTAGTTATAAAAGACCTTATACTTGGCCTCTATTTTACTTATTATCTTATTATCCTACCTTAAGAAATGCTTATTATTAACTAGCTTCTTTAACCTTGTGCTAATAGTGCTTTTAATAGGTTCTTTTGTTACCTATATACTGCAGCTAATAATGAAGTTATAGAAGGTAGTTATAACTACCCTTAAGATAGTATTAGAGTCTGTATTAGATTAATTCTTAAATTTATTATAGACTTATTATTATAAATCTCTGCTATAGTAGCCTTACTTCTTATAGGTAGTTAAGTAATATAGGATAATTATATTTAATAACTTAATATAGTTAGAGGGTAGGCTACCCTCTGAGATTTAATCTAAGTACTTAATGCTCTAAATTAATGGGTTGACGTACTTGTGGTATCTGTTAGGTATGGATTTATGATATCTATGCGCTATGCTAACTATATACTTACTTGCAGTCTCTTTAATAACCTTGGGAGTGTGCTCTATAGTAGTTATTTCTTCTTATATTATTACAGTTACCCTCTATTAGCCTAATAACTTCTTAAATATAAGCATTTCTTCTAGTAAGCTAGAAGGTATATATATACATTAGAGAGATTACTACTAGTAGTATAGGCAACTACTTTATTAATAGGGTCTTGCTTGCTTTCTTTACTAAGGGCTTAGTAGCAGTATTGCTTATTAATATAGGCCTTCCTCCTTTGTACTGAACTTGTTACTTGTTAAAAAGAGCCTTTTGCGCGGTCTTATAACTCTTATTGCTTGTTAAAAAGAGCTTTCTTTATATGGCACTTATTGCTTATCAAAAAGAGCCTTCTTTGCGCGGGCTTCCTTAGCATCAGTTACCTAAGGGTAATTAGAGGTATGTTTTAAGTAAGAAAAGAGTATAAAAGAAGGTTAGAAAGAGAAAAGGAATAAAAAAATTATAGAAGTTAGAGGAGGGGAAGGGGGTCTATTATACTTCTATAGGCTTATTAGACTATCTAGTTATTTAATAGCTTAATAGAGTTGCTTTTTAGGTAACTATAATAATAGTTATAAGTCTAAAGTTAAAGTAATAAAAAGGTAAAGTTAATAAGGTTATATTAAGTTAGTTAATAGTAGGTTATTAATAGTTGTTTTAGTATGTAAAGTATAAGACTTTGTAGTCTTATAGTCTAACGATTTTTGGTAAAAATTATTATCTTATAGGTTATAGCTTCTTATAATATAACAAAGTTAACTTATATAAATTAAGCTTGTGTACTTATAATACCCTTTATAGGGGTACTATAAGTCTACTATAACAGTATTCTGAGCTGGTTATCTATATAGGAGAAAGTATAGAACTATCCTACTACTACTATAAGGTTTAGAATAGTTCTATCTCTTCTTAAAAAACCTTACTAATCTATAGTATCTTTTAATAAGTGGTTACTATATTTAACTACTGATTAGTATTAGTAAGCAAGGTATTGGGTTTCTAGTGATAAATAAGGGGTCTTAAAAAGGGTTAATTACGCATACTTAAGTATAATTATCAAGAGGGCTACTAGGTCAAGCTGGCGGTGAAAGGGGCTCCCGCAGGTGGGCCTGCAGACAAGCTTGGACCGGTCTCACGTGACCGGTGGGATCGGAGTTAGCGGGTAACTCCAATAGGTCCTGACGATGGGCTGGCATCGCAACACTTTTAGTATTAAAGCTAGGGAGTAGAGAGGCCTAAGGGCTAGGTATTCTAAGCTTAGAGATAAGTAACTAACTAAATAAATAGTAGAGAGGTATTAGTAGGGTACTAGAGGGGTGTGTAGGGGGTACTAGGGCCTACTGGTTAGACTCCTTCTTATTATTATTAGTAGCGCCTTTTCTAGAATTTAATCTACTAGCCTAGGAGTTAATCTTACTAGTATACTAGAGGCTATTATTAGTACTATAAGGGAGTACTATGGAGGTACTAGAGTAAGGAAAGGATATATAATATAGGTATAGGACTTAGTCTAGTTAGAGAAGAGAGCGTTCTAGGCTTTAATAGCCTTAGTCTACTTATAGAGCGCAATAACCTAGTCCTAGGTAGTAATAGTAGTAATCTTAGTACTCTTAGCTAATAACTTAGCTTACTTAGCCTACTGTTTTATAATAAAGTAAGTACCCTTAAGGGTAAGAACTTTATACTAGTAGAGAAGCTATTTCTCTTTTTCTTATATTACTTTATACTTAGTATTAGAAACTAATATATTAGAAGCCTTTATCTAAAGGGCCTTTAGGCTTATAAGCTAAGCCTTCTTAATCTCTTCTTAAAAAGGGTTAGGCTAAGAGGTACTAAGGGAGTATAGGGGTATATATATACTTATAAGGTAGTAATAGAAGTAAAAGTTAGCCTCTTTATAGAGGTTCTTAAAAACTACCTTAAGGATAAGAGTAATAGTAGTAGTAGTATATAAAGCTTACTATAGGTTAGTAGTAAACTAATAGTTATAAGAGTAGTAATAGTAAAGAGAGGGATAAGCTTATAGGGATATAAGGCTTATTATACTAACTAGTATAGTAAAAGTACTTATTACTAATAGCTAGAATAGTTAGAATAGTAGAGAGGTAGTAGAGAGATACTAGAGAGATAAGTATATACTCTAGGTCTTAATATAGTAGAGAAGATAGGTAATAGTATTTTTTATATTAAGCTACTACTTTGCTATAGCTTAAAGGTAGTAATAGTAAGGGACCTTATATATAATAGTAGGGTTAATAATACTAGAAGTACTAGAATAGGTATTATTAGTAGGGAGGGCTACTAAGGGGGGACCAGGAGGGGCACTAGAGCTACCTAGAACAATAAGATCAATAAGAGGTATAGAGAACATAATAGTAGTAGTAGAGAAGTAGCTAGTACTAGTACTACTACTAGTATTACTATTACTAGTACTATTATTACTACTATAGTAGTAGAGGTATAATAAAAAATAAAAAAATAATAATAATATAAGAATATTATAAAGAAAAAAAGAAAAAGAAGGAAAATAGGTAAAAAGTAAAAAAAGAGAAAGTAAGCCTAGCTATTTTACTAAGTAGTATATATATAAGTAAGTAATAATAATAACTCTAGCTTATAAAGAAATAATAATACTTCTAAAAAGAAAGAGAGGTAGAAGGTACTAAAGAGGTATTAGTACCTCTTTTATTACTATAAAACATACCCTTACTATTATACTAAGAATAATATAACTTAGAGCTTAGCTACTAGAAAAATAAAAGTATAAGTAATAAAAGCTAACTATACTACTTTATAGATAATAAAATACTAAGCTATAAGAAAAAAAAAGAGTAAGTAATTAAAGTAATACTATAGGTAGGTAAGGTACCTCTATAATAGAGTAAGTAACCTCTTATTAATAGTAATAAAAGCTTAAGACTTATACCCTAAGTATAGAATAGCTAAGCTTAGTAAGGTACTAAGGGGGCTATTAGCTATACTAGGCTACTATAAAATAAGAGTAAGGCTAAGGGTAGGTAGTTAGCTAAAGAGATAACTACCTATCTAGTAGTTTACTAAGCTTAATAGAGTTCTTAGACTTTACTAAAGTATAAGTAATATTATAGGTAGAGTACTAAGGTACTAATAGAGAGGCTAACTAATTAATTACTAGGTCCTAAGGATAGGACCTTGGAGGGGGGGGATTATATTAGGTTCCAAGAGTAGTACTAGCTTTAGAGCTAGCAGGGCACTGGGTAAGGCCTAGGGGATACCGCGGAACAGAATAATATTATGCCAAAGGGTATACAAAAGGGGTTTTCATAATAGCATCAAGGTTTAGAGAGGAGATAGATTGAAATAACAGTCACCAGTGACCCCTAACTACCCTCCCACTAACTCCTTTACTCGGTACTACACAGCCTCTGACACCTTGCCGCTGATGATCACGCCTGAGTGTATAAAACCCATGGCAGCGTAGTGTTTCGGGCCTGGATAAACACAGAGGGGATGAAAGTATGCATTGTAGACAATAGTCCAGATGAGTCGGATCACTCTCTATCAGGTGCGTCAGGTTCTCCAGCCTTTCGAGCTATGGGAACTTATGTCTCTAGGCTTACTAACACGGCAATAATTGCAGGCAATACCACTATCACGTGTTTGCTGTATAGTACCGGTATATAATCCGAAATAATCATGATCAAGGTAATAATGTTGTTTTCGACAAAGTTGCTTGTTTAAGTTTAACTGGTGGATGGAACCGAATAAGCACCAGTGGGGAACAATAAGTACATTGAGGAGAAAAGGGTTACTTTTCCTGATCTCAGTATGTGACATAAGATCAGCTAAATATACTTCGAAATAAGCGTGGAGGCCCTGAGTAAAGTATAATACGTTGCTTCTCACATCACATTTGCGCAGAGCTTCAACATATTATATAACAAACCAGCCAGACAAATGCACATTAACATTCCAGGAGTATGTTGTCACGTAACAAAACGATACCGTTAGTTACGTGGCAGTAACTAACACTTATATATCCTACGTGACATATGTCTGCCAAGCCCAATCTACCCGGGGATGTTATTTCGATACCGGGGAAACAGAAACCCCATATTGGAGGAGTAGCAATGCGTGCAAAGCCAAACTTAAGGCGGGGTGCATAATCAAGAGAGAATAGCCTGTATGAGGAAGGTTATCCACGAGGTCCAACAATAGCCAGAGGCTCAAGTAGGTTGAAAACAGAATGTTCCGGGAAGCGTTGATTTAAGTAGTCTCGACTCAACTAGCCTCAAGTGAAGTAGTCTCGAGTCAAGGAGTCTCAAGTCGGAAAGTCCCGGGTCAGAATGTTTTACGGCAAAATTCGCAGCCAGAGGGGGTTGAGGACGATATATTCCCATCGGCGGTATCGCAAAAATAACTAGTGTCGAGACTAATGGGAACCATTCCGAGGTCTGTATGAGGTGAGAACGAACGGGCTTCACACACAAGGCTGCGGCCTTCTGCGTCTATGTCATCTGACAAATTCTCTCTTGCAATGAAATTTCTGCCAAAAGACGCATCGATAATCATTCTTGCCAATATATGAAACCCAACTATAGCTCAAAGATGCCGAGACCCCTTGCGGCCGCCAAACATGAAAGCCTTGCCGTCTCAGGCGCCCAGGTTTCCTCGGAGGCATCTATTCCAACAACAGAACATATACGACGGACTCGGTAGATCCTGAGTACGACTTCATTGTCCTGCTCTAGGGATGGTTCGCCTCTTTCTCGTCCGCCTCCTCTGGCTTCCGGCCCCAGACAGCATAACTGATCCACTGGTTAGCCATCTCGGTTCAATGAGCGGTATATCTGTTGGTGGAAACTCACACATCATAGTACGCGTGAACCCCAACTTTCCTGTGCGCATTCCTGACCTCGGCGCAGAAGACACTCGCCTCCGCTGGGCTCCAGTCGAGGACACGGGTGAATGCCGCCATCGAGATTGCTTCAATTCCCTTGAAGGCAGACTCTTGTGTCCAATACCCCATCTCCCTATGTTTCTTGTCTTTGGCCCACGGGTTGAAAGGCCACTTTTCTCTCTTCTCTATGATATCCACGAAACCAGCCTCCTCTAGCATACTCTTATAGCTAGCGGCGGCAGCCATTGTGCGTCCTATCTTTTCGGTAGCCTCAACGAGATATTTTGTCCATTTAAAAGGCAAAAAGTCCTCGGTCATGGTGTCATCGTCACACATCAGAGGAAACATGTTGTCGTGAAGCTCAATGTAGCCGCCAGGCTCAAGGTTTCTGTTTCCCACCATAACAGTCAGCATAGTCAATTCCATGTTAGTATCACAGGTGATGGGTAAATCCACTTACTCGTATGCCTGTGCAATCACATCTGGCCAGCTGGAGAAACTCCCACACATGTTTCTGATGAAGATAAAGTCAAAAGGCTCCTTCCAGGTCCATTCCTTTTCAATGTCATCAACCTCGAATCTGCAATTAGGAGACACGCTACAAACCTTCAGTCAGCTAGGTTCATAAGAGTTAGGCTATTAGCGAGAGACTCACTAATCGGGTTGGATTGGACTGAGATCAACGCCAATAACCTGCACACCGGTTAGTTTCTCGTTCGCCTGGCCAGAACTGCAGGTGGAAAGTGCAAACCTCTGCTTCAGGATGCTCATCCGCTGTCACAAAGTTAGCATGCGCAGAATCGAGTTTGGAACAACTACTCACCGTAATCTTGGGCCCAGATTCCCGTAGCGGTGCCCACGTCTAGGACCTTTCTAGCACCGTCCTTCTTCGGGCTGAGGCAGAGATCACCGTCCCAGGTCAGAGTCCATAGATGGTGGTTGAGGTCTGCAAAGACGTTAGTTTCTATTGGCAAAGACTTTTTGGAATCGGTATGTACCCAGGCGGTCTTGCTCCCTCTATAGAATCCTATTGCATCAGAGACAGTCTCATGCGAAGGTAAGCCACCAATTCATACCTCATCGTTAGGAGCCATGTATTCTACGGCACGGAGATTGTGTCAGTATTCACACTCGAATTCGACATGATGACTACTAACTTCCATCACTGAGCCGATGGTAGGTGCGGCCGTTCTCCCGACGATAGTCGAGAATGCTGGAATGCAGAGATGCTAGCGAATCTCCGACGGACTGTTCGATGTCAGTCAAAAGCCCGCGGCCTAGTCCTAAAGGGCAACTGACGGAGTCACCGATTGAGGATGCATCGTCGTCCGTGTGAGGATCCTGTGTTGATGTCAGTTGCATGGCTACTACGTCATGACAGACAATCATGGAGACTCGGATTAGCTCACCTCGGCCGTTGGCTCTTGTGCGTGATCGGCCATGGTGTGTTTTTGTATCGCAGATCTGTTCTCTTGCAGTTGCAGATGTAGGTTGTAGAACCGAGGGCAAGAGAGGAATCAGATGAGGGGGAAACGCCCTGATAAATATCATATTGTGTCCTTCCAGAAGGGGAATGCCCCCCCGGAGACATCCATGTGCGCCATCACCCCGGCTTGAATGCCTGTTGGCTCGCCGAGTTGCGCTCGTGGAACTATTGACAAGGTGATTGGTTTGCAGCAACGCTATCAGCCCCGGGTCTGCATAGGCGGGGACGGATCCAGCATCAAGCCAAGTCTATTCTGTCGGACCAGATTTCCGCAATAGTCAACGCGTCCCCCGGGTGCAGAAAAGTCTGGGCATGCAGGGTTCGGGGCCCCCTCGAGAACCAACCAAACAAGAACCCCGCGAAAACCATGGGACTTTTTTGTGAATCGCCCCAGAATACAAGCAAACATCTGGTCCCAATTGAGGGTTCACTCCGTTCGGCGCAGAAAGATGTCGACGCCCTCAGGTTTCCGTACGCTGGCTGTAGTACAGCCTTTCTGTGGCAACAGTTCCGTTCAGTCGAGGTCTTGGGAATAAGCGGTTATGCATTAGATGTCCATGGGTTCCGGGCTTGGCAATTGCTAGGAAAGGTGCATGCGGTCGCCAAATCCTGCCTTACGCTATTCACCCAGTTGGGTTGGTGATCTATAATCCCCAACAGGGCCATCACAGCTGCGATTGTTATGCAAAGGTTCCTAGCCTTTTTCCTGTGGAAGCCGAGGAGACATATGAACGGGGTATGAATGAAAGCCTAGTGACGGTTCCGAGTTCACAGAAGTTGTTGTTTGAGGACGATGCGACTATGTGTACTAGATTCTGCCGCCGCCAGGATCGTCAATGGGACGCTTATGCTAGTCGTAGAAGGGCCTGCTACGTAATATGATTCCATCACACAGTAATTCCAGACATGTTCCAGCACCTCGAAATCTCTACGCGTACGTAAGCTTCTGCGACGAGTCAACTTCTCCAGCCCAATTGTTCGACAGTTCTGTGTCGAATATTCAACGTCTTTCGGGTCTCACAGGAGGCTTGAGTTCCCCGGCGGCAGATATCGGTGGGCCGGACGGCTTCTTGCCTCCAAATATTTGCTGGAACATTTCGATGGCTTGGGCGGCGCGAGCTGTGTGGTACTCTATGGACGACTTGACACCCCGTGGACGGCTAGACAAAGGTACGAGCACGTTGCCGTCTCTTGAGTGCTCCTGCTGGAAACGGACGAGCTGAGACTGACGAGGGATGTAGCCATCAAGAGGGTTGGTTCGAGGGGAGTCGGGACTCCTATTGGTGTTGGTGTTAGTAAAAGGAAAACACCAGCATCTAGTACCATATAGTGATACTGTCAAAGGGTAGGGAATCTGACTACTTACTCTTGCTCCTCGAGTCTTTCGCCGGACGATGGCATTTTCGAGTGTTCTTTGATGACCAGTGGGTATCTCAATACAAAGTATCAGCCATAGTGGTCGTAATGATTAAGTCGGCAATATGAGCAGTGTCGAATACCTGTTCGAAGCTGTAGGTATGGGTGTCTTATACGTGGTCTCCCCGACGCCCTGTTGTCCTTCCGCTCGTTCGTACCTGCGGCCGAGGGAGGTCGAGGATGGCGGCCAATATGGTGGAACGCGACAATCAGCATGAGAGGTTTCCCTAAGGCTCCGGAGAAAGCTCCAGGAGGGGCCTAGGCTGAGCGTTTATGGGATAAGACATTCGGGATGACATTTCTGGGTCGCCAGTCGTTCGCACTCAGACTTGGCCCTGCCCGCTATCCCGCGGCCGACCGGTGCTCTGCCCTCGAGATGAGAGATGAACGGCAATTTGCGACATCACCCCCCTGGTCGACATGTCTCCGAACGGGCTTTCCCATAAGGCTGCGACCCGCGACATTCCACACAACGACCCAAGGACCCGGATTGTGGCAATTCGAGGGGAGGGGAGGGGGTCGTCTAAGCCGCTCATGGCATCGTATCCACCAGGGCAACGCCCAAGGCGATGCTCATTTCCAGGCCAAGTCTTCCAATGCTTCTGTGTCCCTTCCACACCTTCCTTTAAGAGAAGCATCTGTGTGTCGACGGGAGATCAAGAGTTGCCGACAACGCGATGAGACTGGCCGGGTTCCGTCTGATGTGCATGGGACCAGCCACAAGCATGCTGGAAGACCATCTCTCAAGGCCGTCACGCCTGCTTCTTAAGAGGCCGCCGAGGCGCTAGGACGTTTGAGCGGTCGACGAGGCAGCCCGCATATCGGTTGTTGTCTGCAGAGTGCAGTCTGGTCGCCGATATGAAGCCAGGACGGCCGCGGAGAGTCCGTTCAGTGTCCCCGGGATGACTTGTGGCTGGTGCCCCGAACGCTGACAAGGAGGGGAGCTGCAGGCGAACAGTCGTCCGGCGAGGTGTGGCTAGTGTGCCCCCTGTTTTGGTTGGGTGACAGCCCGCATGCGGGCAGAGTGAATAAAAAGGCGCACCAGCCACCTTTATGCTGGATTCTGTTTATCGCGTCTTCTGATTCGATATGTTGCGAGCATCCCTTGGCCTGGCTCGATGAGTTGGTAATATCGCTGAGGTGACCTCGGCACCAATACCCTGAGGAATGCATCGGTCGACCAGAATGGTCTCCACTGGACCCCGGTCCTTCGCTCGTTTCTCGGTGCTACATTAACGAGCTATACGTGACAGGAGACTCGAGTGGGTGTCGTCGGCAGATTAACGGCGATGGAGGCACCCGGCTGGCGCTCCCAGGCCGAGGCATCGGGTCATGTCCTGGTCGTTGGAAAGATCCAGGGGTGGAACTTACGCCCTTTGGGCATGATGCGTCTGCAGCCTGCTTGACCAATCATGGACAATTGTTGGCTTTGGCCACCGAGGGAGGGGTAAGGAAAGATCTGTACCGTTTCTTGTCCGCCCAGCTAACCAACGGATCATCGAATTATTCGTAATTTGAGATATTTGGATTCCCGCTGGCGTTGAGTGTTGGTCATGGAGTGTAGTCGGAAGAAACGTCCAGGATGGAGTTTCAAGCGTTATTGGGGGAGACCCAGTAACGGCTGGTGGAGTTGTCTCGGACGGTGCCGCCCTGTGGCAGGCACATAAAATGGCATGTGCAGCCAATGAGATGCCCTGTCGCCAGTTGCAAGCAGCCGGCGTTCGAACATCCTTTGGCTAACCGGAATAGGATGGGTTCCGCCACGGTCCGCCTTGTCGGCCCAGTGTTTCCATCTACTACTATAATCTTAATCTTTTGAAATGCGAAACGGCATCGGTTGAACTCATCACCAGTCGTCTCTGAAGGCAGACCGAACAACTATGAGAAAAATCATCGGCATAAGACAATGGCAGAGGCAATCATGCCTACTTACCAGCCTCTCGACCCGGCAAAGTCGGATATCAGGGTGCTTGAATATGTCAGCTTCTCGGGCCAACCATCCTTGAAGCTGAGTGTCGTATCGCTCAAAGATATGCCTCCTTTCACGGCGCTGTCATATGTCTGGGGAGACGCTTCCGTCACCGAGCCCATCATCTTGAACGGCAAACAGTTCCACGCGACAAGAAACCTGTTCGATGCCCTTCGGCAGCTTCAAGACCATTTGATCGACGCATTTCCAGCCCGGCATCCCCGGACATTCAGGATCTGGATTGACGCACTTTGCATCAACCAACAAGACGTTGCAGAACGGAACCAGCAGGTGCAGCTGATGCGCCAGATCTACTCCACCGCTGAGCTTGTCTTCTCCTGGCTTGGCCCGGATAGTGAGGACACAAGACTCGCATTTGACACAATCAACCTGGTTGACCAGGCCGTTGACCAGGTTGTCGGACGACGTCACATCGATGCAGTGGAGCCGTACCAGCTCATCAGCTGGATGGGAGGTTGGCCGCAGCTCGTACGGCCGGATGTGGGTCACGCAAACGATTGGCAATCCAACCGCGCGTGGAAGAGCGTGTCTATGCTCCTCAAGCTGCCGTACTGGTGGCGCGTCTGGGTGGTGCAAGAGGTCGTTCTGGCCAAGAGCTTTGTCCTGTTGTCTGGGCAGCACTCCCTGTCCTGGACCGCCTTGTTCAGCCTGTGCGGCTGGGTTAGGAGAATACAACAAGTCCGAAATCAACTGGAGCAGCCTCCATGGATGGCTGATTCGGTCTGGATGAGCATCACGTCGTCAGATAGGGTACCATGGCATAACCCCAAACGCATCATGGAGGCCAAGTATCTACAATGTACGGAATCGACCCAGGCTGTTGAGCCCAGAAGAGTGGGGGCAGTGGGGCTGGCAGGTCATGAGCTGGTCGCACACCCTCTCGACAACCAACCCGAAGGATAACGTGTACGGCCTCCTCGGCCTCACACATATACCCCTAGTCCCGGACTACAGCGACAATGTGTCCATCTCTTCGGTCTACGTCGACTACTTTCGCAAGTGGATCTCGTTCTGGAAGAGAACAGGACGTGGAAAGGAGCTGGAGCTTCTGGCTATGGCAGGTCTCCACATGACAATAGGCAATGACCATCCAAACGTTATCTCAGACTTCCCAACCTGGGTTCCAAACTATCCCAATGCATGGGACGAATCCAACCGGTCGTTTGAGACCCTTGCCGGCGAAGCTGATGAGGGAGCGTTTGGGCCAGATGTTCCGGATGCACATATAACCGAAGACGAACGCCTTCTAGTGTCTGGCATTCGCATTGGCCAAGTAATCGTCAACCTACCACGGCCGACGCTGTTTGATACCGAACACCGGCTGCTGAAGCTCTTTCGGAAGCTTGGTAGCGAAAGGCCTCCCGGTGCGACAGGGATGACTGCGCAAGAGGCCATCTTCCGCGCCATATTCGAGTCTGGAGCACGAGGCGAGTCTGACATGGTTCACGATCCGGAGGCGCGAGTGGAGGTTGCCCTCGCCTTCATCTATCATTTTGTGTACATTGATCACGAATTCGCTTCCGAGCCTCTCGGCCGCCGTGTGTTTGAATTCCTCGGGCTGGACGACACAAGCGACGAGGCCTTCAGCCGCAGCTTCTCCGAGCTCTTCATGCTGGGATCCGAGGTCGAGGGCCCGTGGCTGACCCGACTTCTGGAGTGGGACGTGGAAAACGGGCCGTCGGCGGAGGCTCACGATCGGGTGAAGACAGGCATCACTGACTGGGACTGGCGAGACCGTGGGGTGCTGGAGGTGGAGGGGGGCAAATCCAGGTATCTCGGCGTTGCTCGTCAGGGCATGGCACAGCTCGGCGACGTTGTGTGCGTGCTCAAGGGGTTCCAGGTGCCAGTGGTCTTGAGGAAGACAACAAAAGACGAGTGTTGGAGGCTGGTGGGCACATGCTGGGTCGCTGGCATGATGAACGGCGAGGTGAAGGGCAGGTTGGGCGATGGGTTCGCGGCGGTGGAAAGGTTCGTGATTCGTTGAAGGTCCTCTGAGCGATATAGATCGCGGATCGCAGTACCAGATCTGGTTGATTGACCAGGTGTGCTGTCGGTGCGACGTAGCATCCCGACCGGGGGGGTGGGTTTAGTCGCGGGGTGGCCGGTAGGGGCAGGACGTGTCGAAGCCCTCGAAGCCCACTTCGAATTCTCATCCCAGTCTCATGTGAACATGAGTGGCAGCCGAACTCTCATCCTCATCAAGAAAATAACAAGTTTGAATGAAGTCTGAGGGTGTGCCAATCTGCTGTGATGATTTTCATGAGGTGTTCACTCCGGCTTCACTTACTCTCGGTAGTAGTTTCCCGTTCAGGGCACCGGTGGCTCTCAAGTGGAAACTATCGAGTTGAGAAAATTGTGTACCGACACGGTTGGAATGCCAGGTTCTGCTTGGGGAACATCGTATTGCCGTGTCTCTCAGGCTATTTGTGAGAATGCTTCGTAGGGTTGTAGAGTAAGGAACACGGACTGTGAAAGTCGCACACCATCATCTTGGTTGCCAAATGACCCATTCCGCCAGGGTGAACCCTCCGACCCATGAACGATGAATTGACAAGTTGACCCAAGACGGTCGTTGAGAACCAGCTGAACAAGGTGGAGTTCACCGCATGGAGCTTCATATGTGTCTCCGTTCACTTAATGAGACTACATAACATATGAGGAGAATCCTGATAGGCGACGTGAGAGGGATCTGAATTACAGGCAATGATACATAAATACTCGACCAATCTCGACTTGGCAGGCACACTCTCAAACACCGAGTGCAATAAGAAAACAGAACTCACGAGTCAAACGCGTTTCGTCACTTGAACCAGATCCGTCATATCACTTCATGGCCTGGTCGACAGGGCTTACATCCCACGAGCAACATCCGGCCCGGATACCCCCAATATACTGCCAGCCGAACGATAGATATGGGCTGAAATGGATAGTATCAGATGACCACAAGCTACAACTTCGAGATCTGTCTGGATCTTCAGAGCCCCCCACCACCACCCAGCCTTTACCTTTACCTCTTCCCCGGTACCGCCGCCAGGCAACCGGGCCGTCACCCACGCATCGAGAACGCAGCCCGCCACGTCTAAGCTTTATAACCCATCACATTCATGTTGCCTGACGGGGTACAGGAGTAAGTACACTTGGCCGAGTGGTTTGAGTGCGGCTGCTCCTGTACGGACGCTATCACCATTTACAGACTGCAGCAGCCTGGCTTCCCTCTGCAGCGCGATATATCGCAATAGTTTACCATTTTGCCATTTCGGCTCATTTTATTTTTATTCTTTTTATATCTATGCTTTGACATTCTTTTATTTTGATTCTTTTACAGAGCCGCTTTCTGTTCTGTATTTTGCCCGGTGAATAATAAACGTTGGTGTTGCCTGTCGACCGGACTCAACTTACAAAGAGGAAGCTTTTTTTGGCCGAACTCTGGAGGGTCGCAGTTCGAATCCAACTTTGGTCAACTGTTTTCCTTTTTTCTTTCTCTCTTTGTCTTCTGTTTGGCCTGGTTTCTTTTTCTTCTCACCTTCTTTTTTTTGTCCCTTTTTCCCCTCTGTAATCTAGAGTGTGCATATCAATGATGTGTTATCTTAAAAGGCATAATCTCGCCACACTCGAACTAGTTGGAACAAAGCAAGACTTCTCTATCTCAGACGCTGCTCCCACGTTAGCGAAGCAGTTCCGACACGTTGAAATGGCAGGCAAAGACCAAAGAGACTTGGTTTACGGCAGCAGTCTGCCAACTTGAATGCGAATCGCAATCCCTCGGCTTCCTCTTCCGCCTACACACCCCAGCTTGAGCATTCATTCCCACGACGAAACCCTATCTGGAAGCACCCCCCATCGCATCAAGAAACCAAACCTCTGCAGTCTCTCATTCCACCCGAGCTCTTAAAATAGGTGGGCAGTAGGTACCCAAGTACCTACCACCTAAGGTCGATCCTGAATGTGGAGAAGGTCGCACTAGGCCGCTACAACACTGCACTAGAACCCTTCCCCTGCACCATCCCTCCCGCCTTTTTCCTCCACTGTATCCGTAGCCCGCGCAGCCGAAGAACCGCGCTAAGATGAGACCACAGAGCGAACCTCGGAGAACCTCTCCGAGGGCCGCGAGTGGACAGGAAGGGCTCGATAAGGTCCCGGCGCCACAGCTCCCAATTTTTTTTTTCTTTCGAAGCTCGCATCCACATCCTACCTAGGTAGGTATCTACCTCTACCTTACCCAAGTTGCCAAGTACAAAGTAGGAAAACAAAAGAAAGAATTCTGTCGATCGCAAAACACAACCGCACTGTCGCAAAACACTCCACGACCTCACGCCTACCGGGACAAAACAAATCCCACGACCCTTGGAAAAACACCAACGCAAAACCGTCCTGTCCGTCGCCCGCCAAGAGTCCACGCAAACAATGGCGCCAACCCCTCCCGAGGCCCCCAGGCTCCCCGCCTCGGCAGACTTCAACGCAATCTACAACCGCATCTCCCTCGCCTCCGCCAAGCAGGCCACCTTCCTCGCCTCCATGCGCGCAAAGTACCCCTCCCTCGCGCGCCCCTCCTCCGCCGCAAACACGCCGACCCCTGCCGCCGCCGCCGCCGCCTCGAACGGCACCTTCTCCTCCCTCGCGAAGCCCGACCCGTCTCACGACTCCCGCCAGCCTGCCATAGTAAACCCCCAAAGGCCCCGAGACGACGATGACATCCGCTTCGAGAACCTCAACGTCGGGCTGGGCTACGCCGCTCCCAAGTCCGAACAGGCCGCCTCGGCCGCCACCCGCGACCTGAGCCGCCGCCTATTAGGCGGCAAGAGGGGTCGCGCCGAGGATTCCAAGGCTGCTGCCGCCGCCGCGCTCGCCAAGCGCAGGCTCCGGGATGACGAGAGCGAGGAGGAGGAAGGGCGCAGCGCCGTGGGACGGAGCAAGAAAAGGCGGGTCCGGGAGAAGAGTCCCGAGGCGGAGCAGTCTCCGACGGCGGCGCCTGAGGCTGAGGCGGCAGAGGACACGACGGCAGACGTTGCGACGCGCGAGGGACCCGGCGGCGGCCTCGCCAATGCCGATGGCGGGGAAGTGGCCTCGGCTACTGGTGTGGACAAGCGGGAGTCCGGGAGCCCTGTTGGTTTGGCCGAGGATGCTGTCACGCCCGCAGGTCCTGCTGAACCCGACAGCCGGCGCGAGACGGACGAAGCTTCCAAGAAGAGACGGAAGAAGAACAGGAACAAGCAGAACAAGGCTGCGGCTGCGGCTGCGGCTGCGGCGGCTGTAATAAAGGAGGATCAATGACGAGACCCCCCACCCCGGCAAAGATTCAGAGAGCGCGCATTCGTAGGAGGGCTGGGTCGACAAGCAAAACGTTCCCCTTGACCCGACCGGCCAGAAGCTCATCTCACCAAGAAAGAACCTTACCCTCATCCCTCGAAATGGGCTCACAGATAATGGTACAAAAACGTGACGTTGTAAGACACGGTTTTGGTATTTGGCGTGGCAATCCTCTTTCATATTGACCCTTCGCGCTAGGTCCGGCTGATGCTCGACAGGCGTCTGCCATCAGGCCACACACACATGTCTGCTGCTCCTAGGCGAGCACCAGACCACTTAATACCTAGATATAGGAATGAATATGCCCCAAAAAACCACACCCCGTTCCTCTCGCATCCAAAATGCAACCGTTGCCATTACACACCCCCACGCATGGACAGCAGTACTGCAACAATCCTGACAAGCCCGACCGCCGTTTGTCCGTTGGGTATCCCTTCTCCTGAGCTCCAACCGCAACATACCGTCTCGATCCGAGAGGGGAAAAGCGTAAGACGGAATCCTCAGCCGTCCTATCTTGCTGTTTGAGTCGTCTCGACGACGCTGAATTAATAAGGAATGATTGACGTCCCACATATTTTGTTGCACGCGAGCCGGCCGTCGATACCATGAAATGACGCATAAAATCGAGAGGGATATTGAACTTTTGGTAAGGAATCAAGAGGGTCCGTCCGGCGTTTGAAAAAAAGAAAAAGAAAAGAAAGAAAAAGAGGGACCGGCATTATTTAGTGGCCGTCGGCTTCGTCTAGGTTTCGATCTCGCTCTTTGCTCTTTGGCCGCCAAGGGGTGGCTATGCAAACCATGTGTTTGCCCGAGGCCAGCCTCCCTTCCTCTTCTATACAAGTAAAGAAAACGGTTCCAATAGGCATTGGATATTTGTCACAGAAATGTACGGGCACACCCTCTCGGTATGTGCCATATATATGCTGGGCCGCAGCATGTACCCATTAGCGAGGCAGGCGTCTTTGCTCACTGCATCCGCTTCCGCTTCCGGTCATCGTTGTCCCGCGGGTCCTCGTCTTCGTCGTCCCGCTCAGCCGTGTCTGTCGGGTTGAGAATATGCGCCATGCTGCCACGGCGGGTGGGCGGCCCGGAGCCGTCTCTGATGGCCAGGTTTTTGTTGTCCCGATTTGCAGAGTTCCACGACCAATTACCAAAGGCGTCCCCGCTGCCGCCACCACCACCACCACCACCACCGCCGCCGCCGTTCGAAAAGGGCACACCCGGCGGAGTTGCGGGTCTCGACATGGGCCGCGAGTGGGATGCATTCTGCAAAGAATAAGTAGAGAGGGACTCCCTGAGGCGCTGATCTTCTGGTGCAAGTCGATTAGGCGAAGAGGGCCATGGTCCCGAGGGTGGCCCAGAGGGGGGACCCGAAACAAAAGGCGGCGGGGCGCTCGGCTGCCAGCCGTGTGCACGAATATCGGCAGATGTGTGACGTCTTGCGAGACTTCCGGGAGGTGCCTCGACTTGAGCCAAGGGATGGGGCCCAGGGGGTGGTGGAGGCGGCGCCGCCCGTAAGGGAGACGAAGCTTGTGGCGCCGTGCCCCCTCCGATTGAGCCATATGGCCGCCGGGTGCTGACGGACAGGTTCGACGGTACAGGAGGCCGGTAGAAATTCTGCCCTCTGGGTTGAGGGACTGCAAGGTTCGCGTTTCGCCTCGGATCGTCTTGGGGCAACTGCCTCGGTGAAACGGGTGCGTTCTCCACATTGGAAAAGTAAGCTCGGCTGTTTGCAAACGGAGAGTCCTGGGGATCGTCAATAGTTCGGAGCATCTCTGCCTGTCTTGCTATCTCCCCCTGCAGGTTCAGGACTGATTCCGTATCTGTTAGCCTCCAAGCTGCTTTGACGGGCTAGGTTCTTGCTCACCATCTCGATGCACTGGATTGTCTGGACTCGGGACCAAGTTGAGAACCGTTCTCGACAGCTCCTGGTTGAATTGGAGGAGCCGCGTCATGGTTTCCATGACGGCCTGCTGCTTGATGTGCATGTAGTGAGCGTTCTCTTCGCTCCTCTGCAGTCGCATGCTCAGGTCGTACAGAGTGTGCTCGAGCCCAGACATGCGCGGATCCGAGCCGTCGTTGGGGAGCGGCATCGGCTCGGCGGGTGTTCCGGGCTGTGACGGGCTCGGCTTGGTATTTGGGTATTCCCTGTGAACGAGAGCGTGACGCGATGCGCGGCGTTTGATTTCGCGGAGCCCGACTAGGTCACCTCTCTTGAAATTGCCGTTTCCATGTTTGAACTCCCACAACGCGGTCTCGGGACTGGTCGTGTGGAACACGTCGCTTACTGTCCCCGTCGGTTAGCTTCTGGTGGAGGTGGCGAGTTACAGACAGACACGGATCCAACCTTTGTGAAAGCCGTACATGTTCAGCTGTCGGACGAAGGAAGAGATGTTGGTATGCTTGAAGTATTGTCTGCTGGTGGTTAGCGGGCAACCGACGCAATTGGCCGTTGATTGCACGTACGCGAGAACCTTTGAGAAATCGGCCGACGGAGACATGACGAAGCTCTCGGCACTGGCGGACCAAGATATCAGATGCTGGATGCTAGGATCCTCGAGCATGCTGCGTCGAGTTAGCTATCCGCCTATGCAGGCAATTGGCTGTGGCGCAGCATACCTGTACAGCTTGTGTATGAATGCCGTCTGCACAATCTTGGGCTGATGAACAGCCGCAGCAGCGGCAGCGGGCGCGGCAGGCATGGCAACAGAGCCGTGGGCAGAGTGATCGGTGGGCGAAGGATGCTTGGATGCGCCGTTGGCGTCCGTGTCGTTGGTTTTGCCCGAGGGCGACGTGCTACTGGCGTTGGTGGAGGTAATCTCCATGGGGTCGCCGGGAGATGGAGCGGACATTTGGATAGTCGGGGTCGGGGTCGGGATGGGTACGACACGGTTCGATGTCAGATCGGCATGACCGTCGGCAGGCAGAGGAACTCTGTGCGGACTTTCAGTCACTGTGGCCATTCCCTCTGTACGGCGCCAAAGTAAGGGTCAGCTCTCGAGACACGGGCGCAAGGACTCGGCAAGAGGAATGCGGATTGGGAGCAGGTAGGGAAGGCAGAAAAGTGAGCCAGGGCGGCCAGGGCAACCGGCAGGCGTGGCAGCAGAGGTTTTGGGGCGAAGGGCCGAGGGGCTTGTCTCACCTCATGACTTCGTTGAAAAATGACAGTGCAGAGAGTTGGTTCCACCGTCGAGCGAGGGTGAAGCTCTGTCGCGGTAAGTGGGAGACGGCGGCGGCGGCTTGATCGAGAGCGATGGCGAAGAAGTGCGGAGCCGAGCCACAGTCGACGTAGCGTGCGAGTGAGGTCTACCGCTAGATGAAGGAGAAGCAACGGCGACGGCTGATTGAAGGCCACAGGCTCGAGTTGGGTGAAGGGGGTTGGAATTCGGGACGTTCAGGCGTCGTGGGGATTCGCCAGGCAAAGGGCGGATGGGTAGTGAGTTTTTCTTCCAGTTGCTAACAGACTCTTAGGACCCGATTGAGTGGCAGACAGGAGGGACCGGCCAAGGTGGAATGCGGCTTGTCCAAGTGGACAGGTGCTAAGTGCGTGGTCGGCGTAGTAGAGAGGTGGCGGCACTTTCAGAAGCGAGAGGGAGGGGAAGGGGAAAAGCGAAGTGGATGCAAATGAGTTGGAAGTGTAGAAGTTCTAGAGTTCGAAGAGAAGAAGGGCCATGGAAGGCCAGGGCGGCGGAAATATGACGAATGGGGGGGGGGGGGGGGAGGCAGGGACGGGGGGTGCTACCGGCGAAGGTTTAGTGGCTCGACCCGATCGATAGTCGGTCGGATCTGAGAGGAAACGGGGTCAGTTAAGGAGTAATTAGCAGCGTCCAATCCGATTCAGCTTCTGATCGAGCGATGCAGCTGAGGTACCATGTCAATTAGTCGGTACTTTCTGATGTCAGAAGCAACAAGAGCATCATCAGTGACACCTGCCTGCAAATGTGTGTAGCCAATTGCCCGGCCAGCCAGTCCGTCAGTCAGTCAATACAGAGCATTTGCAATGAATATATGAAAGAGAACGAGAGAGAATGAGAGAGGGAGGGTCAAAGCCCCAAGTGGGAGAGAAGGAGAGAGACAGGTGTGGCGCCTGTTCCACCGAACGCACCAAGTGAGGATGTTCAGAATGTTCAGGTTGGGGGAAAGTGTGGTCAATGATTGAAGCTTACTGATTGGACTGAGGGAATGTACGTGCGAGGGACGCTTTGCATGGACAGGCCTGGTTTGTTTTACCTTGCAGCCGGGATAATTATTATGAATTATTTTTTATTTTGTTTATTCATATTCCCTTCTTTTCTTTTATCTTTGTCTTACTTTAGGGGGAGCTGGAGAGCAAGATAGGTCGGGAAGAACTCTCGCACAGGCCAGGCTCGATAAGGTAACGGAGGGCGGGATGGAAGGAAACGACACGAAACAAGAGACGTCTACTACTGTGTTAGGTGGTGTACAGCGGGCCCACAGACTTTACTCCGCTTACACGGAATCCCCTAGAGAGAGAGAGAGGGGACTCTTCCTGGTGGTACCTGTAGCACGACCGAGCCGCCAGGTGTGTGTGTGTGTCTTTGCATGTGCTCTTCCTGCCCCCTAAGTGGTGTATTCGTAGGTAGCCACGTAGACACAGGCGTGGAAAGACCACGTCGTCAAGATGAGATGAAATGCTCGTGCAAGAATCAAACCTTGATGAGAAGCACTTCCGTGTTCCTGCTGTGTCGTGGCCTGCCCTTGGTATTATATCTTGGTATCTTGGCAGTAAGCAGGGTACAGGCCATGGCCGTGCTTGACTGGCAGAGCCTGGACAGCTGATGCATACAACTAGGTAATTCATTGCCTGTCGATGCTCTCGTACCTACCTCTACCTACCTATCCACCCAGGTACGAGGGAGATGATTCAATGGACAAAGCATCCCAGACGTCGGCTGTACTGCACGACCAGACCGGGAGAAGGGGGGAAACAGCAACAGCAGAAATCACCCGAGAGCTGTCAAGACTCAAGAGCCAGCAAGGTAGGTACCCGTACTTCCTCTATGTTGTTACACAGACCAACAGCGAGAGCTCGACATCGCCGATTCTTTAGTATCTACACATATACGCTGAACACTATACCCATGTGCATAGTACTGTTCAGTTGTGGATGGGGCATAATACTACCTAGGTACCTAGGCAGGTCAGGTACCGATATAATAGGTAAAGGTGACTTCGGGATCCGGGTGATGTGCCCTGCCTTCTATCCTTCTCCCCTCCCCTCGACATGTGCCTTTATAGGTTGATAAGTCGTCTTCTCATCACCGACTCACTTCATCGTCAACCCAGCCTACCTACCTACATACCTAGTACACTTGGATGGATAGCCATGGCCTCGTCTGTGGGCAGGACGGGGACGCCCCACGGAAATTGAAGCCAGCGAGCACGGGCATGCCAGCATGGCTAGACAAGACACGGCCCGATGCTTGGAACGCCCGCCCATGAGGGACCGACCATCGGGTTTGCTAGCCCGTCGACTCGACCGTGTTTTAGCAGCACGATCCACGCGTATCCTGCGCATGTACCTAGCTAGGCGCTGATTCAAGGTAAATGATGTACCTACCTACCTACCTAGGCAACTTACTTAACGGATGCCTCTACACTACCTACCTAGGTACACCTAGGTACGCAGGAGAGAAGCGTCCTCACATTGTCGCGGCTTCCTTTCATGTTGAAGTGCCCCTGGTTGCTCTTTCTTTCTCACCTCTTGTCTCGTTGCCCGCCTGGCACCTGCCCATCCCTCTTCCTCCTCCTCCTCCTCCTATTGTGAACCCCTTTCTGTTCCTTCCTTGGACATTCATCCCTCGTCATTCCGTGCCTACCTAGTTATGTAACCGATAAATCAGCCTCTTTCTTCCTGGCCATCCATCGCGCAATCCATCTCAAAGTAATTTTACATGTACCCCTATTGCACCTCTCGTGGGAAGATATACATATGTTCCCGGCTTTTTGCTTTCTGACACGCCACGATGCCGGATGCATATCATGCCCACGTTTCCTTCCAGCACCCCTGACTTTACCCCTCGATCCACTCTTGAATTCGTTTTAGTGCTTTCTTCTCCCATCACGCACACTCGCTGCCTACACTCGACGTTTCTCTGACCCATTGTCTCAGGCATGCAGCTCGACATTCATTGGCTACTTCCCCAGTCGGTCCAGAAATCGACGAGATGGCCATCTGCGACATGGACTTCCTGTCGGACCAAACATAGCTGTCATATTCCCAAATGCGGTCGCGCCTCCTATAGGAAGGGGGTGTGGGTAGGTGGGTGGGAACGGAGACACGCACGCAAAGACACACACCCTCCCCTAAAGCCCGTCATCCACTGACATGCTCGGAGCTGACAAACACTCCTACGGATCCTCCTCCGTCTGCTTCTAGCCTGCTGCACCGAGCTCTGTGACATGTTTCGGAAGACCCAAATGAGATGGGACACCTTCTTTTATTGACGACCGACAAGACCACCAAAACAAGCACTCAGCCATGCAAGCATGCCCACCAACGAACGCCCTTATAGGCTTATCCGTCTGACCATTGGTCCCACCCTTCTCCCATTCTGGAAGTCGACTGCCCAGCAGACATCCGCTACAGGCCCGCGGTCTGTGCTCCTCCTGAGCAATAGTGTTCTGCGTGTGGCATTCGAAGAGAACGTCCTCATTAAACAGACATGGATGGGCGGAGGAGGCCTTGGAACCGCAACAGTTTTGTACTGGTTCTTGCACACGCCCCTCTCTTACCGGTGTCTTACCATGACGTGATGTGAGCTTCCGCTGTTCGCCAATGACGGGCTGCTATCCTACCCTTCAGAGAGAACTCTCATCTTAACCCAAAGTCCGGGCCAGTGCTGCCTACCTATGATGGCTAACAGGGCGGGCCAGTGCGAATCCAGGAATCACGCAGCAGGCACCAGCCGAACCGACCAGACGGTGCGCTCCTGTTTCAACGGCGTCGCTTCTTTGCACCAAATATCCACCACACGCCAGACACGCCAGACGATGCTATGTGATCGAGAACTCCAGAGTTAATCAAGACGTCCGCATCTAACCCTCCACCCCTACGGTATAAGAGACACATACGCTGAAGCTCGTGATACCGAGTCTTCTTGCATCGAGTCCACGGTATGGCTGTATGAGATTCAAGTTGAATCGACCACCACAACAACCTTTGAATGGCCACCGGGACGAATCAGCCCTGCGGGTTCTGGCCACACATAATGACTCAAGAAAGTTCGGAGAAATCCAGAGTCGGCGGGCGCCTGGCTCGCACTCTGGTACCGAAACCCGTGCGCATCTCGCAGAGTCTTCTCGATACTCCCCCGGAGCTGTCTGGGGGAGGGTTGACGTGCGGCGGCGAGAAACTCTCCTGACAAAAGACATGCCACTTGCTCCTGGGGATCGGCTGTTGCATTTTGCAAGCCGTGGCTGCCACCAATCGCATGTGTAAAGTACCATGCTGGCATGCAACGGTTGGGAAACTTTAGCATACGACAGAAGCAGTCACTGCCGGTTCAGACAGGACGTCTTGTCGTTTCCAAGTGTATCTACACCGCGACTCAAGTACAGGCCTCTCCTGGCTAACTTCGTCGTCTATGTTATGGAAAAGGGGCAGCGGGCAGTTATGGACCGGGCCGACAAGGGTTTGCCAGCCAGCCTACCTCTGGTCGAGGGACAAAACATCAAGCAGCAACCCTGAATTTCCCCACGACCCCCGCACCCCGTCGAAATCAAGACGGCGACTTGTGTCATTCCGGCTCAAGAAGACGCCGCCGCCAAAGGGCTTCAACAACAGGAGGCAGCTTTTTGACCATTTTCTTTATTTTCCTAAATTGATAGCCGTATGGTATCATCTCTCTCTTCTGCATCTCTCTCTTTCCCCCTCTCTCGTTTCGTTGCAAATCCTTCCTTCTGGCTTCCTCGACATGCCTGTATACGCCTAATATGCGCGGACGTGTGAGGCCCGCAACAAGTTCGATCTCGAGGAAAGCATACGGGCTCCACGAGGGTTGAGCATTGACACCAATCACTTTGGACCGTGCATGAGCAGACGTTCCGTGCGGCATGCGTTTCGGTCATGGGCGACGTTGCTGTTGGGCTGTCTTACATACCCGATTGTAAGAGGATATTCACATGCTGCAGCCTAGCTGCGACGAGTCTAGGACCGTCGAAGTGACCATCCGCCTCAAAGCATGTCGGGTCTTGTTCAGCCTTGAAAACCAGTTGGCGCGACAGCAATTTTACTGTGGCTTGGCGCCGTCTTTGATTGAGCCCCGGGTGCCCTTCGATAAACAAGGTTTAGGGTGGATTTCAGCTCGGAAATATCGACCTCGTCGCAAAGCCATCTACTTGCATCGGGAACATAGCCACTCGTCTGTGGATTCCCGCTCATCCAACAAACATCCATTGGGTACCATCAATCGTTCTGGGCCGCCTGAACCGGCAGTTCGACTCCCTCCAAAACGAAGAAGCTTGTAAATGGATGGTGGCCTGAGCGAACGAACTGCAGATCCAATGTTTCAGCGGAACCATCGGTTCTTCACGTTCTTGTGCGGTTGATAAGACGCCCGGCATCAACCACCACCGACGGACGCCTCGAGATGTAAGCTGTAGCAGATTATTGTTGATCGCGCACCACGCCGTCGACGATCCGACAACGCCCCCCTGTACGTTGGCTCTCTATTCGTTCACTGAGAACCTGGTCTTCTCTACGCCTCTTACCCGATGTAACGCCGTTCGGCTCCAACGATCTGCCACTGCAGTTTGCTCCTCTGTGTCTGAATGGCCTTGAAGAATGCGACGTTGACGCTCGCCTCAGGTGAACCGTGACCTTCTAGAAGTCCCACTCCGGAACGACCCTAGAATGCCCCTTGGGATGCTTTTAGCTCCGAACAAGCACCTGGAAGTCTGGGACTGTGCTGATTTGTTTTGTTTTGAAATGTCCATCTCAACCACATCCGGCCGCTCGCGCCCTTGCACGCGCGGAATCCTCGTGCATTCTTCCCGCCGCTCCAGGGTCCGTAGCAGGTTTGCAGTGCGAGACTGGAACGGAACATCCGAAGAAAAAGCGGAAGCACCCAACCCAGATACATCATGTGGGTTCAGCTGATGCTTCCATATTGGGACTGCCACGCCACCACGCGTATTCCAGATGCAGTTCTTCATCCTTCCGCTCCCAATGTCTCATGGCCGTTCTGCAGGCAGCATGTTGTAACTTGTAACCGATAACAATAAGCAGGCAGACAGGCTAGCAGAGTCATTAAGCAACGTCGCTTTTAACTAGCAGCAATGCCACCTGCCTTGGCATGTCCTCACGCACATGAACCACGAACGGAATGGCATGAGTTGCAGAGCATCCGATAGGTCCGTGCCCCGAACCTCGAGCTGTGGTCTACCAGCCGTTGAGCATCTGTATTCGCCACCATCTCTACGCACACCCGGAAATACCTTCGCAACGTCCACTGCACGGTCGGACTCGCAGCGGGAGAGGGCGTATAAGCCACCTCTGTCGGACCCAAGATGCACCAATGGCCTGATAATCACCCTCTCCGCTGGCACGAGACTGACAAGGGACGCTGAACCCAAGTCCCGGGGCGAAGCGTCTCGCGCAGCAAGTGTCTCCGTCACGAAGGGCGCGCGGCGCCGCAAGCCGACACAATGACGATCTCTTTTAATCCTCTCCAGGAAATAACGGCTGGCAAGCAGGTCGGTCTGTTGTCGGCGTCCCCCGGAGCTCTACTATGTAGCTTTGATGGCAAAGTCCCGGAGCCGAGAGATGCGAGTTTGGTCCCATGCAACCTCAGTAGTACGATGGTATGCCGTCCAATACAAGGACGGGGGATGGACTCAACTCTGGCTTGTCCGAGAAACAGAGTCAAAAGTTGGCCAACTTTACCCAAGGGGAGATGTGAGCGATCGGGGACACTCCGCGCTTGATGGCTGCTACAGGGTATCTTTCGGGGGAAGGGGGGGGAGGGGTGGGTTGCTCTGATCAGAAGTGAACCGCCTGCGCATCCTCAGCATGGTACAACCCCCGACCAAATCTCCGCTGTTGTGGTATATGGCACACGTGGGCAGCAATACCGACGGGGGCATCCTTCCTAAAGACATCAATCGCTGCATTGGCTCATCGGCCGTACTAGATTATAAACATGTGCGAAGAAACATCCAGAACGACGATCCTCCTCCCCAAACACCCCCAACGCCCAGTAGCTAGTCATTAACACACCCACACCTACACACACGCACACACACACACACACACACACACACACACACACACACACACACACACACACCCGGCAAGACGGACGCGTGCCAGATGTTGCCCCATCATGTCATCATCCAAATGCCTTTTCCTCATACTGACGGGAAAGACCCATCCAAACCATCGTAAAACCCCATTCCCACAAGGTGGGCAATCCCTGCTTTTCCTTACCATATAACTCTATACACCAGCCAGGAAGCATGGTTCAGGGGACAATAAGGGGTGGTGGGGATGGAAGCAGCCAAAGTCTAAAAGTCGCCGTCGTCGACGTCCATGCCACTGACTCTCCGCTCCCCGATCTCGCGGATCTTGTCGCCCAGGATCGATCGCCCGTACCGCTCCGCGACCTTGCCCGCCGCCTCGACCATGCGGCCCGTCCGGTCGCGCATGAGGCTCACCAGCTCCAGCGCCCTCATGCCGCGCTCCTCGCCCTCACGGCATTCGATGGCCAGCATCTGGAGCAGCGTCTTGTCAAAGTCGAGCTCGAGGCGCGCCAGGCTGGCGCGCTGCGAGTGCGTGGCGTCGGTGTGGTCGATGAGGTCACGCAGCTGCGCCGAGTGGATGCCGGAAAGCAGGAGCTTCTGTTCCAGCTTGCGCGATTCGCGGCGGCCTGCGGCGTCGTCGTCGTCGTCGTCGTCATTTTCGCCCCCTTTGTCTTCTTGCCCGGCAGAGTCCGCGTCCGGCGCGGGCGCCGAAGTCAGGGGCACGGAGAAGTCGAACTCGGACAGCAGCGGCCGCGGGAAGTAAGGGTACCGGTCCCCGCCCTTGAGGATGATGCAGTGGAACTTGTTGTCGGCCACGGCGATGGGCCAGTAGGTTTCCTTCTTCCTCCCCGACGCCAGACGCGGCAGAAGCTTCGTGTCGAGAAGGGGCACCCAGCAGGCGCGGGAGGGCTTGCGCCAGTGTAGCAGCGTCAGAAGTGTGCCTGTCGAGTCATAAATGCAAGGATCCTAATACGGGCCCGTCAGTAAACCCATGAGCTAGCTGTATCTGAAAAGGAAGGAGAGTGACACCAAAATCAGGAAACAAAAGAGGGGCAAGGAGGGTTAGACTCACGCCGACATCCGAAAAGAAGACGCTCTGCAACGTCGCGCCGTCGGGTAGCGCGACGGTGTCTTCGTTTTGGCAGATCTCATCCCGCTTGATGTTCTCGATGGTGTAGAGGAGGCGGGCGTTGCCGTCGGCACCGACGGGGCCGTTGCCCATTGTGATGACGTAGTCGCGCCAGCTGGCACAAGTGACCATGGGGGTGCTCTTGGGGCGGTAGACGCGGTAGGGGACGCCGAAAAGGGTGTAGATACGGACGTAGTTGGCGGTGGTGGTGACGGTGATGAAGGAGTCGCTCAGCGACATGGCGACGACGGCCTCGCCCTTGGGCAGCTCAGTGCGCCAATCGGCGCGCTGCGTCCACGTCTCGTGCGGGCGATAGAAGAGAGTGGCGGGGGCGTCGTTAAGGGGCGGGCAGGAGAAGAGGGCACCGTGCTCCGTCAGGCAGGCCTTGTCGTAGAGGAACGTGTCGGTGAAGTGGAAGTCGCGGTGGAACTCGTGGTCGTAGAACTCGACCGTCACCGTGTTGTGGCCGTCCTGGTCGACGGTCCAGACGACGCCGATGAGGTTCAGGCACAGGTACTTGCGGTTGCCGCGCCAAGGCGTCGATCCGGGCTGGAACGCTTCGTGAAACGCCGGCTCCAGCAGGCGGCGCTTGCTGGCACGCCCGGCGTCGTCACCGTCATCGCCGCCGTCGAGCGGCCTCTTGGTGCCCGTCGTGTAGCCCGCGCCGTCGTCGTCGACGACAAAGTCGTCCCCGTCCCCGTAGCCGTCCTCGCCGTTGAGGAACGAGTCGAGGCTGCCCAGCGAGTCGCGCCGAGGCCGGCTGGGTATCGAGGCCTTGCCGCCGTTGGCGTCCGGCCTGCGGAGGTTTTTGTTGTTGGAGTTCTCGGTCAGGGGGTCGTGGATGAAGGGCGCCGGCTGGCGGGGCAGCTGCAGGAGGGCGGCGAACTGCTCCGTGATGAGGTTCGGGTAGATGTAGACCTCGCCGTCGGACGTGGTAAAGGATAGCAGGTTGTCCTTGGGGTGCCATGCGAGGTCGAGGATGTTGCTGTAGTCAAACTTTTGCACGACGCTCTGCGTCTTGGTCTCCCAGATGAGGAGCTTGCCGTCCTTGCCCGCCGTGGCCAGCAGGGCGCCGTTGGGCGACCAGGCGAGGGCCGTGATGTCGCCGAGGTGGCCGTTGGAAAAGGCCCGCTGCTTCTCCCAGTCGTTCTTGGACACGACCTGGATGTCGTGCATGGGGGTCGGCACGGCGAAGGCGCGGCCGTCCGGGTGCCAGGCGATGCGGGCCGACATCTCCGAGTCGGACTCGAGCGGGCCGATGACCCCGTCGACCTTGCGGATCAGCTCGGGGATGTCGGCCGTCATGGAGTAGAGGTAGATGACGCCGTCGGTGCAGGCCAGAGCGAGGAGGCCGCCCCTGGGGTCGAAGGCGAGGTGCTTTGTGGGACGGCCGTGGTCCTTGAGCACGCGGACGCGCGAGTTGTCTTGGGTGTCGACGACCTTGACAGTCAGCTCGTCGCTGGCAACGGCGCACCACTTGGTGTCTGGGGAGAGGGCGACGTCGCGGACGGGGAGGGAGGTGCGGGTAAGGAAGCGCTCAAAGATCGCGTCCTCGACCGAGTAGAGGCTGACGGTGCCGTCCTCGGAGCCAACAACGAAGAAGCCGTCGGCGGCGGCGGCGGCGCAGTTCTGCTCGGGGCAGTCGTCAATGTTGGAGGGTTCGCCGTCGTGATGGGTCCGATACAGGCGGATCGTGTTGTTGGAGCCGACGGTGACGAGGCGGGCGCCCGAGGGTGTGTAGGCGAGGCGGGTTGTGCCCGTCGTGTGCGCCGGCCTCGGCCGCGGTTTCGGGGCGAGGGAGGCCATCTTTTATGGTATCGGGGTATGTTTACTTGGTCATGGGGATAGGGGGTTTTGTTGTGACGGCCAGCTCAAGTGTACGAGTGAGACAGGACGTTGATTGACTCTCGTGGTGATTCGGCGAACGAATGGTGGATCGTTGGTAATCGTAGATGGACAATCTGTGTGAGATGGTGATGAATCGAGAAGGGGGGGACGTCAAGGAACTAGCGGGCTGGAAAAGACGCGTCCGGACGCGTTTGCGGAAATTCAATTAACGACTTTTTTTGCTGGCACTTTACGCCAGTAGGACGCGGAGCAGGGGGGGGAGGGGGTCGACAGCGACCCCGCCAGGTACGTATCGCCGTCTGACCGGGTGTGAAGGGGGCCTCTCATCTGGCGCCAGCCGTAGAGACCCGTGGTATGTAAACGGTCACGGAGATCCATCGCAGGTGCATTATCAGATTTGATGAGAAATACAAGAACGGTCTGTGACACTCGAGGAAAAAGGCGTCCACGTTGAGACAATCTCAAAGTGTCCGCTGCACAACCAATCCCCTTACCTGACTCATACTTTTCACCTGTTCATTTTCAAGTTTCGTCTTTTTTCTTTTCTGCTCCTTTTCCGAGTCCTCGGCCGAGATAGCTACCCCTCCAAGATCCAAGATGCAGTCATCCAACCAAGAGAACTTCTTCGAGACGGAGTGAGTATACGAAACCCTCCTTCTACCCCACAAACCCTTCGAGCACTCTATAAACCTTCATGACTGAGGTTTTCCTGACGGGTCCAAAGCGCGCAGCAGGCCAAGCGCCAACTGCGCGCCAAAAAGGAGGCAAACACCTTTGGCAACCCGCTGCGCATGCCCTCCAAGCTCCTGGCCGTCATACCTGACCCAAAGAAGCCGCACATCTCCGTCTTGGTTGCCGAGTCGGGCGGGCGGGTCTCCCGCGTCGACACCGAGGTACGAAAGCTCGTCTAACCCACCCCTCCACATCCTCGTGGGTGTAATCAAGGGCTTGCTCACACGCATCAGACACGCACCGTCACCGCAAAGTACACAGGTCCGTCGGTCCCCGTGACGTGCCTCGCGACTGGCGGCGCCTCCGATGGCGTGCTCTTCGCCGGCAGCTGGGACAAGACCGTCTGGTCGTGGGACCTCGCCACGTGCCGCCCACTTCGCCGGTACGACGGGCACTCGGACTTTGTCAAAACCATCGTCTGCGGCCGCCTCGGCGACACGCACATCCTCATCAGCGGCGGTGCCGACAAGAAGATCATCGTCTGGGACGTCGCTTCGGGTCGCAAGCTGCACACACTCCAGGACCCGACCACCACCATGATGTCGCTGCAGCACCTCGCCGTCGACCCCGTGCAAACAACCGCCGACGAGATGGTCCTCGTCAGCGCCAGCAGCGACCCGCACATCCGCCGGTGGAGGGTCGCCCTCGACTCGTACTCTCAGCTGCCCGTCGACGATGCGGCGGCGGCTGGGGCGGGCGAAAAGAAGCTCACGATCCAGGAGCACGAGACGAGCGTATACAAGGTCCTCTTTGACGCTGCGGGCGACGAGGTGGACCTCTGGACCGCGAGCGCCGACGGGACCGCCAAGCGCCTGCTGCGCGAAAAGGCCTTCGTGGCGGACGACGTCTTCGAGCACGGCGACTTTGTACGCGCCATCGCCCTGGCCCACGACTGGGTCATCACAGGCGGCATCAATCAGCAGATCAAGGTGTGGGACCGCATCTCGGGCGGCCTGCAGGCCGTCGTTGACGCGCACTTTGACGAGATCACCGACTTCGCCGTCCTCCGGGACCCCGCCAAACGCACCAACGTGCTGTGCAGCGTCGGCATCGACTGCACGCTGCGAACGTGGCCGCTGGACCGCCAGGGCCTGGACGCCGTCGTCGAGGAGATCCGGGTCGCGGCCGAGGCCGTTCCCGAGGACGCACAGGCAGAGACGACAAAGGATGGGGATAGGCTGATGACGGCCGAGGAGGAGGCCGAGCTGGCAGCGCTGATGGAGGACGATTAAGGCAGTCGCGGCTGAGCGAGCAGCATCGTGACTCCCTCGGAGGGCCAGGTTCAGACCGTGTCTCCGTACGGGTCAAGAGTTTCCGGGCTCTGCGAATCATTTAAACCACAACTTAACCAAACATGAAACAAGAAAGGAAATACTGCTGTTCAGCTTGTTCATCGCCAAAACACCAGATGTGTCAAGTGGGTGTGTGAGGCTTTCTGAGCCCGTCATTTCCACCCAATTCTTTACATTCCTAACCCAAACCGCAGGCAGCTACAGCCCGTCGTCGTCTTGCGGCCGACTTATGCATACCCCCTCCACGGCGTGTCCTGATGTCCGGGCTAGTGAGAGGGTTCATGGTGGGAAAAGGTCAGTCTCTTGTCGAAGGAGCTCCGAAGGTGAGGATGTACGCCAGCTAGCATACTCTTGTCGAACTGTGCCGGCCTGGCTTCCGACACCAACCGATTGTGAACAATTTCCCCAATGCCGTCTGCAGTCAGACATCGGGTGTTTGCTTGGCCAGCAGTGTCTCGGTACGAGCTTTCACGCCCCCGGGGGATTCAGCGAGACATGCGCCGCGGAGTAAAGAGTCAGGAATGGCTTGTGGCGGCCCCGGGGAGACACAATAAGCGGCGTGACATTTACTCACCTGACTGGCGCTCCTCCACGCCGGAGCCCTGGTGAAGAGGACTCGTGTGGTTGTGTTGGGAGGGTTCCGGATAGGTTGGTGGCTGAAGACCGCCGAGTGAGAAGGCGTGATGGACGTCGGCACCCTGACCGCCCGAGGCTGAGAACCACCGCTCACAGAGAACACCATGCTCGAGCTGCTAGCGCTCTTCATTTGATCGTCATAGTGTTCTCCGGGCAGCGACATTCCTCACCAGAGCGCGCTAGAAAGAGCTTAGCAGGGCGTTCCCACTGCCCAGGCAGTAGTGATCTTCTGTACCTGAGCGGCCACGCGCACCGTCGGGGTTGCCAGAAAACAAACATTCAAGAGCCAAGCCAGGCACGGTATCCTGCCGTTTACAAGGCCCTCTCCATCTCCCAGATCCGCCTGTGCTCGAAACGTGACAGAAGGAACCGGCCGACCGCCCGTCCCTTGGCCGTGCCTGGCCACCGACTGTGGATGGCGGACGGTCGTTGACAGTGCACAAGGCCTCCCTTGGCCCACACCTGTACCACCTGAAATCCGGTGGCTGCGTGGAAAACTTGAATCACTCAAGATCCCCCAGCGGCAGGAAATGAGTGGCTTGTTTGCTTCGCCAGTCCGTGCGAGTACCCGTGGTCCCTGAACAGTCCTGGCGGTGCCCAGACATCACTTGAATTCGACATTTTCTGGCTGCGGTGGAAAAGAGCCGCAAGACGCGTAGGACAGAGCTGGCCATGACTCGGCGGACCGTCGTGGACGGGTTCTCAAGTAATTATTGGCAGGCTGCAGGCATCCTAAGGCTCATGGCCCCAAGGCACGGGATGGTTAGGGCGGAGAGCCAGTCGAAGCATATGCGCGCCTGGGACGCTCGGAGATATTCGGTTAGTTGACAGCTTGACACAAGCTCGGGATTGGAAGCAGAAGTTTCTAGGCCACAGTCGGAACTTCCTAGCCCCCCAGCGGACCGAACAGATCGACACGGACCTTGAAGAGGAAGCATGGGCTGGTGGAGGAACTTGGATCTGCACGGGTGACAAGTGCGACGCTCCAGCCGCCCAGAGCGCGTATCCTCCATTCCCCTATTCATCGAAACCCTGCTTGTCGCGTCGCGTCCCGTCTGCACAAACGAAACGAAAGGTGCAAGGGCGTCTGTGAGCTCGACGGATAGTGGCCCCTCAGAGGTGAACGGACAAAGGATGGGTGCTGCAGTGGCCGCAGAACACTGCAGAACAAAAGTGACGAGGACCTGGGGAGGCGGGGGGTTCGATGCCGATGAGCCATTGTGAGCGATAGAGACCGCCCGCCTCGACAATTCAGTTTGCCTGCCGTGCAACAAAGACAGCTTCTAGCCCGTTGCAGGCTCTTCGCCGCTCTCTATGGTGACCAGTGTGCCTTGTTACTGCAGGGACTGGCTCAGCGGGCTAATGATGAGGTGGGATATGCCGAGCCACTTACCCACGGGTGGTTCAGCCTTGAAAGCCAGGTGCTTGATTTCTTGTCGATGGTCATCGAGGCTGGCCGATGCCACTTCGGTAGTGGATTGGATCTCGCACAGAAAGGATACCTAGTTGCATGCCTTTGTCGGCGTGCGGCCGGTGATGCTTGCGAAGTCGGAGGCAGGGACGAGTTGATTCACTGCTCGAGGTAAGAACCCGCCGCTAGGGTATTTTGAGTCGTGGAACAAGCTTCAGAAACATGGAAGAGGGCTTATCCAAGGATTCTGCATCGTCCATGTCATGCAGCGTTTGATTGCACGCTGCAGAGGTAACCATGCTTTTAGTCTGTGGTCCAAAATCTCTACTTCTCAGCAACTCGTCATGGAACAAATATATCAAGCTGTAGCTAATTAGCTGGTTACGGGCTGGTAATCCCTGTAGGTGTAGGCAGTCAACGGCTGCCATTGGTGTAACTAACAGGGGCATCGTCTCTTCCGTTGAGTTGAAGAATGACGGGATTCGCCGCACCAAAGCGAACAAAGAAAAGGCGTCTTACCAGTAACATCGATTTGTCATGGCGTGGACTCGCGGCAACCCCATCAATGGCGAAACTGACAGGTATTCAAATACGGCCAGAATCGGCCTACGTTGTTTGGCAGTGGAAGAGAAGACCGCCGAATCAGCTTTATTGATGTCCAATTGTTCGAATGGCTAGGTTAGCGCCAGGCCACGGTTTCGCCATTGAGGCGAAGGTGCATGGCAAACGTCGGCGGATATCAAGTGCGCAACTGCGGTCGATCACCTTCTTGTCTTGGCAGCCTCTGGATCGTCGTGATTGTGTTGACGTCTATGTATGAGATTTTGAGGAGTGCGGCATTGGCTATTATGCGACAATGATGCAAGATAGAGTTGGCGCGGTGGCGCTGCTCAAGGATCCGACCGCGGGGTGCGTCGGACTCTGGCGGTCATGGTCGGACGGCGGCTGTTTTCAGAGTCAGGGCTTGATAGTGTAGATGCAGATGATAGTGTTAGGAGTCAGGGGGAGAGTCCAGACTGCCCTCACCTCACCGAGGTACGGTATGGGACATGCAAGGAATGGATGGAGCCATCGTTCCCTGTAGACACGTGTGCGCCGTCCGGCAAGGCCGTGTAGAATGAACCAGATGTGAAGGCCAAAAGATTGGCGGCGGTCTATGTGGCTCGGCAGTGCCTCCCAAGGTCGGGTTGGATAATGGAATTGATGTGAGCAACTATCAATTGTTAGTAGGTGGTATCCGTAAGCTGTGTGCAAACATACATAGTACGCTAGGTAGATACCTAGGTACTACTAGAAAGTAAGTGCACGTCCTAGCCGGTTAATAGGCCATTTTCTTCCGATCCAAGGAGAGCCTAGTCGTTGATCGCCTAAAGAGGCAAGACCCTCTTCCGAGTCTCCCCTGCATCCGACCCACCTGTTCGCTCCCACTCCAGCATTCGATCATGTGCCTTGGGTACAAGATACCTGAGATGCTCACTATAAATCCTGTGAGTCCCTGCGGAGATACGAGTAGGCAGTACCTCGAGGGGACGTGCACTTAGAAGAGCGCAGGTACCTACCTACCTACCTAGGTAGGAAGCGTACCTAGACAGGTTACTGCAAAGAAGGTACTCTGAACCCTGGGGCGGCCCCACCAGCTGCCGTTGCCCACTTCCACCTGCACCTGCCTCCCACGTCGCCTCCTTCCTTGGGTTGTCTCTCTTCACGTACGTGTGTTCCGATGTAGGGGAAATTACGCTGGCACCGTCAATTCAACTACAGGCGTCCCGCATTCCTGCCCAGGGACCATTTGGCATCCCGTACTCCCTTCCGTTTTTTTACTCCTCGGGTTTGTTCGCCATCTTGCAGATCGACGAGGCAACATCTGATAGGTAGGGAGAGGTACTAATAAACACACTTTGATTAGAACACGTTCCATTGGAGTCGGAAGCTTCCTTCCGCCGCATGTTCTCTCTTGCCTGGTCAATCCTGTTTGTCCAACGTCGGTCACAACCTCGATCCTTGGGCCTCTCGGCCGGAGTCCTTCGTGGTGTATCGGGTGAATCAAGTGTTCCTCTACCACTGTGACCTCTGGCTTGTCTCATCCGTTCGTTGCAATGGCCCTCACCACCAGGACAGGCTGTCGGCCATCTGTCTAGGTAGGTACACGCACGATCAAACGGCCCCGTCGATCTGAGTATGATGCAAGTAACGGCGGCTTGCACGACTGCCAAACACATTCGTCTCTTATTCCCTGGTGGTGTGCAGGTCGACGGACCTGCCGCCATGAGACACCGGTATCATATTAGGGAGCCGTCTTGGTGCTAGCCCCAAGCCATGAGCAACGACCAGGGAGAAGGCGCTCGAGAACCTTGTCCCGTCTTCCTCACCTCGACGCAGTAGCGTGGAACCTTTCGTCCAAACTCTGGCGAGTCTGGATCCGTCGCCCGGCCCGGGCTTGAGGGTGCGTGGGTATCTGGATGCGATCGTCTGACTAAGGGACGCACGCAGTCGAGGTGTGCCGATGAGAGTTGACGGGATAAGCCACGCTGCGACAACGCACGCCGTTGGTTGCGCGTCCAACATTCTCTTTCTCGCATGCCCAAGAATTCGCATCACAAATCATGAGCGGTGAGACAGTTCGCCGACTTGTTACACCAAGAACCCATAGCCAAGTCACGCTCGAACCAGTGTACCATTCCAATATCAGAGTAGCTAGGACTTCCTGCCGCCTGCCGCTCCCCCAGTCCCGCTAAAGTCTCTTTCACAACAGAACGGTAACGATAGCATAAGACAACACTCGTAAAGGTATGTATGCGTGTGTTGTGCCCTCGGACGTGTCAATCACATAAGCAAAAGAGCAACCACCTAACCTCCCTGGCCAAACGCATCCCTCTCCACACCCATCGCCGCACACCTGCTCTGCCCTCTCCCGTCCTCTCTCTCTCTTTTCTTCGTCCTTATTAACCTAGCGTCTTGGGGCGCAGTTCAGAAACGCCAATTATTCATCTACTCGCCGTCTTGTACTTTCTGTGCCAGCTACTTCGACCCGGTATTAGTTCAAGCCACTTCCTTTCGGGTTTGTGCCGGTGCCTGCGACAGCTCAATTACTCGCCCCCCCACAAAAGATACTGCTCTTCTTCACTCGACTAACATTGCAGTTCTCCATTCTTCACTCTCCATTTCTTCTCTTCATTTCTCTTCTCTCACCTTGTCACCGCACTTTCCGTTGACCTGGACCATTCCTTCCCAAAGTGTGCGATTCCTGCAACTGGTTGCACTGCATCTCATCACACCTCCTGTCTTTGCATCGTCACTTGGCCCAGCAATACCCCCCTGCCAGACGAATATCGCGTTTCCCGCCGCCTCAGTTTACTGCGACTCTGCGCAGTTGACGTTGAATCAGTATACCAGTCACTCCACCCGTCTTGAGGATCACATAAGCTCTTGCCCTACGCTGCCCATCATCAAATGGCCGAGTCTGCCCAGTATCATGGCGCCCTGGTCGCCTTTGAGGGCCCTTCAGACCTGATCTCTACACAACTTCGCCTACTGCCTACATCCACGCAAATAACCCTCCTTCCTAGTGTCAAAGAATATCTCGAGCCTGACAACCCCGAACAGCCCTTCGATTCACGGAAGTTCGTCAAGAGGGTTCACGATGCAGTCGCCAGGAGGCGAGAGGTTGCTCTGGCGTTTCTGATGGAATCGACACCCACACGCAAAAGGCTAGTCTTCATGAACGGCGGCACACCCAGTGCGCAGACAGTCTGCATCAGGGCCATTTCCCGTAACGTCACAGATGGGGATATTTCCAAGGCGGAGGCCATCTTCTTTGAGCTTGTGAAAGGGGGCGTCAAGAGCCTAGGCCAGCACCCTGCAAGGGCGGGGGGCGCTTTTCTTGATGTATCCGACGAGTTCGTCGAAGATCCCATTACGAAAGCCATGCGCGCAGCAGATGCTCTGGATCGCGAAACCGAAAACCTCCAGCCTTCCAGCGACATCGATCTCACCACTTCACCCATCCGCCCAAGGAGCTTGAGCCTGCCTATATTCTGCTTCGCCGACACGTATGGAGACAGCGCGCCGTTTTACGTCTTTGGTGGACAGCAACACGAGGAGAGTGGCCGAGATGAGGGTCGGTCAAGGGATACCCTTCAACTCCACGATTCGATGCCATCGTTGGCCATCACAAACTTTGACGAGCTCGACGGGCGCTCAGGGGCAAGGGAGAGCAACCTGACTATTTGGGCGCCGCCCCGTTCTCCAAGCTGCATAGGCGAGACATACGAACGAGATGCCTCCTCGCCACCGTCACCCAACCCAAGCGCCACGCTGGATGTGGCTACTCCAAGATCTGACGTATTTAGCATCCTCTCGACGGAGCCCATATTCATCGAGCAAGCATCACTTGTGCGAATGAAGTCATCGGCTTCCACCAACGGTCTCAAACGATCCAAGTCCAATGGCCAGCTAACCCGTACCAGCTCGCGGTACCGGGACACACTGGTCCGGCTGAGGCACAAAAAGGGCCTTAAAGAGGTGCCTAATCCCGATAACTTGGCAAATGCCCGACCTGTTTCTGTCCCTTTACTCGTCGAAGACACTGCAAAACCGGAGACCAAGACCAAAGTTGTTGAGGGTCCCAAGAGCATGTATGTTATGTCCCCCGGAGCCAATAATCCAGGGCCCTTGCCGATGGGGGAAGCGGTTCGGCAGCACAGGCGCATCAAGAACAGATACGCCGACAGAGGAACCGACGCAAAAGATAGGGACGCAAGCGAGGAATCTTTCCTGCCGGTGTTGCCGTTTTATGAAGACCTCGTGATTCATTTCAAAGACGAAAACCCGGATCCCATCCTGGAGTACATCATCAAATCCTTCAAAGAAGGCGCCAGTCCGGTCGCGTTGCCTCGGGCTAGCTTCTGCAACGCATCGGTTGCGGATGGCTTTTCAGCTCCGCATACTCCGCCGATGCCGACATATGAGTCTCCGAGAAAAGCGTCGGCCCCCGCGATCGCCGTCAGTGTGGATGATTACGACCCCTACTCCTACGACGACACCGTCTTGTCTAGGAAGCACCCTCTCTCTGCACCCCGGAGCATGACAGCCTCAGCTTTGCCGACACCTGCACAGACGCCTCCCCCACCGATGTCGCAGTCGGAGGATAAGTTCCACGACTTCAACGCCACGCAAGGTCAGACGGCTGTCGCCATGCAGAACTCGCTCCGTTCAGTACTCAACATTTACTTTCCGCCCAACGGAAGGGGGTATTCCCAGTTCAGCTTTCCTCTGTTACCCGAGATGGAAGGGTTGTGGAAGCCTATATTCCGTGAGACCGAGCCGAGCGAAAACTTTGGCAAGGACAACCGTCGAATTGACCTGATCCTGGCTGTCGGGGCACAGCGAGGGGTCAAGAAGCCGTTCGTCTCAGGGGTGGTCAGCCAACTCGAAAAGCTGGGCAGCAAGTCGAATGGAACATGCCGAACCGGCAGGCTTGACTTTCGGTGAGTGCTTCTCCGCCATGCCATCCGTGCTTAAATGTGTTTTAGCTGACGAGCTTCCAAGGTACCTTATTGCCAACGCAATGCAGTCGTTTACTGCGCAGCCCCTAGAGAAACAGACACACGACAATCCATTCACGAACTCATATTTCCTAGCAACACTCATCGTTCCTCACCTCGAAACGTACTTTGCCGTTCACTCGGAAGTCCGCTTCCTGCTCCTCGATTACCCCGCCGATCACCTCGCCACTATTCTCGCCCTGCAAAAGCTGTTAGGGGTTGACTTGATGAAGGTTGCCCAAGTCATTGATGCGGCGGCCAAAGAGCCACTTCCCTTTACACACGTACGCGGCACTTCCCTAGGACGTATCTCACCGAGAAGCGACTTTGCTGCCTCGAGTGCCAGCTCATTCCAGTCAAAGGAGTCTAAGCCTGCTGCCTCTGCAACCTCACGAGACGGTCTGACGGTCTCAAAGGCCAACCTCCTTCTCACTTCGACTGCAACCGAGGCCGAAGTTGTCACCTTTGTTTCCACTGTTAGAAGCCTTCTGATCAACAGCTCCAACTTCTACGTGCCTGAAAAGGCAGCGAAGAATCTTGGCAAGCTGAAAACGGGCAACTCGCCTGTAACGCAACAGACCATGAGTCCCCCAATGTCTCCCTTTTCCATTAGGAGTAAGAGACATAACAGGACGACAAGCTCCGGCAGGTCCTCGCCCAGGACCTCCTCCGTTGCGGACAACATCATGGTTCGCCGCCTCAAGTCCCGAAGAGGCGAAAAGAAGTCGGGCTTGGGCGACGACGGATCCATCATGACGGTTGATATGGAATTTGAGAGCGATCTAGACCTCGAGGAAAGGCGATTGATGCCCATGTTCCTGAAGAAGAACCACGCCCGAAAGGGAAACAGCCGCAAGGCCCTGAAGTTTTTGGGATTGGCGTGAGACGGTCCTCGGAATCTCTGTACTATGCCATATTTCGGAAGAGCCCGCCCTTTGGCTCCACACACTTTCTTTTTGGACGATGCATGATTTCTTTGCATGTGTTTCCGCTCCTTCAAGGCTCGGTCGGGTTAGTGGAATACCCTGACGAGGGAGGGCGCCAGAGGATGGGCCTGGGATGAAATAACAAAAGCTCCTTTATGTACAGATAGGTGGAGAGACGGAACCGAAAATGGCCGGATACTCGCTGTTCTGTCCAAGCAGCCGACAATCACCTTTGCTCTCCGGACACTACAATACCCCGGGACAGATGTGCCCGTCAACAAGTATAGAAATTCATTGAATGTGTGCATTCTCCAATTAATGTTTGTGGAAATTGTCACAGATGGCCCATGAGATCCAAGGATTGTGAGTGTAGACCTCAAATCCGGGGCTGGCCGCGAACTCGGCGTGTCCCATTGCTGGACCGGTGTCACCAGCACGCAGTGACCGTTGCCTGTTGCGTAGCCGTCCCGCGACATGGAACGACGGGCGGGCCCGACGGACCCGTGGGAAGGAAGGCAACGAACGACCCGTGAACACCGTGACTGAATCTACTTCCAATTTCTCCTTCACAAAGTATCCCGAGACCGCCCCGGCCTGCATGACTTTTCCGGCGGGAACGCCTTGATAGTCGAGCAAGTCGCTGCCGAGAGCTTCCAAAGTCGCCGGCGTTGGAGCGCTGCCCGTCGACGGTCCTTCAAAAGGGGCCAATACACACACACACACCACCTCGGAACCACAAACGAAAGGAATGGCAAGGCGTTCTGTTCCCGATAAGCGGCATGACAAACGGCCGTGTCCTGGCCATGACGTCAAGACTGCTGCCGCCGCCTCCTAACTCCCCTTTATATCCCTGGCATGAGACAGCCGGGGAGGGGGGGAAAGCATCACCGTCAATCCCTTTTCCCCTGGCCCCCCGTCCTGATGTTGTCTTTGCTGTCAGCTGCAGAATGGAGTTGAAGTCAAGTATGCAAGTTCAGATAAAAATAAACCCCCCCCCCCAACTCGAGTCACCAGCCGCAGCCTTACGGACCGTTCGGAGGAGAAGGTTGGAATTGGGGGGGATGACGGGCGCGGGAAAGCACCTGACCCCGCGCGGTCACATGCGGATCACACTAGGGGGTCGACCCTTTGTACACCCGCCCGGCCCCCGATAAGCCGTGGACTGAGGTACTGAGGTACGTAGTCCAGGCTGCCCCCCCCTTCCTTCTCTCTATCTCTCTATCTCTCTTTCTCTGGGGGTTGAGCGCCCACGTGCAACGACCCGGTGACTGGTGTTTCCCCCCTTCCCGGACCGCAGCGCCCCAATTCGTATTTGCACGTCGTCTTCGCAATCGCGTCCGCCATGTAAACGCCGCAGAAGATGGCATGAAACAAAGTAGCCGTTGGTAGGTGCTGTCGGTGATCTTCATCCACGTCTTGGGGTGTGGATGGAGATCGGGACCCGTCAAGACACGGCACGGCAGAACCAAGTGAAACGCACGTTTAACAGGAGACAAAGCAAGGAAAACATCACTTGGTCCATTACCTTCAACCCCATTCTACCATACCCTACAGAAAATAGAACAGCAGTCGCCAAACAAGGACGGAGAATAAAATAAGAAGAGAGGCAAAAGAAACACCAACGGACACAGAATACACGCAGATACCATACGATTGATCTTGCCCGCTTCGTTGCTCATGTGATCGCCCCGCTGCCGTTCATGCTTGTCGCAAAATACACGGTGCGCCAGCAAGACACGGCCTCCGCAGGCACAACACATACACATACACATAAACACATATACATGCCGAGGGTGCCTCGTAGTCTTCCCGCTTCCGACAAGCGTCCGAGGGCTGGTCTGCTGGATGCGTCAACACCCAAAGGTCCCCTCCGTCTGGTGCCATGAGCAACGTCGTCCCGTTACAGGAAGGTATCTTGTGTTGATTGCGTGTGCGATGCGGAGGTGGAGCTGGAACAATCCAAATCAACACTCGTCTATGCTTGGAAGAAGTCTGGAAAGCAGCCGTAGCGGGGGCAGGGAAGAAAAGCATACGACGCAGCCTTTATCTGAGCCGGACCCGACCCCAACACCTGTGCATTCCCCCCTCGCCCATTCTGCCCAGCTGTCTTCCCTCCGCCGAGAAAATCCGTAAAAATGCCATAGAACACAGGTAAGGAAAACCGGGCTTCGTAGAAATCAGGGCCGAGGCGTTTAGCAGCAGCCGCCGCCCGAGTTCGACGAGACGCCGTGTCCGGGTCCGACCTGCACGGAGGGTTTCGTGTTGTTGGCGGTCGTGCTGCCCATGCGCTCCTTGATTTGGCGGGCCATGGTCAGGAAAGCCTGCTCGACGTTGCTGGCGTTCTTCGCAGAGGTCTCGAGGAAGGGGATGCCCAGGCTGTCGGCGAACTCCTGCATCGAGTGTCAGTACACGTCATATAAGAGAAGGCTTGAGGGTGGGGGCGGGCGCTGGGCGTGCCCATCACAGAAGATGGTAATGCTCTTGCCGGAGGCGGGGTCCATCTTACCTTGGCGACGGTGTACTCGACGACCTTCTTGTCGGACATATCGCTCTTGTTGCCGACAAGCAGCTTGTTGACACCCTCGGTGGCGTATCTGTCAATCTCCTGGAGCCACTGCTTGACGTTGTTGAACGAATCCATGTCGGTCACGTCGTAGACGACGCAGATGCCGTGGGCACCACGGTAGTAAGAGGAAGTGATGGTGCGGAAACGCTCCTGGCCAGCAGTATCCCACTGCAAAAGAACGACCCGCGTCAGTCCATGCGACAAAGAAATATCGTCCGAGAACTCGGCGGCAGGGTTTGACTTACGATCTGGAGCTTCACCGTCTTTCCGTCGAGCTCTATCGTACGGATTTTCTGCAGTCGAATGTCAGCAGCCACTTCGGCCCGTGTCGGCTCGCTGGAGGAAAACATACAAAGTCGACACCGATGGTGGAGATGTAGGACTCGGTGTAGGTGTCGTCGGCGAAACGCAACAGAAGACAAGACTTTCCAACACCGGAGTCACCGATGAGGAGGAGCTTGAAGAGGTAATCGTACCTGCGGTCGGGTTAGTGTCGGTGTCGGAGTCGAGCGGACAGCGTTGGCCTCGCCGTATTGGCGGGGAAATGACGATAGCATCGAGAGAGCGGGATGGATGGAAGGGGACTCTGTGACGGATAGCAGGTCAGCTTGGCAGTGGCTCCCGAGGCTACCCTTGTTTCTTCAGGCAAGAGAGGCAACGTACTACTCGGGGTTCATTGTGAAAGACTGGGGGGAGGGGTTGCGATAAAGCCTGGGAGAGTTCTTGTTGTGCGGCAGTTGGGAGGGCGCGCGGGACGATTATATGGGCGTTAGGCGTTGGGAGGTGATGGATTTCGGAGGTGTCGTGATGAGGTGTCGAAAGGAGCAACAAAGCCAAAAGCCAGGTCAAGTGAGGTAGGAAAGTCGAACAGGCAGGCTGCTACGTCAAGGTTCTAGCGCAGGAGTGTGCAGTGTACCGATACCACCAGTGCCAGGTGTGCTGTGTACCTACCTACACCTTAGCAGTGCCAGCCTCTGATTAATGCCTGGTGTCCTGTGCCCAGAGGAAGTCCTGCGCTTAGCCCACTGTGTCCAGCACCGAAGAAGCAAACGGGGCCCACCTTCACCCGGTCAGTCAGGACTCACTTTTGTCGCTGACGAATGAAATCCTTCAGAGGGGCATAGCAGAGCACGTGAATTTGCACGTGACCTGATTGCACGATGGTCTGGACTGGCTCGGAATTGAGCACAAGCCCGGTCTTACCTAAGGTATCCACCCAACTAGCAAGGCACCTCCTGATGCTAGGAGCCTAGGCACCTACCTCAGTTGCATTTTTCCGTCGTTCCTGCCTACTTTGTACACACGTCTGGATCGGGATTTCGGCAGTACGGAGCACGTAAGCAAATCACCGGGCCCCTCCTCGTCCCTTGATACCAGAGGATAACCGCCTAATCGTACTTCTTGAGACGCCTTCGCTAGAAATCAGCTCTTAAACGTTGGATCGATCCTGATTTCTCTGGTGGTTCAAAACGTATAGTTTGTTACTGGGTTTGCTATCATTCCCACCATGACTCCACATCTGCTATTCGCGTCGAGACTTGTGCGGAGACTCAACGTAGCACCTCTTACAGGGCGTGCATGGGTTCATCGGCATATCCCTACAGCTTGCCCGCCCTGTCCCATATACGCAACTCGCTTGCCTGGCTGGCTGGCAATGCTTGACATAGGGTCGCCAGGTAGCACTGTCGCCCAGTCTTTCAACCAAGCCGACAATGGCGCTGCCGTTCTACTGTGCCACGAGAGGACTGGTTTGAGTGACGCGCTGATTCATGGTGACCCAATGTGCGGTTGCTGACTGGCATCGCTCGTCTGATGTTAGAAATGGAACATTGACGATGATCGCCATGCGGCGTGCATGCGCCCGCTGCCAGAGTGCAAAGCTGCCGCTCCTAGTGACCAACAACCAACTTGTGCTTCAGTAACCATAGGTCACGGTTTGCGCAAGGCTTCTCGCCGGCGCCTCTTCGACTCAGGCAGACTGTGAAGCCTTCGACGACATCCTGACAAGTGGGTCGAGGACTCAGTCATCATCGGCTTCTTTCTTGGTAACGGCTTGCAGCCCCGCCATCGTCACGGCGAACTCGACAGCACCGTCCAGGCCCTGGCCCGTCGCTCTCGTATGGGGAGCGAAGACTACCTTCATCCACCGACGCCAGTTCTTCAGCGCCGGCACACCTCCTTCCTCGGCCTCATCCTTGATATGTCGATGCACCCCGTACACGGGCTTTTTGAACAGCGCAATGCGGCACGCAATCTGGGTCGACCAGACCAGACCCAAGCTGGGCGTCTTGAGTCCGTAGTCGGCGAAGGGATCGTCGCCCCACCCCGTGAACCACCGTTGCTGGTGATCCAACGCCAGCGCGGGAGGTGCGGGCGGGCCCAAGTCGTCCAGGCTTGGGGGTTCGGGCATGCTGGACCGCACGTGCTCGGCCATGGACGACGTCGGCTCCACGGCTGAAGGGGAGAACGCTCTCGGCCCCCTGCTCCGTGACGCCAGCGGGCTTTCCTGGGTGGACCCCCCGCCGCCGGCAGGATACGCCATCATAGGGGTCGCCGTCGGCACGAGAGGGCTGGAGAATCGGTCTGCCACTTGGTTGGCAACCACGACGGCCAGATTGTATTTCTGGGCCAGCTCTCTAAGCAAGGCCCCAAGCCGTGTCAGCTCGGTGCTGCGAGCTCCCATGTTGGATCCGAGGTTGCTGGCAAGGCCTCGTTCGAACTCGGCTCGGTAATTGGAGGCCACGGAATCAAGCACGATGAGTCCGGTGTTGCGGCGCTCGATCTCGACGGGGACCTGAAACTGGAGAATGTGCTCCTGTGATTCAAGATCAGGGGTCGAGGTGCTGGAAATACCATCCAGAGATGGCCTGTCCTCGGGCGGCAGGTCCGCAAACCGAGGGTTGGCCGATAACATCTGGTACAGGCGTACCGTTGACAGCTGTGCTTCCGTTGTGATGTATAAGGCGGGGCGGCCCAGACCATGCGGCGGTGGCAGCTGGACAGCCAACAACAGAGACAGCAGAAACTGCGTTTTCCCAACACCACTCTCGCCAGTGACCTCGGTCACGTAACCAGTCAGAAGTCCCCCCCCCAGGGCCTGGTCAAGGTTGTCATCGAGAGTGCTGATTGTGGACCACCGGTTCTCGAGGTCTGCGAGCGAGCGTCTGAGGAACGGGTTGGCGTTCGATGGCTGTTGGATCGCGGGATTGAAGTCGCGGTGGAGGGCGTCCACGACCGCCGCACACAGCCGTTTGACTTCGAGCAAAGGCAGCTGAGTGCGTTTGCCTATTTCAACGACATCCTGAGTCAATAGATCGGTGGTGGAAAATTGGTGACGCTCCAATGTCCGCACCAGCCCAGCAAACCGCTCAACTGGAAAGTCAGGTATGAGCTGAAGCAGGTCGGTCATGGCATCCGAGAACCTCGCGCGTGCGCTGGTTGGTATAGCAAATTGACAAGTTCGGATAAGGTGAGTGAGACGCAATGCAACGCCGGGCCGCGCCGCCGCCGCGTCCGACACAGTGAGCCGATGCTACTTGTTGGTGAGATGGGATGTAAGGATTCCTCTTTCTCAACGCAGCATAGTCATTGACTACCTAGGTACTCTAGACTGCTATCACTGGAGAAAGGAGACTCTGGTAAGCAGGAGGCGCTTCGGGATTGGTGAAGTCGACTTGCCGTTCAAGTTGTTGATTCATGCACCACCACCAGGCGGGCAGGGTTTCTCGACTGAAGTCGTTCATCTCACTTGCCGTCCATTGGCAGAAGTAGCAAGTGGAGATACTGGGCTCGTTCGACGGATCCACGTGATTATGTAAGGCACCTAGGTGGAGCTGGGAGGGCGCTACTCAGCGACACGAACGTCCTTCCAGCTTCTTTCAACAACCCATCATCCTCAGCATGCGGTGTGCGTATTGCGAATTGTATTTCGTCACCAAACAAACCATCCGCAAACCACCAGCATCAACCGCATATTATGTGAAGATACGGACACTTCGTACACTCCGTACACAATGACTCGCCAAAACCAAGACGGCGCCCGCGCCCTGGCATGTGCAGACGCCGAGGGCTCTCCATTCGGACAGTACCTATGCTACACGTGCAGATGGTGTACATGCGGAAGCCACTCGCTTGAGAAGATGGGTTGATCAAGTGCAAGGCAGACCACCACCCACAGAAAGACGCGATACAAACATGCAGGCGGGATTTCTGGCGAATCAGAACCTGGCTGAACTATTAAACACAGCTCGTGTCCATGTCAACCTGGCCTAAAAAGCAAGCACTGACTTGAGGCTGAAATCCGCCCTCAGGCGAAGATCTTGTTTAATTTGTGAAGCACCAGAGAGGACTAGTGCCGTCTCTCGTTATGCACCACTAGGCCCCCGCTTACCTCGAGGGCGTCAGGCTCCTACGCCGGTTGCTCACTGGCTCGCATGCCAAGAACGGGAAACCCGACTCTCAACGGCAATCTTTCGTGCTTGTTGTGCCCTCGGCCTCTATTGCTCCAAGCATCGCCTTTCTGCCTTTTCTCACGGCCCCAGGCAATAACATTGTGTGGTTCTGGACGTGCCCGGGCTATTCTGGCTTGGGGGGTCATGATCGAGCAACGAGGCTATTTCTGTCGAAGACCTTGGGCGGGAAACGTTACCAAGCCGGGAGCATTTCTTCGTCTGTGTTATGTCTCTGAAAGCTCTGAATGCAACCTCAGCTCCCGAGCCTTGGTGCGTCTTTCGGCCAAGTATGCATCTTAAACAGCCTCTTACTACTCGGGCGTCCTTTGACGTCCATCGACATACGATGCGCATTCCCCCCAAGACCCTTGTCTCCCGTCTTCACCCTGCCCCCGCACTTCTCCCCTCTCGCCCTAGATTCATTAGGCCCCGTGGCCGTCTCTCCTTGCCTTTCCCATCCGCACTAAGTCTACTCTTGTTGTTCAGCTCTGGCAAGCCACAATGAGTCTGACTGAGTACGATTGGGTGGGCGGGACCCCGGGTGCTTGGCCAGTCAACCCCCCCGAGCTAAACTCATCTGCTAGGCTGACCAACGAGGTAAGTCAGGGCTGAGCTTCTCTGTCAAAGCCGACCAAGCATTTGCGGGTTCCTATTGTGCCTAGACCCCGATACCGCGGCTCGTGCCCATAGACAACAGCGATGGGCAAAATGGAGGAACACAGCGGCGGCAGTCCCAGTCTGGTGTATAATAATGTCGGCCAGCCTCTCTGCTCTTCGAGCCCTTTCCCCTCCTCCATCTTGTCCTGCTTGGTTCCTGTCGAGTCGCCTCGCCGCACAGCACGCCAAATACATTGCCTGGTCCACTCCGACAAGGCCCGATCAAGATGGTGAGCTCTTTGAGACAAGCCGCCGGCCTAGCGGTCCTGACAAGTCTCGCCAATGCCACGGTGTTGTCCCCGCTGCCCCAGGCCACCGGGACGTTGAACTTCCCACTCGGCCAGTTCGCACCACGGCCGACCAAGGCACCTGTATACGGGGATCTGAGGAAACGACTGTCGACGGAAGCGACCCTCCTCGTCGCCCCGGATAACACTTGCGGTTACGTCTCGGGCCGCGCCGGCGCCGAATACACCTGCGGCGGCGTTGCAACCTGTGCGTTGATCCCCCCCCTCGTCTCAAACCTCCCTGGCGCGGTCGCCTGCTGCGACAGGGGGCTCAAGAATTGCAACGCTCCTCTCGCCTGTCTCGACTACAAAGACGTTTACACGTCGAGCCTCTGCGACAGTGGCTGCCGCTTGGACACGTTCACCCGCAAGTGGTGAGTTCCTCCCCCCTTCTATGCTCACCTTCCTCCCAGCCTCGAATGAAATCTTTCAGACTGACACTGAGCCCGCAGCACCGAAAAGGGGCAACCGTATTGCCGCACCGTCTCCTTTCCGGGCGACATCTATGGCTACTGGTGCGCTTCGGAGGAGAACTCGACCCCTCAGGCAGTCTTGACCACGTACTCGGGCCAACGGGCCCAGCCATGGTCCGAGAATGTCGTGGCGCTCGGCGACAGCACGTCGGACAGCACCCCCGACTCCACCTCCGCCACGCGGTCGGGCCAAAGGACGTCAACTGCCCCGGTCCCTGTACCGGACCCGGAAGACAGGCCGTCTTCCACCCCCGTCGGCGCCATCGTCGGTGGCGTCGTGGGCGGCGTCGCCGTCATCGCCCTCGCCGTCTTCGGCATCTGGTTTCTAATCCGCAAGAAAAACCACAACGGCGGGCCCCAGGGCCAGCAGCAGCAGCAGCAGCAGCAACAGATGGCCTACGCGCAACCGCCGCAGGGCTCACCGTCGCAGTACGCTGCCACCACCCACACGCAGACCTTCCACGACCCCAAATTCGGCGGGCCCAACGGCTACCCGCAGAGCTTCGGCGGCACGCCTCCTCCGCCGCCGCAGGACGGGTACTACCAGCAGAAACAGCAGCAGCAGCCCTACGCCGCCGCCGGCAACATGGTGCCCGACCGCGTCGATACAACGAGCCCCGGCGCCGTGTCCCAGATGACGCACAGCAATACCAACAACGACATGAACAACCGTTACAGCATGCAGCCCGTTAGCCCCCACGCCACACAGGGGGGGTTTCAGCAGATTGGACAGGCAATGCCGCAGCAGCAGCAGCCGACTACTATCCACGAGGCGCCGACGAACGCCGACGGCCATCGCGGTCATATGCACGAGCTCGCCTGAGAGGCTATTTGAGCGGGCTGACTGTGTGTCTGTATTGAAGGGGCCGGTGGGGATGACCGTTGGTCTCTGTGTATTATTGTTTTCTCGTCAGAAACATGGAATTAGGGTGGCAACGGTCTTGTAACAGTCCCAGGTAAGGGGCTCAAGGGTACTGGTAAAGGCTGTGGTCGGGGTCGACGACGCAGGGCAGGTTGGGACGGCAACCCATCTTTTTTTTTAAAAATGATTCTCTTTTTATGATTTATGTTTAGACCTGGGGCTTCATGGTGTCTGTCGTTTTGGGCTTCCGACGAGAAGGTGTGTCGTTTGTAAAAAGAATGGAGAAACAAGACATGTGCCGTACAACCCAATCGTCGTTTCCGAACCCCGTCAAATGCGTGAATCGAAACTGAATTCTGCATATCCGATCTACCTTACCTGCAACCCCCTGAGGCAAGCACCGCTCGCTGTCCAGTTTTGCAGTCACGAGAAGCCGCACACGGTAGGGGGGTCGGCCCTACATGTTTGATGGCATAAAAACAGGGTATATTTCCAAGAACAAAATGCTTGCTGTTTATGTGTGTCCAAGTGGCCCCAAGAGTTCCTTCTGCTTACAACATTTTCCCGGTGCATGTCGAGATACGCCGCCTTCGTTAGTAGTCAATCAGCCGCAGCTTCTTGCCAACCTCCCGCCGGCGCGCCTGCACGGCCGCCCGCTCCGAGGGCTTCGTCTCCGCCGTGTCCATATTCTCTCCGCGCGCCTTGAGCGCCTGGAGGAGCATACCGGCGTCGAAGAAGCCATCTGTTGACTGTCAGTTATTGCTACTTCAAGTGATGCCCTATCTGATCCAACAATGACAACTAAAAGAAGAAAAAAAAAAAAAAGGGGGGGACTTACATCCGCCGAGCTCATCGTCCTCGCTGAGAGTGACGCTCTCCTCGGTAGGCGACTGGGTGCCCGTCGACGACCGCGCCAGCGAGGGCTTGATAGCGTCTTGGGCCGTGATGAGGCGGCCGCGGGACTTGATGCCCTTGGGCGGCCGCGGGCGAGCCATGTGGTCGAGCTCGCGCGCGCGGGTCTGTCGGACGCCCGTGCCGCGGCGGGACGTGATGCGAAGGATGCGCCGCACCTCGAGGAGGTAGCTCTCGAGGGTGTCGACGAAGCGCTTCGTCTGCCGGTGCTTGCTCGACACACAGATGGAGATGCTCTCGTCCTTTATGATGTAACCGATGCCGAAGCCGTCGCCCGACGTCGGGCCGAAGCCGAAGTGCCGGAGGGACGGGTTGCCGCAGTTGGAGGTCGACATGATGGTGTTGTTGAGCCTGTCCCACCCCGAGTCGGCGAAGATGTGGGGCATCGCGGACACCTGGTGGTGGCCACCGCCGCGCGAGTTGGTGCTGTCGCCCCGCGCGCGGCCCCCGGCCGTCGACTGCCGATCGGCGCCACCGTTGAGCGACAGCACCGAGTCCTCTCCAGGGCTGCCAACGGCGGACTCGCCCTGATCCGAGTACCCGTCGACGGGGCTCGAGTAGCCGCCGTTGGAGCTGCTGAGGGTGTCGTCGTCCATGGAGCGCTGCCACGTGCAGAACAGGGCGTAGAGGTGGCGATCGCAGCCCTCGGCGCGGGCGCACTCGCGCGTCGTGTTGACGTGGCGCTGGCACGCCTTGCGGAGGGCCTCGACCTTGTGCTCTGCCGGGTTGTCGGCCCAAAAGGTCTGAACAAAGTTGACAGACTCCTCGGAGACGCTGCGGATGGCCTCGGTGCGGCCGTGTAGGTAAATCTTTGTCATGGCGGGCTCGTAGGTGCACTCGACGCGGCCGTAAAGGCCGTAGTAGGCGGCCTGGAAGGCCATCTGTACAAAGGCGTCGGGCGAGAAGCCCATCGAGGTCATGAAGTTCTTGCCGTAGTGCTTAAAGTCGAGCGTCTTGAACTCGTTTTGCTCGATGAGGTCTGCCAGCCGGGTCTCGGCGAAGCGCACGGCGATGTTGAGCTCCGGGGTCATGTCCCACTCCAGCTTGTGGGGGGTGGGGTCAACCTCGCCGAAGCTGTCGGGGTCCCGCTTGGCCGGATCGGGGCTGGTCGTGGCCCAGAGCGTCGGGGCCTGGCCGTTGATGGTCCTGGCGAAGCGCAGAATCGTGTCCGTGTAGACGTCGCTGGCGAAGCGCAGTACCGTGTGGCCGTCGACGCCCGTGTGCTCAAAATTGATGCCGGCGCTGCCGTTCTTGCACACGATGATCTGCAGCTTGTCGTACCACCTATTGGTGCAGGTCCCGATCTGCACGCCCTTCTCGACCAGGCTGGTGCCGCAGAGCATATTGCCGCACAGAGCGTCGGCATCGACCGGCTCGGTGTAGTCCAGGCAGAGGACGAACAGGGCCGAGTCGACGATGCCCAGGCAGTCGGCGTTGTTGGACCCTTCCTCCCTGGTCAGGACGTCTCTCAGCCCCGACCAGATCTTCCGGTTCTCCGTGCTCAGGACGCCGAGCGCGCCCTTGGCCGCGTCCTGGATCGGCGTCTGCGCGGCGTCGTCGATGATTGTCTGCAGGTTGATGGAGACGTCCTTCTCGCTCATGATGAGGTCGTTATTGTCGTCCAAGACGTCGAACCAGTAGAATTGCCCGTGGCACATGACGATGATGTGCTTCGAGTCCGGGTCCTGCTCGATCTGGCACCCGTTTTCAGTGGGCACTCGTGCCGTGCCAAAAAGCCTCGAGTACTGGTACATGCAGAGGGGCTGGCCCTTGATGTTGTCGGGGGGGAGTTCCTCCTTGCGGACGGCCCTGACAAATTCGAGAGCCGACACGACGAGCGATGCCGCCCGGGTCACCTGGTTGTTCCTCGCAGGGGTAGGGTCATCTTCCAGCAGGAAAAAGGGGTTCAGGTTGAGAACAACGGGGTTGTCGAAGTTCAGGTACGAATCATACCCTTTCCTGCGGTCAGCCGGAATCCCGACGGCGGGACGTGGTGGGACTTACAGAACTGCTCAATGTAGCTGGTCTTGTCCTGGGCGTACGCCTTCAGCCTCTCCTGCAGGAGCGGGCCGTCGTTCGCCAGGAACTCCTGGACGGCTTGCTTCGTCTCGGCGTGTTCGCGTGAGGACTGCAGAGGCTTGAGAGCTGCGAGATACTTGTGCGCAGTGACATCCAGCTCGGGGATAGGCAGATGCTTGAGCTTGTCCTGGCCAGCGAATGTGACACCGCCTTCGACGGGCTTTTCCGTATACACTGCCATGGGGTGGGCGTTCTTGTTGATCTGCCCTTGTTTTTCGTGCTCGACTTGTTTCTGAAGATTGAGAGTGTTCGAGAAGGAGCAAGGGACAATGGAGGAAGGGATGGCCTTTTCGAGAGTCTCGCCGAGGGGCCTAGGTCGGGAAAAGATGCGAACTTGGGTGGGCATGATTGTTAGCGGACGGGTTGCCTCTTTATGCGTAGAGAGGCGAGACGTTGGTGCTGACGTTCAACCCACGCAGCGCCGTTCGGTAGAAGTAGTGGCAGTCTTGCAGGCAGTATGATGGCATTACACTAGACAGCGGTACACCATATGGACAGACGTGGGTAGAGGCACAGCGGAGGGGGGGTAGCAGGGAGAGAAGAGAGGACGGCTCGGCTACGTGAGGTGGGATAGAGTTGGAATATAACAACGGGCCTAAGGAAGGAAGCCCGGATGGGAGGCCGGCGAGTCGGGGCTAGGGTGTTGGGCACTGGCATACCGATAGAGGCGCCAGCCAGATGGAGGAGTAGCGGGTATGGTGTATAGTGTACGGACGAGATGGGAAAGACAAAGAGACGGATGGGATCGGGTGGAACCCCCCACAGAGACCAGACGGGGGCGACCGGGATGGGCTGGCGTGCAGAAAGCAGTTACCCCGGGATCCCGGGGTCTTGTCTCAAGGGAGAGGAGCCCTTTCACATGTGGAAAAGGTCTTGGGACTTTGTTCCACAGGGCCGGAAGCACGCGCTTGATTGGGATGACTGAAGACAGAAAGGGAACGGTTAAGGCCGGGGGAGGAGGGGGCAGCAGGAAGGCAAGAGTGCAAAACTGACTCGGCAAGACGGATGTGAGATGGTAATTTGGATGCAGGTCATTTTCGTAATTTGCCGAGACTTTGTGGATAAAACGGATATGAAGATAGGTGAGAGAGATAGAGAGAGAGGTATAGAGAGAAAGGAGAATGGCGACCTACTAGACGGAGTGGTCGGGTGCGTGCGGCCGCTGGCGATACGATGCGAAGCGGACGAAGACTATGGGCGTGATTGCGGCAACGATTATCAGGGTAGCGCAAAAGCGATGGCCCAAACGGTTCAGACGTCAGACGGACCAGAGTCGGGAGGTTGCTGCTGAAGAAGTGTGTGTGTGGCTGTAGATGGTCAGCCCGCTGGTCAAGACACTTCTGCCTGCTTGTCCCAGTGAGGCCATCATACAGGGCTGATGGGCACGGGGACGGGAGGCGGAGTGATACAGCCAAGTCAGCAAAGACACCCATCACTCACCCAGTAAAGTTGCGCGCGGCCGGAATAGAGTTCTGATAAGCAGGCAGGCCACTGCTCTGAGGAACTGAGAGAGAGCACGATGAAGTGAAGTCAGGATAGGATGACGGGGATGCAGGAAAAAGAAGACGTGAGTTGGCTCCGGGATACGACTCAAGCTGGATCGAAGGGGACGATGAGCGAACGAGGGAAGGAAAGCTGTGATGCAATCAATCGGTGGATGCAACGGGCGCTTCAGGAAACTCGACGTCAGGCCTCTTCTCCACAGAGTCGATGCAGGCGTAGGCGGGCACAGGGTTGGGGAAGGGGAGACTTGGGAGACTTGGGGTGCTTGGCTGAGCCGGTGCAGCGGCGGGCACCCCACGAGGTCGTGGAAAAGGATACAAGGAGGGAGGGGAGTGGTGGGTGGGGCACAGGTCCACGCTTTCGGGCGAAGGGGGGATATCGCAAGAACGTGGCGATGGGCGGCTCTGGTTGGACGGACGGATCAACGACGGACGGGGATGGAGGGACGACCGGGGGTTTAGTTGGTGTGTGTCCACCTCGAATGCGCTTGGCGGCTGACTTGTTTTTTGCTCGTGAAAGTGCGGCGGCTCGGAAGGGGGGCGGGCGGAAGCTTTGCTGGCTGGAGAATTGGAGAGGTGGACGGAGGATGGGGTGTGTTGGAGACGAAGGTTAGGAAGACGGGGCGTCTTCAGGAGGGTTCGAGAACCCGGGGTCGTCGAACGTCAACGTTGAGAGAAAGAGTCGAGAAATGGGCGGAGGCAGGTCCGGTCATTATTTCCATGGCCGGCAACACGGCTCGTGGAAGATGAGAGGCGGCTTCTGGGTCGAGAGTCGTGGGGTTTGTTAGAAAGAGGGGAAGAAGGAAAACGCGGACCAGAATGCGTTCAGTACCTAGGTACCTACGGTACGTACCTGGCTAACGTGCCTGCCTAAGTAGGTACCTATCTACCTATACTACCTACTGTAGGTAGACACGTATCGTCACGTACAGCAGGTACGGATAATCAATAGTTCGCGGCGCCTGACTACTTTGTGGGAGTGGTGCCTTCCTTACCTGTCGATACAGTATCTTCATAGAACAGACCTATTACAGTAGGTAGGTACACTACATTACCCAGAGGCGGGGGCCGCTGAGCACCTGTAGGTATCTGTAGTACCTACCTACCTAGGTAGGTAGGTATACCGCGGTAGTGGGACACTGGTTCTGTGGTACGTACCGTACTCTTTCCATGTTTCCGAGCGTTGGTAGGTGCGTACCCACCACGGCCAGTGCCCCTCCTCACATGCCGCCGCTACGTACCCACGTACCTACCTACCTTTGCATGCGATGCGAAAGGAGAAACGGCCTGGTCCGAAGCAACCAGACGAGCCTTTTAGTGGTCTTGGATCCTTGGTATTTATGCTCAAGGTTTGATAATTAACAACACACAGCTTTCTGTGACCGCACACTCAGAATTGCCGACACAGGACCGCCGCACCTCTCTCTGTCCCTCTCGGGTCAAAGGACGACAACACACCGTGGCACCTTGGCAAGACAAAGGTGAACTGAACCCGCCAGCCCGGATTGCCTACAGACGCGCCTGTGTCCCCCGTTTCGAGGGCTGTCATCTGCGCTTCTAAATGGTTGGCCCGCCTGTGAAGAACCACGGCCGGTTCGTTTCGTCTCCGATGAGAGAAACATTCGGCTTGCAGCCGGTAACACGGCATTTCCCAGGGCTTCTCCCCCGCCATCTGCTATCCGGACCGAATCTCGCACTTGCGTTTTACTACGTGTGAACCCTTGGCGGCTGAATGACGCAGGGGTTTGAGCCGCGGAAAGCTGTCACTCGCAACTTGTATTACTCTGGATCCAGCCGGATAAGAAGATCTAAAACGGAAAGAAAAGAAAAACCGGCGAGTTACAAGGGAAAGCAAACAAAATACACTTGAAAATACCGATAAAGCAAATAGATTCAAGCACCAAAAGCAGAAAGAAGAGAAACAACAGAAGCCCGACCCATCCTGCATACGGTCTGAGCGGCCTTCGCCCCGGGGGTTATATCACACTTCACGGCTGTTGAACGGCTGCCTAAAGACCTGGTCCGTAGCCAAAAAGCCGGCTCTCCACCGCGCCGGTAGCCTGCTGCGGCGCCGTTCACCCCTCGAGAGTCAGGCTGGGCTCGTCCGCCCACGCCCGCCCGTCGGGCTGGCGGTTCCAGTCGGCCCCCTCGTCTTCCTCGTGGGGACCCAGTGCCGAGTCTCCGGCTCCCGGCCTGAAGGCGTACCGGTAACCGCGCTCTGGCCCTCGCCCTTTGCGGCTCATCGTGTGGCTCGCGGGAGCATGTTAACGGCTATTGTCTCGACTGAACACTCAAGGAGAGCAGATACGTCAGTGCATGCTTCGACCCGTACTACCAGGATGGCAAAGTCGCCAGTAAGTGAGGACCATGTCGCACCTCTACGTACTGACCCGACTTTCTCAAAAGAATTACGCAGGACTTGGCTTTTTCTGAACAAGGTCAAGTTGAAACGACTACAGTCAGGTAATGTTGAGTTAGAGTTGGTCAAGGAAGGATGGAAACTCGATAGACGCAAGACCATGTTTTTGTAACCGATGGACGCTTCAGAAATCGTGGAAGAAGCAGACTTTGATCAGTTTCTAGACACCCGGAGGCCTCATTCCGACAGAACGCTGAGCTGGGCGAGGAATGGTGCGCCCGTTTGCCGCCTCGCGTCTACCCTGGCTACCAGGCGGCCATGAACCAACGACGGCTTCAACCCCTTCGTTGTTATTCCCAATCTTGACATAACCCTTCGCCCACGGAAGTCGCTCGGTGCCACTCGCGAGTAGACACTGCTAGCAAGACCGACCGATGAGCAAAGTGCCTTACCAGCCGAGATTGGCCGCAGGGGCCCGTTGCCGTGGCCCGGTTATGCACGAACCAAAGGCGGTGGCTGGATCTCCTCAAGTCGCGAGGCTAAGTGTTGGTCGGGTCTTGCGCAGTTCGCCAAGCGTGGCTAGCAGGACGCAGGTCGGGACGAAGAGGATGGGGCCGCGAGAGGCCGGACAGGAGGTCTCCTACGACTCTTCATGGTATTGCACGCTTCAATCGCAAAACAAACAACTGGTTTGGGCGTTTCGGCGCGGAAAGCCCTGCCTGCGCACTTATCGAGAGACGCATCGCCGCGCACTTCTTCTTTTTACACTTTTATCTGGGTTCCCCCTCAGGCTCCGCGCGAGTTTGACCCCCACGCGGTGGCATGTGGCCTTTGCTGGGGTTTGCATGAATGAGACTGTTGGCCGCTCATTACGGAACTAACAACTGCACCGCCCCTCGATATTGCCCCAGGAAGGCGAGAATGCCTAGTGAAACTGTACAGCCAGCTTGAAAATGAGCATTCGGCAACAAAACGTCTTGAATACTTGTGTATAAAGGAAGGCTTCAAGAACATGGGAACCCAAGCCAGCAACCATTCGAGATCCCTTCATTCCACCCAGACCTATTATTATTTTCACCTAGCCCGATATCTACTCATCATGTATCCTGCAGGCATCGACCAACCTCTCGCCGTCATGGAGTCACACAATGACAAAGTGCTGCGTTTGTTCTACCTCTGCTCTCTGCTCACCGCCGCAAACGAGAGCTGTAAAGAGATGAGCGGCATCACTTATTCGTCTGGCAGCTCCGACGACAACGATGCCTTCCTCACCCCTCTCCAGTCCTTCCTGTGCAAGCTTGCACAGATCTGCGACACTGAAAAGGGCGGCAAGACCACCACCGCCCTGGTTGTCCTGAGAGCCGCTGACGGACCCGAGTACACGTTCACGTCCAACGGCCGCCAAAAGACTGAGCTCGACCACACGGCAAAGTTCCTCGCGGGTTTGCTCGAATTCGTCGGCCAAAACCCCAAAGGACTCGCCGAGAAGGCATGGAAGAAGCAAATCCTGTGGCGCATCTTGGAGTTCAACTTCCCCAGGGTGGACCATCACCTGAAGCAGATTGTCGCTTCGGTCAGGGAATGCATAGCCGCAATGAGTCGTGGCTTCATTGCTAGTGACGGCAAGTACACTCGAACCACTCTGAGCCGATGTGAAAACTTACACGTAAAAGGGTTCGACATGGTTACGCAGTTGAGGAACATCGAGGACAAGGCCAACTTCCCACGCGATATGTCGTCCAGGACCAACGCGAAAGACAAGTGTAAGCCGGCTGGCTGCCCGGAGACTCCTCTGCCGCTGCAGACGGCGGTTCTTGGCGAATGAATGTTGACGAGGGCGCGGCCCTGTAGTTCTCAGCGACTGCGAGGCTCTCATCAGAGCCATCGAACCCGCCAGGCAGAACGGCTTAAGCAAGGCCATCGACCAAGTAATCAGCAGCGATCCCAGGGCCACGCATTGCTGGTGCGAGCTCCGCCACCACCTCGGCCGGCTGCACTCGTACCGCCAGGCGGCTGCATGCATCTTCGGCGCCTCCGAAAGGTGGCCCCGGCTCTTCGCCGGCTTCACCGTGAAACACGTCACCCCCAGCCGCGCCGAGCGGCTTTCTCTGCCGTCGCCGCCGCTCCCGCTCCCCGACGTGATGGCGGCCGCCTTCCCGGGCATAAATGTCGACGGGTGCGCAGACCACATCGGCAGGCTCCGCGAACACAACCTGGAGCGCCACCTCCAACGCGCACTGCAGCAGAAGTCGGTGAAGCAGTCCGTCCACTGCGAGGTGCACCTCCAGGACCACCTCGTCCGGCGGGGCATGGCGCGGCCCTCCGACTACTGGGACGATTGCATGTTCATCGCGACCAGCAAGCCCCCATGCCGGCTCTGCCGCTACTACTTCGACGAGCAGGAGGACGGTTTCACGGTCCGGTGCTCCCACATGAACACCTACCCGAGGTGGCGCCTCCCCGACGTCCGCGAGGGGCAGGGGGAGGAGGGGGTGTCCCGGCGTCGCGGTGAGCTCCTCGACAGCATGATTGAGCTGATGCAGCAGGCCGTCATGCAAGTCGTCACTGAAGAGTCCCCGCAGTGGAAGCGGAACGATTCGCGGACTGATTCGTACGGGGCGTCCACAGCGCTGGGGAGCCGTCACGGGGAACGTAGTGCCACGTGGAGCTCTGGCGCTTCCATCAGCACGAACGGGCCCAGCGGCCGAGGTGTGAGAACCATTGAGAGGCTACAGGAGGAGGATGAGGAGGAGTACATTGGGTTTTTGTCATCGGCCGATGACAGTGACGCTGATCGCGTCGGAACAGCCTTCTGAGAGTGGTTGACGGCGAATGAGGCACGGTTGGGGTATCACCCGAGTCGACTTTCAAGGGCTCAACTCTCGTTTTATTGCCCCTGAGCACATCTTTAGTTACTCGAGTGGTTTCTTTTGTACGACTAAACATTTGAGTACGTTTCTCAAGCAAGCGTCCCGATGATTGTCCTACTATTAGTTGCGCCTCAAGGCAACCCTCTTTCAACTACTGAAGTTTACCCAACCATACTATGTAAGTCATGTAGATTGGTAGTTGACCAGAACGACACGAAACAACCTTTCCCATGTATTTGATCTTCATGATCAAGGCAAACTAGGCTTGAACATTGAAAAGACCATATCCTTTGACCCAACTGTGATATGGTACATGATGAAAACCTGTTCGGGTTAGGATCTAGCCGACCCTTCCATTCTAACAAATCCAAACGCGCCAGAGTCTAAAAACAATCATTCGGGCTCGCAGAGTGGAGCGACAGGCGATGCGGGGGTTCCTTTTCGGCCGAGGCGTCGGCCATTGTTTCTGTCTTTTTTCTTTTTTTTCTTCTTCTTTTTTTCATATCTTCAACTGGAAAGTGAGCAACCGTAGCATCCAATTCTTGCCACCCGGCCCGGCTTTGTTCTCCAACGCGGTCAAGACGGCTCTCGTCTCGTCATACAGGCCTCGGATGACCCCCCTCGTGTACTCCAGGCTGCCCGCCTCCTCCAGCATCTCGCGGATCAGCAGCTTCGTCTCGACCGACAACTTGCCCTCGTTGTTCGAAGACGCCGAGGCAGTCCGCGCCGCCCGCGCGGACTGGAGAATGCTGCGCAGCTGGACGTCGCCTTGTTCGTCCTCGCGCTGGAGGGCGTGGATCAGCGGCAGGGTGAAGCTGCCCTCGTCCAGGTCGTCGTAGGTCGAGAGGGACTCCGCCGTGATGTCCTGGTAGTCGTCGCGCAGCTGGTAGAGCCTGCCGAGGAGGCTCATCAGTTGGCAGGTGTCGAGGTGCTTGTTCTGGGTGGCCGAGGCGCGCATCATGCGGGAGGCCATGCGGAAGAGCCCGCCCGTCTTTTGCTCGAGATGGCTGTAGTACTCGGGTATTGAGGGCGCCCTGCAGTGGAAGGTCCATGCCAGGTCGTGGCTCTGGCCGAGGTGCAGCTGGCCGAGTTCGGACAGGAGGCACGACAAGCTGTCGTCGCCCAGCCGCCGCGCCAGGTCCACGCACTTGATCATGACATAGCTCGCCGAGTTTGTCGTCTGGGCCGTGCCGAAGACGACGTGGGCGCTCGGGCTGCCCCTCCTCACGGGCGAGTTGTCCTGGACGTCGTCGAGCATCAGGCTGGCGTTGTGCATGATGCGGACGATGGTGCGGATCGTGGCTAGGGCGTCGGGGGGGACTCGGTACCAGTTGTCGAGCGCGTCCATCAGCTTGTCGCGGGCGCCACTTGCAGGCCTCGCCGCCGTGTAGAGGTAAGCCGCCAGAATGTCCTTCTCGTCCGTCTCGGCAGGCCAAGCGCAGGGCGAGACGGTCAGCAGATCCGCCCGTGTCTCGCCCGATGCCTTCTTCTTCTTCTTCTTGTCGTCGGAACCGGTCTCGGCGGGAGTCATGGTGGCGTACTCGGTCCACTGGTTATTCCAGAATGGTCTGAGTCTTTCCGTGCCGACATGGCTCGAGACCGGGGTGAGAATGACGTCCGACTCTGAGCCATCTACAGGCTTGCTGACCTCGGAGACATCAAGCGGGCCTTGGTTCACCTTGCCAATGTCCTCTCGTCTGGGAAGCGGAGCCGCCGGGTCGTACCGGCGCGACGACATGTGCCACAGCGTGTTCCCGGCCATGCACATTTCAATCAGACCGATGTAGTGTGTGATGTGGTCTGCCGGCGAGCACTCGGCCATGTAGCTATCTTTCCTCTCGCAGTACTCGTCCTCGATTCTTCCAATCTCAGACAGCAAAAACTCCTTGGCGGCATGCTGGTCGAGGTCGTACATGGTCATGTATACCTGCACAGCACTCATGTTGGATCCGCCTTCTTCGCGCTCCAGGTACGTGGCTGCTTCTTTGTCCCACGAACTGTAATCATGCCACAGGATCATCTGCGTGAAGGCCAGCCAGGTGAGAGGCTCCAGGCCTTTGAGCTCCTCGTCGGTGAGGCTGATGTCGCAGCAGAATAGGATTTGCGACCAAACCGAGTAGGCTCCGGCGTCGTAGTGCCGCACGTGCATGTACGAGTCCAGCGTCTTGTGCTCCATGAAGGCGTCCTGTCCGCGAACGCTCACGATGCCCTTCCACTTCTCGATGACGAGCTTGCCCAGCTTCTCGTCCTGCTCGAGCGCCTCGATGGCCACGCGCGCCTGCATCGTGTTCATTGCGTTGTGCTTGGTGGTGTGATCGCTCTGCTTCGCCTCGGAACCAAGGAATCGCGCCAACGGTCCGTGGACCTCATCGAACTGAGACAAACACACAAACATTTAGCATTCGGACCGCGGTGAAGCCATTCACAGTGCGTCTTCATTATTCTCGGCGTACCTGCTCTGGTGTGATGGCATCGTCGGTAAGGTCTGCATGCAGCATTGTCCCATGTCAGATTAGCGGGACCCCGGAAGCAAGTCGAGAGAAACTCGGATCCCGCTCGGGAGCGTCAAGACTCACCGTCGTGTCGGAAGAGAAGCTCAGAAAGGTAGGAAATGATATGGAGTCTCTCTGGGATCGCCTCTGGAAACCACAATGCGTTCACATTGCCACCGACGGGGTTGATGCATCCGACGCTGTCGGCCTTCAACTTCAACCCAGTCGCGTTTTCGAAATCGTCGCACGCTTCCCAGCACGCCCTGTCGGCCACATCTACGTGCTTGCTAATTCTCGGGCGGAACCTGGAGGGGTAGGCATTGTTCTCGTACAGAGACGCGGGTACCGGGACCGAGGACTTGTACCGCATGGGCCCGCAGTCTTGGTAGTTCTTGATTGGTAAAGCCATGGTGAGAGGACGGGGGACAGACAAGATGTCGTGAGGCTCATGCCATGAAAAATGTCACACACGGCGGGCGGAGGAGGCGGCATCACGGTGATATCTAAGTCTCTCGGAGGCATATCGGTTTACTACTATGTCGACAGACCCACGGGGGGCCATGCTTCAGAAGATGAAGCCTCACCACAGCGGATCGGGCTCGAGTCATTGCATGGTCCAGGGGTTTGGTTTTTACTGGCATAGCGACGCTTGAGACTCTGGGGGTCGTGATGGGGAAGACCGACATGTTGAGTGCTGGTCATGTGTGATTGCTATTTTGCCCGGACTAATACGCATTACCACCTCACACATCATTCTTGGCTGTGAGAACATGTGTTTCTTACTCCTATTCTAGCATTAGTTCTAATATCAAACCCTATGTATCTACGGGGGGGGGTTATCTTTTCATACTTTCCTCCTCTACAGTCTAGTTTGTAGAGAGTGCACTTGTGTTGGGAGTGAATGTATATGTTTTTATGGGCAGCCGCTTTGACTCTTTTTTGTGTAAGTGCCCTTACCAGGAGCAGTCAGTCACGGGCGTAAAAAGACAGCAACAGGCAATAGAGCGGCACTCCTGACCGACATATTGACTCAGTCGTATGGGGGGCGTAAGAGATTATGTGTCTCCACCGGCCGTAACGTGCAAACGGTGGCGGGTTGCAGTCAAGGGTAGAGAAACTGATTCTATGTGAAGATAGTATAAAGAACCAGTATCTTGGGTAGGCTATGTGTGGCTATTTCTGGCTCCTGCGTTTGTGGGCCTGGAACTTCACGCCAAGTTTCAGGGTCTAGGAAGATGATTGATGCCTGTTAGATACCTGATACCATGCCAGTACTACGTGGCAAGCAGGGATATACCATCGTGACTCGCGGACCTTGACTCGTGAACGCATGGGGATGGTTCGATGGGTTTGGTGAGACCAAAATGCGGCTTTTGGAAGGGAAAGAGCGCAAATAATATCGGTTGCAGGCCCTTGGTTTAAACAATGGCTTCCTCTCTGTATCCGCGGTTGCAACCAGATAGACGACGGGCACCCTGAAAGTTTGCATTCGACATCGACGACAAAACTCAAAATGGCACTCCTCGGGCTTCTGAGCGAGCGCCTGGCGTGGCTGCCCGTGTCGGTCTGGGCGGCGGCACTGGCCGTTCTGGCCGTGGTACTCAAGGCGATATACAACCTCTTCTTCCACCCACTTCGTTCGTACCCGGGACCTCTCCTGTGGCGAGCCTCGAGGTTTCCCTACATGATCCGCTTCACCCAGGGCCAAATCCCCTACGATCTCAAGCGCCTGCACAAGGAGTACGGGCCCGTGGTGCGGATCGCCCCCGATGAGTTGACATACAACTGCTCCCAGGCCTGGAAGGACATCTACGGCCGCAACAAGCAGCCCAACGGCGAGTCCACGCTCTTCAACAAGGACCCCATCTTGTACTCGGCCATCTTTGCCGAACACAAGGCGCTGATCGATTCGGACGGCGACGAGCACAGGCCGCAGAAGCGGACGCTTTCCTATGCCTTCTCGCATCAGGTCTTGGTCGAGCGGGGCCACATCATCACGGGATGCATCGACAGGATGTTGGAGGGCCTGAAAGTCTATGTTGCGTCGCCCTCGATCTCGGTCGATGGCAGGTCGGCCGTGGTCGACATTGGCGCGTGGATCGAGAATGCCCTCTACGATCTCGGCGGACAGCTCACGGTGGGACGCGACCTCAACGCCGTCATGTCGCAGAACACCGTTGAACCCTCGTTGGCGTTCTTCAAGAGCCTCTTTGACTGGGTACAGTGCTATTACCTGCAGTTCCGCCGAAGCCCCAAGATCCTGGTCAACGCCATCGAGGGCCTGCCGGGATTCACGGGTTACGACTGCGTCTTGCCGGCCAAGCCCGTCCACGACTTGGTCCTCAACCGAATGGCCGAGGGGAAGAATGCAGAAGACGACAACTCTGGAGACTTTGCTTCTTACCTGATGAGCAGAGCAAAGAGCGAGGGCTTGGAAGACGACAAGGTCTGGATCAACTGCGTGCACCTGCTCCTCGGAACCCCCGAGGCCATGCCGTCTTCCATCATCAGCACCATCTACCACTTGTTGACGACGCCCTACGCATATGCCGAAGCCGTGAAAGAGACCCGTGCGGCCTTCAAGTCGTCGGATGAAATCACGCCTCAGAGTGTTCAGAACCTGGCCTACCTGCTCGCCTGTTTCCGGGAGACGCTGCGCAGACGTCCGACCATCCCCGGAACTCTAAGTCGCCAGGTCCCCCCGGCTGGTGCCCAGATTGTAGGTTCCCTTTCCTCCTCGTCTCCCTGTTCTCTTCAACTGTTTGCCTAACCGAAACCCCCAATCAGTGCGGCCAGTTTGTCAGCGGAGGCACCATCGTCGGCGTCAACCAGTTCGCAACCTCTCGATCGACCTCCAACTTTCACGACGCCGACTCTTACCGGCCCGAGCGCTGGCTCGATCCCAGACCAGCCGAGTTCGAGAACGACGACCGCGAAGCTTTCAACCCGTTCGGCTACGGCCCCAGGAAGTGCATTGCGAGAAATCTGGCCCACCTCACCACCCAGACCTTCCTCGCCAAGCTGCTCTGGGAGTTCGACATGGAGCTCGACGAGTCGTGCCGGAACTGGGATGACCAGGGCCTTTATGTTCTTGCACGCCGAGGTCCGCTGCGGGTGAAGGCGAGTAGGGCGGTCCGTTGATCACTGGTGAATGGGGGATGAGGGGGTATGCTGCACAGGTCGGGGAGTCAGTTGATGGACAGGAATGGGGCATGTCCAGGCAGGAGCCAGAGAAGGCATTGGGTGTGACTGTTGGCCGGGCATTCTCCTAAAAGTAGAAATGTCGGAACGAAATGGATAATACGGAAAGAGAAGGCACCCAAGACGGGTGTGGGAAGCAGAATCATCATGGGCGACTCTCGGAGAATTGGCCCTGGACAGCTTTGCAGCTAATGCTGATCGTGGGAACCATTGAATGTATGTTTAAAGAAAAACGCTTCAGCGATGTAATTATACCGAGCTCTCAGTACACACCTTCTTGGCAATTACAGACTTGCCACACAAACTAGACGTATAGATATACATGGTGTTGAGGAATGATGCCTCGCTGGACAGCTAGTTGCGTCCCACATTTCCATCGAAAAAAAAAGGGGAAAAAAAGGGGAAAAAAAAGGGCCACTCGTGCGATATGTGCCACCGACACAGTCGATTTCGGCACAGCGTCCGGCGATTGTCCATTGCTGTACCGAGCACTCCGTAGTAGCGGCGGTTGACTGCTGCCAAGGCCGACCGCTCCCGGGTGGAGCTGCCGGAATCGGCGCCCGGTGGGGCCGGTTCTGATTGACCAATCATATTAGACGGTGGTGCTCAAACGGCTAGGTATCTAAGTACCGGCCTCGCCCATATTGCCAGTCGCCCCTACATTCGCTGGCCTTCTACATACATAGCAAAGGCAGGATGAAAGGCGTCTCTGCGATGGCTCGGAAAAATGTACACTGTGTTGATGAGGAATGCTCCTGGTTTTGTGCGGAGTGGGAGGACACCGTTGAGAGCAGCGCGTGGAACCAGCAGCTTGGCTGTCCCGAACCGTGGAGTCTCTCTATACGCCGTAGACGAGCGCATGGGGGAACTGCATGGGCTGACCCAGACGAGGCGCGCCGAGGCGTTTCCACAAGCGCCTAATGAGCGGGCTCGAGGGCACGGAGCCGGCGGACGTTGAGCTGAGGACCGGCTGGCCACCATTGTCTTGAGCCCGTTGCGCGAACAGGGAAGAGGGGGTTTACGACTGTCCAGGGGGGCCGGGCCAAGCATAGGTAGAGATACAACTACCGCGACTTGGTAGCCTTGTTTGAGAAGACAGAACCTTTTACAGGGAACCATGATAAACCCATCGCCTCGACTATTGTACCGGAGCTGGCAAAGATAGGACTCGCATTTACGGCCAAAACCCGCCGGCCAATTCTGACGCTGTGTTTAGGGAACTCCAAAACCAGCCTGCAGCTGTACGGGAGGCACTCGCGCCGTGTGCTGTTGTATATCCCTCGCATGGCATCCTCTTCAAGCCCCCCCCCCTCCTTCTAGACCTGCGCAAACCCCAGTCGTGGTTCCGATCCTATGCGCATCATAACCATACCCCCACGGATGAACACCCCTAGTAAGAAAACTCCTGCCGACGAGCTTCTCGGAGGACCGGGGGAGGGGCGGCCAAGTGGACTCGGGCTCTATGCCGCAGTTCGGTATAGCGAGTGCAGTTGGTTTAAGCTGGGAGCCTTCATGGTAGTCTCTTTAACCGCATGTGTGTGTGTGTCCCTGTCGACAAGAAGACTTATATACCGTAAGTTGAGACGTATTCCTAGCTTCAAGCTGGACACCCGATACGTCGGCGGAACAATCAACAGCCCGACCGTTGCAGCGGATGAATCATGGGCGCATCTTGCTCCGTCCCGGTCCGAGACGTCGCCAAGGTAATGATACCCACCAGGCTGTATCCAAAGAGAAGGCCATCTCCGGAACGTCTTGCCTCGCGTCACCGTGATCGGCGGGAGACGCTGGAGCAGCGGGACCGAGCGACATGACCGCTTCAAACGGCATGGCCTAATCACCGGCGAGACCAAGGCTGTGATCGGCAACTTGGATAACGGCGAAATGTTGGATAAGAAAGCCCAAATGTTCGAAAACACCAGCCACAAGTACCCCCTAAACTCAAATCATGTCGCACTAGGCTAAAAACAGAAGGATACATCATGATTACAGTTTGGCGCTGCAGAACTCTATGTTTTTCAATATTAGCTACATAGGTACCTTATTAATTAGAAACTTTTAATGCTAAATTTTAGCTTAATTCCCCTCTTTCCCCATATAAATTCTTATTAGACTTATAGAAGTGGTTTGAACTTCACAAATTGTTATCCAACTTCACAATCACTATAATTAATTACTATAACAGGCAGCAGCAAACACCGTTATCCAAGTTTTATCCAAGTTGCCGATCACAGCCCAAGTTTGACTTGGACAGCAGCACACCGTGCCGCGGGCGGGCCGCCCTCGATTGAGCTCGGCACGGGTGTCGTTGTTTCCGCAACCTTGGCGGAAGCTCGATGGCAGCGGCCGGGGCCCATATAAACACACAGAGTAAATATGCTGATTGGGGTTCGGTGATTGGAACTCTGCGCTCTGACGCGTTGATGTGCTTTTTTCTTTTCTTTTCTTTTTTTTTTGCACGGTCGCTGTCTACTACTCAAGCATCGGCTTATCAAGGACTTCCGAACATGGCCAAAAAGAAGTCTCTGAACAAGCGCTGACTCGACTCGGTCGCATTCACGCGATAGGCATGTGGCCACTGGCAATAACAAACGGCGGCGGGATCCGCCCAAGGGACCTGCTCCGTGATGCAATCTCGGTTAATCTCCAGAAAGCTTGTTCACCACGGCCGACTTAGGCAAGTGGTAGTCGTCAGTCGGGCAGTGCGCTCGGATCGGACAGGGACATCCCCACGGGACCGTCTGCCTCATTGGCTCGGCGCGATGGTATCTACGATGCCTCCCCCCCTCTTCCTTTAATACTATCGTCTTTCCTCAGGCGTGGGTGCGTGGATCGGCATGGAGTCGGTCTTCTCCCCCCCAGTCTACGGAGTATTGCTTTCCGATATTGTTTCCCGATGCGTGCTCAGCAGCGCGCGTTGGCGCATTCTTGCGGTGCAAAACCCTCCCCTCCCACGATGGCATCAACACGATAAGCCGTCGTCGGCAGTTGCATCGGAAGGTATCTGCTCTGACATGTGTCATGGGCCGCTTGGTTGGCACGTATAACTAGAACGGAGACGACCACACCTCTTCGACGTTTGCGTCTTAGCTCCCCACGCGCTCTGTCTCTTGTGTCGTCAAACTCGCACCGGCCCCTCTGTGTCTCTCGCCCGCCTTCCGTTCCCCGGGACAACAAGTAAACAAGCAACATACCGAAGCAGCCATGAGACTCGCGTCCATCCTCGGCACGGTCACCGCCGTCGCCTCCGCCGTCGTCTCCGCCGCCCCCCTCGAGCCTCGCGCCACCTTCGTCCAGGTCTCGCTGCCGCAACCCCTGAACTGGGTGGCCGGCGCGTCGCTCTTCCCGGGCCAGGTCATTGCCTCGTACAACGCCGACCTCGGCGACTACACCGCCGAGACCTGGGCAGCCTACGTGTTGGACAAGTGCAAGAGCTTCAAGGCCTGCACCACCAGCATGACCTTCTCGGGTACGCACCCGTCCCCCTCCCCTTCCCCCTTCCCTTGTTGTTCTGAAGACTCCAACGTCCACCTTGAGGAAGGGAGCATCCCAGCTGATATGTTTTCGCGATACTTTGCAGGCATCAACAGCGGCAGCACAGGTGGGCGTTCCTGGTTCGGTTACGTCTTCCGAGGTGGTGTCACAACGGTGGATGACTTTGAGCGCGACGATGATGCGGCGGACGCCATCAGGGACTCTGTGGCGTACACCATCGCTGCCTAGGTACGCACAAAGAACCGGTGGAGCAGTAAGCCGAGCGACGATATTCATACCCCATAGTAGTAATTAATACACGAATGACCGAACACCACCACCGTCTGCAATGTTTATTTCTGTATTAGACTCACCTCATTCACCGTCCTCCCAAGCTCTTTATCTCTTTCGGCTTTTGGGGGGGGGGGGGGTTGCCAGTGCCATTCGTGCAGAATTGACCATCTTGTCAAGGCAAGCGACCGGCCACAAGCCGATTGATACGTGACTTTCCCAGGACGGGACTGCAGCAGCAGTCGTGTTACGAGTTTTCTTCGGCCGGACTGTCCAGCCACGGACCACTTCAGTCTCTACTCTCTTGGTGTCCACCTTTCCTGAAATGGGGCGATAGAGGCTGAGCCAGGCCACTATTGGCGATGGCGGGGGTGGTAAGCTTGTGTCGGCCGTTGAGTGGTTGCGGTACGGAGACTCGCGTCATCTTTGCCGGGTCCAACGCAATGCAGAAATCCAGATGACCGAGTTCTGGGAGCTAGACTCCCCCGTCCACCACCGTTCTTCCGTGCCGAGTTCCGGGTCACGATGCGAGGGCGCATAGTAGTAGGGACGTTGTCGCTGAGAGGCGCAGTAGTTGCATTTGGATGTTTCCCGTTGGGGAAACCTATTCGAGGCAATCCCTTGCTGGGCGCGCAGCAGGTAGTGGGTGCTGCTGGGCTGACCCGTCAGCCTAGGGGGGACCAACGAATCATAGTATGTTTGCCTAGTCTGCAAGTTGACATTGTCAGAGTGTGTAAGGTGTAGATGTAGGTGTGGGTGTAGGTATCAACAAGAAGGATGTAGATAGATTGGAGGTTAAGGCACATACATACACACACACACATCCGATCGTTGCGTTGCGGAAAGAACCCGAGGAGCGGTTCCTTCTTCCCCACTCCCTCGCACTCGCTTAGGGGGGTACGTACCGGGCCTTTACCTGCAGTGCTACCGGTAGGTACCTACCCAGGTAGGTAGGTACAGGTCAACGCCGCTAACAGAAGCTTGTTGCAGGTAGGGCTGCCTGCCTTGGCACGTCTCTTCGATCCAAGCGGCCGGGATGACATACTATCGTCTTGGTTTCTTCCTTGCCAGGCCGGCCTTGAAAATCGTCTACATGCCGCGAGTCTTTGCGCGGTTTTTTTTTTTCCTGCAGGGACTTAAACGCCGGCGTGTCTTCCAAAGTCCGACTGACAGCTGCTTTTCTATCTATCTACTCTCACCCCCTCTTTCTCGCACTCGCTTGTTTGGCTTACATCTTTGCTTAGCCCGATCTGGATGGCTGGACATCTGTCGCCTGTCTCCACGATGGGCTGCCTCATTGCGCATCTGCTTTCTATCCTGGGCGTGCTCGCCAATATATATGTGTCGCGTATTCCCTTCATCCCAATATGAATCCCAACTGTAAGTCTACAGACCATAGAAGTAGCTTTACCTGTCTCTCTTGGATATCGAGTCTCCCGTACCTTCGACACCAAGACGGAATTTCCTGACTAAGAGCATAAGAAATCCTCGTCGATACAAACACCTCGAATCGGTTTCTCGTACCAGGATATATCGCCGGCATGGTCTTGATATACTTGGGAAAGAAGGCTTTCCGGTCGATCAGGGGTTCGGGCAAGACACAACAGCCGACATCGACCGTGGCCGGAAACACACCGCCGGGCGGGTTGGCAACCGAACACGCCATCTACCATGACAAGAATGGCGCGGCAACAGGAGTCACAAAACCAAGCGCGTCAACGTGTGGTCATCAATACGACCTAACCTCCGGGCCGTGTCCGGTATGCAAGTATACCCGGCGAGCGCAACTCAGGTACAGATGCAGGGTCTTTGCCGGCCTGCTTCTCCCCTTCATCTTACAAGCCCTGGACGTCACGATTGTAAGGGCCGACCTCATCTATTCACAAGCTTCACCGTAACTAACGGCAGCTTGACACAGGTCGCCAGCGCACTGCCCTGGATCGCGGCTGACTTCCGTAAGACCCCCAAAGACGCCCCGCCGTGTCGTTCACGCTGTTTAACCAACGCACAGACGAGACCGGCCAGCTCAACTGGATCATCGCCGCTTTCAACCTCACGTCCGCGGCCTTCATCCCCTTCTGGGGCCAGATGGCCGACATATTTGGCCGTCACATCTCGATGCAGGCCTGCCTAGTGCTGATGCTCGTCGGAAGCGCCCTCTGCACCGGTGCGCCCCTCGCCGCCTTCCCCGTCCTCCTGCTCGGCCGTGCTTTTCAGGGCCTGGCCTGCGCCGGGATGAACGTCTTGGTCCGCGTCATCCTCGCCGACAAGGTGTCGCTGCGTGAGAACGCAAAGAACTGGTCTGTCTTCTCTTTCCTCGGCGGTGTCCTGGGATGGGGGCTCGGCCCCGTTGTGGGAGGTGAGTTGGCCGCGAAACCCTGCTTCTAAGACGGAACTCAAATCTTGACATGGTGCAGGCTACATCACCAGCGGGTCGTCCTGGAGATGGTGCTTCGGCATCAACCTGCCCATCGCCTTCGCCAGCATGCTCGCCATCTACTTCATCCTCCGCTCAGAGCTCCTGGGCCCCCAGCCGATCCCCCAGCTCGACGAGACGACCGACACCGGCCGAAGGACGACGTTGGTGAAGCGCCTCCGGGCGATTGATGTTGGGGGCCAGGTTCTCTTCCTGTTCGGTTTTGGCCTGCTGATCCTCGGCTTGACGTGGGCAGGCGCGACGTACTCGTGGACGAGCCCCGCTGTTCTCGCGACGCTCGTCCTCGGGGTCCTGACCAGCGTCTCCTTCGTCGTCTGGGAGTACCACATGGCCCCCGGGAGGGCCCTGGCCCTCCGGTTCCCGTGGCAAAAGGCAATGATTCCATGGGAGCTGGTCCGCAACAGAGACGTGGGCCTCCTCTTCTACACGTCATTCGCCACCGGGATGGCCATGTACTCGGTGCTGTACTTTTGCAACATTTACTTCACAATGGTGAAGCTCTGGCCGGCGAACGAGGCCGGCGTGCAGCTGTTGTACTTCACCCCCGGTCTGGGAGGTGAGTAGCTACTCCCCCCCCCCCCCCCTTGTGCTCGTTCGAGGGGCGAACTGATGGTCGGTCTGCAGTCGGTGTCTACGCGTCCATTCTCATGTGCAATTTGTGGCCGGGCAAGACATTCCCGCCCATCTTCCTCGGGTCCGTTATCGGGATGACGGGCGTCGGCCTGCTGGCCTGGGCCATCTACACGGAGCATGACCCGACCATCTACGGGATGATGGCGCTCACCGGTGTCGGCACCGGCATGCGCATCATGCCTGGTAAAGTCCTCTCCCTGCGGGCCTCGGCCCTGACCGTGGACCGTGCCGCTAACTTTGGACAGTCCAGCTCCATAGCGTCGGTTACTTTCCCAGGAGGATCGCGGCCGTCGTCTCGCTCATGGCCGTCGCCTACCCCTTTGGCGGGACTCTCGGCCTGACCATCATGACGACCGTCTTCAACAACGCATCGGGGATCGGCAGCGACTCGCCCCTGAGGGACTTTGGGGCGATCAAGAGCCTCCCAGACGCGGTACGGCAGAGCGTCACACACGAGGCCAAGATGGGCGTCGTCTGGGCCTTTGTCGCCATCTCTCCCTTTATGGTTCTTGTGAGTTTACTCGCCGATGAGGCCGAATCGGCCGCATCACAACAGAGAGAGCTAACACGAAGCGTCCGCAGTGCACCGCACTCGCTTCCTTACTGGGCAACGTGAACATATCAAAGGCAGACGACGGCGAGGACAATCAGAGCAACGCTATATACGAGGGCGTCTACATACTCAGCTGGTTTCGCAGGGGTGGTGCTACCGAGAAGAACATGACGACTCGGGAGCGCCAGCCAGAGGCGGAGGCGACACTCTAGCGTGTCAGAGTCGAAACAACAGCTGAATAGAGGAGCCTTTTCGAGTGCATTGTGAACACTTTTGTGCCTCCTACGTCAGGGTGCGAGATCTCGGCGCGCGTCGTAAGAGGAAGCTGGATGGGAGACAACGGTGGTCGGCTCGAAAGAAGCAAGAAAGAAAGAAGAAGAAGAAGAAAACAATGCGGAAAGAAGCATCGCGGAAGCAAAGTTTTGAAGTATTGCCAAGAATCATTTCCAAGATACCCTACACTAGACAAAGACAACCACCATCGTCGTTCCTCTTCTTCTTGAAAGCCAGTTGAAAAAGCTGTGGTCCCCCCCCCCCTGGTCCCGCCATCAACCCCGGTGACGTATGCGGGACACGAACCCGGCCGGGGCTTGTCGGCGCGTGGCGGGCTGAAAACAGTTCAACAGCCGGAATTGAACCACCAGCCGTCCTCTGATGTAAACCTGGCCCCTCCCGCCGGGGTTCGGATGGCAACAGGGTTGATCTATCTCTCTGTGTGCTTTGGCCGCAGCACGCGGTTGAGGCGACGAGGTGACCAAGTTTGTGCCCGAATAGGAAAGTGGGCTGTTTCTGTCTCTGTGAGTGTGTCCCCCTGATGTCGTCCTTCCGTACGCCGCATCTCTGCCGCTTCGGCCCTCGTACAAGATACCAGAATATGAGCTGTAATCCATAGAGATAATATTTTTGTCTCCATTCTTCCCCCTTCTCCCCCCAAACGGACCCCCCGTAGAACCAGGGTGCCGCTTTCACTCACCACTAGCCCTATTTCGCCAGTGCCATACGAACTCACCCCCCTTCATCTTTCCATCTTCATCGCCATGGACGCCGAGCCGGTCGCCGAAACCACCCCGCCCGACGAGGCCCGAACGGGCGCGCGGGCCCCGATCTCCCGGTTCTGGATCGACTTTTCCCTTCTCGACGACGGCCTCGACGCCGCCGCCGCCACCGCCGCCGACGACGACACCCGCCGGCGCTTCCACCGCTTCCCCGACCTGCCCCCGGAGATCCGCCTCAAGGTCTGGTCCTACCTCGTCGCCCCCCGCCTCGTCGCCGCCTGCTGCCTCGAGCGGGACCGTCATCTGCCCGCCCGCCGCGCCGCCTTGGCCGCCCGCTCCGTCCCCGCTCCCTGCAAGCCCTCCTCCTTCTATTCTTCTTCGTCGTCAACATCGTCGTCGTCGGAACCCACCGTCTTCAACCCCACCTGCCCCGTCCTTCTCCTCGCCTGCCGCGAGTCCCGCGCCCTGGGACTCGCCCACTACGAGCTCGCCTTTGCCTGGCGCGTCCCCGCCCTCCTCTCCGGCGACGCTCCCTCTTCCACCACCACCACCTCCTCCCCCGGCGTCGTCGCCCGCCCGCCCCGCGCCTGGTTCAACTTCCGCCTCGACGCCCTCTACCTCGCCGGCGCCCTCGACGCCCGCGACCTCTACGGCTTCGACGCCCCCGTCGTCCGCTTCCTGCGCCCCCGCGACGCCCGCCGCGTCCGCCGCCTCGCCTGCGCCTTCTCCGCCCTGCGCTACCCCGAGCGCGGGCCCGACCCGGCCTTTGGCTGCCTGTGGCACGTCGTCGACCGCTTCCCGCGCGCCCGCCGCCTCGTGCTCGCCGTCGCGCCCCGCGACGAGGACGCCATGCGCCCGTGCCGCCCGCTGACCGTCGAGACCCACCACGACGACAACGCCGACGTCGTGCGGCGCGTCTGGGACGGCTGGGTCCGCGGCACCACCGTCACGACCGCCCGCGTCGCCGACACCCAGGTCCTGCTCGTCAGGGAGGCCGACCTGGCCGACGTCATGGCCTCGCACGCCCAGGAGGATGAGGACGAGGACGAGCGGAGGGGGGGCGCGAGGCGGGCCGCGGTGTGAGACGTGAGGTGCAAACGGGGGGGGGGGGGGAGGGGGGCAAGAGTTGTTTTTCTGCATCGCAAAAAGGGGAGTTTTATTTTTGTATATATATATATATATTTATGTATAGTTATATGTATATATCTTTTCAGGTTACTCTTCTATTTTGCCGGGGGTCATTCTTAGTGACGTAATGGTACAATGTAGTTTTTTCTTTACATGAATAGAGTAGAGAGATGGAGACAAGGGGGATGATCTGCTATGCTGCCCGCGCCCTAATGATGATGAAGTCGGGACATGCCCACCCTCGATAGACCAAACGCCGTTGCGCCGTTCTTTTCTCCCAAGAAAGCCCTCCAAGATCAGCGTTGCTTTTTTTTTTTTTCACTCCCGTAACCCGCCATAACCCTTCGTCTGGCAACTCCCGCCAGCCCTCGACCGAGACGACTCACCCCGCCTTCCTCCCCAAGCCCTCAAACGCAGGGCTGGGGCTGTCTCCCTGCCTTCGCATCCCGCCCAGCAGCCAGTCCGTTAGCCCGACGACCTTGGCCCCCACCCCCTTCTCCCAGTCGCCCCCCTCCTGCACCGTCTCGATCGTGTGACTCAGGATCCGCCCCTCGGCGTCGAACTGGAACACGAACAGACCCGTGAACGCCTTGTCCCCGCCTTCCGCCGCCTCCCCTGTCGTCGTCGTTGTCGACGGCGATGCCGTAGCCGCAGCCGCCACTGTGGCCGTCGCGGACCCGTTCTTCTTGTCGGGCGCGCACCACCGCACGACCAGCTGCTCGGGGATGGCGCCGGGGCGCAGCGGCGCAAAGTGCAGCGGCTGCTTCGTCACGCGCTCCGACATGATGGACAGCCGCACATTGCCCACCAGGGGCAGGCGGTTCCAGGCGATCGGCGATGTCCACAGGGCGGCCGTGTAGGCGACGCGGCCCGAGACGGTCGGCAGGTGCGGGTGCGTCGTCGGGAAGAGGTGCAGCGAGATGTTCGGGGCGAGGATCTCCTGCGGGAGCGGGGACTGCAGGACCGTTGGGAGGTGGTCTTGGAGGATACGGAGGGCTGTGTAGCCGTCGTGTCAGCAGAGTGTTGGGGGAAAGGGGGGGAGGAGTGCAGAGGAAGAAGAGGAGCACGCACTCTTGCCGAGGTTGGCCTTGTTCTCGTCACTGGGCTTCTTGCCGGGGCTCCCGCCGTTGCCGGAGAGGACTGTATTGGAGGGGTTGAAGTAGCGGTTCGGGGTCTCGCGGTGCCTCGTCCTGTCGCGCGTCGATGCCGTAGCAGATGTCGCCTTGGTCGTCGCTGCCACGGCCGCGGCGGCGGCGACCGTCGCGGCGGGAACCGAGATCGGGGAGGTGGCGGCGTTGGCGGTCGCGCTGGACCACAGCTTCGAGGCGCGGACGCCGGGAGTTGTAGTGAGGCGCACAGCGGCCATGGGTGCTGGACAACCGGTCATCATGAATGATTGCGAGGGAGATGCATTGGGTATATGCCGCCGACACGAAAAGCAACAGGTCTAGGATAGGGTGTTGTTGAGAGGTAGAAAATCATCCGGTGTGCCAGGAAACCGCGGGTGACTACCGAGCAATTACACTAGGTATTCAAAATTCACAGGGGGAGGGGAGCTCCAGCTTCCGTTCAGGAGCTAGCCGGGGGTGCGGAGAAGGACCCGCGCGAACGGATGGACGCGCCCCACTTTGATGGCCGACTTGTTCTGAACATTCGAGAAGCGGTACTTGTTGAAAAACCATGCCCAAATTTCGTCCAATTTGTGTGCGGAAACCCGCTTATATCGACGTTGCTCGTACGCCATCTTGCTCATACACGCCATCTGGCTCGTATGTATGTATCTATGCTTTTCTTTTTGAGACCGACCCATGCCATCCTCGCAATAAACGCCAAATAACCCTCGGCTTTCTCGTGATACACTCGATGTACTACTATACATGCTGTGCCGCCCCCCATCATCTTGGGTGAGGGAATTCGTCCTCGAGCTGCAACCGCACGCCGACGTTCATGCTGATGAGTTCTTGCACCAGAAGCTTGGCGGCATACGGCATCGTCATCTGCGTCACCTCCCTCGTGCTCTTGCAAGTGTGGCAGTACCCCTTGTAACCGAACAAGCCGCACTGTTGGCAAATGTCGATTTGTGTTCCGTCCGAGCTGATCATGAGGCGCTCCAGGAGCAGCTGAGAAGCCCCGTACGCGATCAAACAATCGCGCTCCATCTCACCCAGACGAAGACCACCGTCGCGAGATCGACCTTCCGTCGGCTGGCGCGTGAGGATGGCCCTGGGGCCCCGGGAACGAGAGTGCATCTTGTCTTGCACCATGTGCTTCAGGCGCTGGTAGTAGATGGGCCCGTTAAAGATGTAGGCCTCCAACGGTTCTCCCGTGATGCCCGATGTGAAGTAGTCTTTGCCCTCCCACGAGAAGCCGTGGTCAACCAGCGCGGCGCTCATCTGCTCCAGTGGGTGAGACCGGAAAGCGTCGCCGAACCCGTAGTCTTTCCGTCCGTCCAGGACCGAAGCCTTTCCGGTCAAGCACTCGAGCAGCTTGCCGACGGTCATACGAGAGGGGAAACCGTGGGGGTTCATGATGATGTCCGGCACCAGGCCATTGTCCGAGAACGGCAGATCTTCCTGGTCGACAATGATGCCTACGACACCCTTTTGTCCGTGACGGGACGAGAACTTGTCTCCGAGCTCGGGCCTTCTTGTCTGTCGCGTCTGGACCTTGACCACCATCGTCTCCCTCTCCGTGTGGGAGACCATGACCTTGTCGATGTACGCGGGGTCCGCGATTCTGTACGAGATGGACGAGTCGCGGAATTCGCTGGGCCCGCGATCCATGCCGATGCCCGTGGATCCCGTGTCGAGCGGCGTCTCCTTCTTGATCATCACCTCGCCCGAGTTGACCTTGTAGCCCACGATCGCCAGACCGTCGTCGTCCAGGGCCTCGTGCTTGGTCGTTCTCCCGTTCTCGTCGTTTACCGGGTCTCCGATACGCTCTCGCCGGCCGTTCGGGTACTTCTGCAGCTCGGCCGTGTATTTGCGGAATACTTGGCAACGGCCGAAACCGCGGTCGCAAGACGCCTTGTTCAGCACGAGAGCGTCCTCGATATCGTATCCAGAGTACGACATGACAATGACGGTTGCGTTCTGTCCGGCGGGCAATTTGTCGTAGTTGACCAGCTGGATCGTCTTGGAAATGACCATTGGCCTCTGCGGGTACACGAGCGTGTAGAGCAACGTGTCGATACGGTTGAACTGGTTGTATGCAATCGCGCCGATGGCTTGCTTACCCATGGCGCACTGGTAGGTGTTTCGGGGCGACTGGTTGTGGTGGGGAAAAGGGATGAGGCCGGCGACTGCGCCGAGGACGGTGAATGGCTCGATCTCCATGTGGGTAGTGAGGGGGGTGACGTCCTTCTCGTACAGGGCCACGAGGGTGTCGTTCTCCTCGTTGACATCGAGATACTCGACGATGCCGTGGGTCAGAAAGTCGTCGAACGTGGCCCTGCCGAGCTGCAGCAGGCGCAGGTGCTCTTCCTTGAGCTTGGGCTTGCCGTTCTTGACAATGATATACGGTCGGCAAATACGTCCCTCGTCGGTCGCGATGTGAACCGCGTTAAAGTGGTTGTTGATGTGGATGCTGACGAAAGGAGAGATCCAGCCACGCCTTCGCATCGTCCTGAATTTGCCGGCAAACCGCTTCGGGTATCTCGTGAGCGCAAAGGGCGTTCCGTTGATGTGGATGACGTATGAAGTCTCGCGGTGCATCTCGCCGCCCGAGAAGTTCCTGATGGGTTCGACGCCGGCATCGAGGGTAAAGACCCATCGCTTGACGGGCGCTTCCTCGACATTGGTTGTGATGTGTGTCATGAGTGCCAGGTTCTTGACGAGACCGCAGGCCTCACCTTCGGGTGTATCCGAAGTACACAGCATACCCCACTGAGACGGCTGCAGTGCACGAGGACCACTGACCTTGCGGGTCTTCTCGAACTGGGAGCTGATTCTCGTCATCATGCCGAGTGCGCTGATGTAACTGAGACGGCTGAGAACGTGGGTGACGCCGGCCCGGTTCATGTTGAAACGCTTGACAGTCCAGTTGCCCGTCTGGATGGCGCGGTTGATGCCCTGGCCGATCATGTTGGCATGGTTGCTGATCATGTTGACGGCATCGAGAGGAACGGCTCGGTTGTCCTTTTTCAAGACCTTGTCGATGCTGCTCTTGACATTGCCGCAGAACTGCTTGAACAAATCCTCAAAGAGCAGGGAGAGAAGCTGGCCGGCCAACTCGAGACGCTTGTTTCCGACAAAGTCACGGTCGTCGACAAGGCTAGGGTCGTTCTGCGCCATGAGGACACGGCGTGTCATGAATGCCACGTAGACCGCCTTGGGGTAGAAGTCCAGGCCCTCGATGGGGACGTGGGCGATGATGAGGTTTGCCAAGGCGTCGAGGGCTTCCTCAACGTGGTTCCGTCGGACCTGCGCCGCAAAGGGGACTCTGCTCTTGCCCATCTTCACCCTCGCACCAATGTACTCCAGTGCTTGCTGTTGCGTGTAAACGCCAACTCTGGTTGCTTCCTCGAACTGAACAAGAAACTCGTCCTGGTATTTTCCGTTGTCGCCGGCCACCAGCTGCATGATTTCGTAATCCGTCAAGCCTCCGAGCGCCTTGAGAATGATGACAATCGGGATGCCCTCGACCAGGATGTTGGCCGTCAGGAGAATCCGGTCCTTCTTGAGCGTCACGTACGTCTTGGACTTGCGCTCGTGAGTAGAACTGGTTACCGAGGCCGTGATGACGCTGTTCTTCTCGTCGGCTTCGACGATGACACGGTTCTTGCTGAGCTGTTCCTGAATGAGAATGACCTTTTCCGTGCCGTTGATGATGAAGTAGCCGCCGGGGTCCAAGGGACACTCGTTCATGCGTGACATTTCGGCGTTGTTGGCCCCGCCGAGTCTGCAGATGGAGCTCTTCAGCATGACGGGCAGGCGGCCAAGCGGGACATTCTTCCGCACAATCTTGGACTTGTCACGGATGTAGGCAATGTCAACCATGATGGGTGCGGCGTATGTCATGTCGCGTAGGCGACACTCCATCGGCGTGACTTCATTCTGGGCTCTGATGTCGTTGAAGTCGACGCGACTGGGTCGCTCAACTCTGATATCAGTGAACCTGAGAGGGGATTAGAAATATGACCATGAGGCGAAGGGGGGCGGCGGTGTCTGCGCAACGTACTCAAGCCAGAAGGAACTGTTGACATCGCTCCGGATGATACGGTTGGCGCGGACAATCTCCTTGATCTCATTCTCGACAAAGAAGTTGTACGAGTCAATGTGTTGCTTCACAAGACCCTTGACCTTGAGGAAGGCGGGCAGCAGCTGAAATTTGTCTTCCTTTGTGGAGATGGGGTCTGTGAGCTTCTTTCCATTGTAGAAAGGCTCCAGGAGAGCCTCGAAGCCGTCGTCTTGCATGTTCGTCACCGTCTGTCTCCCACTCTCATCATGTGTCGGAACGGGTCGGCGGCGCGGAGGAGGGTCTACCGCAGAAATTTGTGATGCAGTCGGTCGAGTCACATCGCGAGTTTGAGGAAGTGGCGGGCTGCGAAAAGTTTGGCCCCGCGATGCCGGGTGCCGCCAGCCGCCCCACCGGTGACCTTTACCTGAGAGTCTGGAATCTCTTAGTCAGCACTGATAAAGCCAGTCAGTAATACCTACCTACCTAGGTGCTAGGTATTAATTAGTAGGTAGGAAGAGTAGAGAAAGCGAGCAACGCCCTCAAGTTATCGTTAACTTTCTTAATGTTCCACGTAACTAACCGTCTTTATTTTTGCTCTATACAGACAATCTATGAACAAGTAGTTTTCAGAGCAACTCGAGGGAAAGCGGGATACTGGCAGCATTAATCGTCTGCCAGTGCCGGCGATGCCAGCGAGGCAGGCGTCGATAAGTCGGATAAGATGTTCTTGGGATGGCGACGAGAGTGCTGGGATGGCGACGAGAGTGCTGGGATGGCGACGAGAGTGCTGGGTCGGCGGGAATACACCTGCGCTTACCGAGGTGAGCCATGGCGAAGCGCCGGGTAAGTTGTGGTGGGAGGTCTGTCAGACGGGTGCTCTTGCCTTGGAAGTCTAATGAGGTAGGTGGTTCATCCGAACCTGGTGACTGGCTTGGCAACCTAGTTCCTGGACTAGTCAACCACGGCTTATTTGACTCGGGCATTACTGGGCTTAGAGGAAGCAACTGGCAATGTTCTGCAATTACTTGCCGGTGTACTCACGGGAGAGCAGTTTCGGGTAGTATGATGGCTTAGAAACTCCCATTGTTATTGAGTCGCATGACGATGAGCCTGATTATCACCTCACATATGGGTTCCGGTGCTTCTGCCCAATTGTACTCCGTAACCAACACTAATAAGAGCCCGCGGGCCTGGATCTTGGGACGGTTCGTACATACGTTATGCGGCACATAATCAGGAACAATCGAACCAGTTCACCCCTCGAGTGTCCATAAGAGACAAGTCTAGGTATGTATGGCAGAACATCGCTCAATTGATGCAGAGTGAAACAGTCGCAGGAAGTGGATGGAATGCAAGTGACATGCGGCGTCCCTAGTCACGCTCGCCCACACCATCCATCCATCCATAACCTATACATCAACCAACATATCGATTTCAAATTGCCGAGAACGCATCGACGTTGAAATGCCTCAAAGACCAGGGGCTCTTGAGCACTCTGTTCATGTACACCTAGTACACAGGTACCTCGGTACCTGTGTCTTTTTGCTGCAAGCCCCGCCATCCACCACCTCATCTCTCTACCTCACACCATTCGTTACCCCTCCTCGCGACGGACCAAACACCTCTCTGTCTGCCCAAACCACATACCCCATAGGCGCTGCTTGCCTCTGTTCTGCGAGCCGAGCACCGGTGCTTTGCCCAGACCAGCTGCGTCATTTACGGAGAGACGAATATTCTATTCAAACATTGCCAAAGCTGCCTTCAAGGCTGCCCGCGACCATGTGTATCGCCTCTCACGCTGCGTGGTCCACGTCTGCCGTCACGTCACACCTGCATGGGATCAGGTTGCCCCCGCAGGGTCTCCCTCTGTGCGACCCGCAGCAGAAGAGGCGGCGTCTGCATGTTGCGTTGGCAGAGGAGATTTTGTGGCGAGTCGAGTCGCGTCCCGTCTACTGCAATGGCCCCTCTTCGACTCCAGATATCGGACCCCGATCGACTAGGGCAGTCATGCTGCCCCGCGATGCAGCACAACGACATGACAACTACACTCGACGCTCAACAGGAACCTCAATGGGATGCGCAGAGGCAAGTTTGAGAAATCAAACTTCCCGCCGGCCCTCTCCCACGCGGCTGAGAAGCCTTCCCCCCCGAGACCATCCAACGTGGCGTAGTCCAAGCTTCGCCAACGGCGCAGTTGACCTGGTTACACATGCCTTTTGAACGTCGACGTTAGGGAGTGGCCTGTCAACTATGATGCAACTGATCGACCCCACGAGTCACGACCTGCGGCCCCGAACTCTAGGGCGCATCGAGGGTCCAACCACTCTGTTATCGGAGCGACCCCTCCTTGCGGGGGTTATCGCGACACGGAGGAGCCAAAGCCAAGGGGCTTTGCCGCCTTTGCCTTTGCCTGAGGGAACATTCAATCAACGACAAGGGGTTGGCGCGAAAATGGCGATTGTGGAAAAAAAAAAAGGGGTGGCGAGGGAATATCCGAACTGTTCACGCTGTGGCTAATCATCGAGCCGACATATACTCAGGCTAGCGCAGAACATGGTTGATGGAAGACTGTTCAGCATTCTAGCCCACCGTCAGTCTGCTAGGATTCTGTCAACAAGCATCCTGCAAGTGACATGGGACGACAGCCCAGAGACTGCCCACCGGCACGGTACAAAGCCGATACCTGCTGGAGGACAGGCTCCCAAGCTCGACCAGAAAGTCACCACCGTCCGAGCCTAGAGTCTGATCACTCTCCACGCCAATGCCCGCCGCCCACGCCTGCTTTGTCGCAGACTCGCAGATAACCCACCCGATGCGGGCCTTAAAAAGTCGGTGTAGAGCCGAGCCACCACCCAGCCAACGGAAGCTCATGCTTGCCGCCCAATAAATGACTTTCTCTGTACTGCTATTTTGGTGTCTTTCGGATGTCTCTTGGAGGGGCAATATGACGAAAGCCTGGAGGGAACGAGCTTCTGCCCACGAACAAGGACCCCTCGCAAACCATATGGCGTGTGGGAAGTGGGCAGTGGGAAAAGATGCAAGTCACCGACAAGCTTGTCTACCTTCTCGCGCGTACTTGCGTTCAAACCGCGGGGCAGACCATGCACGCATATCTCTGAACAGCCATCGATATTGGTTTAGAGTTGCGCTGAGAATGAGGCTGCAAAGCTGGCAACCTGGGGACCGGTCCGTCGAGCTATGTCAAAGGCAACCCCCCTCCTCGTCTCTCCCCCCTCATCGTAGTAGAGCCTCAGACAGCCAGGCCCAACCCGCAGCCCCAAGACACGCACACGCACACAGACACGCGCGCGCGCTTGCGCATGCGGACTCTGTTTGGGCAAAGTTGACATGCGTCCTGTGTGATGCTGTAAGGCTTGGACTTGTGATCCGAAGTTGGTGTTGGTACAAGACTCGCCCTTTACTTCGTGCCTAGACCGTCATCTCTATAAGCGGAGAATGCTGGGTGAGTGAGCCACCCAACCCAGCCAACCCCCTCCCCAGTGAGTGGGAGGACCCTGTCTTCCCCACCAGCGGCTTTGCGAAAGAAAGAGAAAAAAAGAAGAAGAAGAAGAAAAAGGTGGGACATAAGGCAAGGAACAACGTGATTCTAAAAGGACTGTTAATTTTCTGAAGCCCCGTTGATCAGTTTACCATGGGCCGACTGCAACCCATATCAGGCGACTGGTGTGCACTTATACTTGGGGCGACGGAGGGAGGGGTTTATGGATGCGGAGAACGACTTTGCTGTAGAGATGACCAATGAGCCTCAAAAGCCCGCTATCGTCTCTAGGTACTACAGTAGGTACATGGCTTTTCACCGCAAGAATCGACTACTACTTTATAGGATTGTCCAAAGATAAAATACTGTACGGCCGGCGGAAATACGAACGCTCGAGGGCTGAATTAACAGCAAGCAAACGCGCCTTCATTAATACCATCACCACCTCCCGTTTGTTGTCGGATGGAGGCTGGTACTGACTGTAAGTACTTTGTCCAAACGAAACCCGATGTTCTGCCCCCATGCGCACATCTCGCTGGCCGACGGACAAGCCCTGGCCCGCCCGCTCGTTTAAGCAGATCGTCGACGGCCATGGCACAGACGTGCTCTCATCAGCCCTTGCCTCGTTCGAGAGCCGAGTTTTTTTTTTTTTTTTTTTTAAACAAGCACTCGACCACACGGCCGTTGCGAGCAAAGACGGATTTGTGGGATGGAGCGTGGCCAGCACGTTGCGGCAGAGTGGCACCAAAGCCCAGCTCTTTGCGATACATGTTGTCGCCTGGTCCGGGGAAAGTGCATCGCCGTCCGTGGCAAGGGCCATCCAAGTACCGGAAAGCCATGCGAGGCAGGCAGTGCGCGCGGCACAGACTGTCACCAAACTTGTCAACTGCCGCCATGCCTATCTACCTAGGTACATAGACGGTACATGATGATGACAACCCACACAGACTGCCGCTTCACCGCTCGAGGAGACAGGCAACTCCTTGGTTGGGGAGCTTTTTCGTGTACTACGTACGGCCAGCGGGAGAACAAACCACGTAAGGTACAGGCCACGGAAGCAATCCCCCATAGCATCAAAGTCCCTCTTTGGAGGAGGAGGGGGCAGATTGCCAATGCGACCAAGGTTCAAGCACGAAGCTGAGGAAGCGGTGACAACCCTGCAGCGTCCAATCCGAACAGACATTGCACCAAAAAGAAGGGCAATGTCCAACATACTTTGCACTAAAAAAATAGGAAGGGGGGGGGAAGAGGAAGAGGAGGAGGAGGAGGAGGAAGAGGAAGAGGATAGAGAGAAACTGGGGGCTTGCTGTCGGACCGAGACAGAGCGTCTGTAGTCATCGCTCGAACAAGCTTGACAGGCATGGCGGCCGGACCAACCACTCTGCCACTGCGCCCAAGGGGGAAAGTAGTTGCCCCTGACAGGAAAACGTAACAAGACAATCAACTGGGACTAGTCCGGACGACCTCCGACCTCCGACCTGCTAGACTGGGGCGGTTTCCCATGGTGCCTGCCCCTCACCGAATATAGGAGGGGGACGAAGAGGGGTGGTTTAAGGGCGAGACAAGAGAAGATGAGGTAAAAAAAAAAAAAGGACGAGTGGAGGAGAAGGAGGAGGGGGTGAGAGTGATTTCTCTGGATTGCCTCCACGTCACGAGGGGGAAGAGAGGGAAGTCAAGTCAGACAGGGAAACGAGACGCGGGGATTTTCCCACCGCTACGAAGACCAGTACCGACAACGGTCTCTTTCTCCCACGTATTCGTGTACCTGAGAAGTATCCGACGATCGAGTGCAACCGCGTCTGTGGGCTCGTCCTTGGGCTGCCCGTTGCTCATGGGGGGCGGGCGGCGCGGGAAAGGGGGTTGGAACAAAGTATCTTGCCAGGAGCGGCGGCCCTTCGTCTCCCACGCTGGCCCTTTGCTTGCCTTTCTTAGGACTGGGAAAGGGGAGGGAGATGACGAGCCGGAAAAGCTGTGTCAGACTGTCAGACTCTTTGTCGCCCTCGCTCAACTCAGTCGGGGCCGGCCACACAACCCACACACTCACCCACTCACCACCTATCCAAGCCAGCTTTCACCCACATGCACCGCGGTTGCGGTGCGCTCTTGACGCCATTCCAGACTTTGCAAGTACCTGCTCTGCGTACCCATACCCGTATCCAAGCCAGGTACCTAGGGTAACGCACACACCCACGAGAGACACAGTACCCGCAACTCTCCTCCCCGACCTGGCCAGGCACGGCGCGCGCAGGACTAGACGCTACCCTGACCAGGGACAGGGTCTGGTGTGGCAACGCAAGACCTCACCCAGTGTCTACCTACCTACCTAAGTGTAGTAGTGTACACCTGCGACGCGAGGTACTTTGCCCACGTTGGCTTTTCTCCAGAACTGGTGGAGAGAGTGAGGGCGTACCTATGTAGCAGTGTACTGTACTTACCTACCTACCTATCTATCTATGTAGGTAGGTATGTAGCAGTGTAGTGCAGGCCATCCGTACGGATACTTGCAAGGTCCCTTGGGTACCAAAACGCCAAAGCCGCGCTGGCTAGCGAGTGAGATGCTGCGGTCCCCGTCTGCGGTTCCCCCTCTACCAAGTAACCCCCGTCGGCGGCGCAGGGGTATCTTGGGCCGCCGTCTGGCGTTGCCGGTGCCCACTTTCAACCGTGCTCGTTCTTCCCACCACCACCACACCCTAAAAATCGCTACCTTTTGCCTTTCTCTCTTTATGGCCCCCGAACCTGCCTGCTCTCCTCCGTTCTTCCTCTTGCGTTGATCGGTTTCTCCCACCCCCGCCAAGTTTTCTCTTCCTGTACACCATCTTTGTGTCCGTGTTTACCAAAAACCCACCTCTCTCTCTCTCTCTCTCACACCTAGCCTGCCGCTCCCCTGGTTCTCCAGGGCGCGACGTTTGTGTTGTGCGTGTGTGTGTGTGTGTACGTGAGACTTTGTTCTTTTTCGAGTGTACTACTCTGTACTGGACCCGGTGAAGAGACACGAAACCGAAGAGGAAGAGAGAGAAAACCTACCATAGGTAAGTGCACAGTTCTGATTTGTTTGTGTTTTCCCGTTTCATGCCCCGTTGCTCGGGAGGGGGAGGGTGGAGGTTGTCTCGCGCATCCCCGTCGACTGTGTTGCAGAGCTTTTTGCAAAGGCAGAGGCAAAGAGAGAAAGAGAAAGAGAGGGCAGCTACGCCACGACGACAAGAAACAACCCTTCCAAGGAGAGAGTGAAAGAGAGAGCGGGAGCGAGAGAACAAGCAAAACCGGCACCCCATTCCCACGCTATGCGGCCGACTCGGGAAAGTCAACCATTCCGCCAGACTTCGATGCGCCCTCAACGGCTACCGACATCAACGACACCACGGAGCTGAGCTGCCAGACACACGTACGCACATACACACACATCACCCTAAAAAAAAAAAAGGAACAAGAGGTAGGGGGTGCTTGCGGTGGAAACTGAGGAAAAAGCAACGACGGCGGGACGTTTTCGGGTTGCGCTTTCACAAGGGACACCGAGGAGAACTAGGAGAGTTGCAAGGCGAGACATTCAAGTCTCACGCTACGCCTGGCCCAGGTCCCGCCGCTGCTGCAATGCGCGGTCCCGCCCCGGCCGCCATCGCTGCGCGCTCTCTCCCTCTCCTTGTCTCTTCAGTGCTTCACCGACCGCCGCCCGCACTTGGAGAGATGACGGGGCCGTGGTGGACGCTATCTTGCGTTGCGTTACCCCCCTTCTCCTCAGCTCGGGGAACCAGCACCGCCCGACTTTGCCAGATCAAGCACCCCGCCTCCGGCTTTCCCTGTGTCCCAGACCCGCCAAACTCTCGCTCTCTCTGCTCCGTGTTTCTTGTCGTCCTTGTCGTCGCGGCCGTCGCCCCTTTCAGCTCATCAACAGCAGCATAGTCTCGGGTGCTGCCACTGCTTCTATCCCGACCAAAACTGACCTCCTTTGTGTTCCTGTCGCTGATCGCCGGTCTTACTTGATGCCAGCAGTATCATAGAAACCCGCCGCCACTTGGCTCCTTGCGCCGTGTACGAGTTGTTGGAGTACGCCAAAGTATGGACGAGCTACGCTTTCGATCGCAACCGCCCCCCCGTAACGATAACACGATGAACACGCTCGTCTCGCCCCCGCGGAATGGCAATCGCCTTCAGCAGCCTGTCCAGGCCGCCCACGACGGCCGAGGTTCCCTGCCTCGCCGCTTCACCACCGACTCGGGGCGTGTACCAACACTGTCTTCCATTACCAGCCAGCGCGGCCCTGACCTCGGTGGCCAGGATTACAATAACGTATGTTTCCCACCCCTGTTGGGCCGCCATTCCTCTGCGCGCGTCTTGCTGCGTAGTTGGTTCAATGGCGCGTGCGTCTTTGCTTGATTGCGGCTGACGTTTCTGCTTCCTAGACTCTGCACAAAGTTCAACTGGTACGTCTGAGCTCGATCGTTTTGCCGCCGAGTCTTGTTCTTGCGACAGACGGCTGCTCGCAGGCTCTCTGCGACGCCTCTACAGAACGCTCAAAGAAGAACAGAAAGGGAAAAAAAATAAAGGGAGGGGAGAGTGGCCCCGAAGCTAACAAGCGACGCAGATTGAAAAGAAGAAGATTGAATACGAGAGACTCCGCGAGCAAAGACGCCGTTTCGAGATGGAGATGCAGAAGCTAGAGCAGGCGCAGCGTCGCGAGGAGATGGAGCTCGCCAAGATGCAAGACGACCTCCGCCACGGCCACCAGTCGGAGCCCACGACTCCCCCCGAATACCACGAGTCTTCCGGCTTTCCCACCATGTTCTCGCGCCCCAACCGGTACTCGACTTCGAGCCTGACGTCGCCCCCCGGCCTCTTCAATCGCCCCGGCCGCTCCGGCTCGCAGCTCACCTCGCCCCAGTCGACCCTAATGCCGTCCCGCTTCAACTTTGACGACCACATGCCGTCCCGGTCCGTCCCGGGATCCCGCAGAAACAGCGACGAGGATGAGAAGGAGGAGGCTGTTCGCCAGGACCCGACTAGCCATCGGTCCTCCAACGCGTGAGTGCCGTGACCCTCCCCTGTTTTGTATGTTGTGCATTTTGCGGACAAGTCGTTGGTAAGTATTCCGATACGGTGAAACATGGTAGATACGATGCCTCTCGGAGCTTGCTGAGAATGTTGTTTCTGGGTCGCGGGAACATCAACTCGAGTCCCAAAGTAACCCCCTACTCTGTTCTGAGGATCGTTCCTGCTTTGGGAGGTATTGAGGTGTTGTTGTGGGCACTTGAAGTACCTCGTTCCTTCCCTCAAAGCTCAAGGCTGGATCGGTGGGACCCCTTCCAACTGCCTCTTTTTAACTGCCTCCTGGACTGCCTCGTCCACACGACGCCCCCCATCGATAAAAGGCAAGCTTCGAACCTGGAGTCCTTCGACTCTCCCTCTCTCGATCTTTCCGATACGCAACAACTTCAGACCGCACCACTTCAGACTGCTTGAGCCGCATCCACCAGTCAGCCCTCTTGACTCCTCCTTCGCTCCCATTTTACAGCATAGTGAATCAGCCTATGACTTTTATTCTGGCTATCAACACCACCCGCCTGTTCTGAACTTGCCACGACGTACCTTCTGGCCTGTTCAAATTCGTCATTGCAATTTCATAATTCCAGGGGCCCGGTGTACCTGCCCTCTTCAGTCTTTCATCCTTTCACTCTTCGGTCCCCAGCTTGGCAGCGATTTCTTCACCATCCACTCCATTGCAAGGCTTTCTTACCACAGGCCTTGCTCTCTTTTCCTTTTCCAACAAACAAACCAGCGACTTGTCCACAAGTGAAACAAACATACCTAACTACAGCAGATCAAGCTCACAATCAAAGTAATGGCTGACTCTGGTTCCCCTAACAACAGCTACAACCGTTATTCGATGCCAGTCACACGCTCCCGCACTGGTCTATACGGTGCTGACCTCGACCAGACTGGCACTGCTCGCTTCCTCTTTGGTGAGGAGGACACTTCTGGTGATAACAAGTACGGCCAGAACAACGGTGACGATAACTTCCCAACTTTGGTTCGCCGCGACGATCAGATGGTAAGTCACCCACACAATTTTTGCACACCCACCCCTTCCTACCCAAACACCACCCTTCTTTCTGTTTCTCCAATGCATGAGCAAGTCATCACTGGTAGGCTAAGGTGGAGTATGCCAAACTCTACCTCTTGAAGACGGGAAGGTGCAAGCCGCAAGCCGAAGCAACCACACTTGCACCGGTACCTGCCTCCATCCTTATCTCTCATTTCACCCCACCCACCTTCACTTCAGAAAACTTCCTTCTGTTTCCCTGCTCCTTTCCGTTTCCACTCCCCAACTCCCAATTCGTCTCTCTTAATACAGGCGAGAAAGACAACCACTCCCATTTTTATTCCCGTTTGTTCGTTTGCTGTTTCCTCGCTCGCACTTTCCCAGTCAACGGTCGGGGCCAGACTTTTGCAGGGGCTTTCAGCCGTCGACGTCAAACCCACACCCACTCGACTGTCAGCCTCTATATCAGTGTTGACGTTTTGTTTGCGTTGTATAGCTCTCTGCATCATCAGCTGCCCTTGACCTTGCCCTCTCCCCCTCGCCCGCTCCTGACGCGCCTTCTTCCAACGGTTGGGGCCATATTAACCGTCACCGCACCCAACAGAGCTTGTCTGCCATCAACACGTCTGCTCTTAACGGAGCTGCTTCTCCCGGAGACATTGGCAACCGGTCTGCTGTCCGCCACTCGCTCGACTTGAAGTTCTACCCCGACCCTTCCTCGGACAACAACCAGAACCCCATCGTCTCCCCCACCGGGAACCACATGATGGCCACTCCTCCCAAGCTGCAGAGCTCCTTCTCTGCCAACGATGTGCCCACTGTCAAGACCACCAACGGTGGCTTGGTCACTAACAACCATGCTCAGCAGCATTTCCACAACCACAATGCCAGCATCGGCCGCATCCCCGCTGGCGCTGTGCCAAGCCGTCACAGTCGTGAGCTGTCCAACGACAACAGCATGGGCGGCCAACGCGAGCAGGCTGGACCTTACCCCTCCATTCAGTCCGCTCTTCAGGCCAGCGCCGCTCCCTTTGGCCCAGGCGCGCCTGGCCAGATCTTCCCCCACACGTCCCAGGGCAACCAGAACCCCAACGGCAGTGCTGCTGCCGGCCCGGGCAATGGATACGGCGGCTTCTACCCCAGCGGCTACATCTCGCCCAACAGCAACGGCCCGCCCACATCCGGCCCCTATGGCGTTCCTCTCCTGGCCATGAGCATGCAGAACATGAACCTCAACAACGGCAGCAGCATGTATCCCCCTCAGAACTACGCCGGCTATGGCTCGCTCTACACACCGCAGCCGCAGCAGCAGCAGCCTCAGTCGCAGCCTCGCGATAGCCAGGCCCGCGTCATCCAGCACCGCCGCCAGATGGACAACGAAGGTACGTCGAGTTCTCGTCCTCGTCTTGTGTATCGCGCCGCTGACACTTCTTCTAGCCATGTCCCGCTACAACGGCCTTGCCCTTGAGAACGTCGGCGGCCAGATCTACGACCTCTGCAAGGACCAGCACGGCTGCCGCTATCTGCAAAAGAAGCTCGAGGAGCGCAACCCGGAGCAGGTCCACATGATCTGGCTCGAGACCAACCAGCACGTCATCGAGCTCATGACTGACCCCTTTGGCAACTACTTGTGCCAGAAGCTCTTGGAGTTCTGCAACGACGACGAGCGTACCGTCCTCATCCAGAACGCCGCCGCCGACATGGTTCGCATCGCCCTCAACCAGCACGGTACTCGCGCGCTCCAGAAGATGATTGAGTTCGTCACCACCCCGACCCAGATCGAGATGATCATCAACGCCCTTCGCTTCCAGGTCGTCGAGCTCATCCAGGACCTCAACGGCAACCACGTCATCCAGAAGTGCCTCAATAAGCTCAGCGCCCAGGACGCACAGTTCATCTTCGACGCTGTCGGCACCAACTGCGTCGACGTCGGCACTCACCGCCACGGCTGCTGCGTCCTGCAGCGCTGCATCGACCACGCCTCGGGCGACCAGAAGACCTGGCTGATTGCCAAGATCACCGAGCATGCCCCGATCCTTGTCCAGGACCCCTTCGGCAACTACGTTGTGCAGTACATTATCGATCTGAACGAGCCTTCCTTTACGGAGCCCATTGTCCGCATGTTCCAGAACCGCATCGGCCAGCTGTCCCGCCACAAGTTCAGCTCCAACGTCATTGAGAAGTGTCTGCGCTGCTCCCAGGAGCCTTCCCGCGACATGATTGTCGAGGAGCTCCTGACCCCCGGCGAGATCGAGAGACTCCTCCGCGACTCCTACGCCAACTATGTCATCCAGACCGCTCTCGAGTACGCGACCCCCCACGGCAAGTTCCGCCTGGTCGACGCCATCCGCCCCATCTTGCCGTCCATCCGTTCGACCCCATACGGCCGACGCATCCAGGCCAAGATCCAGGCGTTCGAGGGTCGTGGTAGCGCCACCTCCAGCGGCCAGGTCACGCCCGCCGACCCCACCCAGGGCCAGATCCCCCTGCGCTCTGGCCACAACCGCGCCATGTCCAACAACACCTCCGTCATTTCTCCCGGTGGTGCTTTCGGCAACGGCCTCAACGGTGCGATGGCCTCCCGCGGCAACCAGGCCAGCTACCCCGCGGCCAACAGCGTCACGGTCCCTCCCCCCGGCCCTCAAGGCCAGCGCATGCCTCAGTTTGGCTTCAACGCCCAGCAGCGCACCAACGGAGGCGCCCCTGCCGACACGGGCGCTGGCGGCGAGGCCCAGTGGCTGTAATTGTATTCAATGCACTCGACAACGGACACGATAGGCGGCATGATGCTTTCCGCAACGGTTTTCTTTTCGGCACAGCACGGCGACAACGCAGCAACGACTTGACGATTCTTTTCCTATGACTGTCTGTGCAAACACCAAAAATCATCCTCCACCACACCACTTCGCAATCCACCCCACCTCTTCATCCGTCGAGCACGGCGGTCTTGCACCTGGTTGCAAGGCCAGCTTTGTGTGTACACTATGGATTCGGGCAGCGTATTCAGTGCCCTCTTTCGGCATTTGCAGCGCAAAACACAAGAACCGCATTCTGCTTCTCGGCAGCCGTCACCAGATCGGACGGAGCCTTCAATAGGCTTGTACTTGATGCGTCACATCGACATAGACGAAACGCCTTTTCTATTTTTCTTTCCATTTGTCTCTTTCCGCACTTTTACTTGTCTTTTTCTTTTCTTCTATCCTTCGATTCTCGACGCTCGCTCTTGGGGAAAAGGCAAATTGCCAGCTTTCCTTGGCGCATGGTTTGGATCGGGCTCACGACGATGGCATGGGCTCAAATATTCGACGAAAACGCCAGTTACGACGCTGTTCACGAGACGTGCGACGATTTTCAGGAAGAGATTGGTTTCTTCCCATTACGAGCTATAGCCTTTGCGGTGTGCTGCGGGCTCCATTGGATTGCCCAGTTCAGCGTTGCGATGAATCTCTGCGCGAAGTGACGACGGGAGATGCTCGACTGCACGCGCATTGCAATGGGGTCAAGGTTGGGACATGACAGCATCGGTGGCATTTTTTTTTTCACTTTTTTTCATTCTTCCTTTTCTCGCATGTGGACTTGGCATCGTTTGCTGGTTTCGCGATGGGCCGCCTGGTATAGACGAACAACCGCCCACGGCTTTCTGACTGGGAGGACAATAGGCAAGGCTGGGAGGTTCATCAAAGGGGATTGGGATCTCGTATTTGGGGGGGTTCTGGAACAGATTCGATTGGCATTCTGCAGATGAGAGAAGGCTTTCTTGAGTGTGTATAAGAAGTATAGGGACGATGATGGGCGTTAATCTATTTCCTTCTTTTGCTCCTTTTTTCTTCTCTTTCTTTCTTGCCGGCGGAAGGGGAGATGATGGGTCGGCTTTGGCTTGATTTGCGAATGCTCATCAGCAGGTTGGCCACAACAAGCACCCTACTATTATGACCGCGCATGTATCTAGGCAGATGATTCAAGAAAAGGACTTTTGAGTTAACAAAAAAAGTTTGCCCATTTCCGACGCGCCTGTGACGCGTGACGTGACACGCACGCGATGAATGGGATTGCGTCTGCATGGCTATATTTGGCGCCGCTTGAATAGGTAGGCACGGGCAAAAGAACGGAGCATGTGAAGCGACAAAGAGGCCCAACAACGCGACATGATTGGCCCGCAGACCGGTTCACCCCCGCGGAACGACGGGAGGTTCTAGAACAACACTAGGTACCTACCTACACTGCTACAGCGCTCACGCCAGGGGGAGAGGGGGGGGGGGGGGGGTAGACGGCAATTTTTGTTGTCGAGGCCTCCTTCCTCAGCCTTTTTGATTTTATTTTATTTCAACCGCTTCCTCCCTCCACGCCGCCACTTCTCTCCTTTTTCCCCTTTTTGTGAGACACAACAACCATCCCCTCCAGACTGCGACAACAACCGCACGGAATCCACCTTTCCTTTCGCAAATCGTTTCCTGAGCTCGCACCCTGTTCTTTTTATCTGTTTTGTTCGCTTCAAGCTCGAGAGAGAGAAGCTCCCATCACCACCGCCACCTCTAATTATACGGCAGAGAATCCCCCGCTCAACCATGACCCGTGGCAACCAGCGTGACAAGGCCCGCGAGGCCGCCCAGAAGAAGGCTGCGGCTCAGGTAAGCCTTATTTTACGCACCCTTTTCCGGCTTACGGCGCGTCCCGCGGAGGGGGAGGGGCACTGAGAAGAAAAGGCTTGAGAAAGGAGAGGAGGGTTCTCTGGCGATGTGTCGGATCGTCGCCACTCCTTCTTATCGGAATACAGCCCGCGACGCCGTTTCTGCGCCGCCGTTGTCACCCATGAGATGTCTGGGGATTCTTGCATCTCACGGTGGGAATCGTTGGGGAAGAGGGGCAAGACGAAGAGGGCACGAGTGTGTCTTTCCTTTGGACGTAGGGTGAGAGAGTGCAGCGACGCTGAGATGGCGGGGGGGCGTGTGTCCCGGCTCAGACCTCCACGGGGCGCGCGCACATTCATCGCGGGCCAGAAGGATTTGCTGACCGCCTTGCCCACGACGTACAGAAGAAGGGGAACACGATGAGCGGCACCGAGATGCAGCGGGCCAAGGAGACGGCCGCTGAGATCATGCGCCAGAAGCAGGCTGCTGGTGAGTTCTTGTTCTTGTTTTATTCTTTTCTGCCTTCTCGCCCCCCCCCCCCATTTCGTTCCCTCCTTCGCCCTTTCTCGGCTCCCGGCCCGCCCGCGGTTGTGATGCTGCGAGGGAGGTACAACTAAAGAGCAATGGGCAGGAGGTCTGAAGGGGTGTTGAAAAAGGGAGGGGGGATGGCGAGATGGAGTATCGTGATGACGGTGATGACGGTGATGATGATGATGATGATGAGAGCGTGAAATGCTGACGATGCGTGCGTAGCCGAGGCCAGGAAGGCGGCGGAGGGAGGAGGCTCCAAAAAGAAATAGAGAGCAAGGGAAATCTTGACTCACGAAATCTCCCCTCCTCTCCCCTCTCGTCTTGCAGACGACCGCTGGCCTCCTCGTCGCTCACCGTGCACCTGCCTCTGTTCACGTCAGTGGCCGTAGGGGACGTGAGCGTGCTGAGTCAGCAACACAGGCGTCGAGATTCTGATTATAGTGGGCGACGGGATCTGAGAGGGGGAGAGGAGAGAAGAGGTAGAAAACTACAGGAACGACGACAAACGAACAATTCATATCAGATGGGTCTCATTCTTTTTTTTTTTTTAATTGCCGTTCTCCTATTCCAGCGACGGCGAGAAAGGTGCATTCGGCGCGCGAAGGACAAGACTGGGTCGGATAGCTGTGCTGTACTACACGTACTGCATACACTTTACACAAGCAGATAGTCAAGAACACATTAAATATAAAACAAAACAATCACGTCCAAGCGAGTGAGGCCGTTGGAAGAAGAGAAAAGTCGGGGAAGCCCGCTGACGGCTCATCGGCAAACGAGACGGAACTTCCCCACAGCTCTCTATCTCTCTTGTATCCCGCCCGAACGACCTGGTGACTTTGGATAAGTCTGTCCTTCTCCCCCCCCCCCCTCCGAGACGGACGCTCAAAAGGGCCCCCGTGTGTCCGGCATTAACGGAACCCCTTGTGGTCTGGGACAAACGTTCGGCGAACCACGCTCACCCATCGGGGAGCCGGTCGAGCCGGAGGGGACGCCGTGTGCCCCGCCTAGAAAACTGGGTATACCTCGATCCCCCCCCTCCATCGTCTCGCCGGGCCTCCCGTTGACACACACACACACACACCCATGGCTTGGGCTCAGTTGGCTCTGCGCAGATGATACCTCGGCCGAACGCCGCCCTCGCCTGAACTGACAACCTCCATATGTCGATCAAACCGCGTTCGCCTGAAGATGGCCTTCTGACAGTAAATTCAAATGTCTTTGTGGGTCCGGCGCATTCTCTGCTATTCTTAGCCCTCTCTTCTTCCCCTTTTCGCCCCCAAGCCACGTTTCCTTGCTGGCGCTCCGCTCCTACTGCCATATCCGAATCATACAGCACACTCTTCACATGCAATGCGGCAAAGGGCGATGGGAACCGGGTACGTGATCGTTCATCATCCATTTATTCCTATTAGGTGGTTGCGAAAAATCGGTGGTGTTTTTTCCATCCAGGAAATACAAACCAGTTCATGCTCTTGTAATTATCCTCCTTCCCCAAAAAACCTTTCTCAACCCCTTTTCAGACATCCCCTCCAAGAGAAGAGGGGACCGGGCTCAGCCCCGAGCCGGGTAAAGCTGGGGGAGAAGGACCAGGAGGGTTTCTATCATCGAACCCATCTCAGGCCATCCAGGCCGAGGGAGATGTGAGCTGCGACTGTGATTTTACCCCGCTCCTTTTCTTTTCCCTTTTCTCTCCCCCGGATTCCGGCTGTATCGTCTCCGCAACCAAACAAAGAGAAATCTACATGATGAAAAAGAAAAAAGAGAAGAAAAAAGGTCGTGAGAGGCCCCCCGTGATGTGTGACGTGACAGCTCCGGATATGTGGTATCGTTCCCAGCGGAGTGGGTAAAAAACAGCAGTTCTTCCCGGATGCGATGAAAAAATGGGGGGTAGCGTTGGGGAAGAGGCGGGAAAGTGTTCTTACACAGCAAAGTGTTTCGACGAACCCATGCCCCTCATTTATGCCTCCATCATGTTCATGGGGAGAGAACCAGCCATGCCGCCGAAAGCTCCGACACCCTGCGCGTTGACGGCGGGGAACGAGCCGGCGGAGCAGGTGACGGCACAAACGCAAGCACCAGCGCCGTTGATCTGTCCGGTACCCTGCTGGACAGCAGGGGGGACAGCAGGAGCGGCGGCAGGAGGAGCGGCGGGAGGAGCGGCGGCGGGAGCAGAGCCGGCAGGGGGAGCGGCGGGAGGAGCGGCGGGAGTGCCTCCGGTAATGGGGCTGGCAGCGCCCTTACCCTTCTGGGCGATGGCCATGGACTGGAACAGGGCCTGGGTCTTCTCAGCGGTAGGGTTGATGGAGAGGGTCATGCCCTTTCCGCAGTGGCCGGACTGGGCGCAGTAGAACCCTGATTGCGTGTTAGTCAGGTGGCACGGACTTGGCGCGTTTCCTCTCTCTCTCTCTCTCTCTCTCTCGGCTGACGACTTACACAAAGGGTCGGAAACCATGACTTGCATGGCGACCTGGGGAGGCGGGTTGACCGAGTTGTTGGGGTTGGCCATGAAACCAGAGTTCATGCCGCCGGGGAGGGGGTCGCAAGGCTTGGCAAAGCTGGACTGGGTGGCGGTGTGGTTCTGGCTCATGAAGGTGAAAACAACCATGTCGCCAACGTTGGCCTTAATCTGGTCGGGGGTGAAGACGAGACCGGCAGGGCCACCAACAGTAACCTTGCCGAGGGGTCAGTAAGCTTGCCAGAACCCATCCCGAAAAATCAACTTACGTGGTGGGTAGCCTGGGCAGGGGGGGCGGCTCCGGCGGCGGGAGGGGGAGGAGCAGCGACACCGGGAGGGGGCGCGGCGACGCCGCCGGCGGGCTGGTTAATGTTGATCGTGGGAGCGCCGGCACCGGGGTTGGCCCAGATGATGATGACCTCGGTAATCTTAGAATTGGTGACACCGACACCGCTCATGCCCAAGGGGAGGCCGGCGAGCTCGGCAGTCCTCGGCTGGACGTCGCGGCGGACCGGGTATTGGTTGCGGGCAGACTTGGCCGAGGCCAGGACGGCGGCAGAGAGGGACAGTACGGCGGAGAACTTCATGCTGACGTTTGTTTCGGTTGTCGATTAGGGTAGGACCTTTTGGAATGCCTTATCTCTTTTTTTTCTCTTCTCGGAAGATTTGTGTGGTTGCTAGACTGCTGGAGTCTGGGCGGTCGAGAGTCGAAGGAGGAATAAACCGTTTGGTATATGGCTGGATGGCGTAAATGGCGAGGGCCTGCTCGTGACGAAGTAGAGTAAACACGGAATCGAAAATGGAACGAAAGTCACACAAGGAATGAGTGAAGACACGAGGCGGATGAGAAAGAGATGAGGGGGAGAAACAGAAACCTTTCAGGAGTTGAGGGAAGGGGGGGATATGGAGAGCTTAAATCAAGCGAGACTCGCAAGCGTGATGGAACGCGAGCCATGTTACATTATCCGTTCGTTATCCCATGTCATGGGCCATTGGACTAACTAGCATGGGCGAGCGCGCGTGTGTGCGTGTGCGAAGGCCTGTCCAGGGCAAGGCATGGCATGGGACAGCCCCTTCCCGGCCACAACGTCAACCTCGACGAAACAGGACGAGGAAAATCTTCCGCCAGCCCGTCCTTGGAAGAGACGAGGGCCTGAAGGGCACTTTGCACTCAGGCCTGACCCAGCCAGCCAAGCGCAGCCAAGCAGCGCCCCCCCACTGAGGATCCTGGGCCATAGACGGTTCTGTAAGAAAGTTCTACGAAGTACGGATACTGCGTGGGAGACGGAGTCGAGGGGGTGGGTTCGTGGCTCGGGGACGCAGCGTCCGATTAAGCACGCGAAGCACAGGCCCAGGGCGGCGTTGCCATCCCAAGGCTGGACTAAGACGAGATGTGGATGTAGGGTGGTGGTGGTAGGGGTCTGCAGGAGCCAGGGTTGGGAGGAACAGGAGGCAGGGGGTGGGGTGTTTGGCGAAGGGATGAATGACTGATGGCGGTGGACGTCCGAAGCTGGACGCAATGTGCCTGAACGAAGCAATGGCTATCCGGATACTGGTGGTTGCGTAGCTAGGATGCGGACGTGTAGGGTCGATGAACCCTCAATGGAACCGCAGTAATGAAGATGAGGCAAGACAGATGCTTAGGGTGACCTTGTTCCCTCTCTCTCACACCCTCTGAAGTCAGGCCTGTCTTGGATACGTACCTTAGTCGCTGCGACCAGCTGTCGCGAGTGGCCCTTCGAGGATGTACCTAGCAGTTGGAGCAGTAGGTAAGCCGCTAATGGTGAGTAAAAGAGAGAGAGAGAGAGAGATGGGGGGGACGAAAGAAACAAGTCGGACACCAGCTTGGCGGGGAGGCTGCACCAGGAGGCGGTAGAGGCGGGAGCTGTGCCAGATTCGTCTCGAGTCGTGTTTTGGCATCTCGCTAAGTGGCCCCCTCCCCCTGGCCGCTCTTCCGAAGAAGGTGGTTGGCTCGGACCTCGAGCAACGTCGAACCCAAGGGTTTTGCATGTTACGGTCACGCTGGGCAATAGCGTCGCCGTCGCTGAGGAGGCCTCTTGGTCCTTGAAGGGGGGCTCCCTTGATGAAGCGGGAAGACGGCAAATCATTTGGAACAGAGGACTCGGCTCCGGTTTGTGCATGTCTCGCGGAAGGTCGTCGTCGATGGGACGAAAAGAAGAAAACGGTGGGTGGTGGGTGCACACGCTGCACGTCACCTACACCACCTACCTACCTACCTAGGTAGGTGCCTACTACGTAAGTGTTGGTATTGGATATGTACCTCGGATTAATCCCCCTCCGAACAGATCTCGCAGCGATCCTGCCCAAAGAAAGTGCCAAAGAATGCTCCGAAAGGCCTCCCTCCAGGGCTCCTTCTCTGTGAATGAACTCTTCTGCCATCCGCTGTCTTGGATAGGAGGAAGGGGGGGAGATGGTGCTAAACCTTATTGCAGCCAATTAAGGTGGTCAAACCTACCCTGACAAGACGTTTTAGTTTGCACTAGCTGCCGAAGCGACAGGATGGCGTCCCACCCTTTCCTTCCCTTTTTTTGAAAGTCATTTCCCATTCCACTCTTTCGCACCGTTTGGGCCACATCCGTTCCTGCAGGTACCCAGACTGGATACAACTTTACTCTTTAACCTTACCTATATAGGTAGTGCACAGTATACATAGCATAGGTACCTCTACGCTGGTTACGGATACTCAGGCACAAGCTCATCGTCGGCGCTAGAAAATTACGTCTCTTTCGGGCGTACGCGAGTTACACACTACTTCAGAATTTACCTACCTAGGGAGGGAAAGAGGTGGAGACGAAACACAGCGTTCAACGGTACGGATACGGACGCACATTCTCGAATACTGACTGACTAGACTATCCGTAAAACCACTCAAACTCCCAGACGGCGAGGAACCAAAGTCCAGCACGTGCGCCTGTCACAGAGCATAGCCTCCGCTAAAGCTGAGTATGCTGACGGCGTCTGCTTCCGTATCAGCCCTCCAAGTCCAAGTCCAGCCTTGAATACGTATCACAGTATCGCTGCCGCCCGGCCTCTGTACCCCACCGTCATCGTTACCCACCTCGGATTCCGGCTTCTCTCGCCCATGACACCCACAGTCAGCCAGCCCTTTGCCCCCAGAAACGTCACTGAACCTGAACCAGGCATTGGTCGGCACGGCTAGCAAGGCATCGCAGTCGCCGGGCGTGCAGTCGCCTCAAACGAGCCTACCCAGACGGTGAAACAGGCCCCTCCAGTCCCAGTCTCTTCCCTCCTCGCGCTCGCCCGCTGGCTTCCACACACTCTGGTCGCAATCACGGGCGACTCTCTTCCCGGTCCACCTCACCAAGAAGTCCCAAGAGTCGCAGAAATGAGTAGTGTGGCAGTGACAGCGGCAGCAGCCAACCCGAACCCACCCAAACTCGACTCGCTCGCTCTTACCCACCCCCTCCGATCCAATATTACAATATTACTCGTCATCAGACTTTTTATTCTTGTCCCCCCAGTAGTACGAATAATCCTATTTTGCTTTTTACTGACACAACTCTGCTCATCTAGCCGCCTACTGTCAGCAGCCACACCACTGCGATCGCAACTCCGCCGTCCCATCCCATCCCGGCTCTCTCTTGTAGATCCATGCGCCCTGCCCGTCTGTGATCCTAGGATGATGCTTCAACCCGGCCAGCTGGCCACCCGTTGATCATCCTGATAGCAGGGTGGCATGAAAGAAAAATAGCGAGGGAAAACCCAAGCCTATACACAATTTTTCTTAATGAAGCAAAGCCCAAGATCCCTGGCACGGGTCCGGCTATCCCACGGCCCGCCGCAGAGAGCCAAGTCGTCGGCCTGTCTTCCTTCCAGCACCGCCATCGTGTAGCCCTCCTCCGTGGTTACGAGTGCTTTCACTAAATTGCCATCCCGACGTCCCGGGCGGGGACCCTCTGGGCTTGGTCAAGTTGCGAAAGAGCCTGGCCTCAGCGTCACTAGAGCTTGGCTCAGGCGCAGGTCGGGCCGGCATGGTGTCAAGCCCAACTCTATTCCCAAACCCCGTCCGTCCTGGGCTCTGTTTTGGCCGTCCCCCCGCCATCTGTAGCTAATTATGTCGACGATGATGTCCTCGGGTCGGAGGATCTCCATGCCCTTCCCATGCTTCGCCCGGCGGTGGGCCGCCTCGAGATTGATATCTCTGAGAGGACATCGACGCCGTGCGTGTTGCAGTTTTTGCTGGACATCAATACATCACATCCGTCGAGAAACATTCAATTCGCAGGTCTAGACCAAACAATCGGCCAGTCCCAGGGTGGGTTCATCCTCGAAAACGGGGCCTGGATCGGTAGAAACGCCTGCAACTCCATGCTCATATCGCCATGCCTCGCAGCTTGTTTCCGGCCAAGGCCCCTCTCCAGAAAGGGGAAAAGGAAATGGGGGGAAACAATAACAATTAAAAAAAACGAAGCCCAAAAATTAATCCATCTCGACTAATCGCCTCCGGCCTCATCACACCCGAGACCCAAGTAGGACGTCTTGGCCGCCCTACGCTAGGCCGGTGTCATCTGTTCTGAGCCGAGCGTGCCGTTGCCTTGTCAGGCCTTGGCCCGCTCTTTTCCCCACGTATCCGGATACGGCCTCGAAGATTCGTGGCGTCGCCTGTCCTTCATTTCCGGGGCGGCAGAAGAAATCCAGCGAAAATCCCGATTTGCTTCTTGAACCCAATGCCGGTGGGGTGCACGCCTGAAGAGAAACAACCAAGCCTAGAACCCGGTCGGCGGTGAAACAAAACGGCCTCTTGGGTGGCCGTAGTGGACAAAGGTGCGCTAAATTCTTATGAAATTGCCTATCGTCGGCCACGAGGTTGCATCGCGTCCCCTCCAGCCCACGTTGCCCCCAACAGCATTCCAACCCCCCCCCCCCCGAAAGCTGGCGCGCAAGAGAACAACGGGTGAACGGGTAGCACAGCGCCAAACCCAACACCCAGAGTAGGATTAGTTGCCTGTTCACTGGCGTTCGTGTGACACATGCCACGCCTAACCTCTGACAAGGAACCGTGTGGCGCCGTTGCATCATCGGACGATGGAACAGATCTTGTTACAGAACTCGCCCTCCCGCCTGCCGATCAGATGGGCTCTCTCGTAGCCGCCCCTCAGGACCGTCAACCTCACCCCATTCCCCACATAGCTTCTTACTTTCCAGTCGCAGGCCCCAGGACACTGCTCAGCCCCGATCTTCCGGGTCCTCGGTCGCGTCTGTCTACTTGGATTGTTGCTGTTGCTGCTGCTGGCCTTCGTACAGCCCTGTGTAGTATCCGGCGTAGTACCACGACATCAATAGTCTTTTCAGGCCCTCATCTTGCACTGCAAGCCCATGGTCAGTCTTGGCTTCTTCGGCCTTGCACCCAGGAGAGAGAGGGCGGCGACTGTCATCCCAACATTCTATCCACCGCTGGGAACGTCTACATACCTGTGCCGAGTAGGCTTTGCGGGCCCATTGTCGCAGGACCTGGGCGGTTGCCGTCCTGGCCCGGGATGGCTTCTGCGATAGGCACGCCACTCGGGTTTGTCTGATCCTGGGAGCGAGCAGGGAACACGTTAGTTGACGCGAACACAATGCATAAAGGAAAAAGCCAAGCTTTTCTGATCTGCTTGGATTTCCTCTGGGGGCAATGGGTTGTTTACATCCGTGCCGCTGCCCTCTGGTTTGTTGGCCCCCTCATCTTCGTCTACGATCTCTGGCTGATGGATCTCCTCCGTTTGCGCGTCAATGGTCCTGCGGCGATCATGGCATGTCAGAGGTCTTTTCTTGGGTGGTTTCCGTAATGCTCAAGGGCCAGGGCTAATCATACTGGGGCTCTGTTTCCCCCTGAAGATCACCGCCATCGAGCTTGCCTCCTTTGGCGTGGATGCTGTGATACTTCTGCCAAGACGATCAGCTACTGCTCACAGCGCAACTGTCGTCCATTCTGAGTTGGCGGAGAGTCACTCGCCTTGTACTCATCCAGCGCCTCGTTCCATGAGTCTATGAGGACGGAGTCATCCCACATCTCAGCATGCGTCATTTCCATACTATCGTCAGCCATATTGCTGAGCTCGAACCTCCGCGCGTCTAATAAACGGAACGATGAAAGCGGTATATGTCGAAGGTCCTGGTCTGTTGATGTTGAGGGGAAAATCTCTGAGTAACGATGACGACGCCTGCTCAGAACGTTCAGGCTATCGAAAGCAGAAGCACCGCGGCAATGGGAGGATAGTGCAGTAGGCTGGGGACCAAGAAGTATCTGTCAAGGCCCCAGTTTTGTGGGAAGGAACACTATCCCAAGTTGCTGTTCGTTGCTAATTAATTTCAACTGTGGCCGGTTCTATTCTGTTATGGGACGTAATATTTCGACTGGCTCCAGGTTTCTAGTGCCCTGTGTTGTTGGGATCGTTGTGGTTCCGGGATCGGTAAGTGTGAGGTCACTGTCCTTCGAGCTTGGCTGGGACCAGGCAACGCTGACTACCTACGGAACGAGTTCACAGTTCTTGTCGTTGTAGTTTCGTCAGCCTGAGGCGTCATGATTCTTGTTAGGTAGAGGAAGTAGTATTAGGCATCAGCAGCTTTAACACGAACAGTGCGAATCGTTGGTGAGCTTCTGCAGTCGATAGCGGCAGCTGCACAATTAAGGTTAGCGCCAGTGATGCTGCTTTTTCAGCGCCCGCACCCCGCTAAAAAGTCGCTGGCTTGGGCAGTTGCGAGCAGCGCGTTAGTGGGGCTCTGACCTCACCGCCTCCGTGTCGCGACGGCAGAATCTGGGAAATTTTTAGTTTTTTTGCTTTCGCGCCTGTACACGATCGGGTGTGGAGACGACTGATTTTCCAGGGACCGACAACAAGTGCCAGAACAGAATCGCAAAAAATGGCCCCCGAATTGAGAAGCAGGACCAGATGTGAGTTTGCGTCATTTTGTGCGACTGCCGTTCTATCATCTAATCGTTTTCAACAGCGGCGACGGCTGCGGCCGAGAAGCAGACTGCGGAGAAGACCAAGGTTGAGACGGTCGAGACGGCCGAGCCCGAGAAGGTGACCAAGAAGACGACCAGGAAGACGACCAAGGTCACCAAGCGTAAAGGTATGGCAAGATGGAATTCAACGTGTGCGTGTTAGCTGACCGAGTGACGTATGCAGCTCCCGAGGAGGCCCAGGCATCCCCCGTCGCCGCGAAGAAGCAGAAGCCCGTCAAGGCGAAGGCCAGATCGAAGAAGTCGAAACCTGAACCCGTCGAGGAGGCCGAGCCCGAGGCCGCCGAGGCCGCTGAGGAGCCTATCGTTGCCGAGGGGTCAGTCGTGGCCGAAGAGCCAGTCGTCGCCGAAGAGCCAGTCGTCGCCGAAGAGCCAGTCGTCGCCGAAGAGCCAGTCGTCGCCGAAGAGCCAGTCGTCGCCGAAGAGCCAGTCGTCGCCGAAGAGCCAGTCGTCGCCGAGGAGTCGGTCGTTGCTCTGGACGATGGCGGCAACTCGGACGAGGAGGTCGACGCCGACATCCAGGCTCTCGCCGCCGGCCTGGACTCCGACGCCGAGAAGGCGCCCGTTTCTAACGGGACCTTTAAGGAGGGCATGGACGTTGGCAAGGTCCCGAAGCACGCCAAGAAGCAGAAGCAGTTGACGAACGGCAAGAAGGAGGAGCCCGGCGTCGTCTTCATCTCGAGGCTGCCCCACGGTTTCTACGAGCACGAGTTGAAGGGGTACTTTTCACAATTCGGCCCCATCAACCGCTTAAGATTGGCGCGCAACAAGAAGACAGGCGCCAGCAAGCATTACGCCTTCATCGAGTTCGCCGAGGAGAGCACGGCCGAGATCGTCTCCAAGACCATGGACAACTACCTTCTGTTCGGCCACATCCTCAAGGTCAAGACCGTCCCCCGGGACCAGCTGCACGAGGACATCTGGAAGGGCGCCAACAAGCGCTTCAAGAAGATCCCGTGGCACAAGATCGCCGCCGGCGAGATTGCGAAGCCCCGGACGGAGTCGGGCTGGACCCACAAGGTGTCCAAGGAGGAGAAGAAGAGGCTGGAACGCGCCCAGAAGCTCAAGGCGATGGGCTACGAGTTCAAGGCTCCCAAGCTGAAGGAGGCGGTCGCGCCACCGCCGGAGCCCATGGCAGTCGACGCCCCTGAGGAGCCCAAGGCGATCGAGGCCGCGGCGGTCGAGGAGACACCCGCAAAGGAGGCTCCTGTGGAGGAGACCGCAGAGGTTGAGGCGCCCAAGTCGGCCAAGGGCAAGGCGAAGAAGGGGGGGCGGAGAAAGTCTAAGGCTTAAAAAGGCTCTTTAATGATATCCCCTTCGTCACGACGTGTTTTTTCGTCTTATCTGGTCATCCATATACAAAATCAAGGATTGTTACACATAGGGCATTCTACTGGTTTCGTCGTTCGGGAGTCAAGTCAAATCAAAACATGGGAATCTATTGAATAAAATCGTTCTAGACCACCGTTGGCAGCCTAGACCAATTCACTCGGTAGTCGTGTGGTGTACGTCTACACAGTATCAGGGACGAGAGCATGTACGCGCATAGCGAACCCGTCGCACCCATCTTAAATTCATGAGAATTTGGGCAAGCACCGGGATTATAAAAGGCGGATATCGGTCTGCTTCAGCGTCAAAGATGAACAAGTCAATGGAGAATGCGCTTGTTCGAGTGATATTTCAGCGAAGGGTAAAATATGTGAAGAAGAAAAGAGGAAAGGGAAAAATTTCCAGACGCAGCCGACCCTTCTTGAGGTCGTCACCCGATAAGATACGGGTGACTAATCTTGCTGGACCCGCCGCCTGACCAAGGCTTGCGACAGTTGGCGCCGTATACCATACATACCTCTAGGTATCGTCTCATGCAGCTCGTATAGGGTCATCTGACGACCCGAGGGACAATGACAGATGGGTACCACACAGAACATATCATCATCGTATTGGTTGGCCGTTTTAAGCCTTTCTGCTCAAGCCAGATCGCATCACCAAGAATGCCTAAACCTCCAAAGTGTGTTGTGTTAGTCAGTTAATCAGCCGTCCAAGCTACCATTTCACATGGTGATTCGTGCTTTGTGCTTTGAGCACTGCAATGGTTTATGGCCAAGACCCTTGGCTCTCTCTCAATTTGACCTGGTGTCACTATCAATCTGAGGGTCAGTTATTTGGTAGCCAAAGTTCAAAGAGTGCTGCACTCGGCGGTTAAGGACCATGCCCGGTGCGTCCCAGCAAGCACTTGCCACTAGGCGCTCTGTGGGGGTCGACTACCTACCTGTGTGGGGGACCTGGAGTAGGGGAGCAGCACCTCACGCATGGGAAGTGAACACGCTCGCTAATTTGCGAACCTACCACCTTAGCTTACGTGGTGTAAGTACATACAAACCCGCCAGGTGCAAACTGTCGACATTTCGCAGCCCTCCCCTAACGACTGACCTCCGACAAAGTAGAGCTTCCTGTCTGCGTCCACCAGCTCAAAGGGCTATACGCACCTCCCGATGCATCTGAGAAGTCATCATGTCGGCCGCCGCTCCCCCTACTGATCCGGTTCCAAACGCATCTTCAGGTTCGCCGATTGACGCCCCCCCTCCCCAAACGATGCGATGGAATTGGCTAACGCGGACTGTCACCGCCTTCAGGGAAGAAGAAGGGCGGCAAGAAGAAGAAGAATGCAAACAAGCCCAAGGAACTCATAGAGACGGATAGCGCAGACCCCAAGCCCGAGGATGCTGAGGATGGCGATGATGAACCAGAAACCCCGGTGCAGGTGGCACTCCCTTAATCCCCCCTGCCATCTCCACCGAACAGGTGTCTAACCATGTATGCCATCGCAGGCCTCTGCACCCGCAGAAGAAGATAACACCGACGAGCTAGCCGACAAAAATACGACGGTCAATGGCCACGTCGAGCGGCCGACCAGCAATGGACATGCGAATCCCCCGATAGAGAAAGCGGCCCCGGAAGAGCAGCCAGCCAGCTCCGATGCCACGGCAAAGCTGGACGCCCTGACGAAGGAACGAGAGGCGCTGCGATCAGAGGTCGAGCAGCTGCGGAAGCAACTGGAGACCATTCAGGGGACGCACAGCGAGACCGTCGCGCAGCTCAAGTCTGAGCTGGAGGAGACGTCGACGGCCAAGGAGCAGGCGGAGGAAAGTTACCAGGCGCTCCTCGAACGCGTCAACCACCTGAAGTCAACGCTCGGCGAGCGGCTCAAGCGCGACCGCGCCGAGCTGGAAGAGGCCAAAGAGCGCATCGAGGAGCTCGAGTCGCAAAATGAAGAGCTGCAGAATGACGCCAAGGCGTCGGAAGAAGAGGTGGCCAGGCTCAAGGAGGAGCTCCAGGACACATCGCGCGAGGCGACGAGCCTGCGCAGCCGTAGCAACCTGTCCCAGCAGAACTGGGTCAAGGAGCGCGAGGAGCTGATGAGGCTCGTGGCCAGCCTCAAGGAGGAGGTGGAGACGACGACCAACGCCATGGGCGAGTGGGAGGTGATCGCCATGGAGGAACGCTCTGTCAAGGAGAGCCTGGCCGAGAAGGTATCGGAGCTGGAGGAGCAGGTTGCCAACCTGCGAGACGGCTACGAGGGCGCCGCGGCCGAGCGGGACAACCAGTCGCACGTCATCGATAGCCTGCAAAAGGCCCTGCGCGATATCCAGGACGCGCGCAAGCGGGAGCTGCGGGAGATGGTCGAGACGTCGGAGGAGCAGCTCCAGGCGATGAAGAAGCTCGTGCAGCAGGCGGATTCCCGGGCCACCGAGGCCGAGGCGGCCAGGGAGAATCTCACCAAGGAGCTGGAGCGGACGACTCCGTTCGAGAAGGAGGTCAAGGAGAAAAACCTCTTGATCGGCAAGCTACGGCACGAGGCGATTGTGCTCAACGACCATCTCACCAAGGCCCTCCGGTACTTGAAGAAGACGAAGCCCGAGGACAACGTCGACAGGTGCGCCGCCCCTTTCTCCCCGGTGCTTTTATTGTACTCTCGCCGCTAATTCTCTCTCTCTCTCTCTCTCTCTCTCTCCAGACAAGTCGTGACGAACCACCTCATCCACTTCCTCATGCTGGACCGCTCCGACCCGAAGCGGTTCCAGATCCTGCAGGTCATGGCCGGCTACCTCAACTGGACCGACGAGCAGCGCGAGCAGGCGGGCCTCGCCCGGCCTGGCGCGTCCAGCAACAGCCTGCGCCTCCCACCCTCACCCTTCCACCGCACGCCCAGCACGCCGTCACTGAGCGCCGAGTTCTTCTCCGATACGCCCACGTCAGCCAACAAGGAGTCCCTCGCGGACCTGTGGGCGGGCTTTCTCGAGCGCAGCGCCGAAGAGGGGCTCGACTCGGCCGTCGGCGGCGGCAACGCCACGCCGCGCGACCGCAAGGACAGCGGCAGCAGCGCGGCGACGGGCCCGACGAGGCCCGACACCCGGGGCGGCGGATAGTGGAGGTCGTCGTGGTACGGGGCATCGTCGTTGTCGAACCAGTGAGTTCTTCCTCCGAAAGGACTCCACGACGCGTGTGCCGCCGGGTTCGGTGGGAAGGAAGGACGGGAGGGGCAAGGCCAGAGCCTCGAGAGGGTTTTGGGTATACCAGAGCTTTCCATGACTTCTCATACACTCTTCCGGACACAGGAAAAAAACCCACTCATGTTTATATCAACAACCAAAAAAAAGGGTACTAAGAAAAAGAAAGAAAGAAAAAAAAACCTCTGACGTTCTGTGAGAGTGAGAGAGATGGACAGTGAGAGACGGAGACATGGGCACACGGGGGATGGCAGAGGCATTATTAGCGTTACTTAATGGTCGCTTTCTTTAAAAGGAAACAGTAGGGAGGGGAAGACGGGTTACTACTGCCTCTCTCGTCTCGCCCCTTGAGTTCTATATAGATGCCAAGAACGAAGAGTCGACGACGGAGTAACGGGGAGGGCGAAACGGGTCGGTCAAGACAGACGGTCTAGGGACACAATTACACTCATCGTGAGTGATTTCGATCACCAGCCCCCTGAGAAGCGTATTCAAAGCAAAAAAACATGGTCTTTTTTCTTCAGGGTCGTTACGCATCTATCTATATACTCACTCCCTGTGACTTCCTCAGAGAGTTTGTTTTCGACCCCTTCTCTCTCTCTCTCTCTCTCGCCTCCCTCTCGCCTCCCTCTCCCTCGGCGGCCATGCGGCTCAGCCAGCCGAGGTCCCTACTATGTGTTGTTCTTCTGCCACAAGACACTTCCCCGGTCTGCTATGCCTCCGCCACCCCCTCGGGCAGCTTAAAGACCCCCTCTGCGTACATCTCGGCGTCGGCCGTGACCTGGCGGATGTTGATGCGGTTCTGGAGCGCGTCGTTGACGCTCTCGACCACCTCGCGCTCCTCCATGGCCTCGCGCACCATCTGGCCCTCGCGTAGCCAGTAGGCCTGGCCGCGGGCGCGCAGCTCCTCGTCGCGGAGGGCGGTGTTCTTGACGATGGCCAGGGCGCTGAGCTTGCTCTTGACCGTCGTCAGCGCGCGATTGGCGGCCTCGATGCGCTCGGCGTCCGATGGCGGCAGGACAAAGGCGCGGCGCGTGGCGCTCAGGAACAGCAGCGCGCCGACGCCGGCGTCGAGGGCGGCCAGGCCGACGTGGCGCAGGGCGCGGGCCTTCCAGTAGAAGAAGTCGAGGTCCTGGAGGCGTGTGGCGGTCGAGTTGGCCGAGTGGTCGTACGAATTGACGAGGGAGGCGTCGGCGAGGGCGAGGGCGGCGGCGGCCATGGTGGCGTGGGGCCGCCAGCGGGCGCCGTCGCGGCCGGTAAAGGTAGCAGAGGTGACGGTGGCGAGGACGATGAGGTTGACGAGGTGCGGGAGGATGACGGCGGGCAGGGCGTAGTAGAAGAAGGACTTTGGGTCCTCGGACTTGCAAAATGGGCAGTCGGCAAGGGCATCCGGGCCGAGGTGGAGGTACAGCAGGCGGGACTCGAGGCTGACGAAGCGGGCGCGGAGGCGCTCGTCGGCGGCCGACAGCAGGCCCTCGGGCCGGAGGGAGGAGAGGCGGTTGAAGAGCACGTCGACGGGGATCTGCAGGCGGGACTGCGTGACGGTGAAGACGTTCTCGGGCGCCAACGGCGGCAGCGACTTGGCGAGGTAGACAAGGACGACGCCGGTCAGGATGGCCAGCGCGCGGGCGACGCGGGGCGAGGGGGCGATGGGCTGCGCGCTGTGGCGGGAGGCATCGCGGATGGATTTGTAGGCGGAGATGACCTTTGGGAGGAGGATAGGGCCGAAGACGAGAAGGAGAGATCGTATTCTGGTGCGCGGGAGTGCGGTTAGCCTCGTCACCGTGGTTTGCGCGTGTGGCTGGGTGATGGTGGTGATGTTTGGGAGGCCAGGCCATGATGTAGTTGGGGTAGCAGGGGGACATGTGGCTACTACTTACTCTGCCCAGCCAAAGGCCATGATGGGCAACAACGACGACGACGACGACGACAACGACTACTAAGGTCGGAAAGCACACGGGTCGTGCACGGGGACTGAGCGAAGCAACCTTCTTCGAGAGAGGGGGGGAGAAAAGCAGCTGGTCGCCGTCGAGCTGCGTGTCGTCGATAAGGCCTAAGAAGTTGTTGGCCTTGTTCTTTTTTCTTTTTTTTATCCTTTTTTAGTCTTCCGCGGAGGTCAGCGCTGAAGGCCAGCCATCGAAACCCGGGCAGGGACACGCACAACACAGGGACACCCAGGGACAGACGGAGATGGGTTGAGTTTCCCGCCAAGAAGCTTGATGCGGCTTACCTAAGGCGGGTCATCGTGCCAGGACGACGTAGTAAAGTTAGGAAAGTTAGGAGCTGTTGCCGAGGCAGGGGTATACCAGCTGGGGATGACGGCGCAATGATGTAGCCCCCTGCAGGTACGGGGGAGAAGCTTCTAATTAATTACCATGCTTTTTTGCGGTTTGCGACAACAGCCTTTGGAGGTCATCATCAACATTTCATTGGTGCGCCACGTTCAGCATAAGATTATGGATTATATGATACTGCTCCTACCTAAGTAGAATCGCACAACCAAGCCGGCCCAGTCATCGTCACTGCCTCTCCTTATCCTCTTTTTTTTTCTTCTTCCTACTTCCTTCTGTATTGTATTTGCTGTTGAAAGGCCGTCAAAATCTCGCTTTTTTTGCCCGTCGCAGCTCCGAGTTGGTCGTGACCGGCGCCATGCTCCCACTCCAAAACCCGCGAAACAAACTACTTTTTGGTTTTTGGTATCCCAACGCCGCCTGATGAGTGATGAAAAAGCTCTCAAAACTGTAAAACACGGAAACCCCTCTCTCGAAAAGGGGGAAATGAGAGAGAGAGAGAGAGTGAGAGAGAGAGAGTGAGAGAGAGAGAGAGAGAGAGAGAGAGAGAGAGAGAGAGAGAGAGAGAGAGAAAGAGAGAGAAAAGGCAAACCAAGAAACAAACAATGCTGCTAATAATGGTGGACGGGTTTGCCGATGCGTGATAAAAAAAAAATTGCTGTGCCTCCTCCCCTTGGAAACAAAGAGTGCGGGCAATCATAGCTTGCGCCCAAACATGAAGAACCCGTACATGCCGCCGACCTCGGCGCGCGCGACAGGGATCTTGCGCATGCCCCAGCTGTCGGCGCCCATCTTCCACCATCGGTAACCGCGGTCATGGTCCTTGCTGTGATCCTGTAGTCGGACCATCCAGCATCGGCTTCTAATCTCCTGCAGGGACCAGCCGATGCGCTCCAGCGTCTTGTTCCCAGACAGGCTCTTGAATGACTGCTCCGAAATCTCCACCACCTCGAGTGGCATCGAGCTCGGCCCCAGCAGCGAGTTTCGGCTCGAGAAGAGGTCGGCAATGTTCAACTCGTTGCCCCAGAGGTCCGACAAGTCGAGGTACCGCACCGTGTGGGGCTCCTCCTTCTCGTCGGCCGGCTCGAGCAGCTTGGCGGCGGCGTTGACATCCAGGTCACGCCCGACGGCAAGCTCGTCGAGGTACTTGGTCAGCGGCCGCAGCAGCTCAATGTGCGAGTCGTCCATGCGACTGCCCTTCAGGCTCAGCGACCTGAGCGTCTTGGGCAGCACGGGGATGAGCTGGGAGACATCGTCCACATCCAAGAGCTGGTGGCTCCGGGCGTCGGTGGCCACGCTCAGGTAGACCAGGTTCCTGACCGCCGGGTGGGTCGCGAGGAAGTTGATGACGTTGGGCGCTGTGAGCAGCGTGCACTTTGCAATATTCAAGTGGGTGATCCTGCCCGTCTTCGGGATGGACTGCAGCGCTCGGTCTGTGATCTTGGTCTGGGCAAGGTCCAGGTGCGTGACGTTGGCCAGGCGCGGCAGCATCTCCTCGAACAGCTCCGACGGCAGCGTCAGGCACTTGTGGAACGACAGGCGCGTGATGGAGAGCGTCTCGGGCCAGTCCATGGCCACTAGGGATGCGAACGAGTTCTTGAACGCGGGCGACGTGCACCCGGCAAAGTCCAAAGCCCGCAGCCGGGGCATGTCGAAAATGAGCTTCTGCAAAACATCGGCGCCGAGGTCGTCGTCGATTTGCTCCATGGCCAGGAACTCTTGGAGGTGCGGCGTCAGCTCTAGGCACTGCATCAACGTCTCGGCCGTCAGGTTCCGGGTGCTCTTGCGCTCGCTGGCAGACTGGAACAGGGCGGCGTTGTTGAAGTGGCTGAAGTCGATGCGCCGCACAATGGTGCCCAAGGCAGGGTGCGTCGTGATGTTGGATAGGAACTTGCGGAAGATCCTCGAGTGGGGGATGGTGATGTGCTTGTACAGGGTGTTCAGGGTCGCGGCATGAATCGTCCTCGAGGTCAGCAGGAGCGACATCAGGTCGACGTTGCGGCGGGCGGTGCCGGACGGCGGCGGGATATCGAGAACGAGCAGCTCGATGATGGATCCTGTGGCCAAAGTCAGTTAGTCAGTCCAGTCAGTCAGTTGGCCCTTACAAGGTCTCCGAGAAACGCAGCAAGGGCAACTCACCGAGCACCTCGAGGGGGAGCCTCTCCATTGGCGCACGGCCGCTATCAAGCTTCTTCTTGCCCATGGAAGACGGCGGGGAGCTGCTCCATGCCATGTGCAAGGCCTGGAGGTCGCTGAAGCTCCTGCTCGCCGTCTTGCCCTTGACGTTGATCTGCTTCCAGCCCTTGAAGCTGGAGGCGGGGTGCCAGCCGCCATGGAGCCTGCTGCTGGGCAGGGTGACGGGAGGCATGAACTGGACTTCGGCCATCTCGAGGCAAGGGGAGGCAACGGGCGAGTCGTCAAAGACGGCAGAGGTGAGCTTCTGGGCGTAGGAAGAGACCTTGGAGGAGGTGAAGGTCTGGGCTAGGTCCGAGTCGTTTTCGCGAATGGATGAGAAGGAGGACCTGCCATTCTTTTCTGGGGTCGCAGGTCGGTGCGGCTCCGGGCTGTCCATTTTGTATTCGGCCAGAGTCTGAAATTGGTTGTGGCCTGCCGGAGCAGTGCCTGGGGGGGTGTGGTGCTGGGACGACGAGGTTTGCTGTTGGAGAGGTCGCGGAGCTGCCATGGCTGCGGGAACTCTACTTTGACCTTGAAGGTCCGCGGGTTGCTGCGCTTGCTGTTTCAATTGTTTGCACCGGACACACACACACACACACACACACACACGTTTGTCCCTCTTATTGTTTGTCTTGCCCTGAGCAAGGCGGATAGGAGAAAGGAGAGTATGTAGTAGGTACGGATAGGTGCCAGGAGGAGCTGTGAGAGTTGGAAAGAACACAAACAGCAAAAGCCCGGGGGGGCGACAGCGCCAAACAGCGCAGAGCCAGAGGAGCCTTTTTCTATTAGTCAAAGACCGGGGCTTTTAGGTAAGAGGAAATTGTGGTGATGCGGGGAAGATGGTGGTTTGGCTTGTCCAGGTGGTCCAACCTCAACCGATTTGCAATGTTACTAGACCGAGAAGAGACGAGACGGGCGGCTGGGGGGGGGGGATATAGTTCGAGAAGGGGGAAGGGTGGGCGTGGCACAAGGCAAGATGTGGTGATCTTCGCAATAGTTGATGTGATGATGTGCTAGGTATGTAGGGAGCAGCGGGGTGGAGAGAAGCAAGCGAGAGACGATGAGCGAGGCAGTTGTGGGCGATCGGGTCGTCGTGCGAAGTGGCTTGCAATTGGCGTTAGCAGCCCGGCGGGTGTAGGTATGAGCGGCCCGCAGATTATTATAGCCAGACGAAGAGGCAAAAGGTCGCTCTTGGCCAAAAATTGGGTAATGGAAACAAAGGAATGGAGACTTGCCTCGTCACATGAGCATCCAGAGCTTCATCCAGATGGAGGCCGGGGGCCTGTCAGTTCCAGGACATGACACAGCACAAGTGGTGTGCGGTGGGCTGGACCAGGCCAAACCATCACACCACGCCCCCCCCTCCCTCCAGGTGACATGCTTCTTCTCTCGTGCTCGAGGATGGGAGACGACGTCCGTAAGTGGTTTAGGGGTCCAGGTCCAAGTCCAGGGACAAGCACCACGTTGGAGGGATGATGGATGATGGAATATGCCAGAGGGGCCAGCCGCGAAAGAAGAAAGAAGGTGCTGGCAACACACGAAGCAGGCCGGTAAGCTGCTATTGGATGGGGGTTTCGTAATGGAAATGCCTTGTGTGTGTGTGTGTGTGTGTGTGTGTGTGTATCTAATTCGGGGACGGCCGCCGATGAGCAAAGAAGCACAGCATCATCATGGCTGAGGTTCGCTCGATGATTGAACCAAGGATGCGTGGAATGTGTCAAGGGATGTCATCTTTCGCCGCTGCTCGTCCTCCGATTCCGGGGGAGACGAGTCCGTGCACCGCTAACGGAAAATCAGTGCAACTCAGGCCAAGTGCGGACGATGATGAGCGACCAAAACGTGTGGGCAGCGTGGCTAGGCGGCACAACGCAACGGATGGATTGCTGGTCGAAGAAAAGGAGTGGAGACGCAGACTCGGGGGTCCAAGGGCCACGGACGCGTTCTTGGTGGCCAGGGCAATCCAGTTGCATCATGAGAAAAAAAAAAAGAAATGTAAAAAATAAAAGATAAAAAAGAAGAAATACTACATCAAATTACTAGCACATGACAGCCAGACTGACTGACTGGAGTACCTAGGAAGAATCAACAAGAATCGAGGAGAAACTGCTGGGCAGGCTTTGCCGTGTTCTGCCATGCTTAGTGTCGGGAAAGCTTGGCTCTGGGGGAGGAGATCAAGTGAGGCGAGGAAGTGCGGTTCAGAAACGTAATGGATACACCTCGTGGACTAATGGAAACCGGGGAAAACTTTTCGTAGCACAGAGCCGAGACTCTCTCTCTATCTCTCTTTCCCTTATTCTCTATACTTTCTTGCCCCCCTCTTTCCATCGTCACTCTCTCTTTTGCTCTTGCTCTCTGCTAGGTTGAGTCACATTGCGAGATGAACCCTCTTAGACCGGCAATTACATAACCCTACCTACCTACCTACCTACCTAGATACCTAGGTTGGGAATGGTACTTCCCGCAGCTTATTATTGCATCGTGTCGTGACGAGGACGTCAGAGGAGACAGACTCTGTAGGTGCATAATGCGAAAGAGCAGATTGGTCTGCTGAGCCTGCATTTGCGAGCTCAAGCCAGCAGATCCTCGACAACGAGTGATGATCTCCAGCAGACTGGGGTGCTTACACACGCACATACACACACTCAATCACTCACTCACTAATACACTAGGTAGGTATATACGCGCGCACACACACACACACACACTACAATGTCCTACCCCCCTCTCAAACACCGAGCCGGCTAGTGCCAAGCGGGACCGCCAATGTCTATACCACCGGTGTACCGCACCCGAGGCGTCCGTCCCGATCGTCGGATGGACCGTCCGACTCGGACTGGGCACCCGTCTCTTCTGCCCACAATATCGAGATGCCAAATACTGTAGTATCGTATTCCAATCTAGAACGCTGGAATGTCGGGTGAGCAATGATGGGGGAGAACGAGTCGAGGGAATGGCATGCTTGGCATCCAACCCGACCATAGGATCCAGCCGCCCCCCATCCAGCGGTCGTCTGACCTCTTCACCGCGCGAAACGAGAGTAGTCAGCCGGGCTGTGCGTAGATGAGACGTCCAGGCAAGGGATCTTCGCGTCTGGGGCGGCGACGCGGCCTTCCGAGCTGGAAACCGGGTCGACCTGTCCTCCTGGAAGCCGTTTCCCGAGCACAGAGCGAAGCAACTCCGGGTATGGATCCTAATGGCCGTCAAGAGGCATGGCCCCAGGTCCGAGGTTATCTCTCTCCCTCTCTCTCTCTCTCTCTCTCGCTGCCTCTTATTTCTCTCAGACACATGTCGGCACAGCGCGGTTTCGACCCCCGGCTCCAGGCCGCGTGTGCAAACGTGCAGCCCAGAGGCCCGGACGGACGACCGTATGCAAAGGCTTCGACGGCGACGATGAGACGTTCTGTCGTGCTCACCTGCACCCTCGGGCCTCGAAAGAGTGGACGAGAGAGGGTCCTAGTTCCCGACACCCCTGCCGGATCTCCGGTTGGGTGGATTCGAGCTTGACGAAGCTGCACTCGGATGGGCCGCATGTTGTTGCCCCGGATATCCACCCTGAAAAATCAAACAGGAGTACATAGGTACTAATACATAGATGGGGGGGAAGGAAAGGGGAAAAGTGATAGGCCGAGGCCAGCCGCCTCATGCCACGGTGCCACCCCGTCGGTATCGGGCTTAGCTTCTCTGGCTGAGGTACATACCTAGTCCTTCCCTTCCGGCACGGCAAACGGACTGCAGAACTGTAAATAGAAGAGCTTGTTGACCAGATGGACCTCACGGCTTCTCTCGTCTGTTGTCCAGGGACATGGACAGAGCAAATATTTACCGAGGCCAAACAAGACGACCAGATGACGCCAATTTGCGAGACCGCAGCCGGAAATGCCGCCCCCAACGCCGACACAACCGTTTTGCCGTAGTAGTCATTAGTTGAGAAGTTTCTGCATCCATGCCCTCCCCCCCCCCCTTGAATGGCACGACGCCCCAACCACGTGCCGCCAGGCCCCTTGCAACTCGAGTTTCTCATGACCAGCGCATCGCGACGTGTTAGTCATGGTAATAAGAACCTCCTCTCCTGAGCACCCCCGCCCCTTCGAGTATCGAGGTCACGCGCGCCGAAAGAAACCAAGAGCGACCAGCATCTCTCGAAACCACTTCCTGGCCGTCCTTAAACCCCCCCTCTTCCCCGGCTGTTCCTACCCCTCACGCCAAAACATACCAACGTTCGCATGGTGGTGCCTGGCCCTGGATACTGGATTCCGGCAGGCTCGCGTACCTAGCGCGAGTGTGTGTGTGTGTGTGTGTGTGTGTGTGTGTGTGTGTGTGTGTGTGTGTGTCTTGCCCATCGTTTGCCAAACATGGAGCTGGGCCTTGCTTGCTTGTATGCCTGAAACGATACAGGATACATTGAGAGATCCTGGTTTCTTGTCTCCAATGAGGGAGAGGGGGAGGTCCAGCCCAACGAACTCGAGTTTGTCCCGCTGCTAATTATCAAATATGACAACACATAAGCTCCCCCCCCTTTTCTTTACCGACCACTCACAGCCCGCCAAACCTACCCCAGATTTTCTCCTCAATGAGAAGACAGAAAAAGAAACCGGGCCCCTGGCCCAGCCTCTACGTAGTAGTAGTACTGCACAGTATCCCCAACCCATGCCCAACTTTTGAACTCTCAGCTTCAACGGCGGCTATTCGTTGCCGCCCCCGCCGCCGCCTCTTTCCTCTCTCAGCCTCTCTTCCCTTGTCGAGCTTCCTCAGACCCCTAACCCATTCCCGGGTTACACTCAACCGCATATCCTCTTTTGGGTCTCTCTCACTCTCTCTCGCTCGCCTCTGCTTCGTAGGTAGCAAGAGCCAAGGGGTGACGATCAGAAAAGGGGAATCTCCATCAACAACAAACCCTCCAACCCCCGGAACGCCCGACCGCAGGCTCGCTCTGAGGGTCCAACCCCCTCCCGGTCTTATAGACCTCCTCAAACACACACTGGAGCCGACCACATCCCCCCCCCCCAGAGCTCTTTCTCGTATTGTCTCTATCGCTGGAAGGAGGGGAGTTCGCCTTCCAGAACTGGCATCGTGTTTAAAGCCCGCAAACCTATGCAAACCTCATCTCGTCCCCCATCCCCTTCCTTCCTGGGCATAATTACCATCCCCTTCACCCCAAGACACACGAGAGATACGACCAATTCATGCGGAGAGCACGTTCGCTGACCGCCCGCCCCCCCCCTCTCTCCCTGGCGCTCAGGAGCCTCAGCTCCGGCGCTCTGGCACCCCGGCACAGCTTCTCCAGAGTCACTACGTTGAAACCCCGTCGGGCCCAAGCACCGGGGGACCACGGCACGAAATGCCCAAAACGAGAACCATTGGACGAGGGAGAAATGGGAAAAACAAGGCGAAGACGGGCGGGGGTCGCCGCTCCCCCCATATTCGAGTAGTCGTGACATGCAATTCTCATTCAATGGAAATGTTCGTGCTGCTCGAGCTCAGGCTCGCAACTAGATGCAGGTCCACCCATCCCAGTACAGTGATGGAACGCGAAACGGAGAGAAGAGGGAAAAAAAACCAAAAAAAAAGAAAGAAAAAAAAAAGAGGTGGACAGGCAACACTCATACCTCGACCACCGAGGGAAACCCCCTTCCTCATATCGTCCCAAATCGTCGCCCGTCCGCCCAGCAAACTCCTCACGTAACACCGTACGCCGTCCCGGCAGTATGTACTATTATTCCAGTTCCCAACGGGCCAGAAGAGTGTCATGTACTGTTGTCCCTCCCCCTTTGCTGCTTTAACCCGCCATCCCGATGCTGCCGAGGTATCCAGGAGTCGACAAACCCGCATTGCGTCGACTTCCATGCCAGGTGGCCAAATGAAACCAACGCCGTGTAGAATCGTGGGATATACCGCTTTCAAAACAACATTCGCGCCCGCCACTATGCCTAAACGACACCTGCGTGTCGCCCCGGCCCATCCACGATCAGTACTGGGGGCCGCGTTGCTTGCGCATGTTCAGGGAGTCTGGTAGCACGTTGTACTTGTGGCTGAGCTTTTTGCCCTGCTTCGAGAACCGTTGCAGACACTCTTCGCAGTACCATTTCGCTGTACCGACGGTTAGCTTCCTCTATTCTTCAGACATGTGACGAGCGTCGCACTTACAGCTTCCCTTGGGGGCAACCTTGAGGCCCACGCAGTTGAGGTGGAACCATTCCCGTTCGCAGTTGTTTGCGTCGCATGCCACCATTTCGCCGTAGCTCACGCTGGTGCAGTAGCAATACGTGGGCTCGTCTTCCGTGTAGTCGTAGCTGCGTTTGCCGGCTTGGATTTCTGCTTCTTCAATGTCCTCGCTGTCCCCCGTCTGGTCTGCCGTCTTGATGGCCTTGCTATTTGTCATTATGTTGGTCTTTTTCCGCTTGCTCGTGCTGTTGGTGTCTGTATTGCGAGCCGATTTCGGCCTCGCTGCCTCTTGAAACGTGGCCATCGCTGGCGTCGATGGTTTACTGGCTCGTCCACTCTTCGTCACCGTGGCGGCGTTTACCGTCTGAAGCACCGGCGTCTCGGTCGGCGTCTCCAGTTCTTCGGGCTTCGGTGTCTCCTTCTTTTGTTTGTTCGCAGCAGGTATGCATGGCTTGATGGCCGTCTCGATTGGCTCGGGCTCCTTCTTCGTGGGTTCCGGCGCAGGCGGTATGGAGGGCTCCTTGGCGGTCGGCTTGGCCTCGACAACAGGCTTTGGTAACGGCGCCGGGGGCGCGACCTCTGGTGTTGGCGGTGGTGCAAACCCATTTGGCTTGGCCGAAGCGGATGACGGCGGCCGAGACTGCTTTCCGCCCTCCACCGCCGCTTGCGTCGTACTCTGCTTGGCTCGTGAAGCAGTGGGAGGCTTGGGAGCGGGGGGCACCGGGGTGACTTTCGGCGCGGGAGAGCCGCGTGGCAACACGACGTCGGCGAATGTGCTCATCACGGGAGAGGAAGCGACCGACGGAGACATGCCGGCAACTCCATTTTTGCTGTTGTTGCGCAAGTCAGCTACCGACGACAAACGATTCCAGGCAAACACTCGTGGAGCAACGTACCTTTTTTTGGTGATTCCCGTGCCCGTCGGCAGGGCCTTTCGCTTCTTCTGGCCGCCTTCTGGCGCCGGGGTTTCCCTAGGGCTTGTGGTCTTCGCCTTTGACGCAGTGGCCCCAAAGACAGTGCTCATGGCCCGATCCGTTACATTGTTTCCGCTGGGCGTCTTCTCGACCTTGCGCCTCTTGGGTTGCGGCGCCGCCCCGTTCGGGGCGCCATTCGTTGAGATGCCCAAGCCTACACTGGCGGCGGTCTCGGCCGCTTTGCGCGCTTTACCGCCCCCGTGGCCCTTCTTACCGGTTTCTGGCTTGTTGCGGCCTTCGGCATCATCAAAGTCCGATTCCTGAGGCGCCGTCTTCTGACTCTTCTTGGCCTGGACGGCTTGCTTCCTCGACTCGCTCCTGGCAGCGGCCTCCTCGGCCAGCTGCTGGGCCGCGGCAGAGATGGCAGCGGCACCCTCGCGACGCGAACGTTCTGTGTGTGCCGCCTTGGTTGCGGCCCTGTTCTCGGGATATGCCCAATGTGAAGTGCTCCCCCACTTGGCCTCGTCGCTGAATTCGTTCTCGACGTGCGGCCAGACGTCGTCAATTCGGGAGAGCTGCTTCTGGAGAGCGTCATTCGCAGTCGAAATGACGTGGTTCTTCTCCTCCAACGAGCCGAGCATCTCCTGAATCTTGTAAGCCGTCTGTCGAAACAGCTGTCTCCTGGGGAAGTTGCTGGGATCGTAGATGGAGGTCGTGTAGGAGCCGTCGGTCGAGGATGCCGGCGGAGCTTGGCTGCCGAGAGGACCTCCGCTAGAGCTGTTCTGCGCACTCATCGGAGCCGATGCAGGTGCTACACTGCTGGACGCATCGTTCGCCGGTCGGGGCTGTGGAGGGGGCGCGTTCATGGCGGCGTCGACGAGCTTGAAGAGCGCATCTTCGGGAGCGAAGATTTTGGCATCGACTTCTTTCAGTAGGGTAAAGTGTCGGACAAGTTCTTTCGGGAGAGCTGCAATGGCATCGGAGAAGTAGGTTATCGCAGGGTAGATGTCGATGGGCTGATCGGAGGCAGTGCCGCCAGCAAGTGAGTCCCGCCCGTTGGCAGATCCACGAAGGCCCGACGAGACGCGCGGTGGGTTGGTGCGTGTCTGTCGGACAGGCTGGGACCTTCTGCTTGACGAAGTGTCCCCCGACGCTGCTTTGGCCGACTTCATCGCGACTTCAGCCGGCGTGCCGCGCTGGGAGGTGTTCAGGCCGTGGGAGAGGAAGCGAAGACCTGGCGCAGCGGCGAGGTGCCGCGGGCGGATGTCGTGAACGGACGGGGAAAAAGTAAAGAGGTTCCGTCTTGACAGAAGACGAGATTTGCACAATTGAGAGAGGATACTGGAGAGTCCTAAGGTATTCTCATCGTTGTAGCAAGGTGGCCTGAGAGGTGCAAAATGGCGGGCGTGGGAGAGGGGAGTGCGCAAGGAAAATCAAGAGAGAACGCCTCGGGATCTTCCATCATCCAACCGACGCACTTTTGGGGGACCTCAGTGTATCTGCCGCGGGCGGAGGAAGGCCGCTGGGCGAGTGACCCCATCCGTTCACTTAGCGAGTGGTTTGGGCCTGAGGCCCCAGTGTAAGCTCACCTGTGCTTGTCTCTCCAGCCACACTCGGCAACAAAAGTCGGGCATGCCGCCAAATTTACGCTCTACTTACCGATGAGAGCAACGCCGACAGCCACACCAACTGTCGTCATTCGTCGGCCTCTTACCGTTGTTGCGCCACAGTCCGATAAACTCCAGAGACCAGAGACCGTTCGTCCACAACCGCTTTCATTCCAGGGCCTTTCAAGCCAATCTCGTAATCGATCGAATGCGCATCGCCACAGCTCCGACCTTTGACTCTGATTCGTTTGTTTTTCGTCTTCTTCTTCTTTCCGCCGTTCACCTAGTAACTTGGCAAACCACTTTCTAAAACAGCGATTGAATTTGATGGATATCAATATGGGTAAAAACACTCTTCTCGTGGTATCAATTCGGGCCATCTACACCCAACAACTCAGCCATGAACAAGTCCTAGGCCGATCTTCTGCGCAAACACTATCACGAAGATGACAAAACGCCGCGCAGCGAATATAAACTAGACCGTACGCTGGTTCGAGCAGTTTCAAGCAAGTCTCCGCGCCTTGGTGGTTGCCTGCCTCGGACGCTCGTCGGTTTCAATCTGCTTCTTCTGCCTCCATTGCCACTCCAAGAGTACCGGAAGGAAGTGCTGCAGATCAAAGTCGGGCCAGAGACACTTCAAGAAGAAAATGTGTGTATCTTGGTGGCACTGCCACAGCATGAAATCGCTGAGTCTCTCAACACCACTAGTCCTGACGAAGATGTCCAACGGTGGGTTCCCGGCAGTGTACATGTGGTTGTTCAGCGTCTCGGCCGTGATATTCTCTGGGTTCTTCAGATGGAGGCCACCTGCAGCGCCGGAACGATGTCTCGGCGGCGAGGGCGAGTCGGGTGGAAGGGTAGTCGACGACGACGCGCCATCGTCACCGTCCGACCGGGATGAAGGGGCGGGCGATGTGTCGCGAATAGTGGGGAGGGGCTCTCGACGGTCTAGCTGCTTCGACATGATCTTCTGCGATATACGAGCGGCCGGGAAGGGGGTGAACTTGGGGCCTGGGGGCATCATATACTCCTGCACTGTGGATCGTATGGCAGTCGTCATCTCTTCTCTCGCCGTGTATGGGAAGCAGATGTTCAGCACGTTGCTAACTCAGTCAGCTTGGCTCACCCAAGGGACCGCATGCCGCCTAGCTTACCGCTTGTTGTATTTGGTCATGTCGACTGCACGGTCAACGACTTCGAGCACGTCCTTGCGGATCAAGTCTCTCTGGCCGAGCACACGGACCGCCGCGCCGTACCGATCCAGGATATCTCCATGCTTCGTCAACTGCTCGAGCTTCACCTTGGCCAGCTGCATAAGCCCATCGACCTCGTATTGCGGGCGGTTGAAGTTTTCTATACTGAATGCGTAAACGGTCACGACTTTGACGCCGCACTTGTAACAAATCTCGAGGACCTGGGCATTCCCGGTTAGCCAACGCGCCCGTCGGGGGTAGCGGCGGGATGGCGCACCCTTGCCAGAGCTTCGAACCCGTGGTGGTGACCTTCGATCGTCTCCATCTTTTTGCCGCGAGCATACCGCCTGTTGCCGTCCATCTCGAAAGCGACATGTTGAGGAACCGGGCCTTGCTTCAGTGCGCCAATGAGGAGCTCGCGAAGCTGGTCAATGGCCCATTCGGCGGGCGGTGAGCTGAAGAGCCACCGCGTGATGTGGTTGATGAATATCTCCGACATGGTTGGTGTTTCCTGGTGCGGTTACGGCGCAGACGTTGTACGCAAGGAAGAGTGGAAAGGACGCAGCACTGCGCGTTGAGGAAAGAAGTATGTGAAGGTAACGTAATTTGTGTGAATGAAGCCGCCACACCTCCCAGAAGGATTACCAAAAGAAAACAAGAAACAGGTAGTGTCAGTACGTGATGGCGTGGCAGCAAATGTGTTGGCAAGTTGGAAGAGTACCCGCCTTATGCTCAGCATCCGGACCAGCAGAAGCTTGGGAAACCAGAGTCTCGGCAGTGTAGCGGCGACAGCGACGGCGTGTGCCCAGAGCTCTGCGCCTCACAGAAACCCGCCGTGACAGGGTTACTTGAGGGAAGCAAGGGCGGGAAGGACGCCGCCGCGCAATTCGTTGGGCGAATGGGAATCTCGGGGTCAAGCGGGTGGGGAAGCCACACTCAGCTCGTAAGCAGTAATTACAGGTACTTGTGGCGTTGACGTAAGGCCTTGAGGCTGGGGACATTCCCCTCCACCTGGCAAGGGGGATGAAGCACCGCACTACACCACACACCCACTTTGGAGGGGTGCATAAGTGCATACCAGTACCTGTGCCTGTCCTACCTACGTTCAAGCTTCGAGTGGATTCGATCTGACGACGGCCGAAGAAACCACCTGGCATCAACGGTCCTCCGACCGCGCCTCGCTTTCTGGACTCTGCCATGCCACTCTGTCCACGCCGCTAGCTCCCGCAAACCCAATAGCACACGGTTTATCCGAGTATTAGAGTACACCATTTGCAGAACATCCCGCGGCAAGGGGCATCCCCGATCGAGCCAAGCGAGGCTTCCTCGACCCAAGGGATCCGTCATCCTCCCTGCCACTCCACCGATCCAGTGCTGCCGCGATACAGAGCCGACGGATCACGATGAGATAGCCCCTCCGCCAATCATCAACATGTCCTTTACCAATGCGCCAGTGACGCGCACTCTCGTTCTCGGCTTGGTGACGAGCTCCATTGCGGCCAGCCTGCTAGACGTCAAACACTACTTCTACATCGTCGTCGATACCCACCTTTGGCGGTATCATCAAGTCTGGCGCCTCCTGACGTACCAGCTATGCTGCACCAACTCGAGCGAGGTGCTCTTCGCCTCAATGGCCCTTTACCAGCTGCGGGTCATTGAACAGATATGGGGCTCGAGGAAATATGCCGTGAGTCGTCACCGAACCAACGCAAACGCACTGGGCTGGGCGGCACTGACGTATCCGTAGTCATTCGTGGCCGTATCCGCGCTCTTCACCGCCATCATACCTCCCGTCTTCTTATCCCTCGTCCTGCGTCCACTGACGGCGGGCCTGTTCAACTACATGCCGGCTGGACCTACCCCGATTATCTTTGCCATACTCGCGCAGTACCACGCTGTGATTCCTCACATCTACAGATACCGCGTGGCAGCTTCTTCGGCGCCACCTACGAACGACCAGTTTGTCGGATTGACCTTTTCGGATAAGTCATACCGCTATGCCCTCGCATTGCAGCTGGCCCTCTTCCAATGGCCTGGCTCACTGCTTGGGGCTGCCATTGGCTGGGTTGTAGGATACTCGTGGAGGAACGATTTGCTGCCGGGGGCCGTGACCAAATGGCGCCTCCCAGGATGGATGGTTGGGGTCAGGACGCAGAGAAGTCGGAGCGAATTCGAAGGCCTACGACGGCGGTTGGAAGGCGAAGGCTCGTCTGCCACCGCATCCGGCGCTCAGGGACAAGTTGACGGTGACCTCGGACGGAGAAGACCGGCTGGCCAGGATAGACGTGAGGATTGAATAGCATGGATTTGCAGTCCAAAGACACGGGCGGTCATTCGCGGTCTGGGCGTTCACAACAAACATTTTCAGATTTATTCCGACTGGCTCAGCAGTTTACTCTCAGACCTAGATTATGTCAAGTGTCGATGGGCCTTGCTTGGTATTGGACCGTGGGCGTTGGGGAACCGGCCATGCGTGATGCGGGATATGTTGCGTGGATGGTTACCCAGCACAGCGTTGAACTATTGCTAGGCCAGTTCGGCGCGCCAACAGTCAAACTATACATACAGAGGTTTGTGTCTGCATACTCAGTAAGAAACCGATAGACCAGATTGTACCGTAAGCGTTCACTAATAGTGTACATTGCCCGTGGCCCTGCCGATGATCATTCTTGGGATGGAAAGCAATGTTAATCATTGGCCAGAAAAGGGCTGGGTTGTGTTTCCAAAGTGGTTTAGCTCAGTGCAATCCCGGCCCCGTGATCCTAGCAATCAGCAACCCGAGATTACGGTGTGTTCTCTCTCAGATTACAAAGGCAGGCTACTCTTATGCGCACCCAACGACGGTCACTCGGGACGTTCGAGCTTGAACCATGGCCGGCCTCGAGCGAGTACGGAGCTTCCGTCATCCCAAGTTCCGGTAACGGTTGCATATACACACACGGATACACAACAACGCGCTTGAGCATTTTCCTGGGTGACAGGGTTGGATGAGGGGCATTTATCGCATACGCTTAGGTACCTTCAGGTTCCCTAGGTAGGTAGGTACCGGTGGGTGGGTAGCCTAAGACGGATAGTACGTACCTACTGTCGGACAGGGCAGCAGTCCGCCAATAGTGCAGCCCGAACGAAGGGCATAACGGGCAAGGGACCCGCCCGAATAAGTTTAGCGTAAAGGTGTGGAAGCTGCGAGGCACCGCCAATTGTAAACAGCCTCCAAGGGGGGGTTCCCCAAAGGGCTGTGCTGCAGTTGAGTTGTGTCAAGCAGGCCAGAGGAGGTATCTCCTAAAGCTCTATCTAATAGCCTTGGTTGATTGGAGGTTTAGTTATGAGATTCCATGGTATTGTGTTTCTATCTAGAAACTCTATTATCGTGTTGAAGTATTGGGCATGATACTTTTACTGTGTTTTTCCAACTGTGTTAGAGTATTATTGTGTACCTGTGCGACCTTAAGAGGGACCGCCTGGACTACGTACCTCAGTGTCAAGCAGGCCACCCGACTCGGTTTTCAGGACGGCAAACTTACACCCTCCAGCGCACCCACATCGCTGGGGAGAAGAAGAAGAAGAAGAAGGATGTGCCTTTTCGCCTCACGGGTATAATCACTCTTCTTATTCTTTTTCTCTCTTTCCCCCCTTCCCAGTCCCCGTAACCTCCCCTTTTCTGGCTGAGTATCGCCTAACGGTCGGTGTTTAAATCCGTTACGACGTCCAGACGACTCGTCTTCCGTCTCCACGGCGATAGCAGATTGGCCCCCTTGGCTCACACACCAAGTGGCTCCGGCACAAATCCCACCGCGCCAGCCGTCAGCCACCAGCCACCCTTTGTCCCTTCATAGACCTAGGTAGGTACGCTGGCTTGTGCGACTGTTCCAACACCCATCCGCATCGAAACGTGCGTGCGAATACCTAGTCCCCGTAACCCGCCGGTAAACATGCCCTGTAAGGCCGCGACGACACCCTAAGCCACCTACGATTCCACGAGACTTGTGTAATATAATGATTTGACGACCACCGTCGCTTACTACCGGACCGATCCAACATCATGAACGGGTACTCCCCGGGGAGGCCCTCGCCGCCCCGGGCTGCTGGCCCCGGAGGCGGAGGGAGGTCCCTAGGCGAGGACGGCCTCAGAAGGGATATTATGAACAACTTGGAAAGGGTGTCGCTACGTGTCGATCCGGTCAGTTGCCTCCGTCAGTCTTAGTTGACGCCGCGTAGCCAAATCTGACAACCTCTAGACAAGTACGAGACTGCTGCCCCCGAGCTCCGCGCTGGTCGATCTCAAGGACCCCATCCAAGTTCATTTGTTGACGGAAACGGCCTTGACCGACAGCAAGCAATACCGGATATTATCACAAGAAGAAGTCGATGGTGCCAAGAAGCAGATCCAATCATTGTCCTTGCGGGTCGAGCAAACGCGCGCGAACCTCGCCATCCAAACAAAATATCGAGATGCCGCCGTTTCCATGGCCAAACTCTACACACAGCCCGAGGCTGGTAGGAGGAGGAGCTTGCTGGGCAACAACCGCAACAGTATGGGAGAGTCCTTGCGAGAGGCCGAGGCAGAGCGGCAAGCTAGCGAAAAGCGAGTCCAGGAGCTATCGAACGAACTGCGGAATCTCGAGCAGCGCCTCATGGAATCGCAAAGGAGCCTGCTGGAGCACACGGCCGGTATCCTCCAGCTGACGCACAGGGCTTCCAAAAAGCCGGCCAGCCAGCTGCCCGCGCAGATGATGAATGGCATCCCTGGAAGTCCGGAAAGCCTGTACACCTATTCAAACGGCCGCAACAGCTTGGAACCCGTGGGAGATGACCTCTTCGACGAGGACGACCCTTATCAGACTCTCAACAACGAACTCATGTCTCGCGGACAGGTCAAAGTCAGCCCGCTCAATATCCCGTCCAAGGCACCAAACCGAGAGCAAGATGCCCAGCTGCAACACGAGGCGGAGAAGCTGAGGGAGGAGAACGCCAAACTACGCGCGCAGGCCGACGCCTTGACGGGCCTGCAGGAGGAGAACGCCCGGCTCCAGTCACGGACCGACGCCTTGAGCGCCGAGATTGATGGCCTCAAGAGAGAAAAGGCACAGCGCCTGCAGTCCGTCTCCGATACCGAACGAAAACTCACGGTATTCAACAACTCTTTACGAGAGGTAATTATGAACTTTAATCCCACCAAGAACAGAGATTTCCGCCCGCCTCCCACGGTGGCGACCGACGCATCAGTCGAGCCCGGCACAACATTGGCAAGTCAGTTTGAATATCTGGAGGCTGGCCTGTCGGCAGTGCGGGAGGGGCAAGAATTTCAAGGACAGTCCACCGGCGCTCTACAGGAGGCGGAGGCCGCCGCGGCCGAAGCGTCAATCGCCCTCTCGCAGGCCGAGAGCCGTATCGATGACCTGAACCAGCAACTGCATGACATTCTCGTCACAGTCGACCCGAGTCATCCCGAGGTGCCAAACTCTGGTCTTGACGGCCAGTTCGACTGGCTTCAGCGCGCTGTTTCTGTCGTGGACGAGGAGTTGAAGAAGACGGCCGGCCAGTCGGCTGCCAAGAAGCAAGACGAGGAGCAGGTCGACGCTATACTGGTTGGTTTGTGGGAAACCATCCAGTCGGGCTTTGCGAGCATCCAAAGGCAAAAGACAGACCGTCGCCGCACGCGAATGGAACAGGGCGCACCCGAGAACGAGGACGACATGTCGGAGGACGAGGTCGTCGACACCACAGAGCCGTACTCGCTGTCGGCATTCTCGGCCAAGGTGCAGTGGCTCTACAGGCAGACCACCAGTCTGAAGGAGCAGAAGTCGGTCTTGAAACGTCAGATCAAGCAGCAACGCGAGTTGAACAGCAAGTCGGACTCGCAGAGGGACGAAGAGTTGAGGGCGAAGCAAGACCAGCTCGAGCAACTCCGGACAGCACAGATGCGGGCCGAGGAAGAGAAGATCCTCGAGCTGACCCTCAAGCAAGACCAACTAGATCAGCTTAGGTCGCTGCTCGAACGGTCCGAAGAAGAAGTGGCCGAGGCACAAGAGAAGCTGGCCAAGGCCCAACAGGAGACCGAGGCCGCGACAGCCACGCGCATGGCCAACGAGTCCAGCGCGGCCAAAACGCAGGACGAGATCAAGCAGCGCGACGCCAAGATCGCCGCCCTCGAAGCGAGCACCAAGGAGGCCCAGACCACGCTGGCGAGCCTCAACACAAACGTCCAAGAGCTGAGCGACAAGCTGAGCCGGGCCAACGAGGAGGTTGCGCTCCTGACAACCAAGCTCGCGGGAGCGGAGAAGACGGCCGTCGAGAAGCAGCAAGAGGTCGCGGCCAAGGACAAGGAGGTCAAGGAGAAAGAGGAGGAGCTGGACCGGTTCAACATGATGATTGTGGAGCTCAAGACGGAGCTCACCATCGCGCAAGCCGAGCTGGACGGCGCGTACGGCTCCCGTACGGAGAGGGCCAACCAGGCCGCGGCTGTCAAGAGCACCGCGGAGGTTGCGCAGCTCAAGGCCGAAGTCGACCGGCTCAAGGACGAGCTCAGCTCGACGCTCAAGGAGCTGGAGAGCATCACGGCCGAGACGATCAATGCCGAGCGGGAGAAATTCGAGGTCGAGAGCAAGCTCGACGACGCGCTCGCCGTCAAGTCGAACCTCGAAGGCGAGATCAGCTCGCTCAAGGACCAGCTCGACGCCGAGGTCAGCAACTCGCAGGCCAAGGTGGCCAAGCTGCAGGAGGAGCTCGACAACGAGCGCATCAAGGTGACGCCCGGCACCGGCGCCCGCGGGGCCGGGGCGTCGATGCTCAGCGAGCAGTTCCGCGCCACGATGAGGGAGGAGAGGAAGAAGTTCCAGGAAGATCTCAGGGTAAGTCTTTCGTGTGCTCGCCCCGTGTCGGCCACCATGCTAACCACCCGCGCGCGCAGGAGGAGCAAGGCAAGAGGAGAAGACTCGAGGAGGAGCTGCAGAAGATCAAGAAGTCCCAGGGGCCCGGGCGGAGTCCCCTGAGCCCCCGGTGAGCCCCATCCGAACCGTGACTTGGTCATATCCGCCTTTTGCCCCCGCGTCTATTCCCCCTCCCCCTGTGCGAGAGCCGTCTTTGGATCAACACAATCGCTGCGACGTGTACTAGTACGGACTTGTGTGGCTTTTTGTTCCATCTATATTTGTTCTTCGTTTTCTTTCCCTTTTTTGCATAGCGGGATCGCTGGGGCAAGGGGAGCTTGAAACCTATTCTATCCCAGTCCCTCCTGGTTTTGGATACTACCACTTCTACTACAGCTACTACTACTACTACTACTACTACTACTACTACTACTACTACCACTACTACCACCACTATTCCTACCATTATTGGCTGGCTGCGTGTTGACGCACGCCCTCCAAGATGGAACCATCTGTATCTCTGTATTTACCTGTTTTTGGATACCACCAGAGAGGAGACCCAAAGACGTAAGGGCTCAAGGAATTGAATCTTAAAGTTGAAGTATGCGTTTTGAGTCTTTCGTGTTTTTCAACCGGCCCTTGCCCTTTCTCCCGGCGATGGGGCGGTTCCTCGATGACGGTGTGCCCCCGGAACGTCCACTTGATTGATACGTGCTCCTATCCGGGAGTCATCTTTTCTTCCGAAAGTACGAGGCCGCCAGAGGCAAAACGATGGAATGAGCACGAACTCTTGCAATCCGTCGACGCCTCCTCTTCCTTCTTCCACGGGGAAGAGCGGTCCTCCAAGTCGACCTCGGCATCGGCGTATCTGTCCCTTTCTTCTTCTCTGTGGCCGCCTACTGTCCCCCTCACCCGTCACAACCAGACAGGGCCGGTGTTTCCACTCTCCTCTGTCGTGACGTTCGGTCCCCGAAGGACATTCTCCCCTCCCACCCAACCCCCCGCGAGCCTCCTCGTCCAAGAGACCTGGGAGGGGGTTTAATGGTTTCGTCGGCGGCTGACCTCGGCATTCCAGGAACAGAGACGACAAAGGAAGGAAGGGGGAAAGGCGAGGGTTTGGCCGATGAGCTTCCGGAACTTGGACTTGGGCATCAGGGGACGTCCGGCGAGGCTACGTAAGCAACCAGGGAACGGACAACGTTTGCTCGGAGGGGCTTTGAGGGCGGGCGACAGGAATTGAGCACTTGCTCGTTGTTGCCATCGCTGCCCGTTGCAGCCCGGAACCGGACTTGTCAAAGGATGGCTTGCTCTTCTCAGAGCGCGCCACCCCCCATGATAGTATTGGTACGCAGCGTCGAGCTCTCTTCTACGTCTCTCAGCACCCCCCCCCCCCTTTACACGCAGCAACAAGACGACTGGGGCGAACGGTGACAATGATGCAACCGGCGCCGGGTAGGGAGGGAGGGGGGAGGATCCAGAACCCTCCCAATGCGCGGCGGACGCGGTGGACGGTCCGCCGCCGGCCGAGCATCGCCGGACTCGGGCTTGGGGAAAGCCTCTTCTCCCTCGCCCGGCCCATGAGACGAACTCCCCTCCTTCCTCTACCTTCCTCCCTTGATTATCCTTCCGTATCATGGTCACTGGGCGGGTGAGCCGTGGCGAAACGCTGGGAAACCGGTGGCCCATCTCTCGGAGAAGGCGACGGAGACAAAACCCTGGAGCCGGCTTGTCTCGTCCGTCCGTCCGCCCGCCCGTCTGTTCGACCTGCCCGTGACAACTCCGTCCCCCTCCCCCGTGGGACGTTGTACGCCCGTGATCTGCCCGCGAACTGAGACCATCTTAATAATAATAAAAAAGACGCTGTTAGGTTTTTTTTCTTTCTTTCTCTCCAGCTCGGGCATGTTTTCTCTTTGACCCGGGCAGAAAGGTAGTAGTATCAAGACGTCCTTCCAAGATGGAAGGCATCTCGACCCAAGAAGAAGTCTAGCTCCGCCAGGTGACATCCCAACGTGGGGCGGGAGAGCGCCATGACTCTCTTCGCAGATGACCGCCGGAGTATCCCGCGGTATTGCTACGGCACAGCACAACTCGTTTCATTTCGCCTTGTGATTGAAATTGGTTCGTTAGAGGGTCGCCAGCCTTGTCACCGCCTTCACGATGCCAGAAAAAGCGAAGCGTAAAACGTGGCGTCGGACTCGCCCACCAGAAATGCATTGGTCGGCAGGCCAGGGACACGAGATCGACGATATCTTGCTAGCTGATCTTAGGAAACCCTTGCATAGTCATCTCCCCCAATATGTCCCCCGTTCAGTTGAGATGGATTCGGGAAGGGGGACCTGGGCCGGCGTTAGTAGCACTCGAGTTTGAGTCGACGAACCCATCCCTCCCACACGGCCCCCCTCGCCTCCACACTCACTCTTCCCGCCCCTAGAGATGCAAGCAAGCATTGCCAAAACGGAAAGAGAAAAAAAATAAAGACGGTGGGAGCGGACTGAGTCGACATGGCTTGTGGGATCTGCGCGGTCCTCGGAGTCTAGATCAAATCTTCAAGGTCTCATATCTGCGAACGAAAGGGGGTGGGGGCTGGGGAGGGGACAAGAAACTTGTTGAAAGAAGGCCCAGTCGGCAATCACTGGTGCAGTCCAGCAGGCCAGACACAGACAGACACAGAGAAGGCTGGGCCGGGTTGCCCAACCCTTGCCTTCCTTTGTCTCTTTGATCACATAAGCCGAATCAGGCTTTCAGTGACCTTCTCTGCCGAAATGAGCTTCGGTTTTTCCCAGTCTTGTTCCAGGGCCGCTTTGGCATCAACCTCTCGGTGGGGAGGCAATGGTGTCGCCGATCTTCATTGTCTACTTTGGGGGAGGGGGGAAGAGGGCGCTGGACTTCCCAGATGTAGTGTATACTTTGTAGGCAGTAAACCGCCGGGGAGGGGGGGCCACTCACCCAAACCGGACGCCCGGCAATCTTTGATTGGAGCCATGGCTCGAGTAGCGCAAACCAGGGGGCCACGAGCATCGAAGTTGAGAGGCCTGCAGCGCCCACTTGGGTTGGAGGCTTGTGGATTTCGCCATCCTTTGGGAAACGAAGTCGGTCTTAGTGAAAGTAGGTTGCGGCAACCGAAAGTGGTGGCCGCAGAGCAGCTGCTACGCGACGAGGCGTGCGGGCGTCACGCAGTCATGAGGAGGGAGGACAAGAATAAAAATACCAACAACAACGAGCTTCATGCATGAGAGCTATGATCTGGGCAGCATAGACAGAGCCATTGCAGCTCTAGATAGAGCGCTCACCGCTCTCGTCCGCAAAGCAGCGGGAGACGCTTCAGTCCCTCTGGCTACGAATCCATGGGTCCAGCACCCCGGTGAAACTAGCCGGGGGGCAAGCGAGCGATGCTGCTGAAGAAATGCGGTCAAGGCATGTCTCGAGGGCCCAATCCCGGGTGCGTCTAAGTGGGTTCGATAAAATCCAATGTCAAGCCAAGAAAGGACCCGCGAATTCTCCATCGCTTTGAGGGTGAGAGGGCCTGCCTAGTGTAGCCGGCTGGGCTGGTGGCAACCACACGCGACTCCGTACGGCTTTGTAATTGATGGGAACGTAATAACAAGAGAGAGAAAAAAACAATAGAACTGGTACGGATGCAGTCCGACAACGAAAATGATGGGGACGATCCATGCCCGCGTCCCACAGAGGCGGAGCCCACCCATAGTGGCTCGAGGACGGCGCAGAAAGTCTACTGCGTAGGAGGCGTATTGGTTAGGGGAGCTGGGCCTTCTAGAAGACACGGAATGGGCGGATAAAAGAGGAGGTGCCACAGCTCGGCCCAGATCCCGCTGTGATGTGATTTGAAACGGTTGATGCTGGAAGGTTGGGGCACTTACAAGCGGAAGAAGCAGGGCAGGGCAGTCGAGGAGGAGAGACGAGACACCGGCCGGGCACGGGAAAGGCTTTGGGTGAGCACGCAAGCACGATCCGGACATTGACCACTATGCAGAGGCCCTCCTTGCCGGCCCAATATGCGACTGAGGCATGGCAGCAGAGTCAGCAACGTGTGCGAGCTCTGTGTGGGTGTGGGTGTGCTTGTGTGCATCTGACTTGTCACAGTCTTGGTTGTAGAGGGCTCAAACAGCTCGGGTTGCCGACGCGGCATGTCTTGAGGGGGCGCGCACGATTCCTAAACGTGGCCCAACAACGGATCAGGGACGATCAGTCCCATGGCTTCAGGCTTCGTGGCCGGCGTCGGCTGCCATCAATCAGCTCTTGCCACAGCTCTGTTGCGCTGCTAGCCTCACTCTTCCCAGTGTCGGCATCGGGACGGGACCAAGCAGGCGGGAGACGGCGGTTCTGATTGGGCTTGCATTGGTTACGTTGCGTTGCATTGCGTCGCGAGTGAAAACAAATGCGGAAGGCCTTTTAGCATACAATGAAAGAGAAGAAAATTGGCTTTGCTGCTGCAAGCTGCAATGGTCGGCGGGTTGCAGCATGGCCGTCATGTTGCCACTGCACCGTCACGTCAGTCCGAGGACACACGGGAGGCAGAGTACTTGTTGGGCTGGAGCCAAGGGCCGGACATTGAATGCGTCTGCAAGGCGACGGAAATCGCAGTGGTCTGGGCATATTCTAGTTTTCTTCTTCTTCTTCTTCTTCTTCTTCTTCTTCTTCTTCTTCTCTTTTCTTTTGTTTTTCTCTTGGTATGGGAGACGGACCGAGTCATGGGCTCGCTCCGTTCCTTTCATGTCGTCGCCAGAGCGGCGGCGTTTAGGCGATGGCGCGCGGGCGCGCGCGCGAGAGGCGACATGGTCTGAAAGACTTCGTGTGTGTGTGTGTGTGTGTGTATGGAGGAAAGAAATGATGAAGTGGTGGTAGGGGGTGTTGCACAAGGCGCACAACAAACTCGCAACTGGCTTTGCAGGATGTGTGTGCAAGCGCCATGCCCCTCGTATTGCGCTGTTGTAGTGTAGACGAGCCGAAACAAACCACGGAAAGGACCATCTGAGTCGTGGTCGCGGTCGTCGTCTCGTCCCAAGAAAGAGCCTTGATGCATGCAACAGCGGTCTCGGGTCTCGCCAGAGGGGGGCCGACGAACCCGCCAACTGTGCTTCACTGGCGGCGTTACTTGACATAATGGGGTGGGTTTGCGATCTTGATTGATGCGTAACAGCAACAACAATAATCTCAACTAATCTTCCGAACCGGGCTTTCCGTGACTGGGTAACGCCTGGTACCTAGGCCGTGGTCAATCTCGGCGAGGTGGCAGACGGCCGCCATGTCAAGCAGCGGTGGCATGCCGACGGCCGCCATCCCCAATAGGCGGTTCTCAGCCGAAAGAGGAATCAAGTTTTGTTTGAGGAGCCGGATGCCGGGACGACCATACGAAGCCAATTCATGGCGCCGGCGCTGCCGTGATTTGCTCGGCGGACGCATTTTCCCTGAAGCTGTAGTGGTGTCCTCGAGGGAACGCTGGGGGCGTACAAGTAAGAGAATCTCCCCGTTGCGACACAGGATGCATAGTAGAGTAGTGGGCCAAAGAGGAATGGACGTGACCAAATCGATGGATGGATGGATGGATGGATGGATGGCGTGCAACCGTCGGACCGTTGAAACGGGGGGGCAGTTGGCTTCTGCGTTTAGTGGGTGTGAGCTGTGCAGCCTCATTCTCAGCGGCGGTCGTGCGAGGATCATCCTCGACGATGAATTGCCCGCGGTTCCCGGTCTGCGGGCCCATGGTGTGCTCCATCAACCACATGGCAAGGCAAGGCAGAAGAGATGGAGGGTTCCCCCATGGCCGAGGCGTCTGGGTTGACACATAGGTCTGGTCTCTGTGCACGTGCGCAAACGCCCACGTGCTGTTCAGAGTGGGAAGGGGGGAAGGGAAAAAAAAAAGGAAAAAAAAAAGAGAGATTATCGACTGTCGACGTCAGAAATTTGATTGACTCGTGCTGTTTGAGGCTGGGAGGTGGCTCAGGCAAGAGTCAGCCAGAGGCAATTTAAGATGCAGCGCTGAGTCCGCAAAGGATCATGGGTCGGCATCCGGGAAAAGATGAGATGATCTCGGCTCGTCAACGCCCCATTCATTCATTCATCCATCCTGCATGCACGGAACCTGGAAGCTCAAAAGGGAGCGACCGTCGTCCTGGCCGTTTTCTTTGAATGAATCGAACGTCCCTCCCCCGCCGGCAACCGTTCGTCTTGTCCGTCTCTCGGTACAGCACAGCTTGCGAACCCGCATCGAGCCAGAGCCACGACGCGGGGGACCAAGAGCGGGCGGGCCCATTACTCATGCACGGAGCATACCGTCGCCGACATGAAGCGTACAGGTCTGAGGATCGGACAGTCGCCGGCGTCTCACGACATTGTGAGAAAGAAGAATCGGCTGTGCGCCATTGGGCGTTTGGGTCAAGTGTCGGGAGCCCCGGGCGGCCTGAAGGAAACAGTTGTATATGCTCCCGGGCACCGTCGGGGGCCTACTATGCCATGTAAAGCCCAAGCCCGAGCAGAAGCATAGGCATAGGCAGCATCAGACGACGGAGGTTAGCGAGCCTCTTGGCCCAACTGTCGGCCACTTTCCAATCCCACTGGCCCCCGATATGTCGACCCAAGAGCAGGTTAATTAGCAGCCACACCCCAAGGGGGGGCTGAATGTCACGAGGGGAATCCAACCAGCCGCTTGGTAAAGGATTCATATCCGTATTCCTGGGGTCGCCCTCCCCCCCCCGAACGATGGAAGCGACAGAGACAAGACCGACTACCTTCATCTTGGGGTGGCAGACAGCCGAGCAGTGAGGAAGTGGGTAACGGAGGAACGCGGACAATGCAGGGTGGTTGGTGCATCGTGTTTGCTCTGAACATGCTGGGCCGGTTGTCGTTTTCCCGGCGCGAGTGTCGAGGAAAGCTACATGGTACAGGCGTTGCAACGGATCCAAATCTTGCATCTACTGGCAGCGCAGCGTCGGATGCAACATTGCATGGTCGTGTGAGAATGTGAAGCGATTCATCTCGCACAGCGTAGTGTGAGCGGCAAAGAAATGTAGGATGTACCCGCCATGGAGGCAAGGCATGAGCAGGGGGGGCAAGGTGGAATGAGAGAGACGAATTGGTTGTTGATTCCGAGGGAAGATCAGCAGGGTGGGTTTTGCTGCTGATGTGGGTTGGTAGCATCTAGATTGGGAGCGTGAAGATTAGGAGAGTATACTACTAGGAAAGCCTAGTGGATCGTGGATCGCAACCACGGATACAGGGTACGAAGATCCGTATATCCGCAGACGAGATCCAATCTTAAGGCCCTAGGGGGAAACGGCCTCTTTTGGTTGCCTCTTTCGCCTCACGACGCTCGAGTTTCGCCTCGTTGTTGAGGGAGGGCTGATTCAGCTGCCTCAGCACAGAGTACCATCCGTTCAGGGGAAGGTTCGGTACGGGGCCTGGAGACGTGCCCTAGCTGTCTCGGTCCGCCGTGGCGCTCCTAGACTGTTACTGCGTGAATGGCTATCGTGAGTACCTACCTAGCGTAATGGAAAGGGAAAGATGGCGAGGAAGTTGAGGCCAAACAGAGCTCACTCTCTCCTCCTTGCTTGATGTCTCCCTCGGTGCTGAGATACGTATCCAAGGTAGGTACAGCCTTACATAATCATTCACTTCATGTAGGTAGGTACAGTTATAGCGTAGGGGCACTCACTCCCTTAGGAATGACGCAAAACTGAAGGTGCAGACGGAGTGCATTCCGTATCCGCTCTGTGCCGTTCCAGCCACATGCACACAGACGCTCAACGTAGCCTTTCGTCGCTTGTGCAGCCAGGAGCTTCCTCCTTTCAGAAGCCAGACCGAGGGAGAGCAAGTGTGACTCGAAAGAAGAGGTAGCATTAGCCCCTCCCCTCCGAGGCCAGCTGAGGCGAAGGGGAAGGGGAAGGGGAGGAGGGTACGTATCAGATGACCGATGGCGGGGATTCGACGAAACCGCATCGGTGGCCCCGCCGTTCTGGATGTGGTCCGGCTCCGATAAATCGAGTCGAAGACATCAAGGGGCCGGCCGCAGGACCCGTAGCGAAAGCGCGCATGGGGCAAGGTACCGGCGGGCGATGTCGTATTTGTATCCCAGGCGGTTTTCAACCTCGTTTGACGCAGATTCGATGCAGGGACGGGGGAGGCGGAATGACGACTGACAGAGTCCAGACTTGGGCTGGGAGGGGGCTTGATGGCTGAGATGGTGGTTGTGATTCAAGGGTTGCGTATGTTGTGAGTCGCGACTGTCTTAAGGACTTTGACCGAACACTACTACCTACATGGTCTAGGTAGCTAGGTAGGTAGGTATACCTTCTATAAGGTGCCCGTAGTCATGTTCCGAGATGAAGTGTCATTACATTATCAAATTGTGTTGACGACCACGACATGTCATCGCTCCAAGTAGACTACCTACTCCGTAGTTGACCCCTCCCTCCCCCACTGACATTCAATCAAACCTGGCCAAGAATCTTGTGTAGAAACTAGAAAGAGGGGGGAAGGGAAGGAGGGAAAGAGTGGGGAAGAACGCGTAAAAAAAAAAAAAAGCGAAGCATGAGAGGCGTTGTTCTGTTTCTTCCAGATGGAGTGGTTTTCTCCTGCCTCCTTAGAGGCACCCCAACCATTCTAAAATCGCGAGCTCCTTGTCTCCAGTCTTCGATCCCCCAAAGGTCCCAATAGAAGCAAGCAATGCAACGCCTTCTAGACCGGTCATGCAGGAGCATATGCACTATATCATACTCCATACAAGGTCATGAGCCATGGCCTCGCAATAGTTTCTTGGCTCAGTGTCGTATTAATAATGCAAAGGAGGCGGGCGGCTTGCTTGAAAGCTTCGTGTCGCGCCCGGTGCGGGACACACTAGCGACGACGGCACGAAGAGAGAGAGTCCTGCCATGAAGATCAGGAGAGATGGATTGACAAGATTTTCAGCCTCTCTTCTGCGCCAGTATGGATGTGATAGGTACGTCTCAATTCTCAACAACTCGGAAGGTGCAACATTCACCGGGCCTTCCCTTCTCTCTCACCTTGGAAACCCCACATCCATGGGTTCTCAAATTCAGGCAGGGTGTCAGGTGCATGTAGCGAGAGACTTTTCCTAGATTCCCAGGTACGAGGCGCCACCAAGCCAGTCCAACACTCCTGGAACCTGGGACTTGCAAGGGACCCCTCCCCTGCCGCCCGCTCTCGGTCCCAGCAATCCTCACCGCACCCCTGGCGACCCCTTCCTCAGCCAGAACGGCGCCGCTCCCTAATGGCCACAAATGTATAGCCCACGGCACCTTTAATGAGATTTCCCTCCCCCCCTTCACGTGCGCGCCTTGTCTTCTTACCCAGGTACCTACCTACCTAGGTAGGTATGGGCATAGCGCCTACAGTAGGTAGTATGTACTACGTATTCTATCTCTTTCTCTCCACGAAACGTACCTACAAGATGGCTATTACCGACGGCGTGGATTGTCTCAACTGACCCTTGCCGCTGCTCATTGCCTTTTTTCGTCCTGGTCGTCCGTGCTACAAGAACATTTCTTCCATTTTGTTTTTCTTTTCTGTCCCTTTCATTCCTCCCATGCTTTCTACCTGCCCCTTGTTGGAGTAAATAAAAAAAGAATAAAAAAAAAACCCACGCCTAACTCGAGGCTAGGCTAGCCAATTACCTACTTTTGCTAGGCCACCCGCCGTGCCGCCCTCCTTTGTCCCCCTAACCCTCTCAAGCTTCTTTCCGCTGGGTTTGGAGTCGTGATCCTCCTGACCCCCTATCGTCGAGAGAGACATTGCCGTTCGCTCGGACATCTTGTGGATGGATGAAAGCAAGGACAGGACTAGCTAGCAGGAGAAGAGAGGCGCTCTGCTCATCTCTTGTGTCTCTAGGTTCTACCCAGGTGTCTGCAACAACCGTCCTTAGTTACCGACGGCGCTATTCATCCGTAGTTTACGGACACACACACACGCGCTATCTTCACTGTCGACGCAGATCAAAGTCGGCGAGCTCAGAAGCGGACAGATGCACAGGTGGGGGGGGGGATGTTTTGACCTACCGTCGCCCGGCTGCCCACTTTGCTGCCACCAGGTTCTTGCGAGGACGCACGACGCCCGCCACGGCGACAAGGCACACGAGGAGAGCTCGACGCGACCGTGGCCTCATTCTACTGTACTGTGTAGGTACCGAGTTTCGCCTGCTGCTGAGGCACCAGCTTGATTGACCCTGCAGTATCCGTATTCCGTTCTGTTCTGCTCATCCGGCCATCGAGCTCCATCCATGCCGCACCTGCCGGAATTAGGATGAGTTGCCGCTGGCCGGTGGCACCAACGGTGTTGACTCGCCGGCCGCCGCCTCTGACAGCCTTTCCGCCGCACACCCCCAGCGATTCATTTACCTTGCCTCCCAGCTTCTTTTGCTTAGTCTCACAGCACGCCTGCTTTCCCACCTCATCATGTCAATCGCAAGTCTAGCCCGAGGTGGTCCTCCTGGAAATGATGCTGTGGCCCCCCTTGGGGCGTACTTTTGTTGACAGACGGCGGAGCGAGCGCTCGCGAACGGGTCGACCCATCTCTTTTTCTTTAAACTCTCCTCGTAGTAGCTGTATGCCCTCCTCCTTGCCCAGATACACTATGTAAGGAGACAAGGACATGGTGGTTTGGTGACATGTCATGGTCTCTCTAACGACGCTTGATCAGCCTGGTATGCGGAGCGCCACCCTTCCTTCCCCTCCCCCCCATCTTCTGCCCAGAGTGCAGAAAGCATCCCGAAACTCGGGAGAGCCAGACAATAAAGAAGGGAGGCCAGGAGGCTAATTGACAGGCGTGTTCCATGCGGTATCCATTTTGCGTTCCGTTCTTCATGATCACCGACAGGCGCATGGGTTGTCGTTCTTCCCAGCGTCTCCAGCCGGCAGGGACAGGCCCGAGTGGACCAAGAGACCAAAGTTCCGCGAGCACCAAACGACTTGTGCACCCACCCCTCCCCCCCCCATCCAAAGCCCGGCGCAAGGATGGCCTAGGTGACAATCGCCCCAGCGTGCGATGAGCATGGCATGGCACAGCACGGGGGGCATACCTGTAAGGGCATGGGGCATGGGAGCAAGGATAGGCATTTGGCCTTGGTGACCCGTCTGCTGGTATCGGCGGCGGATGCAAAATGCAGTTGTGACTTTTGACTTCTCCCACAATGGGGATGGCGATGGAAATAGCAATGGCAAATGGCAAATGACGAGGGCTGCTACCGCTGTTACCGGCGCCTCGATTCGCCGTTCGCAATGCCCCCCCGATGGCAAAGGAGCTTGCTTCCTTTCAGGCCACGATTCCGACGTCGATGCGTCCTCAGTGCCACCCTGCTACAGCGTGTATCGGTCGGAGCGGAGGGCAACTTACATGCTGCATATATCATGGACGTATGTATGTCTGTATGTATTGACCCGGCTTCGTGGCGTAGCGTGGCGTAGCGTGGCGTAGCGGGCATGCGACTTGCACATATCGTTTCTTACACGGCAAGCCGCCGTTCCTCGGGCGCTTGGTGAGGGCGGGTGTTCGTCCCTCTGCTGCTTGCTGCCGCGGGCGCCGCTGTCTCTCTACGGTGGACGTCGGCGGCGGTCGAGCCATGGAGGACTTGACAAAGGGACGCCCCACGACGACGCGCTAGGCCGCCTAGAATGCGGTAGCGGGACGGACATGGAGGGGGAGTAATGGAACCTGCGGCTCGAGGCGTCGACCAGGCGTGCCGTGCCTGACAGAGAATCGGGCAAGGTGCCAAACCCACGGGCGGCATCTGGAAGGGATGCCGCGATGGGTGATGCGAGGGAAGAGCCTGGACAAGAGGGAGGTATGGCATGGCATGTCGGAGTGTGGGTGACATGCACCAGCGATGACGTTCCCTTGGCATAACCTCCCAGGAAGGTACGAAAGGGGGTACTGTCGGCCCCATCCCATGCAGGCACACACCCTACGTTGAATAGGAGTAGACACAGCATACTGCGACGAACATGTCGACACGAACACCGCCGCTACTCACCTCGCCATCGGTGTCTCTCTCAGTCGAGTAGGTACCTACCTAGTCTACTCCCTCCGTAGTGAGTGCGTCCAAAGGGGGAGCGGAGGGGAAAGGGCGCCCCGGGTAAATGAATGCTCAGTGGATGATGGCGCTAAGATACACTATGGAGCCTCGATTGTGTTGTGCGAATAGTGTGGGTGAAGGACGGACAGTGCCACCAACTCCTGCTGTGCTCTCACTCATCTGGTCTCTGAATTATTCTCTCTGAGGTGCATTGAGGAAGGAGAGTGCATTGCGAGCAATTTCACCCTCACCCAACCCATCCAAGCGCATATGAGTTTCCCCCTAAGTTCCTGGACCCAGTTGGGCGGTACGTACCTCGTAGTGCTCCATCACCGATGGAGACCATGCCAATAATGTATCCATACCTTCCTTGCCTCACTCACCTTCGCCTTTCAAGGGCCCAGGAGGCAAAGGGGGAAAGGGGAAGGGGGGGGGCTTTATGGGCGAGTTTAGTGTGTGTCGACACTTGACAGACACCCTCTGTACGCCACTGTGCAGTAGAGTAATGTAGGGTGGTCGAGGAGAGAGAGGGCCAGGCACTCACTCATTGCTCAGCCGAGTCCATGTACCTCTCCACCCATCTGCTGCCAACCAGTGACCCTTCTTTTCTTTTCTTTTTTCCTCATTTGGTCGTTTGGACGCTACTCTGCACCATTCTCATACATGCATTGGATGGGCCTCTACACACACATACGCACACACACTCTCTCTCACACCACAACACACACACACACACACACACACACACACATACAACACACTGGGTGTAGCTGCGACAGTGTACGTACCTTTTGCTGCTCTATGTAGGTACATGCCTTATGGATACAATACCTACCCATACTACCTTACCCTCCCATACCATACCATCTCATATTATTGTTAGCTTCAACGTGCTCCAGTCCTTCCTGACGCTTTCTCTCCTTCCCCCCTCCTCGTTCCATCCCTTCCCCGGCCTGCATGCTGCACTGCACTGACCTGACCTGACCTTAACCTGGGCTGGGGCCTGACCTGACCGCACCTTACTCCGTACACCACTTACCGACCGTATTTCTCTTTGCCTTTCCCACGTCCCCTACTTCCTGGAGGTTCCTTCCTCTTTTCCTTCCTTCTTCGATTGTAATTTCCTTCCCAATTTGTAATTAACGGACGCATTTTCTCTCTCTCTCTCTCTCATATTCCGAGGCTGCTCTGTACTGCCTGCCTCTCCCAGTCTCCTGGTCTCTCACCATCACTGGATATCCCACACCCACACCCACCACTGAGCAATCTCCGTCTCTGCCGTCCCCCTTTCAATAACAACCAAAACCCACCTCCATCGCCCTCGCTCAGCCTCCAATAGACTTTCACCCTTTTTACCGCTTCGCAACTCCCCTTCAGACCAACGGAGACTCACCTCAACAACAGCAACAACCTCTACCACAACGCCAACCACAATTACTGCCACATACAATCCATACCCGTATCACACCCCCTTGACCGCACCCTTGGGGCTCGCAGCTCCCGTCTATTCCAACCAACGAGACCCCAGAGTGACTTGTGCCATTTGTTTGCTTCTCAGCTGTGCATCTGCAGCAAGCACCCTCCCACCACGCACACCGGACTCCTTCTGTGGTCCAGCCGCTCCTTCCTACGCTTTTCGGCCGGTCGACGACACCTTGAGCAAACATCCCTCGAGGCCCCATTGAGAACTAGTACCACTTGCTCCCTCGACCACTGGCATTCTGCGCCACGCCGACTGCAACCTTTTCCTGTAAGTTGCCATACGCCTGCTTGACAGGACCGGCCCACGAGTGCGGCAATGTCGCAGTCTTCGCATCCCCATCCCCTCCCCCGGCCCATCGATCCTCTCCACCCTCATTACACGGAACTTCGGAAACCAGCACCTGCATTCGCCCGTTTGTGTCGCTCACGAGACCCTCGTCTGACAAAGATGGTCCACGCCTGTTTGCCGTTTGCCAAATAGAAGATATACTCGTGCTAACTCGCTCGTTCGGGGACCACTAGCTACCACTACGCATCTCCCCTTCTTCGGTCTCGTAGACACTGCACCTCGTCTCGAAGCCCATCTCGAGTGTGTGACTGTGGCTCTGGACGATAGCTATCCGGACCAGCCGCGGTTTCAGACAACCCGAACGGCAGTCAAGCGGGAAATTGCCACCACTTACTAAACCGACAATCCGAAAACTCCTGACGATGGCAGGCGAACAGGGTGCCGGTGGCGGCATAGAGAGTAACCGTCGCCACTTGTCGACATCGACTCGAGCCAGCGCCGAGAACGAACCCATCCAGGAGGCCGAGCCCCAGGCGGGCAAGCAGACACAACAAGAAGAGACAAAGACACAGTTCCAACAGTCATCACAAGATTCCCCTCGGGGCTTCAACCCACCCTCCAACACATCAACGCCCCAGACGGCGCCTTTGATGGCGAGGGCGTCATCCAACAGCTCGACATCCTCGGCACCAAGTGCCCCGACGGACAGTTATTTTGGAAACGTTCCCGAACCCAAGCCTCCCGCCCCCCGAGTCTCCCGACCGGTCGAGCCCCCTGTAACCAAGGTGACTCTGAGCGAACTGGATGTGTGCAAGATCATGCACAACCCCAAGTTGCGCCACGATATCAACTTTGACCCCGAACTGCATTTCAGACCCAATCTCGACGGTGACAAGGGCAAGCGGAAACAGCACAAGGCCGACTTGTTTTGGAACACTTTGCAAGAGCAGCTTGCCCAGTTTGTCAGGGAACCCGAGGCCTTCGTCGCCGCACATGGCCAGGGAGACGATTGGTGTCTGCCGTCCCTGTTGAAGGCGGTCAAGGAAATCATCCAGACCCTCGTACCTCAAAGGGACAGGGTCTATTTGGACGAGGGGCTGAACGTCGACCTGCTGATGCAGCAGTTCTACAGGGGCATTGCCGACTTGGAGAAGCTCGCCCTGTGGTTGTCCAGAGTGCTCAAGTCGCACTGCGCCCCGATGCGCGACGAGTGGGTTGATCAAATGTACTCGCAGCTGAGCAACGGCAACAGGACCAACAACGTGGAGGAGCTTGTAAAGGGCATGAAGAGCCTTCTCAGTGTGCTGGAGGCTATGAAGCTCGATGTTGCAAACCACCAGATCCGATGTCTCCGCCCCATCCTCATCGAGGGAACCATCCCGTTTGAGCGCAAGTTCTTTGAGAAGAAGATTCAGGGCAGCAAGCTCGACGTTACTCAGGCAAATGCTTGGTACAGGGACGCCGAGCAGAGATACGCCGGCTCTCTTTCGCCCATCGCTGCCCACTCTTTCGGCGAGATGTCGGTCTTCTTCGAGGCCATCTCCCGGTTGGTTCTGCCGTCGGTCTCGGAAAAGGCACTGCCGAACACCTTCATCTTTGACGAAGAGAGATTCATCAAGCTCCGCGCCGACATGCTAGACGCCATCAATTTGGAGGTTTGCATGCGCATGTACGACGACCTCGAGAGGGTAGGCCGACTCAACGCCCCCCTCTTCGCCAGCTCCTTCCCGCAGTTCGACGATGAGCCCCGCAGCCGGCCCCTTTCCATGACACCCGATTTCAACTTCAACACGCCCCCGTCTCGTCCGTCGAGCTTGGCCTTCAGCTCCGGGGACTCCGCCACCTCGTCGCCGCGATCGTCGCTAATCCTCCCGCCCCAGCCCACCTCTGATCCCACCGAGTCTCTGAACAAGGCCCGGGATCTTTACAATTCTCTCGTCGCGCTACTTCATACCTCGCCGCCGCCTCGCAGGCATGAGTCCCGCTGGGAGGCCATTGCCCCTTCGCTGGCTCTTCAGATCTTCCGCTTTACCAACGCCCCGGCCGACATGCTGTCAGTCTTTGAGTCCAAGCTCGCCTCGCACGTCTGCGACATCAACAGCCCCCTCTTCCAAGAGGTTGAGCAGCAATTCCACCATAGACTCCTCACGGAGCTGCAAAAGCGGGTCCGTGAGTACCGGGGCCTGACTGGAGTCGGGCTCTTCTCGGTGGCCACCGGCGGCCGCGCTCACGGCGCAGGGCGGGCGTGGAGCAGCAGCCCAGAGCGCGAGAGCTCTGTCTACGACAACAACAACAACAACAACAACGGCAACAACAACAACGGCAACAGTAATCGGGAGTCTCGTGATGACGGCGGCATCGAGGACATGGCGACTCGCCTGGCACATCTCGGCATTCTCCACTGGAGAGTCTTTGCCGGCCTTGCATACACCGAAGACGAACAGGCCGACAGTCTGATGGAAATGAATCAGTTCTAGGGCACACAACAATCAGGATCCATGACACCAATCTCTTAATCAGGGAGACGCTGGCAGCAAGACCAACCAGCAAACCCGACATGCCCACGCAAGGGGGCTTCTCTATTATGTCTGGCCGAACAATACTCCTTTTTTACAGTATTTTAATCTTGCATTTCTTCGCTTTTTCTCGCAAGACTCTTTTGGCTACGAGGGTTACGGAACCTTGGACGGTGTTTGGGCGGGCGTGGAGGGGGGGAGGGGGGTGGGCGAGGGGGGTGAATTCAATACATCAAGCTCGCGCTTTTAACCGCGTTGACTAGTTGGGTAGGCGTTGCATGGGGAGGCGGTCACATCCAAGATACATAGCGCACGCTTCTTTTTTTTCTTTCTTCTTTAGCATTGCAGAGACAGAAAACAAGAGTCCGGTTGCCCTTCATGACCTCTCACTTGAGCCATTTGATTCCATTTTGTGATGTGCGAAGGCGTCCCAGACAGGCGACGTCTGCTTAATCATTGACCATGGCATGGGCAGCCCAACCCGCCTTCCCCGATGGGTGTTTCAGTCGGTGTGGCAAGTGGCCAAGCATATCTTACTGTCGTGCAGAGGATGGGCGGGACGACAAGGGAGGGTGTGCGGGGGGACGTAGAAGGAAGCAAAAAGTCGCACAATGTTGCATGATGACAAACCCAGCGGACGGGTTTGAGATGGAAGCGGCCACACTGTTTCTCTGATGCATGATATTTGATGGAGGGGGGACAGATGGCGTCAGGGGACGGTCGACATTGGTGGCTCTGTGTTTGTGAAATACTTGCACTACAGCGACTGCGGTCTGTTGCCGTTGTTTCTGCTGATGTTTCCAATTCATAAACTGCCTGCTGTTAGGAGGTGTGTGTGTGTGTGTGTGTGTGTGGTTTGGGTTGAGGTTGTGGAAGAAGGGATGGCGTTGTTTGGTGTTTGCAAACGGGCTTTGCGGGAGGTGAAGCAGGGGGGGGTGGTTTCTCTGGCTATTTTTACTGTCAGAGGTCTTGTACGTCCGAGTTTCTTGCATTGGAGTCAGCGGGTTTCACGCGCTCGACGGGACTTTTTTTTTATATATATATAACAGAGGACATAACACGGGACGTCTTCCCCAGCCGGAGATATCAGAGTGAGGAAGGCCTTGCTGCTGTGGTCTTGATTGGGGAGGAGGGGGGATTGGTAAGCTTCTTCTAAGTGAGATGCTTCCCATCTTACTGGGTTTTTTTTTTCTTTCTTTCTTTTTTATTCCCTTCGTTTTCCCTTCTTGTTGGGTTCCACTCCACATGCCCTTGTCCCTGGCTCACTCACACATTTCAATGCGAGACTGGGCGGCATTGGCAAGAAGGTACCGAATGACTGGTATGCTTTTTTGTATCTCCACCTCTGCTCATCCGGCCAAGGCATATTGGGCCTAGGCCCTAGGATTTCTGAACCGGTGCGGCCGAGGGTTCGGGATATACGGTTCAAACCCCGACGACGTCGTGCGCTTTTTCTCTTGCTGCAGGGAATCCTCTGACAGTACGACAGTTGCCCGTTCTGGATCGGCGTGAGGGAGATGGGTAATCGCCCCTCTCGTCGGGGGCCTGGCAGGGCAGTGGCCACAGAGGACGCATTACGATGCCTGAGGAGAAGTTGGTGTCGATACAAAGCCCTGCTGGTCCCCCGGAGCCGACCTCTGTCTTTCCCACGTATTCGAATTCTTTGCAACCTCACGTGAGCCTACAAACGGGGACGCGGGGCGATGGACCGCCCAGTTACGTGGGAGAGGCCGGCCTAGGTCACAGCAAGGGACGAGAGACGAGTCATTTGCTCATGTGGCGGGAGGCTAGCCGTTTGGCAGGACGACACCGACCCCGTCTTCCCCGGACGGGGGCCCCGGCGCATACATGTATAATGAGTTGCGATGGGGGCGCAATATAAGTTTGCTTGGGAAGGGGCGCGGCGGTCTCTGCTGTCCAGGTGCAGACGCAGGACTGCTGCATCTGCTGGGCTGTATTTCAAACAGAGAGGATCAAGCCCGCCTCATGGGCCGTCCATAGGCATGCTTACTCGCAGACTCTTGGTCCTGGGCCTCGGAAGCGTGGGCTCTGGAAGGCTCATAATCTGGCCTCCAGGGTAGGCAGGGCCGGGTGTCTGAGGTCGAAGAGGTCGTTGGAGGCAGACGGCTTTGTGGATGTTTCGTTTCCGGCTTCGTCGCCCGTCATGCCCGTTGGGCCAGTTACATTCAAGAAGCCGCTCGGGAACGTTGTATCCGTGTGGAAACTACAGTTGTGCATGTGTCTAGCTCCAGGACTATGTGGATGCAATACCACAGATCGAAGACTATCTATCAAGCACGGAACGGGCAATACTCGAGGCCGTGGATGGTTCTTTTTTCTTTTCTTTGCACCAGTTGCACCAGGACTTCTGCGAGCGCGTTGCCCATCATTCTTGAGGGGCATAAGGCAACGGGTTCGAGAGAGTACAAACACAGTTTCCTCCTGCAGTTGGGAGTAGGGTTCGCTGCTTGTTGCCTTCGTCGTAGTTTTTCGTTGTCGCATACTGGCCTGAGGACCGAGCCTGCCGACAAAGGTAACGTCTTGGTATACCGGCGAGCTATAATCGCTGCTGCTCATGAAATCGTGCAGTTGCCTGGTCTCTTCCCCTGGACAGGGGTCGAGTTATCTTAGTGGACATGGTAGCCTCTGGCAGGTACAGGCTGCTCGAGGAGTCGTCATAGTCCCGGATCTTGGTGACACACAATGGTTACAGGTTTACGTTATATAGAAGGCTTGCAGTATCGTGTCATCTGCCGCGTCTTTCCTTCTTGTTTACTGTGCGGGTGTGACTTTGTGATAGACTTTGTAGCTCATGTGAAGGCGGTGGATGACTGATACTGCTATACGACAATACACATCTTGGGACGGGATATCATCATATATAAGCCCACCCCGTATCATTGCTGGTTTAACCGGGGGTTTGAAATCAATGTCGGGAACAGTCATAAACGCTTGAGAGTGAAAAACAGATGGGAAAAGACGGTAGTCAGTGCCTGGGTTATCATGTCACCAGGCGAGAAGTCGCGATGTGTCGCCTACATAAGGGCAGTGAATATATGTTAGCAAAGCCTGGGCATGTCGGTCAGACTGCTCCGAGACAAGTACACGGAGGAGAAGCTCCCCTCGGAATCATCAGCGATCCTGTCGGAGAGAAGAACAACATCGTGATTACTGCGACCCTTATGTTCCTACCAAACAACTACATCCGCTGGTTGACTGCCGTTGGGTAGTCTTTGCGCGCTGACTGAACAGTTGCAGAAGCTGCACCGTGTGATTCAAGGACCGGGACACAATACGCTGGCTTAATGCAGCAAGAGTTGAGCACTGTTCATCCTGATCGTGACCGGAATGTCCTTCAGAAAGGAGATATCACCGAGCTTGCCCCCTGAGTTGGGTGCTTCTTGAGAACCCATCAGCTACCAAACGAAGGACTTGCCGGGTTTTCGTGGGCCATCCCTGAACTGCAAGGGGGCAGCACTACGCGGTAAGGTGCAGCTTACTTAAAGGCAAGGTTCGCCCTGAAGTAGGAAGAAGGCCGATCAACAAGTTTCATCACTCAACTGCCGGATAGCCCCTGGCTCTTGGTCATTGTGCAGCTCCGCGTAGGAGAGGAGCTTCCGAGAGCCAATGTCCCGGGAGTTACTTCTGCAGGACCAAAGGTGACCAGAGGCAATGCGCTGAAGTCGAGAAGCTAGCCTGGCGACTCCCACTACCTATAGATGACAGTGGTAGCCTCCCTTCTCAAATTGTAGTAAATGACGGCATCAGCTCCAGACCGGACATGATGGGCGCAGCCATCGCAGGTGACGTAAATTTCTTGAGTTATTTCCAGGCCGCCCAGACAGGACAACATGTCGCCTTGGTTTATCGAGTTTCGTGATGTGGACGTCGTCGGCCCATAGATATTCTCGTCGTCGAGCCATGCGTGGCTCCCGTTCAACAAAGCAATAATCATTTCCCTGGCCAACTCCAAAATATGTAACAAGTCTTCGATGAGCCCCAGAAGAGGGAACGCGCGCGGTCGTACAGACGAAGAAGCTTAGCTGATGAGCATGGAAACCTGTCGCGTTCTGTCAGCGATGCGCTCGTGGAGGCCAATGGGAGGGAGACTTGCCGCCATGACGACACAGCATAAGCTGATGTAGGGACTTAACCGTTCGCCCACCCTTGCGCATTTCCAGAATATGCCTGTGAAACTATCACGCGGTCAGCGGCCGTGTCTGCGTATTGGGTACCATGGATGAGTGCCCTTACCCATCTTTGTTCCGGTCCATAATGGCAGGTATGAGCTGGTGGAGGTATGCGCACGTGCAGATAAGGAGGAGGATGACGAGGAGAAGCGACTGGAAGTTGAAAAGAGCTGTCTATATCTTGCGTTAGCACTGCTAGCCACTCGCTGAAATCTCGCGCAGCGCTACATACCATGGTGGCGGCTGTCGTCCCTTTCGGCGGGGCACTGGCGACTCTCGGGTGTAAATGGACGAGCCAGCTTTGAGGTCGCGATACAGTAGGCCCAGGGGTTCGGTCGACTTCAGCCTCTTGCCAGTGGACAAGGTGGCCCTGAGAGCATTCAAGCCACGTGTGGCCCAAGCTGGAAGCTTCCCGATGAGGTGGTCAGCCACGTTTTCCCTGGGAGGCGCCACCCCCACAGTCAGCACCTGAGGTTGATAGGGTGAGTTGATAAGATAAGGCAAGGTGCTCCTGCCCTGTGCGACGTGAAGCCTGTCACTGTGAATCGCGCCCTTGGGCGTTCTTCTAGCACGACTTGCCTGTTTTCAACCTCCGCTCGCGACTCGGAGCCGTCACCGCCAATTCCTGTCCGAGAAACTCGAAACAGCCACTTTCTGCATCTATTCAGGGAAATAGACGCTCATCCGCGAGACTGTACCGACATCCCCCACGCACTCCATAATCAAACTCTGCCCGCCATGGAGCCTCGCGCCCGCGCCGCCAAAAATGTTGGCAAGATGAACTTTAGCCACAACGAGCGTATGTTCCTTGCGTGCCGCCGCGGAGAGTCCAAGGAACCAAGACTAACCCCCCCCTGCAAGTGGCACAGCTCCTCTATGCCCACGGCGACGTCCGCAACCCGCTGCCCGAGACGATCCGCGTGCTCGACGAGATTGTGACCGAGTTCATCCAGGGCATGGCCTTCGAGGCGACGCGCGCGGCCAACTACGCGGGCCGCCAAAAGGTCAAGTATGAGGACTTTGAGTTCGCGTTTCGCAAGAACGACGCCTTCCTCGGCAAAGTTCAGGAAGTCTTTGAGAAGAAGGGCGAGATCGAGTCGGCCAAGAAGATATTCACAAAGGACGACGAGGCCGTGCTTATGAAGGACGCAGCGGACCAGGAGAACAAGAAGGACAAGCCGGCGAACGGGACGAGCGAGCCCTCCACGGCGGCGGAGGCGGCGGCGAAGCAGGAGGAGGAGCTGGGCGAGGCGGACGACGACGCCGACGCCGAGAGCGAGGTTGCGGGACGGCCGGCTAAGAGGGTTCGGCTCGACGCAGAGGGTAAGTGAGTTGCAGGAGTTGGACGCGACCGGTAACGGTGTTTTTTTTTTCTCCTGCTATTCGGATCACGGCATAGCGACTGGCGTTTTAGTTTTTTTTTTTTTTGGATGACTGGCATCGGTCATTGGTTTAGAGTGACCCGTCACATCCAGGGTTGGGAAAAGGGAAGATGACCATGAGAATGACAGTATAACCGGCGATAGAGTGCCTCTACTACAGAGCGTGTCGATTCTTTCTTTCGCATCGTGATTTATTGGTCTCGCCAGGGTAGTGGTAGGCGGTGCTGCGAAAGTTGGCCAATATTCGCAGTGTCCAGCCGAGCAAGCAATGTTGCGTTCTCTTCATTGAGAGGTTCCTGCGACCGGCAACGGTGGAGGTGTTGTAGAAACAAGCCGCCCTTCATTGGACTGTTGTCAAGAGTCGTGGGAGCGGCTATGGGCATGATTCACAGCATGTCTGGAATCAATTTCCCGTAAAAGCTTGACATCTTGCTTCAATAGTCACAGTGTACACACACACACACACAAACACACACATACATGTTTTACTAGAGGAACGCATCCGCGGCCTTGTAGCCTCTGTAAGACGCGCTCCTATTGTGCAACGTCGCTTTGCACTCTGCGTAGCGCGGCCGTCGCCTGCTCTCAAGACAGCTTAGCCAGGCGTAGCTAACATTCGACGGCTAAAATCCAAGTCGGAGTGTTACGGGCAGGAGAACCGCGGGATTATCTCCGATAATACTGGGGAATCGCCGTCAGGCCCGACCCGCTCTCGGGATTAACGCGAGTGGGACCAAGCCGAGAAAGTGGACTGGCTACCCCCAGCTAACGACGACCGGCCCCTTTTAACATCAGCAGGATGATCTACCTAAGCCTTTTCCCCGGCTTTCTTGCAAGACGAATGCCATGTGGTGCGACATCGGAGGGGACTGGCAATCAGACATCATGCAGCAGCCCTATCCCGTATCATCACGCCGTCGCTGACTTTCGAGAGGGTGGGGAGGGGGGGCAGCGGGCGCTAGCGGTGCGATTTGAGGTTCGTTGAGGTTGATTGGGGTTGGTTCGCCCACCGGCGGTCTTGACTGTATTAGGTAGGCGTCTTCCCAAGCAGGCAAGCGGGTTGGATCATGATCACCCGAAAGCCCGAGGGAACCCACCCCACCTGCAGCTTCGCTGGCTCTGGTCTGTCTTCCTGCACTCCCTCCTCTTCGGCTTTAGTCTGGTCTTCTTTCGTCGGTTTCGCCTCCTCCTGGGCCCCGTCCACGCACCTTGACACAACCCACACACACAAGGAATTAGCCAGGCAGCAGAGGTAAAGGGTGTGAGCACAACGGTGATGTGGCTCGCTGCTGTCCGCAATCGGCCAACACATTTCGCTGCTCTTCGACCGTCCACGCGCCTCCCCCAGGCCCACCGCATCTGTACTCCAGCCCTCCCCACTCCTGATGAACGATGGAGGGGTCACTTGGGTTTTGCACCTTCATTCGACTATACCCGCGTTTCTTGTCACGGTTAGAATTCCCTGCTTCTTTCTTCTCTCGCAAGTGACGAGTTGGAAGGACCAATAGTTTTACACAGAGAAACAGAACTCTCCAGTCCCTGCCGTCCTTTTTGTCGTCATCCCTAGACTCCCGCGCCACTTCGGCATTGCTTATACCGCACTCGACCTCAGAGATATAGACATGACTTCACACAACCATTATGTCCGAACAGAAGCACGGCAATGAGAACCTCTCGGTCCCTCGGGACCCTGGGGCCAAGACGAGATTTGACGATACGTCGGAAACCACAGACGAAGCCTACCGCAGGCTATCAGTAGACAGCAAGATGTCCTGGTCACACGACCACGTCAAAGAGCTTACGATACTGCCAGATCCGGACGTCTTCAGAAGATCGTCTCCCAGCTCGATCCGTAGTGGACGGGCCTCGCCGTTGCCAGAAGCAAGCCACCCTCCGTTGGCGACGCAGCCGCCCGAGCAGACGACAACGCTGGCGCGGTTTTGGCTGGCCAATAGGGTGTCGTCTTGGTAGCCCTCTCGCAGCTTTTCGGCGCTCTGATGAACCTGACAGCACGGCTCCTCGAACTCCAAGGCGAGGGCATGCACCCCCTTCAAGTCCTGTTCGCCAGGCAAAGCGTCACCATGGTCTGCTGCTGCGCCTACATGTATCACATGAAGACCCCCGACTTCCCACTGGGCAAGAGAGAGATCAGGTGGCTCCTCGTCGCTAGAGGCGTGTTGGGCTTCTTCGGCATCTTCGGCATGTGGTACTCGATGAGTTATATTCCCCTTGCAGAAGCAACCGTCATCACCTTCCTGGCCCCCAGCGTCGCCGGCTTCGCCTGCTACCTCCTCCTCCGCGAGCCGTTTACCCGTAACGAGCAGATAGGCACCGCCATTGCCTTCCTCGGCGTCGTCCTCATTGCCCACCCGACCTCGTTCTTCTCCCGCGACTCGACGTCCGCCGTGCCGGAACAGCTCGGTCCGGGCAACGGCACCGCGACCTCGGCACTGCCCGGGCTGGACCACCAGACCACAACGGCGGAGCGGCTGACAGCCATCGGCGTTGCGTTCGTGGGCGTCTTCGGCGCCGCGGGTGTGTTCACGACGATAAGGTGGATCGGGAAGCGCGCGCACCCGCTCATCTCCGTCAACTACTTTGCGGCGTCGAGCACTATCATATGCACCATTGCCCTCACGGCCGCGCCGCTGCTTGGTGTCGGGCAGCCCGTGCTGCGATGGGGCCTGCCGCAGACGGGCCGTCAGTGGCTATTCATGTTGCTGCTGGGCATCTTCGGCTTCACCATGCAGTTCCTCATGACGGCGGGCCTGCGCACGGATCGGTCCAATAGGGCGAATGCCATGGTGTATACGCACATGATCTTCGCAGCGGGCTCCGACCGGTTCATCTTCGGCAACGTCATGGGGTGGATGAGTCTCGCCGGCTGCGCTCTCATCATCGGGAGCGCGCTGTGGGTCGTCCTGACCAGGAAGACGCCCACGCCCAAGAGGGAGGCCGTGGCGGACGTCGAGGTCGCCAACGTCCGGGATACCGAAGCCGTTCCGATGCTGGCGGACATGGACGATGAGAGGGACGAGGACTATGAACTCCAGAGAGTGAGGTGAGGCTTTCTAACATGACGGATTATGATATATGAAGTATGGTTTGCTGGGGAATATAGATATAGGGCACGGCATCTCGGAACCTTGCATATAAGCGGCCCGGCCTACAAGAAGATACGATAGACGCCTAAGTTGGTGCTCATAACTCTTGGCATGTTGTATCAGACTCTGTGCCGAGACGAAATAATAGACCTCCAAAGTGACATATACTGCTTTCAAACATGCATCCTCTTGACGGCGATGGGACACGTACACATCTCCATGCCACTCATGCGACGACAGTTTCGCCGAGCGGACAGCTGGGGCGGGGTTCACCTCATTGTGCGGCGCGTAAGCTCACATCCGTCGAGGTTACCTGCTACTGTTTTACGGTAGCTCCTTGTATTTGCAAGGCTTGGGCTCGTCTTACCAAAGGTGGCTTCGAAGATTGGACACCGGAAACAAGTATACTGGCGGTGGAAGTCCTGCTTAGGGTATGGCCTACAAAGTGGTACCCAACTGAACATTGTCACCTTTAAGGGGACGAGGCACAAGCTGCTACAAGGAGGCTTCTAGTCAGCTTTCTGCGAGAAACTTGCAAGCATGCGGTGCCTAAGGAAAAGCCTGGCACAAGCGCAAATGGTAGAATGTGCGAAACTAGAGCGAGGCTCGAGGCAATGGGTCTCTCCATGTGGCACTCGCGGATTAGTGTCCAAGTCGCAATGTTGATCGACTTGATATCGTTGTCGGATACGTTAGGGGAACGGTTTGGAAGTGATGAAGAAAACGGGTCGCCAACAGCAGAATGGCGTGTGCGCCCAAGGGGCGATGCTCCGAATTCCAGCTTCCAGGGCGCTGTTTGATGCCAAGCGCCGACGGGTCAAAAGAGGACCACGGTGAGACACGAGTCTTAACATTCCCGGACGCGGGAAGAGAGTCGCGATGAAATTAGATTCTGAGTCAGACCAACCAGCGCACATGAATCTGACGGTTGGATGACCCGTAATGGTCTGATACTAAATTCTCTCCATGAGAAGGGGGGCTTGTGTAGCAATAACCACAGGGTTCGCCGGAAGATTGGAAGAAACATGGAACCATCCATACTTCGCATTCTCTGTTCCGATGCGCGAAATGAGAAGGCATCGCGTCGTCCCGTGACCTCGGTCTCGGCAACATCCTCCCGTATGAGTTGCGTTGTGGATAGACGGTCTAGACCCTTGGACGGGGTTCGAACGGGAATTCCAGTAGATCTGATCGACGGATCAGGGGGGCGGAGGGAAGAAAACGTTATGAAGAAAAGCGAAGAAGGAAGGGGGGGGAAAGGATTTTTCTCCCCCTTCAATTCCAAAGCTGCATTACCATAATGAGAAAGCTTAGTTCGGGTGACGTTGAATGAGGCGCAAACGGGAAGCTGTCACCAGGTCACGTGTGGGGCACACAGGTTCCGAAAGTGCAGGTTGGTTGGACACTGTGCGGCCATGGAAGTTTTGCAGGGATAGAGTGAGGCGCGTCGCCCCAAAATCTTCTGGAGCTTCATCCAAACCTGTCTAACACCAACCACACCCCCATCGCTAGCGAATACACCACGAGCACGACGAAACCCCCGGCATTCCTATCACCTCTGTCCCTCTACGATTGAATTGACGCGCTAAGCATTGACCGCCGTCAACCGACGCCCCCGCCGCGAAGATGGTCCAAATCAGCGAGGTTAAGGGAAACAGTCGCGAGAACCGCACGGCTGCCCACACCCACATCAAAGGCCTGGGACTGAAGCAGGATGGGACCGCAGAGAAGCAGGCGGCCGGATTCGTCGGTCAGACGACCGCAAGAGAGGTGCGTTGGAGTTCTCTGGCGGGTTTGCCCCGTACAAACAAGCAGCGACTGACTTGGCGCAACAGGCAGCCGGTGTTGTGGTCGACCTCATCCGAGCACACAAGATGGCCGGCCGCGGCGTCTTGCTGGCAGGAGGGCCCGGCACGGGCAAGACGGCGGTCGCTCTCGCCATCAGCCAAGAGCTCGGAACCAAAATTCCCTTCTGCCCCATCGTCGGCAGTGAAATTTACTCGACAGAAGTGAAGAAGACGGAGATGTTAATGGAGAACTTCCGCCGCGCGATCGGCCTCAAGGTCCGGGAAACGAAGGAGGTTTACGAGGGCGAGGTTACGGAGCTCACGCCCGAGGAGGCCGAGAACCCTCTTGGCGGATACGGCAAGACCATCAGCACCCTGCTGATCGGCTTGAAGAGCGCAAAGGGCCAAAAGAAGCTCCGGTTAGACCCTAGCATATACGAGGCCATTCAGAAGGAGAGAGTTTCGGTGGGAGACGTCATCTACATCGAGGCGAACACGGGCGCCTGCAAGCGCGTGGGAAGGTCAGACGCCTATGCGACCGAGTTCGACCTCGAGGCCGAGGAGTACGTGCCCATCCCCAAGGGCGAGGTGCACAAGAAGAAGGAAATCGTCCAGGACGTGACACTGCACGACCTCGACGTTGCCAACTCGCGGCCCCAGGGCGGCCAAGACATCATGAGCATGATGGGCCAGCTGATGAAGCCCAAGATGACCGAGATCACGGACAAGCTGCGCGGAGAGATCAACAAGGTGGTGAGCAAGTACATTGACCAGGGCGTGGCCGAGCTCGTGCCTGGCGTGCTCTTCATCGATGAGGTAAGCAAAGCCCTTGTTGTTTTGCCCCCCGACGCGAACTGAGACGGGTGGATTAATCTTCAACAACAGGCGCACATGCTCGATGTCGAGTGTTTCACTTACCTGAACCGGGCCCTGGAATCACCCATTTCGCCGATTGTTGTGTTGGCGTCAAACAGGGGAATGGCCACGATTCGCGGCACTGATGACATTGTCGCGGCGCACGGCATTCCGACAGACTTTTTGGCCCGCCTGCTCATCATCCCAACCACGCCGTACCAGTCGGACGAGATCAAGCGTATTGTTCGGATCAGGGCGACGACGGAGGGTGTGCCCATCACCGACGCCGCCCTGGACAAGATTGCCGAGCACGGCGTCCGGATCAGCTTGCGGTACTGCCTGCAGCTGTTGACACCCGCCAGGTGAGTAAACAACTACTGACCTCATCGCCTCTACTTCCCACCGCTTTTCCCTTTCATCTCCATGCAGTTTCTCCCCCCTCTCTCTCTCTCTCTCTCTCTCTCTCTCTCTCTCTCTCTCTCTCTCTCTCTCTCTCTCTCTCTCTCTCTCTCTCTCTGTGTGTGTGTGTGTGTGTGTCGCGGGTTGTGGATCCAGCGGCTAGTGTGAGACATGGCGGGCTAACCCCAATGAAAGCATTATCTCCAAGGCAAACGGTCGCAGCCAAATCGACGTTCAGGACGTGGCCGAGTGCGAGAGCCTCTTTTTGGACTCGCGGCGCAGTGCCAGCCTGTTGAGCGGCGAAAGCGGCAAAGGATACCTCTCGTGAGAGAGGGACGGGGAAGCACCATGGTTGGTTGAAAAACGAGAGGAGATCACGGCTCCCGATGGTTTCTTTCTCAAATGAAGGATGATGGCGGCGGCGGCGTTGTAAAAGAACTTGTCACATTTATCAAGACCAAAACAGGGTAACCCACGGAGTTTGCGTTGTGTGTGTGTGTGTGTGACGATAGTATCCTACTGGGGGACCAGCCAACCTGTCCAGAAACAATGTGGGATTCAACTGGACTGGAGATGGGTGAGGTTGGCAAACGAGTGTGGTGAGACGACATGACGCCTTGGAGCTGCGAGCAAGGCAATGATTTCCTTTACCGCCCTCCTTTTTTATTGGTTTTGTTTCCATGCTCGTCTTGGCCAGGCGTCCTGAGGATTGAAGAAGAGAGCTCGCTGTTTGCGAAACAGAAACCGCGCCGTCAGTGTTGGCCAAATGAAGATACAACGAAAAAGTACAATAAAAAAATAAGGGCCGCCCTCATCCCGAGATTCATAAGACATTTGCGGGCCACAAACCAGAGAAAGAGAAGGGGGGGGGAGGAAAACATGACCCAACGAGAGACATTCACACGCGCCGCCCATGCCAATGCCGCTTGCCCATTTTACCCCAACCAGAGGAGGGGAAGGGACATGTCAGTGTCTCTCTCTCTCTCACTCTCTCCTCCTTCACCGCGTCTTTATTTTTCCCGCCCTTTTCCCAGAAGGTCCCGTGTTGAACCCCAGTCCCCGTGCTCTGCGCGCCCGTCATCAGAGACAACCGCAACGCCAAACTCATTGTGTCCTGCCGATCCAATTTCAAATGTCCGGTGTACAACAAGTAGAAGAATGAAGCAGAGGAATTCCGGCTCAGGGACTCATTGGACTCAACTCACCTTCCCTTCCCCCATCACGTGGATGACGACGTTCAACCAATCTATCCTAATTTCGGCCGGGGTAAGGAGGGGTGAGAGGGGGGCGGAGGCACGACCTTCTTACATTGTCTTTGTCCCTTTACCGGGGCAGGCTCATGATTGAGCATTCCAGCTGTGGGGGAGGACAGTGCTTTCCTGGTTACTGGTTCTTCTTCTTCTTCTCCTGCCCATTCATTCCTTTGCCGCCATCTTTGAATCCCCTCAGCACTGTCCCCCCCCTGGCTTTGGCTACACCTCTGCCCCCCCCCCCCCGAAGGTCATTGTTTCTGACGTCCCACCAGCGCTCCCCGGGAGGGAGAGCCAGAGTCTGCAGTCGGTCTGCATCTTCCTTTGACGAGATGGACTGGCCGAGGCAAGGAAGAGGGAAGCAGCACCCGGGTGACGCGGGAGCCAGTTGCGGACGGCAGAGGCAGCGGCCGCTGCATTAGTAGCAGACGCCTTGAGGACATTGCATATGCCAGAAGACACAATTAAATGCCTTGGGGGGTTGATTACAACGCCCCCTCCCAAAGACAGGACTGAATTACTACCCCCAAATCCCATGAAAGGAACGGCATGCCCATAATAACGAACACACGGGGGATGCTTTGAGCTGCAACCACCGCCTCCCTCCCTCGTTCTTCTTCCAACGGGAACAATCTCCTTTTCCCCCGGCCCATCGAGACTTGAGACCGGAGGGCGTGAGTTCTTCAAAGCCGTGGACCTTCCCCCTTTCCCCCAAGTCTTCGTTGTTTTATTGCCTTTATTTTTTTTATTATCAATAATTTTACGAAGCGGGGAGGGGGGAGAGGGGAAGGAGGCTCCTTGTCCCGTCTTGTCCTCCGCTTTTCTTCGTCCCCCAAACCTCGGACTTGAGAACCCGGAAGCTTCCATCGTTGACTTTGTCCCTGAGCCGCGGCGAGTAAGGAAGACGTTTACCTCGTCTTGGCCCTTTCCTCCTACTGGGCGCCCTATGCGAACGGAAAAGGGTGACAGAGGCAGAAGACGGGGGGGCGCTGGCCACCAGAAAGGAACAAACGCTTCGTCACAAAGGAGCCCATCTTCCCTCATCTGCAATAACCTTGGGTATCCGGTACATTCCCGAGACACATTCTCCCACCACCCCAGATCTGTTACTTCTCTCTCTCTCTCTCTCTCTCTCTCTCTCTCTCTCTCTCTCTCTCGCGTCTGGCCTGCCATTCTCGCTTCAAGTCTCTTCCTTCGTTTCTGTTCGTTCTCTCCCTTTACTCATCTTCCGACCGCCGTCCCCCTCTTCCGTCCCGGACAGCGATATCTGTTCGTTGTTGGTTGTCTGTCCATCACAGCCGCCACTAGAGAGCACCGTACCGACCTGCTTCTCCATGTCCTTTCTCTCCTATGATGGCAAGCCCCATCATTGAGCATAAGGTCATTGAGCTGAACGGCCATTGCCTGCTCGGTTTCTGCTGAAAGACCGGCCGCCATCTCGATATCACAACGGGAAGGGGAAAACATCGGAGCGGACAATCGAGCCAGGAGTAGAAGGGGATTTCTCGGACCCGTCTCGTCTTGTCCCAGTTCCCACCTCGATATACTGCTCCATCTGTCTCTCCCACCCATCTCAAACCCCTACTGTCCCCCGTTCGTCCAAGTCCACGACTTGATCATTCTTGCCGGCACGCGCCCATAACCCAACCCTAGCATCCCGTTTTGCTTGTGTCTCTCACAGTCTACAACAACACACACGCCCCACCCCACCCCGTCTTCCATCCGTTTCTTCAAACGCCCCCCCCTTTCGAAGTATGGTGTAAGTCCAAACGTCGCATAGCTTGACCACCTCGCCCACCTTCTTGTCCTTTCCACCGTACACCCGTTTGCACCTTCCGCTCAACCCACTACCGCACTAAATATGACGGATGTGGTTTCTACTCCTCGACCACGGCGGTCGACTTCTTCCTCCGGGGGCAACTCTGCCCACTCGGTCATGGAACGAAGGGCGAGCGAGGAGACGGACGAAGGACCAGACTCTGTAGGCTCTGCTGGCAGTCGCACGAGCAGAAAGCGCGCCGCTTCCATCGACATTGAGGAAGCAAACAGCTCGAGAGGGCGAGAGTTTAGCCTGGAGACCGGTCCGATGGGCAGTGAGGGCGGCAAGGACTACATCTGTCTCTGCACGCCAGCCCTCAAGGTCCCAAGACCTCGTAACGGTGAGTCTCACCCTTCTTTGCTTTTCGCTCACCCAACTTGGCCAGAGGTCCTCGTCACCGACGTGCTTCGAAATGCCCTCCAAGGCCTCTCCTTTGTCGGGTGACTCAAGACAGAAAGCTGGACACTTGTGCAACTCCTGTTGGCTGACATCCTTTGATAGCCTTCATTTTGTACAGGCAGCACCACCAAGCACAGGTCATTGCTCAGCACCCGGGCCTCTCTAACCCGGAAATCTCCAAAATCATAGGAGAGCAGTGGAGGATACAATCCGACGACATCAAGGAAAGTTGGAAGAAACTTGCGGAAGAAGAGAAGATTCGGCACCAACGACAATACCCGGATTACCGTTATCAACCTCGACGCGGCGGCAGACCAGGAAGCCGGCCCGGCCTATCGTCTGGGGCTGATACGGGTCGGTGCTCCAAGTGCGGAGGCAGATTCATCGCGACCCCGAGGACACCATCAACGCCTTTCGGGACGCCGACCGCCGCGAAATCCAACATGTCCCCCTCTCACCCGAGAGATGGTCGTGGCGGCGAAGGTGACCACCACCACCACCGGCACACCTTGCCCGGCGCGAAGCAACAGTACCAATTTCCACCCAACAACCTGCGAGACGTGGAAGAAGAATACGAACCCATGTCGCCATCCCCCGAGCTCAAGCGGCGCCGATTCAACGGAATGGGACATTACCAGGCAGTCCCGTCACCAGGGCCTTACACGGGCCATCCATTGGCGAGGCAGCCTAGGTCGTCGCTGAGCATGCCTCCTACACCACCGGTGGCGGGTTACGGGCCTCTGCCCGGTCCATCAGCACTTACGAGGACCGGGAACATGGCGCCCCCTCCACGGCCGCATCCTGCGTACGCAGGACCGAGCCGCGGTCCCGGTTTCGACGAGAGCCTCCGCCTGCCGCCGCTGCAAACCCAGACATCCCCGCCGCTTAACCGAGAAAACGACGCAAACGACCGACCGAGCGCCCACCCTGCTGCTGGTCTGGGAATCACCAACCCGAGGAATAGCTATGCCCAAAGCCTCGAGGCCATGATTATGACGATTCCTTTTCTCAGCAAGCTCAAGGTTCTGCAGAAAATCAGCCCAACGTTGGCAACACCAGGACCATCTAGCCCGGACATGGAGGTTCGCGGAGCAGTCATTGCTGTCGAGGGTGCTGATCCCCGGCAGCTGGAGCAGGTGGGAACGACGATTCACCGATCCCTCCTTGGCCTGGCCGAAATCGACTTGAAATCATGGAGCGACGGACCAAACATGTCGGCTCCTGTCTTGTCGGCCGAGGAAGACATGAAGATGAACGATACGGCGTCCATCGGAAGCAGCAGGAAAAGCAGCCACTCGCAGCCCAGCTTGCAGACCTCCGAGCTCTTCGCCAACTACATGCAGACCATGATGAAGTGGCACGAGAAGTCGCGGGAGATTGTCAAGCACGTATCCACTAGACCGGTATCCGGGCACAGCGGGTTGCCTCTCACGAGACGAGCATCGGACGGGGATGTTGTCGGACCTGGGCACAACTCGGTATCGTCGCCGGGCACCGGCAAGACGCCCATCGCCCTACTCCCTGCAGGGTTTAGCTTGTCAATTTCTGACAAGTATGCTTGCATGATACCCATCGCGGATTCGTACGCCCCGGTCGACCACTGGCAGTGGATGTCGACTCTGTGGAGGGGAATCGTTGGGCCAGACCTCGTCATCTACGTCAAGTCAGTGGTGGAGGACGAGGTCACCCGCGCAGGCGCTGTTGAATTCAGAGGTCCCGGTGTAATGGTGGTCAGGATTGCGCATAACAAGTCTCTGGACGAGAAGACCGAGCGCCGCATTTCTTTTGAAGTGGTGGAGTGGATTCGAGGCGGCAGTTATCAGGAGGGATTCGGACGCTGACAAAAGCGCACGCAGTAATGTGATGATGTAGCGGGGGATTTCCACGTTTCCTATGCACCGAGGTGACTGGCATAGCCTCTTGTTTTCTCTTTACATAGCGTAGGCGTAGGTAGATGGGGGAAGAAAAACGCAGAGCATCTATGATTTGAGTCAACTCCTGAGTTGCTGGTGTCCGCGCATGAGTGCTCATTGAGGTTGCCTATGAGTTGAGAGCCATCCACACCCGGCACTTGGAGTGCATGGGGAGCTATTCACATCAAGTCCTTTGGTATTATGTGAACGATGATTTTCGACGGCTGTTACACCAAGGCGATGAGACAATGTCGTTGTGTGGTTCTTTGAGGTTATTTGCTTTGTGCTATGTGGGCGTTGTGGTGTTGCTCGCATCGGGTAGGATGGGGAGGATGAAGTTATGCAAAAGGTCGTAGCGGTGGACCCTGAAATGCAAGGCACCCCCACAGACCAATCAGACAATTGACATCACCTCCCCCGGATAAAGCCCCTGTTAGGCTATCACCTAGGTAGGTAGAGTTGGTTGCAGGTACCGCACCGCTGCAAGCTCCAAGCTCCAGCGCGTTTATCCGACTGGACGCGCTCCCGGCGGGCCCCCAAGTGACATCCAAACACGCCCGTCTCATCGGCATACACATAACGCATCATCACCACAACATAGCTTGGCTCAACGCCCACGACAGCCGATAGCAATTACGAACATGGTTACCTCCCAATAAGCAACACAGTTGAGAAAGAATGTCGGAACTAGCGGTTGGCCAGACGGTGCGTCTGTCTGATGGCCGGACCGGCATCGTGCGCTTCATCGGCGGCACGCACTTCGCCAGCGGCGACTGGGTCGGTGTCGAGCTCGAGGATGACAGCGGGAAGAACGACGGTAGCGTCCAGGGCGAGAGGTATTTTGACTGCTCCATGGGGCATGGCATGTTTGTGCGTCCGACGACGCTGGTCATCACCGCCCAGGCCCCCGCGGCGGCGCCGAAGCCCGCTCGCAGGCCCAGTCGGCCGAGCAGCTTCAATCCCAGCTCGACACGGACTGCCAGCGATGCGGGTTTGACCAAGAGAATGAGCCTTAATGCCCCGAGTCCGAGTCCTGGGCCTAAAGCGCCACGGCCATCGAGTACACTGAGGGTGAGTACGCAAACCTGCTCGACGTAAGGGGCAACGAGTAACGACGGATATACAGTCACCGACCAAGTCGCCCACAAAACAGCTTGGCTCAACAGCTTCGAGCACTGTGCCATCACGCACTACCACACCCTCCAACACCCATACATCTGTCGCCGGGGCCAAGGCACGGCCGGGCGCTGGACCCGCTCGCACATCCATGGGCCCTCCAGCAATGCCTCCATCCAGGACCGCTCGACAACCTTCGACATCTTCGGCGCCGACAAGATCGACCCCTGGGAGACCTACGAGCGGTCGCATTTCCATGACTGGGCGGACACCCTCTGCCAGGCGACCCTCTGCTGACTCGGGCGCTGGGAAGAACACGGCGGACGGCGGGGATGACGGTACGATGTCACCCAACAAGGATGGCGAGAGCAGCCCCGTGAGAGCCAGGACGAAAGCTCTGGAGAAGCTTACGTCGGGCTCGGCGGCAAGCACGCCAACAAGCTCCGCCAAACCAGCGACAACCGCCCGTTCGACGACAACCGCCGCCGCCGCAAATAGAGAGATTGAGGATCTCAAGGCCAAGCTCAAAGTGCTTGAGAGAAAGAGGTTAGAAGATAGAGAGAAGATTAAGCAGCTGGACCAGGTTCAAGGCGAGCGGGACAGGTTCCAGTCAATTATAGAGAAGCTGCAGGCCAAGTACCAGCCCCAGCAGAGCGAGAACAATGAGTTGCGGAAACAGCTGAAGGAAGCCGAGGAAAGGTTTGAGTCCATCGAGGCGATGCAGATGGAGCACGAAACAGCCCTGGAGCTCGCGACGCTGGACCGCGAGATGGCCGAAGAGACCGCCGAGGTCCTTAAGGTCGAACTCGAGGCTCTGAAGCAGAAGTCAGAAGAGCTGGAGCTCGAGCTCGAGATTCTTCGCGAGGAGAACGCCGAGTTTGAGCAGGGCATGTCGTCGGAAGAGCGTGCCAGCACTGGTTGGCTGCAAATGGAGAGGACCAACGAGCGGCTCCGCGAGGCACTGCTGCGGCTGCGCGACCTGACGCAGCAGCAAGAGGACGAGCTGAAGGACCAGATCAAGACCCTGGAGGATGACCTGAAGGAGTTTGGCACCGTCAAGGAGCAGTTTGATACAGCCAAGGAAAAGCTGGCCCAGTCCGAGGCAGCCGTCGAGGACCTTCGACAGCAGCTGGACAACGCTCTGGGTGCCGAGGACATGATTGAAGAGCTGACTGAGCGGAACATGAGCATGTCTGAGCAGATTGAGGAGCTCAAGGCCGTTATCGAGGACCTCGAGAACCTCAAGGAGATCAATGACGAGCTGGAGATCAACCACGTCCAGAACGAAAAGGAGATGCAGGAGGAGCTCGACTTCAAGGACAGCGTCATCACGGAGCAGGCCCGGCGGGCAGCCGAGCAGGAAGAATCTCTGGAGGACATGGAGTACACTCTGTCTCGTTTCAGAGGCCTGGTCACTAGCTTGCAGAGCGACCTCGAGGACATGCGGGCGTCGCACGCTGTCACCGAGACCGAGTCCGAGCAGCTCAACAGCAAGTCCCGAGCCATGATGGACCTGAACATGAAGCTCCAGATCTCCGCTTCCAAGGCTCAGGTCAAGACGATCGACCTGGAGCTGCGGCGCCTGGAGGCCCAAGAGGCCGAGCAGCACCTGGAGATTGTCAAGATGTTCCTTCCCGACACCTACAAGGAGGACCAAGATTCCGTTCTCGCTCTGCTGAGGTTCAGAAGACTAGCCTTCAAGGCGCAGCTCCTGCAGTCATTCATCAAGGAGCGCGTCAACGGCCAAGCTCCTCCCGGCCACGAAGACGACATCTTTGCCGGCTGCGACGCCATCGACAAGCTCACGTGGGTCGCGTCCATGTGCGAGCGGTTCACCAACTCCATCAGCCACTGCTCGATTGAGCGATTCCAGCGGTTCCAGAACGCCCTGTTCGAGCTGGAGCCAGTGGAGCGGGCATTGAACGGATGGATCGACGGCCTGCGCCGGGACGAACTCAAGGAGAAAAAGTGCGCGGACGAACTCCAGCGCACGATTGCGCTCATGTCTCATCTCGCCGAGGTGCACCTCACCAACGAGCTGCCCTATTTCGCCGAGGACACCTACATGCAGACTGTTATCATGCAGAGCCACTTGGAATCTGCTGGCTCGACATTTGCTACCCTGAGAGCCATGGTCCAGAGGGTCGTTTCTGTCGAGTCCGAGGAGGACGAGATGGCGCAGCACTTCAGCAAGAAGTCGGAGTTTGTCGTCAACCAGACCCGGAGCGCCAAGGTCATCGCCGGCAAGGCCGTCCGAGCCCTGCAAGATCTCAAGTCTAGGTCTCTGGCGCTGCCGCAGGAGACCAGGGAGTCTTTCGAGCAATGCCAAGATGCCACCCGCCAGCTTGCTGCTCTGGCCCGGGAGATCGGCTCCGACCTGCACACGCTTCTTCATGAGGAGGGCCGCACCGAGCCCCACACGTACCACGAGGTCCAGGACGCCATCTCCAAGGCCACCACCAAGGTCACCATGTCGAGCGAGTCTGACCTCTTCTCCACGTACTTGTCAAGGCTCCGCACCCTCACCAGCCAGATCTCGGACCTGGCTGCGCTCAGCGCGGACCTGTCCCAGACGCAAGAGTTCGAGGTCAGCACTGCGCCCTGGAAGCTCCGCGCCCAGGAGCTCAAGGCGACCAAGACGATCCCTGTCGACGCAGAGGAGGAGTTGCGCCGCCTTAAGGAGGAGCACAACGAGGCTCGTCGGGCGATTGCACAGCGCGACGAGAACCTGAGCACTGCCAACCTCAAGATCGAGACGCTCGAGTCGCGGATGAAGGACGCTAACGCCAAGGCCTCCCGCATCGAGGACCTCGAGGCGCAGATCGAGACGGCCAAGCAGAAGGCCGCCAGCCTCCAAGAGGACATTGACAAGCAGGACCGCGAGCTCAAGACGCTGGAGACGGACCGCGACAAGTGGAAAAAGATTGCGGGCGATAGCAAGGTGTTCGCCGACGGTGCGGGCGCGGCGGGCGCCAAGGCCGGCCAGGAGCGGGCTGTGGCGACTGCGCGCGAGATGGACGCTCTCAAGAGCGAGATCGCGAGCTTGCAGGCGGCCGTGCGGTATCTGCGCGAGGACAACCGGCGCGCGAGGACGACGGAGCAGCACAACTACGACTGGTTGGCGGAGCCGCTCACAAAGCCCCCGTCTGTCGTCGAGCAGCGCCGCGCTCTCGTCGCCGCTGAGGGCAAGGACGCGCTCAGCGAGCTGGTCAAGTTCACGACGTCGGCGCGGGTGTACGACCTCGCGGCGCTGCCCGAGGACAAGCTCGCGTGGAAGCCCGCCCGTAGCACGCCGCAGTACCACGCGGCCAAGCAGAGAGAGGACCTCGCGGCGTGGACGAGCTGGCGGGACTCGGTGCTCAAGAAGTCGGAGGTGGTGCTGGGCCGCAAGGACGCGGCAGCGGAGAAGCGGCAGATGATGAAGAGCGTGGCGGCGAGGTTGCAGATCCGCCTGCCGGACGCCGACGGCAAGATGGTCCCCGGGGGCGGGCGGGATGTGCAGATTGTGGGATCGCGCGAGTGGGAAGGGATGCAGGGCCGCCTGGCGGCCACTATATGATTCTCACGCGATACGGGACGATGGTTCCGTGGTAGTAGGACTAGTTTGGCTGCTAGATACCCCCTCCCCCAAAAGTCTTATCCTTATTCCAGCAATTCTTTCTTGCCCTTTCCCCATCTGCTGACTCGGGCTTCGTGCGGTGTTTCTTTGTACGGCTCTCCTTTTATCTGATTCGTTCACGTCGTCTTTCTCCCCTTCTTTATGTCTCCGTGACGTTGCCGCTCCTCGCCCGTCCGGGGTCAGCCTTTATGGCATGCCAGTGTTGTGTACCCCAGCATTCTTTTTTCTTTTCTTTCTTTTAGAACAAGACGAGAAAACGTAAACCCCGAGATCCCCAGAGGCTCAAATATGCTGCTACTCTCCACACTGAAAAGCTCCGTCCCTTCGGAACACCGAGGTCCCAGATCATGCCTTGCCCTTGCCCTTCTTCTTCTTGCCCGCCTTCTCCTCTGCACCGCCGCCGCCGCCGCCGGCGGCCTGCTGCATGAGTGCAGCCATCGGGTCCCCGCCGCCCTGCATCTCCTTCATCATGTCCTTGAACAGGTTCTCACTGACGCCTCCGCCGGTCATGGCGGGGCTGATGTAGGGCAGCAGCTCGCCCATCTTCCAGCCGCGCGGCACGGCGGGCCTCGGCCAGGGCTTGTTCGGGTCGGGGGCCGGGGCGCCCTGGACGCGGGCGCGGAGGGCGGCGCTCGCCTCCGTCGTCGGGTTCTCCTGCAGGTGGCGCGCGACGAGGACGAAGAGGTGGTGCTTGTTCTTGATCTCGGGCATGCCGGGGGGGCGCTGGCCCGGGGCGGCGGCGCCGCCGTCGCGGCCGCGGCCGGACTCGCCGCCGAAGCGGATGCGGATCTTGACGCGGCCCGGGTTCGCCCAGTCCTTGGGGTGGAACTTTGCGGGCTCGAAGAGGGTCGGCAGCCGGAGGGCCGCGCAGGCGTTGACGATCTCGCGGGCGATGGGGTTCGCGACGGCGAGCGACTTGGGCACGCGGCGGCCCTCGGCGCGGGTGCGGCGCGCGTCAAAGTACACCGGGTACAGGCACTGGAAGTCGGCGTACTGCTTCGCGTCGTTGGTCGTCTGGAAATCGGAGCCTGGGGCGCCGGGCCGCGGCGCGGCCGTGGGCGGCATGTTGGCCGGCTTGATCTGGGACGCCGCCGATGACTTTGGTTCAACGCGGCGCATGATGTCGTTGTCGCTGAAGTCGTCAATGTCGCCCTCGGAGGGGTCCGAAGCCTCCAGGTCGCTGTCCTCGACCTCTTCTACACGGGGATGCGACATTGCGGGCTCTGTGTGTGTGTGTGTGTGTGTGTGTGATTGTGTTAGGGATTCGGATTGGGGGGGGAAGGACAGGGAGGTGAGCTAGGGCGGCGATAGAGTCTATTAGATGAACTAAATCGCTCGCGCCGGGATTCGGGGGGTGATTAGGTTCGCTCGTCGTGGATCTCGTCGTCGTTGTCGTCTGCGGGCGCGCTCGACGTCGTCGTTAATGCTGGAGGTTGACGAGCGTGGGACGTGAGGTGAGGATACAGTTGTCGATTGAGAGGAGGCTCTACTAGACCCCTCTGGGATTTTGGCAGATGTGTGTGGGGTTGGCAACCCAAAGGTTCGCCTTCGTGGTGGGGTTGCCGACTGGCTGTTGGGCTGGGTCCCCCGGGCCCGCCAGGGTTCATTCGGCACAGGCAGGTCGGATTGAGCTCACAGCTTGACTGGGCCTCGGGAAGTTCACGGGGATAATTATTAGCTCCTCGCCGTTTCAAGCAGACACATCTGCCACGTCATAGAGAGCGAGAAAAGCCAGCACTCTCTCGAACCGTTTGGCGGCACGCGCTGAAATGTGCTGAAATGCGCAGGCAGACCGGGTTACTCAAAGAAACCTCGAATCATAGTCTCCATTCACAGGGCTAATCTGACGTGACACATTCCTTTTTTGTATGGGCGCAGCGCAGCGGAGTTTACATTTACACAACCCCCTTTCCTAAAACCCAACTTCGGATTCCTCCTGTGCAGCGTAAACCTGAATCAGCTGCGGGTCTCTGTCCTGCGAGTCTGCTCTAGTCTGTCTTTCGTATGTGTAAAAAAGGCTTTCAAGCTGTTCTCAATTATCGTGAATTTTGGCGTTCTTAAACTTGGTGCCAGGAGGATGATCCGAAACCTGGAACTTGCAAAACGGATGCGTGCATGTATTGCCAATGACGCTAGGGCACTGCGTAGCGGGTCAGCGTCGGGCTATCGTGCTCTTCAAGGCGCACAACTTACGTGATGCCCATATATGCAGTTCTCTACGTCGCAATCTTGGCCGTTGGTGCACGGGTTGAGGCGAGTCAACAGGGCGATGGCGTTAACCTCGTCGGGGTTGGGTTTGTACTTGTGCTCAAAGCAGCATTCGTCGCCCTTTGCACAGGGTCCGCGAAGGTAATGGTTGTTGCAAAGCTTGTCCCTGCCAGTCCGCTTCTTGATGTTATCCAGAGCTGTCGGGTTGATGGGAATGGGAGGATCGAGCCCGCGCTCTCCTGGGCTCCACGCCGGGTTCTGCGGTTTCGACTGCAAGGCCGGGAGCTTGGGCTGCGGGGCCTGACGAGTCGGGACGTTAATGTTTTTATTGGCTAACGGGGTGGTGATAACTGGAGGGGGGCTCGCTTTGGCGGTGACGCCGGCCCAGGACGACGGGGCCGGCGTGGCAGCTGACGAGTTCGCCGGTGAGGCGACTGACACAGTCGGCGATGTGTGGTTGGTCACCACGGTCAACGGTCTGGCGTGGGTTGCTTCGGCAGCGCGATCGCCGCTGCGGTCTATGAGCTTTTGGTTTCTGAAGAGGCCGGGCAGCGGGTCGAGAATGTGGACGTTGGTGTTTTTGAGCTCTTTAACCGTTGCGACACCCTCCATGATGCTGACTTTCGAGCGAATCTGCTCATCCTGGAGGATCTCGTCGAGAAAGGGGGCATAGCCTGCATCGTGGGAAATGCCCAGCAATATCTGCCTGCAGTTGTAATTTCGCAAATGCCATCGTGTAGCCTCTGAAGCACGGTCAAGTCAGTGGTCATTCCATGTGGCGCTTGGAGGCGTTGACTCAGCTCTAGTTGCGAAACAACAGAGCTTCGGCTCCGGCCCCCGTCCAAGACGGCTTACCTTTGATTTTGGAGTCGGCACGCTCTTTACCGTGGCCGACGTCGATAAAATCAAACGACGCTTTGGCCTGAGTAAATCCCAGAGAGAAGTCCTTGAGCTCAGACTCGCTGTCCAAGCAGCCGTCTCTGCGCATGGCGCGTCCGAGACCCGAAAGGTTGGCGCAAACTTTGGCGACAATCTCAACGTCACCCGACTGGCTGCCCACGTACTCGGCGACAGCGGCCCGAAGGGCGTAGGCGGCCTGTTTGCCGCCCTCGATGCCCTGCCTAATAAATCTTTCTTGGAACTGCAGAGGGGGGTCCTTGAATCAGCATCCTGTATGTTAATTCCAAAGGGTAGAGGGGGTGAGGGTTAAGGATGGCGCATACGAGGAGGCCGTCACCATCAATCAGAATCAAGACGTATGGATTGCGATTCTGCCAAGTTCAGCCACTCCGAACACATAAAACGAGCTGCTGCGCAGCAGGCGTCTACCTTGATGTAGTTGTTATCATAATCAAGCTCCTGCAGCGCATGCTGCATCTCTCTCCTATGGGCGGTGGCGTGCTCAAGGTCGAGCCTTGCATTGTGCAGCTCCTGTTTGAGCATATGATTTTCCTCGCCGTAGTGGCCCTGGACTTCTTTACAGTACATCAAAAGGTCCTACAAAAGTAGAAGACAGATAGAGTTAGTCAGGTGCAACTTTGGTAGCAAGGTTTGATAACCTTGTTCAGAGGGACGTGCTGGGTTGACGGGTACAGCGGCGTTCGTCGCGTCTATTGCATACGCACATGGGACGGACACAGCCCGACGGGGTATGGGTAGGAGATGCAGCCGCGGGGCATTTCAACAGCAGCAGACAACATCAACAGCACCAAATACCGAGTGCCAGCCCATCGACGCGCTAGGCGCAACGATAATGGCAGGATGAGCTTGGGCCGGAAGCTGGAATTGGGGCTGAGGCTGGCCTTTTGGCGCAGCATGATGGGGAAACGGAGCTTTGGTCTCTCTGCAGAAAGCAGACAATGTAGAGGCCGAGGTGCAAGGGAAAATGGCAGAAGCGCGAACAAGAGCAAGGGGGAGTGGAAAAAGCGGAAAGAAGATGGGAACCGACCTTAATCAGCTGGTCGGTGGCATTTTGATAGCCCTGCAACGTCTGATATCGAGTAACAAAGTCCATGATTTCGGCATCATTTGAGGACATCTTAGTCGTCCCTGCTCTCTCTTTCGGTATACCAGTTCCGATGGCCGAGGGGAAGGCGTTGCTTGGAGAAAACGGGAACGAGCTCAGAGGGGACTGACTGCTGGTGCGAAGGTAAGGCGGTAGAACAGGAGCCGCGTGTGTGTTGGTGTTGATGTTGTCCAGGTAGCTGCTGTTGGAACCAGAGGTGACCCTGGTCGTGGTATGGGTTGTGGTAGGCATTTTTTTTCTTTCTTTCTTTAAGCTGACTGGGCCAGGCTTTTTGCTGGCTCAAGTAAGATAAATGATAAGAGGTAGAGAGGGAGAGAGGGGGGGAGGAGGGAGGGGGAGGGGGAAAGGCGAGGCGGACACACGTCTTCTTCCTGTGTGGTGTCGATTCGATGTATGGGAAGTCGATTGGAGACTGGATGGCTGCAGTCTCTATTGGCGCCAGCATGCAGCAGGTGTGTAAGGGATAACAAGAGCGACAAGGGACGCACGCACAATGAGGATGAAGGAAGGTACGTGAAAGTACTGTGCCTGCGTCTTGTGCTTCTTTGTGCCTGCGCGTGTGCTTAGTGTGTGGTCTGTTGAGTCGTGCAAGGCAGAATGCTGCAGCAGCCGCTGTAGATGTTGCCGTTGAGAGTGTGGCTGGCCAGCACGTAGCAGACTGCGTCGTTTCTTTTTTCTTCTTCTTCTTATTTTTTTTTCTTTTTTGAAAAAATCCTAAAAGATAACGGTTGGTGAGAGGTGCGCAGTTATAGGTATTAATCAGGCTTGCGCAAGGGGTACGAGAGGATAATCGCGCGGGCAGGGTAGGTGCGAAGGGTCAAGTTGGAGAACGGTCTGTGGTTGACCTCTTCACCAATGCGGTTCGCGTGCTGATGACAATGTTGCTGCACTGCAGTGGGGGTAAGTGGTATGTCGAGAGGGGGGGGGGGAGAGAGAGAGAGAGAGAGAGAGAGAGAGAGAGAGAGAGAGAGAGAGAGAGAGCCAAGAGAAAACCAAGTGAGAGAAAACAGAAGAAGCCACAGAGGGTGTAGCAAGGATGGGATAACACCCAACCAAGGTTCACTCTCTTCTCTTAAACGGCGATGAGCAAGTAGTCAATAGCTGAGCAGGGCCCAGGGCCAGAATGAGGCTCCGTATGGTCGGAAAGGGTCGAAATGTGCCAGAGCAAAGGTAGAGCAAAGAGGTGGTAGAATGCAATGCGATGCTGGAAGTCTGATGCGACAAGTTGAGACGGGGCAAGTAGAGAGCGGTTTAAAAACAGAACAGAGCGACAGCTGGCGATGCGGGATAATGGGAGGAATAAGTCTGCCTCTGCCGGTCTGGGGTCGAGATGGGAGAATCAATAAAACAGTGGATGTTTGGGGGGTCCGGGGATTAAGAGCAGCTCTTTGATAAGAATGACCAGTTGGTCTGGAGCTCCTCGATTTTTGTTTGCGTTCTCTCCCAAAGAGAATAGAAGAAAAGAAAAAAAAAAAAGTGCCCGTCTTTCCCGGTTTATACGTGGCAGGCCAGCCAAGAGCAAAGCTTTGGTACCTAGGTAGGTAGCCACCAGAGATCTGCACGGCGGACCAACACAGCAGCAAACAGTCGGGTCTGGTCTTGGTTTTGGGTTCAATGATGCCTGTTGTCTGGCGCCTTTCCTGTCCGGTTTGCCTTTTCTGATACTGAGAAATCCGAAGAGATGGGAAGTGGTGAAGCGGGATTGCTGTCTCTCGTCTGCCGGGGCCCGGTCACAGAAAACTGTGATGACGGGGGAGCACAGATTAAAGCTTTGTTTTCGGTCAATCTTTGGTCAGGTCAACCAAGCAAGAAAGAAAGAAAGAACGGGAAAGAGGAAGGGGGGGGGAGAAAGGCAGGGGAAATTTACAGACAGGGTACGGATAGAAGACGGGAAAAAAAGCAAGCGCCCAACAACAAAGATGTTTGGCATACCTCACTGCGATACGTTGGCTGGCATAGATTGTGCCCCCCTTCCTTACTTGTTTCCGGTCAGTACCGTCAACTGAGACCAAGTCCCTGAGGGGATTCACCAGAATAATAGAGAGAGAGAGAGAGAGAGAGAGAGAGAGAGAATTTACCCATCCTTCAGTCGTCTCATACTTCCTGGTCGACCGTGCCGCTGGATTCAACACCAACCAATCCTAGCTGGTGCCCATTTCAGGCACACTCACACCTGAACGAAGTAATACCTAGCTGTACTCCCTAGGTACATGCCTATGTATGTGGCTGGATGAAGTTTAGGGTCCTGGGCCAATTGGACACGTCTAGGGGGTATATATGCGTATTTGGTCATGGCCACATTGTGCTGTTGGCTGTGCACAATGTATGGCTTACACCTACTTCGTATCCGCACATCGCCGAACCTTGTACTGAGTACCTAGGTAGGTAAGCAGGTATATATCCGTATGTGGGTACCTACCTAGGTCATGACAGTAGATGTGCAAGAGTATGGGCTTTGATTTTTGTTGGCGCATCACCGTCGAACTAAAGATGCGCCTTCCTTCCTCTTCTTGTCCGCTCGCGCGAAAATCTAAGCCGTCGACTCGTGATATGATATCGACTGCTCCCGCCTGCCTCTGATTGGCCGGCACCGCGACTAGTGCCTTCCAGCGGTAAACCATCCGTGGGAACTGTTCTAACTCCAACCCCACCGACAGATGCACCTTGAATTCATGTACATGGACTTCCCACTCACTCCTGCAGCAGGAGACTCCTGACAAGTCAGCTCTCCTAGTTGCTGTCATTTTGTCCTTCCATTCTCCGCATTTTCATGGTATCACAGCGTCAGGCGAACGAGCTGGGCTCGAATGTCCCAAGTCGGCCTTTGTTTCTGCCCGGTTCAAAAGCTTTTCCTCAGTCTTCCATACAAAGGGGTGTTCAAACGGATGTCGGGTCGTACTGGTTTAGCAAATTCCACACACTGTCATTTCCAAAATCCCCCTCAAAAGTCGTCCCGGCCGTGAAAAGGGGCGGCGTTGTTGCTCCCCATGCCGGTAGAGATCCGTCCTCTGGTATTCCGTTCAGGTCATGGTAGATGAGGTCTCCCATGGGAAACAGCGGCGCAATTGACGCAAAGTCCCAGCTGTTCGGCATGGTCCACTCCGAGTGTGATGATGGCAGCGGATACGATGAAGATGTGTCGGGGACCGTCGGCAGCGATGTCGGCGTCGCCACTGTGCTGCTCTTGCTCGCCGGCGTGTCGGCCGTCGCCGCAGTGGCCATCGAGGCTGACCCGTGAGCAGACAAACTGCTGCTGCTGTCCGCCGTCGATGCCGGTGTCTGGGATGCCAGGCTGGATAGGCTTGGCGGTGGCGCTGGGTTTCCTACTGCTTTCTTGAACTTGGCAAAAATCGCCTGCAGGACACCCTTTGCAGCCTTTGCCAGGGGGTTCCTCTCCTGCATCGCCTCGAATCTCTCCGTCGTCCAGTGGAAGTGCTGCATGGCGCTGCCGGCCATTTCCAGGTTCTCCTTGGGAAACAGGATGTATATCGATGCCATGAGCACCACGGCATCAAAACTGCCAAAGAACAGCGAGAAGCTGGGTAACATGGTCAGCCTGGCCCCAAGTGCGCTGTTGAACAAGACCTACTTTCGCCACGACCCAGCATCGAGGCCTTGGAACGTGAGCATCTGACGGTGAAGCATCTCGATGCTGGCCTTGAGTGCTTCTGTCCGGCTCTTCTGTCGATTAAAGATGTACGGCCGGTGCAGCGCCATCAGGTTGAAAAGGTTCATCTGCGGTAAATAAAACCGTACGGACTGCAGCCAGTAGCACGATGCATCGTTGTCCCACTTCCGGTCCGGGTTCTCCAAGCGGAAGTACGCAGGCGTCGCTTCGTCCAAGTCCAGACACATTTGGTGTACTCGATCGACCTTGGAATAATCTTTCGGGCACGGGCCATCCTGTTCCAGCTCGAGAATCTCACGCATCGGAGCCACGAGCCTAAATGCCCAGATGCCCCTCGTCAGCGGCGTCGGGGGGTCTTTCTCGTCGTCCCGGGGCGCAACGGGAGTCTTGCGGCGGTCCTTTGGCGGAGGCGCGTCTACCGGTAGGCTTGGTGGACAAATGCGCCAGTCAATGCTGCCAGGGCGTCCTAGCACGAGAGCACAGTGGATGTCCCTGGTTCTTGTCAGCCGAGACATGTCTTGCCATCTTTGCTTCCTGGCAGGTTCTTACCATGTCATGAGAACCATGTACAACTTTCTTCGTCGCTGAATCAGCCACATGTTTTCGAGCATGTCCCCGGTATCATCACTATTCGGAGGGGGATCCAAGCTGTCCCGGTGCATGCCAATCTCTTGGGCATCTCGAATGGCGCTGCCAATGGCATGCCACTGCGGGCAATGTTAATTTTTGGGGGAACATTGGGCTGCGGCAAGGTTTCACCTACCGATTCCGTGACCTTGGCCATGTACTTGAGAAACGCCGCCCGGAGAAAGTCAGCCTGGACCGTCGTGAGAGTGATTTGCCGTTTGCCCAGTAGTGACAGAATACCGACGCCGGACTCGCTGTAGTCCGCCGCGAGGTCCTCAAACGTCATGTTGCCCGCATACTTGAGATGCTCGTAGAACTCGTGGGATCCGTCCGGCAGGATCAGTAGCGCCGTCGCCAAAACCTGGAAGAGCAAAGCGGGAAACACCCTCAGATCGGGTGAGAGGCCCTGAGGCCCAGCGTTGGAGAGCACGTTGAAGGGTATGTTGTTCCACTCGGCAAACTGCTCCTTGAAGAGATCCTCCTCGAGGGCGTAGTACTGGTGGTTGAACTCGCGGAAGTACACATCGATGAGCTTCTCGATGTAGCCCTTGGCGGGTAGCTGCCTGATCAGAGACTTGTACCGCTCCTTGGTCGCGAACTGGTCCTCGATGTGCGCGGAGCCGCCGAGATGCGACAGCGCCCCATCGCCGTTTGCGCTTTCAATCTTCCGCATCAGCCCGAGCGTGGAAGCACCGGCGTGGGAGTAGCCCCAGTTTGCGGCGGCATTGGAGAGGCTCTGGGTCGGGGCCGGCTTTTCGCCTTCAGCGTCGGCCTTGCGATGCTCCTTGGCCGTAGGCGCGCCCGTCTCGTATTTGCAGGCATCTTGCTTGTTGCGCGACTTGCAGTTGGCGCATGGCAGATCTCGGTCGCACTGCGCGAAAGCACATCAGTTACCAATGGCGACGTCGGCGGTAGGTGTTGAGAGAGAGAGGGGGGGGGAGGAAGGGAGAGACGGAGGGAGAGATGGGGCCACTCACCTTCTGCTTCCGACGATGACATTCAGTACAAGATATCACGACGCGCCTGCGCTTCTTTGGTGGCGGCCGGGCGTCCTGTGTCTGTTTGTGTGGCTTGTTTTGTGCTGGCGTCGGGCTCGGGTTCGAGTTCGGGTTCGAGTTCGAGTTCAGGCTCTCCCGCGCCGAGGGCGGTTTCTCGGAGCTGTCGCGCCGATCGTCGGCCATGGTCAGCCGCGCTTGTATGGCGAACTCTCTGTAAGCGCGGGGGGTGACAATCGGTGGAGGTGGTGGTGGTGGTAGTTAGTGAGGATCGGTCGTCGTGGATGCGGAGGGTCGTTGTGTCGATACTTTCTCGGGTCCTGCCCCGCCGACTCGAGATTGGTAGCGGGATGGATCGTCGGATACTCGATCTGTAAGTATGTGTAGGTCGAATCCTCACAGGCTAGGCACGCCCTTGATCGAGGTGACGGGCGCTCCAGATGGGCACGCGGCGCAATGCCGAGTAGGAATGCGAAGAGAGGGAAAGGTAAAAACCAGCAGTGTCGGTTTCCGCCGTAATTCGTCGTGGGTTCGAGCGGCACAGACGGACGATTACCAAGGCAGGAAAGGTGGGATGGAAAGGAGGACCCACGATGTACACCACGATAGGTACATACTACTAGAAGAGAGCCAGCTTCGCATGGCACTGTACAAGGAACGCCTCAACGGTGGGAAGACACCAAAGTGTGAGGAGCGGATGTGTAACCGGGGTCCCGGATCCCTACTACCTTTGGCAAGGTACGTGAGGTAGGTACCTAGTAGGTAGGCAGTTAGGTAGGTAGTGGTATAGCAGTAATTAGGTGCAGGTAGGTAAGTGCTTTGCCACACTCTCCCCACGTAAACCTTCCTACGCCGGGCGTTGCGCCTCATCCTCATCGCGGCAGAGCATGTGTCCCAGATCAACGGTGGGGCCGAGAGTGGGTTGAGTTGTTGGGTTGCCTTGGATGGGCGTACTTCCTGGTGGAGATGTCCCAGAGCTGTTGTAAAAATTCGGAAGAGAAGGCACGTTGTCGAGGACTCTTGTTCCAACCCCGTGTTATACACAAGTACCCAAGCAAAAGCAGGACGGATGACATCCAAGCATACTTACCTAGGTGCCTAGGTAGTTAGCAGGATGTAGCCTTCTCTAAACCACATTGACAAGAGCCAATGACTGCCCAAGGCCCCCCCCTCCTGCTACGTCACGCTAAATCAACACGGACAGCGGCTGTGGGTCAAAGCGGAATGTCTGTCGAAAAGTGCCAGCACCGTTTCGCGTTAATCTGGCCCGGGATTAAGTAGTGTAGTACGTTGCTGAGAAATGCTCATTTCCAAGAACACTAAGGGAAAGAGAATAAAGAAAAGAGTATAAAAGTAACAATGCCGTGGATGAGTAGCGTCGGCAGACTGCCGACGGCGAGCACAGCCTGAACGAGAAACGCGGCGAGCATGCTTCGCACACCCAGCGCCCCTGCAACCTTCCGGAGGTTGATCGTCTGGCAAGCTACAGTCTGTTGCGTTGGCAGTGTTGAAAACCTACTTTTTTATCTATGCATTAGCAACCCACTAATACAACCCCATAAAAAATCGCAATTTTTAGCTACCAAATTCAGAAATCTACTATATCTAAATATTAAGTAATCCCTCTTTTAAAGTTACTTATTATTAATACTAAAAGTAAGGCTATTTAGACTTATATAGAGCTCTTTATTAGTTAATTTATTAATAATTAATACCTCTTAGCTCTTTTATTATTCTAATAAAGAAATTATATAAACTATATTAATATATAGCCTTATTACTTATTATTATAATATATAAGAGTAAGTAAGTTATATAAGTTTGGAAGTTTATAATATCCTTATCCTAGAGAGTTATATAAAGCTTTTTATTAATTAATTTATTAGCTAGCTAATTAAATCTTAAACTTTAATAGAAGTGATAACTTAATAGAAATAAGAAGGCTTAATTATCTCTTAGCTCTTAGATTACCTCTTAGCTCTTAAGCTTTTAAAGCTTCCAAAGTTTATAGTATCCTTATATTACTATTACTACTCTTAATTAAATAAGATAAAAGATAAAATAAGAGGTTATATATTAAATTAAATAAATATAATAGTATTATAATTAAATAAGAATAATGAAAAAAAGCTAGTATAAATACTAAAAACTTTAAAAGAAACAATAAATACTAAAATTATAATATAGATAGATTATGGTATATATATAGTTAAATAGTAATAATATTAATATAAAATAATAAAGTAAGTAAGAGTATATACCCTAAGTAAGCTAAGTTATATAAAGTTAGAAGTATAGTAATTATATAAGTTATTAAAGCTTCTTATATACTATAATAATATTAGCGTTAAAGAGATATAAGACTTTTTTTATAAGTAATATACTATAGAGGTCTATAAGTTAATAATTAGTTAGTAACTTTAAGATACTAAATAGTTATGAAAATTTATTCATATTATTACTACTGAAAGAGATAATATATTATAATATACCTAGGCATATACTATTTATTAATACTACTTAAAATAACTAATCTTTATTAATAAGTTAGGTATAGATAAGTATACTAATATGTAAAAAATAAGCTAGGTATTAAAAGGCTTAGTACCTTATTATAAGAATAAACTTAAATATAAATAGTAGTATTAAGTCTTACTAGCTCTTATAGTAAATAAGATCTTTGATATATTAATATACCTAGATATAACTAATAGTAATAGGTTTTTAATATAGATTTAAGAGAGAGTATTACTTAAGTATAGTATCTTTTTATTATAAAGTTAATTATTATAATAGATAATACTAGCTTTTACTATTAATAAAATATCTAAGAGATATATAAATTAGTTAGTATATACCTACTATATTTATTACTATACTTACCTAACTTTAATTCTATTAAGAAAGTATTTAATAACCTTAAGAAGCTTTTTTATAAGTAATATTCTATTTAGAATAGAGATATAGAAGGTATATATAACTTTAAGAAGCTACTTTATAACTATATAGTAAAGATTAGTTATAAAATAAAATAAATAAAAGGCTTCTTTTATTATTCTTTTATTAACTTTAATAATATATAATATATATTTAATAACAAAAGATTAATTAATAATAGTATAGTTAGTATTAATAGAGGTGAAGTTAAAGTTATTTCTATAGTTAAGAACGTACTACTATTAAGGTAATAGTAAAGAAAAAAATATATATTATTAATAGTTAAAAGAAATTCTTTTTAAGTAATTACTTATTTAGCTTTGTTACTTTACTTATTACTAGTCTTATTATATTATTACTTTTATTACTTTATTACTTCTTATTACTATTATATAATACTATTAATGACTTATTATTTATTACTTTAATTAGATTATTAACTTTATTATTATATAATCTATTAAGGTTAAAGATATTTATTGCGATGCTAGCCTATTATCAGGATCTATTAGAGTTACCTGCTAACTCTGATCCTACTGGCTACGTGAGACTGGTCTGAACTTGTCCGCAGGCCTACTTATGGGAGCCCCTTTTACTACTAGCTTAACCTAGTAGCCCTCTTAATAGTTATACTTCTTTATATATAATTAACCCTTCTTAAGATCTCTTATTTATTACTAGAAACCCAATATCTTACTTACTAATACTAATTAGTAGTTAAATATAGTAACTACTTACTAAAAGATACTATAGATTAGTAAGGTTTTTTAAGAAGAAATAGAACTATTTTAAATTCTATAGTAGTAATAAGATAGTTCTATGCTTTCTCTTATATAGATAACTAGCTTAGAATACTATTATAGTAGACTTATAGTACCCTTATAAAGGGTGTTAGATATTAAGGTTTAAATACCTTATATCTATATAAAAAAGATAGTATATATAATAATAAAGTGAATTATATAACACAGTATTAATAGTACTGTATATACTGTATATACTAGATAACTATATATTTACTTAGAAAACGCCTATATATCATAAATACATAGGATATCTATATACAAAGAATAGTTCCTTTAAGCAAGAACTATTTATCTAAGAAGAAATCTAGGAAATAAGAATACAGTTATAAACTATATAACCGAGATGTTTTAGAAAACAACGTATAAGAATAAAGTTATAAACTATATAACCGAGATGTTTTAGAAAACAACGTATAAGAATATAGTTCTAAACTATATAACCGAGGTGTTTTAGATAACAACCTAGAATATCTAAGAAATCCTTAGAATATACAGAAAGTAAGTATAAATAAACCCCTTATATCCCTTATATCTAGCTAGATAAAAAGGTGAACGACAAGCTCTTCTATTATATTAAAACAATATATATCTTATTCATCTCTTATCTTTTATCTCTAACCTCATTACCCCTCATAGCCTCTAACAAAGGGTACTATAAGTATATAAGCTTAATTTATATAAGTTAACTTTGTTATATTATAAAAAGCTATAACTTATAAGATAATAAATTTTTACTAAAAAATTATTAGACTATAAGATTATAAAGTCCTATACTTTATATATTAAAAATAACTATTAATAACTTATTATTAACTAACTTAATATAACTTTATTAACTTTACCTTTTTATTACTTTAACTTTAGACTTATAACTATTATTATAATTACCTAAAAAGTAACTTTACTAGGCTATTAAATACCCTAATAGTCTAATAAGCCTATAGAAGTATAATAGACCCCCTTCTCCTTCTCTAACTTCTATAAAAATTTTTATTTTTTCTCTCTTTCTAACCTTCTTTTTATACTTTTTTTCTTACTTAAAACATACCTCTAATTGCTCTTAAGTAACTAATACTAAGAAAGCCTGTATAAAGAAGGCTCTTTTTAATAAGCAGTAAGTACTATATAAGGGAGGCTCTTTTTAATAAGTAATAAGTTTAGTATAAAGGAGGAAGGCTAATATTAATAAGCAATACTGCTACTAAGCCCTTAGTAAAGAAAGCAAGCAAGACCCTGTTAACTAAGTAGTTACCTATACTACTAGTAGTAATCTCTTTAATACATATATATATCTTCTAGCTTACTAGAAGAAATACCTATGCTTAAGAAGTTATTAGGCTGATAGAGGGTAACTATAATAATATAAGAAGAAGTAACTACTATAGAGTATACCCCTAAGGCTACTAAAGAGACTGTAAGTAAGTGTATAAGTAGGTGTGCAGTTAGTATAGTATATAGATATTATAAATCTATACCTAATAGATACTATAAGTATATTAACCTATTAATTTAAAGTATTAAGTACTTAGATTAAATCTTAGAGAGCAGCCTACCCTCTAACTATATTAAGTTATTAAATATAATTATTTTATATTACTTAACTACCTATAAGAAGTAAGGTTACTATAGTAAAGTTTTATAGTAATAAGTCTATAATAAATTTAAGGATTAGTTTAATATAGATTTTAATACTGCTTTAAGGGTAGTTATAACTACCTTCTATAACTTTATTATTAGCTATTGTATATAGGTAATAAAAAAACCTATTAAAAATACTATTAGCATAAGTTTAAAGAAGCTAGTTAATAATAAATACTTTCTAAGGTAGAATAATAAGATAATAAGTAAAATTGAGGCTAAGTATAAGGTCTTTTATAATTACCTTAATAACCTAGACTTTATAAGAAATATTAAATAGATACTATAGGCTATTCTCCTACTATTAATTAATAAGGTATATAATAGCTATAAAAGTATAGATTTTCTATAAAAGTTATATAATAAGTTAGATTATTAATAACATACCTCATATAGCAACCTATTATTTAAACCTCCCCTATTTAAAAGGCAAACTAATAAAGCCTCTCTTATACTAAGTTTGCCTATAACTACTATAATAGTTAAGAGATAGTTACTAAGCATAACTACTTCTCTAACTAATAAGCTAACTACTTATTAATTAACTAACTTTATTAGGTTATATTTAAATAATTTAATATTAAAGTATAGTAGTAGTAACTATAAGACCCTTAACTTAAAGCTTTTGATTTTTTATAACCTCTATATAAGAGTTAGTATCTCTAGTAACTGCTATAGGTCTACTATCTTATTTAAATTTATAGGTAATATGCAGGAGTATTATACTAGTAACCTTTATAACCATTTAATTAGTTTTAATATACTTATAGTAAATATTAAATTATAGTTTAAAGAGAATGAAGTCTACCGCACGCATAACATAGAGTTATAAAGGCTTAGCTATAAGTAAGTTACTTATAAATTACCTAGTAAAACAAGAGTTAAAGTACTAGACTTACTTATTAAGAAAGCTAAAAAGTTAGTTAGGGCTATAATATAGTAAGGTATACCTATTAATTATAATTATTATAATACTCTACTTACTTGTTACTAAGGCATACCTAAGTACATAGCTGCCTTACTTAATCTACCTATAACTTATAATATACTTTATATATAGTTAAGAAATAGCATAAGTAATATATTAGTAATATATAAGCAAAAGGTATAGTACCTTATAAAAGGACTGCTTAAGCTAGACTAGTAGTAATTTACTGACTACTACTATAATAGCTAATATAGTAGTTACCTACTACAATAAAGGTATAGTCTAAGGCCTTAAAGCAACTGCCTATAAAGCAGCACATTTCAAGTAAAAAAGTACTTTATTTATAATAAGGAAGGATATTAGTTAATAATATACTTAAAAGAGAAAAGAGATACCTCTTATAAGTAGCTCTAAAAGAGCTACTTTACTAAAAGATTTAAACAATACCTTCTTAACTATAAGGGTAAAGAGCCTAACTCTCTTAGTAATATAACTAATAACAAGTATATATTAGATAATAGTAAAGAGCTCTTTAAGAATATAACTTTCTTTATATCTATAGTATTTTTTAGTAAAGAGAGTATTAATAGCTAGAAGGTCTATATATAACTATATAATTAAGCTACTTTGTATACTTTAATAAAAGAAGACTCTTTTATACAAGACCTTAGCTAAGAACAAGGGTTAAGCAAAGTCTTTATACTTAATAATTAATACTCTACTATAACTTTTTAGGGTATTATACTAGATACTAGAGTAGCTTAAGTATTAACTGTTAGAGGCAATGAGGGGTAATAAAGTTAGAGATAAGAGATAAGAGATGAAATAAGATATATATTATTTTAATATAATAAAAGAGCTTTTTTTTACCTTTCTTTCTAGCTAGATATAAGGGATATAAGGGGTTTATTTATACTTATTTTCTATATATTCTAAGGATTTCTTAGATATTCTGGGTTATTATCTAAAATACCTCGGTTATATAGTTTAGAACTATATTCTTATACGTTGTTTTCTAAAACATCTCGGTTATATGGTTTATAACTTTATTCTTATACGTTGTTTTCTAAAACATCTCGGTTATATAGTTTATAACTATATTCTTATTTCCTAAATTTCTCCTTAGATAAATAGTTCTTGCTTAAAGGAACTATTCTTTGTATATAGATATCCTATGTATTTATGATATATAGGCATTTTCTAAGTAAATATATAGTTATCTAATATATACAGTATATACAGTACTATTAATACTGTATTATATAATTCACTTTATTATTATATATACTATCTTTTATATATAGATATAAGGTATTTAAACCTTAATATCTAACTTTAACTATAAGCTATTAATAGTATATAGCTCTCTATAAGTACCTTAGAGTAGAGTTATTACTAGATATAGGCTGCGCTAGTAAAGTAAGTATTAAATTTAGTAGTAGCAATTTATTTAATTTACTTAGAGCTATTACTATACTTACCTCTATTAGTAAGCTTACTTTCTATATAATAACCTCTAGTACTCTATTTCTTTTATGCTTAAAAGATATAGATTCTAATAGTATACAATTTAATAACCTTACTAATATACTTATTAAGGGTATAACTATAGTACTAATAATATATAAATAGGGCTACCTATAGATACTTTTGGAGTAGCTAGAGTATAGTATAGTATAATACTATCTTACTAATATAGAGCTATAGTAAATATATTACTAATTTAATTACCCCTTAGTCCATTAGCTATATAAAGTGCTTTAGTAAGCTAGCTATATAATAGTAATCTTAAATATTAAAGAGATTAATAAATTTTACTAGTACTACTAGCTAAATTTAAAGGCTCTAGAAAGGTTTAAGTTTACCCTCTATAATAACTATAACTTTAACTATAAGGTCTTTATTAATATAATATACTTAGATAGTAATAAACTAGTACTCTATATTATTAATAGTATAACCTTCTTTAATATAGTATAATTTTTATACTTTATTACTATACAGTATATATAAGAAGTACTATAGATATACTAGATTGATATATATCTTAGCTCTTTAGACTAGATTATTATAGATACTAAGCTAAATTTTCACGTAGCTAAATTTAAGTATACTGCTTATATACTATCTATTAAGGTAAAAGGGATTCCCTATTAAGGCTTATTACAGTATTAATAAGATTAAACAGTACTATGTAATACTACACTAAGTATATAAGATAGTCTATATAGAGTTAGAGGCTAAACCTAAAGTTACCCTATAACTTATTATAAAAGTAATTAATAATACTACAGGCCCTAATAGCCTTATCTCTATACTATTAGTCTTTAGTATATACCCTTATATTAACAATAACTTAGCTCTATTACCCTTAACCCTATAGTATATAGAAGCTATATAAAAAGCAATAGAGAAGATTTATAATATCTATATAAAAAGGTAAGTTAATAAGATACTTGTAGTATATAACAGACCTAATACTATAGTAAGTATAGCTCTCTCTCTATAATTACTTATTAGGGTATACTATTAGAGTAAAGGCTAGAAAGAACCCTATTAATTAACTACTAATAACAGTACTAGTAGTACTATTAAAACCCTATAGGGACTATATTAATTTTCTATTACTACTATTAAGCTATAATATAACCTCTATAGAGTAAAGAACTCTATTAATTCTATATAACCTAGACTACTAGTAACTACTATAGTAGAGGTACCTATAAATACTCTAATTAAATATAACTCCATTATAGTTACTATATAACTACTACTAGTAAGAAGAAGCCTAAGCTAACTAAGGAAGAATCTAGCTTAAATTTTTACTATAGAAGTTATGCCTATAGTCCCTATAATTAACTACGTTTTTACTACAAAAGAGGATACTAACTATATACTAGTAATTAAGCTATATAAGAAGGGTATAATAACTATGCCTAATAAGCTATTTAAATAGTTAGATACTAGTAAAATCTAAGAACTTATAGACTATAACGTGTTTTTTATTATTAAATATAATAAGAAAAAGCATAGTAGTATATAGATTTTTAAGTTATAGTTAGTATATAAGGTTAAGGGTAAAAATAAGTAACCCTATAAAAATTATAACTAGTTATCTAAGGTTATATAGATAATAGTAAAGCTATACTTTTAACCTAGTTACTAACTATCTAATAAATAGCTTAATAAGTAATACTCTCTATTATACTATTACTTTTATAATAAGGTTATATCCTCTAGTTATATAATATAATATAAGTATATACCTAGTTAGTAACTAAATTAGTATATACTATTCTTACCTAACTTCCCCTTAAAATTTACTATCTCTATATAATAGATATAATTATAGAGGTTAAATAGCTACTTTATAGTATACCTAAGGTAGGTACTTATTAGTAAGCTATATATAATAATTACTATAGAAAGAGCCTCTAGATAGATTTATCTACTTTTAACCCTTACTTACTTATTTTAGTACTTAAAAATAATAATTTTATAATAATAGGTATATAAATAGATAATACTATTCGCCTTATAGATAAATTATTCTCTAACTATAAAAACTATATACTAAAAGAAGCTACTTTTATAGCTAAACTAAAGTAGTTTCTTAAAGTTAATAAGCCTATCACTTTTAATAGTAGTATATTAACCCTTAGTAATAATAGTAAGATAACTCTTTATTAAAAGAACTAAGGTGTTATAGCTAGATTCCTAACAGTGGGTTTTCTACTAAAGTATAGCTAAGGCTGTGATAATAATTAACAGTGTCATACTTGCTGGCGTTCTTGCTAACGTATTAGTTACTTAGTGATCAGTTAGATAGTTAATAGACATGTAGTAGCTTGTATAGCTCAAGAAGTAGTTCACAAAGATAAGTAGGTATAAGGAGTCTAAAAGTTATCTAAGAATGTTTTATAAGTTAATTACTAAAGAGCTATAGAAGGTAATCTATCTAAGTAGAATAAATATCCTTATATCTTATTATATACTCCTAGATTACTACTTGCCTTTACTAATCCTTGGTATAGGATTAGTATCCTATATTTTTAATCCCTAGTAGGGGATTAGCTTAGATTACTAGTAATCCTGTTAATCTATTATATAACCTTCCTTAGTTTTTCTGTTTTACTAGCTATACTATACTCCTGTACCTTGAGTATCTTACTATCTGGTGGTCTTAACTGGGGTCCTTTAGGCTATACTAGCTACTAATAGATTTCCTAGGTTATAATATTAGGTCTTTCTCTAAAAGGCTTTATCCTTAAGGTTACTATAAGTAGGTAGTTCCTTCTAGGTTAGAAAGTTATTAATCATGCTTTCTTAATAATACTAATACTATATCTAGTTATATAAGTAAAAGAAAAGTAGATTCTAAGATTTCTTAGAAAACCTATAAATATTATTCCCTTACTAAAGTAGTTAAGTACTATAGAGTTAATATTATACCTTATACTTATTATTTTAAGTTAAATAATGTCTATAAAATAGCTAAAGAGTTATTATAATATAGTAAGTATATTTATTTTAGTTATACCTAGTATAATAGAAATAATATAGTAAATACTTATAAGTATTCTTTCTTCTTATTATCCTTATAACTACTGATCTTTTTTCTAGTAAACTATTATATAATAGAGTAGTAAAAAGTAAAAGAGGAGGAGTAGAAAGTAGAGAAGGAGATAGAGATTCTCTAGACTTAGCTTACTATTATACTAGGTTACTTATCATATTTATAGAAGTAGAAGCGCTTTTTAAAGGAAAGAGGTTTAGAGTTAATTTATTAGGGTATGTAATCTTTAGATAAGTTAGAAGCTAAGGATTATAAGGTAGCTAAGATAGAAGCTGGAGTTAAAAATAACTTAGCTACTTAGAGTGCTAGCAATATAGTTAACTAGAGCTTACTAGGGGTGGGTCCTAAGTTTATAGACCTAGGTCTACTAAGTCCCCTTTATGGTACTGTTAGACCTCTACCTAGTAATATTAGAGGTTCTTAACTAGTTCCTATAAGTTATCTTTATATTTATATCTTTTCTATTTAATAAAGTACTACTCTTTATTATTCTTATAGTATTTATTAATAATTTTTTTAACTTTATACTCTAGTTTATTAATTTTAATAATAATATAGTTATTTATATTTAATCCTTATAGTACTAGTTTAAGTAATATAATATAAAAAACTAGGTAGATCTTTATTATATCTAATAAGTTAAGTTTATAGTTAATATCTAAAATTTTCTATAGGATTCTAAAAGGTCTTAATTTCTTATAGTTAAGTTTGTTACTAGGCTATTTAGTTTTAATATTTTATCATATAAGGTATGTACTATCCCTCTCTTTAAAAGTTAGTCTCTTAATCCTTAAAGGGTTAGTGTATTTTTTTATTTATTATCTAACAAATTTTAAATCTAGGGCTACCTTATTCTAGATTTCTCTAAGTTTGTTAATATTAGTTATAACTTTTAGTGCTTATAGTCCTTTATAAGGTTCTCTATAGATAGTTAGTTTAAATCTAGAGTTTAAGTAGAATAGTAAGTTTCTAGTGCTTTCTCTAATAGTACTGTTATAGGCAAATTAAGCTATAGGCAGTAGTAGTACTTAATTATCTTAGTTATAGTTAATATAATATTAGAGATACTATTTAAGTATCTAGTTAACTCTTTTTATTTATTTATTAGTTTGTAGATAGAAAGAGGTAGATAGTTTGTAGTTTAAGCTAAGTTATAAAATTAGGGATTTCTAAAACTTTAAGGTAAATAGCTTATCTCTATTTGATATAATTTCTTTTAGTAAGCTATAAATACTAATAATATACTTAAGGAAAGTATATATAAGGTTCTTAGCTATGCTAGCTTTAAGGTATAGAATAAAGTAGGCATACTTTGTAAGTTAGTTAATAATAATAAGGATACCATTATACTATATCTTTATAAGTAGTTCTCTTAACTTAGGTAATTTAATAATAAAGTCTAAAGAGATTAAGTACTATATCTCTAGGGGTATTAGTAGTAGTTAAATATACCTATATAGCTTATAAGGGCTATTCTTACTTTTTTTATATAGGTCACAGTCCTTAATTACTAAAGCTACTTATTCTTATGTAACTTACTTATTATAGTATTATTAAATTCTTTTAAAAGTTTTTATTATTCCTTAGTACCTATATACTCTAGTGCTATATATCTCACGTATCTAGTTATCTATTATTCTACTAGTCATGCTAGTATTGATACGCATGCTGATTATAATGAGTTTTTGTGCTAGAACAATATTACTGTTCTTATTATATTTAAGAATAACTTATATTTCCTCTAGTACTAAGACTTCAAGGTCTAGTTATCAGCTAAGAGTGTTAGCTCTCCTATTCTCTATTTCTTTATAATAGATAATCTTAAAGTTATATTCTAATAGGAATTCTAACTATTAAATCTATTATTTATTTAAGACTTTAGAGGTTATAAAGTATATAAGGTTTTTATAATCTATATATATAATTACCTAATGCTTTGTTTCTAATAGATAAGGCTTCTATTCTTAAAATGCTTTAATAATTACTATAAGTGTTGGAATGTTAATATCACATGACCATACGATACCTACTGGGAATTATGGTCAATGCACAAAGGTCACAGGATGGATATCTAGACCTCAGTTATGGGTGAGGAGTTAACTACTAGTCATGATCTAACCTAAGTTAGTTAGCTAAACAAATAGATATATCTGTTTGTATGACTAATAACTAGGTAGTTAGGAAAGATAGTTATAACAATAGAATTGTACCTCACCCTATACTTTTTTTACCCCAGTACGTATGTACTGGACTCTTATAGACAGGAGAGAGTCTATTTAATACTGATTAATAATTGCTTGGATAATTACAGATTGACAAGAGTGAAGAGACAAGGCTTGAGTTATATGATAGATTGATCCTGAGGTTACCTAACTGTAGAAGGGTTCAAGGACTAATTTACTATAATACTACTTATACTACCTTCCCCTATATGTAATAGAATAGGGATAACTATAAGGATCCTCTCTACTATTATATAAAGATCTAATATAGTATACAATATCTATATAACTATTACTATTAACCTGATGTTATATATTATAAAACGACTACTATTATAGTATTAGAATCTCCCTAAGATAATACAGAAGCATAAGCTCTATCTAACTATACCTTCTTGTATAAAGATATAGTAGATAGAAGCAGTATCCCACTTACAACCTAGATATCACAAATAATACCCTAATTCTAAATAGAGAAATAAGAAATTAACCTAATAACAACCTAACAAAGCAAGAAGAGACTTACTAGTTATGTAGCATACAAACTTTATTAAATAATCTATATAAATCAAGACTAACCACTACTTGAACGTATGATCCTTTCAGACTTTGAAGATTGGATATCAGAGTACTAGTAATAAGTCTTTCAATTATTTATCTAGGAACTCCTTAAGTAAATTAGCAAGAAGGAGATATACCTAAACCTATACCTAGATAAAAATAATTAAATTGTTAACCTTATATAAAGAATTAGAAATACCTATAATCAACTAGGTTCTTTATATATAATAAATACTCTAAGTAGTATATTATATATATTAGTATAACAACCTTAACTAGTAACTACCTAGGTAAATACTAAGCAAGTAGTAGAATCTATTAAACAACTACATAACTTAGTAGAAGATCACTAATCTACTATATAAGACCAATCAGCAGTCAGGAATATACTACTAGCCTTAAGATTTACCTAGGAGGTTAATAGTTTTCCAAAGTACCAAAGTCATATAACATCTCTATATCAGAAAGACAATATATACAACCTTCTACTACATTAAATAGTTTAAAACAGATTATACAAACTAAGTCTAGTTTTAGTATTCTATAAGTGATAGAGAAAAGAAAGAAACTATATAGGTAAGCTATATAATATCCTCTATAATAAGGCAAAGATGTTCATCAGTATTTACTAATGTTTGGGGATTATAGAAGATTAGTATTATACGATCTTCTCTAATATTCTTTTAGGTTATGCAGAAGAGTTCTTCCTATACTTCATAGGCCCTATAAGGAGATAGGATGAGATGTACGACATGCTAGACAAGTATTTTAACACCAGTAACAATTATACATTATACTATACAGACTAGACTATAATGACATTTGCATAAGTCAAGAGAGAGAACCTAGAGAAGAACAACATAGAGATCTTAGATCTACTCCTTAACAAACTTCCTATCATACAACAAGCCCTAGGATCCAACTTCCAAGGAGAGACCATGCTTTACACACAAGTCATTCATGCATGCCAAGGAGTCCAGGAGCTAGAAACAGCCCTTAGTAACCTAAAGATATATCATATATACAAAGAGTTTTTCTCTAACCTAAGGGTATTTATACAAGTAGCTTTAGATAGGAAACAGACATTATACAAAATTCTCTTTATAAATAGGCAGTATATATCTAACTATAGAGACCACTAGAAACCATCATATAGAGAAGGAAAAGGGTCCTAGAAACCCTAATTCAACAAAGAAGAAAACAGATATCCATTCTAGCCAAGACTATATTATATAAACCTTTTTAAGAGATATTTTGTATATAAAAAGGAGGGATATTAGTTAACTAATTACTTAGATAAGGAAAGGAACTAGGCAAGGAAGCAATACCTCCAAGCCTATAAACTTTTAAACCAAGAGCTAGAGGACTTCATATTATATATTATAAGTATTAAAGGTAAAAGCTCTATAGAGAAAGAAAAGGAAGACTTATATAATAAAAAAGAAATATCAGGTAATAAGGAGATAACATCATACCTCATATCATTAGTATTCTTCCACCATACAACAGAAGAAGACATCTTCTTAGTACCAAAGACCACAGAGGCCAGCTAATTCATACTCCAAGACCCATATATAACATTATACTAAGGAGAGCTATGGGATACAGGAGCAGCAAAGTTCTCAACTATTAGAAAACCCCAAGTACTAGCATACCTAAGAGAAAACCCTCATACAAAAATAGACTGGGGACCAGGATCAGCTAATATATAATTTAAGGCTAGTACTTCTATTATATCTATTAGTATAATAAAAATAGAAAACCTACTTAGATAAGTTATATACTATATCCTAAATACTCTAACGCCATTCCTATTTTCATTATATAATATAGACTAACTAGGGGCATACTTTAATAATATTAATAATATAATCATATAGAAGAATAGGACTTAGATCCCTATAATTTAAAAATAGAGATATCTATTGTTCAACCTTAGTTATATAGAGTTAAGTACATTCTTTACAAAAGAACAGCTTAAAAGACTCCATAGACGTTTTAGACACCCTCATATAGATCACCTATATTAACTCCTTAAGAGTATAAGACATAATAATATTAATATCTCTATTTTAGAGAAAATCCAGAAGTTCTATTATTACTATTAATCATATGATCTAGCACTAAAGTAATTCAAGTTTTCCTTAAAAGATAAAAGCTACTTTAATTATAAGATTGTAGTAGATATTGTATAACTAAGGAATAAGAATGCTCTACATATTATAGACATAGAAACTAGCTTTTAAGGAGCTATATTTCTAAAATTGCTATTTATATAAGACACCTAGAACGCCCTAATAAGATATTAGATTAATACTTATGTAGGTCTACTAGACCACATTATATATAATCTAGGAACCAATTTTATAACAGAAGAGTTTAGGAATAATACTAGAATTATAGGTATATTATATAAAGAAATGCTAGTTAAGGCCTACTAGGTAGTTAGTAAGATTAAAAGAGCATATATACCCCTAAGGCATATATATAACATCCTTTATAAAGAGTTAGGATATTATATAGATAAGAAAACAATCTTTTAAATAGTAGTTAAGGCCCTAAATAACACAGCTAGACTACATGGCATTATACTAACCCTGCTTGTCTTTAGGACATACCTAAGGATTAACAAGGATTCACCCCTATTATACAATATCACCTAGCAGGCACAGGCTATCCAAAAGGCTATAAAAATGCTCTAAGGCATATATACAAAAGTAGAAATTAATTATATAATTAACACATAGAATAGCCCTAACCTCTAGTAAGTATTATTACTACCTATAGGGAGTAAGGTACTTATATAGAGAGAGAATAAGGGATAGGCAGGACTATATAAGATTAATAGTATTAAAGGCTATATAGTTACTATATAAATAGTTAATAGTCTAACTTAGTTCTATATAATATATATTAAACTATACTTTAGAAAACAAATACTAGAAGAATAAGATTCTAAAGTTATATAACCAACCCCTTAGGAATAGCTAAAGAGAAGAAAAAGGCTAAAGAAAGAATAGAGAACTACTATATAAAAATTAAATAAAATAGGTATTACATATATATCTTAGAAGGAGAAAGATTACTATAAGCTAGTACTAAAGCTAAGATAGAATAATGTTATAACAATACCTAGCCTATTGTATAAAAAGTTAGATAGACTAGAGATTGAAAACCTTATTAACTAAGAAGTATTTAAAGTTATATAATATAAAGAGTTAAAACATAGTCACTTATAGATTTACTCTATATATATAGTATATAAACTAAAGGGACTACTAGATAAGGTATATAAGAAATCAAGACTGGTTATATAAGGGTATAAGGACTAAGAGAAGAAATTCCTTCTTACTTAAATACCTATAACCTAAAGAATAAGCTAGAGACTCTTAATTTATATTAAACTAATACTTATACAAACGTTTAAATATTAGTGTGAACTTAGAGATATCACCTAAGCATATACCTAGTTAACTAATCAACTAACTAGGACAATCACTGCATGACTTCTAAAGGAACTTTAAGAGAAATATCCAGAAGGGACACTCCTATACATTATGCAACCATTATATAGGCTTGTAGAATTAGGACTTTACTAATATAAGACCTATTTAGAATACCATAAAGTAGATTTAGGAATGCTAGAGTCCACGTATAACCCCTACCTCCTATTTACTAATAGCAACCAAGACATGTTCTGTGTTATAGCTATATAGATAGACAATACATTAATGTTTATAACCCCAAAGTTCTTATAGAAGGAGGAAGAGAAATTAGTAAAGAAGGGTCTTTATGTAAAACCAAAGACTATCCTCTCCCTAACCTAAGAGATTAACTTTAATAGGGGAAAGATTTATATAGATAATAATAACATCTGGTTTATATAGAAAGGCTAGATCAGTTAACTGAAACCTATTGACCCTATGGCATACAATACTAAACAACAGTTCATTTTATAGAGAGCTAGAGCAGCATATATAGCATCAATCTATCAACTAGAAGCATCATACGATATTGCAGTTATATCACAAATCATAGATCCAAGACAGAAAGACATTAAAACGTTAAACATATAAATCTAATAGTAAATTAACAATCCAAATAGAGGACTATGCTATGTTCTACTAGACTTTTAGCATATAAAGATATATATCTTTACAGATAGATCATTTGCTAATAATACAGACTTGACTTCACAACTTGGTTTTATTATTATACTTACTAAGAAAACAGCTTATATAACAACGGAATTTAAAATCAAGAGAAACATTATCCACTAAAGTTTAATAAAGTATAAGAGAGTCACATAAAGCATACTTATAAGTAAGCTATATAGAATAACTATAGAGTTTAATAGTAGGATTTCCCTAAGTACTACGTTAAATAGGATACTTTATACGCTTTAGCAACTAGATATTCTAGTGGTTATATACTTAGATTTAAGATCTCTCTACAAATATCTTATATAACTAGGAATAACTAACAAAAAGAGACTTATAATTAACATTATATATCTACAGAAGTTATATAAGAAGAAAGAGATATTAGAGGTAAGATAGATTAATAGTAAGGATAATCTAGCTAATATACTTATAAAGAAAATACCAAATTCTACACTAGAGTAATTAATATCATATAATACTCTAAAGATATATATAGAGACATATATTAAAAGATTAGAGGAAAGTAATAATTAATAATTTGCAGTCTATTATACAGGCTTACCCCTATATAATAGGCTAAACTATTTACTTCTTAGAAAGCTAAAGGGTATTATATAAATAAAGCAAACCTATAAAAGAGAGCAAACCAAAGTACAACTACAACTAGAGAACCCAGCTAACTACCTATATATCCCTAGAATACAACCTTATTATATAAAGAAGTATTAATTACTACTTCTTAACTACTATTAGGGTAGTAAGCAAAGTACTAGCTAGAAGCTAGAGCTAGCTAGAGGCTAAAGTAGAGATACTAAAGGTATAGCTAGAATAACAAACTAGCATACAATCAGGTAGCTAACCAGAACCTCTACTATTATTATTATTGTTATTACTATTATCACTCTTGTCTAATAAGCCTCCTTATTCTTAAAGTAAGTAATACTAAGTATACAAATCTCAGATATACTAGGTGCAGGTACCGCCCTAGAAATCTAATATATAGAAACAGTAGTAGAAACAAGGTATATAAGAGTTTAAGTACTAAATGTAAGCCTTATAAGAGATTTAACTATAACTAGCTATAATTACTCTAATAAAGTACAAAGAGTAATATAGAATACTAGTAATAAACTACTAGATAGACTAGCTATAAGTAATATAAATCTTAATATTATATAACACCTTATTAAAGGCCTAACACTCCTTATCCTAAAGAAAGAATCAGTATTACACAAAACTCAAGACAAGAAGAAGAGAATATATATTAAGTAAGAGAGTAGCTATAAACTAGTAGTTCACAGCTAAAGTAGTAAGCATAATAAGCCACTGTATTCTATTAAGCTCAGTATAGACATAAGCAAGGCCTAGAGAGCTAGTATAAACAATAACTACAGCTATTATATTATATATATAAGCTACTAAGAAGCTAGAAGAGTTAGCAAAAGAAGAAAGAAGAGTAAGGGTGAATATATATAAGCTGAGGTAAGAAGATAGAAAGCAAGATAATCTTAAAAAAGACCTTAGTTAAGCTAAGGCAAGAAGATAGAAAGTAAGATAATCTTAAAAAAGACCTTGGTTATACAAAAGGGAAGAAAGAAGAAGAAGAGACCTTAAAAAGGATCTTAGATAGAAAAGTAAGAAAGTAAAGTTACAATTTTTATACGATATCATAATATATAAAGATAAGTTAAGTTAAAATTTATGTATAAGGAAGAAGAGAAGAAGAGGAAAAGGAGAAAGAAAAACAAACCCTTATATAAGAGAAGAAAAACCTATCATATAGCTACCTAGCTAGGCAGAAAGGTAAGGTTAAAGGAGGAAGGAGCTTACGTATACACGTGACCTCTGTAAGCGCATCTACCTAACATTAATAACCACCACAAGGGAGGAAGGAACTATACAACAATAAAAACAAATAGAAGGGGACATACTAGAGTTATTGTTAGATATTAAGGTTTAAATACCTTATATCTATATAAAAAAGATAGTATATATAATAATAAAGTGAATTATATAACACAGTATTAATAGTACTGTATATACTGTACATACTAGATAACTATATATTTACTTAGAAAACGCCTATATATCATAAATACATAGGATATCTATATACAAAGAATAGTTCCTTTAAGCAAGAACTATTTATCTAAGGAGAAATCTAGGAAATAAGAATACAGTTATAAACTATATAACCGAGATGTTTTAGAAAACAACGTATAAGAATATAGTTCTAAACTATATAACCGAGGTGTTTTAGATAACAACCTAGAATATCTAAGAAATCCTTAGAATATACAGAAAGTAAGTATAAATAAACCCCTTATATCCCTTATATCTAGCTAGATAAAAAAAAAAAGAAAAACGACAAGCTCTTCTATTATATTAAAACAATATATATCTTATTCATCTCTTATCTTTTATCTCTAACCTCATTACCCCTCATAGCCTCTAACAGTTATTATTTTTAATTAATTTACAGTAAAAAGGATATAGATCATATAAATCAGTAGTACAACTACTGAGGTATATATAAAGCTATTCTAAGAACAATCAGTGTAACCTAATTAGATAACATAAGGAATCATATAGTCACAAAAAGAAAAGTTATGAGTATTAGAATATCAATATCACATAACTATATAATACCCACTAGAAATTATAGTTAATATACAAAGGTTATAGGATAAATATCTAGACCTTAGTTATGGGTAAGGAGTTAACTACTAGTTATAATCTAACCTAAGTCAGTTAGCTAAATAGATAGATATATCTATTTATATAACCAACAACCAGGTAGTTAGGAAAGATACTTATAACAATAGAATTATGCCTCACCCCATACTTTGTTTACCCCAGTACGTACATACTAGACTCTCATAGACAGGAGAGAGTCTATTCAACAATAAGTTCTTTATTATAGATCTAATAGTTGAATTTAGGTCTATAAAATACTTTTAAGTAGAATACACATAGGTGTAGTTATTCTTCCTTGTCTTATTATCTAAGCTATCCTCCTATTGCGAAGTCTAAGGCACCAGTCTTAACTTTAAAGGGTTTATCTAGGTCTAGAATCTTAGTAACTAGTTTAGATATAATAAGTTCTTTAACCTTATGAAAGGACTTATTATATTCTTCTGCTTACTTAAATCTTATATCCTTACATATAAGTTATTATAATCCTCTAATATAAGTTATATAATTTTTAAGGAATTATTAATAAAAATTAACAAATCCTAGAAATAATTAAACTTCTTTGACGTTAGTAGGTGTTAGCTAGTCCTTAACTGCTTTAACCTTCTTATCTTGTATTTAGATTTCTCCTGGTATAATAGTAAATCTAAGGTAGTCTACCTTCTAAGTATAGAATTCACTTTTTTCTAGTTTAACTAAAAGCTTTACTTCTTAGAGCTTCTTAAGTACCTTGTATACATACTCTTTATATTCTTTAGGATCTTTAAAGAATATAAGGATATTTTTAAGGTAATAGATAATAAAGATATTTAGATATTTCCTAAGTATATAATTAATCATTATTTAGAATATAGTAGGTATATTAGTAAGTCTAAAAGGCATAATAAAGGTTTTAAATAGTTCTCTATATATTTAGAATACTGTTTTCTATTTATCTCCTTCCTTAATTCTAATAAGGTTATAAGCGCCTTTGAGGTTAAGTACTATAAACTAATTTACTCTATATAATAGGTCTTATAGTTCTAAGATAAGGGGTAACAGGTAGCTATTCTTCTTTATGATACTATTAAGCTTCTAATAGTTAATATATAGTTATAGTTTTCTATTCTTCTTAGGTCTAAATAAGATAGAATATCTTACTAGTAAGTCTAATAGTCTAATATAACCTTTTACTAAGTTCTTATATAGCTATTTATTAAGTATTTCTTATTCTATTAGGTTAAGTCTATAAATTAGCTTAAGCTTGGAGTGTTTTCCTTCTAGTAGTTAGATCTTATAGTTATATAGTCTATACTTTAGTAGTCCTATTTCTAGTTCTTTAGTAAATAGTTATGTGTATTGCTAGTATTTAAGAGGTATTGATCTTAGTTAGTCTTCTTCTAGGCTTTATTTATCCTACCTATCTAGTGTATTTATAATCTTTGTGGATATAGAACTCTAATCTTATATAGGTTTAATCCTTTTGATATAAGTAACGTACTTCCTTGGTCGCGTAAGTTTACTTAGGGGTTGTAGTATGTAATGCTACCTCATAGCTAAATCTCTTTACTAGAGTTAGCCTATTCTCTAGTTTATGTTAGGGTTGTATTCTTATAGCTATGGGATTCCTAGAATTATATCTATAGTTTCCAAGTTAGTAATATTAAAGTTAAGTTTTTAGTATTAGCTATGGATTACTAAAGGGAGGTAATTAGTCTCCTTATTAATAGTTTCTCTACTATATTAAACTTATACTCCTTTAACTATCTATAGGGTATATAGGTCTTCCTTATATACCTATTTAATATTTTATTTATTTACTACCCTAGGTAAGATAAGGTTAGCTTATACTCTACTATTAATTATAACCTTAGTAGGCTAGCTATTAATTAAAATAGTAAGGATAATATAGCTATTATCTCCTTTAGTTATTACATAAAGGGTTTTTATATTATTCTTAGCTATTAGTACCTTTCTTATAGGTAGTATAAGGAGTTTTTTAACTTCTTAGGGGCTTTCTTAACTTACTCTCTCTATATTTATACTTTTTCTTTATAGTATTATATATATTTATTAAATAGGCAGTTAGACTAGTATTCTATAAGGTAGTTAATATATAGCATGGGGTGTTTTAGGCTTAGCTATAGGATAAGCTATGGCTGGTAGTATTCCTTAACTTCCTATATACTAATTTTATAATTCTTATAAATCTTAGAAATAGGTTTATTATTATATTATTATAAGAAGAAAGAGTATTTCCTTTTCTTTAGTTAATATATTAAGTATTTATTATAGATATAATCTACTTAAAATACCTTGTGGTATAGAGGGTTCTTTCTATTAAGTTATTTATTATCTCTAAACATAGGCTTTTCTCTAGTTAGTATTATTAGGTAGTACTTAAGGTTAGTATCTTCTGTTTTATAGAAGTATACTTCTTATTTATTATTATATTTACTAATTTCTAGTTGTCTTTCTTTTTATACTTTTTCTTCTGTTTTAATAATAAGTAGATCTTCTTAAAAGTCTATATAGGTCTAGGCTACTAGAGGCTTATTAGAGTTATACTAGTAGTCTAGTATAGGCAAGAGTGATATGAATAGGATGTTATTTACCTAGTTTTAAATACGCTAGTTTATACTAGTCTATTTGGGAATAGTTAGGTTTATGCGATTATCTAAAGAGGGTTCTAGTTCTTTCTCTTAGTTAGAGCTAGTTCTCTATACTTTAATAGTACTCTTGGGTATTAACTTATAGTAATAAAGTTAAGGAGGAGAGAAGGAGGTCCTCTTTCTCTTCTTAGTTACTATAATAGTCCTAGTAATAACTTATTAAGGTTTCCCTTAGGATCTAATAATATCTTTATATAAGGCTTAGTTAAACTTATTTTCTAAGTTAAGTTAGTAGATGGGGTTACCTTATGCTTGAATTTACTTGGGTAGTTATTCTTTGATTATATTAATAACTTCTTAGTCCTAAGGTATCTTATCTTTAAGTATCTCTAGGATATCTCAGGCTTAGATTAAGTATATAATCTTTTTTTTAGTTTTGTTATTTAAGTTATTATATAATATTAATAGCTTGTAGTATTTTAGAGCTATATAGGGCCTTCTTACTTACTATAATAGTCTTACCTTTAGGTTCTTTAGAGTACTAGCTTACTTATTCCTTACTATCTTAGTAAGTTAGGTAGCTATTATTATAGTAAGTAGTCTATAAGAGTTATAGGTATAGGACCTCTTTTTAAGTAATACTTACTTATTAGTTACCTTTTACTAGTACCTTGTTCTAGAGTTATTTTAGTTATTAGTAATCCTTAGTATAGTATTCTATTTTCTTGTAGTTATAGTACTTAATAGTTTTAGTATCTTTAGGTAGCTAGTTCTTTTATTTTCTAGCTATATTAATATCTATAGGTTCTATATGGTATCTATAGGATATACTTAGTTAGTTTTGTAGTTACTACTAGTTGTTATTCCTTCCTTACTAGTAGTTACTAGGGTTCCTTAGTCCCTAGGTATAGTACTTACCTATATTAACATTTAGTTACTGGTTCTTACTTCTCTCTCTCAACTGCTTATAGAGGTAAGTATTAATCTTAATAGTGAGTTTAATATATCTAAGGAAGTCTTCTAGAGCGCTAATAATCTTAGTAAGTTTGTCTTTGATATCTTTCTTAAGTCTTTAGTAGAATATAAAGATTAGGGATTTATCTATAATATTAAGTTTAGTAATAAGTTACTAAAACTTAGCTATATAGTATAAAACAGCCTTAGTTTACTTAAGGTTTATAAGGTCTTACTTAGCTTATTATTTTTTATTAAGGTCTTAGAATAGTAACTTTAGGGCTTGTTTAAACCCTATTATACTTCTAAAGATTAACAAAGTCTTATAGGAGTATATACTTAGTTCTCTATTATTCCTAAGGAATTCTTTCTAGAATAGCTTAAACTATAAGAGTACTTTACTATATAGAAAGGTACTAGTATAGATAACTCTCTTAGTCTTATTATAAAAGTTAGTAATATAAAAAGTCTAATAGGTATAAACTTAGATTAGAAATCCTTTTAGCTATTTACTTTTACTATTATAAGTTTCTAGGAAGTTAAGTTTAAGCTTATCTTATCTTTTAACTAGAGTTAGAATAATATTAGTAGTAGCTTAGAGTATCTTAACTTCTTACCTAAGTACAATAGCTTTACTATTTTTAGCTTCTAGCTTAGTAAGAGTATTATTAATAATAGATTATATTTATTATAGGTTATAGTTATTAGTCTTCTTAAGTTATTCTATCTAAGCTATATTATTATTAATAATATTAGCTAGCTATTTATTATATCTAGTATTCCTCTTAACTATCTTATATATAGCTATATACTAGTCTATAATAAGGATAGCCTTACTATCTTTATTAAAATTAACTTTAAGTATTATAAGTTTATTATTAAGATCTATAGCTTAAGCAAGCTCCTAGTCTAGAGACCTAGGAGTCTTAGAAATACTTAAGGATAGGTTAGTCTTAAGAGAAGATATTATAGTTTTATTATTAATTAGTATTATAGGGTTAACTTATTAATAGAAGTAATTAAAGTATTATAGTTAGATTCTTAATAGTAGGTTTTCTACTAAAGTATAGCTAAAGCTATAATAATAATTAATAGTATTATACTTACTAGTATTCTTACTAATATATTAGTTACTTAGTAATTAGTTAGATAATTAATAGATAGGTAGTAGCTTATATAGCTTAAGAAGTAGTTTATAAAGATAAATAGGTATAAGAAGTCTAAAAGTTATCTAAGAATATTTTATAAGTTAATTACTAAAGAGCTATAAAAGGTAATCTATCTAAGTAAAATAAATATCCTTATATCTTACTATATACTTCTAGATTACTACTTACCTTTACTAATCCTTGGTATAGGATCAGTATCCTATGTTTTTGATCCCTAGTGGGGGATTAGCTTAGATTACTAGCAATCCTATTAATCTATTATGTAACCTTTCTTAGTTCTTCTATTTCACTAGCTATGCTATACTCCTATACCTTAAGTGTCTTACTATCTGGTGGTCTTGACTAAGGTCCTTTAGGCTACACTAGCTGCTAATAGATTTTCTAGGTTATAATATAACATAAGAAGTTATAATTAGTTAACTTTAATATACCTAATATAAAGTAGTAGTATATTAAGTAGTATACCTAAGGTATATATATTAGCTCTATTTACTAACCTAAGATATACTTTAACTATTTAATTACTACCTAGTATTAATTACCTAGCCTAGCTAAAATTAAGAACCTTAACTAGTAGGTTAAGTAATAGATAGATAACCTTAATTATAAGCTATAATTTTAACTATGAGATCTTATTAGTACTAAACTCTTTATATTTATTAATCGCTCTTTTATAAATAATAGTAATTTAATATTATAACTTAGCTTTATTATTATACTTACTAATAAGTCTAGTAATAACAAAGAGTACTTATCTACTAGTAGAGATACTACTTTTAACCTTATAAGCAATATTATCTATTTTAGCTCTATAAAGTACAAAAGAGTTACTTATAGCATACTTACCTCTAAGATATATGCAATATTTACTAGAGCTAATATAGCCTATGCAATTAGAACTATGCTAGCAATAGTCTCTAACCGCCTTAAGGTTTCTTAGATCCCTATAACTATATATACTAATTTATACTTACTATATAAGTATTTAGTAAAGCTTAGTAGTAAAAAGGAAAAGTAACTTATAATTAATATTATAGCTCTTTAGTAGTTATATAAATACTATAAGATTTATAAGGTATAATAGATCTATAATATAGATAACTTAGCTAATAGCTTTATAAAGTTATTACTAAATAAGGTACTAGAGAAACTTATTAGTACTAGGTAGATAAAGATATAAATAAATAGATAGGTTTTATATATAGAATATATAAATATTATATTAATAATAAGAAGTTAAATACTTTATAATTTAAACTTTTATTATATTTTTAAGCTTTTTAAACTATAGGCTAGCTAGCTACTATTTAACTAAAATAGAGAGTTACTAGTGTTGCGATGACAGCCTATTGTCAGGATCTATTGGAGTTACCTGCTAACTCTGATCCTACCGGTCACGTGAGACCAGTCTAAACTCGTTTGCGGGCCTACCTATAGGAGCCCCTTTTACTGCTAGCTTAACCTAGTAGCTCTCTTAATAGTTATTCTTCTTTATATATAATTAACCCTTCTTAAGACCCCTTATTTATTACTAGAAACCTAATATCTTACTTACTAATAGTATTATTATTATTATCTTTAAGGTATTAGTTATATATAGATTAAGAGATATATTAACTCAGGTAGAGAAGTAAAGAAGAAGTAGTAATTAACTATAAAAGTAAGAATATAAAGAGACTAATATCTATAAAGGTTAGTATTATAATAATAATAACTAAAGTAAGGTTAATTAATTAAATCTTTTATTTTTAAGGTTACTTATTTATTTACTAATAGTAGTAATAGAGAGTAGTAAATTATTAACTTTACTACCTATAGTATCTAATCTAATATATAATAATTTACTTTATTACTTGGAAGTAATAAAGTTATATTTATTATACTCATAATATTACTATATAAAAATAAAAGTTTTAATTAACCTCTATATTTAGCTAATAAGGAGTATAGGTATATCTTTCTTCTTATATTACTTTTTTAATATACACTATATTACTATAAAGCTAAATAATAAGCTTTAAAGCTACTCAGGAGCCTTATTAATACTACCTTTATATTACTAATATTACTTATTAACTTTAATAAACTAATTAATAAACTAATTAATAAACTAATTAATAAACTAATTAATAAACTAATTAATAAAATCTTTTAATTTAACTAACTATATTATAAGTAACTACTTATTATATTATAATAGTAATAATAATAATGTTAAATTAATACTTCTTACTATATAAGAAGTTTATAGTAGTTATAGTAATAATAGGTTAATTAATAGATAATAGTACTATAGCCAAGAAAATAGCTAACTTTGATATAGTTATTAATATAGTTACTAGAGATAAGAGCTTACTTTCTTATTACTATTAAATAATAAATCAACTACTATATTACTAACAGAGTTATTAGTAATTAGTAAGATTAAAATAGTAGCTAGATTTTTACCTTCTTTAAGTATGGTTATAAAGAGTAAGTTATTACTTACTTTACCTTTTATAGGTATAATCTCTTTTATTTATTACTAGCTAATTATAATCAATAAGTCTATTAATAAGTTTTTTAAGCTTATATTAGTATCTTAATAAAGTATTACCTTTTATTATATCTTTATATCTTTAGTAAGTAACTTATAGTAAGTTTTATTTATAATAAAGTACTAATTTATATTATTATTACTTTAAATATTATTTTAGTAACTTACTTAGTTAGTATATTAATAATACTTTATTAGATTCTCTTATAAATCCTTTTTTATATCTCTCTCTTAACTAAGCTCCTCTTTGATTAAACTTGGTACTATTTTTTTTAATATATACTTTAATAAGTAATTACTATAGTTTTATTACATATTATAATCTTATTAATTATTATAGTATTATTAATTATTATAGCTTTATTACTTATTATAAAACTTTATATATAGTATATTACCTATTACTAAAGATAGTTACTTTTATTATATAGTTATGTATAGTATATTAAATACTAATATAACTAAACTAGTATTATATATAAGCTTTATATTAAAGAAGATCTCTAGAGTTTAGTAACCTAATTAATTAAGTTAGAGGTTAAAATTAATTTATAATAGGGCTAGCTATTTTTTTTCTTTATAGTCAAGTTATTACTATAATAAATAACTATTAATATCCTAATAGTTACCTATCTTTTATTAAACTTTATACTTATCTATAACTTTAAAAGTTAGTATTACTTACTAAGTTATATCTAAATATACTTTTTTATATCTCTTAATATCTCTTTCTCTTACTATAACCTTATTATTATACTAGCTATCTATTAACTTAACCTCTATACTATTTAAAAGAGCTAGATTAATAGTACGAATATAGTACCTCTAAATTAGAAGCTAATGATAAAATAGATATTTACTTTAGTAAGTAGTAATAATAAGATAGCTATTACTATAGCTACCTATTACTATTATTATAATAGTAATAGGGTTTATAATAAAGTATTAAAAGAGTTAGAGTAAAAAAGTATCTATTATATAAGCTCTTTATTATTAGTATTCTTATTATTATTATTATTACTATTATTACTATTATTACTATTATTACTATTATTACTATTATTACTATTATTACTATTATTACTATTATTACTATTATTACTATTATTACTATTATTACTATTATTACTATTATTACTATTATTACTATTATTACTATTATTACTATTATTACTATTATTACTATTATTACTATTATTACTATTATTACTATTATTACTATTATTACTATTATTACTATTATTACTATTATTACTATTATTACTATTATTACTATTATTACTATTATTACTATTATTACTATTATTACTATTATTACTATTATTACTATTATTACTATTATTACTATTATTACTGTTGCGATGCCAGCCCATCGTCAGGATCCATCGGAGTTATGAGTTAACTCCGATCCCGCCGGTCACGTGTGGCCGGCCCGAGCTTGCCCGCGGACCCACCCGCGGCAGCCCTTTTCACCGCCAGCTCAACCTGGCGGCCCTCTTGATAGTTACACTTCTTTACGCATAATTGACCCCTTTTTGAGACCCCTTATTCGTCACCCCTTTTGAGGCTGGTTATCACCAGACCCCTTTGACCTTGCTTACCAACACTGATCAGTGGTTGAACCACTATTGAGGATACTGCAGATCAGCAAGGTTTTTCAAGAAGAGACAGAACTACTGCGAACCCTTTATTGGCAATAGGGCAGTTCTGTGCTTTCTCCCGTACAGATAACCGGCTTGGAATACCGTTACGGCAGACTTACGGCACCCTCATATAGGGCACCATAAGTACGCGAGCCTGATTCGCGCAAGTCGACTTCGTCGCGTTACGAGAAGCCGCAACCCGCAAGATACCGATTTTCGCTGAAAAATCGTTGGATTGCAAGACCGCGAAGTCCCGTACTTTGCGCGCCCAAACAACCGCCAATAACCCACTATCGACCACCTCGATACAACCTCATTAACTTCACTTTTTCATCACTTCGACTTCAGACTCGTGACTATCGTCGCGGTTGCCTGAAGAGCGACTCCACCGGGCTGTTTAACGACCCGACGGTCCAACGGGCCCACGGGAGTATAAATAGACCCCCTTCCCCTCCTCCAACCTCTACGATTTTTTTACCCTCTTTCCCTCTTTCTGACTCCCTCTTTTACAATCTTTTTCCTTGCTCAAAATACACCTCCAATTGCCCTCGAGCGACCGACGCCGAGGAAGCCCGCGCGAAGAAGGCTCTTTTCGACGAGCAGCGAGTGCCGCGCGAGGAAGGCTCTTTTTCGACGAGCAACGAGAGTCACAACGAGACCGCGCAAAGGCTCTTTTCGACGAGCAGCAAGTTCAGCGCGAAGGAGGAAGGCCCACATCGACGGGCAATACCGCCACCGAGTCCTCGGCGAAGAAGCAAGAAGACCCCGTCAACCGAGCAGTTGCCTGTACCACCGGCAGTAATCCCTCTAACGTACGTATACGCCTTCCGGTCCGCCGGAAGAAACGCCTGTGTTCGAGAGGTCGTCAGGCCAACGGAGGGCAACTGCAATGACGCAAGAAGAAGCAACCGCCGCGGAGCGCGCCACCGAGGCCGCTGAAGAGCACGCGAGCGAACGCGCAAGCGAGCGCGCAAGGGAACCCGCAGTCAGCACAGCGCAAAAGGAGCGCGAACCCATACCCGAAGGATACCGCAAGTTCGTCAACCCATTGATTTGGGACATCGAGTACTTGGATGAAATACCAGAGGGCGGCGTGCCCTCTGACCGCGTCAAATCATTGGATACAATTATCCTCTATCACTTGACCAAGTGGGAAGAGCAAGGCCATTACGGCGGAGACCTGTGGCAGCAAGTCCACGATAAATTCGAGGATTGGTCCGACGCGGATTTCAACACTGCTTCGAGGGCAGTTACGACCCTTTTCGCAACTTCATCGTCAGCCGCGGTGTATGGGTAGCGAAGGAACCCGCCAAAAGCACTATTGGCACAAGGCTGAAGAAGCTGGTTGACGACGAGCACTTCCCGAAGTGGGATGATGAGATGATACGCGAAACAGAGGCCAAAAACAAGGTCTTTCGCGACTACCTCAACAACCCAGACTTCGTGCGAAACATCAAGCACATCTCGCGAGCCAACCTCCTGCCGTCAGTTGACGAGGTGCGCAACAGCCGCGAAGATACGAGCTTTTCGCGTAAATCACGCGATGAGTTGGATTATCAACAACGCACCTCGTACGGCAACCCCTCATTCAAATCTCCCCCGCTCGAAAGGCGAACCAACGAAGCCTCCCTCATGCCAAGTTCGCCCGTGACTGCCACGATAGTCAAGAGGCAGTCGCCGAGCACAACTGCTCCCCCGACCGACGGACCAACCGCTCGTCAATTGACCGACCTCATCAAGTTGTATTCAGACGATTCGACGTCAAAGTACAGCGGCGGCAACTACGAGACTCTTGACTCGAAGCTTCCGATTTTTTACGACCTCTGCGCGAGGGTGGGTATCTCCAGCGACCACTACGGATCAACGATTCTGTTCATGCTTACGGGCAGCGCGCGGGAGTATTACACCAGCGACCTCCGCAACCGTGCTATCAGTTTTGACACGCTTATAGCGAATATCAAATCACGGTTCGAAGGGGATGAAGTCTACCGCGCGCGCAACGTAGAGTTGCGAAGACTCAGCTACGAGCAAGTTGCCCGCGAGTCACCCAGCAAAACAAGAGTTGAAGTACTGGACTTACTCATCGAGAAAGTCACCAAGTTAGTCAGAGCCACAACGCGGCAAGGCACGCCCGCTGACAGCGACTATCGCGACACTCTACTCGCTTGTTGCCAGGGCATACCCGAATGCGCGGCCGCTCTGCTCAACCCACCCGCAACTTACAACGCACTTTGTGCGCAGTTGAGAAACGGCGTGAGCAACGCGGCAGCTATCCGCGAGCAAAAGGCGCAGTACCTTACGGAAGGACCGCCCGAGCCAGACCGGCAGCACTTCACCAACCGCCACTACAACGGCCGACGCGGCAGTCGCCCGCCGCAAAGAGGCTACGGTCCAAGACCCCAAGGTGACCGCCCGCGCAGCGCACTTCGAGCGAAGAAGTGCTTCGTTTGCAACAAGGAAGGTTGTTGGTCAACAACGCACTCAAAAGAGGAAAGAGACGCCTCTCGCAAGCGGCTCCAGAGGAGCTACTTCGCCGAAAGATTCGAACAATACCTTCTCGACTACGAGGGCGAAGAGCCTGACCCCTTCGGCGATACAACCGATGACGACTACCTGCCAGACGATGGCAAAGAGCTCTTCGAGGATGCGACTTTCTTCACATCTACAGCGTTTTTCGGCAAAGAAAGCATCAACGGTCAGAAGGTCCACACGCAACTGCGCAACCAGGCCACTTTGCACGCCTTGACAAAAGAAGACCCTTTCGCGCAAGACCCCAGCCAAGAACGAGGGTTGGGCGAAGTCTTCGTACTTGACGAGCGGTACTCTGCCGCAACTTTTCAGGGCATCATGCCTGACACCGGAGCAGCCCGAGTGTCAACAGCAGGCCACCAACAGTATACGGCCCTCTGCAAGCACCTCGGCGCAGAGTTGCCGCTGGATACGAGCCGCGCTGGCGAAGCAAGTATCAAATTTGGCAGCGGCGATTCATTCGACTCCCTTGGAGCTGTTGCTGTACCTACCCCCATCGGCGAGCTCACTTTCCACGTCATGACCTCTAGCACCCCGTTTCTCTTGTGCCTTAAAGATATGGACTCTAACGGCGTGCGATTTGACAACCTCGCCAACGCACTTATCAAGGGCACAACCGTAGTGCCAGTGGTACGCAAATGGGGCCACCCATGGATGCTTTTGGAGCAGCCAGAGCGCAGCGTAGCGCAACACCATCTCACTGATGCGGAGCTACGGCAAATACATCGCCGTTTCGGGCACCCCTCAGTCCATCGGCTACACAAGGCACTCGAGGAGCTTGTTAGCACTGGGCGGATGAGGATAAGGATGAATGGATGGGTTTCGCGCACGTGACGCGCGAATATTACGTCAGCAACGAGAAGTTGAATACTTTTTGCGATTTGGATTTTGATTGCGTTTTTGAGCTTTTGGACTACGGGCTGGCTGGCTGCTATTTTGGCCACAAAATAGAGAGTTGCCAGTGTTGCGATGCCAGCCCATCGTCAGGATCCATCGGAGTTATGAGTTAACTCCGATCCCGCCGGTCACGTGTGGCCGGCCCGAGCTTGCCCGCGGACCCACCCGCGGCAGCCCTTTTCACCGCCAGCTCAACCTGGCGGCCCTCTTGATAGTTACACTTCTTTACGCATAATTGACCCCTTTTTGAGACCCCTTATTCGTCACCCCTTTTGAGGCTGGTTATCACCAGACCCCTTTGACCTTGCTTACCAACAATTACTATTATTACTATTATTACTATTATTACTATTATTACTATTATTACTATTATTACTATTATTACTATTATTACTATTATTACTATTATTACTATTATTACTATTATTACTATTATTACTATTATTACTATTATTACTATCATTACTATTATTACTATTATTACTATTATTACTATTATTACTATTATTACTATCATTACTATTATTACTATTATTACTATTATTACTATTATTACTATTATTACTTACTTTAGCTACCTATAAGAGCTTTATTAATACTTACTTTTTTAATATCTTGAAGATTATTATTAACTTCTTTAATAGTTTTATAATATAGCTTTTTATAATAACCATATAACAAATAAAAGGCTAAGTAATTAATATACTTCTTATTACTAATAATACTCTAATATCTAACAATACTTTATAAGTAACCTTATAAGCTTATATACTATTAGTTAGTAGTATTAGTAATACTAGCTCTATACTACTAGAGATATTTAACCCCTTTTTTTTAGTAATACTATACTAATAATAATAATAATAATAATAATAATAATAATAATAATAATAATAATAATAATAATAATAATAATAATAATAATAATAATAATAATAATAATAATAATAATAATAATAATAATAATAATAATAATAATAATAATAATAATAATAATAATAATAATAATAATAATAATAATAATAATAATAATAATAATAATAATAATAATAATAATAATAATAATAATAATAATAATAATAATAATAATAATAATAATAATAATAATAATAATAATAATAATAATAATAATAATAATAATAATAATAATAATAATAATAATAATAATAATAATAATAATAATAATAATAATAATAATAATAATAATAATAATAATAATAATCTCTTAAAGCTATTTATAACTATAATATCTATATAAAAGTATATAATATATATAGTTACTTAGTAGGGTAACCCCCCTACGTGGCCCTAACCAGGGTGGTAGTGGTAATAGTATTACTAACACATAGACAAAAAAGTAGGTTTTTGATACTGCCAACGCAACAGACTGTAGGACGAAGTGTGTGCCTTGGCCAACCAACTTACTGTGTAACTCTCTCCAGCACCAGATCCTCCTCGAGCGCATGGCAGCGATGCAATGTTGGACTCTAAATTCGCCATATTTTGCGGGGAGGAGAAATAACTCTCTCGGGTTTTCGCAGACCTCGGTTCTACACCTTCGAGAAGGCCCAAGGTCGAGAAGGAGGGGTTGAACATGCCGCGCATCCCGGGAAATCTTGTCCGCAAAGGGTTTTTGCCCAAGATCGGGGGCTGGCCCATCTGGTCCCCCCCTCCTTTTCGCTAGCTATGTAGATGGTATTAGGCCTGCGAATTTATTGTCATTGCCCGTGGCAGCGGCCTTGGCCGTGTCATGTTGTATTGTACCATGACTGGATGTCATGAAATACTCCGTGATGTCAATAATCCATTTTGCCTTGATACATGGTGGTGTATATCATAGCAATTTGCTGAGGAAGATCAAAGGCGAACCCCAAAAAATGTGTGCTCCATTTTATGAAATGCCTATTGCCGCCAACATGGACGCACGAAGACTTAAGTCACATCACTCGGTGAATCGCTTCCTGATGGACAGATCAAATGCCCTGTGTTCACGATCCAGAGGGCATACAGTAGAGTCTTTTAAAGACCGAGACACAGGCGCCAGATGCAGTAGACACGGTCAATTCAGTGATACACGAATTTTGATAGTCCACTTGATAGCTTCCATCCGTAGACCTTGATCAATTTCGACGCCGGTCCCTCCCCCTTTTTTTTCTTTTTGGTTTGAGCCCATCCCGGATCACCGAGTCCCTGTCTAAAAATCCGATTACAGTGCCGAGTCCGATCCCCATTTCTTCTACAACATGAACACTATTGCAGACCCGAAATGCGTTAACCCGTGGACAGTACTCGCCATTGCCGGAAGAAGCGCCCCAAAGAGCCCCCGACATCGGTGCGGCCGAGGGGGGGAAAAACAAGAATAAACACGCCTGGGTATTTGATTTGGGTGTGTGTTTGCGAGTGCGAGTGCGAGTGCGTGCGCGCGCGTGTGTGTGTGTGTGTGTGTGTGTGTGTGTGTGTGTGTGTGTGTGTGTGTGTGTGTGTGTGTGTGTGTGTGTGTGTGTGTGAGTGTGTGTGAATATGTGCGCGTGCGCGCGTTGGCTGGAAGGATCGTTTACGCTACTCGGGAGAGATACGCCTTCCAAGCCTTTCGGCGGTATCTCTCAGCCTCCGACTGAGGGTCACCAGCCTTCAAGATACCACGTCCGACAATGACGATATCAGTACCGCAGAGCTCAACGAGCTTCTGGGGCGTGTTGTACTGCTGTCCCTTGCCGTCTCCCGCCACGCTGTCGGTCTCCTCATCGCCCTCCGGTGGCAGCTGGCATCCAGGCGTCATGTGGATGAAGGAATCGTCGGGCTCGGTGTTGAGGTTCTCCTGGGACACGAATCCCATGACGAAATTCTTGTTCTCCCTCGCGGCCTCGACGCAAGCCTGTGTGTACTCCTTGTTCATAAAGTTGCCGGCGCTTGACATCTGGGCCAAGATGAGAAGGCCACGGTCCACGGGGGCCTCCTCGATACCTGCGTACAAGACCTCGTCCGAGCTGTGGGATTCGTTTCTCGGAAAGCGAGGGGACGGAGCCGGCTCGAAGTGCTGGGTCAGTGTTGTGATGGACACGATGCTACCCTTGCGTCCGTTGGCGTCGTACGGCCGCGGTGTGCCGCCCCTGTGTTCGAGACTGTCTCCATTGTCCTCTTCGTAGTCGTCGAAGCTCTCCGACCTTGGCGTCCCAACCGTGACCGACGTTTTCACCTCGTAGGGGTACCGTTCGCGCCAGCGTGCGGCAGCCTCGGCAAGGGCCGTGACGGCGGCCTTGCCCGGTACCATGTTGACGTTGATGATGTGGGCCCATTCGATGATCCGTGCCGAACCAGCAACGTACTGCATCTGGACCGTGTTACCAATGTCGCCGAACTTGCGGTCCTCAAAGATGAGGAAGCCGTGTCTGCGAGCTATCGCGGCAAGCTTAGCACCGGTGCCCGTCTGCGGGTTGAAGTCCCATCCGGCGACGATGTCGTGGTGCGTCTTCAGGACAACGATGGAAGGTCCGATCTTGTCGGCCAGGTAGAGCAGTTCTCTTGCGGTTGGAACATCGGCGCTGAGGCATAGATTGGAAGCCTTCAGGTCCATCAAGCGGAGTAGGTAGGCTGTAAGTGGGTGACTGGCCGATTCGGCACGACTGGCGAAAGTCGCCTTTACGGTACCGTGAGAGGTCATCCTGACAGATGTCTCCCGTTCTGAAGCACGCCTGCCAGCTATAAGTGTAAGGCGGTAGAAGTCCGCGTAAAGAGTGAGCAAGTCCCGAAAAGGCCCAGCGGCTGGAAGATTGCGGAATATCTGGTTGTTTGGCTACAGCGAGGACGATGAAGGAGGGGGTAGCTGGCAGAGCGGATGGGGTGGTTTGGTCCACGTTGCTGCGGACGGGCACGATGGTTCAGCTCTGCGCGGGAGTCGTTGGCGTGTTATGCTGTGCTCAGCTTGGATCCAAGTTTGGCTAAACCAACGTAAAGGTGGAACGTAATTCGGAGGCAGGACAGGACGCGTCTGGGTAAGTAGATGGAAGCAGGATGGGGGAAGAGAACAAAAGGGAGAGTAGAAACGGAAAGCAAGGTGGTGGGCTGGACTTTTTTAGTGAAGACTAAACAGACAATAAGTTAGTGAGGCCGATGTGTGTGCCATGGGCTGTGGGGGTGCGCCTAAGATTAGATAGAGGTACGGTGTACTAAAAGCGGCCGACTAATAAAAAAAATTGACGAGGGGGGAAAGAGGGGTTCTCGCTCTGCATGTCTTGTTCTACAACGGGATTGGAGGGATTGGAGGGGGGAAAGAGAGAGGAGAGGGAGAGGGAGGGGGGGCTGTTTGGGGGCGAAAGAACAGGAGAAACCTACGATTTGGGCATGGATTAAACGCTCTGCTGGATGTACATAAGATGAGAGAGGCGTGTTGGCGATGAGCACGCACGGCTCAAGGGGAACGAGACAGGAGAGATGGTCTCTCAAGCTTGAAAATAGCTTGGTGGATTGATTGTACGCCCGAGTGATCCTGCGTCACCTTTCTCCCGGCCCTTTCCCTCTCGTTCCCACACTATAGATAATTCACCCGCTTGCTTCTGACATGGATCAATTCTTCGATTGCGGAACTTCGGGAAGTCCCGGTACGTGGTCTGACCGCTGTACTTTGTAGTGTACGAATAGGAGGCATGCCGAACTTCCATATGGTATCCCGGCAAGGAGAAACGCCAGCCCACGCCGCCGTGTCAGTGCCAAACTAAGGCTATCTCGCACGCGCCAGGAAGGTGGTCAAGAAAATGGCTCGTTTAATGGCCAACCTCAGCTCACATCGCCACACCGTAACGTCGGGGGGGCAACAGATCCAGATGGAAGCGAACCATGGGAAGTCATAAACCCGTAAGGCTCGAGTCACGGCTTCCATCCCTTGCTCATGGTAGAATGTACCATGTAGAATGCCTGAGTCGATCCCGAAAGACAACAAGGGACATGGTCAGCGGGATGAGATAGAAAACCCAAATCAACCCTTCTGCACGTTCTGGAACCAGACCAGACGTCCACCAAAAAGTATTTTTTTTCTCCCGCCCGCGGGACCCTGCAACGATTTGACGTGTGGTTTTCCTGTACAATTGCCCTTGGAACGCTGGCCTCAGCCCCAGACCTAGTACTAACTAATACTACACGTCTTGCTTTGCATCGCTAAGAGACATGACGAATCGCATCTTGTGCTCATGGCAGAGAACGAAAGGTTCAGTGTCTACGCCAAGAAGCCGGTGCGGATTGGGCGGGGATATAATTCCTGGAGTCGGCCTCTAGTGCCGGTGCCTCGAGGTTGTGAGACATAGGTCAGCTAAACTCAGTTGCCGTAATCCAGGCAATTGGCTACGTCCCTGAGTTTGACCATCGCCGTCAAAACTAAACGCTGCATGTGGAGCTGCCGTGGGAAGGTGAGGCACAAATGGGTGCATAAAATCAGCACTGACCAGACAGTGTGAGGGTTTCTCCCTTCTACCTACATCATCATTAGACGTCTTCAATTGACACTCCCATTATCAGACCATATCACCTGCTGCCTCCAGCCGGAAGCAAGGGCTGCGGGCCGGATGCTGTAGACGTCACGCACTAACGACTCTGTTGGCCTATCAATTCGGAGCGGTTGAGAAACATCGTACCATGTCCCTGGGTCTTAGTCCCGCCAAGTACTACACAAGGCCGGCGTCTTGCCGTTACGCGAGGAAGTGACGGGACGTCCGATGAACTATAAAAAAAACCACCTAAAAAAACCGGTGTGTTCGACTCCACAGCCATGCTACCCTTGGTCAGGCCCTGGCCTCGTTTTCCTTTCCAACGGCTTACACCAACAATAGCATAGGATGGCTGAAGGGTTCGTGAAGACAAGCCGAGGTCTCCAAGTTATCCGCAAGACGGTGTAGCTCAAGTAAGTGTATGGCCTTGCTGTGTGGACCAACCCGAGCATCGGTCGTCATCGAAGCAGCCGGCGAAGGCTATCATGGGTTGCCCAAAGGCTTGAGGGCTAAGAGGGCTGAGGGTTGTGGGTTGTGTACCAGAGATCTGCCCAATATACTAGCTCAAGGTTACTCGCATTTAGACTGCTGTTGGTTCCTAGACTTTGTGAAGCCTAGGTGAGCCCGCGGCCCGTGATCCACCCAAGCGCAAACAACATCAATAACCGTGTCATTAGAAGCTCGTCTGGGATACGCAGCCGAGGCGGGTCCCTCGTCGGGTCGCTCGGGTGCGCAACAGTACATAGTACAAAACTGCAGTAGGAAAACACAGTATAAGTATCATACCTAATACTTAATACGACAAGAGGTGTCAAAGTGGGTGCAATATGCCGGCGAATGGCACGGACCTCCAGGCCCATTGGGCCGGATTGTGAAAGGTCTGCGGCGAAATGTCGGTTGACATCTATGGAACGGATTTTGCTAGCTAAAATATCTGGAATCCGATGACCACGTGTATTTGGATCCTGAGGCAATATAATAGCCATAAATGTGCGGGGAATCCCATAGAAAATAGCGACATAGTTACACATATACTAGTAATTAACCAAGGATTTTTACTATAATTATCTACATACTTTAATAATTAATAGTTTAAATTTATAAGTACTAATTAATATTACTTAAAGTACTATATATAGTATATATAATATATACTATAGCTATTATTATAACTAAAAATAAGATAGCTATAATATTAATAACTTTAAGTAGCCTAGTTAACTAGAGTAATTAGTATATCTAGCTATAGTAATAAGCAGTAGCTCTAAATCTATAAAAGTTAATTAACCTAAATGCTAATAATATATAGTATATTACTATGAAATAACTAGTAAAGCCTCTGATAGCTCTAGATATTGTAGACTACCTAATAATGCTACCTATAATAACTAGGTGGGTGATAGATAATATAGTAGATAGCTAATAACTACTAGATTTAAAAGACGCACAGGCCTTGAAGCTATCCTAGCTATTGACTAAAGAACAGAAGTAACTTAAATATAATAATAAGATATATATATAAAAACAATAGTAATATAAGTAAGACTATAAGGCAGTTAGTAACTTAGTTACCTAGATCTATATAATAGTAAATCTAATAGTAGTTATAAAGTACTACTCTATAAATAAGTTAATATATATATAGATATATAATATTAAGGTATATATTAGTCTACTCCTATATAAGAAAAAGGAAATTACTATAGCAAAGTATAAGAAAGTTATAAAAAGAGCTATAGATTATAAGATAATAGATATAAAAGAGGTAGAGAAATAGATATCTAACTAAGAGAAAGCGCTCTCTTATAGCACATAAGTTTAGTAGTATTTAGCTATAAAGACTAGTAAATAGTTCTTACTACTAATAAAGGTATTAAGGTATATACTACTAGTAGCATAGGTAGAGGTATATAAAAGTACTAACTATATAAGAGCTATTAATAACTAGCTTCTATATTATAAGGTACTATTAGTAATACAGGCCTATATTGCTATAAAGCTAGAGTATCCCCAGGTAAAAGCTACTTATAGTACCTTTAGCTTAGTTACTATAACAATAGTTACTAATAACGTTATAGAGGATTATATATAAAAGGAGCTAATAAAGGAAAAATAGTATAATAACTACTATAATAACTATAATAATGAGAGTAATAACTATAGTAATAAAAAGTACTTACTATATAATATCTCTAAGTACTTACTAGCAGGGTATTACTTTATAGGTAAAATATACCTAAGGTTTGTATAGCAACCGCATAGAGTAATTATTAACTATATAAAGCAAGCTCTAATATAGTAATATATAAAAGACAAGCTAAAAGAGAAAGATATATTACTAGCCTCTATATATACCTACTTAGATAAATTTACTATAGTAGTAGCAGTAGTACCTCTAGCTAAATAACAGTTAGAAGGTAGTAAAGGCAAGGCATAGTTAAAGGGCAAAGGAGCCTTATCTATATAGTTAGCTACCTTTATAATATCTCACTATCTACTTAAAGACTTTATTATCCTAGATTTAGAGGTAACCCTTTATATCTTCTACTCTTATTATTACTTCTTAGAGATAACTCTAGCAAAGTTAGGTAACTTCATCTAAGTAAGCAATACTACTATCCTAATTAAGGGATAGGGTAACGTACTTATCTATACAAAACAGGGTAATCGCCAAGTATAATTTATACTTAAAAGAGTTACTTATTATCTATTACTATTATATAACCTAGTATTATATATAATACTTAAAATAAGAAATAATTAGTAATAAGATAATAGTCTAACTAATAATTATATATATAGTAAAGGACTACTCTGTAATATTTAATATAGATAAAATTACTAGTTAATAGGTTATTAAGGCTAGTAAGAACTATAATAGTCTTTATACTATATTAGTAATATACCTAGTAGTAGTAAATATAGATATAGTTATAGTAACCTTAGTATTAATAAACTACTACTAAAGGAGTAGGCTAATTAAAGCTAACTACTAGTATAACTATCTTAGCTACTTAGGTAGCTATATACTCTATAAAATAACTACCTAAGCCTATAGTATATAGATAAAAAGAGATATACTAGAGATATCTATTATATTATATAAAGTATATATAATAAGTAAAATATAGTAGTAAATATTATATTAACTATAGAAGTTAATTAACTATATAGAGGTAGGTAATTATATTATATTAGATTTTTACCTATTTAAATAAAGCTATGGTAGATATAAGTCAGCCTTACTGCTTAGTGATTAAAAATCTAGCTTTATATAGGACTATTACCTATAATAGTATACTTCTAAAGCTATTAAGATAGCTTTAGTAGACTTTATGTAGTTAATTAAAGTATATAAATTAATAGAAGTATAAGTAATTAAGTATAACAATAAGATTACAACTACCTATCTATAGGTAAAGGAGGCTATAGAAAGTATAAGAATCCTATTTAAGGCCTTAGTACCTAATATATAAGTATAAAATAGTAGTATAGAGAGGATTGCTATAGTAATCAAGGAAAAAGCCTGCGCAATGAGGCTAAAGTTAAAATTGCTAGTATCACTATAGCTAGAGATTCTAAAAGCAGCAGTATACTTATATAACTAAACGCTAGCTAAATCTTATAGCTAGAGATCTCTATATGAGATCTAGTATATAGTAAGAGGGTAGCTATTATCTATGCTATACCTTAGCTATTTGCAAGTATTTAGCTACTATATATATATAATAACTTTAGATACTTAACTTAGCTATAATTATCTCTAGTACTTTAAAGTAAAGGTATATATTAGCTATCTAGTTGGTCATATATTAACTAACTAATACTGTATATATATCTCTCTAAAGAATAAAGTTATTATATCTTATAATACAATATTTAATAAAGATAGATACTTCTTTAGAAAAGAAGATAAATAGGTAGATAAGTTAAGTAATATAGATAAAGCTATAATTAATAAATAGATCTAAAAAGTAACTAAAAAGAACTTTATAAATATTACTAATAGTAAGAATATTATAGAAGAAAATATAATAGAATTTCTAAACTAAACTACTAGTAAAATGCTAGAAGGAGTCTATAAATATATAAAGTTATACTTTGTATTGATAATACTGCTAGAATCTCTAAATACTTTATTTGTTATACTGCTATTAGATATACTTAATGTAAGAGAGTAAGAAGACTATATATATTATAATAAAATATAATATATTAACTATATTATATATTAAAAGTAAATATATCTATAAGAATCTTAGAAAGCGGTATTTATAGCTAGGACTGTTAATAGTCTTTGCTATAGTACCTAGAACTAATAAGCTACTTATATAGCTAGAACTATTAACAGTCCTTACTATAGTCCCTAGAAAATCTTAAAGTAAGACCTCCTACCTAGTAAAAGTATAAGCTAGCCCCCTAATATTAAGAAGGATAATATAATAAGAGAGGATCTATCTAACTCTAGTAATAAGATAATAGTACCTTAAAATACAGCTATAAGGCTAGCTATAAGGCTATACTAAAAGGATTTGCTTAGGTTGCCTAAGGTATATACTAACCTAAAAAACTACCCATTCACAGAGGATTTTCAAGAGGCTACGAAAGCTTATTTATAGAGCTATAACGCTATAAATAGCTAGGTTAAAGTTAGTATAGAGGAAGCTAGTAGTAACTAGATACTTAACTACTAGTAAGTATATACCTATAAACTAAATAAACATAGATTTCTTATAAAGTTTAAGGCATGCCTTGTTATTTATAGCAATTAGAAGCTAAAAGATATAATCTACAATATATATATAGTAATACTAGTAGGACTTTTATTCCAATTACTTATTATAATTTTAGTTAAGTTAGACTTAGAATTACTTTAATTTAATATAGTAAATATATTTATATATACTAATATAAATAAGATAGTATTTATAAGACTTCCTCTAAGATATCTAAGCTATAGTAATAATAAGATTATCTACTTATAAAAAGCCCTTTATAAGTTATAATAATTACTACTACTATAGTAAAAGTACCTAGAAAAGGGACTTTAAGAACTTAGATTTATACTAGTTACTAGAGAGCTATGCTACTAGCAAAAGGGAGCTATCACATTCTTCTTCTACGTTAATAATTATATCTTTGTATTCCCTAAGTTATTATAATAGGAAGCTAATAAGGTAATTAATAGCATAAAGGAAAGATACTACTTAGAGAGTAGTAATAAAATATAATAGTTCCTTAGTATAGAAATTCTCTATAATAGATAATAACAAAAAATATAGCTATTGCAGTCAGTATATATTAAAAAGATAGCAAAGCTAATTAATAATAAAACCTAGCTACTACTAGATAATACCCTAATAGGTAATAAAGAACTTCTACCCTTATAGTAGATTGTAGTAAACTACAAAGTTATAAGATACTAGCAAAAAGTTAGATTAATCCTATATATAGCAGTGATAATAAGACCTAATATTGCATTTGTAGTAAGTTAGCTAGTAAGATTTAATTATAACCTATTAGCAGCCTATTAGAGGGTAGCAAACTAGGTGCTGCGATACCTTAGGTATATAGTCAGCCTTTGCTTTGAATTTAGGCCTAATAGAGAGCTTATTATTATATTAGATACAAGCTTTAGAGATAACTTAATTAACTATAAGAGCTTATAGGCTTTTGCTATTAAGCTATATAGTAGACTTATTAGCTAGAGAGTAAATAAGTAGCAAATAGTAACTACTTTAATAACCAAAGCAGAGTTACTAGCCTTATTATAGGCTACAAAAGAATTAATATTTATAAGCTAATTAATTACCAAGCTTACCGCTAGTAATAATACTTTAAATACATTACTAAAGGTTATAATATAATGTAATAATTAATAGATAATTAGCCTTATAACTAAGAAGTTAGTTTAATTATAAATATGCCTTTATTATGTAGATATATATTACTACTAGCTATATTAGGAGATTATAAATAGTTATATTAAAGTTATATATACCCTATTAGTAAAGCTAATAGTAAATAGTTTAATAAAGGCCCTATTAAAGTAAAAATAGCCTATATTTCTATAGTAATTAAATCTTAGTAACCAAACCGCGTGGTTAATATAAAACTACGAAGAAGAATTAGCTAAGAACAAATCACTAATATAATCAAAGTAATAAGTACTATAGTAATAGATAGTTAGCTAGTATAGCCCCTAACTAGGAGGGTTAAATTATATAGTCACACTAGTTAGTAAAAGTGAATTAGTATAAAGATATAACTAGTAAACCCTAATATTATAACTAATTATTAATATAACTAGTAGAACTTCAACTATAAGTTTCTTAATAACTAAGTAATATACATAGTTAGTAATTTTATTATTATAATTGCCTTAATTAGGGCTAAAAGTTAATATAAAATCCAATCATAAAAGACTACTATTTTAAGTTAGAAAGTTATAATAAAAGATAAAAGTATAGTTAAAACCATACTTTAAGGATAATTATATATACAGACCTATAGAGGCTATATTAAATGTAATAGTAAGTATATGGGGCTTAAGACTGCTATAAGTATAATATAGCTTTACTAAGTAAAAGGACCTTAGTTACTATATATTTATATTATTAAGCTTAGACTTATATAAGAGAGCTAGTGGGCTTTATAGATATAACCACTATTAAGTCTTTTTACCTCTACCTAGGATTAAACCCTAGAGCTCTAGTATAAGTTACTATCTTATACTATAACTATTTAGTAGGGGGCAATACTACTAGACTATATATACTCTAGTTTTGGTTATTATTAATTAGTTAATTACTACCTTTTATAGTGAGCAATTAGTAGTTATAAGGACCTATGGAAATACAAAAGGAAGGTATAAAAAAGTAGTAATTACCCTATCTATTAATCAGTTAGATTAAACCTATAAATAGCTTTAATCTAAGAGGGTATATCAAAGTAGGTATAATATACTAGCGAATAGCACAGACCTCTAGGCCTATTAAGCTGGATTAGGAAAGGTCTACAGCAAAATGTTGGTTAATATCTATGGAACGGATTTTGCTAGCTAAAATATCTAGAATCTGATAACCACGTACATTTAGATCCTAAGGCAACACAACAGCCATAAATATACAGGGAATCTCATAGAAAATAGCAACATAGTTACATATACACCAGCAATTAACTAGGGATTTTCACCATAATTATCTACGTATTTCAATAAGAGGTTCCTGAGGTAGAAAAGCACAATACCATGGAGTTAAGTACCTCTACTACTACTTTTACTGCCTCTGCAGTAGCTATTACCTTTTCTACCTTAGCTAGTACTTTTACTACCTTAATTACTACCTTCTTAGTATTCTTTTTAGCCTTATCTTTAATAACCTTCTTCTTTACTATAATAATATCCTCTATAATAATAAAATAAGTATTTAAATTAATTATAACCTTACATTTCTTTTACTTTATTATATTCTCTAGCTAGGCCTTAAGAGACTATATCCTTTTATTATTCTTTATTAGTATAGTATTTATATTATCTAGCCTTTTTTTTACTTTAGTAAAGAATAGTCTCTAAGTATTATAATCTTATTCCTTATCTCTCTTATAAGGCTCCTATAAAGTCTAATATCTTCTTAAGTCTTTTAACTTTTAAGAGGTTTATATAGTAAACTATTAAGATATATTAAGCTTAATAAGAAAGCTAGAGTTCTAGATAGGTACCTTTAGATTATTAGTATTAGTAACTAGGTTAATAAATTTACTTAAAAGGGACTTAGCTATATCAATAGGCTATAATCTTATTACTATCTAGCTTATTCTAATATTCTTCTTAGTAAAGGTATTATAAGATACTTTAAAGTAGTAGTAAAGAAAGTTTTACTTTATAATAGAACTAATACTAAGATCTACTAATATAGTTATAACTTCTTTCTTATATACCTACTTTAAAAGAGAGAATATTATAATATTAAGAGGCTAGGTAATATAACTAATATAAGGTAATAAATAAAGTAAGTAAATATCTTATTAGAAGTATTCTTATATAAAGTTATTAGATATATAGCTTTTATACCTATTTATAATAAATAAAGTCTTAGAACTAAGATTCTTAGCTTTTATTATTATAGCTAGAATAAAAATAGTTTTAAGTTAATTTAGATCTATCTTATTTAAAGTCTAGCTATTCTTTAATAATATAAATTATTATTAAGTAAAAAATTTAAGCTTAAGAGAGAATTACTATTATTATACTATAGATCTCTTAAAAATAACTAAGGGAGGAAGTCTTTTACTATCTATAGAAAAATACTTAAGAATACTTAACTAGCTATAACCCTTAGAGACTTAGATATAAGTAAATTGCTTATTAGACTTTTTTAATACTAAAGATTACTAAGCCTCCCCTTTAGTAATTCTACTCTTATCTATATTTTATTATAGATATTATAAGATATCCTTAATAATAAGAAGTATAAGTAAGTAAAATAACTCCTTAATCCTTTTCTTAGTAATATACTTAATCCTCTTAAAGCTAATCTTCTTAGCCCTAAAAGTCTTTATTACTAGATTTTATTATAAAAAACCTTCTAGCTACTTCCTATTTAATAGCTAGAGATTATTACTAGCTTTTAGGACTTTCTAAGCTATCTCCTTAACCTAAAAATAACTTAGTATAAAGCTAAGAGCCTTTTAGGCTAGAGCCTAGTTAATAAGGTACTTTTCTTATATCTAACTAAGTTACTAATAGTCTACTTTAGCCTCTTAAATTAACTTAGTACTCTTAAGGTAATAATAGAGTATTATATATAGAATACCTTAGTATTTAATAGCTTTATAATAGTTATTACTAGTAAGAACTTTATTAATTATCTTTTATAGTATATCCAAGGTATATTTTAATATTTTAAAGTATTTAGGATTTTTAAAAGAATTAATTTGAATTTTTATTATTAGGATATTTTAGTTTAAAATAGGTAGTTATTTTCTAGAATTATAAATTTGGTATATAATTAGCGATGTGAACACGTGGTCTGACTTGGGGGGTGGTCTGAGTTATAGGGTGGGGTCTTATGTATCTGGCTGCCTAACTACCATGTTAGTTAGTATTGCCTGAGCTGGCAACTGAGAGTCAAGGTTTGGTCTCAACTAAGATTGACCTTGACTACTATACCTATGACTATCTCGTTCGACTGTCTTACCACTCATCTCCGGGAGAATGAGTCGAGTGTGTAGGGCTGTGCTGTTAAAGTACGTGGATAATTACAGTGATAATCCCTGGTTAATTGCTGGTGTATGTATATATAACTATGTCACTATTTTCCATGGGATTCCCTGCATATTTATGGCTATTGTCTTACCTCAGGATCTAAGTGTACGTAGTTATTAGATTCTAGATATTTTAGCTAGCAAAATCTATCCTATAGATATTAACTAGTATTTTACTATAGACCTTTTCTAATCTAGCTTAATAGGCTTAGAGGTTTATACTATTTATTAGTTTATTATACCTACTTTAATATACCCTCTTAAATTAAAGCTATTTATAGGTTTAATCTAATTAATTAATAGATAGAGTAACTACTTTTTTTTATATTTTTCTTTTATTTTTTTATAGGTTTCTTATAACTATTAATTACTTATTATAAAGAGTAATAATTAATTAATTAATAATGATTAAAACTAAAGTATATATAATATAGTAGTATTACTTCTTATTAAATAATTATAGTATAAGATAGTAATTTATATTAAAGCTTTAGGGTTTAATTCTAGGGAGAGATAAAAAAACTTAATAGTAGTTATATCTATAAAGCTTATTAGCTGTCTTATATAAGTTTAAGTTTAATAATATAAATATATAATAATTAAGATCTTTTTACTTAGTAAAGCTATACTATACTTATAGTAGTCTTAAGCTCTATATACTTATTATTATATTTAATATAGTCTCTATAGGTTTATATATATGATTATTTTTAAAGTATAGTTTTAACTATACTTTTATCTTTTATTATAACTTTCTAACTTAAAATAATAGTGTTTTATAATTAGATTTTATATTAACTTTTAGTCTTAATTAAAGCAATTATAATAATAAAATTACTAACTATATATATTACTTAGTTATTAAGAAATTTATAGTTAAAGTTTTACTAGTTATATTAATAATTAGTTATAATATTAGAGTTTACTAATTATATCTTTATACTAATTTACTTTTACTAACTAATATAACTATATAATTTAACTCTATTAATTAGAGCTATACTAACTAACTATCTATTATTATAGTACTTATTGCTTTAATTATATTAGTAATTTATCCTTAGCTAATTCTTTTTTGTAGTATTATATTAATTATATAGTTTAGTTACTAAGATTTAATTACTAAAGAAATATAAGCTATTTTTACTTTAATAAGACTTTTATTAAACTATTTACTATTAGCTTTATTAATAAGGTATATATAACTTTAATATAACTATCTATAATCTTTTAATAAAGCTAATAGTAATATATCTTTATATAGTAAAGTTATATTTATAATTAAACTAATTTCTTAGTTATAAGGCTAATTATCTATTAATTATTATATTATATTATAACCTTTAGTAATATATTTAAAGTATTATTACCAATAATAAGCTTAATAATTAATTAGCTTATAAATATTAATTCTTTTATAGCTTATAATAAGGCTAGTAACTTTACTTTAGTTATTAAAGTAGTTACTATCTATTACTTATTTACTTTCTAGTTAATAAGTTTATTATATAGCTTAATAGTAAAAGCCTATAAGCTCTTATAGTTAATTAAGTTATCTCTAAAGCTTATATCGAATATAATAATAAGCTCTTAATTAGGCTTAAATTTAAGGTAAAGGCTAGTTATATACCTAAGGTATTGTAGTACCTAGTTTACTACTTTTTAATAAACTACTAATAAGTTATAATTAAATCCTATTAACTAATTTATTATAAATATAATATTAAGTCTTATTATTATTATTATATATAGGATTAATTTAACTTTTTATTAGTATTTTATAACTTTATAGTTTACTACTATCTACTATAAAGGTGGAAGTTATTTATTACTTATTAGAATCTTATCTAGTAATAGCTAAGTTTTATTATTAATTAGCTTTACTATTTTCTAATATATACTAATTATAATAACTATATCTTTTATTATCATCTATTATAAACAGTTTCTATATTAAAAAGCTATTATATTTTATTACTACTCTCTAAGTAATATCTTTCTTTTATACTATTAATTACCTTATTAGCTTTTTATTATAATAACTTAGAAAATATAAAGATATAATTATTAATATAGAAAAAGAATATAATAGGTCTCTTTTACTAGTAGTATAGCTTTTTAATAACTAGTATAAATCTAAGTTCTTAAAGTCTCTTTTCTAGGTACTTTTATTATAGTAGTAGTAATTATTATAACTTACAAAGAGCTTTTTATAAGTAGATAATCTTATTACTACTATAGCTTAGACATCCTAGAAAAAGTCTTATAAATACTATCTTATTTATATTAGTATATATAAATATATTTACTATATTAAATTAAAATAATTCTAAATCTAACTTAGCTATAATTATAATAAGTAATTAAAATAAAAGTTTTACTAGTATTACTATATATATATTATAGATTATATTTTTAGCTACTAATTACTATAAATAATAAAATATATTTTAAACTTTATAAGAAATCTATATTTATTTAGCTTATAAGTATATACCTATTGGTAATTAAATATCTAATTATTACTACTTTTTTTTATACTAACTATAACCTAGCTATTTATAGTATTATAGCTCTATAAATAAGCTTTCTTAGTCTTTTAAAAATCCTCTATAAATAGATCGTTTTTTAGGTTAGTATATATATTAGTAAGCAAGGTATTAGGTTTCTAGTAATAAATAAGAGATCTTAAAAAGGGTTAATTATATATAAAGAAGTATAACTATTAAGAGAGCTACTAGGTTAAGCTAGCGGTAAAAGGGGCTCCTGCGGGTGGGCCTGCAGATGAGCTTAGACCAGTCTTACATAACCAGTAAGATCAGAGTTAGGAGGTAACTCTAATAGATCCTAACAATAGGCTAGTATTATAATACTAGTAACTCTCTATTTTAACTAAATAGTAGCTAGCTAGCCTATAGCTTAAAAAGCTTAAAAATATAATAAAACTCTAAATCACAAAGTATTTAACTTCTTACTACTAATATAATATCTATATATTCTATATATAAAACCTATCTATTTATTTATATCTTTATCTACCTAGTGCTAATAAGCTTCTCTAGTAACTTATTTAGTAATAACTTTATAAAGCTATTAGCTAGGTTATCTATACTATAGATTTATTATACCTTATAAATCTTATAGTATTTATATAATTACTAAAGAGCTATAATATTAATTATAAGTTACTTTTTCTTCATAGTACTAAGCTTTATTAAATACTTATATAATAAGTATAAATTAGTATATATAGTTATAGGGATCTAAGGAACCTTAAGGTAGTTAGAGACTATTACTAGTATAGTCCTAACTATATAGGCTATATTAGCTCTAGTAACTATTATATATATCTTAGAGGTAAGTATACTATAGGCAACTCTTTTATACTTTATAAAGCTAAAATAGATAATATTACCTATAAGGTTAAAAGCAGTATCTCTACTAGTAGATAGGCACTCTTTATTATTACTAAACTTATTAGTAAGCATAATAATAAAGCTAAGTTATAATATTAAATCGCTATTGTTTACAAAAGAGCTATTAATAAATATAAAGAGTTTAGTACTAGTAAGATCTAGTAGTTGAAATCACAGCCCGCAGTCAAGGTTATCTATCTACTACTTAACCTACTAGTTAAGGTCCTTAATTTTAGCTAGGCTAGGTAACTAATACTAGGTAGTAATTAAATAGTTAAAGTATGCCGTAGGTTAGTAAATAGAAGCAAAATATATACCTTAAGCACGCTACTTGACATACTACTGCTTTATATCAGGTATACTAGGGTTAACTAATTATAGCTTCTTGCCTTGGTCCTTTTGGTAAAGAGTTATCTCACTATCATTACTAAGGGTTAACATACTGCTGTTAAAAGTGATGGGCTTGTTAACTTTAAGAAATTACTTTGGTTTAGCTATAAAAGTAGCTTCTTTCAGCACACAGTTTTCACAGTTAGAGAATGATTTATCTATAAGGCCAATAGTATCATCTATTTGCATACCTATTATCACAAAATCGTTATTTTTAGGCGCTAAAAAAAGTAAGCAAGGGTCAAAAGTAGACAAATCCATCTAAAGGCTCTTTCTGTGGTAGTTGTTATACATAGCCCACTAATGAGTGCTTGCCTCAGGTATGCCATAGAGTAGCCATTTAACCTCTATAATCACATCTATTATATAGAGGTAGTAAATTTTAAGGAAAAGTTAGGCAAGGATAGTATATACTAATTTAGTTACTAACTAGGTATATACTTACGTTATATTACATAACTAGAGGATATAACCTTATTACAAAAGTAATAGTATAATAGAGAGTATTACTTATTAGGCTATTTATTAAATAGTTAGTAACTAGGTTAAAATCATAGCTTTACTATCATCTATATAACCTTAGATAACTAGTTATAATTCTTTATAAGGTTACTTGTTTTTACTCTTAACCTTATATACTAACTATAACTTAAAAGTCTATATACTACTATGCTTTTTCTTATTATATTTAATAATAAAAAATATACTGCAGTCTATAAATCCTTAGATTTCACTAGTATCTAACTATTTAAATAGCTTACTAGGCATAGTTATTATACCTTTCTTATATAGCTTAATTACTAGTATATAGTTAGTATCCTTTTTTGTAGTAAATACATAGTTAATTATAGGGACTGTAGGTATAACTTCTGCAGTAAAAATTCAAGCTAGATTCTTTCTTAGTTAGCCTAGGCCGCATCTTGCTAGTAGCGGTTGCGCAGTGACTATAATAGAGTTATGTTTGATTAGAGCATTTATAGGTACCTCTACTGTAGTAGTTACTAGCAGTCTAGGTTGCGCGGGATCAATAGGGTCCTCTGCTCTAGAGGGGTTGTACTATAGCTTAATAGTAGTAATAGAGAATTAACACAGTCCCTACAAGGTCTTAATAGTACTGCTAGTACTATTATTAGCAGTTAATTAGTAGGGTCCTTTCTAGCCTTTACTCTAATAGTATACCCTAATAAGTAATTATAGAGAGAGGGCTATGCTTGTTATAGTATTAGGTCTATTATATACTACAAGTACCTTATTAACCTACCTTTTTGTATAGATACTATAAATCTCCTCTATTACCTTTTATATAGCTTCTACGCACTACAGGGTTAAGGGTAATAAAGCTAAGTTATTATTAATATAAGGGTATATACCAAAGACTAATAGCATAGGGATAAGGCTGTTAGGGCTTGTAGTATTATTAATCGCTTTTATAGTAAGTTATAAGGTAACTTTAGGTTTAGCCTCTAACTCCGCACAGACTATTTATATGCTTAGCATAGTATTATATAATACTATTTAACCTTACTAATACTGTAATAGGCCTTAATAGGGACCTCTTTTACCTTAATAGATAGTATATAGGCGGCATACTTAAATTCAGCTACGTAAAAATTCAGCCCAGTATCTATAATAATCTAGTCTAGAGGGCTAAGATATATATCAATCCAGCATATTTGTAGTGCTTCTTATGTATGCTCTGTAGTAATAAAGCATAAAAATCGCGCTGCGTTAAAGGAGGTTGCACTATTAATAACGTAGAGTACTAGTTTATTACTATCTAAGTATATCACATTAATGAAGACCTTATAGTTAAAGTTATAGTTATCATAGAGGGTAAACTTAAACCTTCCTAGAGCGTTTAAATTTAGCTAGTAGTACTAACAAAATTTATTAATTTCTTTAATATTTAAGATTGCTGTTATATAGCTAGCTTACTAAAGTACTTTATATAGCTAATAGACCTAGGGATAACTAAATTAGTAATATATTTACTATAGCTCTATATTAGTAAGATAGTATTACGCTATGCTACGCTCTAGCTACTCCAAAAGTATCCATAGGTAGCCCTATTTATATACTACTAGTACTATGATTATACCCTTAATAAGTATATTAACAAAGTTATTAAATTACATACTATTAGAGTCTATATCTTTTAGGTATAAAAGAAATAGAGTACTAGAGGTTATCACATAGAAAGTAAGCTTACTAATAGGGGTAGGTATAGCAATAGCTCTAAGTAAATTAAATAAATTGCTACTACTAAATTTAATACTTACTTCGCTAGTACGGCTTATATCTAGTAGTAACTCTACTCTGAGGTACTTATAGAGGGCTATATACTATTAGTAGCCTGCAGTTAAAACTTAGGCTACTCTAGTATCTAGTATGATACCCTAGAAAGTTATAGTAGAGTATTAATTATTAAGTATAAAGACTTTATTTAACCCTTATTCTTAGCTAGGGTCTCATATAAAAGGGTCTTCTTTTATCAAAGCATATAAAGTAGCCTAGTTACGTAGTTATATATAGACCTTTTAGCTATTAATACTCTCTTTACTAAAAAATACTATAGATATAAAAAAAGTTATATCCTTAAAGAGCTCTTTACTATTATCTAGTATATACTTATTATTAGTTATATTACTAAGAGAGTTAGGCTCTTTACCCTTATAGTTAAGAAAGTATTGTTTAAATCTTTTAGTAAAGTAGCTCTTTTAGAGCTACTTATAAGAGGTATCTCTTTCCTCCTTTAAGTGCGTTATTAACTAATATCCTTTCTTATTATAGATAAAGTACTTTTTTACTTAAAATATGCTGCTTTGTAAGTAGTCGTTTTGGGGCCTTGGACCATACCCTCATTACAGCGGGTAACTGCTGCATCAGATATTGTAATAGCAGTTAGTAAAGTACTACCGGTCTAGCTCAAGCGGTCCTTCTATAAGGTACTATGCCTTTTGCTTATATATTGCTACTGTATTGCTTATGCTATTTCTTAACTATATATAAAGTGCGTTATAAGTTATAGGTAGATTAAGTAGGGTGGCTGTGTACTTAGGTATGCCTTAATAATAAGTAAGTAGAGTATTATAGTAGTTACTATTAGTAGGTATGCCTTGCTGCATTATAGCTTTAACTAGCTTTATAACTTTCTTAATAAGCAAGTCTAGTACTTCAACTCTTATTTTACTAGGTAATTTATAGGTAACTTACTTATAGCTAAGCCTTTATAACTCTATATTGTATATGTAATAGACTTTATCCCCTTTAAATTATAATTTAATATTTACTATAAGTATATTAAAACTAATTAAATAGTTATAGAGGTTGCTAGTATAATACTCCTATGCGTTACCTATAAGCATGAATAAGATAGTAGACCTATAGTAATTACTAGAAATACTAACCCTTATATAGAGGTTATAAAAAGTTAAAAGCTTTAAGTTAAGAGTCTTATAGTTACTACCACTATACTTTAATATTAAATTATCTAAATATAACTTAATGAGGTTAGTTAATTAATAAGCGGTTAGCCTATTAGTTAGGGGAATAGTTATGCTTAGTAACTGCCTCTTAACTATTATAGCAGTCATAAGCAAACTTAGTATAAGAGAGGCTTTATTAGTTTACCTTTTAAATTGGGGAGGTTTAAATAATAGGTTACTATATAAGGCATGTTATTAATAATCTAACTTATTATATAACTTCTATAAAAAATCTATACTTTTATAGCTATTATATATCTTATCAATTAATAGTAGGAGAATAGCCTATAGTATCTATTTAATATTTCTTATAAAGTCTAGGTTATTAAGGTAGTTATAAAAAACCTTGTACTTAGCCTCTATTTTACTTATTGTCTTATTATCCTACCTTAGGAAATACTTATTATTAACTAGCTTCTTTAACCTTATACTAATAGTACTTTTAATAAGTTCTTTTATTACCTATATACTGTAGCTAATAATAAAGTTATAGAAGGTAGTTATAACTACTCTTAAGGTAGTGTTAAAGTCTATATCAGACTAATCCTTAAATTTATTATAGACTTATTACTATAAATCTCTACTATAGTAGCCTTACTTCTTATAGGTAGTTAAGTAATATAGGATAATTATATCTAATAACTTAATGTGGTTAGAGTGTAAGCTACTCTCTAAGATTTAATCTAAGTACTAAATACCCTAAATTAATAGGTTAACATACTTATAGTATCTATTAGGTATAGATTTGTAATATCTATATACTACGCCAACTACATACTGACTTGTGGTCTCTTTAGTAGCCTTGGGGGTGCGCTTTATTGCAGTTACTTCTTCTTGTATTATTATAGTTACCCTCTATTAGCCTAATAACCTCTTAAATACAGGCGTTTCTTCTAGTAGGCTAGAAGGCATATATATATATATATTAGAGAGATTACTACTAGTAATACAGGTAACTACTTAGTTAATAAAGTCTTGCTTGCTTTCTTTACTAAGGGCTTAGTAGCGGTATTACTTATTAATATAGGCCTTCCTCCTTTATGCTGAACTTGTTACTTGTTGAAAAGAGCCTTTTACGCGGTCTTATAACTCTTGTTGCTTGTTAAAAAGAGCCTTCCTTATGCGGCACTTGCTGCTTGTTGAAAAGAGCCTTCTTCGCGCGGGCTTTCTTGGCATTAGTTGCTTAAGAGCAATTAGAGGTATGTTTTAAGTAAGAAAAGAGTATAGAAAGAAGGTTAGAAAGAGAGAAGGAATAAAAAGAATCATAGAAGTTAGAGAAGGGGAAGGGGGTCTATTATATTTCTATAGACCTATTAGACTATCTAGTTATTTAATAGCCTAATAGAGTTGCTTTTTAGGTAACTATAACAATAGTTATAAGTCTAAAGTTAAAGTAGTAAAAGGGTAAAGTTAATAAGGTTATATTAAGTTAGTTAATAGTAGGTTATTAATAGTTATTTTAGTATATAAAGTATAAGACTTTATGGTCTTACAGTCTAATGATTTTTTAATAAAAAATCATTATCTTATAGGTTATAGCTTTTTATAATATAATAAAGTTAACTTATATAAATCAAGCTTGTATACTTATAGTACTCTTTATAGGGGTACTATAAGTTTACTATAATAGTATTCTAAGCTAGTTATCTATATAAAAGAAAGTATAGAACTATCTTATTATTACTATAGAGTTTAAAGTAGTTCTATCTCTTTTTAAAAAACCTTACTAATTTATAGTATCTTTTAATAAGTAATTACTATATTTAACTACTAATTAATATTAATAAGTAAGATATTAGGTTTCTAGTAATAAATAAGAGGTCTTAAAAAGGGTTAATTATATATAAAGAAGTATAACTATCAAGAGGGCTACTAGGTTAAGCTAGCAATAAAAGGGGCTCCCGCAGGTAGACCTGCGAACGAGCTTAGACCAGTCTCACATGACTAGTAGGATTAGAGTTAGCAAGTAACTCTAATAGATCCTAACAATAGGCTAGCATCACAACAATATACCTTAAGTAACCTAGATAAATTCTTTTAGTATAGCCTTATAGCTAGCTTTATAGCTATATTTTAAGATACTATTATCTTATTACTAGAGTTAGATAGATTCTCTTTTATTATATTATTCTTTTTAATATTAAAGAGCTAGCTAATACTTTTACTAGGTAAGAGGTCTTACTTTAAGATTTTTTAGAGATTATAGTAAGAACTATTAATAGTCCTAGCTTTATAAGTAGCTTATTAGTTCTAGAGACTGTAGTAAGAACTATTATTAGTTCTAGCTATATAAGTAGCTTATTAGTTTTAAGTATTATAATAAGAATTATTAATAGTTCTAGCTATAAATATAGCTTTCTAAGATTTTTAGAAATATATTTACTTTTAATATATAATATAGTTAATGTTTTAGACTTTATTATAATATTTATAGTTTTCTTACTCTCTTATATTAAGTATTTCTAATAGTAATATAATTAATAAAGTATTTAAAGATTCTCATAATATTATTAATATAAAGTATAACTTTATATATTTATAAATCTTTTTTGGTATTTTATCAATAGTTTAGTTTAAAAAATTTATTATATCTTCTTTTATAATATCCTTATTATTAGTAATATTTATAAAGTTTTTTTAATTACTTTATAGATATTAGTATTATAGGTTAGGTTAATTAACTAAGTAGGTGAAATAGTCTATTAATAATAAATAAAAGAGGAGAAATTTACCAGCGTTTGCTAGCACTGCTAAAAGAAGTAAGGTAGCTGTGGAAGGAGGGATATTATATGACATAGAAGTTATGTAATATCCGCACAGCCTCACTGTTGTTCTAGTAGATCTATCACATCCTTAATACTAATAACTATCTAAAGTAGTAGTATTCCTCTATGGTAGCCTAGCTGCTATACAAATCCAGCTTTTCACTAGAAAGCCTAAAAACATAATAAAAATCTAAATCTAAAAGTATTATAATACTTCAAATCCATATAACCTATTACATAGCTTGTAAAACCTATCCTTCTATTCTAATTACCGCTATCCTATTACTAACTAGCTTCTCTAACGCCTTGTTTATTACTAATTTAGTAAATCCATCCACTAGGTTATTAGTCCTCTTAATCTATTATACCTTATAAACTTCCTATCTCTTATATAACTACCTAAGGGCTATAATATCTATTATAAGTTACTTTTCTTTTATAGTACCTAATTTAATAAGATATTTATATAAGAAGTATAAATCCATATATAAAATAGTTAGGATTACTAGCATCTTTATCCAGTCTATTACTTACTAGAGAGTGGTTACAATAGTATATACCATATCTACTCCAGCTACCATTTTATATATCTCACTTACCAGCATACTACAGGTAATATACTTATACTTTGTTAAGCTAAAGTATACAATGCTTCCAACAATATTAAAGCAGTTACTAGTATTGTTATTACTAGTTTTCTTAGTAGCAAGGACAATAAGGAAGCCTAATTATAATATAAAGTCCTTATTATTCATAAAGAACCTATCCACAAAGACAAACAGCTTTACTATAGCAAGGTTAATAAGGTAAAAAGTTAGACCTTAGTTAAGGTTATTTATCTACTAAGTAATTTAGTAGTTCAAAGCTACAACATCTTCTTTAGTTAGAGCTTAGTACTACACAGCGACAGAGTAATCAAAGCACACTTCTAGCTAATAGACTAATATAATATAGGCTCCTTAGGCCTATTATTCAACATACTGTTTAAGAGCCTTAGGGGCAATACTATCAACAGGTTATAGCTTCTTACCCTAGCCTTTCTACTTAAGGACCAGCTTTCTATTACTAGTTAAAGAGATAACTTCTCTATTAAATATAAGTAAGTTATTAATAGTTAGTCTCTTCTTTAGTTTAGCTACAAAGTCTACCTTAGTTAGCTCCTTATCCTTATATATAGCAAATTAGTTATCTAAAAGGCTAAGCATATTATTAGTCTATATACTAATAACTATAAAGTCTAGATTTACTATTAAGAAGATAAGCAAGTATAGGTTATATATTAATAATTCTATCTAAAGCTTTTCTCTATAATAAGCACTATATATTACCTACTAGTAAGTACCTACCTCTATAATACTATACAGAGGTTAGATTACCTACATAATAGTCCCCTTAGGGTAGAGGTACTAGATTTATAGTAGTAGATATATAAAAATCGTTTAAGCTAGCTAGGTAGTAAACTATAGGTATGCTTAAGTAATATCCCTTAGCCATAGCTAAAATCTACAAAGTTATATCAGTAGCGTAGCAAGGGCTAGAATAAGTTACTAGCTAGCCCTTTAAATAGTTAGTAATTAGGTTAGAATAGCCTTCTTTCTATTATTAGCATACCCTTATATAACAAGGTAGGATTTTTTATAAGGTACTTTATTCTTACCTTTAACCTTATTAACTATTCTAGCCTTAAAGATATATATACTAGCATGCTCTCTTTTATTATATATAATAAAGGAAAATATACTATAGGTAAGAAGAGCCTTAACCTCAAGCTTATTAGAGTATTTAAAAGGGTTACTAGGGGTAGTAATAATACCCTTTTTATATAGTTTAATTACTAGTAGTTAGTCTACTTCTTCTTTTACAGATAGAAAGGTAGTAGCTAATAGAGTATTAGCTATATAGTAAGTCATAGTTAACTACTACCCAGTCTTATTAAAGAAGTAATACTTATAAGAGTAGCCTCTACCCCTTTTTAGTAGGTTTAGATTAATAATAATAATACCTTATTTATTATTAACAGTTATAGCAACTAGCTTATCTTCATTATTATTATTAGTCTCTAGAGGACCCTAGTCAGCTACTCTAGTTAGTAATATATTAACAGGCTACTCTTAATCTCTTATATTATTATTAGAAGGGTTACAATAGTATAGTTTAACTATAGTATATCTAAAAGTTTGTAGGCTGTAGAAGAGGTTAATAATACATTCAGTCCCATTAATACTAATAAGTCAAAAAGAACCTTGCTAGCCACTCTTTTTATACTACACGCAGACCTTAGACTGCAAAGGTAGTACTAGAGTTAATAATATATCAGAGCTATTATATATTCTAATTACTTTATTAATTTACTATTTTACATAGATTTAGTAGACTACTTCTATTACTTTTCTAACTACTTTAGCCCTCTTAGTTATAGTTAGTAATAGAGGTAAATTATCTATTATGTATAGGTATATACTAAAAATAAGGAGGGGTAGAACAAGGCTATTAAAGCTAGTAGTATTATTAATAGTCTTAATAGCAAGTTAGAGAGTAACTTCTAGTAAGATACCCTTATTACAAAGTATCTTATAGGCTTGCTACAAAGAAGTATAGTATCTTTCTACCTTACTAATACTATAATATACTTTAATAGGTACTTCTTTTACCTTAATCAATAGTAATTAAGTAGACTTCTTAAATTTAGAAAAGTAAAAGTTAAGGCTAGTATCTATAACTATTTAGTCTAGTAAGCTAAGATATATATTAATCTAATATATACATAGAGCTTCCTATATATATTCTATAGTAATAGAGTTAAGGAAGCAGGCTACTTGAAATAATATAATAGTATTAATAATATATAGGGCAGGGTAGTTTCTATTAAGGTAAACTATATTAATAATAATCTTATAGTTAAAGTTATAGTTATTATCTCTTAGAGCAAACTTAAAGTAGCTAGGTAACTTTCTATTTATCTAGCAATAATAGCAGAGTTTTATTAATTACTCTAAAGCAGCAATTTTAACGTTATTGCTAGACTACGTCAGCACCTTGTAAAGTCTGTAGACTGACGGGTGGCTGAATCGTCAGTAGACTCTTTATAACTCAGTATCCATGAGATAGTACCAGGCCATACTTTGCACAGGCTACTCCAACAGCATCTATACATAGCCCTATGTATAAATAACAAGCATAATAGTCTTTCCTTAGACAAGCTTGTTTATTAGGTTATTAAAGTATATACTGTTACAGTTTATGTCTACAAGGTATAGGAGAAATAGTATATTTATTAGTATTATATAGAATATGAGAATACCTAATAGTATTAGGATATCAATAGTACCTTTTAAGATAAAGTACTTACTAATACTAAATTAAATTCTTGCTTAACTAATATTATTAGTATTCAGCATCAATCAGCTATAGAGAAATTATTATAGGGCAAGGTATTAATTAAAACCAATAGTTAAATATTCTACTACTCTAGAATCTAGTATAATACCCTAAAAAGTAGTTACTAAGTATTGGTCTTTAAGTATAAAGATATCTCCTACTGCAGTACCTTCCTTAGTTACATTACCTTACAAATCTTCTTTGGTAATAAAGTAAGTAGTTAACTAGTTGTAAAGGGCATTAAAGAGTATTAGATTATTAACTATAGCAAATTTAAAGTAAGTAATTAAGGTAAAGAAGGTAGTATTAACTTTATTAGGTTTATTATTAACTTTATTATCTAATTTAAAAGGTTTGAATCCTTTAAAGTTAGTTATAAAGTAGTAAAAATCTTTAAGAGAAGATTCTATAGGGTATTACTCCTTATACTTATAGTATAACTATTATTATTTCTCTTTTAAGTATTTTATTAACTAACAGCTATTCTTACTGTAGATGTAGTACTTCTTAAAAGTACTACTGCTATTGCAGTTTTAATTAAAAAAGCAACATAAGCCTTAGTTGTTATAGTTGTTATAATTGTTTTAGTAGGTACCGCTACTATACCTCTACTAGTAACTGCATTAATCGTTATAAGTATAGTTAGTCTAGAAAGCCTTGTTACCTTAAGGTTATTACTAGGTAAAATCTTTCTTAGTTATATACTAACAAGCAGGCTACTTAAACTTAGCTACATTACTAATAGCTAATCACAATTAACCACAGACTCTAGTAAACATACTAGAAGGGTTATAGAGAGCTAATAAATAATCCTTAACCTCTTAGTAGCTATTAATAAGATAATCTTAAAGAATACTATTAGTAGAAATACTAATTTAAGTAACTACCCTTACTAACATGCTTAGCCTCTTAATAAGTATATCTAGAGCCTTAGTCTTACTCTTATCAGGGTTATTATAGATAATAGTAACTAGGTTAGTTTACTATAACTCTAAAAGATATGCTTGGTATATCTCCTCTATCTTAAAGTTAGCCTTAACTTAAGAGACTATTATGTAAAAGTTAAGGGTAAGGAATAGGTTATAGAGGTAATTAGTATAAAAGTTAGATATAGCCCCTTTTAGTATAACAAAGAAGGTACCTATATAGTATTCCTAGGAGATACCTACCTTCTTATATTAGTCATAGAAGATAGCAAGCTTTAACTTAAGTAACTCATATACCCCTTCTCTATACTTTACCTCATCTAAATATATCTTAATAAGGTTAGTAATCTAATGCGTTAGAGAGGTATTGTTAGAGGGGTAGGTTGTTATAGAGTTTATAACTAATATAGATATATAAGCTAATACTGAAGCTGCTAGGGCTAGGGTTACTAAGTAAGCTAGTGCTAGAGCTAGTGTGAGTGTATGAGCTAGCGCTAGGGCTGGTAGTCCAGTTAGGCTCTAATTAAATAAGATAGTTAGTATAATACCTAAGATATTGTTAATAAAGTTAGGGTTAACTAGCTTGTTTCTAAAGTTATTATTCTTAATAGTAAAAGCCTTAATCTAGGTCTTAGACTATACTCTAGGTATTTTACTTTTAAGTATATTATATACTTATCTAGTAACTATTATTCCTAATAAAGTAGATACTAAGATACCTCTTTATATAAGAAAGTTATAAAAATCCTTAATAGTATTATAGTAAGCTTATTTAAAGTCTATAAGTAACTATTTTTTAAAGTTATTCTTAGCTATCTACTATAGGGTTATACTTATTTATTACTATAAAATACTATACCTTACTATTTAAAAGTTAATAATAGTAACTAAGGCCTGGGGTTAAAAAGTTATACTTAGGTTATTAGAAAACTCTAATAGAGTAGTAATACCCTATAACAAGGGGATAACAATCCCATAGCTTGTCTTAGAGATATGGTAAGGGTAGGTAATACTTTTAGAATATACTTTACTATCTTTAGGGAATCCTTCTAATACTATAATAGATACTAGTAGTAATCTACTTTAGGCAGTTAAAGACTATAGTAGTAGTAATCTACTTTAGGCAGTTAAAGGCTATAATAGTTATAGAATTTAGTAGAGCTAACTAATAATTAATAAGTATTAATAGCAATCTACTTTAGGCTAAATACTTTTACTATAATAGTAATGATTATATAGGAATAGATCCTATTACCCTCTATTAGCCTTACAACCTCTATAAACACAGGTACTCACTCCTAATCACACAGGCTTAGAGGTAAATCTATATATTAGAGGAATTACTACTAGTAATACAGATAACAAGTAGAAGGAGTAGATAAAGTAATAAAAGTTAGGATAAAGGAAGGAAAAAAGTAATAGATTCTTAAGAGTTATAATAAATAGTAGATAGAGTAATAAAAAAGAGTAAGGAGAGCAAAGGTAAGTACTATTTATAAAAAAGGAAGAAGTAATTAAAGAGATAGGTAGTTAAATAGTATAAAAGACTATCTACTACATAAGTAGGTAGATAAAGTCTTCTAACTACTTATATCTTTACTACTAATTAAGTAGGTAGATAAAGTTACTAAAGTTAACAAGGGGAAATTACAAAGTAGAAAAGGGTAAAGTTAAATAGGTTAACAGACCACAGGAGCAGACTTTTCTATTTATTAACCCTTTCTAACTATGATATCAGAAATAGATATAGCAATGAGTTTTATAGAGAGATAAGCTCCATTTAATATACAAGCTCATAGGCTAGCTAATAGTCTATTAAGATAGGATTCTTTGTTATTTACAGCGGTGAAAAATAATGCTAGTGAGAGTGCTGCGGCAGAGATAGAATAAGAGTAGTAAAGAAAAGAGGTTATAAGGAGTAGAATATAAAGGCTACTATTATCTTTCTTAAATAGGTTAAAAGTAATAAAGTTAATAAGGTTATAAGTTATAAGTAATAACTTCTTAAAAAGCAACAAAGTTAAAGAAAGTGATATTTATATAATAAATACTAAGCTTAAGGACCTTTCACTAGGTATTTATTCTAGTTACTAACCTTCCTTCTACTAGGTAGTACACTAGCCCTCTATAAGTTAGGTAAATAAGTAAGGGTATTATTATCTCTTTTACTGATCCTTACTAATTTATAGTTATTATAATAGTAGTTACTATGAAGTTAACTACTAATTAGTATTAGTATTACAAGTTAGGTTGATTAACTAAGTAGGCAAAATAGTCTATTAATGATGAATAAAAGAGGAGGAATTCACTAGCATTTACTAGTGCTACTAAAAGAAGTAAGGTAGCCGTAGAAGGAGGGATGTCACGTGACATAGAAGTCACGTGACGTTAGCACAGCCCCACCATTGTTCTAGTAGATCCATCACATCCTCAACAATAGATCTATTTATTAATTATAGCTTTATCTATATTACTTAACTTATTTACTTATTTATTTTCTTTTTTAAAGAAGTATCTATCTTTATTAAATATTATATTATAAGATATAATAACTTTATTTTTTAGAAAGATATATATATAATACTAATTAGTTAATATATATCTAATTAGATAGCTAATATATACTTTTACTTTAAAGTACTAGAGATAATTATAGCTAAGTTAAGTATTTAAAGTTATTACATATATATAATAACTAAATACTTATAAATAGCTAAGATATAATATAGATAATAGTTACTCTCTTACTATATACTAGATCTAATATAGAGATCTCTAGCTATAAGATTTAGTTAGTATATAATTATATAAGTATACTACTACTTTTAGAATCTCTAGCTATAGTAATACCAATAATTTTAACTTTAGCCTTATTATATAGGCTTTTTTCTTAATTACTATAGTAATTCTTTCTATATTACTATTTTATACTTATATATTAAGTACTAAGGCCTTAAATAGGATTTCTATACTTTTTATAGCCTCTTTTACCTATAGATAAGTAGTTATAATCTTATTATTATACTTAATTACTTATACTTCTATTAATTTATATACTTTAATTAATTATATAAAGTTTACTAATGCTATTTTAATAGCCTTAGAAGTATACTATTATAAGTAATAGTCTTATATAAAGCTAGATTTTTAATTACTAAGTAATAAAGCTAACTTATATCCACTATAGCCTTATTTAAATAGGTAAAAATCTAGTATAATATAATTACTTACTTCTATATAGTTAATTAACTTCTATAGTTAATATAATATTTACTATTATATCTTACTTATTATATATACTTTATATAATATAATAGATATCTTTAGTATATCTTCTTTTACTTCTATACTATAAGCTTAGGTAGTTATTTTATAAAGTATATAGCTACCTAGGTAGCTAAGATAGTTATACTAGTAATTAACTTTAACTAACTTACTCCTTTAATTGTAGTCTATTAATATTAAGATTACTATAACTATATCTATATTTATTATTACTAGGTATACTACTAATATAGTATAAAGACTATTATAATTCTTACTAGCCTTAATAATTTAATAACTAATAACTTTATCTATATTAAATACTATAAAATAGTTCTTTATTATATATATATAATTATTAATTAAATTATTATCTTATTACTAATTATTTCTTATTTTAAGTATTATACATAATACTAAGTTATATAATAATAATAAGTAATAGATAACTTTTTTAAGTATAAATTATACCTAGTAATTATTATATTTTATACAAATAAGTATATTACTTTATCTCTTGATTAAAATAATAATATTACTTACTTGGATAAAGTTATCTAACTTCATTAGAATTATCTCTAAAAAGTAATAATAAGAGTAAAAGATATAAAGGGTTACCCCTAAATCTAAGATAACAAAGTCTTTAAGTAGATAATTAGATATTATAAAGATAGCTAACTATATAAATAAGGCTTTTTTACTCTTTAATTATACCTTACTTTTATTACTTTTTAACTATTATTTTACTAAAGTTATTACTACTATTATTATAGTAAATTTATTTAAATAAGTATATATAAAGGCTAGTAATATATCTTTCTCTTTTAGCTTATCTTTTATATATTACTATATCAGAGCTTACTTTATATAGTTAATAATTACTTTATATAGTTACTATAAAAACCTTAAATATATTTTACTTATAAAATAATATCTTATTAACAAATACCTAGAGATATTATATAGTAAGTACTTTTTATTACTATAGTTATTACTTTTATTATTATAATAATTATTATACTATTTTTTCTTTATTAGCTTCTTTTATATATAATTCTCTATAATATTATTAATAACTATTACTATAGTAACTAAGCTAAAAATACTATAAGTAACTTTTATCTAAAGATACTCTAGCTCTATAGTAATATAGGCTTATATTACTAATATTACTTTATAATATAGAAGCTAGTTATTAATAGCTCTTATATAGTTAGTACTTTTATATACCTCTACTTATATTACTAATAGTATATACCTTAATACCTTTATCAGTAATAGAAACTATTTACTAGTCTTTATAGCTAAATACTACTAGACTTATATACTATAACAGAGTACTTTCTCTTAGTTAGATATCTATTTCTCTATCTCTTTTATATTTATTACCTTATAATTTATAGCTCTTTTTATAACTTTGTTATACTTTACTATAGTGATTTTCTTTTCTTTATATAGAAATAGATTAATGTATACCTTAATATTATATATTTATATATATATTAACTTACTTATAAAGTAATACTTTATAATTACTATTAGATATATTATTATATAGATCTAGGTAACTAAGTTACTAATTACTTTATAATTTTACTTGTATTATTATTATTTATATATATATATCTTATTATTATATTTAAGTTATTTCTAGCTTTTAATTAATGATTAAAATAGCTTTAAAGCTTATATATCTTTTAAATCTAGTAGTTATTAGCTATTTACTATATTATCTATTACTTACTTGGTTATTATAAATAGTATTATTAAATAGTCTATAATATTTAAAACTATTAAAAGCTTTATTAGTTATTTTATAGTAATATACTATATATTATTAGTATTTAAATTAATTAACTCTTATAGATTTAAAGCTACTACCTATTACTATAGCTAGATATACTAATTACTTTAATTAGCTAGGCTACTTAGAGTTATTAATATTATAGCTATTTTATTTTTAATTATAATAATAATTATAATATATATTATATATATTATATATAGTATTTTAAGTAATATTAATTAATACTTATAAATTAGACTATTAATTATTAAAGTATATAAATAATTATAATAATAATTCTTAGTTAATTACTAGTATATATATATTTATAGCTATTGTATTACCTTAGGATCTAAATATACGTGGTTATTAGATTCTGGATATTTTGGCTAGTAAAATCCGTCCCATAGATATCAACTGACATTTTGCTGCAGACCTTTCCTAATCCGGCCCAATGGGCCTGGAGGTCCGTGCCATTCGCCGGCATATTGCACCCACTTTGACATGTGCCACTCTGGCTGGCAAGCACCCTCAAGATGCCTGCCTACACCGCACGTCGATACGCTCCTCCGAGCTACGTTGACGGCCACAATGGCTTACGTGACAGCGTCAGTTCGCGGCTAGTCTATGTCTCTTCTGGCAGAAAGGGATAAGCGCACCTGCCTCGTGCGCAAACTGCCGATCCTCGGTTAAACATAAGTTCGTCAGCTCGAGCCTCCGTGTCAGCGATTTGGTTGATGCTGAGGAGGTTGATTGAGCATTTGTTGAGCCTCAAAAGATTGACAAAATCGAGTGTGGGGTACCGTTCAGGAGCTTTCTAAGGCGGGGTGCTGGCAATCGGTCTGCTTATCGCAGGACGGGAAGGTCCTCAAGCGAGTCGAGATGAGTAGAGAGACCGGTTAACAGGCTAGGTAGGTATCTCGGGCGCACGCTTGTGATAGGCAAAAATTCAAGACATGCTTGCTTTCCCCCTTCGCATTAGCGTGCAGAAACGCTGGTTGCACGACCGTGGATAGCGTCCGCATTGGTGTCCGAGGCTGTGAGGTAGTGTTCTCAACTTCGTCTTGTATCATGCCGTTGGAATTGAAAGGCATGGGCGAGAGCGCGCAGGGAGGAGCATATAAGAAATCCATGGATTGGGCCATTATCGCATCCCGACCAATTTGCACCTAGTTGAGGAGCAATGCGTGGTTGTCTTCATACCGAGTACATGACGACGTCTTACGTGAGAGGTAACGTTGTCACGGGCGATGGACAACGTCGATTGGGATCTCACTCGCGCGCATTGAATCCTGATGCAACGCATCATGTGCAAGGCAGAGAGAGATGTCCTATCTCTTGTGCCCCCTTATCATTGCTGGCTAGGTACCTATCCGTACCTTGGGTGGGTAGGTATCCGTACCGATATCTACACTGATAACCCGCTTGCTTGGGGCTGCCTTGGACGCTTAGATAGATCATAGGTACCTACCTAAGGTACCTAGGTAGGGTGGTAGGTAGGTAGGTAGGGTGTCGAGGTTGCCAGAGCCCAGCGCCACGTTCCCTGTCAAAGGTCCACTAAAAGAAAGGATCGATGGGGTCGAGAGAACGTGTACCTCATCTGCGGTCCGGATCTGCAGTGGGTACGCAAGACTGGCGGAATACTAGTTAGCGAAGTGCTGCGGGTACTACATACAATCGGGAACGGCCGTATGGACATTATGTACCTATCGCAGTCGCCTTGTACCCTCGCAGAACCAGAGAAAGGGAAATATGCCTTACGTAGCCCATGGACAAGACACATTACAAGTTATTGCGAGAGGCAGAAAAGCCAAGCACTTACCCCATAATTGACACGTACGCAGTAGCATACCTAGGTTAGGTACCTAGTAGCAGCACCCATCTCATCAAGTCAAGGTACCACGGTACCTACCTACCCAGGTATCTACCGACCAAGCAGTGCACTGGGTAAGCTACCTACCACCCGGGCAAAGGCAACTACCTACCTAGGTAGGTAGGTAGGCCGAGGGGAGGTACTTCCAACATTTTCGACTGACCACTCCGTCCCGCCCGATCCCACATCAGCACTGGCATCTTCTCTCCGTGTCGACTACCACTGCTGCTGCCCGCACTCCTTTGTCAGGCTTCATCTACCAAGTCGCCTGTCCTCCGACCTATCTGCTGTTCTTTGCGCCAGAAGGGCTTTCGTCATCGACAATCCATTGCTGGCAATCGTCTTCCACCTTCATACCTTGCTTTCGGAAAACGGATACTATCATTAGGAGCCACTTATCGATCATCCGTGCAACCTCCACTGCGACAACGGCTGCCTCGGTCGCCTCGCCCACACTTTAAAAGCTCTTCACGCCCCATATCTGACGCTTTAACGTCACCCTTCTGCCGAGCTTCGCCATCTACACTTTCCATCACCATGTCAGTACGACAGACGAGGCGCCAGGCCGCCCAGGCCGCTGCTGGCGAGCTGCCCCAGGGGGTGGTCGCCAGCGATGAACCTGCCCGACAAGTCGCAATGAATGGAAACGATAACGAAGCTACTGTGCCGGAAGCTTTGGAACATGGCCCCAAGGAGAACATATTCTTGTTCTGGCCCAACATCATCGGTATGGTTGCCTGCCGGGCCTAAGACGCCCCAACACGTGGCTAACTAGCATGTCATCACAGGCTACTTCCGCATCGTTCTCGCCATTGCCTCCCTCTACTACATGCCCCTCCATCCGCGAACCTGTTCTCTGCTATACAGCGTGTCCTGCCTTTTGGATGCTCTCGACGGATACGCTGCGCGCGCATTCGAGCAATCCACTCGTTTTGGCGCCGTGCTGGACATGGTTACGGATAGATGCACAACTTCGTGCTTGCTGGTTTTCTTGTCCTGCGCATTCCCTCGTTGGACCATCGTTTTCCAGATGCTTCTCTCGCTTGACTTCTCCAGCCACTACATTCACATGTACACCACCCTCTCCATGGCGGGCTCCGACAGCAGCCACAAGAACATCGACGAGAGCCGTAGTAGGATTCTCTACTTATACTACACCAACAAGGTTCGCTTTGATACAGAATGCCCTTCCGCGACACGGTTGCTGACAACATTCCCTAGACTGTTCTCTTCGTAGTCTGCGCCCTGAACGAGCTCTTCTTCATCGCCCTTTACCTGCTGAGCTTTTCGTCTCCCCTGCTTTCGCCGTCTCTGCTGAGCTCGGTGTCCAACACGGAAGCCATGCAGATCCAGGCGGGTGCGCAAGTCAACACATCACTACTGAGCCACATTTTCCCGAATCCCTATAGCGCTGCCGCTCTTGAGCTTGCTCGAGCAAACAAGATGGACTCGACTTGGCCGTGGATCCTTGCGTCCATCAGCTGCCCTGTCATGGTGATCAAGCAAGTCATCAACGTCGTCCAGCTCATCAACGCGAGCAAGTGGCTGGCCGAGGGCGACGTTGCCGCGAGACGGGCGAAGGGCTTGCCTAAAAAGAAGACCAAGAGCATCTAGAATCACCATTCCATCGTACTAGATGCGGGCGCATCGTTGACCGCGGCGTAGCCACGTCCATCACCCACGATTTTTCATTGGACAAGACATAATCTGTAACGCAGCGGTATAGGAGTGAGGGGCTCAGACGACCTAGCAACAACACCAAGCCGGCGATTCGAGGTGAATGTTGCCGTCGGCAGGGAAGATGTGTAAGAGGCCACGCGAGGAGAAACGTCCAGTGCACGTATAACTCCATGTAGGCAGTTACATTGCTACTGCGGAAGTACCGAGGACGGCGACAGTGGATGGAGCTATTTTTTCATTTCTCATTTCGGGATATAATGACACCAGTTGCTGCGGTATTAGCATTTGCCCGGCTAGGACAGCTGAGGCTAACTACGGGGGAAGGAAATGATCGACCGAGTGTCAGGATCAGGAGTTAGGAGTTTTGTTCGCTCATCAACTCGATTTATTCCACACTTTAGACCAATTGCTCATTCATCTATCCAAGACCTCTCGGGCTGAATGACTAAAGCATGTTGCTGACCGGTCCACTGGGGCGCCGCCCCGCGTTTGTGCTCAACATTGTCTGGAGGCTCCAAAGAAAGAAAACCCCAAGCCGCCAGGTATTCTTTTTTTTTTTTGTCTGGAGCCGAAGATTGCTGTCTTGAGCCGGGTTTGAGCCCTTGTGGACTCCTGGGTTTCGTGTTCTCGAAAGCTAGGCAAACGCCTGTCAGGTTCGACCGGCTCCCGCTCCGCCGGACACGGCACCAACCATGGCGGGTTCTTCCTTTTGGCTGTCGCCGGTGTGCACCACCGACGTGGTCTTCTCCGGCTCCGGACCCGCATATCCGGTTCGGGAAGGGCCGTCATCTGTCTTGGCCAGGCCATACCATCCCACGACCAGGACGCCGAGGATGCCCGTTACGCAGCTGAAGACGAGGGCCACGATCCCTCGAGCGGTGAAGCTAGTTGCTCGCCTGTCAGCGCATGTCGGTCGAGAGGAAAATGGGGAGCAGCGTCTTGGGGTTAGTCGGTCTGGGGGATTACGTACCCATCAGGGAGTCGAGCGGGGGGCGTGTTCTGCCCTCTCAGGTCTAGGAAGTCATTGGTGTTCCCTGCAGCGTTGCCGGCGGTCGGGACTTTGGCTGCCGCGCAGACGTCCAGGTGGTTCTGAGGAATGGACAGGGTCTTTTGTAGGTCCAAGGGTGCCTCGACGAAGGTCGCCAGCAGGCCTGACGTCACATGCCACTCTATGTGGCAGTGAAAAAGCCATACACCTAGATTCAGAGTGTTGGTCTCGAGTTTTCGAAGGAGAGGGAGGGGGGCGGAACTCACCAGGGTTATTCGCGCGGAAACGAAGAACAATATTTCCATTCGGCCACACGACAAGCGTATCGCGACGCATGGGCACGGCGGGGAAGTCCGCCTCGGTGATGTTGGCGTTGGCGAAGGTGCCGCCCTCCTCGGGCGCGCGGTACAGGGCCTGAAATTCGTGGCCGTGTAGGTGGAAGGGGTGGCGCCCCGGGTCGAGGTTGTTGACGATGACCTGGACGACGTCGCCGCGCTCGAGGACGAAACTGTGCGTGTAGGTGCCGTAGACCTCAGGGCTCGTGGCGGCGCCGGCGCCGGCGGAGAGGGCGGTGTAGAGGGTAGGAACCTTGGGTGCCCTGTAGGTGATGTTGTTGAAGAAGGCGTAGTTGGCGCCGTCGCCAAGGTTGTCCATGATGACGTCCAGCTCAACGGTCCTCGAGGGCTCTGGCAGGAGAGGCTGCCTGTCGTGGGGAATTAGGGTCATGTCGTCGAAAGGGGCGAAGGTGTCCAATGTGGCTGGCGGGCTGAGGGGCTTCTTGGGGTCGTAGACGAGCCAGCCCGTGACGTTGTAGTTGAGGTCTGCAGGGAGGGTGTCGAAGAGGGACTGCTCTGATCAATATGCTGGCGGGGCACTGGGGGTTTTTGGTTTGGGTGCAGCTTACGGTGTCCATGCTGCCGACAATGGCAAAGTTGGACGTGGTATCGTTCCGGGTCTTGACTAGGAAGCTATACCTCTGGGCGGCGGATACGTAAATCATGCTCGCTTCCGCCGGCTCCGTGTAGACGCCGTCCACCTCGACGATGGATATGTTGTGGCCCTCAATCCAGACGTACTGGCCGGCGAAGGCGGCCATGTTAATCAAGCGGAAGAGGTACGTCTTGCCGGGCTGGACGGCCACCGTGAGGTTCTGCGTGTCGTTCATGAGGGCGGCCTGCGGAACGGGTTCGGCGCCGGTGGGGTTTCCCTTGCTCATGAAGGCCGGTATTAGGTCGGCCATCTGATCGTGGTACCAGTCAGACAGGGACACGACGACTTCCTCGTCGTACTCGCCCTTGAACGGGGAGTCGGGATCGTGGACGATGAGAGGCGCCCTGAGGCCGTCTGGATACTGGCTTTGGGTGTGGGAGTGGTACCAGTACGTGCCCGGCTGGTTGATCTATATAATGTCAGAGAAGCTTATGCGTCACTCTTTTGTCAGGGTGCAGCTCACGGTGAAGTTGTACGTGAATGACGAGCCCGGAGGGATGGCGCACTGGCTGACTTGCGCCGGGCCGTCCATGTGAGTCGAGCCATTCATGTACAAGCCATGAAAATGAAGGGATGTCGACTGGTTGCCCAGGCCATTGTGAACATTGATGAGGACGGTGTCCCCGACGTTGGCATCAATGCGAGGAACCGGCCACTGGCCGTTGATGCCGATTGTCGGGCGTTCGAAGACGCCATCTGGGTTTGCCGTCACCCAGCCGATGTTGAAGTCGTGCGAGACCGTGGCGGCACACGCGGTCCCCGCGAGAGCGGAGATGAGAGTCAAGAGGATTGCAGTGCCCGCCATTGTTGCGCAGTCCCTGGGGAATTCGAGAAGACGGCCAGAGGATGGAGGTTAGCTGGAAGGGACGACGTGATCACGTCTTTGTGTATCTTGCCAGATATCGCCCCACGAGAAGAGAAGTGCCCCAGCGGTGACTCCAGTCGAGAGAAATGAATGTTTACTCACTACCCGTGGTTCACTTGACCAAACGGCAACTACTAGCGAGGGGGGGCATGCTTGCCAGGGTGAACTTTTCGCCCATGCTTCGCTCTCGCCCCCCTCCCCTCCCCAAGACATCTTATCAATCTGATCCCCTCATGGCCCCGACACGCCTCTTGTTCCAGCTCCTAGGACCGGTGTGTGAATCGGGTTAGTCCAAGGCAAATCATCTTATCAGATGCAGTCAAGTCGGACCGGTGCTGCCACTACTGGTGTAGCGCAAGCCCAGTCAGACGCTTGTCCTCTCACGTTGTTCGAACAGAACAGAGAAACCTAGAATTCGAGTACCTAGTGTGTGTACCAGACCCATTGGCCCGCCGGGTTCTCGGCAGTGGTGATGGCTGAAAGGGAGGGTTTAGGGAGTGGCTCATGCGTTGGAGATCGGCTATGTAATTGGACAACTGTGGTCCCCCCTCCACCCATGCAGGAAAAAGCTTGTTCTGTCTGCGCTAGTGCAGCCCAGGTCTTGCCTATGCAGTAGCTGTTCTTTAGAGGTATCCGAGGTGATGGGCAATGAATGGATGGGCTGCCTAGGCTACCTAGGTTGGGCACTCCCCCGTCGGTGCCAACGGTTTTTGGGAGTGTTTGAACTGGCCGGCCTGATGGAGCAGGGATATACGACTCGAGGATCGAACTCTGGCTGCAGGCATCTCGACCGGGTTGCTCTCCATGGAACGGCAGCCATGCCTCAGAGGCTTCTGGGAACCAAGAAAACACGACGTTTGGTCCCTCGTGGGTCGTAGTACAGGCTGCTTTCAAATCCCTCGGCCCACTACTGTGTGGAGGGTCCAGCGACGACCGCGGCACCCTAATCATCTAGGGGGCTCCGCCATCGTCGAAGCGAGGTAGGTGATGGTGTTACGAGTAATGGTCCTAATTAGCTAGCTGGGCAAAGTGGTTGGAAGGCATGATCGAATCCGCCCAGGTCTACCGGCACCCTAGCCCGACCTCCAGAACCGTAATCCGCCGGAGGCTTGCTTGTGAATCGTCAGCATTGAAACCATCACCTAGCCGAGCTACACTTCCAATAACTGCCCTCCATGACGCCAACCAACGGCGTGTGAGAATCGTCCGTTGTCGATCTACGGGCTTCGTCCCGTGTCAAGTGTCAGAAATCACGGGCCTCTCGGCATCCCAAGCATCGACCTCTCTATTTTGGCATCGCACACTCGACGGTCATGCGATATATCCAAACACGGAACTTAGAATTGCTTCGACCGTATCCTTGTCTCGTTCGCTCCGAGACCCTTGCCCCCCTTGGTCCACGCTAGGCACGTCGAGCCGGCCTAGGAATGTAGCATCCCCATGTCGGCCAGCCCAATACAAAGAACCGGCCACCGACTAAGATGGTTTTGGAGAAAAGCTTTTTGTCAAAACAGGACCCCGTCGAATGAAATCGGGCCTTTCTGGTCGACGGCGGTCTCATTGGTCACCAAGCCTCGAGCTTGCACCACCTTTCTCATCTCGGCTGCTGCTACGCCCCCGCGTTACCTCCAAGACTGGCCATATTTCAGTCCACGCTGGACACGGTCTGCTGATTATCAAGATATGCCCGCTCTACCTCATGTGTCCTAGGCCGCTAGCGCTCCGCCATCGGGACCGCCGTCTCTGCATCCCTAGACAGACACCCTGACCCAACGATTATCTGATTCGACTTATCAGATCAAGCTGCTCTCCCCATCCGAGGTGAAGAAAAAAAAACTTCCCACTTGCTTGCTGCTATTTGTCCCCGTCCTCGAACCGTGACGCTCATCGCCTTCCGCTCGTCTTCTTCCCTCGCTCCACAATGGCTGTCGACGTCTTTTCCGTACCGGTTTTCCTCGTAGTCTTCAGAGAGTCCCTGGAGACTGTCATCATCGTCTCGGTCCTGCTCGCTTTCCTCAAGCAGACGCTCGACGGGCCAAACAGAGATTTGGCCGTGTACAAGTCCTTGCGTCGACAGGTAATGAGCCTCCCCCAGCCTTGTTCTCGCGCCAGGATTTGCTGTTGACGTGCTTGCCGCAGGTCTGGCTCGGTACGGGCATCGGCTTCCTGATATGTCTGGTCGCCGCGGCCGCTGTCATTGGCGTCTTCTACAAGCTCGGCCGTAACAGCTGGGACGCCAACGAGCTTTACTACGAGGGCGCCTTCTCACTTGTTGCCGCCATCATCATCACAATCATGGGGGCAGCCCTGCTCCGCATCGGCAAGATGCAGGAGAAGTGGCGTGTCAAGCTCGCAAAGGCCATGGAGACTCCCATCAAGACCGGTGCTGGCCGCGGATGGTTCAAGCACTTCGCCGAGAAGTATGCCATGTTCATCCTTCCTTTTATCACCGTTCTCCGGGAAGGCATCGAGGCCATCGTTTTCGTCGCTGGTGTTTCATTTTCCGCCCCTGCCACTGCCGTGCCACTCCCGGCCGTGGTTGGGTTGATCGTCGGCGCCCTAGTCGGCTATGTCTTGTACAAGTAAGTGCCCTACCGTCCGGCGACATGCGATTGTCCTGCTGATCCTCGCAAAGGGGTGGGTCCACAGCAAAGCTGCAAGTCTTCCTCGTCGTATCGACCTGTCTTCTGTACCTTGTCGCGGCTGGTCTCTTTTCCAGAGCGGTCTGGGACTTTGAGCAGCAGGAGTGGAACAACGTCATTGGCGGTGACGCTGCAGAGCTTGGGAACGGCGCAGGCTCGTACGACATCGACAAGAGCGTCTGGCACGTCAACGTGAGTCTCCTGGCTCGAAATCTCGTATGGCTCATGTGCTGATATTCTGCAAGTGTTGTAGCCCTGAGCTGAACGGCGGCGGCGGTTGGGGCATCTTCAACGCCGTCTTCGGCTGGACGAACTCCGCGACGTATGGCTCCGTCATTGCCTACAACGTGTACTGGATCTTTGTCATCGCATGTTTCCTTCTCATGAGGTTCCGCGAGACCAAGGGACGTTGGCCACTGATGAAACCGAAACCCTTCCAAAATGGTGACAAGCGCGTTTCTGACGACCTCAGCGGGGCCGAGGAACAGTCCACGTCCGAGAAGGACAAGGGTGCAGCTACTACAAAGATCATCGATGCCTCATCTTAAAAGAGATGGTTTGAAACGGACAGTGCACAAGCCATTGAGTGAAGCCAAATCGGCCGCCACGAATCGTCGTGGAAGTATGGAGGCGATGGGTTCATTACATAGGTTCTCTGTTGTTACAAAGGAAGCCTCTCCGGCCTGCCACCTATTATCCTAGCAATCTCGATATACACCGGGGCGCCAATAGTGGCCAGAGAGCTTTGAGGGTACCGGTACTCAAGTGATGGCGTCATGAATTCTATCAATATTCGGGGGTCCAATCCCACTTGTCAGCGGTGAATAGCCTCCGCGCCATCTTGTCGGCATACATATTGCCTTCATACCGAAGACGCTGATCGCTCGCTAGGCCTCGAGTGAATTCAAACTTCTTCTCATCATTGTCCAAGCTCGCAACTTCGTCGCCATCGGGTATCCAGGAGGCCGAAGCTCGGTTGTTCTTCCAATCAACCTGGGATATTGAAAGGACGGTTGACGACAGCATAGACCTTATGTATTCCACTATGGGCTCAAGGCGTGTTCGGATGCCACAATTGGTGTGGTTCTTGTCGATCTGGTAGCCCGGCGCCTGCTTTAACATGGCCAAGATTTCCTCAACGTCGATAACCGAAGAGTCCGGGATGTTGTCATACGAGCTGGGCCCGAAGTCGACAACACCTATCATCTCTTTGCTCGTGAAGAACTTGAGAATCTGGCCCAGCTGGAACAAGTCACAGGCGGAGCTCGAGTCGTATCCAAGTTTACATTGCCTCTCACGGGAGGAATACAGAGTAATGAAGTGGCGATGGACTGAGGCCATGGTATTCAGCACACACTCTCGTCGGTGTTGTAGTTCTCCTGGATGAGGTCAGCAAATGGTTAGGGCTTGGTGGAGGCTTGGTGACTCACGCTCCAAGCCGTCTGGCAGGTGCCACCACAGCTCAGTACGTGAGAACTCGTCAAGAGACAATGCACTCCAGCGGATAGAGCCACGAAGAATCAGCTCTCGTGTATAGTTGTGGAGCCTGGGCGGCTGCTCCAACAGCCAGGCAACCAGGATCTTCTGTCTTAGCAAATTCTCGACGTCCAACGTTTTCTTCTGCGCCCCTGCTCGCGCTGTTTTAGCACTCGTCAGGGGCCACTTGAACTTGAGTTCGATACTAAGATACCTTGAGACCAAGGCCCGGCAATCGAAGCGATCGGCCAAAATGGCCAGGGTTGTCACATGGAGCATAGTAACAGTCGTAGATCGTATCGGCTTGCCGTGCATGATCCTCATCAAGTCCTCAAAGACCTTCTCCCGGCCTATGGATCTTGTAGCTTCGTCATCATCAGCGATGTTGATCCAGGGCAGGTCCCAAATGTTCACTTCAGCGAGCTTGAGCCCCGCAGCAGCCAGGCGGGCAAGCGTCTCTTCGACACTGCTCGCCTCGGAAAATTTCTTGTTGCCGAGAAGGTTCTGAAAGTACCGGGAATGCCTCTTCAGAACGGAGAGCTTGACGCGGTAGGCGACTCTGATGATCGGGCTCAAGTTTGGCTGGGGGAGGCGCGGGGCGCCGATTTTCTTGCTGGCAGCCTGCCAAGTTTTCCGAGCGGCGGCTATGGTCTCTCTGGATGTCTCAAATGTAACGTGAAGAATGATGTCTCCGTCGTCGCTTATGAGCACGACGGGGAGAGTCTGGCTCAAGGACGAATCCGATGTGTCATCCTGAACTGGCGCCGAGTCTTCCATCATCAGACAGCGCCGCGAGGGTTGGGAGTCTCTGCCGCAACTCAAAGAGTGTCATAAAGAATAAAGAGACAGTTTTCCATCACTCGGTGTGGATGATAACCCGAGGGCGAGAATATTCGACGATGAAACGTCGTCACTGATGTAAGTGAATGTCCACATGCTATTCGAAAGCCCCGATGCTGGTGCATCTGCCTCTCTGCATGACGACAGGAAGTGGGTCCAGTACTGTGTGTACTTTTCCGTGGAAGCAGGATTTGACACAGTTTGTGTTGATTACATAAGTGAGCCCGCAACCGTCAAGTGGATGGATGCCTACCTACTAGGATGGATGCCAACTAGGTACCTAGGTACTAACCTAGCAGTAAATAATGGAGTACAATATACATGGTACATCGGCTTTACCAGAATTCCAGGGCGATGACCTCCGGGATTGGCTGCGGCTAAGTGGTATTCCCCCTAAAGACGGGCATGGCGGACAGCTGGCGGCAGGGTCGGAGCGGGAACCTCCACGGCCAGCGCTTCCTTTGCAGGCCCGTCTCATTACGTCGCCGGGTCCATCCATGATCCAACCGAGGCCAACTGTGTGTTGCCGAACTCAATCCTCCTACTACCACGGTGTCGAACCCAAGCAATTGACCAGAAACAACAACAAACATTGTCCACTGATACTACCTACCTGCGATCCATCTGCCAATCCTCCCGACCGTTTGCCTTTCCCCGGCGCGACGATACCTAACAGTATTGCGGAGCTTCATGCCAATGCCTCGACGTCGCCGCCGCAACAGCTGACGACCCCTCCCTCCTTTTGTACCCCTAACAAGGACCAGCCGCGAGATTCTACTTTCGAACACTCACAAGCCGCCGCCCCAGCTTGACGAGCTGAGGCCCATGGCTTTCGCCAGCAGGAAGGCCGTCCCATCTGAGCTGCTGCAGTGCCGGTGACGCTCTTGACGTCTGTCCGAATCTCGTCATTCCCCAAAACAATGCCAGCTTTCACACGCTGCTCAACGCGACAAGTAGCGCAGCACCATGGGACCATCCGAACCCTGGCAACCTCAACTGTCCAGCCGATTCGTTCGTGCTTAAACACACTCACCCGAGAACCTAACGACAAGCCTGCCTCGCTCACGGTTCCGATACATGCGCCGCGGCGAGATTACCCTGAAAGTCCTGGCATTGGACGACCTGCTGCCTGGCTTCCAGGGTTCCTCAAGAGCCAGCGGCGATGTTTTCTGCGTGCCATTGAATCGCCGACCCTCGGAAACCGGCGATTCTTCCACAACTACTTTGTCACACACCTTCCGTCGTCCTCGTTACACCCGGATTCACGGACATCAGCCGGGCCTGGACACAAGTTGCCCCGCGATGCCTCAACCCCCCATACCCAGATACCGGGATCTTCCCCAGCCGCTGCCGCCCTGAACATGCCCAGCCGGGATCTCACCGTGGTCCGGATCCCGCTCAAAAGGGCTAAGCATCATTTCGGAGTTGCCTCGCTGAGAGGCCAACGCTCGTATAACGAGGACACAAATCAAGCTGGCACCATCAGCATGCCAGCTTTTGCCAAGCGGGCCCCCATAAGTCTCCAGAGAAGGCCGATTCAGAAGCCCAACGAGGCAACGTCCGCCGACAGCGCACTTGGGGACCCTCAAGTTTTCTACTTTGGCGTCTTTGACGGTCATGGCGGGATCCAGTGTGCCGAGTTCCTGAGAGACGAATTGCATGGTTACATCGAGCAAGCCTCCGCAGATTTCGGGCTTCAGAGCAGCCTGAAGGCGGGACGGCAAGAGACCGGTCGCAAGGACGAAGACCCTGAAAGATCCGAAAAGCTCTTCATGAAAACTGAAGAGGATATCAAGGATGAGATCCTGGTGCCCGAGCAGGACAAGAATGGCGTCTTGAAGAATCCCGAGAGAAAGGAACCCCTCAAGGGAGTCGATCCCGTCTCGGCGAGGGTAGATGATATCCCCAAGGCTGTCAAGCTGACGAAAGACCTGGTGGACGAGTACCGGCAGACCGTTGGTGGGTACTTTAGGCGTTTCAACCCCCAGTACTTCAAGCTCTCGGAAGACAAGAAAGAGGCCAACAGCAACGAGCCTCAAGTCACGGTGGAGTCGGTTCTCATGTATGCCTTTCTGAGAGCAGACTTGGACTTCATTTCTGCCCAGGCTCGCAAGCCCGACCCCGACGACCCGCAAGCAGGCGACCGTCCTGTAAACAACGACGAAATTCTCGGGGTGCCGCATAAGCCGCCATCCGGGCATGGCATCGGGGGTCTTTCGCGCTTCAAGGGTGGATCGACGGCGTCCATCGCGCTGATCTCGACGCCCACGCCGGCGCCCTTCTGGCATCCCAACGCGCAATCGACCTTGATAATTGCGCATGTCGGTGACACACGTATCCTCCTCTGCCAAACAACCACCGGTCTTGCGCAGCCTCTTACCTCGGACCATCATCCAACCACGCCCACAGAAAGTCGCCGTCTTCGGCGGTACGCGCCGGCTGGATCCATGGTATCGGCTGACAGCTTCGGCGAAGACCGCATCGCGGGGCTCGCCAACAGCCGGGCGTTTGGCGACATGCGGAGCAAGCGCATCGGCGTGTCGGCCGAGCCGGAAATCACTCGCGTCGAGATTGGCCCGGCCGAGTACTCGTTCCTGGTCCTCATGAGCGACGGCATCTCGGGCACGCTCAGCGACCAAGAGATTGTTGACGTGATCAAGGAGGCCAGGACGCCCGAGGAGGGTGCCAAGGACGTGGTTAACTATGCCACCGAGGTCTCCCACGACGGCGACAACGCTACGTGTCTGGTCGTCAGGCTGGGTGGTTGGGAGCGCCGGTCCGAGGGTGGCGTTGGCAGCCTCGGGACCAAGGAGATTCGCGACAAGAGGAGGGCCGAGGCGTTGGATCCCCGGCGAGGCAAGCAGTAACCCCGCGGCGAACGGTTATACATGGTTGTGTATTTTGACGGAGAAGGAGAGAGAGGGCCATCTATCACCTCAACCGCGCCCTCTATTGCGAGTTTAGCTTTTCGAGCACGCCTTCTTTGTAAACACACCAGGGGGCAGCGTTATTTTCACGGGATCAAGTAACAAAATAATAAACACCCGACATACAAACGTCTTTAAATCAGACATTAATCATGCTGTTCGTGGTTGGTGCAATTTCTACGCTCTGACCCAAGGAATCGACTTAGTCCCGTGAGCCAAATGGCTGAAAGTCAATATTTTCCTGCCGTCCCAGCCCGTTTCCATGTTTTCCCAAGGACTCCAAGCCTGAATCCCTCGACCCGAATCCTCAACATTTAGCTTAGTACCGTTCATTTCGATATCCCGCCTAATAGCCGCCGTACTGGCCTGGATACTGGCCCCAGCCACCCTGCTGATGAGGAGGGGGCGGTTGCTGGTGATGAGGGGGGTACTGGGGTTGAGGGTGCCCACCGTATCCGGGCCCGCCATATCCAGGCGGGCCGCCATAGCCGGGGCCGCCGTAACCTTGCGGGGGTTGCGGAGGACCCCACTGACCGGCGGGTGGAGGAGGCTGTTGGCCATAGCCTTGCGGTTCAGGCTCGTAGTAGCTCGAGGCCTGGCCTTGGGAGGACTGGGCGGCTGAGTAGTGGTGGCTGCTTCCTCCCTGGCTCTCGTGGTATCCGTAATCTGGTCGCGATGGAGGAAGGGGAGAGCTCGACAAGGGCCTCGTGTCATCGCCCTCCATGGAGCTCAGATCGCGCGTACGAATCTGGTTCCACAGCGAACCCTGCACCTTTCCATGTCCCAGCTCACCGAAGCTATCGAAGGCTCCATGGGAGTGGGTGTGGCCCGGGCCACCGACGCTCCTTGCTCCGTTACCGCCAGCGAGAATATGGTTCCTTCCAGCCTTGACCGATTCGGACGAGAGCAGGCGAGACAGCTCGTGCCTGTGGGAGCTCTCGTTTGCCCACTTGCGGACCGTCTCGAACATGTCTTTTTGTATCTGGATTCTGTCGTCGCGGGCTGCCGGGTGGTGGAAAGCACGGAGGACATCATTGACAACTTCATCAACAGGCACTCCGGGATTCTCCCAAGCATAAAGAATGCGCCTGCAGTACTGTAAGCTTGGCCTTGAAAGGCAAAGGTGGCAGGCTGTTGACTTACGGGACAACATATTGCAAAATTGTAGCAGCAACTCGGCCCGCGCATGAGTTCAGGATGTTGGTGAAGTGATCCTTGGACAGCATGGAGTGGGTAGGGTTATCGCAGCTAGGGTTTTTCCAGGGCTCCAGCTGAGAGTTGGCGCTAGCATCAATGACGGTTGAGGAACCATCCTTCAGGACCTTGGAGACCTGTGTGATGATGGGCCTGACAAACGGCGCCAACAGCCCCAGAATAAAGGCAGTGAGCGTCTCACTGATGTGGTCCAAGAGCTTTTCTAAGCCAGGGATCTTGGAGATGATGTTGCTGATAGACTTGACAATTTTGTCTCGGAATTGCAGGATCGGGTAAATTTTCCGGGCAGTCTCGACGGGGTCGAAGCTGGTGCTCATGCCTGGAACTTGGTTTGCGCTATCACGGCTAAGGTCACCACCCGAGCGGGCGTTCTGCTGCTCCTGGGCGGCCGATTGAGCTTGCAAACTGCGGGCCTGGCTAGCAAGGTCGCCGCCAATGCCTGGGAGCTGGTTGACGAGAGAAATGAAGTCGTTCGGCCTCGAGGAGCCAAGCCCCAGAAAGCCACGAGACCCAGTGCCGCCACCAGTGATGTTCGAAGTGATGCCCTCGGCATTCTGGAGGGCGACGTTCATTTCATCCACCTCGGACTGGGTGAAGTGGTCCGTAGCTTCGCCGAGAACAGAGTGCAGGAAATCAACAGCACCAAAGGTTCCAGTGACGAGAGGGAAGACCCGGCGGCCTTTAAGGTCAATCTCAGTGGCAGTACCGCAGTGGGGATATACCTCATGGTAGCCCAGCTCTCGAAGAGCAAGCTCACAGTAGTTGCTGTGCGCGCTGAAGTCCTCCATGCAGTGAAGTGCTTGTCCGAGACAACGCAGTGCCTCGCAAAGGTCGGTCTCCTTTCCAGAGCCGCGTGAGCCGCTTGTATAAACCCGGCCGAAGTGGATGCTGCGGGCGAAGCTAAAGCGCAAGTAGCCAGCGCTGGTCGCCCAGCCACCGGATTCGTTGGCGATGTAGTTCTTCATGCCGGTGCGGGGATCGACCTGGGTTTCGACGGGTTCGACTGGGCCACGAAGGCGAGGGTCGAATGTGCGCGCGTCCATGCCATCGGCGTAGCCCAGTGGGTTATCGATATGTTCCTCTGGACGGTAGACACCCAGGCGTTCCTCGGTTACCTCGAACTCTTCCGTTGCATAGCCGAAGGCCATGAATGATAGAACCCAAATCTATTGGAATGATAAAATCAAGAGTTAGGGCAAGCGCGGCGCATTGGGCTTTGTTATGGGGGACGATACATACCAGAATTCTGATTGTGGGAGCGTTCACTCCCTTCAAGCTGCCTACATCGACGGCCTGAGAGTAGTCGCGAAGCCAATTTCCAAAGTAGACACGAGACACCAGCATGGATGTCCATTTTTTGCCGTGCAAAAAGGCGATGGTCTTGAGCATGTCCTCGATATCTGTGCGTAAGCATGTCAGTAAGCCGTGATGAGCGTAAGCAAGAGAAGAGCGGACCGCTCACCTCCATGACGCCAGTTATGACCCTCGACCTGGCGATGGAAATGCGTTAGCATGTAAAGCGAAGTGGTGTTGTAACGAATCCCTTGGGGGTGACGAGTTACCTGAGAAATGGAGGGGATGTTGCCGGCGCCGAATGCGGCAGCGCGACCTGGTAAGAGCACAAGGAGCAGACAGAAGGCAAGGAGGATGGAGCCTCTCCCGAGACCGGAAGACGCCATAGTTCAAGGTCAGGGACGTTCGGAAGTTGAGTTCAGAAATCGGTAAAGACTGCGTGTAAAGTCCAGCCGCACTGTTGCGTCGGAGGTTCGGGGAGCGATGGAGGGGTTACGCAAAATGGTCGGGTCCACGAGGTCAAAACCAGCCTTGGAGGGGTAAAAGGTGAGCGGGAGATGTGTTAAGGTGAGTGGGAAGGTTCAAGTTCGGCAATGGTAGGTAAGCTCCAAAAGCAGTTGCCTTGGGTGATGCAAGGCACGCCAGGTTGAGCCGAAAAGGATGCTTGGAGGAGAAGGGTTAAGTGAGATGAGTGAGAGGCAGAGGCAGGGAAGGAGCCAGTGCTGGAGTGGACTAGGTACACTACCTAGTTAGGTAGATGACCTAGATGCTTGCGCAAACCTATGTAAATCCTACATACATAGTAGTGGGATTCTGTACAGTACCTTCACGTCTCCGTCTCGGCGCCATCCACCTTACGTAGGACTTGGGCGGCAAAGACGTGCCGCGCAAAGACTTTTGACGGCTTGGGTCGCAAACCTGGGGCTTTGGAGTCGCCAGGCATGTGCGGGGCAAACATGCTATCTGGCTGGCTGGCTGTCCCTCTGCGCTCTTGTGCCGGGTGACGGGGAAAAGGGTGAATGCTTGCCTACTTTATCAAGGGAAACCCAGAGAGTCTCCAGCTTTGGCGGTGGTTAGGACCACTTCTTGTTTGCTGCCTTACGTCACCTGCATGCCATTCTGACCTAGGAACTTATGCCATATGTACGTACAACCGCGGTGAGATGCGCGCTCTCGCATACAAACACACACACACACACACACACACATACACACACACGGTATTACGCGGACCTGTCATCTCGCAGGATCTTGCCATAGGTACTGCGTAAATTACAAGCGGTTCCATTGCTGGAGTTTGCCCGGCAGGGTCGCGTTAAGGGGCGTGATGAGCATTCATGACCCCTCCATCATTGACCTACTGCTACGTGGGGTTGGCTGTTGATTGGCCCACAGCAGGCAGAAAGCATGGCAGCCGAGCTGTCTGTTTGTCTACGGAAGCTGCAAAGTTTCCCCCGAGCTATCTGTAAACAGCATTCGATAGTAAAGGAGGTAGAGAGTACATCGCCCGGGAGACATCAGATGCTTAGGAAAACTTGAATAACCTTCAATTGGCACCTGAACCAGCAGCCCGGTCCCCTGCCCCGCCTCTCTGTGCGCTGAGCTCAGCACCACAGCGTCTCGCGAATGCGGCGAATGCCTACTAAGGTACCTACCTATGTAGGTATGTACCTAGATAGGTACGCCAAGCAACCCCTCTTTGGCACTGAGCACCTCAAATGCCCCTCCATCTGAAAGCGCCCAGCCCTTTTTTTTTTTCCCCCGTCAAGTACACTGCACGGGGTGGGGCCCAGCTGGCGGACAGGCGCAAAGAAACAGAGCCCCGCCGTTGGCCAAAACGATTCGATCCTGTACACGGTACTTGACCCAAAGGCCATGCGTCCCTGGCCAACTTCAGGCTTGTCCCCAGCACCATCGTCAGCCCAACGAGATGATCACACATGTTTACACGTCAAGGTTGGTCCAGCCGCCGTGTTCGTTTCCTCCATTCTAGTTCCAATGACCAGAGCTGGGCGCGACTTAACTTTATGGTTTGACAGCTGCGCGCAAGAATGCAGGGAGGCGGGATGATACTGTACTGTGTTGGATATACTGGGTGGTTGGTTGGGTAGAGACCCTGCATTGCTTCTTCTTCTTCTTCTTCTTCTTCTTCTTCCTCCATGTGAAAAGTAACGATTTGTACCTACTAAGCATTGAAAAGGCACTTTTCGCTGTCCCCGAAAAGGCGGACGAATTCAACGCGTGGCTCATCAGCCACACTATGCAAAGCCACCGTCTCTCAGCCGGTCTGGGGGTCGATCGAGACAAGTCGTAGGTGTAATTGACTTGGTCAATGGAGTACGTATCTTAAAGCTGTTTTGACTTGGCTCATGCGATCTGCAGTGCAAAGACACACCCCCTTTACTCGACCTCGCATTCCCGACCCCAACAATGCTCACTGTCACAGACCGCCGCTGCCGCCAGCAGGCGCCACTTCGCCATCTTTTTTTTTCTTGTCCACGGGAGTTCAAGGCCCATCTGCTGGGTAGTGCTAAGATGGTGCCATGGTGGGGAGGGCCCCCATCTTATCTAAAGTGTTCCAAGACGTGTCCCTCGATCGGAAGAAACAATACACCGCACCTTGGGCTGCTTACCGACCATGAGTGTTCGCTGATGTCCATCAACGCGATAGATTCATCACACCACCAGCGTGATCAGGGACCCTTTGCACAGACCTCGTAGCCGGGAGGCGATCCAACTGGGCTGCCAGCCGATGGATGGCCTTGTCTGCATTTGCCCGACACACACAGTACCAGAACATACACACACACACACACACACACACAAAGTGCCTACCTAGGGATCCCCTTGGGCCTGGGATGCTTTGGCTCGGTGATTGTTGCGGGCTTTCCATGAGGGTGTGTAGCGTCGCAATCCCTGCCTCCCATTTCCCTTCCATCTCAAAACTGCAATGCAGCTTCTGTTATTTTCGCCTTCTGGATTTGCCGGACTCTGTCCAATGCCCATTGCCGTTTCTGGATTTCCACTTGCCCCTACCCCTCGGTATGGTCGGCTGTCGAGTCGCGTTAGTATTGTAGCAGCGCATCTTCCACAACCGGCGAACTCCCCTATGTCCCCCGTCCCTGCACAGTAGTCAGCCATTCCATCCAGACCGTCCCGGTCTCCGGTCTGGGTTCACCCTGACTCCCGTCTCGCGCCCATCCCGTCCCTCATAGAGTCATAGCCCGTTCTGGGACGTGTTCGATTGGTCACTGGACTGAGGCAGGCGCAATCTCGGGGTTTGTATGAATATACATCTTGAAAAGAATTTACACAGTGTCCATAGTGTTAAACCCTTGGACGTGAGGGTGGTCGACTGGTGGAACCACATATCGGCTGTCCAAGCTTCCGCCAGGTCTCATTATGTGCCAAAGTAACGCCACCGCGCTGTAATTTTTTGTTCTCGAGAAATTAGACCAGTCGCGTACGGGTACGGCCTATGGCAGGAGAGAGCTTCCCCTACCTGTACCTTCCAGCCCCATACCCAAATCAAACCACCCCCCTAATTAATTCCTCGATTCTCTCACCACCCTCTACTGTCCCACCGAGCCTCGGTCACATCGCCCCGGCCTCTCCTCCCATTTTCCCTCCCGGCCCTCCCGGTTCTTGGCTCCTTTTCCCTCACTCATGGGTAGATCGCCTGCTTTTGCCTTCTTTACCGTATCTTAATACTTCTTTCTCCGTGCCCCCTCCTCGCATCCACCGCTTCTGTCTGTCTCTTTTGATAGAGTCTGCAACTGCTGCCACTGCGATTTCTTGCCGCGACACTACCCGTTCACTCCCTTTGTTGTTTGTTATTCATCCTTCCCATTTTGCCCACTTGGGACAAGATCGCCAAACACTCAAAGCGACTACGCACCGATACAGCCTGTCCGACTCGTTTCCCCCTTCGACCATCTTCATCGGTAGAGAACACGCCAAATCCTTAGCACCATGCCGTCGCGAACTCTTCCTACCTTCACTCGTGCTGAGGTTGAGGCCCACAACAACAAGAAGTCCTGCTATGTCACCATTGGCGCGAATGTCTACGACGTGACCGATTTCGCCCATGATCACCCTGGCGGCGCCGACTTGGTCTTTGAATACGCCGGCAAGGACGTCGAGGCAATCCTGCGCGATCCTACCTCCCACCCCCACTCTGAGGCGGCTTATGAGGTTCTCGATGATTCGTTGGTCGGATTCGTTGTTAACCAGAAGACGGTTAACGGGTCAGTTCCCAAGGTCAACGGAACGGCGAACGGTAAACTGAACGAGCATGCGAACGGAAACGGCAACGACAACGCCGTGACCAATCCTGAGAATGAAGGAGTCAAAATGAACGAACACGGCGAGCTGTGGGACGGCGAGCGGTGGGTTCACCCCCGGACAGGTATGGCCAGCGAGGAGGATCTGAGTAAGGAGACGGATTACACAAACGACTACAAGAAGCACAAATTCCTCGATTTGAGCCGCCCCCTCTTTCCCCAGATCTGGTACGGCGGCTTCAGCAAGGAGTTCTATCTCGACCAAGTCCACCGCCCAAGGCACTACAAGGGTGGCGAGTCTGCGCCTTTATTTGGCAATTTTTTGGAGCCTCTGTCCAAGACGCCCTGGTGGGTCGTTCCGCTGGCGTGGCTGCCTCCCGTGGCATACAGTCTTTACCTCGCCAGGGACGGAATGAAAAGCACCACGCAAGAATTGCTTTACTTTGGCCTCGGACTTTTCCTTTGGACTCTGATCGAGTACATCTTGCACCGTTTTCTATTCCACCTTGACCAGTGAGTTTACTCTCGGCGCGTTTCGTGGTCGGTTGGGAGAAGAGTTGCCAAGCTAACAATACCTTTAGGTGGCTTCCTGACAACCGAGTTGGCATCACCGCTCACTTCCTCCTCCACGGCATCCACCATTACCTCCCTATGGACAAGTATCGCCTAGTCATGCCCCCGACACTGTTTGTTGTCCTTGCTACGCCGTTCTACAAGCTTGCACACTGGGTGTTCTCGTACAGCTGGCACGCCGCTACGGCTGTCTTTTGCGGAGGCATCTTCGGCTACATCTGCTACGACCTGACCCATTACTTCCTCCACCACCAGAACCTGCCTCTTTGGTACAAGGAGCTCAAGAAGTACCACCTCCAGCACCACTTTCTCGATTACGAACTCGGTTTCGGCGTCACCAGCCGGTTCTGGGACGGCGTTTTTGGCACGGAGTTACCTCCCATCGTGAAGGCCAACTAATCACAGCCTACCCAGGCCAATTTCATCACCACCACCATCACCGCTAATATTACATACGTCTTGTCACGATGACGACTTTCGGGGCTTATTTTCTGATGCCTGATGGAGCACAATCTGCTCCTCGCGATCACTTTGCCCCCTCTGTACATACGCTTTTAGGATTACTTTAACGCTGTAATGGGTTCGTTTCAAGGAGGTTCTTAGACAATGGCTCAAGATGAGCTTTACGTATTACAGCGCCCCAGCCGGCTGTGAGGCGGCTGGGAAGAGCCGCCATGGTCTCATGGCAGGCTGTTTTAGTACCGAGTATTTTGAATGATACCACACACATGGAGATTATGCCATAAAAGCAAACAGACTGCACGTTCATTCCCCTCGCCCGTGACCGTTGCAGATGACGAGTTTGGTGTGTCCATGGCGAGAGGATCATAGCTTGAACTCGACTCTTGGGGAACTCTGGGGAACGAATAGAGTATTCTCGTCGACGCCATGGCCACATCCGACGGCAAACGGTTGCAGCAGACGCCGTTCACGGGCAGTCGTAAAGGGGGTCTGGTCGGGCCTCTGGTTGGAAGTCAATTTTGGCATTTTGCAATGCTGCGTCCTTCGCCCCTGTGACATCCGCAAAATTTTGAGTCACGTGGTTAATTGATCTGATGCTGAACTTCGCCTTGGTACCTAGGTAGATAGCTAACCTCTCTGGAGCCCACACTGCCTATCTACCCAGGTTATACCTAGGTAGGTAGGTAGGTAGGTATACCTCACTGTAGCTACATGATCACCTAGGTAGGTAGATAGCTAAGTAAGTATCTACAAAGTATGGTAGGCATCGGAGATTTCACATAGTGGTTCAAATGTGGGAAAGTGCAGCGCAACAGTGGTGTGCCCGGAACGTGTCTGTCTGAGTCAGTCTCCGCCTTTACTTCGTATTAGGTAAGGCATTCTCTTTCGCGCCGCAGCCCCGTTCCAGACAGGCATGTACGGATACATCCTATTACTTGCTGGCTGCTGCGTTGACCTTCCCTAAGACCGCGCCAGCCTCTCCCATCCAACTCTCACGCACACGCTTTTCCTCCACCAACGCCACGACAAACCTGCTTCCCAGGTAGACGGCAGTACGCAGAAGCGCAGAAACATTAATCAAGTTTGCTTTTGCTCACCAACTTAACGCAAAGAACAAGATGTCAGGCCTCGACGTAGAGGCGTTGCTCGACGCCACCGCAAAAAGCTCAACCGAGAACAAGACGCACGATGTTGACGAACGCCCCAACGGCGACCGCCATGAGCGCAAGGATCGCGATCGTGCCCGTGACGGAAGCCGCGATCGGGACTACGACCGTCGCCGCCGAGACCGCGACCGTCGCGATCGGAGCACGACACGAAGCCGTCGTGGGACCCCGGACGACATCAAGGCATCCACCCCTCGAAGCGACGCGGGCAGCCACAAGAGTAGGCGGAGAAGCAGAAGCCGCGATGATGACCGCCGTCACTCACGTCGTCACAGAGGAGATGGTGATTACTACAGAGGCGGACGAGCCCGCTCCCGCTCTCGCTCGCCCCACCGCTCTTACCGCTCATCCCGCGACGACTACCGCGAACGCCGTGATCGATCCGATCGCTACTCTGGAGACCATCGCCGGGCAAAGGATGATGACCGCCCGGAGACTTCTAAGCGTGAGGCTACACCACAACTGACTGAAGATGAACGGGATCGCCGCACTGTTTTTGTCCAGCAGCTCGCCGCCCGTCTTCGCACACGCGACCTGAAGGCGTTTTTTGAAAAGGTCGGCCCTGTTACCGAGGCCCAGATTGTCAAGGATCGTATCAGCCAAAGATCCAAGGGGTATGTGTGGTTGAATCCAGGCTAGTATATATCACCGTGCTAACGATACTCCACAGAGTCGGTTACGTTGAATTCAAGAACGAGGACTCTGTCACCCAAGCTCTTCAACTTACCGGACAGAAACTGCTAGGTATCCCTATCATTGTTCAGATGACGGAGGCCGAGAAGAACCGGCAGGTTCGCACCACCGAAACCACAACCGCTCACCCGAACTCCATCCCCTTCCACCGCCTTTATGTAGGCAACATTCACTTCAACGTTACCGAGCAGGATTTACAGGCCGTCTTTGAACCATTTGGCGAGCTTGAGTTCGTCCAGCTCCAGAAGGACGACAATGGACGCAGCCGAGGCTATGGCTTCGTACAGTATGTTTCCCTCCTACTCCCGGCTTCGGACAGGCATACTGACCAGCCCTAGATACCGCGAAGCCAGCCAAGCCAGGGAGGCCCTTGAGAAGATGAACGGATTCGATCTCGCTGGTCGCCCGATCCGCGTTGGCCTCGGAAACGATAAGTTTACCCCTGAGAGCACTGCCAATATATTGCAGAGATTTCCTGGCCAAAACCCGCAGTATCAGGGCTCTGCATTCTCTGGAGCGGGCGGTCGCGGCCCGCAGGCATCAGCATTCGACCGTGCGGGTGGCAGAGACAGCGAGAAGTCTGGCGGCGCTAGCGCCCTTGACGACACTGACGTTGCCGGCGTCAACTTTAACAACTACAGCCGTGATGCCCTGATGAGAAAGCTTGCCAGGACTGACGATGCTTCCAACGGAGTAGATGAGCGACAGGTGCTGAAGCCCAAGACCGAGACCAAGCCTCTGCCTGTCAACGTCAACATGGCCAGCCGATGCGTCGTCTTGCACAACATGTTTGACCCCGAAGAGTAAGTCAACCATTCACCGAGACATTTTATCGCATTCAAATGCTAATCTCGATGTAGGGAAGAGGGCGACGATTGGGTCAAGGAGTTGGAGGACGACGTCCGGCAGGAGGCAGAAACCAAATACGGCCGTGTCGTCCACATCTCTGTCGACCCGAACTCCAAGGGTGACATCTACCTGAAGTTCGAAAAGGTTCAGGGTGGCGAGAACGCCATCAGAGGTCTCAACGGCCGTTACTTCGGAGGCAGGATGATCGACGCGTCACCTGTTGTAGATGCCGTCTACAGCAGTTTGTTCTCTCGCACACGAGCGATTTGAAAGCTAATATATGGCCTCGAAAAGCATCGTCTAGGATCCAAATAGTAAGTTGGATCTTGCCCATCAAACACCGTCTTCGCTGACAGCAGTAACAAGCCGACGTCCTCCATCTCCATCCCACTCGGTAAAAGGGAGACCGCGGCACAACGACTTTTTATCCTTGGTCTCTGGTCGTTAGTTGTGTCTGGCCAAGTCTTTGTCGCGTTGGAAGTAAAAGGTCTAACCCAGCCACATTGGAGAGCAGATCGACTCCGCACTGATTCTCTGCAGAAATCTTGCTTGATTGCACCTGCGATCGCCAACCATTTCTGGCTGATACTTGTACCTTAGGTTGTTTCTTTTAAAATGCGCTCCTTTTACACGCGGAGCGCGTATGGCAGGTTGCCAAGAACGGCGTCTGGGTAAGGAACAAGGAAGCTATAGCTACGAAGCCTACTTAGGTACTAAAATGTTTTTAGTATAACTGATGTGCCCCGGATGGGCTGACATGCTTGCCGACATGCCTAGTTCCGCTGTCTTTTCTCCCGTCATGACGTATCTATTATGCCGCCTCGGCACAATCTTGTTCCATAACTATAACTGTGCCGTCCTGTGCTGACTCGGTTGGTCAGATGAAGGCCATCTCGGTCTCAGGCACCGATGTGTTCCTGCCGCCATGCTATGCTGGGATGGTGTCTCAAGCTTGGAGAGTTCAGTCTCTTCATCGCTGGTTGACATTTCTCATTCAGAGCTGGATATCGCCTCCTGCTTCACCATTGGTTGCCCTACTAAACCGGCAGTCTGGACTACACGCCTTTCACTCTTGTGGCGCGTATATTGGACGGAGCTCGATGAGCAAGCACCTCTGGTTTGGACCTTACAACACATGAGATCTTCTCTTGTCAGAACTGTTGCTCTGCGCGCTCAGTTACCTAGGTAGCCAGAGATAAATCTGTTGATTGTGTGAAATAGCCCCAAGACCGTCTTGCTATCCGAGCACAAAGTTATAGACGCAACTCAGGCATGCCAGCTCCATGGAACCTTATCTAAGTGCAGCTTCAACATTTGCTTGTCGTTTAGGGGACCCTTTGATTCACCTATGCCTTACACTAGATGACGATCAGGCGCACGAAGTGACACGGTTGTCTGGACTCCAGGCATGCGAGTTCTGGTGTGCCACTAGGTCAAAACATGTATTGCTTCCCAAATCGAGCTTAAACGGTCTTGTTCACGTCTCAGTGGCTTGGGATGCCCTCCATCTCAAGGAAACTTGACCTACGTTTTCTGCTCTTTCTCGCTTTTCTTTGTTTGGACTTTCCTTCTTCAAACTCCTCACCGCCCCTTTGGCCCTGGTAATAACCCGTTAATTCTTTTCCGCCATATGTGACTAGGTATGGTTATTGTCAGGACACAGTTTCCCTCTAGCCATGTGGCAAGTGATATACACGCCATTGACCAACGTATCATGTTGTTACCAAAGACTCTGCTAGGCAGCTTTTTATATATTACTCAAAGTACATGGTCCATGAGCCCTATATCAGCTAGATCTTGAGCGAAGAGAAACCCAAGGTCGATAACAAGTCTTCCTCCACAGTCTTGTGAAGAGCACCCAAGACAGCATCACCAAGGCCCGCCTTGGTCAGTTTAGGTGACAACCGCCTCTTTAGGTCGAGAGGCTATTCGCAAGCAGGAACTCTTTTTTGGCTCTCGTGGTTTCCCGCCCGTTCAAGAGCAAGACAGCATAAAACTCTTCTCTCTTGTTTCTTCTTTCAACTCTTCACAATCTTACTGCTCTTCCTCGTCCTTCTCTCCATGGCAACCTCCCTCACCCATCTACCTCATTTCTGTCTTCTGTCCTCTCTCAATATCGCCATTTACCCTACATCCTCCTTACCCCTCTAAAGGGGCCTCATCAGGCTTTGCAAGATCTTGTAATCCTCATTTGGATCTCAGTTCTTCCAAATTTCTCGACATCCCGCATCAAACTCGCGCAGTCTCTTACTGAGAACTGTATACTCGGGTCTTGGCGGCATATTGCTTCGAAAGACAGCCGTATATCGGCATCAATGTAAGGACCACGTTCTGTTATCTCACCTCGTTCTCATTTTGCTACCTCGCCAACACCTTGCTCGTTCTCAATCGTTTCAAGAGAAATTGCTGACACTCGTTCTCGCTCCTTGATGCAGGCCATACTCGATATCGCGTGGTTTTTGACAGTACTCTAGGAGAACAGCTAGTCGAATTTTGTGCTTTTGCTTGGAGACTGTGTTTGCTCTTGCCGCAGGAGCCTGACATCACGACCGTCCTGGGAGCGCTGATCAAGGGTTGAAAAGCTTCCTGTTTTCGCCCGGATCCTCGATAGGCAAGTCATACCAACCGTTGAACGTCATCGAATCTCAGTTGACGAGAGGGACAGACAACGCCGGGATCGGTTGGCTCCATCGGCAGCGTACCTGTCGGCCGCCGCGGCAATTTGCTTCAGGGATTAGACTACATCGTCCCAGAGCAGAACGAACGCCTGTTCTGGCATTTACCAAGTCACGTTGGTGGCCTTGGTCGCTGGTGTCGGTACGTAGCAACTCTCTGCATATTTCTCGCATCTGTTTTCCTCCCCCCTCTTATCCAAAACCTGGTAATCGTCAACATTTCCAGTTGAGCAATGCTAGTGACAAGCATGCTGGTTACTCCCTCTCCCTACCGGTGATCATGCCACGGCAAGTGTCTAAGGGATGAGTCAACACTGGTCAAACATGATGATTTCCATTGTTCTTTTTCTTTCTACCTGTAAAAGCATATGCCTGTGTCTGAGTTGAGTGTGTAGCCAGAGTGATGGGAAAGGGAATGAGGGGTCCTGGCTGTTCACCTTGGCTCACCAGGGCAAGCTTGAGAAATGCACAGCTTACCAGCACCACCACCCATCATATTGTGTATTCATCTTCAAAGATCATCTGGGTGCCTCTCTGAAAAGGTTAGCGCAGTTCGCTCCTGCCTCCTGCGCAGACAGACAGCAACCTGCCTTTTTCCCAAATATCAACGACCATTCTACTACTCCCTCCCAGTTTTTTTCTCATACCAGCCATCACCAGGACCCTACAACCCTCCAAAATCCCACCCTCTCCCTTCTCATTCCCATCATCATCTCAGAAGTATCTTGTCGATATTTTCATTTCCATCGAGAGTATCAACACCTCATCGTCCCCTACAAGCATCGTTCCCCCCAAAGACTTGACCAAACCTGAGTGGCTACGATGGCCGACTCAGGCACTGCGAGCTCTGGCTCTGGAGAAGGCCACCACGGAGGTGTTTGTCTCGCGGAGCACTCTCCCCTGTTCGCTGCTACTTGCCAGCCGTTCGAGTCAACCCCGTCCTCGACGGATGATACTGCTCGCGACTCCAATTCGCCGTCTGACGTATTCGCCGCCGATCTTTCTAACCAGATTTCGCAGCCTCATCTCGGACACTACCAGCTACCTCAGCCCCCCAAGTTTCAGCAGGCAAATCTTACTTGCAATAACGGCCGGGGAGGTTCTCAGCACGTCTCCAACGTCCAGACTCCCGGCAATCTCTCCGCTGGAAAGGCGTCCATCCGTTCTGAAGGACCTGTCTATGCGACTCCTGCCGGCCGTTCTGTCATCGAGCCCACTGCTTCTGGCTATCGATCTGGTCCGCTTCCTCCTATTACACCCTACCGCGAGCTCGGACCCGTTACCCCCAATATCAAAACTCCGCGTCAATACACCCCCAGCTCGTTGAACAACGACGTCAGACGCAACCAGTCTGGTTCAGGCCTTGCTGCCATTTCGGAAGAGAAGAACAGGGCCACTCCTATCACCGAGCGTGGGCCAGCGAAGAAGATCACCTCAGAGATGGCTGCTCATTGCCAAATTGACGGTCCTTTGGCTGGACCTCTTCGAGAAAGCCGACGTTCCGAGCTTGCCCGGAACCACGTAAGTCGCACTCACTTCGCTCCACCATACTCTCCGTTCCCTCAATTACCGCCCGGATGTTTTTCCTTCTTTCACCTCTCTTCTCTGTCGTCGCGTCTCATCCACTCATCAGACTTTTGCTGTTAATGCACCTTTCCATCCGATTCACATACTGACTTCAGGATGAAAGCCTGCCTGGATCCCTGCTCGCCAGGTCCAAGCTGGTATCATGACTACCCAGCAGGCGATCCGTCGTACTCCGGGCATCCCCAGCAAGATAGCCAACGATCTTTGTGAAGGACTTCAGAAATACGCTCAGCAAGTCAACAACGTTCTTCGCCAGGCGGTCAATGAGGTCGCCGATATCAAGATCGACCTTGAGTATAACGACAAGGTGCTCTGTTCCAGCAAGCTAGAGGCCAGCATTATCGCCGAGGAGCGTGAGCAGCTCAAGCGAGATATCGCCGAGTATCATCGCAAGTACGAAGATCTGGAAGACCGCCTTGCTCGTTATCACGTCGAGCAAGAGAACCACAAAAACACCATGCTCGAGTTCCTGTCCCGTCTTTACCCTCGAAACGGTAACGATGAGGAGGCCCATAACCAGACCATTTCTGAGTTGCTCCAGGTCGGTTCTCGTAGCCTCGTAGGCCTCTTGGATAATGAACTGCGCTGACTGGCATGTTGCAGACCCTCAAAGACTTCATGGACCGCCCCAGCTCCCGCTGGATGCATGGTGAGCGCAACGACGATTCATCCAAAGCCATCACCGCCCTTAGCTCGGCCAGCATTGCTGCTCTTGAGAAGCAGAACCAGCCGGGACAGGCTCACCAACAGCCCCATGATGCTCATGCTTTCCAGATATCTGAGTCTCGCGAGGTCATGCCCTCGGCGAGTAATGCCCTGCAGCCATTCGATTACCGTCAGAACACGGAGAAGTACTCTGCTCTGGCCCATGTGCCTGCTCAGAATGGCCCGTCCTCTTACCCGGGCATGTTCGGCAACACTCGCCGGTCTGCCGACAACCGCACCATGTCATCTGCCGGCTGGACTCGCGCGTCTAGCGGTGCCCGTTCTCAGCAAAACGGACCCCCTCCGAACTCCTACTCACGATCCGGGGATACTCGCAATGGTTTCACTGGAGGATACGACCAGTCCAACGGCTTTGACGCACCCGGCGGCTTTGGTGGCCGATTGGACATGATACCATCTCGCCCCCGCACTTCCATGGGCAACCGCGGCGGCGGCGCCAACCAGCATACTTCGTTCCGTCCCAACGCCCCCGAGTTTCACCCGGGCATGAATGGCGGCATGGACCACAGCTTCGACGGTGCTGATTCCTCGTACAACCTTGGATACGGCACTGGACCCAGCGCCGGTTATCGCCGCGACTTCAATGGCGACAGCGGGCCTTACACCAGCCCGACTCCTCGTTCTGCTACTCGGAGCACTTTGGATAACTTTGAGGGTCCTTACTGCAGCCGCTATCGCGGCCCTCCTCAGTTGATGATCCCGCCCCAGGACACTCGTTACAATACAGACCCGAACCATATGGGCTACAGCAAGAACGAGTACGCCATGGTCCAGCAAAACAACCGTACTCGCGCTCCCAGCTCGTCTGGCCACAGCTACCATACGGCCAACTACCCTCGGCAGGGAGGCTTCAGCCCCGGACGTTTCGGCCAGGGCGGCAACGGCCCCAGTCGCGCCGTCACCAGCCCCTTCGCCCCCGACCAGGGCTTCAACGAGGACGAGGGTGGCGAAAACGAGCGCTATGCTCGCGCCTACGAGGGAGTCTGGGGGCTTGCTCGGGGCTAGGTGCTCCAGTTCGCCTCGGAGGTTGATCTCTCCATCATGTCGCGCCACAACGAGGTCGCCCTCCTGCGCTACATGACGAAGCTCTACTCCCCCTTCAGCGAGCAGCAGGCCTGGTCTTATATTCGCCAGCACATGAACGATCCCATGAGCCGCGCATGTCTAATCTCCCGCGCCATAATCGACCTGTTGGTCAACCGCATCTTCGCCTTTGAGGCCTGGGAGGGCTTCTCGGTTGATGCCGATCGTCAACTCCGCGAGATTCGCCACGAGATGAACAATCTCCCCGGTAAGTTTGCCTGTCTGTTTAGCCCCATGCCCTCTGACCATTGCTGACTCGCTCGACCCGTATAGCTGGCCAAGGTGGTGCGCTCCAAGTCTGCATCGACCGCGTCGCCGCCATCGTCAATTCGTGCATTAACCACGAGCGCTACGACACCTACCGCAACCACCGCATTGAATACTTCCAGGCCGAGCTTCGCGAGATGCTCTCGCCTCTCTTGATCGCCGAGTCCTCTGGCGGACCGAACTTGGAGAAGGCCGACGAGGATCTCCGCCAGATGTGCGAGAAGGCTTGGTCCATCTCGGCCAAGATGTTCACATCGCGCTGGACCTTTGAATTCCGCTTTCCAGACACCGGCGCACGCTTCAATACCCAGACCATGGTCGGCATCGCGCCCAACATTGGCCCTCGCCTTTTGCAGGCCGAGCACTGGCGTGTGCAGCTGGTCGTCACCCCCGTTATTACCGTTCGCAATGATACCGGTTCTTCGATCTCGGTAGCTTCCATAACCAGCGCCCACGTCATCTGCATGAAGTAGTTGGTGGATGGGCATCGAGCTGTTTTTCTTTTTTACGGCGGTCGTAACTATTCTCCTTTTTCGGTTTGCCCAATTCGCCACTTCTTTCTCTCTCTCTCTCTCTCTAACGAAAGAGCGGACAGTCTGGGTCGAACCATCAACGATGGGTATGATTACGAATTCACGATAGCATGGGTTCAAACGAGTTTGAGGCGTTTGCTTTTCGTCCCCTTTTCACCGGCATGATTCCTCTCACAACATGAGATCAATGCCACTCACAGGCAAAGTTCTCTCCATGGATAGAGAGTAGTTGCCGTCACCGGCCAGTGGAGAACCATATCGACTGGAGTTCCCTGTTCAGCGAGACCTCGACGCAAGACGCTTTAACGAACTTTTTCTTTTTTTTTCTTTTGCCCCTTTTTTAGTAAACCGCCACTATTTGGGGTTTCTCTCTCGGCTTGTTGGAATATTGGGCAACCCGCCAACCCTGTGCCATTTTTGGGCATATCAAGCAGGCATTGGGGGTTGATTACTGCGAGGGAACGGTATGGGGAGGGTGGACGCAAGCGGATTGGGTCTTTCAGAATGGCAATCACAGAATGAAATAAAAGTGGGGAAAAAGATTTTCGTGGTCTCTTTTTCTCTATAGATGGTGAAACTTCCCCGGACGATCAGTCACCGGAGTCTTCGCCCCGTCTACGAGGGGGAGGGAAGAGAAGATGGGTGCGGCAGCCGAGGGACTGGATCGATCAGGTGGTGAAATGGTAGCAGAACAATCGGCACGAGAAAAAAATAAACAAAATCGACTGGGGAAAAAAAAAGCATTGTAAATCTGAGAGGGCTGCCGCCCAATGTCCGCAGTGATGCTTAAGATTGTGACCTGTTGATGCCTGCCAATCCATTCCGGCCCCCCAGCGCCTCGCTTGCCTCAGTGTGTTGCTCGCGTCGACCATCGCCATGCGACTGAAACGCTCCTGGAATCGCCGAGGAAGCACGAGAGAGATGGTGAGAAATATCGGGATGCATACGACAGCCGTTTTGATTGTCGATGCTGAGGGTCTGGATCCCCAAGTGCCCTGCTATGTGACGAGGTACGTCCAGCACCCCCAAAACAAAACAAAACCCTCTCCCTCATTGCCATTACCATGTAGAGAGAGGGAAAGAGAGAAAGATGGTGTGTGTGCATGTTCTAGATCTGCCGCGATTTTCGGTCCACTCGCTCTTCCCAACTCTGCACCACCGCGGCTCAGCCTCTCTTGCATTCAGAGGCGGGAAGGGGGGGTTCATCTATACTTTTTCCTACGTCTCGGCCTCTCGATCTCTTCTTTTGAATTGGGTATCTGGACACGTCTATACATTTCTTGGCCCTTAAAGGAAACCCTTCTTTAATGTCTGCTCCTGTGAGCTCGCTTCAGGTAACCAACGCGCAGAGAAGAACCTCCCGTTATCTCCTTCTCGGCAGGTCATGTTTCCGCTACGCGAGCTCTACGAGTGCTGGCGGCTCCGCCACGTGGAAGAATGCTCTCTTGATCGAGCCTTGGCGCCTCCACCAGCCCAATCACTTGACCTTGCCCATGATGGTCTCGGGCCCCCGGACGACGTCAATCGATGCCGCTCGTGCCTTGACGGCGTTGAGCATGCTCCTCTCAAAGTCGTCACGCGACCGCAGAACCGCCTCGACCCAGGTGATCTGCAGGTCCCAGTACGCCGTCTTGAAGGCCTCGAACGTATCGGGAATGGCGTCCTTGTCGACGGTGAGCAACTGCAAAAAGTACTCGGTGACGCGCCACGTCTGCTTGACCGCGTTGCCAACGTCTGGGTTCGGCAGGGCGCCAAAGTACTCGAACGCCGTCGAAATGTCGTTAAAGATCTTGTCCTGGATTGGGTCGGTGCGGCGGAACTTGGCGCCCTTGTTACGCACCGATGAGAAGTAGCGGATGAGCAGCTCGTCGGCGAAGATCTCGGTGAAGATGTCGACGAGCGAGTGGTGAAGGACCTGGCGGTAGTCGCCCACGTACTCCTCAAACGTCACCACCATCTGCTTCATGGCCGTGCTCGCGTACCACTTGGGCGTGAAGAAATCGGGCATGACTGCCTTGAAGTCGACCGAGAAGATGAGCTGCACGAACTTGGTGATGCACCAGGTACTGAAGTCGATATAGGCGTCGCGCAGCAGCTCCACCTCGCCCTCGGCCCGCTCCATGTACGCCGGCGAGACGAGCGGCTCGAACTTTTGCTTGAAGTTGGACATGTACCCGAATCGGTTCTCGTCCTCGTTGTCGTCGACGCAGGCGATCTGGTCATTGGCAGTGGCGACGAGCCAATCCTGCAGCGGCTGGAATCCCTCGAGCTCCGGCATCTTGCCGGACTCGAACTTGGCGGCCTCCTCGTCGAGCATCCTCTGCCACGACTGTTGTCTGCCCCGCAGCCTCAGGAACATGGCGTCGATAACGCCCTCAATCACGTCCATGCGCTTCGAGTTAGCAGCGGCGTCGATCTGTTCGCGCATCATGCGCCACATGTCGACGAGGTTCCTGGACCGAAAGTACCCGTACTCGTCCTGGTCCAGGTTAGAGCCCTCGACGTTGCGCTCCGCAAAGTCCTTTTGCTCTGCGTTGAAAATGCGCTCAATCCATTCGTCGAGGAACTTGATGATGAGCTGCCGGAAGTCGCGGACAAGCTCCGTCTCCCGCGAGTCGATGACGTGTGGCACGAGATCCTCCTGCTTGAAGCCCAGCTTCTTCATCTTCTTGTAGTACCTTTCCGGCCAGTTAATGATCTCCAACGTGTTGGCGGAGGCCGAGTCGGGGTCGTCGATCATGCCGATGAGGAAGTCGTGCATCGTCTGGTGGTAGATGTCGCCGTACGTCTTGAGAATCTTCCATTTCTTGGGCATCAGGGGCGTCATGCCCATCTTGACGGCGTTCAAGTCGTTGAAATACCACTTCAGAATCTTGTCCAATGCCGACGGGTCGTCGAGGAATTCCCCCCTGGCCTCGGCGAATTGGCCCTCGACGCTGATCTTGATGGCCTGGGTGAACTTGTCCTTGTACCCACGCACCTTCTTCGCGCCGTCCGTGATGCTCTGGAACCGAGTCGCCATCTCCTTGTGGTCCTTGAGCGCCTCCTGTAGCGCCAGCACCCTCTGGTCGCTCTTCTCCTCGGCCTCGATGACGACGGCGAAGCGCACCACCAGGCCGTTGTTGTCGTTTACCACCAGGTTGATAAGGTTCAGCGCCAGGATGCCAATGTGCTCGTCGAACCAGTCGATCATGGTGTCCAGCCTCTGGAAATAGTCCTCGAGCGTCGACTCGAGGCTGGGGTCCTCGGCCCTCTGTATCTGCTCCATGGCATCGTCCCGGATATTCCTCAACTGCGTCAGCTCGTAGTGTATCGGTAACAGGTTGGGCATGTTCTCCTTGTCCTCCTCGTCCTCGGCCAGCATCCGCTCGACAATGGCCAGGCGCTCGTTGAAGGTCTCGAGGTTCTTGCGCATGGCCTCGACGGCTCCGAAGTTGCGGTGTGCCTGTGAGACAATATTGATGCTGTTGAAGTCCTTTATCATATTCTGCGACTCGGAGCACAGGCGGTCGATGTTGATCATCTCCTCCTTGATCAGCTGAACCGTCTTCTGGCCGTCCGTCAGCCCCGTCATACCCGACTGTGTCGTCTCGAGCTGCTCGCGTAGACCGCTTCGAAGCTGGGAGTCGACAGCCGTCTTCTTGCGGGAAAATTCCTGCTTCAGGCCGGCAATCTTGTCGAGGTCATCGGGATGGCGGAGGAGCTCCGCGAGCTTAGGGACGGGTGCATCCATGGCGGGCTCGCTGGCTGGCCAGCTGTCTTTATATTCAATCAAGGGTGTCGTCGGTCAGTCGTAAAGCAAGGATGGATGTTCGATCTATCGGCCGGTAACGAATCCGTTGCACGTGTGGTTGTGAGCGTCTGTGGTGTCTTTGTGACGGTGTCATCAATCATATCGTGGGTTGGTGGATGTGGAGGTCATCGCAATGCGTCTAGGTTTCGTGTACCTTGCATAGGTGCTTAATGACAGCGCCCGGGAAGAGTGCAGGGCGAGAAGGGAGAGAGAGCTGGGGTGGGGTTGCATGGGCTGGGCCAGTGAGGGTGTAGGGAGAGGTGTTGGGCCAGTGCACGCCTACCTACCGAGTTCTACAGGGGTCTTGTGACCAAAGTGGTTACATAGGCCACGCCATTTTAAGAGCAGATTTCATGGTATCTCATTCGCATAGTCTACATGCCCTCATTATGGCTAGATTCTAAGAAGAAAATGATCATCTGCTGCCCAGCTCCAAATGATACATGATGCAAAACAAATCGCGTATGACCGAATCAACTCGATCGGAGCCACCTCATTCAACCATGGTCTTTCCGATCTCACTCTGCCAGCCCTCAGCCCTCTCGAATCCGTTCGAGTGGGTCTGGTAGTCCATCAGGGCCTGGTACACCTCGGCCTTGGAGCTAAGGACGAACGGGCCGTACTGCACAACCTCTTGGTCGAGCGGCGTACCGGCGATAAGCACGAGGCGGGCGTCCTTCTCTGCGCTAGCATCGACCTCGATATTGACAATATCGCCCTCCTCTTCAAACACAACATTGTGGAACTCATCCACGACCCGCTGCTGCGACCCCGTGCCGAATATGGCCTGGCCCTCAAGCGTGTACGCGAATGCGTTCCACCCCTTGGGCAACGGCTGCGCGATCTTGCCGCCGGGCTTGATTTGGATGTCCAGGATCCAGACAGGCGTGTATGCCAGATCGCGGACCGAGTCGACGCCATGGCTCTGGCCCGAAATGACCTTGACGTGAACCTTGCTACCGTCAACGTCAACCGAGGGGATCTCCTTGGCGCGCAGGTCACGGTACCGCGGCTCGCAGGACTTGAGGTGCTTGGGCAGGTCGACCCAGAGCTGAAGGCCGACGTTGGCACTGCCATCGGGGTTCTGCTTAGGCATCTCGGCGTGCATGATGCCACGGCCCGCCGTCATAAACTGCAGGTCACCGGCTTCGATGGTGCCCTTGTTGCCAGCAAAGTCCTCGTGATCCACGCCGCCGTGCAAGAGGTAGGTGATGGTTTCCTGGCCCCTGTGCGGGTGATCGGGGAAGCCCGAACCGGGAGAGATTCGGAAGTGATCTGTGGGGCGCGTTAACAATCCCTGGGCCTTTTTTTTTTTTAATTTATTGACGAGCCGATGGCGTAACTCACCAAGCATCAAAAAGGGCGAAAAGTTCTTGAGTTGAGGGGTTCCGATGGAGCGGCGGACGCGGGCCCCAGCGCCCTCGGCCTGTTCGACGGCCAAGAAGACCTTGCGGATTGCGCGAGGGACAGACATGTCGGTGGCGTACAGATGATTGTCCGGTTGATTCTGTTGCTGTTTGTCTACGAGAGCGGCGTTGCTCTGGATCTCACTCGTAGAGTTCAAGAAGCTGTTCGCGGTCGTGATTGCTAATTCTACTATCTGTTGTCTGAACAGGATGATAGATGCGATTCCCACGATGATGGAGAGTAGCAGCGAGAGAGACTTCATTGATGAGGGGGCGGCGACCAGTGGGGTACTATTTGTACGCAAATCGTCCCGGCAGCGAGCGAGTGAGGTGGGTGAGTGAGAGAATGGGAAAGAATGAGGTTTCTAGAACCCCGGGAGTTCGTTTCCAATCGACTATAAATCCAGCTGTCGTTCTTACTCACCCCACATTGCAAATCCCACTCGAGGGCGAAGGAGCGACCTGACGGGACATCAGATCGTCGTGAGAGCGCTTGCTCGCTTGCCTCTGGTAAGCAAATGCTTCATTAGTCAATTTTACATCAGCATCTGTAAAGCAGGAACTGCCCGACGTCCTCCCGCGAACCCGTGCTGGGCCACACACACTCCACAGCCACTCAAGGTCCGGTCCATTACCTCAGCAGCGGCAACGGGGCTGGCTGCAACTGGTCAAAACTCACACCAGCCAGCTCTACCCCACCATGCCAATGAAGCCGCAAACAGTACACTGACCTCTCGTGGAACACCAGAGAGTCGCCAATCAGCAGCTGGCGATCTTTCCCCGGGTTTGTTCGTTCTTTTTAGTCTTTACCGTCCGCGTCCTCATCCTCATCCCGCCGATTTGGCCTGGTCTAGAGCACTGATAGAGTTGCTCCAAACCCCCTTTGTGAAGAAAAGAAATAGGACGGGAGGAGATGCGGGGACTGAGTTTGTACACCCTGAGCAGGAAGCCTTCCCCCAACTCCACGATGCCTCTGTCCTTCCTGCCTCGACGTGCTGTACAGCAATTACGGTTACCTACAGTGCTGCCTCTGCCAGTTTCTTGATATGTTGTGTGCGTGACTCGTGCCAGCCGACCGCGCAAAGTGCACCAGGTGATCTATGCACTTATGCCGGGGTCTTTGATAAACCAGTTCCGCCCGGGGGTTACGTCACATCCAGCCATGAGCGTCGCAAACAAACACGCGAGTATCTATTAGATTTTGATTTCTCTCACAGATGTTCAATTCATAAATCAGCTCCTTGCCCAACACGCCCTTCCAGGAAAGAGCAGCACCCTTCTGGTGACCAGGTACCCATATTCTCTTCATCGATCCAGGCGGTGGATCATCGAATCGCTTGACAGAGTCCCGTCTCATCCGTTAAGAGTCCCAACTCGATTGCTCCGAAAGGGAGGGCTAAAGCGGCGCACTACATAACTTTCTCTCGTACACCACCAATGATAGGAATAAACAAAGAAAATAACACACAACACGCAAACAGTACATAAAAACCCTATATCCAAGGTATAAGTCCATTTCGTTGTTGTATGTCGTTGAAGCGTTCGCCATCGTGACTACGGCCCAAGAACCCAATAATAGTTCAAAAGTGGCCGCGAGGGGGTGAAGGGTATATGGATAGGGGGGAATGGAGGAGAGCGTAAGATCAGCCAGGATTGTACACGTACGGGCCGCGAGCCTGTTTAGTTGTTGACCTTCTCGTTGACAACCTCCTTGGTCTCCTCCTTCTTGTAGTGGATCACGTCGCCAACCCAGATGATGAGCTCGCTGGTGGAGATAAGGACGGTGCTGACAACGGCCTTTCCGAGAGCGACCACATTGTCGTTACCGACCTTCTTCTTCTCTTGGCTGTATGTCTTGAGGACGTGGTCCTTAGCCTCGAAACCTGTACGGAAGGGGAGAGCGATGATGCCCCTAGCACCGGCATAGAGCTCCTCAGTCGGCTTCTTGACGACGGGGAAGCGCTCGTCAACAGCCGACAGAGCCTGGTCGCCGAGGTTGTCTGCCTTCTCGGCGTACGGGCGGAGGTAGTTCCATGGGCGAGCGAAGAAGGGCAAAAGGGGCTCGGCGAAAGTCTTATAAGCAGATTCGCTGAAGGCCAGGGACTTCTTGCCGACAGGGTTGTTCCTGAAGGTGACGACGCTGTCGTGCACCGCGGGGTAGTCCAGGAGATGCTACATTAATATTGTGAGCCGTGTGAAGGGCAAGTGGGAGACGGAGAGGAGCCCTCTTTGGACACGAGTGCCTACCTGGATGGCAACCGAGTTCACGCTCGGAAGGTCACCGTTGACTTGGGCCATTTTGGGCATTTAGAAAGAGGCGAGGGTTTGATTGGGAAGCTTGGTGGTTTTGATTCGTCGAAGCGCGGAGGCCCGGCGAAGTCAAGTCGGATGGGATTTACTGGGGAGTGCTGCTCGTGCTTGCTTGAGCTTCGGGTTGAGGCTCGGGAGCAAGGCTTGTGGGGGATATAGAGCTGAAGGGTCGGGATCTTGTCAGGAAAGGTCGGTGTTTAGGCAGGTCTGGCTAGAGGATGGGTGAGGTGAGGAGATGAGGTGAGGTGAAATAGAAGTGAGGTTTGGGGGAGTAAAAGAGGTGGGTGGTTTTGACAGAAAGGTTGTTGGAAAGATAAGAGGACGGGGAGGAAGTTTTGGAGGGGGGCGGGCAGATGGTGAGTGGGAGGCAGAAAAGAGAAAGATATCGGGAGGGAGGGCGAGGCAAGGCAAAGCTAAAAGGGAGGGAGGGAGAGAGAGAGAGACTTACTGGAGGGCAGTGGTAGCAGGGCGGCGAAACGTGAGGGTGAGTGTGAGAACAGAACAGATTGGGAGATAGAAAGAGGCGGCTGGAAGGGGGGACCAGCTGTTATGCAATGGATGCGGACGATGATGACGAGGTTGGCGCCACAGACGAGCATGGACTGAAATGAAAGTATTTATCTGCCAGAAGGAGACATGGGCTAAGGTAGGTAGCTTGCCTGAACCCCTTAGGACGCGAGACTCGACTGCCTAGCTACGTTAGTAGCCAGGCCAGATCAGATTAGCATGTGCTTCAGACATTTGCAAGTCGCAGTGCGCGGACAGGGACGCGCAGGAATGCCGTGGTGGCGGGTCCTGCCCATGTACCCCTACCAACGAGGTACATGCGCCACATGCCAATGGAGGGGAGGGGACGTCGTTCTGGCGTTTGTGCTTGTGCTAGTGCTTGTGCTTGAGCTTGAGCTGCTGCTTGATACCTACCTGCTCGTTGCTTCCTCTGCACTGAATGGATTTTTGGTTTGGTGCCGACTGCGTCCAGCATCATCCCCCTCTAATTGAGCCCTCGTCTCGTCTCGTCTCGTCTCCATCACTACTGTCGTTGGGAGGAAGGGGGAGGCTCACGCCACATACAATGGCTTCATCGGGGGTTTTACTCGGCTCTTGTGGATTTTTTTTTTCTTTCTCTCCTTCGTTTCTAACTGATGGCAGCTCCCCTTATGCCCATACCTTTCCTATTGCTTCATTGTCAGCAGAGTGCATTGGTGGGCATTGGTGGGCATTGGTGGGCATTGGTGGGCATTGGTGGGCATTGGTGCCGTGTTTGCAGGCAACTGGTCGGACTGGGGCATGTTCGGAAACGAGCCGGCGACAGCAAAGGCAGCAAAGGCAGCAGCAGCAGCAGCGAATGGCCAAGCTGTGACAGGTGAGTGGTCATGGTAAGGTTAAGGAGAGGAGCAGGGTGCTTAAACCAGCGACAGTGGCATCAGCAGCTCGTAGCTTGCAGCAGCTGGGGGCCTTGGGTACCGAAAAGAAAAAAGCCCCCGAGTAATGATGGAAAAAAGAGATGGAGAAGGTGGCAGCAGCCGTAGCTTGCATGCGTCCCTATCGTCATCCTGGCTAGTTGACATGTGAAAGTGGCACACAATCGCCCCGCCGTACCCTGTCTTGACTTGGCGGGGAAATGAGGAGTGGAAGATTGAAAGAGAACGGGGCAAAAGTCGGATCCCCTCCCACTCTGACGATGAACGGGGCAACGCTTCCTAAATTATCTGATTCCTCGTGACAATTGTTTGACAATTTATCCAATGCCCAATGCCAGAGAAGAGAAGAGAAGATGAAATCTTTTGTCCCCTCGCAAGGCCATTGGCTACAGATCTAGACGAGGTATGTGGAAAGATGTTCCGACGACTGCTTTTAACGCTACGTACCTAGGTAGGTAGGTACCTATGTAGCTAGGTGCATGTAGACAGAGGCATGTGGTTAGCACGGGGACGGAAGACTGCGCAAGAAAGCGAGAGGAGGGACGGGCCCTTCCTTCCCCGCCCAGTGTTCGCTTGGACAGTTGCTACCAACATCAGATCATTGAAGCTTCCCACCATCTCTATCCTTTCTTTTCTGCCTGTGTCGACACTGTCAGTCACTGTCACTGTCGCTGTCATTTTTCACTCGTCCGCTTCCACCCCTCTCCTGGACCACAGAGGCACGTCCGAAAGGATCGAAACGCGGCTGCACGTTCGCCGGGCCGTCATTATGTCATCATCGGAGGGGGTGTAGTGCAAGCACGTTCCAAGGTGATGACCTGCGAGCAAACCCACCAAGCAACACACTGCAACACCACCCAGAGGATAGGGGAGCTCTGCTGACTGGCCGAGTCGCCGCTCAACACGTATGCATGCCTTATCTGACAGTTTGGCTTGGCACGCCGCTGATCCGTGTCCCAGAGGACGGGTACATCAGCATCCTGCCCTGACCTCCCCGGCCCTCCCAGATCTTTTAAGTCGGATGATCGCTCGGGGAGAAGGGCGGGGGCGCATATGGAATGGAAAGCTCAGAACCTGCCGGCTTGTTGGACGCGACCACCTTGTCAACGAAATGTGTCTTTGTGGCCAGGCGAAACCAAGTTTGCTTGCCTCGATGAGCATATGCGTGCAGTTGTGATGGTACAGCTGTGCTAGGGCGGGCAAGGGGGAGATGAGACGCCGGAGAAAGGCCATCTCCAATTAGTGTAGTATCGCTGGGGGAGGACCGCCGAGCATCTTCCTTCTCCTCCTCCTCTTCCGCCACTCAACAGGGAGGTACCTTGCCGTAACCCAATTGGCCCCAATGCCCTGCCCCCAAGCTTATCGCTACGCATCATCCCTCAAACCTTATCACGGGAAGGTCCCAAGCCAACGACTGCCACTGCCTGTCCAACGCAGCAAATAGCGCGGTGCCGGTAAGGGAGCTTGCGCCATTGAGGGCTCCAAGTATGGCGCTAATCCAGTCGAGTGTGAACCACCTCGAGGCCATTGTACCGACAGGGCCGAGGTACCTGGGCCTGAACCCGAACCTTGGTGGTTCTGTCTCCTTGGCTGAGCCTTGTGGTGGCGCTTTGATGCGATGCGCGATGCTACACGGATCCGGCCTTCACAAGTTCAGCCCAGTTTGCTCCAGTGGAAAGGAGAAGGGGGGTCTCAGCGTTTTTTTTTCCGCTCCCCCGGATCAGATTCTTGCTGCGGCTTCACTGGATGGGCCCACCACCATAGCTGTTTTCTCCCTTGGATCGGGGCTGCCACCGTCATCATGGTTGGCCCACCCGACGAAGTTGGCCTTGCCGTCGCTGCCAGATATAATATGACCCACGAATGCGCCAGGCTGCTCGACCTAATCTCTCAGTTTCGACGATGCTCACGCCAATCGCGCTCTTTTCCCCTTTCTCCCGAGCTCATCTCCATCTGAGCCGGCCTCTCATCGTTGGAATGGGAGCTCGGGTTCTCGCCCCTAGCCATCCCCCGCCGCGGCTCCGGCTGGTCCACGATCCTGTCTTGGTATGACTTGGCCGGTGAGCATCATCGTGGACTCCTCGGGACTAATCAAGCTAACGCATAGGGCCTGGCGAGGAGGGGGGAAAACAAGAGAAGAAGAAGCCCCCACTACTCGTCGCCACTTTCTCCTGGCACTGCCTAACCAGCCATTCATCCTCGCGGTGACCCGCGACCTCGTGTGCTCGTCTCCTCCAACCCGCAGGCTGCCGATTGAATGGCTCTGGCTCGTCCTGGTTCCGCTAGCCAAGACAATCATCGGGCAATTTAACGTGGTAGCGGTGTTTTCCTGTGCGAACCCTGGTTGCGTTCTGCGTCTTCAGGGTCTCCACTGCACCAGCCACACATACCCACATTCACATGTCAGACAATGTCTCACCCTACCTGCAAGGAAGTCCTCAACGTTGAGACCTCTGCATCCTTGATCACGTCCCCTCTCACTGCAGGCTACGCGCTGATGAGATTAATGGCATGCGAGATATCGGCAAGGCATGTTCCTCCGCCTTTCTGGCGCATTGTCTTCATTGCAAGCCTCTGCCGCTGCCCGACTGTCTGTTATCAGGTGTGGAAATGGTGCACTGCGTCAATGCATATCGTGTCTGCAACCGCAATTTCCCTCCGTAGCTCTGCGTCATTTCGTCATGCTTCCCACGGAAGACGATGGCAAGGCGTGACGATGTCTGCGGGCTAGCGGCTTTGGCGAGACACACATCAAATGGGCGGGAATGCTTCCCCGTCGTACATCCCTTGGAAGGCGAATGGTCAACAACAGCAGAATGCGGGTGTGGATGTGGATGCCCCTGCATCTTGCGTACGATAACCCAACGAAACAAAAGGTGTGCCATCCATCTCGCGAGTTGCTGTTGCAACATTGGAAGCGACTTACCTCCTTGTTTCTTTGCCTCCTGCAGCTCAAGACGCGCCATCACCCCACCCAATCGTTAACGGACAGGAACACAGCATTTCCTCACGCTCGTTTGATTTGACTCGATTGGTTCGCCATAGCCGAACAGCCCGGAAATATTGGTCACAGCGTCGTTTGGGGGTGCTCAATGACTGCGATTAATAATCCCGTCGCCCGGTTGTGTGACCCGGAATATGCGGGGCCGTACCCGGACCACAAATCGGTGCCTAGTGCTCCATATCCACTCTTTTCTCCGCACCCGGCCCGGAGTATAGGGATGTCCACCGGAGGAGTGGGTCAATCCGGCATGAAAGAGTTGCACAATCGCGGGAGAGGTTGTGTGAATGTAGGGCAGAGAAGGTACCTTTCAGTGGGAAGGCTCTCGGCCATCTAAGCTTTGACGACCCTCCAAGTGGCAGGGAGTGTCGGCCGTTGCAGAGACTACGAATAGAGATTTCCAGTATACCTCTCGTGGCGAATTCACTCAGCTGACAACCTCCGCGGGCCCTGTCCTGCAAACTGCATCAAGCGCGGCATGTAGCCAGGCCAGCGGCTGTGTGTCGCGCGTCCATGTCTACCAGATTTCATCCGACATGCGCTTGCCCAAGTCCGCCGCGCGAATCATGGCGTGAGTCTTCGACCCGTCGGACCTTGGCTGGCCGCTGAGGGGGACAAGGACAAAGCCAGTCGACATGTACTTTGGGGCGTGGGTCCAGTTGGCAACGACACCGTTGCGGCGCCGTCACCTTGTCAGTTGATGTACTTCTGACAGGGCTTAACGAGGCAGGAAACCTGTTGCCTGGGCTGTTGCTGATACAGTCGCTGGCCCCTGTTGACGTCTGAATTAGCAGAAACCACCATGCTTTCTGGTATCTTTGTATCAGCGGGGGGCTGGCGAGGCCTTGTCCAAGGCAGAGGTGCTACTGTATTGGGTTATTAGTTCTATGGTGTCCTACCTCTTACAGACAGCGCTAGACTGACACGTATGTAGGGTCGTTAGAACAACATCTCATATTCAATGATATCTATGTAGTTTTAACGTTCTCGACCGCCATAGGCAGCCTAGACCAGTTCACCCGATATTGTGAAATCACAGTACATTTAACCCTTTAGAAGCACCTCTGACCTGTGCCGTATCTCGATGATCCAATGCATTACGGATACCCTATAAGTCAGAGCAACTGCTGACTTAGACCTCACTTCAACCATGGCCTGGATATTCAATGATATAAAGCTATAACATCTTGCTGATTGGACAGGATCCCTGCCATTGGTGTATGTGCCTTATGTTTGTTGAGGTATCACTAGCCCGTGCCGAAGCTTCAGGCGACAAAATCGCCGCGATCCTTGCGGATCCTTTTGCTCATCGTGACCTATGTGGCACACTCCCTCCCACCCGGCTTCGTGTGCCCCCGAGCCCGTTGAATGGTCTGCGTCTGATACACTATCGAAACCCTAAGATGGCCCTTCGGCGCGTTATGAAGGGAACCCCTTGGACCAAACAAGCTAACGTTCAAGACGAACGGCACCGGACATGACGTATCGGCTTCGTTATACTGGTAACGGGTGCTAGTGGGTTGAGCTCGCCGTTCGGTTGGTTGCGTGGCGGCCAGCCCTTTCTTCAGCTGATATACAACAAAGAAAGCTATTTCGGCGACCAGGATGGCTCCATACAGGCCGCCCGCCGTTGCTCCCCCCTATCCGTGAACCTCTCAAGCAAAAAAAAAAAAAAAAGAAAACAGAAAAAAAATAAAAAAAATAAAAAAAACTAGAATGGGGCTAAGAAGGAGATGCCCGTGTGAAAAGAGAGGGGCGACGGGGTGTGCGAGCAGCGGCTTCCTCAGAGAGGCTTAGTAGACGAGAGACATTGAGGTAATGAATAAGCCTCTCGAAGGGGATGAAAGTCTTCCGTGTGGGTCTGCGTGTGCTGAAGGACAGTGTTGTTCTTGGACAAAAGCCGCGGGTCAAATGTAAGCCATCCCGGAAACCGTTCCATTTGGAACATCGTGGGTTGTTCTGACTTTGCCCAATCATGGATCCAATCCTGCGCCGATGTCCGCCGCCGGCGCTATGCAGCGGAATCGAAACAGCCAGGTGTGTGTGGATGGAGATGATGCCGCTCTTCCACAACGGATGAACGACGTAGACGCCGTCGCGGGACGCGTGGTTTCAGCTCTCCAGACTAGGCCTTCTATAGGCTCAACACGTGAATGTTGAGGGAAAATCGGCCGGCCGTTCTAAAGGGAGGGGGGCGGCATCGCCTCACGACTCTTTCGGTTCGCCGGCCTCGCCGGAACCGACCTGCGCCAGCGCGAGGCTGAGAAGACGGTTGTCGAGCGATTGCTCGGCGTATCTGGCCGTCGTGTCGTACGGAGCGCCGGGTCGGTTGGCACCGTCGTTTCCGGCAACCGGACCCAGTGAGGGCCACGCTACTCCGGATTGGGCCGGGTGGCCATATGACGAGTGCAGGCGGGCCAGGGATTACGACGTAGCAACGACAGTTGGGGCTGACCTATGAAGATACTCACAGGTGACGGGTCACCGAAAGTGGACGAGGCAATAGTCCACTCAAGGTCCGTCGCGACGAATTTGGCATTCCGCCGAGCATGATGGGTAGTGGGGTATCGCCCAAAACAGATAGAGGGCCGCCGTCCATGAAAACGGGGCTTCCGGTAGCACCGGAGCCGGAGGACGATATCGAGTTCCGTGTGTCATGCCAGTAGGGAATCGTTGGAGGCCGACTCTGTCGATAATACATGAGTTCCAAGGGGCATAGCTGCAGTTCGTCCGCCGCCACGCGATGAATCACGCTTGCGCTACGAATAGGACTTTTATGAACCGAGGCAGGCTCGTATCTAGCGATTCGAGCTTTGGGCCAAGGGTTCCCGTCCGTGTAATCGTCAGCAGACCTGGATATGACGGACGAGTGGGCTATTTACAAGCAACAGCATACAACGGTCTCCATTCCAGCAGCATGCTTACGGAGAAACGCTTGGGGGGGATTGAAACGGGGATTTGGACTGTATGCGGCTTGCCCAGCCCCACGGTAGCTTAGCGATATCCTCCTACCCGTCGGCAGTTTGTTGGAGCAATCTCACAGATGGCGTGCGTGAAACATTTCGCCAATCCGAGAAGCTCGGTTGATATCAGGGTCTTTGATGGCGCGACTACTGGTTCGCCTGGCCTGCAGACTGATTGACCTTGCGTGTCGCAGCGCACCATCGCATCGGTGATAATGATGCATCGCAGGTGCAGGTGCAGGTGCTGAAGCAACATTAACTAACCCCCGTGCCTCTGCCATGCAGCGCGGAACGGCCCAAACATCTTACTTGCCCTCGCGTTCGGGCCATTTCCTCAGCAGGCACGACATGACGGAACTCTCGGCCGGGTGGGTGGGTGAGCAGGTTGGACTAAGATAGCTACGAGGAGCAGTGGCGATGGGACTTGGTGACGAGGGTAATGTTATTGGTGGAGAGGGACCTTGGTACTGTATTTTTGTATTATGGATTGTGGGTATATCAATCAGTACGACGTTAGGAAGGACCACCAGGGCGTCGTGTGTATGGGTTGACGGAGCAAGGTGGTGGTAGTGGTGATGGCTCCGCTCCAGAGCGGGGGCCGAACCAAAATTTGAAGGATCCTCAAATATACTGTAGAATCCAGAGCCGGGGGCCGCCCGAGAGTCAAAACCTCGCAAATCAAGAAGCCGGGACGGCAGAGGGGGACGGGACGCGCTTACTCGCCGTTTTCAAGCAGTGCGTGTAAGATGGACAGCGATCAGGGGCTTCGGGGACGGTGCTCGGATCACGGCAGGGTCCAGGCTGGCTCGCTCTGGGATGGCCAGCTGACATGGAGAGAGAGAGAGAGAGAGAGAGAGAGAGAGATGGAGCGAGAGAGCGAGAGAGCGCGCAAGAGGCGAATGGAGCAAGGGAGGGAGGGTGGAAAAGAGAGAGAAGGCGGCCAGGGAAGGATTCAAACAAGGGGCCTCGGACGGAGCACATGGCGGCCGCGCCCCTGGAGTGGCCGCGATAATGATATACTGTAGTACGCAGCACGTACAAATAGAAAGGACGGGAAAGGAAGAAAAAAGAAAGGGACAAAAAGAAACCCCACAGGCCCGAAGCGGGACTGCACTGTCTGATGGAGAACCATGGTGAGGTAAGGTACATTCTCCCTTTCCCTTCTCGTATCTCTGGACTCACCATGCGCATTCCTCCCACACCGGCCAACGGCGGCGGGCGGAGTGAAGATGGATTAGGACTTCAGCGCCGAGCCGTGGGGGGTGGATGGTGATGTTGGAGAAGAGAGCCCAGCTTTTGAGTTTCGGGTTACGGATGTACGGCTGAAGTATTTTAAGCGGAGCATTCCTGCTGTAGGATGGCTCCAAACCTGCCATATGCTCCGCTGTTTGCTGACCCCCGAGTGCCAGAGCGACGGGTCAAAGCGCGGGATATAGTAGATGTCTATCATGATTCGTACGGACCACGCCAACCGGGCCGCGTTTGCCAAGGAGAGGATGGCAGAGCTCGGTAAGCAAGAAAAGACGAGGTGGGCTTGCGTAGAGGACGATGATGAGGTTGATGATGTTGCTCATCGCTTCGGTGAAGGGCAGAGCCAATCTCGACGTCGCTGCCGAGCCCGGGAGGGGCGGGCCAATGTGAGACTGGACCGAAAGTGAAGGCGACGGGGCAAGAGTAGGGAAAGATTTTGTGCGCGCTGGATAAAGAAAACAACCATGGATTTGTCCAGTGGAGGCAAACCAACCGGCAGTAGACGGCCCTTTGAGCCTGCCTGTCAAGCCGCCTGGAAGAATTGGCCGACGTTTCGGTACCAACACCTTATCTGAAGTCGGGTGTGGCTAGACCGTAGCGAGCTGCCTTCCCTTCCAACAGAGATTGGATGAAGATCGATCCTCTTGGGTTGGCGCGGCTGACGCCTCGTTGATGTCCGAACTTGCTTGGGTTGGAGTGACCCACGTTCGTCCTGGCAGACGGACGACCTTAACGGCAACAGCGCCGACTCACAGCGTCATTTCGCGGGGCCAAATGGGCGTTGTTTTCCCTTCGCGATGCATTTCCCATAGGCAATTTTGTTTACCCGCCCCCTCTCTTTCTCTTTCTTCCTCTCTTTCCCTCCCTTTCTTTCTGCCTCTTCCTACTCTAGTGTTATTAGTATTGAGGGGTTTAATTACTATCATCGTCTCCCCGTAGCCCACTCACGACGCGAGCCGAGATCTCTTTTTTTATATATCTCCGTCGCGGAATCAAGGAATCCCCTTGAAGGAACAGCCGAGGCCGACGAGTGGTGAATCGCGCGACGCGGCAGACGAATCCTCCTCACGCTGTATTGGCAGAGCAGAGACTCCGAGTCAAGGTCCAGCCCCCGAGAATCAACACTCCCCGGGGCCCATTGTTGGGCTATGCCAGGGAACCCTGACAATGGCTCGCCAAGGGCTTCATGTGTGCACGTTATCGCTCGCACAGTGACACTATGAGTGAGCATGCCTCATGCGAAGGTTCAGGCTATGAAGCGTGCCCGCCCCATGCACCCCTCCTCCCCCTCCAACACTCAAGCCTCTGCTTTTTGTGTGGGATGTGCTGCAGGTGCGGCGATCCGGCTTCGTTGAACGGGGGTGCTTCCACAGCCAACCACAACGGCTGACAGCGGCCGGCGCAGGAGGTCCGTCAATTGTGTCCCGTTACCAATCAATCGCTACCGAGGGACGACCCGTTTATTCACGAGGGCAGTAATACTTTAGTCTAGGGATCAAAGATGGGAAAGAAGGAGGGGGGCTTGAGCGCATCGGCAGATGATCTTTCTTGAGCTTGAATTCGTCATCCGTCTGGAGAAAGGGCCCTGGACGGTAGCATTTTCGTGCGCATTCTGGACGATGGCTTGCAGATGTGTGTGCTCGCTTGGTGCCAGCTCGGATAGCCTTTTCGTTGGGAGATTTCTGATTTGCAGTCAGTTATCCTCGAGGGCATGTAGAGTAGCGTCCAGTACGAAGTGGGCGCTGGTCATGATCCGATCTGCGACACAGCACCAAGTGATGATTGACATGCACTGTCTGGCCAATCAAAGACGGCAGCGCAGTATCAATTGAGTCCATACGATACTGCCAACCCAAATGGTTTGAGGCGTCTTTCCGGTTCAAAGCCGCGCTCTCCGCCGTTTGCAGGTCGTCGGTTGAGGAAGTGGTTGGCGGAGCGGCTAACGCCAGATGAAAAAAAAAAAACCCACACGAAGACGGCTCTCGATGGCTGCGTTTGCTCCCGCGGGCGGAAGCGGCGCCGGTGCGGTAGTCTCGGTGGACCATGGTCGATTTGGGATTGGGACAGATAATCGCGACCCAAACCAAACGGGGTGGCAGGAGGTGCCAACATAAAAAAACAACAAAAAAACAAAAGGAGGTAAAAAAGACCAAGAGACGACATGAGGGAGACTGAGCAATTTCCCACGAAAGCAGCCGGTGCTGAGAGGCGTCAGCGATCATTGGCCGTCAACAGCCGGAACCCACCAGTGACGGGGTGAAGACTCAATCTCAGCAGGCGGACCGGGGGGTTAGTGTGGGACGCAAGTTTTGTCTAGGTTGCGTCTGGATCAACTGGGGTGCGGGCGGGTTTACAGTGTACTGCCTACTGCACACACTATCCTATCACACTGTAGTAATAAAGATGCTCTGCTTGTACCTCGTGGGTCTTGACTCTCTCGAGAAAGGGGCCCCTGCGTCGGGGAAGAAGAAACGAAAGTAGCAAGTAGTATCCGTACGCTGCAGGCAGTACGTACGGCGCAGCCAGCGGGAAGGAAAATGGCGAGCGAGAAGCAGCTGGACGCTAACTACTTTGATACAAGGCGCTAGTAGCTTCACAGCTCGACGCTAGTCCCTCGCACTTGACGGGCTTCTCTGCCACGAGGGCCCCTGCGGCTTTTACACTTCCTGTCTCCTATCTACTGTCTCCGGTCTCTGCTGGCTCATCCCTATCTCTCGCGTGGCTAGTGGTGTAGAGTCATATGCGGCTTGTAACCAAAACTCGTGAGGGACAAGTGGTGAGTCCGCCCCGGCCCCCAAACGGTGACGGACGGACGGCAATGAACAAAGACAGGGAGAGAAAAGAAGGAAAAAAAAAACTGGCGGGTGTGGTGGGAGTTGACGGCTCGTCGGACCATTTGCTCGCTGGTATTTCCCTTCCGAAGCAATCGGATGGTTTGACGGGCTGGGCTGCTGCAGGAGTGCAGGTACCTTGTCTGGGGTTTTCGTTTACTGATGCAGGACAGTAGCGTTCGTGCAGCATGCCCCCCTCCCCTTTTTTCTTTGGCTGCAGTGTGGCAACCGGTTTTCGTACCGCAGTGGTGGTACCTACATAAAGTACGTACTGTACTTTTTGTAGCTACCAACCTTGAAAGGGGGCCTGTGCTCCATGTTTCCCGTTCCGTCCCTCCCTCTCTCTCGCCCAGACCTCTCAGGCTCTCACCTCACTAGGTAGTATGTCATTCATGTCTTGACTCGACTTGTCTCGCTTCGCTGTTTCTTCCCAGCGATCCTTCTGGCTGGTGCTGGTTTCTCGGTTGACTCGGTTGTTTGGCTTGGGTGGTGACACTTTCCATTCTTCTGGCTGGTTTCCCCGTCTCGTCACGACGCATCTGCTCGGAGAGTCTCGACGGGCCGGGGGAACTGGCAGCCCTAGCTCTAGAGTGATCAACAATGCTTCTCAAACCACCCACATAAACCTAGGTACCTACCTTGACAACGGCTCCAGTGGGATTTCAAGTAAGTGTTGTGGTACAACCCTTGACAAAGAATGAATGAAAGAGGTAGTGAGAGACGGCCCTCCGCCATGGGCTCTACCGTCATCGCGGCTGTTACGAATCTGCCGGGTAACGACAGCAGCATTCGCTACAGAGTAAACATTGTTGCCCTGCTCACAAGACCTCCCGCGTCCAGGTTGCTAGGTAGTAGGTATAGCACTGCAACCGTACCCTGCGTATAGTATATCACGATGTGTGTACTGCGTACCTACTATGTAGTTCCGAAGGAGTCTGAAGTCGATCTTGCAGCGACCAAGACGAGGCATGAAGCCCACAGCCACGCCTAAACGCCTGCAAGAGTCAACTCCCCTGTGGAATGGCTCCTCCCCCGTCCATCGTAGTATCCACTGAGCCATCCCATCATGGATGAGCATCAAGTCCCACGTTGCACTGGTCTCCATCTGGCCCCATCGGCTCTTGTCATCAAACCCCCGACCTATTCAATCATTGTTAAATGTCTTTGAGCACCACTCACTACCTACCTTAGGTAGGTAGGTAGCTCGGCGTACCGCACTGTACCTGAGGTATGTACTTGTACATCCCCTAATAGTGCACTGGTACCATACCAACTGCCCCAAAACCCTCTTCCCCTGTCGACTGGTGGTACCGGCAACGCGACGCTGCCTGCATGGCCCCTTGCACTTCCGTCCTTTTGCCCCATCACATTACTATCCGTTCCTGCAACCTGCTCTTTCCTCACTGCCTGCTCCTCTCTCTCTCTCTCTCTTTCTCATCTTTCATCGTACAACATCAACCTTCTTCTCCTTGGGGGCCCTTCGGCTCGCTAAAGCCTGCCCGCAGTTAGCTGCATCTATTGAGCTGCCCCTAGGGTACAAGAACCTTGTCTACTACGTAAAAGGCATCCATTGGAACTTGCATGGAGGTACGGAGCATCCCATATGTTGGCTGCAGGCTTTTATTCCCTGTGCCTCCTTCTGCCTCCGTCGCTGCCGCCGTTTCTTCTGTTGCTGCAGCTGCTCCCGACCCGTTCACTTCCGCTTCCAGCTTCGCGTGCGGTGCTTGGTCCCCCATTCGCTCCATCTTAGCTCCCCCACCAGTGGTACACCCTCGAATTCTGCCCACCTGCCTTTGCTTTCTTCTTCTCTTAGCACACCCCCACTGCACACCCCGGTCTTTAACCCCCCCAGTCTTCCATCTCGACACCCCCCCCCCCTCCCCCTGACACATACATGCACATACGCAGTCGGTTTCTCCTTTTACCTCAGCCTGGACTGCTTCTTCTTGTCTCCGACTTCTTCCCCTTCGTCCCTCCTCTCTTGTTTCTTACCTTCCACCCCGCCTGTCACCGAGCAGTCAAGTCAGTCAACCATCTCGTCTGTGTTCGAGCCTTCTTGCTACTGCTCCGACCAGACCAGAGGCAATCGACTTTGCTCTGTCAAGAGGATCCTTTCGAATGGCGGCCTTTTGATCAACGAACTCGACGATAAATCCGTGACGAGACCTTGCTCTCCGGGTAGCGTGCCTTCCGTCCGAACCCAACGATTTCACCCTTGCCTTTTTCCTTCGACACGTCGGTTACCTGGTGCGCCATTTGCAACAAATATTTCCCGGCCGCCTTCTCACTCGCTACCATCCATTTCCTTCTAACGACGCCTAATACCTGACAAAATGGCGCCTTCTTTGAACGCACACTCGTCCTTTACCCGCCCCCGGACCAGTGACCGCGATGGCCGACCTACCACTCGTGATCAAGGCGACACCAGCCTGATTATCCCGAGCCGGACCTCTTCTCTTCACTCGCGCATCACCCAACCGATTCCTTCCACCCTGAACTCGAAACCACAGCAGCGGACCCCCAAGACACTTACCCACGCCTACATGGTTTGTGGTGTTGGCAGAGAACCGTCTCAATGGGTCAAGGCCCCTGCGCCCCCTCAGGGCAAGACTGGCCACATGAAGGGAGCTGTTGGTCAGTTCTGGCTCCCTGAGATCCTCGGAAGCAGTCCCAGACTGGAGCAGGATAATGAGATCGCGAGGTCGCTGCACGCGGCTATGCGCGTAAGTGATCGTCTTGATATCTTGTTTTGATTTGCTTGTGGCTTACGAATTCAAGGCTTGCTTTCCCCACGATGTTGAGATCTGCACTGGCCGCAGCCAGCCTCACTGCGTTCATCACGCTTTTGTCTTGCAGCAGGATTCCTCTCACACACTGTACGGTATCTGTCTACGTGTTTGGTCGCGGGCCGATGAGAAGAGGGCCGAGACCATCCGTGACTTGCGCAAGCGAACTGAGCCCGATTACTATGACAACCCCGATGAGACGTACTGGATTCCTTACTGCCTGTCCTTTTTGTCTCGGTACCCGCTTTACAACCTTCTTGGAGACTACTTGCGAGGTATGTGGATCCACTGGAACAAGGCGACCAATCTGTTTCACGCCGAGGAGGTTTCTCGCATCCTCAGCTTCCCGGCTCCGAGGCTCAACGACTTGGTCCGGATTGACATGAAGGACTACGCTCTCTGCTACCAGTTCCCCTCCTCGCCCACCGGCTTCCAGAACTTTGCCATGTGGCCGCTGTTTTGCTGCCTGTCTATCCCTAACATTGTTGGGGTCGTCGAGGCCGCCATCTCGCCGACCCGCCGCATCATCTTTGTCAGTCACTACCCGGCCATGCTTACGATGGCTGCCGAGACTGTCCGGTACTGCGTCCGTGTCTATGAGTGGAGCGGTCTTTATGTTCCCGTTGTGCATGCTCGCCACGCCAAGGATTTGGTTCAGGAGCCTGGCCCTTACATTCTCGGTATCACCGCCGAGTGCCGCTCTCTCTTCACCGCGCCCACCGACGCTCTAGTCGTCGACCTCGACCGTAACTTCGTCCTCACCTCCAGCCCCCCGACGGCACTGAACCCCAGCCAGCGCAATAAGTTTGTCACTCGTCTCACTCAGTCCCTCAATGGCGATGTCACCCCTTCCGGTGTTCCTGCTCATCTCCGATCTGCTTACGGCGGCGGCAAGCTGGTCCCTGCCGGTCAGATTATCGTCATGCGTGGAGAAGTCGAGTCTATTCAGGACCCCGAATGGTGGAACCAGGATTCCGTCATGGCCGTCATGGACCATGTCTGCGAGAAGATGGGCCGCAACACTGGCATTAAGGCTGTGATCGGCGGTTCTGTCAAGAAGCCTTTGATGACCAAGGTCTCGATGAGGCATCTCAATGAGATTGTGCGCGAGAGGAACCAGTACTCTCGCGACGCGCTTGAAGCCTGGCAAGATTTCATCAACCTAAAGGGCCGCATGGATACCGAGCTCAACAAGGTTACCAAGCGCAACAACTACCTCAACGAGGAGCTCGAGAGCTGGAAACAGCAGGTTAGTTTCACCTACCCACACCTGAGGGGCGCGGGCTTTCTACTAACAGTCTTGATTAGTTCCTCAAATTCCAGGCGTTTGCCGAGCAGCTCACCAAGGAAACTCAGGATCTCAAGTCCAAGATCGAGACGCACAAGAGGGAAAACAGACGTCTCGCAAACCTCATTGACCAACAAAAGGATGATAACGGCCGCCTCAACGTCCGTCTAGGCGCTACTGAGAAGCAGCGTGACGACGCCCTCGAGGCTCTCGTTCTCCAGCAGGAGATCGCAGAGGAGCTTGAACGCGAGCGCAAGCGCAACAAGAAGGAGCTCGCCGCTCTTCAGCACACCAACATGACCATTCTCAGACAACGCGACGAGGCTCGCCGCGTGGTGCTGCACCTTCGCAGCTTGATCGGTGGGCAGAGCCACCATATGGAGCACCTGGTCCAGTCCTTGACCAAGCCTGATGACTTGGAGCGTGAGATCGAGGAAGGCTTTGAGCCCGAGGTCGGCGAGGATGGTGTGGCGCCCAGGGATGCCGACGTCAATCAGGCCCGCCTCCTCTCTGCCGCTGCCGAGGCGAACAAGAGACTCTCTACTTCGAGTTTCAAGGACGTGGCTGACCGCCACCTCAAGGATAAGACGGATGCCATTGCGCACATTATCCGAAACATTGCTGAGCAATGCCAAGCCGCTGTCGAGGGTCTGCAGCTTGCCCAGGATGCAGACTTTGATGAGCGTGCCGCCAGTGCTGCCAGACTTCGCGCCCAGCGCCGTCGCAGCAACCTGTCTGGCACTCATAGTGACGACGGTCACGACACCCAGTCCAATGCGACGTCCGACATTGGCGACGACAGCCTTCTGCACCCCGCCAGTGGTCGGATATCCAGCATCCCCCCTACCCCGGACCTGGTCCCCAACCGGAGCAGCACGGCAATGTCTTTTGCCTCTAGCGCTGCGACCCCTGAGCGGTCGAGTCAGCAGTTCATGATCCATCAGGACATGCCCACGAAGATCGTCGAAGACGACGAGGACTTCGACGAGGAGCGGAGTGAATCCGAGGCCATGTCTCAGCCAGCTGTCGGCAAGCACACCGACAGCCTCATCCACCGCCCATCCGGCGCTCGGATCAGCGCCCTGGGCGGAACCCGCTAAAATATTCACCACGAGAGCGGTCAGGCCATGAATAATCCGGGGCAGCAAGCGATATGGAGACAATTTTCTCTGGTCGATGGGGAGGATGATTTCCAATATGTGCATACATCTTTTTCTTTTTCCTTTTTCACCTTATACCTTTTCGCGGCTAGCGGTCGTGGACAACTTATCTATGTGTACGGCGTTGTTTATGTCCTCTGGTTTTCTTTGTCATCTTTCCTGGAGATAAACGTCCGACCGATCCTGCGTACTGGAATAGTTGAACAGTGCCCATTGAAGGACAGGTCGTATTCTCACGATTGTTGTATCATTTGTATCTTAGGAGGGTAAAAATCTTCTGCCATCTTCAGTTCAATGTCGCCCACAATACAACGCAAACCAGTAAGAGTTCTAGGACGAAACGTCGTTCTCCAGGTCGACTGATGACATCATCGTAGTGGAACACTGGTTTCCTGACAACAGGTCTGCACCTTCGCCTCACATATTTCTGAGTGCCGTTTCCACGGTGAATGAATGCGTGCTAGTTATTGCAATGTTAAGAAAACAGACAACACCAGGTATTCCGCTAGTTATTCCGGATCCAACACTTAAACCGATCCCCATGTTACTCCCCTGCTCCCCTAGCTATGGTGGCTGGAGCCATCTTAGCCAAATCAAGCATGCCATGGAATGGCGGCGGACCATATGTTTAACCCATTGTGACAACATTGCCATCGCCAGTACACTAGTAATGAGCGGGGCTGATAAATAACCGTTGGACGGGTGCCGGGGAAATGTTGCGCCTTGGTGGGACCGACATCCTGGTCACCCGTCGCCGATATGATAACTGAAAAAGTTCCCGGCCATTTGCATCCCAGTCTACACCATCATTGCCTCATTCAACACGCCTTATCGACGAGCGATTGAGCTGCGCACTGGACTGTTCGCCTCTTCAAACCAACACGGCATACAGTCCCGAGAGGACTGAATTTACATAGCATCCTTCCCTCTCAAAACAAGTCCCTCGCAAACGAAGCGGCCATGGCCGACCCCCTCCTCACCAGCCTCTGCGCAATCTGCCACATAGAGCCCCCCCGATACAAGTGCCCGCGCTGCACGATTCGCACCTGCTCCCTCGCCTGCACGAAGCGCCACAAGGCGTGGTCCTCTTGCAACGGCATTCGCGATGCGACGGCCTACGTCCCGCCCTCAAAGCTCAAGACCGCTGCCGGTGTGGACCACGACTTCAACTTCCTCTCCAGCATCGAGCGCGCCGTGCAGCGCTCCGAGAAGGAAATCGTAGAGGAGAGGCAGCTTCTGCGCCCGGAGGATCTGAGGCCCATTGAGGTCCGCAGCGTGCAGTGGAAGACGGGCCGGGACGGCCGTAAGAAAAGGGTCCTCGTGACGGAGGTGCTGAAGGGTGACGGCGGCAGCGCGAGGCAGGAGGCGCTCGGATCGATGCCGGCCAAGAAGAGGCTGGGCCGGTTCGGCATCCTGCTGAGGCGCGCGCCGGTGGGTATGGCGAGACAACGGGAGAACGGCACGAACTTTAGCAAGGCTTCGGGCCGGATCAACTGGCAGGTCGAGTGGCTGCTCGTCCCGCCTGAGACCGAAGGCAAGACAGAGACCGAGACCGAGACCGAGATATCGAAGTGGCCAAAAGGAGGGGACGGTGCCAAGAAGCAAACCAAGAGGATACTTTCCAAGGTGTTTGACGACGTGCCACTGTACAAGGCCTTCGCCGCGGGCGAAAGGTTCCTCCACGACGAGCAGGCGAGGATGGATAACCAGCATCGACAGCGTGACGACGACGGCGGCGGCGACGAAGAAGCGCAGGACGGAGCCCACGCCAACACAGGCCGCCCGAAAAAGCGCCGCAAACACCAGCACAAGCCGGGCCAGTCCCTCGCTACGGCCCAGGACACGGAGACGGGCGCCTGGCACCCGGGCCGCTTCTGCATGCAGACCGCCGCGCGCGGCGCGTGGACGCCTCACACTGGCGTGGCCCCCTACACAGGCACGACGGAGGAAGAAAAGGCGCAGAAGGGCCGGTACGCCTTCTACCTCGCGGGCACGACATCCGCGGCGACGTCCGCGGCAGGGCGGACCGTCGTGCACGCCGTCGATGCCGCAGCGCCCCTGGGCGAGGCGCTGCGCGACATGACGGTCCTCGAGTTCCCCACACTCTACGTCGCCGAGGCCGGCGCCGCGCTGCCCAGCTTCCTCCTCGAGGAAGCGAAGCCGGTACGGCTCACGCAAAAGCGGAAGCGCGAGACCCAGGTGTCGAGCAGGAGGGGCGGCGCCGCCAGGGGGGGCAAAAAGGCGCGCCGTCACCTCGAGGACGGCGAGCTGCCGAGCGACGGGGAGGAGAGCGATGTGGCCGACGAGGACGTTGATAGGTTCGCCGCCGCCGTCGAGCAGATCATCGCTGAGGAGAGCCTTGGTGAGGAGGATGACGACAGCACGACGAGCAGCTCCGGGTCCGACTCAGAGAGTGACGAAGATGTGAAGGCAAGCCTCGCTGCCAAGTTGGCGCTTCTCAAAGGGCAGCAGCAGGCGTGAGATGGCCTGTGCGTGTGCGTGTATGTGTATGTGTGTAACAACAGACAGATGGTGTAGATATTTTTATTTTAACATGATACCCTCGAGACATTGTGGAACATGCTATTATATATAATACTGCACCCATGTCACTAAACTGACGGTGGGTGAGTGGCTGAAGCGGAACATATCACGATGGCACGGCAGGATACGATGCTTCATCAAGTACCTAGGTAGGGTAGGAAACAAGTGTTGCTACTTTTGGACGAGACGTCCCCAACTACCTTTACCACCATTTGATGGCCAAAATGCCTGTAATGTGCATTCGATGGCCAGCAAAACGTCAGTGGATATCATCCTTCACTGTAGAGCCATTTGTATCATCAATCCATCCTTCATTGCCGCCTGAAAAAAAAAGTGACGGCCAAAAAACTCATAATGTGCCTGTTGACCCTTGAGAAACATTCCGACCGCCCACGTTTCAACTTCGCATTCTCCCATTCCATTTCCCTAACATGTGCCCATCACGACCGTGTCGTGTCAGGTTCATATTGGCAGAAAGGCGACGATGAATCGGGGACGTCGAATCCAAGATTATGGGTCCAGGCGGGTATTTGCCGCAATATGCGCGTAGAAAAGCAAGAAAGTTCAAGTCATCCGAGCAGAAGGCTCAGATGAGCATGGCTGCGAAGCCAGCAGCGGCCAAGAAGCCAGCAACCGGGACAGCAGTCTGCTTGGCAGCCTAGATGGAGCATTGTCAGCATCAACTGATGGATAGATATGTGAGGGGCCTCAGGCGACTTACGTTGCCGCTCTCGGAGGCACTGGTGGCCTGGCCAGTCTCGGTCTCAGTAGCACCCTCGCCGCTCTGGGTCTCCGTGGCAGTGGCAGTAGCAGTGGCAGTGGCAGTAGAGGCCTCAGAGGCATCGCTGGTCAGGCTGGAAACGGCGCTAGAGGCGTCGGAGCCAGTGGGAGTAGACAGGATGGTGGTCATGCCAATGGTGGAGGTGACGACATTGTCACCATCGGTGATGGTGCTAACAATCGGAGCGGTAGTGACAGCCTGGCCAGGGATGCCAGAAACACCCAAGATGGTGGTCTCGCCAACAGAAGTGATGGTAGATCCATCACTGGTAATGACAGTGGTGAAGGACGAGGTAGCGACCGGGCTGGGGGTCACAACCGCACTGCCGCCAGAGGGAGTGACAGTGGTCTGGCCAATGGGAGTGGTGAAGGTGCTGCCACCAGAGGTGATGACAGAGAAGATGGAAGAGACGACCGGGGTGGCCGTGCCAGTCGCAGCGGACTGAGTGACAGTGCCACCGGGGGTGACCTCAACAGCGACACCGGCCTCTGGGGTTGTTGTTAGTTGTAAAGCACCAACTTGAGGAATAGGAAGTGCTAGCTACTTACGGCGGCAGAGCTCAACGCCAGCGGCAACAGCCTGCTGAGCATCACCAGATTGCTGGCAGGACTGGAAAGAGCAGTCGCGGATGCCATAGGTGAAGTTGGGGTTGCGGCAAAGGCAGGCAGTATCACCAGCGGTGCAACCAAGGTCGGTGGCAAGGCCCTGCATGTTCTCAATGCAGCCACTCTGTGTAGGGAAACTAGTTAGGATACTTGATGCTTTCTTGTGACATGCAAATTTCGATTCCATGAACAGCTCAAAACCGCGGGATGTGCCAGAAGGAGAAACAAGTGGATATACTTACACCACAGCCAGCGAGGCTCTGAGCCATGACACCAGACAGGAGGCCAACACCAAGGTAGATGACGGACTTCATTGTGAATGATTGTCGGTGGATGAAACCGTAAGTCTGACTGGATTGAGTGAGCGGAGTGTGACAGCTGATGTCGACAATGTGAACCTATGTGGATAAAGGGTCAGAGAAGCTCAAGGATGTGACACAGAATTGTAGATCAAGAAATAACAAGTGCAACTGTAAGGGCGATAAGGACGAAGAAGCAGGAATACCTGGAGAAAAGAGCGTTGGTGCTTGAGGAGAAGAAAGCACAAAGGTTGACGACACTGTAGAACGAAAGAGAGAAGGGGGGAGTGAGAAAGCTGATGAAGAAGAGTGGGAAAAGAAGAATCTTTTGTGGTGGTGGGGAGAGGAAGAAGAAAAAGGTGGTGGACAGTAGGCTGGTTGTGAAGGGTAACAAGTGTAACGCAAATTTTGTAAGCTGGGACGGAGGAAGGTGCAGTGTAACCGGGGAAAGAACGAGACGGGACTGGAATCGTACAGGAGCGCGCACTTTCCCGTGTTGCTGGCTTGTTTCTTATTCACCCGGTGATCCCATAGGTAGAATTCAAATCAAGCTAAGCCAGTAGGTGTGCTGTGAAACCGTGAAAAAGGGCAGTTGGGAATGTAAAGGGAGCCGGCAAGCGTTGAACCTCCTTTTCCAAGGAGGTTGTTGGAGAGACATGTTATGCGTCGACTTACCTACGATTGGGTTTAATGAATTGTATTGTTTGGCTGAGTCTGAAGACTGTCGAGAAGAGCGGTCTGGAGAGGTTTCGGACAACAAAAGTGTATTGGCGACAAGAGAAGTGTGGCCTGGATGAAGAAGGTTGTGGTTGAGGAGGTTAAGTAGGTAGGTATGGTGATGAGTCGAGGCGTCTTGGTTTATAGGTGTGGACAGTTATTATTCTAACGCGTCGTTCAAGAGGTCACGTGGATAAAAGTACCGGGGCTGGAGCTGAATGGGATGAAGCAGATAAACAAGAAAGAGGTAGGTGCCTTCCTAATTTTAAGTCAATGGTGGTGGAAAGGCAGGCAAACGCAGTTGGGCTGCAGACTGGAGGCAGGCGAACCCGGTGCGCTCTTTCCCTCCCCGAGACCGAGTGTAGCTAGCTACCTACCTCGGTACCCTGTTGATCTGGCTTGAACTCATCGGGCCTTGTTGTTGGCCAGCTGGATAGGTAGCTAAAGCATCCTGTGTGGTGCTCCTGTATGCAAGTGGCGTATGTCATCGATGAGCGTTGCTGAATACCCTTGCACCCACCGCCTTGCCTGCCCTAGCACCTGGAGCTCGGAGGGGATATGTCGTCGTGGCCCTCTTTTGCCGGATCCCAAGCTTAGCTGGACATGCCTCTTGCGCTTGGTCTGACGTTGACATGGCGCTAGCCAGCAAACGAGAGGCAAACCCGGAGCCAAGGTAATAAGCAGTTTGCCAGTGTGGATATCTGACATGGTATCTTTCGGCTAGTGCTGCAGTAGAATGGCGCCGGATGGACATCCACAACTCTCGGCCCCATACAAAGCTTATTGCTCCACAACGACAGCTCTAGGCATGTAGTAGTAAACACTGCTCAAAGACATCAGACTTCAGCCACAGACACCGGGCTGTATCTTGATTCAACGCCGCTACCGAGATCCGAGAGTCATCGGTCCGCTGGCTGGCAGTCCAGTTGGGGACTGACTACGTTTTTCTTCGGGAGGCAAGCAGCTGATACCTCACCGTACCTACACAACAGGAAGTGTTTGCACGCCTAGCTCCCGTCAAGGTCTCAACGGAATGCCTCAACCTCGACGCCTTGCTGTTGTGGGCCAACGCGGGGCTGATCGCAGAGAAGTGTCGGAGCAGCCGCGACCCGCTTTCGGGGTCGAATGTGATCCTGGCCATATCGTTCAAGCCTCAGCCAGCCCAGAAGTAAACACACACAGCTGCTGGAAATCCCAGCTTCAATCATTTGGGAAGGCTGGGGACGGGGAGGTCGATGGGAAGCAAGATCCATTACTCCCGGTAACCAAGAGGATGCGTTGGCCGGCAGGAGGCACATTCAGAGGCGTGAAGACTTGACGTTTGCGCCGAGGATCCATTCCGCCTCGGGATATACACGTAGCAGCTTTTCCACCACGGCCGCCTTGGTTTGAATGCATTGCGGTGATAGCTTTTACAATCTCACCGCGTAGAGCAACCATCAACTTGGCAGAGGCAGCCGGAACCTGGCAGTGACGATGACAAGATGCATAGTAGGTTCTGGCAAGTAACAATGGAACAAAGCTCTGTTGCGGGCCGGATGCTGCTTGGCCATGGAGGGGAAATCATGGTTGAAATCAAGGAAAGCGATACTAGCAGGGGGACGGGGATCGTAATTGCGTGGTCGCAGCAACGATGAGGTCAATCCCACGCAGGAGGACTCGTCTGATTCGCCCAACGATTCTGGGAGCTGTCTGCTGTGGCACCGGGGGGGGCGCCGTTCTTGGGTTACGGCTCTTGATTGGGCAGGGTTTGTCAAAAAGGAAAGGACGGGGAATGGGGGGCAATTTAGGAATCGAAAAAAGTCAATCCCTACAATCCAACCGATTTGCACTTCACATCATCTGCCATGAGAACACACCCTCGATTACCTCGAGCCGACGGTTCCTGCTCCTAGTAATGAAAAGGAAGCCGATTAGCATTGCTGTCATGACATACAGACGCATGTCATTTACAAGCTAGGCTCTCGCTACATACACCACGCTTCTACCTTGTCGTCGATAGAATGGGCAGCATACGATGTATGTATGGCGCCTAGAGTTATGTAGGTACATGCCCAGGTAGTAGTACCTGTCCTACCTAGGTAGCATTGCATCGCACTTTCTGTGTCGGCACATCCGCCAGGTACCGTCCGCCTTGGGGGCGCCCAACGCTGCGCTGTCTCTCAGTCTCTGGCTACGCCAGGGGAGGGGGGCTGGTTGTTGCCAAGGCCGTTTGGCCCGATCTTGTCGGTATGGCGCCCGTCCTCAGCTTGCCAAGGATCTGTCCCGCGGCCCGCTATCAGAAGCAGCCCCAACCATTTGTGCCCTTTTTCTTCTTTCCCTTTCTCTTCCGCCTCCAACGCCAAGCCAGCGCAGGCAGCTGGCCTCTCAAACGGGAAAAGCAAACCTCTAGCTCTAGTAACCAACCATCGCCGGAAAGCGGTGGTGTATTAAGATTCAGAGAATGGGCAGTAATTTCGGTTCATGCGCTCTGAGACAAAAAGAGATAATGAGCCCGCCTCCACACCTCGCAATCGAACTAAATTAACCATGACTAGATCCTGATATGTGGAGTTCGACCGCCATATCCGTCTTGGACATGTCCCCATCCCGCTATGCAATGCATAGCTCTGATGGGAGAGGAGCCTGACGTGTTAGACTCTTCAGTGGCTTATCCACATGGCGCCCCGCCTGACGATCCGAAGGACACCAGCCACCCGCTCTATAGCCGCGCTTCCCTAGGAGCCAACAATAGGTCACGCCTTGCTCCGGAGACCGCTAGAATCGTTCTACTCTTTGACTGCCTCTTGCTGGCCTACCTACGAAGCACCTTCAGCCGATCACATCAAAAGAACCTGTCATCGGTGCTATGATGTGCTGGAAGCAAGTATGTGACGCGGATCGTGGAGAATGTATGATCCCTGCCGACTCCTGAACTACCCTACTTACAATCCATGTGCGGATCAATGCGTTCCTCCCCTACACCAGGACCTTCATACCCTTCCATCCACACTTCGTACGTCTTCAAATATGCTCCCCCCGCGGGGCCACATAAAGGAGAAGAGAGCAGCCGCCTGTCCCCCCGTGCCATCTAAGAAAGTGCGACCATTGTGTTGCCTGTCCAAGTGGCACAAAGCAAGCAACCGGGAATGTTGTGAATCAAACAAGCAATGGCCTAGTTGCGACGCACTAAGAGACGAGATGTCCGAAAGATTTGCGAGAGGGAAGGGAATGGCCGAGTGCGGGTTACTGCGAGCGAGCGAGCGAGCGGAGATGAGCTTTGCGGCTTGGCTAAACGCGGAGCCGACGAAAGACGCCATTGAAGGCGGTGGACCTTCAAGACCAAAACGCCTACAGCCAAATACCCGTAACCATTTGCTGTCGGCGGGTCACATAATGCGGAAAGACTGGGCGTAGATCTTGTCACGGCCTCTTTGCCATTGGGACGCCCCCCATCCCCATCCTCTCCCGCGCAGTCCTGTCCGCCGGCCACCTGTTGCCACCGTCAAGGCATGTTTTATTCCGTGTTAGGTACTATGAGTAGGTAGGTATGTGTGGCCAGGTCTGGGCCCATCCCGATCGATGCCTGACAAGCGCCGGGTTTCCATTTACTAGGCTAGACATCTTTGTCTCCTCTTGTACACCTGAGGGTTCCCAGCTTGTCCGTAATGTTGTCATCATCGGAAAAGCACTGCCCGCAATATGCAATGGCTACGTAGGTAGTAGCTAGCGCACATAGCTAGCTCAAGGTGCAGAAAGGCAGTAACAAAGAGAAGAGAAGAATGGCGGATGCACAGGAAGAAGACTGTCATAGCCGCACCCCGCGAGGTTGTCCTCATCTTGCCAGTCTATCGCTGGATCTGTTTGGTTGCTGTCGTCGGCATGACACGACTCGGAGGCCAAGGGTGCTTAAGAGATATTGATTAATCACCCACTTCAGCCTCCGAGAAAGATTAGACACAGCACAATGAAAGAGAGGTCCTGTAATATAAAATAGAAACCATTGCACTGCTGGTCAAAGACGGGCAACCATTGCGAATTCCGCCCAAACGCCGAATAGTGTACTGCCGGAATATCCATACGCAGCTAATACAAGATGTACACAACACGGGGATTCAATCCCATGGACCGGTGAGCCTCTGCAAACCGCTGTGCGTCAAACAATTACGGATACGGTGTCCATGACCGATGCCACCCATGAGCCCAAAACCAACTATTACCAACGTGATCCCGTAGTGAAATGCCCGAACCCCTTCATGTGCCATCAGCACGTGTCATCAGCCGTCAAAATCCATCATGATTGCTACTTATATTCTCTAACCGCTGCACATGACGCAGGATTCGGGGTTCTCAATGCTGCCTTTGGGCACGTTAGCGAATGCTTTTTCCAATGTGTTGCTTGTTTGACGACTTACAGGCAAGAACGGCCTCGGAGTAGATGTCCATTTCGCGTTCCTTGCTATCTTCGGCCTTGTCCTCGACGTCTGGGGTCTTGTTCCCGGCGATGGGAAGTTCCTCGATCTTGAGCTTCTCCGCAGGCTCGGTAGGCAGGGCACGAGGGCTGTCACCCTCAGCCACATCGGCCTTCATGGTATCAGGCTTCTGAGCGGGAGCAGACCGCGGGGGGGGAGGGGTGACGCTGGGTGTGGGGATGCCGTTGTCTTGTGCAGAGGAGTCCTTCTTCGCGTACATGGGCCGAGGGACATTGACAACGGGGGCAGCGACGTGACCGGGGGGCGGCGCGCGCTTCTTGAGAACCTTGCCAACGGCGCTGTCGGTGACCTTCAGAGCCTCTTGGTCGACGGTGAATTGGATGGGCGCAGCAGCAGCCTGCGTGCGCAGGTAGTACATGCCCGTCTTCAGACCGAGCTTCCAGCCAGCGAAGTGCATGCTGGTGATCTTACCCATAGTCGGGTCCTTCATGTGGATGTTGAGCGACTGCGACTGGTCGATGAAGGCACCACGGTCGGCGGCCATCTGCACAACGGTACGTTGGGAAATTTCCCAAACAGTCTTATACAGCGCCTTGACCTCTGTAGGAATGTTGGGGATGTTCTGGATAGAACCGTTCTCGGCAATGATACGGTTCTTCATCGCGTCGGACCACAGACCCATGTCAACGAGGTCCTTCAAGAGCCAAGGGTTGACGACCTGGAACTCGCCAGCAAGGACGCGACGCTGGTAAATGTTGGAGGTGTAGGGCTCGAAGCACTCATTGTTGCCCAAGATCTGCGAAGTGCTGGCAGTCGGCATGGGCGCGACGAGCAGAGAGTTGCGGACACCATGCTGCTTGATCTGCTCTTTCAGAGAACCCCAGTCCCAGAGATCCGAGGGCTTAACATTCCACATGTCGTACTGGAGGATGCCCTGAGAAACAGGGGAACCCTCGTACGTCTGGTAAGGGCCCTCCTCCTTGGCCAACTGCACCGACATGGTAAGGGCAGCATGGTAGATTGTCTCGAATATCTTCTTGTTGAGGTCGCGAGCTTCGGGAGACTCGAAGGGCATGCGTAGAGCCAAGAAGGCATCGGCAAGGCCCTGAACACCGAGACCAATGGGACGGTGGCGCATGTTGCTGTTGCGAGCCTCCTGGACCGGGTAGTGGTTGACATCGATGATTCGGTTGAGGTTGCGAACGACGACTTGAGTGACCTCGTGGAGCTTCTGGAAGTCGTAGACACCCTCGTTGTAGTCAACGAAAGTGGGCAGGGCAAGCGAGGCCAGATTGCATACAGCGACCTCATCAGGCGCGCAGTACTCGATGATCTCAGTGCAGAGATTGGAGCTGCGGATGGTACCCAGGTTCTTCTGGTTGCTCTTGCGGTTGGCGGCATCCTTGTAGAGCATGAAGGGGTTGCCAGTCTCGGTTTGAGCCTCGAGAATAGCATACCAGAGCTTCTGAGCCTTCATGGTCTTGCGACCCTTGCCCATCTGCTCGTACTTTTCGTACAAGGCTTCGAACTCCTCGCCGTAGCAATCAGCAAGACCGGGGCACTCATTGGGGCACATGAGAGTCCAGTCTCCGTTCTTCTCTACTCTCTTCATGAAGAGATCGGGGATCCACAGAGCGAGAAAAAGGTCACGGGCGCGGACCTCCTCCTTGCCGTGGTTCTTGCGCAGATCCAAAAAGTCAAAGACATCGGCGTGCCAGGGCTCGAGGTAGATAGCAAAGGCACCGGGGCGCTTGTTGCCACCCTGGTCGACGTAGCGAGCAGTGTTATTGAAGACACGAAGCATGGGAACGACACCGTTAGAGGTACCGTTGGTGCCAGCAATGTAGGAGCCAGTAGCGCGGATACGGTGGACGTTGAGACCAATTCCACCGGCCATCTTGGAGATCATGGCACAGGTCTTGAGGGTGTCGTAGATACCCTCGATCGAGTCCTCCTTCATATCGACGAGGAAGCAAGAGGACAGCTGTGCCTGGGGGGTGCCAGCGTTGAAAAGTGTGGGAGAGGCGTGAGTGAAGAACTTGCTCGACATCAGGTTGTACGTCTCAATGACGCGCTCAACATCATCGCCCCAGATGCCAACAGCGACACGCATGATCATGTGCTGAGGTCTCTCGGCAATCTTGCCGTCAAGCTTCAGAAGGTACGATCTCTCCAAGGTCTTGAAGCCAAAGTATTGATAGTTGAAGTCGCGGTCGTAGACGATGGCAGAGTCAAGCTCCTCCTTGTGTCTCATGACGGCGTCATATGTGTCCTTTGCAATCATTGGCGACGCCTTGTTGTTCTTGGGATTGACATAGTGGTAGAGGTCGCTAACGACCGATGACCATTGCTTTTTGGTCTGCTTGTGGAGGTTGGAGACTGCGATACGAGCAGCGAGGATAGCGTAGTCGGGGTGGGTGACGGTCATGTAGGCAGCAGTCTCAGCGGCCTGTTCACCGACTTGTTAGCAGTCGCTTCGTGAGACGTAGAGGGGTTGATCCTTACCAAATCGTCAAGCTGCACAGTGGTGACACCACCATAGACACCGGAGATGACCTTCTGGGTGATGGCAACCGGGTCGACATGGTCCATGTCGAGGCCATAGCATAGCCTCGAAACTCTGGCGGTGATCTTATCGAACTGGACACGCTCCTGGCGTCCGTCTGCATTCAATTAGCTCCCCGGGTGTCCCATTCCACGCGTGTGAACTGAACGTACCGCGCTTTCTCACAAACATGGCGCCTGAGTACGGCTGTGAGAATGTGGGAAACGGGGTTGTTTTGTTGTCTCGCAGGAGCCGTAGACCACTCGGAAGTGGGAAGGCGTCAAGGATAAATGTGCAAGAGCGGTATCAGAAGCACCAAGGTTTACAATGTATGGTGCAGGAAGAAGGGGTCGTTAAGAGTGTGTAGTGTTTGGGTTGTGTAGGAGGGGGAGAGAGAAGAGCCGATGGTTCCCAGGAGGTGCTGCAGATACTTATGGCAGGCTGGGTTCGCGTAGAAACGCGTTCGACGCCAAATGACTTTTAGCGCGACTGGACAAGGGCCCTGGGGGGGGGCAGGTTCAAGGCATCAATGTCAGATTAGCTGGGAAAACATGGCTGTGTGCCTCGGATGGCAGGCATCTCCGTCCGTGCCCCTCGGTTCACGTCGCATCCCCGAGCCAACACGCTTGACTTTACTCCGTACAACGCAAGGTATCTCATCTTTTCATACCTAGTGGCAGCCAGGCTCTTGCAGCTGCGACCACTTGACTAATGTCGCAACCTGCTTGGAAATCAACTCTGACAAGAGTCCAAACTCCACTGTGGATGCTGTGACCATTCTCATTCAGGCGTGGGTTGGTTGCTGGTTGCAACAAAGAAATGACTTCACTCCATCTCGAAGGTGAATTGCTTGCTTGGAATGCATCCACTGCAGAATCTTTAATTGAATTTCCAAATGTTTGAGAGTGCATGCGTGTTCCCCACCCTAAGCGACGCGATGTGCTTTAGGTTGCATGTAGCCACTTTACGCGTCCACTCTCTTCACGCTCGCGAGACGGTCGCTGCATCACGGTGTCACGTGGCCGAGGCCAAAATCAATTAAATGGCCTCTCTGACGATGAGGCCAAATGACGTGACAGCTATATCTACAAGCCTTTTTCTGTTATTTCTAGACAATCGCTTGATGAAGGTCGAACTGTTATTATCGTAAATCCATGAGGGTCTCATCTATTTGTTTCACCAGAGCACGGCCACACCCTCTTATCCAGTCTCTGTCCAGAAGGGCCTTTCTCCAGTCATCGTCGTCCATAGTCGCAATGACAACTCCCGCAGAGCCACCCCAGTCGACCTACCAGCCTCGGTACATTGATGTGTGTAACCACCAATATCCTAACAAACTGAACTCTAGAGTAATGACCTCCATCATCCAGTAGATTGGCATCAACTTGGCCGATCCCATTTTCCGAGGTCTGCATCACGGCAAGCAACGTCATCCAGATGACCTTGAAGGCGTCATCTCAAGAGCACATGAGGTTGGGTGCTCCAAGCTGATCGTTACGGGATCCGACTTTGCTAGCTCTAGAAAGGCTCTGGAAATCGCCAAGCAGTATCGTGAGTCACGCAAATGATCAAAAGCTGCCTGCCCGGTCACGTCTGACCCCGTTCTGTAGCCGGCGTCGTATACACGACGATTGGGATCCACCCGTGTAGCAGTGCGATATTCAGCAGCTCCGACGATGCCGCCGAGGGCGTGCACACTGACCCGGACCCATCCAAACCCATCCCGGACACCCATGAACCGGACTCCACCAGGACGGAGGCTATCATCAGCGAGCTCCGTGACCTGATCAAGGACTCGACTGCCTCCAATTCCGGCCTCGTCGCCTTTGGAGAGTTCGGTCTCGACTATGACCGTCTGCACTACTGTTCCAAGACCATCCAGCTCCACTCTTTCGCCGCACAGCTCGATCTCGTTCTCGAGATGAAGCCACAGTTGCCTCTCTTCCTTCACTCGAGAGCGGCCCACGATGACTTCGTGCGCCTGCTCAAGGAGAAGTTCGGCGGAAGGCTCGAAAAGCTCGAGAAGGGCGGCGTGGTACATAGTTTCACTGGCACCATCGAGGAGGCTAGGGAGCTGATGGACCTCGGCTTGTACATTGGCATCAACGGCTGTAGCTTCAAGACCCAGGAGAACTGCGACGTGGTCAGACAGATCGCGCTCGACAGGATGATGATAGAGACCGACGGCCCGTGGTGCGAGATCAGGCCGAGCCATTTCGGTTACAAGTATCTCATCGAGAAGAAGCCCGAGACCAACGGCATGACGGACGGGGCTGCAACGCCGGAATCCGCTCAGAAGCCTCAGGCTAAGAAGAGGAACCAGAAGAAGGAGCCCGAAGTTCCCGAACGCTTCAAGGTCGTCAAGAAGGAGAAGTGGGAGGAGGGCGCCATGATCAAGGGCCGGAACGAGCCCTGCATGATTGAGCGTGTCGCCAAGGCTGTAGCGGGCATCAAAGGAGTGGAAGTTGAGGACATCTGCGAGGCAGCTTGGAGAAACACTGTCAAGGTTTTTGGTGTAGATCAATAGACGCACAGACGGGGGATCACATTTGTTGAGGGGTATCAAGCTCATTTTCGAAGAAACACAAGCGCTCAGGGTCATGGCCACATCCCACAGGGCGATCGCTTTATAACAAACAGATCCTGCTCTTATAAACCGGAGCCCTTGTGCCCCCGAATCCTGCCATGCCTGACGGCCCCGACAGTAACTCCCTCTTCGCCCGTCAGCCATCCCGGCATCCGCTCTCCATCAATGATGCCGTTCTCGACTAACTGCCGTATGCCAGCAAATACGTGGGGGCCATGAAACGTTAGTTTCACGTTCGGCACCCAGGCTGCGGCGTCTGGCCCAATTTCATTCTCCCCTGTATGTGAACTATCTTCGAAAGAAACCTCAGAGTTGCCCCTCCGACCATCCTTTGGCTTACTTGTTCCGGCGTCTGCCTCGTCTCCAGGGCCTCGCTCGTTACCCATTGGCCCAGCCTGAGAGCGGCTAGGAAATGGGTCTTCAATGACGATGTCTACACGCTCGATGCCCAAGCCGTCGTCGATTTTGGCCGTGTCTCCGAACCTCGCCTGTGCACCCAACCGAGCTCTTTTAGCAAGCTTATCGACGTCGTCGGGGCTACCCGCTTTCCGTTTCGAGTTTGCCTTTGTGGCCGACTCAAAGGTATCGTCTGACGATTCCTCTGATAGAGGTGGAGTTGGTAGAATGGAATCAAGCGGCGACTCGTTCTTCTTCTTATCAGCGTAGATGTCCCACCCCCCACCGGCCGCGTTTGTCCGTCCAACACCTCTAACATGCAGCAGCGCATCTAGATTCTTGGTTGAAATATTGGTGGGTCTGAGAGTGTACCTTTCCCGAGGCCGGGAAAGGGCCTTCGGTATACCCTCCACGACCAAGCTACGGAAACTCTTGGACTCACTCGCTCCCAATGAGCCAACAGTCTGGGACCTCGATAGATAGACGAAGGGTGATGCATCAGGGAAAGCAACATAGAGTGTCCGTGAGCTATCAAAGTCAGAGTCCGTTGGTGGGAGGCCGCTGCTTAAGTGTGTCATGCTCGTGCTGTAAGGGGACTCGATAAGGAAGATGCGCAGTATTGAGAGAGTAAGCCCTTGAGGCCGGTGAAAGTGGTAATGGGCTTTGACGTCGGGTAAGACGTGGGCCTGGAGGCTTTGAATGAAGGAAGACGGATGAAATCGAGGGAGGACCAGGGATTCCTTGTCGACTTCAGGATGTTGTTCCTCATCATCCAAATACGAAGCTTCTTTGAGCGGTGCGATGCGATAGGCGGTCCATTTCTGTGATGTGGGATGGTCTTGGAGATACTGAGCGTCTGCCAGTGCCATTTGGTACAGAGTCAGACCATGCTTCCAATCGCCTTCGGTGATGCGATCAAGAACCTCTCTCTTAGACCCCTTTTTGTGCTGTAGGTCCGCATAGATAGCACGCAATTCTTCTATCGATGATGCTGGGAGGTAAAGTCCGTCATGGTCGTCCTCTTCACCCAGCAGTGGTGCGCACAGCTGAGCATTGTCGTCATTCAGCCACTCGAGAACCATGAATAACAGTGAAGGGCGAGATAGGCGGCTCAAGATTTTCTGTATCGCCGGGTTGGACGGCGGAAGTCGTACATCTGACGACAGTCGTCCTTTGGTCGGGATGGAGAAACGCGCCATGGCTGTCGCAATATTCCGGCAGGCTGACTGATGTCGGATGGGGTAGCGTTGGACCCTTGGCCGAACCGAGATATACTACCTGCGAGATCTCGGATGCCAGAAGGAAGATTTATGTGATAGTACGAGTGTGAGTTATCCCTGTCGCTGAGGCTGAAGTCAGTATCTTGAGCGGAGACGCGCTCTACTGTCGTTGTAGAACAATGAAAACGCGTCGCAACCGTCGGTGATTGTGCACGGGCCTTGTGCCGACGGGGCCCTTAATATGGATAACGACGCTAAGATTGAGCAGGAAGACAGAGAGCTGACAGAACCCAAAGCTTAGGTAAGACCCTGTCTTCTTGAGCCAGATGGACATGTGTGCCCGATCCAATAATAGTGTGCACCTGGTAGGCAAGGCTAGCAGCATGGAGCGGCCCACAGCAACATCCCAAAAACTGACAAAGGAGCGTCTATATATTACCTACCTACATACTTTGGTTACAGGCCGAAAATTTCGCATCCCTACCAGGTAGCCCTCCATTAGCCTGCCAGCTGTCAACACTATCTAGCTATCATATATTACCTATCACCACTATCTATACAGCATATTCCTATCACTCCTACTACTAAATACTTAGGTAACTAGAGCCTATAGATTATTCTTTCTAAAAGGCTATATAAATAAGTAAGATAACTAGCTAAATTAGGTATTATATTAGGAGATAGAGATAGGTAGAATACTTAGGTACTATAAGTACTGTGTGGCGATATACATTGTATGGGCCATTAAACTTACCCCTGCATCCCAGTAGTACATCCCACATAGTAGGAGGTATTATAAGGTGGACGGAACTTGGAGCTGGGGTTTGCAAAACTACCTAGGTACTTATACATAGTATGGCATGGCGATAACACGCCGACGATGACAGCTGGTGGCTCTAAATCGGACCCCACTGTTGTCTCCGAATAGGAATGGCATCGGCGAGTTGCAGATTGCAACGGTTACTAGGTAGGTTCCTATATAATGTAAGCACAGTCGGGCCTACTTGCCGAGCAAGGCCGGTTGTGCTTCCGAGGGTCGGAGGGAGGGGCTGCAGCGTTGCTTAGAAATCCAGATTAAGGGTCCTTTTACAAGACGATGCTCAGGCACACGCCAAGAAGAAACACAGCAAGGTTTGCCCGCGACAAGCCCCAAACTAGACCCATCCGAGTCAGGGCGGTCCCGGGATTCCATCGTTGACGACGACGACGTGGTTGGTTACGACAAGGACCGCTGTTTGGCGGTAGCGCGGGTATTGAGTTTACCGTCGGTATTGGGTGTCATCTTGATCGAGATGTATTGTACGTAGTACTGTGGTTGATTAGGTGAAGTCGCCACGTAATTCCCTCGAGCCCACACCAAACCCTCCCTTGCACTGGATTCTGGCAACACAAAATGCAAGATTTGGAGTCGGAAAAGGGAAGAACCCACGTTTAACATTCTGCATCTGAAAACCGGACTTTTCTCGTTGACACCAAAGGATGACGCCCTGGGATATGTCGATCCGTCTAAGATACGAGACTTCGAGTGTAGGTAGTGTACACAGGCCCGAAAACGAGCAGGTCAGTCCAGACTCCAGAGACGCGATGCGCAATTACCGTGGGGCACCGATGCATCAGCGAAGCAATGATTCGTGGATGCGGTGTGGACCAGTGATAACGGACTGGGGGCTTGAAGCCGCCGATTGGGTCCATGCTCCATCCTTCGCGGTCTCAGTCGGCAAAGGCAGACGGAATGAGAGAGAGAAAGGGTGTTCGGAAGACGGCAGGTTACGAGGGTACAGAGATCTGGGCCGTCTGTCGCCGATACTTGGCCGTATCTCCACTACTGGAACATGTCGAAGCTTAGCAAGTAGCGAGGGGGTAGACTTTTCACATGTGATTGGTCATGGGTCCCGATGGAGCAGTCCATCGGCTGGTGGGGAGGGCTCGTCAGCTCATGGCGGTACCGAGTCACCGAGTACTCCCAGCCCAGGCGCTGCAAGGTAACACCTTCTGGACGAAAAGTGATGCGTGGGATGTACGGATACAGGTAGGTGTGGTTGTGGTCGTGGTGTGTACCTACCTACCTACCTACCTGTGCGACCTCAAGAGGGACCGCCAGGACCGCCAGGACTAGTGTACATACCGCAGCTGCTGTGTGGGGTGACTTACAGGAAATGAACAGAGACGATCGGCCAATGACGGCAGTGAGCCATCACCACGAAGGGCCCCGCCCCCCCAGGAGGGGGCGGGGGACACAGAAAGTCGCGCTGTCGGATAAAGAATTTGACTAATAATTACTAGGTATCCACTCGGCCTGTGTCCGCCTGGGCCTCCGAACAAAGGCTTCGTTCTCGCCCAAATTGACTCCTCTTCCTCCATCTCATCCACTTCACCCTGAGATACGCAGCAGTCCAGCCCGCAACTGAAACGAAACTCGCCCTCACGAACCAACTAGTCATAAACGCAAACATTTGACAGGCACGTTCAACATCTCGCGCCCTCGCCCAGTTGTCGTCTTACATCTACCCAATCCGACGCCGGATTTACCCCTCCATATTCGTTCACCTCTGGCGGAAAGTTTGGAATCGATTCCGGTCTACGAACCGCACGCACTTTATTGAATCGTTTGGGGGCTACATTACGGCCACAAGGAGTCCACTCTCCCCTACAAACGCCATCGCCGCCGTCCTTGATTACGGGGACCCAGCTTCTTACAACCACACAACAACTCGACGTCCTCGCTCTGGAGTCGGCTTCGACGGAGCCCCTTCGCTCATCTGCCTTCTTGTCGCTCTGACCGGAAGAATCCGATTTCGCAGCACACCAGAGCCTTCACCGGCGTTGTGATAATGTCGCCTTACACCAGCACTGGCGGCGGGCGTGCGCCTAACGTGTCGCGTTACCTGCGCGACCTTAATACCGTCCAGGAGCCCGCCGCTGCTGAAGAGAATTTCACCTTCGAGGAGGACCTCGCCATCTTCACCAACACCCAGTTTTTCGACTTCGAGACCGGCCAGCACACCGATTACCAGGCATCGGCCAAGGAACCCGAGACTGTTGAGCCCCAGGCTTCGTCCAGCTCCGTCACCGAAGAACTCACATCTCCCATTGGCGACTTCAATGTCGACTTTTCTATGCCAGGTAAGACTATAGTTTTGGACGTTTCTTACGGCGCCATTCTGACGAGCCGATGTTGGAACCTCTATCCTTTATTGCTGTTGCGAGTTTCTGTCTTCCCCGAACACGCTATCCATTTATCGCTTGCTTTGCCCTTTAAACCCACCTCCCAACACCGCCTCTGTCTGCCTTACTCTTTGATATCCCTTCACGAGACTCTTCAGCCACGGGCTAATGAGCATATCGTGGCAATTAACAACTCAAACATGAGTCAAGTGGCTTCTCTGAACTTAAGGTCGGTCCCCAGCGATCAGCTCAACTTCCCTCCAGGGTCGCAGCCAAGCACATGCGATCGCCTTATCGCCAGCCAGCATTCAAATCAGTCGTTTCTTACCCCACCCTGTTCATGCGCGGTCCATATTTCATCCAGACCTCTTGATTGGGAGGCTCGGCTGCTGCTCTCTATGCAGGTTGCTGTCTGGCGCTGTTGAGGGAGGAGCCGCGACTCCAGGATTGGAGCTTACAAATTGCCCCGGGGATGGTGCAATACCCCGTGACTTATCGTCATCGACCCTGGCAGGGGTATAACGACCACCTGGGCAGCCGCCATCCGATACCGATTAAGCAAGTGCTATGGTCCACGGCGTTGCTATCCTAGCATTTAGGCACCTCGATACGATTGTTCTTTTAGACAAGCGCTATCAGCTCGTCTTCCCCTCATCCCGCCGTCTCGCCGACGCCACAATGCCAGGAACTGATGAAATGCTGTCTTGAACCATCCATCTGACCATGAACAATGACAGGCGAATTTAACTTTCACGATTTTACCAACCCCTACCCTGCATCGGGCGTTCCGTCCTTCGCCGAAGGCCTGGGTAACCTTCAACCTCTCCAGCCTAATCCTCAAGCCAACTACGCGCCGTCCCCCGTCTCCCAGCAGCAAACCCATCACTATGGCGCTCCTACACCGAGGGCCTCCGAGACCAGAACCCCGGAGTCCCTGAATGGTGTCAGCAGAAATGGCCAGAACTTTGAGGAGCAGTCTCGTGTTGCCGCTGAAGAAGACAAGCGCAGGAGAAACACCGCTGCTTCCGCCAGGTTCCGCATCAAGAAGAAGCAGCGCGAGCAGGCCCTCGAGAAGAGCGCCAAGGAAATGTCCGACAAGGTCTCCGCCCTTGAGCAGCGCATCAACCTCCTCGAAACCGAGAATCGCTGGCTCAAGAACCTCGTCATGGAGAAGAACGAGGGCAACGAGGACATCGCCGCATTGCTGAAGGAGTTCAAGAACAAGCACACCAATTTGGCCACGACATCTGCAGATTCTCTCAAGACGGATGAGGCAAAGTAAATGGGAGGAAACTCGATCGCCAACAGGAGGCACAGCCCCTTGGCAACTGACGTCCTTATGCAATGCTTTTCATGATCAAGACATTGGGGGGAAGGGGTTTCTGGCACCATACGGAGTTTGATACCGCGGAGGGATAAAGAGACTGCCGCGCGGGGGTGGCTTCGCGCACGGGAAGTAGAGGGGTGAAGAACGGGCGGATTTACTGAGCGTTTCTGTTTTGTCGACCGGCCACATGTGATGAGATTTAAACATATACCTATCCTATACGAAATCGATGATTTGGGGACGATGATGCGAGAATAACATCACCGCAATGAGTTATCTGGATTGGGTTTTTCGCCCTACGTTTACTAAATATTACAGCTACACCATTTCTTTCTCGCGGGAAGAGTCACGAGGCCCAGAGGCTCTACCGTTGAAAGTGCTGACATCCCGCTGAAGGCGTGGTTCTATCCCCGCAACGTAGAGTTCAACCACCCGACCTGTGAAAGGCCCCCCCCTCGGGGCCCTCTATTCTATTGGATGTTGGACAGGTAAGCATAGGGCCAGAACTGCCTGCCAACGCCCGCGAGTACGTGGCCTTATCCGGCTCACGGTATGAGGGGCTTACATTTGCGGAATCATTGGCTGTTGGGCTCGGGGTCGCTATTTCTTGTTAAAGAAAAGACATTGTAACCGTTCTCGCCGGGGGGGGGAGGGCAGGGAAAGGGCAGAGGAAAGAAAGAAAGAAAGAAAGAAAGAAAGAAAAGGCCCAACCCCGCTATCCTATGACGACTCATTCTCTCTGGGTAGTGGTGGATGGGCAAGACCCAAAGGACGCCATGGGTTGGAACGGGACGGCTGTCCAACACGGGACAAGACAGGCAATGAGCATACTGGGCGAAGGGATCGTGGGTAGACGGGACAGAGGAGGCTTGGGGAATGGAGACGCTTCATTTCTCTGGTTTCTTTCTATTACCATACATAGTACAAAGTAGTCGTGTTCGGCCCTACCACCCTCGTCCCCCAGCCTCAAGACTCCTCCAGGGCGTCCACTTTCTTGCATGTCGCCGAGGAAATCTTTCTGGGCTTCAAGCCCTCTCCGGTGAGTCTCGGGTCGCCATGCTTTTCAAACCCTCTTGTTGATTTCTTAACCTCGGTCGGCCACGTCCTCGGTACCATTGCCCTCCCCCCTGAGGCCCGCGAGACGGATTTGATTCCTCTTCCCGAGGATCCTCAGCGTGTTGCGACGTTCAATCTCCGTCATCTCGCCCCAGTTGCTGATCCGCGACATAGTGCCGTCTTGGTTGACCACCAGGGGTCCCAAGTGGTCGAGCTTGGTTGAGGCGCCCTCGCCGCCGCTCATGTCGAGGGTGACGGTGCCGTTGCCGCCCGCAGAGTTGCCATGAAACGGGGGCTCGGGAAGCGGCGGCAGAGCAAGGGGCTGCTTCTGCTGAGCAGGCTCGGCAGCGCCCTGCGCTTGAGGTTGACGCTGGTTAGAGTCGGCGTTGCTGGTGCCCACCGCCGGGGCGTGGGATGTCGTGTTTTCAAGGGCCGGTGACGTGCTTTCCGTGGGGTGGTGCTCTTGGTGGCTACCGTCCTCTACCTCTCGGTTCTGGGGGTCTTGTCTTTCTCCTGCAGCACTTCCCGCCGCCGCCGCCAAACCATTGGTGACCCATGATGCTTCTGTCTTGGACGTTGCCATTGTCTTCGACCGGGATGCCGATGATGTGCTCAGTCTACTGTTCGACCTTATCGTCGTGTTGGTGGTGAGGACGGCGGCCAGGGCGGGTGATGGTCCGAATGATTGGCGGGACAGTGTTCGGAGAGGCGCATACAGGCGTGGGATGTACCCTAGCCGTGGTCTCATTTGGGTAATGATGTCTGCTAGCTTGGTGATTGTTATTGCGTAAGGTTGAGTGAGGTTATTGGGCTTTGGGAAACCGGACTTCATGGGGGGAGATTGGGTTTATTGATGTTCAGAGATGAGAGTGAAGTGGGTCCCACCGTCAAAGTGCAATGTGACTTCTGGTATTTTCCAGACCCCCGATTCAATCTTCCACTTGTCACTTGTGTTTCCTCCATAACGGACGGACTCGCCCAGCGCCTCAACATGAGGGCCACGATTCAGCCAACTTCCACACTCACCCATACTGTTGCGTTTCATTTGAAGTATCGCCATTGTATTTATGCCTAGTGTCTGTTCACTACACCTGAGCTACTGTGATTCGGGAGGCGCATCTATTCGTGAGATCCCCCAGCCACCGTAAGCCATGCCGCTTTGTCTATGCCGAAAACAAATTAGAAGTCCTATGGGTATCAAGTAGTGACTTATTTCACCTTGCGCTACCTGGTCAAAGAAACCGCAAACCCCATCCTATCCGCACTAACGCCATCGAAGCCCAGTATGACTAGCAATAGGTGACAGAAGGAAAAGAGAGGGAAGACTGCAGCTGGCCTCGTTTAGCGACGGCTCTCGCCACTAGTACGACGACGGTCAAGACGTCTGACCACAGCTCCAAGGACGATCTTTAGGATACTGTCCGCCGTGAGCACGCCCCGATTACCGTTCTCCCAGGTGACGGTGTCAACCATGTCGCGAAGGTCCCCACCAGCCCTACTGACGAGATCGTCGTCAAGCTCCCGAAGCGCCTCGCGGGCACCGCGCTCATTGCCAACCTAAAAGAACTGCACCCCAACCTGGTGCATAGGGGCGTCGAGCTTGTCGAGCTTTTTGGCTGCAGAGATGATGGTAGACTCAACATCGTCCGATGGTGCGCCGTCAGTGATGACAATGATGTTGATCGGCTTGACGCTCTCCACATCATCCTTTCTTTCAAGGAGCTGCAAGTATGGCCAGAGGATGGCATTAAGACGCTGGCCGGTAGGTGTAGCGCCGCAGGGACGGACAGTAGTGAAGATCTCGTGGACCGTCTCGGCACGGCGGATACCGTAGTAGCCACCAGCAGCCTTGCCTTCTCTCGTGTTGCCACCATCCGACGTCTTGTTATTGAGGCAGTACAAGTCGATGCCGTCATCATCATGGGACGCGTAGATTGGTATGATTAAGTGTAGAACATTTTGGACCTCAGGCCACGAGCGACCAGCCATCGAACCCGAATCGTCGATAAGGAAGATGGTGTCAAAGGAGGATAGAAAGGCATAGGGGTCCTCTGGCGTCGAGACGCTCATGCCGCCGGCGGATATGACGGAGTCAGCGTTGGATAGGGCGGGCGACGGGCTTCTAACGGTGCCGCCCAGAGCCGTCAGGTAGTCGGCGCCGGATTGAGGGGTAACTGTCGCGGTGTAGGCGGGAGGAGGCTGATTAGGGGCTGGACGACGGTGAAAATTACTTGTCGGAGTCGAAGGATTCACCATGATATCGGGCGGAGACTCAAGTTCGGCTTTCTGAGCCGCTGAAGGGTGGGCAAAGGGGTTGTTACGACGGTTCATGTTGGACTGCGTGACGTTCTCGGGCTCCTGGGAAGATGGAGTCGACTTGCGGGACAGCTTATCCTTGAACGAACCGAAGAATGAATTGCGCATTTCGAAGGTTCTGCGGTCGTCGAATATGGAGGATGGAGATAGATCTTCAAAGTGAGGCATTGTGAGGGGAAGAAGGAGGGGAGGAAGCAAGCGGCTCTTCGCCGTGGATTTGATATAAGAGATAAAGTGGGACTGGGGTCTCTCGGAGAAGGCGATCTAGGAAGGTACCTAGCGGCACAATTGCTTTCGAAAAGAAGGTTTGGGATGTAAATAGCGCTACGCAGACTTGATGGTTTTGTGCAGCCAGTCACTTTGGATGCTGTTGGTCAAAGAGGAGTTTGTGAGGTGGACTGAAGTGCCTCTGCCAAGCCCTAGACTTCGTGTAATGATCTGCTCTACCTCCCTGAGTTCTTTTCAATCGCTTTGGCATGCTTGATCCCTTTTAAGTGTCAATTCCTAGGCCCCTCTTGAAGTTCTAGATCGCCTCTTGTCAGCCCAAGGTGATGACGAAATATCGGTGGCGTTTTCAATCCTAAAGCCTGTGGTTGAGGGACGGAACCTCTAGTATCTAACTGTGGGCCCTGCGGCTATGTTAGGTAGCTTGGACGTCGCGGCTGGCCTATCACTGGGTCGGGCACAGCATTTTCTAAGGTGGGTAGGTACCTAGGTACCTAGGCTGAGCAAGGCGGCTCATCGGTCTGCCTCATCCTAGTGTTCTGCACATAGCCTGGATGCATGGCTTGCCGAAAAATGCGCGACACCCGAGTCTCTGACCTCGCTAGATGGCGTTTGTAGATTTTTTTAACAAGTCAGTGAATAATCACGTGTAAGGCGGTTTGGGTTTGACTACATACTGCGACGTCGCCGTACCCCGACTGGCATCACTGCCATTGCTTCGAGTCCGTCCTCGATGCCCCACAACCGTTTTCCGTTGCTTCTTTCATGGAACTTCTGGTTTGATGGCGACTCGATGGTGAACAAGCTGCAACATCGTTCTGAAAAGCCTGAACGTTGTCGATGCCGTTGCCGGGTTACGCCGACTGACGACGATAACCTCAAGCGTTCTGAAAGTTCCGGTACAATGCCGGACGGAACCCGCCTTGCGCCAGACTGCTCTGCTCCGCCTTGTTGTCCGCGATTGGACTAGGAGCTCAACGGCCCAGGTAGGCTGCGAAACATCTACTAGGGGCATTTGACGCTTGCTATGCAAAATGCAAGAAATATATGTAGTATTGCCGGTCGTCGCCCTCTATTCTCGACGAAGGGAGCCTACATACACTAAATTGGGCATACATAATCTTGGAGCCAGGGACGAGCCAAACGAGGGTACGAAGATCCGCTTTGGGACAGGTCACTGACTCTAGACACCGCTTTTTCTCCTTTACCTTTTACGTACTAGGTATGGTGATAACAACCCGGATATCCGGTCGACAAGGGGTAGGTAACGAGGGGCAGATGAGGGGCAATGAGCCAACCGCTAAATGAATGGGATACCGTACAGGAAACAGCGTGCGCTGCACCTCTGCGTTCGCTCACCGAGTGTAGGGGACTCGGGTGGCTGTCGAGGCTACACTGCAAACACAAACATGACAACTGTTTGCTTCCATTTCCTTTCTGCACATGTTCCTCCCTGGCCTCGCCCTGCCACCCAGATTCGATGACCGCCCGCCCAAATTCGTCAAGTGACAGTCCCACGTTCATCTTCAACGTGAACGAGGGCAGCTTCTGAGCCTATCAGCGTCCCCGTCGTGGCCTACAAAACCCACAATTGGAAGGGCCTGCATGAGAGCTGCATTCCCACCCAGCAGGGGATCCCCTAGTCAACGCCAGGCCCCAAGTGCCGGTGAAGAGAGGCTTTTCGCAGCTTCCCTGCATAAGACGCATTGTATGCCCCTCGCTGCCTTATCTTGTGAAGACGAAAAGCGATTTTCTCCCTCCTTGGTTTCAGGCTTCATCGTTTCCTGCCCTCTTTCCCTCCTCAGCTTCCCCAGATTATTCCCCATCTCGGCGAATGAACGGGGCGACCGACATTCCACCGACTACAAAACTAGTTGTTTCTCCAGCTAGCTTTCCAACCGAAGCAGCACTAAACGTCAACTGAGGGCTAATAGAACAAGATGTTCAACAACCGCAAGTTCTCCATCAACCGGCACACCGGTGTGCCCAAGCCCAGACGCTTCAGTGTCGGCGAGATTGGAGGCAACGGTAAGAATCTTGTTTCCGTCCCGTCTCTTTCTTCGTTTCAGTCCATCTGAGCTGCGTGAGCCGTATCTATATTTTCCCGAGCTGTGCGACAGAGCAGCGTAGATTCGAGGAGAAAAAACTTGCCGTCCAGCTTGGTGTGCGGGGTAGGAGCTGAAGTGCTCGAACCTCTCTCCAACGCTGGCTATGTCTCCAGCAGCTGCCCCTCGTTCCCCACACAGCTCCAACTCGACCTTGATGACATTCCATGTCTTGGCTCTTTGCTGAATAGCGATGATCTCGCTATCTAGGCTGGCTCAATCAAGCTAACGTTTTATCCTCTAGAGGTCCAATCCAAGACTCACAGACAGTTCCGTAACGCTCACGAGGGCCACCAGCCCCATGCTGGCCTTGATGCCAGCCGATCCTCCACCGGTGTCGTCTGGTGCACCGAGCGCGCCTCCGAATATGGCTTCCTCGAGGACCCCGACTCTTGGGCCAACTTGGGTCAAGGCGCGCCCGAAGTCGAAGATGACATCGCCGGTTGCTTCCCTCGCCCCACTACTATCGATATCTCGATGGCCGGTCGCGAGTACGGCCCTACTGCGGGTATCAAGGAGCTCCGCGAGGCTGTCGCAAACCTCTACAACGTCATGCACCGCGAGGGCAAGGATAGCAAGTACACCTGGGAGAACGTCGCTATTGTGCCCGGCGGTCGCGCGGGTCTGATCCGTATCGCTGCTGTCCTTGGCAACTCGTATCTCTCCTTCTTCTTGCCCGACTACACTGCCTACAACGAGATGCTGTCCCTCTTCAAGAATGTATGTGCTCGTATTCAAAGCCACAGTTGAGAACTGTCTAACGCCGAACCAACAGTTCTCTGCTATTCCTGTCCCTCTGTCCGAAGAGGATGGCTACCACATTCACCCCGACCGTATTTCTGAGGAGATCTCCCGTGGTTCCTCCGTCATCCTGACCTCGAACCCCCGTAACCCCACCGGTCGTGTCGTTGCCAACCCCGAACTGGCCGAGATTCAAGACATCTGCCGTGGCCGCGCCACCTTCATCAGCGACGAGTTCTACTCTGGCTACAACTACACTAGCAACTGTGACGGCAACACCATTTCCGCTGCAGAGAACGTCGAGGATGTTGACGAGGACGATGTTCTCATCATCGATGGCTTGACTAAGCGCTTCAGACTGCCCGGCTGGCGTATCGCATGGATTTTGGGCCCCAAGGGTATGTGCCGGTGTTTCTAGATCGAATCGACATTTGCTAACAGCCTTGCGCAGAGTACATCAAAGCGTGAGTCGTAGTGGCGCCAAATTGGCAACGGATATACTGACATGTCTCAGCATCGGCTCCTGCGGTAGCTATCTGGATGGTGGCGCCAACCACCCCTTCCAGGAGGCGGCTATTCCCATGCTCGACCCCACCCTCGTCAAGGCGGAGATGGTCTTCCTTCAGAAGCACTTCCGCGTATGTCAAGCTATCGCTCTTTGGAGGTTGACACATGCTAACAAATGCACAGGACAAGCGTGACTACGTCGTTCGCAGACTGCGCGAGATGGGCTTCATCATCAAATATGTCCCCGACTCAACCTTCTACCTGTGAGTTACCCTCTGGAACACACCTTACACAAGCCATGCTGACGGGATTTCTAGTTGGTTGAACCTCGAGGGTCTTCCTGGTCCGATTTCCGACGGTCTCAACTTCTTCCAGGCCTGCTTGGAGGAGAAGGTTATCATTGTTCCCGGTATTTTCTTCGACCTGAATCCGTCGAGACGTCGTGATCTTTTCGACAGTCCTTGCCATCATTTTGTTCGTTTCTCGTACGGCCCCAAGATGGACACTTTGAAGAAGGGCTGTGACGGCATCGAGCGTGTTGTCAATAAGTTCCGCAAGTCGACCGACTAGATGCTGCGGCAGAGTGATCAGGGGTAGTAGAGAGAAGGGTGGAGTTGATAAAAAGGGTGACTCACGAAACAAACACGCCAAGACGAGGTTAACACCCCAGTGTTCAGTACCTGCATGTATACACGCAGACGACCCAGATAGTGCCGAGATGATCAACACGCCGAAAGGGCGGCGCGTCCACGCACTGAAAAGTCGAAGATCAAGATTGACTGCATACGGTGCAGTTGCAATGTGCCTGTACGAAGGGACTCGTTCTACTATGTGAAAGCGTCGTTGCTATTATTTGGAAAGGAGACGACTATGACCAGACGATAACAACCCCGGACGGAAATGACACATATCCCGCAAGATCAAGAACCATAAACAAAACATGCAAGATCGAATTGGCAACGTTGCTATGCTAGTGTTGTGCCGAAAATGCACACCCTACATACACAGATTAGGCCCGTCATAGTCCAAAGGAAAGCTGCGGTGGTGGCCAAGCATTAAGAGGCGGGAAAAGCTCTTAACAACTTGCAACCATCAAGGTATCTATCTCGTCTAGGCCAAGCGATGAAGATCAAGACGCTTGCTAATATGGGGCCTTTTGCACCACTATGCCTCGCCAAAGAAACAAAAAATCCAGTTGTGTGTCTGTTGTCTCCCATTCGATTCATGGTCTCACTGCCAACCTCACGACTGGCTCGCAAGATAGTTGGCAGCCTGAGAGAAAACCGTCAGTTCCGTAACCACGATGAGCAGAAACGCTCTGGGATGCATCAACTTACCCTCTCCAAGTTGTAGTCATACTTCTCGAGAGCGAGGATGGCGTCCTCTCTTGAGTAACCCATGCTGGTGAGGTTCTTCAGGATTGGGTCATCGTGCTCACCCGACTGGGTAAGAGCTCGGCCGGGGGCCGGACGAGTCTCTGCAGCCGTGGGAGCAGTAGCAGTAGCACTTGTGCTGGGGTTCGCGTTGGCGTCGCTGGGCGAATCGAGACTGGCGAAAATGGCATCCCAGTCCTGCGCCTCTGGGGCTCCTGTACCTTTCGTCGATGCGCCAGCGTTGCCACCAGCAGCGGGGTTCGGCGAGACCGATCCAAAATCGTAGCTGCTTTCGGGCCCAAACGCCGCGGGATCGGTCTTGGCCTGGCTAGGCGGCGGGCTACTGTCGAAGACAGGGTTGAAGTCGTCGAGGCCGGACCTAGAGATCGTCTGAAAGTCGTCGTCGGCCGAGCCCTCTTTGGCATCCTCAAGGCCTTCGAATTCATCGTCAAGATCGTCGAAAGAGGATTTCGCCTTGGGTGCGGCAGGCTGTGCAGCTAAAGCCGCTGGTGCAACTAGAGTCTCAGAGACACCAGAAGTAGTAGCTACGGTGGCAGTGGGCTCAGACGCTGAAACGTCCTCGACCACGGGGGCGGGTGCCACAGCTGGGTTGGCAGGGTGAGGGGAAGTAGGCGCCTTGTCCGCTTCGGCTGCTCCGGTCTTCTTTGCCTCAGGGGATGCCGGGGCGAAGTCGTCATCAAAACCACCGCCAAAGCCGCCGCCCTCACTTGCGGTATCCGAATCATCATCTTCGCGGTCAAGCTCGGAAATGGGCGGGAACTCGGAGTCGAAAGCTGAGGAGAATTTGTTCGTGTCAGCACCAGCACTTTCCGAGCTCTTGTGCGCACTGGTGAAGCTAGCAAAAGCGTCATCAAAATCCGCCTTGGCATCCTTCGGACCCATGGCTGCAAACGGATCGGAGTCAACCGCGGCGTTTTTCGGCGCAGCTGCGGCTCCGTTGCCCGAGGGCGTTGTATCACCTTGGGCTGCAGGCTCCTTATTGCTCGCGGTCGACGCCGATTCCGTGCTCTGGCCGGTTGCCGTGGGCTCAAGTGGAAAAGCTCCAGGCAGCGAGCCAGCTTGAGGAGTCTCACCACCCTCGGCCCGAGAGGCAGGCGGCGAAACAGCCCGAGAGGAGCTGAGAGATTCACTTGCGTCGGCAAACGGGAGGAAGCTCGAGCTGATCTGTCTCGACTCTGGAGGAGCAGGAGGTTCGGCCGTAAGGGTGGCTTGACGACCGATATTGGTTGGCGAGGAAACGGGAGGTGTCGAGAACGAGCCCAAGCTAGCCGTCGACGCACCGGTATGTTGCGGCTTGAAGGATGTGGCGGGTGGCGGGGTGCTGCTAGACCCAGCAGCAGGGAATGCTGGCCCAAAGACATCGTCAAAGGACTTGTCAACGTTGGAGGGCTTGGCAGGCGGCGGCGACCCGAAGGAGCCCATTATGTCAGTGCTGCCAGTTCTCCTAAAAAAGGGGTTGTTCCCACTGGCAGTCGACGGTGTAGGGCTTGCAACCTGAGCCGACGGTGCGACTGGGGAGCTGGTGTTCGCCTGGCGAGAGAGCTCCTCGTTGTTCTTGGAAAGATCGCTCAGTTCAGACTGAAGCTTGTCACGCTCACCCTCGCTAGTCGCCAACTGCTTTTTGTTGATAGCAACAAGTCCCTTTTGCTGCCGCGCTTCAGATCTGAGCTTCTCGGTCTGAGGCTTGAGCTTGGCAATCTCGGCGTTGAGAGTGCGAATCGTTTCCTTCAGCTTTGCGTTTTCTGCCTGGTCGGCTTGCAATCCAAGGTAAACTTGCTGGTGTTGGGTTTGCAGGTCTCTGTAGGTGCCATCCAACGCCATGCACTCGGCCTGAAGCTTCTTTGTCTCGTTCCTCGAGGTATTCAGTTGTACCTGAAGAGCCTCGACATCTTTGGCTTCCTTCTCGTACAGGGTACGCAGCTGCGCCAAGCGTTGCTCGAAGTTCTTCTTCTGTGAATTGGCTTGATTGAGCTCATTCTGCGTCGTAGTACGCTGGCCTTGAACCTCTTGCATCTGCTTAGATAGCGAGCCAACCTGGTTGGACAAGTTCGCAAGCTCGGCAGTTTCGTTGGTCAGCTTCTTGCTGACCTCAGGATCGCCATCTCCCAGAAGGTCCTCGGATGCCGAAGGAGCGGGAGGCTTGCCAGAGTTTGAGTCTCCTGTAGAATTTACAGTGAGTCCACGCCCAAAAGACGATGAAGGGACAAATGGCTTGAACTGAGTTCCAGTAGGCGAGGATCGGATAGGAGAAGAAGGTGCCAGAACAGCCGAGCCCGAGCCGAACGGGTCGTTCGCATTTGAACCACCCGTTGACAGAGCAACCTGGGCAGGGGCTGGAGCAGGCGGTGTGTCAAGTCCAAATAAGTCATCGAGAGCAGACTTTGGGGCTGGAGGGGGTGCCGGGGCAGGTGCTTGAGGCTGGGAAGGGGCATCAAAAGGCGAGCCTGAGGTTTGGGGACGTGCCTGGGTCCGCAGACTGGGCGGGATCAAGTTGGGGGGCACCGTCGTCGGAAGAGACACTGAACCGTCTCGTCTCATTCGCTGCTGCCGAATGAGGTACATGGCAACGGCAAAGGTATCTCTGTTCAAGCGGCCCTCAGAGTTTATGTCTGCAAGATCCCAGATCTGAGCCAAGGCGTCTTCTGGGAGGTTTGACTGGCTGAGGAAAGGGACAGCCTCCTCGCCAGTGATAAAGCCCTTGTGAGTCTTATCCAGATCGTTGTAAAGAACGTCGAAACGAGCCTTGTCATCGGGAGTGATAAGCCAGTCGTTTGCTGGGGTGCCGGTTGTTTGCGCTGTGATGGGTGGCCGTCCAAGGGGACTCCCGGCACGGAATTGGGCCGAGCCGCTGAGTTGCCGAGGAATGGCAGAAACGGGGCCGGTGCCAGTGGGTGATTGTCTAGGTGCGGTAGGCCCGCGCCGAGTTGCAGCCTCGTACAGAGCCGCTGGAAGGATATTGGGAAGGCCTCTGAGAGCGCCCGTTTTCATGGACGTGAGGAGATGCATAGCGATGACGAACTCGGTCAAGACCAGAGCGCCACGCTGTTCAGTGTCGGCCAGTTGCCAGATTCTCCCAAGCACCTCAGTCGGCAGTCCTGACTTTTCGAAGATGGACTTTGCTGCGTCGCCTGGCAGGAGGTTGCCCGCCTGTAACGGTTGACGCTCAAACAACCCGGCGTATTGACCAACTTTCTCGGGTGTCAGGGGTGGGATTCTGATGGGTCCTCCACCGGTACCTTGGGCCTGTAGAGGGACGGCAGGAGGGGCGGTGGGAGACGTGAGACCGGCCGGAGGAGGCATGCCATCGAAGCGCGGGAGCGGTCCCGGTTGGAGGGCTATCTCGGTTGTTGGCTCACGCCCAGCTTGCGCATGGCCGATGAGCCTCAACACAAGCCCGAAGCCTGCCGGCGTCAGAAACCCCCGGTTCTCCTTGTCTGCAATCTGCCATATCTGTTGTTGTTTGCATTAGCTACTGTGGCTAAGTCGGAAAGTTCGTGGTATTTGTCCTTACCTCTCCAAGTACTCTAGAATCCAACCGAGTCTTTTCGAAGAACTTGACGGCGGTTTCACCGGTAACGACACCTACACTTTCGGTATCGGCTTGGCGGAATAGTTGGCCGTAAAGGCGTTTCTCTTCAGGGGTTAGGTTGAGGTTCGGCGCCGCTGTAGGACGACTGTCGTCAGCACTCCATCCTCTTATACATCCTGCGCGCGCAAGGCACCTGGTTATTGTGGAATAGCAACTCACCCGCATCCACACCCTCGGCAGACATTTTAGAGGCGTAGGGATTCGTACAGCAGGAGTATCGTGCTGCGCAGGTTAGTGTGATTTTGGGATTAGGTGATTGGGGGCAGATCGGTTGTCGTCGGTCGGGTTCGATACGGCCTCCGGGGGGCTGGGGGTGATCGACAATGAGTCTGTTACCCGGAAAGAACACATTAGAATCAATCCTATATCACAATAATGAGGAGAAGATGCAGGTGTTAACGTACTTGGTGCACGGATGCTGAGCCCGGCCCTTGGCTCCTAGAGAGAGTTGTAAAGAAGGAGGCTCGCGTTTGAACGCTGGTTCCGCAATGATGTAGGTATCTGTGTCGATTGGTCTTGCTGGAGAAGGACGTCAGGCTGGCTAATTCGCAATGAAAGCCAAGCCACTTAGGAACCTACCTACCCCGAGGAGGTACGTACCTCGTGTTTCCGTTGTGGTTTAGGCAGGCCCATAATTAATAAGCTCGGGCAACCTTCCCACCATACCTACCTATCCATGGACAATCCGACTCGTACCTCTGCTTCGTGCTCCCGACACTGTCCCTTTATGAGCCCCTATTGGAATAGTCCAGTATATATATAAAAGAAAAAAAAGAAAAAAAAGACATGGCTTCTTAGACCTGGCCCATCGTCTAAGATTCTCTTTTCAGCACAAAGTACATATTTGCATACGTGATAAAATTCCTCTTGAGTGAATAATTAGAGGGCGTCGAGATACACAGCATACGATTTGGAACTAGTAGTAGATTGACTCATCCCCGTAGCATTAAAGTTGGCTATCTTTTCTCACTCTAACAACTGAAGTAAACAGGCCGTTGGCCTCAGAGGACTGCCTCAACGCAAACATCTGTGACACCAGAGCCAGCGCCCCAAGAAGAATCAGGGTGTTGCGTCGCAACTTAATCCGCATCCAATCGCCAGGATATACACCTCTTAGTACTCAGCCTCAAGGCCCTCTTCGCCCTCGAGAGAGTCGGCTGCAACCTCCTCATAATCGCGTTCCAGTGCGGCGAGATCCTCACGAGCCTCGGAGAATTCACCCTCCTCCATACCCTCACCGACGTACCAGTGGACGAAGGCACGCTTGGAGTACATGAGGTCGAACTTGGTCGATAGAGCGGACCAGGCCTCAGCAATGGCTGTGGTGTTGGAGAGCATGCACCTGCAAATTTCGTCAGCAGCACATCTTTGATATATTGGGATAGCACGGTCAGAACTTACACAGCACGGCTGACCTTGGCGAGGTCACCATTAGGCACCATCTGGGGAGCCTGGTAGCAGATACCGAGCTTGAAGCCAGTAGGGCACCAGTCGACGAACTGAATGGTGCGCTTGGTCTTGAGAGTCGCGACAGCTGCGTGGGCATCGTTGGGAACGACATCACCGCGGTACAGCAAGCAGGTGGCCATGTACTTGCCGTGGCGGGGGTCGCACTTGACCATCTGGTTGTTGGGCTCAAAGCAGGACATCGTCATCTCCTGAACCGAGTTGGCCTCGTGGGCGGCCTTGGCGGCGGAAATCATAGGCGCGTAGGCGACGAGAGGGAAGTGGATACGGGGGTAGGGGACCAAGTTGGTCTGGAACTCGTTCAAGTCGACGTTTAGGGAGCCGTCGAAGCGGAGGGAGGCGGTGATGGAAGAAACGACTGCGTTCATTGGTTAATATACGGGCCTGGGTATAGGTCAAAAGAGACTGAGACTTACCCTGGGCAATCAGGCGGTTGAGGTTCTCGTAGTTGGGGCGCTCAAGACCCAGGTTGCGACGGCAGATGTCGTAGATGGCCTCGTTGTCGACCATGAAGGAGCAGTCAGAATGCTCCAGGGTGGTGTGTGTGGTAAGGATAGAGTTGTAAGGCTCGACGACGGAGGTAGCGGTCTGGGGGGCGGGGTAAACGCAGAATTCGAGCTTGCTCTTCTTGCCATAGTCGACGGACAGGCGCTCCATGAGGAGGGCGCCGAAACCAGAGCCAGTACCACCACCGAAGGAGTGGAAGACGAGGAAACCCTGAAGACCGACACAGTTGTCGGCGACGCGGCGGACCTTGTCGAGGACCTGGTCAATGAGCTCCTTACCGACGGTGTAGTGGCCACGAGCGTAGTTGTTGGAGGCATCCTCCTTGCCAGTAATCATGTGCTCGGGGTGGAAGAGACCACGGTAGGGGCCGGTGCGAACCTCGTCGACAACGTTGGGCTCCAAATCGCAGTAGATGGCACGGGGGACGTACTTGCCCTGGCCTAGAAAGCGGGATTGTATCAGCAAATGGTTCATACTTGAGGGCTCATCGGGCCAAACCATACCGGTCTCGGAGAAGAAAGTGCTGAAGCCATGGTCGGGGTCGGCCGCCTTACGCTCCTCGGTCAAGTATCCATCGGGCTGGCGGAGAGACGTTGGTCAATCACCGGCATACAAATAACAAGCTTGCCAATAGCTTACCTGGATACCGTGCTCGAGGCAGTAAAGCTACAAATGAGAAGAGAGGTTAGTCATTAAATCCACAAGGAAACGAAGACGGACGAGTGTCGTCGGGACAGGGAGGTTCTGGCTCGACTCGGTGACGGTGTGGTATCTATCGAGTAAACATAAGAAAGAGGTCAACATACCTCCCAGCAGGAGTTGGCGATCTGGCAACCAGCCTGGCCGACTATACGACGGAGTCAGTAAATATTCAAAAGTAAATGTCAGCCGTGCCGTCGTGGTAGATGACGGCAAATGGCCGCAAGCAAGCAACGGGTGCTCACGATGCGGTGAAGCACAGTAGCACGCGTGGGGTCAGGGAATCAAAACAAATCAGAGCGTGCTTACCGTTGATGCTGATGACCTCACGCATGATGGCTGTTGATAGACGGGTGTGAAAGAGGCTAGCGACTGGAAGAGGGTGCGACAGCAAAGAGGCAGGACTCAAGGAGGTGGGAAGCAAGCAAAAGAGTTGATTTCGCAGCTATCGCGAGAGGATGTCGGACAGGAGGTTGAAAAGGTTGGGTTAGGCTTGACAAAGTGCAGGGAAAGAATAGTAGGTGCTGGGCGGCTCGTGCCTGTGTGTTTTCTGGCGGCGGCGGTGGTGCTTGGTACTGGTTGGCGCTTCCAAGACTGGAGACCTCAGGACGTCGTTCGGCCAGGAAGGCTTATGGGTACCTACCTATCAGGTAGGTGAAGAGGTCAGGGTGGGGTACGAAATTTGGTGTGCCAGGGGCCGTGCAGCGAAGTTTTGTTGATATGAGCAGCCCCAAATTGGTAAGCGCGCCTGCCCACATCTGTTCTGAATGGCAGACTGGCGAATGGCAGGACCGCACACTGGGAGGCACCGGGGTGTCTTATTGCGGGGACTCGACAGGCACAGGGCCCTTTTTGCGCTAGGAACCTCTAGCACGGTGAAGGCGCTCTGCGGGCTCGCCTGCTATTGGTGGGCAAGGTACACCGCACTTACTACGTAGTACCTAGCTGAGTGACAGCTTGCAGTACATGAGGCGAAGAAACACATGAAAAAAAGAGGAAGAAAAGAAGAACGGCCCGCCTAGAAGGCCAGGACGAAGGAAGCGCCGGAACCCAGGGCATACCTGTGCCGCGTCTCCCACGAACGAGCGAGGTGGTAGGCCGTTTTGCGCCATGTACCCAAATCAAAATAGGAATAGGGTGACAGGTGCAGGTAGTAATGGATACAGTAAACATCTGCTGAAGAAAGAGTAACCTCTCATCTAGTGAACGAGATGAAGCTCTTGTAGGCGATGGGCACAGACCAGCTAGCCTGATCTGAAATGTTGTTGCACATCGGCCAGCCTTTGGTGATCTCCTCAAACATCAGTCAAATCTCATCCAATGGATTGTTAATCTTGGCCGAGACCAAGCTTCTTCAACCCTGAGTCCCTGACCCAAGGCGAACCCCCCCCCCAAACAAAAAAAAGGCAAAAGGGGGGGGGGAGGGTTCCGGTTCACTCCCCAAGGCTCCAGGATATACACCAGTCCAGCTGTGGAAACGGACCCATCGGTGAACCGTGACAACGGGAGTGATCCCTAAAGATATTCTTGTTTCTTGATTCATGGAGGCCTGAGGCCCAAGACGTTTACAGGCAGGACAGTGTGTACCCGAAAGCACCTTGAGAGAAGAGGAGGAATGAATTGTGTGAAGGCTAGGCAGCTTCGAAGTGCGGACCAAGACCGCCAGTCCGTTCAAACCCCTGTCTCTTCCCACTTTCGCGAAGAGGTGGGTGATGCTATCTACCTAGGTGGGTAGTTGTACATTAGTATTCTCTGTACGGATACTCCTTAGCTTAACCCACCCTCACCATCGGACAACTTCGCCACACCTCGTTGCCGGTCACCAACAACAGTCACTGTCCCCCATTTCGACGCTAATCCAGGCAGACGGATTTCTTACCGTGTTTTGTGAGCATAGGAGAACGAAAAGCCTTTGACATGCGACGAGTCTTCGTCACTGGCTTGTCACTGGCCTTCTGCCTAGACATCGCCCATGCCAACACCGAAAAGGTCATCTTCCTTGGCCCGGACACGGTTAATGTGCCGACCATGCCGCCGACGATTGAGGACCTTCGGCTGGATGTTCTCACACCTGATGACTGGACCAAGCGACTCGACCTAAACGTTGCGTTTCCATCTGAGGACTCGCCCTCGGGAACGACCACTTGGTTACTGCTTAGTGACCTTGCTCAAGGCCAGCGTTACGAGCTGAGAGTGTGCTGGGCCGCCACAGTAGGACCAAAATTGCACGTGTCATCTGGCATTATATGCTTACTACAGACAGCAACCCACTGCTTTCATACTCGATGTCTTTAAACTATCTACTGTGTGGGATACACCTGAGCTGATTTCGTCACTGGCGACCCACGCGTTTTCACGCCAGCTTGAACAAAACAACTCTGGCGCCAGGGATAAGCCAACGCAACGAAAAAAGCACGAGCATGAGGCTTCGCTGCTCTTTCTCCGGGTCCTGGCGGCAGCCGACTACTTCACGGACAACGCCACGCTCATCGCTCAAGCCGAGCCTGTCAACATTGACCTTATCCTCGACCCGTTCTTGCTCAATGTTTTGCCACGGTCATTGCTGCCCACCGTTGTTTACGTCGTCGCCGTGGCGTTCTTGGCTTGGTTTCTATCTAGACGCATTCTTGTTTGGATTCAAACTGTGCTCGCCGCTGAAGGCAAGTCGGTGGAAAAGAAGAGGCTATAAACACGAAACTACCGCATCCCGTCGCCTTCTCCATGCATTCATATCTTGCTCGGAACGTAAAGAAGTTCTAACGACAGGAAATCCACTGTGTACGAATGATTCCACGCTCTCTTGCACTTAACAGATATCCAACACTCGTCGCGCACCCCTGCCCGAAAGCAGCCAAGGATTCGAAGAGGGGGCGGGGTGTATACAATCTGAGTGCCCTCCCGGCGACATGCCCTGCATCTTCCTTGAGCATATCTGATTAGCGGGTCCATACATACAGACGCCAGAGCTCAGGCGCGGGAAATAATTCGAAAGCCATGCCATGATGTACCCGGCTCTGCAGTACCGTTCAGATGCAATGTAGCCTCAGCAGCTCTTAGTAGTGGTTGCCGTAACCAGGCGTTTGCTGGGGCGGGTTGCTGCCGTATAATGCTTGGCTGGAGTATGCTCCACCCGGAGGGCCTTGAGGAGCGGCGCCGCCGTACGTTGCCGGGTTGTATCCCCCGTACTGTGGCTGCTGTTGGTGATGTTGGTCTGGCGGCGCACCATAACTGGGCTGCTGACCGTACGAAGGTCCACCAGCGGGCGGAGGCGGGTATGACTGAGAGTGAGGCTGATGGGCTGGCGCGCCGTACGAGGTGTTGTGGTGAGGTTGGCCCTGGTTCGGCGGAGGGGGGTACTGATTAGGCGGCGGAGGATATGACTGCTGTCCGTGGTTTGGGCCTTGGTTTGGCGCTGGCGAGTGGTAGGAGCCACCACCTGATGGAGTAGACTGGTGCTGGTTGTGCGAAGAAGAACCAGGAGGCTGGTACGAGGTGGGAGGAGCCTGTCCGGTATAGCCGCCGCCGCCGCCGCCAGCAGAAGCATTGTTGGAGTACCCGAAACCATTGCCCTGGGATTCGAAGTCAGTAATGAATGCCGACTGCGATCATCGGTTCTAACATACACCGTGACTTTGCTTGCCGCCACCAAACATGTTGGCCACGCCTCCCATGAGAGAACCGGCGAGGCCTCCATGTTGCTGTTGGTGGCCCGAGGACTGGCCACCATGGTGGTTTTGCGATTGCGTCTGAGCCGGCTTGTTTCCGCCCGATAGCAGGCTTGAAGCCAAAGAGCTGCCAATCTTGCCCAATGAACTCTTGCCTCCGCTGCCACCACCTCCCTGGTTGTTGCTATGCCCGCCAATGCCGCTCATCAACTGGCCAGCAAGGCCTCCAAGAGGGCTCGAGCTGTTGTGGTTGCCCGAAGAGGAGCCGTGGTTCGAGTTCTTGCCTCCGAGAAGCGCGTTCATGGCCATGCTCTGGGAAAAAATGATCGAGTCAGCACCGGAACATCAGTAGAACTCAAATGTCACAAAGACCGCGCAAAGTGCCAAGATACGTGTGGGCAGAGAGGCAGAGGGCCGAGGGCAACATACTCCGAGTCCACGGTCTCCCGTCGGGCCATCGATGCCCCTCGTGCTTGTAGTGTCGGGGGGCAAAGAGGGGTTGACGGGCTCCAGAGTGCCATCGGCATGGCGCACCGTCTGGCTGCCGTCAGGATGAGTAATGACCTCGGGCTGCGGAACACCGTAAGGATGATCAGAGGGCTGGGCAGGCGTCGCGCCTGTGGGCGCGGCATCGGTCGGGGTCTCCCATTGCGATACGCCAGTAGAAAGTTGCACGAAGTAGTACTTCTTGCTCGAACCATCCCACTGGGCAATCCAGCCAGCAGGGAGGTGAGGCGGGGCGAACGTGGGGCCCTCGGCGCCCGGTGAGGTCGGCCCTGCCATCAGAGAGATGGGAGTTGTCGAGTTGCTAAGAAGTAGGAAAGGAAAGCCAGCGCGCGCTGAGGGTGAGGGTGCGGTGTGGAAGAATCGACAAGAGTCGAACGTGTAGTGTTGGGTGCTAGAATCGGCGGGGGGAGGATGCGGATGTAGGTAGGTAGGTATGGATGGATGGATGGATGGATGGATGGATACTGGCGGACGTACGTATCGGGCTACTGCATATCAGTACAAGGTGGGTGGTCCCAGGCCAAAGGCCAGGTCCAGGAGTCTAGGGTCTTATAAGGTTGCAGAAGGGTCCAGTGCTGCGCTCCGTCTGTCCTTAATCAGAAAGGCTCGGATAAAATGCAGCCACAATCAAGAATGACACAGGCACAGACAGACGCGAGTTGGTCTTGGAATGGGCAAAAGCATCCCCAGCGTTGCGAGGGCTTGCTTAGCCACTCAATACTTAGTTGGGAAGTCAGAGGACGAACATGAAGTGGCTGAGATGTCCGCAGTGAGATTATGGGTGCGTCCAAGTCAACCAGGTAGTACACCCAGCAAGTCCTAGTGTCGCTGAAATGACTTCCTTTCATTAGAGCAGCCCAGGTGTACCTGGCCACGGTTGGGCAACAAGCCGACGCCGACGCCGACGCCAACAGAGCAACCGAGTCGATATGGATAGGTATGATTTCTTGTGCTTTGGGTGCGGTTGGGGGGTAAGAGTTGGGCGCTGGTGTGGTGGGGTCCGGTTTGACAAGGACGGTCCCTCTGTGAAGATGAGATGCAATGTGACTATAATGCGCCTCCTGATCCTCTCGTTGGGCCTCATAGACAGTCAAACTCGATCGAGGAAGGCAGGGGTCAGAAGACAGACATTGTGTGCTAAGTCTTTCGTCGCTCCCTGCTTTCGTGATGACGAACACTTAGCACAGCCTCAACAAAGTCGCCGAAGCCGGGCAGCTAACCACACCACAGGTAATCAAGGTGCGCCCTTCTTGGATCATGCTTGGGCTGTATGTGATGGGCGGCCTCTGGCGGTCTCGCCCCTGGGGGGTTGGGAGTCCAGCTACCGACAACTGAGCAAAACAGGCACATCGCGTGTACGAATTTGCGTATGGCTCTTGTGATTCATGAACCTCGGAAGCCCGGATTCGGATTGCTCGTGCCCTTTGGTCTCGAGCGTACTTTGGTTCGTGCAGTACACTCCATTTGTGCCACCTCAAATCAGAAACAGAGTATGTGCCCACCAAGCGGTTATAAGCTGTGCTAGGCAGGCCCTCGTTACCCGCCCGTCACTGTCTTTCGCCTTTCGTCCTGGACTAAGCCATCTTCATTTGGGCGGAGGTTGAAGCTTCCTTCAACCAGAATTGACGCAAAACGATGCCAGTCCCCCCAAGCAGAAGAGCACCGAATCCAATTACCACGAAAAAAGAATAGAACATCACAGGCGATTGTCATGTCTTGCCAGTTCGAAATCTCGGAGTCGTTACAAGTTTGCACACGTCCCTCAGCGCCAGTATTTTGCTTCACGCGCTTGTTTTCTAACCCCAAACGTAGATACTTGGTCGTCGCGCGTGGATAGCCGTTCGCTTATAAAATGGGCATGAATCAAAGAGGGTATAGAGGCGGAAGCGCCGTGATTTATACATCTAGACAGAATCGCATCTCAGTCAGGGCTCTGCCTCGTTCCTCGGCACCAGGGGGCAAGTTTGCGCTGCCCTACACCGTAACTCACACATCGCTTGATTAATGGCGGCTTCAACTAACGGAGCAGGGCACAACACTTGGGCACTGCAACAAGACAACATCTATAGCCCTGACCCCTTCCCAGCTCCCGTAACGACTGGCCCTTGCCTTGAAGAGGATGCGAATATCTGTATCTCGGGACCCCTCTCAGCTCCATTTACCCAGCTGACAGCTCCCGCGGCCGAATCAGATACGATATATACCGTGGTTGAGGGACTGCGCGACTCACAACAGCCGGGGCAGGAAGACAAAGCATTCTACATGAACTCGACAAAAGCATAGGCGGGATCCAAGGCACGTCGCCTAGAAGACACATCTATTAATGTACTTTGCGAATTGAAAATAATTTATTGGTTTACGATACTGCTTTTCGGCGTCTGGGTCGTGTAACTATTGTTCCTGCATGGCCCAACGGTCGTTCGGTAGCTTGCGGATCCAGCCCTGTCCGGAGTCGTGCTTATATTACAGTGCATTGAGGCCTTTTCAGATCAATGTCCTTGTCATGGCTTCAGTCAGCTCTGGTTGGTTCGTAAGCATGCCTGCACCGAAACCACCGGGATGGGTTTAACGCACCTTGCCTCCCGGCGACCCTTGGCAATGACTTTTTTTAAACGTTGCCGACCACCAGGTTGAGCGGGTAAATGCCGTTGGCAAAGAACACACCTGTTCTCGATACTCTCTGTCCGTTGCTGAGAGATTGCCCCGATCAAGTCTCTAGTTCACGAAGGTCCCTGTGCTACTACTAAGTTCCATTCCTGGCATTGTCGTATCTGCCGTTTTTGTCTAGTCGTGCCATGCAATCTAGGTATATCCTCCTCATGTCGTAACCCAAACCGACCAGAAAAACAAGGCGCCGTCATTGATGAAGTTATCCCGTGCCAGATTGATGCGTCAAGTACCGTGCATGCACCTCATCCATGAACAGACTGCATACCCCAAACAAGCTCCAGTCCGGATGCGCCCAAGGAAACCCACCCTGGCCTTCATGTACCCATCGGACGCCGATAGCCCCATCAATAAACACTCCCCTGTATACTCTTGTCCTCTTTCTCGGCCCGGGTAAGGTCGTCTTCGTCCGCCTCAGAGCCCAGGTCGCTACTGTGGGTGTCGCCAAGACGGTTGGCGCGTGCCCCCCTCCGCATCCTGATTTCGTCGGTCTTATTGGGCTGCTCGTCCTCAGTGGTTGGTGTCGCGATCCCCGTAGGCGGACTGACTTTGTTGTTGATACTAACCTTGGTCTCCTCGGAGATCTCCCCGCTCGGGATGACCCTTATCTTGGTGACGGTAGTGGTACCGGGACGGTGCCCCTCCTCCTCCGACGAGTCCGTATCGCTACCGGCCATCGACGTGTGTCCTGAGTATGTGCCGCCAAAGTCGCGGCCGACATGCAGATTCGGTGAGATCATGCCCCGCAGGCGGTCTTCGGCGGAGATGAATGATGGCGTGCCGTCTGGTGACGAGACGACCTCCTGACGTGCGCGGGTGATGTCAATATGCGGAGGGCGGCCATCACCATCGGTCCCTTCGTCCGAAGTGTAACCCTGCTCGCACCGCTTGAGCTGTCTCCGGGGCACGGGGGACTGCCGCCGGGCATAGCCGTTGCCAGTTGTCCCGTTGGAGGTAACCTCGTCCGTCTGGCGGAGGGCTTCCAGGTCGTCACGTCTCTGGTAGTGATTCTTGTGGTTACACCCGTTAGGACAGCCACCCCAGCGCCGCGTGACGATAAACGTCTTACTGCGTTCGAGAAGGACCCCCACTTTGCCATCCTTGATCGACCGCCCCTCCTCGCTCCGTTCCTTATCCTCCTTCTCCTTGAGCAGAGCCCGCTCCTTCCGTAATTCCGACCATGTTCGAAGTTTGTTTTCGAGAATGTATTTGCCACTCTCTTCTTGTTTGCGCATGATGAGGAACTCGCAGTGGTTGACATTACGCAGGTCCTCAAAGTACTCGACGGTGAAGTGGTACCACTTCATAAGGAAGACGCGGGACATGAGCCCGTGTGTCACTAGATAAGTCAGCACGCATCCTACATTGTGAAACCGAATAACTCACCCAGGACACAGACGCTGGCAAAGTCGTCCTCGCCAAACTGGCGCCACAGACTCTCATTGAAGCCGCTAACTCTGTCATAGGCGTCTGCGGCGCTCTCGCCGTTAGGGATACGATAGAAGAAGTGTCCGTAGTCGGCGCGTTCCTGCCACATGCGCTCCATTTCGGCGGAGCAGGGCTGAAAGTTGCCAAAGTCCTGCTCACGTAGACGAGGCTCTTCGTAGACCTTGATATTGGAGCGCTTGAAGGGCGATGGGTCCTCCTCGTCGGACGTCAGCGTCGATAGGATGCCCTCGGTTGTCTCGCGAGTGCGGCGGTAGGGTGACGTAAAGAAGTGGAGGGTATCGTCGGCGCGCAGCAGCTTGCGCAGGCGGCGCCCGGCGTCGTGGGCTTGCTGCCAGCCGTCTTGTGTCAGCTTCACTCGGTGGTCGGGAATCGTCTGGTGGATTTCGCGGTTCTCTGAGGCATAAGGTTAGTCACAAGAGCGGATGGATGTCTGGACAGAAAAACGTACTGTTGCCCTCGGACTGAGCGTGCCGGATGAGGATGATAAGCCTTGGTTTAGCCATGATGTCTGTGGCGATTTGTAATCGGCAACCAAGAAGAAGTAGCGAGAAAAAAGCGAAGGCTGATGGAGTGGGAGACGAGGGTGTCTTATTGCCCAGATATCATTCAAAGCTCAGCAAACTTGGATATCGCAGATTGTAGCGTTGGGAACCTTGTTTGACTAGGTAGGTAGGGAAGCGTACTACCTATGTAAGGGGAGGAATGAGGCGGGGCAGGGCAGAGACTCTGGTGGGCTGGCGGGCGACGGGTGCTGGGGGCCAAAGAGCAAACCTTGAGATGGGGCTGCAGCTGTATGTGTCGCTTTATGCTAACCTTAACTTTTGGCATGCGGAGAGCAGGCAGGAGGGGCGGTGCCTGCTTTAGTAGTGCGCGGATGTTTCTGACCAACGGGTTGAGTAGGTTGAGAAGGGTTGAGTTTGGGTTGGAGGCCCAAGGAACGCAAGACGTAGCAAGGAGTTGTTCAGGTGGGATGGAATGCAGTCACAAGTTTGGCCCGATGTGTAGGCAGGTATTTGGCTTGGTTTCGGTACGTAGGTAGGCAGGTAGGGAACGACAATAGGTACCAGGCAGATGGTCCTGTACATCAATCGACGTGCGTGGTGTACAAACCCTCCCCCTGTGTGGCAGGTATTTTTGGCCGCCATTTTGGTGGCATGGCACGACGATTTCTCATGAAGAAAGGACCCCTCGTTCCACTAAGTATGATAGTCAAAACGCCCACACGCACACAAGTTCTTAAATCGGAAGCCCTGTCATGAATCCCAGCGACATACCTAGGTGTACATGGCTGACCCCCCTTCTCCATTCCCAATGCAGCCTGTTCTATCGGGCAGCCCCCTCCCCTGCCCAGCTCCTAAAGTGTTGCTCTCCAGCGGGGTACACCCGATGATCTCAACGAACATAACAGCCAACCAGACGCCAAAAGGGGGCCTCGACCTAGTGCTCTGAGACAGGGAATGGGCCGCCCCTGATTGGCGCACTGACACCCCGATCTGTGACGAGGCAGACGTTCCGTTCCACTTGTCGCGACGGCACCGCTGTGCAATCGTTCAGAATTAATTTTCCATTCATCTACATAGTACACCTCATACTCAGTGTGGCCGTGCTTTTTTTCTTCTCTTCTATTACTTATGCCAGTAGCCGATACTTTTGAGGTTCCTGTGCACAACCAGCACAAATCTGGCCAGTCAGAGTCTCGGGTCACGACTCTACCTATACGACTCCACACCACCTAATTACCTGTTAGGGAGTTTTTACTTACCCATCACACGTAGTAGGTACCTACCTAGGTACCTATACATGTACGTCTACAGCACACGACTCCGTACATAGTACCTATTTGCGGTCGTATATTTATTTTGCTTTTGATACAGCGTGCAGCACCACTCAGAGATGGGGGTTAGGAGTCACCGCATTACTGGGCTGCAAATCGCGAATGGGCAACTGCAGGGAATATGTTGGATGTCTGACTGCTGCAGTCTACTCAACCTTTTTTTCAACCCCTGATTGTCTCTCATGTGACCGTTCATACTGTCGTCGACTGCTGCCCACTGCTACTCCATAAACTTTGTACGCGCTACCTGGCATCTTTTTTCTGGCGTTGATCGGCTGCTCGTATGCTTTGATAGACGCGTTGCCCAGGACTGCCCCATTCCCAGCATCGTTGTTGTTCGATGGTTTTCCCCACCTCACCCACAGATTACACCAACCACTTCACTTAGTCGCTCGCTTCAGCCCTTCCCGGAGCAGGCATTCGAACAAGAGCCGCCCGCCGCCGCTTACTCCCGGAGACCTCCTAGGCGCCCGGCCACTCCCGAGTGCCAGCAACGACGCTTCACAGCCACTCTACGCTCGCCACTCTACGCGCGCCAATCTTTGCGCTACCTCTGGAGAAACTCCCATCACACATCAGGTCACCATCCCCTATCGGAACACGAGCGGCGCATCTGGGCAACCGCGTCGCACCGCATATCCCAAACACCCCCGTTCCTCATTCGAACCACCCCATTTCGTATCCAGCCGCATCCAGCCTCGGTCCAACAACACTGAACCAACGGCAGCAACCCGCAAAACCAACCTGCTGTCGAACATTCCCAACAACACCAGCCACCATGTCCGGCGAGGGCCCCGAATCGATCCCCACCTCAGCCGACCCGCGCTCGCGCCGCCCGACAAAGAAGCGCGCTCTAACGCCCGTCAGCGAGCACGCCAAACACCTCGAGTCCCTCTTCTCCAAACCCGACCAGGAAATTCGCATCCCCCCCGCCCCCGGGGCTGTTGCCAAGCGTGCCGTCGCGGCGCCTCCCGAGATTGTCACAAACGTCCAGGGCTCCAGTGCCGGGGCGGGCTCCGGCGAGTTCCACGTCTACAAGGCCAGCCGCCGCCGCGAATATGACCGCCTACGCGCCATGGACGAGGAGGTCAGACAGGAAAAGGAGAACGAGGAGTTTGAGCGCTTAAAAGCCGAGCGCGCTGCCCGCGACGAGGAGCGCACGAGAAAGAATCGCGAGAAGCGGGAGAAGAAGAAGCAAAAAGGAAAAAAAGGCCCCGCCCCTAAGGGTCCCGGTGGCATTGTTCCCAACGTGAACGTAATGGCGCCGACAGGCAAGGACAACGATCTCAAGGAGGGAAGCGGAGGAACCAAGGACACGGAAATTACATCAGGAGGAGCTGCCCAGCCCGCTGGGCTCGTCATTCACGACGACGACTGATCCATCCTGGACTTGGAGCTTGAACATAAGCTTGGCATGACCAAAAATAACATCAGACCAAACACCACACGGGTGGATCCGATTAACCGACAGGAGCAGTCAACGGTTGACAAATTGTTCACAAACAACTCGATCCCGAGAATTCGTCGTCCAGGTGATTTCTAATCCGTGTCTATGCCTTCGTACAGGGTATGACCTTTTTTTTTCCTCTCCTCCTTCATCACTGTCATCACCTCTCCGCCCAGAAATACCAATCAGACTGACTTCATAAGGCTCTTATTCGTCGCCGCCGTGCAAGCCGTTGCCCATTTGCGCCGCCTTCCTGGCACTGCAAATGTCGTCTACTCTGAGGAGCAAACAGGCGGACTGTAGGTGTTAGTGTGCGTATAGAGGTAAAACCTGTAAACAATGTAAACATACCTCAATAGCCGTCTTGATGCTCTGTAGCTTGATGGCCTCAGGCTCCCAGACACCATACTCCTTCATGTCCGCAACAACACCAGAATCGCCGTTGATGCCCCAGGAGTGCTTACCCTCGGCATGCTTGGCGCGCAGGTCCGTCAGCACCCTGACGGGGCTGGCGCCGGCGTTCTGGACGAGGGTGCGGGGGATGACCTCGAGCGCGTCGGCCACGGCTTTGTAGGGCCACTGCTGGACACCCTCGACGCCCTTGGCGAGCTGGCTCAACCGCACAGAGACGGCCATCTCGGTGGCACCACCGCCGGGGGACAGTCTGGGGTTGAACATGACGTTGCGGGCAACGCCCATGGCGTCCTGAAGATTACGCTCAATTTCGTTCAGCACATCTTTGGACGGGCCACGGAGGAGCACTGTACAGGCCTTAGGGTTCTTGCACTTGGTGAGGAAAGTAAAGTACTCGTCGCCAATCTTCTCAATCTCGAACAGCCCGCAGAGCGTACCGACGTCCGAGTCCTGAAGGTCATCGACGCGGTTGACAATGGTGGCGCCCGTCGCTCTCGCTATTCTGTTATTGTCTGTCTTACGGACACGGCGCAGAGCCGTGACGTTGGCCTTCATGAAGTAGTGCTGGGCAAGGTCTGCATCCATTAGCCATGTTCTCCAAATACAGCACTCAACTTAACTTACCTGAGACGCCCTTCTCGGTGATGACAAGATCCGGCTTCAGGGCCAGAATGGCCTCGCACATGGACTTGACCTGCTCCTCCTCAATCTGCAGGATGCGATTCCAGTCCTCCTCCTTGGAAATCTCAATGTTGGTTTGCGACTCGCCCTTCTTATACTCGAGGGGACAATCAAGTAGGACGATTCTGGGGTTTTCTATTCTCCGGCGCATCTTGGGGTGGGTGATGTCCTTGTTGAGCATAACACCGTCCAGCACCCTGCTGTCCTCGATCTCTCCGCCGGGTACCTTCTCGACGCGTGCGTACCGCTTGATATCAACTTCGGTCTTTCCGTTACCGGCCTCCCAGGTGACGGTGCGGACGGCGCGCAAGGCCAGGTCGCACATTAGGTCGGACCATCTCGAGACGAACTTGGTCCCGATCGAGGAGGAGATGAGACCGCGCATGGCCTTGTCGTCGTTGACGTCGATAGGAAGTGAGATGTCGTCGACGATCTCGAGAGCGTCCTTGAGCGCCCGGCGGAACGCGGCGATGATCTGGACAGGATGGATGTTGCGCTCAAGCTGAGGGAGGGACTGTGCGAGCATCTCGCCGGCTGTACGGGTTAGTCGTACCTTATGACCGCTACGCAGGGGCCTTACCCAAGATGATGACCGTCGTTGTGCCGTCCCCGACTTCCTCGTCTTGTGTCCGGGATAGCTCAATCATGCTCTTCGCCGCGGGATGAGAGACCTCGATCTCTCTGAGAATAGCATGACCATCGTTGGTCAGAACGATGCCGCCCATGGGATCCAGAAGCATCTTCAACATGGCCTTGGGGCCTAGGCATGATCGAATAATGTCGGCGACACTGCCAGAAGGGTCAGCGATGGTCAGTGGTAGCTAGGAAGGGCATCGTACGTCTTGGCTGCCGCAATGTTGGACAGCTGGGCCTTGCGACCCGTCTGCCGTTCACCGCTTTGGGTGTCTGCAGACGATGGTTAGCACTCGCGATATGGAGGAGGTAGCTTGTCCGAGCTCTAGGTGGAAGGAGGGGCTGCCATACTCATAACCACTACAGGAGCCTGCATGATGGCGACGACGGTTCCGATAGCTTGAAGAAAAAAAAACAGGGTGTCGTCCAGAGAGTGCGATTCGGCGAGGAGCTTCACCGTTGCAGAGGGAATCGTGGAGATGGCGGGGGTGTTGCTGCTGCTGCTGCTGCTGCTGCTGCTCCTAAGGCACCGGGCTTCTAAAAAGTTCGCTGGGCGGGTTCATTTTTTGGCGGGATGAAGCTGGGGCGCGGCGGAACCATTTCCCGGCTTCACCGAGGTTTACCTGGGTTCCGGAACGCCACACCGAGGCTCACATTGGACGACGTTCCTTCAGGGTTGCAGCGATTGTCAAACGACAAGACCGCTTCATCCCCCGATTATCATTACTGTATTAATTCCCATGTCCCACTCAGGATCTCATGATTAGTTCATCGTAGTGCCGAGGTACCGCCCTGGCCAAGGAACAAGCTATCAGCTAAAGGCAGCAACAAACCGAACCACTTCGTTGGTTTGATCAAAACTCTCAAAGTGTTTTCCCTATCTATGCCAAAGACAGCACAGGGCATGGTTGTTGCAACTATGTGAATTCTGTATGTGTTGCTTTTTTCTGGCAGTCAACAGAGACGGTCTAAAGCTGCACTTCCTTGCGCAGCCCGGAATTCCCAGTACGACTTCTATTGCTACTGGCGTCCCCCTTCCCTGCATCGTGTGCCCGGAGCGGGTGCACGATCGGAGACAAGCTAGGTAGTCTGCGGTACCACTGTCGACGTCCGCTCAACCTCTTGAGACACCTGAAAGCTGGGTCCAACCTTATCCCACCCCCCCTCAAATGTGATGTCCACCACGCATTCATCTCTAGCCATAGCGTCTTGGAGAGACTTCCACCGCGCCTTGTCGACTTCTGCTGCCGAACGACATCGCTCCCAGAATTCCTGCTTGCGGATGGCCTTGGTGGCGTTGCTGACTCGGCGATCGGTCTCCTTCCACGGCAGGCCGGTAACGTTATTCGCAAAGAGAAAATCTTCAGTGCCATTGGCAAAGGGCATGCCCCTTTTCGACCCAGTTGCGAAAATTGGAACACCGTCTCTGCACATTCTCAACCTTAATTGGTTCGTGTCCTTTCCTAGTCCGTGGCCTTGGACCATACGTCTTTCGAAGTTTCCCAATTGCAGAGGCTGGCATAGATCCAATCGTTCGTCGAATTTCCTCGGGTCCGTCATTATCAAGACTTTGTCATACGGCGCAGAAATCTTGAGGTACGAACGTGGCATGGGTACCAGCTCAGACGGAACTGGGCCGGCGGCTTGGACCAGAGGCCTAGACATTTCGATACATACCCACCTGCGCTTCCTACCGTTAACGTCGGTGCTTGAGGAGTGTGTCAGTGCTCAGTCCGCAACGAACGGAAACCTCAGGCTCACATGTCCAGCTCTGTCAAAGAAAGGTTCCCGTCTATGCCATTTTGAAAAAACATCTCCGTACTGGAACTGGTCCTGTAGTCGTCGACCGTGGCGGTGATCAGCGGTGGACCTGGCAAGGCCTGATATACGTCATCCACCTTTCGGAAGTGCAGATACCGGATTCCACGCTTCCGGTATCCGTTCGCCTCCATCGATCTGCTTTGGAATGCACTGAAGCTCATACTCATTAGCAAACCGTGGTATTCATGTTGCCATTCAACATTCATGATCTGGCCAGGCCGTCGTCGAGCCACGAGGCCAGGAATCGAATGGATCTCCTTGCTGCGTGGTTGTATCACTGTTGCCAGACGTTCATGCGCACTTTTGCTGTTGAGTGTAAGTGCGTGTCAAACTCCATCGTGCCAGTAACTTACACAAGTCGAGATCTGGCTAGGAAGTGCTCGGTAAGTCGTTTCCTATCTTCAGGATAATAGGCATGACTCGCCTCATTCATCGTCCCCCTAAGCATAGGTTCCATGACTGGAAGCCCGCACATCCTGATTTGCGATTCCCCATCTTGGACCACGGTATTATGTTGCAAGAGAGATGGAACCCCGAGGCCCCGGCCATGACACGGGGTGAAGTCGGCGTGACTGACCTCGCTGCGATCCGAAGATAGCAGACGGTCTATGGCGTTCCGAATCCGAGCATTGAACCCTAGGGTCCTGCGGAAGGATTGGCTAAACCCAAGAGAGAGCTTCTCCTTTACACTCATGTTATGGCGAAAATTGGTCATTGTAGCGAGCTCGTTGCCAGCCCGAGTTTCAACCTCAATATCTGATGGGTTTCGGCTGAGAAACGACACTCCTGTAGGGACTGTTAGCCGTGAAACGTTTCAGGGCGGGGGGGAGGGGGGGGGGTGGCTCCCACGGTGAGAAGAGACTTTAGGGAAGAGCGGTTTCCGAGTCGACCCCGACACATGTGCTCTCTGATCTGTATTGCAGTATCAGCATCCGGGTAGTTGCAAGAAACACCCAGAATCTCTCCAGGAGCTTGCCAGATCTCACCCGTGTTAATACCTGCCATGGTTCGTCTGTGCCATACACCTCCTAACGACGGCCGGTCCAAGCCAAAATCGGAAACTTTAATGGATTCATCAGACGCCCTAATAGGGAGGTGATCGACTCGTTTTCTCTTGGTGGCGCTCTGCTCGACGTCGCCCGCGTGCCTCTTGTGATTGTGATGCCAAGGAAGCACCATGCTTACAACCAGGCGCCTGTTTCCCGTCTCCAATGGTCGAGAATATCGAGGTAATGATCTCAATGAGGTATAACAGGGACCTGAATAGGCAGGCAGGCGTGCGGTAAAGTTGGGGCTGAGACGAGGTTACGGTACGTGTCCTCGGTCTCGGCTTGTAAGGTCTGCGCGATTGGGGAGAGATGGTTGCCGTATGCCGTCGAAGACTTTGAAGGTTTTATACCTGTTCGATTGCGCCAATAGCTATGTCTCATCGTATGCTGGCAAAGAGTCTACTTATATTCGACTTGAAGGCCCTACGCAATTGAGTCGAAAATGGGAAAGGGCGATCGTGGATATTAAAGATAAGAAAGCCACTGTTAGTTGAAGTTCTTAATGTTGATATCGGAAACAGAGAATTAGTAGAGGCCGGAGGGTGGTCGGAGGTCAGTCGGAAGTAGAGTAGAGACAAGCCGGGTTGATGAGGCAGTATATGAAGGCTTCGACCGTGGTAGCCTGAAAGAACACCGTCTTCTGGGTACCTACCTAGGTAGGTCGCCAGGCGGTTTCGATATGCCCCTATACAGTGAATGCAAGGCAACAAGCTTATCGTAAAGGAGATGGCTGCCTCCAGCGATCCTGCCGTTTGTGCCAGAGCTGTTGGATACCTACCTACTGGGAGAAATACAGTGCAGGAAGGAGGCCGCGCAATGTCCATATCAAGCAATGGCTGGGCCCAAAGCATGTCGCATATTGGTCAAGGCCCATACTGATACAATCGTCATCTCACACTTCCAAGGATACTTCAGTTTTACTTGATTCACTGGAATATCGTTTTCCGCCACGATCACCATGTTTTGTCTCCACGAGACCCAAGGTCGAACGGCGAGGGTTCCACATCCCTCGTGCCCCCTCCCACGCGAATATGATTCTTCACCCCATGCATTCCACCGAATCCAACCAGTCCGCTGCAATGATTCCGTATCCCTCTCCTGACCACAGGCCCTGTGTCTTCAAGGTGTATGCATTTCGCCCTTTGACGACCGCCATGCGAAGAAGAAGCTAGTGTATAACTCTGGGCGGCTGTCCCTCCCCCAAAAGACCCCCCTACAAAGGTACGTCTCTTATGATGGTATCCGCCTCGAAGCAGTTATACATGTTGAGCAGGAAAGGCCATGATTAGACATGCTCAACCCAAATGTTCGTATCCTTTGAAACGCCTAGTCCCCAATAACCCTTGCCCTGCTATTATAAACCCTTTTGTGTGTAATGTAAATGTCGCGCGTCTCTGGCTAGCACGTGACGGCGTCTCCACACTGTGGTGTAGTAGTAAGATGTATGATGAATCACCTCTGTCAGAAGAACTTGGACATCGCTCTGCTGAGGTCGATAAAGTCGACAGGCTTCGTGACGTAGTCGCTGAACCCGGCCGCGACGCACTTGTCGTGGACGTCGGACATGACGTTGGCCGAGAGCGCGATGATGGGCAATTTTTGGAATCCCTTTTCCCTCTCCCACTGTCGGATCTCCCGACAGGCCTGGTAGCCGTCCTTGCGTGGCATGTGTAGGTCGCACTAACCACCTGTAAGCTTGCGTTTTCTCCATCCTGGAAGACGGGCACTTACCAATATCAACGAGTAGTAGTTGTGCGAACGGGCCAACACCATCTCGGTGCACTCAACTCCGTCCGCGGCCACCTCGACTTCCACCCCTACCTTCTTCAGGTACTTTTGCAGCACCTTTTGGTTAACAGGATTATCCTCAACCAGTAGCACCTTATACCCCTTGTTGCCCATACGCTTGCCAATCTCCTGATAGCTCGCCTTCTGGGTTTCAACCATTCGCTGTGCGGTGGAGCGATTGCGGTCGATGCTGAGGTCGCGCACCTTGTCGGGATCGAAAATGACGGCGAACCGCGAGGGCTTGACCGGTTTGTAAATGAACGTCACAATGTTCTCCGACACGAGCCTCTCGTACTTCGTGTCAATCGCCAGCCTCATCACGGCCTGCCGCTGGACAGAGTCGGACAGGATGAGGATTGTCGTATCGCTGATTGTCGTCGATTTGGTGATCTGTTCCATCAGACCGATAATCTCCTCCGGGGACGGCAAATTGATGACGATATGCGTGAAGTTGACCGAGTCTTCCCCCCCAAGCAGCCTCTGTGCCTTTTTGGTCGAATCCAGGGCAGTGATCTGATGGGGCACATCCTTGGGTAACGTCATCTCGATGTGCTGTGCGGTGGCCTCGCGGCTGTGGGTCTGCGGACAGATGATGAGGATGGAGTACATAGGCGGCTTGAAGTCTTCAATCTTTCCGGGCTTAGCTGTCTCTGGCGTTGGCGTCGTGCCTGGCGAGGAGTCGCCCGAGGGCAGCTCCAACTTCATCTGCGACAAATCTTGGCCACTCGCGCGGGCAGCCTCGCTGAAGTGAACAAGGCCGACATTGATCGATGACACAGACGTACGCTCCGTATTTTGAGAGATGCTGGACTGCACCGAAGGATTCGAACTTCCGCTAGAAGCCAGAGCCGGTGAAACGAACTCGGAATCGGCCCGCGGGCTAATGGTTGATGCGGCCTTCGTCAAATGTAATGTCTTCACAGGACGGTGCACACTTGCCTCTCGGGACGTCTCAGCGGGAGTATCAAGTGTCTCTGGGCTCAAGGGTGCGTCGGGGTGATCTTCCTTGGTCGGTAGGGCGAACCTGGCAGTGAAGGTGAACGTCGAGCCCTTGCCGGGAACCGCGCTTCCCTCCATCTTTCCACCGTGGAGCTCCACCAATTGCCTGGAAATGACGAGGCCGAGGCCACTACCGCCGTGCTGTCTCGTGCTGCTGCCGTCGATCTGGCTGAACGGCTTGAAGATGAGATCGGCCTCCTCCTTGGTGAACCCACGCCCCGTATCAATGATGGCAAACTCGAGCATAATCTCGTTCTCAAGGTTAGATGACTCTACATCCTTGTAAACCCTGCACCGGCTGAACACCTCACCCTCTGTCGTGAACTTAATGGCATTTCCGATGACATTCAGTAGAACCTGGCGAATGCGAACTTTGTCGCCCTTGACCCACGCCGGCACATCTTCTTCGACAATGTAGTTCAGTTCTAGCCTCTTGGCAATGGCCATGGTGGACACCAGCTCATTCACATCCTCGATGAGGGAGCGTGTGTGGAACCACTCATACTTGAGCTTCATCATACCGGCGTCCACCTTGGACAGGTCAAGGATGTCGTTAATAATCATCAGCAGGCTGTTGGCGCTCGTCTGGATAGTGTTGGTGTAGTCGCGCTGCTCCTCGTTCAGGACGGTGTCCTGCAGGAAGCTGACCATGCCAGATATGCCAATAAGCGGTGTTCGAATCTCGTGTGACATGTTGCTAAGGAACCTGCTCTTGGACTCCATAGCCTCCTTGAGCTTAGCCTCGAGCAGTTTGTGATCGTTGATATCCGTGGCCGAGCCAAAGTACGAGCTGGCTCCATTCCCAAAGTCGATGTTGTCAATCTCAACACACCGGATTAGATGCCACCTGTACTCGCCGTTCTTGGACCGCAACCGTACCTCTGTCGTGTACGACAGTCTGCCGTTGCTGTCGGTCGTCACCTTGATAATGCCCTGCCTTGCCAACACTGTGATGTCGGCGGTGGGCATCTCGTAGACCGAGCTACTGCTAGAGCTGTTGTTTCGAGACAGTGCTTGGTGAATGCCCCTGAGGTTCGTCTCCAGCTGGCTCTGCGCTTTACCTGACACGAGGCTGGCTGGCGTTGCCTCGTACGGCTCTTGGTGGCCTTTGCGGTCGAATTTGGAGGGCATCGGGGTTGGCGGCCGGTCTGTTGGTATCTGACACTTGGCCAAGTCGTCGGGGTGTACGAAGTCCATGAATCCCAATCCTAGAGAGTCTTCAAAGCTCTGGCCGGTATATGAGAGCCACTGTTCGTTGGCGAACGTGATACCTTCATCTTCGGTGGCAGTGAATATGATTTGGGGGATGAGATTGGCTAGTAACCTGTGCTTGGCTTCAGAGGCCTCGATCTCCTCTTGCCGCGCAGCCTTTAGCTCTGCAATGTGCTGGTCGTGAATATCCATGTATGAACCGAGGAACTGCATCATGACGCCCCGTTTATCGCGCGATGCAACTGCGCGCGCGTAAAACCATCGGTAAGCTCCATCAAACCGCCTGATGCGGACAGTCCTCGAGAACTGCTCCCCGGTCCGCAATGAGTGGCTCCACGCCTTGAGGTATTCATCCCTATCATCTGGGTGAATGCTACCCCACGGGTCAGCAGCCAGGTCGGTGACCGTTTGCCCACGGTACGTCAAATAGCGACTGTTCACCCAGACGATCTCGCCGGTCTGCGGCAGCGAGACAAACACGTGGGCGGGTAGAGAGTCGAGGATGAGACCCTTGAGCCGGTCCGACGGCGGTGGCATTTCAACCGGGCCTTGCGGCAATGAGCTCGTCCGGGATGGTGCGGTATGGGGTACTGGCCTGCTGACTACGCTCGAGCTGGGTGGTAAAGACTGGAAGCTAGTCGCAAAGTCGGCACCATATGAGTGCAACAGTGTGTGGTGACTGTGGTCTCCGCCCCTGTGTTCGACTGACTTGAGACGGGGTTCCAGCACGGCGATCTCGTCCAGGTAGTTCTTCAGCTCGTGTGAAAGAACCCGTTTGGAGCCTCCGGGCGTTGAAGCCCGGCTTCCCGTGTTCTTCTCTGCCACCTCTTCGCTCTCCCCTGGGGTCTGGGAGGGTTCCTGGACACGGGGTTTGTACGTCGCAGAGAGACGGGCTTGACGCTTGTCGATGGGTGATTCTTCCTTTGAACCCCTCCTCGTCGTCTGTGAGTTCGTTGATGACGGTTCCACCCTTGACGAAGCTGATTTCTGTTTCGTGCTGAAGTAGCTATCGCCACTAGTTTGCGCAGGACTGGTAGCCGAACCCCGCTTGTCGATAATCTGGTGTAAAGAGCTGTGGTCCCAACCGGGTGTACCAATTGGGGAGCCGGCGGCGCTTTTGGAAACACCAGAGTAGTCGCTAGGGCTCGTAATGCTGCCCGCCAACGAGCGTTGGGCAGCGATGTCCTCGGGGGGCATAAAGCTTAGATTGCCAATGCTGGCAGGGTCCGCCAGTGGGCGGCCGTCGGCTGCAAGCGCACCGAACCCGGCCGTGTGGGGCCTGCGGCGATGAAGGCCGGTGAGCTCAGTCTCCAAGTTTGTGTAATGACGACACAGAGAGAATGAGGTTGCCAGGTGCGGGGCAAGGTACTCCAGCGAATGACGAAGGTTTGAGGGGTATGGGATGATGGGACTGAGTATTGAGAGGATAGCGATGGGTGCCGGCCTTTCTTTCCGCTGCCAAGAGACCCCAGCATCGTCTTCGTCTGCCGAGGGATCCGGTGCCTCGCTCCGAGTACGGGAATGCGATTTTTGTTCCAGAATTGTGTTGTTGAGCCTAAAAGGATGAACAGGTTTTGATAGAAGCACGTGTGTCAGTGGAATGTGGAGGACGGTCCACGAATTGTCCACGCCAATGGCTTCTGGTGGCCGCATTCCGGTGTAGTCAACAGGGGCAGAATCAGGATTAAATGAGTCTTCGTCGACCATGGCATCGGTGAAAAAAGGGTTCTCTGTAGGATCTGCGCGCACCGCGGGCGAGGGGGCCGGGGACTGAGACCACGGGGATGGCGGTGCCTGCTCAAATTCTTCGTATTTGGGTGTCGGCGGTCGTGGCTCATCGTCATCAAGCCGGGAGATCATGCTGGATGGTTTGTCACTGCCGGGTCCACGGTTAAAGCTCCACGATGAGTTTGCGCCGCCAAGGATTGATGACAACTTTGAGCTGGACTCAATCCTCCCCTTCCTTAATTTCTTCCTTGCTGCCTCTGCCGAAGTCGTGTTGGCCGTCACCTTGGACTTGATGGGCAGTTCCTCCGGCAGATTCTGCAGGTACGGGTAGCTTCTCGTTAGCGCAATCACCTTGCCACGCTCGAGTACACGCATAACACCGCTGTGGTCAATGAGAGGGTCGGCTTCGTAGTCCAGAGCTTGAAGCACCGGGAGCACCCTGCCTTCGGTATTGGAGTTAGCTAGGGGGGCTTCCCAACTCGGAATGTTCTGCTCCTCGGCGTCATGTTCGGCAAGTGCCGACTTGTTCAGTGCTGGGCCCGGCGCCTCCGCATTCTCTTGGGACGCCTGACCAGGGGGAAAGTAGCTCTTGCTCCTGCCAAGCTGTGCTGGGCGGCGCGACGGCAGAAGCCTGTCATTGTTTCCCTTGCGCTCTCTGTTGTCTTCGTAGGCAGTGAACGAATGGCGCGTCTGCAGGCTCGGGCGAGACAGCAACCTTGGGCGCGCAGAATCGTCAGACGCGGGAGGGGTTTCTTCGGAGCCGACATCGCCTGCGCTACTAGGGATAAGACTGCTGCCCCTGGCCATGTACCCAAGGCTCAGATCGTCCTCTTGATGTTCATTGTACGTTGCCTTCTGGCCCCAGGGCACATTCTCAACGTCGGTAGAGTCGGCTGGTACGGCAAGCGTGACTCTCTCGGCTTTGTACACGTCTCTCATGATCTGGACGACAGTGTTCCACCACGCATCCAGTCCCGGCTCAGCGGTGAGCATTAGTGATAAGTCGTATAGATTCGGGCTCGGGAAGTCGCCCTCCAACTGGCCGGTAGCTCCGGCGGGAAGAAAGGTGAGGGCCGATGCAGGCGTCGATGAGCCGGACAGCACTCTATCCTGAGCGGACCCGAAGCCCTCAAATGACATGGTTTGCGACATGAAGGCGGCGGCAGTTGGCGACATGTTTCCAAACGCCCTGTTCATTGAGCTGGGACCGTAGCCCGGGGTGTGCATCCGGGGGAATGGATAGGACGGGGTACCGGCGACAAAGCCTGGAGTCATGCCGCCGCGAACGGTGTTACCAGACTCGGTGGAAGTTGTAGTAAAGTTTGACGATGATGTCGGCATGGCGGCGATGTTGTTACGCGGTGAATGGCCACTCTCCTCCAGAATCGGCGACACGCGCATCCTTTCAGGGGTCGTCGCCGTCAGTCCTCTCGTCGCCATCTCACGCTTCTCCAGATCTCGCGCCAACCGCTCTCGATATCGATTTAGTTGGATCTGTGATTCGGAAAGAGCAGGTGGCGAGGGGGCGGCGGTGGTCTCCGCGGCTTCGTCCTCTTTACTTTTTTCTTCCTTGCAACCCAATCCACCAACGTCATTGTAGGTCTGGGATGTACCCGCGCTGCGCTTCGGATTAATATTGGGACCAGGAATCGCGAGTTTCGTTGCAAAGGGCTCGACTTGCGCCTTGGAGCGGTCAGCCTGGGACTGTGAAGACTGCTCCTTGGGAACATCCGACATTGCGACTCGCGCATTTCCACCGAGCTTGAGGGATTCGAGGGTCAGTCCATAACGGGGGCTCGGCAGGCTGCGCGGCGGTTCTTTAGTGGGCGACTTTTTCGAGTCGGACGAGGTTCGTCTTGGAAGGCTAAGCCGACGCGCAGAGGACGAGTCTTTCTTGTCTGCTGGAAGGCTCGTGCTTGGCATTCCTCATAGAATAAAGCGCCCCATATACCGATATTTTTCAATGTTCTTTTTTTTCCGTATGCGAAGAGGGGGGGGGGGATTGGTATTGGTGATGCCGCTTCGAGGCCAGGGTCGGTCAAGGTTGGACGGAGTGGCGATGACGACGAGCGTGTCGGGGTAGAGTCGAGAAGGGAGGAAGACGACGAGGGGTTCGGCGGGAGGGGGGATAGGCAGTGGAGAAGGGGGCGACGTAGAAAATTCGATCGGTGATGTTGCTTAGCGGCGATCCAAGAGTTGAGAGAAAGTGCCGTCGGGAGACGCGCGCGGTGTGGTGGTGGAGGCTTTGATCGGTGTGGTTTTGTTTGGTTTGGTTTGGTTTGGCAATGGTGGCAGTGGTAAAAGCGGGAGGTGAGGTAAGGTGGTTGATGTGGTATGGATGGGATGTGCGTTTGGACTGAAGTGGTTTGGACCGAACGAGGATGGATGGGACAGGGACTAGGACTGGGTCTTGGGTACCTAGGTAGGTACGCAGGGTACGGTAGGGTGACAAAGAATGGAAGCACTCTTCCCTCTTTCTCGCTCTGCCTAGGTAGGTAGTGTATGTCTCTCGGTTTGCGGCGACGGCGGTGCGTGACGGTGACGGAGACGGTAACGGAGAACGGGAGGGGTGGAGAGCAAAAAGGAAGTGAAGCGAAGAATACCTAAACACAGTAGGAGGGCGCGGGAGCGAAGGCAGAGAGCATACGGAAGAACAAAAACGGACAGGCAGTCAGTCCACCAAGGGACTATGACGTAGCGCAGTCCAGCTGCATACGACAAGACTGGATGACCCGGAGTGAGGGCAGGGGGCGACGAGAGACGAAGAAGGAGGCGAACGGCCACGGTCAGCCTCAGAACAGTCGTCAATGTCTCGGGTGTGCACGCAGCATTGATTGGCTGTGGTTTTCTCACCCTCTCGTGAAGGCGTTCAGTCCAAGGTGAAAATATCGTGGCTGGCCTCGTTTCCCTATCCATCAAATACAAGCTCTTTTCCAATGGTTCCTGGGCAGAAAATACCTAATTGTGGGCAGCAGTTTAGCCAAAGCCCCCCAATCTCAGCTGTGAAAGGGGAGAAGGATAAGGGAAGGAAAATTGGCAAGCCACCCCGAATAGGTACCGCCAACAGGTGCTTCCTTGGAATCCTTGGAAGAGAAATGTGGTATGGTGGAACAGGACAAGTACCGGTACTCGTTGTCCGCCTGGGACATGGTACCTACCTACCTGGGTACCTTAGTGTACACTCTCTCTCTCTCTCTCTCACTAGGTAGGTACCTTCTAGCGCTCACGACATGATGGACCAGATGTTGATGGGCAGTTACGAGCGAAATCTGTGCGTCTCATCTCTCCCAGTCAGGGTAAGAGGTCTTGGGCATCACGATATTAGTTGGAGCCTTTCCGTGAAGGCAAGCTTGGGCGTTATGGTCTTGACAGCGGCTCTGCGTAGTAGGCATCTGGTGCGAGGAGGAGTACCTACCACATACCTATGTAAACTAAAACCCACCATTGCTGTTTGGCCCACAGTAAATGCCATCCAGTCAGAGTGCGCGCGTCCAAGACGCAGCTGGAATTACGTGCCTCCACCGCGCTTGCTTGTACCTGTACTTCTTCGTGTATTGCCCTGATCGAATGTGGAGATGTATCGTGGATACGTACTCCATTACATCACTCAGTCGTCGCTGCCGCCAGCCCCCAGTGTCTAGTATATCCAGCATCCACTTAACCAAGTCTGACTCCTCATCTCATTGTACAAGTAATCACTCGTCTCACGATCATAGAATCGTACGGACATATGGACCCGTGTACTTAATCACCACGGCTCCATACCAGTATCATTTGTTTCCTTCTTTCCTTCTCCCACTGGTTGAGGCCACAGTCATGAAAGCCACTACTGCTAACCTACCTGTACTCGCACCGCCTGGGAATGGCTTCTCGAGGGCGCGACAAGGCTCCATCGGCATCTCATTCCTCCGTTTCAACTGCAACCCCATGGTTCCATAACGGAACCCACTCAGCCTCTACTGGTATTGTTGCCAGGAATCCCTTACACCAACAGATTCCCGCTGTCGCCTTGCATACTACGGTATCGGGCCAAAGTTTAACCCCCTAGTCAAGTACCAGTGGGGCGCGCACCATCCCTTGGTCTGACCAATCAGAGAACCCAGACTTTAGAGAAGACAGCACTCTAATACCCAACGCCAGCGGGTGCTTGATTGCTGGGGCGGATTATCTTCCAGCCGTGCTTCTGTCTTATGTCAGCTATTCTCACCCCCTTGCCAGCCAGCCCATGTCGGTGGATCGGTACCAGACTACCAGGTTTTACTTACCCATCACACGTAGTACATGAGCCACCAGAATCCAACCACTAGTAGGCCTTGTCCAACATATTGAACTCTCCCCGGACCATGGTTCTCCTTTTAACCTCCAAGGCAGAGGCAACTTCATGACTCCGTGCCGCTCGCCAACAAAACTCCCGCTGGACCGTCCGAGACTCAATGCCGGACGATGAATACCTCAGACGGAGACGCCCAGGCACCCGACCCGATTTGATAATGTGTATCCACGCGGCAATCGAACCCTTCAGAGGTGCGGTGCAGATTGTCCGGATCGCCCCGTCTTGTCTACACCATGTATGGCATCCTCCGTACACTAAGGTCAAACAGGAAAATGAGCCAACACATCGACTTCCGATAAACTCTATCCCAGTTGCCCACAAAAAACCAAGATACGCTGCAATATGGAAAGACAATCACAGTGTTGTTACAGCATGTTCACAGCTAACACAGTACCAACACTACGCCCTACAGTGGACAGTGGTCTAACGCTCAAGACTATGAATCCATACGTGAAACCCCGATACAATCGCGCGCCAATGTCACTGTCGTTGAGCCGTCCGCCGTCTCCGAACACGATGAACCCGTACGCCATGTATAGTGTACTTGATTCGCTCCAATCCCTGCTCGGATGATGTCGTGGTGATTCTCACGCGTGGATATCAAACTCATCACGACTGGCCTCAATTCTTTGCCGTCCTTGTGTTTCCGTTCTTGCAACTCAGCTCGCTGCTTTGCCGATACAGCATACGGCAAAGTTTGCGAGGCCATCCATCTACGGGCATGGCAATGTACAAGATGATGGTAGTCAAGCGACAGAGCTCCCGCCCCGGCTCCCCGCCAGTGGTGGATTGACGAATTATTGGATGACACATTTCGGTCACGTACAAGGCTTTGTCGACGACTTCGATCGAGGGTGTGGGGTTTCGTGCACATAATTACTGGGTAACCCGTCGATGGGCCCCACCGCACCAGGGCAAGAAATTGGGATATGCCCTGAGAAACGGTGAGATGCTTGATGAACCGACCGCCGACGAACGTGTTCACTGGCGTGCTTTTCATGTTGTTGGTCACACAAAGACTGACGGCAGCATGATCCGACTAGCACCCTTGCAGAGCAGCCGACGAGACCAGACCGGTCTTGCCGGTGATCTGTCTTCGCTAAGGCAGTTTATGGCACACAAGCTTGCCAGCCATGTCTGCGAGTGTCGCAACTGTTGAGAACCGTCCCCGGCCTGAGCGGGTGCCACGCCGTATCTGCGCGAGTTTTTTTTAGTTTTTTTAAACTGTGGAAATAATGCGATGAAGTGCGCCGAATCAAGGTAAAGCTATCATCGTGGTTGAGGAGGCTATCTAACAATTGCCTCGTTCCGTGGCTGAACCGCAGCTTTTCCCAGCCAATTCCGCTGCACGCTTCCCTTAGTTGACAGCCATCCGATGTCCACATAGCATAACGGCCTTGCCGGTCCCGATTTCCAACTGGACCCTTCTTTTAATCCTACAGCATGTTTAGGCAGCGTCTCATAGCAACAGAAGCTAACGGACGCTGCTCCGGTTAGAGAGCGGTTGGAAAGCACATAACGATCAGAGGTGCTCGGATAAGGTCCACGACAGCAAGTCCGGCGCATGATTCGACGTGCTGTGACCCCCAACAAGGCACATCCAGTTTTCGCAGACAACGCATGACCTAGCAAACCCCTGAGGCACGTCCAAACCATGCCAAACGAGCGTCAAATGACGTAACGATTCATCATTAGCCAGGGTGTTTTCTCGATTGTTCGCTACCTGTACTAGGTATGTACAATGTACCGGGCACCCCTGGCCCAATGGAGCTGGGTACGTACCGTTCTGGACTCAACTCACCTTCATGGAAGGTACCTAGACTTTTGCTCACGTCTTTTTTTGTTCCAAACCGAAAGTTTGTTCCATTTTCATGTATTCCTAGTCACAAGCTATCTCCAGTAGACATCGTCCCGAGACAACCACCGACCTCCAACTTCTCTTCTGCCACAACCTAGCAACGCTCGCTGTATGGGCGTTTCCGCCGCTACTGGTTCTGATTACACACGAACCAATCAGCGAGACGGCGTTTCGATGCAAATTAGTTTTGTATCACTAGTTACGACGTTCACTTGGATCCCTCCTCTAAACGAGACGACATCATCGCTCTCAGTGAATGAAATTCCATTTGCATTCGCCAAAGACATCCCCGCACATCGAGGGTTGAGGTTTCGATCCCCTTGATAAAGCTTAGGTTTAAGTCTCGACTGATGACCGCTGATCTGCCCAATTCGCATGTACACTTACAGCCCCGGCAGTAGTGCGATTTGCCTACACGCTGTCATGGCAGCGTGACGTCTTCATGTACGGGCCTGGGGGGTGTCACTCCAGACGAGGCCATGGTCGTGGTGATTTGCCGTCTGCGGCTTCAGGCGGGATTAACGGCTGCAACGGACCCTCTTAAATTTTCGCACTGGCTACCCCGGGGTCTTATCTAATAGATCTCAACTGCCATCACTTCATATTGCAAGTATAGCGTGACGGTAAATATCCAGGCATAGGAAAGCTTGCTGCGACCTGGGCGTAACAAACACAAGGAAGGCGGGGAGTGGACTTAATTGTCATATGACCAAAAATTAAGGACATACAACACCGGGTATTCGCTGGTCGTCACCGACCCAACTACTGATCCAGCCCTCACTGGCTTATCTATGGGAGAGCGGACGGGATCCCGAGTTTTCCAGTGGGTATGGTCGTATGTGATATGTGGTGGCGTTAGAAATAATTATAGATGTGAGCAAGACTCAGCAGCAAGACTCTTTTTCTTATTCCAGCTACCTAGTTCGTAATGTAGATTCAATTATGAATAAATAGTACGTATATTGATATCTATATGTTATTATATTTTACAGCTTTTGATTAACTACAGTTCTAAACTCCCTCTAAAGCCTCATTGTAGTAATTACTACCTACTCTAACTAGTATGGTCTGGATTATGTATTCTCTGGTAGGTCGGTCGCTGAGAGTACAGGCTAAAGGTTTTAACAACCTTGGCGGAGTGTATGAGAGTCATCTTGTGGCTGGCAGTCCAGTAGCTCTGAAGCTGTCACGACCTTGAGGGTGGGTCCAACAGTTCCGTAGTCGCCGGTATGTCAAGTCATATATCCCTTAGCTCTCTATAGCTGTGGCTGATTGTCCAACGTGGAATACGGGGTGACCCGCGTATGCATCTTGACCACTGTTGAAGTGAGGTCTAATTCGGCAGTTGCTCTAGGTTATCGGGTATATGTACCGTATTGAAAGACCGAAACAAGGCACAGGCCAGAGGTGCTATTTACTGCCTACCTAGGTTATGCATACCGATACTATTACTACATACCATTTAAACTGGTTTAGGCTACTCGTGGTCATCCAGAACGATCATTTTGAGTATATACTTGGCACATGGAGACGTTACATCAACCGTGTGCCGCATAAGGCTGGCCCAACCATTCGTATGTGGTTTGAGTGGGTACCTACCCAAGATGTACTACTGGGCTGAACGCATTAACACAGTATTTTCTACATTCAGAGCCCCAAGAAGCTCTCACTGAAGAGTCGTTAGGCAACATAGTTTCATTCGCTGGTCTTTGAGGCCGATTCAGTAAATGCGCAACTGGTGCCGGCATCTTGGAGTTGGAAAGACATCTGCTCCGGCCAAGATTACGTTTTCTGACTGCGGCGGAACGTGTGGTTCTGATACCAACTTACCGACGTGCATGGAACATGTCTACACAGATATTTGTCGAGTCTTACAACATAGCAAGCCATGGCAGGAATATATGACTTTTTGTCAGAGGCTGTGTAGTACCGAGTAAAGGAGTCAGTGGGAGGGCAGTTAGGGGTCACTGGTAACTATTATTCTAATCTGTCTCCTCTCTAAACCTTGATGCTATCGTGAAAACCCCTTTTATGTGCTCTTTGGTATAACGTTATTCTGTTCTGCGGTGTCCCCCGGGCCCCACCTGGTGCCCCGCTGGCCCTAAAGCCGGTACTACTTTTAGGAACCTAATACGATCCCCTCCCTCTAAGGTCCTATCCTTAGGACCTAGTGGTTAATTAGTTAGCCCCTCTATTAGTACCCTAGTACTCTACCTATAATACTGCTTATACTTTAGTAGAGTTTAAAAACTCTACTAAGCTTAGTAGACTACTAAATAGGTAGTTATCTCTCTAGCTAACTACCTACCCTTAGCCTTACTCTTATTTTATAGTAGCCTAGTATAGCTAATAACCCCTTTAGTACCTTACTAAGCTTAGCTATCCTATACTTAGGGTATAAGTCTTAGGCTCTTATTACTATTAGTAAGAGGCTACTTACTTTACTATAGAGATACCTTACCTACCTATAGTATTACTTTAGTTATTTACTCTCTTCTCCTTTTTATAGCCTAGTATTTTATTATCTATAAAGTAGTATAATTAGCTTTTATTACTTATACCTTTATTTCTTTAGTAGCTAAGCTTTAAGTTATATTATTCTTAGTATAATAGTAAGGATATACTTTATAGTAGTAAAAGGGGTACTAATACCTCTCTAGTACCTCTTACCTCTCTTTCCTTCTAGAGGTATTATTATTTCTTTATAAGCTAGAGTTATTATTATTACTTACTTATATATATACTACCTAGTAAAATAACTAGGCTTACTTTCTCTTTTTTTGCTTTTTACTTATTTTCCTTTTTTTTCTTCTTTTCTCTATAATATCCTTATATTATTATTATTTTTTTATTTTTTATTATACCTCTACTACTATAGTAGTAATAATAGTACTAGTAATAGTAATACTAATAGTAGTACTAATACTAGCTACTCCCCTACTACTACTGTTATATCCTCTATACCTCTTACTAATCCTACTATCCTAAGTAGCTCTAGTATCTCCCCTAATCCCCCCCTAGTAGCCCTCCCTACTATAAATACCTATTCTAATACTTCTAGTATTATTAACTTTATTATTATATATAAGGTCTCTTACTATTACTACCTTTAAGCTATAGTAAAGTAGTAGCTTAATATAAAAGATATTATTACCTATCTTCTCTACTATATTAAGACCTAGAGTATATACTTATCTCTTTAGTACCTCTCTACTGCCTCTTTACTGTTCTAACCGTTCTAGCTACTAGTAATAAGTACTTCTACTACACCAGCTAGTATAGTAAGCCTTATATCTCTATAAGCTTATCCCCCTCCCTACTATTACTACTCCTATAGCTATTAATCTACTACTAACCTATAGTAAGCCTTATATACTACTACTACTACTACTCTTACCCTTAAGGTAGTTTTTAAGAACCTTTATAAAGAGGCTAACTCTTACTTCTATTACTATCTTATAAGTATATATATACCCCTATACTCTTCTAGTACCCCTTAGCTTAACCCTTTTTAAGAGAAGATTAAGAAGGCCTAGCTTATAAGCTTAAAGGCTTTTTAGATAAAGGCCTTTAATATATTAGTCTCTAATACTAAGTATAAGGTAGTATAAGAGGAGGAGGAGTAGCTCCTCTACTAGTATAAGGTTCTTACCCTTAAGGGTACCTACTCTACTATAAAATAGTAGGCTAAGTAAGCTAAGTTACTAGCTAAGAGTACTAAGATTACTACTACTACTACCTAGGACTAGGTTATTATACTCTATAAGTAGACTAAGGCTATTAAGGCCTAGAGTACTCTCTTCTCTAACTAGACTAAGTCCTATACTTATATTATATATCCTTTTCCTACTTTAGTACCCCCCTAGTACTCCCTTATAGTACTAATAATAGCCTTTAGTATACTAGTAAGATTGACTTTTAAGCTAGTAGATTAGATCTTAGAAAAAGTACTACTAATAATAATAAGAAGGAGTCTAACTAGTAGGCTCTAGCACCCCCTATATACCCCTCTAGTGCCCTACTAATACCTCTTTACTATTTATTTAGTTAGTTACTTATCCCTAGGCTTAGAATACCTAGCCTTTAAGCCTCTCTACTCTCTAGCTCTAGTACTAAAGAGATAATAAAACCTAGGTACCTTATAACTATATAATTATTAACTTAGTTTTTCTCTAATAAGCCTCTAGTGATTCTCTATTTGTAATCCTACTATAGTTCTTTTACTATATTTTACTATAGTTCTTAAGAGTTCTCCTTCTCTCTATACCCTTACTACTTTATTAGATACTATTAGTTTCTCTAGGGGCTCTTGTATATAACTATTCTCTCTACCTAGTATATATCCTTCTCTTCCTCCTTAATAAGGACTACCTATAGCTCTATTACTACCCTATAAAACTTCTCTAACTATAATAGTAAGAATATATTATAGATATGGTATTGTATTTCTAAGTTAAGCTTATATGCTTTTCCTTTACTAACTACCTATATAACTATAAATAGCTCTAGATACTTATCTAAGAGCTTCTTTATAAGGCGCTTTTACTATATAAACCTTACTAATAGTAAGACCTTCTCTTCTACCTTAAATATTACTATAGATTGCTTTATGTTATACTACCTCTTATAGTTCTTATTAGCTATCTCTAGTATCTAAAGGATTGTAGTCTGCTAGCTCTATAGCTACTATACCTAGTTTCTTACTAATAAGACCTCTATTAGTAAGGCCCCTTCTAGCTTTATATTATTTATATTATATAGTATATAGCCTATTAGGGCCTCTGCTAGTACTATTTAGATTACACTATACTAAGTACTGTTATAGATAAACTTAGCTATTAGTAGCTACTTTACTTAATTATCCTACTCTAGGCTATAGAAAGCTTAATGGAAGTACTTAACGTTCTAGTTTTATTACTCTATCTAGCTATCTATCTATAGGTAGTAGGCTATACTTAGCCTCTACTTAATAGCTAGTAGGTGGTATACTACTAACTAGAAATAGCTGGTGAAGAGAGATCCTTAGTTAGATACTATTACTACTAGGATATTAAATTATAAGAATACCCTTTTAACTAAGAGGGATACTAACTAGTCTACTATTAAGGTCTCCTATATAGGTATATATAGTATATACTTTATAAGTTAGTCTACTATAACTAAGATACTATTATAGCTCTCTCTAGTAAATCCTTTTAACTTAAGTAGCTTAGTAATAAAATCTAAGGTAACCTATTCCTATAGTTAGCTAGGTAGTAGTAGAGATACTAGTTCTCTATAGGGTAGGTAGTAATATAGCTTTATCTATTAATAAGTTATATATATTTAAATATATTTTATTATATCCTTCTTTATTAATCTCTAGAAGAATGTCTATTTAATTCTTTTAAGTATATAGGTTACCCCTAGGTACCCCCTAGCTAGCTTATTATAGAATACTACTATAATCTTTATCCTTAGTATATACCCTTCTAGGATAACTACCTTACTCTTATACCTAAGAACCCTATCCTCCCCTTCTAACTAGTTATTCTCTAGCTTTTACTACTCTTTAGAGGTAATTACCTTATTAGCTTACTATATTACTACAGTTTCCTCCTCTAGGCTTAGAGTAAGTTCTTCTAGTAGTAATAGATATACTCCTATTAACCTACTACTAATAATTACTACTACCCTCTAGGTAAACCTACTTAGAAAGCTTTCTAGAAATATACCCTATACCTCTTAGTCTTTTATACCTAAGGGCTAATAGTCTAGCTACTATAATAGCCTATTAGTTATATTCTTCTTTCCTAGCTAGTAATTAATCTTAAAGTTAAAGAGAGATAGGTCTTAAAGCAACCTTACCTACTAACTATTAAGCTAGAGCTTACTAGTAAGGTAGTAGTACTTTAGGTAGTCTATTAAGAATATAATCCTACTCTAGGTATATAGGAGGTAGTGCCTCTAGTATATAGCTACCTCTTAGATTATAAGTAGCTTAGCTTTTAGTATACTATACTATAGTTTAGTACCCTTTAGCTTTCTAGATAAGAAGGTAATAGGGTACTACTAGTTCTCTACTAGCTATAATAGGATAGCTCTAATTATAAAGTTTAATATATCTATCTCTACCTATATTAGTAGTACTAGGTTAAAGTGCTATAGGATAGGGGCTTAGGTAAACATAACTTAGAGCTTATAGAAGGCTTTAATTACCTCTTTAGTTATTACCTTCTCCTTTACTACCTTAGTTATTAGTTAGTCTATAAGAGAGGTATATACCTTAGAGTAGTTCTTAATAAAGTACTAATAGAACCCTATAAACCTAAGAAAGACCTATATATCTTTAATACTGGTGGGGAGTAGCTACTAAGTAATTACCTCTATATGATCCTACTCTATAGTAATACCCTCTAGAGATACTATAAACCCTAGAAATATAATTATCTTAGTATAGAAAACATACTTCTCTAGGTTAGTATATAGGCTAGTAGTATCTAACTAGTATAGTACCTCTTTTACTACCTCTATATAGCTAGCCTTATCCTTAGTAAAAATTAAGATATTATTAAGGTATATAATATAAGTAATATCTACTAGCCTAGCTAGGGTATTGTTTATATATACTTAGAAGGTTACTAGTGTGTTAACTAGTTTAAAAGGTATAATATAATACTTAAAGTACTTATACTATGTTTAGAACGCTGTTTTCTACTTATTGCTAGTATAGATCCTTACTTAGTAGTATATATCCTTAAGGTTAAGCTTAGTAAAATACTTTACCTCTTCTAAGTAGTTAAAGATCTCTTTAATTAGTAGTAGTAGTATATAGTTGTTAACTATAACCTTATTAAGGCTGCGATAGTCTATGTAGAGGCATAACTTACCTCTCTTCTTTAGTATAAATAGGATTAGTGCCTCTATAGGGCTCTGTAAGGGCTAGATCTACCCCTTACCTAGTGCGTTATTAATATACTTCTTTAGCTTCTCTAACTCTTTTTCTATAAGGGGGTAGATAGGGCTAAACAGTAGTTCTACCTCTAGCTTAAGGTTAATAGTATAAAAGTAACCTTTATCTCTAGCTAGTTTAGCTACTAGGTTTATATTAAATATATATACCTATTCTTAATATTCTTTTAGTAGCTTAAATCTCTTTATCTTCTCTCCATTTTCTCTCTCTATTATATGAGGTAGTAGCTCTAGCGCCCTCTTAGCTCTCTCTATATATAGGTAGTAGACTAATAGGTTATATACTAGTATTACTACTGCCTCTCTTTGTACCCTCTTTAATACCTTTCTTCTCTAGATAAGTTATAGGTAGCCTTCCCCTAGTAAGTAAGTTTACCTAATTATTACCTACTTAAGATTTAGCTATACCTTTTACCTCTAGGGGATCTCTAGGATAGTATTATATATACCTATATTACTTACCTAGTAGGTATAAGACTATACCTTTCTTATCTCTATATTATCTATTACTTCTATTACTAATATTACTACTCTATAGTTAGGTACCTTGCTTCCCTATATCCTTAGTAACCCTACTCCCTTTCTATAGACCTCTAGTAGTATCTCCTTATATAATATTCTCTAATATATAATATTCTTATTTACTTTAGGGTTAATTAATACCCTTTCTTTTCTCTATATACTAGCTACTTTAATATAAAAGTCTACCTTAAAGTAGTAATATAGTTCCTCTCTTTAGGGGATCTATATACTATTAACCCCTATAGCTACTAGCTAGGCTACTAGTATATAGTACCTACCTATATAATAAGGCTAGTTATACTTATAATATTTCTCTTCTATATACTTTATTAATATATATCCTAGCTTATTATAGTTAAAGTATATAGAAGAGCTCTAGGAGTGCCTTAGGGGTTATCTATACCCTTCTTGTTCTTATTCAACCTATAGCTTAGGTATAGGTATATATATAGCTACCCTAGGTATTAAGACTAACTATTGCCTTTCTAATTTATCTGAGAGGGTAGCTGATACTAGTGCTAGGGTAATAGCTAGGGTCTACTAGTTCCTTCTCTCTTGCAGCTTTTACTAGTCTTCTATTATTATCTTAGTATATGTCTTTACAAGCGTCTCTACCCTCTTTGCTATATTATTTAGCTCTTAATAAGTAGTTAGTAGCTTATATATTAGGATATAGCTTTATAAGTCTAGGAGTAGTTAGTTTAAGATATAGACTATTTAATACCTCTCTAGTTAGAGGTCTAGAATCTCTACCTTAACTATTTTATACTAGTTAATAAATTACTAGTATGTCTACCTAGGTTTCTATTATATCTTATCTAGCTCTATAGCTTTACTAAAGGCTTATATATTATTATTAGTAATACTATTATAGAGCTAAGCCTCTATCTATTTCTAGGTAATTAGGCTAATATTATTGTTATACTAGAGGTTAATATAGCTTCTCTAGCTATATAATAAGTTACCCTCTAAGCAAGCCCTTATAAACTAGACTTTACTCTTATTAGCTATAAATTCTTCTTTAGTAATAAAGAATTAGCCTTATAACTTAAAAAAGAAGTCTTTAAGGTTATTTTAGTTACCCCTCTTATATTAGATAGAGGCTAACTACTTAATAAGGGTATTAGTATATAGGTACTTAGGCTCTAGCTAGGTAGCTATAGGTTCTCTACTAGCTATATATATATTATTAATAGACTCCCTATTTCTAAGGGTTATAATCTATTTAATTATTTTTCTCTTTCTTACCTTAGCTACTTTATTATTAAAAAGAGCCCTTAGTTACTTCTCTATTAACCTATTAAGGTTAGTTATATACTACTCCTTTACTATAGTCTTACTAGTATCTAGTATAAGCTACTATATTACTAAGCTACCCTACTAAGTAATAGATTAGGATTAGGTTAATTATACTAGTACTATTACTACTCTAATAGTTAGTATACCTATAAATAGGGAGAGATTAGAACATATCAGAGGCTATATAGTACTAAGTAAAGGAGTTAGTAGGAGGGTAGTTAGGGGTTACTAGTGACTATTATTCTAATTTATCTCCTCTCTAAACCTTAATACTATTATGAAAACCCCTTTTGTGTGCTCTTTGGCATAACGTTATTCCGTTCCGCGGTGTCCCCCGGGCCCCACCCGGTGCCCCGCCGGCCCCGAAGCCGGTACTACTTTTAGGAACCTGACACTTTTGCGACGAGCTGTGATTCCTCACTCTCGCACTGTATGACACCTCACGAGTAAGAACTATGTAACAAATGCTTGTCTTCTTCAAAATGAACAAGGATGTAGCGAATCCTACATGTTCTTTCAGGCATACCCATCACAAGGCTTGTGCTAATCGATTAGTTACGTGGCATTCATATAGGCTGTGATGATTAGTGTAGATCCCAAACAGCAGTGTCTTTCACTGGATAACAAGGTTAATGACAAGTTTGCTCTAGATCCTCAAGTTGTACGCTATTACATTTGTCGGCAGACGAGTTGCGACATCCGGCAATAGGATGATCTGGGTACCATACTTGTCTATCTGGAGAAAAATTGAGGTTAATCCCGATATTGGGATATGTCTATGAGCTTGGATATTATACAGAAATCAGGAACCAGTACTTAGACGGTAATCCGAAAACAGCAGTATTTGTTCTCAATGGAATTAGTTAGAACGTGAAATATGGTATGCAGATAGCACACGGGTGCTGGTGCCGCTATATATTGCAGAAACGGCTGAGCAAAAGAAACCGAAGCAGGCTTGGGAATGAATGAGAATTTAAGTCAAGGTGCTAGCTTCTATCAAGGTTGAATAAGTACCCGATAAGGCCTACAGGCAATTTCCGGACAAAGAAGCGTATATGTCACGAGTTAGAGCACACAGTAGGTGTCACATAACAAAACGATACCGTTAGTTACGTGGCAGTAACTAACACTTATATACTCGTGACACACCCCCCAGATCTGCAGCCATACCTTGTGGCAGGTCTGATACACTTTAAACCTTCTGATTGGGTATATCTTGCTGAAATCTAGGTGGTAGCAGGTAAGCTGACCATCGGGGGTTACCTGACCAAAGCCCCATAAAAAATTTCAGAAGTGGGGTAGGCAGGAGGTTATATAACCATGGTCAGGTAACCTCATGGTCATCTAAACTTTCCCTTTTACATATCTACATAGAAGTGGTTTAGAATTAGTTTTAAACCTATTCTAAATAGATAATAATAATATATTCCCTTTTCTTAAAGAAGGGATACTACTTTTTTACTAGGTATAACTAAATAGTACTATAAGAGATACCTTATATACCTTTAATCTTATTTAAGCTCTTTAAGCCTTTTAATTAATAACTTACTCTAGAAAAAGTATTTTAAATTAATTAGAAATATATTTAAAACTAACTTAGTATTAAGATAAACTCTATTTAAAGCTTATATTAAGTCTAATACTAATATTAGTAAAAGTATTATAAAGTAAGTATTATAGCTTTTATAATATATATACTCTTATTTAAAAGATAATTTATATACCTTATGTTATTAAATATCTTAAAATAAGTAAGAAAAGTATTCTATATATTATAGATATCTAAATAATTAAGAAAGATAATATTAAAGCTTTTTAAAATATAATAAAGAACTAAGTTTAGATTAATTTAAAAGAGATTTTAAACTAATTTAAAACTAATACTTAATAGGTTTAATATAACTATATATATACTTTTCTAACTAAGTATACTATATTGGCCTTTTTCTAAAATACTATTTATTTATATTTAATATATATCTATACTAAGAAAAAAGCTTATTCTTATTTTAATTAAAATTTACCTTTTTAAAAGTATTAAAAAGTTATTCTTAAAATAGTTTAAGATATTATAAAGCTTTGGAGAAAGATATATAAGCTTAACTTTAAAAAGAAAGTAGTAATATAAGTAATTCTAAATCTATTCTTAATAGATTTAAAATAGGTTCTCTTACTAACTTTACCTTTAAGATAAGTAAGAGTATAATAATAGTAGTTTAAAAAATAAACTACTTATATACCTTTTTACTTTAATTACTTTCTTTAGGTACTTAAGTTAGACTATAGGGTAAGTAAATAAAACTATAATAAGATAGATTTAAAATAGGTTTAAAATTAATTTTAAACTAATTCTTAATAGTTTATTACTAGAACTTTCTAGCTTATAACCTTATATAAGTACTAGAGTAAATCTAACTTTAAGAATAAGACCTATTATATAAGATTTCCTTCTATTAAGTTTTAATCTTATTTAACTCTTATAGAGACTATTTTTTAAGAAGAGGATATATTAAAGATATATTATAAGAAGTACTATCTCTTTATAAGTAACTACTAAAAGCTAAAGTAATATAGTATAAGAATTAATTCTAAACTAATTCTAAATACCTACTAAATTAGTTCTTTATAGAAATAAATTATATTATTCTTAAATTAATTTTCTAGATATCTTACTTAGTTAAATTTAACTTTTTAATCTTACTTAATCTTTTTTAACTTTAATTATTTTATTAATATTATATAAAGTTTATTATTATTTACTACCCCCTTTAATAAAGCTACTAATAAGTATTATATATAAGCTTTAAAATATAATTTAAAAGATTAACTAGCTTAAGACCAGCTTAAGTAAGGAATCCTTTTATACTACTTTTAAACTAATTTAAGACTAATTTTAAATTAATTTTAAATACTTTTCTTTAGTCTCTAAAGCTCTAAGAATTTTATAATACCTATAGTAAGAAAAGTATTATTAATATCTATATAAGTCTCTTAAATATAGACTTTCTTAAAGCTCTTATTTAAAAGTAAGAAGCTATAAGTTTCTCTACTAGTTATAATTAATTAATAGTCTAGTATAAGTATTAATATACCTAAAGTAAGTACTAAATCTAGGTAGAAATATATTAAGAATTAATTTCTAACTAGTTTAAAAGGCTTTTATATAAGATTTTAAACTAATTATCTTTAGTATATTTAATACTTTAAGGATAATAAGGGTAACTATATATATATTACTTTCTATAAAGAGTAAGCTAAGCTATAGAAAAAGGTAGCCTTTAAGACCTTTTAGTTAAATACTAACTTTAAGTATCTTACTAGCTAGTATAAAGTTAAAGTAATTTAGAGCTTTTATAGTATCTTTTCTTTAAAAGGTATATTAAGAATTACTTCTAAATTAATTCTAAATAAGCTTTATACTAATTTTAAACTATATCTTAGTAATCCTACTTATATAAGTATATATAAACTATAAGAGTATAGATATATATAAACTAATATATACTATTATATTCTAAGTTCTTAAAGAGTAATATAGATATATAGTTTACTAGAAGTACCTCTATAATAAGGGCTTAGTAGGTATAACTATTAACTAAGATTATAAGAATTTAATTAATAAGTAGTTTTAAACTACTTTTAGATTAGTTTTAAACTAATTCCAAAAGGTTTTAACTAATACCTCTCAAAGAAATATAACCCTAAATACTAGCTATAAGACTAATAGGTTAAGTACTATATATACTTCTATATAGTTTACTTTATTTATAGTATTAAGTAGTATTACTTAGAAAATTAAGATTTAAACTTAATATTTAATTAGATATAAAGCCTCTTACTTTATTAATTAGAAGAAGACTATTAGTTACTTTATAGTCTTTTAGCTAGTAAGTAGTTCTAAAGGTATTCTAAGTTTATTCTCAATTAATTAGAAATTAATTTAAGACTAATATCTTCTTAAGGTAAACCTAGAGTAACTATATAAGCTTATTATAAGGCTTAAGTAATAATTATTACTAGTCTAAATTAGAAGTATTTTAAAATAACCTTAGATAATTAAAATAAACTTATACCTTATATAAATACTATTAAGGTATTATATAAGGCTTTATATATATAGAGTAGTTAATATATTTCTCTTTTTATTTATATTTATTAGTATATTAAAATCTATTTAGAACTAATTTTAAACTACTTAAGAATCTATTTTTAATTACTTTAGATATATTAAATATAATTAATATATTATAGAATAAGATATAGTCTTTATGATACTTAAGATACTTCTTATATAGTAGAATACCTGTTTAATTAAGTATTATAATACTACTACTAGCTACTCTAGTAAGAAGTTTAAAGTCTATTTTAATTAGTTCTAAACTAATTTAAAATTAATTCAAAGTAAAATATATATACTAATAGAAGTACTAATAATAATAAGATAATAAATATATTAAATATATACTTTTAAAATACTAAACCTAATAGTAATTAAATAAAGGGTTTATTATAGAGTTAATAGAATTAGTTTAGACTTTCTTTTATACCTCTTCTAAGTTACTTCTACTATTATAAAATATATCCTAAAGGCTGTCTTAAAGTATATTAAAAAGTTAATCTTATACTTCTTCTAAAGCTACTAGAAGCCTATTATAAAGGTATTTAGAACATATTTAGAATTAATCTCTAAGTCTAAGTTAAGCTACTTTCTCTAGAGTTATTAGAAATACTTAAAGTAATAATCTATAAAGGGCTTTAGTAGTTAATTAGTAGAATAAAGTATAGAGAAATAAAGAAGAAAGCTTAGTATAAGAGAGAGAGTTACTTAAATTAGAGAAAAAAAGGCTAGAGTTAGAGAAAAAGAAGCTTATATTAGAGAAAAAGAGGTTAGAAATCAAGGAATAGTAATAAAGGTTATAAGAGAAATAGTTTTAAAGTAGTTCTAAGTTAGTTCTTAATTAGATTAGGATAAATTTAAAAGAAATTATTACTTAATAAAAGGTTTCTATAAATACTTCTTTATAATATAATAAGTCATTTACTTTTCTTACTTTTTTATTTTTCTATTTTTATATAAATATTTCTTTATAATTATATAAATATATAATCTATATGAATTAAAAGTTATATTATTTTTACTGTTTAAATTATTAAAAAGAATCTAAAAATATATAAATAAAAAATAATTTTTACCTTTAAAGTCTTTTAAGTAATACTATAATTAAAGTATAAAATATAAAATTATAATATTTATAATTTTAATAAAACTAGCTTTTTAATAGAAATATTATTATATATAAAGATTAGTATAACTTATAATTATAAGAGAAAGCTTTTTATAAAGTAACTTAGTAATTATAAATAGGTTTTTATTATTTAAGATATATATATAAGTAATTAAATATTACTTTTATATAGTTATTATTATGAAATATAAATATTACCTTTTCTCTTAATATATTAATAACTAATTTCTAACTAATTATATAATATATTTATTTAAAGAAAAAAATAATAATAAATAATATTAGTTTAAATTAGTTAGTTAAAGTATTTTAACTAATATATATATATTTATATAAAAGATTTTTATTTCCTTTTAATTCTTAATAATTATAATTATTATAAATTAACTAACTTTAATAAATATTATAAAAGATTAAATATTATTAATTTTTTTATATTTTTAATTTATTATATAAGTGCTAATCTTCTAATATTAAATAATATATATATATAGTAAGTAAGCTAATATAGTAAGTAAGTTACTTTCTTATTATACCTTAAAGGCTAATTTTTTAGCTATTTTTTAAAAATTAAAATTAAGCCTAAAGAAGGTTTAGTTTTCTTTATAAAGCTTTAATAAGGGTTATATTATAAGTAATAATACTATAGAAAATACTTACTTACTCTAACCTTTATATACCTAGCTAACTACTTATCTAGAGGTTTAGATAGGAGATATAAGAGTTAGGCTAAGTAGGTGTTTTCTATAGTATTATTTCTTATAATATAACCCTTATCAAAGCCTAATATAGAAAACTAGATCTTTTTTAAGCTTAATTTTGATTTTTAAAAATAGCTAAAAAAGTAGCCTTTACGGTATAATAAGGAAGTAGCTTACTTACTATATATATATATATATATATTAGTTAAGCTTATTAAAATACTTATATAATAAAATCAAAGCTTATATAATAAAAAAAATATATAAAAAGTAATAATATTTTATTTTTAAAATAAGATTCTTTATCTTAATAAGTAAAAATAATATATAAACTAGTTTTAAATAAATAAACCTTATACCTTTTAATTTAAAGTTATTATTTTTTATTTAGATTTTAAATTAAAAATACAAATATTATTAAGCTTATATGTAAGTAGTTAAAGCTTTTAAAATCTAAAGATACTATTTATAATAAGAATAATATTTAAAATACTAATTCTATTAAAAAGAAAATTTAAATATTTAAAAAATATTATATTAATAATAATATATAATCTTATTAACTTTTAAACTAAAGAACTTAACAAGTTATTATATAAGGTTATTATTTTTAAGACTAAGACTTATAAGCTTTATATAGAAATATAGATATTAAATAAGTATTAAAAAGTAAAGAAATCTATTTATATTTTAAAAAATTACTTAATATTATTAAAATAAAAATATTATAAATAGGAAAAAGTAATATTAAGAACTACTAAAAAAAAGAAATAACTTTAAAATAAAGAGTTATATGGAAAGTATTAAACTATAACTATAGATAGTAATATAATAAGTTAATTATAAAAATACTAAATATAGTATATAGATTTATAAAATAATTTAAAATAATAATAAAAGAAAGTAATAAGTAATTTTAATTAATTTAATATATTATAATTAAACTAACTTATATAAAAGATAAAAAGATAAAAAAGATAGATAACTTATTATAATAAATAACTTATTATATAAGTAAATTATATTAAGTTTAGTTATATTTATATATATTATTTAATTATAAGTACTTATAGAATATATTATATTATTTTGAACTATAAGAAATAAATTTATATTACTTAATAATAAGAAAGAACTTTTAAAAAACTAATTCTAAATTAATTCTAAGAACTTAAGAACTAACTATTACTAAACTAATTCTAAAGTAATTCTAGATTAAAAGATTCTCTTTTTAACTCTATTAAATACCTTAGGTATTACCTTACTAAAGTAATTCTAAATATATATTAAACTAATTTATAAGTAACTTCTACTAAATTTAGATCTTATTTTTATACTTGAAGTAAGCCTAGACCTTATAATTAGAGTTATACTTAGTAATAAGGTAGAATTCTAAATTAATTTAGAATTAGTAATAAATTAACTATAAATTAGTTAGAAACTTATTCTTCTTAGTAGTAATATAATAAGTATACTTATTAGTAAAGCTAGTATTCTTATATATCTAAGCTATATTAAGCTAGAATTAATTTAGAATTAGTTATAAATTAGTATTAAATTAGTTTTAGATTACTTACTAAAGAGACTTTACTATACTTATATATAAAGATATATAAGAGAGAGAGTAAAGTCTAGGTCTTATACTTCTTAAAGAAATTTAAGATATCTCTCTTATTAAGAGTACTAATAGTAAAACTAATAATATAATTATAAAATTCTAAAGAGAATTAGTTTTAAATTACTTATAAATTACTTTTAAATTACTTACTTATAGCTTTATTATTATTCTTAATAGAATTAATACTAGACTTATAGCTCTTAACTACAATTAGTATACTATTTAGTTTATACTTCTTAATATAGTTCTTAAGATTAAACTTATAGCTAAAGTAAATATTCTATAGAATTAGGTTAGAATTAATTATAAATTACTTATATATTAGTTAGATATATCTTAATATAAGTAATTGAGCTAGACTTATTATTAAAGTAGTAGTAGACCTCTTCTAAAGTAAGTATAATTTTATTATTTTAAATTAATTAGAAACTAATTTAAAAGTAAGAAAGAATTAATTATAAATTACTTACCTTATTAAACTTAAAAAGTAAAAGGTTAGGTAGATATTTATTAAGGTAGCTATTAATTTTATTAATAAAGTACTACTAATACTTAGGTTAAATTAATTTAGAAGGGGTTCTAAATTAGTAGAGAAAGGGATAGAACTTAAAGTATCCTTATAAGAAGGCATAGTAAGAGAATTTACTAAACTAATTTAAAATTAATTAGAAAAGGGAAGGGAATAGAGGTAGAAAGAGAAAAGAGATAGGGGCCTTATTATTATTATTAAAGAGATTAAGAAAGAAAAGAGAAAGAGTTATAAATAGGTTATACCCTTATATAGGATAGGGTTTAAAGGGATTATAGGTATAATTAGTAACTAGTACTAACCTAATTAGGTAACTTTCTTTTTTAATTAATTATAAAAATAGAGTAGTAGGTTACCTAACTATAGTTAGGTTATCTCTTAGGTAGACCTACCTAGTACTCTTTTATAGGGCTTTAGTTAGGTAGCCCCCCTAATAGTTAGCTTACCTATATTATTAAATTTAGGTAGTAAATCTCCTAAAAGTAAGGTGTATTATATAATCTAACTAGAGGGCTATATAGGAATTAAACCTATAGTACTTAGTTAGAGTTCTTAAGTAAAGCTACTAACTATACAATCAAGATATAATAGTAAATAAAACTAGGCTTATAACTATTATATAATAAAACAATACTATTAGTTATATAGTAGTAACTAATACTTATATACTTACGATAGTAAGGTATATAAGAATAAAGGTTAAAGAAGCTTATATTATAAAAGAATAATTATATAAAAGAGAGTTCTTATATATAGGTAGATAGTATAGGTAATATTAATAATATATATAAATAGATACATAGTAAGTATAGTATAATAAGTAAGTAAGGTATAAAGCTATTATAATATACCTCTTAATTATTTAAGTAAGTAAATAATTAATATTATTAAGTATTAATACTTAAATAGCTAATTATAATATCTCTTTTATAAGCTAAATAAGTTATAATATAAATATAATAAAGAAAATAGCTAAGAAAAAAAGTATTATTATATACTTTATTATTATTATTTATAAATAATAAATAAGTAGTTACTAGATATAGTCTTAAGCTAAGAGGTATAAGTAACTATACTAATAGTTATTTTTTATAATTACTATTAACTTATTAATTTTTCTTTCTTCTATAAGCCTTTTTATTAAGTTTATAAGTATTCTTATAACTACTAATATAGTTATATTATTAAAAATTAATATACTAATATTGTTTTAGATAAATAACTATAGCTAAATCTAAGAATAGTAAGTTTTAATAAGCTGAAGTAATAGTAATTTATAATTATAACTTTAGAAAGCTTTAGTAGATACTAATTTTAAGTAAAGGTAGTAAAAAGTACTACTACTTTATTACCTCTAAGCCCTAAGTATTATAACTTAATAAGTTATAAGTAAGATAGCTTTACTAGCTAGTAAGAAGTATAGGTAGTATAGCCTTTATATAGATAAGAGAGAGCAATAAAACAAATAACTCCTCTAAAATAGAAGAACTATAATATAAGTTATATAATTAAATTAAGTACCCTATATAAGGTAGTAAGTACTTAGTACTAAGGGTAAGTATTTAATAGATCTATAGTAGTAATTATAACTAATAAGATTAATAAGATTATAATATAAGATATTAAAATAGACTTATATATAAGATAGACTTGGATATACTTAAGAATAAACTTCTATAGCTTTTTAATAATTAACTTATACTATATCTTTAGATACTTTTTACTTTTTTAATATCTACCTATCTTTATAATAATCTCTTTAAGCTATATAAGTTACTAGCCTATTAATTACCTGACTAATTACTAAGTAACTAATAAATTAATAAGATAATATAACCTAATAATTACTATTATAGCCTTAGCTATACTTTGATAAATTATATTACTATTAGAAATCTAGCTATAATACTTTAATTACTTCTATTAGTAAGTAAACCTTATAATATTAATTGATAGTAACCTATAATATCTTTTCTAAAGACCTTATTATTCCTAAGTATTTTTAAGATTTCTAAGTTACTAAACTAAAAGCTTACTTAAGCTATAGACCTTAATAAAGACCTTATTATACTTAAAGTTAACTTTAATAAAAATAGAGAAGCTATTCTTACTATAAACTAATATATAGCTATATAAAAAACTATTAAGTAAAATACTAGATATAATAAATAACTAACTAATATTATTAATAATAACATAGCTTAGATAGAGTAATTAAAAAATACTAATAATTATAATTTTGCTTAAATATAAGCTATTATTAATAATACTATTACTAAATTAAAGTCTAAAAATAATAAAGCTATTAAACTTAGATATAGGGTTAAGATACTTTAGAGAGCTATTAATATTATCTTAACTCTTATAAAACAATAAAACAAACTTAAACTTAATTTACTTAAAACCTATAATAGTATTAGTAAATAATTAAAAAGATTTTTAATCTAAGTATATACCTATTAGACCTTTTATATTACTAACTTTTATAATAAGACTAAGAGATTAATTTATACTGGAATCTTTTTATAAGGTAGAGTACTTTTCTAGCTTAAACTATTTTAAAAAGAATTCTTTAAAAATAATAAAGAACTAAGTATATATTCTTGTAAAACTTAGTTAATCTTTAAAAGTATAATATGCTTTAAATAAGCCTTAAAGTTACTATTTTAAGACCTTAATAAGAAAAGATAAACTAAGTAAGACCTTATAAACCTTAAATAGACTAAGGCTACCTTATACTATATAGTAGAATTTTAATAACTTATTACTAGACTTAATATTATAGATAAATTCTTAATTTTTATATTTTACTAAGAACTTAAGAAACATATGAAAAATAAAGTTATAAAGATTATTAATTTATCTAAAGATTTTCTCTTATATATTAAACTTACTATTAAAATTAATTTATACCTCTTTAAGTAAAAAAAAGAAAAGAGTAAAAGATAATAATTAAATACTAATATAGGTAAATACTATACCTAAGAATTAAGAAACCTTAATAACCACTAGTAAAATAAGAACTATAATTAATAGTAATTATATAACTAGTAAAGTATTACTTATAATTATTATATAAAACTTATAGATATTAGTATAACTTAGAAATATTATAACTAACTACCTTAAGATAATGAAACTATTAAATACTATAATTATAAGAAACTAAAATACTATACTAAAGATTACTAATAATTAAAATAACTTTAAAATAAAGTATTAACTAAAGATAATAGATAAGTTAATATTACTTAAAAAGAGATCCTATACCTATAACCTTTTTAGATAGCTTACTATTATAAGTAGGTTAGGATAACTAACTCTAATACAAAGTAAAAGCTTTAGTAATAATACTTCTATATTATTATCCCCTATTCTATACTATATAGTTACACTAGCTAGCACCCCAACTAGTTAGGCTATAATACCATGTCTCCCCTCTAAGAGGCATATCCCCATGCCAGTGACTAACTAGGTATATCACAGGTATAAGTAAGGAAACTCCAGTAGGGGTACAGGGTAACCAATTCCACATATACTGCCCACGGTTAGGAATGCTGAGGACCCTAGGGAGGTATCTTGTCTAGCTAGCAGCGCTGGGATTTGAACTCATACCCTTGTTGTAGGGTAGGAGCATTATTGTGTTATAAGTAGGTTAGGGTAACTAACTCTAGCATAAAGTAAAAGCTTTAATAATAATACTCCTATATTATTATCCCCTATTCTATACTATATAGTTACACTAGCTAGTACCTTAACTAGTTAGGCTATAATACCTACTATAAAGATAACTATACTATATACTAAAATAGTAAGAAATAAGTAAGCTAATACTTAAAGAAACCTAAGAATAAGACTATTATAATAAAAAGAAGAGCTCTATATAAACCTATAATACCTTAAGCTATTAGTATTATATTGTAACTAAAATAAGGTAATAAAAAAAGATTATATAACTAATTTAAATAAGAGATACTTTAAAAACTTATAATAATAAGACTTCTTAAAATAAAGAAATTATAAATATAATTAATAAATACTTATTAAAAAGGATCTAAGTATAAGGTAACTTACTTTGATAACTAAACCTAGAAAATAAGTATAATTAAGCCTTAAAAGAGAATATTATCTAATCTTAAGAAAGACCTAAATTAGTTATTACTAAGACTATTATAGTAACTAGAAAGAGAAAGAAAACCTTATTCTTTTTTCTATAACTTTACTACTATAAATTAATATCTAAAAGTACTATTAAAGTATAAAAAACTAGCTTAGATTAAGAGAAAGGTTTAAAACCCTTATTAGATAAATTTATACTACTAAGTAAGATAGAATAATATATAGCTAAGTAACTAATTAAGATAAGTTATATAAACCTACCTACTATTAAATAGACTAATAGAAGCTAGTATATCTAATAATAAACTAATAATATTATATCTTTATTACTCTTACCTATATTTAAATACTACTATAACTCTAATAAACCTTTAATATTATAAACCTATATAGACTTGAGAGAAAACCTACTTATTATTAAGACTAAAGAAGAAGCTAAGAAATAATATAGACCTATTATTAACTAATAAAGTAATAACTAAGAGGTAAGCTTCTATAGGATAGAGAATAATAACCTTAAACTATAACTAATTACTTTAATATATAAGAAAAAGATATTTAAAGATAATAAAGCTCTAGATATAAAAAACCCTCTATATTATAAAATATTCTAAATAAACTATATCTATAACTAATATAAAAAGTATAAGAGAAGTAAGGAGAAGTATTCTTCTACTTATAATAATATAATAAAAAACCTATTTTAAAAGTATACTATAACTATAAAATTAATATGTAAGAAGTTAAAGAATATTAAGTACTATAGCTAGTACTATAGCTAAGCTTTAAGTACCCTATACTATATATTAATAACTTTATGGGATATCAATCTAATTACCTCTTTAATAAATATAAATACTACTATAAAGAAAAGGTATAAGTATAGAGAATATAAATTAAAGAAACCTCTAAAGAGTTAAAAAAACCCCCTATACTAATTATAAAGAGAGTATAAATAGCTAAGAATATTATAAAGACCCTTTATATAATAATAAGAGAAAATAATAGTTATATTATTCTTATAATCTTAATTAATAGCTAGCTTATAAGAGTTATAATTAATAGTAAAGCCTAAGCTAACCTTATATTACCTAAACTAATCAATAAAAAGATATCTAATAGGTATATAAGAAAGACTTATATATCCTATAGATAGTTAAAGGAGTATAAGTTTAGTATAGTAAAGAAACTATTAATAAAGAGATTATATACCTCTCTTTAGTAATCTATAGCTAGTACTAAGAACTTAACTTTAATATCACTAACTTAAGAACTATAGATATAATTCTAAGAATTCTATAGTTAAGAAAATATTTCCTTAATATAAACTAAAGAATAAGCTAATTCTAATAGAGAGATTTAGCTATAAGGTAGTATTATATACTATGACCCCTAAGTAAACTTATATAACTAAGGAAGTATATTTTTTATATTAAAAGAATTAAACCTATATAAGACTAAAGTTTTATATCTATTAATATTATAAATATAATACATAGGTATAATAGAAGAAGCCTAGAAGAGAATTACTTAAGATTAATACCTCTTAAATACTAGTAATATATTAAACTATTTACTAAAGAACTAGAAATAAGTCTACTTAAGTATAGATTATATAATTATAAGATCTAATTACTTAAAGAAAAATACCTAAAGCTTAAGCTAATCTATAAACTTAACTTAATAGAATAAGAAGTACTTAATAAATAACTAAATAAGAACCTAATAAAAGATTATATTAGACTATTAGATTTACTAGTAAGATACTTTATTCTATTTATACTTAAGAAAAATGAAAAGCTATAACTATATATTAACTATTCGAAACTTAATAATATTACTAAGAATAATAGCTATTCATTACTACTTATCTTAGAACTATAAAATCTATTATATAAAGTAGATTAGTTTATAGTACTTAACCTTAAGGGAGCTTATAGCCTTATTAGAATTAAAGAGAAAGATAAATAGAAGATAGTATTTTAAATATATAAAAAACTTTTTGAAACCCTTATTATACCTTTTAAACTTACTAATATACTTATTATATTTAAAATAATAATTAATTATATACTTAGAGAATACCTTAATATCTTTATTATCTATTACCTTAATGATATTGATATCTTTTTTAAAAATCTTAAAGAATATAAAAAGTATATATATAAGGTACTTAAGAGGCTTTAGAATATAAAGCTTCTGGTTAAATTAAAAAAGAGTAAATTCTATGCTTAGAAGATTAACTACCTTAGATTTACTATTACTTTACGAGAAATTTAAATGTAAGATAAGAAGGTTAAAGTAGTTAAAAACTAGCTAATACTTAATAATATTAAGAATATTTAGTTATTTCTAGGATTTATTAACTTTTACTAATAATTCCTAAAGAATTGTATAACCTATATTAGAGAATTATAATAACTTATATATAAGAATATAAAGTTTAAATAGATAGAAGAATATAATAAATCCTTTAATAAAGTTAAAGAACTTATTATATTAAAAATTATTACTAATATCCTAAATCTAGATAAACCTTTTAAAGTTAAGACTAATACCTTAGACTTTATAATAGAAAGATAACTTAGATAATAAGGTAAGGAAGAATAACTATACTTATATATATTTTACTTAAAAGTATTTTATAGATCTAAATTAAATTATTAAATCTATAATAAAGAACTTATAATAATTATTAAAGTATTTAAAAAATAAAAACTATATCTATTAGAAATAAAATACTAGGCTATTATCTATATAGATTATAAAAACCTTATATACTTTATAACCTCTAAGGTCTTAAATAAATAATAGATCTAATAGTTAGAATTTCTCTTGGAATATAACTTTAAAATTATCTATTATAAAGAAATAGAAAATAAAAGAGCTAATTGTCTTAGTTAATAACTAGATTACAAAGTTCTAGTACTAAAGAAAATATAGGTTATTCTTAAATATAATAAGAATAGTAATATTATTCTAGTATATAAACTTATTATAATTAGTATATATATTAATACTAGTATAAATAGTAAAATAATAGATAACTAAATATATAAAATATATAGTACTAAAGTATATAAATACTAAGGAATAACTAAGATATTTAATTAAATTTAATAATACTATAATAAATAAGTTATATAAAAATAAGTAGCTTTAGTAATTAAGGATTATAAGCTTTATAAGAAAAGTAAGAATAGCCCTTATAAGTTATATAGGTATATTTAATTACTACTAGTATTACTAGAGGTATAGTACTTAATCTCTTTAGACTTTATTATTAAATTACTTAAGTTAAGAAAACTACTTACTAAAATATAATATAATAGTATTCTTATTATTATTAACTAACTTATAAAGTATACTTACTTTATACTATACCTTAAAGCTAGTATAACTAAGAAACTTATTTATACTTTTCTTAAGTATATTATTAATAACTATAGCTTACTAAAAGAAATTATATTAAATAGAAATAAACTATTTACCTTAAAGTTTTAAAAATCTCTAATTTCATAACTTAGTTTAGATTATAAACTATTTACTTCTTTCTATTTATAAACTAATAAATAAATAAAAAGAATTAATTAGATACTTAAATAATATCTTTAATATTATATTAACTATAACTAAGATAATTAAGTACTATTACTACCTATAGCCTAATTTATTTATAATAGTACTATTAGAGAAAGTATTAGAAACTTACTATTCTACCTAAACTATAGATTTAAGCTAACTACCTATAGAGAACCCTAAGAAGGATTATAAGTACTAAAAGCTATAGCTAATTATACTAAATTAAGAGAAATCTAAAGCTAAGTAGTATTAGACTTAGAATTTATTAGATAATAAATAAAGAAGTATACTAACCTTTTAAGGATTAAGAGACTAACTTTTAAAGAAGGGGATAGTATATACTTTATATATTAAAATATTAAGATAAAATAGCCTAGTAATAAACTTAACTATAAGAAACTAAGACCTTATAAAATCCTTAAGAAAGTTTTAAATATTAATTATAAACTTAACTTACTAGATATAATAAAAATCTACTTAGTCTTTTATATTATATTACTTAAACTAGTACTATAAGAATTAAATACTAATAATTATATGATTATTAAGCCTAATAAGCTAGAGTATAAAGTTAAATAGATTATTAATTATAAAACCTAAGATAGGTAGAAAGAATATTTAATTAAATAGAAAAACTATAAATATAAAGATAACTTATAGAAATTAGTTAAGAACCTCTAGTACTCTTAAAAACTCTTAAGAGATTATTATTATATAAGAAGTTTAGAATCTAGAGATCTTATAATAGAAGAAAAGAGAAGTTAACTATATTAATAGTACTAATAAAATATACCTTATATATATACTAAGACTTAGTAAAAGACTTATAACTTAAGTCCTTAACTATAGTAAACTCTTTACTTTACTTTAATAATAATTACTTTATATAATAATTATAATCCAACCTTATAATAATTTTATTTATATTAGCTTATACCTATTATAATACCTCTATTCTTTTATAAAAATTCTTTTCTAATTTCTCTTTCTTATTATTAAGATAATATAACTTATTTATTATTTACTAGACTATAGATAAGAAGTTAATAAAGAATAAAAAAAATTAGTAAATATAAAAAAGAACTTAAAAATATAAATTATATCCTTAAATATATTATATAATTTCTTTATTCCTCTAATAGTAAAATACTTACTATAAATTAAAGATAAATCTACTAGTATATAATAGTATAAGCCTTTATATAATAATAAGTATATAGTATTATATTAAAGCTATTTAAGAAAATCTTAATAACTTATTTAAAATAATAGATAGAAGAAGCTATACTATTAAAATCTATTATAATATTAGTATTATAATAAAGAAAATAACTTAATAAACCCTAACCTAAGACCTATTACTTACTTATACTAGTCTTAAGATAAGACCTTTAGAGGAGAGACTTAATATTATAACCTAATAAGTTATAAGTAAGATAGCCCTACTAGTTAGTAAGAAGCATAAGTAGTATAGCCTTTATATAAATAAGAGAGAGTAATAAGATAGATAACTCCCTTAAAATAGAAGAACTATAATATAAGTTATATAATTAGACTAAGTACCTTATATAAGATAGTAAGTACTTAATATTAAGGGTAAGTACTTAATAACCCTATAGTAGTAATTATAACTAATAAGATTATTAGAATTATAATATAAAATATTAAAATAGATTTATATATAAAATAAACTTAAATATACTTAAGAATAGACTTTTATAGCTCTTTAATAATTAACTTATAATATATCTTTAGATACCTTTTACTTTCTTAATATCTACCTATCTTTATAATAATCTCTTTAAGCTATATAAGCTATTAGTTTATTAATTACCTAACTAATTACTAAGTAACTAATAAATTAATAAGATAATATAATTTAATAACCATTATTAATTACTATTATAACCTTAGCTATACTTTAGTAGACTATATTACTATTAGAAATCTAGCTATAATACTAAGTTAAGAGCTCTTAAGTCTAGCTATCTCCTATACCTTTAGTTATCTCTACTAAACCTACTGCTACTAATACTACTAATATAACTAACGCTCCCTCCTAAGATAGTATTTTTAATAAGAAGGAGCTCCCCTTCTAAGAGAAGCTTATAGTAAAGACTCCCTTAGTAGTAGATAAGAAGGAAGAGAAGGATAATAATAATAATAATAATAATAATAATAATAATAATAATAATAATAATAATAATAATAATAATAATAATAATAATAATAATAATAATAATAATAATAATAATAATAATAATAATAATAATAAGGATAATAAAAAAGATAATAAGAGTAAGCTTAAGTCTAGCTTTAAAGAAAAGCTTAAGCTAAAGTATAAGTTATTATTTTATTAATTTATTATTTTTATATATAATTGATTAATTATTATAAGCTAAAAAAAGTTTATAGCCCTAAAGAAAAAGAGCTTTACCCTATACTTTAAAAGAAAGGTAAAGAAAAAGTAAAGAATAAAGTCTTTAAGTATAATAAGTTATATACTTATTTTAACTTATAGAAATAAAACTAATAGTTATATAGTTCTAAAGAAAAAGAGAAATACTTTAAAAAAAAAGTATTAGATCTCTTATATTCACTATATAAAGGTAGCTCTCTATAGTAATAATACTAGTTATTATATTAAAAGAAGTAAGAAGTACTATATATATTATTTTAATAGTAAAACTATAAAGAATTATATTTCTATTAGTTCTATAGTTTAAGCTCTTATTACTAGGTTACATAAGAAGTTAAAGAAAGTAAATAAGGTTAGTATAAATTAATTCTTAATTATATTTTTAACTTATAAGATTTTTACTAATCATTAATATAAACTTTAGCTTATCTAAGATCTTATATCTAAGGCTTACTAAAGTATATAAACTAAATTAAAGCTAATATTCTATTTACTATCTCTCTATACTTATAACTAGTACTGTTTCTTACTTCTACTTAAGTAGTAGTTAACTTTCTACTTATAGTACCTATCCTATTTCTAGCTTTAGTTATACTAGTTATCTTAGTTAGAGGAGGAGACTTTAGTAGTAGCCCTACTAGTTATATAGATTACTAGAAGTATTATTTTTAATTTTAAAATCTTATTAAGCTTATAGTAGATAAACCCTTAGTTATACTAGTAAGCTAATACTTTAATAAGATAATAAAATAATTATTAATAGCTTATAGTAGTTATTTTCTTATATATACCCTATAGAGTAAATTGAAAATTACTTCTAATTATAGCTTAAAATATACTAATTATAAGTCTATTTTTTAGATTATTATACTTAAACTAATTATAGTATATCTAAAAGGTTCAGCTATAAGTAGAATTATTTAAATCTTATTTTAATAAGATTATTAGTTAATCTATTAGTAGGTATATTCTTAGTTAGTATATATATAACTATAAAACTACCTTTTATATACTCTTATTATTGCCATATATTTTAAATATTAATATAATAAAGTTTTATATTAATTCTTTTATTTTTACTTACTATAAAGTAAATTACCTAAGTATTATTGGAATAAACGTTTTAGTTATTATTTAATGTTAATACTAGATTTCAAAAAAGCTATTAAAGAGCTATTATCTTCTTTATCGTATATTTAAGACTTAGTAGTTCTATCTCTATAGTTAATATAATTATTATATTCTATTATATTACTTTTTATTATATTAACCTACTAAAGAGATATATAATATATCCTTATAAAAATACCTTATAAGAGTATTATCTATAAAGCTTATATCTCTTATAATTAATAAAGTATTTATCTAGTATAAAATACTATATACTAAAGTAATAAACTTTATTTAGTAGACATACTATATACTTTGGTTAATAGCCCTTATATAGATTTTACTTAGATTAATAAGAAACTATAATAGTTATATATAAGTAAATACTACATCTAGCTAAGTTATTACTACTAGATATAGTATAGATCTGACCTTTTCTTAAAAGCTCTTTATCTCTATTAGTATTACTTGCTTATTATTTAAAATAAATTTAACTAATAGTAATAGTATTATAAAAGAAGTACTATTAGTAAGTCTAAAGTACTTAGCTATTCTCTTAATATAAATATCTTAAAAGAGGTAGATCTTCTTATTCTTCTTATTATAAATAATCTATATACTAAAGAAGTATTTTCTATTACCTTTTTTAGCTTAAAGTTATTGTTGCAATACTAGCTTATTATTAGGATCTATTGGAGTTACTTACTAACTCTAATCCCACTGGTCATATGAGATCCGTCTGAGCTTGTCTGTAGGCCTACCTGCGGGAGCACCTTTCACCGCTAGCTTAACCTAGTAGCCCTCTTAATAGTTATACTTCTTTGTATATAATTAACCCTTTTTAAGATCTCTTATTTATTATTAAAAACCTAATACCTTACTTACTAATACTAATTAGTAGTTAAATATAGTAACTACTTACTAAAAGATACCATGTATTAATAAGGTTTTTTAAAAAGAGATAGAACTACTTTAAACCTTATAGTAGTAATAGGATAGTTCTATACTTTCTTCTATATAGATAACTAGCTTAAAATACTATTATAGTAAACTTATAGTACCCCTATAAAGGGTACTATAAGTATATAAGCTTAATTTATATAAGTTAACTTTATTATATTATAAGAAGCTATAACTTATAAGATAATAATTTTTTATTAAAGAATTATTACACTATAAGACTACAAAGTCCTATACTTTATATACTAAAAATAACTATTAATAACCTACTATTAACTAACTTAATATAATCTTATTAACTTTACCTTTTTATTACTTTAACTTTAGACTTATAACTATTATTATAGTTACTTAAAAAGTAACTCTAATAGGCTATTAAATAACCTAATAGTCTAATAGGCCTATAGGAGTATAATAGACCCCCTTTCTCTTCTCTAACTTCTATAATTTTTTTACTCCTTCTCTCTTTCCAACCTTCTTTTTATACTCTTTTTCTTACTTAAAATATACCTCTAATTACCCTTAAGCGACCAATGCTAAGAAAGCCTGTATAAAGAAGACTCTTTTTAACAAGCAGCAAGTGCTATATAAGAAAGGCTCTTTTTAATAAGCAATAAGAGTTATAAGACTATATAAAAGGCTCTTTTTAATAAGTAATAAGTTTAATATAAAGAGGGAAGGCCTATATTAACAAGCAATACTACTACTAAGCCCTTAGTAAAGAAAGTAAGTAAGACCCTTTTAACTAAGTAGTTACTTATACTACTAGTAGTAATCCCTCTAACATATATATATACCTTTTAGCTTACTAGAAGAAATACCTGTATTTAAGAGGTTATTAGGCTAATAGAGGGTAACTATAATAATGCAAGAAGAAGTAACTACTATAGAGTATGCCTCTAAGGCTGCTGAAGAGACTGTAAGCAAGCATATAAGTAGGTGCGTAGTTAGCATAGCATATAGATATTATAAATCTATACCTAATAGATACTATAAGTATATTAACCTATTAATTTAAGGTATTAAGTACTTAGATTAAATCTTAGAGAGTAGCCTACTCTCTAACTATATTAAGTTATTAGATATAATTATTCTATATTACTTAACTATCTATAAGAAGCAAGGCTACTATAATAGAGATTTATAGTAATAAGTCTATAATAAATTTAAGAATTAGTTTAATATAGATTTTAATACTACTTTAAGAGTAGTTATAGCTACCTTCTATAACTTTATTATTAGCTATAGTATATAGGTAATAAAAGAGCTTATAAAAAGTACTATTAGTATAGAGTTAAAGAAGCTAATTAATAATAAGTACTTCTTAAGGTAGGATAATAAGATAATAAGTAAAATAGAGGCTAAGTATAAGGTCTTTTATAACTACCTTAATAACCTAGACTTTATAAGAAATATTAAATAAATACTATAAGCTACTTCTCTGCTATTAATTACTAAGGTATGTAATAGCTATAAAAGTATAGATTTTTTACAGAAGTTATATAATAAGTTAGATTATTAACAACATACCTTATATAGTAACTTATTATTTAAACCTCCTCTATTTAAAAGGTAAACTAATAAAGCCTCTTTTATACTAAGTTTGCTTATAACTACTACAATAGTTAAGAGGCAGTTATTAAGCATAACTACTTCTCTAACTAATAAGCTAACTATTTGTTAATTAACTAACCTTATTAAGTTATATTTAGATAATTTAATATTAAAGTATAGTAGTAGTAACTATAAGACTCTTAACTTAAAGCTTCTAATTTTTTATAACCTCTATATAAGGGTTAGTATCTCTAGTAATTTCTATAGGTTTATTATCTTATTTATGCTTATAAGTAATATAGAGGAGTATTATACTAGTAACCTCTATAACTATTTAATTAGTTTTAATATACTTATAGTAAATATTAAATCATAGTTTAAAGGGGATAAAGTCTACTATATATATAATATAGAGTTATAAAGGCTTAGCTATAAGTAAGTTACCTATAAATTATTTAGTAAAATAAGAGTTAAAGTACTAGACTTACTTATTAAGAAAGTTATAAAGCTAGTTAGGGCTATAATATAGTAAGGTATACCTATTAATAGTAACTATTATAATGCTTTACTTACTTATTACTAAGGTATATCTAAGTATATAGTTACCTTACTAAATCTACTTATAACTTATAATATACTTTATATATAGTTAAGAAATAGTATAAGTAATATAGTAGTAATATATAAGTAAAAGATATAATACCTTATAAAAGAACTACCTAAGCTAGACTAGTAGTATTTTTACTAACTACTACTATAATAGCTAATATAGTAGTTATTTACTATAATAAGAGTATAGTCTAAGGCTCTAAAATAACTGCTTGCAAAGTAGTATATTTTAAGTAAAAAAGTACTTTATTTATAATAAAGAAGGATATTAGTTAATAACATACTTAAAAGAGGAAAGAGACACCTCTTACAAGCAGCTCTAAAGAAGCTACTTTACTAAAAGATTTAAATAATACCTTCTTAACTATAAGATTAAAGAGCTTAACTCTCTTAGTAATATAATTAATAATAAGTATATACTAGATAATAGTAAAGAGCTCTTTAAGGATATAACTTTCTTTATATCTATAGTATTTTTTAGTAAAAAAAGTATTAATAGCTAGAAGGTTTATATATAACTATAAAACTAAGCTACTTTATATACTTTAATAAAAGAAGACCTTTGTATATAAGACCTTAGCTAAGAATAAGGGTTAAGTAAAGTCTTTATACTTAATAATTAATACTCTATTATACCTTTTCAGTGTATTATACTAGATACTAGAGTAGCTTAAGTATTAACTATAGGCTACTAATAGTATATAGCCTTCTATAAGTACCTTAGAGTAGAGTTACTACTAGATATAAGCTATACTAGTAAAGTAAGTATTAAATTTAGTAGTAGTAATTTATTTAATTTACTTAGAGCTATTACTATACTTACCTCTATTAGTAAGCTTACTTTCTATATAATAACCTTTAATACTCTATTTCTTTTATATTTAAAAGATATAGACTCTAATAGTATATAATTTAATAACCTTATTAACATACTTATTAAGGGTATAACTATAGTACTAGTAGTATATAAATAGAGCTACCTATAGATACTTTTAAAGTAGCTAAAGTATAATATAGTATAATACTATCTTACTAATATAGAGCTGTAGTAAATATATTGCTAATTTAGTTACCTCTTAGTCTATTAGCTATACAAAGTACTCTAGTAAGCTAGCTATATAATAGCAATCTTAAATATTAAAGGGATTAATAAATTTTACTAGTACTACTAGCTAAATTCAAAGGCTCTAGAAAGGTTTAAGTTTACCCTCTATAATAACTATAACTTTAACTATAATGTTTTTATTAGTATAATATACTTAGATAGTAACAAACTAGTACTCTATATTATTAATAGTATAACCTCCTTTAATATAGTATAATTTTTATGCTTTATTACTATAGAGTATATATAAGAAGTACTATAGATATACTAAATTAATATATATTTTAGCCCTCTAGACTAGATTATTATAGATACTAAGCTAAATTTTTATATAGCTAAATTTAAGTATACTACTTATATACTATCTATTAAGGTGAAAGAGGTCTCTATTAAGACCTATTATAGTATTAGTAAGATTAAATAGTACTATATAATACTATACTAAGTATATAAGATAGTCTATATAGAGTTAGAGACTAAACCTAAAGTTACCCTATAACCTACTATAAAAGTAATTAATAATACTATAGGCCCTAATAGCTTTATCCTTATACTATTAGTCTTTAGTATATACCCTTATATTAATAATAACTTAGCTCTATTACTCTTAACCCTATAGTATATAGAAGCTATATAAAAAGTAATAGAGGAGATTTATAATATCTATATAAAAAGGTAAGTTAATAAGGGACTTATAGTATATAATAAACCTAATACTATAGTAAGCATAGCTCTCTCTCTATAATTACTTATTAGGGTATACTATTAGGGTAAAGGCTAAAAAGGACCTTACTAATTAACTACTAATAATAGTACTAGTAGTACTATTAAGACCTTATAGGGACTACGTTAATTCTCTATTACTACTGTTAAGCTATAGCACAACCCCTATAGAGCAGAGAACCCTATTGATCCCGCGCAACCACTACTAGTAAGAAGAGGTCTAGGCTAACTAAGAAAAAATCTAGCTTAAATTTTTACTATAGAAGTTATACCTACAATCCCTATAATTAACTATATTTTTACTATAAAAGAGGATACTAACTATATACTAGTAATTAAGCTATATAAGAAGGGTATAATAACTATGCCTAATAAGCTATTTAAATAGTTAGATACTAGTAAAATCTAAGGACTTATAGATTATAATATATTTTTTATTATTAAATATAATAAGAAAAAGCATAGTAGTATATAGATTTTTAAGTTATAGTTAGTATATAAGGTTAAGGGTAAAAATAAGTAACCCTATAAAAAATTATAACTAGTTATCTAAGGTTATATAGATAATAGTAAAGCTATAATTTTAACCTAGTTACTAACTATCTAATAAATAGCCTAATAAGTAATACTCTCTATTATACTATTGCTTTTATAATAAGGTTATATCCTCTAGTTATATAATATAATATAAGTATATACCTAGTTAGTAACTAAATTAGTATATACTATCCTTACCTAACTTCCCCTTAAAATTTACTATCTCTATACAATAGATATAATTATAGAGGTTAAATAGCTACTCTATAGCATACCTAAAGTAGATACTTATTAGTAGGCTATATATAATAACTACTATAAAAAAAGCCTCTAGATAGATTTATTTACTTTTAACCCTTGCTTACTTATTTTAGTACCTAAAAATAATAATTTTATAATAATAGGTATATAAATAGATAATACTATTAGCCTTATAGATAAATTATTCTCTAACTATAAAAACTATATACTAAAAGAAGCTACTTTTATAGCTAAACTAAAGCAATTTCTTAAAGTTAATAAGCCTATTACTTTTAATAGTAGTATATTAACCCTTAGTAATAATAGTAAGATAACACTTTATTAAAAGAACTAAGGTAAGAATCTATAATTAGTTAACCCTAGTATGCCTAATATAAAGTAATAATATATTAAGTAGTATACTTAAGGTATATATATTACCTCTATTTACTAACCTAAGGTATACTTTAACTATTTAATTACTACCTAGTACTAAGTACCTAGCTTAACTAAAATTAAAAACCTTAACTAGTAAGTTAAGTAATAGATAGATTACCTTAACTACAGGCTATAATTTTAACTACTAGATCTTACTAGTACTAAACTCTTTATATTTATTAATAGCTCTTTTATAAATAATAGTAATTTAATATTATAACTTAGCTTTATTATTATACTTACTAATAAGTCTAGTAATAATAAAGAGTACCTATCTACTAATGGAGATATTACTTTTAACCTTATAGGTAATATTATCTATTTTAGTTCTATAAAATATAAAAGAGTTACCTATAGTATACTTACCTCTAAGATATATATAATAGTTACTAGAGCTAATATAGCCTATATAATTAGGACTATGCTAGTAATAGTCTCTAACTACCTTAAGGTTCCTTAGATCCCTATAACTATATATACTAATTTATACTTACTATATAAGTATTTAATAAAGCTTAGTACTATAAAAGAAAAGTAACTTATAATTAATATTATAGCTCTTTAGTAGTTATATAAATACTATAAGATTTATAAGGTATAATAGATCTATAGTATAGATAATCTAGCTAATAGCTTTATAAGGTTATTACTAAATAAGTGTTACAGCTAGATTCCTGACAGTGGGTTTTCTGCTAAAGTATAGCTGAGGCTGTGACGGCAATTAACAGTGTCGGTGCTTGCTGGTACTTTTGTTGGTGTGTTGATCACTTGGTGATCAGTCGGGTGGTCAACGGTCTGAGTTGCTCGTATAGCTCAAGGGTTCACAAAGGTAAGCAGGTGAAAGGAGTCTGAAAGTTATCCAAAGATATTTCACAAGTTGATTGCTAAAGAGCTATGGAAGGTAATCTATCTAAGTGGAATAAATGTCCTTATATCCTACTGTTCTTGATATTGGGACTGATATCTAGATGTCAGTCCTACAGGGGTGGACCGCTCTTGGTATATTGGTCCTTGATCGTGGACCGCTTATCATCCGTCGGTCCTTTATTATCACATAACCTTCCTTAGTTCTTCCGTTCCAGAGGAGTCATCCTATGCGACAATGTTCCTTAAGTGCTGTGCCCCTTGCACCCTGCCTGGCAGGTGGGGCTTTGTCACCTGTAACTTGTTGGGTTGTAACATCAGGTCTCCCCTCTCGAAGGTCTTATCCCCAAGACCTGCATAAGTAGGTCGTGCCTCCTAAGTTAGGGAGTTATCAATCTTGCTTCCTGTTTTACTCATGGTGCTGATACCATGTTAGGTTGCATAGAAAAATCAAAATCGAAAAAGACTGTTATCAAAGATTGTGAACGTCTGGTACTGCTCGCGTACGGCAAAGCTCGATCTCTTGTTACAGATATGCCTTGCACTTATTGCTTCCGCGCGAAGGTGGCCTATCGTTTTGGCAAGGGGTTGCGTCGTTGCCAAACCTGTATCAAGGCAAAGAAGCCTTGTGATGGTGTCTTGGTGGCTTCAACTCATAAGTGCTCTGCTTGAGGTATTTTGTGGCATACTAATCTTTGGCAGTTCAAAAGTTGAATGCTCAACAGAAGGAGTGGGATGAGAAGGAAGAGAAAGCTGGTGAGGAGCTGATGGCTCTTCACGTCAAACTTGCGGAGATACAGTCACAACTAGCTGAAGCTGCAAGTCGTTTGTCGCGGATTCGCAAGATCCATAAGAAAGTACGGGAGCGCCAGCAAGAGACTTTCTAGCGAGGCATGCAGGAGCTGGACAAGGAGGACGGCATCGACTTTGCCCTAGATACTCACAAGTCTTGGATGGTACATGACCTGCAGTTGCTTGGCGTCCCTAATGACGTCGACTGGGGTTCCTGCGGTTTAGGCGAGGAGCTTGCGGACTTGGGTCTGTTGTTGGGGTCTAGGAGTTGTGATACTCCTATAGGAGCTTCTGGGAATACTAAAGGTTCTTGACTGGTTCCCATGAATTGTCTTCATGTCCATAGTTTTTCCATTTAACCAAGTATTCTTCTTGTCTGTCTTGGTTTCTATGGTTAATGATTTGTTTGACTTCGTACTCTAGTTCGTTTGATTCGACGATGATACAGTCGTTTGTGTTTGATCCTTGCGGTGCTGGTTTGAGCAGTGCGATGTAGAAGACTAGGTGAACTTTCATCGTGTCTGGTAAGTCGAGTTCGTAGTTGACGTTTGAGACTTTTTGTAGGATTTTGAAAGGTCCTAGTTTCTTGTAGTCGAGTTTGTTGCTGGGCCGTTTGGTTTTGATGTTCCGGCGTGTGAGGTATGCGCTTTCTCCCTCTTCAAAGGTTGGTCCCTTAATACTTGAAGGGTTGGTGTATTTCTTTATTTGTTGTCTGACGAATTCTAAGTCTAAGGCTGCTTTGCCTTGGTTTTCCCTGAGTTTGTTGATGTCGGCCACAGCTTTCAGTGCTCGTGGTCCTTCTCGGGGTTCTCCATAGGCAGTTGGCTCGAATCCGTAATTCAGATAGAATGGTAAGTTCCTGGTGCTTTCTCCAATAGCACTGTTGTAGGCGAATTGGGCCATTGGCAGTAGTGGTACCCAATTGTCTTGGTCGTAGTTGACATAGCATCGAAGATACTGTTCAAGTATCTGGTTGATTCTTTCTGTTTGTCCGTCGGTTTGCGGGTGGAAAGAGGTAGACAGTTTGTGGTCTGAACCGAGTTGCGAAATCAGTGATTTCTAAAACTTCAAGGTAAACAGTTTGTCTCTGTCTGACACAATTTCTTTTAGCAAGCCGTGATTGCTAATGATATACTTGAGGAAAGTATATGCAAGGTCTTCAGCCGTACTGGCTTCAAGGTATGGGATGAAGTAGGCATATTTCGTGAGTCGGTTAACGATAACGAGGATGCTATTGTACCATGTCCTTGTAAGTGGTTCTCTTGACTTAGGTAGTTTGATAATAAAGTCTAAAGAGATTGAGTGCCATGCTTCTGGGGGTACTGGCAATGGTTGAATGTGCCCGTATGGCTTGTGGGGGCTGTTCTTGCTTTTCTTGCACAACTCACAGTCCTTGATTGCTAAAGCCACTTGTTCTCGTGTGACTCGCTTGTCGTAGTGTTATCAAATTCTTTTAAAAGTCTTTGTTACTCCTTGGTGTCCATGTGCCCTAGTGCCGTGTATCTCGCGTATCTGGTTATCCGTCATTCTGCCAGTCGTGCTGGTGCTGACGCGAGTGCTGATTATAATAAGTTTTTGCGCTGGGACAATGTCACCGTTCTTGTTGTATTTGAGGATAACCTGTGTTTTCTCTAGTACCGGGACTTCAAGGTCTGGTCATCAGCTAAGAGCATCTGCTCTTCTATTCTCTGTTCCTTTGCAATAGACGATCTTGAAGTTATATTCTGATAGGAATTCTGACTATTGAATCTGTCATTTGTTCAGGACCTTGGAGGTTGTGAAGTATGCGAGGTTTTTGTGATCCATGTACACAATAACCTGGTGTTTTGTTCCTGACAGATGAGGCTTCCATTCTCGAAATGCTTCAATGATTGCCATAAGTTCTTTGTTGTGGATCTGGTAATTCAGCTCAGGTCTGTGGAATGCTTTCAAGTAGAATGCGCATGGGTGTAGTTGTCCTTCCTCGTCTCGTTGTCTGAGTTGTCCTCCCATTACGAAGTCTGAGGCGTCGGTCTCGACCTCGAAGGGTTTGTCTGGGTCTGGAATCCTGGTAACTGGTTCGGATGTGACGAGTTCTTTGACTCTGTTGAAGGATTTGTCGCATTCCTCTGTCCATTTGAACTCTGTGTCCTTGTGTGTGAGTCATTGCAATCCTCTGATGTAGGTTGTATAATTTTTAAGGAATCATCAGTAGAAATTGACGAATCTGAGGAATGATTGTACTTCCTTGACGTTGGTAGGCGTTAGCCAGTCCCTGACTGCTTCAACTTTTTTATCTTACATTCGGATTTCTCCTGGTGTGATAGTGAATCCGAGGTAGTCAACCTTCTGAGTGTGGAATTCGCTCTTTTCTGGTTCGACTAGGAGTTTCGCTTCCTGGAGCTTCTTAAGCACCTTGTGTACGTGCTCTTTGTGTTCCTCGAGGTTTCTGGAGAAGATGAGGATGTCGTCAAGGTAGTAGACGATAAAGATATCAAGATACTCCCTGAGTACGTGATTAATCATTGTTTGGAACGTGGCAGGTGCATTGGTGAGTCTGAAAGGCATGGTGAGGGTCTCAAAAAGTCCTCTGCGTGTTCAAAATGCCGTTTTCCATTTATCTCCTTCTTTGATTCTGATGAGGTTGTAGGCGCCCTTGAGGTCAAGTGCTGTAAACCAGTTCGCCCCATGCAGCAGATCTCGCAATTCTGAGATAAGTGGTAGTGGGTAGCTATTCTTTTTCGTGATGTCGTTGAGTTTCCAATAATCAACGCATAATCGTAGTTTTCCGTTCTTCTTGGGTACAAACAGGATAGGATATCCTGCTGGTGAATCTAATAGTCTGATGTAACCTTTTGCTAGGTTTTCATCCAGCCATTTATCAAGTGCTTCTCGTTTGGTTGGGTTGAGTCTGTAGATTGGTTCAAGTTTGGGGTGTTTTCCTTCTAGTAGTTGGATCTCATGATCGTATGGTCTATGCTCTGGTAGCCCTGTTTCCAGTTCTTCAGCAAACAGTCTAGTGTATTATCGGTATTCAAGGGGTATCAACCGAAGTCAATCCTCCTCAAGGCTTCGTTCATTCTGCCCGTCTGGCATATTTGTGGTATGGATGGATGTGGAACGCTGGTCTTGCACAGGTTTGATCCTTTTGATGTAAGTGACGTACTTCCTTGGTCGCGTGAGTTCACTTGGGGGTTGCGGCGTGCAACGCTGCCTCGAAGCTGAATCTCTCCACTGGAGTTGGCCTGTTCTCTAGTCTATATCAGGGTTGTGTTCTCGTAGCCACGGAATTCCCAGAATCACATCCGTGGTTCCTAAGTCGGTGATATCGAAGTTAAGTTCTTGGCATCGGCCATGGATTACCAAAGGGAGTTATACGGTTTCCTTATCAATAGTTCCTCCGCCGTACTAAACTTGTGCTCCTTCAACCGTCTATAGGGTATATAGGTCTTCCTTGTATACCCATTAAATGTCTTGTTCGTTTACCACTCTGGGTAAGATGAGATTGGCTTGTGCTCCACTGTTAACCATGACTTTGGTAGGCTAGCTGTTGATCAGGACTGTGAGGATGACGTAGCTATCATTGTCCTTGATTGTTGTTGCGTAAAGGGTCTTCGTGTTGTTCTTGGCTGACTGTGCCCTTTTCACAGTGGGCGTTAGGAGTTTTTTGATTCCTTTGGAGTTTCCTTGATTTGTTCCCTCCATGCTCGTGCTTTTCCTTTGTAGTGGCGCATACACTTGTCAAATAGGCAGTTGGACCAGTATCCCATAATGTGATTGACACACAGCATGGGGTGTTTCGGGCTAGGTTGAAAAATGAGCTACAATTGTCAGTACTCTTGGACTTCCCATGTGCTAATTTCCCGGTTCTTATAAACCTTGGGAATAGGTTGTTTGTTCCTTTGTCTGGGGAAGAAAGAGTGTTCCTACTTGGTCTTTTTGTGCGTGTTATATTCGTTGTAGATGCATTCTGCTTAGAACATTCAGTAATGTAGGGGGTTCTTCAGGTCGAGTTGTTCGTGATCTCCAAACATGGGTGCTTCCTTGGTAGGTACAATCGGGTAGTATTTGAGGTTGACGTCTTCGTCCCCGTAAAAGCTCACTTCTTGGTCATTGCTGTGTTTGTTAACTTCTAGTTGTCGTTCCCTCTGTGTTTCTTCTTCCATCTTGATGACAAGTGGTTCTTCCCTGAAGTCCACGTAGGTCTGTGATACTAGGGGTTCGTTGGAGTCGTATTAGTATTTGGGAGTAGGCGAGAGTGATGAGGATGGAATGTCGTTTACCTAGTTCTGAATACGCTGGTTTATGCTAGTCCATTTGGTAACAGGTGGGTTTATACAACTCATCTCGATCAGTTGCTCGGCTGCCCGTCGTTCCATCTTACTTGGCGGTATGAATTTGTCCAGGGAAGGCTCTGAGCCTTCTTCCTGGTCTGAGCTGGTGCCCCATACTTTGATGGTGCTCTTGGGTGTTGCTTCGCAGTAGCGGAGTCGTGGGGGAGAGAAGGCAGTTTTCTTCCCTTTTCTTGCCACTGCGAGGGTTCTAGTGATGACCTGTTTGGGTCTTCCTTAGGAATGGACAGTGTCTTCTCTGATAGCCTTGTGGAGTTTCTCTTCAAGCTTTAGTTGTTGTACAGGGTTCCCTTGTGCCTTGATGCGTTCTTGTAGGCGTTTTTTGATCATGTTTGCGACAGCTTGTTCTTGCGGTGTCTTGTTTTGATTGAGTTCCGTGGCCTCCCGGGCCTGGATCAATCGCATGATCTTGTCCTAGTTTTGTTATTCAAGTTCCCGAGCGACACTCATGGCTTGCGATGTGGTCGGTGTCTTCAGTGCTCGTCGGCCTACTGCAACAGTCTTATCCTTGGGCTCCTTGGGGTACCAGCCTGCTTGCTCCTTGCTACCCTGATGCGTAAGGTAATTGTCGTCGTAGCAGGCAGTCCATGAGAGTTGTGGGTGTGGGGTTTCTCTTCGGGCGATGTTTGCTTGTCGATTGCCCTCAGCCAGTGCCTTGTTCTGGAGTCGTTTTGGTTGTCGGCAGTCTCTGGCGTAGTGTCCCATTTTTTCACAGTTGTAGCACTTGACGGTCTTGGTGTCTTGCGGTGGCTGGCCTTCTTGCTTCCTGGCCACGCTGACATCCATGGGTCCTGCCTGGTGTCCGTAGGACGTGCTGGGCTGGTTTCAGGGTTGCTACTGGTTGTTGTTTTTGTTCTGCCAGTGGTAGTTAGGATTCTTTAGTCCCTAGGCATAGCGTTTGCTCGTATTGGCATTAGGTCGTCGGTTTTCGCCTTTCTCTTTGCGTTGTTCATAAAGACGGGTGTCAATCTTAACGGCGAGTTCGACGTATCCGAGGAAATCTTCTGGAATGTTGACGATCTTAGCGAGTTCGTCCTTGACATCCTCCTTGAGTCCTTGGTAGAACATGAAAATCAAGGATTCGTCCGTGATGTTAAGCCTGGCAGCGAGTCGTTGGAATTCGGCTGCGTAGTGCGAGGCTGCCTTGGTCTGTTTTAGTGCAGCGAGGTCTCGCTCGGCTTGTCGTTTCTCATCGGGATCTTGAAACAATGACTTGAGGGCTTGTTTGAAGCCTGCCATGCTTCCGAAGATCGACTGGGTTTCATAAGAGCATACGTTTAGGTCCCCGTTGTTCGTGAGGAATTCTTCCTGGAATGGCTCAAACCAGGAGAGTGCCTTGCCACGGAGGAACGTCCCGGCATAGATGACTCTCTCGGTTTCGTTGCGGAAGTTGGTAGCGTGAAAGGTCTGGTAGGTGCGTACTTGAATCAGGAATCCTTTCAGTTGTCTACTGGTTCTGTCGTAGGTTCCAGGGGAGTTGAGCTTGAGCTTGTCTCGTCCTTCCACAGGGGTCGAGATAATGTTGGCAGCACCTTGAAGGGTTTTGACCTCGTGTCCCAGCTTGATAGCCTTGTCGTTCTTGGCCTCTAGCTTAGCAAGGGTGTCATTAATAATGGCTTGCATCTGGGTGAGGTCGTGATTGTTGGCGTTCTTCAGTTGTTCCACCTGGGCTGCATTGTTGTTGACAATTTCAGCCAGTTGTTTGTTGCGTTTGGCGTTCTTTTTGACTGTCTTGCGTATAGCCAAGTATTGGTCCGTGGTGAGGACCGCTTCTCCATCTTCATCGAACTTGATGTCGGGCATTGCTGGTTTATTGAGGTCTATGGCTTGAGCGAGCTCCTGGTCCAGAGACCTGGGAGTCTTGGGAGCACTCGAGGATGATGGGGTCTTTGGAGAAGACATCGTGGTTACTGTTAATTAGTATCGTAGGGTCAACTTACTAACAGAAGCAATCAAAGTGTTACGGCCAGATTCCTGACAGTGGGTTTTCTGCTAAAGTATAGCTGAGGCTGCGATGGTAATTAACAGTGTCAGTGCTTGCTGGTGTCTTTGCTGGCGTATCGATCACTCGGTGATCAGTCGGGTAGTCGATAGTCTGAGTAGCTCGTATAGCTCGCGGTGGAGTATCGCAAAGATAAGCAGATGAAAGGAGTCTGAAAGTTATCCGAAGATGTTTCACAAGTTAATTGCTGAAGAGCTATAGAAGTTAATCTATCTAAGTGGAATGAGTGTCCTTATATCTTATTGTGTATTCCTGGATCATTATTCGCCTTTACTGATCCTTGGTGTAGGATCAGTATCCCGTGGTCCTGATCCCTGGTGGGGGATCAGTTTGGATCACCATCGATCCTGTTGATCCATCACGTGACCTTCCCTAGTTCTTCCGTTCCGTTGGCTGTGCCGCACTCCTGCATCTTGAGTGTCTCACCGTCTGGTGGTTTTGACTGGGGTCCTTCAGGCTGCACTAGTCACCAACAGATTCTCGGGTCGTAACATAAATAGGTTAATTACCTTAACTAATAAGTTTAATAATATTAAAAAAGGTTATAGTAGTATTAGATATTTTAGTTAATAAAAAACTATATAAGATATACTTTAACATATAATTTAAAAAGTTAAAATAGTAAAAGTATAGTATAAGTAGTAAATGAACTAAGCTTATAATTATTATAAGTTAGAGTATATAGTAAGGTATATAAGAATAAAGGTTAAAGAAGCTTATATTATAAAAGAATAACTATATAAAAGAGAGTTTCTATATATAGGTAGATAGTATAAGTAATATTAGTAGTATATATAAATAGGCATGTGGCAAGTGTGGTATAATAAGCGAGTAAGGTATGAAGCTATTGTGATAGTATATTAGAGGAGAGGCACAGGCGACTAAGGTACAGACGGGATCTGGGGCAATTTTTTGATGTTTGCTCGACTCGATCCTCCAAGGAGGCCAGAGAACGTCGCATCTTTGGCATTGGTGCTCAACTACTCGGAAAGAGAAAGTATTGGATCGTAGAACCCTTCTGGCCTACACGCCTCGAAGCTTCGTCCACTTTATCCGACTGAAGTACATCCCGACGGAAGCGGTATGGGGCCTAACGGAGCTTGCTTAGAAGATCTAGTACTTCGCCCTAGAAGATTGCAGCCACTGCACAGTATGTGTTTTGAATATCGGAACAATCAGTGATGCTCCGTACCTTATATAATGACTCCGTTTGACAAAGAGCCGTCTAGCATGAAGCACTAAAGTGCTAATTCGACATTCATTTGCTGATGGGCCTATGTTCATGGTGTACCACTGGAAAGACTTCAGGCGTAGCCAACTTCGTCCGGTCCCAAGACCTTCTTTTCCGGACGAGTGCTCCAACTACAAGGTAGAACTTATCCAAAGTCAGCAGCGAGAACAGATAGTCTGCAATGACACCGGTGCATTGATGGATTGTTACGCCCCCTTTGGGAAGAATGGACGTTGCCTTTGGTCCGTTATCTGTAGCGGAGAGGGCCCCGCTTCCAGCGCTCCGGCTCCGGCCTGGACTAAGTTGCCGTGCCTGGCCCCGGGAGCTTCGTACCTCCGCTGTATAACCCCACCTTAGGTACGTACCTAGATACCCAGGGCCCCATTGGATCTAAGAAAGAGCATAGACCTTAAGGTTAGATCCAGCCGCGAGAGGTATTGTTTGTCTGACTCAGTACGAGTTGGGTTGGAAATCAGACAAGCATACAGCATGACTATCGTGCCGGCACACTAATGCATCGATTCTACATAGACCTACCGAAAACCATGCTGAATACAATCGAGTCGATACCAATGACTGCCCAATGGAGCATGTGAAGCACACTTGGCAGGGGTGTGTATTGCGCGAACTCTGATTGGCCATCGAAGAAGGTTCCACGCCAGCACTGCGAGGCTGCGATCTTTTATTTGCAGCCTTGTCTTCCCATATAACATCCTTTACCACCTCAAGTGAGCGCCTGACCATTTTGCGCAACGTCCACCTACCCGAACAATTCCACCGAGGAGTTTCTAAACCGCCTTAATACCCTGATAAGAAAGTCGACCGCAACAAACGAACATACCCCCACACAAGACCGATCGGCCCACCGACGCCACCAACCATGGCCGACTCCGACGGCGAGTACCATGACATGTCCGATGATGACCTCCAAGTGACCAACGGCAAGGGCGCGGATGGCGGGAACGGCCGCGGAAAGAAGGGAAAGGGCGGTCACACCAAAGCGCGATGGGAGGATGTGAAGCGAAGCTGGGAAGAAGTCACGGAAGGGGCGGACGGCAGTTTGGCGGTTGGCGCAAGTCTCGAGGCGGAGAAGAGGCGGAGACTGCTTCGAGACACAACACCGCTGCAGCGCGGCATCATTAGACACTTGGTGCTGGTGCTGGACATGTCCTTCGCCATGGCGGAGAAGGACATGCTGCCGAACAGGTACCGCGTCGCATGGGCATACGCGGCGGACTTTGTCAAGGAATACTTTGAGCAGAACCCCATCTCGCAGCTAGGCATCATCGGTATGCGGGACGGCGTCGCGATCCGTATCAGCGATATGAGCGGCAACCCGACCGATCACTTGGAGAAGCTCAAGACATTTGAGGGACAAGATCCATCGGGCAACCCGAGTCTGCAGAATGCGCTTGAGATGTGCCGCGGCGCGCTGTTGTATGAGAACCTCCCCATCCTCCCTGCTTGACCGTCAGACTGCGCCATGCTAAGCTTTTCCAGTCACGCACCCTCCCACGGCACGCGCGAAGTGCTCATTGCCTTCGGTGCCCTATTGTCCTCCGACCCGGGCGACATTCACGACACAATATCATCCCTTATTACCGACCGCATTCGCGTGTCCATCGTCGGCCTCGCGGCACAGGTTGCCATCTGCGCCGAGTTATGCTCTCGCACAAATGCCGGTGATGAAACGCAGTACAGCGTGTGCATGAACGAGGCGCACTTCCACGATCTCCTCCTCGCCGCGACTACGCCGCCCGTAACACGGACCGCCGCCCAGAGCACCGCCTCGCTGCTCATGATGGGCTTCCCCTCGCGCACTCTTGCTCAGGGCGAGGCCACCGCCGTCTGCGCCTGCCATAACAAGCCCGCCCGCGAAGGCTACCTCTGCACCCGCTGCGGCACCCGCGTGTGTCGCCTACCCATCGAGTGTCCTGCCTGCAGCCTGACCCTCATCCTATCAACGCATCTCGCCCGCTCATATCACCATCTCTTCCCGCTGAGGAATTGGATTGAGGTGTCTTGGGCCGAGGCCGCCAAATCGAAAGCCTGCTATTCGTGTCTGACAACGTTCCCCGAACCGCCCAAGACGGGCAGAAAAAGGGACAAGGACAAGGACAAGGAAAATGATGGGGTACCCACAACGGCTCCCGTTGCCCCCACGCCGGTGACCGCGTCAGAGCTCAAGGGTGTTAGTGAGAGCGGGCGGTACGCCTGTACGGTGTGCGGCAACCACTTCTGCATCGACTGCGACGTCTATGCGCACGAAGTCATCCACAACTGCCCCGGGTGCCAGAGCAACACCCGCGGGGCGTCGATGGAGGTGGTAACGGAGACAAACGGGACACACGCACACCAGACGAATGGGACGGCAATGGTAGTGGATTCATGACCGTGTGAGGCCAAATATGCCTAGAGGTAACAGCCACATCTCTGGAAGGAGCCCAGAGAACGAGAGTTCGCCTTGGTGCTGGCAAGGGAGACAATTTCGAGGACACTTCTGGACGGGACAGCATTCGCGGGGAGCAGGATGGGACAAGGAAATAACGCATTGGCGCAAGGGACACAAATTGGGGCCTCGGTTGAATATACCTATGGGGGGGAAATTTCTTTTCTTATACATATTTCCTATCAACGACATACTGCCCCTTTGCTGACCCAGCAGGGTGTTCCACCGGGCCGTACCGTGTATTGACCAACATGGTCGTCATCCTCCAAGAATCGCCCTCCTCGCAGGCTTACAAGTTACCCCGCTCGGCCTGCTCGCGTTCAATGGCCTCGAACAGGCTCTTGAAGTTGCCGGCTCCGAAGCCCTCGAAGTGGTTTCGCTGGATGATTTCGATGAACACAGTCGGACGGTCCATCAACGGCTTGGTAAAGAGTTGAAGCAGATAGCCCTGATCGTCGTAGTCGATGAGAATATTGAGGGCCTCGATGGTGGCGAGGTCCTCCTTGAGGTCCCAGTTTCGCTTCTCTGTCTTGAGACGATGGCGCATAGTGTTGTAGTAGGTCGAGGGAACGGCAATAAACTCGACGCCGCGGGCGCGCATGGCCGAGACGGTGGCAATGATGTTGTGCGTCAGCAGGGCGATGTGCTGGACGCCGGCGCCCGAGTTGAAGACAACGTACTCCTCGATCTGGGACTTCTTCTTGCCTGGGGCGGGCTCATTGATGGGCATCTTGACAAGATTGTTGGACGATGCCATGACGATGGAGTTGAGGGCCGAGAACTCGGTGCTAATTTGCGAGTCGTCTACAGACCAGAAGCGGTGGAACGACAGGCACTTTTCGTAGAAGGCGCAAGCGGCAACCATCTCGTTCCACGACTGGTTGCCGACGCAATGATCGATGCGGGCCAAGGTCACGTCGGGGAGGGAGACGGTGGCTGTTGCGGGCTTGGCGGCGCGGAAGCCCGGGAGGAAGGGCCCACGGTAGCTGCCACGGTTTATGAGAGTGTGAGTAGTGTCGCCATAGGTGCGGATAACGGCCGTCAAGACGTCGCCGTGCTCCTTGTCCTTGAAGACGGTGGGTGGCCGAACGGCGACAGCGCCTTCCTGAACAGCTTTGGCGTAGACGGCCTCGACGCTGTCAACCTCGAAGGCGACGTCCTTGACGGCGTCGCCGTGCTTCTCGAGGTGGGCGTGAATCTCGCGCAGGAGCTCGCGCTCCGCGTCAGAGATGGGCTCGTTCCCGGGCAGATGGGCAAGGGAGCGCACGGGGGAGGTGAAGACGAAGCGCACGCCATTGTTGGCGACGACGTACGAGGCGAGGTACCTACTGCCCGTCTCGAGGCCCTTGTACGCGATGGTTTGGAAGCCGAATAGGGTGGTGTAGTAGGCGGCGGCCTGCTTGGCGTTGCCCACCCACCAGGTTACGTGGTCATATCCCTGGAAGTTGGGCGGCGGGTGCTGGACCGCGAGCCCATCACGGGGATCTGTTGATGCCGGATATGCGGCGTTTTGTGGCGGGGAGTCTGTAACGGCAGAAGGGGACATTGACACTCAGCAGGTTTCGGGAAAGTTGTCAGGAATAAGTCTCTTGGGCTTTGTTGAGTTGTCCGAAGAAGGGTTGGGTGATGGTTGTGGTAAAAGTGTCAACGGCTGGGGATGGAACCATCCGCGTCATGTACTGCGTACTGTACGGGATATAAGTACTCAAACACCAATACTGTATACCACAGATGAACCTTGGCCAACGACGGACTTCCACATGGACAATATTCTCGTTCCACGCCCGCACGCTGACCATCCTAGTCGCCGCATCAGACGCTTGTCACAGGCCATAAGGCCGGGCGGGGTTGCCTCTGCCCTTGCCGCACACTCGCAAGGGAACGGGCTGCCATCCTGGAACGCTCTTGGATTCCTGGTAGGAACACCCGGGAAAGAAGAGGTTGGCAGCGGTAAAGCGTAGAGCTGGTGCAGGATGGGAATGCGTTCGCAAGCGGAAAGCCGCCGGCCGAGAGTCGATCGCCGTGGTGAGCCGTGACAAGCCGCCACTGGCCGGTCCAGGTGCGGCGCGGCTTTGACGGGTTCCCCCACACCTGCTTCGGATGCTCCAGGCTAATGCCCGCCCAGCGCAGCAGCCTCCTTCACCTGCCTACCTACCTAGGTAACCTGGCATGGAAAGAACATGAGGGCACTGGCGGCCGCTGTTTCCGTTGGTTCTGGGGACCGTCTGGGATGGATCCATGGGTGGGTACCCTCCATCACCGTATGCCTTATCGCCGCTCATACACCATGAAACCCTTTCGTAGCCGTGGAGTGCGGAATGTAAAGTGCTGCTCGGCCCCCATCTGCGTCCATTCAAACCGTGTTACATCAGATTAGTCGTTGCCTGCGAGTTCCGGCACTGCTTTTTCTATTTCATGAATCAGCTCAAATCCTCGGATCAACGTGCAACCACTCCATCGTCACGTATCGAAGCAGGTTCAAGTTGTGTCTGTCTATTGTCAGACATTAGCATTCTCTCCAAAACGTCGATTCTCGACAACCGATACCGCAACATGGCTTCTACAGGCCTGACCAGGCGCGATGTCAATGTGCTCGACAAGATTAAGGACCCTGAATCCAACCCTTCGGCCAACGTCATGCTCGACCCGTCCCTGCCCCGCGACCCTCACATCACCTCCACCTCCATCTATGAGCGTGTCATTCAGAAGGAACGCGAGATTGTTCTGTCCATGCAGCAACTCGAACTCGAGTTGGCGGGATTGAGACCCAAGACTGTGACCGAACCTGTGCAGGAGTACAAGAGCCTCCTCTCGCAGCTCGATAATTTCATTGACGAGTACCCAAACTATGCGAGTGCGAGAAACAACCGCGTGCAGGCCTTGAGGCGCCTGTATGGCGACACAATGCTGTTGGCAGGACCGCCAACTACGTCCCAGCGACTCATCGAAAACCCTCAGCAAGCCGAATCAATACAATATGCGAAGATTGCGCTCGAAGACACCGAAAGGTCCATTGCACTCCTTACGCCACGCACCGTGTTTGATGCCATGTCGCCGCAGGCCGCCAAGACGCTGTCTCTTGCATACACCCAGCGGGCCGCCATCTACCACACGACGGCCAAGCTGCTTGACAAGCATGCCGTTCAAGTCGACGAAGCCCGGCATGAGGCGAGATGGACCAAGCCCGAGTTCGAGGAGGCGGCCTCGCATGACTTTGCCCATGGCGGGAGGTTTGGCAACGAGATTGCTAAGGGGCTCGCGGTGAGCACGAACCCGACGGCGAAGCTCTGCGGGCAGATGGTTCGGGAGGCAATGAAGAAGGAGTACGGGCCGTCGTATGGCGAGTGATGTATATATTACATGTGATGGCCTGCAATCATCTTGTGATGGCGCGTCGCGAATATGTCCCGCGTATCTCCCTTGATGAAAGTTGAGCATGTACCTATGCAGCAGCCTTGACCAGCCCAAGACGTCTAGACCGAGAGCAATCAACAAAGATATTCATTGCGGGTGTGACTCAGCGGTTGACCGTACCTCTTCGCCGCTGCAATGGTTTGCTTCGTCGTTTTGCCCTTCTCCTTCTCCTCACGATTAATCCTTGTGGCGGCAGCACCCAACCCAATGACTAGGGCGAAGATAGGGTCGGCGACCTTGGAGATGATGTAGGCGGGAGGAGCAGCCATGATACGCGGTGAAATTATCAATTAAAGGAGTCGACTATACGAATTTGCGGACGGTTCCACGTTGTCGTCGCGAGCAAGAGGCAGGCAGGTGCGACAAAGACCCAAGTGAAGTAAGGAGGTAGGTAACTACACCTACCTACCTGTGGAACCCAATTACCCTTGGCGACCGGTAGAGTTATTGGCCTCGGCCTACCGAACGAGCGTGCAGGCTCCTTGGTCCCCAGAACCGACCTAATGAGGGACCTGAGTGGACGGTGGGGGGTCATCGGTCGTATCCCCACAAAAAACGTGACCGCACACCTTGCGCTTTCCAGAAAAATTAGCCCTCCTTCCCACACAACTAGAAAATTCGTAGCGGACTCTTTCGACGCAACTTCATCATCAGCACGCCCAGCATCCCCCGACAGCGCAGGTCAAAATGAAGTTCCTCAAGGTCGGCCGCGTTGCCATCATCACCCACGGCCGCTACGCCGGCAAGAAGGTACGAATGCCTTGAGAACCCCGGAAAGCCTACCCGCGCCTAGCAGTTTCCTCCGAGGAGGGGCGAGGATGTCCTCAACGTCGACGCCGAGGAACGTGTTTCTTTGGTCAGGGAATCAACAAAGAGATATGCCGCGAGACGACTATGATACACATGGCCAAAATAAGGAGGAGGAGAATAAGGAGGGGGAATGCCCGACCGATTAAACACTGCCGAAGCGCGACGTTGAGATACCCACGAACCCTCTCAGAAAGGGAGACATGACGGATACGGACATATATACTTGGGACTGTGAACCGTCAATGCTAACGTTCTACTTCAGGTCGTCATCATCCAGCCCGTCGACTCCGGTAACAAGGCCCACCCCTTCGGTCATGCCCTCGTCGCCGGCATCGAGCGCTACCCCTCCAAGATCACGCGCCGCATGTCCAAGACGAGACAGGAGAAGCGCAACAAGATCAAGCCCTTCGTCAAGCTGGTCAACTACAACCACCTGATGCCCACCCGTTACACCCTGGAGCTCGAGGGTCTTAAGGGCGTCGTCAGCAACGACACCTTCAAGGAGGTCACCCAGCGCGAGGACGCCAAGAAGACAGTGAAGAAGGTTCTGGAGGAGCGTTACACGAGCGGCAAGAACCGGTGGTTCTTCACGCCTCTGAGTAAGTCGCTCCATCATTATCAAGCTAAGCGGACCACTAACACAATGGCAGGATTTTAAAGGGAAAAAACCGTTTCTGCAATCGTCAACAGGTCGGGGAGTTGGGCTGGCTTGTACAGAGCATCAATTGGCATTTGAAGTCCTCGGTTTAAGGACTCCCAATGAGACACCACTCAAAAATTCCAAGACGTTTGCGCCCTGTGATACCTCGACAATGGTTAATGCTGCCGCCGATGTTGCTGCTGCTGTGATGTAGGAGAACGAGAGTGATAGAGAAAAGTCAAAAAAAGGGTCAAGGGTCTATGATGACTGATGGGTATGATTCAGCCCTCGGCCGTGGGATGGCCATGATCAATGGAACATGAAATAAGCAAGCCAAAAAGCCGACTTCCATATCATTGCCTTCGTGTTTAATGCTCGTGTGTCGGTTTATCCTTGCCGGTAGGGCAGTGCAACTGGACGGGCATCCCGATCCGTCACCAATTCTGTTCAACGCGTCTGGGGCTGAGGAGGTCCACCTTCAATGACATACCGCAACCCACATAATGACCATTGATTTCAATCCGAGCTTGAACTATCAACCAACTGTCAACCAACTCTCCCTCCTTCTCAAGAAGCATAGTGTTTATGTAGTTTAAACGTTCTCAACCGCCATAGGCAGCCTAGACCAGTTCACCCAATATAGTGAAATCACAGTACATTTAACCCTTTAAAAGCACCTCTGACCTGTGCCGTATCTCAATGGTTCAATGCCTTACAGATACCCAATAAGTCAGAGCAACTGCCGACTTAGACCTCACTTCAAACATGGACTGGAGCGAATTACCCCGTGGCGCCACGTGCCGAGAGTGCCCCCTTGTTCGCTGGTGAAGTCGGCCAGCCGAAGTGAAAGTCAGCAACGGCAGAAGCTCTGAAAGTCACGATAAAAGGCCATAGGCCCGAAGCATAGTGTATAGCCTACCGAGCTTGTCGACGGCACTGACATGCATGCATCCAGTCATGCCGCTGTCGGCTTGCCAAAACGGATTGAATACCGGGGTCAATGCTCCTAACCAAAGGTCCCGAAAGGCTATATTGAATGGGTCAAGACGTAAACTGCTATTTCAAGCAATGCGTGTGTGTGTATGGATGGACTACATGCTTCATCCGTCTTAGGAAATATTTGAACAGTGGCAACGCCACTCGATCTCGGCCCATACATACTCAACGTCGAAGTTCATATCACGTATGAAACTCATTCACTCAATTTATATCATTGCGTACATACATGTCTATGTCCACCCGCCGTCTAGAGTACGTCAAATTAGAATTTCATGATGCAAGCCATGCAACCTGTACCCTTTTGCGCTCTGCGCCGTTGCTCTATAGCTGTACATGGGTAACTCACCCGCCCAAAACAAGATGGTTTCCGGTGTCCGGGTCGAGAAATGAAGAAAAGGATGAGAAAAGGGTCGATCGGCACATAGTTGGAAATGAAGCTCGTAATATGTACTCAGAACAAGGTAATCGTTGCGGAGAGAGTTGGTATCATCACATCTCTACGCTTACAAAGGGGAAACGACAGGTTAAGAAGAAAAAAGGAAGAGGGGTGGGGGGGGTTGTGTGTGTGTGTGTGGCTCCTCGCCTTATATCTATCCTGTAACCTATGCTCTGCTGCTGCCAAAGTGGCTGTTGACCTCGTTGATGAGGTTGTGAGGGTCATACTCGGGAGCGTACGTCGGTGCCAGACCACCAAGCATGGCAAAGAGGACGAACGCCGAGAGCACAATGATGCTGAGCTTACGGAGGATGGGCTTGCGCTGGCCAAAGTCAGCCCACTGGCGGCCAGCCTCACCCATGTAGCCCCTGATCTGCTCGAAGCCGAGCTTGTAGTAGACCATGCCACCGAGGGCGATGCTGTAACCGAAGAACTGGAGACCGGACACCTGGGTGCCCCAGATCATCATAGAGGCGACGACCAACATGACATCCTTGAGGACACCACACAAGGTCAAGACGAGCGAAGAGGTCTTGCCAATCTGCAAAATCAGTTAGCACTGTTTGGCCGGCGCCGGAAGGACGAAATCTTACTAGGAAGACGACGGAGACGTTCAGCAAGAAGGCGCAAAGACCATTTAGGAAAAATGTGAACAAGCCAACATGGTACACCTCGGCCACTGTGACCTTGGGGATTTCCCAAATCAGGGCGACGGCCAGGTTCATGACAGCGCAAATGGGAGCAAAGTAATAGACTGAGACAAGGGGGTCCATCTTGTAGTCGGCAGAGCTGAGCAGGCGCTGGACCATGGTGAGACGCAGAGCCTCAAAAATGACACCGCCAATCTGGTAGATGACACCGATCCAGACAAACTTGATCTCGCCAATTGAGGCAATAATGACACCGACAACGATGACAGAGACGTTCAGGAAGACCTTAAGGTTGGGCTGGGAGACGCCCAGTGCCCATCCAGAGAGGAGAACGGCGACCGGGGTGGTGGCCTGGTGCGGTCAGTGAGTGTATTTACGAAATAGGGACTAGCGATTCCTACCTTGAGCATCTGGATGAAGGCAACGGACAGGTACAGGTACGTCAGGTTGCCGCAGATCAAACTCAAGCTGAAGAAAATGCCAATAGGGACGATGGCCCGCACATACACGCGGCCTGTCATCTTAACCGACTTGCGTCCGTCGAGAACGTGGGTCCAGCGAGCGAGGATCTGGGTCATGATGGTCGCAAAGGTCAAGTGGTAGGTCGTCAGAATGACCGGGTAGCCTTTGGTCAATTAGTATCGTATTCCAGCTCGCAATGTTCGATCGGCTTACGGAAGTTGAGGGTATCGAGGATCCATTTGTTGAACAGAATGACCGAGGATGACAAGGAGATCCAGACACTGGGTAACGTTAGCACAAGCCACACAAAGGCGAAGTTGAGGTTATCCTTACATGACGTAGAGTGCAGGATGAATCTGAGACTTGGGAGGCTGGCTCTTCTCTGCGTCCGGGTTGGAGGTAGGCAGGATAGAACCGTTCTCGCCGCGAGGCACCTCGCCCGAGACACGCGTCTTCTCGTCGGCACCCATTGCGACGGTATGTGATAGAAGAAGAGAAGGGGGAAGAGAGGGGTGAGGCAGCGGGGGATCGAGTTGCTCAGATGGCAAAGGGGGATTGGTGATGATTTGGGAGCAAGTTGATGGACAGCTCTCAGTCTTGACGGGGGAAAGGACGGGACGCGCAAAATGAGGGCGAGCGAGCGGACGGAACGGCCAAGCACTCGTTAAAGGTGTCGTGGGGTAGGCGACAGGTACTTCAACGATATGCAAATCGGGGGTCCCAGGGGTAAAACGTTAACAGACACCTCTGGTTGAGCCGGTTCAAAACTTGGATAGGGGCTGCGCACGGCTTATAGGAGTTTGTAGCTTGTCGTGAAGGAGAATGCAAAAAATGAAGAGAAGAGCCGAGAGAAATTGGCAACGACAACCGCGACTTTGTGGGAAAGAGTTTAATAGAGGTTGGAAGAGGACAGAGGACTGAGGTGATGGGTGGGGGGTGGATGGAAAGGGGAAAGAAGAGGGAAAAAAAAGTAGGAAGGGGGGGCGGGCCTAGATGACGTTGTACGTAGTAATGCAGCAAAGATATGGTCACAGAGGTAATTAGCAAAGTGAAAAAAAGATTTATGAATAAAAATCGGGAATTTAGGGATGGGGAGATTTATTCCGTTCACCCCCCTTCTTACGCTTCCCTTGCGTTTTCCCCTACCCTCTCACTCGGGTTCCAAAAAACAGGATCCTCTCTCCAGCACTACCAGAACACTGCGAATACCGTCAATCCTGGAGCCTATCATTTAAACTCATGGTCTAATTCGTGAGCCCTTTGTAATCTCACCTCTTTTAATGTATTAAGGGCTGGATGGCCCATTGCAGTAACTGTTGTAGTAATGATGATAGAGGTGGGTAGGTGGTGAAAAGGTATTCTGTTTCTTGGAGCCCGAGTGCCTCTGTCTCCTTGTTCCTATTCTCTTATTCTGGAAATTGAGCTTCACGTTGACGCGATCAAGCCCTCCCAATCCAGGATGTGGCAGGCAATGTAGTCACGTATACGGAGTACTTGGTGGGGTGGAGCTGGGTACCCGTCAGCTGTTGTTGGCACCTTGGCCAGAGAGCAGCCCGCATGTATCGGGTACACTACAGGAAATCCACTTGCCGCTGTTGTCCAGTCACCGGTGTCGGCGTCGAGACTCGAGAGGTACGCCACCCTCTTCAGGGGTCGGATGGGACTACCTAATATTAGTGCTGCCAATCTTGGATAGGGGCCGCAAATCAAGCTCTGCCCGCTCACCCACGTTTGGCATTCCATCAGCTCTTCGATTGAGGTACCCAGCCTGTCTGGACGATACCAGATACATTGAACCGTAGGTAGTGCGGGAGAAACAGTTCCGTCGTGGATACACTAGATACCTGAGGCCAGAGATCCAAGCCACCTGCTGCGTACCTAGGTATTAGGCCCCAGTGTCACAGACACTGCACCGTGGCCAGTCAAGCATGAATGGATTGATGATCCAGCTAGCTCCAGCCTGACTCTCTCACTCCCTTACGCCTCCATCCGAGTTTCTTGCCGGTGGTGGCGATGACCATGTGAGTATTCTGATCGGCTCTGAATACTGTTTATCAATCTGCACAACCGTCTTGCTGACTCTGCAACCACTGTCATTACACTTGTTATCCGCTGTTGATGAAGAGACCCGGGCAGCTTCTATCCAAGGAGGAAACCGAACGGAGCCGCCATCTCACCCCCCTTCGCCCAAGCCCCCCCTCCTTCCCGGACTTCGCCTCAGTCTCACAGCACGGGCCTTGACCATAGTATGCCACTACGTACAAATGCAGCTAAGATGGTTCTCGGCCAGCCGTCTCGCCAAGGCCGACATCTCAGAATACCATTGATATCGCGATATCTAAGAGCATGGCCCCCTGGTGACGGGGCAGCCTCTTTCAGATCAAATGGCTGGTCTTTTCTTACTTAGCTACCTACCTTACCGTGCTATGCCCTCGTGGTCGCTTAGTGCAAACTAGGTACGTACCTCGGTAGGCACTACCCGGCAATGGTAGGTTAAAAATGAGTGCGGTTATTGCGACCGTGTAGTTTCATTATTGCAACCGTAGTCCAGATTAACTCGCCCGCCGATACTCAGAACACATTCCCAACGCGAAATCTAGCCAACCCGCACCCTAACTGCTAACCCTAACCACTAATCCTAACCACTGACCCTAACCGCTGACTGAAGATGACGGTTAGGGTTAGTGGTTAGGGTGTGGGTTAGCTAGATTTTGCGTTGGGAATGTGTTCTTCTTGTTGTGCAGGGTTGTGGCTGTGATTGTGGCGGGATACGGTCGCAATAATGAAAGTCTATGGTCGCAATAACCGCACTCGTTAAAAATCCGCTAAAAGAAGAACGAAGAAAGGGAACACACAACATTGATAGGTAGTACACAGCTTGAGGCTTGCTTCTGGCTGACAGCAATCAACCCGGACCAGTGATTGCTGTACTGATTCAGTGCTTTCGCGTATATAATCAGAGATGCCAAGCTCGACCAAGCTTCGAGCCATAGCCAGTCTTTTGGCGAAGTACCTGTCTTGTTGCCTGTACCTCTATCAGTTTCCTGCCCCACCGAGTTGTCGATTGCAGCTTCGTCCCACGTGTCACACGAGTTGGGTCGGGCTCTAATTTTGGCCTATCTCGCGGCGACTGATCGCAAGCAAAACCTTCGTTGTTGTTCCACTCGCCTGCACGGTCCGAAGCCGTTGCGTCTTGAACCGAATCATCAGTCTGTTGTGGAATCCGGGGTGGACAGTGCTCTTTGCCGCCTTCCCTCAAGAAATAGCAAGTCGCACGCCGAGAGGCGCTTTCGAGATGACGGATCATGGGCGCGGGCCGCTTGATTACTAGTCCCGGAAGGCTGAAGCCTGCCCGCCCGCCTGCTCTGTACCTTTCCTCATTACCTACCCTTAACCCTCTTCCTCGGGGGCCCCAAAGATTCGTTCGAACTTCTACGTCCGACTAGGTCTCCCTTCAGCCTTACTCATACCGGGCCTTGCGTGGCTGCCACATTTGCCGTACCAAGCCATCCTTACATTCTACCCCAAACTTGCGGCGGGTGCTGAATGGCTACTGGGAACACCGAACCCGCTTATCATCGCCCACCGTCTGTCTCCCGTGGTCTCTAACACACTTGTCAGGCTTCGGGTGTACCTGCATACAGATGGCTGCGTGTGCAGTACCTGACACAGGTCAACGAGGCTACAGACGAGGGGGAACATCAGATCTGGGTATTGGCCTGTGTCTTGCAGGTCGGTTAGATTGCCTAGCTCTGACTAGTTGTCCACGGCGCCGCATCTTGCCGTCCAGCATGCACCAGCGGCCTGGGTGCATAGGACACCAAGTGTTTTTTTTGGCTGGACGAGGGCACCGATAAACCAACGTGGCATAATTACACAGTGATACCCAGCCAGGAGACAACGACAAGCACTGTCTCGACGAAATGTTCCGGTTCGGCTGGTGGTGGTGTTTGGAGTGTTCCCCGAATCAGTGGCTGGCCAAGTCGAGGTTCATGCAGCGCGTGAGCGCCTCGAATCTGGCCTGGCCGATCTTCAAGACATCCAGGCCGTCTGTTTCAGAGTGCTGATGAGATGGAGCCCGAATCCCTGCGCCGGGTGCCGGAAAGGCCTAGTAGACTAGTAGTATGTGTCTTGTTTGGGGAGGTGGCCGTCATTCGATACTGTCAGTGGAGGAGACACGCACACTCGGAAGCACGCCTACTGTACAGATGTGCTCCCAATGAAGGGATTAGAGAGACCGGCGGACCGAGATGATCGACTCTCACAGCCTCATTTGCTGCTCCGCAGATGAAGGGGGGGCAATCCCATATTGGGATGGATGGGAACGTCCATCGTTGACAGGCAGAGCAGCGGAGCCGACCGGGACGAGACCCAGAAAGGCGTTGTCTGATTGCAACAACTACCGGCGGATCGAAATTACCTCGGGCTGCTCCATTGGCAGTCAAACCCGGACCCAGCGGTGACGACAATGAACGAGCAACGAGGATGTTTTCCAGATTGCCAGATGCTCGAGTGTGGTGGCTGGCCCGAGTGCCGTACTCCCCCTTGCGCTATGATCCTCTCACCACAACAAGCTCGTCGCCGTGGGGGCATGGGTAAGTGGAAGAATAAGAAAGGTCGCCTTCAATTTCTCAAGCGGCGATCGCTGTCTGGGAGACGAGATGCAGACTGGGTAGCTGGCTGGCACAAGGATAGCGACCAACGGTATCCCTGTCCACATGTTGATTGGCGACGCTCGAGGTTGATGAGAATGAGCGAGCCGCAGCTGGAACATGGACTTTCGCAAACAAACGATTGGAGCTCCATGCCGCGGGTAGAGGCGACGAGACACCGAATCACAAGTCCGCTCGCGTCTTTTTCGGGCTTATTTGACTGGCGCCAAAGGCAGTGTGGAACATGACCAGAGTCCAAACTCGACGGATACCACGTTTCGGTTTCGTCTCCGTCAGCGACTCAGAATCAACGCGCACTCGACTCAGAAACAATAATCGAGGCTGCAATCGAAACGGTGGCAAAGTACATTACCGTCAAAATGAGAACCAAAAGTTTGCTCGAATGACGGATTATGGCGAGCTGCAGCGTGCCAATGGAGGTGGGATTGCACTCATTTTATAAGATTACACCGGGCAGGGTTTTGTCATCGAGCAACTCACACTGGGTGTAGACTTGACGGCGGGTGCTTAGAATCCATGTCACCAAGAACGTTCTGGAGCAGGCGAAACAAACAGGTCAGGTCTTCCACCAAGAACGATAATGCAATGGTTGAGGACGGCAGGCACACACACGGACGCATAAGTCCACAATGCGATGACAGGCCGAGTCTGATTAAGATGACGGACATTGGAAATGGAGGCGAAAATAACGTGTGAGTGCAGATTGTCAGGATATTGGCGCAAGCCACACACCAAGCCCAGTTCTTGATAGGATTCAGGTTGACCAAGGCGTCTGTCTCTCACTAAGGACGGTAAAGCCAATGTCTTCGATCTCTCCTGGAAGAGCAAATACTGAGTCCGAATACAGTTGTGAGCTTCAGAAGCCAGCAGGATCTGCATGTCCAGGACAGGGTGAGGAGCGGTAGCGAGCAGTATCAACAGCATCCTGCGCACGAGGTGACTTGGCCACTCGGAGGGCGTAGTTTGGCTGCAAGGCAAGGGACCTTGCAGAAGCCGTGCCGATTCGCTCCTTCCTTCTTGTAGCTGTGCATGCAGGATGGATTGGTCAAGATGGTGGGTGCACTCTTGACAGGAGGCGGTCAGCGAGCATTGTCTTGGCGGTCAGTCACCATTAGGTAGGGTCGGGTTGAAGGTGGTGGTGGGTGTGTGTCGCGGCCTGGTGGTGCACCAAAGCAAGTCAAGGCAGTGTTTGGGATTCATCATTCGGAATGAGGAGACCTCTGATTTGAAAGGCTTGTGACCTCTTCCCTGTGCCCCGTCTGTTGTTATTATATTGCGACGGATGATCCGCGTGTCTGGCAAAGTCAATTCAACAGTGCTGATGGTAGCGGCAAGTAAAGCTACTTAGAAACAGGCGTCTGCCCTGGTGACGATAGCAAGTCTGCCTTCATGATGGAGGGGTTTTTGGACTATGGACTGGGTGGGGGGTCGTGAAGCGCGGTTTCTCAAAGCATCCACTACCCCCCCCCCTTCCAGCTACCTACTAATATACGGTACCTGGGTAGCGAACTGGGGCGGGTGCGTGTGCGTGCGTGGTGACAGGCACGTCCTGTCACCCAACGTGTCCTCGATTGCTGGGCACTTGGGGTAGCGATGTCGAACTGAATCACCTCTCCACAGTTCTCCCCAGTTCCCAGCGAAAAGACCAACCCAGGGCGGAGGATGTCCACATCTCTCCATCGCACAATGAACCTGTCGGCCCTCTCCTCAGATCGTGTCATATTACTCACCACCGCTAATGTCTCACTGTAAGGGTTCAGCTGAGTTCATCCAGCCGGCCGTCGTGTGTTTTGCTTTGCAGCTTCCCTCGCTTCCATGATACAGTCTCACAGAACTGGTATCCGGCACAGCCAGTCACTGACCCGGCCTGGATTCTATAATCAACCGTGGGTCGCAGGACTTTTTGCCCAGTGCCCGCTTTGAGACTTGAAATCTGGTCGTTTCTGGCTCTGGATTGTGGACAAGCTTCCGGCACTCCACCTTTGTGGCTGTAACAGTGGCATCCGTTGCCCCCTCTTGCAGTTAGTTGCCCATATCATTCATTATAGCTGCATCTTTCTCTTTAGCCCAGGGGTCCAAAGGTGGAGGGGGCGGGCAAGCAAGCAGGTTTGCGGGACACCGAGGGACCGACATAGATTTGCGGTTCGACGACATTCAGAGGACCAGGGAGGAATGGCTAATCACCAAGCAAACCATCTCTCGGTAGCAACTGCCATGGGAGGGTATAATATATGTCACAAAACGCCGTGTCTTGCACGCGCGCCAAAACCATAAGCCTCGACGTAAGGGACTTTTAAAGGCCGTATCTCGGATTAAGGCGAGGCAAAAGTACTCACCAGCGGCGCATAAGTAGTATATTTAGCAGAGCAAGGACTTCTGGTGCACCCAGGTAGGAAGTATTTGTACCCGCAACAGCAGACAGCCAGCTGTCGAGAAGCGAGCAGAGATAAGTAGCTAGAAAGTCGCCGCCACCTCTACTGAGATACGTATTCAAGTGCCCCTCATGTTGTGCGACACCGCAAAAAGTTGTGGGACATGTCTAGCGGGACGGAGCTAGGTACTTAGTTAGGTACCTAGGTACTTGGGAGTGGGATGGGTTAGGTAGGTATGGCACTAATAGTCGAGACACGTACCTGCCTCAGTGATTGTGGACTTCCATGGCCGTCGTCGACCAGGGTGAGCCCCGCTAAACCCCTTGTCCCAAATAATAATTTGGCCCCTCCTTCACAGTTGCGGTGCAGGAAGGATGGAAGACCAGGCAAGAGTAAGAGAAGCAGCAGCCGCAGTAGGCACGAGTGTATCGGTGGTAGCAGCAGTGTACCTAGCAGCACCAGCCGCTAGATCAAGGTGGTCTGCCACTCAGTCCCAGAGTGTCCCCTTTTTATTTGGAACCCATCGAGACGAGAAACCCATATCTACGGCAACGGCCACAGCAGCCAACACGACGCATCTTTGTCCCTCCTCCTTCCTCTCTTCGCTGCCCAACACCCCTCCGCTCTCTCCCAGGTTCAACTTTTGCTTCACGGTCTTGCGATCTCTTCACTTGTCCGCTAGATTCTCTCACCCAAGAGACGTTCTCTTTCTTGTCTAGCTCTGGACCCTGCGTCATCATCTCATTTTCCACGCAAACCTCACACGTCCCCCACCATGGCTGACATGTGAGTATCTTCCCTGCCCACCGCAATTGCTCTCATTCCGTGACAGCTATTTCGTGTTTACCTGGCATGCCAGTCGCAGTTGCCGTTGAAGAATCCCCCGACTGACTCCTCTTTCTCCCAGTAACGTTGATGTCTTGGTTATCGGCGCTGGCCCCACCGGTCTTGGTGCTGCGAAGCGCCTTAACCAGATTGTGCGTCTCACCGCCAGATCATGGCCACCCGGGACATACCTCGTCATTCAATGCTAATTGCTACTATAGAACGGCCCTTCATGGTTGCTTGTCGACTCAGCCGAGAAGGCCGGTGGTCTTGCCGGCACTGACACTACCCCCGAGGGCTTCGTAAGTTTCCTCTCTGCCTCGCTACGTTTTACCGACGGTTCCTAACAAGACTGGAAACAAGCTCTACGATGTTGGTGGTCACGTCATCTTTTCCCACTACAAGTACTTCGACGACTGTATCGAGGAGGCGCTCCCCAAGGAGGATGATTGGTTCACGCACCAGCGCATCTCCTACGTCCGCTACAAGGGCCTCTGGGTCCCCTATCCTTTCCAGAACAACATCTCCATGTTGCCCAAGGAGGATCAGGTCAAGTGCATGAACGGCCTCATCGATGCCGCTCTTGAATGCCGTGTCGCCAACACCAAGCCCAAGGACTTTGACGAGTGGATCCTTCGCAACTGCGGTGAGGGTGTCGCCGACATATTCATGCGTCCCTACAACTACAAGGTCTGGGCCGTCTCCACGACCAAGGTAAGCAGTCCCGAGTTGCTTCTTCGGCCGCGAAAGCTAACCCCTTGCAGATGCAGTGTGAGTGGCTCGGCGAGCGTGTCGCCGCCCCCAACCTGAAGCTCGTCACCGAGAACGTCGTCATGAACAAGGTGGCCGGAAATTGGGGCCCTAATGCTACCTTCAAGTTCCCCGCCCGCGACGGAACCGGTGGTATTTGGATTGCCGTTGCCAACACCCTCCCCAAGGAGAAGACGCGCTACGGCCAGAAGGGTACCGTTGAGAAGGTCGATGCCGACAAGAAGATTGTTACTCTTGCCGATGGCACCACTGTCCAGTACGGCAAGCTCATCTCGACAATGAACGTCGACCAGCTTGTCGAGCGCATGGGCAACCAGGAGCTCGTCAGCTTGTCCAAGGGCTTGTACTACTCGTCGACCCACGTCATCGGTGTCGGCATCCGCGGTGAGCGCCCCGAGCGCATCGGCGACAAGTGCTGGTTGTACTTCCCCGAGGATAACTGCCCCTTCTATCGCGCCACCATCTTCTCCAACTACTCTCCCTACAACCAGCCCGAGGCTGGCAAGAAATTGCCCACGCTGTACCTAGCTAACGGCCAGAAGGCCGAGTCGACCGAGGCCAAGGAGGGTCCTTACTGGTCCATCATGCTCGAGGTCTCCGAGTCCTCGATGAAGCCTGTTGAGCGGGAGAAGATCCTCGAGCAGTGCATCCAGGGTCTCATCAACACCGAGATGATCAAGCCCGAAGACGAGATCGTCTCTACCTACCACCGCTGCTTCGACCACGGTTACCCTACCCCCTCGCTCGAGAGAGAGGGTGTCCTCAAGCAACTCTTGCCCAAGCTCCTTGACCAGGGCATCTACTCTCGCGGCCGTTTCGGTAGCTGGAGATACGAGGTCGGCAACCAGGACCACTCGTTCATGCTCGGTGTGGAAGCTGCCGACAACATTGTCAACGGCGCCGTCGAGCTTACGCTCAACTACCCCGACTTCGTCAACAGCCGCAAGAACGAGGAGCGCCGCCTAGGACAGTCCTTCGCCTTTGGCGCCCTGCCCTCGCACAGCAAGTAAGCTTGTGGCGTGTGTGGAGGATGGAAAAAGTGCATTGGGGTTTTCGTCTTTTTTGCTGTAAAGCATAGAAGCATGAGCATGAGCAATGGGAGGAAGCAAGCCCCGGGCAGTGGAGAAGGGTGCTTCAACTAAGCATATAAGAATACCTGGGAGTTTTTACGTTGTTGAATTGGGGGGGAATTACTTAGGTGCGCCATACCCACGATGATGTTGAACAGTCGTGCGCAACTGCGTAGACGTGAGCGGGGGCTACGGGTCCTTGCAAAAGGGATACCTAAATAGAGTACACATGGGACGTTGGATGGACTCTGCACAAATGGTTCCAGAACAAGTTGACCGTGAGACTTGCATAAGTTGGCCGGCATGGCGCAGCAGACTGATAACGATAGTCGTCAACAGATGCAACTCGGTCACTAGCGTCCTGCCACCGATTGTTTCCTTGGTAAGTCTTTGGGTGGCTTCACCGTGAGCGAGCGAGGCTCACCAATCAAGGAGCGAGTCATCGCAAGTCAATACCAGCTTCATATCAAAACCGATTCGACTCTGGTTTCCGTCAGAAAAAACCCTCGGATTTATGCGCCAGGCTGAAAAGTGACAGAAGCTCACAAGAGGAGGATTAGTACACTCCCACAAGCCCATGGTTATTACAATTTACCAGTAGGCAGGTAAGGTAGGTGAGTATGGTCCTGGTGGGTACTTGGTAATGCGCCTGACCCTGCTGGCGAGAGGCTGTACCAGTAACAGTAAACTTTAGACGAAAAAAAGAAAAAGAAAAAAAGGAAAATGGCCCTGACGTCGATTACATGCGCATCTTCTACAAAACGTACAATCAAGCCTTTGAGGTTCTTGGAAGGAACTGCAAAAGTTAGGGTCTGAGCAAGGAGGTAGACAAAGTGCCAAATCTCATTGGTCCAGCGTTGTTGCGTTGACCGAAGAAGTATTGCGACATATGAGAAAACCAGAGAATGAGTTAGGGGTAGGTGTGCTGCGACTCAGATTTGCACCGGTTGTGAAGGGATGAGACGGAGGCTTTCTATCTTGTATTCTTTCAGACTTCCATCGTCTTGGGAAGGCCAGAACTGGGAAGAAGTCGAGGGGAGCAGGGGTTGTTGGAGGGGAACGAGTCGTACAAAGTAGTTATTGGGTAGGGGGGGTTACGGTTTACTACCTACCTATCCGGGAGGGGGTATTTTGACAGTGCCCTATCATTATGACTAGTGAGATACATACAGTGCATAATATTCATTTTCTACATACTGTATCTAGAGGGGTGTTTATGATTCCATAATATTTTTTAACCTTAGATCTACTTTCTTCTCTAAGTCTTTGAGATTATCTAGCAATATTGATTTCTGTTAATCTAGTCTGAATGACCAGGTGTAGATATAAAAAGGCAAGAGTGAAGAACATAGTTAGAGGGAAGGAGCTGTAAATGACCTAAAGGATATATATGGTCTCTAGATAGGTAGTGTGCCTACCTACCTGTAGGGAGGCCATGTGCACTATGGATAAACAAAAAGTACCCAGACAAAGGGAAATGCCAATATGAGCCTTGCCACAGCAGTGGAGAGGAAACAAGCAAGCACAACAACTTACGTATTTGGGGACTCCAGAGCCCAGACCATTGGTAGCAAGTCTAGTCGTCATCACCAGCAAAGGGGTACTGTTTGCAGTCGGCAATGATTGACAGGTACCAGGCATCAGTGACAGGCGGGAATGACTTCTTCCGGCCTTGCGATATCGACTTTGTGGCTCCTGTGCGTACGGATACCCCCGACGTCTTGCCAGCTGCCTCCAAGTTGACCCGCATCCTTTGTTCCCTCTTTCACCACGGCTGTTTCTACCGTTTCTCCCTCGCAGTTTCTCTGCTTCTCGATCTAAGTCTTGGTTCGTACAGAGGCCGTCAAACTATTGACCGCTCCTATCTCAACCCATACCCTGCCTGCCTGCCCGCCTACCTGCCATCGTTCCAATATCTTTGTTGTAGCTTGAGTACCACCAGCTCTGTTCTCCAACAAATGGACGCCATCCGTCTGTTACCTAAACCGAATATGGGTACTGTATACATTATTAGTAGGTGCCTCCTACCCGGGAGGGGGGTTCGACAGTGCGGGTTCATCATGTAGGTACACTACCTAATGTCATCCCATGCCACGAGTGTACCCGGACCGTCGTTGACCAAGAGCCCTGGACAGAGACTGCCCCCCGGCCCCGGCGTGGGACTTGTTTGTGTTTAATAGCGACACCAAGGTTTCGCTGTTTGGACTGATGGAGGGGGAGTGTTTGACACTCTGGCGTCGCCCACCATGTGGATGGAACGCTGAACCGGTCCCGGTCCTTCCAAAATGTTTTCGCCCTCTCTCCTGATGAGGTGTCTTCCATCCGTACCGCTATTAAACAGCTGGCCGAGAGTTGACGCAGGTACACGCCATCGTTGCCTCGCGGCGTTTGGGTCGGTTCAGCTTTCAAGGTATGCAAGCTGGGAAAGTTCTTTAGCTTGGTTCCTAGTTCTCTGGTGTGCTGGGAGGAAACCCTGTTCTTCTGGTAAAACCAGTTACCTCCTCCACACTGCCCAGGGGTGCGTGCCCACTGCTTCAGCGTCTCCCCCACCTCCTGTCTTCCCGCACCTACCCATACTCCGAATGCCACCGCCGCCCTAAGGTACCCTTACCCATATGGGTACCTACCTAGGTGGTACTCAACTGATCAGTGGTCAAACAGCACCTCCGACGACAGCTGCCCACTCGTTCCGACGCCCCCCTCCGACGCATCACCCCATCGTGCCTTTTCCCTACTGAGCTTTTGTTCTTTGAGGGCCCGTTATTGCTGTGCTCTGCATTCGTCACAAGGCCAGCAACTAGTTCTTCAAACCTCTTGCGATCGCGCGCGCGCAGACTTGGCCGTTGCGTGGCCTTGCATGCTCGATCAGAAAACACCACTGGCGATAGAAACCAATACGATCCCTCGTTCAACCACCTCTATTGTCAACCCCACTACGCCTCGGACTTTTTATCAAAACATGACATGGGCAGTAGTGTCTAGGTGAACGTCACGACTTGACCTTTGTCATTCTACTTCTCGAGACGACGACAACGACGACACCGATACCGACGGCTCTACCGAACCCCGACTGAGCCCAATCCCATTCATATTGTCCCCTCTCACCATCACCACCAACATCCGTACTCAGTCTCCAAGCTCCGGCTTGCGCCTATGACCGGCCTCGATGATGGACGGTGCTGCCATCGTGTCGGACGAACACTTCGACCCGCCCTCGCGCTTGTTTGAGCGCCTTCGCCAGATCGCTGGCTACACCTGGGACGAGTCCAGACTCCCCTTTCACACATCCTACGACATCTGGTGCGTCCCTTCTGCGGCTGACGGAACAGTCTCTGTCGCCCCGCTCTCTCCGTGACACAATGCCTAACATGCGCTTCACAGGCACGTTTGCGGCACCAGATTCGTGTCGCCCTACCAGCCGTCGCCTTCCTCCCACCCTGCCTCGAGTCCCGGTTCGACCGCGAGGCTACATTCTGGCCGGCCGTCGCCCTCCGAACATGCGAGTTCCTCAAGCCTCCACTCGGGTCTTCCCAGCGATGCCAGCAGTGACTTCTCGGCCACGTCACCGCCGCCTCCGATTCCCTCTGGCGCTGCTGAGATATCGTACATAGAGGAGCCCGTCGTGGCCCGCGTCTCCTACCATGTGCTCCGGGAAGAAAGGGCGTTTCACATAGCCAAGAACCTATTCGCCACGGCCGATCCCAACGGGCACCACATCGTCAAGCCGCTCGATCTCATCCGCCTTGCTCCCCACCCAGGCGACCGCGGGTCCATTGTTGTCGCAATCTACCAGCACCCTGGCCAGAATTACCTGTTTGATCTGATGGATATGGGACCGGCATTTTACAAGGCCAGGAAGGTGGACGACCGGTATGAGGCGTATCGCAAGACGAGCTTCCGCCTGAAGCCCCCGATAGACTTGCAGTACTTTCTCGACTTTGCCATCGGCGCAAGTCAGTGTCTCGAGATACTTCACTATGGGCAGGCGATGACGCATGGGGAGATTCGGCCAGACGCTTTCCACTTCAATATTGAAACAAACTCTGTCAAGTTGATCAACTTTGGTACCGGAACGAGGTCCTTCGAGGGCGGCCTGTCGAGTACGTCATGGTCGAGCCTGTCCAAGGAGCTAGGTGCCAAGAACAAGCTCCTGTACATTAGCCCGGAGCAGACAGGGCGTATGCCGGCGGAACCCGACAGCCGGACCGACATATACTCGCTAGGAGTGGTGTTCTGGACGCTGCTCACACAGCAGCCTGCATTCGAGGGCGAGAAGCCATTAGACATCGTACAGGGCGTTCTTGGGCGGAGGATTCCAAACGTATCGCAAGTCCGGCTTGACATACCTGACGTCATTGGCCGCATCATCCAAAAGTGCACGGCAAAGACCGTCGCAGATCGATACCACTCGGCTAGCGGCCTGAAGCACGACTTGCTCAAGGTGCAGCAGTTCCTGACTGACGGCGACTGGTTGGCGTTGAAGGAGTGGAAGATTGGCGAAAAGGACATCTCGTCGTTCTTCATCCTGCCCAACATGATGATCGGGCGGCAGAAGGAGAGGGCAGACGTGGTGAGAGTGATTGAGCGGGTTGCCAAGAGCCACTCCATGAATCAAAAGTCGACAAACAACCGCTTCTCAGACGGGTCACAACTCTCGGTCGAGCTGCCTGACTGCGGTGACTTGTCGAGCGAGGGTGCTAGCTCTGCAGAGGGCACCACCCGCCGTAGCGGTTCTTTCACGCACACTACGTCCTCTGACCCTAGGCAGTCAAAGGCTAGCTTCGTGCCTTCCGTTCTGTCCGATGCTCAGACAATATCAGGAGACACCATCGCCTCGTCCAATTCGGGGCCGTTTGGGCGTATGACGAGGCCATGGGACAGGCAGTGGGAGAGGCACCATTCGGTGTCGATCGAGACGCGGAGCCTTGCGGACGGCATCGGCACGCCTACAGACAGCAATCGGCTTAGTGCCGTCGAGTCGACATCCTCGAGCTTGTCTCGTCAGCTTGGTTCGGCCAAGTTTCGGAGACGCGGGCACTGCGAAATCATTCTCGTGGAGGGGGCCGGTGGCCTTGGCAAGAGCTGCCTCTATCAGTCTGTACTTGCAGAGGCCAGGCGGAGAGGTTACTGCGCCACGGCCAAGTTCGACACGGCTCGCCGCACGGCTTTTGGGCCGCTGCTCAAGCTCCTGTCGTCTCTGTTCAAGCAGGTCTTTGGCGAGCGGAACACGGACACGCAGTTTCACCAAGCGCTGAAGCAATATGTTCGTCCCGTGTGGCCGACGCTCCACAAAGTCCTCGGGCTGCCCGACTTCCTCATCGGCGCCCTTGACAGCCCGATTCCTCGACCCGTCTCCGTCACGCAAAGCGTAGCCCAGGCCCGGAGCATCAGAGCCAGCCTCAAAAGGCGCGGCTCATCGCCAGGAAGCTCCCCCGGGCGTCTGACGAAGCCCGCCGTTATATCGTCGCAGGCATCCCAGGATTTCCTTCGGGCAGGTGGGACGACGAAAACGATGCGTCTGATGAACACCTTCCTTGATGTGCTACGCATGTTTACGTCTCACAAGTTTATATGCTTCGTGCTAGACGACCTTCACTTTGCCGATGACGAGTCAATGGAGCTGATTACTCAAATTATTGGGGCGCGGATGAAAATGGTCGTTATCATTACTTACAGACCAGAGGAACTGTCTCCTGAGCGGGTCCAGTCCATTATCCAACCCCCCGAATCCGAAGGTAAGCTGGCCCTCGAGCAATATCACTGTATACTAACGATGCCTAGAGCTCCCCAGGTCAGGAGGCCCAGTGGTCACGCGCATCAAGCTGACCCCTCTTGGCGAGGACGACATAATCCAATACGTTGCGACCACGCTGTGCAGACCCAAAGAGGAGGTCCTTCCGCTGGCGCTCGTTATTCAATCAAAAACAGCAGGCAACCCGTTTTACATGCGGGAGATGCTCAGTGCGTGCTACAGGAAAAGGTGCATATGGTACGACTACAGAGATAGCAACTGGCATTTCGACCTTGACAGGCTGTTCGAGCACTTCAAGGGCGCTAGCGACTACGATATACTCGACACCGGATTCATCACCCGTAGGCTAAATGAGCTGCCGCCGGCATCCAGGGCAATTCTCGCCTGGGCTGCCCTGTTGGGGTCATCGTTTTCATTTGAGCTCATTACACGACTTCTGAGCGGCGAATTTCAGTACCAAGACGAAGCCGAAGACAACGCCAGCTGTCGAGGGCCGGGCAACGAGCAATACCACGCATCGTATACCCAGCAGGAGGCAATCGACGGGTTACAAGCGGCTGTGCAGGCTTATATCATCGTACCGAGCGAGACAGACGACAGATTCCGCTTCGCCCACGATCGATTCTTACAGGCGTCGGCAGCGCTGAAAGAGTGCAACGCGCGCAAGATGCATTTTGTAATCGCACAGACGCTGTTGAAGTATTATTCGGCGGACCCCAAGGCGAAGGACAACACGGCCTCGCATATTTGCGAGTCTGTTGACATCATCAAGAAGCGCGTCTCCAGGCGCCAGCCATATCGTAAGCTACTGTTCGAGTCTGCCCGGACGGCAGTCGAGAACTGCGCCCGTCCGACTGCCTCTAAGCTATACAGCACGGCGGTCGCACTCCTCCAACCGGACCCCTGGAACGACGAGCTTGATGACGTCTCCTACGATGAGACCATGCAGTTGCACCTGAGAGCTGCCGAATGCTACCTCTACATGGGTAACCATGTAGCAGCCAATGCTCTGCTTGACACCATCTTCAAGTGCGCGCGCAGCCCCCTCGACAAGGCACCAGCTTATGTCCTGCAGTCTAGAACCATCGCGCAATGCGGCAACGCCAAGGGGGCCCTGGAGTCGCTCAAGGAGTGTCTGCATGCTCTGGATGTTCAGTTTGACGATAATCCGACATTCGAGAAGTGTGACGACCAGTTCGAGAAGATGTCTGTGAGGATACAAACCATGGACAGGAATGAACTCATGAATCCGGCCCAGTCGCTGGACCCCGGTCTGTCGTCTGTCGGCGCCGTCCTGGCAGAGACCGTCAGCGCCGCGTGGTGGAGCGACTACCTGCGCTTCTATCATCTCTCTCTCGTCATGCTAGACCTACATCTCGCCCATGGCGCCTTTCCGCAGTCCGGGATGGCGTTCCTCCATCTCGGCCTGATTGCCCTGGCGAGGTTCAACATGGTCAGCTTCGCCGTCGAGGTGGGCAACGTCTGCATCGAGTTATTTGATCGCTACCGCGACCCCTTCTCGATGGCCAGGGGCTACATGTTGTACGCCAACTTCATCGGGCATGTCCAGGTCCCGGTGGCCGTGGCGCTGAACCATCTGGAGGGCTCGGTCGACTACGCGGCAGCGGCCGGTGACAGGATTTCCTCGATCCTAAGTTTCGGACTGGCGGCGCAGCTCAAGTTCTTTGCCAGCGAAAACTGCTCCGACTTGGAGGCATTCTGCCAATACGGCTGCGAAGAGATCCCCAACTGGCACCAGGACACGCGGGGTGGCACCCTCCTCATTTCGATCCGACAGGCATGCCGCGCCCTGCAGGGCAAAACCCGAACCACCGAGCCCCTCGAGGTCATGACCGACGAACAGCACAATTCCGTCAACTACAAGTCGTGGCTAGGGGCCAACACGCAGAACGGCAACCGGTCGGTTCTATGGTACGAGAGCATCGAGATTGTGCCATTGTTCATTTACGGGCACTATGACCGGGCCATCGAGATCGGCCAGGCGTGCTACGAGACCATCCAAAACCTGTGGTCCGCTCGCAACAGCAGGCTGGTCATGTTTTTCTACGGCCTTGCGCTCGCAGGAAGCATGCTCCGCAAGCTCAACGATCCCCGGCTGGACCCCAACAGTCTGACTAATGAAAACGAGAATACTCTGTACAAGCTCCGCGAGCTGACCAAGAGAATCAAGGAGTGGGAGATTTATACCGAGGTTAACTACTTGTCATGGTCCAAAATACTCGAGGCCCAGATCGCCGAGTTGACGGGCGATTATGGCGGCGTCATCAAACTGTACGAGGAGGCTCTGGACAACGCGGAGGAGCACAATTACCTGTTCGAGGCGGCGGTGGGCAACACGCTGATGGCGGGCACGCTCGTTAGACGCAAGGCCAGAAGGCTGGCCCGCTCTGCATTCAGGGATGCCATTGCTTTCTACCGTCAGTTCGGAGCTGTCGCCGTCGCTGAACGTCTCGAAGAGGAGCATGCTGTCCTGCTTCACAGCCCGACAAGAAACCCCAGAACGGCGGACGCCGGCGTGCAGACGGACTTTACCGGTGACAGCGGTACGGTCGACTACCGTGCCGTCGAGGGCGAAGATGGCCCAGAGGGGCTCCAGCAGTCCAATCACACCGCCATCGCCGACATCAAGGGCGAGCGGATTGGTGCGTGGCGCGGCTCAATGCACGAACACAACGAGACTGGGGCAGGTCTACCCGCACTTGATATGATTGATCTGCATGCGATTCTGCTCTCCTCTCAGGTGATATCTGGCGTCCTCCGGGTCGATGAACTGCTAAAGACTATGTGCGACGTCATCCTGCAGACCTGCGGCGGCTCGGCCACACTCGCCGCCATCGTCGTTCAGGACTCGGACGAGTCTGGCTGGTGTCTCGCAGCTAGCGGCGACCCGGAAAGGGGCGCGTCGGCCCATATTCCAGGCCTGCCTCTGGCGGGCACATCACTAGTCGCTGAAAACGTTATTCTCTACTGCACCCGTTTTCGAGAGGCAGTGTTCATCCCCGATATCATCAGCGACGAGCGGTTTGGGAACGTGGGCGAGGCCTGGCTGCAGCGGAACATCCTCAGCAAAGCCATTATCGCGATCCCCATTTGCCACGGCTCCAAGCCGCTTCTTGGTGTCTTGTACCTCGAGGGCGAGCCGGGCTCCTTCACCGACCGCAACGTTTCCGTCCTGCAGCTACTGGTAAACCAGATCGGCATCAGTTACTCCAACGCCTTGGCCATGAAAGCCATCGAGAAGGTCTCGGCAGAAAACGTTTCCATGGTCGCCCTGCAGAAGCGTGCGCTGGCAAAGGCTCTCGAGGCCGAGACCAAGGCGAAACATGCCGAGGCCGAGGCCAAGCGCAATGTCAAGTTAGCCGAAGAGGCTGCCAAGGCCAAATCCATATTTCTGGCCAACGTCTCTCACGAGCTGCGCACGCCTCTTAATGGTGTCATTGGGAACTCGGAACTGCTCAAGGACAGCGAACTGGACAAAGATCAGCAAGAAATGGCGGACAATATCAAAGTATCCGCGGAGCTGCTGCTCACTGTCATCAACGACATTCTCGACTTTTCCAGGATGGAGGCTGACAAGATGAAACTGTATGTCATCGCCTTCAACCCTGAGGAAATGGTCCGCGAGGTTGTGCGCGCTGTGTCCTACAGCAACCGGCAAAAGACGAAACAGAAGAATGTCAAGATTATACAAGACATTGACCTGCCCTCGATGCTTATCTTTGGGGACCCTATCAGACTTCACCAAGTCTTGGGCAATCTCATCAGCAACAGTCTCAAGTTTACCGAGGATGGATCTATCACCATCGGAGCCCGTGTGGATTCAGAGACCAACGACAAGGCTACGCTCTTATTTAGGGTACAAGATACGGGCATCGGCATTCCCCAGGAGCAATTGGTCAAGCTCTTCCAGCCGTTCAGCCAGGCAGATACCAGCACGGCCCGCAAGTACGGCGGCAGTGGGCTCGGTCTGAGCATCTGCAAGTCTCTAATTGAAACGATGATGAAGGGGAAGATCCAGCTTGACAGCCAGGAAGGCGTCGGGACGACGGCTTGGTTCAAGGTCACCTTCGACAAGGCCAAGTCCGATGTCTCCGCCGGCGACGCGCAGCAGATGAAGTCCCCACCAGCCGTCGAGCACTCCGCCTACCTCGCCGAGCGTGGTTCGTCGCCGAATCCGTTCCTGGATCTTACCGCCATCCCCAAGGACCAGATCAGGATTTGCATCGCAGAGGACAACCCTATCAACCAGAAGATTGCTATCCAGTACGCGCAACGCCTGGGCTATACTACCGTCGATGCCTACGAGAACGGTCTCAAGGCCGTGGAAGGTTTACGCCAGAAGGCAAGGGAGGGCCGGCCGTACCACGTGGTCCTCATGGATGTGCAGATGCCCGTGCTTGACGGCTATGAGGCGACTAAAATGATCCGCAAGGATGCTATAGACGTCGTGCGCAAGATACTCGTCATCGCCATGACGGCGTCGGCCATCCAGGGCGACCGCGAGAAGTGCCTGGCGGCGGGCATGAACGACTACCTCGCGAAGCCAGTGCGCTCCGAGGTGCTGAAGAAGAAGCTAGATACCTACGTCAGCCCTCAGGTAGCCGTAAGCCAGACCCTGGTTGGGTTTTCGAGGCTCCCACGCTAACCGCCGCCCAGATTGCTTCGTCTTCGGACGCCGTACGCTCGTCTTCCGCGTTGCCGACGTACGCCACCACCGATCTCAACGGGGCTGGGGCAAGCTTTCATCTGCCGATTAGGGAGAACCCGGCATACAGCCGACCGTCGGGCAGCACCGCGGCGCCCAGCCGAATATCGAGCGATACGAGATCGACCACCGATGCAAGTTCGGTAGCCGAGACGCAGTCGCCGGCTCCGTCACAGAAACGCGCATCACGCAAACTCACCAAGACACGTAGTAGCGCCGAATCACTGCCGAAGGAGAAGCCCAGAGCGGTCCTTACCAAGAAGGCGCCGCAACGCCAGGGGACTACCTCGTCGATGGACGAGAACCTCAAGCCAGAGGTTGTATCATACCACGCGAATAACCGCGGCAGCATAAGCTCGCAGGGGTCGAGCAGCAAAGACAAGATCATCCCCGGCTAAGGAAGGCGTCAGAGGTCGCCCTCCCCTCCACGGGACTGGAGGTCTCGCCTGGGATGGCGCGGCAGCCCAAAGATGCTGCCCGGGCAGAAGATCGAAGCAACAGAATAGATCGTTTCATGCCAGCCGGAAGCAGCTGCGGTTGGGTGGATACGGAGTAGCAGTTCAAGAAAAGAAGGCTTACACCTGCAAGAGGTGGGTGGTGATATAATTGTTCGGCGGAGTTAAAGCCGTGTCTACTGAGCATTGGATTCGAACATACTTTCCTGATCTCATTCGAACCGAGGCGCAGGAAAAGAATACGGAAGGGAGAAGAATAGAGAGACGTAGGGACGACATGTCTCTGACGAATAGGAATAAGGAAGGCGTCCTGACGCTTGATGATTTGTGCCACTATTAGAAAGAATATCTGCTCGGCTCTATCCGGTAGAATGGAAGCCACAGGAGTTGAACAGCACCCCTCAAGTATTCTGGATTGTTAAGGAACACTTGTTTTCAATCACGGCATCATGGGCAATGACATGCGGTCTAATCCGTTAGGGGCGAAGAGTAGTCGCCGGGAAAGCACGAGGCAAAACGTTTTTATTCTGCTGGATGGACACATGATAATCGACAGACAGGCCGTCTACCGTACTGCGAAGCTGCCTGCCTCGCAGCGTCTTGCCAGTGATCTGAATGCGACGCGGCTCGTGTAGCCTGCTACGTCCATAGGTGGGAAAGGTCAGCCGACTGCGGCTTCGGCACGCCCTTCTTCGGGAGCACCCTCCTTCTTTCTCTCCTCCTGCAGTATGATCAGCCCAGCCTGCTGCAAGCAGTGCCGTTGACGTGCAGGAGGTGTTTGAGACAGACGGGCATACTGACGACAGCAGAGACGGTCTAGGATTGCAAATCCTCTGCTAATGTTGTCTTGGGTGGTCTCTGGTGTCACTCGCACACTGAGGTACGTAGTCCAGGCGGTCCCTCTTGAGGTCGCACAGGTACACAATGATACTCTTGACACAGTCGGAAAAACACAGTAAAAGTACCATGCCCAATACTTTAACACGATAATAGAACACACACACACGCCCCCTTTTGGGAAGACGCATCATGGCCCAGAACCAATCAATGCCTCATTCCCTAGGAAATTTCAAATCCCATGGCGTGGGTGCGGTCGTCTACCACATCACCACATGTTTCGGCCACCGCTCTTTGAATTCTTGTCTCTCCCTCAATCAGAATCCATCTGCATCGTTCGGGCCATTTCTTTGCTTGGATCGAGGATCTTTTTGGAGGAGTTGATTCAAAATGTCTTTGGGTAGGGAAAGAACCCCCTCTCCCGAACGATATTTCAACCCCCCCGCCCGGGCTCGGCCCCGCCCATGTCTCCTTGGTCTGATTTGGCGGCCTTCCCAGCCTGCCTCTCTTCGGAACTGAGTCATCAAGCAATGTCTTTGAGAGGGTGGTCTCCCTGGTTCATGGTCAGACTTAACATTGGGAACTTCGGGTATGGGGCTTGGATAATTGCTTCTTAGAGTCAGTCAGTGACGGGATCCGACTCTCGGATGTGGGCGCAAGTCCGATTTGTCTCTTCGTGGACTGGAACGGTGAGGTTTGAGACAGACGCAGCTGTACCGGGTCGGGCGTCGGATACTGCTTCGCGCCATTTTCTTTCGTCGTTGTCTTTGTCACTTTGTCCACGCAGCCTTGGAAGGCCAGGAGAGTGGGATACCACGATTACATGTATCGGTCTTTCTTTGGGTGTCTATCTCTCATGGAGCCTTGCAAGATCGAACGGGGCCTAGGGAAAGGAGGTAAAGGAGGAGGAGGTCAGGCTATCGCACTCCAGGTCCGGGACAGCATCCACAAAACAAACTGACCCGACACGTCCCGACAAGGATGTCCCATTAACGAATGGCCCGCAGATTAGCCCTATGGATACGTAGTTAGTAGAGGAACGGGCTAGCCAGAAAAGGAGGGTTCGTGATAAATGAAAGGAATTGCCCATCGTCATCAAGCCAAGCAGGGACGAGTCGCGAGATGTCCTCATTTGCGAAGGCGAGGGCTGAATGTCCTCTACCCTTGCCCCAACGGAAGAGTTACCGCCAACACGGGACATTACGACAAGGTCTTTGGGAGAGGAGAGGAGAGGGGGTCCGACTTACTCGCAGCAAGCGGATCATGACAATGAAGCCGCTGCAACACGTAAGCGACATGTTTTCTTTTCTTTTTGGCCACTCGTCCAACCCCCCGGTTTTGATGTGATGTGACGTTGACAAAGGGATGACACGACAGCCAAGGGAGCAATTCTGCCTCGTCGTTTGTAGTGTACACTACGACTGGAGACCGCCGACGTTAACCCAAAGCGCTGTCGAAGTTTCTTCTTGACCTTCTTTTCCTTTCCCCTCACATGGTTGCTCCAACTTCGGTTTAGGTATTTCCCTGTCGGTCAATTCGGTCTAGTGCAAGTGCCGTTCAGAAACCCCGAATAGCGGATAGCATCATCCGCAGCCCGTCATCACTTGGTTGTTGGGCTGAGAATGGTTGGGTTTGTCAACCACAACCACTCGATAGTTCGCGTGCCTCGCCACTCCTTCGTCCCATGTCCAACATCCAGATGCCACTTGGGCCACCCCCTAGGGACAAACTTCTTGGTCCACGTTATGCAAGAGCCATCCCATTTGGCTCAGATCACAGGCTCGTCCAATGTTCGACAAACCTTCCTCCCCAGGTTCACACTCTCTTCTCACACCTGTGGGCTTGCAGAGTTCCCCTCTTTCATAGATCTTGGGCGCGTTCTTGTCGCCCGATGACCAGCCTGGCATTGTATTTTCTCGACGAGGTCTAGCGCATCCTTGGGATACAAAAGTCTGGTCCCAGCATTGAGATGGAAGGAGATTGAGGAGAGACGAATTGGTGACATGCAGGGTTGCGAGCAGAAGATTGCTATGCCTCGCCGGATATCATCAACTCCCCCTTCACTTTTTTTTTTTCCAGCAGGAATGCCGTCCCAAACTTCCGAGATGCTGCTCCTTCGCTGGATGCTCGACGCCAAGCCAGCGGAATGCCGATAGGACTGTTGCAGGTTCACTTATTCGGGTGTGGGGAGGCCCAAATTGGGCTGACTGTGTCGACGATAAGCCGTCCTTTTCCCTCTGGAGCTGCTTCTGCTTCAATTTGCTTGACGACCAAGTCCCCGGCCCTATCTGGGGCCAGCTCATTACCCATCTCTATATCAGTGGAGCAGCAAAGGCCAGAGTCTTGGGTTTCTTCAGCCTGATCACCGTCCCGCGGCACGCATGAGCACTTTTACCGGCCGTTTCAAGATTGCATTTCTTGGCGGCCTGTTCGGGAGACACCCTATTGCTAGGCATTTTTCTGATTGCGATTTCCACCCCGGGCGGGTTTCAATCTCCCCTGCTGTGAGGAAAGCATGATTACCGAGGTACGTATCCAAAGGTGTCCTTCTTGGGGTCACACAAGTCCACAATAATTAATACTCAACACAGTTAGATCGAGGGTACGTATAACTCCTCTGATAGACGACGGTGGAGTGCGGGTAGGGATATAAGATGCGGCGAAACAAGATTCTGAGCAGAGTGCCCACCCCGCCCTTTCCCCATCGCAACGACACGTACGTGCCGATCCCAGCTGGCCTGGAAGAATTTCCCGCCATGGTTGGCTGGATATGGCGTCCCTGTTGTGCCTTGGAGAAGTTGGGAAATTGGGTTGACTATCAACTCCCCAAAGATCATTTCCATATCGGGTTGTCGAGAGAGGGGACCGCGAAGGACGAGGCCTCGCCTCAATAGGAAAACGTCAGCATGGCTAAATTAGCACTACCCCAGCCCTGCCATTGTCTCCTTTGGGCGCTGGTGCCCTGGATTGTGTCTGGCTCACGTGGATGATGTTCCATGACAACCGCAATAAACAAAAGAAAGCTCTCTCATTGGTCGCTGCGGAGGCCGTGAGCGTCTCGCAAAAAGTGGCCAAAAACGTGCTGAGTTTGCCGTGGTAGATGAGACCAAACTCAAAAGGGAGAAAGAATTTGGATGCCACCGAGTGCCACTCAACGACAAATGAGTATGTACCATTACCTACACACTCGGCGAGCTGGAAACAAGGTACGTGTACAGGTACCGTAAGCCTGGACCTAACTGCGGACACTGCCCCTCCCCTTTGGTGAGCGGGATAATCTCCTGCTCCGAGGACCCGAGGCGTGATAGGGTAGCATCCCTCACCACACTCATCTATCTTCGACGCAAGTCTACGTAGTAATGGGCATCGCCAAGGAAGATTTTCAAAGACGGCCGTGAGTCCGTCCGTCCGTCATTAAATGGGACCGACAGACATGATCCCATGCTGGTCAGAGCGACGCGGGCCTTTACCCGGTTCGCTTTGTTTACGTAGCAAGTCGAGCGAAAAGAGATGAGACGAGATGGGCGAACAGGTGAATTGGCTTTCCCCACCTAATAAACTTGTGACGGGCTTCACATTTCCAACCACTCCTACCGATGCTTCGATCCAATGAGCAAAAAGACTAAGAACCTGATGAGGGGGTTCTCTGGTATCGCGAGGCATCAAGCTTCTGAAGAGCGGAAGAGCGGAAGATGGGTGCATGCCCTCTATCTAGTCTCAGCACGTCAACATACCTCGACACGCTGTTGTCCGCGCAATGAGAATGCCGAGGAGTGATTTCCCCTCCCCGAAGACCCATGTTTACCAACGAATCAGTGTTGATATGAGTACAGGCTGTGAGAGGCAGGGTTATCCAGATAGCGTACAGCAGTGGGAAGATTAAGGATGAACACAATTTAGGGCTAAACCTTCCTCACATGTATAAATCTTGAGTGGTGGTTCGCACTGTGACAGATAGCAACGAGCCCCAGTGGCGTTCTTGTCGAAGGCCCGCGATGTGACAATCCGAAAGGGAGCCAGGTAGATTGGTGTTGCTAGCTACGCGATTCCAGGCAGGTTTTCATCAAGCATATACCTCTGGCGCGAGGTCGACAGACGAGTGAGCATGCGCCTGTCCACATCACAACAGAGAGAACCCTGTCAACGCAAAGGAACGACAATCGGGGTAGTTGCTGAACGCCAACGACAGATCGAGGCTGGACTATTGCCCGGCTCGACCCTTCGGTATAGAGGCGGGGGGGTTGCTAGCTAAACAGGCTGCGCGGGGGCCGATGGCAGCCTCATCAGTGGGGTCAACACATATTGTTCTAGGCACGTAGTTGCGACAGCGAGCCCAAGAAGCGTAGCGAAGCTTTTGGTGCTCAATCCCACCTACGATAGTCCTCCCTGGTCCATGGGTCGCGAATCGCTGGCACGCGCCGGCAACACTCTCCTTCCCCGCGCAGATCTCCTGGGCGAGTTTCGTGAAAGATTGGCTCACATAAAGCATGTCCAGCACGCACCACAGCCCAAGTTCACATACGGGCTGGAACACATGCAAAGCACATGCTTGCCACGCCCAACTATGCTGTCGTTAACCATCGTTTCTTGGGTGATCCGGCCTTGAACAGCAGCTACCTAGGTAGGCTGGCTGTTGTTGTCTGCGAAAGCCAATATCGAAATGATGCAAGCCAAACATTGCCCCGGGCCTGGAAGGGCCCATCCCGTCACATCGGGTTCGACTTTCATCATTACCAGTGCCGTCCGTTATAGACCAACTTCGGCGCTGACAGGTGACTGTCTCAGTCAGCCGTATAGCAAGGCGCTCAGCGTCCCAATCAGGGCCAGGTATTACACTGTACAAACGAAACGCCTGAGCAGCATGGCCAACAAACGCAATACGAACCGAGGGACCGGTCTTGACTCCAATGAGAAGCAGTTGAGAAAGCGATGCTGACCCCTCAGCTAGTCACAGGAGCTCTCGTTACACTGCCAATCGGAGCCTTCAGGCCTTTCCCAGGAGTTGTTACGATGCGCGCTGCATCTCCCATGCCCGGAAGTCCGCGAAGCTAGTGGGACGTCGTGGCAGGCAGGCCCCGTTGGATTCCTGGAGTCGACTCCGTCGAACATTAAACACACACACACACACACACACACACACACACACACACACACACAGAGCTGAGGGTTCTCGAGCTCCGGCGCGAGGCTCCGTGAGTACACGATACGTCAGACTGCCATTGTCTTGCCTGCAGAATTCACAACCCAAATATATGGCGGTAATGTTGTGCTTAACATAAAGAACACCGCAATCCCGAGATGTAGAGCTTCTCTCGCGAGCGCTGTACAGGACAGGCAGGTGAGGCCGCCACGGAATTGGAAATCTCAGTAAGGGTGTGATGGTATGGGCGTTGCGTCGCGCCCCCGGCTGGCGCGGCAGATCCATGTTGAGCCTGCCGGGTGCTGATAGATTCGGAGCTAGTGGAAATAAAAGGATTGTGCTTCGGAGATTCGTTCGGCACATGGAAGTCTGAGCAGCCTGAGATGTGACGGGGCCCGGTGTTCCGTGACAGAAGATGATTTCAGGACACGATTTATTTACAGGACCGCCTCGACCGCGGGCCACCATGCCCTTCCCGGCAGAGTCGCCGATATATCGATTCAAGAGCGATACCTACATGGAAGGCAGACGTGCTTGAATGGTAATGGCGGCTGGTGATGGGGGAGAGAGCCATGAGCATCGAACACTCTAGAGACGGAATTTGGGCTTGAAGAGCTACCCGGATCAAACGAAGCAAGGCACCAGAGTCACAGTGTTAGTGTTGCGCAACGGGCTCCAACCGAAGCTTGCCGCGCACAGTTACGTCCGTAAGGCGACTCACCGTAATAATGATGTGTCGACGGTCCGGTGGCTCCTATGACAATTGGAGGGGCTAACCCACAGTTGTCCGGTTGTCGTGCCTGACGACTTGCCCAGGATGTTGAAGAACTGTTGAATTCTAGGGCTGGTAATGTACCTAGGATACCATGCGTCTGGTGATGGTCTACTAGGAAGGTGGAGAGGGTGTCACTGTTTCCTCATCACCGTGTTTCAGATTTACAGCTCTGGCAGGGATTCTCCTTTTCTGGACCCTCATGCTCACTTGCTTGAGAATCCCCGCAAATCTAATTGCGCGGGAGCTCTTTCCGACTGGTTGGGTATGCAGGATTGGAGTTCACTTGCAGTGTCGTGGTATGTATGTACTTTTATCCGTAGGTGCGATGTAGTACATCTATAGGTACCCAGACGACTGACTCACCAGTATCATCACCCCTTCCCAACCTTTGCATGCTCGACTGAGTATGTACAGTACGTGCCCCGCAGTACACGCTTGGCTTCATCGCCATCCGGGAGGAGCCCAGTAGAAAATGGCCAATAGAACCGTAACTCCCAGAACTTCTCATGGGAGAAAGTAGCACCTTCGCTGACTGGGTGGAATTCGACGGGGCGATCTTGGATCGTCCGGGCGCCATCGCATTTTGCCAGCGCAAAAAGGCTTGCTGGGTCCCAAAACTAGAATCTAGTAGTATAGGTAGGTACTGTTATCAGCAGCTTGCTATACATCCACGTGACCTGATCTGGTGCCAGGGCCTCAAAACCCAACGCCAAGATCGACAACGGATGTGACGGTGATTGTACAGGTATGCATGCTACCGCTCAATGACACTGACTGAAGGTCCAGGCTCGTATGCTACAATTCCATCCCTACCGTGCTGCGTCCTCCAACCAAGGAAAAAATCCAAAGCGGCCCTTCTTGAAATGGCTGCGCCGCTTTGGCCGAATCCCGAGATCCTCTCGTTCGCCGCCGTTGACCGACATCGTTTTGTAGGTTCAAGCAATGAGCTTAGTAGGAATCTGGGATGAGCATGCTACCATGCCAACGTCCCCCTGTGATCGACGCTTTCCATCCCGGCTGTCAGCCAATGCTGCGTCAAGCTCTGGGTGTCGCCTTCTAACGGAGTTCCCTAGTGTTCTAGCCAAATGCTATCCACCAGGAGTCAAGCCCGAGCCCTGGTCACTTCTCGCTTTCTTTCTGTCGAAGACCCAACATGCACTGCGGCATGACTGATTCTGCATGTTCGTAATATCCCGTTCATCGGCTTCATCCATTCATCCAACTGCGACAGTCCTAGAGCGATGCAAACCGCGGATGGACCGAGTTCATGGGCGGCAATCGGTTGAAGTCCGAGCAAACTTGAACTTCTGCCCCTTACTGCAGCGTCTGGCCGGGCGTGCCTGACGGTGACGTTCTAGTCTGAGAAATCCAAGGAGGTTGAGCGACGCACAGTCGCCTTGATGCACTGCACTCATGATGCTTGCAAACCGCCATTAGGTTTTCGGCGCACTCGACCGTCTTTGTTTGCTCTTCTGGCCAGCTTCGAGACGGCACGGCGCCTTCCCACTCTGTAGGACACAGACACTGGAGCGGCGGGCTTGCATGTCTCCGGCGCACGCACTCTCCAGATGGTCACAGCAAGATACGTCTGACCTCGTCGAAATAGGTAGGACAGCCAGAAGCTCGTGCTTTTGCCTGCCGCAGCCAGTCAGGTTGGATACCAGACGAGGGTAGACGGCAGGCAGAGCACGAACTTGGCCAAGCCTCTCGCGGTAGCCACCCAGAGTAGCGGTTGCTTAACCGGAGTTCTTGAGAGCAGAAACGTTCCAGGGCTTGATTTGCCGGGATGTTGGAGTGCGAAATCCCACACCCGGTGCCCAATTCGGCGCATCAAAGTATCGGGTTCTGGCTCTCGTCAGAGGAGGGAGCAGGCATCGCCAACCACACACGTGTCAGAACAGACGCGCGAACACCTAGAACGCGACACCGTGATGCAGCCCCCATAAATAATTGTGGACCTCATTATCGGACCCGGGTGGTCTCGCCTTGTTCTAGATCAAACTTCGAGGAATTAGCCAGATCGCATCGTGGGGTTTCCCAATACGGACGGGCAGCTCAGGCAATCAACGCTGAGGTTTCAAGCACCGAGACACTGGAACGACAGATGCATCGCCTTTGTCTTCGGCGTCCGTCTACCTGTAGGTGACTTGCTACAAGACATTGATTACCAGCCTCCTTTTTGCCCGCGAAATTAGGCCGGAGGAGGGGTCTGGTATGTAGCGGCCATTGCTGAATCGAAGATGATGGCTCGCAAGTAGCGCAGTAGACCATCCAATTGTGATGGCATATGGAGACGTATAATAGTGTAGGAAGGGCCTGGCACCATCCACACATAAGGTTTAGCTCGTGCTGTCAACTCTCAGATAGCTGTAAACGTTGGTGTGTTGCACTTCACACAAACGTTGGGCCGCATGTCCTAAACCTGCCTGTCGCAATTCAATGCGCAAAGAGTAGAAGCTCACAGCGATTGTGAGCTATCACCACCTACCTACCTACCTAGGTACCTACCAAGAGGTAGGTAGGTAGCTCAAGAGGACTGATCAAGGCTTGTGGGGATGGATACGTATCGATGCAACATGACCAGACATCTCCCGAGAGCTCAGATCCTTCGGACGCACACGCCGCCGTCTTCTGGGCGTCAGTACGTATTCTCTGCAGGGTACGTACCCACTCTTATCTTCTTAGCCTCCTCTTGTTCTCCGGCTCTCTCCCTTTTGTCCCGACGACTCCCATCTAGGTATCATGTGGTATGCCAACGACGCTGGATTCGAGCCCTTTCAGAAGCGCACCCCTCTCTGACACTTTCACACCCTCTTTCAGCCCTTGAAGGCGTGTCTGGCTCTCCAACCTCGGGGCCGTCCTTTTTGATCTCTCGAGCCCATCCTGTACCCATCCAGTTGCTGCAAAGCCCAGGTCTGTTTACAAAGCCTCGGCAACAATGCCCGATTGCTCCTTTTCCCCTTGAGTTGTTGCTACCACAGCCTATAGTTATGACACCCTCAGCAGAAGCAACTGACGCGGCTGGCTCCCTGCATTTATATTCACGTTCGCCCAAGCAACCTCATCGCTAGCCCCCCACGAGACGTCATCCAATCGGGGGGCTGCTTGACATGGTTTGTGAGTAATCAACGTGCAAAGGCGAGTTGCCCGGGGCAGCTTCATCTACCCTCCGAACGTTATGGCCATGGACGGGCAAGGGCAGACTTGGCCGCTTTCTCGTACACGTAAGGCGGCTTCTGAATACGGGAACACGGGATCGTGAACAGGACGAGACCGGGGAGGCAAATCAAAAAAAAAAAAATCGAGGGCAGGTATCCCTGCATGGCTTCTTCCGTCCGTTCGGAGTAAGAGTGTATGTTAATCGTCCTCACGGCATGAAACCCGAATCAGCTTGTTTCAACGGGCAGGCCTCGAGTAAGCGAGCTCGCCTCCTGCGCCTTGAGCAACCACGACCCCAGTCACTTTCACAGCCATGGACCGACCGACACCAGGCGGCGGTTGCTCCAGATGTGGGAGCACGCACTTGAGAGTGCGTGTCTCGGTATCAACCTGGCCTATCTCGTCCAAAACAGTCTTGCTTCCTCTGCTTCTCACGTTGGCCTGGTGGTTGTCGCCGACTGGTCATCAGGATCGATCTTGCACATCTACACAATTGCTACTCTTTACTCGTATGCCTCTACATCTGCGCGTTGCCTCGATGCTGCAATCCCCTTACTAGCTCCGGATTTCAAACTGCCTCGAAAGACACGGCACTCACACGCGCGCGCACAAGACTTCTCACACCCCTTGGCTGCCCATCCGCTTCGGTTAGTTAGGGCAAGCTACACGGTACCGTGCTTACCTACCGGCAGCGCCCCGACAACACTGCACGCCAAGAAGAAAGCCGCGGAGAATTACTGGCAGGTCGGAGTGAGATGGCTGTGTGCGAGGTAAGCGAGTAGACGCACCTCGAGCAGCAAGAGGGGGACCGCTGCAGTCTTGTCGGCGCTGCTGCCAAAATTGCTGCAAATCGATGTCGTCGAAGGACCGAAGTCGATTTCCTCATCTCACGGTTCACCTTGCCCTATCCACACTAGGGCTGGTCTGCTAGAGGAACTCCCCCCAATCCCCGGTGGTTCTTGCGCAAACACCATCCTTGAATTGGCTTTCCTCGAGGTCGTCTGCTCTTTAGCTCGTATCGCAGCTGGTCTGCTGCTATGCCATGCTCGAATTGCGAGCAGTTGTCTATAGTAGATGCGTATTTCTGACACTGGGGCAGTCGGCAGACATACGATACGAAGGGCTGAAAAGCTTACCGTGGTCCATGTAGCCCTTTTACTGCGTACGCCTCGGGTACCGGGGAGGCTTCTTACAATAGGCAGGTACATTGCATCTCGCCCCCAACCTCCGGTTTCTTGCCGTTTTGCTGCAGCATCCATCCAGCATCAAGCATTGAACATCCAGAATCTAGACCATATCCACCCACCCACACTATACATATATAGGTACATACTAAACCCGTCATGGCTCATCCCTCGTTTCTTCCATCCATCCATCATCAGTATGAGTCTGGACCGGCACTGCCAGTTGTGAGCTTTCCCATCTCAGCCCAGAAAAGAAAGAAAGGGTCTCATGGCCCGATCCTGACTAGTCTTGCTCGCCACATTTTCCGGAGAGTAAAGCCACCCCCCTGCGTTGGAATTCATACCCCACCCCCTCTTACCCGGTTACCTACTCGAACTATGAACTGGGACTGGACCGGGCTTGGACAAATGACGCGCACCCCCCCTGGCGCCCATCCTTCCATGTGTCATCTGTTCTGATACACGCAGGTTGTAAATAAAATAAACCAGGGCCGGTGCCATTCCCCACCGTGGGAAACGCACCTCAGCTGTACCGCACCGGCCCTGTCCTGAACCGTCCGTAAACGGCCGGTCTTGTTCTTGTTCTCCATCTCTTGTGCTCATTATTGTCCTCTTTTAGTGGTACTTGTAGTGCAGGTGTGCTGGTCCGAGTATGAAGCTGAACCCCAAAGTCGGCCTCCACCTCTATAGTAGACCCCCTCGTCAAGGACATTTGAGCTGGGCCTTGGGTGATTTGTCTCGTTTCCTGCGTCTCCATCCAGCACCTGCATCTGCACATGCACCCACCGCTCAGTAGTATGGGGCCAACTAGGAAAGTGAAATAACGCAAAAAGGATACGGATAACCAAGAGGGAAATACGTAGTAAGGAGAGAAACATTACGCCACACCTCCTAGTATGTACACGCACTCACCACACACACACTCATCATGTATAGGCAACACACTCTCATATTTACAGCCCACCCCCGCCAATCCTTCCACCCATGAGTGTGCGGGTTCCTAGAAAACAGAAGCTGGCCGTCCCATCCCTCCCCCCCCCCCTCCCAAATCGTACTTCACCGACACATACACCTCTCCGTGCCTGGGCCCCCAAAGCTCCAGCAGCGCTACGTTAGCACCCCGGACATCAGCACAGCATCATCGACCAAACCGTTCACGTCTTCTGCTCCCCTGCCATGGACACGCATAATCCTCTCAAGATTGATGGGCCCAGTACCAAGTCCCAAGTCTGACCCCGCCTCACTCCCGAGTGTTCAACACCATTCACCCGCATCGGCCTTTATGTACGGAGCTCGCGTTCTACATTGCTAAATCCACCAGAATCTACATATAATGCCGTATTCTACAACACAGTCCCCGGAACTCACTTCATATGAAGACGACACTATAACAAGAGGAAAACGCGTCCATGACTAAACAAGGCCAGGCCTGTTTGAACATAGGCTTCATCAGCGTACCCCCACCTCCGCCCAGCGTCTATCGCACAATCACCATCCGTACCTACCCAAGAGTGGGGATGGTGATGAGAACGAAGGGGAGAGGACAAAGACGAAGCGCCATAACAACGGTTCGACTCCCTTCCCCTGCCTGCCTTCGCTCTGCCCTGTCCTGCTTTTGCTTCACGTCTTTCCGTACACCGTCCGTCGGCGCTACCGGTATTCCTTGCAAGCTGCCGTTCCTTACTAGTCCTAGCTGGGTACGGAGCTACCTCTACTTTCTCCCTCAGGACCTGGGCCTGAGTCTGGATCTGGGTCTTTTGGGTCTTTGGGCCTCTCTTCGTCTTTATCTGGGTCCCGCGGGATACGTACCTCTATGGTCGGGTGTACTGTAATACATCCCCCCGTCACTTGTCCTTCTCAAAGCTGGTCGCCCTCTCCAGCTTCGCGCCTGGAAGAAAGAGAAAAAAGGTTATTTCCACCACCCGCACCCCCCAATGCTCACCTCCATTTATTCCTCCTGACCTACCTAACTTCACCTTTCTTCTTGGTTCCTCCCTTCAACTCTTTCTTCACCTATCTTCCTTCCAAGCACCATCTTGTCTGGCCAGCCAGCATATCTTTTCTCTTCTTACTTCTTGACCTTCCTTCAGCTCCCCTTTGCCACTTTTCTCCTTCATTCTTCTCATTGACTTGACACGACCTCCTCAGGCGACAACGCTAAACACTACACATCGGCCACCAATGTTGCCCGATTCCATTCTCAACCACTTTTAAGACTATCTGGAGCACATGAGTATACATGACCATGCTCACAGTCAAGCAAACAACACACTACGGCTACAAGTCCGTCCATGACCTACCCACTCCGCCTTCGACATCTCGACCTTCGCCTCCCTTGGCATATCAAGACCACCCCTCACACAAGCTGCTGTCAACCATTTCCCGAAGCCACACTCCACCTGGCCAGCCCATGTCAGCACACCATCGTGGTCTGCCTCCGCCGGCGGCCATGGCCCTGCCTCAGCCGCCTCACTCAAGTTCTGCCCCCCCGCCGCCGCCCCCGCCGCCTGCGTCCCAATCCATTGGGCAAGCTCCGTCTACTTACAGTAACGGCATGGGTCAACTGCCTGGGCCACCGCCGCAGTGGCACGGAGCCGAGGAGTCAATGAGGAGCTGGCTGGCAGCCAAGACCGAGGAAGAGCGCCGGAGACAGGAGGAAGAGAAGACTAGGCAGGAGTCTCTGCGCCTAGAACAGCGACGGATAGAGGCAGACATGCTGCGGACTTCTTTAAATGGCGGTATCCCCCCGCCCATTGTTCCCCTCGTATTCGCCGGGATGGGTGGCGGCGTTCCTCCGGCAGCATTGGAGTGGGCGCAGCAGTTTCTTGCCCAGCAGGGTCAACAGCCACAACACCCTCAGTTATTGCCATCTCAGGGTCCTCTGTCACCCGATCATCGCCGCGATTCTCACTCCCAGTCTTATGGCCAGTATTCCGGCGTGCCCTCGACACCGAGCTCGGTCCCGGGCCCTCACGGTTTCGCCGGGTACCCAGGCTCTCCCCAGCGCGGCCGAGCAACTACGCTGTCCTCAACGAGCTCAGTATCCCGACCTCACGGATCCAGCAACTTGCCTAACCTCAACACAAACGTGCCGCATTCCGGTCCGCCAAGTTCATTAACGTTGCAGAACCAGCAGCAGCAACATCCTGTGGCGCCGCTGGCGCAGGCCCAACAGGAGACTCAGCTGAGTCCTTCCATCTACTTTCATCATTGGCACCCGCCGACATCCCAAGCCGGAGGTGGTTCAACCCAGCCTGCGACCCCCTCCGGTGCGTCCAGCAAGACCAAGAGAAAGCGAGAGTCGCTTTAGGCTAACGTCGGCTGATGTGGCCTTTAGGAGAGTCTCCGAGGAACAAGCGCAAGGCCACCGGCCCGCAGCAAGCCCCTCCGCCCCCAAGTCAACAACGCTTGAGATCGCCTCCTTTTCACGGTGGATCAACGCTGGGAAACCCCCCACCGGGACGTAGACGGGGGCACTCGAGGCAATACAGCGATCTTTCGTCCTACCAGCCGACTGGCCGAGGCCGGGGGGAGAGCTTTGGGATGCCTCAAGGCATGTCTCCACAGGTCACTAGCTTCGGTACGTGTCCGGAACGCAACGAGTCGGCGGCTGGTCAGCAGCAACAAGCAAAAAGCGTTGGCGGTCACTCGGTATCGTCATTGTTATCGGAGGAGCCATCGCCCGCGGCTCAATATGGTTCGGCCCCTTCGGATGCCTACCAAGGTCAAGGCGAGGAGCGACGACGGACCCCGTTGTAAGGGGGTGGAGCGTGGGTGAACGCACGCGCGTGGAATCCCAGAGCCAACAGCCATGCGACAGGTCAACACTGGTTGACGTTCGGTTTGGGCTATTTCACGGCTTTATTTAAGCATACCATCATGGCGAACGTTCGCGAAACGAGAAGCATGAGTACGACATTTTCCGAACTTTTCGTTTCTTCCGGCCGGATGCAGCTTGCCACATTTTCTTTCGGGCAATAACCTTTACTCCCACCCTTGGGAAGACAAGGGAGGGCAGACGGCATTGACGACCTTGTAACTTCGTCATTTCGATTTCACAGAGAGCCTTGGATCTCACTCCCAATTAACGCCATTTTAGAACATCCGGAATCGAGGCGCGCATTCTTACTTTCTTCTTTCAAAAGGCAAGCACGGGTCACGGCTTTGTTTTTGTTTTGTTTTTTTCGATTCTTTTTGTTTTGTTTTTTTCGATTCTTTTTAGGCGGGCAGCAAAAGTCATAGCCGACAAGCCTCGGGTTTTATCATGGATTTTTTTTACCCTCCTCTTCTTTCAACTTCATGTGTATTGATGTGCGCACTTTAAACACAGCAATACGTTTGGGTGCGTCGACGAGTTTGGAAGGCGATAGATCGACTATCGATGGCCAATCAAAACGCCACCTGCAGGGCGAGGCTCACAAGGGGTTTGGTGAGGCCGTTGAGACTCAGGTTGGAGTTGGGTTTCTCTGAACAAGTCACTATTATATGTGTGTGTTGGTGAGGGGGAGGTTAGGCACTTGCGCAGTATCTTCTCTTGTTAGTTCTTGGAAGCCGAGGGCCGGCTTCTCTTGGGCAATCTTACATTATCATGATACCCTGCAGACAATAGCCATACAAAAGAACTGGACAGAAAACACTGATCAAGGACAGGCAAGGCGCACCTTTTTGCAGGATAGACACGTTTCAGCCCCTTGGAGACTGATGCATTATCTCGCTTGTTTGATTATCGCGCTAAGCGGTCAGCGTTGGCTAACTAGCCAAGTAACTGGCCCCCTTCCCAATAACCCTCTTCTTCCTCCATTCTTGAGCCTGCCTCTTTCCAGAAGTGTCAGCAAGCTGAGGAAGAATGTTGCTCATCCTACCGAATTCGTGCTCACTCTGCGGCTGGGTCTGACCGATTCAGCCAACAGCGAGGGCGGAACTGAGAAGGGGAGACGGTACAGAGGTAGAACGGGACCCGGTTAAGCTTGAACAGGAGATTAGCAAGCCCCCTTCCGTGATGGGCCATGTTGAGGACTCTGGTAGCAGGTGGAAGAAGGAGAGAGGCGTTTTCTTTTTTGGTATGTCCTTGTGACTATGGAGCCCCTCTGTCTCTGTCTCTGTCTCCCTCAACCCCCTCTGCCCGCGCTGCAGCGGTCCGCCCGTCGTTCCAGACGCCGGACCCTGACGTGACGTCCCACGGTAATGAGTTGGCCATATCGGGGCCAGCAACTTGGTGGGCAAAGACAGAATAATAGATTGGTTGTCACATTGGACGGTTGATTTGGGGGAATCAGAGGGCGCGGGCCGGCTGGAGCGCAGTGCGTAGCAGGGGGGGCGTGTGGCTCTGTTCAACGTAGACCTGGACCACAATCGACAACGTGAGATTCCACCCCATCAATGGACACGAGAGTCTGCATTCTCCCGTTATGCATTTCACCTCGCAGCGGGGCGAGAAAGCCGGTGCCAAGAGTAGCAGCCGCCTACCTACCTACCTCGCCTACGTGTCGGATAGCGCACGCAGAAACAGGGAGGATTCGAGGAAGAAGGAAAACCACCGTGTGGTTTGATTCAACCCGAGACGATGGCAACTCGACTTTCTTTTCCCCTTTGTTCTCTATGCCCATTTGGATTGCCGCACAAGGGAATCGCTTCCGTGTCGGAAGCGGTGCTGGGCCCTGACTATGAGGCTAGTCTGACTGAATCGCCCGTGGTATGTGGTCACGCTGGCTACCCTGGTGCATGAGTAGGACAAAGAGGGAAGAAGCAGGCCGTTCATGCAAAAGCTGTCGTCACTGCATATTGCGAGAGATGAACAGGATGATGGGCTGATGGGATGACAGTCTGAATTGAAACGTCATCTGTGGTATGAACGGCCCAATTAGAACTTAGACATTGGTACTCGCAGCATGTTCTTATTCTTACACATATAGGGCTGACACGGCATTCTTAGTGCCGGTGGTAACGCCGGTAGGTGGTGGCAGGTGCACGGAGATTGAGTCGCGTGTAAAGGGGGGCAGACACGTTTGTGGACGTGGGGGGGCCAGGGTTAGGCCAGGCAGGAGGTTAGCAGTGGCCCTTAAAGCTCCCATCGTATTTATAGTAGGATGCAACGTCTGCGTGCCCATGCAGGACTTTTTGAAAGACAGCGTTCGTGAAGGCGGCGTCTATGACCCTTGAAGTCAGTCGCAGAGCTCGAGATCTGCTTTCGCAATATTTCAAAGTGCCCAGGCATCTAGGGCTTTCACCAGGGTCGCTCGGTTTCTCGAGATGATACCAACCGTCATTGATTTGGACCATTGCTCGGTGCAGACTATCTATTGCGGCATGGCATACACGTTTTCGGTGGCGTATCAGGATCTGGTTTCAGCCCGAGGGTGGGCTCGGGGCTTCCATTCATTTTCTTGATTATTGATATAGAGACGGCAGACTTGGCGGGTTCATGTTTACAACTTTAAGGTGTGTCGTGGAAGAGAAGACATTATCGGGTACCGGATGGAGGTTCGCCCAACTTTGCCCGGATATCCATCTTGCATGTCGGCGAGTTAGGTCGTCAAAGTCTCTTGTGCGTGACATTGGCCTTGTGTGGAAGAAAGTTTGTTTTTGCTCTACTTCTTGTTTCGGGGACTTGGACGACATATTGCACAACCGTTAGCACTTCACGACTCTCGATACAAGAGTTGGTCGTCTGCATCTGGTCAGGGCTTGGTTGATTCACATTGCGTCCTTTTCAGAAACTTCACTCGCTGGCCTGTCTCCAAACAAAGAGTCCGCGTTGATATTTAGGCTCGGGCGCTTTACTATATCGCAATCAACATGTATGTGTTAAGCAAAACCTTGAGCCCTCGTATTGGAAGCGGTCTAGGTTATTGTTGTGTAAAAGAACTGCCGCTATATGCATCCAGCCCTGCACGGCCCTGCAGGAAATGGTAGGTGGCAAGGTAAGACAGCAGGTTGTCTAGACTTTTACTTAGGAGACGTTGTCTGTTTGTAAATTAATAGGTCTCATGGATTTCTGGGGATACTAGATAAAAGCGGTTGTTCGAGAGTTGTTCCATCACGAACTCGTGAACTCGTCTAGGTCTTTGGTTGTAGAGAAGAATGCTCCCAAAAACAAGCAGTATCACGGGTAGACGTGGACCAGACATAATGACACGTTGAATGTCAGACTTTATAGGGGGAACCAAATAGGCAGAGTTCGCGTGCGCCAAGTAGAATGCAAGCAGCTCACTGTTAAATCGCATCGGCAAAGGCTATATATGGTGGCATGTAAAGACGAAGGCCAACAAACAACGAAATCCGAGGCCGTGATAATATTGGCTTACTTGTTACACCGATGTATAGGGCCACGATACTACTGAAGTAGCTACCAAACTGACCAATGGATCGGCGCGGCTACCTTGGTATACGCAGACAATGGCGGTATCGTCGATAGCGAACTATAGCAGATTGCGCTTCCCGACGGTAAAAGCTGTTACAAGATATGGATCATTGTTCTCTAATAAACTGGATATATGCACTCAGATTTGACAATAATACCCTCTTGACGTACCCACCCTCCTTTGGGGTCTCCTGGAGATATCTCTAATATTGCAATATTGTATCAACGGGAAGGACATGGAAGAGCTGTTGACAGTTGACTTCATGTCGAATCAGCCCTATCCACACACCCGCACTTGAACTGGAACATCAATCATCGGGCCGTGCAGCTATATCTGCATCCGTCTCATGTCATTTAAGTGGTTATATGGACATAAGACTAACTGGTCGAAAGTTGTCTACAGACAAGGAACCGAATGGACTGACCACGATTATGAAAGATTACCCTACTTACGCTGTGTCGACCAGTGTCTGTAAACTACACAGGGACACTTACAGCTACTGTGACATACGCCATCGCAAGTGAGTATCCGGCTAACTATTGGGCGGTTAAGGTTCATCAACGATCGACCGCTATGCCATCGGTGTGTTTATCTATGAAACGCCCACACAAGCCAATGAGGGCAAGAAGGACGACATCGTTATGACACATTTAAATTTGCGTTCTCTGGCTAGGATCTGACAGATCTATGTGAAACGTGGATTTCTCGCTCCCCTTAAACATTATGATATTGTTGACTATTCGGCCAATGCATATGAAAACTTGATGCTACAACGGTGCTTGTCTCTTTGTCAGATGAGAGCATGACTCTCCGGCCAATTACTGGGTAAAATTGACTATGGTCAATGTCCTGCGAGCGGCACAATGTATCTACTCTGGGATATTCATGCAGTTTGTGACGCCAGTCACGACCAGTTCGAACTTGTTTTTTGTTCGGCTCTGAGTTTACCATCTTCAAAACCCTGTGACTGGCTCACCGAGCTATCAGCTTTGCTATCCGGGATATGGACGCCCGTCCACCTTGGCCGCCTTTGTGACCCAGCGTGTGCTACTTCCAGACAGGCAAGGCCGTCAAATGGTCATGGCTGATGGTGCGGCCCGGCAGGTGAGTGAATATAACCTTGGCCCCGGAAGGTTGTTATGTTGCATTGCTCGTTTGGGGATTCCTGTTGTGAATTTAGCTACATCTACGATAGCTGCTTCGCCTTTTGTCACGTACGACCATACCCACTGGAAAACTCGGGATCCCGTCCGCTCTCCCATAGATAAGCCAGTGAGGGCCGGATTAGTAGTTGGGGTCGGTGACGACCAGCGAATACCTGGTGTTGTATGTTTTTGTTTTGACTAAACCATCCTGGAACCATTGAGTTCATATTCGAGAGTTCAACTTTTGCAACAATGTATGTGCAATGGAATTCCAGTCTGACGTCAAAGATCCAAGAGCCAGCCCACTGTCCACCATAGAGCCTAAGAAATGCACAACTCCCATTATCGAAATTCAAAGCCCATTATCCATTACGTTTCCAAGTGTCATCTCTCACACTAGAAGTCCAAGAAAAAGGGGTTGAGTACGCGAGCGTGGCTAGCGAATGAGTGATCAGAGTTGGCCTTGCTCAGCATGCCACCAGGCCAGAATCAACAAGGCCGCCTGGTTAGACCTGCGATAGGAATACCGCGCTTTTTCTCATATGGCAATTCATTCGTTGTTTGATTAGGCAGTGTCGTCCCAACTGCCAAATTACCGCCGCCGTTAACGAATGGGGAACTGTCAGTGAAGGGAAAACCCGGCATCAAAAGTGCTTCAATAATAGATTATATTGGTATTCGTGCTCCAGGTGAATGCTCCCTCACAAGCATCCCTCATCGTAGGTACAATCGGTATAAGAATTTCGCTGTACCAATAGAACCCACAAACCACGGCCCCATCAGTAGGTATGTCGGGCGTGCCAAGGTAGTATGAAAGAAACCGTTGAGAGAGAGAGAGAGAGAGAGAGAGGGAGAGAGAGAGAGAGAGAGAGAGAGAGGGAGAGAGAGAGGGAGAGAGAGAGGGAGAGAGAGAGGGAGAGAGAGAGGGAGAGAGAGAGGGAGAGAGAGAGGGAGAGAGAGAGGGAGAGAGAGAGGGAGAGAGAGAGAAAGAGAGAGAGAGAGAATAGAAGTAGAAAAAAGAAAAAAAGACCAAAGCTGCAATCAATCATAGGGTATTGGTCGACGATGCCCGTCAAGATTCAACGTGACCAACTCCATCAACGCCTTGCACTCATATCCATAACGGAGAATCGTAAACAAAAGAAACAGCAAGGACAGTTATGGTCGCCCTTTCGGCAGACTCGGGAAGCAAGCCTCTTCAAAACCTCTTCTTGTGTCGGGACTTCCACTCTGCCCGGACCACCTTCATCAATATGTCCTCATCTTTAACCGGGATCCAGGATGTCAACGCCTTCATGGCATTCTCAAAGTCCGAGTCGAGAAGGACTTCGCGCAGCGCGTGGATCAGAGCTGCACTAGTGGCGTGCAATATGTCGATGCCGTTCATGGTGGTCGGAGAATCGGGCACCTTGGGAGAGTCCGAGGGGTTCTCCCCAAGCAGTAGAAAAATGTCCCAGACACGGAGCTGGGCGGCGAAGGGAATAGAGAGATTGAAAAGCGTCAGGTACCACCGTGTGCCATAGGCCGTAGGGTCGATACAAAGCTCGGTCTCGGAAAGATCAGTACGGGATCAAGGGCTGAGAGGAATGATTATGTCTTACCAACTTCTTTCCAACGTCCTTGCCATCCAGCCACTTAGCCTGCAGGTCGTTCAGAGCTGCCATCAGTCCGTCGAAGCCGGGGCTGTAAAGCTTCTGGAGCCCTCGCAACTGCCACATGCGGACAAGCATCACAAAACATTTCTCCTCATCAAAGTAGCAGAGCAGCGTCGCGCCTAACGAAGCCATGCCCTGGACGTAGCCAGTGTTCGGAAAGTAGAGCGACAGCGCGTGTAAAACCCGAAACAGCAGACGCTGGCCGCCCTTGTATCGCTTGCGGAACATGACGTGTCTGCTGATGGTGCGAGGAACATCGAGGTCAATCTGTACGTCGTCTGGCGATCCTCTGCCCTGGAGGCGATGGAAGTCGGTGATGATGGAGTCCTCGGACGGTGAGTTCTTGTGGGCCCTGGCGTGGGTTACCATGAACGAGTACCAAGCGGAGGCTCTCCACCGGTCAGGAATGCCCTTCCACGTCCTGTCAATGAGCTTCTGATTCTTGACATCAAATTCGAACTCCATGCCTTCGCCGTCTTTTCCCTTTTTGACAACCTTGGCCATTTTCCGCCACTTCTCGGCCCTCTCCCATTCTTTCTGCTTGATGGCTTCGGATATCTTCTCGACCTTCTCTTCATCCTTCAAAGACAATGAAAGCATGCCTCCAGCAACGTCCATCCAGCGCTGCTCCTGGTTGTGAGGAAGCACACTTCCCGCAAGCCTGACTGCCGATCGGGCCGATCTACGGGATGCGACGGATGGGTTCGAGTTCTGCGTGTGGAGGGATCGGGCGGACACTCTCCTACTAGGACCCCTTGAGGGGAGCCCCAACTTGAACATGTCGCGTTTCGAAAGACCATTCCTTTGCCTAGGAACGTGCTGTGACGACCTGGACTCCGTGAGAGTGCCGCCTCTTGACTCGGCCTTGCGTGGGCTGATGAAGCCGTACCGATCGACCTCTTGACCTTCGAGATCCTCCCAATCTTCAAGACCGCCCGCCACCTCGTGCCCGCTGCGTGTTTCGGGTCTTTGAGAAGAGAAATTTCCAGATCTTGGAGTGCCCCATGCATGAAGTTGGAGTTCGGCGACGCTATAAACGATAAATGTGTTAGCACACTGGCTGTGAGGCTGAATTCCGGGGCGGGGGGGGGGAAGGAACCCATACGGATCGTTCTCAGAATCCTCCGTCAGACATTCAGCAGTCGCATCGAGATGCTCGCCGACATCCGACGGCCTGCCTCCGTCTTCCCATCTGAGGCCTTCGCTGGATTCATAGAGCGACCTCACCTTTCGAGACTCCATCTCCACGTCCGCAGACAGGACGCGAACGCTAGGGGTTGTCATGGTGACCTGCGACGCCGACTCTGCCGTCGTCTCTCTCGTCCTTGCTTCAGTCATATTCGTCTCGGTTGCGCTCATGTCGTTGGCGCAGACCTCGATGGCGCTGGGGGCAGGGCTCTGAGGTTCCTCGTATTGAATGTGGAGGATCGGGGCGAATGCTGCAGGCGCGCGGGCCCTTGCCGTTTGTAATCTGTCTCCCATTGTCCCATCGGTGGATTGTGCGGGGAACATGCGATTACCACCAAACATGAGACTGCTTGGATTAGAGAAATCCAAGGTCGTCAGGAAATCATCATCGAGGAGGCTGTCGGTGGGGATGGAGATTGAAATGGGGGAGAAGTCAAAGGTATCCTTGCTCAGGAGGTCATGGTTGTCTGGGATATTGACAGGGGAGAGATTAGGCGAGCTCTCGGAGCCTGTCACAGAGCCCCCCCGCCGCGAGGTTATTTGCAGCGGTGCAGGAGACAAGCCGGTTAACCTTTCATTCCACGACTCGACGGATGAATTGATCGAGTATGAACTGCTTGTAGACGCCATTCTATCGGTGATTACAAGCTGCGCAAAATGATACTGATCCATGGCGGCGGTCCGTTTGCCGGTTGAAGGCGTGCATCGACAGGATTGCTGTTCGCCCACGGCCCACTCAGCGGGGACAGGATCGATATCGCAGACGGAAGGCGCCACAGGCTCTTCCAACGACTTCACAACCACTGTGTTTGTACCCAGAGCGGCGATCTTGTCATATACGTGCGCTTCGTCCCCGAAGTACTCTTCGGCAATAGTGATCGAGGATGATGTAGTCGGTGCAAGTCCGGAATCCCTCTTCCAGTCGTTGACCGTCGTGTTGCGAGCAGTTACGCGGGAGCGGAATGCAGGATGTTGATTGATAGCGGGAGGTGGGGCCACAACGACTGGATTGGAGGGCGATATTGAGAGCGAGGAAGATGTAGAAGTGGAAGTGCGACCCGTCGAGATGGAAAGAGATTTCGGGGGAGCTCGAGTAGGAATAGGAATGGGAGGCTCAGCCTGGACCGTCTTCTCGTAGCGAAGGGCGATGAGACTAGTATCATCCTTGAAGGGCACGAGCGTGGGCCGGGACTTTAAGCGTATACCGGCGAATTTCTGGGGCGCCATGGCGCGGTGTTCAGTGTGTCCCTACCCGTGCGGGAGGGAGACAAAGAACCACCAGAGCTGAGGTCGATCCGACCGTGCGTGGCGACAGGGGGTACCACTGATCCCACGGGTGTCAGCGCGATGTGGGAGTTCAGACTGCTCTGCGATGGGTAGACCACCGGGAACACAACAAGTCCTAAAACGGACCGAACAGGCGGCCAAGGCGAGTGTTGTGATGATGCAAGTACAGGTCGAGTGGCTCACCATCGAGAGCTCTGAGGATCGTAAGCCTCAGATTCAGGTGCGCCAACGTCGGGGTCTGGGGGCAAGTTAGACGGGCGCTAGACGGATGAGAGCACCAAGGTGAAGACCCGGGAGGAAAGGAACGGCGATTTGGAAAGCTTAAGATGCCAGGCTAGGTAAGGTAAAGTGGGGTCGTGATGTGTGTTGATGCGTGAGATTTTTACGACGGATGGAGGTGGCCAGCGAGCAGGGCGTGGGATTGATATAAGCAAGACAAGCAGAGCAAGACAAGAATGACGGGACAACTGGGAGGGTAAACCTTTTGGGTGAAGTGAAGAGCGTTCGTTCGTTGGGCAATTTAGTAATGGAGCGCACGAAGTCGCAACGCATAGACGGGCGTGTGCATGCGGAGGTAAGGATGGATCTGAAAAGGCGATTCTGCCCGAGGGGGTCTGGGAATAATTACAGGGGCAGAAATGAAAGAAGAGGAAGAAGCCTCGGAGCGAGAAGAGAAGGTGTGCGTGTGCGATGCTCTACGGATGTCAAGGTGCAATATCATCGAGGTAGTGGGCGACCGACGTAGACAACTGACACGAAGGAGCCGGAGAGCTAGACATACTCTCTTCTCTCTCTTTTTTCTTCTCTTCGAGACCATTGCTCCCCCAAATCGCCCCCCACTGTGTATCTGGGTATCCTGCTTCACCTCCAGTTCTAATTATCCTTGCCAGGCCCACCAGAATAAGGTGGGAAAGTGGTACAAGTGATGAGTTCGATGACTCTCTGTTCAGCCGCCCAGCCAGAGCAGAGGGCCGCATTGCAAATATAGAGCGGTGCGGCAATGGCTGCAGGAGCGGCAGTGGTCCGGCGCCACGAGGCGGTCCGGGTGGAGTACGGCCCTTGAGGCCTTGTAGAGTGGAAGTGCGTTCCGGTACGTACAGGTACGTACTGCTACTAGCTACCTACCTACCTACCTAGGTATGTAGGTAGTGTAGCTGGCGGCTTTCAGATGGGCTGGAAATCCAGATACGCTGGCGTTGGAGTTTTTTTTTTTTTTTAGTTTTTTTTCTTTTTCTTTTTTGATTGCTTATTTTTGTTCAAGAGGGTGTGGTCGTCCGACCGTCTCTATTTACCACCACCATCGCCTCCAGGCCAACCACTTTGTATCCTTTGCTGTCATACTTGGCCAGGCACAGAGTTCACCCCAGGCAGGTATGTATCATGTGGAAGGCAACAGAAGCAAAGGCTACAAGAGTCCATCCGCGACCGTCACATCATCAAACGCCCATGCGATGCAGCATAACAAACGCTTTGTGACGGGTTATTGGCAAGGAGCTTGGTAATGATGTTAGCCAGCGGTTCCGTAGTTCCCCAGTTCCCGCCATCTGGCCATGCATGTCTACCCAACAAAGGGCCACTTTTTTCAGCCATGGGGCATGCCATGCCATGCCATCAAGTCGGTGAGTAATATTCTCCATCCTCTCTTTCTCTCCCTACTATGTATGTAGAGCTTCGCAGCAGTTACCGCTACTTGGTGTCATCCAAATATGGAGCCCAAATTGCTGCATGATAGGCCCCGTATCGTCTGTTTCTCATGACCGCCAAATCGATGGGTCTTGACAACAATCTCTGCCGTCGGTGGTTAGTCCATTAACTCCCTGCTTCGCTCCGATTTAGTTGTACGCAACCTGGTCGCAGCGCATGAAGGTAAAATAAGAACAACTAGCCGAGGTAACCGTGATATTACGGTGACACCCGTTCGAGAAGAAGCAACGCGATCTCTACGATCTTCTGATAAACCCCTCTACCATGGGACTATGGTTGTGGCTCTTCACCGTCGCTCCCACAAAGTATCTATCAGGTTCCAGCTTCCTCCTCAGCATGATTGCCACCATCGTTAATCGTCCGTCAGCAAGGCCGGGGCCGGTCTGCTGGCCTATGTCCACATAAAAAAAAAACGTGAACTGGACAGAAAAGGGCCTCTAGCAACCAGCCTACATTGCGAATAAACACCACGGGTCCCTTGCTTATCCGTTTGTTCATTTAAAATATGTATCATTTGTTGATTTCATGACTTCTACCGTATCAAGCCAATTTATATACGACATGCTGGTGGCCATACGTGGCTGAAAGACCCGTCCAGATCATCTCCAATTCAAGAACTCCTTCGCCTTCACCATGGCAACTTGCAAGACCTCACGGCCGTCTTGCTATTTTCGTCCCAAACTTCCTTGCTCCCCTGAAGTCGCTCTACACATTCTCGCCCGGCTATCCACGGTATGGATGCTTCAAAACAGCCCTTGATCATCTTATCTGGGATAGAATGAATACCCCATGTCTCGGCCTTTTTAATCTATCAACCTCCTGTTTGGGCTTATCAATTGAGACGATAGGCCTTGGGCGATGCTTTGAGTCCGATATAAACCCAAGCCGGACGATGTCATTAAAGCCAAAGGTAGCACCGTCAAGCATATACTCGCTCGCTCGCTGCCCTTCCGAGGACTTGATCCTAGCTTGAATCAACATTCATCAACAACAGCACTATACCCTGGTCGATAGTTGCCGTGAGCTCACGTCGGCAACCCTCCGTGCCATCACCAGCTGCCAGGAGATCAGCTGAAGCGAGAGAGCTAAAGAAGCGAGTTGCATCCAGGTCAACTCAGCTGAATATCATCCCTGACTTGGGAGATAGAAAGAGAAAAAAAAGCAATCGCTTTGATGAGCCTAGAGGAAACATCTTTGATAGTGTTCAATGAATGCCACAAAAATACGTATTTACCCACAGCTCTTCTATTCCTCCCGGAACCACAGTGATCACATCTGACAAATCATCGCATGAAAGCCAAGTGCAGTGTGCAGTGCGCTGAGCAAACACGAGACAGAAAGGAAAAAAGGAGAAACATTTCCATTCATGCTATTCTTCGCGCTTCGCGTGACACTCCAATTGTTGTCACGCCCAGAGGCGCCGGCGGTATTTGCGACAATCCCCCACAGCCAGCCACCTAGGACAACTACGGTCCAGGGACAAAGGTCTGACGTGGCACGTTAGGTACCTAAGCAAGACCCCTCTGACTTGCAAAACCCACCTAAGGTTCAGGTGACTGAACCCCTCTTCAGGGACCTCTCCACCCTTCCCTTTTCTCCCATCTGTGCCACTGGGTCGTCCGTCCGTCCCACTGACCCCGGAATGTTTGCTTGTGACCACGGTCCTGCCCTTCCTATCAACGGCTCATATCAAGCCACGACGAGGTACGGATAGAAAGCGAGAGAGAGACGGATGGCAGGGCAGAAACAAAACAACTCTCTCTGTGTGGGCCCCAGACATAGTTTTGCACCTCCTCAACATGGGTGGCTCTCGCCCTCGGGCAACGTGGCCTTGTACGCCGACTCGGCCGGATAACATGACAACACACATATCTTCGTCCCCTTCTCTGCTTCCGCCTCCTGAACGGACCATTGCGACAAAGCGGACGGGCTAGAGATACAGAGCCAACGCATTCGTCTCGTCCTAGCCCCATGTCTAGATCAAGCTGTTCTGCTTCCATCCTACATGGCATGATGTTTGGCTAATCATAAAAGCCGGACCGACCGTCATGTTCTCTCTTGTTTGCTCACGCGACATCTTCCGCCTATGTTTATGCATCTGTGCTACCCTTCCCGGTGAACCGATCGCTATGCTTGTTAGGGCTACATGGCTTCTATGCTCTCTATACACTCCACAACCCCTTCTCTGCTGGATTTGTGCGCTTGTCACGCCAAATGCAGTGTGCAGCCCAACTACGACCGCTGATTCTGAAGCCCGTAATCAAATACTCCACCCTCCCCCGAGAAACTTCCCCTATTAGACCTCTTCATTCTCCCAATCCTTCTCACTGAACATGGGACCTTTGCGTGCGCCACTAGCCTCGAGCTTTGACAAAAACTCTGGCGGCACCGTCGGAATATACTTGCGTGCTCTCTCTCTGTTGACACCCCCGAAGCCAGCCCCGTAAGAGACCAGCATATCCGTAACTGACGGCAGCGTAAATGGTAGCATCATCGCTGGGTCCATCAATAAGTTTTCTGGCGCGTCATCTTCCTCAGCGTCGCTCTCATTGCCGCCCGGCGTCTGCGCTGCCGCCTGGCTCGTTGGCGTATCCGTGATGCCACCGTTCGTAGGTTTCCCCTTGACTGGTGTCGACGGCGCACTGCTCTTGCGGTCCTCTTTCCTACGGACGTGTTCCGCCTGGATCGCGTTCAGGTACTTGAGGGCGCTCTTGGGTAGCCCCTTTTCGCCGACCTCGGGCCTGTAATGCGACGCTGCGTGGATGAGCTGCTGTGGGCTCAGCCTTTTTAGCTGTTGCAAGGTACCAACGAGAGCCTCTAGGTCGTCGGGAGCAAGTGACGAGAAGCACTGAAGCCACTGCAGCAATTGAATAACGGGAGATAGGTGTCGCCTGGCAGCATCCACCGTTGTCTCGCCCGACGACTTTGTCTCACCGCCTTCGTAATGCTCCGGCTGGCGATTGTTCGTTCTGGCCCAGTCCTCCAACGTCGAGACATTCATACGAATCTGCATAGCTTTTGTCCGCGCAAGATATTTGCGATTGGACATAATGCGGTTGAAAAGCTCCGCGCCGAGCCAGTAAAGTAGCTGAGAGATGATTTGTGCCGTAATCACTGAGTGGATATCATAAAGGTCAAGAACGAACAAGGTAGACGACAGTAGAGAGGTAACGTTGCGTGGCGCAGGCTTCGCCCGTTGCTTCGGCGAAGGGGGCCGGAAGCGCTTTTCGAGTGGCTCTTCTTTGACCTGCGCTTTTCGTTTAAAGATCCTCCACTCGTTCTGGAATGCGATGTCTTCGAATCCGGGTATTGTCTCGTGGTCCAACATAGCCGCATCGAGCACCTTGTCCAAGCGTCTCTCGGCGTCACGAACGATGAGAATAAAGATTTCGTTTATGAGCTCGGATAGTTGGGCCTGGAATTCCACCGTGGCCTCCACTAGCTCGGCGTCTTTCTTTAAATAGTGCAGCAGTAGGGTGGCGTTCGATATCCAAAAGGCCAGAATCGTCATGTCCCACTGATATTGCTCCACGACATCGTTAATCTTGTCCATGGCGGATATCATCAGCTTGGCCAGTAGATCGGGGCTTGAGTGGTAATGCGCGTATCTTGCGCTGAGAAATATCATGTTCGCGGGTACGGGTTTTTGTGCGGGAGACCGTTGGGGGGTCATGTTGGTGATGATAATGTCGAGAATACGGTCGAGCTCGTGCTCCTGGAACACAAACATTTGATCGTGGAGACATCGGGTCCAGTCGAACTCAGGCTGCTCTTCTTCAAGCTCGTCGGAATTCTGCTTGCGTCAGCATACGGAGTAGCAAAATGTTTACCCTGGGCATACCTCTGGCTGGTCGTCCATGCCGACGTTGCCTAGATCAACCTCGAGATCCCGGGCGCTGTCCATCATCATTCGTCTTCGCAGCTCGTTCTCCGCCATCTCTTCCTCAAAGCGATCCTGTGAGAAACCAGGGTTGTAGAAGTCGTCCGTCCCAGCATTGCCGATGTTGTATCCACTGTCATGTAGGTAGAATGACATGTCACTGTCTGGCGGCACAAAATCGAAGGCGGTGCGGCCGGAAGATGTCTTTTGCTCGGCTGAAGCACCGTTGTCGAGGAGGGACTTGGCGATGCTCTTATGCCTATTCGTCATCGCCCACATGAGGGCGCTCCACTGATTCCGGTCTTGCTTGTCAACGTCTGCGCCGGCATCGATGAGCGCCTGCACCACACCTTCGTGGCCCTAATTGCAGGTCAGCAACTATTCACCCAACATTGTATGGTGACTCTACTCACAAAGCAACTCGCGTATATCAGGGGTGGTGTTCCATCCTCGTCCGGCGCATTGATATCGATATAGGCCTTAGCGTTCCCGCCGACAATGTTGGTGACTCTCTCGACATCGCCATTGCTAGCGGCCATATTCAACGCTCTTTGTAACATGTCTTTTTTCCCATCCTCGGACAGCTTCTCGTCTGCAAGTATCGTCTCCTCGTCATCGAAGCCAGGGGCGACTCGATGGGCGGCTTGAGCGGCAATCATCTCCATGAGGCGAGCGTCGCTATTCTTGGAGCCTATTGTGATGTCCTCATCGTAGGTGCGGTCGTCTAAGCTTAGGTCGCCAAAATTGAGTGGCTTTGCAGCGACGGGCGTAGTCAGGAACTGCGATTGTCCTATGTGAGGGGTTGGCTGTCGTCAGTCTGCAGTTTCCCCCAGGTGGGCTTTACAGATGGATGGGAGGGGAGGGGATACTGAGGACGAACCTTGCCAGCCATCGTACATTTCCGTCTCGGGGACCAGCTCGACGGGACGACGACTGCGATCGTCGAGGGATTTGGGCAAGTCATCAGGCAGTGGTCGTGGCTTCTTGTCGCCGAAGCCACCATTAGCGTCCCCGAAGTCCATAGTGGGAGGAGGGGCAACCAGGAGGCCCGGCAGGCATGAGTCGGGGCGGGGTGCACACGGGGGTATTGTTTTATGCGATGCGAGTTCGGTGCGAGATGCGGGAAAGATGTCTGTTGCAGACAGTGCGCGGAAAGTTTCGTGGCGAGGCGCTGTTGGGACGAGATCGTGGTCGAGGGCTCAGTGGGTGTGTCCTCTGTCTTTGAGGCTCCAGATCGAAAAAAGTCTCGGCGCAGCTAACGTCGTGTGATGTCGAGGTGTGAAGAGGGCTTGCGTTGTCCAGTTGAAGGCAAAGAAAGGACTCTCAGTGCCCGAGTCCCGCAACGGCCCACGCCAGCCACCAACGGGGAGGCGATCGGCTTGTTGATGTCACTAATTGATTGCGGTGAGACGCTGAAGGATCGTTCTCAGCGTGTGTGAGTAGCCCTGGAAACACCTGGACCGTGCATGTCCTTCAGCACCGGGACAGTCCCTCTTAAGCTTCCCGACGCACCACACAGGTGGGTGGGTAGGTAGGTATCGCGGTACTCGAGCGGTCCTCGTATACGTACTCCTGTGTGATAAGTTCTTCATATGTCCCTTTGATCTCCTATGATCCTTTTACAGAGCTTGAGGGAAGACTGAGGTTTTTTTTTTTTTTTTTGGGGGAGAGAGAGAGAGAGAGAGAGAGAGAGAGTGTGTGTGTGTGTGTAAGCCATATATATGCTCAGCTCGTGCATTGAAGTCAACAGCTTCACTGCATACAACAGGACACACGCTGGTGGACATACAGGGCGTTATGGTACAGGGAAACGGAGACAGCTCCACCCTCTTATTCTTTCTGTTTCCCTCTTCTTATTTATGCTTCATTTATTTTGATGTCCATACCACCCTTCCTAGCGTATGCACTCATTTGATGCCTACGCCCGCTTTCCAAAGACCCTCAATCTCTTGACTCCTCCGTCCGGAATAATGGTGATTTTGACGTGCGTCACAGCCGTGTCCCTGACTGCGCTCGCGAAGTCGTGTTCCTGGTCCGGACCGCACTTGCTTGGGGCCACGATCTCCGCCCAGCCGGCAGCGTCTGCCCCAGGTTCACCACTATCGGTCCATGAGAGGGCGTCAATCTTGACCTTTTGCGGAAAGTTGCCGCGAAAATGGGCCGTGTCAACAACTACATTGTGAACGTAACCTGGAGCCCCGAGGCGAACAATTGTCCAGTCAACGTGGCCCTTGGTCCGCGATCTCGCCGTCTCCCAGCCGTCGCCCATATCCTTGCCGCGGCCCGGCAGAAGGAGGTTGTCCTTGGTGCCAAAGTGCTGGTCGCTACACGAAATGGCAACACCGCCATTCTGAGCCGCGGCCAGATCGAAGATGGCCTCCTTGTCGTCGGGGAAAACGGGCACGGCGTGGCCGAACAAACGGAATCTCGCAATGCCTCCGTCTGGATACATGTTGAGACGGACGTGGGTATACTGCTTCTTCTTGGGTTCGGCCAGCTTCCATCCAAAACGCTGCGAGGGTCCACACTCCTCCTTACCAAGAATTGTCTCCCACTGACCTCTGCCTCCCTTCCATGTCACGACTTCGTCGTCATTAAGGTTGAAGCAGCCCTCCACCGAGATTGAGGGGGCGTGGTTTCCGGAAAAGAAGGCCGTGTCAACCTCGACACCCTCGACAGTTCCGGAGGCGACACCAAGGCGGACAATAACCCAGTCAAAGGGCTCTGTGTTGTGGCGTCTCGTCTCCCAGCCATCGTACCAGGCCCCGGTGTAGACCATCTTGCCCGGTTGTCTGATGGGAGGGGTAGGCGTCAACAGATTGGAGGCCTCGGCAAACCATTCATCTGAAAAGGCGAGAATCTTCCCACCCAGCGCAGCTGAGATCAAGTCTGGTCATGTCAGTAAGTGCCAAGAGGCATTCTTGCCTGAATGGCGGGATGGACGTGGTACACACCTATGCTTCTTGAGCGGAACGTCTTATCGATGTCGTCTGGTGCGACCCTAGTGTTGTTGACCTGCTCCAACGCGTATTCCTGTTCGCTGGCCATCTTGGAGATTGGATGACGGGGTACGGAAGGGTTGACAAGGAGCAAAGCAGTGGTGAGGTTGTTGCTTCACTAAGAAAAGACTTTTGAAGATAGGTTGAAGTCCAAGCACCACGATGAGAGTATAAAGGGGAAATTGGATGTGTTGGGAGTCTCTTTCGATGAAGAGAAAAAAAAGCCACAGAGAGTCATGGCCTACCTCCTGCGGCACGTCAAAGGGGGCGCAGGCCGAGCGGCCACTTCCGACGTCGGGCGGACACAAGCCCACAGCTGACGGCCGCATCAAGGGAGTTGGAGGTGCGGCCGGCGGCCAGGAGCGCGCGGCCATCCGCGATAAGCAGAGGTGTGATGATTCAAGCGAATTAGCCAACAACCAGGCGGACCAATCTGGCGCCGCTGCAATGCCCCCAATTGGGTTGTGTAACGAAGTCACAGTGCTGTCACAGCGCTCGTCCCCGCTGCGACCTGTTCGGATAGGCCGCGGCGGTCTTGTAAGGGCTGGGCTTGGGGACGGTCGTGGGGCAAAGCTGGACCCGAGGCTCTTTGAAGATTGCCTCATCCTTTGTTGTGAGTACCTATTGCATAGTATCATTGCATGTTTTGTGTTTTTACGCGATGCTGGGCTTAGGCCGACTCCTGCGGAAGCTGCTTTCTAAGCGACTGATAAGCTGACTTTAGAGCTTTACGGGCGGTCTAGGGCATCAACGCCATATATCGCGAAGACACCAATTCCTTGTATCAGCGCCCACCTAATGAGAAGTCGCATCGCAACGTCCGAGCCAGCCTTGTCTCAAGAGCACAACGATGTCTGTTAGGCATTAGGTGGCAGTATATCGCTATCGCCGGATGTTGTACCTCATGAGTGAGACTATGAAGGAGTATGGTGATGAGTGCCTTTGCAAACGAAAACAGAAGCATTGACCTATCATTGAGCCAGAAGGCGCCGGCGTTGGAAGCCCGGCCGGATTCTGGCGAGTGTCCGATGTCAACTGTTATTTGTCGACCACGTTTCGAACATGTCTGTCTTTATCGTCGGCTTCGGCTCATTGGTCTGCTTTCTGTCTGGTAAATTAACGTTTGGACTTGCAACAATTGCTACGTAGTAGATACTGGTAGAAGCCGAGCACTTCATGCGTGTGCTGGAGACTGGCTCCGATGACGGGAGGAAGCTTGAGATTTGACGTCCGTCCTATGGCGTGAGAGATGGGATGAGGTGTGATGAGGGGCGAGCGTGTGGAGTGTGAGTGAGTCTGACAGCGTGAGTCAAATCCGGTCAAGTGCTCTCACTCAGTACCTAGGTAGGTACCTAGGAGAAAATCCACAGCGTCTTCTACCCCACTGTTGCTCGTACCCAGGTACCTAGGTAAAGTACCTACCTTGGCTGCTTGGGTACGACCAGCCTCCCCCCTGCAGCTGCTGCTCAATCAGAAATCCACAACCTCCGATAGGTCACAGCTCGAGACGAGCTCTCCGTCATCGATGCCGCCATCGATGACTTCCGTTGCCCACCAACTTCCCAAGTGGTGCCGTCCTACCCTTATCCTGTTCACCCATCCTCAAAACTGGCTATAGTGCCCACAGTAGAAGCATCACTCGCAACCCTGCGGAACATCTCCTTGTTTTCTCTTGATTGAATCGAGAGACACAAACATCGTCCAAGTCCGATTCTTTCGGAAATCAACACCGCGAACTGTCGAGTTTTCCACTGGAATAGACAACCAGGGCGACGACCATCGAAAACAATGTCCTCGGCGACAGGCCTGCCCGAAGCCTCCCCCTCTCAGGACCGGGAACAAGGCAACGACCGTGATGAGCTGGAGCCTCTGCTTGGCCGACCAGGTGATGCCCAACAACCACCTGGCCAATTCATCGCGAGGAACGTTCTCCTCGGTATGCCCCCTAAACCGATCCTTCTGCTCCCGTCCTTTTTTGCTGTAACTAACGGCATGACCTTCGAGGCACCGGCATCATCGCCCAGTTTGGCGCAGTCATATTCGTCGCCATGATCTGGGCTGCCGTCCTCACCAAGGATGTGATCCTCTTCTCGGGCCACCCGCTCGCCCAGAGTCTTGCCATCTTCACCCTCACCCAATCCATCCTCTCCCTGCAGCCGACGCATACCCCCGACCAGAAGCGTGTTGGTCAGCGTGTTCACGCAGTCCTTAACCTGCTCGCCTTCCTTTTCCTCATCACCGGCATTACCATCATCGAGTATAATAAGTTCCGCCAGGGTCCTGGTTCACACTTCCACTCCGTTCACGGCTATCTTGGTGTCACCGTTTCCATCATCCTACTGCTGCAGTACATTGTAGGCTTCACCATGTGGGCCACTCCACAGCTCTACGGCGGAGAGGACAAGGCTAAATCCATCTGGAAATACCATCGCTGGAGCGGCTACGTCGTCCTAGTTCTCCTGCTGGTTACGGTAGCGACCGCCGTGAGCACACCATTCAACGAGAATGTGCTGAAGCTGAAGCTTTGGGCTGTCGTTGTCACCGCCCTCTTGATACTCGTGGGCATCATCCCGCGGGTGCAGAAACAGAAGCTCGGCTTGTCAAATTAGGCTTCTTGACAAGGAGGTCATTGGGATCTGCCTTATTGGATGCCATTGGATGCGGATTTGTCAAGAACAGGTGGCTCTGTGCGAGCACACAGACAAGGAAATGATACTGACCATCCACAAGGGGCATTTTGACCAAGTTCTGAGATGCAGTATGAGAACTGAACTAATCATTGCTCTTTCTTTGACGAGACCCGCCAACCGGAATCATGGTTGCATGGGGCTTTTTTGTAGGCGATGTTGGCTCGGAAACGATTTGTCTATTTCGATAGCTTCAAGGCTGGCATAGATTTCCTTTTACCCTGCATGCATCATGGCAATCACGAGTTGACGCGCATCTTATGCTGGTCGTCTAGGCCCAGATCAGCTTCGTTTTCTGTCGTACTTGAGAATTTCCGCCCCACAGCCCATAGGATGGGAGATAATCATTCTGAGCCTGGAGCCGCTACGCAGCTTTTTCACGGTCGATCCAAGGATTCCATCGGTGAAGCCGTGACAGGTCCAACTTTGGCTAACACAAGGCCACCTCGGAAGCGTATTAGGTCAGAGCCTAACAGCAATTCTTTGGATCGTCATTCTCGACCGATCAAGCTATTGTTCGGGGCCTCTAGGTCGGCATACTTCAGTGTGGAATAGGAGGACGTTAGTCGACATCAAGGGCGTGCGGGCGTATATAGCTCGATTATTTTGACCATACAACCAAATCCAATTACGAGGCGAAGCTGCCCCCTTTGTTTCGTAAATCTCATGAGCCTGCAACCAAAAACTCTTGGAACAACACTACGCGGTAGTCCGATGTGATCGACCCCGTTTGACCATCATCCCGTATTTGATTGATTTCCTTGTCACATTCATAGAAGACGTAAAACAAGTTGCCCCCTGCCCATAGGATCCAACCGGAAAGTCGATAAGCGTTTCACATAGCTGATCAAGGAACCAAGCATACATCCATCCGGACACAAATCTCGAGTAATATAAATAAGCAAACGGGGTTGAGCAAGTATGTATCAATTCTTCTATTGGACTTTCATATACATTAGTCGCGCCTCCGGGGTATACTATCCGCTAATGCGTTTGAATATCAAAGTACTCACGCTGTACAGGCAATAAACAGACGTCTCTACCGCTCCTCCATCATCTTGTGTATCAACACTAGTCCAACAACGCTGTGCTCCCTAACCTCATCAACGTGACCAAAAAGCCAGTTGTTGTCGTATCGCTACGTCAAAGTGTGACGTAGGCGCCCGTGTCATGGTCATCACCCACTTCTGCGTTGGGGAATTGAAAACACAACAATCCACCATGCGTGTCTCATGCCTTGGCATTGAATATTCGTTTCCGTCGTTTAGCGTCTTGACAGGCCGTTCGCCGGCGAAAGAGTGTAAGAATTAAATGTTGCAATACGAAACCCGTGTCGTCCACCTGATTATGGCGTGTCTGTATGGCGTTTCGTCGTGGGCTCGGCGCAAGTGTGACCAGGTCTTCCGAACCGCATCCGCTATTATTAAGGCCAAGTTTTCGATGTCGCCCCGGTTTTGGCTTCCTCAAGCGCTACATTATAGCACTGTAAACATTGTTCAGAGCCCAGATCTCGTGAAAAGCTAGCCCTTTGGCGAAGGTATGAAGGGTATGGTCTCCGATATTATTGGTTCAACAACAACAGCACACCGCAAACTCATGCTCATCCTCATCGTCAAAATGCTCGATGAATTTGCTCATGTAAGACTTTGGGTGACTGTTTCCTCTGTCGCTTTCCGCATAAATATGACTTCCACTCTAGGGGAAAGTGTTTCCAGCAGGCATCGGCCAATCGTCCTCGGTGATGCTTGACCAGAATACCCATACTGCAACAACGGCGAGCAGAGTAAAAAAAGTCTGGAAGAGGGCGCCATCGACTGCGCCATTGGTTCCGTTGCAGATTTGCGAGCTTATTACATAGTTGAAAATTTGTCCAATGGCGAAAAGTAGTAGAGCTGCAGTAAGATAGAGCATCGGGCGCATTTCGCCCAGTACACGGATGACCAGAACGGCCTCGAGGACGAAGAAGGCGACAAGGAAGATGAGGGGCGCCAGTTGATACAGGACGTAAAGTGCGATATGGCGGTTGGGCGGCTGGTAAGATGGGTTCCAAAAGCCGGTCCATTGAAAACCAGTGTCAAGGGTAATGTAGAGTGTACCACCAAGTAGGATGGCGGCAGACCCCACGATTAAACCCATTGACAGCGGTGTTCCATCATCAACGATTTGGTATCCCACGATTGCATTGAGCATCAGTATCCATGTTGACGCAATGATCATGCCGATGTGAATTCCGGTGAAGGCCTAGACGTCTGTCAGCTTGGCTGTGCCCGGAGGGACCCAAGGTGGTACTCACAATGCGGACGTTTTCTGCCAGCGGGAAGTCCCCGACAGTAAAGATTTCGCATAATTCGATGACGATGAAGCTAGCGAGGAATAGTTGCATTTCCCTGAACGACGAGTTAGCATGCCGGCCGAGCGCTGCCTTTAACGATGCCACAATCTTACCGTCGACCTACCGCAGCCTTCTTGCGCTCTGACCGCAGCAATAGGTAGATGGATGCGATGATAGCAAAGGCAGCAAGAAGGACGGAACCCAGGTTTCCCAGCTTGCGGCCTCCGCCAAGTGAGATTCCCGTCAATTCACAGCCTCCCCATGGCCCTGATTGACTATGACTGTCGGAGAGTACCTGGGAGCAGGCGAGTTAGTACCGTTTGGAAAGGCTTACCGAGGCACGACGCGGCATCGTGAGACACGGATTGAACGTACATTGCAGACGGGTAGCGTCGAGTCACGACAAAAGTTCTAGAGGCAATCAACATGGTGGTAGCCGTGAGGCATGGTGGGCGTGTCTCACAAAGAAATTGCCAAATTGTGTTGACCCCATTATGGCCGACGTGTTGGCAGCGGGATTATTTGTCAAATACAGTCGGTTGGATTTCTTTTCCTATGAGCCCAACGTTGCCGGCCAGCTGGTGTGGCAGGGAAGCACAGTGCCTTGAGTGTCCCTTTGACCACAAAGGGAGATGGGTGAGGGATGGAAATTATGTTAGGACCGTTTCGTAGACTTGAGCGTGCAGCGGCGAGGGTCGCGAAGCGGTCACGATGGCGGGCTAGTGGTTATACTCAATTCCTTTCCGTCGTCTGTCGGGAGCTCCGGCAGCTGTTTGTAAGGCCGGAAGGTGGTGATGATGAGATTACTAGTCAAGTGGTGTTGTCGGGTGGCTGGTTGAGTGTGAGCGGGTCCTTGTTTCGGAGCCTCGTATTAGAATCTCCCCCCGTCACGACGCGACTGTCCTCTCGGTTGGTCTTGAGGCAGCCCTTCGTCTCTTTCTGGCAGACGCTACTCTCGATATCCTCCTGACCGGCTCTGACCTGTCGGTGTGGTCGTCGTGGGTGAATGCGCAATCGGGGACAACGGCGCTACTTCGGTTCGTGATTGATAGAGAGAAGGGAAGTCGTGTCAGCCTTTCAGGGGCGAAGCGGATGTGAGCAAGCAGGTTAGGTTGCAGTTTGCGGGTGCAACAGCTGTTTGAGCAGGCGCGATTTAACAAAAAAAGGCGTGAAGGGTGTCGGAGGCGGCGCAGTGGGCAGTGGAACAATATTATAAGCCCAGTTGGTAGGGAGTGGATACCATTTGGAGGTTTTGTGCCGTTCTCTTCCAGTAAATAACGCCGAGGGAGCAGGGAGGAGAGGCGATGATGAGGATGAGAATGCTAAGGCAGGAACAAGGTACTGGGGGTACATTACCAGTGTAGAGGTACTTGTCGGGGGGCCATTATCAATGCCACCACCCATGCCTGCCATCACCTTCTCGCTTCGCAGCTTGCCTTGGAAGTAAAGGACTGGGGCGGCGGCGCCGAGAAGAAGCACGTCAAGGCAAGGTAATGGGCGGTAGGCACTCCGTCTAGTACCCACCTACATAGTAGGTGGGTAGTGTGGTAGTGTAGTAGAGCACATGGGCGAGAAGATAGCGTGCCAGGGCAACAGGGCTAATCAAACTGACAAGACAAGCAGGACGGCAGGCAGGCAGGTAGGAAGCCAGCCCTCGAAAGTGTGGGATATAGTATGTACCTACCTAGCCTAGGTAGGTAGGAGGCAAAAGAGAATGATACGTACCGCTGCAATGAAACGCATTTTCCTCCGTCGAATGGCTCTAAGCCAATTGGCGCTCCCGCAGTACGCCTGCAGGCGCCATGGTTGGATGGAGCAGCTTTTTGGGAACGAATGTCCTCCAAGCGCATCGCGAACAATTGGCGGGTCCTTGAAAAGTGTAATTTGGCGGACCCGGACCTCCCTGCTTCCATTTTCAACCCGCCCTCTCTATGTACACTTTCGTATACATTCACGACATTGGACTCACTCAACTACGCCCTTTACTTCCGTCCTTTTCTCCTTCTCGCTCCAGAAGGGCAAAGATCAGAGGGCAGAGGGCAAGTCGGTGACGGAAAGCTTCCAGGACGCGACAAGGGGGGCATTCGCCCATTTACCCGTAAAGCGTTAAGAAGGACAGTGCTCGTCCGATGTTGCGAATGAGGATCTCTGCCACGTCGAGCTTCTTATGTAGGTAGGTAGTATGTAGATTACACTAGTGTAAGTACAGGTACATCAACACTAGGCATACACAGGTATCTGCCTCAGCTCCCCTGCTCCGTGTGTGTGCCTCCCACCTCATTCGGTTAGAGGCTCTTGCTGGTGCCGCCAGGTTGCTTCCAAACAATCAACATTTTTTCATACACTACTCTCCCCAATCTTGATTTACAGCTTGCAAGGCCTTCTGAAAATCTGGGGGAGGCGTTGCGTAATGTCAATATCAATGCTGAAAACATAGACACAGAAAATGAGGCAGGGAGCTAGGTACGTAGAAGAATAAGCAAGGGCCACCCACCGGCAATAAGTCAGTAATTTGACTGCATTTCATGCAAGCACGCACTGGGAAACTCGCGCGCACCTCCTCCCTTTTGTCGCCGCCTACTTACTTACTCGGTCTCTGTCCACACTCCCTCGCCATGGCCCGATAACCCTTTTGCGACCACGGTGCTTGTCGCCTGCCTAGTTTTCGAACTTGAATCCTGTCCCGGCCTCAAGACTATGCCGCTTCACTGAGAGCTTATCTGGAGTCGACGCCAAGAGCGAGTGGAGAGACACATCGCTGGCATTCACGACTATTCCACGCATGTGGCACCCTAGAGCCTGTGCTTTACTGCGTATTCATTGCTTTACTTTGCAACATGGTCATGGCCACGGCCTCAATTGATACGCCGCATGGCATCGCAAAGTCACCGGCGGGCATCAGATGCTCATCGAGGCACAAATACACAGGGAACGCTTCGACTGTCGTACGCCGCTTGGACCAACACAACACTCTGTCATGTCCAACGACCCGCGTTATAAGAACTTGCACAGTTCCAATCTGCACCCAAGCAGTACCCGGAACCTGCCGCTGTCATTGATTTCTGATAAGCTGACACGCCCAGACGGATCCCAATAGATACCTAACTATCCATAACCTCGTCTCCGCTTAGTGCTTGGTTCCGGCACTATCCAATACTCGTGCCAGAATATCTTGGTTTTGCACCAGGTGATCAAGGACGGAAAGCACCTCAAGAGCAACCCGAGCTGAGCCCTGAACATTTAACCGGCCGCCAACCTCCGACAATAACGGTCACAAAAGAAAAGGCGGGAGGACAAGAAGGAGAAGGGAGGCCAAGAGTCTGCCTCACCGACGCCCTGGCTGATCTTCCAGCCCTCATTGGCGACGGAGGTAGACAAACCAATACTCTGCCTTATGTCGGTAACACACTGCTCGACATTGGTTCAAGACAAGTATCGCCTCTATCCGTTACGACCAAACGCCTGCGACGTCTATTAGCTATCAGCCAATAGACTCCATCAGCAGACCGAGCACTGATTGTCAGGGTTCAGGCGAGAACCTTGTAGTCCACATTTTGCCTGCTGTCCTCTACCTAGTGTGTCTCTACGCGGGCCGTGCTTAATTCATTGCTTTCTTACTTCCTTTTTTTACGCCGTTTCTTTTCAGGTCTTCGCGCGCATATCCGGTATACTACTAGTACAATCGCAAGACAGACTCTGCTCGTCAATATATTGCACCTATCCACTGCCCACTCAGATACGGTATTCGATGGATGGCCCAAGGTAACCTCAAATCAGTTGTCGCCGACCACTTCCCTCCCACATGCCCCGTAGTCTCGGCAACAACGTTCCTTGGGGGTTCTCGTCACTTCCATTGGCCACCACGTCACAGGCCCTCAGTTGCCATTTGTCTGCCATTACAGTTGTCCGTTCTTCGTCGCCAATCAAGCGATCGTGTGCCGGCATCCGCCCTTTGGTCGCCCAATGTCCTGTCCTACCCATTCTTTCGACCGAAAAAGAAGAAACTCTTGTGTCCTAGAGAATCATTACTGTGACGGTGTTGCGGTACATTGGTCCCGCCCGCTGTTGTATCATCTTGTTTAGCTGCTGCCACTCAAGAAGGAGGGTCTTCATATTGCTCAGTAGAACTGACGCTTCCCGGATATTGCAACCAAACGTATCTCCTCTTGGTTCGATTCCGGCCACTCGACAGGTATAGAAATGCGTTTGTAAACCGTATATAGTCTCTGTGTGTTTCAGGATGTGGACGAACGCTGGCCGGCTGTTCGTCTGCCTTGTCACCGTGCCCCGCTGCATTGCAATCCCCTTCCCGAGCGCTTCCCAAGCGCGAAGTGCAGTTAGAACAGGCATAGTAAAAAAAGTACAGCATTTAAGTATACTAGTACTATATTAATACTTATACTTAAGTAAATATAATTAACTCTAAATAAGGTTTAGTATACTTACTAAAGTATAATAACTAGGCTACTAGAAGTATATTAAACTTATTAAAATAAGTACTATGATACTAATAATATATAGTATATATATATATTATGAGATGAGATCTTTTAATTCTATTAAATTTCTATTAAGTCTTTTTATACTTAAAGAAAATTTATTTTTAAAATAAAAAGATATTTTAATTATATTTTATAAAAATTTAACTATTAGGGAGATAAACTATATCTAATAGAAATTTTACAGAAATATAACTTTAAGGTAGTTATATTGTATACTTAATAACCTATATTTCATAGAATAGAGGGGTTAGCTTACTAGATAAGCTATACTACTAATACTATATTTTATATCTCTATAGCTTTTGATAATCTAATAGTACTTAATTTTATTAGTTAATTTCTAATCTAACTAATAAAGGATTTTTCTTTTTACCTCTAGCTAGAATTAAACCTAAGACCTCTTAATTAGTAGTTAATTAATTAAGTTAATATAGTAGTTAACTAGACTACTAGACTAACTAGTTTACTATCTAGCTTATAAAAGTCTTTAATAGATTTAAACTATAAGTATTATAAAATTATTAACTAATATAATATAAAGTAATAATCTTAATAAGAGATTAAGAATAGAAAAGTATAAAGTAAAGAAGTATAGGTATATTTTTAGTATAGTATAAAAGTATAACTTCTAAGTCTAAAAGTTAAAGAAAATTCTTTTTTATATATAAAAAGATAGGTTATATTTATAACTATAGTAAAATAGATCTTTAATAGTTATAATATTAATTATTATATTAAGTATAACTAAGTACTTATATCTTAAGTCTAGTGACTTTAAAGAAAATAAGGTAACTAAAGATAAAATATCCATAACTAATTAGTTTTTTTTAGTTACTTATTTTATATAGTTATATATATATTTATATATTATTATGAAGCTTATAAACTATGAATTTTAGATCTAAAGTTTACTTATTAATATTCTCTATTTATATAAAGTTATTTAACTTCTAAGTTATAGTATTATAGTATTAGAGGTTATAGTATTATAATATTATAAGTTATAATATAATAGGTTATAATATTATAATATTATAAGATTAGAATTATTATTATTTTAAATAGTTATATCTAAGTATTTTTAATTAAGTTACTTTACATATCTATTTTTTAAAATAAATCTAAATATAATATTAAAATTAAATATATATACTTCTTTATTCTAAATAATTAAACTTTTCTTTCAAAGATTAATTTGATTAATAAATATATAAATACTTATTTATTTTATCTTAGATATATTTTAAAAGTAATATTTAATAATATTATATTATTTATTTTCCTGAAGATATAAAATTAATAAAAAATAAAATATTTAATAATTATAAATAACTATATATAATAATAATAGTAAAGAAATTAAATATAGTTTATATAAATAAAATAAAAGATCTTAATAAAATATAAATATATATAATATAGTTTATTTTATATATATTTATATTATATTAAGATCTTTTATTTCATTGCTATAAAATATGTTAATTACTAAATTATTTAAAAAGTATTTTCTTACTTATATAATATATTCTATCTCTATTATATTAATACTATTATATTACTACTTATAATAACTTAAAAATATACTCTCTTTTATAGTTTTACTTATAAAATCCTAGTATTTTTTAATTAATTAGTATATATAATAAAGAAAATATTAAAAGGTTTTACTTACTTTAAATTCTTTATAATAAGAATAATTTCTAGATTTAAACTTATTATTATATATTTTATATAATAATAACTATAAGCTATATCTCTTTATATAACCCTTATTTTCTATTATAATATTATATGATATAGTATAAGAATTAAATATATTAAGAATACTTATAGTATTAGATTCTTCTTCTTTTATTTTTAAGTCTTTTAGTTCTTTTAATAAAAGATTATAAATAGATATAATATAATTACTTAGATCTTCTATTAAATTAACTAGATCTAAGACTATAGTAGTATTAATAATAGTAATATTTAAATTACTATAATAATTTACTTTACTTTATAATTTAAGAAATTACTTTTATATGTCTTCTAAATTATAAGAAGAAGTATTTATTCTATAAGAAATATAATTTAAAAAAGTAATTATAACTAAATTAAAACTTAATATAATAAAGACTTACTTTATAAGTATATATATATTTATATAAGTACATAGATTTAAAGGTAAAAGTAAGAATTAATATAAATATAGATATAAATAAATATATAATATATAAGTATAAGTATATATAAGTATATATAATAATATATAAGATATCAATAAGGGTATAATAATATAAGGAAATATAATATATCTTTTATGATATATAAGAAAATAGAATATTTAGGATTATAAAGAGTATTTATACCTATATTTATAATAATAAAGTAAGAATATTAGTTTTTTTATAAATTAAAATTAAAGTTTTTAAGTTTATTATTATTATTATTATTATTATTATTATTATTATTATTATTATTATTATTATTATTATTATTATTATTATTATTATTATTATTATTATTATTATTATTATTATTATTATTATTATTATTATTATTATTATTATTATTATTATTATTATTATTATTATTATTATTATTATTATTATTATTATTATTATTATTATTATTATTATTATTATTATTATTATTATTATTATTATTATTAACTTAGTATATATATAATATATTGAAAGTACCTATAAGAGATACTTAAATTAAGACTTTAAAAATTAAAAGTATATATATATAAGGTAAAGACTATATATTTTTAAAAAATAACTAACTAACTCACTAATAAAAGTCTTTTTTATATTTTTTTGTTTTCTTCTCACTTTTCTAGATTATTTAGTTTTTAAATCTTTTCTAATTTCTTATTTTTATAACTTCTTAATTCTTCTTATAAATACCTCTCTTATACTTAATCTAACTCTTATATAAGTTAAGTCCTCTTTTATTATTAAAAGAGGTAGTATATAGAGGTAGTAGGTTTTTTTTAAATTCTCTATATAGATATTAATATATATATAATATATATATATATATATATATATAAAATTAGGTAAAATGATAAAGAAAAAAGAATATACTAACTATAGAAGTAGTAGATATGTTTTATACTACTAGTATTAAAGGGGGGCTTTAAGAAATAGAAGGAGAAATAACTAGAGAAAAGTTAAAGAAAAGATTATTTTTAAATTCTTAAAAATTAGAACCTTGCTTAATTGAGGTGTAAGAATGCTTATTTGGAAGCTTGGAATTTTGTAGATTTTAAAAGATATTTTACTAACTCAGCAGGGAGAGAACTAGCTCTAATATACTCTATTAAAGTAAGTAAATAAGAATTTATATAATAGCCCTATAAGTAATAGAATTATTAGTAAGTATAGATATAAAAAAAGAATCTATTATAATAAATAGTTATATTTTATAAAAGAGAAAGAAAGAGATCTTTCTTAGAGAAAATTAAAGAGAAATATATAATACTATATTAGAAGTTGTTTTCTAATAAAATACTCTAGGAAAAGCTACTTTCTTAAAGTATTTGTAAAAAGATTACTTTAGTAAACCTTATATAAGTAAAAAGTATATTTAGAAATAAGATTTAACTTTAAGTTTATTTTAATTAAAGTTTCTTAGTAATAGAGATTTAAGCTTTATATTATAATATATATAAGTATTTATATATATATTATTATAAGCTTATACTATAATAGTAGTAGCTAGGCTATACTTATTATATTATTTAATTAAATATATAAACTTACTTTATATATATATATATATATAGATAACTATATAACTAATATATATAACCTATAAGAAACCTACTTCTCTCTTTAGCTTTAGATAACTAAAATTAAGCTACTATTTACTTATAATAGTAATACTAGCTCTTTATATATTTAAAGCTTAATTTATTTATTATTTATTAATTATACTATATAAATAAATACCTATATAATAAATAATATAGCTATATAAGATATATAAGCTCTATAAGTATTATAACTAATAAGTACTTTTCTAGTAACTAATACTTATATAGTATACCTAGAGAGGCTATTAAAAAAACTTCTCTTATAAGTATTACTAGTCAACTAGAATATTAATACTTAGCTTAGTACTATAATACTTATAACTAGTATCTCTAGTATAGATAGTATATTATATATAATATTAATATACTAAAAGCTACTTTAAAACCTTTTAAACTTCTCTAGGTAATACTATAACTATACTATCTAGTAAAGGTAGATAGCTAATAAACTAGAGATTAACTATAATCTTTTTCTCTTACCTAGAGTTATATAATACTTTATTAACTCTTACTTAGATATAAGCTTTTAATATATTATTTTTATATTCTATAAGATAGGTAAAGAGAAGTATCAATATAACTTAATATATTTCTTTAAATACTTTAATTATATATATAGTAACCTAAATATATAGCTTAAGGCTATCATAAAGCTTTTTAAACTAAAGATAAAAGAGAATAATATCTTTAATACCTTTTTACTATAATATAAATTTTACCTAGCTAAAGTAAGTAATAATATATAAGATTTTAATACTTAGATTATATTTCTATTAAATATATTAAATTTCTATATCTAAATAGTTTTAATTAATATATTATTATCTAATAACTTTAATACTCTTATATAATAAATCTTAGAGTTAGCTTAAAAGGTACAAAGCTTAGCTATTAGTAGAAAGTAAGTATATAAATTATACCTCTTAAGCTATAATAAAATAATAGATATTAATAAAGATACCTCTATATTTAAATCTATTAAAGCTATTTAAAAACTAAAAGTATATAAAAAGTATATTAAAATATATAAGTATTATAAGTATAATAAAGTTGGGTACCTTACTTATAACTACCTTATAAAGTAAGATAAGAATAAGCTATAAATAATACATCTATATATTACTAAAATTACTAGCCTATAGGTTAAAGAGCTTTTTAATAGTAATAAAAGAGATAAGTATAATATTACTAAGAATAGTAATAGTTTAAAAAAACAGTAGCTTTAGAATAAAATTAAGCTTTAGAGCTTATGAGTAAAGAATATACAAAATAGAAGTTATTTAAATATAGTTAATCTAAAAGTAAGCTTATTATACTAATAAAAGCTTATATAAATAAATTATCTCTTATATAAGCTCTTATTAATACTAGCTATAATATTTTTATAATAATAAATAAAGAGTATATATACTAATAATATTTATTATATATAGAATAATATGTCTAACTACTAAAGAGATTTACTAATAATACTTTTTAAATTAAGTTAATAAAAGTAATTATTATAAATTGAAAACTTAGTAAATATATTTAGTTTACTTATATATATATAATACCTAACTTAGATATTAATATCTTTTAAAAAAATTATAGTTAGAGTATAATAATATAGTATATTATACTATAAACTAGATTATTTACTATAGTAAAGTAAGACTTACCTTAAGACTAATAAGTTAAGAGAAATCAAAAAGAATATATAAGATTTAAGTAATATATATTTTAAATACTATATCATTTATAACTATTTACTAATAAGCTACCTAATAAGATTATAAAAAGAGATATAACCTAGAAGCTTTTTTTAATAGTTATAGAACCTTTAGTTAAATTATAGTTATAAGCTTTAAGGATATTAAAAAAGCTCTATAGCTTAAGAATAAGAAATATATAAAATAAGTAATAGAATTTATTACTTTACTATAATAGGTATATAATAAGTTTAATAAGTTATTTAACTTAGATAAAGATACAAAGCTTTTACTATATTACCCTAGTCTAAACTATAAGATTAAACTTAAAGAAAGTATATTACTACCCTAAAGCTCTCTCTATAGTATATTATATAAAGAGTTACTAATACTAAAAAAAACTCTTAAAAACCTATTAGATAAAAGCTTTATTTATATAAGTAGCTTTAAGGTAGGTACCTCTATCCTATTTATTTATAAACTAAATGGAAGCTTATATCTTTATTATAACTACTATATACTTAATACTATTATAAAAAAAGACTATTACTTATTTCTTCTTATTATTAAAACTCTTTAATAAATAAGATCTATAAAGTAATATACTAAGAATAATATTATTATTACCTTTTATAAGTTATAAATAGTAAAAGGTAATAAATATAAAATTATATTTTATATATAATATAACCTTTTTAAATAGATAGTAACCTTATTTAGCCTTATAAATATACTAACTAGCTTCTAATATTATATTAATAATACCTTATAAGAGTTTCTTAATAACTTTATAACTATATACCTAGATAATATATTAATATACTTAAATAGATTAAGAAAGAATTATAAGAAAAAGGTATAGTATATACTTAGTACTTTATAAGCTACAAGCCTAGTTCATAATATAAGTAAGAGTAAGTTTAGTATTAAGAAAATAAAGTATATAAGCTTTATTTTAGAGGCTAGAAAAGAAGTCTTTACTAACCTTAGAAAGGTATATACTATTTATAAATAGTTAGAACCTTAGATAGTAAAAGAGGTATAAAGTTTTTTTTAGGTTTATAAAATATTACTAAATATTCATTTTAAACTATACTACTATAGTTAGCCTATTAATAGTTCTAACTAAGAAAAGTATAACCTTTTTATAATTATAAGAGTATACTTATATATTTTAATAGCTAAAAAAGCTCTTTCCCTTCATACTACTTTTATATAACTTTAATGTAGAAGTATCAACCTTTTTAAAGCTAGATTACTTAAGTTAGGTACTAAGTAGTATACTTATATAAAAAGATAAGAATAATATTTACTACTCTATAGTATTTTATTTATAAAAGCTAACCCTAGCTTAATATAATTACTTTATCTATAATAAGAAGTTATTAATTATTATAAAATATATATATACCTAATATACTAAGTTATATAGTATAAGTATTACCTTTAATATTATTACTAACTATAAAACTCTTAAGTACTTTATAAAGAAGTAAAAGTTAATAAAGAGATAGAATTACTAAGTAGAAAAATTAGCTAAGTATAACTTTAAGATTAAGTACTAACTAGGTAAGAAAGCTAGTATACTAGATATACTCTTCTAATATAAATAAAATATACTTATAAATAGCTTAGATAAGAGAGAGTAAAGCTAAATTATTTAGATAATCTTAGATAGTATCTAACTACTTATAATAAGATATAGTAGTAATAATAATATAATAAAAGCTTTATATACTATTATTTTAATAATAATAATAGTCTTTTATATCTTTAGAAGTAAATATAAAACTAAAATATTAACTTCTAAAAAGTATATTATATAGTAATATATAATAACTATATATTACTAATTAGTTTCATGACCTATATATAGATTATAAACTATACTATTAATTCTATAAGATATCTTATTTAATAAAGTTAGCTCTGGGTACCTAACTACTTTAATTCTAATATACTTAAAAATAAACTATATATATAACTCATTTAAAAAAGCTATAACTTATTAGTAACTAATTACTTAACATAAAATAATACCTTTTTAATACTATTATAAAGATTCTCTCAGCTAAGCTAGTTCTAAGTAATACAATATTTTATATATAACTATAATACTTATAGTAATAAGAAGATTTAATATAAAGTAAAGAAAGAGTATTTATAACTCTTAAGTATATCCAAGTACTTAAGATATAAACTCTTAATAGAGTTTATTACTAACCTTTCTAAGTTAGGCTTAAATAAGGCTAAATATATATAAGTTATTATAAACTACTTTAGAAAATTAGTAATAATTAAACCTATACTAATAATAGATATTAAAGTATATATTAAATACTTTTTATAGATATACTTTTATTTTTATACATACCTAAAAGTATTATTAGTAACTAAGAAAGTAATTAAACTAATAAGTTTTAAACTTACTTTTATATACTTATTAAGATTAGATAATACTTAAGTACTATATATTACTTCTAAAGTAATAAAGCTATGGAGAAATCTAATTAAGAGATATACATAATACTAAGAGTATATATTAGTTACTTATAAGAGAACTAAGTGTACTAAACTCCTATAATAATACTAGTAATTAATAATTATAAGACTATAAGTATAGAAATAAGCTTATTCTTTTTAAAATATAATTACTATATAAAACTAGTAATAGTAATAAAGAATATAATATTTATACTAAACCTATATAAAAAGCTTATTAAAAAGCTTATCTAGAGGATATTTAATATAATAGTAATAGCTTAAGTAGCTATTACTACTATATAATAAGAGGTAGAAGATTTAACTAATAAATAAAGAGAAGTAACAAAATAATTTAAAGTAAGTAATAAGGTCTAATTAATTATATATAATTATTACTTATTATATTTAAATTAGAAACTTAATTAGTTATACTATAAATACTAAGTAACTAAAGTCTTTAGCCTTCTTACTATTAAACTTAATATATCAAGCTATATATATAACTACTTTGATATAAATCTACTTTAAAGAACTATTGATAACTCTCTCTCTAGATAACTAATACCTAATTACTAACTACCTATAATTATTAAAAATAATAAGAAAGATTTACTAAGTTAATATAAGAACCTATTAAACTATTAAAAGAAATAGTAGTTCTAGATATATATAAGTAAAAGTATAGTTCTATATCTACTAATAATAGAGATATTATATATATATAAAAAAGGTATATAAAATAATAAAAAAAAGGTAAAGTAATAAATCTTCTATTAAAGAACTATAGCCTAGAGTAAAACTAACTCTATACAGTAACTAAGAATAGTAATAGTATATAAGATATATATATATAAAATAAAGGTTAAAAAACCCTCTATTACTAAAAGGCTTTAAGATCTAGTAAAGATAATAAATATAAGACTATATTATTAGTATAAATAAAGTTAATAAACTAAAGAGAAGAGTTAATAAAAAAGAGCTATATAAAGGATTTATAAGAAATAACTTATTATAGCTAGAGAGATAGTAATACTTTTTTAAGCTGTTACTAAGTACTTTACCTAAGTAAGTGGAAGCTTACTTATAATAGAGGTTATATAAATAAAAGTAGTACTAGTAGTAATAGATATAAAAGATATAGTTAGTAAGACTAGTAAAAGTATATAAGATATAGTTTAGAACTTAGGTTATAGTAGAGCTATATAAAAGGATATAATAATACTATACTACTCTAAGTAACTTAGATTCTATATTTAATCTAGTATAAGAAAATATAACCTATTTAAAGCTTTTAAGGTCTAAATAGATATATTATTCTTAGATAAAATATAGTAAAGGTCTCTCTTTTACCTAAGTTACTATATTAAACTATATTAATAAGGGTATAAGGCTTTAGTTTAGAGTATAATTTTAAAAGATAGATAAGTATATAAAGAAGTACTTTATTATTTACTAATCAAAGGTATACTATCTCTATTTTAATATACTCTTCTAATAGATACTTAAGTAAGTATCTATAACTTATAAATACTTTTAAAAAAGATAAGAAAGGAAATTACTAACTATTATCTTTTAAACTATAAATATTATAACCCTAGCTCTATTCTAATTATTTCTTAGCTTTTTTATAACTTTAGATTATAAAAGAATTATTAAATATTTACTTATTTAAACCTTATACTACTTGTATCTATATTTATTAATTATTTTCTCTATTCTTATTATCCTTTATATCTTTATTATTTATTTTATCTTATTTTACTTTTATATCTTATTATTTCTATTTCTTTTATTCTTTGGACTAAGTTAATAAAGACTAAGGTATATTATTAGTAAGTAAGGTATTAGGTTTCTAGTAATAAATAAGAGGTCTTAAAAAGGGTTAATTAGATATAAAGAAGTATAACTATTAAGAGGGCTACTAGGTTAAGCTAGCGGTAAAAGGGGCTCCCATAGGTAGGCCTGCAGACAAGCTCAGACCGGTCTTACATAACTAATAGGATTAGAGTTAGTAGGTAACTCCGATAGATCCTAATAATAGGCTAGCATTATAACATATATATACTTAAGTAATAAATACTAGTTTAGTAATAGGGTTATTAAAATAATCTACTTATTTATAATATCTATAGTTAAAAATACTTTTCTTTTAATTATAAATAATATTACTTTATTACTTTAAAATATCTTTATAGTATTTAATATATTTTATATAATAGTATTTTTAAAGTTCTTAGATATACTATTTAAATATAAAAACAGAATCTTAAACCTCTATCTAGCTCCCTTATATACCTAGTATAAGTAGCTTAGGTAAGGTATACTTATTTACTTTAATATATCTAATCTTTTCTAGGTTTTAGTATTATAATAGTATATTTTTAAGAATTAATAGTTTAGATAGTAAATAAACAAGCTTAGAACTTGGTATAATAACAGGTTTAGCTAGAGAGCTAAGCTATACTATAAAGTCTTTTTAGGTAAAGAGTTATCTCTATCTTTTAGATAGAGGTATTTAAGGTAGTAATTTATTAGCTATATTCTTATTTAGCTAGGTAACCTCTAAATATTAGTATAGTATTTTAGAGTTATTTTTATAGTCTTAAAGATACTTATCTAAATATCTAAACTTTTAGAGGTTATATAGCTAAAAAGTAAAGATATACTTCTTTGAATACTACTTACGGGTACAATTAGACTTTTTAAGGTTTATAATTTTATAACTTATATTTATAGAGAACTAGCTTTGAGTTTAGGTATACTTATATTAGTTACATTAGTAGTATATATCTTTTGAGGTTTCTTTTAGAATTAGTTTTATAGTTTTATACTAATATTTACTAGAAATATAGAACTTAGTATTAATCTATCTAATTTACTATTATTAGACTTTTTTACTATAGTTTAAGCTTTAGAATTTCCTAATATCTTACTTATTTATATTACTTAGATATAGTAATCTAAACCTAAGTATTAATCTAAATTACTTAGAAATATAAAGTTTATATTTCTAACTACTAGTTTACTAAATTATATTTACTATATATATACTAGAGTTAATTAATTAGGTAATATATATTAATATGTTAAGTTTATAATAAAACTTCTCTAGAGCTTTAATATTATTAATCAAAAGTACTTGTAAGTAGCTTTTAGATTATATAGAGTTATACTAATAGATTATACTATCTCTTTAGTTTATAATTATTTTCATAAAATAATAATACTAAGTAAAAAATATAAGAAATACAATTAGATTTACTTCTATTTATATTACTTTATAGATCTTAATAATTAGTATTACTAACTTAGGCTTCTAATTATTGTTTAAATAGCTTTCTTAGTATAAGAAGATAATAATAATCTATATTTTTATTTTTAAACCTTAAATTATAATAACAGTTATAGCTATAATCTTATTTTTAATAATTTATTACTTAGATTATATATATTTCTATAACTTATAATAATCACTAAGTATTATTCAAGCTTATTTATATCTTATACCTTTTTATTATTTATACTTATTTAGTTTTTAGAATATTAAATTTAATTAGCTTAAGAATTAATTAGTATTATTTTATATAAGCTAGTTTAAAAACTAAGTATTAGAAAGTATTAGAAATAAGTCTTACTTTAAAATCTAAGAGAGATATACTAATATCTTATCAATAAAGTAAATATAGGCTTATAGATTATAAAACTATAATTCTTAGAGTTTAAGCTTTTTAATAAAAGATATATATTTAAATAATACAACTTAGTTCTTATCTTAGGTATTATAGTAAAACTAACCATAATTTTAGAGGTCTTAGTAGATATAAACCTTTTAGATTTATAGTTAGCTTATTATATAAGAGAGAGAGGAAGAAGCTAACTAAGATATTATTATTATCTATTTAGAGGTATTATAGATATATATATCTAAGAAAAAGAATAAAAATATTATTACTAAAGTAAGTAAATAAAATAAAAGAAAAAGTATTATTAAGTTTAAATAAAAAACTTAATATATATATTTATTATTATTATTAGAGAAAAGAAACAAATTATAAAGAGAAAAAAAAGACTTTTAAATAGGCTGCTAAGAAAAGGAGGTATAAATTATAAATTATAAAAGAGTAGCTATAGTAAGAGCTTTTAATCTAAGAGAGAAAGAAGGAAATATAAAAGTATAAAAATAGTAAAATTTTATAAGGTAGAGAAAGAGGTAAATAGTTAGAAAAGTAAATAAAGAAAGGTAAGAGTTAAATAAGGCTAAGTTATAAGATAAATAAATCTTATCGCTTTAAGAAGATTTCTTTTTTTAATTACTTTTAAAAAGAGTTACTTTTTTAATTTTATAAAAAAGTTCTAAGGGTAAGAAAGTAAAGACTTCTAAAGCTTTATTTAAAACTTTAATAACTTTATCTTATAGATAAATTATAGTGGAGGTTATTAAAAAGTTATAATATTACTTAGTACTAAAAGTAATAAAGTTAAAAAGTTATATTAAAGCTTTATTTTTAAATAGTAAATATTCTTTAGTTAGTTTATTTCTTTTACTTTTAAGTTACTATACTTTTTATTATAGTAACTATTTAAACTTTTCTCTTATTATTATAAAAGTAAATCTTTTTTTACTTATAAAATTTTCTTTTTTTCTCTTTTTTAATTATTATATTAAAAACTAATATTACTATTATCTTAGCTTTTTTAAACCTATATTCTTAACTTTTATACTTTTAGTTTTTAAGTTTTTAAAATATCTTCTTTTATTAATCAATACTAACTTAATAATTACTTATAGTAATTAGTTAAACCTTAGTTCTTTTTAATCTCTTTTTTTCTAAAGTAAGAGGCTAAAGCTCTTAAAGGTACTAAGTTATACTTAGTAATACTCTCTCATCTTAATATAAGTTTCTCTAATAATATCTTTAAGATTTTTCTCTTTTTAATACTTAAGGTTCAAATAGTTTATTAAGATTACTGTATAGGTTAATTATCTCTCTTTTTTTGACTAGCTTTACTTTAAATTTTAAATTTATAACTCTTATTTTAATTAATCTTTTAAAGAAGTTACTACTATCTTTTAGCTAGTACTTTCTAATTAAGCTATTATTAAAAAGCTCTTAGTAAGTTTAAAAATAATAGTTATAAGTTTTAATAAGCTATTTATATTAATAAGAAAATGGAATCTTACTTTAGGTCTTTTTTTAGTATCTTATATAATATACTCTAGCTATAAATTCTTTACTAATATAGGTATTTAGTATTTAAAATAAGGTTTTATATAAGTATTATACTTAAAACTTTTAAAAGTTTATTAATATAAAGTTTAATTAGATCTAGAATATAATACTATACTATAACTATATTTCTTTATTATAGTTATTTAATAACTATTATAGAAACTATATGTTTTTAAAAGCTAAAAATAATAAGTATAACTTTTAAAAGAATATAAGTTATTAAGGTTTAGCTAATCTAGCTAGTAATATTAATTAATACTCTCTTAATAATCTAGCTTATTATTAATAGTTAAATAATAGAAAACTAGTATTACTAATACCTTTAAATAACTTATTATTAAAAGATATAAATTATTACTTTCTCTTTTACTTTTAAGATTATATTAATTCTTAGCTTACTATACTTAGCTTATCTAATTAGACTAGTAATATTATATCTATTCTAGAGATATGTAATTAGTTAGATATTAAGTACTAAAAGATAGAGACTATAGCTATATCTTTTTAGAATAAGGTTTTAGTTCTTTTTTTAACTATTAAGACCTTTAAATAGCTATTAAATATATCTAAAGCTTTACTAGTTACTACTAAGTTTATTAAGTAAGGTATCTTTTTATAGGCCTTAGTAGAATTATTAACCTAGAATAGTTTTAATAATAAAGAAGAAAGTAAGAATAGTTATAGCTTTAAGCTTTAGTAATAATTAGTAGTTCTTTAGTAATATTATATACTTAGTTAGTTTATAATAATTTAAAGTTCTCTAATCTAAGCTATTCTTTTTTATATAATATAATTTTCTTATATATTTTTAATCCCTTATTTTTTATTTTCTATATTATTTTATATAAAGAATAATATACTTTATTAAAAAGGGGTAAAAGTATAAACTAGTTAAATTTAAATAAAATAAATAGTAATAATAGAAACCTTAAATATAATAGAGATATCTAAATAAGGTATAAGTATAAAGATAAAGAAAATTAAAATAGAACTAAAGAGGTAATAAAAGTTAGTTAGTAAAAGAAGTTCTTAATATTTATAGAGATATTACTTTAAATAATATCTTTATTTACTAGGTAAAGAATATTATTAGTACTTATATAGTACTTCTTTAACCTATTAGCCTTATATATTACCTCTATAATAAGTTCTTCTATAAGGGTTTCTAAAATATATAATAAGCTAATAAGTAAAACCAAGTAAACTTTAAATAGTTCTTTTTAATAGTAGTTAGTCTTTTTAGCTAAAGATATATTAGTTTAATATAAGATATTAAAGATAAGTACTAAGTTCTCTACTTATAGCTTTTTTAAGTAGTATCTTATTATATATTACTTATTATAGTATTTTATAACCTTTTAGTAATGCTTTATAACTATATTAGTAGCTTTTTATCTATTCTCTATAAGCTATTAAAAGGCTTTAATTTAAAGCTAGAGTTCTTTCTCTATTATCTAGATATTCTTTTAATTAAGGACTTACTATATTATAAGTTTTTTTTTAATTAATATAATTATATTATACTTTATAATAATATAAAAGAGTATTATACTATAGCTTAAGTAAATAGTAGTATAATTAATAAGTAGGACTATAAGTAATATATACTTAATATCCTTTCTCTCTTAGTTTAATTATATTTATAAGGTATATACCATAGTTTAATAGCATTTTTTAAGAATACTATTTATTCTTAAGTTATATATAGATATAACTTTTTGATAACTTTTAATTCTCTTATTTAAAGCTTTAATATCACCTTTATTTTCTTATTCTCTATTTATAATTAGAGTTTTATAAACTTTATAGTAATAAATAATATCTTTTTAGAGAAACTTTATAATATTAGCTAAAGTTATATAGTAGAAAATCTATACTTTAAGCTATTTAAATAGGTTATAATATACTTCTATAATCTTTTACTTATTAATATATTAGATATTTAGATAGGCATACTAAAATAGTTAGATATAGGGTATAGTTAAGATATAAGGGTCATCTAAGTAAGCTAAGTAAGCTTTTTAATAAGTATTATAATTCTAAACTACTATTCTAATATTTATATATATTTCTAGTTAGAAGTTTTTATCTTAAAAATAAAAGTAAGTTATCTTATATCTCTAATATCTAGTTTTATTATATACTATATTAATTAGAGTCTATTACTAGGATAGACTATTAATAACCCTAAGAGAGTTAGAGGTCTTATAAGTATCTCTCTTAAAGAAGATTCTATTTCTTATAATAAAGTATAGTACTATTTTCTTAAATTAAAAAAACTTAGGTATTAGGATTCTAAGTAGTTATTTATATATAAGAAAAAAGTAAGCAATTTACTTTAAGTATATTAACTATTTTTCTATAGAATTTAAAAGATTTAAGAGAATATTTAAAAATAAATTAAAGTTCTTAGGTTTAGAGTATTAATCTAAATAGTTATATACTTTAAAAAGAAAAGTTTTATATTACTATTATATAGTAAAGTCTAGTATTAATAAAGTCTTTAATATTTTCTTATTTTCTACCTCTTTTAGATTAAATAGTTTTAGAGGTTTTCTTAAGAAGCTATTAGCTATAGAATTCTTCTAGCTTAAAATATACTTAATCTTAAAATTAAAGACTTTAATTTATATTAGCTAATAAGTTATTATTACTAAAGAGATATTATTTACTGTACTATTAATCTAAGCTATTAAGACCTTTATATCTATCTTTAAAAGAAAATAAACTTTAAAGGGATAGTTATAGAAATATTTTAAACTTATAAGGATTATATATATTTTAAGCTTTTTTATATTATACTTAAGCTTTAGTTAATATTAGATATTACTCTTATATTATATAACCATAAGCTTACTAATAACTATTTAACTAAGGGTATATCCTTACCCTTCTTTACTTATATTTATAATAAAGATAATTTAATTAATATCTAATCTATAATTAAAAATAAATAGAATTAGGCTAGAAGTTAGATTAGTCTTAAAAGTATCTATTACCAGCTTTTAATCTACTCTTTAAGAGAACTTCTTAGTTTTTTATAATAGATATATAAGTAAGAGGGTTACTTTAGTAAAATAGAGAATTTAAAACTTATAGAATATTACTAGGCTTAAGAATAATTAGATATCTTTGATATCTCTATAGAGTTCTTATTCTAAAATCTTTAGAACTTTACCTTAATTTAAGTATCTTTTTAATATCTTATAGAGATATTTAATAATTACTACTAACTCTTAGTACTATTATAACTTTCTTTCTAAGATTATTTATCTTAAGAGCTTTATATTTATAAGAGTTTAATTAATATTATAGAGGTATTTATATATAAATTATTAAATACTTAGGTATCTTAGAATTAGTTTATTATTATAGTATAAATAGAAGCTCTTAATACTTATATTATCTATAAAAGCTCTATAGTAGGTTAAGATTAAATTATAAAGGATTTAGATAATAATATAGTAAGATTAAGTAATAAAGTTAATAGTATTTATAAGAAGGTAGTAGTATTTAAATAAACCTAATAAAATACTAAATATTATAAGATTATAACTTTTCTTATTTAAAAAGATCTAATTATATCCTAAAAAGAAGTCTAAAAATAAGATAAGCTAGTCTGTAATAAAATCTTTAGAGAATTTATCTACCTTAAGAAGTAATTATATATTATAAAAAGTAACTTTATTACATCTTATTATTAAATTAATAACTTATAGATTACTATCTTTCTTTAAAATTAAAAATTAAAGATTTCTATATATATTATAGCTTTCTTTAATAATACCTTTAATTACTTACTTATAGAAAACTTCTATAGCTTTGAAAACTAAAGCCTTTAAAAAAGATTTCTTTTACTTATTATATTTTATATAAGACTATTTTAATAACCTAGAGTAATATAACTATTAAATTAAGAGACTTATATTTCTTAAACCTCTAGGCTAATATAGCCTTATAGTTAACTAGAATTTATTTTAATAGCTTAAGTTTCTCTAGCTAGAGATAGAGATACTAATTAATAATCTATTTTAGTCTTTCTAGCTTAAGTTAGAAACACTCTTTAATATTAGAGAATTTTAATATAATTAGATCTCTATAGTATTTAATAGAAGTAATAGACTTTTCTCTAAAGGCTTTAACCTTCTTAACTTTTTAATATAGGTTACTATTTAAAACTAATCTATTAAAAAGGTAGTTATCTATAAAATAGATTTTTACTCTCTTTTTCTTATATATTATAAAGACTTTAGTAGTAGTAATTTTTTTTAATATAAATAATCTTTTTCTTAGTTTCTTTTATTTATATAACTATTTTTTAAATTTCTTTTTAAAACTTCTAAGTCTTTAATTATTATTATTATTTAAGTAGTATAGCCTTGGGTAATAGTAATTTAAATACTACTACTATATAAAAGTATCTCTTTATAATAATTATTATCTTAGTAATTACTACTATATAAAGTTTTATTAGATCTTTTACTATATAAGTTATCAAAACCTCTACTTCTTAATTAATTAGAGTTATTAAGATTATATCTTTATTTTTATAATCTAGGTTTAGGTAATATAAAGAGCTAGTAGTAATCTTAAAGTAATTACTAGTACTTAGTTTTTTAACTCTTTATCTCTAGAGATTATTTATATATAACTCTCTAGGTTGAGTAATATATAATTAAGCTTAGCTTTAATTTTTCTTTAAATTACTTTAATAGAAATCTATATAAGAGTATTTCTAATAATAAAGTTAGTATTAATTAATCTTTTAAACTTATCTAAAGTTATTTGGTTATTTATAATAAATAGAAGACCTAATAATAATAGTTTTAAAATATAATCTTTATTAATAAAAAAAGTATAATTAAACCTTATACTTATTAATATAGATATTTATATAATAAAATCTTTTAAAGTAAGAATCTATTTAATTAATCTTATAAACTTTTATTATAAGTATTATATAGGTAAAGAGAATATTAGTCTTCTTAACATATTACTTTATTAAAATATTTACTTATACTCTTATATCTAAAATACTATTAATTATTAAAATAGTAATCTCTTTATTACATTATATAATCCTTATATTAAGCTAAAGGTAAGCTCTTAATATAATTATCTTTAATAGCTTTAAAAGAGATATAATATAGGTTACTCTTATTGTTCTAGTTACTAAGGGTTTTCTTACTTTAATAGCTTAATTATATTCTTTAATTAAGTCTTTAATATCTAACTTTTAACTAAGCTTAGTTATAAGGTTAATAAGAGAGGCTAGTACTAAAAGAAAAACCTCTTTTAGCTTAAGTACTTTATATTTAAAATTCTTTAGAGTATTTATTATAGCTTTATTAAACTTAAGCTATATTTAGTATAGAAGTTTAATAAATAAAGAGATTAGAGTATGAAGCTTCTTCTCTATAAAGTAATAAACTTCTTAAGTAAAATCTAGCTTTTAAAGCTATTTAAAAGAAAGAGTTACTATATCCTTTAGTTACTTAGAGAAAGAAATAGAGACTTTAATAGCTATATTCTCTAGAGATTAAGGTTACTAAAGGATTATATATATAAAAATAAGCTTTATTAGTTTAAAAGATAAAATTAGGTTATATTAATGAGTAATATTTATAATTTTAAGCTCTTTAAAGGTTACTTTTTTCTTACTTAAGATCTTAAATATAATATTTATTATGAGTTTTTTATATTTATTATATATAAACTCTATATATACTTTTAGGTTATAATCTTAAATACCTCTATAGGGCTATTTCTTATAACTATAAAGATATAAGAAGTATTAAACTATTTAAAAAAGGGAATAACTAATTAAAAATATTTAATAGCCTAAGTAGTAAGTTCTAACTTAGAGAATATTACTTCTAAGAAATTAGCTTATACTTACTAAGGTAATCTTATTTAATATTTAAGAATCTTTTTAGTAATTTACTTAAGAATTAAATTATTACTAAAGTTTAAAATATAGCTAAATAATATAATCTATTTAATATATTACTAATTATAGCTTTTATTAAGAATAATATAAAAAATAATAAATATTAGTAAACTACCTATTTATTATTTATATTTTTATAAACCTTAAACTAATAAAAGAACCTAAGTATTTTTATTTATTATATATTACTTATATTTTTAGATCTAGGTATAAGAAATAAAATAATAATACTAATATTAGTTCTTTAACTTATTAACCTATTGATATAGATTTAATTTACTTATATTAACTAAAAAAACTTATATACCTAGGTAAAGATAAGCTGACTAGTAATAGATCTTTAATTTAGTAAAGTCCTTAGCTAGATTAAGCTTAATACTAAAAGGCTTAGAGATTTTAATATTAATTAAGGTATAGTATTATAATTAAGGCTATTAGTTATATTTAGTTATTTATTTAAACTATCTTAAGGTAGGCTTTAATATAGGTATTTAAGAATTAAAGATAAAGAAAGAGAAGTACTCTTTTTTATAAGTAATTATATTTAATAAAGCTAATTTAAAAACTAGATAACTAGTTTATTAAATAAAAGTATTAAAAGTAATATCTAGGTTATTTATAATATCTTTAATAGTCTTTTATTTGAATTACTTATATATAGTCTTAATTTAAGTTTAATCTATTATAATATAAAGATTTCAATACTTTACTTATATAATAATGTTATTAATCTTAATAAAAAGATTTTAAGTAATAATAAAATCTTAATTAGAGATAATAGGTTCTTTAATTACTTTCTTAATTTACTTTTCTTTATCTAGAAATTAATTAGTATCTTATTATTTAAACTTAATAAAAAAGTAAGCTTTTTTATTAATCTAAAAGAGAGATCTAATAATATCTTTAATAAAGGTTTAATAGTCTCCATCTATAGAATAAGTAACTAAGGTACTTATATAGTAATAAGAAACTTTAGTAATCTTATATTAGTTTTTAAACTTCTTTAGAAACTTAATAATATTATTAACTTTAAAGGTAAATATTAATAAGTAAGGTATTAGGTTTCTAGTAATAAATAAGAGGTCTTAAAAAAGGTTAATTATATATAAAGAAGTATAACTATTAAGAGAGCTACTAGGTTAAGCTAGCAGTAAAAGAGGCTCCTGTAGGTAGGCCTATAGATAAGCTTAGACCAGTCTTATGTGACTAGTAGGATCAGAGTTAGCAGGTAACTCTAATAGATCCTAACAATAGGCTAGTATTACAACAGTAAAAGCTCTATCTTAGCTAGGTATAAGAAGCTTATAAAAGTAATAAATATTACTTTAATTAATATATAAAACTAACTAAGTAATAAGAGTAATTAAAAGCTATTTTATAATAGTTTTTAAAAATCTTTTTATAAAGAGAGAGGCTAAATAAGTAATTATTAAAATAAATTACTAAGATATAATAGTAGCTAAAGCTTAAGCTCTAAGTTTAATATCTTATTAAAGTATATTTTTAATATTACTAGTTTTAATTACTAAGTTACTATTATTATCTAAGTTAAAAATGATAAGTAGATTATAATAAATTATAAAGTTACTATTAAAGAGCTTATATTAATTTATTTTCTTATTAAGAGAAGTGTTAATTAAAGATAGAGAGAAAGATTTTCTAATCTTAAAAAATATATATTAATTACTTATAATTAATATTAAAGTAGTATTAAGTAATTCTAAAGAATCTATAATTCTTATAATAGTTTAATAATTATTATATCCTAAGTATCTATAGATAAGACTAGTTAAACACTATCTTATAAACTAGATTAAAGTTATTAAAATAGCTCTTATAGTCTAAATAAAGAATTTTCTATAAGAGATAGCTTTAATCTAACTTTTTATAAAGATTATTACTAATTTCTAATATAAAGTTTTCTATCTTTAGGTAATGTGATATAGCTTTTTATATTATAGAGCTTATTAAGGGTTATAAGTATCTTAAGTATTACTTATTATTAAAATTAATATATAGAACTAAAGTAACCTAATCAGATATTACTTATATCTCTTCAATAATTCTTTTTTTAAAGTATAATTTTTATTTTATATATTAAAGACTACTTAAAAAACCTATAAGTTATTTACTATTAAGATTATTTTACTAGTATTATTTTACTAATACTACTACTAAATCTAAGCTTTTTCTATCTCTAAGTTTTTATTATTTACTATTATATCTATCTTAATAAATACTTTAGAGGTATTAGTATAAAAAAAAGAAAAAGAAGTTATAAAAGGCTTAATTAGTAGTCTATATACTATCTATTTAGATATATCTTTATTATTAATACTTTTTTTTAAAAGAGAAGACTATTAAAAGTATATAAGGTATAGTTTAAGACTTGGGTTATAGTAAAGCTATATAAAAGGATATAATAATACTATACTACTCTAAGTAACTTAAGTTTTATATCCAATTTAGTATAAGAAAATATAACTTATTTAAAGCTTTTAAGGTTTAAATAGATATATTATTTTTAGATTAGATATAATAAAAGTCTCTTTATTATTTAAGTTACTATATTAAACTATATTTATAAGAGTATAAAGCTCTAGTTTAGAGTATAATTTTAAAAGATAAATAGGTATATAAAGAAGTGTTTTATTATTTACTAATCTAAGGTATACTATCTCTATTTAAATATACTCTCTTAATAGATACTTAAGTAAGTATCTATAACTTATAAATACTCTAAAAGAAAAAGAAGAAAAGAAATTACTAACTATTATCTTTTACATAGTAAATACTATAACCCTAACCTTACTCTAAGACTAATTATTTTACTAGTAGATAAAACTTTAATACCTTAAAATAATAATATTATTACTTATAGAAAAAATAAGTTAGAACTTAATAATTTAAATAATATTACTAAAAATAAAGCTTTAGTAAAGATATTAGATTTTATTATAGTAAATAACCTCTCTTTTTTTCTATTAAATAGTAATTCTTTTAAAGATTTATTAGGTTATTATAACTAATAATATAAATAACTTTTATATCTATTTTTATAATACTTATTAATACTAACTATATTATATAGCTTTAATTCTATTATAAATTAATATAAAATTAAAGATTTATTAAGAACTATATACTTAAAATACTTAAGTATTATTAATATAGAGCTTAAAGAAAATTTTAAAAGTTTAAAAACCTTTTTCTTAATATTTAATATCTAGACCTCTATATTATAAGATACCTATTTAAGTATTATTTTAAGTTATATAAATTCTAATTTTAATTAATTTATAAGTTAAAAGGTAAGGAATATTAAATATATATATATATTATTAATATATATACATACTATTACTTATATTATTATATTCTTAAATATTAATTTAATTTAAGGTTTAAACCTCTTACTAATATATATCCAAGAAAATATATATATAAAGAATTAATATCTATATTAAAAATATATTCTATACTTACTATTAATAATATATTTAGGTAAGTTAAAATAATTTTAATTAATATTAATATTATATATATATACTTCTTAATATCTATATAATTATATACTTATATAGTAAATAAGTATTAAAACTAATAATTATTAGTATTACCTAAGATAATACTAGTAATAATAATATCTTTATAGAAGTATTTAAAAGTAACTATTTAAATTCTTAAAAATATAAATTTTTAAATAATATAAGATGTTTAGTATATATAATTAATCTTATAGTATAAGATATTTTCAAAGACTTTATATTTAATTCTAATAAAGAAGAAGAATTAGAAGAGTTTACTAAGAATATCTTTAATAATAATAATATTAATTTAGTTTATATAGAAGTTCTATTTAATAGTAATTTAAGTAATATGTTTATTCTTTTTATTTACTAATGATATATATTATAACTTCTAATAAATATAATTTTAGCTTTAGTATCTAAAGTAAGGAAAATAGCTATTCTAGTTAAATATACTAGTAAAATTAAATCTCTACTTTTAGAAGGGATTAGTAAAGCTAAAAAAGAAAATAAAATATCTATACTTTATAATAAATAAGAAATACTTCTAGGTAAATATATATAATAACTTCTATTTTATATAATATTAAAAATATTAAAACTATATATTTTAGATAATACTATTAGATAGAATTCTACTTATAAGATACTTTCTACTATATTAGAATCAAGAGAACCTTTAGAGTATATTAGTAGAAATACTAATAAGAAAGACTTTAAAGGTATAGTTTTTTCTAATCATAAGTAGATAGTGTTAGAAGAATTAAAAATAATATTTAAAGTCTTTTTTAAACCTTCTATTAAATTATAATTATAATTATATATTAATTTAAATAAAGGCTTATTATATACTTATATAATATATAATAAATTAGAAGCTTTAACTTCTAAATATAAAGAAAAATAATATAGTTTATTTACTTTAATAAGTTATAAGAATAATATATATATTAATTTAAATTATTAACTATATTAGAAAATATATTATAATATTTTATTAAGTGCTTTATATATAAGCTTAGATAAGCTTAATAATTATTTATCCATAAAATAATATTTAATAATTTAAAAAACTATAAAGCTTTAATATTAGGTTTTATCTTAGATCCTAGATTTAAGTTAACTTACTTTAAAGTAAATTAAATATTATATTTTTATTCTTCTATAGAAGAAGATATAATTAATATATTAAAAGAAGAATATAATAATTAAGTAACTTATAATTATTATAAATTAATAGAAATACTTTAGATTATATATTACTTTTTTTACTTATAAAGTAAAATAAGAAGTAGATTTTAATAATTTAGAAGAACTATCTAATTTAACAGTATCTTCCAATAATACTTCTAAAAATAAATCCTATATAAATACTTTAGATATAAAATTAGAATATTTAATATATTTAAGAGAATAACTATTAATTTATTTACCAAGTAAATTTAATTATACTTTTAATAAGCTTTATATAATTTAATAACTATATAATAATATATACTATTATTTATATTAATATATATATGTAGGTAGACCCTTTATTATATTAGAAAAATAATAGTAATATATATCCTATTTTATCTATTATTAGTAGAAGATATTTAGCTATTCGTATTACTTTAGCTTTTATAAAAAAAGTGTTTTCTATTTCTAGTAATATTGTTAATAAGAGTAGAAATAGATTAAATACTTGAACTATAACTTATATTATATTATTAAAAAGTTAGAAAATTAGTAGTATTAAAGAGTTAGAGGAGTAATATATAAAGTAGCTAAAAAAAGAGAAAGAAAATAAAGAAAAAGAAGAAAAAAAAGAAAAAAAAGAAAAAAAAGAAAAAAGAGTTATAATAAATAGTAATTTATAATATAAACTTTAAAAATAAATAAAGTACTTTTATATTAAAAGTTTAAAAATATTTATATATATATATATATATATATATATAGTATTTAAGAAAATACTTATATAGCTTTATATATAAATATAACACTTAATATATATTTACTTCTTTAATAATTTATAATTTATATTTATAAAAAATAAATTAAAGTTTCTAATTTATATATTTTTATTTATTTTTTTATACTTTTTTACTACTTATTACTTATTCTAGTATATTTCTAGTAGATTAGTTAGCATACTACGTTAGTATATAATAAGTTTATTCTAAGTGTCAGTTAGCGCAGTATGATCGAAATATACTATTATTGACTATACTTAGTTTTTTGCCAACCCTGAGTTAGAAGGCCTCCGTCTGAACACCCTGGCCGTGCTGTACAGACCTATCGAAAACAGGCTGCGGGTGACAGGTACACGGTACACCTACAGCCCACGGACACAACGCACTTTGCGCCACTCTCCACGTTGTGGTTCATCCAGGTATGGCAGTGCGTCTGGAGTTGGAGACAGCGACTTCCAATCCGAAAGGCCTGTCCGCATATCGACTTGAGGCTTGCAGTGGCCGGGGTTTTGCCTTCTTCTTGAGAATGGGGGAGGGGGCACCGTGTTTGTTTAGCAATACTTGGGGCATCTACAACCATCTCTTTTCGATGATGGAATGGGATTCCGGGGGTTGCGGTCACCAGGCAGACGAACTGCGGGACCAAATCCGAGTTAGCAAAGTACCAACCCACCCACCAACCTACTCCACAGTCATTGTTTACTCCAACTTCAAACCCTTAACTCTAAGTCAACTAATCAGATAGGCAGTATGATATTTCATTCAATTGATTTACATAGACCCTTGGCATCTAATCTTGCAAGAGGCTTTTTGAAACTAGAATTATTGAAAAACCTGATTTGTACTGTCAGATTTACGATGGACTCAGAGCTAACAGATATTATTTCTGTCGTCACTGCAAATGGGGGTTAGTTGGCCTGAGCCAGAGCCTCTAATAGCAAGTACCTAGGCTGATACTTTGCTGACTCGGGTTTGACCCCGCAGTTCGTCACCGCAACCGTTCCGGGCCGTTAGCTAACGTGTCAATCTTGACGGACCAAACCGAGACCAATACCCAACCCGCAGAGCAGTATTGGATTGTTGACCGCCGTTTCCCCCTCGTTTACTACGATTTGCGTCTGTACTACTAGGGTATTGGGAATTTGTCCCCGCAGGCGTGGGGCAAGAGAACTGAGAATGGGGTCATGGGATCTCTCAGCGATTATTGGAAAGTGGACGGGACACGGCCACAGCCCACGTGACTGCCATGGAATCGTCTGGAGTCGGGTCTTTTGGAGTGTAGTATTTGAAGACGACTGATGAGATAACTTTATCGTTAACAGATGACTTTCACATCGGCAATACAATCGTTTATAGAAGCCATCTTATCAATGTTTTTCCGTCGTTGTGATTGACGGCAGCGAGACTATTTTGTCACCAGTGACCGCGATCAGGCTGGACTTTGGCCCATGAATGGTCATACCTGGTACAAAGATCGGATGAAGCCTATCCCTCTGCGAAGAAGTCCGTGGAACGTGTGATTGTTCTTGACATTTGCCAAAGAAGGTCCTCTGCGTGTTCATGATATCAGCCTGCGTGGCTTCTCAAGTCCCTCGACAGTGCAAGTTCGGGAATGAGCTGGATGCTTCATATTCTAACCAGTTGTATATATAGATAGATATGGGTTCTGTTGAGCCGCCTTCGGATGGCTTTGCAGGACCTATCTAATCAGCCATCACGACCGCCATGTTCCTCGGTTTTCATTGGTGTGGCTTACATTGACCCGCTCGGGGCACAAGTGATTCATGTTCTGACCATCCTGGTGGTAACGAACCCGTCAGCTAGTAGCTCGCAACGCCGTGGAGCATTATCAAGTCAAGTGAGCAGAAAAACATACGCACCGACACGGGGATCAAATCATTTGGTGTGATGGTGCCTGCTCAAAGTGCATGTTTCAACGTGTCCTGGAACCAGATTGCAAGAAGGACGAAAGTCTACGTTTGCATACACATGCCAGGGTTCTTGGCCAGTATTCAGCTTTGCGTCCCCGGCTTTTTGTACTTTGCGATAGGCCTGCCGCACGTTCAAACATACTCTACGATGATCCTTACCCGCGATCTTGTCCTGATGAAAGTATAGCCGGTAGGAGCGCATCGCTAAAGTGATAATGATTATGAATGTAGTGAATCTGGAGGTGTTTTTGCTTCTTTGCAGCCGTCACCCGGCCTAAGGCTTTCCCTACACCCGTGAAGTTACCGCGTTGCCGATTTTGGCTCGTTGGGCACACTAGCAGGCCCCGCTTAGATGCAGCCGCGAGTGGGTGCCCGACCAACCTATACCTACCTAGGTAGGTACCTAGAGGTAGCAAAACACCGGCCTTGCGCTGCTGCCAGGTCCAAAGAGCGTGTTGGCGACTGGTTGCTCCGCAACATGAACAAAACAAATGTCCAGATTGTCGATTGACAGGGGCTCGCTCCAGCGACCGCCCTGAACAACATCTCACCGCACCACGTCACATCCACACACCCTCGTCCCGTATCCCTCGTCCCGCATCGGCGCCCACATGCGCATTAACCTCCCCCGGGTAACAAACATTCAGACACGGCTCTTAAGACTGTCCCCCCATACTACCGTCACCGACTTCCAACTGCAACCTGGGCCAAACATTCCCGAATGACCTAGACTTGACATTACTTTGTTCCGCGTCGTTGCTACATTACCTCTTCTCCTCTGCCCAGCTTCTACAAAGCTCTCATACCGGACTGTCTGTTCTCAGCTGTCGCCGTTTATGCCATTCTTCCTACGACGAGACAGTGCAGTGCAGTACAGTCCAGCAGTACGTCTGCTGCTTGTATCCGTCCTGTCAAGACCAGAATTACCATCAGACCGCCATCGGGATTGAACTATATTGCATTGACTTACATTTTTCCTCGATACCCGCATTCCACGACTTCGTAGGCTGAGCTCGTCATCGCCCATAGGACCTCAAGCCCATTCCAGTCACTGAATCCTTCACTTGAAGAACAATGGCTCCCGTGGAGCGCGAAGCTTCGAGGGACGCGGACCGCCCGCTGAGACATCAACATTCAATGTCCTCCGACCAAGGCAGAGCCCTGGTGCCTATGTAAGTATTCAGAAATACAAAACGTCTTCCATCATCAGCCATTCCCTAGTCGTATCTCCACGGTGCGCTGGTCATGTCTGTTATTTGGCGTCGACTAATGAAGACCAGGTGGGATAGCTCGGATCCCGACAGGGCACCTCCGCCCTTGCCTATGAATCCGCAATCACCCGTCACGACCTCTAGGAAAGGGACTTCTGTTGCCATTCAGTCTGCTCATGCTGCCCTGACCGAAAGAGCGCGCGAAAGCGCTATGGTCCCTGGCCCGTTGACGAAGCGCAATACCGACATCTCGCCAGAACGCTCACTCATCAAAGGATCCCACCACAAGCGTATGCAGTCGCTGCAACCAGGAAGCGTCAGAGACCTCGGCTTGCTTTTGGAAAGTGGCCAGCAGTCCAACCCACAATCCCCCACCAAGTCTCCCGAGCGAATAACCCGCCCATCCACTCCAGGTGCCAACAGAAGGAATAGCTTCGCCGACTCGAGGCGAGACAGCTTTGCAGACAGCAGAAGGGATAGCTTCACCGACTCGAGGTCAACTGAGAGGGAAGCCACAACACCGTCCTCTGTCACGAGTCAAACCCCGGTCGTGCGCCCGACGATCAAGAGACAGCAACAGAGTATTTTGGGCGATAACCCCCCTCCGCAATCTGCGACCATGCTTGCCATCCAGAACATGCCGCTTCAGGGTCAGCAGGAAAAGGAGAACACCTTCGTCAATGTCACCAACGGCTCCAACAATGCCCTCGTGAGAGCACCTCAACAGGTCGAAGCTCTCTCAGGGCAGATCCTGAGTCTTACCAACATCGCAACAGCTTTGCAAAAGGACATGGCTCAACTGAGTCGACGAAGCCGGGACAATGCAACCGACTTGCTCAGCCTGAAGGAGGCAACTAAAGCCCGGGACGAAGACATTCGCAAGAGCCTGCGTGAACTCATCAACAATGCTCAGGATGCCGCCGCAAACAGCAGACCAAGCTCTAGAGATCCCTTCGCCAATAACTTATTCCTCGACAGCAAGCCTCACCACACATCCCCTCCCCCAAGCAAGGCCGCTCGCCCCTTCTCTTTGCCCAGGATCCCGTCGCCCAACAGCTTCGCGGCATCAATCGATCGAGACAACCTGAGCACACCTTCGCTGTGCAACTCGGAATCCCCCGCCACAATAGCGATCCTTGACAGAATCATAAGGGACATGGGCACAAAAGAGGGACACGATCTTCTTCTTGCTCGTTTGACAGAAGTTGCCGAGAAGCTGGCTGGTGTTGCTCCAGCCTCGAAAGTGGAAGAGCTGATCGAGCTCGTCCGGGCAAAATCCGGCGACGCTATGGTGGCTCGGGGCGGTGTCAATGGGGACGGCGGCAACAACCGACCTCATGCAGCCGGCTTTGACGACGATTCTAACAGTACGGATTTCGACTTTGACCCCGGATACGCCAGTCAACTGACACATCGATCTGAGAGAGCACTACACAACGAACCTTTATCACGATCAGCATGCCAGTCTGCCAATACCTCCCAGCTTGTCAGCGATGAAGTACTCAAAATCATCCGCGCCGTCAAAGACAGTGTTGCCCAAGGGGGTGGTCTAACCGCAGAGGTGAAGGCCCTCGTCCGTGAGCTTCGCGGGGAGGTTTTGGGCATGGGGCGGGAGATTGGTAGAAGACTGGACGAGGTGAATGCAGAGTCCTTATCCACCGAGTCGCCAACCGACAATAGAGAGATCTCAAGGATTGTCCACGAGGGCCTTGATCAGATGAGAGAGCACATGGACGAACTTCTTCGTGAACACCGACGCCAGTCTGCTGCCTCCGCCCTGTCAAGAGCGACTGCTGTCGACTACCAAGAAATTTACAATGCCATGAGAGCGGCACTCCGAGACTCGCAGGCTTCGCAACAGAAAGAGCCCGACCTAAGTCGGGAAGATGTAGTTGAAGCTGTGAGAGATGCCTGGGAGAACTACAAGCCAGAAATGGAACACCACGATCCGGGGCTCGGACGGGAAGAGATCTTGGAATATCTCAAGGAGGGCTTGCAGGATTATGTTAGCCGGGGCGAACAGCCCAGCGGAGCCTCCAGAGAGGAGGTGTTCCAGGCGGTGGTCGAAGGCCTCAAGCACTTCTCGCCCCCTCGCGTGGACACACCGGCCAGTCTCTCCCGAGACGAGATCCTTGAGGCAGTTCGCGAATGTTTGGAGGAATTCGAGTTCCCTGTTGCCCCATCAGCATTCACCCAGGAGCTTACCAAGGAAGACATGCTCCACGCGGTCAAAGAGGGTCTCGGCGGATACGACCTACCCACCACCGGAACCCTTGCTCTTCACCAGAACAACAACGAAGAGATCCTCACTCGGTTGCAGGATATCCTTGATTGCATGCGTGGCGAATTTCGCGCCGTGACAGAGGACGCAAAGCAAAATGCTGCAGTCAACATCCGCGACACGGAGCACATCATTGACACCACGACAAACGGCCTTGAGAAGCTGCGTGCCGACATCCAAGAATACGTCAGTCACTTGAGCGGCGGTTCTGGACAGGAAGAGGTCACAGAAACACTACTCGGGACTCTGGACACCTTCCGGGACGAGATGGCCTTGCTGGTTGATCGCGTCACGAGCGACTCGAGGTCGACAATCGAGAGCCACATGGAGTCACTTCGAGATACGGTCAACTCCTCAATGGTGCCAGCTACTCCACAAGTCAACCAGAAAGAAATCATTGAGGCCTTGAGAGACGGCATCGACAGCGTGCGTGCCGAGCTACGCAGGCCCTTTACCGGAGTGACTGACATCCTGGACGCCCTTCACGATGGTCTGGCAGACTTGCGCATCAGCATTGACAAGGTTGCCAACCGGCCAGCGGATCTTACGGCCAACGATGAGATTCTAGATGCGCTCAAGTCCGGACTCGACAACGTCCGCTCCGAGATTGACTGTCTGCGTGAGCAACAAGGACAGAACGACAAGGCCTTGACAACAATGCATGCAGGTGCCGTTGTCCCGGCAGATGGTCTCAAACAGGACGACATCAAGAACCTTGAGGTGCTCATCACCCAATTGCGCATCAAGATCGAGGCCATGGAGCCCGCAAACGTTGATTCTGTCGCCAAGGATGATCTCGCACGCATGGAGGACATGCTACGCTCCCTGCAGGAGTCTGCGTCCAAGGACGACATCCTCCGTCTTGAGGACATGCTCCGCCTCGTGCAAGAATCGGTCTCCAAGGATGAGGCCTCTCGTACTGAGGAGGTTCTGCTCAACGCCCAGGACTCGGTGTCCAAGGAGGACGTGGTCCGCCTGGAGGAGACAATATTGTACATCCATGAGTGGGTCAAGTCCAAGGAGAGTCCTGTTAGCACCGATGCTGCAACCAAGGAGGACGTCCAAGCTATCGAGACCATTCTGCGTAATACCAAGGGTCGGCTAGATGACCTTATTGATAACGAGCAAGCTGTCCGCAAAGAGCACCTGGACAGCCTCGAGAACACCATTCTGGAGACAAGGGAGGCTATTAACCTCATCACTACCCAGATGGACGGCCTCGCAAAGAAAGACGATGTGACTTCCGTCGAGTCGCTGGTGGCACAGGTCGCTACAGGTTTCGACGAGATGAAGGAGAGCGCCGCGAAACAGCTTGAAGATCCCGAGCGTGTCACCAAGACCGACGTTGAGGCTGTCGAAGCCGTGTGCCTCGACATCAAGAACGTGTTCGACCAAATGCTCAAGACCGACTTGGCTACACTTGCCAGCAAGGAAGACCTGAAGAAGACAGAGATGATCTTGGAGGAGCTCAAGGGTCCTCTGGCGGGATTCCAGGGCGGGCTCCAGGAGAGCCTCAAGGCCCCATTGGACGACCTGAGGACTGAGTTGAAAGCCCCGTTGGAGGATCTTAAGACTCCTCTTGAGGAGCTCAAGACCCGAATCGATGCCCTGACAGAGGTACACGCCCAAGGGGGGGAAGAACGTCAAGCTGAGATCGTCGGCGTCAGCGAACGGGTCACTGAGGTCAAAGCCTTCCTCGAGGAGTTCCAGGGTATGGTCAAAGGCAAACTCGAAGAGGGTGCTACTGGCATCGAGTCGCTCGCAAAGCTTTTCGAAGGTGTCTCGATATTTGTGGAGAGCAACGCCACCGTTGGCCAGGAGCTGAAGGATCTCTCTGACTTGATGAAGATTGAATTCGAAGAGTCTAAGGCCGGTGTTGTAGGTGCCAAGTTGGAGTCGGACGAGAAGTTCCAGCAGACTACCGAAGCCCTAGTCACCAAAATTGACGAGAAGGTAGCGGAGCTGATGACCAAATACGACGAGTTCCATGTTGCCCTTGACGACCGCGCCAAGGCTGGAGAGGCCCGGGATGCTAGCACTGAGGAGGCAGTGCTGGGCACAAAGGCGGTTGCCGAGGAACTCAAGTCTCTCGTCGATACGCTGGGTGCTGCGGTCACTGATTCGATGGAAAAGATGGAGGAGGCGTCCAAGACTGTGTTTACCAAGGTCGAGGACCTCATGACCAAATCCGAGGAGAACCACACGGACGGTAAGGCTGAGCACCAGCAGACCCGGGATCACTTGAAGCAAGCCATCGAGGGCCTTCAAGGGCAGTTTGGAGAAGTTCAGCCACAGATCCTTGAGTCCGTCAAAGACATCTTGATGGTCGTCGGCCAGCACTACGAATACGCCAAAACCTCGACGAATGATATTCAGAAAACGATCGAAGATGCCAAACCGACCGAGCTAGCACTCCCACCAATCCCTGAGAAGTATGATGATACAATAGTCCTCGAGAAGCTTGACAAGCTTGTCGCGCAGGCTGCGGTTCCGATCGAAAAGTACGATGACGCGGTTGTTCAGGAGAAACTAGACAGAATAGTCGAGCACGTCTCGGCACCCGCAGAAAAGTACGACGACGCACATGTGCACGAGAAACTCGACAAGCTGGTCCAGCATGTTATGGTCCCTGTTGAAAAGTATGATGATGCGGCGGTGCAGGAGAAGCTGGATAAGCTTGCGGAGCGACAGGCGCTGCTTCCAGTCGACAAGTATGATGACGCTGCTGTTCAAGGGAAGCTTGACAAGCTTGCCGAACAACAAGCTTTAATCCCGGTCGAGAGATACGACGACACGATGGTCCAGGAGAAGCTTGATATGATTGCCGAACAGCAGTCGTTAATTCCGACGGAGAAGTACGACGATGCCCTGCTCCGCGAAAAACTGGACCAAATCGCCGAACAGCAATCTCTTATCCCGACCGAGAAATATGACGACACAGCTCTTCGAGAGATGCTGAACAAGCTCGCTGAGCAACAGGCCATGATCCCTACTGAAACGTACGACGACGCTACAGTACACGGCAAGCTGGACGAGCTGGTCAGCCACACCCACGTTGCCGAGAAGGCATTTTTCCAACTCGAGACGCTTGAGAAGGTCCATCAACAAGTCATCCAGACAGCCGCGGACATCTCGCTCTTCCTATCTAGCCAAACCAAGAAAATCAAGGAAGAGGAAGAGGATCGAGAGAAGTTCGTGCAGGAAGTCACCCTCGACCTGGAACGGAAATTGACTCTCAAGGAGCAGATCCAGTCCAATTTGCTGGATCTCAAGCAGGAGGAAGAGAGGCTCAGAGCTTCCGTGCTCGGACTGCGTACGGAGCAAGAAAGTCTCATTCGCCAGAAGACGAGGTTAACAGCTGACGTCTCATCCCTCGAGACCGCACTGCATATTCGTAGAGACGAACTCCACGACATGGAAACCCGTGCTGAAGGCTTGGAACGCCGCATCTTGGAAGGTGTGATGGACCATTCTCGGGTCCTTCTGATGTCAAAAGCAACAAAGGGCCGTGACGCTATGAGCCGTAAACGAGTCCGAGACCAGAAACCGGGCCAGGAGAATGGTTCACATGAGAAGCCTGCATCGCCCGCCGTCAACTTGGCACTCTCCACGAAAAGGAACTTGAAGCCGCCCGTGCAGACAGGCACCGCACGCCGCATCTTGTCCCTTAGCCAGATAACGAACAATGTCCCAAGCGGCGGTGTCCAGCGCAGCCAAAGCGTAAGGACTGCCGGGGCTAAGGGCCAACGAAAATCCAGCTGGGCGGGCAGCTTTTCCAAGGGTTATGGGGAGCTCAACAAGGAAAACATGTCACTGAAGGAGACTGAGGAGGAGAACATGCCGAGTACTGCCACCCCGGCCTGTGGGGACCCGATAGACGCAACAGTGTCTCTGGCGATTGGTGATGACTCAAGCGACACGGAGACTTTGCGGCGTAGCAGTCACGGTAGCCGGATCAGCCGTGGTAGTCGTGGCACAACGGTCGTCACGGAGAGCACCGACAACTACACTGGCGACGGAGACTATTCAGACTACTATGACGACAATCAGAGCGATCTCCAAAGTGACCTCCAGAGCGAGTGGACAGAGAGTGTCGTGAGCTCTAATGTGAGCTCCGACCTTGGCTCAAACATCAGCCAGGAAACTCCCAACAACGAAGTCGTGGTTTACGGAGAGACGGCCTAAAGTAGCGAGAAGATTGGTTTGGAGGCCTCTTGATATGAGATATTGACGAATACCGAATGACGTAAATGTTTACTTGCTTTGGCGTCAGTTTGCGTTTCAGGGCAGATTGTGCCATGAAAAGAAAAGGGAGTTGAATATGTTTCCTTCCCTCGGTCTATAATCGTTAGCGCTAGTATGAACCCAGTCCACGTTTCAGGCTTGTAGATATCAGTGCTGTGTCGTTGGGATCAATAAGGTGGTAAAATACCGGAGTTCATAACTATGCCGTACTGAATTGCCTCTTGCACGCCCTAGCAATCGAGATGTATGTTTTCAGACGCGCTAGATACAATTTGGAGTGAAAATGGATGAAGCTGTTGTTACAAGTACAAGATACAGGACCTCTTAGGGTCAGGGGTAATAGCAGCGAGCTTTGGTCATGAAATGGGTTTCTTGACAATCTTTTCTTTCCCGTCCATCCAAGGTTGCAAACAGGTCGGAATAGAAACAGACATCTCCTCCTCATTCCATCCGGCTTCCAGGATTGCAGCCAGCACCCTTGGCACAGCGAGTGCGGTGCCATTGACAGTCCACGGGAAAGTGAGCTTGCCGTCGATCTTGGCCCGCGTAGCGAGCCGTCGCGTCTGGTAGTCGGTGCAGATGCTGGCCGAAGTAACTTCGCCCCAGCCGTCGTTTTGCTGCCGGCGGGAAGGAAAGAACGCCTCCATATCGCACTTACGCACCGCCGATGCGCCAAGGTCGGCAGAGGGCATCTCGAGGACGCGGCAGTGTAGGCCCAGGGAGCCTAAGATCTCAGTCTGTATGTCTAACATCTCTTCAAAGACTTCAATCGTCTCGTCGGCTTCTGGCGGCGTCCAGGCGAACATCTCAACCTTGGTGAACTCGTGGACGCGGTACAGGCCCTTTGTGCTCGCGCCGCGGGCGCCAGCCTCGGCGCGGTAACAGCGTGAGACGGCGACACGCTTCATAGGAAGCTCGGAGGCGTCGAGAGCTGAGTTGGCCTTCATGCCAGCCAGAGGGATCTCGGAGGTGCCGGTCAGGGAGAGATCTGGCTTGCCGCGGTCTGCGTCGGCCTCTGATTGTGCGAGATTGTAGACCTGCTGCTCGCCGTTTTGGTCTCGAGGTTGGAACCCACAGGCTGAGGCGATGTGGCTGTATACAACGCTAGGCGGGGCAACCTGACGCCAGCCATGTCTCGTGGCTACGGCAAGGGCGTACTGAACGAGGGCCTGCTCCAGCTGGGCGGCCTCGTCGAGGAGGTAGTACCAGCCCCAGCCTGATGTACTGCCAGCGGCGGCGAAGTCGAGCAGGCCCAGTTCCGAGCCGATGTGGACGTGGGACCGCCATACTTTGTCCGAAGCGCTCGGGGCCTCGGCTGGGTGCTCGTTAATGTAACTCAGAACATGCGGCTCGTCGCCGACGGGCGTGGCTTCACTGGTAAGGTTGGGAAGGGCCAGGGCCAGGGCCTCCATTTCCTCAACGAGCCGCGCCTCGTTCTGCTCAACAGCCGTGAGCTTCTGCTTGAGCACGCGCGCCTCCTCAAGCAGATCCTCGCGCGACATTTCCCTCACTTCAAAAAATTCAGCGTCGTCGCGGCTCGGCGCCCAATTGGCAATTTGACGGCGCAAAAGATTGGACCGCTCGCGAACGGCCCGGCTGTCCTTCTGCAGGGCCTGCCATTGCGCAAAGATTTCGTTGATGCGCGCGGGGCTCTTGCTCTGGGCGGCGTAGTTGCGGTCAAGGCAGTTCTGTTGGTACAGTCCCGGGTTTTCTCTGATGTGCCGGATATCGATGATGGGTTTGGGCGCCGTCGACGGCCGCTTGATGTCGGCGAAAGCGCGATGATGAGATGCGAAGTGGTTAGCGAGGCACGGAGAAGATGGAGGGCGCAGGAAGGGCCTCGTCGCCCTTAGTGAGTGGCGAATCAGACACGTTGGATCTCTTCCCATATCGATGAGCCAATAGTCGAGAAGCGGAGACTAATTAATACACGACGATATCACGATGCTCCTGACCAGGACGACTTGCGATGGGCTGAAGTGAAGGTTATATGATATTTGACCAAACCGTTTACAGAAATATGAGCAGGGGCGGAAGGGGTCCACTAACTCGTTTGATGCATCCGGCTGGTATTAGCCACGAAGTTGACTGTACTACGATTGCTCAGTCATTATGCAACGAGTAGAAAGCAATTAGGGAATCTGTGTCTTCATGGCGATTCAACTGTGGTGCATTTCTCGGTATTCGAACTGCTGTGCTTCTGGGGTATCATTGCTATCACAGTGCTGTACACTGAACTCGTTGCGCTTTCTACATATCTTTTCAGCTACTAGTATGCTCCCCAAGCTCCCAAAGTCCAAGCAGCTTGGCCTAAAGTCCCTCGCATCAAACCACCAGGCCCCATGCTCTGACGCTGTTGGGACTTGACGTCGACTTCGCTCGGTCGCGAAGCACCGTTGGCTCCATGTTGGAGCCATGTGTCTCGGTCAACGTTTGCCATGGCTGCGACCTTCAGCTGGACGGCCAAACTAGCCCCTCCCCAGGGGCCAAGCGATTGTAAAGGCCGCAAGACACCCTGGACCTTTGCATGATGGCTCTCGCGCTTCTTCAGGGACTCTTCAATGGCATCTGCCGCATAAATAGGGGCTTCTTCTGCGACCTTTTGTTCATCCGTCACCTTGGCAACCAGCTTAGCCTCTGTCGGACCACCAGATGCCGGTCTACTGGCGGTTCTCTTAAGCATTGTGTTGGACTTGTATTGCTGCGGTGCGCGCCCTTGGACGGGATCCCACCCCCGTTCGTGTACTAATTTTGACACCTCATCAAATATTCTGCGTCTTAGACCAACGACCCTGGAGCCACCGCCAGTAAAGATGATGCGGGACATGCATATCGCCCGTGCATCAATAGGCAACTGGACAAGATGTTGGTAGAGAAGATGATGCACAGGAAGCTCGTCGTCATCGAAGCTACTGCGCGAGTATTGAGGTGCAAAATACGTGTTCTCACACGGCTCAGACATTTGCTGCAAAGACAAAGTCAGGTTCTCGGGCGGTTCTACAGATTGAAGCAGAATGTCGATGTTGCCTTCAGACTTGTCCAGGGCGGCGGGAGAGGGCGGAGCGGACTCATCCTGTTCCTCGACCGTGGGCAGGATATCTCCTGGGGCCTGCTGCTGTCGCGCTCCGAGACTAGTAAGTTCACTCTGGGCAAGTTGACGACACCAAACAAGGCGGCAGGCAACCTCCTCGCACTCCTCGAAACTCAGAGAATGTTGACCTTGGTCTCTTTCGCGACGTGTCCTCAGCCCATGGACTGGTGTTGTCGAGAGGCTGTCCTGCAAGAGTTTATGAGTCTCGTTGACCAGCAGCTTGCCCCCGCGAACTGTTCTTGATGTACGAACTTCCCGATATTCGTACACACTTGTTACAACTGTTTCAGCCCATCCAAGATCCACAACCAACGCCGACCGAGTGCCCGCTCCTACGGTGGACATAACCGCTGAGGACACGAGAGACACAGTCGGCGCCTGAAAACGGTGGAAGAGAACGGCCAGCGTGGTGGAAAGTAGCGGAAGAGGAGTGGAAGAGGATAGGACAAGAGAGGTGCGTCGAGGTCGCGAGTCGACGAGCAGGAACCTGAACAATCCGAATCAGTGAATGTGCCACAGGGCTAACTATTGGGGGAAGGTGAGCACGGACTTGTTCAACGCCTCTCGAATAGCCCGTTCTATCTTGTCTTCCACTAGGCCCAAATCTACAGTTCGAACATCAGACTGCCAGAGCTCATGTTCGGCTCCCCACGTCTTGCCAGTTGAACGCCGTCTCCAGTCATCCTTGTGTTCAGGGTCCCAAGTGCGGAAGTCGCCAACACGGCGTAACTGCTCGGGCCCAAGTGACAGGACTGCCTTGGGTGAAGGTTCCCCGGCAAACCCAAGCTTGATGAAGCGGGAACCCAGCTCTATGACGATATTATCATCTTCGGCGCGTAGGCTAGAGGGAGAACCAAAGGCTGATGAAACGGTGCGTGAAGGCGTATGCGGACTTGCAGGACCACCAATAATTGGACCAGTCTCGGTACGAATGTTCGCGATGGATCGGTGGGGGAGGCTTGGGGCCGCGAAGGACGACATCTTGGAGGTTGCAGCGGCGTAAACGGCTGGAGTTGATGTGGGAGCGTCGCCCTTGAGGTCTAGTAGACCATGCTTCGCGTGTCGCTACAGCGCTTCGCCGTTGGCAGTACACAATTGAATGTATCAGCACATTCGACAGCGTGAAATTGGCAGTGACGACTGCGGGGATCCCGATTAAGAGTGACCGGGTCGTTACGAGTTTGCTTATTACAGAAAGCAAGTCTGTGTGTCGAGAACGTGCCTGAGCATTCGCGACTGGCAGCCCAGACTAGTTGAGTGAACAGCTGTGTCTCAAAGGGCAGAAGGTAAGCCGCATTTGGAAGAAGTATGGCGCTGTAGAACTAGGGAGCGGTCAGGGTCAGTGCATTTGCACCCTTTTGTGGGAAGGCCCGAGTATTGCATTATCCACTTACGGGAGGCATGCTGAGGCGCTAACTAATGAGGTACAGTCTGTTGCGTTAGCAGCGTTGGAAACCTATTTTTCTATCTATATATTAGCAACCTACTAATACAACCCTATAAAAAACCACGCTTTTTAGCTAGTAGATTTAGGAATCTATATATCTAAATATTAAGTAATCTCTCTTTTAAAGTTATTTATTACTAATACTACTAATACTAAAAGTAAGGTTATTTAAATCTATATAAAGCTTTTTATTAATTAATTTATTAATAATTAATGTCTCTTAGTTTTTTTATTACTTTAATTAAAAAATTAAATAAATTATATTAAAATATAGCTTTATTATTTATTATTATAATATATAAAAGTAAATAAGCTTTAAAGTTTATAATATTTTTATTTTAAAGACTTATATAAGGTTTTTTTTATTAATTTATTAGCTAATTAATAGAATCTTAAACTTTAATATCTTAAAGGAATATTATAAGGTTTATCTTAAGAAATAGCTTAATAGAAATAAGAGTAAACTAGCTAAGCTTCTTTAGACTTTAAAGTTTATAATATTCTTATTACTATTATTACTCTTAATTGAATAAAATAAGAGATTATATATCTAATTAAATAAATATAATAGTATTAAGGCTAAAGAAAGATAAGTAAAAAAAATAGTATAAATATTAAAGATTTTAAAAGATAAAATAAATACTAACGTTATTAAATAAATAAACTATAATTTATATATAATTTAATAATAATAATATTGATATAAAATAATAAAAATAATAAAAATATATACCTTAAGTAAGATAAGTTATATGAAGTTAGAAGTATAATAATTATAAGAGTTATTAAAACTTTTTATATATTATAATAATCTTAGTTTTAAAGAAATATAAGATTTGCTTTTTAAATAATATATTATTAATATTTATAAGTTAATAACTAATTAGTAGCTTTAGGATATTAAGTATTTATTAAAATCTATTTATATTATTATTACTTAGAGAGATAAGAACTTATAATATACCTAAGTATATACTATTTATTAATACTACTTAAAGTATTTAATCTTTATTAATAAGTTAAGTATAGATAAATAAATAAGTATCTAAAGAATAAATTAGGTATTAAAAGGCTTAATACCTTATTATAAAGATAAACTTAAATATAAGTAGTAATATTAGGTCTTATTAGCTTTTATAGTAAATAAAATCTTTGATATATTAATATACTTAGGTATAACTAATAGTAATAGGTTTATAGTATAAATATAAGAGAGAGTATTACCTAAATATAATGTCTTTTTAAAGTAAAGTTAGTTATTATAATAAATAATACTAGTTTTTATTACTAATAAAATATCTGAGAGGTATATAAATTAACTAATATATACTTATTATATCTACTACTATACTTACTTAATTTTAACTCTATTAAAGGGGTATTTAATAACTCTAAAAAGCTTCTTTATAAGTAGTATTCTATCTAAAATAGAAATATAAAAAATATATAAAACTTTAAAAAGCTACTTTAAAATTATATAGTAAAGATTAATTATAAGATAAAATAGATAGAGAGCTACTTTTATTATTCTTTTATTAACTTTAATAAGATATAATATATATTTAATAGTAATAGATTAATTAATAATAATATAATTATTATTAATACAAATAAAGTTAAAGTTATTTTTATAATTAAAAAGATATTACTATTAAAGTAGTAATAAAGAAAAAGAAATACATATTATTAATAGTTAAAAGAAGTTCTTTTTTAATAATTACTTATTTAGCCTTATTACTTTATCTACTACTTTACTTTTTACTAACTTTATTATATTATTACTTATTACTATTATATAATTCTATTAATAATTTATTATTTATTACTTTAATTAAATTTTTAACCTTATTATTATATAACCTATTAATATCAAAGATATTATTATTATTATCTTTAAGGTATTAGTTATATATAAATTAAAAGACTTATTAACTTAGGTAGAGAAGTAAAGAAAAAATAGTAATTAGCTATAAAAGTAAAGATACAAAGAGGTTAATATTTAAAGAAGTTAATATTATAATATTAATAATTAAAGTAAAGGTAATATACTATATCTCTTATCTTTAAGGTTACTTATTTTATTAATAATAGTAATAATAATAAGTAATAAATTATTAACTTTACTACTAGTAGTATTTAATATAATATATAGTAATTTTATTAGTAAGCAAGGTATTAGGTTTCTAGTAATAAATAAGAGGTCTTAAAAAGGGTTAATTATATATATAGAAGTATAACTATTAAGAGAGCTGCTAGGTCAAGCTAGCAGTAAAAGGGGCTCCCACAGGTGGGCCCGCGGACAAGCTCGGACCGGTCTCATGTGACTGGTGGGATCGGAGTTAGTAGGTAACTCTGATAGATCCTAACAATAGGCTAGCATCACAATACTAGTAACTCTCTATTTTAGCCAAATAGTAGCTAGCTAGCCTATAGTCTAAAAAGCTTAAAAATATAATAAAAGCCTAAATTATAAAGTATTTAACTTCTTACTACTAATATAATATCTATATATCCTATATATAAAACCTATCTATTTATCTATATCTTTATCTACCTAGTACTAACAAGCTTCTCTAGTACCTTATTTAGTAATAACTTTATAAAACTATTAGCTAGGTTATCTATACTATAGATCTATTATACCTTATAAATCTTATAGTATTTATATAACTACTAAAGAGCTATAATATTAATTATAAGTTACTTTTCTTTTATAGTACTAAGCTTTATTAAATACTTATATAGTAAGTATAAATTAGTATATATAGTCATAGGGATCTAAGGAACCTTAAGGTAGTTAGAGACTATTACTAGTATAGTCCTAATTATATAGGCTATATTAGCTCTAATAACTATTATATATATCTTAGAGGTAAGTATACTATAGGTAACTCTTTTATATTTTATAGAACTAAAATAGATAATATTACCTAAAAGATTAAAAGTAGTATCTCTACTAGTAAATAGGTACTCTTTATTATTACTAGACTTATTAGTAAGTATAATAATAAAGCTAAGTTATAATATTAAATCACTATTATTTATAAAAGAGCTATTAATAAATATAAAGAGTTTAGTATTAACAAGATCTAGTAGTTAAAATTATAGCCTGTAGTTAAGGTTATCTATCTACTACTTAACCTATTAGTTAAGGTTCTTAATTTTAGCTAGGCTAGGTAACTAATACTAGGTAGCAATTAAATAGTTAAAGTATGCCTTAGGTTAGTAAATAGAGGTAATATATATGCCTTAAGCCTGCTGCTTAACATACTGCTGCTTTATATTAGATATACTGGGGTTAACTAATTATAGCTTCTTACCTTAGTCCTTTTAGTAAAGGGTTATCTTACTATCGTTACTAAGGGTTAATACACCGCTATTAAAAGTAATAGGCTTATTAACTTTAAGAAATTACTTTAGTTTAGCTATAAAAGTAGCTTCTTTTAGCGCGTAGTTTTCACAGTTAGAGAACAATTTATCCATAAGGCTGATAGTATCATCTATTTACATACCTATTATCACAAAATTGTTGTTTTTAGGCACTGAAATAAGCAGGCAAGGGTTAAAAGTAGATAAATCTATCTAAAGGCTCTTTCTGTGGTAGTTATTATACATAGCCTACTAATGAGTACCTGCCTTAGGTATACTATAGAGTAGCTATTTGACCTCTATAATTGTATCTATTATATAGAGATAGTAAATTTCAAGAGAAAGTTAGGTAAAGATAGTTTATACTAATTTAGTTACTAACTAGGTATATGCTTGCATGATATTATATAACTAGAGGATATAACCTCATTATAAAAGCAATATTATAATAGAGAGTATTACTTATTAGGCTATTTATTAGATAGTTAGTAACTAGATTAAAATCATAGCTCTGCTGTTATCTATATAACCTTAGGTAACTAGTTATAATTTTTTATAAGGTTACTTATTTTTACCCTTAACCTTATACACTAACTACAACTTAAAGATCTATATACCGCTATACTTTTTCTTATTATATTTAACAATAAAAAATATACTGCAGTCTATAAGTCCTTAGATTTTACTAGTATCTAAGTATTTAAATAGCTTGCTAGGTATAATTATTATACCCTTCTTATATAGCTCAATTACTAGTATATAGTCAGCATCCTCTTTCATAGTAAACATATAGTTAATTATAGGGACTGTGGGTACAACTTCTGCAGCAAAAATTCAAGCTAGATTCTTTCTCAGTTAGCCTAGGCCTCTTCTTACTGGTGGCGGTTGCGCGGTGACTATAATAGAGTCACATTTAATTAGAGCATTTACAGGTACCTCCACTACAGTAATTACTAGTAGTCTAGGTTATATAGGATTAATGGGGTCCTCTACTCTAGAGGGGTTATGCTACAGCTTAACAGCAGTAATAGGGAATTAATGTAGTCCCTATAAGGTCTTAATAGTACTACTAGTGCTATTATTAGTAATTAATTAATAGGGTTCTTTCTAGCCTTTACTCTAATAGTATACCCTAATAAGTAATTATAGAGAGAGAGCTGCGCTTATTATAGTATTAGGTCTATTACATACTATAAGTACCTTATTAACCTACCTTTTTATATAGATACTACAAATCTCCTCTATCACCTTTTATATGGCTTCTACGCGCTGCAGGGTTAAGGGTAATAGGGCTAAGTTATTGTTAATATAAGGGTATATACTAAAGACTAACAGCGTGGGGATAAGGCTGTTAGGGCCTGTGGTATTATTAATTGCTTTTATAGTAAGTTATAGGGTAACTTTAGGTTTAGCCTCTAACTCTGTACAGACTATTTTATATACTTAGTATAGTATTATATAATACTATTTAACCTTACTAATACTATAATAGGCCTTAATAGAGATCTCTTTTACCTTAATAAATAGTATATAGGTAGCACACTTGAATTTAGCTATATAAAAATTCAGCCTAGTATTTATAATAATCCAGTGTAGAGGGCTAAGATATATATCAATCCAGCATATCTGTAGTGCTTCCCATATATGCTCTATAGTAACAGAGTACAAAAATCGCACTGTATTAAAAGAGGTTACACTATTAATAACATAGAGTACTAGTTTATTACCATCTAAGTATATCACATTAATAAAGACCTTATAGTTAAAATTATAGTTATTATAAAGGGTAAACTTAAACCTTCTTAGAGCTTTTAAATTTAGCTAGTAGTACTAGCAAAATTTATTAATTTCTTTAATATTTAAGATTGCTATTATATAGCTAGCTTACTAGAGTACTTTATATAGCTAATAGACTAAGGGGTAATTAAATTAGTAATATATTTACTATAGCCCTATATTAGTGAGATAGTATTATACTATGCTGCGCTCTAGCTACTTTAAAAGCATCTATAGGTAGCCCCATTTATATACTACTAGTACTACAGTTATACCCTTAATAAGTATATTAGCAAGGTTATTAAATTACATACTGTTAGAGTTTATATCTTTTAGGTATAAAAGAAATAGAGTACTAGAGGTTATTATATAGAAAGTAAGCTTGCTAATAGGGGTAGGTATAGCAACAGCTCTAAGTAAATCAAATAAATTACTACTACTGAATTTAATACTTACTTTGCTAGTGCAGCTTATATCTAGCAGTAACTCTACTTTAAGGTACTTATAGAGGGCTGTATACTGTTAGTAGCCTGTAATTAATACTTAGGCTGCCCCAGTATTTAGTATGATACACTGAAAAGGTATAATAGAGTATTAATTATTAAGTATAAAGACTTTACTTAACCCTTATTCTTAGCTAAGGTCTTATATACAAAGGTCTTCTTTTATTAAAGTATATAAAGTAGCTTAGTTTTATAGTTATATATAAACCTTCTAGCTATTAATACTTTTTTTACTAAAAAATACTATAGATATAAAGGAAGTTATATCCTTAAAGAGCTCTTTACTATTATCTAGTATATACTTATTATTAATTATATTACTAAGAGAGTTAAGCTCTTTAATCTTATAGTTAAGAAGGTATTATTTAAATCTTTTAGTAAAGTAGCTTCTTTAGAGCTGCTTGTAAGAGGTGTCTCTTTCCTCTTTTAAGTATGTTATTAACTAATATCCTTCTTTATTATAAATAAAGTACTTTTTTACTTAAAATATACTACTTTGCAAGCAGTTATTTTAGAGCCTTAGACTATACTCTTATTATAGTAAATAACTACTATATTAGCTATTATAGTAGTAGTTAGTAAAGTACTACTAGTCTAGCTTAGGTAGTTCTTTTATAAGGTATTATATCTTTTACTTATATATTACTACTATATTACTTATACTATTTCTTAACTATATATAAAGTATATTATAAGTTATAAGTAGATTTAGTAAGGTAACTATATACTTAGATATACCTTAGTAATAAGTAAGTAAAGCATTATAATAGTTACTATTAATAGGTATACCTTACTATATTATAGCCCTAACTAGCTTTATAACTTTCTTAATAAGTAAGTCTAGTACTTTAACTCTTATTTTACTAAATAATTTATAGGTAACTTACTTATAGCTAAGCCTTTATAACTCTATATTATATATATAGTAGACTTTATCCCCTTTAAACTATGATTTAATATTTACTATAAGTATATTAAAACTAATTAAATAGTTATAGAGGTTACTAGTATAATACTCCTCTATATTACTTATAAGCATAAATAAGATAATAAACCTATAGAAATTACTAGAGATACTAACCCTTATATAGAGGTTATAAAAAATTAGAAGCTTTAAGTTAAGAGTCTTATAGTTACTACTACTATACTTTAATATTAAATTATCTAAATATAACTTAATAAGGTTAGTTAATTAACAAATAGTTAGCCTATTAGTTAGAGAAGTAGTTATGCTTAATAACTGCCTCTTAACTATTGTAGTAGTTATAAGCAAACTTAGTATAAAAGAGGCTTTATTAGTTTACCTTTTAAATAGAGGAGGTTTAAATAATAGGTTACTATATAAGGTACATTATTAATAATCTAACTTATTATATAACTTCTATAAAAAATCTATACTTTTATAGCTATTATATACCTTATTAATTAATAGTAGGGGAGTAGCCTATAGTATCTATTTAATATTTCTTATAAAGTCTAGGTTATTAAGGTAGTGATAAAAGACCTTATACTTGGCTTCTATTTTGCTTATTATCTTATTATCCTACTTTAAGAAGTACTTATTATTAACTAGCTTCTTTAACCTTATACTAATAGTACTTTTAATAGGTTCTTTTATTACCTATATACTATAACTAATAATAAAGTTATAGAAGGTAGTTATAACTACTCTTAAAGTAGTATTAAAATCTATATTAAACTAATTCTTAAATTTATTATAGACTTATCACTATAAATCTCTACTATAGTAGCCGTGCTCCTTATAAGTAGTTAAGTAATATAGGATAATTATATCTAATAACTTAATATAGTTAGAGAGTAGGCTACCCTCTAAGATTTAATCTAAGTACTTAATACTCTAAATTAATAGGTTAATATACTTATAGTATCTATTAGGTATAGATTTATAATATCTATATACTATACTAACTATATACTTACTTATAGTCTCTTTAGTAGCCTTAGAAGTATACTCTATAGTAGTTACTTCTTTTTATATTATTATAGTTACCCTCTATTAGCCTAATAACCTCTTAAATACAGGCATTTCTTCTAGTAGGCTAGAAAGTATATATATATATTAGAGGGATTACTACTAGTAGTATAAGTAACTACTTGGCTAATAGGGTCTTCCTTGCTTTTTTTACTAAGGGCTTAGTAGTAGTATTACTTATTAATATAGGCCTTCCTCCTTTATACTAAACTTATTACTTATTAAAAAGAGCCTTCTTTATATAGTACTTACTACTTATTAAAAAGAGCCTTCTTTATATAGGCTTCCTTAGTATTAGTTACTTAAGGGTAATTAAAGGTATATTTGAAGTAAGAAAAAGAGTATAAAAAGAAGGTTAGAAAGAAAGAATAAGTAAAAAAAAATTATAGAAGTTAGAGAAGGGAAAGGGAGTCTATTATACTCTTATAAGCTTATTAGACTATTAGATTATTTAATAGCCTAGTAAAGTTACTTTTTAAGTAACTATAATAATAGTTATAAGTCTAAAGTTAAAGTAATAAAAAGGTAAAGTTAATAAAGTTGTATTAAGTTAGTTAATAGTAGGTTATTAATAGTTGTTTTAGTATATAAAGTATAGGACTTTACAGTCTTATAGTCTAATAATTTTTAATAAAAATTATTATCTTATAGGTTATAGCTTCTTATAATATAATAAAGTTAACTTATATAAATCAAGCTTGCGTACTTATAGTACCCTTTATAGGGGTACTATAAGTCTACTATAATAGTATTCTAAGCTAGTTATCTATATAGGAGAAAGTATAGAACTATCCTACTACTACTATAGGGTTTAGAGTAGTTCTATCTTTTCTTAAAAAACCTTACTAATCTATAGTATCTTTTAGTAAGTAGTTACTATATTTAACTACTAATTAGTATTAGTAAGTAAGGTACTAGGTTTCTAGTAATAAATAAGGGGTCTTAAAAAGAGTTAATTATATATATAGAAGTATAACTATTAAGAGAGCTACTAGGTTAAGCTAGTGGTAAAAGGGGTTCTTATAGGTAGGCCCGCGGACAAGCTTAGACCGGTCTTATGTGACTAGTGGGATTGGAGTTAGTGGGTAACTCTAATAGATCCTAACAATAGGCTAGTATCATAACATTTTTATTATTATTATTAGTATAACCTTCTTTATATATTACTAGCTAATTATAATTAATAAGCTTATTAGTAAGCTTTTTAAGCTTATATTAATCTCTTAATAAAGTATTACTTCTTATTATATCTCTATATTCTTTATAAGTAACTTATAATAAGTTTTATTTATAATAAAATACTAATTAATATTAGTATTACTATAGATATGGTTATAATAAGTTACTTAATTAATATACTAATAATACTTTATTAGATCTTATTATATATCTCTCTTTATATCTTTCTCTTAATTAATCTTCTTTCTTATTAAAGCTATTACTATCTTCTTTAGCTTATACTTTAGTAGCTAACTACTATAGTTAGTTTAAGTATTATTATTATTATTATTATTATCTTAGTTATTATAGTTCTATTAATTATTATAATTATTATATTCTTTATTATAAGACTTTAACTTTATATATATTATATTACTTATTACTAAAAATATTTACTATAACTATATTATTTATAATATATTAAATATTAATATAATTGAATCAATATTATATATAAGATCTATACTAAAGAAGATCTCTTAAGTTTAGTAACTTAATCAACTAAGTTAGAGATTAAAGTTACTTTATAATAAGGTTAGCTATTTTTCTTTTTTTATAGTAAAGTTATTATAGTAATAAATAACTTTTAATATCTTAATAGTTATTTATCTTTTATTAAACTTTATACTTATTTATAACTTTAAAAGCTAGTATTACTTACTAATTTATATTTAAGTATATTTTTTTATATCTCTTAATTTTTATTTCTCTTATTATAACTTTATTATTATTATAACTATTAATTAACTTAACTTCTATACTATCTAAAAAAGCTAAATTAATAATATTAATATAATACTATTAAATTAGAAGTTAAAAATAAAATAGATATCTATCTTAGTAAGTAGTAATAATAGGTTAACTATTATAATAATAGCTTATTACTATTATAATAATAATAATAAAGTTTATAATAAGGTTTTAAAAAAGTTAAAGTAAAAAAGTATTTATTATATAAGTTCTTTATTATTATTATTCTTATTATTATTATTATTACTATTATTATTACTATTACTATTATTACTATTATTACTTATTTTAATTATTTATAAAAGTTTTACTTACCTTTTTAGTATCTTAATAATTATTATTAACTTTTTAAGTAATTTTATAATATAGCTTTTTATAATAACTATATAATTAATTATAAGCTAATTAATTATTATATTTCTTATTAATAATATTTTAATACTTAATAATACTTTATAAATAGTTTTATAAACTTATATATTATTAATCAGTAATATTAATAATATTACTTTTTTACTACTAAAGGTATTTAGCTCCTTCTTTTTAATAATATATTAGTAATAATAATAATAATAATCTCTTAAAGCTATTTATAATTATAATATCTATATAAAAGTCTATAGTATATAGCTACTTAGTAAGGTAACCCCCCTATGCAGCCCTAACTAGGGTAGTATTAGTAATAGTGTTTCTAATGCATGGATAGAAAAATAGGTTTCTAACGCTGCCAATGCAACAGACTGTACCTGTGTTATATACCTATGGTCTGAAAGTCAACATCTGCTCGTAGCCAGAGTAACCACTCGTGCAGACGCCCTCTCCGACGACATCCGCTCACTTGGTCAATGTCGGTCCACGAGACGCGATTGTAAAATTGAGACATTTTGACGACAAACTCGACGCGAGAAGAACCGGAGATCAGTAAAATTATCGCAAGGTAGTGGAAGCGCCTCATCACTCTGCCATTGGGGTCTGTCCCAACCCCCTCGGCCCTAAAATGCGCATTTTGTTCCGCAATTCGCCACGCATCCCCTTCACGTATACCTGCTGGTTGGAATTTCAGTGGTTTGGGCTTCCACAAGTGAGAAACTCCCACAATGGGAATCAAAGGGTATTGAAAAAAAAAAAAAACTCGTGGTCGATCCGAAGACAAACATAACACTCGCTCATACCACGCTTATAGGATTTACCGTGAACTTGGCCCGGGCCAGCGGATATCCCTTGCCAAACTAGCTACGGAGAAACTAGAAAACTCAGGCAGGCCGCTGCGCATTGCTATTGATATCGCAATCTGGCAGTTTCAGACACAAGCCGCGCGAGGTAGGCCTGATCAACTCTCATTCAGACCACGATACTTACGTTGTCTCCAGGCGGAACGAATCCTGCCATCAGGACTCTATTTTATCGCCTAGTCCGACTTCTTGGTCTAGGAATACAACCCATATTTGTCTTTGACGGGCTTCATAAGCCAGCCTTCAAACGCAACAAGCGGTCTGGCAGAGGAGACGGAGTTGCCACGGCTATGGCAAAGAGGGTCATTCGCCTGTTTGGTTTCCCCGTACATGATGCACCGGGTGAGGCGGAGGCCGAATGTGCTCTATTACAGCAGCAAGGAATTGTCGACGCCGTTTTGAGTGAGGATGTCGACACTATCATGTTCGGCTGTACCCGAACACTACGCAACTGGACGGCAGAAGGAACACGAGGGGCAACACCAACGCATGTCAGCTTGTACGATGTTGACAAACTCCTGTCCGCCGGGACAGGCCTGGATCGGGAGGGCATGGTCCTGGTCGCACTGATGAGTGGAGGCGACTACATCCCTGAGGGTGTACCCGGATGCGGAGTGAAGTTGGCCTGCGAGGCGGCGAAGGCCGGATTTGGTAAATCACTATGCCGTCTCAAATTCGACGACGACGTTGAATTCGAGGAGTGGAGAACAAACTTGCGATGCGAGCTGCGTACCAACAAGAGTGGCTTCTTTAGAGTACGCCACAAAGCGCTGTCCATCCCAGACGACTTTCCTAGCCGACAGGTCCTGAGGCACTATACCCATCCTGTTGTTTCAGGTGCAACTACAGTAGAGAAGTTGGCAAAGGAAGTCACATGGAGCCGACCGGTAGATGTGCAAGGTCTTCGGTACTTCGTCGAGGAAACATTCGACTGGGTAAACAAGATTGGTGCTATCAAGCTTACGCGTGTTCTTTCACCCGGCTTGCTGGTAAGCAAGTTGCTGGACAGACACATGTCTAACAGACCAGACAGCCAATCCATAGAAGTTATGGGGCAGGAGGAATCGGATTTGATACAACGCATAACTGGAAGGCGGAGTCACCATAGCACCGACGGGATACCAGAGCTACGTGTGGCTCACATCCCAGCCAGTATAGTCGGTCTGGACCTATCACAGGAAGTGGACGGTGTCATATCCTATGACCGTCAGGGGCTGGCGCTGAACAGTGACGACGAATTCGAGGCAGTCCTGGGCGGCGACGCCGAGATAGCAGGTGGTCGAACCAGGGCAAGGAGCACTTTTGACCCAACGCTCGTTGAATTGATTTGGCTGCCAGAATCGCTTGTCAAGCTGGGCGCGCCTCTGACGATTGAAGATTGGGAGGAGAAGCAGCGCTCCAGGGCTTTGCCTCGAGCCCCACGCAAGACAGCCAAGACTACAAAGGTCAACAACGAGAAGTCCATGACGATCCCACCACATGAAGCAGGCGCTCTTGACAAGTGGATACAAACCACCAAGGCCGCTGCGACAACATCCAGCACAAAATCACGAGATCAGAGGCACAATGGCAGCGACATTCAAACACCGCCGCTCATTCGGCCAACAGCTCGCAGTCCCAGTCCATCGGACCATCCCTCATCACAACGGCCGACTCCCTTGCAGAGTTTGGTCAATCGAAGTAAGCAATCAAGATCCAACAGGAAGGCGAGGGCCGCCGCAGAACCGACGGGGCATAGAAACCCATGGACATCCGCTGGCTCACAACATATGCCTAGGATTACCAAGTCTCAACAGTCCACAGAGCCGATCGTTCTGTCATCTAGTCCCATACGTCCGCCGCCTGCGGCTGTTTGTTCGTCTATGAATCCCTCGCCACCAAAACACATAATAGACTTATGTGGCACCGACGAAACATACGTTTTCGCTCCATCTAAGGCGCCAAAACCTACTGGGCCGGGTCTTCCAGAGGCGACCTCGTGCAGACATCAGTCTGCCAGGACGTGGTCAGGGGAAGAATCAACGCCAACACTCCCTAGTACACCGCCCAGAGGCAAACGAGCCATGAAGCAAACGCGAATGGATTCGTTTATCACATGTTCGCCCAAACAGCCAGTGACCGCACAAAGTCAGACCCAGTCAAGAGCGTGGGCAAGGAGTGGGCCGCATACTTATATCAGCGCCAATCGCACTGTTGTGTCGAGTTCCAGCGGGCACGACAGAGAAGCCAACCCAACTCTTCCCCGAGACGCACAAACTTCGGCAACGTGGATAGATCATGGCGATGGATTCCCATTAGCAGCCAAGACTGACGCTTCCGGACAGACCAAGAAGATGGTGGTGCCTCGAACGAGCGTCGGCGGATTTTTCAAAGTCGTTCAGATGAGCGATCAGGAAGATGACAACATCAAGATAACATCCCCCGGGCGTTTAACAAAGTCTGCCTGGAGGCAAAGCGAGGTCTCCATCATAGACCTCACGGGTGACGACTAGCCATACTCCTTTATACTACCATTACAGCAACAACTCGTGGTCTGCAAAAAATCACATTAAATCATATACGAAGCTTGGTGCTATGCTTGCAAGGCCATCTTATCCCGGGGGGTGTCGACGAGAGACAAGGGCTCGTTAATTGGGTATCCAAAGCTGTAACTATCGACATTCAAGAAAAATCAAACAAGCGGGTTCGTATATCATCAGTCGGAAGAATAACCAGTATGCTTCTTGATCTCATCTCACAGGCGTAGCCGGCCAAGGTCCCTACGGACCTAGTCCCATCAATGCTCGACATGCCAGGGAAGGTCGCGATCCCCCACTGTCACGCATGTGAGGTAGCCAATTCCATCCGCAGTTCTACCACTGCTGATGTCCAGCTCCAGACCGCTTCCCATCAGTGGCCGCACGATATCGCGGGCCATTGACTTGAGCTCATCTATGCGTTTTTCAAACCGGCGTAGATTGTCGCGGCTGTATAGCTCGGGTGTCAGCTTCAGAAACCGTTTGCACTCGTCGTGGCCAAGGTACGCTGACGAGGAAGTACCAAGGGTACGGTATGTGCGACCGACCGTGGCTAAAGGCGTCACACCGGCAGGCAGGGTGAGTTGCGGCATATTGCCGTTACGGCCGTCGCGTGAGTTCTGTGTTCGCCTGTCGGGAGGCTGAGGGGTGGTGTTATCTGCCAGCCATTGGCGGAACAGACTGATGGCGAGCCAATCCAGGTAGGAAGTACTGGGGGTAACACGCTCGCCTCTGGCTGTGATCAAGTTTAGCCGGAAGAGACGCCCCTCGACTCGGCTGACAGCCTCCTCAAGCTCGTCAACTTTGTCCTCGATAATGTCGAGGACCACGTCAGGAAGAGCAGCGCGTAGACTACGCTCCCCCGCCGGCCATTGGCCAACAACATGAATAAGAGCCTCCTGAAATATGACTCTACTATGGGCAAGGTAGCCGAGACGGAGGTATGAGATTGGGTACTTGGCAATCTGCTTCCAGAGCCGCGACTGGAACTGGAGCAAGTGGTGATCCACTCTGGGGCCGACCACGGCGAGCGCATCGTACAGGTCCGCAAGGGTAATGAGCGACTTGCATTGCACGTAAGCATCCGCAATGTTCACACCATCCAGGATCGGAGGGTAGTTATAGAAGATGCGGAAGAGGTTGTCGTAGTCTCGTAATAAATCCTGGTCGGCCTGCGAGAGCGGCTGGGTCGTCGCAGTCGCAGTGACTGACGTCATCGAGCTCGGCACGAGACTCAAATTGGCTACCGAGCGAAAAAAGCTGTGGTTCGCGTGCGCTGATGAAGAATGCGAATGACTCGATGTTTTACTTCGTGTGTGAGATGCCGGCTGGTTGCCACTGCCGGTACTGCCTGGGCCGAACAAGGACCCGGAAAAGCTCCCAGAGCCCTTGGATCGATCCTCGTCCTTCTGAACTAGCATTGGAATATCCCCTTCTCCCGTTCCTGGATCCAGCTCGTACCGCCATCGCTTTCGTGGGCTTGATGATGTGGTGAGCGCCTGGCTCGAGGCTGGGGCAATTGATGGTAAATCGACAGAGGAATTATCGCTGATGCGCGCAAGATCGCCCGAGGCGCTATCGGAGACTGGCTTAGACCATTCAAGGCTCGTGCTGGCCTCGAAGAAGCCCGAACATCGTGTGAGAGTGTGGCGATGCAGCAAGTAGCGGTTCTGGTGGCTGCCAGCCTTGACTATCACCTCGACATCGCCCGAGTTGCTGAAAACGGGGAACTCGTTCTGAGATATGTAGGTTGTGCCGCCGACGTGTGACCTGTTGTATCGCTTTGTGCGAGAGAGCGATGGACGAGAAAGAACCGAGGAAGGGCCTCGTAAGGTGAGAGAGGACGCGGAGTCGGGCTGCGAGACCATGAAGAAGACGTCTCGAGACCAAATCTGCGGGTGGTCGAGGGGAAGACGAGAAGCCTACGCTGGCTTCAACATGGAGAAGGGCGTTGCAAGAGGACCTCTCAAGCGGACAGCGGTATAAGACTGACGCGGCGCAAAAAGCGCGCAGTCGTTCAGTAAGTCAAGACGGACCTTGGGACAGAGTTCTCCGAAACAACCAGCGAAGCACTCAGAGTGTTGGGCAGCCTATAGTTCGAATGCGCTAGAGGGCCGACCGATAACTATGCGACGAGGGGCACGAAATCGAAGTGTGCGACCAGAGGTAGAGATTCGAGCCACAGCAGCGGAAGCGAGGTAAAGTCCTAAGTACTAGACAACCGCCTGCATCAGGATGCGACGGCAAAGGCGGAGGGGTCAGGCGGCTGGGTATTCGCTTGTGTCGCGATGCGCGGGGGAGAGTATGTGCGTGCGCCAGAGCCAAGATAGTGCATATAACGGCGGGAGATAAAAAAAAAGCAGCGACGAACTGCCCAGAGTGAGACGAGGTGGACGAGTTATGGAAGGGACAGAGATGAGGTAAGGAGGGAAGAGTTGAAGGGAAAGTAAGGAAAAGCAGAGGAGAGAGATGAGGAGGAGAAAGACAAGGTAGGTGATTTGCTGAATTCGTTGATCGAATGGGATTTGAGGTGAGGTAATCAAGGATAAATAAGGACCTCAGGCCGAGCCAGACCGAGCAGAGCATGAAAGGCCAGGAACAAGACACGGGCACACAACTTACATTTGCCTGGGCAGCCGGGGTTCAGGAAGCGAAGACGCGACGAATAAGTCACGAGCACTCCGCGATGTGAGCCGCGGGGAGGGAAGGAGTTTAAGGGTAGACACGTAGAGGGCTGCAGCAATTTGGGCCCAAACAAACATTGTAAGCGGGGGGGGGGGGCAAAACTCCAGACCAGCACGAACGTGCACGCGCACGACAGCAGGTTCTTACGACGACGACGAGAGTAGAGGACATAGTGGGTACAACCTCTAATATGTACGCGCATCTTGCTTCCCCAAGAATGAGGACCGGCCTGGTCAAGTGCCTCAGAAACGCAGATGATATGACAAGCGAGGGAAATCACTGGACAAAATGCATCGATATGCCCTGGATGGGTCGCATTTCAGCATACTCACCTTCACTCGATAGGCCATGGGATGGCGGCGGAGATATTGCCCCCCAGGCAAAATCGTGTTGTAGAAAACAGCCCAATCGCCTCATCCCATCTTGGATCCACCACTTCTTCTCTACGTAAGAAGGGCAAGCAATGCAGGGGGGTGTCAACCATCGTACATGATGGCAAGACAGACTCGGCGCCCACTAAACACGCATACTATGTATGCAATAAAAACAAGGCACCACGCGGACATCGCGCCAAGCTAATAGAAAGCCAGTACAAGTACGTCCTCGGTGCCAGATCGAGAGCCAATGAATCAATGAAATTTTGCCACGACGGAAGGAAGAAAAAAAACCACAACCCGTATTTGCACTTTCTCCTTGGGAGTCTGGTAATGGGTTGTCGGCATGCGAATGACTTTATGAAGCTCTCATGGAAACCTGAGGAGATAAATCCATAAGCTGTATCTTCTTCGCGACTTTCATTAACCATGGTCGGTTACAACCATATGCAGCTCCAAGTCTCCAATAAAGCAATGTTAGATACCACTCTTATTCGGCCCTCGTGTCTCATGTATTTCACCCTATGAGGGTTGACCGCAATTAAGCAAGCAGTGCCGGCACGAGCATTGGTGCCAGCCAGTAACTGTCGCCGATCAGGTGCTTCCCCTTTGCCCATGGAAGTTGCTTCTTCTCCGGTCAGATGTCCTTCGACTGACGGAATATCATTTGGTCCGAATTCCCAACCACTCCTCTCGCCCAGATGTTGTTACTGGTACCGAGAAACGCAAAGGTCGTGCTAGCGGTATCAAAATACAGATACGTGTGTGTACAGCATATCGCGCCATGGCCCTTGGGCCCCATGTATCTGAGGTCACCCTGCGACTACTACTATGTTGGCTTGCCACCTTGCTTATCACTGGGTCGGGCCCTATTGGTCTGTGCCCCACCCTCCAGCTCTTCCACCACCCAGCCCACCAGGCCATCACACTTCGGCACCGCCGTTCTCCCGCAGGCGTGAGTATGACCATGTCCAGCCAAGGTATGACACACGTGGATGCTCACTGTTCGACTCTCTCGGCACTGGCTTTGGCTTGTCAATCTTGCTCGTTTCGCCTGTGTGGCTTGTCACCGCACTCTGCACCTGCATCAGCACCAACACCAGCATCTCCGTCTACTGGTCTTCGTGGAGTCCAAGTGTACTCCCCTGACTCGGGTTTGCGTCGGTTCCCATTAAGCTTTTGTCTCGCAATACTCTTGGGGCACCTAGGCCGTAGCGAGTCGCATCCTTTCCAACAAGTCTAGCCTGGTTCAGCCTGATCCAGCCCCTAGGCACACTGGGTCGTTAATTCACCACAGCAATGACGTGTTGCGGAGTCTAGAGACATTTGAAATGTATTTATGTTGTTGATAGGCAAGCAAGTGCCGTATTGAAGTAGTGCAGATGGACCCCGAAATGGAGTCGGCAAGTGAATAAACGGAAACAAACCAGACTAATCGACAGAAACTTCTTGTGACGAAGCGCCCAAGTATAGGAAAAGGTCCGTTTCCGCCGACCGACCTTCTGATCTTGGGTCCTCATCCAATCAAACCCGATCCCACCAAGCAAGCTCCTCGTTGGAAGAAAAGATGAATACGCCCCCCAGACCTTGCCCTTTTGTAATGTAATACCCAGTGAACAAACAACAAATTTTGGAAATAGATTGCACCGCCAACCAAGTTCAACGTCTCGCATTTCACATTTCCATGTGGCTGTCGGCCTCCGTTGCGAACGATGCATTCCTTGACTCGGTTGCTGCTGGCGCCTCCGTCGCAAAAAGAGTCTCTTGACCGACGAAAACCGGCGGTGAACACTTGAGATTACTCAAGGCCCCTTCCGCATCCTTGCTAACGAATCGGCCTTGACGGAGATCTTCTGCAAAGAGGAAGAAGCCCTCCGCGGCCTCGACGAGGTATGACTGAAGGCCCTTGCTTTCGAGTAGAATAACAGCCGATGAAACTGGATAGTGGTTCTCAATGTATCTGGCCCAGCCGCGAGCCGCAGCTTGAATGTGTTGGTCCTCGCTAATACGCCTCCAGCCAATACCAAGGTGCAGGGTGAATTGGTCGACAACAGGTTGCGCCGAACTCTCGAGAGGGAGAGTCTCAGATGCGGAGACATTTCCCGGCTGCGCGACTTCTTGGAGATCATGGACACCGTTTTGGGTCAGGCGTTGGGACTTATTGCTGCGGAGGGATGGGCGTTGTTGCTGCTGGTGAAGACGAGTGACGGCCTCGTGGGCTTTGCGGGCGTCATCCTGGGCAGCCTTTTCCTCAACCCAGGTGCCAGACTGACTGCTGGCATCCGCAACGTAGCCACCTTTCTTGATCAGAACCATACCAGGACCGTACTCCCATTCTTCTTCTGGTTCTTTGATATAGGAGTGGCGTTCAGGCTCGTCGGTTACGAGGTTGGGAGCAGCCTCGTCGCGCGAACGTTTGCGTCCAGCAACTCGGAGATTTCCAGCGGCCATTGCCGAAGGCACGGCGCAGTGTTGGTAGGACGAGGGTTGGCCAAAAGGTGCAGCTTGGGGTGCGTATGACTCCATGCCAAAGCTAGCTTGGTGGGCGGGCTGCGGTTGGAGAGCCATCACGGGTGAGGCAGAAGTGAAGGATCGGCCGAAGGATGACATAGCTGCAGCGTTAGACCTGTGTAAGGTAAGTTCAAGATTCAGCTTCAGATAGCTCCTCTACAATCAAGATGTGTTAGTAGTATGATGGCCGTCCCAAGGACGACGGGTGACAGTCGGCAAGGTATACGCTGGTCGAATTGTCACTGGGACAGAAGCTTGTCGGGGCCGTATCAGGACCCAGTTGTGAGTAGGTATTGTGACGGTGGACTGTACGGCAACTGGCCAGTGGCGACCTAGGATGGAAGGTAGGAGGAGGTACGCATAAAAGTGCTCGATGACGGTTGGGTACAACTCAGTAGATGGGAGGGAATTGAGCTGATCTGGGAGTCATCAACTGAAGTTGAGAACGGGGGTCTTTGGTAGTAGCAGAAGGAGGATTGCCCACAAGAGGAGGGGAGGACAAGACGAAGAAGTAGAGGCAGGGTTGATGAATGGGCGAAGAAAGAGAGGGCAAGGTGAGCGCGGTGTGGGAGGCAGAAGGAGCTATCCTTTTGTATGTCTGGGGAAGCCAATTGGCAGATGGAAGGAAAATGTGAGCAGAGAAGGTATGGACGGGACGGGGTCGACGGAAAAGGTTGAACGTGGAGCGGAAGACAAGGGAACGCCGCCTTTCGAGTCTTCCCACCCCCAACTTTGCCCGTTTGTCGCCGCGGAGAGAGCCTCTTGATGTGGTGAGCCAGTACAAGGCAGAATGGTACGTATCTCGCTGGTGCGTGTTTGTCAAGACCGGACGCCAGGGTGATCGGGAATATCCCTACCTATCTGAAAGAGTAGGAGGTACAAAGCACCAACCAGAGAGGACTTACCCTCCACTGCGGATGGACGCCATGGCTGACAGTATCATCAGATCCACCCATCAGTCCAGCGCCTGAGGCAAAGTTAGCGTCTGTCAGCGTCGCATGTACACCGTGCTTAGCCCGGACCACACCCGCGCATCTCTCTCTCTCTGCCTCCCTCTCTTGCGCGCTCGGGACCAGGGGGCCTCCATGTCGAGCGCGTCCTTGCTAAATCGGGCTGGGCTGTGGTGCTGGCTGGACAAACTGGTCGCCGCAGTTGCTGAAGCTGCAACCCGTCGCGCGTCGGACCCACAGATGCAGTTTTGGAGCTTCCGAACATTCATTCGCTGCGTGGTGGCCTGGATACCCGGGTATAGAGGAATGCAGGCGGGAGCGACGCCTGCGCTGTATTAGTATTAGTTTGCAAACCTCGATGTATCCCCGTTCAATAATCCTGCCTGCGTAAGTCTTCAACGATACATTAGGGATTTTCTTGATGGCCATTTTCTTGAAGCAAACGTAATTGAGTAGTGAAGTACTCATTCTCCGCCAATGTGGTCCGCTCTGGCGTGCTAGTATTATGCTACCGTTGGAATTTCCTTCCGCCTTACATACACTCCGTGCTACAGGTACATTATTAGTATGGGTATATACGCGCGACATCCACGACCCATAGGTACCTAGTGCAAGTGATCAGTTCGGGGTACGTAAGTAAGGCGAACTTGGAAGATATCCGAGCCAACCTTGAAGGCCCCGTAGCTGAGGTAATGGTCTTCTACGTTAACACCTGGAATTCAAGGCTGAAGTCTCTAAGGCCTGAGGCATTTCGAAGGACTCGACTCAGCAACAGGCTCAGAGAACGTACGATGTAGCTTTCGTTCCCCGGATCACCTTTTCTACTATACTGTATCCGTACCTAGGTAGGTACCTACCTAGTTGCCTAGGTAGCTAGGTAAGTACCTAGTTACCTAGCTTGACTGCTCCAGGTCCCGCCCGGAGAAACCCATGTGCCGTCAGTCACCTGCACGTTGTAACGCAAAGAGCATGTACGTACGGTTCCCCGCCAACTACCTAGGTATACCAGTTTTGCAGTCGCACCCCCGACAAGGTGGTTGGTTGGTTGCCCAGCGGATGTCCATACTATGAGCGAGATGATGAGCAGGTAGGACACGGCGAAGCCCACATTGTTGTTTCGTCGACTAGGTGAATAAGACGAGCTCTGATACAGGCAGTGGCTCTCCTGCATTGTCATTCGGCATAGCTAAGCAGTGTTCGTCCGTTAATTCCCATGGCGAGCTACTATCCGTAGGTATCATCACCAAACTCCACTTCAGCGTCTGTCTCCTACAGCCGGCATAGTTTCGAGCCATTTTCAGTCTCCCCAGTGCAAGTACCAATACTCACCGCGTAACCAGTTGGTCTTGATCAATCACCCTCTGGGCCCCTCTTCTTGTCTGTCTCAAAGGCCCCGACGATTTGCAAGCCAACGCCACGTTTCCGTATCGTACATGGTTGCTGCGTCAGAATTTTCCGAGCCGCCGTAGAGCCCAACAAACCCTGGGGTGTTCATCCCGGCGGGGCTCCCTGCTCCTGCTCGACGAAGACGACGACGACGACGTGGCCTTGGAGCAGGCGTAGATATCTCCGAGGTGAACGGCCGGGAGCTTGGTGCCGTGTATGACCCATGAAGCTGGCTCTGATGGTCGGCCTCGGGAACGTTCCTTGGCGTCTGAGGCCGGGCTGTTGCCGCGATCGCATCGTCGTGGATTAGTAGTCGTTGCAACGATGGTCTCACTGAAGCGGTGTAATGTGCGCCATGACCATATGGAGATGTGAGGATTGGCGATCGTGCTGAAGGGCTACGAAGCGCTGGTGAAGTGACGTGGCTCGCCTCGTATAGCTCGATGGCTCTTGTTGACCGGGTCGGCTGTGTAGCAGTACCGGTTAGCCAGTTGCACTTTCAACGACACAGTCCGGCGCCAGAATACCATGCTGGGCTGGTAGAGTGGCGAAGACACTCTTGGTGTTGCGGCGAACGGTGGAGGGAGCGGCGGCCTTGAGATAGATGTACTCCATGTAGGGTCGGGATGCTGCTCGGTGGTCAGTGCCATAGCATCATTGACGTCGACACTGTATGCTTTGTCCATCTTGTTGTTGTGGCTGTTCTTCTCATCATTGTCGTTGTCGCCACCGGCAGAAATCTGGAATCCTTCTCCTGCAGTAGGGGCATTGCGCGACAGAAAAAGAGATGACCTGTGAGAGGAGTACGTGAGTGGGGAGTCTATAGGCTTGTACAGCCACTTCCATTCAGTTTTGTGAGATTTCGTTGTGCTCAGCTGATCGGTATCGGTTTTTCTACGCTGGTCGTGCTGACGGTCTTGTCCGTAGCCTTGGACTTCGGAGAGGGATACATGAATAACCGTTGCGTCCAATCGCAGCATGTTGAAGTACGTTCTTCTTGGTAGGGGCTAGGCAATTCCAAGACTAGGAAAATTCGTGAGATATGGCGTTGGTAGTGGGATATCAAGTCGATAGGCGAGTAGAGATTTGAGAGCACCGAATAGTTTGGTGCCATGTCGTGTTGAAGACAGCGGGAACCCGTCAGGTCGTTGCAGACAGAGATACGGGGAACTGCTCCCAACTCGGGCACAAGCCGAGTTGTCTTATAGTTATTAGTGTCAGACAGACACGGCAAGTGAGGTGATTGTCCAGTCTACGGCAAAAGGAAGCGCAAATTCCTAGAACGGGAAGTCGCCAACAAACGCAATGTTCCCCGATAGGCAACTGTGTCTAGTATTATATCTTACCAACGGCACGAGTTCAGGGTGTACAGTTTGAACCGAATGATGTTCAACGTACGTGTGGCTTTCGAAAATGTACTCCTGTCTGAACCATTGCGCGGAGCATAGTGTGGTGATATTACTATATACGTGCGTGGTATGGTGTATTCAACGATGACTTGAGCCTAAGACCGAGGAAGCCAAGAAGGCCAAGAAAGTGACTGCCGTTGTAAGTTATCGCGGGCTACTGCAGCGATCTCTTTTTAATAGGAAACAGGGAGAGGGAATGTATGATCAATGAGTCCAATGTAGTAGGTATGCCAGAGGTATAAGCCCTCGCCTTCTTGACTTCTCAACGTCCAGGTGCCCTCTGCCCGAATAGGCAAAGTCTCACTCACTTCTCAATCCCCACTCTCTACTTGCAATGCGGAGGAGCCAAGCGTCCAAATGCGAATACTCAAGTGAGGTCCCCTTCCGCTCCATATCCGGTGCAGCTACTCTGCATAGGAGCGGCCAGCTAGGATGTCTGAGAATTTACAACTTGAAGAACGGATAAACCAAGCGATTAGGTCGGTTCCAGTAGTTACATGTATTCTAGAGCACTCCGTCCACCAATCTAATTTTGTTTCTTCAAACGGTGCACTGAACTGTGAACCTGTCGAGAGAGAATAATGGGGGGCAGCTGTGGACAAGGAAGGTACCTAACCCCAGCTTCGCCGTCCAATCAAGGCTCATACTCTCCAGCCGCTACCACGCTGCCACTGAAAGTACCTCCTTGCCACTGAACCACCACTAATAAATTGCTGCATTACCTGCAGTCATCACCAAGACAGCTCCCTCTCATGTTCTCTACCTAGATAGTTAGTATTAATATGTGGTGGTCTGCATTGGGTAGGTACCTGACCCCAGCTACCGACTTCATGCACTCTGGTGGGTTGTGCAAACTCTCACTGAACACGTACTACAGCAACAGCAACAGCAGCAGCAGCAGCAGCAGCGCGCAGAACCAGACCTAATCAACCCCGAATCAGACATTCGGAGAGGTGGTTGACTACCTACTCCAATCCTCACTCTCCTGACCCAACTCTACCTGACCTTTGCATCTGACTGACGACCTCACTTCCCTCCTATCCGTTTTCCCCTATGCCGCGCCGCGCCGTCCCTCACCTCACTTCTTTATCACACAAGATATCCCGAGCCACACTCGTTATCCCCCCCCCACGACTCTTTTACTTCTGTTCGGAATATCAATCATCCCCACCCATCTTCATTTTGTCGCTTCTATCCCGTCTACCCCCTTCCCTTTCCACTGTTCACCCTTGAACACGAATCATGAATGGGGACCTCAGTTTATCGAGGGCCCTCGGAGGATTACGAATAGCCAATCCAGACGACGCCGATGCCTCCACAAACAATGCCCAAGATGTCGAGACTCTCTCGCCGCCGACCGATCGTCAGCCCGATCGCCAATCCGACGCCCATCTAGCCCTCGAAGACCCGAGCACACGACAAGCTACGACGTCTTACGGATTAACTCCGACGTCAGACAGTCTCTTGTCCCCCACATCCCATGCACAATCGTCCGACCGGCCATCTTCTGCTTACGATGGTTCGTCTAGCCACATTGAACCCCACCGAACAAGTCCCAGTGCCGCAATGCGAGCGGATGTCTACCGCCAGCCCATATCGCCATACTCGGACCTCGACAGAGTCACCGGCAGTCGCTCTTCGATGCTTCCGACATCACGTCCGATCTCTGGACTCTATAGTCAGCCCCCGCTGGTGCCTGATGATGGTCGGGCATCCCATCAAGTGCATCCACAGGCTGAACGATCACGGAACTCGGTATATGGAATACCTGCGAGACAAGACTCGAGCAATGCTCCAGGCTACGCAGATAACTCAACACCAACAAGAGAGCCGAGCCGCAGGGAACGCTCTGCTAACCCTGCCCGTCAATCCCAGTTGCCGTCTGCCTCTGGTCCCCTGCCCCCACGGAGGAGTTCCAAAGGCATGGGTGGAGGTTATGTATCGGCAACTGCAGCACCCTTAGGACCGCGCGACCCGTACGGTCCTGAGGTGCCGCTACCGGGCAGTAGTGAGGAGTGGAAGGACCGCGGTGCCGCCGTCGGCGTGCGGAGAGAAACGGATGCGAACGGCAAGACGGTCATTCGGCACGTCAAGAAGGGAGTTAGAGACTTCAGCTTCGGCCGCGTGCTCGGAGAGGGCTCATACAGTACGGTTTACCTAGCCACTGACCGCCAGACCCTGAAGGAATACGCCATCAAAGTCCTGGAGAAGAAGCACATAATCAAGGAGAAGAAGATTAAGTACGTCAATATTGAGAAGAACACCCTCAACCGCCTGACTGAACATCCGGGCATCGTACGTCTGTACTACACGTTCCAGGACGAGGCCTCGCTGTATTACGTCCTCGATCTTTGCAACGGCGGCGAGCTTTTGGGAGTGCTCAAGAAAACAGGTTCTTTTGATTTGGAGTGTACCCGGTTCTACGGCGCACAGATCTTGGACGCCATTGATTACATGCACTCCAGAGGGGTAATTCACCGGGATCTTAAGCCAGAGAACGTCCTCTTGGATGACCACATGCACGTCAAGATTACCGACTTTGGCACGGCCAAGCTGCTTAAGGATCCGAGAGAGGCCCAAAACGTTGGCGACGGCATGAATGGACTGTCGGAAAATAGTCGTGGTGACGTCGAAGACGATGGCCGAGCAGCTTCATTCGTCGGCACTGCTGAGTATGTCAGCCCTGAACTTCTGACCAGCAAAAACGCCTGCAAGGCGAGCGACCTTTGGGCGTTCGGATGCATTGTATACCAGCTGTTGGCTGGTCGTCCACCCTTCAAGGCCGCCACGGAATATCTCACGTTTCAGAAGATTGTCAATCTGGAATACGATTTTCCTGCCGGCTTTCCGCCAGCAGCCCGGGATCTGGTAGAGCGATGCCTGGTTTTGGACCCCGCACGTCGTCTCACGGTCGAGCACATCAAGAATCACGAGTTCTTTGATGGGCAACAATTTGGCAAAGGCCTGTGGAGGACCAAGGCCCCGCGCTTGCGACCTTATAACCCCATTCCTCAGGAACCGACTGTAATCCAACTTAATGGCGTGACCAACAGCCCCAATCCTGTTACTATACCTAGGAGTTCGCAGGTACAGAGCTTGGCGATGAACGGCGGCTCTCGGCCCGCCAGGATCATCACAGAGCTGCCACCTCCGACTCAATTGGACATCGAATGGTCGCCAGTTCTGACAAAGAACAACGAGAGGATTCTCAAACTTGGTGACCTCATGGTCGTTTCGAGCCCACTGCCCAGCGGTGGTCATGGCAGGAGCGGCGAGCACGGCGAGGGGCATAAAAAACTATCGAGATTCTTTGGCGGCAGCACAACGAAGAAGAGACAAAGGCTAGTCATGGTGACGTCGAGCGGTCGCATCCTTCTGGCGCCCGCCGGTGGAGAGGAAAAACGCGCCAAGCAGGAAATATCACTACTTGCACCCGATTCCTCATGGAGAACTCAGCTCGACATGAAGGGGCAGACGGTCTGGTGCGTCGATGTGGTAAGTTCCCTGGACAGAAAGTCCCGCCGCTTATCTAAAATCCAACAGGGAGGCGTCCACTACACATTTGAGGAGCCCAAGGGTAACTCGACCTCTTCTGAGAACGGCCCAACGGCCAACGACTGGATAGAGTCTCTAGAGAGGGCCAAGGAGTTGGCATTGTCCCAAAACCTCACCGGCTCCTACGCAGGCGACAGCGGCTTCGACATGTCTTCTGCGGTCTCTAGCCCATCGAGCACCCTTGGCGGACGAGGAGCATACCCCGACGGCTTCAGCGTCAGCGACCGGTCTGGTCGAAATCATCTCAGCAAAAGCCAGGCCAGCCTGGAGGATCCGGCCTCCAACAACAAGCGCAATCGTTTCAGTAAACGACAATCCAAAAACGGACTTGGCCAACAATTCTGACTTTGAAACCGCTGCGCTATCCCGTGAGATACTCATCAACACCGCGGACCTCAGAAAGGAGATGAGCCTCAAAGCTTCGAGCAGGAAGCAAATAGGAAACTTGCGAGAATTGCGACAAGTTGTAATGCGACGGGATTTGGTTTGACAGTAAGCATTCGGGAGCGTGGCGTATCGCCGGGTATGCACTCTTCGACAACTCTACATCTTTGGCAGAGGATTTCTGCAGTTTCAGTTACTCAGCGGAAGCATTCATAAACCAGTGGAGGGAGTCCCACTATTGGGAGTTTGAGAGGCCGACATGATACATTGAGCAGAACTCGCCTTCGCTGTTTGGGAGCCACCATGATGTATATGCTTAGCTCTACCTAGCACGCAATGGTCTCACATCGGGTGATGAAATTGACATGGCCTGCGGAAAGTATTTACCGTATGAAGATGCTGGGGTCGTGAATGGGTTGCAAGCACGTGAGGCCAAATGTTTGATCAAAAAGGTGGCTTACATCGACCAGTGGCCAAGGCATTTGGAACTGAAGCCATTTTAGTACCTGCCTAGTAGATACCAAGTACCTAGGTAGATAGCAGGGTTGGTTCGTAAGTCGGGGGGAAAGAGTGGATCAGACGCGGGCTGGTAACTACACCTATTAGCCAATTGCGCCTGACGCCTGCGCCGCCTGCCCATTCCCTTTTTTGTTACATATGCGGTTTTGGGGAAACGACGCGCCTTCGGACGGTCGACAGCGACTTCCATCAAAGCTTTTCGGTGACAAATTATCCAGTGATTTCGCTCTACGCACAATTCATCGGAAGCCATCGCCCAAATGCAGCCGCAATATCGCCAATATGCCGGCCATGCCGGCGCACCGCAGGTTCCCCAGCGGGCTCCACATGCCCCAAATCAACGGAGAGGCGGCATCGGTATGCCCGTTCCTTCTTTACCTTCCTTAGCCTCAGAGGCTTAAGTTCCTTTCCCTCCCCATTGCCTTTGATCCAGCCCTAATTGCTCCGCGAAACTCTCTGGAAAATCCCAAGACGAAAGAGCGAAGACGAAGTGACAGCGAAGATAATTGGAGCTAACCATGCCGCCGAAAGGACCCATTATGCCTCCAGGCCACCATCCCCAAACAGCCATGAACCAGGCCGCCATGGCACAGCATCACCCTCCCGGCCAGGCCCTTACGAGCGAGCTTGCCAAGCGCCGAAGCCGAAAGCCTACCGACAAGACGTTGCCTGATGGCGTCGAGGACTGCATTACGGATGCCGAGGTCGCCCAGCGATACAGAGAGCTGCGCGACTTTGAACGTCGGCTGGACGCAACAATGACGCGCAAGCGCTTGGACATTGTCGAGGCTGTTGGTCGCAATGCAAAGGTCAGCAATAGCTCACCGGGAGTTCTTGTTTATTGCACGTGATACTGTGACTGACGTCCTGCTTCCAGCGTTATAAGACTCTTCGCGTCTGGATCAGCAACACGGTTGAGGACCAGGCATGGCAGGGAAGCGGTCTTAGCGTCGATAGCTTCGACTTCACACCCAGCGCCGAGCCTTCCTACAGGGTCAAGATTGAAGGCCGCCTTCTCGAGGATGGGCAAGAAGATGCCCCAGAGGAATATGCGCTGAAGGCGGATCGCACAGAAGAGGACAGCGCCACCAGCTCGAGACAACAAAGCTCCGCGCCTGCGACCCAGAAACAACGCCTCTCCCATTTCTTCAAGGCCCTGAATGTCGACTTTGACCGCACCCGCTCGAGGGCCGCATCGGACCAAACCGTTGAATGGAAAAAGCCTGCTTCACCAAACGCTGCAGCCAGCGCAGAATTTGACGAGTTCACCTTCAAGCGCAGCGGCGACGAAAACATGAACATCACCATTAACCTGTACCGACAGGAGGACCCTGAGCGGTACCTTCTCAGCCCTGAACTGGCTGACATTGTGGATATGACAGAGGCTTCTCGCCAAGAGGCCGTTCTGGCTGTCTGGGAGTATATCAAGATGATGGGTCTGCAGGAGGACGAGGAGAAGCGTAATTTCCGCTGCGATGAGCTTTTGAAAAAAGTGGGTGTATACTGATCTCGAGACTCATCGTGCATAGAAACTGACCTCTGTCGCAGATTGTCAATGGCAGCGATGTTGGGATCATCCCCAACTTGAACGATTACATCCAGCCTCACCTCTCGCCAATACCTCCCGTCAGTTTACCGTATACCGTTCGAGTCGACGAGGAATTCCATAAGGAACCCCAGCCCACCATCTACGATGTGCGAGTAGCGGTGGATGACCCCCTGAGGGCCAAGCTTGTGCCCTTCGTAACGAATCCTGCGTATGCCAGTGCCCTCAAGGAGATTGTCGCCATGGATGAGCAGCTAGCGACGATAATTTCGGCGGTCGCTAGCTCCAAAGCAAAGCACTCATTCTTCACATCAATGAGCCAGGACCCTGCCAACTTTGTAAGGAATTGGATGAGCTCGCAGAAGCGGGATCTTGAGGTGATCATGGGAGAGGCCACACGGGGGGGCGGTGAAGACGCCACCGGAGACGACTGGAGGCGCGGCGGTAAGGACAGCGCGTGGACGTCTTCGAACGCGCGCGAGAGTGTGAGTGTCATGCTGGCTAAGCAGCCGACGCAAGCTTCGAGGTAATAGTGCCGTCGGCGATTCGGCAAGCTTCAGCACACATTACTGTGCTATTCTGATGGATTGAAAGGCGTGTCCCCTTTGTAAGAAGACTGGATCTAGGGGTGAGGGGGGTCAATGGTTGGGGCTGGTTACAGATGAAGTGCAATATCATCCGCCCTCCCCTCGCAATGCATTGGAAAACCGATCGGACGATAAGCAACAGGGGAAGTTGTCCACAAGGATGGTTTCAATCTGTTCAGGTGTTGGCGCCGAAGTCTCTAATTCGGCAGGATTCCGTCAGGGCGCTTTTTTCCTTGTAAATGGGGCCGGCTCGATGACGGCGTCTCGCGGTTTACCGTATTGCTCCATTTTGGAGACCTGGTTTCGTGTAGTGAACGTACCCTCACAGGCGGAAAACGCTTAATTTGTGCATTACATGGTTTTTCTGCTGTTCTCTTTAAATAATTCAAGAGTACATCTATCCTTGCTTCAGGCAAAACGACCACGGCCATTGCCATGGGTGGTGATTAGGGCGACATGACAGTCCTTATCGTCCATCGCGTGATGGAGTTTTAGTAAGCCTCGGAGGCAGCACAAGTATGGGTTCGCAAGCAGCAATGAGCTGTGCCTAGTGCAGTGAGCCGCACGTTCCGGAGGGTATTGATCAACTCAGAAGAAAACAATTTACTACCTTCGCTATTATTGGTCGAATTGTAGCTGTAACGATGTGTTTGATGCTTTGCCTTGGGAGTTTCCCGCTAACTCAAACGCCGGACGTAAAATGCATGTTCCTTTGCCGCACCTTATCGTCGGCCTTTACCCAACCACATTACTCGGCTCTGTCACTGTGCCACAGAGCGGGAATGCCTGTATGCACCGTCTGCCTCTTAACCCCATATGATGAGACGGTAATTACCATTTTCCGCATCTAGCCACCGCCCGGCATGCCGTGCCTCTGAGGCGCCACTGGATTCGGCGGCATGTTTCTGATCTGTTTGATCAAGAATTCCCTTTCGTCAATAAACTGCTCGTCATCGGTCCTGTCCTCCAGAAAGTGAGACAAGAAAGTGAGAAGCTTTTCCCGGTTCATCAACAAGATCTTTTGGACGGCAATTGACTTATGCGGGTTAGCCACAAAGACCTTGAAGACATGGAAACCCTCGTATTGCACCATCTTGCGATCATCTCTGAGAAGGTTCATGCAAATCTTGAGGTGCTCCCCACGATCTACGTAGGCGGTCATAACGCTATAGTTCGATCGATCCAACAGAATCTCGCCAAGGAGCTTGATAGACTGCCTCTTGGTAACATAACTGTTGGACTGTACGAGAATATTGTTGTACTTGTCGAAGAATAGCTCGAAGTTGACCGACAGATATCTCGGAACCAGTTCCTTATGCTTTGTGAGCAACTCCTATAGCACAGGCAATGTTAGACAAACAGGGTCTCGAAAGGGGCTCAAGTGATCGGCTCTCTGGCAAAGTAAAAATACTCACTCTGAACGTGGTGAAAGCATCTGCTGCCACCTCAAAGGAGCTCTTGTCGACCCAGTCAAAGAACCTCCAAAACACACCGTTGCCGCTCTGCCGGCGGTCCCTATCTATGAGGTTGATACCCTTGCTACTGGACCCAGACTCCTCATCGTCATCATATAAAATTATAGCTGCCGCGGCCTCCGATTTCAGGACCTCGCGAAGGACGGTACCGGCAGGTGTTGCGCTCTCCTTGTGTTCGTACCCTCGACACAGCTCGAGCAGCACTTGCGGGCGATTATTGACGACATAGGACAAGGCCAGAGGATCGCTCTTTGGGGATGCTGTGGGTGGACGAAAGCGGAAAACGTATGAGAAGATGACTTGTGTATCTTTGCGAGACTCGAATGGTAGGCGCCATAGATTTACAGCAAGCAGGTAGAGCAGATCTTCTTCAATAAGGCCACTGACGAGCTGATATATTTGTTCGGGGCTGCTGTCGGACTCTGTATCGAGGCCGGTCAGTCATGGTCTGCAATCTGCGAGGGATGGAGATGTCAAGGAGCATAAGTACCGTGTGTGCCTTGCAGAATAAACTTCATCTGATTGAGGACTTTGGCGAGCTCTTCGGCCTGCGGAACAGAAGCACGTTAATGGTCCAGCTCGAGAACGGATTTAGACAATATAGAGAGCATGAATCCAACCTTAGCGATACCGTTTGGGCCTTCGAGCTTTGTTATATGGTCTCTCGCCTGCTTGGGCAGGTCGACGGCAGGCCTAGTTCTGGCCCTGCCGAAGAGAAATGACATGGTAGCGGGAGCAAGCACGCGTGGCTTGGGGTTCTATGGCAACCGACGTCAACTCCTGATGGACAGGATCAAGAAAGGTCAAGTCGAATCGGTTGAGCGCGAGGGTTGTGAGTAAATGCCGGCTGAGCGCGGAAGGTAAGGAATAGCTCCTGATCAGGGTTGTCGGCAATGGTACCTGACACCAAAGATGAGTAGGTTAACCTCGGAGATCGGTTCAAGAGAGGGGTACTGTATCAGGGGCCTTGATCGACGAATTGTGCGGATGGCTTCGGTTGATGCTAGGTTCTAGCACAATGGAGTAGTACGCAATAGAGGGGGAAATAGTTCCAACAGAGAGGAGGAAGACAACTGGGCGCGGCGTTCAGATTAAGTCGAATCGGGTGTTGTTTACTGCAACTGTCAAGAAGGTGAGAGTGGGCGACGACGCTCTGGCCGGGGAGGACCTGGCGGCGTTGCTCGCGCAGCGCTGCGGTTGCTTGGGGACTCGCGACGGCTAACGGACAAGGTAGGTAGGTAGGCAGGTACCTTCTAGAGGCTGGAGGTACCTCGCTTGTTTGGGCATCTTTTGGGTTGGTCTAGTGCCTTAGGTGGGCAACAACTGCAGGATCTGTGTCTGGTATTGGACCACCAGCAGGAACTTTGCTACATTAGTAAGCCGATATATTGTACCCGAGTTCCTACCGGTACATGCACCATCTAACCGATAGATTGCCCCGCGCTCGAGATAAGTCAATTGAGAAAATTACCCCACTGACTCACCTCTCGCTCGCACGAAAAGATCCAACGACCCCTCCAAGTACCTACGTTGCCTTCAAAGTCACACTCACACACGCACACACAACACACACTCATAAACCGAAAGATCAGGGGCGCATTGTTTCCTGGCCTTGAGTCGCTCCATTCCTTCCGAGCCTTCTTCCTGCTCCTCCTGGGCCGCTCTGTTCTTTTCTTCCAACACCCCGACTTCTTACGTCGGCAAGCGGCAGGAGGTTCTTCTCCCCTTTTCGTCTGGACGAAATATCGACCAAAGTTTGTCGGCGTATGAATCTCACCACCATCAACTGCTTTCGCCTTTGACCTCCAACACTAAACCTCCGTCGTAACCATGTCTATCGACTTCCCCAAGGAAGAGGAGGCTGTGCTCCAGAGATGGCGTGAGATCAAGGCTTTTGAGCGCCAGGTGAGCTTGTGTAGCGCTGAATACGGCTTGGCCTCCATACTGACGATTTTCTTGTAGCTTGAATTGACCCAGGGCAAGCCCCTTTACACCTTCTACGACGGCCCTCCTTTTGCTACCGGTCTTCCCCACTACGGCCACTTGCTGGCCTCGACCATCAAGGACATAATTCCCAGATATTGGTCCATGAAGGGTTTCCACGTCGAGAGGCGTTTCGGCTGGGACACTCACGGCCTTCCCATTGAGCACGAGATTGACAAGAAGCTGGGTATCTCTGGCAAGGCTGCCGTCATGAAGCTTGGCCTGAAAAACTACAACGCTGAATGTAGATCCATTGTTATGCGCTACAGCGAAGAGTGGCGTCATACCGTTGAGAGACTCGGTCGCTGGATCGATTTTGACAATGATTACAAGGCAAGCTTGTTTACCGTTGCTTCTCTCCCGGCCACCCTTTGCTGACATCTTTCCTCCAAGACTATGGATCCTTCCTTCATGGAGTCTGAATGGTGGGTTTTCAAGCAGCTGTTCGACAAGGGCGCCGTGTACCAGGGACACCGTGTGATGCCTTATTCCACGGCTTTGACGACGGCACTGAGCAACTTTGAAGCCAACCAAAACTATCAAGATGTCAACGATCCTGCCATTGTCATCGCCTTCCCTTTGCAGGACGACCCCGAGGCCAACTTGCTGGCTTGGACAACGACTCCATGGACCTTGCCGTCTCACCTCGGCCTAGCTGCCCACCCTGACTTCGAGTACATCAAAATCATCGACGAGAAGTCTGGTAAGAAATACATATTACTTGAGAAGCTCCTCGGCACTCTCTACAAGGATATCAAGAAGGCAAAGTTTAAGATTCTTGAGAAAATCAAGGGTAAGGACATGGTTGGATGGAGGTACGAGCCCCCATTCAATTATTTCTACGAGGAGTACAAGGACGTCGCATTCCGAGTTTTGAACGCCACCTATGTCACTGATGATAGCGGCACTGGTATTGTTCATCAGGCGCCTGCTTTCGGCGAGGACGATTACAATGTCGCCCTGGCAGCAGGCATAGTCACCGAGAACAGACCCCCTCCCGATCCAATCGATGACAGCGGCCACTTCACCAGCCGTGTTTCTGACTTTGTTGGCATGCACGTCAAGGAGGCCGATAAGCACATCATCAAGTACCTGAAAGCCGCCGGAAAGGTCGTGGTTGATTCTACGCTGAGGCACTCGTACCCTATGTGCTATCGATCCGATACTCCTCTCATCTACCGCGCGGTCCCGTCTTGGTTCGTACGCATTCCCGAGATCGTTCCCCAGATGCTGGAGAACATCAAGGGCTCGCACTGGGTGCCGTCTTTCGTCAAGGAGCGCCGCTTTGCCAGCTGGATCGAGAATGCACGTGACTGGAACGTTTCGAGAAACCGATACTGGGGCACCCCGATTCCTCTCTGGGTCAGCGAGGACATGGAAGAGCGGGTGTGTGTCGGTAGCATCGAGGAGCTGCGGGAACTGAGTGGCTATACTGGAGACTTGAACGACCTCCATCGCGACAACATCGATCATATCACAATTCCCAGCAAAATGGGCAAGGGTACCCTGAAGCGTGTCGAGGAAGTCTTTGACTGCTGGTTCGAGTCTGGTAGCATGCCATACGCAAGCCAGCACTACCCTTTCGAGAACGTCGACAAATTTGAGAAGTCCTTTCCCGGTGACTTCATTGCCGAGGGCTTGGATCAAACAAGGGGCTGGTTCTACACCCTTCTCGTGCTGGGCACACATCTCTTCGGCCGCATTCCCTTCAAGAACTGTGTTGTCAACGGCATTGTTCTGGCGGAGGACGGGAAAAAGATGTCTAAGCGTCTCAAGAATTACCCGGTACCTGATCTGGTCATGGACAAGTACGGCTCCGACGCTCTGCGCCTCTACCTCATCAACTCCCCTGTTGTGCGAGCTGAGCCGCTGCGCTTCAAGGAGTCGGGCGTGAAGGAGGTTGTACAGAAGGTTCTGCTGCCCCTCTGGAATAGTTACAAGTTCTTTGAGGGCCAGGTGTCCTTGCTGAAGAAGGTCGAGAGTATCGACTACACTTGGAACCCTAAGGCTCTGGCAAGTAACGAGAACGTCATGGATCGCTGGATCTTGGCCAGTTGTCAGAGTTTGTTGCAGTTCGTCAACGAGGAGATGAGTGGTATGTTAACTTCCGTTCTCGCACCTATAGCTCCACTAACGTACCAACTACCCGCTAGCGTACCGCCTTTACACTGTCGTCCCGCGCCTGCTCGGACTCATCGAAAACACTACGAACTGGTACATCAAGCTGAACAGAAGACGCCTCAAGGGCGAAAACGGCGTTCAGGATACTCAGCATGCGCTCAACACGCTATTCGAGGTTCTTTTCACGCTATGCCGCGGTCTTGCTCCCTTCACTCCCTTCATCACCGATACCATCTATCAGAAGCTGCGCCCCTTCATCCCCAAGGAGGCCGAGGCAGAGGATGCGCGGAGTGTCCACTTCCTGCCCTTCCCTGAGGTGCGACAAGAGCTGTTCGATGAAGTTGTTGAACGCAGAGTCGGTAGAATGCAGAGGGTCATCGACCTGGTCAGAGTCTCACGCGAAAGAAGGGCCGTTGGTCTCAAAACGCCTCTCAAAACGCTCGTAGTCATCCACCGCGACCCCCAATATCTGGAGGATCTCGAGTCCCTATCATCCTACATAAGGGAAGAGATGAATGTCAGAGACCTGGTCCTCACATCGGACGAGGCCAAGTACAATGTCCAGTACAGTGTGACTGCGGACTGGCCAGTGCTGGGCAAGAAGCTCAAGAAGGACATGGCGCGTGTCAAGAAGGCGCTGCCGACTCTCAGCAGCAACGCTGTCAAGGAATACTCGGAGAAGAAGGAGATCCTTGTCGACGGAATCAAGCTTGAGGAGGGCGACCTTGTAGTGAGGCGTGGGTTGAAGGAGGACGAGTCTTCCAAGAACTTGGAGACGAACTCTGACAACGATGTGCTCACCATATTGGACGCGGAGCTGTATGTTGAGCTCGCGCACGAAGGTCTCGCTCGAGAGGTCATCAACCGCGTGCAACGCTTAAGAAAGAAGGCACAGCTCCAGCCGACAGACGACATCAAAATGGAGTACAAGGTCATCAGTGATCCTGACAACATTGGTCTCGAGGAGGTGTTTGTGTCGCAAACCAAGCTCATTGAAAAGGCACTGCGACGACCGGTTGATAAGCAAGAGCTTGCAAATGTGGAAGGTGAAATCCCAAGTACGCAGCAGAAGAGAGTGATCATGGAGGAAGAGCAGGAGGTGCAGCATGCGACGTTTTTGCTCCGTCTGCTCGAATTGTAGAATTGTCATGTTGGGGTTGGTGAGCGCATGAGCAATAGCTTGAGAATTGATGACTCCTGGCTATGTCCGATGGAGACGTCGAAACTCGATAAGAGGGAGATATCAAATAGAGCCTTTCATTTCATTGGTAACTTTTGTGTCTCTGTTCTGCTCATTTTGTCTTCCGGGCGGCGGCCTGTTGATGGGACGGTATTAGTGACGCAGTTGACTCGGCAGCAGGGGGGGTCGAGAGATGCAATATGATGATGATGGCGGGCTTACCAGATAACAGTCCTTTAACCTAAGAAATTCCTTCGAGCACTTGTCCTTGTGGACAGCATTGTAGTCCGCAACAATGCACTTTCCGTACAACGACGCCTACACATTGATCAGCACGTCTGCCGCTAAGGCTATGTTTATGATTAAGACGCTCCGAGGAAACCAACCTCGGCCGAGCATTGGCCAACTGCGACGGCGAACTTCTGGATGGGCCGTGGGCGGGCCATGATACTTGGCTTTCTTTGTCTTAACTATGGGAAGCTTCAAGAGGCCCAACTGTGAAGTGGAGAATGAATTTTGGCACGACGCAAGGTGAGGATGTGTGTTGTGCAAAGCTGGGTGAATGGATCTATTGTCTATCGACCCGATGAAAGGCACCCAAATGAGAAATGTACATGACGAAGCTTAAATCAGGCACGCAAGGGGGTTGTGGCTGGTGAGTTTATGCTTGTAGCCAGAAAGAGAAGAAAAAAGATAAAGAGTGTGAGAGAAAAAGGTACTTCTTTATCGTGCAACTTGCAGACAGCAAACTGGAAGGATGGGTACCTTAGGCGGTCTTGCGTGCCCTGTTTGGTTGTACAGGCTGACCAAGGTGGGGCACTAAGTCCATCCATGCTTAGGCGCCTACCTAGGTAGGTGCCTTGGTAAGTAGGTAGGTAGGCACTTAATACATAGGTACCTACCTAGGTAGGTAGGGACCACGGTATTTCGAGACACACATTGACACAGGGTGCAGCTCATTGGCGAATCAGATTCCGTTGCGACGCCAAGGTGAAGCGCAGCCCAGCCAACAACAGCGTACCCACCGGAGGTCTGCCCACCACCCAGCGAAAAGCGTGTACGCGAAATAAACAGAAACTGTGGTTAGACAGGTGAGCCGTTCGTCTTTGACCTCGTGCCTCATTCCCGTCGACCATTCTTCCCTCGACTTTCGTCCTCGCCCTCATCGTCGGCCAAGTTGCCACCCCCCTGCAACCTACTTGCCCGCAGTGGACATGGCAGGCTCAGAAGCGCCACTTCCGATTCATTGTCATTGCTCCCATTGCCCCAGTACTTTGCTGCGACTTTTGCGACGCGACTGAACACTCGCCCAACCCGGAAAGACCATCATAGTTTTCCCTGAGATGGTTCACGCCCTTCCCTCTCTTTTTCACTTTTATTGCCGATGATCTCTTGTCACGATCAAATGTATTTAGTATTCTTGGCTTCCGACACCTCTACCCCGACCTTGGATTCTGAAATTTACGACGCGACTACGGTTGCATTCGCCAACCCACCTACAATCACTACCACCGCCAACTATATTACCATCACCTTATTATGCTCCCAGCTCGGCTTCAGTTCACATGCCGTCGCTGCCGCACCGCCCAGCGCTGGCTCCCCGTGACGGCATATCCAGCTTCGTGTCTGTCCAAAGCTCCGACTCATACTATAGTGACGAAGGTGAGTGCGCTTCGGGCCAGTAAACACTGCGCTTTGGCTTATATACGCGTCCGGTGAAGTATAACTCTGCAAGCACAACGCGACTGACAAAAACCTAGAAATTGCCATTTTGCATGATGTCGTCGCTGCTGCACAGGAGAACCTCGAACTCCTCCCCGAGGGGGAACGATTGGCAACAAACGCACTGTTCCAAGCATACGATGCCGTCTTACCGCTCTACGGTGTCGACCCGGAGGAAGATCATCATATTTCTCGCCTCGTCTTCCGGATCGGCGGCGAGCGCGGCGATGGATCCCTGCTGGAAAAACTTCGTGCCGTCTTGTCGAGGATGGGTATCGGGCTCGAGTTTGACAGCCGCAGCGACGGCTCCAGGGTGCTCTCAGACCACGACGAGGGCCTGGATTACCACGACGGCCCTGACAACGAAGAGCCTTTCCAGCCCTCACCAGCCCTCACGACGACCGATCAAAACTCTGGCGCATTTCTGGACGAGCTTTCTGAGGAAGATCACCCGGTCTTTCAGCCAGTCCAACGGCAAGAGTTCGCATCTCTCCCTCGTTCACAGCCCTCCGAGACATGCCACTTGGACGAGCCCACATCTCCCTCAAGGCTGACACGCGTGGTTGCGGGGCCGAATTACTTGAACGTAGAGCCCGATAGACAGGTCAAATCACCACAAACCTATACGCTCTCTACGGCCGAGAACACGGAGCGAACCCACCCTAGCCACCAGTCATTCGCCGGTGCCAACGAGCAGCGTGGCGCAAGTGACACAACGGTTCAACCCGTCGAAGCTCCCAACGCCCGTCCAGCGAAGAACAAAAATGAGACGCCCGCGCTCTCCGTCAAGACCAAGCCTGTGCGAACAGTGAACTGGCTACTGCCCCCTGATAGCCCCACTGAACCGATCCAAGATGGAGGCGAAATTTCTCAGCCTAGGACTGAGCCCAAGGTGGAAGAGCCGGTTGGGCATACACTTGACGTTCAACAGCCTCCTGAGCCTAATGATGCCGTTGAGGAACCTGTCACCGAAGAACCGGTCGAACACCCTGCCGAGCAAGAAAAGCCAGCTAAGAAGAATTCTGATAATCGTGGCGGATATCGGATGGAGGTACAAGTTGGCAGCCCGCAGCCAGAGGAAGACTCGGAAGCGGAGGCGCGATATGCTCTACTGGAACGACAATCGGGAAAAGCGGCCGGGTATCTTTTACTCCTTAAAGGAATATCCCACTGGAAACAGCATGCCTTGGACAGGCTCGAACGGACAGCCGTGGCCAGGAGACATATACTGCGGATGCGTCACTTCGATTCGTGGGAGCTTGTGACGGCTGAGACTAGGTTCCAGGGACGCCGCATTTTCGCCTCTCGTCTTATGTCCCTCTGGCTCAGACGAGCCGACGAGGATGGTGTCACGGAGCACTGTGTATCAGATCACGCTCAGCGCAAACTTGCCCAGAACCTTCTTACTCAGTGGCTCGCCTCCTGTCCGGCTTACAGTCGACCTCAACATGCCCCCCGTTCTCTAAACAGCTATTTCCAACACTGGCAATCGGCCTGCGCCAGTTTACAAAGATTACAGACACATTCGGATACTCTACATCAGAGATACGAGCAGTTTCAAGTTATCAAGACGTGGCGTCGTCAGGTGGCATCGCATCATAACAACGTCGCTTCGTTCCGTCGCTTGAATATCGTCCGCGATTCACTCAGCCAGTGGCATCTGGAAACACGGGTCGAGATATTCAGGGCTAAGATGGGGGTGAAACTAATTCGCAACTCTTTGTCAAGGTGGCAAAGTGCCTGTCGGGCGCCACCATCCCTTGGCCAAGCTAGCTATGGTGGAGGAAGCACTGTCGCCCACCAGGCTAGTCGAAAGTTGCCCCGAACGCTGCGAGGAGGCAGCCACCTCGAAAGAATTTCAGATCGCATGCTGAGGGCAAAGTTCCTAGAAAACTGGCAACAGCAAACCATGGCGGTCGCCAAAGTCGGCTCAACTTCGCGACGTTTCGCAGTGCATCAAGGCGCTCAGAAGGCCCTCGAGTCATGGCATTTCGACGTTGCCCATAGTAGAAGCATCCATATGTGGGCGAAGCGTGGTTGTTTCTTCGTCAGTGTTACGCATGCGTTGAAGGCATGGCGCTCAAATGCTTCCTGGAGGTCCAATACTCGAAAATCATACGCACGATGCAGGCAACACGTCAAGACCACCTTTACCAAAGGTTATCTTAATCGGTGGAAGATGGTTACTCGTGCTCACGGCAATACCAGCTGGGAGACACACCAATATCACAACGCAATGAACCGGGATCGTCTCGCTCGTATGTTAGGTGCATGGCGAGACGAGAGCAGCAATGACTGGGGCGCAGGCAGGCTCTTGACAGCCGCGTGGGTTGGTGAGTGGCTGAGCATGTCAGAGTACCACGCAGAGATTCACACACGCGCCCAACAAGCTTGGGGAGTAACACTCGAGTCCCGTTATTGGAGCCAGTGGCAGTCGACGTTGCTACAGCTCAAGAGTCGCGAATACGTTGCACTTGATGTCCGGGAAAGGAACAAGAAGAAAGTGGCACGGCGGCTCCTGCTTCACTGGAAAGGGGATAGGGATTTGGTTACATCACAACAGTCAACGGCCACTCGAGCCAACTTTGCAAGTTCGCGGAGAGGTGCTGGTTTTAGTCTCAGTCACAACGCGGTGCCACTTTCTAGGGCGGTTCATGAACGAAGTGGAGGCTTGTCGCTCAGGGCCTCTAGGATTCAAGAGGTTGGTCCAACGGCTGAAGAGGAGGACCACGATGGCGCCGGCTTCGGGACCGATGTTGATGGAGTCGTCATGGATACGCCGACGCGGTGGACGGGTATGGCATCTTCTGTCAGGTTGCCGTCCATGACACCGTTCGCGCCGCTACCGACGCCATTTGAGCGAGAGCTCCGGGAACGTTACAACAAGAGCGTGTCTACAGCCCCTACGGGTCAGCTGAGCAGACTTTCTTTTGCACAGGCACAAAGACTCTCCGTGGCAGAGACTCGACGGGCGGCGAATGAGAGTAGGCCGGAGGCGGCTAGTCTAGGAGAGAGATAGACGATTATGCCTTTTCATGAAGCAGACGACGGGCATTGATCCCCAATGATCACGGATTACATGATATGGGGGTTTCCAAAGCTTCTCCTTGCTCCTATTATCGGAAACCACTGGTAAGTACTGCCAGGCGGCACCTCTATCGCACATTGATAATAGCTGTGAATGGAGGTTATTCGCAATTCGACGGTGTTGGTGTAGATGATTAGTATCAATAGCTTGACACGGCGTCAACAACTTAGGTACTTAGGCTTAGCTCGAGCGACATGACGCAACAAGCAAGTACAGCCAAATGCTCGAAATGCACGAGGTGCCGTGCCGTAATTAAAGATTGTAAGAGTGCTGGCCACTATGCTTATGCTTCTTTCTATACGGCTACCTTGGAAGCTCAAGAAGCTCTTTGGTATTGGAGAGACCTTGAAGTAGCTCGTTTATTACTGAAGTTGATATACATACTGGCGTCATCGTTCAGACATCTGGGGTGCTTTCATCTTATCACGGACGTCGCATTGCGACACGCCGCCCTGACCCCTGTCACCAGCGTCTTGATACGTAGAGGTACGTATCGCTCAAATGAACGCCCCCCCCCAAGTCAAAGAAAGTACCTACCTACCTTATGTACCTACTTGAAGCACCTCACCTTATTTGGAGCTACCTAAACCGCATTTTCCCCAACCCTTCTACTTGCATCAATCCACCGTTCTTACAGCTCTGGTCACACGTCTTTCCAGACCAAGAGCTTCGAAGCATCCTCTAAACGCGCCATTCGACGACATCCAAGCAACACAGCCAGCACTACATTATCTCGGCCTTTGCGCGTTGCCATATACCTAAGCAATGCTGCTGCGGTTATTCTGCAAGTAGGATGAGAGCAGTGCTCCCTGGCAGGCCAAAGTCTGGGCTCCAAGCTCTTGCGACGGGCTTTTGGGACTTGAGACACTTTAATGTAAGTAACCTGAACATTACACTCGCTCCTCCCATCGCTGTTCTGGTGGCGTATGACGCTGACGACTGGCTACGCAGGTATACATAACTGGCAGTGCATTCACCATTCTCAGTGACCAAGATACTATTATCCAGACCATCTACGACGACGATCCGAGCCACTTGCAGGCCGTGGCTTTCGACGAATCTTCGGGCAAGATTGCCACTTGTACCGACTCCGTTGTGCGGATTTACAAACCATTCGGACAGTCAGAAGAAGCGCTAAAGGTGTGCTGGATCCGCGGCTTCTCCATCCCCATTGTGCTTCACCCACTTGTACGCAACAGCTAATGAAGTATCTGCGCTCCAGTGGGGTCTTCAATCATCATTGCCAGTTCCCGGTGGTCATAATGCTGCCAACGGTGTCTCGCTAAGCTGGGGTGGTGCTGAAGAGCTCCTTATTGCCCATTCCGCCCTTTGCCTATACCTAACCACCGACGCGCCAGCGCAACTATGGAACAAATCTGTTCCGAACCCCCCGAAGCTTGCAGAGCTCTCCTACGACTCGGCATACATAGCGTCGGCCGGCCTCCAGGATTGCCTAGTCAAAGTCTGGCGCCGGCTGACGTATGGAACCGAAGATGTACGCTTCGACCTGGCCTATTTGCGCCATCCGGACATAGTTACCGGTCTTCGATGGCGAAAGCCTTTTCATGCCGGACACACCGTCGAGAATGCTCTTTATACTATATGCGCCGATAATTTAGTCCGCGTTTGGACCGGTGCAGATACGCATGCCTCGGGGCATATGACTTTGTGGGGAGCTGTCGACTTGGCCTCATCTCTCCGGGATCAGAGTCTCAAATCTGCCACCACTGCAGCACCGCTACTTGCCTTCGTCATTGACGGAAGAGAAATCACCGCCTCAACAGAGTTGACTATTCAACGCCGTCCGGTTCAGAAAGGGCAGCGTGACACCGCTCTCGAGAACTTGATAACTCTTGCAAATAAAAGCCCCGAACTGTGTGTTGCCTCTGATGGAACAGGAAACGTGATCGTCTACGCTTTCGAGGACGTCGGTTGTAAAAGTACCAAGTCCAAGGCTGCTGTTAAAGTCACAAAATTTCAGTCGCATCTGTTCGACTTCCGGTCTGATCAGCACGTCCAGATACAGAGCTATTGCGACCGAAAGACTGGACTGTTGCGTGTCCTGGTCCACGACTTTGATGGCCAAATTCAGGTCTACGAAGCGAGCTTGGTCGATTTTCTCTTCGCCGTTGACGAGGAAGACCGCCTCATTCGCCGCTGCATTTGGTCTGGCCATTCAGCACCAATCAAGAAAATGGTTCGGAACTTCAGTGGTAGAGCTGTTGTTTCTAGAACAGAAGAGGGTGAAAGCATCGTCTGGACACATGCTGAGAACAGCAGGACCAGCCTTTTTCGACAGAGCGTTATTGCGGGGAATGCACATATTCATCGTATCTGCCTTCTTCGCAAGGGTCGCTTCGTCATGTTCCTGGAAAATAACACCGTCTCTCTATGGGATTGTCGGCCACAAAAAGCAACGTTGTTGGATCGCCAGCCATACGAAATCTCAGGCAAACCGCTTTGTCTCCTGATTCTGCCGCGGCAGAAGGTGGAGGACCATGCCGTTGCCCAGATTGCCACGATTACCTCGGAGCAGGAAGGAGTTGTATGGGATGTCGATCTACCTCAATACTCTCATGAGCGTACTGAGGCTCACTCCAAGGGTCGGGACGAGACACGCATCCGGGAATTTTGTAGGTTCAAGCTGAGGTATGCCGAGGGAATCGCATACATGCTTCCAGTTGATCCGGCTGGGTCTGCGCCGGTAACGTCAGGCTTCCTGGATGTTTTTGCCAGAGACATCGCCATATCCTATACTCATACCGGCCGAGTAGATTTCTGGACAGCTCGAGTTGACAAAACAAGAAACCGTGTCGGGTGGCTCTCTACGTCTTCAGCAGAAACAGGTCTTATAGAGCCGGCTCTCGTTAGCGGCAGCACTCTCAAGAAAGCCGCGCTCGTCGATTCGAGCAGGTCACAATTGTCTATCTGGGACATTGGCGGTGCTCGTCTCGAGTTTACACAGGATTACGGTACGCACAACATCATTCAGGACCTTGACTGGACTTCAACACCAGACTCGCAATCGATACTTGCTGTAGGCTTCCAGTCAAAAGTAGTTTTGCTTTGCCAGATGCGGTTTGACTATCTGAACAAGGGACCGGCTTGGGCCGCAGTTCGGGAGATCAGTATTCGCGAGTTCACGCCTCATCCTATAGGCGATTCTACGTGGCTGGGTGACGGCCATCTCGTCATTGGCTCCGGCAATCAGATGTTTGTTCACGGGAGAGATTACGACTTATCCAGCTCGCTGATCAACAGCCTACAACTTCCGCACCGGAAAAATGGCGTCTGGGACATCTTCGAAGCCGTTCAGAGGTTTAACGGGCCATTGCCGGTTTTTCATCCCCAATTCCTGAGTCAGTGCATCCTGGCGGGTAAAAACACGATAGTGCGGAACGTGCTTATGTCTCTGCACAAAACGCTGAAGTTCCACATTGCCGGTGAGAGCGTTGATGACTATCTGGGCCTAGACCCAGCTATTTTCTACATGAACGAGGTAAATGCTTCTATATTGTGCTCACCTAGCTTCTGTGGGCGAGGGTGGGGAGACGGGAGAAATCTATCGCTATGCCGGGTTGAGGAAGAAACTTTCACTAATATTCTTGATAGGCAACGCAAGCATCAGAAGCCCAATCGGGGTCTCACTTTAGCCTCCAAGCATTCAACGACGAGGCAGACGAATCGTTCACCGAGGCAACTGCGCACTCCATCAACGAACGTCTGACTAAGGTCAGCCTTCAGCAGTTGTCGGGGCATGAGCAGATACAACTAGCGGATATTGTAGAATGTGTTGGGCTAGTAGAAAAACAGCGCAGGTCACTTGATGAAAACGGAGCTCGTTTCATGCTCTTTTTCCGCCAGCATGGCCTTCGCAAGGGCCGGACAAGCGAGATGCAGATGTCATGGCGAGAGATTAACTGGGCTTACCACTCAACCAGCCAAGACATTCTCACCGACTTTGTTACCAGACAGTGCCACGGTACTCTGCGCTGGGAGGATGCGCGAGAGAGCGGCATGTTTATGTGGCTCAGCGACCGCAATGCCTTGGTGTGTACTGCTTTTCTCGCCTGGTAACTGATGCACGATAGGCTAATGTTAGTTCCAGCGTGCGCAATTTGAGAATGTGGCCCGCAACGAGTACACTAAAAGCGACATGAAAAACCCAGTGGATTGTAGCATCTACTATCTGGCCCTCAAGAAAAAGACAATCCTTCAGGGACTGTGGCGTATGGCTCACTGGAATAGAGAGCAAGGAGCAACACAAAAGTTGCTGGCCAATAACTTTGAAGAGCCTAAGTGGCGGACCACAGCTCTGAAGAACGCTTACGCATTGCTCAGTAAACGCCGGTTTGGTAAGCAATAAACGGACCCACTCATCTTCGGTCGCTAATAATGTCTCGGGCGCGTAGAATACGCGGCAGCGTTCTTTCTGCTCGCTGATCAATTGCAGGACGCTGTCAATGTCTGTTTGAATCAGCTCAAGGACCTCCAGCTCGCCGTGGCAATCGCACGGGTATACGAGGGCGACCAAGGTCCGGTATTGAGAAAGCTATTGGAAGAGGAGGTACTCGCCGTGGCAGCTAAAGAGGGCAACCGCTGGCTTGCATCATGGGCTTTTTTCATGTTGAACCGTAAGGATATGGCTGTTAGAGCGCTCATTGTAAGTTGCCCCCGCATCGGTTCAAGGTAAACAATCAGTCGCCGCTGTTTCTAACGTGTCCTTGGTAATAGTCACCTGTTTACACGTTGGTGGAAACACCGTGTGCGCCTGACATGAGGTCGAAACTTTTCCTGACGGAAGACCCGGCATTGGTGGTACTGTACTCGCAGTTACGACAGAAGACTCTTCAAACACTTCGCGGGGCGTCAAAGGTGACTCCGCGCGTCGAGTGGGAATTTGTCCTTCACAGCGCCAAGCTCTATGACCGTATGGGTTGCGATCTTCTTGGTCTGGACCTGGGTATGTACCCTATGGCTGCATATAATCAATTATAAAGCTGACAAATACGCAGTCCGCAACTGGGAGTTCCTAAAACCAGCATCTAGCACGGCAAATGGACTAGGCGGCGAAGTCAACCCGCTGAAGATGTTACGCCGTCGTAGTTCGCTGGTAGTGGCAGATTTGCCCATGTCGAGTCTTCACGTCGGAGTGAGATCAGGCGCGCCGGGAAAACAGCCAAATCCGACGGTCTTTCAGGAGCCGGATTCGACCTCGCTGCTCGACAGCTTTGGGTTATAGGGGTGGCCACGGGAGGAGCTTGGGTCGCTGTTAAGCAGACTCTGCCTGACAAGCAATGCAGTATTTCCGTACGGCATTGTTACAAGGCATTAGCCGCAATGTGCATTGGTAAACTTGCTAGGGGGTCGGAGAGTGAAGACCGTAGGTATATAGTGTGATTATTAATCGGGGATAACTCAAAGGCTACTCAATACCTACCTAGGTACTTACGTCACCATTCATTTTGCGCTTACCGGTATCATCTGTTTGCCGAGCTCCGCCCGGACCGGCACCGGGCTCGGATTAGCGTTAGATACAGGGATGGCGGGAATCTCAGTAAAGGAGTTGCGCCTACCTACAATACACGTGGGTGACGAGACGCGGCTCGTTAAAGACTTTACCCACTTGTCATTGCCGCGGGGATTCGGAAGATAAGCAGCTGATTGAGGATCCCGTATCGCAGTCTCATGCCTCAATGAGGGGCTTCGACAACTCTGTTCTACGCTGCCTTATGTAATTGATTTACAACTCCCTATATCCATCGAGCACGACATTCGGTTATATGTCTCCTCCGCAATTCCAAAAACACCGGGTTGGTCAGCACGCCGCCACTATCGTCGCATCGACCATCAGATAGCAAAACCGCAAGGCCCGACACTCCCCTTCTTCCCCATCAAGTAATTGTCCTCAAGTTTACGACACTTGCACAACCTCTTGATTCTCTACCACAGCGTTAGCAACTGCCCTGTAAAGAAGGGAACATGGCTCCTGATCGGGGACACCGCGACAATAACGATGGAAACGATGTCCGCCATGTCATCGGACCTGGCACTCCACATGCGCACGATACAAACACTAGGGATGCACTCAGGCAAAGACCCATCATTCACGGCCGCAGCTTCACTCTTCGCGGTATTCTAGTGGGGCTTCTGGTCGGCCTGGTTATCTGCTTCTCCAATATGTACTTTGGCCTGCAGACTGGTTGGGTAAGCACCATGACGATGCCGGCCAGTTTGATGGGTTTCAGCATTTTCAAGGCGCTTTCTCGTCACCTGCGTTTTCCCTTTAGCCCTGTCGAGAACGTGCTCGTCCAGACAGTGGCAGGAAGCATGGCCATCATGCCGCTCGGTTGCGGGTTCGTTGGTGTGGTAGGTTCCTGTCTACCTCCTTCTACCAGGCTACATGCATCAAGATGAGAGGAGAACGCGTCGCTTCAATGGCTAACAAATCCAGATCCCTGCTATGAATTATCTTTTAGCCTCCGAGGAGCAGGGTCCCCTAATCATTCCTCTCTGGAAACTGGTTATATGGTCATTGGGTCTTTGTTACTTTGGCGTCGTGTTTGCCGTTCCGCTGTAAGTCGATCAAAAAACGTCCATCAAGCGGGTCTCGTTCTAATCAGCGACACCAGCCGACGACAGGTTATCATCCGCGAGAGGCTGCGATTCCCCAGCGGGTTCAGCACTGCCGTTCTCATTGGGGTTCTTCACGGTCAGACGCGCAAGGCTGGGCCTGACGCCGTATCGGGGGGCTTCGCAAGCTTGGCCCCTGATCGAGACGCCAAGTTGGACCAGGGAGCAGAGCCTAATCATGGCCGCATTGCAAGCATTACGGACCCTGAGAGCGCCAACATCGACGACCCAGAGAGTGAGACATCAGACGACTGGGCACGAAACATGAGGCTACTGCTGATATGCTTCGGTGTCTCGGGCTTCTACACGCTCTGCTCGTACTTCCTCCCATGGCTGCGGAATATTCCCGTCTTCGGTACGAAGGCTGCCGGTGTTTGGCTGTGGACTTTGAATCCTAGCCCGGCCTACATTGGTCAGGGCATCATAATGGGCCCCGAGACGACTTTGCACATGCTTCTTGGCGCGGTGATCGGATGGGGCGTGCTGTCTCCATTGGCAAAGTATCGGGGGTGGGCGCCAGGCTCCATCGACGACTGGGAAACTGGCAGCAAAGGCTGGATTGTGTGGGTCTCTCTAGCCATCATGCTTGCCGATGCCATCGTCAGCCTTGGCTATCTCGCTTTTCGGCCCTTGGCGTACCGTGTTGGCAATGGAGGATTCAAGGGGCTTTGGCAGCAAGCTATCGACTCAGGGCAACAACATCTGGGCACTCAACGTCGCGGTTACTCCGCCCTGAGCACGGACGAGGACGAGGAAGCAACAAGTACCTCTAGGCTTTTGCCTGGGGCAACACAAAGGTCAGGTCTCCTTCGCAGAGCGTCAGTGTCAATGAACGACGATTCAAGGTTGGATGAGGCGGACGCGCCACTGGAGCAGCAAATCAGTAATAAGCTTGTGGGTGTCGGCCTCATCTTGTCCGTATTGCTATGCATCGCGACAATCCACATCGTCTTTGGCGACCTGGTCCCGCTTTACGCGACAGTTGTCGCTGTTCTCATGGCGCTTATCCTGAGCATTATGGGAGTCCGAGCACTCGGCGAGACTGATCTTAACCCCGTGTCTGGAATAAGCAAACTTGCTCAGCTATTCTTTGCTCTCATCATTCCTCAGTCGCACAAGTCGGGTGTGCTGATCAATCTGGTGGCAGGTGCCGTGGTAGGTAGTCATCGAGTATACCTTGTGTGAGTCGATGCTGATTGTTGCTATAGTCCGAAGCAGTATGTGCACTTTATAGATGGCCTCTCGATGCAAACTGACATGTCTAGGGTGCCCTGCAAGCGGGTGATCTCATGCAAGATCTCAAGACAGGCCATCTCCTCGGGGCCGCACCTAACGCCCAGTTCTGGGGTCAGGTAATCGGAGCGACAGCGGGCGCCATTGTCAGTGCCTTTGTGTATCAGCTATACACAGCGTGAGTCTCGGCTATGGACTGTTTCTGCAGGCATATCCTTCTGGGTGAAGGACACTGACAAGTTCCGTACTAGGGTCTACACCATTCCTGGTGATCTGTTTCAGGTACCTACGGGATATGTATGGATATTCACAGCTAGGCTTGTCACCGGCAAAGGGTTGCCACCCATGGCTCGCGAGTGGGCGCTTGGGTTTGGCATTATCTTTGCCGTTACGACAGTTGTTCGGACGACAACGGTCGGTAAGGTGTGGCGGCCTTTTGTACCAGGAGGCATCGCTGTGGCAGTCGGTAAGTGGTTACGACGATGCACAGGTGATGCACAGGCACTGAATCTGTATTAGGAATGTATAACGTGCCGTCCTTCACTCTGGCCAGGACTATTGGTGGTATGCTCGGCTGGTATTGGATCACAAGACGAGGCGAATCGAGCACGCCCTTGATTGTGTTGGCTTCGGTAAGTGCATCTGGAAACTGCGTAGGATGAGACGCACGACTAATGCATTTTCTCTATAGGGATTCATTCTTGGCGAGGGGTTCCTCAGTATTGTCAGCCTCATTTTGCAGAGCATTGGTGTGCCTCACTACTAGGACTGGCATTGGAGACGGAGTCGAGTTATGAAACTCTGTGGTGCTAGAATGGTCTTATAAACCAGCATACCAGCAGCGCGTCAGGGTGGGAACAGGCATGATGTCTTGGACCAAGGAGCATGGAGAAGGAAACAGTCAAGTGAGGGGGTTATATATACTTTTTAACCTATACGAGCTCAGTCATAACGATAACAGGTATCAATTCTAGCAGAGTGTCTTGTCACCGGCTTACCTAGTATCGGTATCAAAGGAGGTCATGGTTCCGCAGGGAATATGCCTTTAAAAAAATCAAGGCACCTACCTACCTAGTGTTGCTGTGTAGCCGGAGAAAGTGCGGCTCTTTATTTGAGTCCATTAGCCGCCGGCCCTCTTCAAACAGCTGTGGGCAACACAGCTGAATGTTCCAGCGCACAAAAGGGAAGTGTAAGAGGGGCCAACCTGTGAAGGGTGCAACACGAAGAAAATTGACATCTCATCAATAGTCGTGCTGCATTCAGAAGAGCACACGCGCTTGGGCTGAGTTTGGCCGCTTGTTGGCCGAGGTCGGCGCGACAGTTGGACGACTTACAAAAGCAAAAGCGAAAACCCACCCTAAAGAACCTAGTTTTAGTTTTTTTTTTCCCCAAAGATAAACCGCAAGTCTCTAAAACGAGGCATGAAAAGGAGGGTGTTGAATTTTCAAAATAAATAATAAATTAAAAATCCACCTTTAAGTCAACAGTCAGGTCAGGCAGGCCCTTCCACACCTGCATCTGTGCCATCTAGTGTTGAAGTACGTGGATAATTACGGCGATAATCCCTGGTTAATTGCTGGTGTATGTGTAACTATGTCGCTATTTTCCATGGGATTCCCCGCACATTTATGGCTATTGTGTTGCCTCAGGATCCAAATGCATGTGGTCATCAGATTCCAGATATTTTGGCTGGCAAAATCCGTCCTATAGATATTAACTGATATTTTGCTATAGACCTTTCCCAATCCAGTCTAATAGGCCTAGAGGTCTATACTATTTACTAGTATATTATACCTACTTTAATATACCCTCTTAGATTAAAGCTATTTATAGGTTTAATTTAATTAATTAATAAATAGAATAATTACTACCTTTTTATACCTTTCTTTTATATTTCTATAGGTCTCTTATAATTATTAATTACTTATTATAAAAGGTAGTAATTAATTAATTAATAATAATTAAAACTAAAGTATATGTAATCTAGTAGTATTATTTTTTACTAAATAATTATAGTATAAGATAGTAACTTATACTAGAGCTTTAGGGTTTAATCTTAGATAAAGGTAAAAAGACTTAATAGTAATTATATCTATAAAGCTTACTAGCTCTCTTATATAAGTCTAAGCTTAATAATATAAATATATAATAATTAAGGTTTTTTTACTTAGTAAAGCTATATTATACTTATAATAGTTTTAAGCTCTATGTACTTATTATTATATTTAATATAGCTTTTATAAGTTTATATATATAATTATTTTTAAAGTATAGTTTTAATTATACTTTTATCTTTTATTATAACTTTTTAATTTGAAATAGTAGTTTTTTATAATTAGATTTTATATTAACTTTTAGCTTCAATTAAAGTAATTATAATAATAAAATTACTAACTATATATATTACTTAGTTATTAAGAAATTTATAGTTAAAGTTTTATTAGTTATATTAGTAATTAATTATAATATTAAAGTTTATTAATTATATCTCTATAATGATTTACTTTTACTAATTAATATAACTATATAATTTAACTCTCTTAGTTAGAGCTATACTAGCTAACTATCTATTACTATAGTGCTTATTACTTTAATTATATTAGTAATTTCTCCTTAGCTAATTCTTTTTTATAGTTTTATATTAATTATATAGTTTAATTACTAAGATTTAATTACTAGAGAAACATAAGCTATTTTTACTTTAGTAAAGCCTTTATTAAACTATTTACTATTAGCTTTATTAATAAGATATATATAACTTTAATATAACTATCTATAATCTTCTAATATAGCTAGTAATAATATATACTTATATAATAAAGGTATATTTATAATTAAACTAACTTCTTAGTTATACGGCTAATTATCTATTAATTATAATATTATATTATAACCTTTAGTAATATATTTAAAGTATTATTACAAGTAGTAACCTTAGTAATTAATTAGCTTATAAATATTAATTCTTTTATAGCTTATAATAAGGCTAATAACTTTACTTTAGTTATTAAAGTAGTTACTATCTATTACTTATTTACTCTCTAGCTAATAAGTTTACTATATAGCTTAATAGTAAAAGCTTACAAGCTCTTATAGTTAATTAAGTTATCTCTAAAGCTTATATCTAATATAATAATAAGCTCTCTATTAGGTTTAAATTTAAGGTAAAGGCTAGCTATATACCTAAGGTATTATAGTACCTAGTTTACTACCTTTTAATAAGCTACTAATAGATTATAATTAAATCTTATTAGTTAATTTATTATAAATATAATATATGATCTTATTATTATTACTATATATAGAATTAATCTAACTTTTTATTAGTATTTTATAACTTTATAGTTTATTACTATTTACTATAAGAATAAAAGTTCTTTATTACCTATTATGGTATTATTTAGTAATAACTAGGTTTTATTATTAATTAGCTTTACTATCTTTTTAATATGTATTAATTATAATAGCTACATCTTTTATTATTATCTATTATAAAGAATTTTTATATTAAGAAACTATTATATTTTATTATTACTCTTTAAGTAATATCTTTCTTTTATACTATTAATTACTTTATTAGCTTCTTATTATAATAACTTAGAGAATATAAAGATATAATTATTAATATAGAAGAAGAATATAATAGCTCTCTTTTACTAGTAGTATAACTCTTTAGTAACTAGTGTAATCTAAGTTCTTAAAGTTTTTTTTCTAAATACTTTTGCTATAGTAGTGGTAATTATTATAACCTATAAAAAGCTTTTTATAAGTAAATAATCTTACTATTACTATAGCTTAGATATCTTAAAAGAAGTCTTATAAATACTATCTTATTTATATTAGTATATATAAATATATTTACTATATTAAATTAAAATAATTTTATGTCTAACTTAGTTATAATTATAATAAGTAATTAAAATAAAAGTCCTATTAGTATTACTATATATATATTATAAATTATATCTTTTAGTTATTAATTGCTATAAATAATAAGATATACCTTAAACTCTATAAGAAATCTATATTTATTTAACTTATAAGTATATACCCATTAATAATTAAGTATTTAGTTATTACTAGCTTTTTCTATACTAACTTTAACCTAGTTATTTATAGTATTATAGCTCTATAAATAAGCTTTCTTGGCTTTTTAAAATTCTCTATAAATAAGTAGTTTTTTAGGTTAGTATATACCTTAAGTAACCTAGGTAAATCTTTTTAATATAGCTTTATAACTAGCCTTATAGCTATATTTTAAGGTACTGTTATCTTATTACTAGAGTTAGATAGATTCTCTCTTATTATATTATCCTTTTTAATATTAAGGGGCTAGCTTATACTTTAAATAAGAGGTCTTACTTTAACATTTTTTAGAGACTATAGTAAGAATTATTTATAGTCCCAGCTATAGAAGTAGCTTATTAGTTTTAAGGACTATAGTAAGGACTATTACTAGTCCTAGTTATATAAATAGCTTACTAGTTTTAAGTACTATAGTAAAGATTATTAATAGTTTTAGTTATAAATATTACTTTTTAAGATTCTTATAAATATATTTACTTTTAATATATAATATAGTTAATATATTAGACTTTATTATAATATTTATAGTTTTCTTATCTTTTTATATTAAGTATATCCAATAATAGTATAATAAATAAAGTATCTAAAGATTCTAGTAATATTATTGATATAAAGTATAACTTTATATATTTATAAACTTCTTTTAGTATTTTACTAGTAGTTTAGTTTAAAATTTCTACTATATCTTCTTTTATAATATTCTTATTATTAGTAATATTTATAAAGTTCTTTTTAATTACTTTATAGATCTATTTATTAATTACAGCCTTATCTATATTACTTAACTTATCTACCTAATTTTTCTTTTCTAAAGAAGTATCTATCTTTATTAAATATTATACTATAAGATATAATAAGTTTGTTCTTTAGAAAGATATATATATAGTACTAATTAATTAATATATATCTAACTAAATAGCTAATATATATCTTTATTTTAAAGTACTAGAGATAATTATAACTAAGTTAAGTATCTAAAGTTATTATATATATATAGTAGCTAAATACTTATAAATAGCTAAGGTATAGTATAGATAATAGGTACTCTCTTATTATATATTAGATCTAATATAAAGATCTCTAGTTATAATATTTAATTAGTATATAGTTATATAAGTATACTATTACTTTTAGAATCTCTAGCTATAGTAATACTAGTAATTTTAACTTTAGCCTTATTATATAGGCTTTTTTCTTAATTACTATAGTAATTCTTTTTATACTACTATTTTATACTTATATATTAGGTATTAAAGCCTTAGATAGAATTCCTATACTTTCTATAGCCTTTTTTACCTATAGATAGGTAGTTATAATCTTATTAATATACTTAATTATTTATACTTTTATTAATTTATATATTTTAATTAATTATATAAAGTCTACTAAAGCTATCTTAATAGCCTTAGAAGTATACTATTATAAGTAATAGTTCTATATAAAGCTAGACATTTAATTACTAAGTAATAAAGCTAACTTATATCTACTATAGCCTTATTTAAATAAGTAAAAATCTAGTATAACATAATTACTTACGTCTATATAATTAATTAACTTCTATAGTTAATATAATATTTACTACTATATCTTACTTATTATATATATTTTATATAATATAATAAATATCTTTAATATATCTCCTTTTATTTATATACTATAAGCTCAAGTAGTTATTTTATAGAGTATATAGCTACCTAGGTAGCTAAGATAGTTATACTAGTAGTTAGCTTTAACTAGCTTACTCCTTTAGTAGTAGTCTATTAGTACTAAAGCTATTATAACTATATCTATATTTACTACTACTAGGTATACTACTAATATAATATAAGGACTATTATAGTTCTTACTAGCCTTAATAACCTATTAATTAATAATTTTATCTATATTAAATATTATAGAGTAATTCTTTACTATATATATATTATTAGTTAAACTGTTATCTTATTACTAATTATTTCTTATTTTAAGTATTATATATAATACTTAGTCATATAATAATAATAGATAATAAGTAACTTTTTTAAGTATAAATTATATTTAGTAATTACCTTATTTTATATAAATAAGTATATTACTCTATCTCTTAATTAAAATAGTAATATTACTTACTTAGATAAAGTTATCTAACTTTACTAGAGTTATCCTTAAGAAGTAATAATAAAAGTAGAAGATATAAAGAGTTACCTCTAAATCTAAGATAATAAAGTCTTTAAGTAGATAATTAGATATTATAAAGGTAGCTAACTATATAAATAAGGATTTTTTACCCTTTAACTATACCTTACTTTTACTACCTTCTAACTAATATTTTACTAGAGGTATTACTATTACTACTATAGTAAATTTATCTAAGTAGGTATATATAAAAGTTAGTAATATATCTTTCTCTTTTAGTTTATTTTTTATATATTACTATATTAAAGCTTACTTTATATAATTAATAATTACTTTATATAGTTACTATAGAAATCTTAGGTATATTTTACTTATAAAGTAATACCTTACTAATAAGTACCTAGAGATATTATATAGTAAGTACTTTTTATTACTATAGTTATTACTCTTATTATTATAGTTATTATAATAGTTATTATACTATTTTTCTTTTATTAGTTTCTTTTATATATAATCTTTTATAATATTATTAGTAATTATTACTATAGTAACCAAGCTAAAGGTACTATAAGTAGCTTTTACCTAAAGATACTCTAACTCTATAGTAATATAAGCTTATATTACTAATATTACTTTATAATATAAAAGCTAGTTATTAATAGCTCTTATATAATTAGTACTTTTATATACCTCTACCTATACTACTAATAGTATATACCTTAATATCTTTATTAGTAATAAGAACTATTTACTAGTTTTTATAGCTAAATACTACTAGACTTATATACTATAAGAAAGTACTTTCTCTTAGTTAGATAATTATTTTTTCACCTTTTTTATATCTATTACCTTATAATTTATAGCTCTTTTTATAACTTTTTTATACTGTACTATAGTAATTTCCTTTTTTTATATAAAATTAAACTAATATATACTTTAATATTATATATTTATATATATATTAATTTACTTATAAAGTAATACTCTATAATTACTATTGAATTTACTATTATATAGATCTAAGTAACTAAGTTATTAATTACCTTATAATCCTACTTATATTACTATTATTTTTATATATATATCTTATTATTGTATTTAAGTTACTTTTAGCCTTTAGTTAATAGCTAAGATAGCTTTAAAGCTTATAAACGTTTTAGATTTAGTAGTTATTAGCTATTTACTATATTATCTATTACCTATTTAGTTATTATAAATAGTATTATTAAGTAATCTATAATATCTAGAGCTATTAGAAGCTTTATTAGTTATTTTATAATAGTATATTATGTATTATTAGTATTTAAATTAATTAACTCCTATAGATTTAAGGCTACTACCTATTACTATAGCTAGATATATTAATTACTCTAGTTAGCTAGGCTACTTAGAGTTACTAATATTATAGCTATCTTATTTTTAATTATAATAAAAGCTATAGTATATATTATATATACTATATATAATACTTTAAGTAATATTAATTAGTACTTATAAATTAGATTATGAATTATTAAAGTATATAAATAATTATAGTAATAATCCCTAGTTAATTACTAGTATATATATAACTATATTATTACTTTCTATAGGATTTCCTATATATTTATAGCTATTATATTACTTTAGGATCTAAATATATGTAGTTATTAAATTCTAGGTATTTTAGCTAGTAAAATCTATCCTATAGATATTGATTAATATTTTACTACAGATGTTTCCTAATCTAGTCTAATAGGCTTAGAGGTCTATACTATTTACTAGTATATTATACCTACTTTAATATCTAGATCTTATAGTCTATTATATTAGTAGTATTAGAAACCTATTTTTCTATCTATATATTAGTAACCTACTAATATAACTCTATAAAAAACTATACTTTTTAACTAGTAGATTTAGAAATCTATATATCTCTATATTAGGTAATCTCTTTTTTAAAGTTACTTACTACTAATACTACTAATACTAAAAATAAAGTTATTTAAACCTATATAAAACTTTTTATTAGTTAATCTATTAGTAATTAATACTTTATAACTCTTTTATTATTTGAATTAAAAAATTATATAAATTATATTAATATATAGCCTTATTACTAATTATTATAATATATAAAAATAAATAAGTTTTAAAGTTTATAATATTTTTATTCTAAAAACTTATATAAGGCTTTTTTCTTATTAATTTATTAGTTAATTAATAAAATCTTAAACTTTAATATTTTAAAGAAATATTATAAAGTCTATTTTAAGAAATAGCTTAATAAGAATAAGAGTAAACTAGCTAAGCCTCTCTAAGCTTTAAAGTTTATAATATTCTTATAATTATTACTACTCTTAACTAAATAAAATGAAAGCTTTAATTAAATAAAATAAGAGACTATATATCTAATTAAATAAATATAATAATATTAAGGTTAAATAAAAATAAGTAAAAGAAGATAGTATAAATATTAAAAACTTTAAAAAATAAAATAGATACTAAGGTTATTAAATAGATAAGCTATAGTTTTTATATAGTTTATTAATAATAATATTAGTATAAAGTAATAAAAAAAGTAAAAGTATATATTTTAAATAAGATAAATTATATAAATTTAAAGCTATAGTAATTATAAAAGTTATTAAAGCTTTTTATATATTATAATAACCTTAGTTTTAAAGAAATATAAGATTTTCTTTTTAAATAATATATTATTAATATTTATAAGTTAATAATTAGTTAGTAGCTTTAAGATATTAAGTAGTTATTAAAATTTATTTATATTATTATTACTTAGAAAGATATAGACTTATAATATACCTAAGTATATACTATCTATTGATATTACTTAAAGTAATTAATATTTATTAATAAGTTAGATATAAATAAATAAATAAGTATTTAAAAGATAGGTTAGGTATTAAAAAGCTTAATACCTTATTATAAAAATAAACTTAAATATAAATAGTAATATTAAGTCTTACTAGCTTTTATAATAAATAGAATCTTTAATATCTTAATATACCTAGGTATAACTAATAGTAATAAGTTTATAATATAGATATAAAAGAGAGTATTACCTAAGTATAATACTTTTTCTATAGTAAAGTTAGTTATTATAATAAATAATACTAATTTTTATTACTAATAAAATATTTAAAAAGTATTTAAATTAGTTAGTATATACCTATTATATTTACTACTATACTTACTCAACTTTAACTCTATTAAAAAAGTATTTAATAACCTTAAGAAGCTTCTTTATAAGTAATATTTTATTTAAAATAAAAATATAGAGGATACATAGAACTTTAAGAAGCTACTTTATAACTATATAGTAAAGATTAACTATAAAATAAAATAAATAAAGAATTACTTTTACTATTTTTTTATTAACTTTAATAGAATATAATATATATTTAATAATAAAAGATTAATTAATAGTAATATAATTATTATTAATAGAGGTAAAGTTAAAGTTACTTTTATAGTTAAGAAAGTATTACTGTTAAGGCAGTAATAAAATATATATATATATATATTGTTAATAGTTAAAAGAAATTCTCTTTTAATAATTACTTATTTAGCCTTATTACTTTACTTATTACTTTATTCTCTACTAACTTTATTATATTATTACTTATTACTATTATATAACTTTATTAATAATCTATTATCTATTACTTTAATTAGATTTTTAACTTTATTACTATATAACCTATTAATATTAAAGGTATTATTATTATTATCTTTAAGGTATTAGTTTAGTATAGATTAAGAAACTTATTAACTTAGGTAGAGAAATAAAAAAGAAATAGTAGTTAGCTATAAAAATAAGAATATAAAGAGGTTAGTATCCAAAGAAGTTAGTATTATAATAATAATAACTAAAGTAAAGTTAATATACTATATCTCTTATTCTTAAGGTTACTTATTTTATTAGTAATACTAGTAGTAATAAGTAATAAATTATTAACTTTATTACTAGTAGTATTTAATATAATATATAGTAATTTACTTTATTAATAAGAAATAATAAATTTATATTTATACTTATAATATTATTATATATAAATAAAAGTCTTAATTAACCTATATACCTAGCTAATAAAAGTAGTAAGTATATCTTTTTTCTTATATTACTTTTTTAGTATATACTGAATTACTTCTAAACTTAATAACAAGCTTTAGAGTTACTTAATTACCTTATTAATATTACTTTTATATTATTAATATTACCTTTTAACTTTAATAAACTAACTAATAAAATCTTTTAGCTTATATAACTATATTATAAGTAACTACTTATTATACTATAATAGTAATAAGAATAATACTAAGTTAATACTTCTTATTATATAAGAAATCTATAGTAGTCATAGTAATAATAGGTTAATTAATAGTTAATAGTATTATAGTAAAAGAGATAGCTAACTTTAGTATAGTTATTAATATAATAACTAAAGGTAAGAGCTTTTCTTACTACTACTAAATAATAAATTAACCAGTATATTACTAGTAAAGTTATTTATAATTAGTAATATTACTAAAGTAGTTAGATTTTCTCTTTCTTTAACTATAGTTATAAAGAGTAAGTTAGTAACTTTACCTTTTATTATTATTATTAATATAATCTTTTTTATATATTACTAGCTAAATATAATTAATAAGCTTATTAGTAAGCTCTTTAAGCTTATACTAATCTCTTAATAAAGTATTATTTCTCATTATATCTCTATATTCTTTATAAATATTTTATAATAAGTTTTATTTATAATAAAATACTAATTAATACTACTATTACTATAGATATAATTATAATAAGTTACTTAGTTAGTATACTAATAATATTTTATTAGATCTTATTATATATCTCTCTTTATATCTTTTTTTAATTAATTTTCTCTTTTATTAAAGCTATTACTATTTTCTTTAGCTTATACTTTAGTAACTAACTACTATAATTAGTTAAAGTATTATTATTATTATTATTATCTTAGTTATTATAATTTTATTAATTATTATAATTATTATATTTTTTATTATAAGACTTCAACTTTATATATATTATATTACTTATTATTAAAGATATTTACCTTTATTATACTATTTATAATATACTAAATATTAATATAATGAAACTAGTATTATATATAAGATCTATATCAAAAAATATTTCTTAAGTTTAGTAATTTAATTAACTAAGTTAGAGGTTAAAGTTACTTTATAATAAGGTTAGCTATTTCTCTTTTTTTATAATAAAGTTATTATAGTAATAAATAACTTTTAATATCTTAGTAATTACTTACTTTTTATTAAACTTTATACTTATTTATAACTTTAAAAGTTAGTATTACTTATTAATTTATATTTAAATATACTCTTTTATATGTCTTAATATTTACTTCTCTTATTATAACTCTATTATTATTATAGCTATTAGTTAACTTAACTTTTATGCTATCTAAAAAAACTAGATTAATAGTATTAATATAATACTATTAAATTAAAAGCCAAGAATAAAATAGATATTTACCTTAATAGGTAGTAATAATAAATTAACTATTATAGTAATAGCTTATTACTATTATTATAATAGTAATAAGGTTTATAATAAGATCTTAAAGAAATTAGAATAAAAAAATACTTATTATATAAGCTCTTTATTATTATTATTATTATTATTATTATTATTATTATTATTATTATTATTATTATTATTATTATTATTATTATTATTATTATTATTATTATTATTATTATTATTATTATTATTATTATTATTATTATTATTATTATTATTATTATTATTATTATTATTATTATTATTATTATTATTATTATTATTATTATTATTATTATTATTATTATTATTATTATTATTATTATTATTATTATTATTATTATTATTATTATTATTATTATTATTATTATTATTATTATTATTATTATTATTATTATTATTATTACTATTATTATTATTATTACTATTATTATTATTACTATTATTATTATTACTATTATTATTATTATTACTATTATTATTATTACTATTATTATTATTACTATTATTATTATTACTATTATTATTATTACTATTATTATTATTACTATTATTATTATTACTATTATTATTATTATTATTATTATTATTTATTTTAATTATTTATAAGAACTTTACTTACTTTTTAATATCTTAATAATTATTATTAACTTTTTAAGTAGTTTTATAATATAGCTTTTTATAATAAATATATAATTAATTATAAACTAATTAACTATTATATTTCTTATTAGTAATACTTTAATACTTAAAAATACTTTATAAATAGCTTTATAAGCGTATATATTATTTATTAGTAATATTAATAATATTACTTCTTTACTACTAAAAGTATTTAATCCCTTTTTTTTAATAGTATACGAATAATAATAATAATAATAATAATAATCTCTTAAAGCTATTTATAACTATAATATCTATATAAAAGTCCATAGTATATAGCTACTTAGTAAGATAACCCCCTTTATGCAGCCCTAACCAGAGTAGTATTAGTAATAGTATTTCTAATATATAGATAGAAAAATAGGTTTCTAACGCTACTAATGCAACAGACTATAGGTACACTAGACCCAGCACAGTCCTATACATACCTACAGGTTAAAAAATATTTGTCTCACCTTTGTATAACTGCTACTTGCCCACTCACTACCCACCCACTTACTTACAGTCTGTTACGTTAGCAGTGTTAAAAACCTACTTTTTTATCTGTACGTTAGCAACCCACCAATATAACCCCATGAAAAATTGCGATTTTTAGCTACTAGATTTAGAAATCTGCTATATCTAAATATTAAGTAGTCCCTCTTTTAAAGTTACCTGCTGCTAATGCTAAAAGTAAGACTATTCAAACCTATATAGAGCTCTTTACTAGTTAATTTATTAGTAATTAATACCTCTTAGCCCTCTTACTACTCTATTAAAGAAACTATATAGACTATACTAATATATAGCCTTATTACCTATTATTATAGTATATAAAAGTAAGTAAGCTATATAAGCTCTAAAGTCTATAATATTCTTACCTTAGAGACCTATATAAGGCTCTTTACTAGTTAATTTATTAGCTAGCTAATTAAATCTTAGACTCTAATAGGAGCAGTAGCTTAATAGGAATAAGAAGGCTTGATTACCTCTTAGCCCTTAGATTATTTTTTAGCTCTTAGGCCTCTAAAGCCTCTAAAGTCTATAATATTCTTATATTACTATTACTACCCTTAATTAGATAAGATAAGAGATAAAATAAGAGGTTATATATTAGATTAAATAAATATAATAGTATTATATCTAAATAAGAATAATTAGAGAAAGCTAATATAAATACTAAAGACTTTAGAGAAGAAAATAAATACTAAAATTATAATATAGATAGGCTATAGTATATATATAGTTAAATAGTAGTAATATTAGTATAAAATAATAAGGTAAGTAAAAGTATATACTCTAAGTAAGTTAAGTTATATAAAGTTAGAAATATAATAATTATATAAGTTATTAGAGCTTTTTATATATTATAATAATCTTAACTTTAAAGAGATATAGAACTTCTTCTATAAGTAATATACTATAGAAGTCTATAAGTTAATAATTAGTTAGTAGCTTTACGATACTAAGTAGTTATTAAAATCTATTTATATTATTACTACTTAGAAAGATAATATATTATAATATACCTAGGTATATACTATCTATTAATTCTACCTAAAGTAATTAATCTTTATTAATCAGTTAGGTATAGATTAGTATACTAGTATATAAAGAATAAGCTAGGTATTAAAAGGCTTAGTACCTTATTATAAGAATAAACTTAAATATAAGTAGTAGTATTAGGTTCTACTAGCCCTTATGGTAGATAGGATCTTTAATATATTAATATACCTAGGTATAACTAATAGTAATAGGTTTTTGATATAGATTTAAGAGAGAGTATTACTTAAGTATAATACCTTTCTTATTATAAAGTTAGTTATTATAATGGATAATACTAGCTTTTATTGCTAATAAGATATTTAAGAGGTATACAAATTAGTTAGTATATACCTACTATATTTATCATTATACTTATCTAACTTCAATTCTATTAAGAAGGTATTTAATAACATTAAGAAGCTTTTTTATAAGTAATATTCTATCTAGAATAGAGATATAGAGAATATATAAGACTTTAAAGAGCTACTTTATAACTATATAGTAGAGATTAGTTATAAGATAAAATAAATAGAAGGCTACTTTTACTATTCTTTTATTAACTTTAATAGTATATAGTATATATTTAATAATAAAAGATTAATTAATAGTAGTATAGTTATTATTAATAGAGGTAAAATTAAAGTTACCTTTATAGTTAAGAAAGTATTACTATTAAGATAATTGTAAAGAAAAAAAATATATATTATTAATAGTTAAAAGAAATTCTCTTTAAGTAACTACTTATTTAGCCTTATTACTTTACCTATTACTAGCCTTACTATATTATTACTCCTTATTACTTTATTATTTCTTATTACTATTATATAATACTATTAATAACCTATTATCTATTACTTTAATTAGATTATTAACTCTATTACTATATAATCTATTAAGGTTAAAAATATTATTATTATTATCTTTAAGGTATTAGTTATATATAGATTAAGAGATATATTAACTTAGGTAGAGAAGTAGAGAAGAAGTAGTAATTAGCTATAGAGGTAAGGATATAAAAAGACTAGTATCTATAGAGGTTAGTACTATAATAATAATAACTAGAATAAGATTAACTAGTTAAATCTTCTATCCTTAAAGTTACTTATTTAATTACTAATAGTAATAGTAAAGAGTAATAAATCATTAACTTTCCTACCTATTGTATTTAACCTAATATATAGTAATTTACTTTATTACTTAGAAGTAATAGAGTTATATTTACTATACTTATAATATTATTATATAAGAATAAAAGTCTTAATTAACCTTTATATCTAGCTAATAAGAGATATGGGTATACCTTTCTTTTTATACTACTCTTTTAGTATATACTATATTACTATAAGGCTAGATAATAAGCTCTAGAGCTATTTAAGAGCCTTATTAGTACTATCTTTATATTACTAATATTACTTATTAACTTTAATAAACTAACTAATAAAATCTTTTAATTTAACTAACTATATTATAGGTAATTACTTATGATACTATAGTAGTAATAATAATAGTACTAAGTTAATACTTCTTATTATATAAAGAGTCTATAGTAGTTATAGTAATAATAAATTAATTAATAGGTAATAATATTATAGCTAAGGAGATAGCTAACTTTAGTATAATTATTAATATAGTTATTAAAGATAAGAGCTTACTTTCTTATTACTACTAAATAATAAATTAATTACTATATTACTAATAAAGTTATTAGTAATTAATAAGGCTAAAATAGTAGCTAGATTTTTCTCTTCTTTAAGTATAGTTATAAAAGATAAGTTATTACCTACTTTACCTCTTATAGGTATAACCTTCTTTATTTACTACTAGCTAATTATAATTAATAAGCTTATTAGTAAGTTCTTTAAGCTTATATTAATATCTTAATAAAGTATTACCTCTTACTATATTTCTATATCTTTAGTAAGTAACTTATAGTAAGTTTTATTTATAATAAAGTATTAATTTATACTACTACTACTTTAGATACTATTATAGTAACTTACCTAATTAATATACTAATAATACTTTATTAGATCTTTCTATAAATTCTTCTTTATACCTTTCTCTTAACTAAGCTTCTTTCTTATTAAACTTATTATTATTTTTTTTAGTATATACTTTAGTAGGTAACTACAATAGTTTTATTAATTATTATAGTCTTATTAATTATTATAGTATTATTACTTATTATAGCCTTATTACTTATTATAAGACTTTATATATAATATATTACTTATTACTAGAGATAGTTACTTTTATTATATAGTTATTTATAGTATATTAAATACTAATATAACTAAAATAGTACTATATATAAGCTTTATACTAAAGAAGATCTCTAGAGTCTAGTAACCTAATTAACTAAGTTAGAGGTTAAAATTAATTTATAATAGGGCTAGCCATTTCTCTTTTTTTATAATAAAGTCATTATAGTAATAAATAACTTTTAATATCTTAGTAGTTACCTACCTTTTATTAAACTTTATACTTATCTATAACTTTAAAAGCTAGTATTACCTATTAAGTTATATCTAAATATACTTTTTTATATCTCTTAATATCTCCTTCTCTTATTATAACTCTATTATTATACTAGCTATCTCTTAACTTAACCTCTATACTATTTAAAAGAGCTAGATTAATAGTATTAATATAATACTTCTAAATTAGAGATTAATAATAAAATAGATATTTACCTTAATAGGTAGTAGTAATAGAATAGCTATTACTATAGCTACCTATTATTATTACTATAATAATAATAGAGTTTATAATAAAGTATTAAAAAAGTTAGAGTAAAAGAATACTTATTATATAAGCTTTTTATTATTAGTATTATTATTATTATTATTATTACTATTATTACTGTTATTATTACTATTATTATTATTATTATTATTATTACTATTATTACTATTATTATTACTATTATTATTATTATTATTATTATTATTATTATTATTATTATTTGTTAGAGGCTATGAGGGGTAATGAGGTTAGAGATAAAAGATAAGAGATGAATAAGATATATATTGTTTTAATATAATAGAAGAGCTTGTCATTTTTCTTTTTTATCTAGCTAGATATAAGGGATATAAGGGGTTTATTTATACTTACTTTCTGTATATTCTAAGGATTTCTTAGATATTCTAGGTTGTTATCTAAAACACCTCGGTTATATAGTTTAGAACTATATTCTTATACGTTGTTTTCTAAAACATCTCGGTTATATAGTTTATAACTGTATTCTTATTTCCTAGATTTCTCCTTAGATAAATAGTTCTTGCTTAAAGGAACTATTCTTTGTATATAGATATCCTATGTATTTATGATATATAGGCGTTTTCTAAGTAAATATATAGTTATCTAGTATGTACAGTATATACAGTTCTATTAATACTGTGTTATATAATTCACTTTATTATTATATATACTATCTTTTTTATATAGATATAAGGTATTTAAACCTTAATATCTAACATTATTATTATTATTATTATTATTATTATTATTATTATTATTATTATTATTACTATTATTATTATTATTACTTACTTTAGTTACTTATAAAAGCTTTACTAATACTTACTTTTCTAATATCTTAAGAATTATTATTAACTTCTTTAATAGTTTTATAATATAGCTTTTTATAATAATTATATAATTAGTAAAAAGCTAAGTAATTAATATACTTCTTATTATTAATAATATTCTAATACTTAAAAATACTTTATAAGTAGCCTTATAAGCTTATATACTATTAGCTAGTAATACTAGTAATATTAGTTCTATATTACTAGAGTTATTTAACCCCTTCTTTTTTAGTAGTATACTAGTAATAATAATAATAATCATAATCTCTTAAAGCTATTTATAACTATAGTATCTATATAAAAGTATATGGTATGTGTGGTTACTTGGTAGGGTAACCCCTCTGCGTGGCCCTAACTAGGGTGGTAGTGGTGATGGTGTTGCTAACGCATGGATGAAAAAGTAGGTTTTCGACACTGCTAACGCAACAGACTGTACGCGAGGTCTGTGGTCTGAATGTGAGATCAACTCAGCCCAACCATAGAACCAAGCACCCAGGGTTTGTTTATACCGAGAACAAGCGAAAATAGGTGAGCATCAATATACCGCATTTCATAGGTCCCAACAGCACCATTATGTAGCTGACGGTTTGAACAAAGATACCAATTCTTCGTTGTCATCGCCATGGCCCAGGACGGCCCCAAGAGCAAGGGCATCGCTGAGTCCGATGCCTCATCGGATGAGTCTGACTGGGAAGACGCCGAACCCGAAGAGGAGGAGACCGTGGCATTCATTTCTCTGCTCGACGACTCAGTCTTCCACAACATGAACGACATGCTACAGCACTGTCGCGAGAAGCACAACTTTGACCTCCTCGCCGTCCGTCGTCGTCTCGGACTCGACTTCTTTGGCACGGTCAAGCTTGTCAATTTTAGTAACCGCCCATTTTCATCACACGCTGATACAGGACGCTGACGCTCTGAATTAGTTCGCCAACTTAATCATGACGGCGCTCCCTTGCCCGAAGCCATATCCGCTGAGGACATTGCTGATGATCGTTTCATGAAGCCTGTCATCGAGGATGATGCCTTGATAATGGCACTCACCGAGTTGGACCTGGGCGATGAGTCGTCAGAAGGCATCCAGCGAGCCACTCAGCCGTCCTCTTCGCGAGAAGCCCAACTGGCGGAGGAGCTGGAGAAGACCAAGTCACAGTTTGCCAGCTACCGCGCTGCTGTGGAGCAAACCCTTGATCAGCGTTGGGGGGACGACACTGCTGTTGCCACACATAGTGACAGGCCGCGTGACGTTGATGATAAGGGGGTTCGGAAGGATGAATCCCAGTATTACTGGGAGTCATACGCCGCTAACGGTACCCTTTTGCTCGCTTCTCCCCTCTTGATCATACTGGTCGCTCTACTAACCATCTCTTATCAAGACATCCACGAGACCATGCTAAAGGACAGGGTGCGAACCGACTCATACCGCGACTTCGTCTATAACAACAAATCTCTCTTCAGGGATAAGATCGTGCTCGACATTGGTTGCGGCACCGGTAAGTGCTTGTCCGCACCAGACCTGGTTAGATGACAAGCCAGCTAAGTAAGCAATGCATCACAGGTATATTGAGTATGTTCTGCGCCAAAGCCGGCGCGAAGCAGGTTTTTGCCGTTGACAAGTCGGACATCATTGACAAGGCCCGAGAGAACGTCTTCGCTAATGGGCTCGCCGACAAGGTCACCTGCATTAGGGGTAGGGTCGAAGACATCAGCCTCCCCGTCGACCAGGTCGACATCATCATCAGCGAGTGGATGGGCTACTGTCTGCTCTACGAGGCCATGATGAACAGCGTCCTCGTTGCCAGGGATCGCTTCCTGAAGCCTGATGGTCTCATCGCCCCGAGCATCTCGACCATCTGGATGGCCCCCGTATCGGACCCTGAATACGTCAGTGATTTCGTCACCTTCTGGGACGATGTCTACGGCTTCGACATGAAGTCGATGAAGGCCGGCATTTACGACGAGGCCCGTATCGAGATTATGCTCGAGGACTGCATCTGCGGCACCCCCTCGCAGATCTCGTATATTGATCTGCACACCGTCAAGATCGAGGACCTCGACTTTGAGGCTCAGTGGAGAATGACGCTATCTAGGGACATCCCGTCGCTAGATGGCTTCCTAATCTGGTTCGACATCTTCTTTACTACTTCTCGCAATGACACGATACCGGCTGGCCTGCAGGTCAAGACTGGTGAGACGAGTGTGACCCGGCCCGGCGAGGTAGCCTTCACCACTGGACCCTTGGGCCCCGACACCCACTGGAAGCAGGGTTTTCTGATGAGCAAGTATCTCGAGGAGAACGTTGGTGCTAAGGCTGGGGCCGAGATCTCTGGTCGTGTTGTCTTCAAGGCGCCCGAAAACAACCCCCGTGCGCTGACCATCAGCAACACGTGGACCACGCCTACTACCCAGGAGACGATGACGCAGCTTTGGAGGCTGAGATAAGAACATTATTCCCTGAGCAACAATTTACTATCCAAGACGATTATTGAAGAAGCGTGATCCGTCGTGAGCATCCTAACAGATCTGAAAAGATTTGGCCCTTGTTGCCACTATGAAACGTCAAAGCCGCTTCCGCAGACCCGTCAGTATTTCAACCATGTGCTATCTCCAAGTGACGGGACCACAAGACATGTCAATCAATATATTACACTAATTGCCAAGAACAGAGACCCGTCTAATCTCATAGTAAAGTTGTCCCGCCACCTCGTACCCCCAGAAAATTGTGCTCTGCCTGGCGAAAGATCGGAGAAGACTAGACGGTTCGACCACTTGCCCTAACTACCTATGGAAGCGGACGGCACAGCTTCGTAGATTACGTGGGGACACCCTAGCTGGGGATCTTGCGAGGCTCCAACATGAGTCCAATGCACAATCATATCAGATATTGGTCATGATCCGAATACATACGTGCATGTATAAAGGGCTTTCTGCGCGTAAGGCCGTCTATGGTTTGGAGCAATCCGGGTCTTTGCTCTTCGCTTCATTGCCTTCCACGTCCTTGTTATTCTCTTACTCCTCGTCGCTATCCTCATCGTCTTCGTCTTCGTCATCTTCGCCGTCAGAGACGGTCTCCCCGAGTTCTTCAAGCTTGGCCTACACGAGCACCGCCTTAGTTCAACGTGAGAAGCAACGACCGCGTAAGGTTGACTGACCTTGTATTTGGCGACTTTTTCCTCAAGGTCGCCAAATACCATGAGTAAGTCGTCCAGCTCGTTTTGGATTGCCTTTTTGTCTTCATCGGCCTTCTTGACGGCCACTTCAGCCTAGGGAAAGTGAGTAAGTAGTGATTCCTTCGATGGCAAACATTGCAAGGACTGTTTCTTACACGGGCTGCCTTCTCCTGAGTCTCACTCAGGTCCTTTTCAAGTTGCTTGACACGGGCCTCGGATTCGGTGACAAAGGACTCCTGCTCCTGTGACTTTTTCTCCAATGCATCCCGAAGACCTTGTAGTTCCTGCGCCTTGGTCTTCTTGGCCTGTGAAAAATGAGTTTTGTGCATAGAACCCTCATCGATATCGTGCTCACCTTCATGAGGTCAACTTCGAGTCGGCTAATCGTAGCCTTGAGGTCTGCCATGTCGGCCTCTGCCCGGTGGCGAATACGATCGGCATCTGACTCGGCCGTCTTGCGCACCTGTTCTAGCTGCTTGCGATGCTCCTCCTGTCGCGAGGCAGCTTGTACCTTGGCGGTTTGTTCGGCTTGATCGGCCTGTTTTTTGAGCTCTTGCTCCAGTGACGTAATTCGAAACGCAGCATTCCTTTGGACCTCGTCCAGCTGTCTTTTGTGCTGCTGTTCGAGTGTTGCTATTTGTGATTCCGACCTTCTCCGGGCAAGGTCCTCCTGCCTTTGATGTTCCTCCTGGAGAGATGTAATCCTACTCTGCAGATTTCTAGCCAAGCAATCAACGACTGGCAGCTATCATCGAAAGAGGGCAGTACTCACCGTAGCTCTGCATCGTGCTGTCTCTGCATATCCTCATTCACCTGCTTAATTCTTGCCAACTCCATAGCAGTCGTCTCTCGAGTCCGCCGGTGATCGGCTTGTTCTTGGCCAAGTTGCCGGCCAATTGTCTCAAGACTGACTTGCGCTTCCTGTAAAGCACGGTCCTTCTCCGACAAGTGTGCTCGAAGAGAGTCAACGAGTTCCCGGGAAACCCCCTTTTGAACACCGTTCGAGACCACAGAAATCTCCAGTCCAGGGTCTCGGTCTATGCCGCGGATAAGGCGGCTATAGTTATCCTTGAAGAAGTCGACAAATGTACCATCGAAGTACACGTCGGGTAGCTTGCCTGAGCCCGAGTTACGAAGTTTTTGAGGAATCACTTCAAAGTCTCTGACGAGCGGATCGTTTCTCAACTTGGTCAGCTTGTCAATATACCGCTCGCGTCCCATCCGCGAGACGAGGATGTTGTGAAGGTCGGCCCGGGAAAGAGGCGAGTCCTTGGTCGAGAACTCGTACAGCACGCCCAGGAGCATAGCGCAAAGTCCCTGAACAACATCACCAGATGGGTATGGATGGTTCACGGCCTGGATAAGGCTTTGAGTATTGGTTCCCTCTCCCAGAAAGTCGTTGACGGCGTCAAGGTCTTCAAACAACCAGCCAAGAAGCAGCATCAGATACCCTACCACGATTCGACTATCTTGCTCGCGGTTCAGTCCGGAAATCAGATGCGCAGCAATAGTCTGAATACTCGTGACGACTTCTTCTCCGTTCTTCGCATCGCCTTCAGTAACGGCCATAGCCATGCTCTTTGCCTCAGGGTTGTCAAAAACAAGATGTAACATAATGGTGGCAGCAAACCAGCTACGATAGGGGTTAGCGACGACGGCGTCGGGAGAGGGCCGCAGCAGCACTGTCAGCACGTTGGCGGTTTCATCAGCTCCGGTTTCATGTCCTTCAATAGCCCTCCGCAGAAAGTGCAGGCGAATGTCGCCGTGGTTATGAAAGTACGCTTTGAGGCAGTCGCATGCTGCCAGACGTAGATCAAAGGCTTCCAAATCCTGCACACTGAGTGTAAGGTCCAAAAGCCCGTCGATCACGTAGACTTTGACAACGCCATTTGTTTGGCCAGCTTCGGTCTGCGTAGGAGGTTCGAGGGGCGAAGGGACTTGGAGCTGGGCAAATCCCTCCTGAAGGCTAGAGTTACCCCTGATGATGTCGGCGCAGGTGACCAGAGCCTGCAATCACAATCTTAACACGACAGCAAAACCATAAGGTGACGGGAGAGATAACCAACCTCTGCCTTGATTGGAAGCTGGGCTACGTGGCTGAAGGCCAGTTGGAGGGCATTATACAACAAGCCGTGTTGCCAGAAGGCAAGCTGGTTTTGCGATGTCCCAACAGCACCTGCTACTAGAAACAGACGAACGACAGCCAACAGTGCATAGATGTTCCGGTTGCGTTGGGTCTGCGCCCAAGCAGCAACCTCTACATCCTCTCGCTGGGCCTTTTCAGCACCTTCCAGCAAGTTTGCCAAACGACGAATACCACCTGACTCCCGAAACAGAGACTGGTTGGAGGGGTTCCTCCGAAGCAGGTTTGCGACAAGAATCAGGCAATCCTCCACAACACGGTCACCCTCAGACAGAGAGCCTTCCGAGGATATGATGTTGAAAAGTCGGTCAAAAGCATTTTCGAAGGCAACTAGCTTCTGAATGTCGGTCGACGAGGGAGTAAGGAAAATGAGGAGATTTATGGCTTCGTTGCGCACAGCTTCGCGATTATCGTCGAGGACGGCTACAAGACGAGAAATGCCGAGAGGGGCTGTGAAGACGCACTCCTCAGTTCGCTCGGTTCGGGCTGATAGGATGGCGGCGAGGAGTTGCAGTGAGTAGAGTCTCGAGTAGAAGTCGGCCGAATCGAGAAAATCGAGCAGCAGAGTTATGTTCTCCTGGCGCTGTGTGAACTCATCAGCAAGCCATAGAGCGATCTCCTCCGAGGCCTCTGGGCTGTCTTCATTGGGGCTGAAGAGCATTAGCAAGGTTTCGAGGACCACCTTGACGGTGTCAACATCTTCGGCATCGTTGCTGAGACTGCCTATGAGACTGCGAAGAGCTCCAGAAGCGACAGAGGCAGGGAAATCTTTGGCGAAGCTACGCAGACCAAGTATAGCAGCTCGACGATCTTCAAGTAGGGTGGCCGAGCTCAACCGGCCACTCAGAACCGTGATAGTCTCGCCGACCGACTGCTTCGCCGGAGCCGTAGAAATGGAAAACATGCTGTTTCGTCAAGCACCAGCCATCGGGAGCTACAGCAATGCCATGGGGCGAGTGTAAAGGAAAAGAAGTGGAAGCTGTAACGGAGTGTGGTAGATAAGTGTAAATAGGCCAGATCTCTGCAGAGATCCGATTAACCAGGGCTCGTGAAATGTTGGCCGAGAGCTTTGATCCGTGTCGCACAGTGACAGGTGTCCACGAACCAGGATGCCTGCCTACCTAGAATCCTAGATAGGTACCTATTAGTGTAGAAGCCTTCTATGGTAGCATCCGCTGAGGTACGTAGATGCATTATGCCGACTACCCACACCAGTTACTCTTATGATTGCCGTATATGTACCGAGGCAGTATGTTCTCTGCATGCTGCGCCAAAGGAGATTATTGGCATACTCGTTGATCAGGACTACACAAATACGCTCCGATACAGCGAGGTTGAGATCTTGACGTCGGCAAGGTGCCGGAGATAGGTAGATACTTAGGTCTGCTACCTGCTCGAAAATCGGGAGTACACATGTACTACCTACCTACCTATACTGACTGCACTTACGCTTTTCATTAATCGCCGCCTAGCGGAGCTTGGTTGGTCCCTAGGTCACGACGCAAATTGGGGCACTCACAGTGCGAAATTGGGCAAGTCCTCTTTGAAGTTTCTGATTTTGAAGCGAGGTGCCAAGTCACTAAGGAGCGACTCAGCACAGTCTTCCAACACAGTGTTTGAACACCCAATCCTGGGGCCAATGCGCAGTACACTGGAAGTCGCTTTGGAGCTATTCTTCATTACATTGCACCTAGGTGGCCTGGCGATCTGCGAAATTCACGACCTTAGATCTTGGGGTATTTGGAAGCAGATGCAAACTACTGGACTCGACAACATCGGTCCAAGTTTTCAACTAGGATTGTATTCGGCAAGATAATACCCCCCCCCCCCTCTTTATTAGTCACGGAAGCGAACGTTGCGTATCTCTGAGTTCGCGTCTGCCTTTCTTTATCGCCTCGTCGCGATTACGCATATATTCTCCTTCAAACAACGATCACCCAGTGATCGCGACTGAAACACTGCGGCATCGGACTCTCCTTCGAATCTACAGCACCGAAGCATATATGCGCCACACGCTTCCTGCAACATATTTATACTGCGACACAAAATCTTCAGCCCGCCTCGCTTAGCATACTACAACGACGAGACACTGAAAAATCGGCAACAGGGCAAAATCCGAGCTTCTCTCCCAGCGACCGACCTTATACAACCTTCAAGATGGGTATCCCAGCCGCCTTTCGATGGCTTTCCAACAAATACCCCAAGATCATCTCGCCTGTCATCGAAGAGCAGCCTGTCAAGATGGAAGATGGCTCCGAGATTCCTGTCGATACTACGGGGCCCAACCCCAACGGTGAGGAACTTGACAACCTGTATCTCGACATGAACGGCATTGTCCATCCTTGTTCACACCCTGAGGACCGTCCGGCTCCCAAGGACGAGGAGGAGATGATGCTGGAGGTCTTCAGATACACGGACCGTGTTGTCAACATTGTTCGTCCGCGAAAGCTACTCATGATTGCAGTTGGTTAGTGGTCTCATTATTACTCCGTCTTTCGACCTATTCATGTCGTCTTCTGGCATTGTTACTAAGCTCGTATGAGATAGACGGCGTCGCACCTCGTGCCAAGATGAACCAACAACGTTCTCGTCGATTCCGATCCGCACAGGAAGCTCAGGAGAAGGAAGAGGACAAACAGGAGCTTCTCAAGCTGTTAAAGCAGCAGAATGGTGGTGCCGTCTCTGACGATAGCCTGGAGAGCGTCACGAAGAAAGCCTTCGACTCGAACTCGATTACTCCCGGCACCCCCTTCATGGATATCCTAGCGGCGAGTTTGCGATACTGGTGCGCATACAAACTGAACACGGATCCGGCATGGGCCAGGCTCAAAATAATCATTTCCGACGCAACAGTCCCCGGGGAGGGTGAGCACAAAATCATGAACTTTGTGCGGTCCCAGCGCATTTCGCCCGATTATGATCCGAATACCCGCCACGTCATTTACGGCCTCGATGCAGATTTGATCATGCTCGGCCTAGCAACTCATGAACCCCATTTCCGAGTTCTGCGTGAGGATGTCTTCTTCCAAGATAGCAAGACCAAGATGTGCAAGCTGTGCGGACAGAAGGGACACGAAGCTCGCGCTTGTCGCGGACAAGCCAAAGAAAAGATTGGCGAATTCGATGAGCAGGAGAAGAGTCCTGCTCTCAAGCCCTTCATCTGGCTCCACGTTTCCATTCTCCGTGAGTACTTGGCTGCGGAGCTCAATGTTCCAGGCCTGCCCTTCCGCTTCGACCTGGAGAGAGCCATCGATGATTGGGTTTTCATGTGTTGCTTTGTGGGCAACGACTTTCTGCCTCACTTACCAGCACTTGAGATCCGAGAAAACGGTATCGACACCCTGACAGCTATCTGGAAAGACAATTTACCTTTCATGGGCGGCTACGTGGTCAAAGACGGCCACGTCGACCTGGGTCGGGCTCAGCTAATTCTGAATGGTCTGGCGAAGCAAGAAGACTCTATTTTCAAGAGAAGAAAGGAGACCGAAGATCGAAGAGAGGCCAACTTCAAACGGAGAAAGCTTCAGGAAGAGCGCAACCCCAGGTTTGCCAAGCCGAAACAAGTCGATAATGCGGCAGCGGGCTTGGCCTTGTTCCCGGCTGCAGGAGGTCCAAATGGCATCACACACGACATGGTAGTCGGCCGCTCGTCCAATATGAATGCCAACACCGCCAACAAAAGCGCTGCAAGCGCCATCCGTGATCAACTCAAAGGCTTGATGTCCAAGACGGACTCTGGTCAAGAAGTCAATTCTGGCGAGAAAGCGAGTGAAGAAGCCCCCAGTACTGTGGACCAGAAGTCTGTACTGGGAAAGCGCAAGGCCGAAGACGCGGCAACGCAGGCTGGTCCGACCCCTGCGAGCGCTGCAGGCCCAAACACGCCGTCCGCCGCTGAGGAAGCAGCAGTAGACCACGTTAGGATGTGGGAGGAGGGCTATGCTGATCGATATTACGAGCAGAAGTTCCACGTGGACCGCAACGACCATGAGTTCCGGCACAAGGTTGCAAGGGCCTATGTTGAGGGCCTGTCATGGGTTCTTCTATACTACTTTCAAGGATGCCCGTCTTGGGAGTGGTACTACCCGTACCACTACGCTCCTTTTGCTGCGGACTTTGTCGATCTCGACAAAATGGATGTGCAATTTGAAAAGGGCCGCATCTCGAAGCCGTTCGAGCAGCTTATGAGTGTAATGCCAGCCGCCTCTCGCAATGCGCTGCCTGAAGTCTTCCACGACCTGATGTTGAACGAGGACAGCGAAGTCATTGACTTTTACCCGACCGAGTTTGAGATCGATCTCAACGGTAAGAAGATGGCATGGCAGGGTGTGGCGCTTCTGCCTTTCATTGAGATGCCGAGATTGTTAGCTGCCGTTGAAAAGAAGTATCCTCTTCTGAGTGCGGCAGACCAGGCACGGAACGGTGTTGGCAGGGATGTGTTGCTTCTGTCAGATGCCCGCCATGAACTCTACGACGCGATCACGACAAGCTTCTACTCCAAGAAACAAGGAGCACCCACACTGAAGCTTAACCCCCGGACCAGCGACGGACTGGCTGGTAACGTTGAGAAGATTCCAGATTATCTACCGCACGGGGAATTGGTATATCCTTTGGAGCGTGGAGGAATGCCCAATCTCGACTACGACAGGTCTCTTAGGTATGCCAAGCCCGTAACTGCAGAGTTGATTGAGATATAGACTAACGTCTGAGGTAGTGTGTGGTACACGTTTCCATCGAGCTTGCACCCCCACAAGTCCATGTTACTCCGGGGTGTCAAACTTCCGGCTCCGGCCCTGGATCGTAATGACATCGATACGCTCAAAGGAAAGTCGAACCGGTCCGGCCGGAGTTATGGCGGCGTCCCTTTCCAACGCGGCGGGCACTACGATGGCGGCCGTCGAGGCAACTTCAGTTACGCCCCTGGTGGCGGTGGGCAAGGGCGTCAAGATCGCGGGCCGCCGTCGTACTCAGGCAACGGCAATTACGGACATGGGCAACATGGATACCAGCCACATTGGCCAGCGCCAATCCAATCATCATGGCACCCTCCGCCGCCAGGGCACCCTGGATTTGGCATGGGCCTACCGCCTCCGCCGCCGTCCGTGGGGTACGGGAATGATGGTCAAGGACCAAACACGTCGTACCGTGGAGGCGGATACAACCAGCACCAGAATTATGGGCCACCGCCACCCGGAACCAATACTCACTACGGTCCTGCTGGCGGGGGTTATCGTGGAGGCCGAGGTGAGTATCAGGGTCGTGGGGGTTACGGCGGAGGTCGTGGTGGTGGAGGAGGAGGAGGAGGAGGTGGGGGTGGCGGAAGATATGGCGGCGGACGCAATAATTACCGGTAAATGGAAGGATCACCCAACGGATACGACGTTTATGCACAACTGGGTAGCACCTCAGGGAACAGAATAGAAGGTGTAAGAGGTGAATTAAGGGCACTGGTCAGTACTCCAGGTACGGATAGTACCGACAAACCGTCTAAGACGGAAGGCAAATTGTACTAAAGAGGAGCTCAACGTTGAAGAACCCATTTCAGCAGGTTATTGCGTTGACTGGCGTATTATCTTTGAGGTGCAGTCGAAACTAGTTATCAGGCACCAGGTACCAAAACATGGAAGTGTTCTCCAGGGTTGAGGATGTCAGCGGAGATGTCTGACCCAACTATCTTGTCCGGGTAGCGTCAGCCAGGCCAGTTGAAACTGGAGGCGAGCTAGTTTATGAAAGACCCCCCCCCCACCCCCCCCCAAAAAAAAAGTCGAAGGCGTCAATATGTGTGGAAAGAAAATGTACTATGAAGCTTTGGGGGCGAGGTAGCAATCCCTGCCATCAGTCCGGTAATCCTGCTCGTTTAGCGCGCTTAGGGCTGCTGGCGAGAGTAGGTCGTCAAGTTAGAAGGTACTGCATGTCGGCACGGCAGTACTTAGTCGCGTGTCACTCACAGGTCCCCGCTCCTTATTGTCCCATTGCCTGCCTCAGCCTCGCCTACTTACCTAGGCAGGTACCTGGGCAGGCAGCGTAGGGTACTCGTGCCACGCACCCAGTACCGCTTGATTTCGAGAACCTCCACCTGCGTCAGCGGGTGCTCACAGGCCATACGCAACAACCGTCCATATATAACTAATACTATACCACTAAAATATAGCAAAAGTATATTTAACTAGAATATTTAATTCTAGCAGAAATATTTCCAAAACTAAGCTGTATTCTAGAATTTTTGGTGGTTGCGTATAGATGGTTGTTGCGTATGGCCTGTGAGCACCCGCTGACGCGGGTGGAGGTCTCTGAAATCCCGTTAGTCAGTGGGTGCGTGGCACGAGTACCTGTTTGCAGTGACTACACACTCACCAACCGGCATTTGTATGGCCTCGGCCTTGGGGAGACCTCGAAATTGACCAATCCCGATGGCTGCCTTTTGTCTTTTCTATTAGCTCAAAATCCAGTAGCCAATTGACTCGACTGCTCAATCAGACAATTCCAAGCGACAAAAATCCCACCCCTCCCTCCTTCTCTCGCTCCTCCCCCTCCACGCCCGACCGCGGCCATCCGTTTGCATACATTCGATGCGAGAGCGCGCTATTTGTCCGCAGCTTGGCCCCAGCTTTAATAATTACAGAGCTGCTATCCAAGTCCGGCCCCATTACCTTACCCACCAGTCTTGTTCCGTGCGCAGCTCACGGCTTGCTAGCTCAGTAACAAGCTAATTACTTGGGCTCTTTCGAAACTCCCTCCCACAGCTACCCGACGCTTCGTCTGTCTCCTCCAACCTACACCTGTCACATTTGCCTTCATCCTTCCCTACATACCGGTCTGCACTACACTCCTTCACCGACAATCGACACCCTCTCGAGATACCGTGACCAAGTCTCACTCTGAGCTTGAGGGCGGAAGAAAAAACCAGGCGCGCGCGTGCGGTCATGAGCTCTATTGTTCTGGGGCGCAGAAATGAACGGCGATGCTGGTCTCGTCGGCTGCCTGGTCGATAGGCTCGCCACCAGGGTATGTCACCCCAATATTGACGCCTTGTTAGCCTTGAACTTATCGCTGACGCTGAATTCTGTCTCTCACCAGCTGCCTCATAGAACCGGAACCCACGGGCAGGAGCTTCAGCAGGACGATGTAGTTCTTATCACGAAGTCGACCCTGGTCAAGATTAGCACTTCTGCTCTCTCCTTTGTGCTCGACTCCCTCGTCGCTCTCCTCGAAGACATAATTCGAAACTACAAGGGCCTTCCCCCACTTGCACACCCACCACACGTTCTTCTGTCGGAGGTTTACGTACTTGCCTTGGCCGCCGACTGCTGTACCGCCCATTGGGATCACGTCAAGGCTCAGGGTTTGCGCCAACATACAGTCAACGCCCACTCCCGCCGTGTCACCCCGACCATTGCTCCAGAGCCGTTGGACGAGGCTCTTGTCAACCGAGTCTTTGACTTAATAAAGTGGCTTGTTGAGCCCATCCCCGAGGGCTACGTCTTGCCCTCCTATACCATTCTTGATGATACATCGCGACACACCGACACCCTAGCCCGCTCTGCAAGTGGCCTCACCTCGCCCCTTCCCGGTGACACCGATGCGTCCGAAGATGATGGCGCTTTACCCACCACTCAAGCCGCCGTCTTGGAGCCTTGCGTAAGGGTCATTGTTGAGTACGTTACGGCCTCCACATGGTCCTGCTCTTTCGACTACTTCAGAAACGTCGTCTATTCTGTCCGTACCGCAGCCCTTGTACAAGCTGCTCCTGGTCAATCGGCCGCTACACCGGACGATGACAAGGCCTCGCTGGCGGTGCTGAAGATTTTGTCCTTCTTCTGTGTCGACGCTCAGAAGCTTGGCCTTATCATCCAGGAGATATGCTCTAGCTTTTTGCATTTTCGCAAGTCATTCCAGAACACTGTAGCTGTTGTTGCCCCCTTGCTCATTACTAGGTGGCTCGATCGATATCCCCATGAATTTGTGCAGCAACATACTTTGCATAAGCGTCTTGATGGCGGCGCCGACACTTTGTTTGACATGACACAAACCGTCGTTGACAATGGTCGCAAGAAGGGTGTGTTGTACCCGTTACAAACCACTCTTCTCTTCCTTCTACCCGACGTCTTCGAAGTGGCTAGTAATCTCCGAGAGGCCAAAAGCAGCAGTATGGCCAAGAAGGTCGGTTTCTTGGACAACCTTAGGAAGGCCCTCAGGAACAAGAATGAGCAAGCAGCGTACTCTTTGGTGTCCTTGCTCAGGGCATCGCGCCACTTCGTGGCAGAAGATGACGCGGCGCTGGTGAGCTACGCCATGGATGTACAAGACGAGGTTCGTGAGGCTGTCTTCCGCCGGGGCAACGATTCCTCCTTGTTCGATCAAGATATGATGACAGCAGCTTTTGTGAGCTTGGCTGAACTAAGCCTCGACAGCTCTGTCGACTCGCTCAACCAGTCGTACCTCAGTCCGTCTTCACCACAGGCCTTTAAAACGGCTGTCGTGCAAGGCTGCCGCTACTTTGCGCGGCAGAACGACTCGCAGACCTATGAACAACTCTTTGCTGCAGCGGGACCGTTTATGCGTACCCAACTCAAGGTATGTCAGGGGAGAACCCTCGGAGTTCTCTCTTCCCCAGGTTAAAAAGACTTGTTGGTAACCAGGATCACAGGCCGTTGCGGATTCACCTGCAGAATCTGGTACTTTAGCGCTCCCGCTGCCGCGTCGTGACTCCAATCTTCATTCGTTCACAAACATGGCATGTGATGTCCTTAAGTTTTTGGATGCCTCGCCTCGCTCGCTTTTCGATGGAGACGGACAAGTAGAACCTAGTACTGGTGCTGCTGACGAGGACGTCTTTCTTTCTTTCTTGTCGTGCGTCGTGTCCGCCAACCCTACCATCCGAAGACTTGCCACAGGCGTCGCGAAGCGCCTCTTCTCCGATGATTCTATCATTGATACCCTTCGCACACGCGGCAGACTGAGTTCGGTAGCGTTCAAGAGGGAATTTTGGCGACGCAGGTAGGACACCAATGAAACCTCACGTTGGTTAGATTCTCGCCCCTAGCTAACACAAATCTGTTCAGCTCACTGGTTCTGCTGAGCATGTGCAGCAATGTTACTTCTGACGGCGACGGGCCGGAAATCAAGGTCATTCATGAATATCTGGAGGCCCGCAAGTTCTTGCTGGCTTCGCTGCGTGTAAGTCGTCTCTAATTTGGCTCGGCGCTGCCCCGTTACAGTTAGTACACAAAACTGACGATGACTGGCTTCGCGCTCAGGAGCTTTCAGACATGCCCGACGGTGTTCCCGAAGTCGAGAAAGCTTCTTCTAGACTCGAGACGACGCTTCTCGTCTCATTGTGTTCCGCCGACGTCGAGACTTGCCAAACAGTGACAGCGTGCATAGGACTTTTCTATGAGGAAAACAATCTTGTCGATATTGCCTCGGATGCCGCCAAAGGATTTGCTACACTTCTTCGTAACGGTGAGGTCTACGGTGAGATCGCTTCTCGGGCATTCCGCTTCACCGGGCTCGTAGCATTCCAGAAAAGGGTCCGCGGCCTACTCAGGCGGCTGCAGTACCCCACGAGCGGCATTCTCGCAGCCTGGGAGTATGGTTTTGAGAGGTGGCTGCATCTTTCGAGGGAAGTTTCTATGGCGCCGGTTGATATTGTGGACGACAGGACTCTGACTGAATGGCGGAACTACTCGGGCTTCCTTGCGTCTCTAGGGGGCATCTGCACTGCAAACCAAGCAATTATTCTCGAGGAGCCTGCGCTAGGCGGATTGAGATGGATTGACAAGATCCCTTCAGAGAATCACGAAGAGCCTCTGTTGGGCAGATATCTCAAGCTCAGCATCCAGCTTCTGGGCTGCGCAAATGTCAGGATCAGAGAGGCTACTCGGGAGGTCCTCTCGAGCGAGGTCTCATCTACGCTATACCAGTCCCTTTTCAAAGCCCTCGAGTCTGAACTGGAGGTTCTGTTCACGGGGGCGTTGGCACCAAGCGACAAGGCACAGGATGTCGAAATCATCTTTGCCGAGCAGGCCATATCCCTCTTGAAAGCGCTTGTGGAGCGTCTCGAGAGTCCTTCAGATCTTGGTGCCGCCTCGGCCATACACCTTGGTGCTCTCGCCCTCAACTTCGCCAAATTCCTCGACGGCGTCAGCGATAGTAACAACACCCTACGCGTCAAGATCAAGGTCTGCCAGCTGTGCGAGGCTGTCACAAAAAGGAAAGAGCACCTAAATTTGAGGGACGACGTGCGGATCAGGAATCAGCTTCTCGAGTACATCTTCGGTTGGATTGCTCGCCCCCGGTCCCCGCGCCTCGATTCGACCACTAGCAGCTCGGGCGGACGTCTAGACGAGGTCACGAGGGTGCAGAAGGACCTTGACAAAGCATGTCTAAAATCGCTGGCCGAGCTTACATTCCGTCTTCCGCTGCAACCCGGCGAGGGTCAGACCGATGCTGGCACAAGCGAGCTCAAGTCACAAATGTTTCACACCTATTTCAACCGCTTTCTCTCATTACTCAATCACGAATCTCCCGAGGGCGGGAGAAATGAACTAATGGCGGGCATTTCGAGTCGAGACGAAGGCGGATCTTCCTCGGAGTTTGCCATCACTATCCTCTCAAATTTGCTTAGTGCCAATATCGATGTTGGCTTGAAGCACTCTTTGAATATTGGGTACCACGACAATGTTGAAATCAGGACGGCCTTTGTCAAGGTTCTGTACAATATCCTCATCCAGGGTACTGAGTTTAGCAACTTGACAGATGCTGCCGTAAGTGAGAAATATGATGAGTTGCTGGAGGTATGTGAAATCGATTGTGGTCCCTATGGGCGCAGCCGTTCCAAGATCTAACGTGCTGCCCAGCTCCTCGCCAAAGATATGACACTTGTAGCCGCCATGAGTGCAGTGTGTCCGAGCAGCGAAGTTGACGAGCTGACCGTCTCTCTACTTACCATTTTTGAGCACCGTGGTCTCAGCTTCGAGCTGCTGGAAGTCCTCATCAAGCAAGAGATCGAGGATACAGGTGAGTCGATCATGCCATACCACTGCAAGGACGGCAGTTAACCATGTCTTTTGGGCATGTAGATAATGAGTCCGAAATCCTCCGGCGGACTTGCGTGGCTACCAAGATGCTTTCCGTTTATGCCAAATGGAAGGGGCAGCCGTACTTGAAAGCCACTCTCCAAAAGGTTGTCGAAAGGTTGATGCTCACCTCCAAGGATCTTGATCTCGAACTGGACCCAGCTAGAGTCGGCTCTACGGATGAGCTGCAGAAAAATGCTCTCCAACTGCGCATTGTAGCAAAGGTGTTCATTGACGACATTTGCGCGTCGTCCTCCAGTATGCCGGCTTCGTTCCGTAAGATCTGCAACATTGTACGTCTGTTCGGGTTGCGAATCTCCCCTTTCAATCGAGTTCGCCATCTAACACTATTTTCTTAGATTTCTACCGCCGTACTTCCACGGTTCCAAGAAGCCAAATACACGGCTGTGGGAGCCTTCGTGTTTCTCAGGTTCTTCTGCCCTGCCATTGTTGCTCCCGAGGTTGAGGGTCTGGTGACAACGACGCCTTCCAAAGAAATGCGTCGGGGTCTTCTTCTGATTGCCAAGGTCATCCAGAACCTAGCAAACAATGTGCTCTTCGGAGCCAAGGAGCCGTACATGTTTCCTTTGAACGACTTTCTCACACAAAACATTTACCGTGTCACTACATTTCTGCGTGAGATATCAGTATGTATTCCGGTGGACCTGGCCTGTAGTTCTTTTCCCCCATCACATGTACTAATACTGCTGCTGAAGGTACATCCGGAAAATCTAGAGACTCCCCCTACCACAGAGTCATTTGACTTTGGCTCTTGCGTCGCATTGCATCGGTTTTTGTATGACCACTGGGATCAAATGCGGCAGAGACTCGTGACCCAAGAGCGCAGGGATTTTGTTCGGTCACCCGCCGAGGTATCTCGAGGTCGATCGCCTGTTCTCGAACCTCTTCGAAACCTCATCACGAATTTGGGGCCGCCGCCCTTGGCTGTGACCTGGAATAGACCACAAATATCGACAAATACGCCTCCCTCGTACTCAAGGTTCCAGAACTTCATGCTTCGGAACGCCTTCCGCAGCACCGAATCCTTTATAACTGCTAGAGCTGTCTATGACGGTGGTGAAAGCAAGGTATGAGTCCAATCAATTTCTGCGCCGTCATTCCCTCTGGTGAAGAGCCACTAATAGCTGTCGACAGGATTCTCTCTCCATCATCTGCATCATTTTACGACACATTGACGCTGAGAGTATAGACTACGACACTCTCTTGTATTGCTACTTGAAGGTACAATCAAATCCCCCGGTGGGCCGAGGTCTACTAGCCTGGTCGTATCCACGGACCACTTCATTACGCTTGGATTCGTTGCCACATCCAATGCCTTCTTTCACACAAGACGATGTCTATATACTGACAGCTTGTAGATTGCAAGCCGTTTGTGGCATAAGCCCTTTGGTCTCCTTATCGACGCCACTTGCTACAATGGCCAGAATGAACCCCAGGACGATCTTTTTAAGAAACTCGAACAACTAACGCCCGTTGAATTGTCCAAGAATCTTGTCAGGATTTACGTCTACAATATGAACAGCGCATTCAGGTAAGTAATCATGAAAGCTCCAGGTGCCGTATGTTTTCAGCAATAACAGTAGTCACTAATGCACGGTAAGGAAATGTTTCCGGAGGCTTCTGCGAGTCTCTGCAAAGAGCGACAACAGCGTGTTTAATCCCAAGAACGTGGATTATCATTTGATCGGCAGTCTGCAGGATTTACAGGCTCACTTCCATTTGAGCCAACTTCACCTCCCCAAGGAGACAATCAGCGTCGTGACGGATACCCGTTATGTGTTCCAGCCAATCACTCGCCTCTCCAAGACAAAGGGGAAAATCCAAGTAGTTATTAAGGTTGGCAGTCAATTCGTACAGGTCACTACCACCAAGAAACAGGAAGTTTTTCCTGGCTATAGGCTGAGCACCACCGTCAACGACATCTTCAGACTCGGCGAGGTGGAGGAAGCGCCGACTTCGATTCAGACAGAGGACGATTCCGCTTTCGGCCTGCGTGCAGACAATGGCAAGATTGTTATGTACTTCACCAGCCCCAAAAAGGTCGACGTGCTCCAGACGATCCGCGGTGCGAAGGCCAAATATGGCAAGGACACAAGGGCGCATAAGGCTTACGAGCGATTGATCCGTCCGCAGGATGTCCCAGGTACCCTGCTCAATCTTGCCTTGACAAACCTGTCAAGCTCCGACCATGTGTTAAGACTTTCGTCGTACAATCTCCTTGGAGCTCTATGCAAGGCTTTCAAGTTCGGCGCAGCCACGAATTTGATGTGCACCAAAGGTTTGGCCCTCTAGTCTGACCACGCCTCTCGAAGCTGCCTAGACACAAATCACGCTGCGTCGACTACGTGCTAACTCCTCTAATGCAGATGTGTCTGTTCCGGTGGACCCTTCTCATTTCATCATCAAAATCAGCCGACAGCTAGCGACAACGGAACCACAACTGACGTTTGACTTTTTGACTGAGTTCTTCGTTGGTTGGGAGACCTTCACAGAAGAGCAAAAGCCACTCAGTCTCGCCTACATGGCACCATGGCTTCCGGGCTTACGGACGGCAGTTCTGTCAAATGAGCCTGATGCCGAGAAGGGCAAGGAGAAAGTTGCTGCCTTGTTCCGAAAACTCATAGACGTGGCCATGTCGGACCACGGGCTGACATATACGCTAGAGCAAGTCGTCTGGCCCGCCATTTATCAGGATGAAACTATCCTTGACATTTTCCTCGAGGAGCTGATGAGGGCAGCATTGAGCTTTGGCTTCTCTGAAGAGCCCATGGAAGCCTTGTCTTCCATTGTGTCGGGTATGGGCAGCATCACGTTGCGTGGCAAAGTCATCTCCAGGCTACGCAAGGCATTGAACCGTTCCTCCCTTCGACCCACGAAATACTTGCCCGACAATGCTGTTTGGCCCGAGATCTGCGTCTTACTCCACTTTTGTCTGTCACTGTCCTTCGACAACGGCGTTCAGTCACAGCTCTATCTCCCTGAGATTTTCCACATAGTCACGATCCTGGCAAACACTGGTGCCCCAGAGGTGCGCCTGCTGGTCCACAGGCTCCTTGTCAACACTGTACATGCAGCTTGTACCTCATTCAGCCTCGACGACGCTCGATTTGGCAAGCTCAGAGGAAGCTTGGACTTTCTCAGCGAGCCCAGGAGCGAAATCTTCTCAGCACCGCCTCCCTTTTTGCGCGATGGCGCCTCCATGTCAACAACACAGGATGCCGGGCCTTCGCTCACTGCCACCGAGAACCTAGCCGCCGTCCTGTTTGAGGTCTGCTCGGTCGCGGCACCTTCCGTCGACATCTCCAATGCTTGGAGGTCTCGGTGGATGAGCTTGGTTGCCAGCACTGCTTTCCAGAACAACCCTGCGATCCAGCCTCGAGCTTTTGCCGTTATGGGCTGCTTGGCGAGGGAAGAAGTGGACGATGACCTCCTGTACCAAGTACTTGTCGCCTTACGGAACAGTGTGGGTCGCTTGGGTGAGGATACGAACAGCGACATGCTTATTTCAATTGTCACATCCTTGTCCAAAATGATGGCAAAACTACCTTCAGCGTCCAGGTACGGGCTGCAGCTCTTTTGGCTAGCAATTTCTCTTTTGCGACTCGTCCCTCCGGCGCTGTTCAATTGCACCGCCCAGTTCCTGGAAGCCGTCATGACCAATATCAGCACGGTGGGGGACTTGAGGGGGGACAAGATGGGACCTCTACTCCTTCAGGGTCGAGTCCAGCTGGAAGAGGCTGCGCTACCTTTGGATGATGCGTACGGCATTCACTTCACGGCCGATAACTTCCACTTCGCAGTCTGTGCCTGCCTCGCCCGCGGCCTCGCCGACACCACGACCAAGACCAACGCTACCAGAGTACTGTCGGCCTTCCTAGATATGGCTGGGAATCCTTCGGGACATGTAGGCAAGCCGTCGGATGATATCTCTCGGTCCCCTTACATGGCTCTCATCTTAGCCCGGACTGTTGGGAGCGATGAGCTCAGGGACAGTCTGTGGCTTGCTGGAATCAACCCTTTGCTTTTGGGGGATGTGAGTGGAACTCAGCGATACGAGGACCTTGGTAGCATGAAGGACAAAGACCTCCTCCTGAACACAGCCATCGAGCTGATAGACTTCCAATATCTGGAGGACGCGCTACAGAACCGTACGCTTAGATGGTTGACTGAGCTTGCAACAGCTAGGCCGGCGGTCACGATGCACCTGTGAGTTTTTCTCCTTTGAGATTTCGTCCCTACGCCTCTAACACTCATCACTTACATTGCGCTAGTTGTGGCCCGATAGTCTCTATTCTGGACGACGTTCTACTGCATTGTCAGAACTCATCTACACTGAAGTCTGCGCAAGCTCTTCTCTACGCTCTAACATCAAACCCGAAATTTAGCACCGCGTTAGACTCTACGACAGTGCTTAATGAGATTCTTGGAGATATGGGTTTTAGTGGGCTTTGGCGGTCGTGTTCTTTTAACTTCAGCCACGACCATGACAGAAAGTGTTTTCTTCTTACTGAAAAGCTAATAGAAGTAAGTAATACATATAATATTTTTAAGAATATTAATAAGTTAACTTTATTATAGCTTATTATAGTTTAGTATAAGTTAAGTATAGTAAAGATACTTATAATAAGTACTTTATTATAATTTAATAAAAAGTTTTGAAGTTGGAGTTTATTATTATAATCTAAGTATTTAAATTACTATTATTTTATATTTTCTATTTAATATATTTATATTTTATAACTAATAAGAATAAAATAATATATATTAATATGATATTTTTATAATATATATATATATATATATAATATAAATTATTTTGAAAAATAAAGTTAACTTATAACTTAATATAATATTAATAATATTTATTTAAGTTAAGTAATTAATTTATATAATATTATATTTATAAAGTTATAACTTGATTTTTCTTAGATTATATTATTATAATTTTATATATAATATAGAAATAAAAAGAAATATTTTTAAAATATTATTTTAAAAAAGTTATTTTATTTAAGAAGAAATAAATAATAATTAATTACTTATTTTTAAGTATGTTTATTAATACTAAGTAAAAGTAAATAATAAAATAATAAAACTTTTTAATTATATTAAGAAACTTAATATATTATACTTATTATTTTTGAAGGTTATTTTTAAATATTTATAAGTTATTATATATTAAAAAAGTACTTAATATATTAATATATAAGTTTATAATAAAATACAATCTTTTAAAAAATACTTTACATAATTAAAAATTACTTATTTTTATTTAAGTGAATATACTTAGATTTTATTTTTAAATATAAAATTATTTTAAGATTTAATATTATTATAAGTTAATAAATTAAGAAGCTAATTATAATATAAAAACTACTTCATAAATATATAAATAGTAATAAAAGAAACTACTATATAGGTACTACTATATATAACTAGTTATTTCTAATTTATAAAAAAGCTTTTAGCTTTATTAATTAATTAAAAAGAATTAAGTATCTTATATTTTACTTTTATATACTTATATATATAAGCTTTAGCTTAATAATTAGTAATATAACCTTATTACTATTTATATTATAATATAACCTTAATTTTCTTTTCATAACTAAGCTAATATTTCAATTTTCTTTTTATTAATAAAATTACTTTAATAACTATTATTATTAGCTTTAAATTTATTAGTTACTATAATATAAAGAGTATAGATTAGAAAAAGTAAATAATAAGAATTACAATATAATAATAGATATAATTATATTATAAGAATTTAAGCTAACTTTCCAAGTAGTTTTATATAATAAGCCTTATTTATAGAGCTTAATTATTAGTCTAACCTTTTACTAGAGGCTTACTAGATATCTAGACTTAACCTCTTATATTACCTCTCTTTTAGAAGCTTTGTTCTTAAAGCTATATAGAGCTAACTATCTAACCTATAAGATAATACAACTTATAGCTTATTATTATTACTATAGTTACTTTTCTATAGCCTATTTAATCTATTAGAGGTTTTTTAACTTACCTTATAGGTTAGAGGTTATTATAACTTACTTTATTAAAGAGTATAAGTCTATTAAAGCTATCTTAACAATTATTTATAAAGTAGTTATAAGTAGCTTTATTAATATTAAGTTTACTCTTTATTTTTTACTTTTATATTATTATTTATCTTTTATAGTTATTATATTAATATGTATAACTTCTATAGATCTACTATAATTAATAGTTCTATAGCTTTATTTTTAATAAGTTTAATAGTATAATTATAATTGATAAATTTACTTACTATAGTTAGATTTATTATAATTATTATAAGTACAAAAGAGATTATTAAAAGTCTAAGCTTATAATACTAATGTAAAAGAAATATTATCTATTAAATAATAGTATTAATATAAGGTATTATATCTTAGATTATATTTATTTAACTTAATTATTCTAGACTAGTATAGGCTACCTAGAATAGTTTACTAAATATATAGTATAATTATAATATATTTAACCTTTTAAAAGTACTTCTAGCTTATACTATATCTTAATAATCTAATATATTATAAAAACCTAATAAGTTAGAGTACTATTAACTTAGACCTTACTTTAACTATAGCTTAGATATATATATAAATTATTTTATAGTATTTATTTATTAATATAGCTTAGTAATAATAATTAATTATAACTAGAGAAAAGCTATAGCTTAATATATTAGTAATTATAGTATTATTAAATTTATCTTTAAAGTTATAATAGCTTTAGATCTATTACTAGCTATATAATAATCTTTTAAAGTTTACTAAGGTTATTAAAAATCTTAAGCTTTTAACTTATAAAAATTAATATATTAAAGATAGCTTTCTTTAGTAACCTTATTAGTTATAATTAAATATATAAAAGGTAACTAAAATAAGACTTTAGTTTTATTTCTTTTTATTATTTTTAATTACTCTTCTTTATTATATTATATTTCTTATTATAGAAAACCTTTAAGGCTTTCTTTAAAAAGTTAACTTTTTAGCTTTAACTATAGCTTATTTTAAATTCTATTTAAACTAGCTAGAGAGCTAAAAGGTATTAAAGTGGGTGCAATATACTAGCGAATGGCATGGACCTCCAGGCCCATTGGGCTGGATTGGGAAAGGTCTGCAGTAAAATATCAGTTAATATCTATAGGACGGATTTTACCAGCCAAAATATCTAGAATCTGATAACCATATATATTTAGATCCTAAGGTAGTATAATAGCTATAAATATATAGAAAATCCTATAGAAAATAGTAATATAATTGTATATATATTAGTAATTAACTAGAGATTATTAGTATAATTATTTATATACTTTAATAATTAATAGTTTAATTTATAAGTATTAATTAATATTACTTAAAGTACTATATATAGTGTATATAATATATATTATAACTATTATTATAACTAAAAATAAGATGGCTATAATATTAATAACTTTAAGTAGCCTAGCTAACTAAAGTAATTAGTATATCTAGCTATAGTAATAAGTAATAACCTTAAATCTATAGAAGTTAATAAACTTAAATACTAATAATATATAGTATACTATTATAAAATAACTAATAAAGCTTTTAATAGCTTTAGATATTATAGACTACCTAATAATACTATTTATAATAATTAAGTAGGTAATAAATAATATAGTAAATAGCTAATAATTACTAGATCTAAAAGATATATAAGCTTTAAAGCTATTCTAGCTATTAACTAAAGGCTAAAAGTAACTTAAATATAATAATAAGATATATATATAAAAATCATAGTAATATAAATAAGACTATAAAGTAGTTAGTGACTTAGTTATCTAGATCTATATAATAATAAATCTAATAGTAATTATAAAGTATTACTTTAAAAGTAAGTTAATATATATATAGATATATAATATTAAGGTATATATTAGTTTACTTTTATATAAAGAAAAGAAAATTACTATAGTAAAGTATAAAAAGGTTATAAAAAGAGCTATAGATTATAGGGTAATAGATATAAAAGAGATAGAGAAATAGATATCTAACTAGGAGAAAGTACTCTCTCATAGTATATAAGTCTAGTAGTATTTAGCTATAAAGACTAGTAAACAGTTCCTACTACTAATAAAGATATTAAGGTATATACTATTAGTAGTATAGGTAAAGGTATATAAAAGTACTAACTATATAAGGGCTATTAATAACTAGCTCCTATATTATAAAGTAATATTAGTAATATAAGCTTATATTACTATAGAGCTAGAGTATCTCTAAGTAAAAGCTACTTATACTACCTTTAGCTTAGTTATTATAGTAATAGTTACTAATAATACTATAAAGAATTATATATAAAAGAAGCTAATAAAGAAAAAATAGTATAATAACTATTATAATAACTATAATAATAAGAGTAATAACTATAGTAATAAAAAGTACCCTCTATATAATATCTTTAGGTACTTATTAATAAGGTATTACTTTATAAATAAAATATACCTAAGGTTTTTATAGTAACTATATAAAGTAATTATTAATTATATAAAATAAGCTTCAATATAGTAATATATAAAAGATAAGTTAAAAGAAAAATATATATTACTAGCTTTTATATATACCTACTTAGATAAATTTACTATAGTAGTAATAGTAATACCTCTAGTAAAATAATAGTTAGAAGGTAGTAAAAGTAAGGTATAGTTAAAAGGTAAAGAAGCCTTATCTATATAGTTAGCTACCTTTACAATATCTAATTATCTACTTAAAGACTTTATTATCCTAGATTTAGAAGTAACTCTTTATATCTTCTACTTTTATTATTACTTCTTACAGATAACCTTAATAAAGTTAGACAACTTTATCCAAGTAAGTAATACTATTATTTTAATTAAGAGATAGAGTAATATACTTATTTATATAAAATAAGGTAATTATTAAGTATAATTTATACTTAAAAAAGTTATCTATTACTTATTACTATTATATAACTTAGTATTATATATAATACTTAAAATAAGAAATAATTAGTAATAAGATAATAATCTAACTAATAATTATATATATATAGTAAAGAATTACTTTATAGTATTTAATATAGATAAAATTACTAATTAATAGATTATTAAGATTAATAAGAACTATAATAGTCTTTATATTATATTATTAGTATATCTAGTAGTAGTAAATGTAGATATAGTTATAGTAGCCTTAGTACTGATAAAATACTACTAAAGAAGTAAGCTAGTTAAAGCTAACTACTAGTATAACTATCTTAGCTACCTAGGTAGCTATATACTCTATAAAATAACTATCTAAGCTTATAGTATATAGATAAAAGAAGATATACTAGAGATATCTATTATATTATATAAAGTATATATAATAAGTAAGATATAGTAGTGAATATTATATTAACTATAGAAGTTAATTAATTATATAGAGGTAAGTAATTATAATTCCAGATTTTTACTTATTTAAATAAGGCTATAGTAGATATAAGTTAGCCTTATTACTTAGTAACTAAAAATCTAGCTTTATATAAAGCTATTACTTATAATAATATACTTCTAAGGCTATTAAGATAGCTTTAATAGACTTTATATAATTAATTAAAGTATATAAATTAAAAGAAGTATAAGTAATTAAGTATAATAATAAGATTATAACTACTTATCTATAGGTAAAGGAGGCTATAGAAAGTATAGAAATCCTATTTAAAGCCTTAATACCTAATATATAAATATAAAATAGTAGTATAAAGAGGATTACTATAGTAATTAAGGAGAAAGCCTATGTAATAAAGCTAAAGTTAAAATTACTAGTATTACTATAGCTAGAGATTCTAAAAGTAGTAGTATACTTATATAATTATATACTAGCTAAATCTTATAGCTAGAGATCTTTATATTAGATTTAGTATATAGTAAGAGGGTAGCTATTATTTATATTATACCTTAGCTATTTATAAGTACTTAGCTATTATATATATATAATAACTTTAGATACTTAACTTAGCTATAATTATCTTTAATACTTTAAAGTGAAGATATATATTAGCTATCTAATTAGATATATATTAACTAATTAATACTATATATATATCTCTTTGAAGAATAAAGTTATTATAACTTATAATATAATATTTAATAAAGATGGATACTTCTTTGGAAAAGAAGATAAATAGGTAGATAAGTTAAGTAATATAGATAAGGCTATAATTAATAAATAGATCTATAAAATAACTAAAAAAAACTTTATAAATATTACTAATAATAAGAATATTATAGAAGAAGATATAGTAGAAGTTTTAAATTAAACTACTAGTAAAATATTACAAAAAGTCTATAAATATATAAAGTTATACTTTATATTAATAATAACATTAAAATCTTGCAATACTTTATTTATTATACTACTATTAGATATACTTTATATAAGAGAGTAAGAAGACTATAAGTATTATAATAAAGTTTAATATATTAATTATGTTATATATTAAAAGTAAATATATCTATAAGAATCTTAAAAAGCTATATTTATAACTAGGATTATTAATACTTCTTATTATAATACTTAAAACGAGTAAGCTACTTATATAGCTAGGATTAATAATAGTTCTTACTATAGTCTTTAAAACTAGTAAGCTACTTATATAGCTAGGACTATTAATAGTTCTTACTATAGTCTCTAGAAAATCTTAAAGTAAGACCTCCTACCTAGTAAAAGTATAAGCTAGCTCCTTAATATTAGAAATAATAATATAATAAGAGAGGATCTATATAACTTTAATAATAAGATAATAATATCTTAAAATATAGCTATAAGGCTAGCTATAAGGCTATACTAAAAAGATTTACCTAGGTTACTTAAGGTATATACTAACCTAAAAAACTACTTATTTATAGAGGATTTTCAAAAAGCTAAGAAAGCTTATTTATAGAGCTATAATACTTTAAATAGCTAGGTTAAAGTTAGTATAGAGAAAGCTAGTAATAACTAGATATTTAATTACTAATAGGTATATACTTATAAGCTAAATAAATATAGATTTCTTATAAAGTTTAAGATATACCTTATTATTTATAGTAATTAGTAATTAAAAGATATAATTTATGATATATATATAGTAATATTAGTAAGACTTTTATTCTAATTACTTATTATAATTATAACTAAGTTAAATCTAAAATTACTTTAATTTAACATAGTAAATATATTTATATATACTAATACAGATAAGATAGTATTTAGAAGATTTCTCTTAAGATATCTAAGCTATAGTAGTAATAAGATTATTTACTTATAAAAAGCCTTTTATAAGTTATAATAATTACTACTATAGTAAAAGTACTTAAAAAAGGGACTTTAAGAACTTAGATTTATACTAGTTACTAGAGAGCTATACTACTAGTAGAAAAGAGCTATTATATTCTTCTTCTATATTAATAATTATATCTTTATATTCCCTAAGTTATTAAAATAAGAAGTTAATAAGGTAATTAATAATATAAAAAAAGGATATTACTTAGAGAGTAATAATAAAATATAATAGTTTCTTAGTATAGAAATTCTCTATAATAAATAATAATAAAAGATATAGCTATTGTAGTTAGTATATATTAAAAAAATAGTAAAGCTAATTTATAATAAAACCTAGTTACTATTAAATAATACTCTAATAGGTAATAAAAAACTTTTACTTTTATAGTAGATAGTAATAAACTATAAAGTTATAAGATACTAATAAAAAGTTAGATTAATTTTATATATAGTAATAAGAATAAGACCTAATATTATATTTATAGTAAGTTAACTAATAAGATTTAATTATAACCTATTAGTAGCTTATTAAAGAGTAGTAAACTAGGTACTTTAATACCTTAAGTATATAACTAACCTTTACTTTAAATTTAAGCCTAATAGAGAGCTTATTATTATATTAGATATTAGCTTTAGAGATAACTTAATTAACTATAAAAGCTTATAGGCTTTTACTATTAAGCTATATAGTAGACTTATTAGCTAGAGAGTAAATAAGTAATAGATAGTAATTACTTTAATAGTTAAAGTAGAGTTACTAACCTTATCATAAGCTATAAAAGAATTAATATTTATAAGCTAATTAATTACTAAGCTTATTACTAGTAATAATACTTTAAATATATTACTAAAGGTTATAATATAATATAATAATTAATAGATAATTAGCTTTATAACTAAGAAGTTAGTTTAATTATAAATATATTTTTATTATATAAATATATCACTACTAGACATATTAGAAGATTATAGATAGTTATATTAAAGTTATATATACTTTATTAGTAAAGCTAATAGTAAATAGTTTAATAAAGGCTTTACTAAAGTAAAAATAGCTTATATTTCTCTAGTAATTAAATCATAGTAACTAAACTATATAGTTAATATAAAACTATAAGAAAGAATTAGCTAAGGATAAATTACTAATATAATTAAAGTAATAAGTACTATAGTAATAAATAGTTAGCTAGTATAGCTCTAACTAAGAGAGTTAAATTACATGGTTATACAAGTTAATAAAAGTAGATCATTATAAAGATATAACTAACAAACCCTAATATTATAACTAATTATTAATATAATTAGTAAAACTTTAACTATAAATTTCTTAATAACTAAGTAATATATATAGTAAGTAATTTTATTATCATAATTACCTTAATTAGAACTAAAAGTTAATATAAAATCTAATTATAAAAAACTATTATTTTAAGTTGGAAAGTTATAATAAAAGATAAAAGTATAGTTAAAACTATATTTTAAGAATAATTATATATATAAACCTATAAGGGCTATATTAAATATAATAGTAAGTATATAGGGCTTAAGACTACTATAAGTATAATATAGCTTTATTAAATAAAAGAACCTTAGTTACTATATATTTATATTATTAAGCCCAAACTTATATAAGAAGGCTAATAGGCTTTATAAATATAACTACTATTAAGTCTTTTTACCTCTACCTAGGATTAAACCCTAGAGCTCTAGTATAAGTTACTATCTTATACTATAATTATCTAATAGGGGGTAATATTACTAGACTATATATACTCTAGTTTTAATTATTATTAATTAATTAATTACTACCTTTTATAGTAAGTAATTAGTAATTATAAGAGACCTATAAAATATAAAAGAAAGATATAAAAGGGTAGTAATTATCCTATTTATTAATTAGTTAGATTAAACCCATAAATAGCTTTAATCTAGAAGGGTATATTAAAGTAAGTATAATATACTAGTAAATAGTATAGATCTCTAAGCCTATTAGGCTAGATTAGGAAAGGTCTATAGCAAAATATTAGTTAATATCCATAAGACAGATTTTACTAGCTAAAATATCTAGAATTTAATAACTACATATATTTATATCCTGAGGTAATATAATAGCTATAAATATGCAGGGAATCCCATGGAAAATAGCAATATAGTTATAGATATACTAGTAATTAACTAGGGATTATTGCTATAATTATATATGTACTTTAATGAAAGGCTTAGGCTATAAGCTCTAAAGAAAAGAGAAGACTTCCTTTCTCTCTCTTTTACCTTAGAAGTTTAAGTAATTATCTTTACTTTAAAGCTTTTAGCTAAAGATTAAGCTAATAATATATTATGAAGTAGTATCTTCTAGGGGGTAATTTATATAGTTAAAAGTAGCTAATTTCTATCTAAGTAAATCTAAACTAATCTTATTACTAAATATAAAGTTATTTTAGAATCTAGTATAATATTAATATAGAAAGTAGTATTAGTTAATAATATCTATATAAGTAAGATAGTTAGTTTATATAATATACCCTCTTAGGTAGTAGTAGTAGTTAAGATTAATATTATTTATATTATATTACTTAGAATAACTAATTATAAAGAGAAAATTTTATATGTATGATTTATTATTATATAATAATTAGCTATTTTATTTTTCTTAGCTTATAGTTAATAAAATTATTTTTATAATTAGTTACTAAGATAATAGCTATATAAGTTGGTTATAATTATAAATATTTTTTATATTACTTTATATTAGCTTTTTCTTTCTCTTTCTTTTCTTTATTAATAATAATTATAACTACAAGTTAATAAAAATATTATATTTTTATATATATTTCTTTTACTTTTTTATCACTTATAATTATAAGTAATTATTAATATCTTTTTATATTTTAGATTTCTTATAAAATAATTACTATCAGTAAGACTTATAAATATACTATAGTTACTTATAAGTACTATAGTTACTTATAAGTACTATAGTTACTTATAAGTACTATAGTTACTTATAAGTACTATAGTTACTTATAAGTACTATAGTTACCTAGGTCTTATACCTAATAACTAGAGGTTATAGTTAGTATTACTATTACTATTATTATTATTACTACTACTACTACTATTACTTATTATAAGTAATAAGAAAATAAGAGAGATCCTTATTCTTAAAATAAAAGATTAGAAACTCTTATTCTTAAGATCTTATAAGTTATATATCTATTAGTTATTATGGATATTATACTGATTAAATAGATAGCCTTATTATTTTTCTAGCTAGTTAATAAAGCTAAAGAGAATAATATATACTATTATATAGGGGTATAAGAAAAGATACTTAATATTATATATTATAATAAGAAGTAAGTAAGTTATTACTTCTTCTATTAATAATACTATCTTTATTTATCTCTTTATTATAATAATATATAAAAAAAAGATAATATCTCTTTTTTATCAGTATCTAGTATATTATATATTCATTAGTATTATTATTATTCTATACTAACTTATGATATTTTATAGAGAATAAATCTAGAGACATAGAGTTAATCTCTTTATATAATATACTTTAGGAGAAGCTCTTTCTCTTCTTTAATCGTAAGAATATTATAGAGAAGGGTTATTAAATACATAAAAATAATATAGTAATTAGCTAGAGAATATATAGGTAATAAGACTTATATATATAGTAGATATCTAAGATTTTAGACTAATTAGAGGCTAGAGATTTACTAAGATTCTACTATAAAGAGGTAGCCTTATTTCTAGATTTTTATATAAGTAACTAGATATATATATATATTATATTAATATATATATAACTTACTTTCATAATCCTTAAAATTTGATAATTAATAGTCTAATATATATTTCTATAATAGCTAAAGTACTCCTTTAATTAAATAGTAATACTTATTAATTATAATAAAATATATAAAAAAGATATTATAAGTATAATTACTTTATATACTAAATATAACTAGCTAATATAAATTAACTTTATCTAAAGTATTACCTAAGATAATAGGATATAAGTATATACTAACCTAGAAGCTAATAATATATAGCTAAGTATTATAAAATACTTGTAGAAGCTATATAAAATAAGAATATCTAACTTTAAGAAGTTAGAGAGAAATAATAAGAAAAGTAAGGATATAGTATATTTATAAACTACAATAATACTAAGTACTATTTAAATACCTTAGCTAGCCAAGGTAATAAAAAATTTTAATAATAGTAACCTTAAATAATATACCTCTCTTCTTTTAGTATATGAGGTATAAATAAAGATAAATAATAAGCAAAAGAGATAAGTAATTAAAATTAAGAACATTATCTACTAGATAGTTATTACAAACTTATATATATAGTATTACTAAGCTACTAATAAAGTCTATTAATAAATAGATAACCTTATAGTTACTTTAGGTATAGATAAGTAAGTATATATATAATAAGGAATAAAGAAATATAAGTAAACTTTAATAAAGCTTTTATTAAAATAACTATTAATAACTAAGAAGATAGAGGTCTAAGTAATGGAATAGAATAATATATATAATATATTTATTTAAGCTAATCTTATATTATATCTCTTATTATCTCTTTAATTTAACTACCTCTAACTAGCTTTACAAAATAGCCTACTATCTATATAGATTGATATATATATTACAGAATAAGTAATAAATAATATAATAAATAACCTTAAGAAAAAGGTAATATTAATAGAAGTAATAAAGTAACTTAAAGTAAAAGGTAATAAAGTACTATATAGCTAGGCTATATAAGGTATATTTAGTTTTACTAGGAGCTCTAAAGAAGTAATAGATAAGCTACTATATAATAATAGTAGTAAAAAGTAATATTATTACTAAGAAAGTACTAGTAATATTAACTAATGATAATCTAAGCTATAACCTATATATAAAGCTTATAATAGGTATTATATACTATTAAGGTATTAATGTATATTTCTAAAAGACTAATTAGAAGATTAGAGAATTAAAGATAACATATAATAATATATCTATAAAGTAGAAAACTAAGTTAATAAGTTAAAAAAGCTCATTAAGAGAGTATATAAGATATAGTAAAAAAACTAATAGTTATATAGCTACTATTAGGTAAAGGTGTTTATAGCCTTTTACTTATTACTACTAATATATATATCAAATAAGTTTATATTACTTAATTTAAATATAATAGATTATATCTTGAATAATACTATATAATTTATAAACTTATACAATATACATATTAGTAACTTTTTATAAGTAGGTATATAATATATAATAATTAAAGTATATAAAACTACTAAAGTATAAATTAAGTTAATAAATAGTATAATAAAGATATAACTAAGAGATATAATTCTATATTATAAAATAGCTATAAATCTTATATTCTTTATAAAGCTAAGAAAAATAGGTATCTAATAGAATACTAGCCTGAGAAATAACTATTTATACTAAGCTAATTACTCTCTTATTAGATATATGAAGAAAAAAGATGGTTAATAAGTTCTTAAATACTACCTAATAAGTAAAGGCTATATAGTAGTTATATTTATAATATATAAGAGCTTTAATAATATATCTCTAGTATTATGAAAGAGAAATAGGTATATAATATAAATAAGAAGAAGGCTAATTTATAGTAATACTAAGATATGATATAAGAGACTTAGCTACCTAAGTACTATAGTTCTTTATTATTTTATAAATACTATATAAGAAGTATACCTTATAAATATATAAGATATTATTATTTAAGATTACTCTATTTATAAGTAAGATAAAATAAGATAATAGGTATAGTAATAATCTTATAAATCTATAGAGATTATATAACTAAGTAATTACTTTATAATTAACTTTTATAACTATAACTATAGATATTATAAATATAACTTAATAATAGTTATTAGTAACTAAGCCTTAAGCCTTATATAGAATTTTTATACATAAAACTATAAAAATAAAGTACTTAAGAATATAATTTATGCCTTTCTTATATAACTTAACATAAAGTATAGTATAAAGCCCAAGATAATAGAGACTAATAAAGAAATTATTTACTATAAATACATTATAAATATACTAGTAAAATATAAGGTAAATATTAAGGTTTTAATACCTAATACCTAAGCTTAAAATAAAGCTATAGAGTAAGTAGTAGTAATTATTAATATTACGATAAGATATATAAGAATTAATATTCAATTACCTCAACTCCTATAGTTAGAAATATTTACTATAGTAATATACCTTTATAACTAAATACTCTTAATATCTTAGAGGTAGAAAATACTATATTAAATATAGTATTTCTATTTTAACTACTATAAGAGATATATTAACCTATAAAGTAAGTCTAACCTCTTATACTTATAAGTATATAGCTACTATATATATACTAAAATAAGTAATATATAGCTAAGATATAATAAATATAAGAAGTTATTATTATATATATAGATTAGATTTCTTATTAGATATATATTAAGTAACATATACTATATATAATACTTAATAAAGAATAAGGTTTTTATTATATATAATATTGTATTTAATAAAAAAATCTATTTAATAGCTCTATAAATAACCTTCTTAATAAATTATATAATAAAGACCTTTTAGTAATATAAAAGTATATTAAAGAACTTATTACCTTTAAGCTACTTATTTATTTTAATAAGACTAAAGAAGAACTAGATAATATTATTAAGAGGATATATACTAAGATACTATAAAGTAATAAGTAAAGTATAGTAAAAGTATATTTATATATATAAGTAAGCTTTACTCTCTTACTAATACCTCCTTTGTTACTACTAGTTATATTCTTTAGTATACTAGTAGAGCTTAATATAGAGAGTAAGAGTAATAATAATACTATCTATAACTATAAAAACTATTGCTAGTTATTACTTAGATATAAGAAAGATAATAACCTTATAAAGATAACTATATATATTAATAACCTTATAGAAATACCTATATATATAAATTATATAAAATATAATATTAATAAGGCTAGAGTATTATTTAAATTAGCCTTTTTTATAAAATAAGCTTAGAGAAAGCCTACTACAATGAGTAGTACTTTATCCAATAATTTAATAATGTTATAGGCTAATTACTTATATATATTAATAAAGAGCTAGATTAGTACTTATTAAAAAGAACTTGGCTCTCTACCTATTTATAATAAGCTAAAAAACTACTTATATAAGAAAGAATTTAAAGTAATAGAGAAAAGCTATCTCTGTAGCTATAAAGTATCTAAGTTATAACTAATAGTTAAGTAAAAAGCTGTAGCTAGTTATAAAGTACTAGGTTATTACTAAGTATATACCTACAAGCTTAATAAGTATAGCTAGTTAATAAAGTTTAAAGTAAGGCTTATTATACATAGTAATTAACAAGTAAAGGATATATATAATATATATATATATATATATTAATACTTATAGGTATATTATTTGAGACTTTAATAGCTATTCTTATATAATTTAATCTAGAATTACTCCAATATAATATAGTAAATATATTTATATATACTATACTTAATAAAATAATATATATAGAGATATTACTAGGTTATTATAAAAAAGATAAAGTTCTTTAGCTATAAAAGGTATTATATAAGCTTTAATAATTACTACTACTCTAGTAAAAGTACTTTAAATATAACCTCTATAAGCTTAGGTTTTATTATATTATAGATAAGAATTATTATTAGATATATAATAGCCTTATCTTTTTCTTTTATATAGATAATTATATACTAGTCTTTTACTATAAAGATAAGCTTATTACCTATAAAGTAATAATAACCCTTTAAAGGTAATACTATCTTAAGAATAATAAGCTACTTTAGTAATTTCTAAGTATTAAAGTTATCTATAATTATAATATAAAATAAATAAAGCTATTATAGTTAGTATACTATAAAAAGGCTATAAAGCTATTCTATAAGAACTATATAACTTGTAGTATAATAAAGGTAATACTAATTAGTAAAGAAGAGCTAATACTTAATAAAGAAATAGCCTCTTTATAAGAGGTTATAATATATTAGTAAAAAGTAGAGATTATATTATATATAGTAGTTATAATATAGCTAGATATTATATTTACTATAAGCTAGCTTATATATTTTAATTATAACTTTAGTATTATTTACTAATAAGCTATAAACTATACTCTTAAATACCTTTATAAAACCTAGTACCTCTAACTTAAATATAGAGCTAAAATAAGTAATATAAATAATATACTTAAAGTATCTCTAGATATAAGCTTTACTAATAATACTAATAGAAAGAGCTTATAAGTAGTTATAATAAAGCTTTTTAGTAATATAATAATATAGTAAACTAATAATTAAATAATATTTATAATATTAACTACTAAGGTTAAGCTACTAGTACTATTATTAGCTATAAAAGAAGTACTTTTTATAATTAGACTTATTATAGCTTTAGAGGTAGACTTACCTAAAAGGTAAAATAGTATAGCTTAACTAATAATAAAATTAAGTAATATAGTAGATTAAAATACCTTAAAGAAACTAATAATATACATTAATTATAATAATATATAAATAATATATCTAATTACTATGGAGATAATCTAGTTATAAATAAAGCTCTATTATATAAATATCTATAACTACCAACTATAACAAGAAGTTAGAGAAGAAAGAATTATTATAGAATATTAAAGGTTAGCTAAGATAATAGCTAATAGAATAATAAAGGTACTTTCTTAGCAACCTTTTAGTATATTTATATAATAAAAAAGTATAAGTAATTAATATATAAGGCTTAAAGCTAATTATATATATAAATTAACTAGTAATAAAGTAAGACTATATAAAGCTATAAAAAGTAAGGATATATAAAATATTAAAGTATAATTATATTATATACTTATATTTTAAGCTTATTTTAGTATATAACTAGATAAATTACTACTTAAATACTAAGTAGCCCTAAGGGGGTATATTAAATATATAGAAATAATATAGTAATTAGCTAGGGAATATATAGGTAATAAGACCTATATATATAATAGATATCTAAGGTTTTAAACTAATTAGAGGCTAGGGATTTACTAGGATTCTACTATAAAGGAGTAGCCTTATTTCTAGATTTCTATATAAGTAACTAGATATATATACATATATATTATATTAATATATATTTAACCTACTATTATAATCCCTATAATTTCAAAAGGGTATTAGTAATAATAATATTTTTATTATAGCCCCTAAGTATCTAAAGTAAGAGATATTAATAGTTAAGGTACTTATTATTAGTTCTTATAATTACTATTTCTATAGTACCTCTATAAGATAAATAAATAATATATATCTCTTAAGAACTAAGAATAAATACTAATAGTATATATTATTATAGTATTATTATATATTACTTATACTAGCGGCGCTACACTGGCATGCGGGCGCTATAGGGTAATTCGCGTATACATCTAGGGTATAGTTAAAGTGAGGTCTAAGTTAGCAGTTACTCTGACTTATAGGGTATCCGTAATACATTAGATCATTAAGATATAGCACAGGTTAGAGGTGCTTTTAAAGGGTTAAATATACTGTAATTTCACAATATCAGGTAAACTAGTCTAGGCTACCTATAGCAGTTAAGAACATTTAAACTATATAGATTACTTATACTAGCTCTTATAAGCCTAGCCAATACCCTTTTAGCTACTTAGTTAGTACTAGTAATACTAAAGAAGGTATATATCTATTATATTATACTTATATCTTATTTCATACTAAAATTATTATAATATAAAGACTCATTATACTTTAGTATATAGTATAAGTAGTTTTATTTTTATCATTATAAGTAAGAAGGGCTATTATACCCCTTAGCTTAAAAAAAAAGGTAGAGAAGAATAAGAGAGAAAGTAAGAAAAGGAAGTATAGTAGAATAAGTAATAAGATAAGCTTATCTTATAGAGGTATACTTTATAAGACTTTTATCTTATATCCTATTAGTATTATTAGCTTTTAGGTATATATAATATATTTTAATATTAATACCTTTATTAATAAGGTTATCTTTAATTAAAGAACTTATATTATATTTTACATTTTTTTTAATATATATATAGTTAGTCTTTTTTATAGAAATAACTTAGCTTTTTTAACTAATAAGCTATTACTTATTTTATTTATTTTTTAAGCTTTTTAACTCTTAAGCTATTTTTGATTTTTAAACTTATTTCTTTTTTTTTATCTAGCTATATATTATATATCTTATAGGTTAAATATAGTTCTAAAATATTTAAACATAGTTTACAAGAAATTCTTTTTTAATTTGTTCATGGGTATTTTATTTATAAAAAAAATAAATAATATTAACTTTACTATCTATATATACTTCTTATAATTATATATTTTAGATATTAATATAATGGAGTTATATATTAATCGTTTTCTTTTCTCTTATAATAAGGTATATTATCTATTAATTATTATAATAAACTTTTTAAATATTATCTTTAAGATCTAGTAAAATCTTTTAAAAGAGATATTAGAGTATTATTAGCTTCTTTATTATATACTTAAGAATAAGAAGCCTTATCTTAGTAATTAATATAGTTATAATTACTTATTATATAGCTTTCTATTAGATTAGTTTTCTATATAGAAATACAATATATTCTTATAAAAATCTATAGGTTATAATATTATCTTTAAATAAGGTATTACTTATAATAAGAAGCTAAATTCTTTTTTTAATACTAAAGTAAGTTAATAAGTAGAGGATATAAAAGAGATACCTAATATACTATCTTACTACCTATATATATTATAAGCTTAGGTTTATTAAGAACTTTAATAGTAATAAATAAGAGGCTATAATATTAAGTTAGATTATTATTACTATATATAATATTAAACTAATTATCTTCAAAAAGGTCTTTATCTTATTTAATAAAGTAATACTCTTATTTAAAAAGAAGTTAGTTATAAATAAAGGTATTACTAATTATATTATATTATTATGTTTAAACTTAATAGTTGTATTATAGATATATTAGTTATAATAAAGATATATCTTTTAATTAGTATAATTCTAAACTACTCTAATACTTAGATATTATTTTATATTACTTATATCTTTTATTTTATATATCTCTTTAAAGCTTACAATAATCTCTATTCTCTTTTTAATTCTTAATATTAGGTATATAATAAGAATATTATTAATAAGAAAAAGAATATAGATATTATTGTTTTTAGGAATAAAGATATGAAGGTTTTTCTTATATAGATAAAGCCTTATGTATTTAAGAGTTTTAAAGAGCTTTTTAAACTAAAGAAGAGATATATCTCTTAAGCTATAAAGTATATATACTATTATGATATATTTATCTTCTTATTAATATTCTTCTAGTAGGTTATAGTATATTAGCTTATGTAAAGGGTCTTATTTAACATTAAGAAATATATTTATAATATTAAATTATTTAGTATTAAGATTAAATTAAGTAATAATAACTATTATAATATAAAAGGTTTATATTATAAGTATTACCATATATATTTATAAAAGGGGGTTATTGACTTATAGATTCTCTTATATAATAACTTCAGCCTTATAGTAATTAAGAAACCCTTTTAAATCTTACTTATATACCTAAACTTACTTAAGTAGAAATAACTTCTTTTTTAGTAAGATAAAAGATCTATTAATTATTTTAAGAGCTTTAAGATATTAGAGTTTATTGATTTCTTAGTCTATTACTTTTCTAAGTAATTATTAGATATTATTTAATATCTAAAGTAACTTTTTTTATAACTTAGAAGTATGTAGTAGATTATTATAATAATATGTATAGTTATTTAATATTTTAATTAGATAATATAAGATTATTTAATATATAGCTATATAGATAGTTAAGTATAATATATAATATCTATTATTTATTTTATTAATAGCTTTCTTTTTATTATAAAAGAAAGTATTAAAGAAGTTATTAAAGTCTTATTTATTACTCTAATAAAGAGCTAGGGAGAGTTCTTCTCTTATAAATATAAAATTACTTTCTAAAGCTATAGGATAGTATCTAACTTTAGGTTAATAAGTTAGTATATATATAACTATACCTAGTCTCTTTAAAAAGTATTATTATTATTAACTTATTCCTATTATTTCACTTTATTTTATATAAAGTAGATTAATAATTTGATTATATAGTCATACATTATTTTAAGGTTTTAAAGTTATATTATAATACTAGGTATTATCTAAGTATTTAATAATTAATTAATCTTTTAATACAATAGGTTATAATCCTAAGTTTATATTTATATTATTACTCTTATTATAAGATCCTATAACTTAACTAAAACTAAGTATCTTACTTATCAAGTTACTTTTATTAGATATGATTATAATATATACCTTACCTAGTACTAGTATTATCTTAGAAGTCTAAACCTCTTTCTTATGTTATATAACAATACCCTAATTAAGTTACTTAATATCTTAGGTATTCTTTTTAATATTAACATCTAAAAGAGTTTATTACTATTATATTATTATTATTATATCTAATATCTCTATTATTTTACTTTTTAATTTAAATACATTTATAATTAAGTCTTACTTATAATCTTTATTGTTAATAATATTAATAATACTTTATACTTTTAGTTTAATAATTACTTTTTTATTTTCTTTTATCTTTAAGAAGAAGTTTATCTTATTAAAGTATATATTATATATAATAATTATATATTATAAGAAGAGAATCTATTTTTTATAGAGGTTATATATACTTTATATATATTCTATAAGATATTTAATATACCCTTTAGGTTTAACTTTAAATTATTTCTATTTTATTCCTTTCTTACAGTTACCTATTAATAAATAAATATAATATTCATATATATATATATATATATCTCTAATAAGAATAGAGGTTATATTAGAATACTACTATATATATTAATACTTATTAATAAAAGTATTATTTAAATTATATCTTTTTTTAATAGGTATTATCTATCTATAGTATTAAAGTAAGCTTATATTATATATATATATTATTATAAGTATTACTTTAAGCTAAAGCTTATATAAAAGTCTTAATAAATAGAGTATCTTTATAATTCTTATAATAACCTCTTAGCTTGCTTATTTATTACTACTCATTAGTTTTTTAGTATTTAATAGAGATAGCTTAATAGTAATCTCTTACTTTATGAGTTACCTCTTATACTTAGTTCTACTCTTAATACTAATAACTAAAGTATTCTTATTTTAGTATATCTTATATATATAAATATTATATTACTAGTTTACTTATAATATAAAGTACTTAAGTATAGAGAATATTTTATTATATATATTTCTAGATAATACAATGTGAAATAATCTAGCTATAAACTTATTTTTTAAAACTATAAGTTATTTAAAGTAATTAAATTTAATAGAAAATTTATAAAGATTCTATAATATATAATAGTATAAGTATATAAATCTATTTTTAGATATTTATTTTAAAATAACTTAGCTTATATATATAACTATATAATACTTATACTTTATATTAGTTAGTTCTTTAATTTTTATCCTCTAAGTATTATATAAGAGATATATAAAAGTCTAAGTATTAAGATAACTAGTCTAGAGGTATTAAAAATAAGCCTCATTAATATAATTAACTAATATATATCTTATTAAATAAAAAGTTATTATTATAAATACTGAAGTATTAATAAGTAAAATAAGACTATAGAGAATATTATTATATAATAAGACTAAGTAAAAGAAGATCAGTATATATTCAAGAAAAACTAGGTTACTCTCATATCTAAGGGTTTTTATTATAATACTTTTTTTATATATATTATAATAAAGAGTATAGTTTAGTTCTAAGTACTATAAGTCTACACTTTTTTTAATTAATCCCTTAAAGATAATATTAATATAAAACTTGGAAATATAAGCTATGTTTTCTAGTATAAATTACTTATCTTAGGTCCTTTAATGCTATTAAGAATATTCTTTATAATATATATTGTATAATTCTTAATTATATATAATATTATACTAGATTTAATATAGCCTTTCTTATTATTATATTAGTATAAGGTAGACTTAAAGAGGTCTCTATTATTAATAATATAGATCTTTTTAAAGTTATTTAATATAGTATTCTTATTAAGTATATATAAGCTTATAACTAAAGATAAAAAGATACTAAGTAAGGAATATATTAAAAATAGAGTATTATTACAAAGTATATTAAGGTTTATTACAACTATAATAAGAGTTATAAGTAAATAGTCTAAAGTGTTTAATATCTTATATAAATCTAATTTATTACTTGTATATTTCTAATCTTTTTTTTAATCTTAAAGTAAAAGTTAATTTACTTTAGGTTTATAAGTTTAATCTAAATTAACTTAATAATGAAGTTACTTAGAGAGTATTTTAATAGTCTTATTTTTTCTCCAACTATATATTTAAAAAAACTACAGTTTATTATACTTTAGAAGTAGTTAGATTATTTATATGGGTATTTATAATAGTATTTCTTATTAGCTCTAAGCTTTAGTTATTTTCTAACTATTATATATATCTTAGTTACTTTATAAGACTTTAGTAAAGCTAAGTATAGTAAATTACTAAGTAAATTTTTATATTGTCTTAAAGTTAAAAAGCCTTTTTTATATTATTTAGTTTTTATAAGGTTATTTAGTTTATTAGCTACTTAGAATAAGGTAATTTACTACTTAATTATATATAGAAATATCTAAATTATAAGTATACCTTGAATCTCTAATATCTTAAAAGCTTTAGCTTTTATAAGAGTATTATACTACTTAATAAGCTAAGGAATTAGATCTTTAAGTAATAAGACTTATAAAAGAGTTTTATTATATATTTCTTAGATATAATTAGTTATATTATTATATAATAAGATATATATTACTTCTAAAGTATCTTAATTACTACTTAAAAAGTAAGTTTATTATTATTATTAAGTAATTATATTTAGATATTACTTTTAATATTATTAGAGATAATAGTATTAAATTATATTATAAGAAGCTTATTTAATTTTGATTATTTATATATATAGAGTTTCTTTAATAATATGTTTTTTATAGCAATAAGCTACTTATTCTCTATTAATATATTATTTACTATAAGTAATATTAGTTTACTTAACTTATTTATTATATTATAACTAGCTTTTAAGAAAGCTTTTCATATAATTTAAGCTAAATAATATATATTATTTTATAATTTATTTTATTTTTAATATATTCTTTATAGATTAAGTTATTAAAATATTTTAAAAGCTAAATATATCTATGTCAATGGTTATATTACTTAATATCTTAAGATATAATGGAAAAGTAAAGTAATATAAACTATAGATATTAATTCTTATATATAATAACTAAATTAGATAGCTTTTAGTTAGTTAGAAGATTAATATTTACATTAGAAGTTATTATAGGTTATAACCAATTAATAAGTAAGAAAGAGTTATTTTAAGAAAGAAATATCCTTAAAGATTTACTTTATAATAGTAGGGGTTAATTATACTTATAATTAAGTTAGAGCTAAACTTATAACTATTATAAAGTAGTATCTTCTAGAGAGTAATTTATATAGTTAAAAGTAGCTTATTTTTATTTAAGTATATCTAGACTAACCTTATTACTAAATATAGAGTTATTTTAGAATCTAGTATAATATTAGTATAGAAAGTAGTATTAGTTAGTAGTATCTATATAAGTAGAATAGTTAGTTTATATAATATAATATCATAATCTCTATTAATAAAGAGATCTATTAAATTAAGTTGAATAATATTAATAATAATCACTTTTTTACTAAAGCTTAAGTTTAGCTTTCTTTTTATAAATATAATAAAAGCTATTATTAATATTATTAAAGCCAATAACAAAATTGTTGCGATGCCAGCCCATCGTCAGGATCCATCGGAGTTACCCGCTAACTCCGATCCCACCGGTCACGTGAGACCGGTCCGAGCTCGTCCGCGGGCCCACCCGCGGCAGCCATTTTCACCGCCAGCTCAACCTGGCGGCCCTCTTGATAGTTACACTTCTTCACGCATAATTGACCCTTTTTTGAGACCCCTTATTCGTCGCCCGCTGGTTATCACCAGACCCCTTTCGCCTTGCTTACCAACAAAAATATCTTAAGGTATGAAACTAAGCTATTAATAGAAATAAGTAATCTATATTGAAAAGTTAACTTAAGTAAATTTTCTAATAATAAAGGCGAAGCTATAAAAAAGTTAATAATAGTTAAATTAGATTTAAATTAATATAAAGAATAGTAATAAAAAAGTATAAGATATAGTAATAGTGATAGTAAATAAAATATTAAAATATAAAGTATTTTTCTAAGTAGTATATAGTTTACTTAAGAATAGGTTATTTAGTTGACTAAGAGTTAGAGATAAAAAAAGTAAATCTTCACTTATAGTATAATTTAATTTATCTAATAATATAAGAATTAAATATTTAAAATACCTTTTTTTAATTATTTACTAGTAAAGTTAGCTAGCTAAAGTAAAAGTTATTAATAGTAAAAGCTTTAGAAGTTATAATAAAAAGCTATAAGCTATCTTAAATTATATAATCTTTAACTTACTACTAAGTAAGCTTTTAAAGATTAATCTCTTACTACTATTATATTTCTATACTCTATATATATCTAATAAGAAAGCATTAAAGTAGGGCTAGAGTTATAGCATTTACTATTTAAAAGATAATAGTTAGTAATTTTCTTTCTTTATTTTTCTTTTAAAGTATTCATAAGTTATAAATACTTATTTAAGTATCTATTAAGAGAGTATATTTAGATAGAAATAGTTACTTTAGATTACTATAGAATTAAGTACTTCTATATATACTTATTTATTTTTTAAAATAATACTTTAAACTAAAGTCTTATACCCTTATTAAATAGTTTAATATAGTAACTAAGGTAAGAGAGAGATCTTTATTATATCTAATTTAAAAATAATATATCTATTTAAATCTTGAAAGCTTTAAATAGGTTATATTGTTTTATATAAAATTAGATATAAAACCTAAGTTATTTAAAATAATATAGTATTATAATATTCTTTTATATACCTTTACTATAACCTAAGTCTTAAACTATATCTTATATACTTTTAAGAATCTTCTTTTTTAGAAAAAATATTCATCATAAAGATATATCCAAATAGACAGTATATAGATTATTAATTAAGCTTTTTATAACTTCTTTCTTTTTTTCTCTTTACTAATACCTCTAGAGTATCTATTTAAATAGATATAATAGTAAATAATAAAAACTTGGAAATAAGAAAAACTTAGATTTAATAATAATACTAGTAGAATAATACTAATAAAATAATCTTAGTATTTATATTTATTAAGCTAACCTCTAGAAACTAACTAAGTTTACTTAGTATATATTTTAATCTTAGTATTATAATTTTATATATATAGCCTAGCTACTAGGAACTCTTTAATTGGAATAAACCTATGCTTAGTTTATAAGAAAACCCTACTTTTTAAAAGAAATCACCCTAACTCTTAATAAACTAATATAATAATATCTCTTAATTCAACCCCTTCAATTAGCTATAAGCCCTATACCTAATTAGCTAGAGGGTTACTTACCTAGAGCCCTATCTTTTATATAAACTTAGGTAGTAGTATATATAGGTTCCTTCTTTCTCTTTTAGTTACTAATTAAAAAGGTTAGAATAGCACTTATAATTAGAATGAAACTAAGTAGTCTTTAAAAGCTATTACTAGATATATACTATTATATCATATAAGTAAAACAATCTTAATAATAAATAACTTATAGGTTTTTTAAGTAATTTTTAATATATAAAATAAGAATCATATTGTAAAGAAAAGGTTACTTAATAGATATAAGTAATGTTTAATTAAGTTAGTTTAGTTTTATATGTTAATTTTTATAATAAGTAATACTTATGATACCTATAACTTTTAATAAGCTTCATAATATAAAAAGCTATATAATATTACTGAAGAATAGAAAGTTTTATACTAGAAATTATAATAATCTCTATAAAAAGTTAGATTAAAACTATCTTTTATAAAAGATCTTTTATTTAAATTATAAGAGTTATCTTAGTAATTCTAATTTAGCTTATAAGATAATCTTTAATTAGCCTTATTTATAGATACTTAGAATATAATAATTATATAACTATTGTAAGAATTATAAGCTTTCTAGAATTACTTTATATTACTTTAATATTAATTATAAGTAATTAATATATATCTTTTAAAACTAAAAAGTCTTTCTTTTTTCTTTTAATTCATACTTTTCTTAATAATAAAACTAATTAATATAGGCTTTTTAATATTAACTTCATAATTTATTATAATTTACTTATTACTTTTAACTTAGATAATAATAATAACTTAATAATTAGAACTAATAATACTAAAAGCATACCTTAGTAAGATATTAAACCTAAACCTAAAGCTTTAGCTATTACTATACCTTAGTAATTTACCTTAGTAGTTACTTATTTAGCTCTTTTCTTTATAGAGAGATTTCTAGAGGCTATTATAAAATAGCTTTTAGTTACCTCTATTACATAATTAGCTTTATATATTAATTAAAGTAATATTTATAACTTTTATAAGCTTATTATAACTAGCTAAGATAGAGCTTTTACCTTTAAGAGTAACAATATAATCAAGTTCTTAGAGAAGTTTAAAAATTAATATAAGATTACTAAAGTTCTTTATTATTATATAAATACCTTAATTACTTATTCTATAGGTAAAGATTATTAAATCTTTATTAAGAATATAATTAGATCTCTTTTTTTAGATTAATAAAAAATCTTACTTTTTTACTAAGTTTAGATAATAAGATATTAATTAATTCTTAGATAAAGAAAAGTAAATTGAAAAAGTAATTAAAGAACTTATTATCTTGAATTAAGATCTTATTTTTAATTTAAAACCTTTTTATTAAGATTAATAATATTGTTATATAAGTAAAGTATTAGAATCTTTATATTATAATAACTTAAATATTAATTAAGATTATATATAAATAATTTAAATAAGAGATTATTAAAGATACTATAAATAAGCTAGTTATTACTTTTGATACTTTTATTTAATAGATTAATTATTTAGTTTTTAAGCCAGCCTTATTAGATATAATTATAAGAAAGAGTACTTTTTTTTATCTTTAATTCTTAGATATTAATATTAAAACGTCCTTTAAGATAGTTTAAATAGATAACTAAGTATAACTAATAACCTTAGTTATAGTATTATACTTTAATTAATATTGAAATCTCTAAGCCTTTAAATATGAAGCTTAACCTAGTTAAAAACTTTATTAAACTAAAGATTCATTATTAATTAGCTTATTCTTATTTAGTTACATAAGTTTTCTTAGTTAATATAAATAGATTAGATTTATATAAATAGGTGAATAAATTAAAAGACTAATATTAGTATTATTATTTTACCTTCTATATCTACACTAGAAAATATAATTAATATATAATAAATAAAGATACTTGGCTTTTTGTATTAGTCTAATGTTTATAGAAATATAAATAATAAATAAGTAGCTTACTAATATCTATTATTCTTTATATTATTCTTAATAAAAGCTATAGCTAGAGATATACTAATTATACCATATTACTTGGCTATATTTTAAACTTTAGTAATAACCTAATTCTTAAGTAAATTACCAAGAAGATTCTTAAATATTAAATAGGATTACTCTAGTAAGTATAAGCTAATTTTTTAGAAGTAATATTCTCTAAGTTAAAAGTTATTATTTAAGCTCTTAAGTGCTTTTAAATAATTCTTCTCTCTTTTAAATAGTTTAATACCTTTTATATCTTTATAATTACTAAAGGTAACTTCATAAAGATACTGAAGATTATAACTAAGAAGTATATATAGGATTTATATATAATAGATATAAGGAAACTTATAATATATATTATAATTAAGATTTTAAATAAGAAAAGGTTACTTTTCAAGAACTTAAAACTATAAATATTACTAATTAAGATATTTTAATTTTAAATTTTAAGCTAATAAAGTTAATTTTTATTTATATAATTCTTGCAATCTTAACTTTTAAAGAATATAGCTATTAAAGTCTTTATTTTTATCTTTAAGAAGCTAAAAAATATACTAACCCTTTTTTTAAATAGCTTTAAAAGCTAGATTTCATTTGAAAAGTCTACTATCTCATAGAGAAGAAGCTTAATATCTTAGTCTTTTTACTTATTAAACTTCTATATCCAATATAGCTTAAGTTTAATAAAGCTATAATGAATACTTTAAAGAACTATAGATATAAAATATTTAAGCTAGAAGTTTTTTTTTTAATACTAGTTTCTTTTATTAACCTTATAACTAAGCTTAATTAGAAGTTGGATATTAAAGACTTAATTAGAGAATATAATTAAGTTATTAAAGTAAGAAAACCCTTAGTAGCTAAGATAATAAGAGTAACCTATATTATATCTCTCTTAAAGCTACTAAAGGTAATTATATTAAAACCTTATCTTTAGCTTAATATAAAGATTATATAGGTTAATAGAGAAATTACTATCTTAATAGTTAGTAGTATTTTAAATATAAAAGTATAGGTTAATATTTTAATAAAATAATATATTAAAAATATTAATATCTTTTTTACTTATATAATAAAGTCTTTATAATATATAAGAGAAAAAGAGTAAAACTCTACTCTATAGATAACTACTTTTTTGATAGATTAATCTTAAACAGTAACTTATATTAAAAGGTTAAAAAGTTAAAACTTTTAGAGAAAAGTTTATAATATTTACTAAGCTATATAGAGATCTATTTATATTAAAATTCTCTAATATTAAAAAGTATTTCTAACTTAAACTAAAAAAACTAAAATAAATTACTAATTAATACCTCTACCTTTAATTAAAGAAGCTTAAGCTATCAAAATAAAGCTTAGTTAACTATAAGGCTATATTAACTTAAAGGGTTAAGAAATATAAGACTCTTAACCTAATAATTATATTATTTTAGACTATTAAGACTATTCTTTATAAAGCTTAATAAGTAAAAGAAATCTCTATTTCTAAGGCTTTAGTTCTTAAAACTATAGAGGGTTTTTATAAGTAGGTAATTAGAGGTATTATTAAAGAAAGCTATAATATATATAGAAATTCTTAATTTCTATTTTTAAAGAAAGATAATAACCTTTAACTTATTGATTTAATAATAATATATTATAAGGTTACTTTTTATAATATATAGTTATTTCTTAAAGTAAATGAATTCTTTTAAGATTTTATCATAAACTAGCTTGTCTTACTCTTAAATCTTTTTTAAAATATAATTAGATTTTTTTAGATAAGAAAAGCTATAATCTTATAATATTTATTATATTATTAGGTTTATTTAGACATTATTACTTACCTATAAGTATTACTAACTCTGTTACTTAATTTTATTATATTATTATATAAATCTTTTATAATCTAATCTTAGATTACTATAAGGCTTTAATAAATAATATAGGTATTAAGAGCTTCTATTTATACTATAATAATAAATTAATCTTAAAACACCTAAGTATTTATTAATTTATATATAAATACCTTGATAATATTAATTGAACTCTTATAAATATAAAGCTTTTAAAATATATAATCTTAAAAAAAATATAATAGTATTAAGAGTTAGTAGTAATTATTAGATATCTATATAGGATATTAAAAAGATATCTACATTAAGCTAAAGTTCTAAAGATTTTAAAATAAGAACTCTATAGAGATATTGGAGGTATCTAATTATTCTTAAGCCTTATAATATTCTATAAGTTTTAGGTTTTCTATTTTACTAAGGTAGCTCTCTTACTTATATATTTACTATAAAAAACTAAGAAGTTCTTTTAAGGTTTAGATTAAAAGCTAGTAATAGATATTCTTAAGACTAATTTAATCTCTAGCTTAGGTTTAATTATTCTTAAGTATAAGCTAGATATTAATTAGATTATTCTTTTATAGATATAAATAAAAAAAGATAGAGATATATTCTTAATTGAAATAATAAATAATAAGCTTATTATTATATAACATAAGAGTAATATCTAATATAGACCTAAGTTTAAATATGATATGAAGAAGCTTAAAGTATATATAGTTCTTATAAGTTTAAAATACCTTTATAATGATCTCTTTAAAGTCTATTTTCTTTTAAACATAAATATAAAAGTCTTAGTAACTTAGATTAATACTATAGTAAGTAGTATTTCCTTCATAATAATAATTTATTAATTAACTTCAATTAGATTTTTTAATTTTAAGACTACGTATATTTTAAGCCAAAAGAATTCTATAGCTAATAGTTTATTAAGAAAATATTTAAAATTATTTAATCCAATTAAAGTAAGAGATAAGAAAGACATTAAAAACTTTATTGATATTAAACTTTACTATATAATAATGATATAGAACTTTTTTCTTAAAGTATATAATTATTTAAACTAAAACCTTAAACCTAAGAACTTCAATCTACCTTTGGATATTTTTTAAACTTATTAAATTCTATAGAGAAGTAGTTAATATACTTAAAGTAAATTACTTATTTTTTTTATGCTTAAATAATTATTTAGAATTCTAATACTTAAGTTCCTTTAATTTAAGAGAATAGTATCATACTTTATTATAAGAAGTAGAATCTTCTTTAAAAGAGGTACTTATAAGATCTCTAACCTCCTTAGAATCATTAATAGTTTATCTTCATAATAAGCTTTAATTAGTATAGTATACAATAAGATTAAATACTAGAGACATAAGATAACTTATTTCTACCTTTAAGATAAATACTTCTAACTAAGAATATATATAGATATTAAAATAATAGTTTAAAGTTATAATATTTATTAAAGACCTTACTTAGCTTACTTAGATAACCCTTATATCTTAACCATATCTTATAATTAACTATTTTAATACATTTACTTAGATATCTAATATCTTAATAAATAAAAGGTTATAAAGGTAAAATATAACCTATTTAGATAGCCTAAAGTATAGATTTTTATACTATATAACTTGTGTAAATATTATAAAGTTTCTCTAGAAAGATATTGTTTATTATTGTAAAGCTTATAATACTCTAAATATAAATAAAAGATAAGAAAATAGGGGTTATATTAAAGCTCTAAATAGAAGAATTAGAAAATATAAGAAGTTTATATCTATATATAACCTAAAAGTAAATAGTATTCTTAAAAAGAGCTATTAAATTATAATATATACCTTATAAATATAATTAGACTCAGAAAGAAAGAATATTAAATATATATTACTTATTAATTAATTAATTAATCATACTACTATTTACCTAAGCTATAGTATAAAACTCTTCTATAATATTATAAAATGTAATATAGTTAGATAAATTAAAGAACAACTATTATATAAACTAACTATCTTACTTATATAAATACTACTAACTAATACTACTTGCTATACTAATATTATGCTATATTTTAAAATAACCTTATAGTAAGTAATAAGGTAAGTTTAAATTAACTTAGATAGAAATAAGCTACTTTTAACTATATAAATTATCTTCTAGAAGATCTTACTTTATAATAGATATAAGTCTAGTTTTAACTTAATTATAAGTATTACTAACCCTTATTATTATAAAGTAAGTCTTTAAGGATATTTCTTTATAAAAATAACTCTTTCTTACTTACTAATTAGTTGTAACCTATAATAACTTTTAATATAAATATTAATCTTCTAACTAATTGAAAGCTACATAATCTAGCTATTATATATAAGAACTAATATTTATAGTTTATATTATTGTACTTTCTTATTATATCTTAAGATATTTAGTAATATATTAATTAAAATATATATATTAAGTTTTTAGAATATCTTAGAGATTTAATTTATAACAAATATATTAAAGGGTAAAATTAATTATAAAAAAAATAAATTACTTAGTTTAAATTATATAAAAAGTTTTTTTAAAAGCTAATTATAATATAATAAATAAGCTAAGTAAATTAATACTATTTATAATAAATAATATATTAACAAAACATAAGTAGCTTATTACTATAAAGAATATATTATTAAAGAAGTTCTATATATATAAATAATGAAAGTTAAATAACCTTCTTATATTATAGATTAATACTACTATTTTTAAAGATATTATAAATAATATTTAAATATAATTACTTAATAATAGTAATAAACTTACTTTTAAGGTAATAATTAAGATATTCTAGAAATAACATATTTTATCATATAATAATATAACTAATTATACTTAAGAAATATATAATAAGACTCTTTTATAAGCTTTATTAACTAAAGATCTAATTACTTAGCTTATTAAGAAATATAATACTCTTATAAAAGCTAAAGCTTTTGAAGTATTAGAGAACTAAAGTATACTTTTAATTAAGATATTTATGTACATAATTAGGTAATAAATTAGTATATTCTAAATAACTAATAGACTTAATAATCTTATAAAAACCAAATAATATACAAAAGGATATTTAATTCTAAAATAATATAAAGATTTACTTAGTAATTTATTATATTTAGCTTTACTAAAGTCTTATAAAGTAACTAAGATATATGTAATACTTAGAAAATAACTAAAGGTTAAAGCTAATAAGAAACACTATTATAAATACTTCTATAAATAAGCTAATTACTTTTGAAGTATAATAAACTATAGTTTTCTTAAAAATATAATAAAAAGGAATAAGATTATTAAATTACTCTTCAAATTACTTAATTACTAAATTGATTTAAATTATACTTAAAAAACTAAAATAAGCTAATTTCTACTTTAAGATTAAAAAGAAAAAGTAAAAATATAAGAATAATAAATTAAATTTATAAAGAATATTAAATATTTTAAAATATCTACTTATGACTGTTATTATAGTTATAATAAACTCCAATATATTCTATAATAATACTTTATTCCTAGTATACTTCTTACTTAGTATTTTCTTATCTCTAGTTATAAGCTTATATATACTTAGTGAAAGTATTATATTAAATAACCATAAAGAGATTTATATTATTAATTTTAGAGACCTCTTTCAGTCTAACTTATACTAATATAATACTAAAAAGAGCTATATCAAATCTAATATAACTTTATATATAATTAAGAGTTATAAAATACATATTATATAGAGAATATACTTGATAGTATTAAAGAATCTAAAGGAAGTAACCTTATATTAGAAAATATAGCTTATAATTCTAAGTTTTATATTAATATTATCTCTAAGAGATTGAATAAAAAGAAGATAGACTTATAATACTTAGTATTAGATTATACTCTTTATTGTAATATATATGAAAAGAGTAATATAATAAAGATTCTTAGATATAAGAATAGCTTAGTCTTTTTTTAATATATATCTATCTTTTTTTACTTAGCTTTATTATATAATAATGTATTCTATAGCTTTATTTTACTTATTAATACTTAAGTATTTATAATAATAGCTTTTTATTTAATAAGATATATTTTAGTTAATTATAATAATAAGGTCCATCTTTAATATTTCTAAACTAGTTATTTTAATACTAAGGCTTTTATATATCTCTTATATAGTGTTTAAAGAATAAAGATTAAAAGACTAACTTATATGAAGTATAAGTATTATATAGGTATATACATAAGCTAAGTTATTTTAAAATAAATATCTAAAAATAGATCTATATATTTATATTATTATATATTACAGGATATTTTTAATTTTCTTTCTAGATTTAATTACTTTAAATAGCTTATAATCTTAAAAGATAAAGATATAGCTAGATTATTTAATATTATACTATTTAAAAAAATATTCTTTATATTTAAGGACTTTATATTATAAGTAAATTAATAATATAGTATTGAGATATAAAAGATATATTAAGATAAAGAGAGTTTAGTTATTAATATTAAAAGTAAAACTTAGTATAAGAGGTAAATATTAGAATAAGAGATTAATATTAAGCTACCTCTATTAAATATCAAAAGGCTGATAAGTAATAACAAAGAAATAAGCTAAGAGGTAATTATAAGGACTATAAAGATATTATCTTTATTAAGATTTCTATATAAGGTTTAGCTTACAATAATATTTAAAAGAATATATATATATATAATATAAGCTGCCTTTTATGTTATAAATAAATAATATTTATTAAAAAAAAGAAATATAGTTGAAATAATACTTTTATTAATAAATATTAATATATATAATTATATTATAATATAACCTCTATTTTTATTAAAGATAAATAAATATATATTGATATTATACCTATTTATTAATAAGTAAATTATAAAAAATCGGTATAATAATAATAATTTAAAGTTAAATTTAGAAAGTATATTAAATACTTTATAAAATATGTATAAAATATATATCATCTCTATAAGATCTAGGTTTTCTTTTTACAATATATTATTAATCCATATAATATAATAATATATATTAAGTAGTAGTCTTTAAAAGACTAATTAGTTTAATTCTAATTATAGGTATTATTTTAACCTTTTTAATTAGTAATTAATAGAGAAAAGAAGAACTTATATATACTACTACCTAAGTATATATAAAAGATAGAACTCTTAAGTAAATAAACCTCCAGCTAATTAGGTATAAGGCTTATAGCTAATTAAAGGGCTTATATTAAGAAATATTATTATATTAGTTCATTAGGAGTTAAGATAATTTCTTTTGTAAAGTAGAGTTTTTCTATAGACTAAGCCTAGGTTTATTCTTATTAAAGAATTTCTAATAGTTAGGCTATGAATATAGAGTTATAATACTATGATTAAAAAATATATATTAGGTAAACTTAGTTAGCCTTTAGAAGTTAGCTTAATAAATATAAATTATATATAATATATTATTATTATATATAATATATACTTTCATAAAAAAAGTTTCTTTTAAAAATAAAAACAAAAGAAATAATTATTAAACTAAAAGTATAAAGTATTATTAGTATTATTAAAGATAAAGACTATAAATAAGATTTAATTATAGATATACTTAAATTTATAAATAAGGTAATACAGATCTTAAACATAATAATAATAATATAGTAATAATAAAGTTTCTTAGATATTAATACTAAGGAAAATACTTAAGATATTAGATAACTTAGTTAAGGTATTACTATATAGAGTAAAGAAAAGGTTTAAACTTTTAACATAATATTAATATTAAGTAAAGTATATATCATAGCTATATCTAGTAAAGATAAGTTAGTAAGTAAGATACTTAGCTTTAGCTAAGTAATAAAATCTTATAATAAGAGTAATAATATAAATATAAACTTAGAATTATAATTTATTTTACTAAGAAATTAATTAATTATGAAATAACTAAGTAATACCTAGTATTCAAGTATAACTTAAAAAGCTTAAAATAATATATAGCTATATAATTGAATTATTAATTTATTTTTTATTAAATAGGAATAAATAATAAAAATAAACTAATAGTAATAATACTCTTTAAAAAGACTAAATATAGTTATATATATATTAAGCTATTAACCCAGAGCTAAATATTATCTTATAGCTTTGAAGAATAATACTATCTCTCTAAAATAAATATATTTCTTAGCTCTTATTAAAGTGATCAATAAAATCTAAATAATTTCTTTAATACTTTCTTTTATAATAGAGAGAAAGCTATTAATAAGATAAATAACAAGTACTATATATTATACTTAACTGTTTATATAATTATATATTAAATAACTTTATATTACTTAATTAAAATATTAAATAACTATAGAGATTATTATAATAATTTATTATATATTTCTACGTTATAAAGAAAAGTTATTTTAAATATAAAACAATATTTAATAGTGACTTAGAAAAGTAATTGACTAAAAAATTAATTAACTTTACTATTTTAAAGCATTTAAAATAGTTAATAGATCTTCTATCTCATTAGAAATAAAAGTATTTCTACTTAAGTAGGTATAAGTATATAAGTAAGATCTAAAAGATTTTCTTAATTATTATAAGACCTAACTTATTATATAAAAAACCTCTAAATAAATAATTCTCTTTGAAAAATATATATGGTAATACTTATAACATAAACCTTTTATTTATTTAACTTAATTATTTTAAACTACTATATATAATTTAACCTTTATGAAACTAACTTCTAGAAGCTTACTAAGTTTACTTAGTATATAGCCTATATATATGTAGATATCTTAGTAATATAACCCTATAGTTATAGACTAGCTACTAGAAACCCTTTAATAGAAATAAACCTAGGCTTAGTTTATAGAAAAACCTTACTTTTTAGAGAAAGTTTCCCTAATCTTAATCCACTAATATAATAATATCTCTTAATATAACCCCTTTAACTAGCTATAAGCCCTATATTTAATTAGTTAGAGGCTTACTTACCTAAGAGCTTTACTTTATATATACTTAGGTAGTAGTGTATATAGGTCTTTTCTAACTCTTTTAGCTACTAATTAAAAGATATAAAAAGGACTTCTATGGTTAGAATTAAATTAACTAGTTATAAAGTAACTATTACTAGATATATACTACTATACTATATAAACTTCTAGACTATCATAAGTTACTTGAAATAGTTTATTTAATATATAATATAATTATAGTATATTTAACTTTTTGAAAGTACCTCGAACATATATTATAATGTAATAATCTAATATATTATAAAAATCTAAGAAGTTAGAGTAATTATTAACTTAGACCTTATTTTAACTATAGCTTAGATATATATATAAATTACCTTATAATATTTATTTATTAGTATAGCTTAGTAATAATAATTAGTTATAACTTAGTAACTATAATACTATTAAACTTACTCTTAAGATTATAATAGCTTTAAAGCTATTAAATAATAAAGTAACTAACTTATAAGTTACATAATAATTCTCTTAAAGTTTATTAAGGTTATTAAAAATCTTAAGCTTTTAAGTTATACTATATAAAGATAGCTTTTTTTAGTAACCTTATTAGCTATAACTAGATATATAAAAAATAGCTAAAGCTAAGCTCTAGTCTTATCCATTTTTATTATTTATTATTATATTTATTAAGCTAACCTCTAGAAGTTAACTAAGTTTACCTAGTATATATATTTAATTTTAGTATTGTAACTCTATATTTATAGGCTAGCTACTAGAAACCCTTTAATAAGAATAAACCTAAGCCTAATCTATAGGAAAACCCTACTTTCTAGAGAAAATTACCGTAAATCTTAATAAACTAGTACAATAATATCTCTTAATATAACCTCTTTAATTAGCTATAAGCCTTATACCTAATTAGCTAGAAGCTTATTTATCTAAGAGCTCTACCTTTTATATATACTTAGGTAGTAGTATATATAACTTCTTTCTTTCTCTTCTAGTTATTAATTAAAAAAGTTAAAATAATACTTATAGTTAGAATTAAACTAACTAGTCTTTTAAAAACTACTATTGGATATATACTACTATATTATATAGGTTATCTCTTTTTATTAATCTAATATATTAATCTTATATATTAATTATTATAAGATATATATAAATACTTTTAAGAAATTTATTACTATATAAAACCTTTGAAATATTTTCTAATAGGAGAATTATTTCTTTATAGTAACTACCTATAAAAACCTTAAGGTAATGAATTAGATTATGAAGAAGTTAATTTAAGAGTAATAAAATATAAGAGAGACTTTCTTTCTTTTTTTAAACATAAGAGAATGAGTAGTAAAATTTATTATGAAGCTTTTAGTTATAAATTAAATTAGCTTTATTATAGAAGTTATTAGATATTATATATATATATTTAATATAAAGAATTCAATAATTAAGTTTAATATTACTTAGTATTTTTTAGATATAATAGAAACAATTACTTTAGTAATTTAATATATAGATAAAGCTAAAAACCTAATAATGCTTAAATAATAAGTAAATTATATTATAAATTTAACTTAAGTAAATCTAGTAATAATAAAGATAGAAGTATAAAAAAGTTAGTAATAATTAAGCTAGGTCTAAAGTAATATAAAGGTTGATAATAAGAAAGTATAAGAGATAGTAGTAGTAATAATAAATATATTAAAATCTAAAGTATTTTTAGTATTATATAGTAAACTTAGGAATAGGTTATATTAGAAGTTAAAAAAGACTAAATTACCTCTTTTATAATTTAATCTGTTATTAAATAAATTAAATTATACTATAAATATAGATTTACTTTTTTTTAACTTCTAACTCTTACTAAACTAGATAACTTATCCTTAGATATAGTATATACTACAAAAACTACTCTGGATTTTAATATATCTACTATTACTATTATTGTCTCTTATACTTTCTTATTACTAAACTCTATATTATTTTAAACCTACTCTAACTATTATTACTCTATCTTCATTATTAATAAATTTACCTAAGTTAAGTTATATAAATTTATAATATAACTTATTTTTTATCAGTAGCCTTTTTAAAGCTTTATTAATTTCTTAGCTTGATTCATATACTAAATTACTAAGACAAATACTTATATTATATTTCAAAAGTATTAATTAATATTAAAACTAATTACTAAGTTCTTTATATCAATTATATATATATAATATCTAATAGCTTTTATAATAAAGTTAATCTAATTTATAGTTAGAAGCTTTATAAAAAAGTTTATTACTTACTTTCTCAATTCTAAAGAAAGACAAAAAAGTCTCTTTTATATTCTCTCTTCTTTAAACTAAACTTCTTTATAATTTAATTACTTACTTTAAGGTTTTTATAAGTAATTACTATAACAAAGTAGTTCTCTTACTAAACAATACTCTAGAGGTTTTATATAGTAATAAGTATCTTAGAAGTAGTCTAATAATAAATAATATAAGATTAATAGAGAGAGATAAGACTAAAGCCTAGCTTTAGTTACTTTTTATATATCTAGCTATAGCTAGTAAGGTTACTAGAGAAAGCTATTTCTATGTAATATAACTTAAAGGCTTAAGGTTTTTAATAATCTTAGTAAACTTTAAGAGAGTTATTATATAGCTAGTAGTAGCTCTAAAGCTATTATAACCTTAAGAATAAGTTTAATAGTACTATAGTTATTAGTATATTAAGCTACAGTCTTTCTCTAGCTATAGCTAAATACTATTACTAGGCTATACTGATAGATAGGTACTATAAGGTAATTTATACTATAGTTAAAGTAAGGTTTAAGTTAGTAATTACTTTAACTTATTAGGTTTTTATAATATATTAGATTATTAAGATATAGCATAGGTTAGAGATACTTTTAAAGGATTAAATATATTATAATTATACTATATATTAAGTAACCTATTCTAAGTAGCTTAGAGTAGTTTAAAATAATCAAGTTAAATAGATAGTAAAAGTCTATAAGCTTTATAAACCTTTTGTATTATAATAACAATCATTACTTAATTTAACTTTAATATTAAGTAATTTAGTATTAAGTAATTTAATATTATAAATATATTTCTTAATATTAAATAAAACCTTTTGGCTAAATTAATATATTATAACCTATTAAAAGGGTATCAATAAGAAGGTAAATATATAATAATAGTATATATACTTTATAACCTAAGAGATATATATTTACTTTAGTTTATAGAATTCTCAAAGAGTCTTAAAAAATTTAGCTTTTATCTATATAAAGAAGATCTTTATCTCTTTATTTCTAAAGATAATAATATATATATTCTTTTTTATATTAATAATATTATTATTATATACCTATTATTAAGAACTAAAAAGATAATAAAGATTATTATAAGCCTTAAAGAGATATATAAAATAGAGAATATAAGTAATATAAAATAATACCTAAGTATTAAAATAGTTTTTAATTATATTAACTAAGAGATATAGTTTTATTATAACCAATATATCTATAATATAACTATTAAGTTTTAGTATTATAATATAATATAATTAATAATACTTTTACTTCTAATTAAATTTTTTTAAATAAAAAGATTATTTTATTAAATAAAGTAAAGACTTTTTGAAAGATAATTAATTTAATATTATATATGATAATAATAATTTAACTTAATATTATCTTTATTTATTTATTATTATTAAGGTTCCTAATAAATGTAAGCTTGTAATACATTCAAGCTATGAGATAATATATTAAATATCTCTCTTATATCTTTTCGTTATCAATTTACTCTAGTATTTAAAAAGAAATTTAACTTCTTATTATAAGTAATATTCTATTTAAAGATAAATCAATTTACAGATTTTTGTTAAGATATGTTATATTTCTATTTAAAGAATGAATTTGATAAAAAGCTATATAATAAGTAACTATACCTATAATAATAATTAAGATAAATCTCGTTATTCTTAAATATATAATAAAAAAGTAATAGTACTTTAATATCTTTTTTAAATGATTTCTCTACATGTTGGAGATAATATTTAAAAGATATATTATAATAGTCAATAAATAATATACCTTATTATAAAAAAAAGAAAGAATTATTATATAACTATATAATATAGATATTGAAAATATATGGTTATAAGAAGTATATATAGATAATAAAGTTGATATTATTTATTTTCTTATACATAAAATACTTACTAATAGATTAATATAGAATCTCTTATAACCTGAGTTCAAATACTTTAAAGCTATACTTAATTTGTAAGTATATAATATATAACCGAAAAGGAAAAGAAATTAATAAATAAGAAGCTAAAGTAAGTTTAAAACTTTAATTATAGCTTAAGAACTAAGAAGTTTAAAAGATAAATAAAATAAGTAATAATTTATTAATTAAGAAGTTTTAATTATTTATATAAAAAAGAAATAACTATATATATCTTAAGAAAAGTAAAAAATATAATATAAGTTATTTAATTAAAAATAACTTTATTAATAAAGGTATTAATATCAAAATTTATTATATATATTTAAAAGCCAATAATATCAATAAACTATAAGATAGAAGTCTCATAAAGTATTTCCCTATAAGATAAGTCTATTTTATTATTTACTTTATTATAATTCTTCTTCTTATCTCTTTGCTTATTCTTTTTCTCTTTCTTAGGCTACAAAGATATAGTAATCTTTCTTACTTATAATAATAAAAGTAAAACTACTCATACTATATACTCAAGTATAATAAGTCTTTATATTTTAATAATATTAATATAAAGTAAAATAAAAATATAATATAATAGGTATATACCTTTTTTAGTATTATAAGTATTAACTAAGTAACTTAAAGGGTATTAAATAAGTTTATAAAGACTAATATAAGTATTATATAATAATACTACAGTAATATATCCTAATAGTATTTACCCTTAGTTTTTAAAAGATATTATATCACCTAAAAAGATATATAATAATATATTCTTTATACTTAAGTATTTTATATTATAAATAGATTAATAATATAGTATTTATATATATAAGATATATTAAAATAAAACTACTTTAGTTATTAGTATTAAAAATAAAACTAAGTATAAGAGGTAAGTAATAAAGTAAGAAATTAATATTAAGCTATTTCTATTAAACACTAAAAAGCTAGTAAGTAATAGTAAATAAGTAAGCTAAGAGGTTATTATAAGAATTATAAAAAGACTTTCTTTATTAAGACTTTTATATAAGCTCTGACTTAAAGTAATACTTATAGTAATATAAATATATAATATAACCTTACTTTAGTATTATAGATAGATAATACTTATTAAAATTAAAGAGATATAGTTTCAATAATACTTTTACTAATAAGTATTAATATATATAATAACATTTTAATATAATTTTTATTTTTGTTAAAAGTAAATATATTATAAGGAGTTAGTTATAACTAATTAACTAATAAGGGAATAAACATAGACCTAGGGGCTACCTTAGGATCAACCTAGTTATACTTTAGTAAGCACTCACTAACTATATCATAGCCTACTAGAGAAGAGTTTTCACTCTCTCTAGCTTAAAAGTCTAGTATTATTAATAGACCTACCTTCTATACCTTTCCTAGTTATAGCTCTTAGCTATAAACTCTTTATAATTCTTTAAGCTTTATAGACTAGAATAACTAGTATAGAATAAAATATCTAATTATAATTTTAATAGGAAATTCTTAGTAATCCTTGGAGATAATGAAAGCATAGATAAACTATAGAAATTTATTATTTAATATCTAATAATAAGAGTATATAATAAAGGTAAATATATTATTTAATTATATTTTTATAATAATAATTATAATAACTCTATATAAAAGAGGTAATGACCTACTACATATAAAGTAACCTTTAACCTTATGCTATATCTTTTAGATAAGCTCAGAGGCTATACTTAACATTCAATAATTAATAAAGGTTTAGCTTCTTTAAGGGATTAATTAAGTTAATTTCTAAAAGAGAATAAACTACCATAACTAAGTTTTATTAAAATCCTATAATTATTTTAATTATAATAAGTAGAATTATAAAGGTAAAATATAGAAATATATAAATAGAACTAAGACCTTATTTAAATACTTATTAAATACTTTATAACTAAGGATTACCCTAATGAGTATTAAAAGCTATTAAATTATAACTATAAGGTCTTATATAAAAACTTTACAATAGTATAAATAAATAGTTACATAAAAGCTATAGAAAAAGCTAATAATTTATAGTTAGGTATTTTACTAAGCTATTATATTATATAAGCTCTATCTAAAGTAACCTTGAATATCTAAACTTAGTAATAAAACTATAGAATTAATCTAAGTAAACAATTAATATAAAAGGCTTCTTAATATTTATTTACTAAATATATATTAACTCTAAAGCCTAGAAAAGAGAATACTATTAAACCTTATTTAAGATAAAGAAGTAATAAAGGGATTCTCTTATAAGCTTCTTTATTAAATAAAATATAATCTACTATATCTTAGAAAATAAGATAGAGAATAGTTGTAAGTAGGTATATAACTTTTTTTTAGTTTACCTAAGATACTATAAGAAGAAATAATATATTAAAAGATAGAAATTAAAACCTTAAGAAAAGTAGTATAAAAAGCTAAGTAATATTAGGATTTAAATAATAAGTTATATACTAAACTATTGTAAAATAACTCTTAAAAAAGGCTATAGGAAAAGATAGAATATAAATAAAGATAATTACCATCTTTAAAAACTATATCTTAGTTAAGGTATAGAAATATACTTATATTAGTTTAGAACTTGAGATTTCTTCTATATATAGGATTAAGGAGTTATAAAAAAAGGGTAAATATATAATAAGTATTCTATGACCCTCTAAGCTAAAGCTATTAGTTATATATTATACTTATAGGAAAATAAGTTATTATTTAAATAAGTATGAAAACCCTAAGAATAATAAGAGAATACTAATAGGTTAGTAATCTAATTTTAAAAAGGGTTTAGTAAATACTATTATAATTAAAAATAGAATTACTAAGCTATTAGATTTAAGAAAAGAATAGAGATAGATAATACTTTAAATTATATTATAATTTTAGATATTATTCTCATTAGAGAAATAGTAAAAGAATAAGTAATTATTTTATAAGAGTATATTAAATACTAGGTCTAGGTAGATATAGACTTATACTTTTAAATTAACTTGATTAATATAAGGTTAGTAAACCTTTTTAAATTAAAAAAAGTAAATATATAGTATCTCATATTATTTAGATTTAATAGAAATAAAAAAACTAATTATAGTATATTAGATTATATTCTTTTTTTTTAGATTTAAAGAATAAACTATAGAATATTTAATAACTATTTATTAGAGTATTATACGTAAAAGGTATTTCTAACCTTTTTTTATCTTAGGTATTAATAAGAAAAAAGAGTATTATTATTAATACTTATATAAATATATAAGAATATAATTATATATTACTTATTAACCTAGAATAGATCTTATAAGGGGTTATTAAGAACTATAAGAAAGTGTATAAAATATATATCTATAATACTTTAATAAAGAATAAACTATTTATAGCTACTTTAGATAAGAAAGAAGAGGGGAATAAGATAGTTAAGCTTTTTTTATAGCTTGAATCTAAATAAGAAATATTTAATAAATGCGTAGTAAAAGGGATTAACTTATTACTAAAATCTAAGTATTTTATTAACCTAGCTAAGAATAAGAAGGCTCTATATAAGCTTATATACTCTCTAAACTAGTAATAGCTAGAAGAATTATAGGAGTATATTTCTAAAAACATAATAAATAGTTATATTAAGGTATTAGTTAGTAAAGCTAGTATTTTAATCATTTTTATACTAAGGAAGGATAGAATATAATATTTATATATAAACTAAAGATAACTTAATAAGGATACTATTAAGAATAGATATCTATTACCTTTAATTAATAAACTACTAAAGAGGCTTTATAAAGTAGAGTAGATTTTGAAGGTTAACCTTTATAATATATACTATTATATTTATATTAAGCTAAAAGATTATTAAAAGAAATAGTATTTTATATAAAATATAATTATTATAAATATACTATTATATTTCTTAAACTTATTGTTATTCCTATAATCTTTTAGGTATATATTTATTAAATACTTAGTAAATTAGTAGGTATATACTATATTATATATATAGATAATATCTTAATCTATTTAAGTATAGAAAAGTAATATATAAAAAATATTAAGAAAGTCTTAAAAAGACTTTATAAGGTATAACTATACACTAAACTAAGTAAGTATAACTTTTATATATATTAAATAGAGTTTCTAAGGTATATAATTATACTTAAAGGTATATCTATAAATAAGATATATATATAAGCTATTACTAAATAAAGGTTACTAATATCTGTCTAAGAAATATAAGTATTTCTAGGATTCTATAACTTTTATTAGAAGTTGATTTTAAAGTATTTTAGTATTTTTACCTTAATAACTTCTTTTTAAAAAGATAGTAATAGAAGTAAGAAGTAGAAGTTATTTAAATAGATAGCTAAAGCTTAAGTTATATTTAATAAACTAAAGGTTACCTTCTATTTAATAAGTATCTTATAGTACTAAGATCTTTTATATCATATAAGAGTTAAGATAGATACTTTATAAAAAGCTATCTTAGGTATCTTACTCTAACTATTAAAAGGTTAGTAATAATTAATTACTTACTTCTTATAGAAGTTAACTAATATAGAATAGAAATAGATAATAAAATAATAAGAGCTTCTAGCTATCATAAAAACCTCAGAATATTAAGTATATTACCTTTAAGGGTTATTAAAAGTATTAATAGTACTTATAGACTATTAGGTATTAAAAGATATACTTAATATATTAGTATAGGATCTTTATAGAAGGCTTATTAGATAGGTTTATAAGCTATTTACCTTTAATTTTGATATTTGATACTACTTAGAAGCTATAAACCTAGTAAATAGTTTATCTAAAAAGCTAGATTATATAAAAGAGAGAATAATATATAATAATATATTACCTATACTTTTAAATAAGCTAAGGTTAGCTAATAAGCTATTACAAGATATTTATTAAATTATTATATCTCTTAAAGAAATAAGTAGAATATCTATAGTATTTATATAAACTATTTAATGTATACCTAAAGAAAAAGGCTTCTTATCTTGAAGACCTTACTAGACCTAAGAGTTCCAAGGTAACTTAATAATTATTATAGCTATAATAACTCATAGCTAGATAGGCTAGGAATTATTATAAAATACTTAGTATAGCTCTAATAGAAGAGAGGAAATATTAAAAGCTAGGGTTATAGTTTTAAAGCTATATATCTTGTATATAGTTATTATAGAGTTAATAAAGTATAAAATAGACTTTTTCTAATAGTTATTAGATATTATAGAAAAGCTTGTTAGTAAACTATAAGCTGAAGATAGTAAATACTAAATATAGGTCTTAAAAACTTTAGAAGTACTAAAAAATAAAAGAGATATTACTTAAATAACTAAGGTACCTTATTTCATAAAAAAGATTAATAATCTCTTTTAAGTTATTATTATAATTAGTAATTATTTATTAATACTATAATAACCTAATAATAGAATATATAAGTATAAATAAGATAATAAAGCTTATCTCTAGGTTCTTTTACTAGCTTTATGTTCTTAAGGATATAAGAGAATATATTAGTACTTATAATATATACTAACTAAGGAGCAAGAATCTCTAGGTATAACTCCTATAGAGAATTATAACTATGACTAATACTAAGTTACTTTCTTAAGGAGATTAGTATAAACTTTATTATAAAACTATTACTTAGTACTTATAGTAATTGTATTAGGTATAATAGTATTTTAGTAATTATACATTATATAATAAAGTTTATACTTTTTATACTAACTTAGAAAATAATTATAGTAGCTTAGCTAAGCTAGATTCTCTATAAACAAGTAAAATACTATTTTAATATACCTATTAGTATTATAAGTAATAGAAATAAGCTATTAACTAATTAATTATAAAAGAAACTTAGAAAAGAAAGAGTAATCTATTGTTAATTATTTACTATATACTACCTATAAACTAATAGATAGTTAAAAAGGATATATTAGATACTAGAAAAGTATCTATAAGTATATACTATAAGATTATTAAAATAATAGGTAGTATAGCTCTCTAAAATAGCTTTTATATATAATAATAGCTAGTACTTTATTATTAAGCTCTTGTTAATAGAGATACTATATAGCTATAACCTGAGGTATATTAAATATATTCTATTAATATCTAGAATTAAAGTTTAAGAGGTTGAGAAAAGAATTAATTATATCATAAATATTTATACTAAAGTATAATAGTATTAATAAAGAGTAATTAAGGCTTAGATAAAGAGGTATAATAAGTATTTTATACTAAAGAAATACTCTTATAGAGATATTATTAGATTATCAATAAAGGACTTTAGATTTAAGAATAAGAAGTTAGTACTTAAGTTTATTTATATTACTATTATAAAGTAAATTAAATTATAAGTATACTAAGTCTACCTACCTAAGTAGTATTCCTAGATACATAATATATTTTCTATGTTTATAATTGAACCTTAGAATACTTAGTAAGGGAATACTAAAGGGTAGCTAATAATACTTAAATTAGAAGATGACCTTATGAAATAGAAAGTAAAAGAGATTATATCTAGATAACGCTTATTAAATTATTAATAATACCTTATGAAGCAGGTAAAATAGGTAGTAAAGTATAATACATAGAAGCTTAAAGAATACCTTTAAAATATACAAAAAAGGGATCTATTTATAAGAAGTATATTAAAAGAAGCTATAAAAAATAATATGATAATAGGTAATATATTAATTATTATTAAATAGTTATCCATTTATTAATAAGTACTTTTAAAACTCTCTTTTATTATATTGGGTTAGAAAGCTGCTTAAGTTATCTTAGATAAAAAATAAAGTTAAAAATTAAACTATTACTGGAGACCTATTATAAAACTATTATTTACTTATTACTACCTTTAGCCTTATTTCTATCTTTACCTTTACTCTTACCTTTATCTCTATTTCTACTTTTAGCTCTACTATCCTTATTAGAGTATATACTCTCTTTTAAGTTATCTAACCAGTAATCTAAGTTCTTTATAATAACTTAAGTAGTAGTCTTATCTTTATTATACTTTTTAATAAATAGTTAATTAGTAGTTAATATATAGAAAACTATCTTCTTATTAATAGAATTAATAGAGTTCTATAACTAAGCTACTTTTTAGTTAATAAGCTTTTAATAAATAATATAAATATACTTATACTTACTTATAAATAAACTATAAATATTTTATATAATTAATATTTCTTAGTTAGCTTAAAATTATACTTTTCATAAGTCTTATAGTTTTTTTACTTAGTAATTACTATCTTATACTAAGCTTTCTTAGCCTTATATACTTTCTTAGTATTAGTCTTATTAGTAGTAATTACTATAGCAATAATACTTTTTTTTATTGACTCTTTCTCTTTTTTAAGCTTTATAGTAATAGTAATATAATAGCTTAAAAACTCTTCTTTATTTCTCTCTTTACCTTTATTATTACCTTTATTACCTTTATTACTATTATTCTTTTTATTCTAAGGGATAATAATAAACATAACCTTCTTTTTCTTTACTAAAGAGGTAGTAATACCTATAAGCTAATACTTCTTTTAAAAAATCTAAATTAAGTTTCTATAGCTAATAAAAATAAAACTAGTAATAGTAATAATATAAGTAAGTATAGGATTTGTTATATACTTAGTAATGGCTTTATAAAAGGTTAATTAAATAAAGAATTCCTTAGGTTTACTTTTTATATTAATTTAATTATACTTACTTTTAAAATGATTGATTATTTACTTAATATTTACTTAGAAAACTTTTATCTAACTATTATTATAAATATATATAGATTAAAGATAATTAAATTAATTAATAATATTAATAAAAGAAATGAGACTAGCTTAAGTATAAAAGTCAGTATATTAAATATTTAATAAAAGAGAAGTAATAAACCTAATATATAGGTATAAAACTTAAACATTTATAATTAAAGATAAGGTCTTAAATAGTAATTTATATTAAGTTCTTTATACTAATACTTAGTAATAGGTTAGTAATATACTTAGTAATATAAGACTTAGTTAATATAATATAAATAAGAGAATTATAGATATACTAGTATTTAAGATTACTTTAAACTCTCTCTACCTCTTACTTTTAAAAATAAATAAACTAGTTTTATATTTCTTATATAGTACTCTAAAGTTCTTTTAAGACCTAAGAATAATATCAGTATTACTAAATAATTAATGAAGAATTAGTATATACTTATAGTAAATTATTTCTTTTTATTAACCTTATAAGTAATATAGGTAGTAATATAGTTACTTTAATAGTAAATAAGGTAGTTAATATTATAAGAAAACTAACCTAAGTAGCTAATATAAGAGATTTTACTCTTAAGCTTTTTAAAGCTCTTATAAATAAGATATTAAAACTTTAAGATGTTAAAAACTTAAATAATAATACTTATACTAAATAAAGGTTTAGTAAAGAATTATTAATAAAAACAAAAAGTTAAAGAAAATAAAAAGAGATAAAAGATTATTAAGTTAATAAATGGAGAAAAAAGAAAATACTAATAACTTAATAAAAGCTTAGTAAAAAATAAAAGAAAAAAGATAAAAAGATTTAAGTTAGGTAGAGAAGTATTTATACTTATAACAATTCTAGTAATTACATATAATAGTAATTACTTACAAGACTATTATAAATAAGAAGAGAGAGTAATAATATAATAATAAGATAAAATAAATAATATTTATAATAAGTTTTAATAATAATAAAACATAATTAAAATATAATAAAGATTATTATAAAGTAATAATAATAATAGATATGTAAAAATAAGGTAAGATAAAAAAGAAAAAGAAATAACAATATAATAATAATAATAGAAATAAAGTAATAGAGTAATACCAATACTATACTAAGAACTTATAATACTAAATAAATGACTATACTTAAACTATATTAGACTAAGGTAGATTAGAACAATAAGCTATTAAAAGCTCTATAAATAACTACTAATATATAGACTAGTATAGCCTTAGAGATTAAGGCCTTAGAAGGAGAGGTAATTATAAGGAGTTAGTGATAACTAATTAACTAATAAAGAAATAAGTATGAACCTAGGGGCTGCCTTATGATTAACCTACTTATACTTTGGTAAGTACTTACTAACTATATCTTAGCTTACCAGAGAAGAGTTTTCACTCTCTCTAGCTTAAAGTTCAGTATTATTGATAGACCTACCTTCTATACCTTTTCTAGTTATAGCTCTTAGCTATAAACCCTTTATATATATATATATAAATATTATACTTATTTATTAATAAGTTACTATAAAAAAGAAGTATAAGAAAAATAATTTAAATTTAAATCTAAAAGATATATAAGATACCTTATAAGGTATATATAAAATATATATAATCTCTATAGGATCTAAGTTCTGTTTTTATAATAATATATTATTATAAATAATATATACTTCAATAAGATAAAGTTTTTTTTAAAGACAAAAGAAAATAGAAAAATAACTATTAAACTAGAAGGATAAAGTATTATTAATATTATTAAAAATAAAGGTTATAGATAGGGCTTAATTATAGATAAACTTAGATTGATAAATAAGGTAATAAAAATATTAAATATAATAATAATAATAATATAATAATAAAGTTTCTAGATAGTGTTATTAAGAAGAATACTTAAGATATTAGATAACTTAATTAAGGTATTATTATATAAGATAAGAAGAGGTTTGGACTTCTAAAAAAATACTAATGCTAAGTAAAGTATATACTATAGTTAAATGTAATAAAAGTAACTTAATAAGTAAGATACTTAGCTCTAGCTAAGTAATAAGATCTTATAATAAGAGTAATAATATAAATATAAACTTAGAATTATAACCTATTTTACTAAGAGATTAATTAATTATTAAGTACTTAAGTAGTACCTAGTATTTTAATATACCTCTAGAGACTTAAAATAATATATAGCTATATAATCAAAGTATTAATCAATTTATATAAAATAAGACTAAATAATAAAAATAAGCTAATAGTAATAATACTTTTTAAAGAGATTAGATATAATTATATATATACTGACTTATTAACCTAAAGCTAAGTACTATCTTATAGCTTTAGAAGGTAATTCTATATCTATAAGATAAGTACTTTTCTTAGCCTTTTATTAGAATAATAAATAAGACTTAAATAACTTTCTTAATACCTTCTTTTATGATAAAGAGAAAACTATTAATAAGATAAATGATAAGTATAATATAATATACTTAGTTATTTATATAGCTATATATACCTATATAATATAGGAATATATATCTAGTTACAGTTACTTTATAATTAGTTAGTTTAATTCTAACTATAAAAGTACTTTTAATACCTTCTAATTAGTAACTAGAAGAGATAAAAAGACCTATATATATTACTACCTAAGTATGTATAAAAGGTAGGGCCTTAAGTAGATAGGCCTCTAGCTAGGTATAGGGCTTATAGCTAATTAAAGGGGTTATATTAAGAGATATTATTATATTAGTTTATTAAGAGTTAGAGTAATTTTCTCTAAAAAGTAGGGTTTTTCTAAACACTAGGCTTAGGTTTATTTCTATTAAAGGGTTCCTAGTAGCTAAGCTATAAATATATGGTTATAATACTAAGATTAAAATTATATACTGTGTAAACTTACTTAGCTTTTAAAGATTAGCTTAAGAAATATAACTTATAATTATATAGCTATATATTAAATAACCTTATGATATCTGATTAAAATATTAAATAATTATAGATACTATTATAATAATTTATTATATACCTCGAAGTTATAAAAAGAGCTACTTTGGATATTAAATAATATCCAATAGTTACTTAAAAAAGTAATAGACTAAGAAATTAATCAACTTTAGTATCTTAAAGCTCTTAAAATAATTAATAGATCTTCTATCTTATTAGAAATAAAGCTACTATTACTAAACTAAGTTTAGATATATAAATAAGGTCTAAAAGGTTTTCTTAATTATCATAAACCTTAAGTTATTATATAAAAAAATCTGTAAGAAGATAATCCTTTCTTAAAGATATATATAATAATACTTATAGTATGAATCTTTTATATTATAATAGTTATTATTACTTAATTTAAGCTTAATATTAAGTAAGTTAATATTATAAATATATTTCTTAATATTCAATAAGACTTCTTAAGTAAGCTAATATATTATAACCTATTAAAAGGATATGAATAAAAAATAAATATTTAATAATATTATATATACTTTATAGCTTATGAAATATACCTTTTCTTTAATTTAAGAAGGCTTTTAAGACTTTTAAATAACTAAGACTTTACCTATATAAATAAGACTCTTATCTCTTTATTTCTAAAGATAATAATGTTTATATTCTCTCTTATATTAATAATGTTTTTATGATATATCTACTATTAAGAGCTAAAACGAGAATAAAGGTTATTATGAGCCTTAAGAAGATATATAAAATAAAAATATAAGTAATATAAAATAATATCCAAGTATTAGAATAGTTTATAACTATACTAACTAAAAGATATACCTTTATTATAATTAGTGTATCTATAATATAGCTATTGAATTTAAATATAATAATATAATATAACTAATAATACTTTTACTTATAACTAATCTTTTTTCAAATAAAAGTATTACTTTATGAAATAAAGTAAAAGTTATTTAAGAGATAATTAATTTAATATACTATATGGTAATAATAATCTAAATTAATATTATATTTACATACTTATTACTATTGAACTTCTTAATAACCCTATGGATATAATATATATAAGTAATGAAATAGTATATTAAGTATCTCTTTTATATTCTCTACTTATTAATTTACTTTAATATTTAAGAAAGAATTTAGCTTCTTATTATAAGTAATATCTTATTTAAAGATAATATTATTACCTATAGATCTTTAAAAAATATATTATATTCTTATTTAAAGGATTAATCTAATAAAAGGCTATATAATAAATAACTATGACTATATTGATAATTAAAATAAAGCTTTTTATACTTAAGTATATAATGAAGAAGCTAATAGTACTTCAATATCCTTTTCAAGAGGTTTTATTAGATCTTAGAGATAATATCTAAAAAGTCTATTATAATAATTAGTAAGTAATATACCTTATTATAAAAGAAAAGAAAAAGATTACTATATAACTCTATTATATTAATATCTAAAATATATAGCTATAAGAAGTATATATAGATAATAAAGTTAATATTATTTATATTCTTATAAATAAAACACCTATGAATAAATTAATGAAAAGTCTCTTATAAGCTAAATTTAAGTACTTTAGAGCTATACTTAACTGATAAGATATATAATATATAGCAAAATGAAAAGAGAAAATAATAAATAAGAAGCTAAACTAAATTTGAAAGTTAAAAAGAGCTTAAAAATTAAAAGGCTTAAAGATTAAATAAAAATAAGTAATAGCTTATTAATTAAAAAGTATTAGTTACTTTTATAAAGAAAAATAGTTCTATATATATTAAGAAAGATATAAAAAATTATGTAAGTTTTCTGATTAGAAATAACCTTACTAATAAAGTTATCAATATTAGAATATATTATATATACTTAAAAGGTAATGATATTAATAAGATATAAAATAGAAATCCTTTAAGATATATCTCTTTAAGATAAGCCTATTTTATTAGTTACTTTATTATATTTCTCCTTTTTACTCTCTCTCTTATTCTTCTCTACCTCTTTTTCTGAAACTAATAATAAGTACTTTGACTACTAATATCACTTGTTTTATATACTTAGAAGCTATAATAAAAATATCATTATTATGAATACTTTTCTCTATAATATTCTTAAGATTAAAAAAGAAATAAAGCTTCTCTTAGTGTATATTATATAAAAACATTAAGTCTATATCTTTAGATCTATCTTTTATAAAACCTAATAAGTTAGTATTGTGTAATAATAATAGTAATTAACATATAATATATTAAACACTAATAAAAAGAGATATTACTTTTTTTTATGTATTACTATAATAAGAAGATAGGTAATGAAGAAGCTAATTGAGATAATAATTTACTTTCTTTTTATTATAATAGAGGGTATTAGCTATCTTCTATCATACTTTTATATGATAGTATATAATATTATTTTTAGCTTTATTAATTAACTAGAAAGATAAGAAAGCTACCTATCTGATTAATATAATATTTATAATAATTAATAGATATATAACTTATAAGATCTTAAGAATAACGATTTTTAATTCTCTACCTTAAGTAAGAAGATCTCTTCTACCTTCTTATTACCTATAAAGGGTAATAGTAATAGTAATAATAATAATAATAATAATAATAACAATAGTAATACTCACTATAACCTTTAGTTATTAGGTATAAAACCTAAGTAACTATAGTACTTATTCATTATTATAATTTACTTATAAGCCTTATTAGTAATAATTATTCTATAAGATATCTAAAATATAAGAAAATATTGATAATTACTTATAATTATAGGTAATAAAACAGTAAAAGAAATAAATATCGAAATATAATATTTTTCTATTAACTTATAGTTATAATTATTATTAATAAAGAAGAGAAAAAGAAAACAAAGCTAATATAAAGTAATATAAAAGATATTTATAATTATAACTAACTTATATAGCTATTATCTTATTAACTAACTATAGAAATAGGTTTATTAATTATAAGCTAAGAAAAATAAGATAGCTAGTTATTATATAATAATAAACTATATATATAAAATCTTCTCTTTATAAGTAGTTATTCTAGGTAGTATAGTATAGGTAATATTAATCCTAGCTCCTACTACCTAAGGGGGTATATTATATAAACTAACTATCTTACTTATTTAAATACTACTAACTAATACTACTCTTTATACTAATATTATATTAGATTCTAGAATAACTCTATATTTAGTAATAAGGTTAGTCTAGATTTACTTAGATAGAAATAAGCTACTTTTAACTATATAAATTACTCTCTAGAAGATCTTACTTTATAATATTAACTTTATTACTTTTAAAGAAGTTATTATTTCTTTTTTTACTTATATTAATTACTTACTTTTCTTCTTTATACCTATTTTCTTATTTTAGAATAACAATAATAACTTTATTATAATAAATACTAATAATATTAAGATAATATATATATTACTATTATTAGAGTTTTTATTGAACAAGAATCAAATAAAAAATTTAATATGAATACTTACCTATTAATTATTAATAATCTTGTTTTTTTTACTAGTTATTATCTATTACTAGTGGCAATCTTGTCCTTTTATTAGTAACTTCTCTTTTTAATAGTAACTTATTACTATATCTACTTCTAGTATTATTATTAGAAATAAAACTTCTTATTACTATACCTATTTATAGTATATTATTAGAAGTAAAGGTAAATAGAAAACTCTATCTCTATTAACTTAGGTTATATAGTAACCTATTCCTTATTACTTAGTTACTAAGAACTTTATTTACTTACTTAATTAATAATCTAAAGATTACTTAATTCTATTATTATTTCCATTTTTTTATTATTGGATTCTTTATTCTTATTTTTATTCAATATATTATTTAATTTTTTATATTCTTTTTTATCTTTTTTATTATTACTTTTTTATTTTTGTTTATTTATTTATTTATCCATTATTTATATTACTAGTAATAATTTCTCTAATATACAGATTTACCTCTAATACCTATAAATAAGAAATAAGTACTTATATGTAAGATATTATTAAGCTAATAAGGAATAATAGCGTCATATATCTATTTATTCTTAGATAATTATAGAAAAAGATATCTATGATAGAAGAATCAGCTACTCTAAAGAAAGACTTAGACCTAAAGCTAGAGTTTAATAATATATTATTAGATACCTAAGAGAAGTACCTATATAATATTAACTACTTATTCTCTATTTTAAAATATAACTAAAGTATAATTACTTTTTTATATTAGAGAATAACTAATATCTATAGCATCTTAAATAGCCTTAATAAACTTAATTACTTCTTTATACTTAATACTATTATTATATTTTATATATATAAGTACTTTATAGTATGACCTATTTATTATTAAATTTAGTTAATAATATCAAAGGCTTTAAAAAATAAATAGAAAAAGCCTTTAATTGAGTAACTAAGAAATATATATATAACTTTTAAGATTATATTTTATTAAGAGGTATATAAGTATTTAATAATAAAGATATTACTATTACTACTTATATATATTAAGCTATTAATACAAATATATTAATACTATATAATAATATCTCTAAGCTAAGAGATAAGATAATTATAGATTAATTAATAAATCTTTAATAAAATATTAGCTTAAATAGATTAATTATATATAGATATAATACTTATATATAGCTAGACTAGTAAGAGTAAGTCAAGTTAAATTTTATATTATTACTTATGTCTATTATCATAATATCCTTTATTACTTATTTAAGCTTATAACCTCTTATAGGTATTTAACTTCTACCTTCTAAAGAGAGCCTACTTAAGAATAGATAAATTATTACAGCTATAACCTTGATAGTTAACTAGAGCCTTGATAACTACTTACTAAAGTATTAATACTAAGCTATTTATATTATTATTATTATTAAACCTATTCTTTATTAATTCATTAATAACTAAGTTAATATAGGTTATTTAAAAGTAAAATATAACCTTTTTATAATTACTTACTAAGTACCTAGTAATAATAGAAAAGTAATATAAGTACTTTTTAATGTATACTTATAATATTGTTCTTATAAATAATATACCTAAGTAAGTATTAGATTAACTAATAGTAATATAAGCTAATAGTTAGCTTAGCTATTAGTATTAAAAAGATATTATATTAAATTAGCTTTTATAAAGATAACCTTATTAATTTGGATATAGTAATATAATTATAAGTTTATAATTAATATAATAAGTAAAGAAATTAGCTTATAAGCTATCTTTAAAGTATTTATTTATTAATTATATATTAATTTAAAACTTTAAAAAAGATATCTTTATTACTAGCTTTATAAAGCTTATGAATAGACTAGCCAATTACTATTATAGTTCTTTATTAAATAGTTAGTAATCTATTGAGCCTTAGGTACTAAAGACCTTAAAGAGAATTAGTTACTTACTTTTTTATTCTTCTATTACCTATACCTTAGTATTTAATAGGTATTAGTTTACTAGAAGTATAAATTTTAATAGCTATATAATATTAGTATTATTACTAAGTAACTATAGAAACTTTATATTAATATTAATATCTATAACTAGACCTCTAAATAGATATCTAATAAGAGAGTTTATTAGTAATTTGTTACTAAGCTACTAGTAAAAAAGATATGGCTAGATATATTACTTAATAAATCTATTACTAAGTATTTATTAAGGATATTATTAGAGTATACTATATATTATAAGAAAATAGATTATTATCATAAAAGAATATATATAAAATACCTAGAGAAAGGATACACTATTATAATTTATTATATTAAAATATAAGCTATTTATATTACTTATAATACTATTTAGCTAAGAATAAAAAATACTTAGAAATTAGACCTATGGTATTAATAGTTATTATTAGATTACTAGTAATATATTACTATACTACAAGTAATAGACTACTAAAAGGATTAAAAGACTAATTATAATATAGATTTATATCCTAAGCTAATTAACTATATTTAAGGAAGTATCCAAAGGTAGTAATACTCTAAGTACTTAGTAAGGTTAAAATCCTAGAAGCTAGTAATAGTCTTAAATACTTAATTAATTAGTAATAGCTTACTAAAGGCTAATAATCAAGTAATAGATTTAAATCTAAAGTTATAATACTGAGTAATAGCTTGTAAATTACCTAGTAAAATAATAATAATAGTTTAAATTTCATAATAAGATAATAAGATAATCTATTTATATTTATAATTAATAATAGTAAAAGTACCTAGTAATAGAAGCATAGTCTAAAGACTAGCTCTTTTAAAGCGAGAGTAATCATAATAATATCCTTAGACTAAGAAGTAAGATACCTATAGATTAATTAGTAGACCTTTAGTAAGATATTAGTCTAGCTAAATTAGTTATATATAAATATAATACCTATATATAGCTAGACTAGTAGAGAGAAGTTTATTAAATTCTATATTATTACTTATACTTATTATTATAATATCCTCTATTACTTTTCTAGGCTTATAACCTCTTATATATTATAAATTAAAAAAGACATCTAAAACTTTAGTAATAAGAATAAGAACTTTTAAGCTTAGTATAAAGACCTATATTTTCTTTATAATATTACTAGTATCCTCTTTTGTATTAAGATACTAGTTTTAATTACTCTAAAGATACTTTTAGTAATAATTCAACCATAAGCTACAATAATAATATCTACTATAATAATACCTATAAAAATAATACTATAGAGAGATTTTAACTTAGTATTATTATATAATAATATTATCTTTATCTTTTCTTTATCTTAAGTATAATTTAATAATAATAACTCTTTATTACTAACTATAAATATACTAATTATAAGAGTTACTTTATAAGCTTATTAGATTATAAACCTTATTAAGATATACCCTAATAAGCTTAAGTATAGTAAAGAGATATATAAGTCTCTTAAATTAAAGCTGACTATCTTTTATAAGTACTACTTTAAAGCTAGTATTCTATAGAAATACTTTATTAATACCTTCTTTATTGTACTTTAAGAAGAAGTACCTAAGGTTTATATTAACTACCTCTATAAATTATTACTTATCTTAGACTTTTATAATATAGTCATTAAGGTTAAAGCTAACTTTAAGACTAAAGAAGTATACTAAGCTTATTTTACTAAGTTATAATATACTAACTTATTAAGTATTATTTATAAAAACCTTAGTAAGACTAAACTAAAAGCCTTAGAGATACCTATTAAGGAGGTTAATCTTTTTATATAAGCTATTATATACTATAATACCTCTTTTAAATTTAACCTTTATAACTAATTACTAAACTTCTACTATAGTATTAAAGAATATTTACTTACTTTGATTAACCTAACCCTAATATATAGTAATATCTATAGATAGTTATACTTTATTATTACTAATATAATATAGTTTAAGTAATAGTAGGAATAATATATAGCTAATACTAAGCTACTAAGCTTATTATATAGAGATAATGAATACTAAACTAATTAAACTTATAATAGCTAAAGGTATTATTAATAATTAAGTAGTAGTTCTTATTACCTATAAAATAATAATAGCCTATAATACTTCTTTAACTATAGCTATAGTTAAAACTATAATTATAATTACTATAGCTAGCTTAGTATAAAGAAGTACTATATCTATAGTAAGCTTAGGTATTAGTTAATAAAATACTTAAAGAAGGATTAATAATAGTTATTTTAATAATATAAGAAGTAATACCTTATGAATACTATACTTAAAAACTTTACTTATTTTATTATTAACTATAAGAGATATAAGCTTTTTAAATTTAATAATTATACTAATAAGTAATACTATATAAACTAAAAAGATAAATATAGTAGTTTTAATACTACCTTTTTTAACTTGGTACCCCTTAATAGCTTAAAACTCTTTTTATTACTATAAAACTAGTTTATATTATACTTCTTTATAAAAGAAGACTTATAAGAGAGTAATAATATAGATATAGTAAATATCTTTATACTTAATAATAGATACTCTATAGTAGCCTTTTAAAGTATTATACTAGACTCCAGTATAGCTAAGTATTTTATACTTAGCTATTAATAGTATCTTATTTGATATAATAACTTAAGAAATATTTTATTATTAAATATAATAAATACTACTTAAGCTTAAATCTGATTTAAAAGCAATATATACTTTATATCTAAAGGTATTATTAATATACTAATACTATTACATAACCTTATATTTTATATAATACCTTTTAACACTTTATTTTTACTTTATTTAGTAAATATAAATTATGATAGTATTTAATTTAATAACCTTATAAATAAGCTAATCTAGAGTAGTACTATTATATTAGTAGTTTATAAATAAGGCTACCTATAGATACTCTTAGACTAGCTTTTATAAAGTATTACTTAGTATTATCTTATAAATATTAAACTTTAAAAGATTTATTACTAGTTTAGCTATCTATTAGTTTAATACTTACATAAGGTACTTTAATAGTTAGGTTATATTATAGAGGTTACTACTTTAAAGTAAATTATAAAGTTTTACTATTATGATTAAATAAATATAAGGTTATTAAGCTATTTTAAGTTTATATTATAGAATAACTATAACTTTAAATATAAGGTTATTATTAATATAGTTTACCTTAATAGTAACTATCTAGTCTTACATATTATTAATACTACTATCTCTTTTTAAGTAATATACTTTCTTCATAATATTACTACTAAGAATATATAAAAGGTATTCTAGATATACTAGATTAATATATACCTTAGTCTACTAGATTAGATTATTACTAATACCAGCTTTAACTTCTACTTAGCTAAGTTTAAATAGTTTATATATTCTCTTTTAATTAATATAAAAAAGATACTATTTAAAGTATATAATAGTATTAGTAAGGTTAAGAGGTATTATATATTACTTTACTATATATATAAGATCTTCTATAATAAAGGCTTTACTCTAACTATTACTTTTTAACTAGTAGTTAAGGTAATTAATAATATTATTAGCTTAAATAGTCTTATACTTACTTTATTAATCTTTAATATATATCTATAGATTTCTAATATATTACCTCTATTACCTTTAATTACTAAGAGAGCTAAGATAATAGAGAAGGTAATAGAGGTAATATAGTAAATCTATATAAGATACTAAGTAACTAAGGTAGTAACTACTTAAAATAGCTTAAATACCTTAAAGATTATTACTTTTTTACTTTAATCTATAGTTTATATTTAATATAAGAAGAAAAATTAGTAAGGCGTCTTTTAACTTATTATAAATAATAGTATTACTTATATATTAGACCTCTCTTATAGCTCTTTAACCTTTTAATATATTATTATAAAGCTATATTATAGTAAAGTAAATAATATAATAGTATATTTAAATACTCTACCTTATAATTACTATAAAGGTAACCTAAGAGAGCCTTTCTAAGAGTAATAATATTCTAGCTACTACTAAAGATAATAATAATAATAAGCTTATTACTATACCTATTGATAATATACCTAGTACTATAGCTAGTAATCTCTAGCTAAAGGAAATTACCTATTTTCTCTAATAATATACTAACTTCTTTAACAAGATAGATATATACTTTACTTCTATTAAAGTATATATAACTATTATAGCTTTTTTTATTATATTAAAAGAAAAAGCTAATTATTTATTAGCCTTTAAGCTTTATAAAAAAAGGATTATTACTACCGCTAGCTATCTTTTTAAATAAACTAATAAAACTAAAGTTATTAAACTTATTAACTATAATATCTTTCACTTTATATTATATAATAATACTAAGTATATAAATATTTAGATTTTTAAGTTTTATATAGTTAACAAAGTTAAAAATAAAAATAAAATACCCTATAAAAAGTTATATCTTATTATCTAAGGGTATATTAATAATAGTAAATAAGTTTTTTTTACCTAATTACTAACTATCTAACAGGCTAGCTAATAGATTACCCTTATCTTTATACTATTATTACTTTATAACTTTAGATTCTTACTATAGCTTTAGAATATTACATAGGTATATACTTAGTCTACTACCTCTTTAAATTAAACTATCTTAGTATACTTACTAATATGAATATAATACTTATATCTTAAAGGTATAATAATATAAGTTATTAAGCTATTATATAGTATTATAGAAGGAAAGACTTATTAGTAAGTGATATATAGTTATTACTAAAGAGAACAGCTTTAAATAAATACTATAATATTTAACTCTTACTTTCTTATTATAGTACTTAAAAACCTAGACTTTATACTTATTAAAATATAAATAGATAATATTATTTACCTTTTAAATAAATCCTTCTTTACTTATAAAAATAATAAGCTTAGTAAGGTAATATTTATAGCTAAAGATAAATAAACTCTTACTATTAATATCCCTCTTATATTTAATAGAAAATTAATCTCTTTGATAACTAATAAAAAGCTTAACCTTTAGTAAAAAAGGTAAGATTAAAAGCTTTAGCTTATTAATACTATATTACTCAATACTATTAAATGATATATTAAGTAATAGGCTTATAATGCCTTTATTATATTAGTATACTAGCTTAAAGCTTATTCTAACTACTCTATTATAGTATAGTATTAGACCTCTAATACTATTAATATTATAGCTCTTAATTACTATATTAAGTAATAGATAGAGAACCCTAACTATAGCTTGCTTTTTTACTTACTAAACTTACCTATTATAAAGCTCTTTATCTTTATTAATAGATTCTTTATTAATAATAAAGATTATATATTATAACTTAGATTTATTATTATTTTAAATGATAAGATAGTTATTACTATTAAAGATATTATAGCTAACAATACCTTTATAGTTATTAATAATATTTTATACTTTAGTTTAATAAAGTATAAGAGAGTAACCTAAAGTATATTAATATTAGAGATATATAATATAACTATTAGTATTAATATAGATTATACTATTATAACTACCTTAGAGTAAGTTATTAATAAACTATTAATACCTACTATTTCTATAGTTCTCTATATAGATTTATACTTATTATATAAGTACTTTATAAAACTTAGTATTACTAAGGAGAAATATCTAATAATTAATATTATAGGTTTTTAATAACTATATAAGAGGTAGAAGGTTTATAAGATCTACTAGATCTATAATAGTAATAACCTTACTAATAGGTTTATAAAGGTAACTCTAAACAAGGTATTAAAGTAATTAGTTAGTAGTAAGATAGTAATAATTAAAATAGAGAAATAGGTATTAAGAACTATATAATAGGTTATATAACAAAGAAGTATTAGATACTTTAGCTTTTTAGATTATTATTATATATTTAAGCTTTTTAGCTTAATAGAGAGATATAAACTATTTTTATTACTTTAGAAAGTTATTAGTATTAAGACACTAATTCTAACTATAGATATTAGGTAGACCTAAGCTAGTGGTTATATACTCTAGTACGTAACCTACCTTAGCCTTCTCTCCTATATCCACAATCTACCTAGCTAGTAACTTTACCTTTTTCTTCTTTTCTTTACTATTATATAATAACTTTGGTAATAGTAATATACTCTATTTCTAATTATTATATAACCTTTATAATACCAATAAATTACTTATTAAACTATTTATACTAAGCTATTTATATTTATTTTATTATTACTATTAACCCTATGTTTTATTAGTTTATTAATAATTAAGTTAATATAGGTTATTTGGAAGTAAAATATAACTCTTTTATAATTACTTATTAATTACCTAGTAATCATAGAAAAGTAATATAAGTACTCTTTAGCTTAGAGAAATAGTATATTACTAAAATATAATATATTAAAATAGGTATTAGATTAGGTAGTAGTAATATAAACTAGAAATTAGCTATAGCTTATTACCTTAGAAAGCTATTATATTAAATAAGCTCTTATAGAGGTAATTTTATTACCTTAAATATAGTAACATAATTACTAATTTATACTTAATATAATGAACAATAAGAAAATAAAAATAAGAAGCTTATAAGCTAATTTCAAAATATTTATTTATTAGTTATATATTAATTTAAACTTTAGAAGAAATATCTCTATAGCTAGCTTTATAAACCTTATTAATAGACTAATTCATTACCTTTATAATTCTTTACTAAGTAGTTAGTAATATACTAAGCTTTAGATACTAAGAACCTTAAAAAGAATTGGTTACTTGTTTTCTTATTTTTTTATTACTTATACCTTAGTATTTTATAAATACTAGTCTACTAAAAGTATAACTTCTAATAACCATATAATATTACTCTTATTACTAAGTAACTATAAGAACTCTATATTAATAATAAAGTTTATAATATATAAACCTATGATTAAACTTCTTACTAAATATTTAAAGTAAGCTATTAGTAAGTATTTACTAAGTAACTACTACTAGTAAAAAAGATATATATAGATATATTACTATTATTAGAAAAACTTACTAAGTAATTAATAAAGGCTTTTATAAAGTATATTATATATTATAAAAAAAGCTATATTACTATAGATTATTATAGTAAAAGAATATATGTAAAATATTAAAAAAAAGGTATATTACTATAATCCATTATACTAAAGTATAAGCTATTGATATTACTTATAATATTACCTAACTAAAAGTAAAAGATACTTAGCAATTATACTTATAATGACTACTTAGTTATTAATAACTAATTATAATATAGGTTTGAATTCTATATATATATTAATATATAAGGTAATTAACTAAATTAGAGGAAGTACTTAGAGGTAGTAAGAGATCCAGAGTACTTAGTAGGGTTAGAATCTTAGAAGCTAGTAATAGTCTTTAGATACCTAACTAAATAGTAATAGCTTACTAAAGACTAGTAATTAATTGATAGGTTTAAATCCTATATATACTTATAGTAATAAGCTTATTAAAGTATACTAAGTTAGTTTAAACCTAAAAGCTAATACCTAGTAAAGTAATGAATAATTATAGTTTAAATTTAATAATAAGATAATCATAAATATAATAAAATCTATTTATATCTATAACTAGTAATAGTAAAAAGTACTTGGTAATAAAAGTATAGCTTAGAGACTAGCTCTTTTAAAAGAGGGAGTAATTATAATAATATCTCTAAGCTAAGGGGTAGGATACCTATAGATTAATTAGTAGACCTTTAATAAGATATTAGCCTAGGTAGATTAATTATATATAAATATAAGACCTATATATAGCTAGACTAATAAAGAAAAGTTAAGTTAAATTCTATATTATTATTAGCCCTTATTATTATAGTATTTATCTATTACTTTTCTAAGCTTTTAACCTTTTTATATTAACCTAAGTATATAGCCTTTTATTATAACTTCTAAAGCTAATACAACTAGTAATATTTACTTTAGCTAGCTAACTTTACTGGTAAACAATTGAAAGGAGTATTTCTAGTATATAATTTTAATAGTTATTAGATAAATTAAATTATATTATAAGTAAAGATTTACTCTTTTTTAACTTCTAATTAAAGTAGATAACCTACCTTTAGGTATATTATATACTACTAAGAATACTCTAGATTTTAATATATCTATGTTAGTACTATTTGTTATACTTTTTTATTACTAACCTCTATATTACCTTAAAACTAGCCTAACTATTATTATTCTACTTCTATTATTAGTAAACTTGCCTAAGTTAATATAGAGTCTTAATATAACTCATCTATCTCTATTAACCTGGCTTAATATCTTAAAATATATTTTTATTAGTCTTAATAACATTAATAATAATTTCTATTATATTTATAAAAAACTATAAGGCTTTAAAATTAAAATAAATGATATTAATTATTTTTAAGCTGACTAATTTAATTTAATTATTAATATTAATTATTATATCTTTAGTTTAGCTTTTTATTAAAAGCTTTAAAGTAAGTTTTATTACTTAGACTCTTAAGGTAGAAGAGAGAGAAAAGAAGTCTCTTCCTTTTTTTAAAGCTTGTAGCTTAAGCTCTTTAGCTCTTTAGTTAATCTAGATAGAATTCAGATAAGCTATAGTTAAAGCTGAAAAGTTAGCTCTTTAAAGAAAACTTTAGAGGTTTATTATAATAAGAAATATAATAGAAAAAAAATAGTTTAAAAGAAAGTAATTAAGAATAATAAAGAGAGATAAGACTAAAGCCTTACTCTAGCTATTTTTTATATATCTAATTATATCTGGTAAGTTTACTAAAGAAAGTTACCTCTATTAGTATAATATAACTCAAAAGGTTAAGGTTTTTAATAACCTTAGTAAACTTTAAAGGAGGTATTATATAGCTAGTAGGTTAGTTATCTTATTATAGCTCTAAAGCTATTATAACCTTAAGAGTAGGTTTAATAATACTATATTTACTAGTATATTAAGCTAGAGAAGGGCTATAGCTATAGCTAATTACTATTACTAAGCTATACTAAGAGATAGATACTATAGAGTAATTTATTTAAGGATATAGTTAAAGTAAGATCTAAGTTGATAATTATTCTAACTTATTAGGTTTTCATAATATATTATATTATAAAGATATAATATAAGTTAGAGATACTTTTAAAGACTTAAATATATTATAATTATACTATATATTAGATAAACTATTCTAAGTAGCCTATAGTAGTCTAGAATAATTAAGTTAAATAAATAATTAATATATTACTTATTATTATTTCATTTACCATAGTTTATTTAATAAAAGTCTTAGTAATAAATTTTTATTTTATAAATATCTTAAATATACTCTTTAGTTTTCTATATATTATACTTTATTAGTCATTTTATTTACTTTATAATGTATTATTTATTATGTAATAGCTCTTACTTAGATAAAATCTTTTTTTCTTAATTTATTTAGCTTATTTTTAAATTTAAGTAATATCAATTAGTCTTTAGTATTCTTGTATAAAGCATTCTAAAGTTTAATTATTTAAATTAAAAATATGATGGATATATTATAATATATAAGAGGTTAAGTCTAGATATCTAGTAAACCCTTAGTAAAAGGTTAAGCTAGTAATTAAGCTTTATAAATAAGGCCTATTATATAAGCTACTCAGAAGGTTAGCTTAAATTCTTATAATATAATTATACCTATTATCTATCTTATTATAACTCTTATTATCTACTTTTTCTAATTTATAACTCTTTATAATTATCTAAGCTTTATCTCCTACCTAAGAGGATTAAACTAAGTAATAATAAGTAATTATAGCTAATAAAATATTACTAATATTAAAGTAACTAATATCTCTAGAGTTAATAGACCTCTAATAAATATAAGAGATATTATTCTTTAGTAATTAATTATGTAATAAGTAAACCTTTTATAATTATTTAGTAAGTATTAAGTAATGGTTATTATAATATTTATAGCTATAGTTATATTATTACGAGCTTTATAATATAAGAAACTTCTTACTTATACTTATAAAGTTCTTTAAGGGAGTAGTACTTTTGCGAAAGGATATAATTAGCTAATACCTATAAAAAATAGTTATTAAATAGAGCTAAATACTTATAATAATTAATATATTTACTAAGCTATTTTAAAATTATTATCAGATCTTTAGATGAAGTAAAAGTATTATTAAATAAGGTCTAATTTATAAAAAGTTACTTAACAAATCTTTATATTATTTATTTATTATATATATATTAATCTTACTTTTTAAAAAAGTTGTTTTTATAAATTACTTTATAATACTTATTATTATAATAGTTAGAAACTTTTATAACTTTTTATTAAGTAATTAGTAATATGATAAGTACTAGGTATTACTAGATTTAAAAAAAGTAAACCTTATACTTATAGCTATTGTTACTAACTTTATTGATAACTTTAGAAGTATCTTATATATTTAAAGTATGATAATCAATATCTATAGGTAGTAGAAATAGCTATTTAAAGACTTTAGAAATTCTTCTAAGATTATTATAATATATTACTAAAAGATTAATATAATAACAATATTACTTTTAAAGAGAGAGATAGTAATAGTAATAAAGATAATAATATTACTAACTATAAAGATCTTAATAAAAACTTTGTAAAAGACTATTAATTAAAATATAAGTATATAAGTATATAGAGTAATAATTATAAGTATAATTAGGTAAAGAAAATGCTTATTATTACTTATAATAACTATAATAAGCTTAGGAATAACATGAGTACTTATTAGTTATAATTATATTACTAGACTTGTTAGAAATAAGACTATAAAATTACTAATTATATTAGACTTCTAGAAGTAATATATATTAATATAATAGTTATATAAGATGAGTATTTGAAAAAGAATTTAATACTAATAAGATTATTTATAACTACTTTATAAATAATTACTAAAATAGCTTTAATAAACTTATACCCTTTAATAAAATAAGTTATAATAATCCCTAATCTTAAAAAGAATAAGTCAAAGAACCTCTAATAAATTAAATAGGCTATAAAGAAGTAACTATAGTAGTAATAATAAGCTATAAATTATACTATTAATAGTATCCGATAGTTAGCTTTAGATTTTGGATAACTAGCCTTAAAGATAAGGCTTTTAGAAAGAGGGTAATTATAAGGAGTTAAGTCTAAATATCTAATAAACCCCTAATAAAAGGTTAGGCTAGTAATTAGACCCTATAAATAAGGCGTATTATATAAGCTACTTAGAAAGTTAACTTAAATTCTTATAATATACCTATACCTATTATTTATCCTCTTATAATCCTTGTTATCTACCTTCACTAATCTATAATCCTTTTTATAATACTACTAAAGTAAGTATACCCAATCTAGTTCTAGCTTACTTTATTTGATGATAATAATATAAGGAAATTTAACTATTAAATTCTTATTTTCAAATTAAAAGGTTTTTATAAATAAGTTAACAATATCTTACTAGAAGTACTTCGTGAGTATATAATACTTATTATATTCTCTTATCTAAGCTTTAGTTGTTTTTTATTCGTTCTATTTTATCGTAATATAAGGCTTTTTAATATAATTCCTTTACTTTTTAATTTCTTAAACTTTAACCTTAAATATAGATATATTATATAAACTTACTGTTTTACGTATATAGATACTACTAACTCTTACCACCTTCTATACTAATATTGTATTAGATTTTAAAATAACTCTGTATTTAGTAATGAAGTTGGTCTATATTTACTTAAATAGAAATAAGCTACTATTAATTATATAAATTAGCTTTTTAAAGATCTTACTTTATAGTAATTATAAGTCTTGCTCTAACTTAATTAAAAATATAATTAATATGTATTACTATAAGATAAATCTTTAAGGATATCTTTTTCTTAAAATAACTTTTATTTATTTATTAATTAATCAACATTTATAATAACTTTTAATATAAATATTAGTTTTCCAATGAATTAAAAGCTATATAGTTTAGTTATTATATAAAAGAATTAATACTTATAAATTCTAAAATAATATATATTACTTAGGTTAAATTATATAAAGAGCCTTTTTAAAAGATAATTATAATATAGTTAATAAATTACATAAGGTATTATTACTTATAGTAAATAATACATTAATAGGAAATAACTAGTTTATTACCATAAAAGATTATTATTAAAGAAACTCTATATATATAAGTTATAAAGGTTACATAAGCTTTTTATATTATAAGTTAATATTATTATTTCTAAAGATATTATAAATAATATTTAACTATAATTACTTAATAATAATAATAAACTTATTCTTTAAATAATAATTAAAATATTTGAAAAATAATATATTTTATTATATAATAATATAATTAATTATATCTAAGAAATATATTATATAATTGTTTTATAAGCTTTATCAATTAAATATTCAATTACTTAGCTTACTAAGTAATTGAATACTTTTATAAAAGCTAAAACCTTTAAGATATTAAAATTCTAAGGTATACTTATAATTAAGATATTTCTATATATAATTAAAAAATAAATTAATTTATCCTCAGTAATTAATAAACATAAGAATCTATTAAATATTAAATAATATAAGAAAGGCTATTTAATTCTAAGAAAATAGATAGATTTACTTAGTTATTTAATATACTTAGTTCTATCAAAGTTTTATAAAGTAATAAAGGTATATATAATACTTCAAGAATAACCAAAGTTTAAAGTTAATAAGAAATACTATTATGAATATTTTTTTAAATAATTTGATTACGTTCAGAATATAATAAACTATAGTTTTCTTAAATATATAATTAAAGAAAAGGTGAAACTATTAAGATACCTTTCAAGTAACTTAATTATTAAGTTAATTTAGGTTAAACTTATAAAGCTAAAGTAAGCTAATCTTTATTTTAACATTAAGAAAAAAAAGTCAAAATATAAAAGTAATAAATTAAACTTATAAAAGATATTAAATACTTTAGAATATCCACCTATAACTCTTGTTATAGTTATAATAAACTTTTATATAAACTAACTATCTTACTTATATAGATACTACTAACTAATACTACCTTTTATACTAATATTATACTAGATTCTAAAATAACCTTATATTTAATAATAAGATTAATTTATATTTACTTGGATAGAAATAAGCTACTTTTAACTATATAAATTACCTCTTTAGAGATTCTGCTTTGCAGTATATTCTTATAAAACAAATAAGTTATCAATATTTATTAAGAACTAAAGTTAAATACTAATAATATGTATTTATTACTATTACAGAGGTTATATAATAATTAGAAATAACATATATTACTATTACTAAAGTTTTTATATAATAGTAAAGAAGAAGAAGAAGAAGATAAAGTTACTAGCTAAGTAAATTATAGATATAGGAGAGAAGACTAAGATAAGTTATATACTTAAATATATAATTACTAGCTTAGGTCTATCTAATATCTATAATTAGGATTAATATTCTAATACTAATAACTTTTCTAAAGTAATAAAAATAGCTTATATTCTTTTTTAGATTGAAAAGCTTAAAAATATAACAATAATTTCAAAAGCTAAAGCATCTAATACTTTTTTACTATATAACCTATTATATAGCTCTTAATACCTATCTCTCTATTTTAATTATTACTATCTTATTACTAACTAATTATTTTAATACCTTATTTGGAGCTACCTTTAAAAACCTATTAGTAGAGTTATTACTACTATAAATCTAATAGACCTTATAGATCTTCTATCTCTTATATAATTATTAAAGAGCTATAATACTAATTATTAGGTATTTCTTCTTCATAATATTAGGCTTTATAAGGTATTTATATAATAATTATAAATCTATATAAAGAATTATAAGAATAATAAGTATTAATAGTTTATTAGTAACTTACTTTAAGGTATTTATAACTATATAGACTATATTAATACTAATAATAATATTATATATCTTTAATATTAATACACTTTAGGTTATATTCTTATATATTATTAAACTAAAGTATAGAATATTACTAATAACTATAAAAGTATTATAAGTTATAATATCTTTAGTAGTAATAACTATTTCATTAATTAAAAGAATAATAAATCTAAGTTATAATATATAATTCTTATTATTAATAAAAGATCTATTAATAAAGATAAATAGCTTTATGATAAGTAAGTTTAATAGATAAAAACATAAGCTATAATTAGAATTATCTATCTATAACTTAATATAATAATGAAAAGCTATAATATTATTAATACTAAAGGTCTAAAACTATATTATGATAAAGTAATCAAAGTAATCTTTAGACTAATATACTAATATAATATAAGTACTATAAACCTATTACTTAATATATTACTTAATAGTATTAGGTAATATAATATTAATAAGCTAAAGCCTTTTATCTTATCTCTTTTATTAGAAGTTAAGCTTTTTATTAATTACTAAAGAGATTACTTTTTATTAAATATAAGAGAGATATTAACAGAAAGTGCCTACTTATTTTTAATTATAAATATTACCTTATTAAACTTATTATTCTTATAAGTAAAAAAGATCTATCTAAAAAGCTAATAATATTATCTATTTATATTTTAATAAGTATAAAGTCTAGATTTTTGAATACTATTATAAAAAAGTAAGAGTTAAATATTAAAGTATTTATTTAAAGCTTTTCTTTATAATAGTAATTATATATTACTTACTAATAAGTCTCTACCTTTATAATATTATATAATAGCTTAATGACTTATATTATTATATCTTTAGAATATAAATATTATATCTATATTAATAGGTATACTAGAATAGTTCAATTTAAAAAAGTAATTAATTAAGTATATACCTAAGTCATATCTTAAGGCTATAATAAAAGTCTGAAGTTATAAAATAACAAATAATATAGAATCAAAATAATCTATTAGTTAGTTTGTTAGATAGTTAAGTACCAAATAAAAAAGACTTATTCATTATTATTAAGATTCCTTTAGATAATAATATATAACTTTTCATAAGATATCTTATTCTTATTCTTAACTTTATTAGTTATATAAAACTTAAAGATTTAAATATCCATATATTTATTATTATTATATAATATGAAGTAAAAGACATTATGATTAATAAGTTTACTAACTATAGTCTTATTTACTTATTTAAAAGGAGAGCTAGAAGTAGTAATAAACTCTTTTTTATAAAGCTTAAGAGCTAATAAATAATTAGCTTTTCTTTTAATATAATAAAAGTAGCTATAATAGTTATATATACCTTCATAAGGTAGAGTATATTTTAAACTTATTAAAGAAACTAGTATCTTACTATAAGAGATAAATAATTTATTTAAAGTATATTTTCTTAGTAGTAATATCTAGTATTCTATTAGGAGAGGTAATAATAAGCTTATTATTATTATTACTGTTATAAGAGCTTTAGCTATTATTATTTCTATTTATAACTAAACTACTATTATTTTTAAAAAGGCTCTCCTAAGTTACTTTTAATACTATTATTGATTAATATAGATATATTACTATATTACCTATCTCATTATCATAGAGCTTTAATATAGTAAAATAAAAAGTCTATAAACTATATAAGAGATCTAAGGTATAAATAATACTATTACTTATAATAAGTTAAAAGAAGCTTTACTAGCTATTTCTTTTATATTAAATATAGATTATAAGTTAAAGTAAGAGAATAATAGTTTCTAAGGTATCTAACCTATTCTAAGTGACTATTACTTTAGTTAGTTAGTACCTTATATAGATCTACTATATTATCTCTATTACTTTTTCTATTATCTTAGTTCTCTTAGTAATTAAAAGTAATATATTAAAAATCTATAGGTATATATTAAAAATTAATAAAGTAAGTATAAAACTATGTAAAGTAATGATATTATTAATTATCTTAATTATTAATTAAAAAGTAATAATTAGAATAAACATTTCACTATAAAAGATCTTATATATATAATAAAGTATTATATAATACCTTTTAACTTTATTAATACTATTATATACTTTAATTAATATTTCTTTTATATTAGTTAAAAGAGATTATATAGACTATTTAAACTTAGCTAAATAAATATTTAAGTTAGTATTAATATTAATCTAATCTAGTAAACTAAGATATATATTAAAATTAGTATATCTAAGTATTTCTTATATATTCTTAATAATAACATTATTAAGAGAGTATGTTACTTAAAAAGAGATAGTAATATTAATAATATATAAAACTAAGTAGTTAGTATCAAAATAAACTATATTAATAATAACCTTATAATTCAAGTTATAGTTTTCTTATAATATAAACTTAAAATCGCTTAATAACTTTATATTTATTTAAAAATAATAAGAAAACTTTATAATTTAACCTAAGGTAGTAACCTTTATATTATTACCTAATTATTAAAGTACTTTATATAAGTATTAAACTAATAAATAACTAAACTAGTAACAAACCTTTTGAAGTTTAATATTTATAAAGTAATACTAAGTAATACTTTATATAAGCTAGTTTAAGAGTATCTATAAATAGCTCTATTTATAGATTCCTAATATAATAGTATTACATTAAATTAGTTTATTTATAAGGTTATGAAATTAAATACTATAGTAGTTTATATCTACTAAGTAAAATAAGAATAAAGTATTAAAGAGTATTATATAAAATATAAGATTACTTAATTATATTAATATATTAATAATACTTTTAGATATAAAGTATATACTACTTCTAAATTAAATCTCAGCTTAACTAATATTTATTATATTTAATAACAAGTTACCTCTAAAGTAATTATATAAAGTAAAATACTATTAATAGTTAGTTATAAAATACTTAACTATACTAAACTTTAATATAATACTTTAAAAGGCTGCTATAAAATATCTATTATCAAGTATAAAGATATTTATTATATCTAAATTATTACTTTTTTATAAGTTTTCTTTTATAAAGAAGTATAGTATAAATTAGTTATAAATTAATAAAAAGGGTTCTAAACTATTAAGAAGTTTTAAGTTAAAAAAAGTAATACTAAAGGTTATATAATTATCCTTATAGTTTATATAATACTATTTCTTAGTACTATTTTTCAAGTTAAAAAGCTTATATCTCTTCTAGTTTATAATAAAGTAAATGAAGTCTTTAAATATAATATATATTAAGTATTACTTCTTATATTATTAGAATAACTATTACTATTTCTTTTTTAAGTATTTATCAACTAATACTTAAGCTTATTATAAACATAGTATTTCTTTATATAAAGCTAATTATAGTAACTATAGTTAAAGTCTTATTTATAACTATAATTAAACAAGGACTATAATTTATTATTACTTTATAAGTAAGAAAGCTTATTACCTAGTTATTAATAATACTTCTAATTATTATAAATATAATTAATCTAATATCAATTATCTCTATATAATAAGCCCAGTAGCTTAGTATTGATAATATATTATTACTATTACTATTTAAACTATATTATATTAGTAATAGTAATACATAAGATCTATAGATATTACTATATATTAAGATTAAGTTAAATAAGATAAGTAAGTATTTTTAACCTTATAGTAGGAGTTTAATAGCTAGTTATAAAGGTTAGTATTAAGAGAAGTATTATATCTTATAATAGCTCTTATAAGAAAGCTAATTCTTTTAATAAGTAACTTGAGAGCTTTAGACTTAATCTTATTAGAGTTATTATAAATAATACTTAATAAGTTAATATACTAAAGCTCTATAAGATATACCTAATATATCTCTTTAGTTTGAAAATTAGCTTTAATTTTAATGACTATAATATAAAAGTTTAAAAAGAGTAATAGGTTATAAAGGTAATTAACATAGAACTTAGTTATTTCCTCTTTAAATATAATAAAGAAGGTATTAGTAAAGTATTCCTATTAGAAGATAGTAAAGTTAATATAATTTATTTTCTTATAAATAAAATACTTATTATTAGATTAATAAAAAATCTCTTATAGCCTAAGTTTAAGTACTTTCAAGCTATACTAAATCTATAAGATATAAGGTATATAACTAAATAAAAAGAAAGAATAATGAATAAAAGCCTAAAATAAGTCTAAAATCTAAAAATAGCTTAAGAGCTAGAAAGATTAAAAAATAAATAAAATAAGTAATAACTTATTAGTTAGAAAGACTTAATTATCTTTATAGAAGAAAGTAACTATATATATATTAAAAAAAGTATAAAATATAATATAAGTTCTTGAGTTAGAGATAATCTTATTAATAAAAGTATTTATATTAAAATATACTATATATATCTAAAGTTAATAATATTAAAAATATATAAAATAGAAGTTTTATAAAGTATACCTTTATAAAATAAGCCTACTTTATTACTTGCTTCATTATACTTCTCTCTCTTATCTCTCTTCTCCTCCTCTCTCTTAAGCTAAGAAGATATAATAGCTCTTCTTACTTATAATAATAAAAATAGAACTACTTATATTATATATTAAAGTATACTAAGTTTTAATATTATAACTACATTAATAATAAAGAAGTATAATAATATAATAGAATATATATACTCCCTTTAATATCTTTAGTGTTACTTAAATAATTAAAAGTATATTAATTGAGCTTATAAGAGATAATATAAGTAATATATAAGAGTATTATAAGAATATTATTAGAAAACTAATTCTAATTCCAGATATTAGATAGACCTAAGCTAGTAGTTATATAATCTAGTATATAACTTACCTTAGCCTCCTCCCCTATATCTATAATCTACTAGTTAGTAACTTTACTTTCTTCTTCTTTTTCTTTACTATTATATACTAACTTTAGAAATAGTAATACACTCTATTTCTAACTATTATATAACTTTTATAATACTAATACTAATCAGTAATTAACTTTATAGTTACTATTACTATAGATTAATAAGAATTAATAAAAGAGACTATAATAATCTTACTTACTTAATAGCTTATAAAGGCTTTAATACTACTTAATTAAAGAAATATACGTAACTAATAATACCAATAAAACCTTTCTCTAATTCTATATCTATTAAATAAAAATAACTTTTATTAACTTTATTACTTTTAAAGAAGTTATTACTCTTTTCTTACTTATATTAGTTACTTACTTCTTTTTTTATACCTACTTTTTTATTTTATAATAATAGTAATAACCTTATTATTATAATGATTAATACTATTGAAAAGAATATATATAAATATTATTATTAGAGTTTTTATTAAATAAGATATAAATAAAAACTTTAATATAAATAGTTATTTATTAATTGTTAGTAATTCTCTTTTTCTTATTAATTACTACCTATTACTAGTAATAACCTTTTTTCTTTTTATTAATCTCATTTTCTTTTTATTAGTAACTTCTTCTTCTAATAGTAACTTATCACTATATCTACTTCTAGTATTATGATTAAAAGTAAAGCCTCTTATTACTATACCTACTTCTAGTATTATTATTAGAAATAAGAGTAAATAAAAAACTTTACTCTTATTAACTTAACGTATATAATAATCTATTACTCATTATCTTATTACTAAGAGCTTTATTTATCTACTTAATTAATAGCTTAAAGATTACTTAGTCTTATTATTATTTACTTTTTTTTATTATTAGATCTTTTATCTTTATCTTTATTTAATATATCATTTATTTTTTTACCCTTTTTTATTTTTATTATTATCACTTCTCTTATTCTTTTTTTATCCATTTATTTATTTATTATTTATATTACTATTAGTAATTCTCTTAATATATAGATTTACTTCTAATGCCTATAGATAAGAAGTAAATATTTATATATAAGAGATTATTAAGCTAATAGAAAGTAATAGCTATATAATATACCTATTTATTCTTAGATAATTATAACTATTATTATACTACTAAAATAGAAGTAAGATAAAGTATTTAGGTAAAGAGAGAAAGCTTCTAAAGTGGATGAACTTTCTATTAAAAATGACCTAGATCTACCTAGTTTATTTAATAATAAAAAGCTAAAGGTTACCTAAGAGATATACCTATATAATATAACCTATCTATTTACTATATTTAATTATAGCTAGAATATAGTAATACTATTATTATAAGAGATAACTAATATCTATAGTCTCTTTTTTATTTTTAATAAAACTAAGTTTATATTTATTTTAAATACTATTATTATAAGAATTAATATATAAATACTATATATTAATATATAAATATTACTCTTATATAGGTACTACTATCTATTACTCTAATTAGTTTAAAAACTAAATACTTCCCTATAAAATTAATAAATACATTTCTTCTAATACATCTATTTTACTATTACATCATAAGATATTAACTAATTACTGTTTATAGCTATAGAAAATAAGCTTCTAGAGAGCCTCTTTTATAGCTATAAATTAATTATCTTAAGACTACTTTTATAGCTATAAAGATACTCTTTATAAAGCCTATTTCTTATACCTGTAAAAGGTACCTCTAGTAAAGCCTATTTCTTCTTAAATTAAAAAGCTTAAAAATATAATAATAATTTAAAAGCCCAAAGTATTTAATACTTTTTTATTTTATACCCTATTATATAGCTATTATAAAGTAGCATCTCTAAGGGGGTAATTTATATAGTTAAAATCAGCTTATTTCTATCTAAGTAAATATAAACTAACCTTATTACTAAATATAGGGTTATTCTAGAATCTAGTATAATATTAGTATAGAAGGTAGTGTTAGTTAGTAGTATTTATATAAGCAAAATAATTAATTTATATAATATACCCCCTTAGGTAATAATAGCTAGGATTAATATTACTTATACTATACTACCTAGAATAACTAAGTATAAAAAGAAAATATTATATATATAGTTTATTATTATATAATAACTAGCTAGTTTATTTTTCTTAGCTTATAGTTAGTAGAACTATTTTTATAATTAGTTAATAAGGTAATAGCTATATAAGTTAGTTTTAGTTATAAATATTTCTTGTATTACTCTATATTAGCTTTTTCTTTTTTATCTTTATTAATAATAATTATAACTATAAGTTAATAAAAACTATTATATCTATATATATATTTCTTCTATTTTTCTACTATTTATAATTATAGATTATTTATTAATTTCTTTTTTTATTTTAGATATCTTATAAAATAATCTCTATAGGTAAGACTTATATATATATTATAATAGCTTTTAAGTACGATAATTACCTAGGTCTTAAATCTTATAACTTACTAGTATTAATAGCTTTATTACTATACCTATCTATAGTTATATTTAGTATTTAAAAGAAGAAAAGTATCTCTCTCAAGTCTTAGGGTTTTAAAATTCTCTTAAGATAGATACTTATAAGTTTTACTTAGTAATGCATAATTTATTACTTATTCTAAGTAATATAAACAGCCTATTCTTTTTATTAGTTATTATCTAAGATTAACAAGACCTTTCAATACTATTTTGTAATGATATCCCTGGGCTAAGGGATGGGATGCCTATGGATCGATCGGTGGACCTTCGGCGAGACGTCGGCCCGGCCGGATTAGTCATGTACAGACATAATACCCATGCGTGGCCAGACCAGCAGGGAGCAGTCAAGTTGAATTCTACATCATTATCGACCCCTATTATTGTGATATTCATCTCTTGCTTTCCCAGGCTCAACCCCTTACAAATTCTAACTAAGTATTTAGTATATATTTCTCTTTATATTTAATAAGTATCTTAGTTTTAATCAATAATAAATAATAAGTATTCTTTACATTAGTTTATATATCTATTTAAAAACAATTCTAAAGATTCTTAGTAGAGTAGTTTGGAAAATAGTAACAAAGTCTTTTTTTTATTAATACTTAGTATATTGTATATATTTACAATTACTCTTATTTGTTAGTACTAATTTATTATATTTTATAGAAAATAGATTAGATGATTTTAAAATACTTTTTTTTATAACTTACTTTAAGAAAAACTTTTTTCTTTATCTAATCTTAAGAATATTATAAAAAAAAGTAATAGTGATAATAATATTTTTATTATAGCTTTTAAGTATCCAAGATAAAAGGTATTAGTAACTAAGGTACTTATTATTAGTTTTTATAATTACTATTTCTATTTTACTTTTATAAGATAAATAGATAGTATATACCTATTAAAAACTAAGAGTAAATATTATTAGTATATATTACTATAGTATTATTATATATTACTTATACTAGCTTTTATAAGCTTAACTAATACTCCTCTAATTACCTAATTAATATTAATAATACAAAAAGTAATATATACTTATTATATTATATTCATATCTTATCTTATATTAATATTATTATAATATAAAGATTTATTATACTTTAGTTTTATTATTATAAGTAAAACAAGCTGTTATACTGACTTAGTTTGAGAAAAAAGAAGAGAATAAGAAAGAGAATAAGAAAAAGAAGTATAATAAAGTAGGTAATAAGATAAGCTTATTTTATAAAGGTATATCTTATAAGACTTCTATCTTATATTTTATTAGTATTATTAGCTTTTAGGTATATATGATATATTCTAATATTAATATCTTTATTAATAAGATTATTTCTAACTAAAAAAATTATATTATATTTTATACTTTTCTTAATATATGTATAACTATTCTCTTTTATAAAGATAGCTATGTTTTTCAATTAGTAAGCTATTACTCATTTATTTATTTTTTAAGCTCTGTAGCTTTCAAGCTATTTTTAAATTTTAAACTTACTTTAACTTCCTATTTATTATTTCTTCTTTTTATCTAGCTATATATTATATATCTTATAAGTTAAGTATAGCTCTAAAATACTTAAACTTAGCTTGTAAGAAATTATTTATTAATATATTAATAAGTATTTTATTTTAAAAAAAAATTATATCAACTTTACTATTTATATATATTTTTTATAACTATATACCTAAAATATTAAAATAATAAAGTTATATAATAATGTTTTTCTCTTTCTCTATAATAAGATATATTATTTATTAATTATTATAATAGACCTTTTAGATATTATCTCTAAGATCTAGTAAAATCTCTTAAAAGAGATATTAAAGTATTATTAGTTCCTTTATTATATACTTAAAAGTAAGAAGCTCTATCTTAGTTATTAATATAGTTATAGTTACTTATTATATAGCCTTTTATTAGATTAGTTTTTTAAATAAGAATATAATATATACTTATAAGAATCTATAGGTCATAATATTATCTTTAAATAAGATACTATTTATTATAAGAAGCTAAATGTTGGCATCACAGGTAAGGTTAATTAACTAAGTCGGCAAAGTAGTTATATATTAGTAATAAACAAAAGAGGAGGAATTTACCAGTATTTACTAGCGCTACTGAAAGAAGTGAGGCAGCCGTGGGAGGAGGGATATCATGTAATATAGAAGTTATGTGATATTAGTACAGCCCTACTGTTGTTCTAGTAGATCTATTACATCCTCAACACTAGCAACTATCTAAAGTAGTAGCATTCCTCTGTGGTAGCCTAGCTACTATATAAACCTAGCTTTTTACTAGAAAGCCTAGAAATATAATAAAAATCTAAATCTAAAAGTATTATAATACTTTAAATCTATATAATCTATTATATAGCTTATAAAGCCTATCCTTTTATTCTAATTACTACTATCTTATTACTAACTAGCTTTTTTAATAACTTATTTAGTACTAATTTAGTAAATCTATTTACTAGGTTATTGGTTCTCTTAATCTATTATACCTTACAGACTTTCTATCTCTTATATAACTACCTAAGAGCTATAATATCTATTATAAGTTACTTGTCTTTTATAATACCTAATTTAATAAGGTATTTATACAAGAAGTATAAATCTATATATAAAATAGTTCGAATTACTAGTATCTTTATCTAGTCTATTACTTACTAAAGAGTAGTTATAATAGTATATACTATATTTACTCTAGCTACTATCCTATATATCTCACTTATTAGTATACTATAGGTAATATACTTATACTTTATTAAGCTAAAGTATATAATACTTCTAATAATATTAAAATAGTTACTAGTATTATTATTACTAGTTTTCTTAGTAGTAAGGATAAAAAGGAAGCCTAATTATAATAAAAAGTCCTTATTATTTATAAAGAACCTATCTATAAAGATAAATAGCTTTACTATAGTAAGGTTAATAGGGTAGAAAGTTAGACCTTAGTTAAGGTTATTTATTTACTAGGTAATTTAGTAGTTTAGAGCTATAATATCTTCTTTAATTAGAGCTTAATACTATATAGTAATAGAGTAGTTAAGGTATACTTCTAGCTAATAGACTGATATAATATAGGCTTCTTGGGCCTGTTGTTTGATATACTATTTAAGGGCCTTAGGGGTAGTACTGTTGATAGGTTGTAGCTTCTTACCCTAGCCTTTCTACTTAAGGACTAGCTTTCTATTACTAGTTAAAGAGATAACTCCTCTATTAAACGTGAGTAGGTTATTAATAGTTAGTCTCTTCTTTAGTTTAGCTATAAAGTCTACCTTAGTTAGCTCTTTATCCTTATGTATAGTAAATTAGTTATCTAAAAGGCTAAGTATATTATTAGTCTATATACTAATAACTATAAAATCTAGATTTACTATTAAGGAGATAAGTAGGTATAGGTTATATATTAATAATTCTATTTAAAGCTTTTCTCTATAGTAGGTACTATATATTACCTATTAGTAAGTACCTATCTCTATAATACTATATAGAGATTAGATTACTTATATAATAGTCCCCTTAGGGTAGAGGTACTAGATCTATAGTAATAAATATATAAGAATTATTTAAACTAGCTAGGTAGTAAACTATAGGTATACTTAAGTCATATTTCTTAGCTATAGCTAAAATCTATAAAGTTATATTAGTAGTATAGTAAGGGCTAGAATAAGTTACTAGCTAGCCCTTCAGATTATTAGTAATTATGTTAGAATAGCCTCCTTCCTATTATTAGTATACTCTTATATAATAAGGTAGGACTTTTTATAAGGTACTTTATTCTTACTTTTAACCTTATTAACTATTTTAATCTTAAAGATTTATATACTAGTATATTCTATTTTGTTATATATAATAAAGTAAAATATACTATAGGTAAGAAAGGCTTTAACCTTAAGCTTATTAGAGTATTTAAAAGGGTTACTAGAGGTAGTAATAATACCCTTTTTATATAGTTTAATTACTAGTAATTAGTCTACTTTTTTTTATAGATAGGTAGTAGCTAATAGAGTATTAGCTATATAGTAAGTTATAGTTAACTACTACCTAGTCTTATGAAGGAAGTAGTACTTATAAGGCTAGCCTCTACCCCTTTTTAGTAGGTTTAGATTAATAATAATAGTACCTTATTTATTATTAATAGTTATAGTAGCTAGCTTATCTTTATTATTATTATTATTAGTCTCTAGAGGACCCTAGTTAGCTACTTTAGTTAGTAATATATTAACAAGCTGCTCTTAGTCTCTTATATTATTATGAGAAGTGTTATAATAGTATAGTTTAACTATAGTATATCTAAAAGTTTATAGGCTATAGGGGAGGGTAATAATATATTTAGTCCTATTAATACTAATAAGTTAAAAAGGGCCTTACTAGCTACTTTTTTTATACTATATGTAAACCTTAGACTACAAGAGTAGTACTAGAGTTAATAATATATTAGGGCTATTATATATTCTAACTAATTTATTAACTTACTATTTTATGTAAATTTAGTAGACTGTTTCTATTACTTTTCTAATTACTTTAGCTCTCTTAGTTATAGTTAGTAATAGAGGTAAATTATATATTATCTATAGGTATATACTAAAAATAAGGAGGGTTAAAATAAGGCTATTAGAACTAGTAGTATTATTAATAGTCTTAATAGTAAGTTAGAGGGTAACTTCTAGTAAGATACCCTTATTATAAAGTATCTTATAAGCTTGCTATAAAGAATTATAGTATCTTTCTACCTTACTAATACTATAGTATACTTTAATATGTACTTCTTTTACCTTAATTAATAGTAATTAAGTAGACTTCTTAAATTTAGAAGAGTAAAAGTTAAGGCTAGTATCTATAACTATCTAGTCTAGTAGGCTAAGATATATATTAATCTAATATATATATAGAGCTTCCTATATATATTCTATACTAATAGAGTTAAGAAAGTAAGCTACTTAAAATAATATAGTAGTATTAATAATATATAGGATAGGGTAGTTTTTATTAATGTAAACTATATTAATAATAATTTTATAGTTAAAGTTATAGTTATTATCTCTTAGAGTAAACTTAAAGTAACTAGGTAACTTTCTATTTATCTAGTAATAATAGTAGAGTTTTATTAATTACTTTAAAGTAGTAATTTTAATATTGTTACTAGACTACATTACTACCTTGTAAAGTCTATAGACTAATAGGTAGCTAAATTATTAGTAGACTCTTTGTAATTTAGTATCTATAAGATAGTAATAAGCCATACTTTATATAGGCTACTCTAATAGTATCTATACATAGCCTCATTTATAAATAATAAACATAATAGTCTTTTTCTAAATAAGCTTATTTATTAGGTTATTAAAGTATATACTATTATAGTTTATATCTATAAGGTATAGAAGAAATAGTATGTTTATTAGTATTATATAGAATATGAGGATACCTGATAGTATTAGGATATTAATAGTACCTTTTAAAATAAAGTACTTACTATTACTAAATCAAATTCTTACTTAACTAGTATTATTAGTATTTATTATTAATTAGCAATAGAGGAATTATTATAAGGTAAGGTATTAATTAAAACTAATAGTTAAATATTTTGCTACTCTAGAATCTAGTATAATGCTCTAAAAGGTAGTTACTAAGTATTAGTCTTTAAGCATAAAGATATCTCCTACTATAGTACCTTCCTTAGTCATATTACCTTATAAATCTTCTTTAGTAATAAAGTAAGTAGTTAACTAATTATAAAGGGTATTAAAGAGTATTAGACTATTAACTATAGTAGAGTTAAAGTAAGTAGTTAAGGTAAAGAAAGCAGCATTAACTCTATTAGGTTTATTATTAATTTTATTATCTAATTTAAAAGGTTTAAATTCTTTAAAGTTAGTTATAAAGTAGTAAGAATCTTTAAGAGAAGATTCTATAGAGTACTACTTCTTATACTTACAGTATAACTATTATTATTTCTCTTTTAAGTATTTTATTAACTAATAGCTAGTCTTACTATAGACATAGTACTTCTTAAAAGTACTACCACTATTATAGTTTTAATTAAAAGGGTAATATAAGCCTTAGTTATTATAGTTATTATAATTATTTTAGTAAGTATTACTACTATACCTCTACTAGTAACTATATTAACTATTATAAGTATAGTTAGTCTAAAAAGCCTTATTACCTTAAGGTTATTACTAAGTAAAATCTTCCTTAATTATATACTAATAGATAGGCTACTTAAATTTAGCTATATTACTAATAGCTAATTATAATTAACTATAGACTCTAATAAATATATTAAAAGGGTTATAGAGAGCTAATAAACAGTCCTTAACCCCTTAGTAATTATTAATAAGATAACCTTAAAGAATACTATTAGTAGGGATACTAATTTAAGTAACTACTCTTATTAATATACTTACTCTCTTAATAAGTATCTCTAGAGCCTTAGTCTTACTCTTATTAGAGTTATGATAGATAATAGTAACTAGGTTAGTCTACTATAACTTTAAAAGGTATACTTAGTATATCTCCTCTATCTTAAAGTTAGCCTTAACTTAAAAGACTATTATATAAAAGTTAAGAGTAAGAAATAGGTTATAGAGGTAGCTAGTATAAAAGTTAGATATAGCCTCTTTTAGTATAATAAAGAAGGTACCTATATAGTATTTCTAGGAGATACCTACCTTCTTATATTAATTATAAAAGATAGTAAGCTTTAATTTAAGTAACTTATATACCTCTTTTCTATACTTTACCTTATCTTAGTATATCTTAATAAGGTTAGTAATCTAATATATTAGAGAAGTATTATTAGAGGGGTAGGTTATTATAGAGTTTATAACTAGTATAGATATATAAGCTAATACTAAAGCTACTATAGCTAGGGTTACTAAGTAAGCTAGTACTAGAGCTAGTATAAGTATATAAGCTAGTACTAGAGCTAGTAGTCTAGTTAAGCTTTAATTAAATAAGATAGTTAGTATAATACCTAAGATATTATTAATAAAGTTAGAGTTAACTAGCTTATTTCTAAAGTTATTATTTTTAATAGTAAAAGCCTTAATCTAAGTCTTAAACTATACTCTAGGTATATTACTTTTAAGTATATTATATACTTATCTAGTAATTATTATTCTTAATAAAGTAAATACTAAGATACCTCTTTATATAAGAAAGTTATAAAAATCCTTAATAGTATTATAATAAGCTTATTTAAAGTTTATAAGTAACTATTCTTTAAAGTTATTTTTAGCTATTTACTATAGGGTTATACCTATTTATTACTATAGGATACTATACCTTACTATTTAGAAATTAATAATAGTAGCTAAGGCCTAGGGTTAAAGAGTTATACTTAGGTTATTAGAGAACTCTAATAAAGTAGTAATACCTTATAATAAGAGAATAATAATCTTATAGCTTACCTTAGGGATATAGTAAGAGTAAGTAATACTTTTAAGGTATACTTTACTATCTTTAGAGAATCTTTTTAGTACTATAATAGACCTTAGTAGTAATCTACTTTAGGTAGTTAAAGGCTATAATAGTAGTAATCTACTTTAAGCTAAATACTTTTATTATAATAATAGTAATTATATAAAAATAGATCCTATTACTCTTTATTAGCTTTATAACCTCTATAAATATAGGTACTTACTTCTAACTATATAAGCTTAGAGGTAAATCTATATATTAAAGGAATTACTTCTAGTAGTATAAATAATAAGTAAAAGGAATAGATAAAGTAATAAAAGTTAGAATAAAAGAAGAAAAGAAGTAATAGATTCTTAAGAGTTATAATAAATAGTAAAAAGAGTAATAAAGAAAAGTAAGAAAAGTAAAGATAAGTACTATTTATAAAAAAGAAAGAAGTAGTTAAAGAGATAGGTAGTTAAAGGGTATAAAAGACTATCTACTATATAAGTAGGTAGATAAAGTTACTAAAGTTAATAAGAGGAAATTATAAAGTAGAAAAGGGTAAAGTTAAATAGGTTAATAGACTGTGGGAGTAGACTTTTCTATTTATTAACCCTTTCTAACTATAATATTAAAAATAGATATAGTGGTAAGTTTTATAAAGAGATAAGCTCTGTTTAATATATAAGCTTATAGGCTAGCTAATAGTCTATTAAGATAGGATTATTTATTATTTATAGTAGTAAAAAATAATGCTAGCAAGAGTACTATAGCAGAGATAGGATAAGAGTAGTAATAAAAAGAGGTTATAAGAAGTAGAATATAAAGACTACTATTACCTTTCTTAAATAGGTTAAAAGTAATAAAATTAATAAGGTTATCAGTTATAAGTAATAACTTTTTAAAGAGTAATAAAGTTAAAAAAAAGTAATATTTATATAATAGATACTAGGCTTAAGGACCTTTTACTAGGTATTTATTCTAGTTACTAACCTTCCTTTTACTTGGTAGTATACTAACTCTCTATAAGTTAGGTAAATAAGTAAGGGTATTGTTATCTCTTCTACTAATCCTTACTAATCTATAGTTATCACAGTAGTAATTACTATAAAGTTAACTACTGATTACTATTAGTATTATAGGTAAGGTTAATTAACTAAGTAGGTAAAGTAGTTATATATTGATAATAAATAAAAGAGGAGGAATTTACTAGTGTTTGCTAGCGCTGCTGAAAGAAGTGAGGTAGCTGTGGAAGGAGGGATGTCACGTGAAATTGAAGTCACGTGATATCAGCAGAGCCCCACTATTGTTTTAGTAGATCTATCACATCCTGAATATTAAATTCTTTTTTAGATATTAAAATAAATTAATAAATAAAAGGTATAAAAGAAATATCTAATATATTATATTATTACCTATATATATTGTAAGCTTAGGTTTATTGAGAACTTTAATAATAATAAGTGAGTAAATATAATATTAAGTTAGATTATTATTATTATATATAATATTAAACTAATTATCTCTTAAAAGATTCTTATCTTATTTAATAAAATAATACCCTTATTTAAAAAGAAGTAAGTTATAGATAAAGTTATTACTAGTTATATTATATTATAATATTTTAACTTAAAACTATATTATAGATATATTAGTTATAATAGGGATATATCTTTTAACTAGTATAATTATAAATTATTCTAATACCTGGATATTATTTTATATCATTTATATCCTTTATTTTATATATCTCTTTAAGACTTATAATAACCTTTACTCTTTTTTAATTCTTAATAATAGGTATATAATAAAGATATTATTGATATAAAAGAGAATATATATATTATTATCTTTAGAAATAAAGAGGTAAGAGTCTTTCTTATATAGTTAAAGCCTTAGTTATTTAAAAGTCTTAAAGAATTCCTTAAACTAAAAAAGAGATATATCTCTTAAGCTATAAAGTATATATACTATTATTATATATATATCTTCTTATTAATATCTTTTTAAATAGGTTATAGTATATTAGCTTATTTAAAAAGTCTTATTTAGTATTAGGAAATATATTTATAATATTAAATTACTTAATATTAAAATTAAATTAAGTAATAATTAGTATTATAATATAAAAGGTTTATACTATAAGTATTACTATATATATCTTAAGGAGGGAGTTATTTACTTAGAGATTCTCTTATATAATAACTTAGACTTTATAGTAATTAAGAAAGCCTTTTAAATCTTACTTATATATCTAAACCTATTTAAGTAGTAGCAGCTTTATTTCTAGTAAAATAAAGAATCTATCTATTATTTTAAAAGCTTTAAGATATTAGAGTTTACTAATTTCTTAGTTTATTACTTTTCTAAGTAATTATTAGATCTTATTTAATATCTAAAATAACTCTTTTTATAACTTAGAAGTATATAATAAAGTATTATAATAATATTTATAATTATTTAATAATTTAGTTATATAATATAAGGTTATTTGATATATAGCTTTATAAACAACTAAGTATAATATATAATACTTATTATTTATCTTATTAATAACTTTCTCTTTATTACAAAAAAAGTATTAAGAAAGTTATTTAAGTCTTATTTATTACTTTCATAAAGAACTAAGAAAAGTACTTATCTTATAAATAAGATATTACCCCCTAAAGCTTTAAGATAATACCTAACTCTAGGTTAGTAAGTTAGTATGTATATAATTATACTTATTATTTTTTCTATTATAAGACCTTATTACTTAGCTAAAACTAAGTATTTTACTTATTATATTACTTTTACTAGATATAGCTATAGTATATACTTTACCTAGTACTAATATTATCTTAAGAATTTAAACTTCTTTCTTATCTTATATAATAATACCTTAATTAAGTTACTTAATATCTTAGGTAAAGTATATATTATATATAATAATAATATATTATAAAAAGAGAACCTAGATCTTATAGAAGGTATATGTATTTCATATATGTCTTATAAGGTATCTAATATACTCTTCAGGTTTAACTTTAAATTATTTTTATTATATTTCTTTCTTATAACTACTTATTAATAGATAAATATAATAAATATATATATATATATATATATATATATATATATATCTATTTCTAATAAGAATAAAGGTTATATTAGAGTATTATTATATATACTAGTATCTATTAGTAAAAATATTATTTAAACTATATCTTTTTTTTAATAAGTATTATCTATCTATAATATTAAAGTAAGCTTATATTATATATATATATATATTAATACAAGTATTACTTTAGACTAAAGCTTATATAAGAGTTACAATAAAGAGAGTATTTTCATAATTTTTATAACAACCTCTTAGCTTACTTATTTATTATTACTTAGTAGTTTTTTAGTATTTAATAAAGATAGCTTAATATTAATCTCTTATTTTATTACTTATTTCTTATACTTAGTTTTACTTTTAATACTAATAGTTTAACAATTCTTATCTTAATATATCCTATACATATAAATACTATATTACTAATTTACTTATAACATAAAGTACTTAAGTATAAGAAATATATTATTATATATCTTTTTAAGTAATATAGTATTAAATAATCTAGTTATAAACTTATTTTTTAAGATTATAAGTTATTTAAAATAGTTAAATCTAATAAAAAAATTAAAAAGCTTCTATAATATATAATCGTATAAGTATATAGATACATTTTTAGATATTTTTTTGAAATAACTTAGCTTATATATATAACTATATAATACTTATATTTTATATAAGTTAGTTCTTTAATCTTTACCCCCTAAGTAGTTTATAAGAGATATATAAGAGCCTTGGTACTAACATAAATAGTTTAGAAGTACTAAAAATAGGATTTATTATTATAGTTAACTAATATATATCTTATTAAATAAAAAGTTATTATTGTAAACACTTAAGTATTAATAAGAGAGGTAAAGCTATAGAAAATATTATTATGTTATAAAGCTAAGTAAGAGAAAATAGGTATATATTAAAAAAAGACTAGATTATTCTTATATCTAAAGATGTTTATTATAATACTTTTTTATATATACCTCAATAAAACGTATAATCTAGTTCTAAGTATTATAAGTTCATTTTCTATTTAATTAATCTTTTAGAGATAATATTAATACAAAACCTAGAAATATAAACTATATTTTCTAATATAAGGTTACTTATCTTAAGTTTTTTAGCATTATTAAGTATATTCTTTATAATATATATTTTATAACTCTTAACTATATATAGTATTATACTAGATTTAATATATCTCTTTTTATTATTATATCAATATAAACTAGACTTAAAGAGGTTTGTATTATTAATAATATAGATCTCTTTATAGTTATTTAATACAATGCTCTTACTAAATAATATAAGCTTATAACTAAAGATAAGAAGATACTAAGTAAGAAGTATATTAAAAGTAAAGTATTATTATAAAGTACTTTAGAGTTTATTATAACTATAATAAGAATTATAAGTATATGTTCTAAAGTATTTAATCACTTTTATAAATCTAATTTATTACTTTTATATTATTATTCTTTTTTTTAATCTTAAAGTAAAGATTAGCTTACTTTAGCTTTTTAAGTTTAATCTAGATTAACTTAATAATTAAGTTACTTAGGAGCTATTTTAATAATTTTATTTTTCTCTTTATTATATATTTAAGAAAACTATAATTTATTATACTTTAGAAATAATTAGATTATTTATAGAGGTATTTATAAAAGTATTTCTTATTAGCTCTAAGCTTTTGTTATTCTCTAGGTATCATATATACTTTATTTACTTTATAAGACTTTAGTAAAGCTAAGTATAATAAATTATTAAATAAATCTCTATATTATCTGAAGGTTTAATAGCTTTCTTTATATTATTTAGTTTTTATAAGGTTATTAAGTTTCTTAGCTACTTAGAATAAGGTAATTTATTACTTAACTATCTATAAGAATATCTGAATTATAAATATATGTTAGATCTCTAATATCTTAAAAGCTTTAGCTTTTATAAAGGTATTATATTACTTAATAAGCTAAGTAATTAGATTCCTAGTTAACAAAGCTTATAAGAAAGTCTTATTATATATTTCTTAGGCATAGTTAGTTATACTGTTATATAATAAAGTATATCATTTTTAAGGTATCTTAATCATTACTCAAAGAATAAATTCATCATTATTATTAACTCATTATATTTAAATATTACTTATAATATCTTTAGATATAATAGTATTAACCTATAATATAAAGAGCTTATTTAAGTTTTATTACTTATATATATTAAGTTTCTTTATTAATATATCTTTTATAATAATAAGCTACTTATTCTTTATTAATATACTATCTATTATAAGTAGTATTAGTTTACTTAGATTATTTATTATATTATAATTCACTCTTAAAAAAGTTTCTTATATAATTTAAGCTAAGTAATATATATTATTTTATAATTTATTTTACTCTTTGATATACTCTTTATAAGTTAGGTTATTAAGATATTATAAAAGCTTAATATATCTATTTCAATCAATATATTACTAGACATCTTAAGATATAATAAAAAAGTAAAGTAATATAAATTATAGATGTTAGTTTTTATATATAGTAACTAGATTATATAGCTTTTAATTAATTAAAAAATTAATATTAATTGTAGAAATCATTATAAGTTATAACTAATTAATAAGTAAGAAAGAGTTATTTTAAGAAAAGAATATTCTTAAAGATTTATCTTATAATAATAGAGGTTACTTATACTTATAATTAAGTTAGAACTAAGCTTATAACTATTATAAAGTAAGATCTCGAAGAAGGTAATTTATATAGTTAATATAAAGGATTTATAGCTAAGAGCTATAGCTAAGAAAGGTATAGAAGGTAGGTCTATTAATAATACTAAACTTTAAGCTAGAAAGGGTGAAAAGTCTTCTCTAGTAGGCAAAGATATAGTTAGTAAGTACTTACTAAAGTATAACTAGGTTAATTCTAAGGTAGCCCCTAGGTCTATACTTATTCGCTTATTAGTTAATTAATTATAACTAACTCCTTATAATTACCCCCCTTCTTAAGGCCTTGGTCCCTAAGGCTATACTACTCTATATATTAGTAGTTATTTATAAAGCTATTAGTAACTTATTATTCTAATCTACCTTAGTCTAATATAGTTTAAGTATAGTTATCTATTTAGTATTATAAGTCTTTAATATACCATGAGTATTACTTTATTACGTTATTTTTATTATTACTATTATATAGTTATTTAATTTTTCTTTTTCATTTTTTTATGTATCCATACTTATTATTACTTTATAATAACCTTTATGATATATTAATTATATTTTATTATTATAAATACTTATTATAAATACTATTTATTTTATTTTATTACTATACTATTATCTTTTTTTATAATAGTTTTTTAAGTAATTATTATTATATATAATTACTAGAATTATTATAAGTATAAAGACTTCTCTACCTAACTTAAATCTTTTTACTTTTTTCTTTTATTCTTTTCTAAGCCTTTATTAAGTTATAATTACTTTCTTCTTTTTTTACTTTTTAACTTAATAATCTTCTACCTCTTTTCCTTTTCTTTAATTTTTAGCCTTTATTAATAACCCTTTATCAAACCCTTACTTAGTATAAGTATTATTTCTTAAGTTTTTAATATTTTAAAGTTTCAATATCTTATTAATAAAAGCTTTAAAGAGGTTAAAAGTAAAATCTCTTATATTAGTTACTTAGGTTAGCTTTTTATAATATTAATTATTTTATTCACTATTAAAGTAACTATATTATTACTTATATTACTTATAAGGTTTATAAAAATAAATATTTTATTATAAGTATATATTAATTCCTTATTAATTATTTAGTAATACTAATACCTTTCTTAGGTTATAAAAGAACTTTAGAGTATTATATAAGAAATATAAAACTAGTTTATTTATTTTTAGAAGTAAAAGGTAAAGAGATTTTAAAATAATCTTAAATATTAATATATCTATAATTCTTTTATTTACATTATATTAACTTAGTTTTATATTACTAAATATACTACTAACATATTACTAGGTATTAGTATAAAGAACTTAATATTAATTACTGTTTAAAAGTATACCTCTTACTATAAATATTTAAGTATTATACTTATATATTAGGTTTACTACCTCTTTTATATTAAATATTTAATATATTAATTCTTATACATAGGCTAGTTTTATTTCTTTTATTAATATCATTAGCTAACTTAGTTAGCTTTAACCCATATATATTTATAATAATAATTAGATAAGGGCTATTTAAGTAAACATTAAGTAACCAATAAATTATTTTAAAGGTAAATATAATTAAATTAATATAAAAAGTAAACTTAATAAGTTCTTTATTTAACTAGCCTTTTATAAAGCTATTATTAAGTATATAATAAACTTTATATTTATTTATATTATTACTATTATTAGTTTTATTCTTATTAGTTATAAAGATTTAACCTAGACCTTTTAAAAAAAGTATAAGCTTATGGGTATTATTATCCCTTTAATAAAAAAAAAAGGTTAAGCTTATTATTATATCTAAGAATAAAGAGAATAAAAGTAGTAAAGGTAGTAAAAGTAGTAACAAAGGTAAGAAGAGAGGTAGGAAAGAATTACTAAGCTATTATATTACTATTATTATAAAGCCTAAAAAGAAAGAAAAGCTTATAAAGAAAAAAGATATTACTACTATAATAACTATTACTAGTAAGACTAATATTAAAAAGGTAGATAAGGCTAAGAAAGCTTAGTATAAGGTAGTAATTAGTAAGTAAAAGAACTATAAAGCTAATAAGAAATATATTATTAACTTAATTAAGATATAATAATTATATAAAGTATTTATAGCTTATTTCATAAGTAAGTATAAGTATATTTATATTATTTATTAAAAGCTTATTAATTGAAAGGGGGCTTAATTATAAAATCTTACTAATTTTATTGATAAAAAAGTAATTTTCTATATATAATTACTAATTAAGTATTTATTAAAAAGGATAATAAAGATAAGACTATTACTTAAGTTACTATAACGAAGTTAGATTACTAGTTAAATAACTTAGAGAAAAATATATACTTTAATAAGGATAGTAAAGCTAAAAGTAAAAATAGAGGTAAAAGTAAGAGTAAAGGTCAAGGTAGAGAGATAAAGCTAAAGGTATTAATAAACAAATAATAGTTCTATAAGAAGTTTCTAATAGTAGTTTAGTTTTTAGCCTTATTCTTTATTTAAATACCTTAGGTAGCCTTCTAACTTAATATAATAAAAAGGGGTTTTAAAAGTACTTACTAGTAAATAGGTAATTATTTAATAATAACTAATATATTACTTATTATTATTCTATTTTCTATAGCTCTTTTGAATTTATTTGTTATAAATAAATACCTTTCCTTATATATTTAAAAGATACTTTTTAAGCTTCTATATATTATACTTTACTAACTATTTTACTTACTTTATAAGCTATTATTAATTATTCAGTAGCTCTTATCTAGATATAATTTCTTTTACTTTTTATTTAAGTAGCTTATTTTCTAATTTAAGTAATATTAGCTCCTCTTTAGTATTCCCTTACTAAGTATTTTAAGCTTTAATTATAGAGATGAAAAATATATTATATATCTAGTAGTATTACTAAAGTAAGTAAACTAAGTATACTTATAACTGAATTTACTCTATAATACTAATATTAATAAACCTAGGTACTAACTTCTTATTCTTAAATCTAAAGTTATTTATTAATAATTTAATAATATCTTTAAAAAAGTACTTCTTTAGTATATAATACTTATTATACTTCTTTTTATAAGCCCTCATTACTTTTTATTAATACTATTCTACCTTAATATAAAGTTTTATAATATAATTAATTCTTTAAATAATTTCTTAAACCTTAACCCTAGATATTAATAAAATATATTCAATATACCTTAAGTTATAGCTATATAATATCTTTATTAATAAGAGCTTAATAATAAAGTACTAACTATTATTATATATAAAAGCTACTTTAGAGAGCTATATTACTTATTATCTTAGTAACTCTATAGTATATACTTATAAATACTTTTCTAGTATCTAATATATTCTTTCTAACTATCTATTAGTTTATAGGTAATATATAGTAAATAGTTAGTAATAAATTACTCTCTCTCTTATAAGTTTCTCTTAGAATTAATTAATCAATAGTTTATCTCTATTACTTATAATATTAATAGGTATACTAAAATAGTATTTTACTTATTTATAAAAGATTTAGCTTAGCTAGACTACTATAATTATCTCCTAAGTTAATTCAAAAAGTTCAAGCTTTATTATATAATATATAATTATTAGAATACTATTATACTTAATACTATTACTATAAGTATTTAGTAATAATCTTATAATAAAGTTTATATTAATCTCTTTAAAAAAGTAACTTAGTATTAGTTATAGTTATAATTCTCTATAGGGCTTATATCTAGGGATTCTTACCTCTTAGTATATATTATTAGTATTAATATATTCTCTTATATTCTTAAGAATATAAACCTAGTAAAAGAACCTAGAGATAAGCTTTTTTATCTTCTTTATACTTATATATCTTATGATTAGGTTATTATAATATTATTAAATAATTATTAATTATAATAATAGTTTAAAAGAGATTATTAATTTTTCTTTAAAAAATAAAGTACTTTAGTTATTTAGATAGTAATCCTTCTATTTTCCTGTACTTTTATAAGCTCTTATCACCTATTTCTAGTATTTACTATCTTTAGCTTATAGTCTTTTAATAAGCTTTTCTAGGGTATCTAATAACTATTAGAAAAAGTCTCCTTTATACTCTATTAGCTCTATAATAACTATATATAAGATATATAGCTTTAGAACTATAACTCTAACTTTTAGTATTTTCTCTTTTCTATTAAAGCTATACTAAGTATTTTATAATAATTTCTAGCTTACTTAGTTATAGGTTATTATAGCTATAATAATTATAGAGTCACCTTAGGATTCTTAGGTTTAATAAGGTTTTTAAAGTAAAGAGTCTCTTTCTTTAAGTATAGCTTAAATAGCTTATATAAATACTATAAATATTTTACTTATTTCTTTAAGAGATATAATAATCTAATAAGTATCTTGTAATAATTTATTAACTAACTTTAGGTTATTTTAAAGTATAAGAAATACATTATTATATACAACCTCTCTTTCTATATAATCTAGTCTCTTAAATAGACTATCTACTAGGTTTATAGCTTTTAAGTAGTATTAAATATTAAAATTAAGGATGAATAGCTTATAAACCTATCTAATAAGCTTTCTATAAAGGTCCTATACTAATATATTAAGTATACCTTTTAGTATTTAATAGTCTATAAGTACTATAAATACTTTTAATAACCCTTAGAGGTAGTATATTTAGTATTTCAAGCTTTTTATAACAGCTAGAAGCTCTTATTATCTTATTACCTTTTTCTATTCTATATTAATTAACTTTCATAAATTTAATTACTACTAACTCTCTAATAGTTAGGATAAGATACTTAAGATAGCTTTTTATAAAATATCTATCTTAACTCTTATATTATATAAGAGATTTTAGTATTATAAGATAGTTATTGAATAGAAGGTAACCTTTAGTTTATTAAATATAGCTTAAGCTTTAGCTATTTATTTAAATAACTTTTACTTCTTACCTTTATTACTACCTTTTAAAAAGGAAGTTACTAAGGTAATAATACTAAAGTACTTTAAGATAAACTTCTAATAAAAGTTATAGAATCTTAGAAATACTTATATTTCTTAGAAAGATATTAATAGCTTTTATTTAATAACAGCTTATATATATATCTTATTTATAGATATACCTTTAGATATAATTATATACCTTAAAAACTTTATTTAATATATATAAAAGTTATACTTACTTAGTTTAATATATAGTTATATCTTATAAAGTCTTCTTAAGACCTTCTTAATATCTTCTATATATCACTCTTTTATATTAGAATAGATTAAGATATTATTTGTATATATGATATAATATATACCTAGTAATTTACTAAGTATTTAATAAATGTATACCTAAAATATTATGGGTATATTAATAAGTTTAAAAGGTATAATAGTGTATATAAAGTGACTATATCTTATATAAAATACTATTTCTTAATAATCTTTTAGTTTAATATAGATATAATAATATATATTATAAAGGTTAACCTTTAAGATTTACTTTACTTCATAAGGCCTCTTTAGTAATTTACTAATTAAAAGTAATAAATACTTATTTTTAATAGTAACCTTATTAAGTTTTCTACAGTTTATATATAAATATTATATTCCATTCTTTTTTAATATAAAAAGAATTAAGGTACTAGTCTTACTAACTAATAACTTAATATAACTATTTACTAAGTTCTTAATAATATACTCTTATAATCCTTCTAGCTATTACTAGTTTAAAGAATATATAAGCTTATATAGGGGTTTCTTACCCTTAGTTAGGTTAATAGAATACTTAGCTCTTAGTAGTAAGTTAATCTCTTTTATTACTTATTTATTAAATATTCTTTATTTAAACTTAAGCTATAAAAGAAGCTTAACTATCTTATCTTTCTTTTCTTTTTTATTTAAAGTAGCTATAGGTAGTTTAATCTTTACTAAGGTACTCTAGATATATACTATATATACATTTTTATAGTTCTTAATAACTTTTTATAAGATCTATTTTAGATTAGTAAGTAATATATAATTATATTCTTATATATTTATATAAGTATTAATAAAAACAGTCTCTTTTTCTATTAATATTTAAGATAGAAAAAGGGTAGAAGTACCTTTTAAGTATAATACCTTAGTAAATAATTATTAAATCTTCTATGATCTATTTTCTAAATCTAAAAAAATATTAATCTAATATACTATAATTAGTTTTTTTTACTTCTATTAAATTTAAATACTATAAGATATTATATATCTACCTCTCTTAACTTAAAAAGGTTAACTAACCTTATACTAATAAGGTTAATTTAGAAGTATAAGTCTGTATCTACTTAGACTTAGTATATAGTATACCTTTATAGAATAATTACTTATTCTTTTACTATTTCTCTAATAGAAATAGTATCTAAGATTATAGTATAATTTAAACTATTATCTACCTTTATTCTTTTCCTAAATCTAATAGCTTAGTAATTCTATTTTTAATTATAATAGTATTTATTAAAGCTTTCTTAAAATTAAGTTATTAGACTATTAGTATTCTGTTATTATTCTTAGGGCTTTTGTATTTATTTAAATAATAGCCTATTTTTTATAGTTATAATATATAACTAATAGCTGTAGGTTAAAGAGTTATAAAGTACTTATTATATATTTACTTTCTCTTTTATAACTCTTTAATCCTCCATATAAAAAGAATCTTAAGTTTTAAGCTAGTATAGGTATATTTCTATAGCTTAATTAAGATATAGTCCTTCAAAAGGTAATTATCTTCATTTATATTCTATTTTTTCCCATAGCCTTTTTTAAGAGTTATTTTATAATAATTTAATATATAACTTATTATTTAGATCTTAATATTACTCAGCATTTTATATTACTTTCCTTGAAAGTTTAATTTCTACCTTTTAATAGATTATTTCTTCTTATAATATCTTAAGTAAATTAAAGAAGAAGTTATATACTTACTTATAACTATCTTCTATCTTATTTTCTAAGATATAGTAGATTATATTTTATTTAATAAAGAAGGTTATAAGAGAATCACTTTATTACTTGTTTATCTTAAATAAGGTTTAAAAGTTTTCTCTTGTTTAAGTTTCAGAGTTAATATATATTTAGTAAATAAATACTAAGAAGTCTCTTCATATTACTTTTTTACCCAGATTAATCTTAGAGTTTAATTACTAGGTTTAAATAGTTAAGGTTACTTTAAATAGAGCTTATATAATATAATAGCTTAATAAAGTACCGAACTATAGATTATTAGCTTTTTTTATAGCTTCTATCTAATTATCTATTTATATTATTTTAAAGTTCTTATATAAGACCTTATAGTTATAATTTAATAGCTTTTTATATTTCTTACAATAATCTTTAGTTATAAAATACCTAGTAAATATTTAAATAAGGTCTTAGCTTTACTTATATATTTTTATATTTTATTGTTTTAATTTTATTTATTATAATAAAAACAATTATAGAATTTTAATAAGACTTCATTATAGTAGTTTATTCTTAATTAAAGGTTAACCTAATTAGTTTTTTTAAAAAGCTAACTCTTTATTCATTATTTAATCTTAGGTATAGCCTCTAAGCTTATCTAAAGAGTATAGTATAAGGTTAGAGGTTACTTTATATTTAATAAATAATTACCTCTATTATATAGAGTTATTATAATTATTATTATAAAGGTATAATAAGATAATATAGTTACCTATATTATATACCTTTATTATTAAATATTAAATAATAGATTCTTATAGTTTATCTATACTTTTATTCCCTTTAAGGATTACTAAGTATTTACTATTAGAATTATAATTAGATATTTTATCTTATACTAGTTATCCTAGTCTATAGAGCTTAAAGAATTGTAAAGAATTCATAGCTAAAAGCTATAACTAAAAAAGGTATAAAAGGTAGGTCTATTAATAATACTAGACTTTAAGCTAGAGAGGGTAAAAACTCTTCTCTAGTAGGCTAAGATATAGTTAGTAAGTGCTTGCTGAAGTATAACTAGGTTAATCCTAAGGTAGCCCCTAGGTCTATGCTTATTCTCTTATTCGTTAATCAGTTATAACTAACTCCTTGTAGTTAAAAGAAGCTTATTTCTATCTAAGTAAATATAGACTAACCTTATTACTAAATATAGAGTGATTTTAAAATCTGGTAAAATATTAATATAGAAGGTAGTATTAGTTAATAGTATTTATATAAGTAAGATAATTAGTTTATATAATAATAGGTTTTAATACTTATCTTTCTATTTTAATTATTACTATTCTATTACTAACTAATTACTGTAATACCTTATTTAGAGCTATCTTTATAAACCTATTACTATAGAAAAACTAAGTATTAATAGTTTACTAGTTATTTACTTTAAAGTAATTATAATTGTATAAGCTATATTAGTACTAGTAATTATATTATATATCTCTAATACTAATATACTTTAAGTTACTTTCTTATAGTTCATTAAACTAAAGTATAAAATACTACTAATAACCATAAAAGTATTATAAGCTATAGTGTCTTTAATAGTAATAACTATCTTATTAACTATAATAATAATAAATCTAAATTATAATATATAATTCTTATTATTAATAAAGAATTTATTAATAAAGATAAAAAGCTTTATAATAAATAAGTTTAATAGGTAAATAAATAAGCTATAATAAAAGTTTTCTATTTATTATTTAATATAATAATTAAGAGCTATAATATTATTAGTACTAAAGGTTTCATACTATACTATAATGGTATAATTAAAATAAGCTTTAAGCTAGTATACTAATATAATATAAGTACTATAAGCCTATTACTTAATATATTACTTAATAGTATTAAGTAGTATAGTATTAATAAGCTAAAGCTTCTTATCTTATCTCTTTTATTTAAAAGTTAAGTTTCTTATTAGTTACTAAAGAGACTACTCCTCTATTAAATATAAAGAGAATATTAACAATAAGAGTTTACTTATTCTTAGCTATAAATATTATCTTATTAAGCTTATTATTCTTATAAATAAAAAAGAATTTATTTAAAAAACTAATAGTATTATCTATTTATATTCTAATAAATATGAAGTCTAGGTTTTCAAGTATTATAATAAAAAGATAAGAGTTAAATATTAAAGTATTTATCTAAAGCTTTTCTTTATAGTAATAACTATACGTTACTTACTCATAAGTCTTTACCTTTATAATACTATATAATAGCTTAATAACTTAAATTATTATATCTTTAAGATATAAATATTATATTTATACTAGCAGGTATACTAAAATAGTCTAATTTAAAGAAATAGTAAACTAAGTATATACTTAAGTAATATCTTAAAGCTATAATAAGAATCTTGAGTTATAAAATAGTAATAATATAAGAGTAAGAATAATCTATTAGCTAGTTTATTAAATAGTTACTAATTAAGTAAGAAAAACCTATTTACTATTATTAATATATTCTTAAATAGTAAGACAGAACTTTTCACAAGTATCTTATACTCTACTAAAAGATAGGTACTATGGGGTAATTTACTCTAAGCTATAGTTAAAGTAAGATCTAAGTTAGTAGTTACTCTAACTTATTAGGTTTTTATAATATATTAGATTATTAAGATATAGTATAAGTTAGAGGTACTTTTAAAGGGTTAAATATATTATAATTATACCATATATTAAGTAAACTATTCTAGGTAACTTATAGTATTTTAGAATAATGAAGTTAAATAGATAAAGTATGTTATATTTATCTTTAACTTTATTAACTTTATAAAACTTAAAGATCTAAATACCTATATATTTAGTATTATTATATAATATAAATTAGAAGATACTATAGTTAATAAGTTTACTAACTTTCATCTTATTAGCTTACTTAAAAGAATAGCTAGTGGTAATAATAATACTCTTCTTATAAAGCTTAAGAGTTAATAAATAATTAACTTCTTCCTTTAATATGATAAAAGAGATTATAATAGTTATATATACTTTAATAAAACTAGAATATATACCTATTTTATTGAAGAAGGTAACATATTATGAAAAAAAAAATAGATAGTTTACTTTAGCTAGAAACTACTAACTATAGTACTAGGTATATTATTAGTAAGTATAATAATGATCTTATTACTATTATTATCTTTAATAATAGCTAGAATGTTATTACTCTTAAAAAAGCTCTTTTAGATTACCTCTATAGTAATTATAAGCTAAGATAGATATACTATTATATTATTTACTTTATTCTAGTATAGCTGTATAATAGTAAACTAAAAGGTCTTAGAGTTATAAAAGAGATCTAATATATGAGTAATATTATTACCTATAATAAGTTAAAAAAAGCTATACTAATTATTTTTCTTATACTAAATATAAATTATAGATTAAAGTAAGAGAATAATACTCTTCAAGGTATCTAAGCTATTTTAAGCAGCTACTATTTTAATTACTTAATACCTTATATAGATTTACTATATTAATTTTATTACCTTCTTTATTACTTTAATTCTCTTAGTAATTAAAAATGATAAAGGTAATATATCAGAAATCTATAAGTATATATTAAAAACTAATAAAATAAGTGTAAAACTATTTAAGCTAGTAATATTATTAATTACTTTAATTACTAGTTAAAAGGTAATAATTAAAATAAAGCCTTTATTATAAAAGATCTTATATATATAATAAAGTAGTATATAATACCTTTTAATCTTATTAATATTATTATATACTTTAATTAATATCTCTTTTATATTAATTAAAAGAGACTATATAAACTATTTAAACTTAACTAAATGAAAGTTAGGATTAATATTAGTAATAATCTAATCTAGTAAGCCAAGATATACCTTAATCTAGTATATCTAAAGTACCTTTTATATAATTTTAATAGTAATATTATTAAGAAAGTATATTACTTAAAAAGAGGTAATAGTATTAATAATATATAGAGCTAGGTAATAATTGTTAAAGTAAACTATATTAATAATAACCTTATAGTTAAAGCCATAATTATTTTATAATATAAACTTAAAATACTCAGTAACTTTATATTTATCTAATAATAATAATAAAACTTTATAATTTACTTTAAGATAATAACATTCATATTATTACCTAACTATGAAAGTATCTTATATAAGTATTAGACTAATAGATAGTTAAACTAATAATAAACCTTTTAAAGTTTAATATTTATAAAGTAATACTAAGTAATACTTTATATAAACTAGTCTAAGAGTATCTATGAGTAACTCTATTTATAAACTACCAATACAATAATATTATCTTTGATTAGCTTATTTATAAGCTTATTAAATTAGATTTTATAGTAGTCTATGTTTACTAAGTAGAATAAGAATAAAGTATTAAAAAGTTTTATATAAAACCTAAGGTTACCTAATAATATTAGTATATTCATGATACCTTTAGATATAAAATATATATTACTTTTAAATTAGATCTAAGCCTAATTAGTATTTATTATATTTAATAATTAGTTACCATTAAAATTATTATATAAAGTAAAGTACTATTAATAACTAGCTATAAAGTACTTAGCTATACTAAAGTCTAATATAATACTCTAAAAGACTATTATAAAGTATTTATCATTAAGTATAAAGATATTTATTATATCTATATCATTACTTTTCTATAAGTCTTCTTTTGTAAAGAAGTATAATATAAATTAGTTATATAGTAATAAACAAAGATCTAAGCTATTAAAAAGTGTTAAGTTAAAAAAGGTAATATTAAAACTATTATATTTATCTTTATAGTTTATATAGTATTACTTATTAGTATTATTATTAGATTTAAAAAGCTTATATCTCTTATAGCTTATAATAAAGTAAATAAAGTCTTTAAGTATAATATTTACTAGGTATTACTTCTTATATTACTAGAATAACTATTATTATTTCTTCTTTAAGTACTTTATTAACTAATCCCTAAGCTTACTATAGATATAATTCTTCTTTATACTAAACTAGTTATAGTAATTATAATTATAATCTTAGCTATAGTTATATTTAAAAAAGTATTATAAGTTATGATTATCTTGTAGGTAGTAAGAGCTATTACCTAGTCATTAATAATACCTCTAGCTATTATAAATATAATTAGTTTAGTATTAATTATTTCTACATAATAAGCTTAGTAGCTTAATATTAGCTATATATTAGCTATATATTACTACTACTATTACTTAAACTTTCTTATATTAGTAATGGTAAAGTATAACTATTTATAGATATTACTATATATCATAGCTAAGTTAAAGAAAGAAAGTAAATATTTTTAATATTATAATAAAAGTTTAGTAATTAGTTATAAAGATTTAATTTAAAAGAGGTATTATAATATATAATAGCTTATATAAAAAGATTAATCTTCTTCATAGGTATCTCTAAGACTTTTAATTAAATCTTATTGAGGTTTTTATAAATAATACTTAATAAGTTAGTATATTATAACTTAATAAAATAAGCTTAGTATATCTCTTTAATCTTAAAGTTAGCTTTAATATTAGTAATTATACTATAAAAGACTAAGATAAGTAACAAGTTATAAGGATGATTAATATAAAACTTAGTTACTTTTTTAAAGTATAATAAAAAAGGTACTAGTAAAGTATTCTTATAAGAAACTAGTCTTAAATTAGTAGTTATAAAAAATAATAAGCTTCAATTTAAGAAACTTATATATCTCTTTACTATACTTAAGCTTATTAAAGTATATCTTAATAAAGTCTATAATCTAATAGGTTTATAAAATAGCTTCTGTAATTAATATATTTATAGTTAGTAATAAGAGGTTATTATTATTAGGTTATAATTAAGATAGAGAAAAGATAAAACTAAGGTTATGATAAAATAATACTAGGTTAATATCCCTTTATAGTATTATCTTTATAGGTATTATTATAATAAGTATTATTATAGTAGCTGATAGTTTAGTTACTACTAAGGGTATCTTTAGACTAACTAGGACTTATATCTTAATATAAAAGGGGATACCTATAATATTATAAAGAAAGTCTAGATCTCTATACTAAGTCTAAAAGTTCTTATTCTTATTACTAAAGTCTTCAATATCTTTCTTAGTTTATAATATTAGTATATCTATACTAATAGCTTAATATATATAAGTAGTAATAATAATACTTTTATTATTAGATATTTATATACCTTTTTATAAGATATAATCTTAAAAGTTATATATATATTTCTTAATTATTTAATTAAAGTTCTTTTCTATCTATTCTTCAAAGTTTTTATATATTATTAATTATAATTAATAATTAATAGGTTATATTATCAAGTACTTATATGTATAAAATAGAATAATAATATTAAATATAAAAAAGTAATCAAGCTTATTAAAGCTATTGGAGATATTATGGATATTAGTTATTTCTTAGTATAAAAAATAATTATATTTTAATTATATTTGAAGATAAGAAATAGGTAGTTAATATTATATAGGTACATCTTCTAGGTATTTAATAATATCTTATGAAACTCTAGCTCTAGGTCTAGATCCTTCTTTAAGATAGCTAACTCTTCTATCTTAGATACCTTTTCCTATATCTTACTCATACTTCTTATTTCTATTCTAATATAATAATAATAGTTATGATTATCTAAGAATAAATAAATATATATAGCTATTACTTTTTATTAGCTTAATAACCTCTTATATATAGGTACTTACTCTTTCTTTATAAGTATTAGAGGTTAATCTATATATCAATAAAATTACTATTAGTAATATATATAATAGATAAATAAATAGGTAAAGAAAAAAGGTAATAATAATAGAAATAAGAAAAAAGAATAAAAGAATAAATAATGTATTAAATAAAGATAAAAATAAAGAATCTACTAATAAAAAGAAAAAGTTAATAATAAAACTAAGTAATCTCTAAGTTATTAATTAAGTAAGTAAAAAAAGTCCTTGGTAATAAAGTAATAAGTAATAAGTTATTATATAGCTTAAGTTAATACAAAGTAGACTTTTTTATTTACTCTTACTTCTATAATAATATTAAAAGTAGGTATAATAATAAGAAGCTTTACTTCTGATAATAATACTAGGAATAGATATAATAATAAGTTATTATTAAAAAGAGGAGTTATTAATAGAAAGAAGATAAGATTAATAAAAAAAAAGGTTACTACTAGTAATAAGTAGTAACTAATTAGAAAAAGGAGATGACTAACAGTTAATAGGTAACTATTTATACTAAAACTTTTATTTATATCTTACCTAGTAAAAACTCTCATAATAGTAATATATATGTTCTGTTAATAGTATTAGTAATTATTATAATAGAGTTACTATAATTATTATTATTATTATTATTATTATAAAAAGAGAAAATAAGTATAATAAAAAGAAGTAAGTAATTAATATAAGTAAGAAAAAAAGTCACAACTTCTTTGAAAGTAATAAAATTAATAATAGTTATTTTTATATAATAGATATAAGATTAGAGGAGATTTTTATTAGTATTATTAGTTATCTATATTTCTTTAGCTAGGTAGTACTCAAGCTTCTATAAGCTATTAGATAAATAAGATTATTACAGTTTCTTCTATTAATTCTTACTAATCTATAGTAGTAATAACTATAAAGTTTACTACTAATTAGTATTAGTATTATAAAGGTTATATAATAATTAGAAATAAAGTATATTACTATTCCTAAAGTTATTATATAATAGTAAAGAAAAGAAGAACAAGATAAAATTATTAGCTAGGTTGATTATAGATATAGAAGAGGTGGCTTAGATAGGTTATATACTAGAGTATATAACTAGTAGCTTAGGTCTACCTAATATCTATAATTAGAATTAGTATTCTAATAGTATCTTAGTAATCTAACCTATAAAAAGTATATTAAAAAGTAAAATAAATCATAAAATAATATATATTACTTAGCTTATATTATATAAGAAGCTTTTTTAGAAGCTGATTATAATATAATAAATAAACTAAGTAAACTATTATGACTTATAATAAGTAATACATTAACAAAGAATAAGTAACTTATTACTATAAAAGATATATTATTAAAGAAACTCTATACATATAAGTAATCAAAGTTAAATAAGCTTCTTATGTTATAGGTTTATACTATTATCTCTAAGAATATGATAAATAGTGTTTAAATATAAGCACTTAATAATAGTAATAAACTTATTTTTTAAGCAATAATTAACATACTTTAGAAATAATATACTTTATTATATGATGGTATAATTAATTATACTTAAGAAATATATAATAAGACTTTTTTATAAGCTTTATTAATTATAGATCTAATTACTTAGCTTACTCAGTAATATAATACTCTTATAAAAGCTAAAGTCTTTAAGATATCAAAGATTTAGGGTATACTTATAATTAAGATATTTCTATATATAGATAAGTAATAAATTACTCATCTTAACTAGCTAATAAACTTAAGAATCTCATTAAAACTAAATAATGTAAAAGACGCTATTTAACTTTAAAATAATATAGAGACTTACTTAGTAATTTATTATACCTAGTTTTACTAGAGTTTTACAAAGTAATTAAAATATATATAATACTTAGAGAATAACTAAAGCTTAAAACTAATAAGAAATATTATTATTAATACTTTTGTAAATAATCTAATTATTTTTAAAATATAATAGACTATAGTTTTCTCAAATATATATTCAGAAAATGAACAAGATTATTAAAATACTTTCTAAGTAACTTAATTATTAAGTTAATTTAGACTAAACTTAAAAAACTAAAACAAGCTAATCTTTACTTTAAGATTAAGAAAAAAAACTAGAAGTATAAATATAATAAATTAGATTTATAAAAGATATTAGATACTTTAAAATATTTACTGATAGCCCTTATTATAGTTATAATAAACTTTAATATATTTTATAATAATACTTTATTCCTAGTATATTTATTACTTAATATTTTCTTATCTTTAGTTATAAGCTCCTATATACTTTATAAGACTACTATATTAGATAACTATAAAGAGATCTATATCATTAATAATAAAGATCTCTTTTAGCTTAGCTTATACTAATATAATAATAAGAAAAGCTATATGAAATCTAATATAATATTCTATATAATTAAGCATTATAGAATATATATCTTAAAGAATATACTTAATAATATTAAAGGACCTAAGATAAGTAATTTTATACTAGAAAATATACCTTATATTTCTAGGTTTTATATTAATATTATCTTTCAGAAACTAATTGAAAAGAAAATAAACTTATAATACTTAGAACTAAACTATATTCTTTATTATAGTATATATAAAAGAAGTATTATAATAAAAACCCTTAGATATAAAGGTACCTTAGTTTTTTTTTAATATATATCTATCTTTCTTTACTTAGTCTTCTTATATAATAATATTTATTATAGCTTTACTTTTCTTATTAATACTTAAGTATTTATAATAATAAGTTTTTATTTAATAAGAAATATATTAGTTGATTATGATAATAAAGCTTATCTTTAGTATCTCTAGACTAATTATCTTAATCTTAAAGTTCTTATATATCTCTTGTATAGTACTTAAAAGGTAAAAATTAAAAGGCTAACTGATATAGAATATAAGTATTATATAATTACATATATAGGCTAAGTTATTTTAAAATAAATATTAAAAATAGATCTATATACTTATACCACTATATATTATAAGATCTCCTTAACTTTTTTATTAGATTTAATTACTTTAAATAGCTTATAGTTTTAAGAAATAAATATATAGCTATGATATATAATATTATACTATTTAAAAAGATATATAATAATATATTCTTTATACTTAAGTATTTTGAATTATAAGTAGACTAGTAATATAGTATTTATATATATAAAATATATTAAAATAAGAATACTTTAATTATTAGTATTAAGAATAAAACTTAGGATAAGAAATAAGTAATAAAATAAGAAATTAATATTAAGTTACTTCTATTAAATACTAAAAACCTGGTAATTAGTAGTAAATAAGTAAGCTAAGAGGTTATTATAAGGATTATAAAGATACTTCTTTTATTAGAATTTCTATATAAGCTCTAACTTAAAATAATACTTATAGTAATATATATATATAATATCAGCCTATTTTAATATTATAGATGGATAATACATATTAAAAAAGAATAATTATAATCTAAATAATACTTTTATTAATAAGTATTAGTATATATGATAATATTTTAATATAGTCCCTATTTTTATTAGAAATAAATATATATATATATATATATATATATATATATATATATAAATATTATACTTGTTTATTAATAAATAATTATAAGAAAAGAGGATAATAAAATTAATTTAAAGTTCAATTTAGAGATTATATTAAATACTTTATAGGATATATATCAAATATATATAACCTCTATAAGATCTAGGTTTTCTTTTTATAATATAGTATTATTACATATAATATATACTTGAATAAAATTAAGTTCTTTTTAAAGATGAAAGAAAATAAAGAAATAATTACTAAATTAAAAGTATAAAGTATCATTAATATTATGAAAAATAAAAACTATAAGTAAGACTTAATTATAGATATACTTAAATTAATAAATAAGGTAATAGAGATATTAGATACAATAATAATAATATAGTAATAATAAACTTCTTTAGGTATTAATACTTAGAAAAATACCTAAGATATTAGATAACTTAAATAAGGTATTACTATACAAAATAAGAAAGAAGTTCAAACTTTTAAGATAATACTAATACTAGGTAAAGTATATACTATAGCTATATCTAATAAAAGTAACTTAATAAGTAAGATACTTAATTCTAACTAAGTAATAAGATCTAATAATAAGAATAATAATATAAATATAAACTTAGAATTATAACCTATTTTACTAGAATATTAATTAATTACTAAGTATTTAAGTAATATTTTATATTTTAATATAACTCCAAAAGCTTAAAATAATATATAGCTATATAAATAAATTACTAATTTATTTTACATAAAATAAGGCTAAATAATATAAATAAGTTACTAATAATAATACTCTTTTATAAGGCTAGGTATAATTATATATAAGCTAACTTATTAACTTAGAGCTAAGTACTAAACTATAGTTTTAAGAGGTAATTCTATATCTATAAGATAAGTACTTTTCTTAGCTCTTTATTAGAATAGTAAATAAGACTTAAAGAACTTTTTAATACCTTTTTTTATAATAAAAAGAAAGCTATTAATAAAGTAAATAATAAGTGTTATATACTATACTTAGTTATCTATATAGCTATATATTAAATAACTTTATATTATCCAATTAAAATTTTAAATGACTATAATTATTATTATAATTATCTATTATATACCCTTAAGTTATAGAAAAAGTTACTTTAGATATTGAATAATATCTAATAGTTACCTAAGAAAGTAACAAATTAAGAAATTAATAAACTCTAATATCTTAAAGCTCTTAAAATAATTAATAGATCTTCTATTTTATTAGAAATAAAGCTATTATTACTTAAATAGGTTTAGGTATATAAGTAAGATCTAAAAGATTTTCTTAATTAGTATAAGACTTAAATTATTATATAAGAAAATATCCAAGTCAATAACTCTCTTTTAAAGATATATATAGTAATACTTTTAATATAAACTATTTGTATTATAATAGCCACTATTACTTAATTTAATCTTAATATTAAGTAATTTGATATTATAAATATATTTCTTAAAATTAAATAAGACCTTTTAAGTATATTAATATAGTATAATTAATTAAAAGAATACCAATGAAAAGATAAATATATTATAATAGTATATATATTCTATAGCTAAAGAGATATATCTTTTTTTCAGTTTAAGAAGTTTTTCAAAACTCTTAAATAACTAGAAGTTTATCTATATAAGAAAGACCTTTATTTCTGCATTTCTAAAGATAATAATATATATAGGCTTTTCTATGTTAATAATATTCTTATTATATACTTACTATTAAAAGCTAAAAATAGAATAAAGGTTATTATAAGCCTTAAGAATATATATAAAATAAAAGATATAAGTAATATAGAATAGTATCTAGGTATTAAAATGGACTATAACTATATTACCATAAGATATACTTTATTAAATAAGATAAAAACCTTTTAAGAAATAATTAGTTTAATATTATATATAGTAATAATAATATATCTTATTATTATGTTTACTTACTTATTACTATTAAAGTTCTTAATGAACCTAAACGTATAATATATATAAGTAATAAGATAATATATTAGATATCTCTTTTATACTCTTTACCTATTAATTTACTTTAATACTAAAAGAGAAATTTAGTTTTTTACTACAAGTAATATCTTATTTAAAGATAATATTATAACCTATAGACTTTTATAAAGATATATTATATTTTTATTTAAAGAACTAATATAATAAAAACCTATATAATAAGTAACTATAACTATATTCAGAACTAAGATAGAGCTTCTTACTCTTAAATATATAATAAAGGAACTAATAGTATTCTAATATCTCTTTTAAGAGATTTTACTAGGTCTTAGAAATAATATCTAAAATGTCTATTATAATAATTAATAAATAATATACCTTATTATAGAAAAAGAAAAAAGGATTATTATATAACTTTATTATATTAATATATAAAATATATAATTATAAGAAATATGTATAAATAATAAAGTTAATATTTTTTTTTAAATAATACATCTATTAATAGATTAATAAAAAATCTTTTGTGAGCTAAGTTTAACTACTTTAGAGCTATATTTAACTTATAAAACATATAATATATAGCTAGATGAAAAGAAATAATAAATAAAAAGCTAAAATAAGTTTAAAATTTAAAAATAGCTTAAGAGTTAGAAAGCTTAAAAAATAAATAAAATAAGTAATAGCTTACTATTTAGAAAGATTTAATTGCTTCTATAGAGAAAAGTAGCTATATATATATTAAACAAAATATAAGATATAATATAAGTTCTTCAGTTAGAAATAATCTTATTAATAAAGATATCAATATTAAAAAATATTATATATATTTAAAAACTAATAATATTAATAGGGTATATATTAAAAGTCTTATAAGGTATACCTTTATAAGATAAGCTTATCTTATTACTTATTTTATAATACTTTTTTTTCTTATCTCTTTTCTTATTCCTTTTCTCTTTCTTAAGCTAAGAGGATATAATAGCCCTTCTTACTTATAATAATCTAAATAGAATTACTTATATTATATACTAAACCATAATAAGTTTTTATCTTATAATAATATTAGTATAAGATGAGATAAAAATATAATATCATAGGTATATACCTTTTTAAATATTACTAATATTAACTAAGTAACTAAGAAGATATTAGCTAGGCTTATAAGAGCTATTATAAGTAGTATATAATAATACTATAATAATATACACTAATAGTATTTACTCTTAGTTCTTAAGAGATGTATATTATTTATTTATTTTATAAGAGCACTATACAAATAGTAATTATATGAACTAATAATAAATACTCTAGCTACTAATACCTCTTATCTAAGATACTTAGGAGCTATAATAAAAATATTATTATTACTATTACTCTCTTTTATAATACTTTTAAGATTAGAAAAAAAAGAAAACTTCTCTTAAAGTAAGTTATAAAAAAAGAGTATTTCTATATTATCTAATCTATTTTTTATAAAATATAATAAATTAGTATTAAGAATAAAAGTAATTAAAAGATATATATAATATATTAAGTATTAATAAAAAAGATATTTTATTATTACCCTCTAGGCTATTCTATTAAAAACCTTTAAAGTTATTCTTAAATAGATATATAAACTAAGACATAGAATAATTATTATCTACTTTTAATTAAAACTAAGAAACCTATTAGATATAAAAGAAAATATATTTTAAATACCTAATTAAAATATTATTAAAAAATCTCTTTAATCTTAGATAACAACTGATAAAAAAAGAGGCTACTGATATTATTTAAATTAAGTAATAAATTATTAAATAGCTAAATAAAACTTATAAGTTTTTATCTTAAGAAGATTTTAAAACTCTAAGATTTGAAAGAGATATTTTCTCTTTTCTTAAATATTAAATATAGGTATAAATAGATATAATAATAAAGCTACTAATACTAATAAGTTATCAGATTCAAGACTTAGGTAACTATAGTACTTAAAAGCTATTATAATATATATATAAGTCTTACTTATAAAGATTATTTTATAAGATATCTAAAATAAAACAAAAGATTAATAATTAACCTATAATTATAAGTAATAAAATAATAAAAGATATATACTTAGAAATATAGTATTGTTTATTAACTTATAGTTATAATTATTATTGATAATAAAGAAAAGAGAAAAGAAAAAGCTAATATAAGGTAATATAAAAGATATTTATAATTATAACTAACTAATATAGTTATTATCTTATTAATTAACTATAGAAATAGCTTTATTAACTATAAGCTAAAAAAACAAGCTAGTTAGTTATTATATAATAATAAACTATATATATAAATTTTTTCTCTTTATAATTAGTTATTCTAAGTAATATAGTATAAGTAATATTAATCCTAGCTACTACTACCTAAGGGGGTATATTAAATAAACTAATTATCTTGCTTATATAGATACTACTAACTAATATTACTTTTTATACTAATATTATACTAGATTCTAGAATAACCCTATATTTAATAATAAGGTTAGTCTAGATTTACATAGATAGAAATCAGGTACTTTTAACTATATAAATTACCTTCTAGAAGATATTACTTTGTAATAATTATACATATACTTATAATAAATCTTATCTAATAAGTATCTAATACTTAGATAGTAATCTTATTATAATTACCTCTCTTTTAATATAATATATTCTTAAGTCATACTAATATTAGTAACTATATATATAAGAGGTTAAGTCTAGATATCTAATAAGCTCTTAGTAAAAGGTTAAACTGTATAGATATAGCTTTATAAATAAGGCTTATTATATAAAGCCTATTAGGAGTTAGTTAAAATTCTTATAATATACTTATACCTATTATCTATTTTATTATAATTCTTACTATCTATCTTCTCTAATCTATACCTTTATAATCATTTAAGCTCTACTCTTCTTACTTAAAAAGATTAGACTAAGTAATAGTAAGTAATTATAGCTACTAAGGTATTACTAATAATAAAGTAACTAATACCTCTAGAGCCTTATTTACTAGACCTCTAATAATAGATCTAAGAGATACTATCTTTTAATAATTAATTTAATAATAAGTAAACCTCTTATGACTATTTAATAAGTATTAAGTAATAATTACTATAATACTTATAGCTATAGTTATATTATTACTAGCTTTATAATATAAAAAACTCTTTACTTATAATTATAAAGTCTTTTAAGAAAGTAATACCTCTATTAAAGTATTCGATTGGCTAATAGCTATAAAAAATAATTATTAGATAAGATTAAATACCTATAATAATTAATATATTTACTAACCTATCTTAAAACTATCACTCAATCCCTAGATAAAATAGAGGTATTACTAAGCTAGTCTTAACTTATAAGAGGTTATTTAAACAATCTTTATAGTATTCATTTATTATATTCATATTGACCTAGTACTTTAAAAAAGGTATTTTTTTAAATCTCTTTATACTCTTAACTAAGATAAAAAAGAACTTCTTTAATTCTTTATTAAATAATTAGTAACTTATTAAGCTTTAAGTACTACCTTTAAAAATAGTAAACCTTATACCTATAACTTTTATTATTATCTCTACTTATAAATATAATAGTATCTTATTTCTTAAAAGTATAAAGACTAGTAATCCTAAGTAATAGTTATAGCTACTTAGTACCTATAAAAGTTCTTTTAAAACTACTTATTAAAAGATTAATATAATAAGAATACTATCTTTGAAAAAGAAATAATAATGACAAAAGTAATATTACTAATTATAAGATCTTAGTGAAAATATAATAAAAAACTATTAATTAAAATATAAGTATATAAGTAATTATAAGTATAATTAAATAAAAAGAAAAGCTTACTATTACTTATAATAATTATAATAAGCTTAGCTATAATATTAATACTTATTAGTTATAATTATATTACTAAACCCATTAAAAATAAGACTATAAGACTACTAATTATATTAGACCTTTAGAAGTTATATATATTAATATAATTACTATAAGAGATAAGTAATAATATAAAAAGTAAATTTAATACTAATAAGGCTACCTATAACTACTTTATAAATAATTACTAAGATAGCTCTCATAGACTTATACCTTTTAGTAAAATAAGTTATAATAATCTCTAACCTTAAAAAAATAAATTAAAAACCTCTAATAGATTAAATAAGCTATAAAAAAGTAACTATAGTAATAATATTAAGCTATAAATTATACTATCTTATAAGTTAGATAGTTAGCTCTATATAGCCTTAAAGATAAGGCTTTTAAAAAGAGAGTAATTATAAGAGGTTAAGTCTAGATATCTAGTAAGCTCTTAGTAAAAGGTTAGACTATATAGATATAGCCTTATAAATAAGGCCTATTACGTAAGACCTATTAGAAGTTAGCTTAAATTCTTATAATATACCTATACCTATTACCTATTCTATTATAATTCTTACTATCTACCTTCTTTAATCTATAACTTTATAATATACTAAAGTATAAGGTTATATTAACTCTAAAGGCCCTAGGTAGCTTAGTACTTAGTAATACCTATCACTAGGTATTACCTCTCTATACCTAGTCTTTCTAAGCTTAATATAAACTACCTCTTATTTATACTAAGCTATAGTAGTTACCTATATGTTACCTTAATTATCTAGTACTCTTAAGCTAACTAGTTACTTACTAATTAACCTCTAGCCTTAATCCTACTTAGGTAAGCTTATGTAATAAGAGAGTTCTAATAGGTAGGATTTAAACCTAGCTTCTATTATAGCTAGAAGACCTACTTAGTACTAGAATAATTAGAATAGTATAAGTAGTATATTATTACTACTAATAGACTATTTTAATATTCTATTAAAAGATTAACTAGTTCTAGTACTAAGTATTAGTATTATACTATATATACTCTTATAATAGATCCTACCTAGAAAGTACCTAGTACTTACTTAGTAATCTTATTATAGTAATATAGTTATAAATTATCTAATTATTAATTACTACTATAATATATAAACCTTTTATATTTATAATAATACTTAATTAATAAAATATAATTTCTAATTAGAAATTAATTATAAGTTATAAATTTAATTCTTTTAATAAGGTTTAGTTTAATATATTTAATAATAAAAGATTTACTTTAATATATATTATATTCCTTTAATCTTTTTAATTATAATTATATTAAAAATAGCAAATAAAGTATGCTAAATATTAGACTTAATATATTTAGTTATAGTAAAGTTTATAGTAATTTTAAAAATAATTATTTAACTTTTTAAAGTAGGTTAATTAATAGTATTTTTATTATAAGTAGTATTATAAAGAGGAAAATAATACATAGTAAATATGGAGATATATCAAAAGAAGGGGGGCTAACTTAAGAACGTAGGTAAGCTAACCATCAGGGGGGGGGGGTTGGGTTACCTAACCAAAGCCCCACAAAAGAGTACCAGGTAGGTCCGCCCAAGAGATAACCTAACCATGGTCAGGTAACCCACTACCCCATTTTTATAATTAGCTAAAAAAGAAAGTTACCTAATTAGGTTAGTACTAGTTACTGATTGTACTTATAATCTCTCTAAACCCTATCCTATATAAGGGTATAACCTATTTATAACTCTTCCTCTTCCCTTCCTTAACCTCTTTAATAATAATAGTAAGGCCTCTATCCCCCTCCCCTTTCTACTCCTATTCCCTTTCCTTTTCTAACTGATTTTAAATTAGTTTAGTAAATTCTCCTACTATGCCTTCCTATAAGGATACTATAAGTTCTATCTCTTTCTCTACTAATTTAAAACCACTTTTAAATTAATTTAGCTTAAGTCCTAGCAGTACTTTATCAGTAAGATTAATAGCTATCTTGATAAATATCTAGCTAACCTCTTACTCTTTAAGTTTAATAAGGTAAGTAATTTATAATTAATTCTTTCTTACTTTTAAACTAGTTTCTAATTAATTTAGGATAATAAAACTATACTTACTTTAGAAGAGGTTTACTATTACTTTAGTAATAAGTCTAGCTATATTACTTATATTAAGGTATATCTAACTAATTTATAAGTAATTTATAATTAATTCTAACCTAATTCTATAGAATATTTACTTTAGCTCTAAGTCTAACCTTAAGAACTATATTAAGAAGTATAAGCTAAATAGTATATTAGTTATAGTTAAGTATTATAAGTCTAGTACTAATTCTATTAAGAATAATAATAAGGCTATAGGTAAGTAATTTAAAAGTAATTTATAAGTAATTTACAACTAATTCTCTTTATAATTCTATAATTATATTATTATTTTTACTACTAGTACCTTTAATAAGAGAGATATCTTAACTCTTTTTAAGAAGTATAAAGCTTAGACCCTACCTCTTCTCTTATATATCTCTATATATAAGTATAATAAAGTCTCTTTAATAAGTAATCTATAACTAGTTTAATACTAATTTATAACTAATTTTAAATAAATTTTAGTTTAATATAGCTTAGATATATAAGGATACTAGCTTTACTAGTAAGTATACTTATTATACTACTACTAAGAAGAGTAAGTTTCTAACTAATTTATAGCTAATTTATTACTAATTCTAAATTAATTTAGAGTTCTACCTTATTACTAAGTATAACCCTAATCATAAGGTCTGGGCTTGCTTTGAGTATAAGGATAAGATCTAAATTTAGTAGAAGTTACTTATAAATTAGTTTAGTATGTATTTAGAATCGCTTTAGCAAGGTAATACCTAGGGCTTTTAGCAGAGTTAAAAAGGGAATCTTCTAATTTAGAATCACTTTAGAATTAGTTTAGCAGTAGTTAGTTCCCAAGTTCTTAATATTAATTTAGAATTAGTTTTTTAAAAGTTCTTCCTTATTATTAAGTAATATAAATTTATTTCTTATAGTTTAAAATAATATAATATATTTTATAAATACTTATAATTAAATAATATATATAAATATCACTAAACTTAATATAATATACTTATATAATAAGTTATCTATCTTTTTCTATCTTTTTATCTTTTATATAAGTTAATTTAATTATAATATATTAAATTAATTAAAATTAGTTATTACTTTTTTTATTATTATTTTTAATTATTTTATAATTTATATATTATATTTAGTATTTTTATAATTAACTTATTATATTATTATTTATAGTTATAGTTTAATACTTTCTATATAACTTCCTTTATAAAAGTTATTTCTTTTTTTAGTAGTTCTTAATATTAGTTTTTCTTATTTATAATATTTTTTATTTTAGTAGTATTAACTAATCCTTTAAAATATAATTAGATTTTTTTACTTTTTAATACTTATTTAATATCTATATTTCTATATAAAGCTTATAAGTCTTAGTCTTAAAAATAATAACCTTATATAATAACTTATAAAGTTCTTTAGTTTAAAAGTTAATAAGGTTATATATTATTATTAATAAAATATTTTTTAAATATTTAGATTTTCTTTTTAATAGAATCAGTATTTTATATACTTTTTTTTATTATAAATAGTATCTTTAGATCTTAAAAGCTTTAACTATATAAATATAAGCTTAATAATATTAGTATTTTTAATTTAAAATCTAAATAAAAAATAATAACTTTAAAATTAAAAGGTATAAGGTCTATTTATTTAAAACTAGTTTATATATTATTTGTACTTGTTAAGATAAAGAATATTATTTTAAAAATAAAATATTATTACTTTTTATATATCTTTTATTTATTATATAAGCTTTAATTTTATTATATAAGTATTTTAATAAGCTAAACTAATATAAATATATATATAGTGAGTAGGCTAATATAGTAAGTAGGCTACTTCCTTATTATACCTTAAAGGCTACTTTTTTAGCTATTTTTTAAAAATCAAAATTAAGTTTGAAAAAGGTTTAGTTTTCTATATTAGGCTTTAATAAGGGTTATATTATAAGAAATAATACTGTAGAAAATACCTACTTATTCTAACTCTTATATCTCTTATCTAAACCTCTAGATAAGTAGTTAGCTAGGTATATAAGGGTTAGGGTAAGTAAGTATTTTCTATAGTATTATTCCTTATAATATAACCCTTATTAAAGCTTAATATAGAAAACTAGACCTTCTTTAGGCTTAACTTTGATTTTTAAAAAATAGCTAAAAAAGTAGCTTTTAAGGTATGATAAGGAAGTAGCTTACTTACTATATTAGCCTACTTATTATATATATATATTATTTAATATTAGAAAATTAAGATTTATATAATAAGTAAATAATATATTAAAAGTAATAATATTTAATTTTTTATAATATTTATTAAAGTTAGTTAATTTATAATTATTATAATTATTAAGAATTAAAAGATAATAAAAATCTTTTATATAAATATATATATATTAATTAAAATACTTTAACTAACTAATTTAAACTAATATAATGTATTATTTATTTATTTTATTTAAATAAATATATTATATAACTAGTTACAAATTAGTTATTAATATACTAAGAGAAAAGGTAATATTTATATTTTATAATAATAACTATATAAATGTAATATCTAATTATTTATATATATATTCTAAACAATAAAACCCTATTTATAATTACTAAGTTATTTTATAAAAAGCTTTCTCTTATAATTAGAAGTTATAATAACTTTTATGTATAATAATATTTCTATTAAAAAGCTAGTTTTATTAAAATTATGAATATTATAATTTTATATTTTATACTTTAATTATAGTATTACTTAAAAGACTTTAAAGGTAAAAATTATTTTTTATTTAGATATTTTTAGATTCTTTTTAATAATTTAAAAAGTAAAGATAATATAACTTTTAATTAATATAGATTATATATTTATATAACTATAAAGAAATATTTATATAAAAATAAAAAAGTAAAAAGTAAGAAAAGTAAATAACTTATTATACTATTAAGAAGTATTTATAGAAACCTTTTATTAAGTAATAATTCCTTCTAAATTTAACCTAATCTAATTTAGAACTAACTTAGAACTACTTTAAAACTAATTCCCTTATAATCTTTATTACTATTCTTTAATTTCTAACCTCTTTTTCTCTAATATAAGCTTCTTTTCTTCTAACTCTAGCCTTTTTTTCTCTAATTTAAGTAACTCCCTCTCTTATACTAAGCTTTCTTCTTTATTTCTCTATACTTTATTCTACTAATTAACTACTTAAGCCCTTTATAGACTATTACTCTAAGTATTTCTAATAACTCTAGAGCAAATAGCTTAACTTAGACTTAGGGATTAATTCTTAATGTATTTTAAATATCTTTATAATAGGCTTCTAGTAGCTTTAGAAGAAGTATAAGATTAACTTCTTAATATACTTTAGAATAGCCATTAAGATATATTTTATAATAGTAGAAGTAACTTAGAAGGGGTTTAAAAGAGAGTCTAAACTAATTTTATTAACTCTATAATAAACCCTTTATTTAACTACTATTAGGTTTAGTATTTTAGAAGTATATATTTAATATATTTATTATCCTATTACTATTAGTATTCCTATTAGTATATATATTTTACCTCTAATTAGTTCTAAATTAGTTTAAAACTAATTAAAATAGACTTTAGACTTCTTACTAGAGTAGCTAGTAATAGTATTATAATACCTAATTAAAGAGGTATCTTATTATATAAGAGGTATCCTAAGTATTATAGAAACTATATCTTATTCTATAATATATTAATTATATTTAATATATCCAAAGTAATTGAAAATAGATTCTTAAGTAATTTAGAATTAGTTCTTAATAGATTTTAATATACTAGTAAATATAGGTAAGAAGAGAAATATATTAACTACTTTATATATATAAAGCCTTATATAATACCTTAATAGTATTTATATAAGATATAAGTTTATTTTAATTATCTAAAGTTATTTTAAAATAATTCTAATTTAAACTAGTAATAATTACTACTTAAGCCTTATACTAAGCTTATATAGTTACTCTAGGTTTACCTTAAGAAGATATTAGCCTTAAATTAATTTCTAATTAATTTAAAATAAACTTAGAATACTTTTAGAACTACTTACTAGCTAGGAGACTACAAAGTAGCTAATAGTCTTTCTCTAACTAGTAGAGTAAGAAGCTTTATATTTAGTTAAATAATAAGTTTAGATCTTAATCTTCTAAGTAATACTACTTAATACTATAAATAAAGAAGACTATATAAAAGTATATATAGTACTTAACCTACTAGTCTTATAGTTAGTATTTAGGGTTATATTCCTTTAAGAGGTATTAGCTAAAACCTTCTAGAATTAGTTTAAAACTAGTCTAGAAGTAGTTTAAAACTACTTACTAATTAAATTCTTATAATCTTAATTAATAGTAATACTTACTAAGCCCTTATTATAAAGGTACTTCTAGTAAACTATATATCTATATTACTTCTTAAGAACTTAGAATATAATAGTATATACTAGTTTATATATATTTATACTCTTATAGTTTATATATACCTATATAAGTAAGATTACTAAGATCTAGTTTAGAATTAGTATAAAGCTTATTTAGAATTAATTTAGAAGTAATTCTTAATATACCTTTTAAAGAAAAAGTATTATAAAAGCCTTAAATTACTTTAACCTTATACTAGCTAGTAAGATACTTAAAGTTAGTATCTAATTAAAAGGGTTTAAAAGCTACCTTTTTCTATAGCTTAGCTTATTCTTTATAGAAGGTAATATATATATAGTTACCTCTATTATCCTTAAAGTACTAGATATACTAGAGATAATTAGTTTAAAATCTTATATAAAAGCCTTTTAAACTAGTTACAAACTAATTCTTAATATATTCCTACTTAGATTTAGTTTCTACTTTAGATATATTAATACTTATACTAAACTACTAGCTAATTATAACTAGTAGAAAAGCTTATAGCTTCTTATTTCTAAATAAAAGCTTTAAGAAAGTCTATATTTAAGAGACTTATATAGATAATAATAATACTCTTTCTACTATAGGTATTATAGAATTTCTAAAGCTCTAAAGACTAGAGAAAAGTATCTAGAATTAATTTAAAATTAGTTCTAAATTAGTTTAGGAGTAGTATAAAAGGATTTCTTACTTAAGCTAGTCTTAGGCTAGTTAATCTTTTAAATTATACTTTAAAGCCTATTTATAATACTTATTAGTAGCTTTATCAAAGGAGGTAGTAAATAATAATAAAGTCTATATAATATTAATAGAATAACTAGAGTTAAAGAGAGATTAAGTAAGATTTAGAAGTTAAATTTAACTAAGTAAGATATCTAGAGAATTAATTTAGTGGGTATTTAAAACTAGTTTAGAATTAATTCTTATACTATATTACTTTAGCTTTTAGTAGTTACTTATAAAGAGATAGTACTCCTTATAATATATCTCCAATATATCCTCTCCTTAAAGAATAATCTCTATAAGAGCTAAATAAGATTAAAACTTAATAAGAGAAAATCCTATATAATAAGTCTTATTCTTAAAGCTAGATTTACCTTAGTACTTATATAAGGTTATAAGCTAGGAAGTTTTAGTAATAAACTATTAAGAATTAGTTTAGGATTAATTCTAAACCTATTTTAAATCTATCTTATTATAGTTTTATTTACTTACCCTATAGTCTAACTTAAGTACTTAAAGAGAGTAATTAGAGTAAAAAGATATATAAGTAGTCTATTTTTTAAACTACTATTATTATACTCTTACCTATCTTAAAAGTAGAGTTAGTAAGAGAACCTATTTTAAATTTATTAAGAATAGATTTAGAACTACTTATACTATTACTTTCTTTTTAAGGTTAGGCTTATATACCTTTTTCTAAAGCTCTATAATATCCTAAACTATTTTAAAAGTAACTTTTTAATACTTCTAAAAAGGTAAATTTTAATTAAAATAAGAGTAAGCTTGTTTCTTAATATAGTTATATATTAAATATAAATAAATAGTATTTTAAAGAAAGGCTAATATAGTATACTTAGCTAGAAAAGTATATATATAATTATATTAAACCTATTAAGTCTTAGTTTTAAATTAGTTTAAAATCTCTCTTAAATTAATTTAGACTTAGTTCTCTATTATATTTTAAAGAGCTTTAATATTATCTTCTTTAATTATTTAAATATCTATAATATATAAAATACCTTCTTTACTTATTTTAAGATACTTAATAATATAAGATATATAAATTATCTTTTAAATAAGAGTATATATATTATAAAAGCTATAATACCTACCTTAGAATACTTCTACCAATACTAGTATTAGACTTAGTATAAGCTTTAAATAAGGTTTATTCTAGTATTAAATTAGTTCTAAATATATTTTTAATTAGTTTAAAATACTTTTTCTAGAATAACTTACTAGTTAAGAAGCTTAGAGAGCTTAGATAAGATTAAAGGTATATAAGGTATCTCTTATAGTACTATCTAGTTATACTTAGTAAAAAAGTAGTATCCCTTCCTTAAGGGAAGGGAATATATTATTATTATCTATTTGAAATAGGTTTAGAACTGATTCTAAACCACTCCTATGTGGATATGTAGAAGGGAAAGTTTAGATAACCATGAGGTTACCTGACCATGGTCATATAACCTCCTGCCTGCCCCACTTCTGAAATCTTTTGTGGGGCTTTGGTCAGGTAACCCCCCCCCCCCCCGATGGTCAGCTTACCTGCTACCACGCTGACTTAGATCGGGCTTTTTTTATTGCAGCCAGAGGCTGACTAAAACCCCTGGGTAGATAATCCTGCCTAAAGCTCCGGTGTAGGCGAACAGCAGGTTCCGCCACAGCAAAAATCCCCCGCTATCCCCACATTCCTTCCTCCCCAATCGGCCTCGCCCCAGAAAAAATTCACTTCCCAGTCCGATGACCGCTGAGGTCACGCGGACAAGCACATTCGACTTTCAGGTAAATCCTCAACACAACCTTAACGCCAAGTCGACGACGGACACCACATCGATGCGCCACAGCTCTTCCTAACTGCAAGAACATCTCTCTTTTTTGAGATCCACCATGGGATTGGCCAATGGCTCGGATTTGGGCACTGGTCCGACCCGGATCACGATACTGGGCAAGGACGACATCCTTGTAGATCACGGCATTTGGCTGAACCTTGTGGCTCACGATCTCCTCGAGAACCTCAAGACGTCGACCTACGTTGTCATCACCGACACAAACCTCTATGACACCTACGTTCCCCCTTTTCAGAAAGTATTTAACGCTTCTGCACCTGCCTCGACCCGACTTCTCAGCTATGCCATCCCGCCGGGTGAAGTTTCAAAGAGCCGCCATACGAAGGCAAGCATTGAGGATTGGATGCTGTCGCAGAAATGCACCAGGGATACTGTCATCATTGCCCTTGGCGGCGGTGTCATTGGCGACATGATCGGTTATGTTGCCGCCACATTCATGCGTGGTGTTCGTTTCGTCCAGGTGCCCACCACTCTGCTGTCTATGGTTGACTCTTCTATTGGCGGCAAGACTGCAATCGACACACCGGCAGGGAAGAACCTGATCGGCGCCTTCTGGCAGCCGTTGCGCATATATATCGACTTGGCCTTCCTGGAGACGCTGCCGACACGAGAGTTCATCAATGGCATGGCGGAGGTCGTCAAGACGGCTGCCATCTGGGACGAAGAAGAGTTCACGACGCTCGAGTCCAATGCGGCTACCATTATTGCCGCTATCAAATCCCAGGGCTCTCAGAGACTCTCACCTATCCGAGATATCCTCAAGCGAATTGTGCTGGGCTCTGTCCGCGTCAAAGCCCATGTTGTTTCCAGTGACGAGAGAGAAGGCGGCTTAAGAAACCTGCTCAATTTCGGTCACTCCATTGGGCACGCTTACGAAGCTCTCCTGACTCCTCAAATTCTTCACGGCGAGGCTGTAGCTATTGGCATGGTCAAGGAGGCGGAATTGGCCCGCTACCTGGGTGTCCTGCGGCCTGGCGCCGTGGCCCGACTCGTCAAGTGCATCGCGAGCTACGAACTACCCACTTCCGTACACGACAAGAAGGTTGTCAAACTGACGGCAGGAAAGAAGTGCCCGGTCGATGTCTTGTTGGAGAAGATGGCCGTTGACAAGAAGAATGATGGAGCGAAGAAAAAGATTGTGCTTCTTTCGGCCATTGGAAGGACCCACGAACAGAAGGCCAGCGTTGTCGAAGACGGCGCAATCAGGGTAGTCCTCTCACCGGCGACGCAAGTGATTCCTGGCGTGCCCAAGTCGCACCACACTACAGTCACACCCCCCGGCTCCAAGAGCATATCAAACCGTGCCCTTGTCCTTGCGGCTCTTGGCCAGGGAATCTGCCGTATCACAAACCTGCTGCATTCCGACGACACTGAGTATATGCTCTCAGCAATTGCCCAACTAGGCGGCGCAACCTATGCTTGGGAAGACGCTGGAGAGGTCTTAGCCGTCCAAGGCAAGGGCGGCAGGCTCAGTGCAAGCAAGGAAGCGCTGTACCTGGGTAATGCTGGCACCGCGTCTCGATTCTTGACGACTGTGGTTGCTCTTTGTGCCCCGTCCGACGTCTCCTCGACTGTGCTCACAGGAAACGCCCGAATGAAGGTCCGCCCAATTGGGCCCCTGGTTGACGCACTCAGGGCTAACGGGCTAGGCATTAAGTATCTGGGCCAGGAGAAGAGTCTTCCCCTCCAGGTGGATGCTGCCGATGGCTTCGAGGGTGGAGTCATTGAACTGGCCGCTACCATCTCCTCTCAGTATGTCTCATCCATTCTGATGGCTGCACCGTACGCGAAAAACCCCGTTACCTTGCGTCTCGTTGGTGGAAAGCCCATTTCTCAATTCTACATCGACATGACCATAGCCATGATGCGCACTTTTGGCGTCAATGTAACGAAATCAGCCGAGGACCCCAACACCTACCACATCCCCAAGGCCGTTTATCAGAACCCCCCCGAGTACGTGGTCGAGAGCGATGCCAGCTCGGCGACGTACCCTCTTGCCATTGCGGCCATCACCGGCACGACCTGTACTGTGCCCAACATCGGTTCCGAGTCTCTCCAAGGCGATTCTCGATTCGCCGTCGACATTCTGAGGCCCATGGGCTGCACCGTTGAGCAGACAGGCACTTCAACCACTGTTACTGGTCCGCCAATCGGCAGCCTGAAGGCCATCGAGCACGTTGACATGGAACCTATGACAGATGCCTTCCTGACGGCGTCGGTCCTCGCTGCTGTCGCATCAGGGACCACCAAAATCAGCGGCATCGCCAATCAGCGAGTCAAAGAGTGCAATCGTATCGGAGCCATGCGCGAGCAATTGGCAAAGTTTGGCGTTGATACAGATGAGTTTGATGACGGCATCATTGTCACTGGTCGTACGGTTCAAGCCCTTCAAGGACCCACTGGCAGCATATTCTGTTATGATGACCACCGCGTCGCAATGAGCTTCAGTGTCCTCTCGGTCGTGGCACCAAAACCCGTTACGATACTCGAAAGGGAGTGTACAGGCAAGACATGGCCGGGTTGGTGGGATACCTTGTCTCAATCCTTCAAGGTTGGCTTGGACGGAGTCGACCAGCACCCTCAGGAGGCGACGACAGAATGTCCCACAAAAACTCAAAAGGACAAGTCTGTCTTCATTATTGGCATGCGTGGTGCGGGCAAGACAACAGCTGGTCGTTGGATGGCCAACACGTTGAAGAGGCCGTTCATTGACCTGGACGAGGAGCTGGAGCGACGGGCCGGCATGACGATTCCTGAGATGATCAGAGGTACCAGGGGATGGGACGGCTTCAGGGCGGATGAGCTAGCGCTTCTTCGGGATGTCTTGGAGAAACAGAGCCATGGCTTTATCTTCTCGTGCGGCGGCGGCATTGTTGAGACGCCCGAGGCTCGCAAACTGCTCATCGCTCATTGCCGTAATGACGGAATCGTGTTGCTGGTCCATCGAAACACCAAGGAAGTGGTTGATTATCTGCTTCAGGACAAGTCCAGACCAGCGTACAGGGAGGACATCGAGGATGTCTACTATCGCCGGAAGCCGTTCTTCGAGGAATGTAGCAACTTCGAGTACTTTAGCCCTCACCCGCCTGGCACTCTGGCTACGCGAGACCCACCGCTGGACTTCAGGCGTTTTGTCAACGCTTTGTGTGGCGAAGAGGTTCAGGTGAAAAAGGCACTGGCAAAGGACCCCAGCTTTTTCGTTTCCCTCACGTTGCCAGAAGTTGCTTCTGCTCTGGCCCTGATACCGGCCGTCGTAGTTGGATCAGACGCTGTAGAGCTTCGTGCGGACTTGCTGCGAGACTACTCGGAAGAGTCGGTGGCGCACCAAGTTGCGCTTCTTCGATCTGTGGCCGACGTGCCCATTATCTTTACTCTACGAACGAAGGCTCAGGGCGGAAGATTTCCAGACGACGCTTACGACCAAGGCCTTGCACTTTACCAAAAAGCCATCCGCATGGGCGTGGAGTTTATCGATGTTGAGATGACACTTCCGGAACGAGTCATCCAAGCAGTTGTGGAGAACAAGGGGCCATGCCGCATTATTGCTTCTCACCACGACCCTCAGGGTAAACTGTCGTGGAAGAATGGCTCCTGGATACCGTACTACAACAAAGCCCTCCAATGGGGTGATGTTATCAAGCTGGTTGGCATTGCCGAGCACATTGATGGCAACTACGCCTTGGCCCAATTCAAGTCCGAAATGTTGTCCTCGCACAAAACCCCCATAATCGCCCTCAACATGGGAACTGCCGGCAAGCTCAGCCGCGTGCTTAACGGTTGCCTCACTCCGGTTTCTCATCCCGCTCTGCCGTTCAAGGCGGCTCCTGGGCAGTTGTCTGCGGCGGAGATTCGGCAGGCTTTGGCGCTGTTGGGTGGTATTAGCCCCCGGTCCTTTTATCTCTTCGGCAAGCCTATATCGGCTTCAAGGTCGCCCGCACTTCACAATGCCCTTTTTGCGCTGACCGGATTGCCGCACCGTTATTTGCTAAAGGAAACGGACAGCGCCGCCGACGTACGCGAAGTCATCCGTGCACCCGATTTTGGCGGTGCATCCGTCACAATCCCTTTGAAGCTAGACATCATGAAGGAGATCGACGAGGTCTCAGAGGCTGCTCGCATCATTGGGGCCGTCAATACTATCATCCCGGTCAAGGAAAATGGAGACGGCACCGCTAAGCTCGTCGGTGATAACACCGACTGGTCAGGCATGGTTCACTCACTTCAGTCTGCAGGAGTTACGTCTCGCCCCGCCACTGGCGTCCAGTGTTCCGCGATGGTTATCGGTTCGGGGGGGACGACACGAGCTGCCATCTTTGCCCTCCATGCGCTGGGCTTCGGGCCCATTTACGCGCTTGCGCGCAACAGCAGTAATTTGGAGACACTAAAGGCATCCTTTCCTCCCGAGTATCGCATTGAAGCTCTTCAAAGCGCTAGTGAAGCATCTACCCTGACGTCTCCGCCCACCGTAATAGTCAGTACCATTCCTGCAGACAAGCCGGTTGATCCCTCGCTTCGAGAGACCTTGGCAGTGGTGTTGTGCCACGAGCCGGCGACCGAGGATAAACGGGTCCTCCTTGAGATGGCTTACCTGCCTCGCCACACCCCATTGATGCAGCTCGCCGAAGAGGCCGGGTGGGCAACTATTCCTGGACTGGAAGTTCTTTCGGCACAGGGCTGGTACCAGGTATGTTGACATGAAAAACTCAAAGAGCCGCAGCAAGGACGAGCAGAAAGAAGTTGCTAACCTGAACCGACTCTAGTTCCAGAAATGGACTGATATCACCCCCCTCTATCAAACAGCTCGAGCAGCTGTGCTGGGTCAGGAGGCTGTGGAAGTCAGCGGCCGTAAGGTGTGATGAAATAAAAGAAGTCATCCGTCATTGCTGGGTCCAACGCACTAAACGCGTGTTTTGCTCCTCCTTCTGTCCGTTCACGGAAGCTTAGGCGAGGTTTTTGTAAATGCCTTCACCCCAATATGACTTGCGCGCATGGCCAGAATTTCAGTGTAGATGTCGGAAATCATCAAGTCTTTTATATGACCGAAGCCATGAAATGATAGAGGAAGAAGGGAGACAAGAGAGAGGCAAAGAAAAACCAGACACTCTTTGGAGATGTTATCCCATTGTTCTTCGCCGACTTCCACTTGATATGCAGAGGCTTGTCGGTAGGTCTAGGCCCACATGTGGGAATGCCGACCAATGCTAAAACATTGACTCGCAGCTAGAATGGGGAGGGACCAATCGCACCAACTCACAGAGGATGTCATGGTCAGAAAGATCGCGAGGCATTCGCTCGATAGTAGTCAATTGTCTGTAACGAACTTTACAACACATAGTCCACTGAGCTGAACGAAGCTGGGGACGTACAGACAGGGGTGAGCTCCGATGCTAGCAAGTAGTAGGCAGCGTCAATTGATCGAAGGACACCTCGCTGTACATAATTATGTGATTCTAAATTTCCATCCCGAGACATGGACTTATCCCGTTTCGCGCAGCTAGCCAAATGACCATCCCTATTCCGTACCAGGCCGTATACCCTCTTTTGTCTAGCCAATGCGTATGTTGAGCATGCAAGCCCCATACTGTAGTATACATCTGGGTTCGTCGGCCAAAACCGTGACAAGAATTGCTTTGGCAGAAAAACATGAATAGACGCTGCTAATGTACAATACAGTAAATCGCTAGGAGATATAGAAGAAAGGCGATTGAGAAATGATAATCAGTCTCAACAAGAGTATACAACAATTGCTTGCAGTAATAGAGACTGGTTATACACATCATCAATCAGAAACAGAAGATGTAGTGAGGGTGCGTTGTTTTCGGGAGGGGGGAAAGCGAAGCAACATATGTCATGATAATGTCATAACGCTCCTTTCCCACCTGCCGTACCCATTGATGGGGATGAATGACCATGCCAAGGCTTGATATGATGTCGTTAGCGGGGTTGCGGAAAGTCGAAACGGACAAGAATCTCGCAGAGGATGAGGTGGACAGAATGACGTCATCGCGAGTCGTATGGATCGTCAGGGTCGTAAGGCACGGACCATAATGATGTCATACATTACGACCCTTACTGCATTGTCGAAGACCCTGAAATTCCACCCATGACCCTGGTTACCCCACTCCGCTAGCATCGTTCAGTGCGTTTCGACACAACCGGTGGATTGGTTGCGTGGACTTCGATACGCAGTCCTTCGCATTTTCTGATGCTTCCTTTGTGCGGAGCCCTTGCACCGATTGAGATTTAGCTTCGACTGTCCGACGTCAGGATGCATACCGGACGCACCCCGCCCGAACTATACGACCTCGCATAATGTCGCTGGATGTTTTGTAGCCACAATCGCACAAGACGCAGTGATTTGTGAATCATACTTGCGCTCGCAACCTTGTGTCTCACGCGTTCTGACCGCGACGTCGATGCTTTCCAGGAAATTCAACATCTGGATGACACACCCGATAGTGGCGTGTTAGTGCGTCTGCACGGCTGAATGTTTTCTCCTCGGTGCATAGGTTGCAGCGGACCTTTTGCTTCCGTGCATTGTGGATTGTGTCTTCATGCCTCGTCAAATCGTATGGGCGCGAGAATATCGTATGGCACGGCTTGCCAGTACTCGGATTGATGCGGTCACAGCGATGAGGTCCAGCTTGGGTGTTCATCATGCTGTCGGGGGACGCAACCGCAGTGTCGGGCCTCCGAGGACCCCCGATGCTTTGAGTCTGGCGGTGGCCCTCTCGTTTGTGCTTCTGAAGAAGAGCGGGTGTCTCAAAGCGCATCGTGCAGCCGTGGTATGTGCATGTGTAAGTGCCTCCGTCCGCAGCAGCCCCAACCGGCTTGGACATGGGAGCGCCATTCGAAATTGCCATCACCTCAGATCCTCCAGAACTGGACTCAACAGAGCTCAGGCGGGGAATATTATCCTGGGTCTGAGGCTGACGCGGGTGAGCTATGAATGGGTATTGCTGAGGGATATGAATACTGGACTGCAACTGAGCAGGCATGTAGGGAAAAGCAGGTCCGTTGTGCGTGACGGACCGGGGAAAGTTGGCCTGCGAGTCCTGGGAGACAACAGCCTTTGCGATATCTTCGAAATCCGCCGATTCCTGAGAAGGAAACAACGGGAAGGATGAGTCGCCATCAGCATCGTGAAACTCAAGCATGGCATCTTTGGGGGAGATAGTTTTGGGAGTCTCAGGCTCAGACTTCATAGACATCTGTTGTCTCATCATCTGAGCGTCTTGCTCAGCCTTCTTCTGCTCTCGCATCTGATGTGCTGAGTTGAACCTCAAGTGAGAAGCCTGCAGACCATTGCCAAAGTCGTTGGCAACCGGTGCGAGCGGTGAACCCTGACGAAACGGCGATCGATCTCGCGAAACACTCGACGCAGGTGAGTGTGCCGCGCTCAAGTGTTGATTATTGGCAGCGCTTAGCCTTTGGGCGAAGACATCGTTACTGGGAGACACCGCCATCTGCGGTTGTGCTGGCGACGCGGATGTAATTGTAAAGTTTGGGCTATAAAGCTCATCGTTGTAAATGTCCGTCATTGTGCGATCCAGCTTGGGAACGTTGCTGAAGACTATAGAATCATACGATGGTAAGAAAAAGTTCGCGACTTGGTGGAAAAATAAGGTAGTTTCCTTACCGGCTTTGCGTCTCCTATCGTCTTCTTGCTCCATATGTGACGGGGTGGCGGGTGAGTCACCAGCAACAGAACTTGCCACCGAGGTGGGATGTGATCTGTTGCTCGCTACCAACAGCTCGGCAGCAGGCAGCAGACTACGATCAGAGCGCGGTCTTTGAACATTTGTAGCAGATGCATAGCCGCTCATGTCTGATGAGATATTGTTTAACCCGTTATAGTTCGGGTACATGTTGTCGTGGGGAACCGCCATGGACTTGCTGGCCAATTGATAAAAAGCGTTGTTATCGTGGGCCTGCATGTCGTATAGTCCGTCTGATATCGAGTCCGTAACTGCAATGTGAGGATTCGTTGTATTGTGATTAAAAGGCGAGGCAGGGCCAGCAGAGCCCAGGGAAGAAAGAGAAGACTCCCGCTGATGAGGTAATCTACCAACTGACTTGGAGGCGTACTGATTTCCCACAACCCAAGTGTCTGACTGCATGAGGTCTTGCTGGTAGTTAAGGTTCAAGGAGGAGACGTCGAAAGCCGTAGCAGTGTTGGTCGCTGTCCTTGGCACAGCCAGGTGAGATGTGCTATAGTTGGCGAGGCTGGCGGGCTGGTTCGCCAACGAGTAGTGAGAGGAGATGAGAGACTTGGTCGAGAGCGGCGAGGATGATATACTCGAAGAATTAGGATTGGACGCAAATTCGTCAAAGGATGCGTCGAGGTCGAGTGCTTGCGGGTACAACTGGTGCTGTTGTTGGGATTGAGACTGAGGCTGGTGTTGGTGATATACCTGACCACTGTGGTAGAGCTGGTGTTGCTGGAAAGGTTGCGCAGTAGCAGGTCGGGTTAACAGCATGGTGCGGTTATTTGGGAAGGTTGGATGTTTTTTAGATGTGGTGATGCGAAATCAGATCGAGTGGCAAACCACCGAGGGACAGCGAGTTATAAATATGGGAAGAGCCAAAGAAGGTGCAGCCAAAGTTGCACTACGTATTGGCTTGCATGGGCCTCCCTCTTAGTGAGGTAAACGATACGTACCGGAGTGGGCCATGGGGCTTGGAGTTGACCCGGGGGTGACGGTACGTAGCGCTTTCGCATCTGCTCGCTTTGCGAAGCGGAGGTACAGGTTAGCAGGACCCGAGGCCTGGACTTGGGCTGCTCGGGTGGGGTGGTGATGGCAAAGCAGGGGGGTAGGGGTCTGGGATCGGGACCGGGGTGGGTGACTATACCCTATGAACGATGCAGGAGGACGGTAGGGACAGCAGGGACGGGGAGGGAGGGGACCGAAGCACAGGGAGGAAAAGAAAAGGATGGAAGAAATTTTCAACTTGTGTGGACGTGTTGATGACCCCTCCTGATCCCCCCCTTCTTCCTCAATTGTCTTGGAAGCCCGCGGAATAATAGCCCATTGAGCGACAACGGCCCAACCGGGGTTTGAGTTTTCTTGATCCGTCAAGCACCCCGGGGATGGATGTGTAAGGATGCGATGCTGCTTTAATAATGCATTTGCGCAGGCTGTCGAAATCTTGATGCACATACGTCGACGGGACGGACCCCCGTCCGCCCCCGCCTTCCTATCTTTACTAGGCAGCCGGTCAAGACTGGCCCTCATGACCTCGACTGATCATGCAAACAGCACCGATGCCTGTCGGTACGGGATCGAGTTGACTCACTGGAGGGAAGGGCGTGGAATTGAGGGTAAAGTGGGCGTAGGCAGACGGGTAATACCAAGTCTTGACGACAGAAGGTTTAGGCTTGAGCAGCTGACGCGGGAATGAAATAGGCCACGCCGCCAGAGAACGAGCGCATGCCGGCTGAGCCCAGGGCTTGGGACGCAGGAGTGAGTAATGTGCGGCTTTTCAAATGATTTCAAATTTGCAGTTATTAGATAGCTCAAGGCAACCCAAAGCACGCCGAGGGAAGCTGCTCGAAGGTTCTGTAGGTTTCTCGGGTAGCTACCCGTTTGCGCGGCTGTTGTCGTGTCGTCGTGGCTGTCGTCGTAATTCGGGGGATCATTCATTAACTCAGCCGAATGTGCAAGCCTGATGAGTGAGCACACTAAGAATAGGTCGAATATTCCATGCAGCTTGTTGGGGCAAGTCAACTAGGAAGGGCATGGCAAAGTAGTCCGTCCATCCAGCACGCACTTCAACAAGCCAACGCAAACGCAATCGCAAACGATGGATAAATGCAGTACAGTTTACCAAGACAGGAAATAGTATAGAGGTAAAGGCACTATGCCAAAGTTGTAGTATAGGGGGCATTACGGCGTCTTGTCGATCTGTGTGCACTGCATCAAGCAAAGATGCTTGGCTTTGGGAAGCCTGCAACTGCAAGCCTGATGCTAACATGGCTGTGATGGTGCACAGTAATGATGCTCAAATGGTTGTTGAAAGCAGCGATCAAGACGTAAGGTACATGGAATGGGCCGTTGTATCTGGGTGGAGTGACGTAAGGCGGGTGGATGGATGGGCCCACTAAGGTCTCACCCTAATGTATCTACCGCAACAGTGCTCTCTGGAGTGCACTGATGGGCGCTCCAGCCCACAGGCCAGCACCTGATGACTGCATTGGCGAGTGCAGAAGCAGTGGAATGACATTATGGGTGTTGGACGGTGGGCCCACTCCCTGAGTGTGCTCATACTCACTCACCTCGTTGTTGCCCCCGGCTCACACTGCGTTTTAGGGCAAGCGCCATAAGTGCCTTCCGTCACTTTATCTCGCTGGCGCTTGATCGTCAACGACCTTATCCCCTCCAAGGTATCCAGAATGGGTTTCTGACCTCAGGAGGCTCGTAGAACATGTCATCACCATGGTCTGTCCCCAGCTCCGACAGGTTTTGATTGGACCGACGGATCCTTGAGAGTCCGAGAACCAACCCTGGCCTGGTCATGTCCTGCAGTGCTCTGGCGTATCTCTTGAGCAAGCGGCCTCTTTGATTCATGGAGTGTCTTAAACCACCATTAGGTTTTGTCAACGGCTCAGCAATGCCTCGGCCAGGGACTGCACGAGCATCATACATGCGTTCTCACCTCCCAGAGCGTGCCCATATTCCGCGATTATAGTGCATAGTGCAAATCCGATGACGGGGGCGCTTCCCTGTGAAGTGTGGGAAGGTCCAGGCTCAACCTGTTTGTTCCGGGGGGGGTGGCGACGATCGCTGCCATGCTTGTGGCGCTCACCAAAGTTTTGCTCTACCTACCTCTTTGTACACTATTACACTACTCTAGTTTATCTTTGGCACTCCACACGGGCTAGATGTTTGAAGGGTCCATCGGGCCAAGCCAATTGACGGCAGGGAACAGGGGCTCGTGCTAAGAGCCATGGGCAGTTTCGCCGGAGTTTAAGACGGGTTTATTTTTTCTTTCCCATTTGTTCCTTATTACCCCCCCCGACCCATTCCTCGAGGAGAAAATGACAGCGGCGGGCGGGCACCGGGGAAGCCGTCGGCTCAGGCTCGGAAAGCCACGGTGCTTCACCGGGAAGCGAGACATGATGGAGGACTAGGTTGAGTTGTACCAGTGTGGGGAATCGAGCTTCGTCTGCCGTTATCCGCAGTTGGGCTATGAAAGGGAAAGGAGGGGGAGGAACTTGAGCTCAGCCACACTGGCCAAGTTGGGCGAGAGTCGAGTCCTCGAACAAGCCGAGGCTAGCCATTGAAAGGCTACACTGGGTAGGTAGGTAGCCCCCACCCCCTGATTGAGCTGGAATGCGAGTACTTTGCTACGTGGCACCCTAAAGAGCGATAGCCACTCCAGAAAAAAATTATCGTCCTCTCGGAGGCTCGGATTCACCCACTCAATATGCAGTTACCTATATTAGAAAATAAAAATAAAGTCCTAGGTTCGACCGACCTCGTGGCTTGTCACCTGCAGGTACACCTTCACACCAGGAAATGGCCGTTTCCCGTGCCTGAATCCCCATCCAAGTGCCCCCCTCCGCTCCCAATGACGGCGACGGTGGGTGTCATTGTGGACAGACCCTGAGAATGCGTTACCCAAGTCTTCTTACTGTAGGCACTCCAACCCTCACACGAGTACACACCCTTGCGACTCATCGAAGCATTCCCACCGCTGCTGACTAAGAGAAGAAACGTTCCATGATAATGACACTCACTCGGATGAATTCAAGGGTGATCATAGATGATTCTAGGTCCCGTGACAATTTTCTTGTGGGGTTATCTAATCATGGCGTAGCATGTCTAAATCCCCATTCTTTTGGCTTCATGCCCGGCATCTGTTTCCGCACTGAGGGCTCCCCTCAACCCAAGCATGCCTAGACTTTCTTTTCTTCTCTTGCTAGTATTTCCGGGTTTGTACTTGATGCGGAAAGAAACACGGCGTCAGTTTGGAGTTTTCCCATTGCGCGTGATTCGTATCATTTCGTCATCTTTCCATGAAGTCGAGCAATATCCCGCCATTGGCCCCGCGTACTATATGGTGCCGTATCACAGTAAGCGAAATCCAAGTCGGGGTCCTTTTCTCCACGTCCCAGCCCGCCATGTAGGTAGGTACTTGTATTTTGTCTCTGCCATACACTTTGTTCCACCGTGGCGATGTCTTGGCATGTTGAGTTCAGCATCGGTTTTCAGCCAGCAATCATCAACCGGTCGCTAGTCAGGTATACATGGTGCTTGCGGCCCGAAAGTGGAGGGGGAGGTGTGGCTAGTGGCTGTCATTGTTTCAACTATTTCGAACCTTTAACAACTGCCCAATACTGGATAGACTTTGCAGGCTCCCTTTCCGCTTCAGCTCTCGGCTTCGGCACCCGTCCTTGGCCGCAGTCGCTACGGTTGTTTAATTCTAGAGGCCTTTTAGCATTCTCTAATGTTTTGTCGAGGTGGCCAATATGCTTGCTCTCAATCTGCGACTTATGAATCCATCTTTTGTGGCTCAGCTAAACTGGTGAAAGGCCACCCATGGTCGACTCTCCGCATTCGACCGACGTACCTAGTCCCTGGACGGAGTAAACGTCCAGATCATGCAGGTCGGCTGACACGTCTCCATCCTCCCGGCGGCCCCTGGCTCCCGCCCACCGGACCCCGACCAAGCGGGTTTCCTCAGATACAGTCTGTTGCGTTAGCAGCATTAGAAACCTATTTTTCTATCCATACGTTAGAAACACCATTACTAATACTACCTTAGTTAGGGCTGCGCAGGGGGGTTACTCTATTAAGTAACTATATACTATAGACTTTTATATAGATATTATAGGTATAAATAGCTTTAAGAGATTATTATTATTATTATTATTATTATTATTATTATTATTATTATTATTATTATTATTATTATTATTATTATTATTATTATTATTATTATTATTATTATTATTATTATTATTATTATTATTATTATTATTATTATTATTATTATTATTATTATTATTATTATTATTATTATTATTATTATTATTATTATTATTATTATTATTAGTATATTACTAAAAAAAGAAAGAACTAAATATCTTTAGTAATAAAAAAGTAATATTATTAATATTACTAGCTAATAGTATATAAGCTTATAAAGCTATTTATAAAGTATTATTAAGTTTTAAATTTTATTAATAAGAAATATAATAATTAGCTAATTTATAATTAGTTATATAATTGTTATAAAAACTATATTATAAAATTATTTAAGAAGTTAATAATAGTTATTAAAATATTAAAAAAGTAAGTAAAGCTCTTATAAATAATTAAAGTAAGTAAGTAGTAATAATAATAATAATAATAATAATAATAATAATAATAATAATAATAATAATAATAATAATAATAATAATAATAATAATAATAATAATAATAATAATAATAATAATAATAATAATAATAATAATAATAATAATAATAATAATAATAATAATAATAATAATAATAATAATAATAATAATAATAATAATAATAATAATAATAATAAAAAATAATAATAGTAATAATAATAATAATAAAAATAATAATAGTAATAATAATAATAATAAAAATAATAATAGTAATAATAATAATAATAAAAATAATAATAAAAGTAATAATAATAATAATAAAAATAATAATAAAAATAATAATAATAGTAATAATAATAATAATAAAAATAATAATAGTAAAAAGCTTATATAATAAGTACTTTTTTATTTTAATCTTTTTAAGATTTTATTATAAACCTTATTATTATTACTTACTAAGGTAAATATCTATTTTATTTTTAACTTTTAATTTAATAATACTATATTAATATTATTAATCTAGCTTTTTTAAATAATATAAAGGTTAAGTTAAGTAATAGTTATAATAATAATAAGATTATAATAAAAGAAGTAAATATCAAAAGATATAAAAGAGTATATTTAAATATAAATTAATAAGTAATACTAGCTTTTAAAGTTATATATAAGTATAAAGTTTGATAAAAGGTAAGTAACTATTAGAATATTAAAAGTTATTTATTATTTTAATAACTTTATTATAAAAAAAGGAAAATAGCTAACCTTATTATAAAGTAACTTTAACCTCTAACTTAGTTAATTAGGTTACTAAACTTAAGAGATCTTCTTTAGTATAAATCTTATATATAATGCTAGTTTAGTTATATTAATATTTAATATATTATAGATAGTATAGTAAAGATAAATATCTTTAATAATACATAATATAATATATATAAAGTTAAAGTTTTATAGTAAAGAATATAATAATTATAACAATTAATAAAATTATAATAATTAAGATAATAATAATAATAATACTTAAACTAACTATAGTAATTAGTTATTAAAGTATAAACTAAAGAAAATAGTAATAGTTTCAATAAAAGAAGAGATTAATTAAGAAAAAGATATAAAGAAAGATATATAATAAGATCTAAAAAAGTATTATTAATATATTAATTAGATAACTTATTATAACTATATCTATAACAATAATAGGATTAAGTAGTATTTTATTATAAATAAAACTTACTATAAGTTACTTATAAAGAATATAGAGATATAATAAGAAGTAATACTTGATTAAAAAGCTAGTATAAGCTTAAAAAGCTTACTAGTAAGCCTATTAATTATAATTAACTAATAGTATATAAAAAAGGTTATATTAATAATAATAATAAAAGGTAAAGTTACTAACTTACTCTTTATAATTATAGTTAAAGAAGAGAAAAATCTAGTTACTTTAGTAATATTACTAACTATGAATAACTTTACTAGTAATATAATAGTTAATTTATTATTTAATAGTAGTAGAGAAAGCCCTTACCTCTAGTTATTATATTAATAATTATGTTAGAGTTAGCTATTCTCTTTATTATAATATTATTAATTATTAATTAATCTATTACTATTATAACTACGATAAACTTTTTATATAATAAGAAGTATTAACTTAGTATTATTATTATTATTACTATAGTATAGTAAGTAATTACTTATAATATAGTTATATAAGCTAAAAGATTTTATTAATTAGTTTATTAAAGTTAAAAAGTAATATTAGTAATATAAAGATACTATTAATAAGGTAATTAGATAACTCTAAAGCTTATTATTAACTTTAAAAGTAATTTAATATATACTAAAAAAGTAATATAAGAAGAAAGACATACTTATTACTTTTATAAACTAAATATAAAGGTTAATTAAGACTTTTATCTATATATAATAGTATTATAAGTATAAATATAACTCTATTATTTTTAATTAATAAAGTAAACTATGATATATTATATTAAATACTACTAGTAGTAAAGTTAATAATTTATTACTTATTATTATTACTATTACTAATAAAATAAGTAATCTTAAAGATAAAAGATATAATATATTAACTTTACTTTAGTTATTACTATTATAGTACCAGTCTTTTTAGATACTAACCTCTTTATATCCTTACCTCTATAGCTTATTACTATTTCTTTTTTACTTCTCTACCTAAGTTAATAAATCTTTTAATCTATATATAACTAATACCTTAAAAATAATAATAATAATACTTTTAATATTAATAGGTTATATAATAATAAAGTTAAAAATCTAATTAAAGTAATAGATAATAGGTTATTAATAAAGTTATATAATAGTAATAAGTAATAATATAATAAAGTTAGTAAAGAGTAAAATAGTAAGTAAAGTAATAAAGCTAAATAAGTAATTACTAAAGAAGGATTTCTTTTAATTATTAATAATATTTTTTTTCTTTATTACTATATTAACAGTAATACTTTCTTAACTATAGAAATAACTTTAACTTTACCTCTATTAATAATAATTATATTACTATTAATTAATCTTATATTATTAAATATATACTATATTTTATTAAAGTTAATAAAAGAATAATAAAAGTAGCTCTCTCTCTATTTTATCTTATAATTAACCTCTACTATATAGTTATAAAGTAGCTTCTTAAAATCCTATATATCCTCTATATCTCTATTTCAAATAAAATACTACTTATAAAAAAGCTTCTTAAGGTTATCAAATATCTCTTTAATAGAGTTAAAGTTAGATAAGTATAATAGTAAATATAATAAGTATACACTAGCTAATTTATATACCTCTTAGATATCTTATTAATAATAAAAACTAGTATTATTTATTATAATAACTAACTTTATTAAAGAAAAGGTATTATACTTAGGTAATACCTTCTCTTATATTTATATTATAAACTTATTACTATTAATTATACCTAGGTATATTAATATATTAAAGATCTTATTTACTATAAGAATTAGTAAGACTTAATATTATTACTTATATTTAAGTTTATTTTTATAATAAAGTATTAAATCTTTTAATACTTAACTTACTTTTTAAGTATCTATTTATTTATTTATACCTAACTTATTAATAAAAATTAATTACTTTAGGTAGTATTAATAAATAGTATATACCTAAGGATATTATAAATCCTTATCTCTTTAAGTAATAATAATATAAATAGATTTTAATAACTATTTAATATCTTAAAGCTACTAATTAATTATTAACTTATAAATATTAATAATATATTATTTAAAAAAGAAATCTTATATCTCTTTAAAACTAAAGTTATTATAATATATAAAAAGCTTTAATAACTTTTATAATTATTATATTGCTAACTTTATATAACTTATTTTACTTAAGGTATATATTTTTACTCTTCTTATTACTCTATATTAATACTATTACTATTAAACTATATATAAACTATAGTTTATCTGTTTAATAATCTTAGTATTTATTTTATTTTTTAAAGTTTTTAATATTTATACCATTTTCTTTTACTTATCTTTATTTAGCTTTAGTATTATTATATTTATTTAATTAAATATATAATGTCTTATTTTATTTAATTAAAGATAGTAATAGTAATAAAGATATTATAAACTTCAAAGCTTAAAGAAACTTAGCTAGCTTACTTTTATTTCTATGAAGCTATTTTTTAAGATAGACCTTATAGTATTTATCTAAGATATTAAAGTCTAAGATTCTATTAATTAGTTAATAAATTAATAGAAAAGAGCCAATTATAAGTCTTTAAAGTAAAAATATTATAAACTTTAAAGCTTATTTATTTTTATATATTATAATAATAAGAAATAAAGTTATATATTAATATAGTTTATATAATTCTTTAGTTAAGGTAATAAAAAGACTAAAAAATATTAATTATTAATAAATTAATTAGTAAAGAGCTTTATATAAGTTTAAATAGCCTTATTTTTAATATTAGTAATATTAATAGTAAGTAACTTTAAAAGAGAGATTACTTAATATTTAGATATATAGATTTCTAAATCTACTAACTAAAAAGCGTGGTTTTTTATAAGGTTATATTAGTAGGTTACTAATATATAAATAGAAAAATAGGTTTTTAATGCTACTAATATAACAGACTGTAATTATACCTATAGATATGTCCTAGTGTTAAAGTACGTGGATAATTACAGTGAAAATCCCTGGTTAAATTGCTAGTGTATGTATGTGTAACTATGTTACTATTTTCTATGGGATTCCTTATATATTTATAGCTATTATATAACCTCAGGATCTAAATGTATGTGGTTATCGGATTCTGGATATTTTAGCTGGTAAAATCCGTTCTATAGATGTTAACTGACATTTCGCCGCAGACCTTTCCCAATCTGGCCTAATGGGCCTGAAGGTCTGTGCTATTTGCTGGCATATTGTACCTACTTTGATATACCCTCTTGGATTGAAGCTATTTACAGGTTTAATCCGACTGATTGATAGATGGGGTAATTGCTACCCTTTTGTACCTTCCTTTTGCATTCCTATAGGTCCTTATAACTACTAATTACTTACTATAAAAGGTAGTAATTAACTAATTAATAATAACTAAAACTAGAGTGTGTATAGTCTAGTGGTATTGCCCTCTACTAGATAGTTGTGGTATAAGATAGTAACTTATACTAGAGCTCTAGGGTTTAATCCTAAGTAGAGGTAAAAAGACTTAATAGTAGTTATATCTATAAAGCTTACTAGCCCTCTTATATAAGTCTGAGCTTAATAATATAAATATGTAGTAACTAAGGTCCTTTTACTTGGTAAAGCTATATTATACTTATAGCAGTCTTAGGCCCTATATGCTTATTGTTGCGTTTGATATAGCCCCTATAGGTCTGTATATATGATTATCCTTAAAGTATAGTTTTAACTATACTTTTGTCTTTTATTATAACTTTCTAACTTAAAATAGTAGTCTTTTATAATTGGATTTTATATTAACTTTTAGCTCTAATTAAGGTAATTATAATAATGAAATTGCTAACTATGTATGTGACTTAGTTATTAAGAAACTTATGGTTAAAGTATTACTAGTTATATTAATAATTAGTTATAATATTAAGGTTTACTAGTTATATCTTCTATAATAATTTACTTTTGCTAACTAGCGCAACCATATAATTTAACTCTCCTAGTTAGAGGCTGTACTAGCTAACTATCTATTGCTATAGTACTTATTACTTTGATTATATTAGTAATTTATCCTTAGCTAATTCTTCCTTATAGTTTTATATTAAGTATGTGGTTTAGTTACTAAGATTTAACTACTATAGAAATATAAGCTATTTTTGCTTTAGTAGGGCTTTTGTTAAACTATTTACTATTAGCTTTACTAATGGGGTATATATGACTTTAATATAACTGTCTGTAATCTTCTAACGTAGCCAGTAGTAATATATATCTATGTAATAAAGGCGTGTTTGTAATTGAACTAACTCCTTAGTTATAAGGCTAATTATCTATTAATTATTGTATTATATTGTGACCTTTGGTGATGTATTTGAAGTATTATTACTAGTGGTAAGCTTAGTAATTAATTAGCTTATAAATATTAATTCTTTTGTAGCCTGTAATAGGGCTAGTAACTCTGCTTTAGTTATTAAAGTAGTTACTATTTATTGCTTATTTGCTCTCTAGCTAATAAGTTTGCTATATAGCTTGATAGTAAAAGCCTGTGAGCTCTTGTGGTTAATTAAGTTATCTCTAAAGCTTGTATCTAATACAACAATAAGCTCTCTATTAGACCTAAATTTAAGGTAAAGGCTAGCTATATGCCTAAGGTATTGCAGTGCTTGGTTTGCTGCCCTCTAATAGGCTGCTGATAGGTTGTGATTAAATCTTATTAGCTAAATTACTACAAATGTAATATTAGGTCTTGTTATTACCGCTATATATAGGATTGATCTAACTTTTTACTGGTATCTTATAACTTTATAGTTTACTGCTGTCTGCTATGAGAGTAGAAGTTCTTTATTACCTATTAGGGTATTATCTAGTAGTAGCTAGGTTTTATTATTAATTAGCTTTACTATCTTTTTAATATATACTAACTATAATAGCTATATCTTTTGTTATTATCTATTATAGAGAATTTCTATACTAAGGAACTATTATATTTTATTACTACTCTTTAAGCAGTATCTTTCTTTTATGCTATTGATTACCTTATTAGCTTTCTATTATAATAACTTAAGGAATGCAAAGATATAATTATTAATATAGAAGAAGAATATAATAGCTCTCTTTTGCTAGTAGTATGGCTCTCTAGCAACTAGTATAAATCCAAGTTCTTAAAGTCCTTTTTTTAGGTACTTTTACTATAGCAGTAGTGATTATCATAACCCATAAAGGGCCTTTTATAGGTAGATAATCTTACTGCTACCATAGCTTAGATAATCTAGGAGAAGTCTTATAAATACTATCTTATCTATATTAGTATATATAAATATATTTATTATATTAAATTAAAGCAATTTCAGGTCTAACTTAGCTATAATTATAATAAGTAATTAAAATAAAAGTCCTACTAGTATTACTACATATATATTATAGATTGTATCTTTTAGCTACTAATTACTATAATTAATAAGGCATACCTTAAACTTTATAAGAAATCTATATTTATTTAGCTTATAGGTATATACCTATTAGTAGTTAAGTATCTAATTGTTACTAGCTTTCTCTATACTAACTTTAACCTAGCTATTTATAGTATTATAGCTCTATAAATAAGCTTTCTTAGCCTCTTAGAAATCCTCTATAAATAGGTAGTTTTTTAGGTTAGCATATACCTTAAGCAACCCAAGCAAATCCTTTTAGTACAGCCCTATAGCTAGCCTTATAGCTATATTTTAAGGTACTATTATCTTATTACTAGAGTTAGATAGATCCTCTTCTATTGTATTATGCTTTCTAATATTAGAAGGCTAGCCTATACTTTTACTAGGTAGGAGGTCTTGCTTTGAGATTTTCTAGGGATTGTAGCAAAGACTGTTAATAGTTCTAGCTATGTGAGTGGCTTGCTAGTTCTAGGTACTATAGCAAGGACTGTTAATAGTCCTAGCTATAAATATAGCTTTCTAAGATTCTTATAGATATATTTACTTTTAATATGTAATATGGTTAATATATTAGATTTTATTATGATATATATGGTCTTCTTGCTCTCTTATATTGAGTATATCTAATAGTAGTATAATAAATAAAGTATTTGGAGATTCTAGCAGTATTATTAATACAAAGTATAACTTTACATATTTATAGACTCCTTCTAGTATTTTACTAGTAGTTTAATTTAAAAGTTCTACTCTATCTTCTTCTATAATATCCTTACTATTAGTAATATTTATAAAGTTCTTTTTAGTTACTTTTTAGATCTATTTATTAATTGCAGCCTTATCTATGTTACTTAACTTATCTACCTATTTATCTTCTTTTCTAGAGAAGTATCTATCTTTATTAAATATCACATTATAAGATATAATAACTTTATTCTTTAGAGAGATATATATATAGTACTAGTTAGTTCATATATAACTAACTAAATAGCTAATATATACCTTTACTTTAAAGTACTAGAGATAATTATAGCTAAGTTAAGTATCTAAAGTTATTGTATATATACAGTAGCTAAATACTTATAAATAGCTAAGATATAGTATAGATAATAGCTACTCTATTGCTATGTACTGGATCTGATATAGAGATCTCTAGCTATGAGATTTAGCCAGCGTTTGGTTATATAAGTATACCGCCGCTTTTAGAATCTCTAGCTATAGTAATACTAGCAATTTTAATTTTAGCCTTATGACATAGGCTTTCTCCTTAATTACTATAGCAATCCTCTCTATACTGTTGTTTTATACTTATGTGTTAGGCACTAAGGCCTTAAATAGGATACCTATACTTTCTATAGCCTCCTTTACTTATAGATAGGTAGTTGTAATCTTGTTATTATACTTAATTACTTATACTTCTATTAATTTATGTACTTTAATTAACTATATAAAGTCTGCTAAAGCTATCTTAATAGCCTTAGAAGTATACTATTATAGGTAATAGTCCTATATAAAGCTAGATTTTTAGTTACTAAGTAGTAAGGCTAACTTATATCTACTATAGCCTTATTTAAATAGGTAAAAATCTAGTGTAATATAATTCTCTACCTCTATATAGTTAATTAACTTCTGTAGTTAATATAATATTTATTACTATATTTTACTTATTATATATACTTTATATGATATAATAGATGTCTCTGGTATATCTTCTTTTATCTATATACTGCAGGCTTAGGTAGTTATTTTGCAGAGTATATAGCTACTTAGGTAGCTGAGACAGTTGTACTAGTGGTTAGCTTTAACTAGCCTACTCCTTCAGCAGCAGTCTGTTAGTGCTAAGGCTACTACAACCGCATCTGCGTTCACTACTGCTAGGTATACCACTGATATAGCATAAAGACTATTATAGTTATTACTAGCCTTAATAACCTATTAACTATTAATTTTATCTATATTAAATACTATAGAGTAGTTCTTTACTATATATATATAATTATTAGTTAGACTATTATCTTACTACTAATTATTCTTTATCTTAAGTATTATATATAATACTAAGTTATATAATAGTAATAGATAATAGGTAACTCTTTTAAGTATAAATTATACTTAGTAATTACCCTATTGTATATAGATAAGTATGTTACCCTATCTCTTAATTAGGATAGTAGTATTGCTTACTTAAATAAAGTTATCTAACTTTGCTAGGGTTATCTCTAAGAAGTAATAACAAGAGTAGAAGATATAAACAGTTACTTCTAAATCTAGGATAAAAAAGTCTTTAAGTAAATAGTTAGATATTATAAAAATAGCTAATTATATAGATAAGGCTCCTTTACCCTTTAACTATACCTTACTTTTACTACTTTCTAACTATTATTTAGCTAGAGGTACTGCTACTACTGCTATAGTAAATTTATCTAGGTAGGTATATATAGAGGCTAGTAATATATCTTTCTCTTTTAGCTTATCTTTTATATATTACTATATTAAAGCTTGCTTTATATAGTTAATAATTACTCTATATAGTTACTATAGGAACCTTAGGTATATTTTACCTATAAAGTAATACCTTAATAGTAAGTACTTAGGGATATTATATAGTAAGTACTTTTTATTACTATAGTTATTACTCTTATTATTTTAGTTATTATAGTAGTTATTATACTGTTTTTTCTTTATTAGCTTCTTTTATATGCAATCTTCTATAATGTTATTAGTAACTATTACTATAGTGACTGGGCTGAAGGCGCTGTAAGTAGCTTTTGCCTGGGGACACTCTAGCTCTGCAGTAATACAGGCCTGTATTACTGATGTCACTTTGTGATACAGGAGCTGGTTATTGATAGCCCTTATACAGTTAGTATTTTTATATATCTCTACCTATGCTACTAGTAGTATGTATCTTAATACCTTTATTAGTAGTAGGAACTATTTACTAGTCTTTATAGCTAAATACTACTAGACTTATGTGCTATGAGAGAGTGCTTTCTCCTAGTTAGATATCTATTTCTCTACCTCTTTTATATCTATTACCTTATAATCTATAGCTTTTTTTATAACTTTCTTATACTTTACTATAGTGATTTCCTTTTCCTTATATAGGGATAGACTAATACATACCTTAATATTATATATCTATATATATATTAACTTACTTATAAAGTAATACTCTATAACTACTATTAGATTTACTATTATATAGATCTAGGTAACTAAGTTACTAACTGCCTTATAGTCTTACTTATATTACTATTATTTTTATATATATATCTTATTATTATATTCAAGTTATTTCTATCCTTTAGTTAATAGCTAGAATAGCTTTAAGGCTTGTGTGTCTTTTAGACTAAGTGGTTATTAGCTATCTACTATATTATCTATCGCCTACCTGGTTATTATAGATAGTATTATCAGGTAGTCTATAATATCTAGAGCTATTAGAGGCTTTACTAGTTGTTTTATAGTAATATGCTATATATTATTAGCATTTAGGTTAATTAACTTCTATAGATTCAGGGCTACTACCCATTACTATAGCTAAATATACCAATTACTCTAGTTAGCTAGGCTGCTTAGAGTTACTAACGTTATAGCTATCTTGTTTTTAGTTATAATAATAGCTATAGCATATATTATATATACTATATATAGTATTTTAAGCGATATCAATTGGCGCTTGTAAATTCAGACTGTTAATTATTAAAGTACGTGGATAATTACAGTGAAAATCCCTAGTTAAATTGCTAGTGTATGTATGTATAACTATGTTGCTATTTTCCATGGGATTCCCCGCACATTTATGGCTGTTGTGTTGCCTCAGGATCCAAATGCACGTGGTCATCGGATTCCGGATATTTTGGCTGGCAAAATCCGTTCCATAGATGTCAACCGACATTTCGCCGCAGACCTTTCCTAATCCGGCCCAATGGGCCTGGAGGTCCGTGCCATTCGCCGGCATATTGCACCCACTTTGACACCTGGGGTGCATTCTAGTGATCCAACAAAGCTCGTCCTCAAACTGAAGAGTCGAGCCCAAGGCTGGAATATTGAGCTGAACGACATGGGCTGTCGCCTTGCTCCACAAATCTGTGTAGGAACCCCCCCCCCCATTAGCAGCATGAATCAGATGAGCAGAGAACGCGGAATCAGTGTGTGGTTTGAGTGATTCCGCGGACCTCATATGTATGCAGAATCTCACCGATGCCCACCTCGCTGCGTGCACAAAATAGGTCCGGCCAGCAATCCCAAAAAACAGTCTATACATCACTTTGTGTGTGGGTACCGATCCACGGATTTCGTTTTGCAGCACGACAGGGAATGGATCTCGGGTCCCAGGACGTAGGGCAAATGCGTACGCGTCACTCTTCGCGTTGCCCATAGCCCTCGTCAAGGCACAGCCGAGCCCTTCGCAGCGTGACGCCGAAGTTAAGCGCATGCCAGAACAGTCCAGCGGACACGATGCGGCTCGAGGCGATGCGATTGATCCATCCCCTTCGACCACAGCGAGTGCGGCCGGAGTCGGTCTGGACAAGTCGGAGTTCCCTTTGGCATCCACGGCATGTCCGTCATTCGGTCTGACTCATCTACGGCCTGGCCAAACTTTCCGTCACCAGTATGAGTGCATGCTTGCCCATGTGCCGTTAGTTAAGCATCTAGTATGTATGTGTGCTTGCATCTTTGGCTTCTACCAGGTAAGAGCACTGCGGGTATGTAGGGGGGGGAGTGTGTTCGGACCACGCCGAACTTATTCCGTTGGCCGCGCGAAGCGGCTCAACCTGCCCGTCTCATCCTGGGAGGCTGTGGGGGCGGCCGGATAAGAGGGAAGATTAAACTCGACGCGCCGCACTAGCCGAGACTACACGCAGAAACTAGCGGGTGTGCATATACAGCAAGATGTCTAGAGACGAAAGCGTAAAAGAGGGAGAAAAAACTATACATGTTCCCTGTGCTGCAGCCGAGTGGATGGATGGTCTGGTCTTCGACATCTCCAGCTGGTTCTAACTACTGTGACATGGCCTGTCGATTTTTAAAGGGGGAGAAGGGCCGGTTTCCCCCCTCTACCTACCGTACCTAACTCATGTGCGTTGCTAGGTCGAGCGAGTGTTTCTCGATGTAGTGCCTGGGAACCTTATCGAAACAAGCCGTCAACCGTTTTGGTCGATACAGTACATACCGAATTAGAGGAAGCGACCACCCACTCAGCCACTGGGGAAGCAAAAAAAAATTTGCCGCCAAGTGTGGCTAAGCCGACACGCCCAACTACCTCCCACGCCGCTTGTGGCAGTCGGCTGGTGCGGCTTACGAATAGACTCATGTGGGGCCATCCGCCGAGACACATTAACGCCGAGGCACGCAACATCGGTAGCTCCGGCGAAGGCGGCTTTAGTCGGATATCGGATCGTTGCTGCATCTCATTGCACATTTTTCTGCGTTCGCCTGCTTCCAAAATCCCGTATTCACATCCGCCCGTGCCTCGTCGTACAAGCCACTGACTCTTGCTTCTAATGCTCGCTCAGATGTCCGCGGCTCAGTCGGAGAAGAAGGCAAAGAGGGGCGGGTGCAACTTTACAAATCACACCGTCCGTCCCTGAATCAGGCAGCCCGCCGGCGTATCCGCTACGCTGCATTCCGAGTACTGTCACCCGCGGCGAAACAGGTTTGCCTCACGTAGAATCTGGCCCAGAATCACAGAGCATGTCGTAAAAACGCTGCTTTTTATCGGCAATTCATCAGCAGCACAGTCCTGGGCCAATTATTACCGACAAGCGGTTGAACTAAGTAAGCAACGGCCGTCCCCCTGGTCCGCAATACTCCCACAATACATGGACTACGAATGCTGCTATGAAAGACTGTTCATGCTCCTGGTTACCGCACTTTGCAGACTTGGATATGGTGGTCCGGAGAACCGTCGGGTACAGGTACCCTCACCGATCATCGGAATATGCCAAGATTTTCTGTCGGCCGATGTGAGAGCTTTGGGCTATATCGAGTCGAGATGCTCCGGGGTGCATAAAACAAGGCAGGTGGCTAGGTACACTGCAACGACTGGGCAGGCAGGCAAGCAACAAGATCTCCGCGGCCAGTGCAGATTCTACCAGATCAAGCCCAGTTGGCCAGGTTCCGTTCCATGGAGATCTAAAGATAGTGGGTTAGGTAGGACCTCGGCTGGCGCATACCAGGATTGACCCCCTGCAAGCCAGGGTTCGTGCTAGCCCACCCGCCTCCGAAAGTGCTCGCTACTTCCTTCCGTGTGTGGCCCTGCGCACGACTGACTGGGCAGTTCTCCACCAAAAATCACAGCCAGGCATTTGCCCGTGTGTCCATCATCGTGTTTTCCTCGGTCGTTTCCAACAATTCCATCTTTGGGTCCTGCAGCCGACCGTCCGAGTTTGAGTCGTTTCCACCGGATTACTAACGCTACCCAGTTCAGATCAACCAACCAGTCCAACGTTTCACCGCCAAACATAACCATGTGACTGCATTTGGAGCAGAGCTTCCCTTTCCGCCGCTGATCTCGTCTTTGCGCCTCAAAGCCGGGCTGCCTCTTGCGTTGACATCGGGGATCCTCTGGCCTGTAGCTTGGCTCCTGGCTTCAATCAGTCTCTCCGGTAATGACTTTATCGGCTGCTTCACAATGTTTGCCCTTGGAGCGTTCCGACCCGATAGCGACCTGGCAGCATAATAGTACTATTCAACCAATGAACGGTGACCGCCCTATCTGGTTGTCATAACCGTGTTGTTCTGTTTATCGTGCTAGATTGCTGCACATGACCCGTAGCCGCGATGCGGGGCACTAATTGTCATTCATCACCGCCTGGGACGGTGGTATTGACGGCCTGATCCTGTGCGATGATGCGTCCTTTCGCCCAGATGCTTGTATATTCGCCAAGTCTGAGTAGTGGTCACGTAACGACTTCTCTGCCCTGAATGCTCGGTTTCCAACCGAACAAGCATGTCAGTGACATGTGTCCTGTTGGGAGATCAGGTCACTTCCTTCTCGATAGCTCTTGTCTGCTCGCCACTTGTGACGTACGCTCTTGGCTCGTTGTTCAAACTCACATATCTCATGCTACTCTTGAATTGGACTTCGGCATGGTATCCTGGTCACAAGCTACGAGACCTGGGCTGAGTAAATCAGCCGCGTTTTTGCTGTAACAGCATGTTATAAACTACTCCCAGCTGCGGCAGTTGTTTATCGGTATGGCGAGTCCCCTTTATTTCTGTCTTGTTTATGATGCTGGGCAGCTATATTCCGCCTACACATGCGGCCTACTTTGGCTTCCTTCCCACCCCAAGTTCTGGGGAGGTCGGATGGTCGAGTTTTCGATTCTACGTAAGCTGGGGGTGTGGATGGACCACGACCTAGGATTTATCTGGGTGTGGTCTCTTGCGATAAAGCTGGCCAGCGCGGTGAGTGTAATTATGCAGATAGACGACACATCGTATCATGTCCGCCGTCCAACCCTTCCTTGCTGAGCTGTATTGCCGAAGATTGCCGCCCATGGAGGATACATGATCTTCGCGCCCCCATCGACGCTGTCTCTATCCCGTTTCACTGCAGGTACTCTTATATCTTCCAGCCTATGCGTGGAAGTCCCTTTTCAACGGAAGCGACTCGGTTCGCTGGATAATAACGTATATACTTGTCGCCGTGTGTACTGTTCAAGCCCGGCCATGTCACTAGGTAGTTTATGTAGACGGGTAGGTACCTAGTCCGTTTGATTTACCCTATCTTTGTTATGTGCACCAATATTGATACGGACAGTTCGATCAACCGGGTTCTGCGTCAGCAAACGTATATCATCGTCATGGTACAGTGAGCAACTCTGGTCTGGTATTCTTATATGCCCCGCCGTGTGCTCTAGCTCGTGACAACGAATGATCCGCTTGGGGGTATGTTGAGTCGATTCGCCTACGGTTAGTTCCACTCGGAGCTTTAGCTGGGGTTTTCTGCACTGTTTATCGTTTTAGTCTTGCAAGGAATGAGTACTTGTGAAATAGGCCAAACCCAACCAAATCGCCTTGAACACGGCACCTATCGGCACACTACAGCGGGTGAAATGATTCCCGACCACTGAATGATAGATTTCAATCGCTCACGTTTGTTCGTGCGTGGTAATTCCGAGGTTTACTTCCCTTGCACCGTGGAATATGCGGGAGTCCCCTGGACCTTAGGGCTGCAGGTGCGGTGTGATGTAGCGGTTTTTGAAAGCCGCGAGCAAGAAGCCCAAAGATGTTATCGGGCATGGTGACATCAGAATACTGGGATAGATGTTCCGTCTTCTATCAGTCAGGGGGCCCAGACTGGCCCTTTTCATCGCGCCCTGTGTTGGTTGGTCTGCATTTGTGACCCCTATACAGTTCCATATGGGTAGAATTCTCCATCGGAACCACCGGCTACCTGCACGATGAATATATTAAGCTCGAGGCTTCTGGCATACACCATCCCCTGACCGGTATTGGAGCCGGCAATTCCGATATCCTACAGGTCGCCCGCAAACGTTTCGTCGTGGTAGTCACGAGGGTAATTCAAAGCGTCGTACACGGTACTTGTTCTAATTAGGTATTCTGTCTTCAATTTGGCATGATTCACGTACGTTCTCATCTTGTATTGTCTGTGTCCGGGCCTCATCCCGGTGCTGGATACTCCGATTGCCCTTTGTTGAACGAGAGCGGCAGGTCTCTGCTCTCGGCAGAGCCAGCTTTCAGGTGACTTGCTTGTATATAATGAGTTCTAGACATTGTGATGGAACCACATATGGCCGGAGCCCACTTGCTGTACGTTCGTCTTCGCGGTATGTGTCATTGGCCAGTGTGGCGTCATCGATTGAGGGGGGGTGGGTAGGATGGCTCAGTAGAATATCACATAGTCTACACCACTGGGCTCGATTGAGGGGCTGGCGACCCTTTGATCCGTGTGTTTACAGAAGCTGGACGACAGGCGATTCATTTATTGACATTTACTACATTGCGGCGTGTCTGACTGTGATTGTCTTGATGGCACGATGTGTATTCGGTTAGGATCTATGCCACTGAGGGTGTAACTGTGTATTAAGATGTGTTATTTAAACGCATGGTACTCGAAGAATATTTCATACATTACTCTTCATACAAGGAGAACAACATGGTAAACTGGGACCAGCAATCACAAGAGTGCGAGTCTTTTTCGTCACTGAAAGTAAACAGCCCAGAAATGATCACACAGTAACACATGGGGGGTTGGCAGCTGCTCGCTTTTATGCCGAAGCAACATCTGGGTCAGGAAAGCTGTTGGCCGAGCATACAGAGCACCAGGGTGGATGAAAATTGAAGGAAACCCCCAAGAGACAGTATAATCCTGTTATGAACGCCATACTTGGTTGAAACTTGATGTTGGAGATGGTTCACGGGACGAGGAGCCGCAAGGCACAGATCCACCTGTAGAGATAACGTAACGTGACATGGTCACGTCAGACAGGACAACCCACCATAGCCAGTCAAGTGTCATAGGTACGCGATGATAACATATATAGGAGTCAAATTGACCAAGTTTACAGTGCCTTAGCACCTCACCACTTGAAGACAGACTTAAATGCAGACACCATCACTCACAAGTGATATCATGGTCAAAACGCTTGGCTGACATGCCGCACCAGATGGCTGATGCAAAAAGCGGTACAGCCCGTCAACACTGAACGCGGCAGGACATCACACCCACACACACCCACACCAGCAGCAGTGGCCCCAAGTCGCAAGGTTGATCAAAACGCGTCTCAGCGTGGGATTGATGTCTCAAGCCGACCAAGCCATCCATGTAGAAACCCTATTTCCCGTATGATACAGTATAACACCCAAAACCAGCCAAACCCAGTCATTCATGACAAAACACTAGACTCCCTAAGTCCGCGTGTGCCACCGCGCCGTGGGGTCGATAGCGTCATGGCCCAAGAAACATTCGTAACAGACATGCAAGAAAACAACGCCTAACCACCGAAACCGTAGAGGGTGCGGCCTTGGCGCTTCAGCGCGTAAACGACGTCTAGAGAAGTAACCGTCTTGCGCTTGGCGTGCTCAGTGTAGGTGACGGCGTCACGAATGACACCCTCGAGGAAGGACTTCAAAACACCACGGGTCTCCTCGTAAATCACTGTGAAGACGTACGTCAGATACTGGGACAGTGAGACGCTGCAACGATAACTTACTGGCAGAGATACGCTTGACACCGCCACGGCGAGCGAGACGGCGGATAGCAGGCTTGGTGATACCCTGAATGTTGTCACGCAAAATCTTGCGGTGGCGCTTGGCGCCGCCCTTGCCGAGACCCTTGCCGCCCTTGCCGCCTGTAGAAGTGTTATAGTCAGCGTACCATTAGGGGAAGGTTGAAAGCGGGGCCAACACTTACGTCCAGTCATTTTGATAAGTGTGTTGAGGAAGTAAGTTGGGGGGTTGATGATTTCGGGGGAATGGCGTAGGAGGTAGTTGTTCTGGTCAAGATAACGTGGGGCTGGGAAACAGGAGGAAATCGTTGTAGCCGCGCGGAGGGGGGGAGACCTTTATATCAATAGTCCGTGGGACGGATGAGCTTTGGGATCAGCCAGGAAAAGTGGGTACGTACATCAAATTGGATCACACCCGGTCGCGACGCGCAAATGAAAATGAAAAACAGACGCGCCCATTTTCGGAAAGGCACAGGCCAACCTCGGGTCGTAACAGGGGTGAAATGATTTATCTACTCAGCCAACGAAGATCCTGCCCCAAGTCTCAACAATGAGTCACAGACTCATAGTACCTATGTATGGGGACTGTCGGCCTTACCGCACGCATTTTACTTGCCTTACTTTTTCAGCTAACCAACTCTGGGTCTCCCAGAGAGCCTGAAGCAGAATGGCGCAGAGCGGGTGCTCAGTTGGCTGAGATCTAGGGCATGGTCATCCATCTCATCATCGGTGACGGTAGCAGCAGCTCGTCAATTATGTAACATGCACATCGTCAGCGGGCCTTTGGCAAACGATAGAATTACCGTCGTTTAACATTGACCTCGTTCATCAATTAGATTCTGCACATTGTAGCTGTGGCTGGTGCTCATACCAAGCTTGAAATAGTGACAATGACGTGGGCTTCACTCTGTCGCGTGTGTGGTAGTTGAATAGCACTGGGTGCCGGATTACCGTTGCTGCATCCCGAATGAGGTTGATGGATAACAGCATGTGGAGGAGAGAGAGAAGGAGTACATAGAAAGAAAAAAGTGACCCGCCTAGGAATCATCTGAGCATCCTGCCTCTGCAACAACGCATGCAGGTACTTTGCAAATATGTCGACATTCACGCGTCGTTGGTGCGAACAGGGTCCACATGACAATGTGACCGACCTTGCATGTCCTGGCTCACTGTTCAAGGCCCAACATCTACCTAGGTACCTAGGTAGCCTCGGCCCCATCAGTCGTGAGAGGGCGTGTGAGATGCACCCTATTGCTACCGCGTCGCGTTTTGATGTAGCTGAATTTAATTTGTTGCCGAATTCACTGCCACCAAAGGGGACTCGAGTGGTAAAGAATAGACTGGGGATCTGGGAAGCGAGCAAGAGGACGAACTTTCGCTTGCTACAGAGCCACTGGGTTGACGAATGAGAGCGTTCAGAAGGCGGCAACAGCAATTAGTATGAACCAGAATAGTCGGTTTGAGAGAAGTAGATTGAACAACCACGCAACGGTAGTTCTCCAACGGAATGACGACGATCTGTACTTCTCAAAAGGGGGGGGAAGAGCCCTACAAAAAAACGTAATATGAGCACCGCGTTTAATGGATACTCCTTGGTCGCGTCACGTACCAGTAGAGAGGTACGCACCGCATCCCGCATTTCCCACAGACAAGGAATGGAAGGCCTTGGATGGACACACCTCGTGCCGCATGGGGACTCGGGAGGGGAAAGACACTGCGCGCCTCTGACAGTGACACACTCGAATACGCTCAAGGTAGGACGCTACAAGTGGGCCGCAGGGACAGCTAGCCAGGGATACGTACTATGCTTGTCGGGTGCGTGGAGGAAAAGATGGGGTGGCGTCGCAGATGTTGCAAGATTTCTAACCAATCAAAATTCAGCCATTCATTCGTTTGAACAACAAAGCGCAAAATCCCGCCCACCGAACCCAGACAGACACCCGTCTTTTTGCAGAGCGATCGCGCCTGCCCAAACGGCATTTTGCCAAAAAAGCACCCACTCATGTGGACAAGGCAGGCAGGCCCGCACAGGCCACCTTCTTTTTTGGCACACAATCACTCCCCTCTGCCGCCAGCCCAGTTGCCTACCTATTTATTTCCCTCCACCCTCCACCCACTCCTCATCCTTTCCTTCTACATCCACTCACAACCCCCATTCAGAAACCAACAATCTTCATCACCAACACCAACAAAAAACCCATCAACCTTTCATCCCCCGCAACAGTCGCAATGGCCCGCACTAAGCAGAGTAAGCATCTTGGTCTCTTCAATTCTTGTAGCGTTTTACTGACCTGTCGCCCGCAGCCGCCCGTAAGTCCACTGGTGGCAAGGCTCCTCGCAAGCAGCTCGCCTCCAAGGCCGCCCGCAAGAGCGCCCCCTCTACCGGAGGTGTCAAGAAGCCTCACCGCTACAAGCCTGGTACCGTCGCTCTCCGTGAGATCCGTCGTTACCAGAAGTCCACAGAGCTTCTGATCCGCAAGCTCCCCTTCCAGCGTCTTGTAAGTACACATTGCCCTCCAAAGCGCGACAATATGCAGGCACTAATGTGAACACTGTAGGTTCGTGAGATCGCTCAGGACTTCAAGTCCGACCTTCGCTTCCAGTCGTCCGCCATCGGCGCCCTCCAGGAGTCGGTTGAGTCTTACCTGGTCTCCCTCTTCGAGGACACCAACCTCTGCGCCATCCACGCCAAGCGTGTCACTATCCAGTCCAAGGATATCCAGCTCGCTCGCCGCCTCCGTGGTGAGCGCAACTAAGCGCCTCACATTTCGATTTTCTCTTTTCATGGGTGGTTTACGACTCGCGTTTGGGAATGCTTGACGAATGGACCGTCTTGGCTTTGGGGGTAATCTGGCGTTTACAATGCGTTGAAGAATAACGCAAGGGTTGTACATTACACGGCAGTGAAGAATGACTGCATTCAATGGCAAACACATGAACTTAATCTGTTCCACTCGGTGCTCGTGATAGTATGCCTGCCCTGCCCCCTCCCCTTTCCCCAATCCCGTGCCCCGCACCTAATCCGCGAGACGCTTTGCTCGATCTGCACTGCATTCGCCATCGGCTGCCGATGGGTTGCAACGCTTGTTTAGGGATGCCCAAACATTCCGCCCCACATACCAAATGTAGGGTAGTCAGCCAGAGAGAATAGAAATCAAAGAACTCACAATGTTATGTGCTTTCTGTCCCCTCTTACCCATATGTCCAAGTGGCTGGGACCAAAGTCGCTATGCAGACACACGTCACTCGTCTCCTGTTGCACCGCGCCGCAAGATGAACACAGTTACGATCGCCTGTTAGTTTCGCACGTTCGATAAATGGAGAGGAATAGCCCCCCTATCTGACCAGGCTTGGGCCTATGGCCTTTTACCGTGACTTCCAGAGCTTCTGCCGTCGGCGACTTTCGCTTCGGCCGGCCGACTTCACCAGCGAACAACAGTCAAGGGGATATGCAGCCATGGTTGAAGTGAGGTCTAAGTCAGCAGTTGCTCTGACTTATTGGGTATCCGTGACGCATTGGATCATTGAGATACGGCACAGGTCAGAGGTGCTTTTATAGGGTTAACCATACAGTGATTATACCCATATATTGGGTGAACTGTTCTTGGCAGCCTATGGCGGTCTAGAACGATTAAGTTAAATAGATAAATAGATCTGACCAGGCTTGTGCTGCGCGAGCAACGGCACCTATACTGCTGAGACCTCATCTTTGGGTTGGGTGCCTTTACCTATCAGGCGGGTTGACTCAGGCCGGAACCTCTTGGTCACATCCACGGGGACTGGCTTGTGTTGGTCTCGAGTCAAAGAGGTATCTGTCCAGTCCGCAGGGCTGAGAATTGTCACGCCAACCAGGCCGCTTTGAAGCCTCCCATCCATGATCTCATCCTTTGGTCCCAGAAGTACCCTTTCTGCCATTTGCATCTGTGTTTTGGACGTGACGATATTTAGAGGAAATGTATTTGCTTTCCGATTCATCTCGGCGATGCCCTTCTGTCTTTTTCCAGCAAAGCTCCAGGGCTCTCATATCCCGTGCCCAGTTTCTCTCACACACTCTTCGCGAGCGCCCAAAAACTCTCCATCTTGGCCCGAGCCAACGCGTCTTTGGCCTCGGCGTCAGATTCGCAGACCTTGTTTCCCCATTTGCGGAACGCCCTTGTCTTCTCTTCGCCCTCAAATACTAGCTTGCACTCATTGTGCGACATGTCCTTGAGGTCTCCCCTCTCATTCTCCGCCACCAGCCACTCGCGCACCTGCTGCTGTGTCTTGCCCTCTCGCGATGGCGTATTTTCTGTCCAGTCGATACGGTCCAACATGAGTTTCTTGTATTTGCGTATACTGTGTTCGCCCCCTTCCACGACGACAAGGTTCATCTTGGGATGCATGATGCAGATCCCCGTAAGAGCATACTGTTCAGCGTTCTTTTGAATCTTGAACCGGTGCTGGCCATTCGCCAGACTGTTAATCTTGAAAACCAACACATGAATGCCCTTGGCGGCATCCTTCTCCTGGTTTGTAGCAAGCTTCTCGTGCTTCTCTTCCTTGGTGAGCTTGCGCTCCTCGTTGGCCTGCAAGTGGTTCTGCTGGCGTTCCGCAATCTGCCGGTTGACGAGGTTTTCCACTGCCGTCGGGTCCTTCACTGCCGAATCTGCGTAGACACGCATCATGTTGCTCTTCTTCACCTTGGGAGGCGGTGCCGGCACCAACCCGAGCCTGATCTTTGCCTGTTGTTCCTTGAGCTCTGCCATTCTTCTCTGTCTTCTGAGCTTTTTCTGCTCTTTGGACGTCAGGTACATCGGCTTCACCGCTGGCGCGTTCTTCTCCTGTGGTGGCTCCAGTGCAACGGGGTGCTGGATGTACTCGGTGACGATGGTGTCTTCCTTGCCAAGCTTGAGACGGGACTCGTCCTCGATGTTTTGGTATGTGCCATCCACCAGTCCTTCGTCGAACCATTCGATATCTGGAGGGGCCTCGACAATGAGGTTTTTCTCCATGTCCATCTCATCCTCAATTCCGGCCTTCCTGGTCTGTGCAGCAATTCGTTTCTTCATTTCCTCCAGAGCAGCCTGCCGCCGCAGCGCAGCAGCTTGCTGTATGAACTTGCCCTTGGGGTGGAAGTGTAGCGGCCTAGCCTGTCGCTGTTTTCCGCCTGCTGGCTGCACTGCTAATTGCTCATTGAAGTACGGATTCGACTGCGTGCCGTCGCGGTTGCGCCCCGACGCATCCAACGTTCTGTAGCCAGTTGCATTCGCTGAGCTGGTTTCAAACTGAGACCGGATGCCCGATGGCTTCACATCGCTTGTTCTGCCCTGAGGCTTTGCCTGGCTGAGTCCCTCGAGTACTGGGTGCAACCCGACATTGAGACCTCCTTTTGCTTTGGTACCTCCAATCGCCGCTGCGACTCTTGCTCTGAGTGCAGCCATTTTGTCAGCGGCCGATTCCGGTTTGGAGACGCGGGAATTCAGATCATGACGAGGCCCAAGGCCCGTCGCGTCTGGCCGCCGATCCATCGTGGTAATGCGGAGATGACCAAGAAATACAAAGCGATCGACGCGAAAGTATCCCAGTTTACCAGGAATTATTAAATATAATGCGATTCCGAGGGAGAAACCGCTTCCGGCGTTGATGGGCAGCTTGAGCCCGCAATGCGCGTGAGGCTGTCGCCGAGGTGGTTGGTCGCGCAGCGCAACAGCAGACGCAAATCGTGTCGATGTGGGCGGATACCTACTGCGGATTTGCTGTAGTAGACTGATAGCTTCGGAGAAAAAATGGATAGACGGGAACGGTATTGAAATGTTGGTCACTATCGTAGGCTTTGCTTGCTTGTTGGAGTATCGTCGTTTTGTTTGGTAGTGCAAGGTGCTTGAAGGTCGTGTATGTTGATAATCTAGGTGTATTCCCATGTTCAATTGGAAGTGCAGTGGTTCTGTGCGCAGGTACCTAGCGTGGGTGGCTGTTGCTGCCTTGAAGCCTGGCAGCAGTGCCCACCTATCGTCAGCGTGTGTTCCGCCAGCAAAGAAAAGAAGAAAAAAAAAGGAAAAATACGCCAAAGGCTGGTCCTCCGATTTTCTGCCGGCCGCCACCGCTAAAAAAAAGTTCCCCCTCGGTCTCCCATCGACCGGGCGCTGCTACTCTCGACCGTCTGCCCCAGTCCTGTTGTTTTTGCGATCGACTGCCGCCTTGCCGACGCTGGATGGAAAATTTGCTCCTTTCCGCCTCGCCTTCTGTACGGACTCAGACTGGTGTCGGGCTCCCTCTTTGAAGCCTCGCCGGCACCATGAACATCTCTCAACCCATCTCGTCGTCCATCGAGACGGTCGAGTTCACTTTCCTCACTGATGAAGAAATCAAGGCCATCTCCGTTAAGCGTATCGAGAACGACAGCACGTTCGACAACCTCCTCAACCCCGTTCCTGGTGGTCTCTACGATCCGGCTCTTGGATCGTGGGGTGATGCTCTGTACGCAAATGCCTGCAATTCCCCTCTCCCTCGCCTCAATCTACTTACACGTACTTGACAGCTGCGCCACCTGCAACTTGAATCAATCTTCTTGCCCAGGCCACGCCGGTCACATCGAGCTCCCCGTTCCTGTCTATCATCCAGTCTTTCTCGATCAGGTTCTTCGTCTTCTGCGATCGCAATGTGCCTACTGCAAAGGTTTCCGCATGCGCCATCGTGAAATCAACCGCTACTCATGTAAACTCCGACTCTTGCAACACGGTCTCCTCCACGAGGCCCACCTCGTCGACGCCATTGGTGAAAAGCTCAAGGGTCTCGCCCTGCCCGGTGTGCCTACCGACTATGAGAGCGAAGCTGAGGAAGAAGGAACTTCCTCCGTCGACAACATCATCGGTGCGAGGGAAGCCTACGTCCATCAGGCTCTCAAGTCGCACAAGCTCAGTCTCGGCGAAGTCAGGAAGGGCAAGCATGAAGGTGCTATAGAGATGCGCAGGGAGCTCATTAAGGACTTCTTGACGCAAATCACCAAGCCACGACGATGCGACAACTGCGGCGGCATATCGCCCGCCTACCGCAAAGACCGCTTTGTCAAGATCTTCGAAAAGGCCCTCAGCGAGAGGGATCTTGCTCATATGGTCCAGAGAAATCTTCACGTCAAGGACTCCATGGCATCAGCAGCCCGCGTCCGCAAATCTAAATCAAAGCGCAATGCTGCCGTTGCCGACGAAGGCATCGCTGACGTTGACATTACTTCAGCCGAAGAAAACGACGTTGAGATGCGCGATGCTAGTGACCACGAGCAGGACATGACGGATAAGGAGGAGCAATCACAAGTCGATGCTGTCGCCGTCGCCCCCGGTCAGCAGCGCTATATCAGCGCAATGGAGGTTCGCGCGCGACTGCGGGAGCTATTCGAGAAGGAGCAAGACATTATGTCATTGGTGTACAACTCGAAACCGATGACCAAGAAAGCCGCCGGAGTATCTGCAGACATGTTCTTCATCCAGACCATTCTTGTTCCCCCGAACAAGTTCCGGCCCGAGGCCCGAACAGGCGATTCTCAAATTTCCGAGGCCCAGCAGAACTCCCTGTACAAGATGATCATGCGGAATTGCGGCAACATTGCAAGGATACATCAAAGTGTCGGTGCCACCGACCAGTATGGAAGAGCGAGAGACATCACCGATTTGCATCAAGTATGGACAGAGTTGCAGGAGTCTGTCAACTCGCTGATCGACAAGAGTAAGAACCCTGTTCAAGGCGCAGCCGCCAAGAGGAACGAGGACGGCATCAAGCAGAAGCTGGAGAAGAAGGAAGGCCTTTTTCGAAAGAACATGATGGGAAAGCGAGTCAACTTCGCAGCCCGAAGTGTTATTTCGCCTGACCCAAACATCGAAACCAACGAGATTGGTGTGCCCCCCGTCTTCGCGCGCAAACTCACCTATCCCGAGCCGGTGACGAGTCACAACTTCAGAGACATGCAGCAAGCCGTTATCAATGGTGTCGACAAGTGGCCCGGAGCGGCTGCCATCGAGTACGAGAATGGTCAAATTGTCAACCTTCGGTCCAAGTCTGTGGACGACCGTGTGTCCCTTGCGAACCAACTTCTCGCGCCCACCAACAACCAGATGAGCGGTATGAAGAGCAAAAAGGTTTACCGGCACCTCACAAACGGCGATGTCGTCTTGATGAACCGTCAGCCGACGCTGCACAAGCCGTCCATCATGGGCCATCGTGTCCGTGTGCTGCCCGGAGAGAAGACCATCCGCATGCACTACGCCAACTGTAACACGTATAACGCCGACTTCGACGGTGACGAGATGAACATGCATTTCCCACAAAACGAAGTCGCCAGAGCAGAGGCTCTGCAGATTGCCGATACGGACCATCAGTATTTGTCGGGCACGGCTGGTAAGCCTCTCCGTGGTTTGATTCAGGATCATCTTTCGGTATCCGTTGCTCTTTGTAATAAGGATACCTTCTTCGACCGTGACTCGTATCAACAGCTCATCTACTCGGCTCTCCGTCCAGAGAGTGGCCACATTCTTGGCGAGAGGATTGAGCTTCTCCCCCCAGCAGTCATCAAGCCCAGACCCAGATGGACAGGAAAACAGGTCATCAGCACAATTCTCAAGAACATCAAGCCACCCAACGGGGAAGGTCTTTGGATGACTGGAAAATGCCAAGTCAAGGCCGAACAGTGGGGCAAGAGCCATGCGGAGGAAGGCAGCGTTCTTTTCCAGGACGGACAGTTTCTGACGGGCATTCTTGACAAGGCCCATCTGGGCCCCAGCTCGGGAGGTCTCATCCATTCCATCCACGAAATTTATGGACCTGCCGTCGCAGGCAAGCTGCTCAGTGGCATGGGTCGACTCCTTACCAGATACTTGAACATGCGGGCCTTCACTTGCGGCATGGACGACCTGCGACTGACGTCCGAGGGCGAGCAGTCTCGACGGGAGGCCTTGAAGGCAGCCAAAAAAATCGGTCTCGAGGTCGCGGCCAAGTACGTCTCACTCGAGGACAAGGCGCCCAACAGTACAGACCCGGAGCTTCTTGTTCGCCTGGAGGAGGTTATGCGAGACGACACTAAGCAGGAGGGTCTGGATATGCTCATGAACCAGAGCTCCGGCACGGTTTCAAGCGCTGTCACTGCAGCTTGCCTGCCTGTTGGCTTGGTCAAGCAATTCCCCAAGAACCAGATGCAGTCGATGACAACCTCCGGTGCCAAGGGTAGTCAAGTCAATGCAAACCTCATCTCTTGCAACCTTGGACAACAAGTTCTCGAGGGTAGAAGAGTTCCTCTCATGGTTAGCGGAAAGTCGTTGCCGTGCTTCAAGCCCTTCGAGACGGATGTCCGCGCCGGCGGCTACATCGTTCAACGGTTTTTGACCGGTATCCGACCTCAAGAATACTATTTCCATCACATGGCTGGTCGTGAAGGTCTTATCGACACAGCCGTCAAGACTTCTCGCTCAGGCTATTTGCAGAGATGTATCATTAAAGGCATGGAGGGACTGACGGTGACCTACGACTCGACGGTGCGAGATGCGGATGGCACCCTCGTGCAGTTCCTCTACGGCGAAGACGGCCTCGACCCGACCAAGCAGAAATACCTCACTGACTTCAGCTTCGTTCTCCGCAACGTCGGGTCCGAGTCGGCCCAGCTGAATTTCAGCAACGGCTTCAAGGAGAAGCTTGCCGGCAGCAAGGACGAAATTCTCAAGCACATGAAGAGTGCCATCAAGCACGCCAAGCTCAACAGTGCTGCGGCCAAGGATCCCATCATCTCCATGGTCAACCCGGCGAGAGTGGCGTTCGCCACCTCAGAGAAGTTCTACGAACAAATGGCCAAGTACATCAAGGACAACAAGGACGGCCTCATTCGCGATAAGTCGGTTGCCCCGACTGGCTTGATCAACGCCCCCGCCGTCAGCAAAAAGTCGGCGGAGCTTGTCTTCGCTGCCAAGTACATGCGATCGCTTGTCGAGGCGGGTGAAGGTGTCGGTATTGTTGCAGGACAGAGTGTAGGAGAACCCTCGACGCAGATGACGCTCAACACCTTCCATTTGGCTGGGCACTCGGCAAAGAACGTCACGCTCGGTATCCCTCGTCTCCGTGAAATCCTCATGACAGCGAGTCGATCCATCTCCACCCCAGCCATGACTCTTCTCCTTCACGAGGAGCTTTCCGCGGCCGAGGGAGAAGTGTTTGCAAAGTCGATCAGCGTTCTGCCCCTAGCCGACGTACTTGACACGGCCACCGTGAGTGAGCGCATAGGCAAGGGCAACAACGGTGCTCTGGCCAAGCTCTACGACGTGCGACTCAACTTCTTCCCTTCCAAAGAGTATACCAAGGCCTACGCCATTGACACAGCCGATGTCATGGACACGATCGAGAAACGATTCCTGGATCACCTCTTGAAGATGATGATCCGCGAGATTAAGAAGCGCCGTAGCGAGTCCACCTCAGCTACCCCCGATGTCGGTACCAAGGCGGGCGTCGTGGAGATGGCGACCGGCAACGGCGAGGCAAGAGCTGTCAATGATGATAACGATGACGACGACGACGATGGCGACGATGACGCCACGAACGCCAAGAACAAGGCGAACCGGGAAGAGGCCGTGTCGTATGGCCCCAACGACGACGAGGATGACGCGATTCAGCGACAGATGGAACGTGAGAACTCTCCCGAAGAAGACGAAGGTTTCGAAGGCAGCCCGCCGCCGCGTGCAGACAATGATGGCTCAGATGTCGAAGAAGATGATGGTGACGGTGACATGGATAGCGACGAGGGTGCTTTGAGAGCCGAGCGCGTCAAGGACCGTTATCTCCGCGTCACCAAATTTCGCAACGATGAGGCAGGAGAGTGGTGCGAGTTCACGCTCGAGTTCGAGGCCAACACTCCCAAGGTTCTCATGCTCAACATTGTACAAGCGGCCGTCAAGAAGTCGGTCATCCAGCAGATCCCTGGCGTCGGCTCATGCACATTCATGGCGGATCACAAGGTCAAGGACTCGGCGGGTAACGATGTGTCTGTGCCAGCGATCTACACGTCGGGATGCAATCTTAAGGCCATGCAAAAGTATGGTGACTTCATCAACCCCAACAAGATTGCGACCAACGACATCGGCGCCGTGCTCGATGTGTACGGTGTTGAAGCATGCCGAAACAATATAGTCTCCGAACTGGCAGGAGTTTTCGGTGGCCACGGCATCAGTGTCGACAACCGACACTTGAATCTTATTGCCGACTTCATGACGCGTAACGGTGACTACACGCCCTTCAATCGCAACGGCCTGCGGGGTAATGTGAGCCCCTTTACCAAGATGAGTTTCGAGACGACGTTGGCCTTCTTGAAGGATGCTGTCCTCGATGGTGACTGGGACGATCTCAGAACACCCAGTGGTCGTATAGTCATGGGCCGCCTGGGTAAGATCGGCACGGGTGCCTTCGACGTCTTGACGGCGCTGCCTACACACCACATGTCTTCTAACGCGGAGTAGGCTGGGTTTCCCGGCCGCTCGTGTCTGTCTTGTTTCCTGTTCTAGGGGCCGGGGTTTGGTAGGGCATGCTCTTTTGGCCAATAATTGTATTTACTGTCTGGGATTGATAGAGATGCAAGGTGACCTGAAAAGTAGTTGGCATGAAATACCAACATGTTTTGACCATACACCTGGCATTTCAGCGCATGTGACCTGCTGGTGTGATTGGGCCGCCAAGGCAATGGTGATGTCGCTGGCGTACGGAGGGAGCCCTGGCTTCGAAAGGCACGCAGCAACAATTGTCAATATGACAATAAGTCTTCACCACAGGCCACGTTTACAACAAAAGGAAGGAAAAGGGAAAACGGACACTTTGAGTCCACTACTACTCGCACAAAGTGATTCGAATTGACTACAATATTTCCACGCACTCAAACAGTTATCATTGTTTTGCATTCGAGATGTGCAGACACTGCAATCACCTCATTGTACGTAATGTAAAGCAACCCGGGTGTCACCGTCACCTGGCCGCCGCGTACGAGAGGTCCTCGCCTCGGGAAAACCCCAGAAGACGTCCCCGGCCCGGCCTCGGATCGCCGCAGACGTTCCCAAGTGTAGATGCGCACGACGGGTTCTTTTCCCAACGACTGCAGGAGCGGCCGGGGGCTCGGGGTCAGTGCCGATCTCCAGGATGACGGCCCGCTCTCTCGTTAGATGGCAGGAGGGGCATGCGTACAAAAGCTGCGTGCTCCCGCTCCGAGACAGATATCATGTGAGACCTGCGTCATGTGCTCCTGTTCAATCTATTGAGCATAGTGAACATTGTGGACATCATAGATGGACATTTGATTTCGGCTACCATCGAGGCAAAGCTGTACGGTGGACGTGGAGTAATATTGTCTAGGAGACGGAAACGAAATTGGCGGCAGGATGCGGGAGCTGGAGCTGTATGCACTGTGCCGCGTCAGTAGGATGACATGGCACACGGAACCCGCAACCCAATGTGCCGATGGATACGTCGCTCCAGCCCTACCAGGCAAGATATCCGAGACACTTGTGAACGGGGAGGGTGTCAAGAGACTCAAGAGGGCGTGAAAGATGTGGCCGTAAGCCTTCTGAGGACGGGGTGGGGGCGGTCAAGCGAATGCAGCCCATTTCATATCCTCTCCTCGTCTGACCGATGTGCCGGTTGGGTTAGCAACGTCGACGTTGCCAATCTGCATGCAGGCGCCTTCCGCGGCTTCGTGATCCAGCAAATCGCAGAGACTATAATAGACGCTGCAGGAGACGAGCGAGTGCAACGCTACGTTACGGCGTTTGGGGGCGGCATATGAGCATCTGCATGGCATGCATCATGCACACACCACTCCAACTGACTAGTCAGTCCTGTACGGGTGCTGCTGGAGAGAGCTCTGGTGAATCAGATGAGTATTGGGCGAGTTCGATAGCCCATCGCAGCGGGGGGAGGCCGGGGGAGGAGAACGAGTGACATTGACGCAGCCAATGGGGTGTTGTAGAGTGGGCCACCCCCCAGGAAGTTCATAACGAAATTTCGTCCTCGAGATCCGAGGTGGTTGTCCTGATCGCGGTTGTGTGGGCACATTTGGCGGCTGACACTGGCAGAGAAAGGAAAGTGTATGTGAGTCGGGATGAGCAGCCAGAAGGGTTGGCTAAACGGCTGGTGTTTCCACCTCAATGTGACGACGCGGTACCAACAGCTATGAACTTTTGGCGTGTGAGTCACCTACCTACGTATTAATATTTTTTTTTACGCCGGGAGATCCAATCTAGTGGCAAAAGGCGGGACATGTACCACCTACGTAGGTCCCTCACATTGGCTATCTAGGTACCTAACTACCTACCTAGGTAGGTACCTGTAGACAGTAGAGCCTTAAACTCGACCTTGCAAAGTGCCCACCCCTGCCTGGCACCGCCCCGCTGAGACAAAGGAGACAATTAGGCATACTTCTGTGATTTCATCGGCCGGGGGATTGTTTTCTGTGAGATGCCCGACACAACGCGCCATAATGTTCCTTATGATACTCTGGTGCGTGTACGCGTGGAACGGGGAATGCTGTACATATGGTAAGCCATTGCTATAAAGGCCCTACTACCTGTGTAGAGGTCCTCAGGTCTGTCAGGGACAGGGCAGTGGCCCTTGTAGTGTACATCGTAGATACTGAGTACAAGGGCCATGCTTCTACACCTATAGGTTTCGACGAGCCTAGAGATATCTACTTACCTGCCTGCCTGCATGAGATATATAGTATGGTATACCTACCTTTAGGTAGTTTGTGTAGTACCTCGACACTTGGGCGTTCGCTGGGCTCCAGCTCCGGGACTCCCGGTTCCACACAAACACACACCAGCTGCAGACCGACCCTCTTGCACGCTCTCATTTAGCTACAGACAAACATGGTCAAACAATGCACTTGTTGCCTGGCGCCTGCCCTGGCCAAAATCATGATTGCCAGAGGGCGACGAAGAAAATATAAGCTCGGTCCATTCTCTCTTGATGGAGAAGTAGGCCCTGCAGCTTGGGTATGCTTGGATCCGTCCGATATAGATGCCTTCGGCCCTATCTTGTGCAACGGGACGGAAGCAACGCAGCACCGCCTGCAATGCCTTTGCTGACGTTCTTTCGCCCGTGTCTGTCCTGACCTACCCTTCCCTTCCAACGGCCCTGATGTCCAAGACGCACTACTCCACGATTGTCCTCGGCCTACTATTTGCTTGCGGAACGTCCCGGGTGTCCTGCTCTTTGAAGGGATGCGTTGAACAAAGCTGCCGCGCGCGGCCTTGAAGATGTCAATATTTCCTACTCCAAGCCAACTCGACCAGGCACATTTCATCGTTATAGTTGCTTTGTCCCGCCCTTCCTCCGATGCTCCAACACCCGTGACCTAGGTATCTACGTGGGAAATGCTCTTGTGCATGTAAATCGAACCCTCACAAGCCGCTCCAATCGGTGATACATGCCATGTACGTGGGAACGAGCCCACCCACGCCCCATGTCCTGCACGCCATATGTTTCGTCGTGCTCCCTTATAGCATCAATCACCCGGGGGCGCCGAGAAGATCGTCCCGTTACCGCTGCCAGTTGTCGGCATGTGCTCCGTCGCTTGTGCGCGCCATGTCGCTCCTACCTCTGCTTGCTGAAGACTCGGGGTGCAACAGGCCGCTGCCACTGTTCACAGACATGTTCATCGGCGGGAGAGGACCGGAACCCGGCCCCATGGGATGATGCGTTGGCGCTCCCATGCTGCGGCTGACCGATCCTATGCCATCGTACGCATCGACGCGAAGGTCGCATGTGCCGACATCGAAGCGTTTGGAGCACCCGTCCTCCATGTGTCTAGAATCAAGGTCATTATGAATTATCATAGTGAGCTGGCATCGCCGCGTGCTGTCTCAACTTACCTGCGAAGTGTGTCCTTGCGAGCAAAGAGTCGCCCACAGTAGTCGCACCTGTGGTTCTTTTCCTTCATGTGGACGCTCTGGTTGTGTCTTTGAAGGTCCGTCTTTCGAACAAACCGCTTGTTGCAGCCGGATACAGGACAGGGGAAAGGATACTCCCGCCTCTCGTCGTGCGTATCCAAATGTGCCTTGTAGTTGTAACTCCGGCTAAAGAGCTTGCCACACCCTTTGACTTGGCACTGGTACTGGGCATCTGCAAAGGATGTAATCTTCCGCGGTATCCGCCTTGGGCGGTTGTGCTTCACGTCCTCTGTACGCTTTGCCTCTTGGCTTTGGGGAGCTGGTTCGCCTGCCGGTGGGTTCTGATAGTATTGTTCGGTACCATATTCGACTTTGGACCAGCCTGTAGATTGGGTGTCCGACAAGTAGTGATGATGCGAACTGCCGTACGGGCCTGGATCTGCCATGTAATGGGTTTGCATTGGCCTTGGAGAGGCGTAGTCTGATGCGTCGATCCCAGAACCGTAGTCGTTTGCGTTTTCCATCTTGATCCGTGGGCCCAACGAACTCGACGCATGTCCACTCTGAGCGTAGGAGATGGAACTTCTTGAGGATGATGGCCCAGGCGAACGCCCGGGTGAGTCTGTGTGAGAGTGTCCATGATGACCTGGGCCTGATAGGTGAGAATGCGGCTGAAAAGCTTCGGATTCGTACGAAGCTGGCATTGGAGGGTCGTAGTCGGCAAACTGGTCATACTCTGACAAGACGTTTGGGATGGAAAATGACGAGGACGATGGGGCCATGGTGTTTGACGGGGTCCAGTCGGCTGTCGTCTGGGGATCTAAAGGCTGCAAAGAAATGTCTGCATCGGCAGCCAGATCTGCAGAGTGCAGGTGGCCGACAACGTACAAGCAGGTGATTTTGTACTGCTGAGCCTCCAGGTCCGGAGAAGGGTAGTCCAGCGAGGAGCGCTCCGATGGGCAACAGGTGTAAGCTGGAGATGCTGGTGATCGCGTTAGAGGTGGTGGTGTGAGGTCCATAGCTGGTTTGGCCACAACCGGTTCCCGCTCCTTTATCGATTTGCCCCAGGGCTATGTTGGACGCCAGAAGCTTGGTATATATACAGACAGGGCGTTGGTGCAAGACGCAATGAGGAGCTGCGAGGGCAAGGGGGGGTGGATCAAGGGTGTCTGGCCGGGACGCAAGTGGGTTTGTGAGCGGGAGAGTGTGTGGATAAGTCCAGATTGGGAGGAGGGTGTGTCTGATTGGCAACCTTATCCAAGAAGGCTGAAAGGCAGGAGGTGAGATGGAGAAGGAGGCGGTTATAAAACAGAGTCTGTTCAACGTCTAGGTAGGGGTCAACTCGAGGCAGCAAGCGAAGAAGCGGCCAGGGTTTTGTTGGAAAGAGGCGTGTGTAAACCAACGGGGCGCACGGGTGCGTGTAGAACAAGACGAGCAACAGTGCAGGGCAGGGGAGGAGTATTGTAAGGTAGCTCAAGGCAAGTAAGTGTGCGGGAGTAGGGAGGAACCCAGTCAAGAGGCTCCGTGGGTGGATTAGACCAACGGTTCGAGGTGATCCGGATCGTCGCAAGCAGGGCTCGGTTGTCTGGGCAGTCAATAAGACGCGAGAGAGCAGGGCAGATTGGGCTACAGCTCTGCGTCATCCGAGGCAGATTCCAGTACGTTTATATGTTTTTCTCGTCATGTCAGGCTCCTGTCTCTCCCTGGTCATATATGGAGGCAGGGCCAGCCGGTTGCAAGGTAACATGGACAGAAAACAAGAGCGCGAAGTGCATGTATGAATATAGCACAAGATGGAGGGGAGATGCAAGAAGGTCGGTCGGGTGCCAGGCAAGTGAAAAGCAGCACCGGCAGAGGAAACAACGCCGGAGATGTGGAGAAGCAGCCCATGTACTTCTTCTGCCAACAGGAGGAGATTGTTAGCTCGGGACGGAACGCGGGACAATGCGAGAAAGATGCGGACGAAGATGCCAAAAACAAGCAGAATCCATTGATAACAGTTAGCAAACAGGACAAACGGGGCGGGCAGCAGCAAGAAGACAGACAGCCTAGAATGGTTGGCCGTGTTGATGGCTGGACCATCCTGCAAAGGATTCGACCAGACCTAGCCCCTCTGTCAGGGAGGGGTGTCATTGGGGGCGGCGGCATACGTGGAGAATATATTGAGAGGAGGGAGGGGCGAGAGAGTACGGGGATGATGTGTGACCTTGAGGCATGGGCGAGGAAACAGGAAGTGATCTTTCTGCGAATATGACGGCTGCAGACAATCCGGATGTGGACAGGACGCCCCAGAGAGAGGTACAGGCAAAGAAAGGATAAGAAATCCACGAGTCGGTCGCCTCGAGGTTTCTCTCAAGTAGACAAAAGTGCAGCGGGGGGCAAGAATCCGAATTGCGCGTCCTCTCTCCAACACCCACTCTCCTTGTCGCCCGTTTGTGATACGGGCGTGCCATGTGTCGATCTATGGCAGAAGAAGCTCAGAGAGTAAGAGCAGGAACCGGATAATAGGAAGAGGATGGGGAAAAGGCACCTCGAGGGCGGTGGTACGATTAATGCCTGCCTGCACCAGCGCAGGCGAAGCCCATCCATCCATCCATCCCTGAGCAATGAGTGGTCAGTCCAGCAACTTGGGAACGAAAGAGGGCCTTGCTTAGAGGCTAGACCAGGATGCAGCCCTTGAGTCTTGACCGGTCACCGGCATCATCTACGCCAGGGAACTGGGGAAGGAGGGATGGGAGGGAAACGGGCCGGCGAGGGGATATGTTTGGTGCGTATCCGTAATTTCTATGAGGTGCGAGCCACGATAGAGGAGGGTGGGCGGCAGGGACCTTTTGCTAACCCGGGTGTGTCATGGTTCATCGTTTTCTTGAACGAAATCCAGTGTCATCATGCCTTGCGTCTTGGCTGAGCTAGCCATCATTTGAGCGCGTCTTCTCTGCCCCCTCTCCGCTTCCTCTGGCCCAAAAAAAACTTCCTGTCAGGAACTCGGAATGAAGTGCTGCTGGGCCCGTATCCGTAGGCTAAGGTACAACCACATTTCAGTTTTGAAAGTGACCGTTGGTTCAGGATGGGAAGAGAAAAAGAGGGGGAGTGTGAAAGGTACTGTCCCGCTGCTGCTGTTGGTGGTTGGAAGTTGGAACAACAGGAACCAACCGTTTCATTAAGACTTGCCGGGGAGACTGACCCAGACCGGACAGAGTGTGTGCTTCAAGGTGGAGAACTCATCGGTCAATTGACCCACATAGGCCGTAATGGGGTACGTACTCTAAGTACTACAAGTACCTACCTACCTACCTAGGTAGGTAGGTACCTATCTCATATCTTCCGCCGCTGACGGTGTATTGCGCGCCCGAAAGGAAGAAACAAAACCATGGGTGGCGAGTGATCCCGCCGCGTGCGTCCTTATGTTTCGATGCTGGAGAAGAAAGATAGGCCAGTCAGAGGTATTCGTTGTTTCGATTCGACACCGGTGGACTATCGCAAGGAGACCAGGCAGCTCCCAAGGACAATGAATGCGTCGGGAATTCGAAGCAAACAACTCCCTGCTGTGGCCGTTCCCGTCACCAAGGCACACGCACTAATATGCGCGTACGTTAGGCGCTACCGATTCGTTGCTCCGTCCATTCCATTGGCGGCCACCCGCGCCCGCGCCAGCGCCCGCGCCCGTTTATTAGGTGGCGTCAGCGTTGGGCGTGGGATGACTGCTGCCAATGGATGGATGGATGGATGGATGGACGGGTGACATTGCAATGGCCTTTTTTCTTGTCTTGCGTCAAGCAAATCATTCAAGAACCAGGGCCGTCAGCAACGTGCCCATAACGCGTCCATCATTCACCGGAACAAGCAACCTCAACCTCCCCTGTCGAGAGGTTGATATTGAAAGGGATAAGCGGTGCAATGCGCATTGCCAAGGACTCCAACCTTGTGGAGTCTCGTCGTTGCAATGGCACGTCTTTAGAATGACAAGATGTGGAACACTCTACCTAGCTGTGATGCTGGCCAACGATCCGGGACCAAAGACCGCGGAAGTGGCCGAGGGTTCTACGTGGTTGTTGCTGCGTGCGAACACGGATTCTTCAAGGATAGGTCAAACAGGAATACATGGTGCCAAAGGCGACGGGGACGTAAGTGTCACTTGGAGGTTGAGGCCGATGGTCTGTCTGCCTTGGAGACGACATCAGATTAGTCGACGGGTATCAGCCAAGCGTCATTCGGATGGAGCTGTAAACAGCCGCATGTAGTATCGACCTCTTACCTACAGGCTGATCCAATGCTCGTTCATCAACGGTCATCTGAAAGGCACGTCGTATTCTAATGGCACAGCCGACAGGCCAGTCGCTGTCTTGGGAAGACTCGAGACTTGCGAGCCCTTCCAGTGTTTTGCTCTACAGTGTATCCGTACTGACTTGGGGAATGGAGCTGAAAAGGACCAGCCCACCACGCTTGACATGGTGGGGTAGATGTAGTGCCTACCTAGGTAGGTAGGTAGGTAACTGAGGTAGCAGTACGGACGGGGCGTACAGTTGCACCTCTCTCATCTCATTTCGAGATTCCAGCAGGGTACTTTTTCGGTGGGGTATTTGGAGGGGTTCGTCATAACGATGCAGACTGAGTAATACTAACTATCCGTGTCACTCACACCCACGTATATTCGTACAGTCTTACAGTACAGATAAGTTTCCCCTCTGCCAAGCTCCCATCCCATCCAAGGGGCCCGGCTCCTTGCTCGCTGGCAAACCAAGCACACCAAGGTGACGAAGTGTCTCGAAATGTCCCTCCCATCCCAGTCCCTCGGCCGAAAGACTGGGGGTTCTCTTGTAAGTGTCGGGAGAAGAGGGTTGACGAAGCGAGATGAGCAGGGCATCATCTGTCGCAAACCCGGTGCGCCGCTAATTATCAGGCAGCATTCGACGGCTGCATACATTGTACGGATACTTGTCGGGTGCAGCAGCCACAAGCGCCAAAAAGACCTTCAGTCACCCAACGTCGGTCTGACTCCTATCCACTTTTTCTCCCTTCCCCTTTCCCTTATCAACAAGAGGAAACCAGAGAGAGAGCAACAGTCTTCAACTCTGCAGATGCCCTTCCGACCAACAACGTTCTAATATTCCTCACCCCCGTTATTGCCAGTCGCGTCCCTGAATGGTCTCGAGGATCATGCCTGTCGGCTTTTCAGGCTCACCTGTAGGCAAACATCGCGAGGCCATCATCCCAAGGATTCTCAACCACATGCTCACGATGCGGCCCGTTCTCGCTGGGATGCAGGCATCAGGAGTCATCTTTTAGTCTTTAAACCCTGAATGCAAGTTGCGGAGGCGATGGAGGGGAAAACGGCCTACCAAACCGTCCTCTGTTTGGCCCGCAACCCCTACAATTATCCTGGGCTCTCGTTTATTTGTACTCAGTATGCTCATTTACCTGGACTTCACAGCCGCCAACCGTCGTCCCCCCCCCCTAACATCATGGGCCTTGTCGATCGGAGTCTACATAGCAAGACTGGCATCAACCTCTCATTAACACTAGTCGTAGGCCAAGGCACCAGAGAACCAGAGTTAACACTTGTATCCGGTGCGCGTCGCGTCCACTCCCCTCATCAACTGTCGTCTGCGACGCAGTCGTTTGTGGTGACCATGCCTGCGTCTGGTCGCAGGCGCTCTTCTCTATGTGTTCGTAACATTGTACTCGACACATGCCGCGCGTAGGTTCTTCGTCATGCTCAGAAACCATCCCGAAGGATCCCTGTCGTCTCTTCCGCATCATCTGTCGTGGAAACACGGGCATAGTGGCTGGCGGATGAGTCCGGAGCTGGCTAGGCGCGTGAAAACGGTCGATGCCAATTGAACCTGGCCTACGGAACCCTGCGATCCCTTACCCAAGCCTCCAACTTCTGCTAAGACTCACGTTGCCTTCTCAGTACCTACCTCGGACGGCACGCTACTGCGAGGTAGGCACAAAAGGGTATGGGTATCCCTGCATTCGGTTTGGCGCTTGAGAATCCGAAGCAAGGGTTCCCGGGAAGCGAGAGCGTAGCCGGGCGCAGTCAGGACCATGGTGGGTGCTCAAAACAGAACTTTGGCCATTGGGCAGCTTGCCTGCCTTTCGTTGCTTTCTTCGATTTCCCAGTATCCTCCTGCACACGTTTTTCGAGCGCGCTCCTCCGTACACCGTCTGATCAAGTGCTGACTGCGACTCGTCCTTGAGTGGGTGCGTCCAATGGCGGACGCCTACCTGTGGCATGAAGGTATCGTTATCCACGTCAGTTGCTCCCATTGTGCCACCAAGCGGATAGATATCCGCATACACTATCGAGCTCAGCTATGTGCTGTTGAGCCATTGCTCATCCGAGGGCGGGCGGCGAATGTCGACCCGGCACTACTGCCTTAGCATTCAGCATTGTGTCATATCTCGACACACTGCCAGTGGATGACGGCTGCAAAAAACTAGTTGGGTCTTCCACCTGGGCGGCAGCGCCTTGCCCAACCTCGTGGTAAATCGTGCTCTCTGGGAAGACTACCGCGCTCAGGGGCCTGCTCTTGCCCGCGGCGAGGTCTGGTATACCGTCGAGACCGGATGCGATTTTACTACTTTCGAGAGCCTCGTGAGTGGCGTCAGGTTCTGGACGCTCGTCGCTTGAACAAGTGGCTTAGCGACAAGGCCATTCTCTAAGACCTGCTCAACGCAGGCCACCCTGTCAGATGCTCAATTAATAGGACGCCGTTTTGACAATCCGGATGGATTTCCATCCCTGAAGATTTTCTTTTGGATGGACCCCGCGTAGCCTTGCGACGATAACTACTATGTAAGCCAAACCCGCAGCGAACAATTAGACATTACCAGATGCACAGCAAGACATACTGCATGGGTGACTGCCTTAGTCGTGAGCTCTCACTGTGGCGGCCTCACCAAGTCGGAAGCCCGTATACGGACAGTGACGAGTGAGGGGAATGCCTGTTGCCCCTTCCCCGTGTCCTGTCTTTCGTGGTCGCTGCGGCCGTGTTCATTATGCGCCGCTTGGCTGCAGTGCCTCCGAGGATTCTCCATCTCTCAGAGACCACGGCGTTCGAACATGCCCTGCGCTGATAGACCATTGCCGGGAGCTGGTACCTGGTTCTCGCGAGCCCTGTTCTGTGACGGGCTGGTAGCCAAGAGAGACTCTCCGTCTTGACGATGCATTGGCTGGCCGCCGTGCGTAAGCCAGGCATGGCGGATCTCCAAGCCACTGGCTTCTGGGTCATGAGAGATACGACAAGATCTATAGATGGGAATCGGCAGCATCGATGTTCCACGTGAGCGGACATGGAAAATCGGGCCCTGAATCGATAAGAGGAGCAAGAATATCTGCACAAGGCGTTGGCCAACTTCATGGCCAACCTTGTGTCGTTGCGTCGCCCTACAGGCTCGACGGCGCCCATTGCATCCACCAGCGGCACGAAGGGATTACCATATCCAAGACTATGTGGAATTTGCATGCCGAATTCACACACCAAGGTACCGAGTTTGGTTGCAATACGAGCGAGAAGCAGCGTTAGCATACGTTTGGTCATGCTGAGTTGATGCTGATCTCGGTGAGGAGGCCCTGGCCTGGTTAAGGAGATTATATAAGCAGTGACCACTGTCACATCGTATCACGTGATAGCGCGACGTTTTGGCACCAAGAGGAAGCTGCTGGGCTCCTCTGAAGCTGCCTCAGTACAGGTCGTAATTAGGTACTCACGTCACTGTCCGGTACGACTTTTCGGCGCGGCACCACGGCGCAACACGGCATGCCTTGTCCGCCTTCACGCCCACACCGCGAACCTCGCCATCATTGTCACCAGCTGGTGAACCTGCTACAGCACAAAATTGGGGTTCCCTTTCATGAGAACTGCTGTCGAAGCTGGAATCTGTGACCACGAATGCTTCGTTCCCTCCGCCCGCCTTCCGGCACACTTCCCCTCATACCATCAACAGTACAGCCTCGCCCAATCCTCTCAATCCCAGACAGCCGGCCATCTTCCCATCCTTGCCTCTTCGACCCGGAACAAGTCTGCCTGATTAGCGACATCATTGTGGCTCACTGAGTTGCCACCGCCGGTCATTTGAGTTTAATACCCACTACACGCTCATCGGATTGGTTGATTGACTGGCCGTAGCCGCCTCTCTTTTGCAAGATGAAATTTTTTATCGAGTGAGCAGTGAACTCTGTGCCTTTCACGACGCTCTCCATATGTCGGCTAACCGAGAGGCTATAGTGAGCTGCCCATTCTTTTCCCATACCCAAGGATTTATCCGGAACAATATGCGTGAGTACAGCTCGGTTGGATACTCAGACCTAGTTCAACGCTGACAGCCGTACGAATACTTAGGTACATGTGTGACCTCAAAAGTGAGCCCAGGCTCTCTCAATCCATCGAGTGTGAGCCGCATCCGAAGCTGACAATCGGATTTGATGTTTAGAAACCCTGGATGCAGGCGGGCACTGCGTTCTGGAGATGCCTTCAGGAACCGGAAAGACGGTCTCGCTGCTCTCACTCATTGTTGCATACCAACAGCATAACCCCGAGCACCGGAAACTGATATACTGCTCTCGTACGTTACATGATCACTTGCGTTCCACGTACGACTCACCATCTTGGCCCAACCCTGACAGTCAACAGGTACCATGTCCGAGATCGAAAAGGCCCTGGCCGAGCTGAAAGCCCTTATGAAGTACCGAGCAGAGGAGCTCGGCGAAGAGGAGGAGTTCCGCGGCCTCGGACTCACGAGCAGGAAGAACCTATGTCTGCACCCGTCCGTCAAGCAGGAGAAGAGTGGCGCCATCGTCGACGCTCGTTGTCGGAGTCTCACAGCTGGGTTCGTCAAGGAAAAGAAGGACCGCGGAGAGAGCGTCGATGTCTGCGTATACCACGATGTGCGTAAAGTCTTGAGTCACCGTCCAATCCCTTCCATTGCTAACGGGTCACAGAACCTGGACCTGCTTGAGCCACATAACTTGATACCCAACGGAGTCTGGACGTTCGACGGCCTCTTGCGATATGGCGAGCAGCACAAACAGTGCCCTTACTTCACTGCGCGACGCATGGTAATATAACCCCAAACGGCACGGCCATGGTAAAGCCCATGTCGCTAACAAGCTGGAAGATGCAATTCTGCAACGTCATCATCTACTCCTATCACTACCTCCTCGACCCCAAGATCGCCGAGAGGGTGTCTAAAGAGCTGTCGAAAGATTGTATTGTGGTCTTCGATGAGGCTCACAACATCGACAACGTCTGCATCGAGTCTCTCAGCACGGACATCACGGAGGACTCTCTGCGAAAGGCCACAAGAGGCGCACAGAATCTGGAACGGAGGATTGCAGAGATGAGGGACACTGACCAAGAGCAGCTGCAAAACGAATATCAGAAGCTGGTCGAAGGCCTCCGCAACACTGATGAGGCACGGGAGGAAGACGCTTTCATGGCGAATCCAGGTAGGTATCGTCCGGCCAGAGTCCACCCAGTGGGCAACGGTTAGCTAACACGCCCAAAGCACTGCCCGACGACTTGCTCAAGGAGGCGGTTCCGGGTAACATCAGGAGAGCCGAGCATTTTGTGTCGTTCCTGAAGAGATTCATCGAGTATCTCAAGGTGGGTTGGCTTCTTTTTCCAGAGAACAACGAAGGCGCCCCTACTGATAAGCCAGCAGACCCGCATGAAGGTTAGGCACACGATATCGGAGACGCCGCCGTCCTTCCTCGCCCATCTCAAGGAATACACCTTCATCGAGAAGAAGCCCTTGAGGTTCTGCGCCGAGAGGCTGACGTCGCTTGTGCGGACTCTTGAGCTTACCAACATTGAGGATTACCAACCCCTCCAAGAAGTCGCCACCTTTGCTACTCTTGTTGCAACATACGAGAAAGGCTTCCTGCTGATACTTGAACCCTTCGAGTCGGAGACGGCGGAAGTACCCAACCCAGTGCTGCATTTCACATGCCTCGACGCCGCCATCGCGATCAAGCCCGTCTTTGACAGGTTCAGCTCCGTCATCATCACGTCGGGAACCATGTCTCCACTTGAAATGTACCCTAAGATGCTGGGCTTCTCGACCGTCGTGCAGGAATCATATAGCATGACCCTGGCAAGGAGGTCGTTCTTGCCAATGATTGTCACCCGCGGGAGTGACCAGTCTTCCATCTCCACCAGTTTCCAGGTCAGAAACGAGCCGAGTGTCGTCCGGAACTACGGCACCCTCCTCACCGAGTTCGCCAAGATCACACCGGACGGAATGGTCGTGTTCTTCCCGTCATATCTGTACATGGAGTCCATCATCAGCATGTGGCAGGGCATGAACATCCTTGAAGAGGTCTGGAAGTACAAGCTTATTCTTGTCGAGACGCCGGACGCGCAGGAGACATCGCTTGCGCTGGAGACCTACCGGACGGCCTGTTGCAATGGCCGCGGCGCCGTTCTGCTCTGCGTCGCCCGAGGCAAGGTCTCCGAGGGTATCGATTTCGACCACCAGTATGGCAGAACTGTGCTCTGCATCGGCGTGCCGTTCCAGTACACCGAGTCTCGAATCCTCAAGGCGAGGCTCGAATTCCTCCGCGAAACGTACCGCATCCGCGAGAACGACTTCCTGTCCTTCGACGCCATGCGCCACGCTGCGCAGTGCTTGGGCCGTGTCCTGAGAGGCAAGGACGACTACGGCATCATGGTTCTCGCGGACCGCCGGTTCCAAAAGAAGCGCGTGCAGCTACCCAAGTGGATCAGTCAGGGCCTGCTCGACGCCGACACGAACGTAAGCACCGACATGGCTGTCAGCAGTGCGCGCCGCTTCCTCAAGCAGATGGCGCAGCCGTTCCGGGCAAAGGATCAGGAGGGCGTGAGCACCTGGAGCTACGAAGACCTGATGAAGCACAAGGAGAAGATGGACTTGGAGCGCATCCAGGAGCTGGAGGAGGCCGGCGCCGGTGGCGATAGATACGGGGCCGACGGCGGAGACGAGTATGGCATGGAGGACGACCTTGACGACGACCTGATGGAGATTGACGACGGCTTCTGAGCCCCCCCTCCCCCTCTCACAATAATATGGTCCGTCGTTCAAACGCATTAACGCACTTGGAGATGACGGGTGATAAAGGAAGAACTCGGCGGCAGTCGCGGTCTAATCATCAAAGGCCAAGATTATATTAGGGCCTACAACTGAAGAATGAGGAAACAAAATAACTGTCTAATGCAGACCGCACCAAATCTTCCGCTTGGATGAATCCACGTGCAGTAACACTTTCCCTGCTTATCTACCTCGCTCCATAGGCGCCGTGGGATCTATCTATCGTACAAACGTAAGCCCTCATCGTAGCCGCCGAATGCTTACCCTAACACAACTCTCTTAGCCGCCTTCTGGGCCCTCATGGCTGGAATGGTATTTCCCCTGCCTGGCTTCCTCCCGACCTCCATGCACAGCATGCGAATAAAGTCTTGGCTCGTCCAGTAGCAGGTGTGCGCGCTCAACATGTTGAGATACTGGATCTCCAGAGGGCCGCCGCCGAACCTCAGGTAGTAGTCGATTTGACCGTTGTCGTTGAGTAGGTACGCCTTTCTTTCCGCTATCTCTTCCCGTGTGAAGTCGTGGACCTCCAGTTCGAGCTGCGAGGGCAAGCGCACGAACGATGGTTTTGGCGCTGCGGGAGTGGCCTCTGTGGCTGGGGCGGGTGTTGTGCCCGGCACCAGGCTTTTCACCGCGTCGCCAACGTACTTGAAGATGGAGTTGGCGCTTGATGGCACATGTGCTGTCCTTAGACTCGTGGCATACACGGGGTCTATGGTGCCGTTCAGGAGGTAGGCGATGGGGTCCTCCTTGGCCAGCACATTGTAGATGTTGTCCACGGCGATGCAGCCATACCGACCTGCCTCGCCCGTAACTTCTGGCGCGTTGATATCGGCGGGATCCGCGCCGGGCTTCGCCCTCCCGCGACGAGGCTGAAGCATGCCCCTCTCGAGAAGCAAGAAGAATCCGGCGGGGCTTCCTACGAGAAACAGATTGATCGTGTCGAAATCGAAGAAGTCTGACTGGGGCATTGCGGTTGACAGATCCAGTCTTGGAACACGCGAAGGTTGCCGCGAGAGGATCTCGATAGCCATGGCGCTGCCGAGAGAGTGCCCAATCATATGGGTTCGTCCTCTTTCTCCAAACCCAGGATTGTTGCGGCACCAGAGACGATATACCCGATTGGCTTCCGTGACCAAAGCCTTGATCATTTTCCCCTTATGGTGCGACAAGTAGAACGGGATGTCGAACATGACATCCGATATCATGCTTCGTACCGCGGGGATACTACCGGGCTCGATGTCTTTGAGACTGAAGCCGTCCGGCACGTGTGTTGCCTTGTCTTCTTCGGTCATCGGGCCACCATCTTCGAACGATAGGGTGTGGCGCCAGTTGATTGGGAGTACCATGATGCCGTTCTGGTCTCCCCTCAAGACCCCCTTGACTGTAGGGTTGGCCAGTTCCAGGTTGACCTCGCGGCGGAAGGCGTTGATGGCGTGGGTGAAGTGGAAGCTTTCTACCCGCTCAGCAAACTTCTGCCCAATGCCGTGGACAACGAGAACGAGGTCCGTGACCTGGCCGCGCTCTTTCTGCGCCTGGCAAGCCGCGCAGAAGTCTTGTCCAACAGCCTCGGGTGCGTCGCTAGAGGAAGACACCAGCTGGTTGGCAGCGTCTCGACTTGCTTTCTTGTCGTGGATTCGCTCCCAGGCTTGCCGGTCAAACCCACGCACGACCGGGATGCCTACGGTCATACCTTTCATGATCTTCGCGACGGGCCGTCTGCCGTAGTAGGCCGAAGGCTTCAGGCTGGGCTTCAAGAGGAATGCTTTGGAGGCGTCCTTGTAGATGACATAGTAGGTAGCATAGCTCCGATGCTGCTGAGCGGCCGTTCCAGCCTTCAAATTTGGATCGATGGCGCCCTCGGCCGCAGCCTCTCCAAGGAAGCAGCTTGCGGCACAGAACGGGTCTGTTGATATGCGCGTGTCCGAAACAATTTGCTTGTCCCTGTCGCCGAGAAGCTCCGCATCTTCCGGCCACACCCGATGCGACACCTTCTCTTCGCCGAGGGGTCCGACTTCAACCGCGCACCGCAGCTCGTCGTTCCAAGTTTCGGTATGGGGCTTGAGCTCTCGATAGCCAGCCTCCAGCTGGTTAGCCACAGCCGGGGGTATGGGCAGCATCGTGTCTCTGCACGCCTGTCAGGACTCTCATGATATATATATTATGGGCACATAACGAACCTGTAAAACCAGGTGGCCCGGAGGACCACGGCGATGTCGTTCACAGGGGACCAATAAATGGGTTTCATCTGCAAGGCGGGAATGGACACCAGGTGTAGACGGGAGACACCAACGACGACGTCGATCGACTCCCTCCTGTAGCTCTCGTCACTGATAAGCTTGGCTTGTATGGTACTTTCACTTTTTCTTGGCGACTCTGATGAGTCGTTCGGCAGTTGCGCTTCCCTCCCCCCGGCGTCGTTCGGGTTAGAAGGCTGCAGAGGAGGGGACGAAGTCGCAAGACTGTCCTGCGGTCTTTGACGGATTCCGGCTCGAACGAATGGCTTCCCAGAGATACCATCGTCTACCAGGTGCTGTCGAAACGAGCTCCCGATGCCCGGGGTTGAGTGCCGAGAGGTATGCTCACTCGCCCGAGATTCGGACCTCGCCCTTAACTTGGCCTCATCCCCAGCGTTTCCGGCCTCCTTGCCGAGCCTCTGCAATTCGCTCGCCGCTTCTCGACGAGGGCTGAAGGAGCCAATGATTCCCATCTGTCGTGACCGAGCCGAGTCCGCACGAGGCCGCGATGAGGTGCTCCCAGGCTGTGACCGGGTTTCAGTGGACGAGATTAACCGTCTCAGCTCCATCATGACGTTTTGCACAACACTCTCTTGGCTTAGCGAGTGATGATACTTCCTGGCCAGCGCACAAAAGGTGTTCTGTAACTCGGTGGACACATCTATGAACAAGTCTGGGCAACATACGGAAATTGGGGTGTCCGGGAGCATGTCGGAAGCCTCGCCTGCTATGGACGACGCCTGGATGGTGCCGCCGTGTTTGTGCACGTGCTTCGTAGCCAGGTGACGCACCAGCAGAGCCAGCCTGGATGAGTTCGCTTTCTCCGTGGCCAGGGTGGGTTTTCGATCCCGTATCAGCTGCTCGTGGGTTTTGATGTCCTCGTCGGACAAGAAGCTCAGCCAAGCCTTTTCGAGAGCGTTGTTGTCGCCCAGCGAAAAGGGTCGGATTTGACCCCGTGCAATCCGCGCATCCGAGGCACCAGCAATAGTTCCAGGTGACAGAGGATCGTCTATGGGTATGACCGAAGAGTAGAAGTACTGCGCAGCAACGGGAGGGATGCCGTCGAGGGCGCCGGCGGGCAAGGGTTGCGGCACGGGCGCAAGGCGGCACTTCGAGCCGTACGTGTGGTGTTGCGGTGAAGAGGGCATGTTGGACAGCTAGCTTTATTCGCCAGCTTGCTGCCGAAGCTGCGGCGGGAAGTTTCGAGGTTCAATATATCGGGTCTCCTGGGAGGCCAGCGGTTTGACGGTAACGCGCCTTATTCGTAAGATGAGATCAACTACCACGGGCGGCTACAAGTGAGCCTTTGAAGTTTCGTAAACTGTGGCATGGTTGAAGCAGCAAGGTTTGAGGGTTTGTGGCGTCGTGGCAGCGAACGGGGATGCGTATCGTTGAGGGGGCTCACTGCGGCTGCGCAAGTAATGTCATGTCAGCCTCGACCAAAATGCAAATACAAAGCGCAGTAAAGTTACAGAGACGTGAAATAGGGGAATGCCCCTTGCAGGTTGAAGACAGCCAGCCAATCCACCGAGCTTTCGAGCCGTGATGATTCGGAACAACACGTATGTTATTCGAGCTGGTTCCTGGTGTGACGAGAAAGCTGAGTCGGGTGCCAAGGTCGAAAGCCTAGCTGTTAGTTCAGGTACCGGAGACGATGGTGCGCAACCTGGCGTATTCTTCACCTTCACTACCTCGGATGCAAAATACCGTATGAGGGGCGAGCGAAGACGGGCTCGTGCATGGAGCCTGCAGCCTTAGTAAGGAAGGCATGTGCTTCACCAGGCCGTTTGTGTTTTGTTTCTCAATGACGTAATTCTCTTGCTCAGTGCTTCAGGCTCTCACGGGGGCTAGCACGAGCCACACGAGCCACACGAGCCACATGAACTGTGTCCGGGCCTCGCACGGGGGAAGATTCTCCACCGCCTCAACGTCTGTGCCGTCAGAGCTGCTTTGATGCTGCATCAACTTGACTTGCGCTAGATCAGTTTGGGAATTCTGGGGGTGGCGTCACAATAGGCTGTCGACCTACCCGGGGGTACTAGGTTGGAGCAAGCTAAACACCCCCTCCTACGGAGGGGGCGAAAAAACCGGGTTGCCAGCAGGAAAAGGGGGTTGCCACTAGTAGTTTTCTCTAATAACTTTTTAAGCTTTAAGCTAAAATTAAAGTTTAAACCTAATTTAAAAAGCTTAAAAGATCTATATCTTTTATATATATTTCTTCTAATATATATATCTTATTCACTTTAGTATATTTAAGATATTTAAAATTCTATTTCATATAGAAAATATAATATAATAAGAAATTATTATAATACCTATTATTATAGAACTAATTAGTATTATTAGACTTAACTCTAATAACATAGTAATAGAAGAACTATAATTCTACTATAACCCTACCTATGGGTTTTACTATAGTCTTTACTATAGGTAAGCTAGTTATAACCTACTTACTTTAACTAAGTAGCTTATAATAGTCTCTCTTTTTTTTATATATAATATATACTATAGTCTTTACCTTATTATTTATTATTTACCTATTAATATATATAATATATTATATTATAACTCTTATAATATTAATACTAATTAGTAATTAACTTTATAGTTATTACTACTATAAAAAGCTATAAATTAGTAAAGTTCTTAAAAGAGGCTATAAATAGCTTCTTTTAACCTAGAAGTATAAATCAATTTTTAGCTAAGAGGCTTTTTAGTTAAAGCTATTTATAGTACTAAGTATTAGTAATTATTAATTATTTTTTAACTCTTAAGGATATTACCTTAATATTAATAAGTAAGATAGTAAGAAAATATAGCTATCCTATATTACTTTATAACTTTATTATATTATAAGAAGTTAACCCTTAACTATAAAAAATACCTTACTTTATATATTATATTTTAAATAAGCTTTTGTTACTATTACTACTATTAGAATAATAAATAAAATAATATACTAGAGAAATATCTAGTTATTATATAGATTTTTTACTTCTTTATACTTTATAATAACTAAAGAGTACTTAAATAATTATATAGAGTTTTTTACCTCTTTATAAAAACTTTCTTTTTATAATAATAAATTAGAGAAATACTTAATTACTTATATAATTACTTTTAAATACTTACTTCTAAATATTAAAGTATACCTAATTAATTATATTACTTTACTCTTCTTTTAATACTAAGAATACTTAAAAAGTATTTAATTAATTATATATGTATACCTCTTTCTCTTTTCTATTAGCCTATTTATACTATTAATAGTAATTTTTCTAATAAATTTATATACCTTTTAATTTATTAGAGAAAATACTTATATTTAAGAGGTTATTAGGCTAATAAAAAATAGTTATAATAGCTTTACTTAAGGTAAGTATTAATAATACTATAGATACTATAAGATATAATTTAATTACTATAAGTAATATATAAAAAGAAGTGTTAACTATTTTTAATATAAACCTATCGAAGTAATAATTACTATTTATTAAAGCTTATATATAAGGTATATACTTTATTATAAATATTAATAATAATATACTACAAAAGGAAGGCTTTTAAGCTATTATAGTCTTTTTTATATATTAATATAAAAGGGATAATAACTATAAGTAAGAGCTCTAGGATTACTTATAAAACTACTTTAAAGACTAGTCTTTTAATAACTTTAGAGCTATTAATACTACTCTTATTAACCTATTCTAAGTACTTATTATTAAATAAGGTGTCTAGATTTTATATAAGTACTTAACCTATATTATAATAAAGCTTTATAATCTTATCTAATAAGAGAAGTATAAAGTATAAAATAAGAAGATAATTATAATAGCTTAGAAGTTGTATAAGAGTATTACTTTATAGTTATAAAAATATAACTTTATAAGAAGTATTACTAATAACTATAGTAATAGTCTAGTACTAGTAGTAACCCTAACTACTAGGTAGTAATCTCTATCTCTAATACTAGAAGGTATATTATAAGGGTAGGATTAACCTATAAGCTAGCCCTTATAATAAATATCTATTAATAACCTAGATTTTAAATTACTATTAATAGAGAAAAGTTACTAATATAATATATTATATTAACTTATAGTTAAGGTATTTATTACTTAGTATTTAACTATATATTTACTAGACTTATTAATAGCTAATAGCATTATTCTCTAGTAAGTAATAAACCTTATAAATCTATATTTTAATAATATCTTTATAAAGTATAATAGTAGCTAATATAAGATAATTAATACTAAGTTACCTATCTTTTTTAACCTATATATAACTATAGATATCTATAGTAACTAGTTTTTTATTACTATTAAAGTTATACTTATAGCTAAACTATAAGAGTATTATAACTTTATTCTTTAAAAGTTTAAGAGTAATTTTAATATATTAATTATAAAACTTAAGGTATGCTTTAAAGATAAAAAGGTCTATTATATCTATATTATAAAGCTTTATTAGCTAAGTTTTATATTAGTTATTAATAAAAACTATATTAAAAGTAAATTAAAGGTTCTTAACTTACTTATTAATAAAGTTATATTACTTATTAAAGTAATAAAAAAGTAAGGATTCCTTAATAATAAGAAGTATTATAATACTCTTATTATATATTATTAAGGTATTACTAAGTATATATTAACTCTTATTAACCTATTAGTAAGCTATAATACTCTTTATATATAGTTATATAATATACTAAGTAATACTATAACTATTTATAAATCTAAGACTTAGTTTATTACTAAAAGTCTTCTATAAGACTATAAGTAATACTAAGTTAATTAAAAGTATAATAGTTATAATAATTATTACTAGTAGTAATAGCTATATAATAATATATATATATACTTACTTTATAATAAGAGTAACTTTATAAATAAGAAGTACTTTATCTATAATAAGCTTTATTATTAGTTAATAAAATATAGTAATAATAAATATAGGTAGTTATTTAAATACTTTAAGTCTTAGTACTTTATAAAGGTATTATAAACCTTTACTTAGTTTCTTATTAATTATAAAGGTAATAAGCTTAATAAAGCTAATAAAAGTAATAATAATAAGTACTAACTAGATAATAAAGATAGTTCTCTTAATAATACTAGTTTCTTTATATTAATAGCTTTTTATAGTAAAAAGATAGTGAATAGCTTAGAGCTTTATACTTACTTATATAACTAAGCTATTCTTTATATATTTACCTATTAAAACTCTACTACTTTTAAACTTAATAAAAGTAATAGTAAGAGTAATAATATCTTTACTTTTAAAGACTAATACTTTATTACTACCTTTTAAGGTATTATACTTAATACTAAAGTAGCTTATATATTAATTACTAACTAATAATAGTAAAAGGCCCTTTATAAGTATCTTATTATAGATTTACTAATAGATATATTATATACTAGTAAGGTAAGTATCTATCTTAGTAGTAGTAAAAGCTTTAAATCTCTTAGTACTATTACTATACCTACCTTATTAAGTACTTTTATCTTTTATATAATAACTTTAGCTACTTTCTTTCTTCTCTACTTAAAGGATATAGATACCTATAGAGTATAGTTTAATAACCTTACTAACTAGCTTATTAAAGGTAATACTATTATACTTATAATAAGAGGTTAAGAGTAGAAAAGTGTAGAGTAAAGAAGTATAGGTATATTTTAAGTATAGTATAAAGGTATAACTTCTAAGTCTAAAGGTTAAAGGAAATCTTTCTTTATATATAAAGAGATAGGTTATATCTATAACTATAGTAGAATAGATCTTTAATAGTTAAAGTATTAGTTATAGTATTAGTTATTATATTAGATATAACTAAGTACTCATACCTTAAGTCTAGTTACCCTAGAGTAAATAAGTTAGTTAGAGATAGAATATCTATAACTAACTAGTCTCTCTTAGTTACTTATTCTATATAGTTATATATATATTTATATACTATTATAAAGCTTACAGACTATAAATTCTAAATCTAAAGTCTGTTTATTAATATCTCTTATCTATATAAAGTTATTTAGCTTCTAAGTTATAGAGTTAGTATTCTAACTCCAACTCTAGGGTTATTATATTTTAGATAGTTATATCTAAGTCTTATTATTTATAAATAGGGTTATATATAGATACTTTTAGAACTATTAAAGTAAAGTTTAATAGACTACTATTTAACTAATATAGAGTTATAGTAAATATATTAGTAATTTATCTACTTATTTATTAAAAGGCTTTATAAGATACTTTACTATACTAGTTATAAAGTAGTAATCTTATTACTTAAAGAGATTAATAAGTTTTATCAATACTATTAGCTAAATTTAAAGGCTTCTAAAAGATTTTGGTTTACCTTTTATAATAACTATAAGTTTAACTATAAGGTCTTTATTAATATTATTTACTTCAATAGTAATAAACTAGCTCTTTATATTATTAATAGTATTACTATATTTAATATAGCTTTTTTTATAGTTTATTCCTAATTAATATATATAAAAAGCTCTTTATATATACTAAATTAATATATACTTTAGACTACTAAATTAGATTATTACTAATACTAGCCTTAACTTTTATATAATAGACTTTAAATATATTATATATATATTATCTATTAAAATCAAGAAAGTTTTTATTAAAACTTATTATAATATTAATAAGATTGAATAGTACCATATAGTACTATAGTATGTATATACTATTATTTAAGTTAAAATAGATATTAAGCTTAAAGTTATATTATAATATATAGTAAAGGTACTTAATAATATTACTAGCTTAGATAGTCTTATACTTATACTACTTATCTTTAGTATATATCTATAGATTTCTAATATCTTATTGCCTTTAGTTACTGCCTAGTAGTATACTAAAGCTATTTATAAGGTAATAAAAAAGATATAATAACTTTATACTAAAAGGTAAGTAAATAAGATACTTATAGCTTATAATAGTTCTAACACTACTTCTATTATATTATTATTATTATAGTCTTTTATTTATATATAATAAGAGAAATATAGTTTGTAAAGCTTATACTACCTTATTACTTTTAATAGTATTACTTATATTATAGAGATACCTTATAGCTTATATAACTTTTATATTACTATTATTTAGCTCTTTTATATCTTAAATAATAATAAGCTTTTAAAGATAGCTACCCTATAAGTATAAAATACTATAGAAACCCTCTTATAATTACTAAGTAAGGAGATCTATAACTCTATTATTATTAACCTAATCTTATTATAGGAGATCTCTATATATAAACTATATAGCTAACTAAGGAAATATCCCCTTTTAACTTTCTTTATAGAGATTTCTCTATAAGTCTAGTTTACTATAGATATCTTTTTAACTACTAAAAAAGAAGCTAATTTTATACTTACTATTAACTTATATAAAAAAGGTATTATTACTATACTTAATAAGCTCTTTAAAGTATCTAATAAGATTAAAATTAATAGCTTTATTACTAATAGTATCTTTTATATTATCTTTTTTAATAAATAAAAATATAATAGTATATAAATCTTTAAGTTATAATTAATTTATAAAGTTAAAAATAAGACTAAGAAGCTTTATAAAAAAAGCTATTTTATTATCTAGAGATATATTAATAATAGTAAAAGTACTATTTTTATATAATTATTAATAATCTAATATATATCATAATAAATTATTCTTATTATTACTCTAACTTTATTATACTAAAGCTTGTAATTATAACTTTAAAATATTACTTAAACTTATATATAGTTTATTACTAACCTTAATTATATAATACTTATTAAAATATACTACCTTTATCTTATAAATACTATTATAGTTATTATAAAGCTACTTTATAATATTTCTGAAGTAGGTACTTATTAATAGGTAATATATAATAACTATTATAAAGAGAATCTTTAGATAGATATATTAACTTTTAACTCTTACTTACTAATATCTACCTAAGAAAATACTAACTTTAAGATTATTAATATATAAATTAATAATATTATTAGATTATTAGATTAAGCTTTTACTAATTATAAAGAGGTTAAGCTTATAAAGATTACTTTTATAATAAAGCTTAAGTAATAACTTATTATTAATAATTCTATTACCTTTAATAGTAATACTTTATTACTTATTACTAATAATAAGATCTAGCTTTACTAAAAGAACTAAGGTAAAAAGCTATAGCTTATTAATTACTTATTACTAAAGGCCTAGTAATAATATATTAAGTAATAAGCTTATAAAGCTTATATTACTTTAATTTACTAGCTTAAGGCTTATTTTAACTACTTTATTACTATATAATACTAATTACCTATAGTAAATAAGATTAAAAACCTTAATTATTATGTTAAGTAGTAGATAAATAATCTTAACTATAAACCATAGTTTTTACTTATTAACTTAATAACTATAAAGCTCTTTATCTTTATTAATAGATTCTTTATTAATAATAATAATCTAATATTATAATTAAGCTTTATTATTATTATTATTATTATTATTAAGTAAGATATTAATAAAATAATAGTATAACTATTAAATAATAATAATTACTTTTAAATTTATAATAATATTATTTACTTTAGCTTAATAAAGTATAAGAGAGTTATCTATAGTATACTTACCTCTAAGATATATATAATAGTTACTAATACTAATATAGCTTATATAATTAGTATAATACTTATAATAGTAATTAATTAGCTAAAAATACTATAAATCTCTATAGTTATTTATACTAACTTATACTTACTATATAAATACCTTATAAAGCTTAGTACTATAAAAGAGAAATACCTTATAATAGATATCATAGCTCTTTAGTAATTATATAAGTATAAGAGATCTATAAGATATAATAGATCTATAGTAATAATAACCTAGTTAATAGATTTATAAAGTTATTATTAAATACTATACTAATTAACCTTATTAATAATAAATTAGTAAATATATAAATAAATAAATAAGTATTATATATATAATAAGTTATATAGTAATAAGTTATTGAATACTTTTATTTCTTTTATTTTATTATATTTTTAAGCTCTTTAAGCTATTATACTTATTAGATACTTTTACTATAAGAGAAAGTTACTAGTATTATAATACTTATTATTATAAGACTAATTAGTATTATTTAGCTTAACTTTAATAACATAGTAGAAGAACTATAATTCTACTATAACCCTACCTATAGATTTTACTATAGTCTCTACTATAGGTAGGCTAGTTATAACCTACTTACTTTAACTAGGTAGCCTATAATAGTCTCTCCTTTTTTTTTATATAATATATACTATAGTCCTAACCCTATTATTTATTATTTACCTATTAATATATATAGCATATTATATTATAACTCCTATAATACTAATAGAAATAATAAGAAATAAATAATGAGAAAATATTAATATTAATTATTGAATTTTTCTAAGTTTTATTATTATTTTTATAAACTTAATACTCTTATATTTCTTATTATAATAAATATTATTAAAACAGAATTTTAGTTTCTAAAAAATATTTTTCTTAAGAAGTTTTTTACTTTCATTAATATATAATAAGATATAATAGAAATAAAATAGAATATAAATCTTATTTTAATATTATAGCTAGATTTCTAATAGTGGGTTTTCTACTAAAGTATAGCTAAGGCTGTGATAATAATTAATAGTATTATACTTACTAGCATTCTTACTAATATATCAGTTACTTAGTGATTAGTTAGATAGTTAATAGACAGGTATTAGCTTATATAGCTTAAGAAGTGGTTTATGAAAATAAGTAAGTATAAGGAGTTTAAAAGTTATCTAAGGATATTTTATAAGTTAATTACTAAAGAGCTATAGAAGGTAATCTATCTAAGTAGAATAAATATCCTTATATCTTACTATATACTCCTAGATTACTGCTTGCCTTTACTAATCCTTGGTATAGGATTAGTATCCTATATTTTTAATCCCTAGTAGGGAATTAGCTTAGATTACTAGTAATCCTATTAATCTATTATATAACCTTCCTTAGTTCTTCTATTTTACTAGCTATGCTATACTTCTATACCTTAAGTATCTTACTATCTAGTAGTCTTAACTAAGGTCCTTTAAGCTATACTAGCTACTAATAGATTTCCTAAGTTATAATTTAGGTCTCTCTTTAAAAGGCCTTATCTCTAAGGTTACTATAAATAGGTAGTTATTAATTATACTTCCTTAATAATACTAATATTATATCTAGTTATATAAATAAAAGAAAAGTAGATTCTAAGATTTCCTAGAAAACCTATAAATATTATTTCCTTACTAAAGCAGTTAAGTACTATAAAGTTAATATTATGCCTTATACTTATTATTTTAAATTAAATAAGGTCTATAAAATAGCTAAAGAGTTATTATAATATAGTAAGTATATTTATTCTAGTTATATCTAGTATAATAGAAATAATATAGTAAATACTTATAAGTATTCCTTCTTTTTATTATCCTTATGACTACTAATCTTTTTCTTAGTGAACTGTTATATAATAGAGTAGCAAAAAGTAGAAGAGGAGGAGTAGAAAGCAGAGAAGGAGATAGAGATTCTCTAGACTTAGCTTACTATTATACTAGCTTGCTTATCCTATCTACAGAAGCAGAAGTACTTTCTAAAGAAGAGAGGTTTAGAGTTAATTTATTAGGGTATGTAATCTTTAGATAAGTTAGAGACTAAGGATTATGAGGTAGCTAAGATAGAGGCTAGAGTTAAAAACAACTTAGCTGCCTGGGGTGCTAGTAACGTGGTTAACTAAAGCTTACTAGGGGTAAGTCCTGAGTTTATAGACCTAGGTCTACTAAGTCCCCTTTATAGTACTGTTAGACCTCTACCTAGTAATATTAAAGGTTCTTAACTAGTTCTTATAAGTTATCTTTATACCTATATCCTTTTTATTTAATAAGGGATTACTCTTTATTATTCTTATAGTATTTATTAATAATTCTTTTAACTTTATACTTTAGTTTATTAGTTTTAATAATAATATAGTTATTTATATTTAATTCTTATAGTACTAGTTTAAGTAGTATAACATAAAAGACTAGGTTGATCTTTATTATATTTAATAAGTTAAGTTTATAGTTAATATTTAAAATTTTCTATAGGATTTTAAAAGGTCCTAATTTCTTATAGTTAAGTTTATTATTAAGCTATTTAGTTTTAATATTTTAGTATACAAGGTTCATACTATCTCTCTCTTTAAAGGTTAGTCTCTTAATCCTTGAAGGGTTAGTATATTTTTTTATTTATTATCTAATAAATTCTAAATCTAGGGCTACTTTGTTCTAGATTTCTCTAAGTTTGTTAATATTAGCTATAGCTTTTAGTGCTTGTAATCCTTTACAAGGTTCTCTATAGGTAGTTAGTTTAAATCCATAGTTTAGGTAGAATAGTAAGTTTCTAGTACTTTTTCTAATAGTACTATTATAAGTAAATTAGGCTATAGGTAGTAGTAATACCTAATTATCTTAGTTATAGTTAATATAATATTAGAGATACTATTTAAGTATTTAGTTAACTCTTTCTGTTTGTCTGTTAGTTTATAGATAGAAAGAGGTAGATAGTTTATAGTCTAAGCTAAGTTATAAAATTAGAGATTTCTAAAACTTTAAAGTAAATAACTTATTTCTATCTAATATAATTTTTTTTAGTAAGCTATAGCTGCTAATAATATAGTTAAGGACAGTATATATAAGGTCCTTAGCTATACTAGCTTTGAGGTATAGGATAAAGTAAGCATACTTTATAAGTTAGTTAATAATAATAAGAATACTATTATACTATATCTTTATAAGTAGTTCTTTTAACTTAGATAATTTAATAATAAAATCTAAAGAGATTAAGTATTATACCTTTAGGGGTACTAGTAGTAGTTAAATATACCTATATAGCTTGTAAGAGCTGTTCTTACTCTTTTTGTATAAGTTATAGTCCTTGATTGCTGAAGCTACTTGTTCTTGTGTGACTTACTTGTGATAGTGTTATTAAATTCTTTTAAAAGTTTTTATTACTTCTTAGTACCTATATACTCTAGTACTATATATCTTACGTATCTAGTTATCTATTATTCTACTAGTTATGCTAGTATTAACGCACGTGCTAATCATAATGAGTTTTTATACTAGAATAATATTACTGTTCTTGTTATATTTAAAAATAACCTATATTTCCTCTAGTACTAGGACTTCAAGGTCTGGTTGTTGGCTAAGAGCGTTGGCTCTTCTATTCTCTATTCCTTTACAATAGATAATCTTGAAGTTGTATTCTAATAGGAATTCTAACTATTAAATCTATCGTTTGTTTAGGACTTTAGAGGTTATAAAGTATACAAGGTTTTTATAATCTATATATATAATTACCTGATGCTTTATTTCTAATAGATAAGGCTTCTATTCTTAAAATGCTTTAATAATTGCTATAAGTTCTTTGTTATAGATCTAATAGTTTAATTTAGGTCTATAAAATACTTTTAAGTAGAATGCGTATAGGTGTAGTTATTCTTCTTTATCTTATTATCTAAGCTATCCTCTTATTACAAAGTCTGAGGGATCAGTCTTAACTTTAAAGGGTTTATCTAGGTCTAGAATCTTAGTAACTAGTTTAGATATAATAAGTTCTTTAACCTTATTAAAGGACTTATTATATTCTTCTATTTACTTAAACCTTATATTCTTATATATAAGTTATTACAATCCTCTAATATAAGTTATATAATTTTTAAGAAATTGTTAATAAAAATTAATAAATCTTAGAAATAATTAAACTTCTTTAACGTTAGTAGGTATTAGCTAGTCCCTAACTACTTTAACCTTCTTGTCTTATATTTAGATTTCTCCTAGTGTGATAGTAAATCCAAGGTAGTCTACCTTCTAAGTATAGAATTTACTCTTCTCTAGTTTAACTAAAAGCTTTACTTCTTAGAGCTTCTTAAGTACCTTATATATATACTCCTTATATTCTTTAGGGTCTTTAGAGAATATAAGGATATTATTAAGGTAATAGATAATAAAGATATCTAGATATTCCCTAAGTATATAATTAATTATTACTTAGTGTTAGATATTAAGGTTTAAATACCTTATATCTATATAAAAAAGATAGTATATATAATAATAAAGTGAATTATATAACACAGTATTAATAGTACTGTATATACTGTATATACTAGATAACTATATATTTACTTAGAAAACGCCTATATATCATAAATACATAGGATATCTATATACAAAGAATAGTTCCTTTAAGCAAGAACTATTTATCTAAGGAGAAATCTAGGAAATAAGAATACAATTATAAACTATATAACCGAGATGTTTTAGAAAACAACGTATAAGAATAAAGTTATAAACTATATAACCGAGATGTTTTAGAAAACAACGTATAAGAATATAGTTCTAAACTATATAACCGAGGTGTTTTAGATAACAACCTAGAATATCTAAGAAATCCTTAGAATATACAGAAAGTAAGTATAAATAAACCCCTTATATCCCTTATATCTAGCTAGATAAAAAAGGAAAACGACAAGCTCTTCTATTATATTAAAACAATATATATCTTATTCATCTCTTATCTTTTATCTCTAACCTCATTACCCCTCATAGCCTTTAACACTTAGAATATAGCAGGTACGTTAGTGAGTCTAAAAGGTATGATAAGAGTTTTAAATAGTCCTCTATATATTTAGAATACTATTTTCTATTTATCTTCTTTCTTAATTCTAATGAGGTTATAGGTACCTTTAAGATTAAGTACTATAAACTAATTTACTCTATATAATAGGTCTTATAGTTCTAAGATAAGGGGTAATAGGTAGCTATTCTTCTTTGTAATATTATTAAGCTTCTAGTAGTTAATATATAGTTATAGTTTTCTATCTTTCTTAGGCATAAATAGGATAGAATATCCTATTAGTAAGTCTAATAGTCTAATATAACCTTTTACCAAGTTCTTATCTAGCTATTTATTAAGTGCTTCTTATTATATTAGGTTAAGTCTATAAATTAGCTTAAGTTTGGGGTATTTTCCTTTTAGTAGTTAGATCTTATGGTTATATAGTTTATGCTCCAGTAGTCCTATTTCTAGTTCTTTAGCAAATAGTTATATATATTACTAGTATTTAAGAGGTATTAATCTTAGTTAGTCTTCTTCTAGGCTTTGTTTATTCTACCTATCTAGTATATTTATAATCTTTGTAGATATAGAACTCTGATCTTATATAGGTTTAATCCTTTTAATATAAGTAACATACTTCCTTAGTTATATAAGTTTAATTAGAGGTTGTAGCATATAATACTACCTTATAGCTAAATATCTCTACTAGAGTTAGCCTGTTCTCTAGTTTATATTAGGGTTATATTCTTATAGCTATAGGATTCCTAGAATCATATCTATAGTTTCCAAGTTAGTAATATTAAAGTTAAGTTTTTAGTATTAGCTATAAATTACTAAAGGGAGGTATATAGTCTCCTTATTAATAGTTCCTCTACTATACTAAACTTATACTCCTTTAACTATCTATAGGATATATAGGTCTTCCTTATATACCTATTTAATGTTTTATTTATTTACTACCCTAGGTAAGATAAGGTTAGCTTATGCTCTATTATTAATTATAACCTTAATAAGCTAGCTATTAATTAAAATAATAAGGATAATATAGTTATTATCTCCTTTAGTTATTATATAAAGGGTTTTTATATTATTCTTAGCTATTAGTACCTTTCTTATAAGTAGTATAGGGAGTTTTTTAACTCTTTAGGGGCTTTCTTAACTTACTCTCTCTATGTTTATACTTTTTCTTTATAGTATTATATATATTTATTAAATAGGTAGTTAGACTAGTATCCTATAAGGTAGTTAATACATAGCATAGGGTATTTTAAGCTTAGCTATAGGATAAGCTATAGCTAGTAGTACTCCTTAACTTCCTATATACTGATTTTGTAGTTCTTATAAACCTTAGGAATAGGTTTATTATTATATTATTATAAGAAAAAAGAGTATTCCCTTTTCTTTAGTTAATATATTAAGTATTTATTATAGATATAATCTACTTAAAATACTTTATAATATAGAGGGTTCTTTCTATTAAGTTATTTATTATCTCTAAATATAGGTTCTTCTTTAGTTAGCATTATTAGGTAGCACTTAAGGTCAGTATCTTCTATTCTATAGAAGTATACTTCTTGTTTATTATTATGTTTACTAATTTCTAGTTATCTTTCTTTCTGTACTTTTTCTTTTATTTTAATAATAAGTAGATCTTCTTAAAAGTCTATATAGGTCTAGGCTACTAGAGGCTTATTAGAGTTATACTAGTAGTCTAGTATAGGTAAGAGTAATAAGGATAGGATATTATTTACCTAGTTCTAAATATACTAGTTTATACTAGTCTATTTAGAAATAGTTAGGTTTATATAACTTATCTTAATTAGCTGCTTAGCTATATATTATTCTATTTTGCTTAGTAGAATGAACTTATCTAGAGAGGGTTCTAGTTCTTCCTCTTAGTTAGAGCTAGTTCCCTATACTTTAATAGTACTCTTAGGTATTAACTTATAGTAATAAAGTTAAGGAGGAGAGAAGGAGGTTCTCTTTCTCTTCCTAGCTACTATAATAGTCCTAGTAATAACTTATTAAGGTTTCTCTTAAGATCTAATAATATCTTTATATAAGGCTTAGTTAAACTTATTTTCTAAGTTAAGTTAGTAAATAGGTTTACCTTATACTTAAATTTACTTAGGTAGTTATTCTTTAATTATATTAATAACTTCTTAGTCCTAAGGTATCTTATCTTTAAGTATCTCTAAGGTATCTTAAGCTTAGATTAAGTATATAATCTTTTTCTAGTTTTATTATTTGAGTTACTATATAATATTAATAGCTTATAGTATCTTAGGGCTATATAAAGCCTTCTTACTTACTATAATAGTCTTACTTTTAGGTTTTTTAAGGTACTAGCTTACTTATTTCTCACTATCCTAGTAAGTTAGGTAGCTATTATTATAGTAAGCAGTCTATAAGAGTTATAGGTATAGGACCTCTTTTTAGGTAATACTTACTTATTAGTTACCTTTTACTAGTACTTTATTCTAGAGTTATTTTAGCTATTAGTAATCTCTAGTATAGTATCTTATTTTCTTATAGTTATAATACTTAATAGTTTTAATAGCTTTAGGTAACTAGTTCTCTTATTTTCTAGCTATACTAATATCTATAGGTTCTATATAGTATTTATAGGATATACTTAATTAGTTTTATAGTTACTACTAGTTATTATTTCTTCCTTACTAGTGGTTATTAGGGTTCCTTAGTCCCTAGGTATAGCGCTTACCTATATTAGCATTTAGTTACTAATTCTTACCCCTCTCTCTCTACTGCTTATTGAGATAGGTATCAATCTTAATAGCAAGTTTAATATATCTAAGGAAGCCTTCTAGAGTACTAACAATCTTAATAAGTTTATCTTTAATATCTTCTTTAAGTCCTTAATAGAATATAAAGATTAGAGATTTATCTATAATATTAAGTCTAGTAGTAAGTTACTAGAACTTAGCTATATAGTATAAGGTAGCCTTAGTTTACTTAAGGTTTATAAGGTCTTACTTAGCTTGTTATTTTTTATTAGAGTTTTAAAATAATAACTTTAGAGCTTGTTTAAACTCTGTTATACTTCTAAAGATTAACTAAGTCTTATAGAAGTATATACTTAGTTCTATATTATTTCTAAGGAATTCTACTTAAAATAGCTTAAACTATAAGACTACTTTACTATATAAAAAGGTACTAATATAAATAACTCTCTTAGTCTTATTATAGAAGTTAGTAGTATAAAAAGTCTAATAAGTATAAACTTAGATTAGAAATCTTTTTAGCTATCTACTTTTACTATTTTAGGTTTCTAGAGAGTTAAGTTTAAGCTTATCTTATCCTTTAACTAGGGTTAAGATAATATTAGTAGTAGCTTAGAGTATCTTAACTTCTTACCTAAGTATAATAGCTTTACTATTTTTAGCTTCTAGCTTAGTAAGGGTATTATTAATAATAGATTATATTTATTATAGGTTATAGTTATTAATCCCCTTAAGTTATTCTATCTAAGCTATATTATTATTAATAATATTAGCTAGCTATTTATTATATTTAGTATTCCTCTTAACTATCTTATATATAGCTATATACTAGTCTATAATAAGAATAGCTTTGCTATCTTTATTAAAACTAACTTTAGGTATTATAGGTTTATTATTAAGATCTATAGCTTAGGTAAGCTTCTGGTCTAGAGATCTAGGAGTCTTAGAGATACTTAAGGATAGGTTAGTCTTAGGAGAAGATATTATAGTTTTACTATTAATTAGTATTATAGGGTTAACTTACTAATAGAAGTAATTAAAGTATTATAGCTAGATTTCTAATAGTAGGTTTTCTACTAAAGTATAGCTAAGGCTATAATAATAATTAATAGTATTATACTTACTAGTATTTTTATTAATATATTAATTACTTAGTAATTAGTTAGATAGTTAATAGATAGGTAGTAGCTTATATAGCTTAAGAAGTAGTTTATAAAGATAAGCAGGTATAAGAAGTCTAAAAGTTATCTAAGGATATTTTATAAGTTAATTACTAAAGAATTATAGAAGGTAATCTATCTAAGTAGAATGAATATCCTTATATCTTACTGTATACTCCTAGATTACTGCTTGCCTTTACTAATCCTTGGTATAGGATTAGTATCCTATATTTTTAATCCCTAGTAGGGGATTAGCTTAGATTACTAGTAATCATATTAATCTGTTATATAACCTTCCTTAGTTCTTCTGTTCTACTAGCTATATTATACTCCTATACCTTAAGTGTCTTACTATCTGGTAGTCTTAACTGAGGTCCTTTAGGCTATACTAGCTACTAATAGATTTCCTAGGTTATAATATTTAAATCTTTATATTTTTCTTAAATTATATATATAAATACTTTAGTTATATCTATCTTATAGTAATATAAATAATTTATTTATATTTTATCCTATTAAAAGCTTCTTAAGAGTAACCCTAGGCCTAGGGTTAGAATTAGGAAAATTATTTTAAAAGATTCCTTAGTAAAAAGTAGTATGTTTTAGATTTATTAATTATATAAAAATATATTTACTATAAAGTCTTTAGTTATAATTCTATAAATATTATAAGAATTAAATATTATAATTATACTTTTTATATAAAGTTTAATTCTTATAATAATAGTTTTATATAATTAAATAATAAAAATAATCTTTTATATAAGTATAATATTAATAAGTATATATAGATTATATAGTATAGAAATTTAGTAGATTTTTAAAGTTTTTTTATACTTTTAATTTTTATTTTAACTCTAACCTTAAAAAGTTATTAAAGATACTCTAAGTGGCAACCCCTTTTTCCTGCTGGCAACCTAGTTTTTTCACCCCTTACGTAGTAAGGGGTGTTTAGTTTTCCCAACCTAGCACCCCTGGGTAGTAGTATTTCCCTCCCCACCTCTCCATTCTATTTTCGTTTTTCGTTTTTCGTTCCATCCGCCCCCAACCCTTCAGTACGAGCGAAAACCCGAACTTGGGCAAGCACGCCAGCCAGTGAACCTACATAGAGCGTCTGCTGCCATCGGAGAATATCAGGAGCTGAGAGCCACAGGACTGGATCCTCCCTGCAGGGCCTTAGGGCGATCCTTCGATGGCCGAATTAGCTTCCGGCGGTTGCTCTCAGTCACATTCCGGTCTCCATGTCGCTCATTCTCAGTACCTCATCAAGCTTATGGATTGATATTTGGTGTAATCAAGCATGGGATCCGGGTCTCCAGGGGCCGTGATGAGATATCTAACCGAACGCAACGACGCCGTAGACGTCAAGCTAGGTACCTAAAGGTAAGGAGTTTGGACGGGGACAGCACCAGGAACGAAGCTCCCACCAAATAGTCGGCCAGCGGTGGTGAAATTCATGCAGCAGTTAATCAAGACTTCTCCTACCCTCATTACACCAGATGGGCAGAGAATTATTAGATAGGGGAAACATCACCACCGCCTACCTAGACCTATGCAAGACGTTGACAGCAGTTATCCGTACCGAAGCGAGACCAGTTGTTGACCTCTCAAGTCACGTAGAGAGTGCCGACGTTGGTAGGCTGCGGTGCGGAAGCAGACACTAACGCAGGAAGCAGATGCGGGCACTGAGTCTCTTGCTGCCACTCGGGATGTTTCAAGGAGGACAGACAGGCAAGGATGGCGTGAACTGGAAGTGCCGTCAGGATACGTACCTCGCAACCCCGCTTGGGCCGTGCACGCTATCCAGCGTCCTCCTCCTTTCATCCCGACTGGCCTAGAGGAGTGGAGCCCCGGATTGGCGACCGTCGGAACTCTCCATCTCCCTCTCTGATAGATGGATAGGTTTAATGTAATTGGGAGAGACTGAACGGTACGAGGCGTCGAGGTTTCTTGAGACCCTACAGCAGGGGCGCCGTGTATATACAGCGAACAGAATTGATCGAGTGCGTTTTCTGTAGAGGTGGTGATGAACGTGTATCCGTATCTGATCGAGATGGAGATAGAAAACAGGCAACCAGTTGGGGGAGCTATGCATGTGGGCTTGGAACATGGTCACTAATAAGACTACAATGTACACGAGTAAGCCATTAGGCGGGCGAAGGAGAGAAGAGTGGGGTGGGGGAAGGCAATCAAGTGATATGATCCCATCAGAGTCGTCGATTGCATGATTGCATACCTCTCTCACCGTGTGTATCGATAGCGCGGTGGGGGTGTATGGAGGGTGCTGTGGCATCCATTGCGAATGGCGCTACTTGCAGTCACTGAATGCAGCTGTAGTAGGCTAGAGTAGCGCTAGCGCCGACGCCCCCGTCTCCACCTGGAATGTGACACCGCACTTCGTTCTTCCACCCCCGTCTTTCCCCACCCGTCTGCTGGGTCCTTCCAAGGCCAGCAGGGCCTTCCCCGGGGATCTTCCTGTTTGTCCAGTTGGGCCACTGATTGTGGATTCGTTATCTTGGCTGATCTCGCAACACCCGGCGTTCCCACTGGTGGTTATGGGCTTGGGGATCTGGAGTACTCATTAGGCGGGAGTACTCTGCCAAGTGACTGCTGCTGCACCACGAGAAGGAGGAGAAGGAGGTGGAGGGGGAGGAGGAGGGGAACCCCCGTCCACACAGCATCAGGCGAGATGTATGTTTGTCGACAGCACCGACGCCATTCGTTCCATTGCCGTTTAAGCAAGATATGTGCTGTCAAGGGCGGTGGTGGCGGCAGCCGTCACATTGGTCAATTAGTCAAGTATCTGCCCTCTACCTACCAGTACCTGGGTAGGTATCTATTTAGCAAGGGAGCGCAGGCGGTCGTGCTCCAAGCCAAGATCCAAATCACAGGCCAGACTATCCCTTGGGGAGACTGAGGTACTGAGGTACGTAGTCCAGGCGGTCCCTCTTGAGGACCTACCTACCTACCTACGTACAGACAGACAGTAAGTGCCTAGGTACCTACTAATAGGTGGGTACTGGTAGGTACGGTATACACGGCCTCTTCCCCCATCTACCTAGGTAGGTAGTAGGTAGGTAGGTGCTGGACCGGGTCTTGGTTTAGAGTGAGATGCTTTTGCTCACACATCCTTCTATCCCTCCTCATAGGTAGTTACTCAACTCTCTCTATTTGTATTCGCCTACCTACCTAACCAGGGCGGCACTGTACGACGACCACCACCAATGGTGCTATTAACTGCTACTCCACCAAACCTTGTGCCCTTTGTCGTTCTACTTTCCAGCCGTCCTGACTGGTTTCTTCTCCTTTTCATCCTCATCCGAATCTCTCGCCGTTGGTCGTTCCTGCTCTCTACCCAGAAAAGCCGTCATCAAGCTGTTCCGAATCCTCGCCTAATCAAGTATCTCTGTCTACCTACGGCACGGTAAGGAGTATCCGGGCACCAGCTCCGCTCACGCCTCGGAGCAGTCTTTGGTAGGTAGTTATCATAGTCCCCGTCGTTGCAAAAGGAAACCCCACCTCTTCCCCCCGCTGCCGCTTATCACGAACCGGCGCTACTGCCTCTTTGCCGCTGGCGCTGGCATCACTGTTGGTTGCGTTTGGGGTGCATGCGCGATAAGGATCGACCACCACCACCAAGTCGATCCAAATCATTCAGCCCAGCCCGGTCGGCGGTGTCGTGTGGTGTCACACCCCAACTCATCTGCAGTGACAGACGCCCTACCCCCCTTCCTTTCCTCTTCCAAAAACTCTCAGAACGACAAACCGGACGCCACGTCTTCTCTGCAACTTCTCGCTTCTATTGTCTCGTCCCAGTTCTCAGTAGTTCTCAGTTTCAATCCTGACACTGAATCTTTCGGGGTTGCAGACAAAATCCCCCGGTAGAGAAACAGCACAAGCCGCCGCGCTACCCGTCCGCACACCTGACCTCAGTCGGTGGATTTGGCTGCATCACCTCCCCCTAACCCCACGGCTAGTCGTCGATAAACAGCACCCAGAAGTCCATTGCTGCCCACAACCCGCCGAGGACGCGAAAGCCGCTGCTCGAGATGACGACAATTGCCCTTCCGAGGCCGATCCCCCCGCATCGTCCAACATCGACGGTGAGCGCCGTTCCCTCTATATCCCTCGAATCCATTGGCACCTCCCAGGTTCCTGTCCCAAACAAGCATCTTCCCGTCTGTCCACCAGGGCCTGTTCCTGCAGAAGAACCAAACACCCCTCCGCCGTCTCCTCCCCACGACGATGAACCGACTCAGCAGTCTTCGCTGTTGTACCCGCCCTCAAAGTTCTCCAGGTACGAATCTGGACCCGTCGCCGTTTACACAATCCGCCCCGCCGACGTTGCCGCTGCCGTGGATTACATTTCCCGCCAGCCGTTGCCGGACCCAAATCAAGTCTTCCCCTGGTTCCACGGGCTCCACCCCCACAACCATATCCAGCAAGCTTTCTTCATCGCCCGTCACCGTTCTCTCCGCAAGACGCCTACCTGCGTTCGAGGCGTCACGCTCGTCAAGGCCGACGGCGACCTGGGTGTGGCCCGACTCAAGGGTGCCATCGCCCCGCAGGAGTTCATTCATCTGACTGCCGCCCCCGAGTTCCTCGATGTTGACCCCCGCGATGGCTTTTGCGTGAGAAACTTTCAGATCCAGGCCGCCAAAGCCGCCATGATCTCGGATATCGTCGTCTATGGGGACGACGACGAGGCTGTTCGTAAACTCGGTCTCGACATTGCCATGGCACAGCTTCGCTGGCGACAACGGCACGAGGCGCAAGGCCACAGCATTCCGGAATACAACACGTTTCTCTGCGTGACCCCGTTTGAGCATTTCGAAAAGGACCACAACGAGATTGTGGCTGTTGACGCCCAAGGCCGACTCACTGGCAACGTCCTCGACTTTTTCCACCAGGAGCGCAAGGAAATGTGCACAATGACCAAGGCCTCGGAAATATCCCACAATGTCTGGTTGGGCCCGACACCGGACCCCGCATCGGGCGAAGAAGACCAGTTCGACGTCCTCATTGAATGTAGCGACGTTGGCCGGCTGAACCCGTCTGCGCTGCGCGCTTTGGCAGTGTCGAGAGTCGAACCTGCTCAGCGACCCTACATTGACTTCCCCTCGTCTGGGAGCATCCTGCCGCCCACATGGTCACAGGCCGAGGCCGATGGTATATTGGAAACTTGCAAGTGGATTTACCATTTGGCCCACGGTACCCTTCCAGCGATGAGCGGGCCCGGCATCGACGTGGATGGCGACACCGACATGGGCGAGCGGGGCGGGCCAGCCCTCGTGAACTTACGGCCGAGAAGGATCCTCATCCACTGCGCCGACGGATACACGGAGTCCACCATGCTCGGAATCGCCTATTTCAGCTACAGCACCGGGCAGGGCATCGCTGATGCCTGGCTGCACTTGCACACCAGCAAGAAGCGTAACTTTTTTGCCTACCCCACCGACGTGGCTCTTCTTACGTGTATCGAGGCCCGCCTGCTCCACGAGTCACCCCTTCACTCAGGCAAGGGCCTGCGTGAAATTACAGCTTTGATCAAGGAGCCGTCGTGGCTGCCTGTTTTGGACGGCTCCTTGCCTAGCCGGGTTCTTGATTACATGTACCTTGGCAACCTTGGTCATGCGAACAACCCTGACCTCCTGCGGGCTCTGGGAATTGGTCAGATCCTCAGTGTCGGTGAGACCTCAATGTGGAGGGAAGGCGACTTGGAACGATGGGGCCCGGAAAATGTTTGCGTTGTCCAAGGCGTACAAGATAATGGCATTGACCCCCTGACGGACGAATTTGAACGATGCCTCGATTTCATCGGTAAGCCGACAACCCGTTGGATAATGTGGAAATGGTGCTGACCCCCTTCACTTCTAGATCGTGGCCGGCGCAATGGTACAGCTACGCTGGTCCACTGCCGAGTCGGCGTATCGCGGAGTGCAACCATATGTATTGCCGAAGTGATGCGATCGCAGGGCCTCTCGTTCCCTAGGGCGTATTGCTTCGTCCGAGCCCGCAGGCTCAACGTTATCATCCAACCTCACCTGCGCTTCGCCTACGAGCTCCTTAAGTGGGAAGAGCTCGGCCAGGTGGAGAAGAACGGCCCAGAGGGCATCAAGCGGGAGCTTGAGTGGAGCGAGATCACTCGCGAGATCGCTCTTATGAATCGTCCGTACGCCAGGTGATGGCGGCAGACGAACCCTCGTTGACTGCACATAGGAGCACGTTTTCCACGCTGGTCCACTTCGACCGATTTCTTTTATTTCCGAGTTTCAAAATCGCCATTTACTTGCCCACGTGGATCGTGGGACGTTCTCTCTTGTCACATGTGGCATCTGTGATGCATCATTATCATTTTTGGCAGATAAGCCGGCGACAGGAGCATCAGCGTCCCAGAAGAGGACCCGCTTCTAGTTATGTTCTCTGGAGGAGCAACAAATCTGACACACAAAGCATTGTCTGCGTGGAACTTATTGTTTGGTGGAATGGCGCTTTCGACCCATCGGACTCTTTCATTGACTGGACTTTTTGGGTCGTTGGGGGAAGGGAACTGAGTGGGAAGGCGCATAGTTTTTGTCACGCTGGGTTGGGGCTTCAATTGTTAATGGGAGACTTGGAGAAGCTCTCGCCGCGCCATGTCGCACAATCGTTCAAAAGGGAGGAGGATGCAAAAGGGCTCGGCCACACATGGCTGTTGGCAATGACTAACGACGATACCAAATGCTTTTGGTGGCGAGGGAGGAAGAGCAGCCCTTGGGGAGAGGTGACGCTTGAATACCGGCTAGGGGTTTCTGATAACAGGTACATGCATGGTGGCGGTAAAGTATCTCGCTTGTCCAGCATCTTTCGTGATAACCATCCATGTGACCTTAACCCTCCTCTTTTGAACACCTCTCTACATGTCAAAACCTTTAACAGGCCCATCGTCGAATTCAAACACAAAAGACGCAATTTCGGAAAGTTGGTTTGCGTTTATTGATAAATTAAGAATTGAGTCCCGATAAGTATGCGGTAGCTTCACATTACATAGGTCAAGAATGCAAGGTGCTGTAACCCCCTCCCCATGAGCCAATCAAACCCTCTCACTACCTAGTAACCGGAGGGTGAAAAAGAGAAGAACGAAAAGAGTGGCCAAACGCCTCCTGATGCAGGGCTGCCCTTCCTCCTCCTGACACGATTCCTGTACTCATGACCATGCCACACACAACATGTCCATTAACAACATCACCCACCCCAACGGGCGAGCAACACTGTTACGTTCCGTATGACGTGTCCAGCTTGTCGTCACCATCAATCACTCTGTCACAGGAACTGGTTAGTAGCCAAGGTAACTCAACCGAGAAGAGGCGGACAACTCACGAGAACTGCTTCACCAGGTAACCCTCCCCGCCGTGCTCCATGTCGATGTTGTACACGTAGAAGCCGCCGTCGCTGGTGACAACCATTACTTGAGGGCTGCTGCTGCTCATGGCCACAACACTCCGCAACGGACCACTAGGCAGTTGCGACCCGCTTGCATTGTTACCGCCTCGCGCCGGTCCTGTTGGCGAGTTGGACGACTTTGGGATCTTGATGTAGGCAAAGTCCCGCAGGGGTTCCCACATTTCGGTCACGGTCTGTGGCAGGTACGAACCAACGACGCCGGCCACGCTGCGGCCCATTATCTGGGACGAGCGCCGGAGCATGCTGCTAAACGAACCGCTTTGCCGCCTGTTGGCCTGCTGCGCGTTGCCGCCGCCGCCGTTCCCAGGCCCAGCGGGTTCTGCCTGGTCGCTTCTCGGAGACCCCGCTGCACTGCCCACAGGTGACTCGTTGGCACTGTCGTAACTGCGCGACCTAGACCAGCGATCCTGGCGAGGTGATGCCGGCGGCTCGGCGGCGGCGGCGGCCGAGTTGTTCCCTGGCGGAGGAGCTCCAAGCCGGAAAATATGGACCGTGTCGGAGGTCGAGGAGACGCAGAGAAGTGTAGAGCTGAGGTTGAAGGACATACTGTAGATGGTGGAAGGGTAGGTTCCCCGGCGGAACTGGTACAGCTTCTGGCCTCCAGGGACCGAGAAGACACGGATGATTGTGCCGGTCTCACTCGCTGTCGCCAGAAGCGTCCCTTCGCTGTTGAGGCAGATGCAGCAAAGGGGCGAGCGGTGCGCCTCGATGACGTTCACAGCCTTGAGGGTAAGCGTGTCAAAGACCAGGACCTCCCCCGACGTTGGCGCAACGTATGTCGACAGGGGAGGCGCATGAGCTGGTCTTTTGTCGCCCGAGTCCTCACGAGGTTTCGGCAAGGGGTATGCAATGTAGCAGTTTTCCGAGGAGGGCGAGAGAGCGCAGATGGCACCCGGGTTCGGAGACGTGGGGATCGTGAAGAGAAGGCTCATGTTGGAGATGTCGTAAAGGTAGATCTCGGACTCGAGGACAACGGCGAGACGTTTGCGATTCAGACGCACGGCAAGCACGGCGGATGGAAAGGTGAGCTCGCAGATGACCGAAGACCGCTGGTTAACGTCAGTGGCAGCTCGGAATCCGTCTTGCACGGGCCGGGTTCACAGCAAGGGGAGCGCCCACCTTTGTGTTTTGTATTATCAGGTGTCGGGGCGAGAGAATCAAGGCAACAAGAGAGGTCGAGAACAGCATCTCGATGATGGCAATGCTTCCATCGTCGCTGCTGAAGATTTTGGAGAAGGGGTCGGTGTGGTAGATTCGGAAGCCTTTAGATGTGCCTATTGGAGCGTAGAGAGAGACGGCCCGTTAGTCCATGACTGCAACCCGACGTAGCGGAAGACGAGCGTGCGCGCCGAGGGATCCATACCAACGGCCAGACAGCTGTGGTCCTGGTTGAAAGTAATGAAGTTGAGGGCAGCGTTCGCCATGGTGCGCTGCTCGGACTGCGACCTTGGCTGCGCGTAATGTGCTCTGGCGGGCTTTCGAACAGCGGGATTCTGTGTCGCCCGGGCAGCGCCGGCTTTGAGGGGAGGGGGACCAGACAAGGAACAACCACTGTGGTGACTATGGGTGGGTTTGGATATCCGCAACGCTTGGTCGTCGCAAGGGGTCTCGCCGGCTTGTTTGCACACAGCGGAGTGTCAGGGCCCAGTGCAACGAGTAGCCGAGGTGTCGGCAGTACAGTCAATAGACGGAGGGCGGGTTCTGAAGCAGGGACTGGAGATGATGGCGTGTACGAGGTGTGGCGGTGGGCTCAGATCAAATATCAATACATTTGGGATGTGATCAGCTGCCTCGTTCGGGGCGGATCGCTGAGGGTGGTCGGCACCTAAATGAACTTTGGCTGCTAGCAAGGCCAGCAGAGACGTGACGAAGGGACTCGAGATGGCGCAACGGCCCGTAGGAGGAGGGCCAAGAGCACCGGTTGAAGCGCGGGTGAAGTTGTGGAGCAGGGCGGCGCAACCCGTCGAGGAGCAGGAGGTAAGGTGCGGTCGTGGTAGCGGTAGCGGTAGCGGTAGCGGTTGCGGTGCGGGCGAAGGTGAGGTCGGGTCAAGCAAGGTCAAGTTGGTGTGTGGTAGCTCTCTCAGCGAAGCAGTGGATGTGGATGGAGGGAGACATGGACCTGGGCGGCCCCCCAACTCCAATCCAGTGGGGGCGGCGGGGGAGCTATGTAATCCCATGGTCCTAGCGTCCTACGCCTGGAAGACACCGGGCGGAGTACCTGAAGCAAGAGTGTCTTCGGGGTGCTTGGCTTTATGGCACGTGTGGCTGGTGCGGCGAGCAGCTTCTGTGGAGCAGCTGGTTCGAGAGCCTCAGGCGACTGACCACCTAGGTAGGTAGCGCAGGGTGCCGCAGGCACCACATTGTCTTATCGATAAGGCAGCCATCGGGAAAAGACACAACTGGGAGAGGTTACCCCTTGAGCCTCGAAGAAAATACTCGATTGTTTCGTACCCGATCTGAGTGACCTCGCTTGACCAAACTTCCAGGGTCTGTTTTCACGACAAATATCCGTCGTAAGGGAACTGAAGTCTGGACTTTTGTAATGGAGGCTTGGAGCTTGAGACCCCATAGTGACTCGTGTGTTTTTTTTTTTCCTGGAGGCGGGTTTTCCCTATCTGGAAATCGACACCGAAAAAATCGGCAGCGCCCCTCTGTCAGGACTTGTTGGGTCCCATCCTACATATCGCATACTGCTCTCTCGGATCCAAACCTGCACTAGAGAGAGAGCAACATGAGTTCCAACCCGCCTAGAATGGCGCCCTCGGCTCAAAAGGCCCGTGGCACACAAGCTTTGGACGACCTCATTATGGCGGTGAGTTGGATCTCGACGCCCCTCACCCAACAACTATTGCGTTCCGCAGTTCAGGTTGTCGTATGACACAATGCTCATATCCCCCGCAACTAGACAAACAGCAGTTCGATAGTCTCGAAACGAAGTGTGGTATGTTTCTGTTCCCACCTATCTGGCTCGCCGACAAGAGGATGCTCACCGTGCCAAGGAACGCCTCTACTATCCTGAGGAGCCGCACTACTTTCGTTTCTTTGTCAAGAAGTTCCAGCGAAGGGCCCCCCTCATCAACAGAGGCTACCACCTGCGCCTCAAAGTCATCGATACTCTCGTGCGCCGCTTTCTCCAGAAACCCTCACCTCGCAAAAAGGTCGTCGTCAACCTTGGCTGCGGAAGGTAAGGTCGTGTACTCTGAACTGCCCGAATATCCGTTGCAGTGCTGAGTCTGTGTCATCAGCGATGTCCTGCCCTGGCAATGTGAGGTTCGCTATCCAGAATCATGCCGGGATGTCACCTTTGTAGATGTCGACTATCCAGATCTCATCCAGAAGAAGCGTCAGATCGTCCTCGAGACCCCTGAATTGCAGGGCCTCTTGGGATCCTGGGAGGTCGGCCAGGACTCTCCTATTGTCCTCGAGAGCCAAAGGTACTGTCAGGTAGGCTGTGATCTTCGGCAGCTAGCAACTCTACAGAGGTGCCTGGGTACCTTGTTCGACATCCCCAACACGGAATTCCTCTTCGTGGCCGAAGTGTCCATCACTTACATGGATACTGAAGGTGCCGATGGAGTTATCGGCTGGGCGAGCACCCTGAGACATGGTAAAGTGTCACGTCTTGCCCTTCTCGTGCAAACGATGTCCTGACTGGGCGCGCAGCTGAGTTTTGTCTGCTGGAGCAAATCCTGCCGGATGGGCCCGACCATCCCTTCGCGCGCACGATGCTTAAGCATTTCAACAAGCTCAACACACGGCTGAAATCGGTCCACCGTTACCCTACCGTTGCTAGCCAGAAGCAGCGTTTCGAGTCTCTTGGGTGGCCCTCAACCGAGAGCTGGACACTCTGGGAGACTTGGTCTGATGACCTGTTCATGACCGCCGCCGAGAGGAGAGCCCTCGACGCTGTCGAGCCCTTTGACGAGTGGGAGGAGTTTGCACTCTTCGCCAGCCATTATTTTGTCATGCTCGCCTCGACCTCACACTCCAAAGTTGATGGGCACATCTCTAGGTCTCTAGCAGAACTCGACGTTAAGTCGTACCAAAGCCTCATGAGCACAAGCGTGTACGAGGCTAGCAGAGGACACCGACGGTTTGGTGCTGCCATGCTCGTTGAGAACCCAGACGGGCAGGCGCTCATCTCGCACACCTTTGGACAAGGCCCCAACGGTCGACTCAACTCCGAAGACGTGTATCGGATTTCCAGCCAGCCTATCGCGTTGAGTTTGCCTAGAAAGGGGCCATCGGGGAGGGTCTGTTACACCCTCACAGATCTGGGCAGTGCCGGCAATCTTTTAGCAGGCGGTCGCGCATCACCATCGGTCGCCTTCAGGGACTGCTGGCTTTTCAAAAAAGTGTTCAATGCCTGGGAGCGAGTAGAGGACCTCCCGTTCCCCCTTTTCAGGCACTCTGTAACTCGGTTGGGCTCATCATCTCTTGCCCTGCTGGCCGGTGGAAAGACGAATCACTTCCAGACATCGGCCGAATACCTACTCTTCGACCCCACAAAGGGCTGGTCCAAGTGCAGGACACAATCTGCGCCGTCTTCTCTGTACGGTGCCACCCTTGTCTGCACAGGCAGTGAATGGCCTCGCACTTTCCAGGGTCTTCTTACCGGAGGTAATCTTGAGGATGGCACAATCAATCAGAACATCTACACATGGAACCTGGTCCTGTCTGAAACCGAGGTAAGATTGTCGCAAGCACTGGATGGCTTCATGCGTGCAGCTGCTTACATTCTTAAACAGCCTTCTCTGGTATTTGTGCAACTGACGCCTCAGGACGAGTGGGCTCCCGGCATTCTTTCGAGGTTCGGATCCATCGCTATACAGTCCGAAGGGTACATCCTTCTCTTTGGCGGCGTGATCAAAGATGTACAGCTGCCCTCGACAGATGACATCCTTGTTCTCAGGATGACGGGAGGTCGTGTCGACTTAGTTGCCAGGCTCGACGGCACAGACAGCTCGGGCGTAGTGCGTCCCTTCATTGTTGGATCCTCCGTTGTGTCCTACGGTGAGGGAAACTTCGCCATCGTCGGTGGTGGTGCAACGTGCTTCTCGATGGGAACGTACTGGGCGGTGGGAAGTCACGGCTTCCACTTTGATGCCAGCCGGCTTCTACCCCAGAGTGACACACTGCTTCCGTTGCCACAGCCCGAGCCAGTAAGGTACCTAGGGACGGCGGAGATAACGGCGGGCAACAAAGAGAATACCGCCGAGTCATTGCTTCCGCTCGAGAGGCATGCCGTCCCTCGTATTAGAATCGAGACCGCGGAGCAATTCCAAAAGATACTCGAAGCAGTCAAACCCGTCGTCATCGAGGGGTCGGACATCGGTCCTTGCAAGTCTGCTTGGTCGGATGAGTACCTCATCAACAGCGTTGGCTCCGATCGCAAGGTCTGCAATCCACAGGAGGGGCCATGAGTGGAGGGGTGGGGGTTGTGGTGTCGTTTTCATGAGCCAAACTGACCAACCGTACCAGGTCTCTGTACACGAGTCTACCACCGAGAAGATGGACTTCAACAACAAGAACTTCCGCTACATTACCAAGGACTTTGGGGAGTTCATCAGACAAGTTCAGGATGGGAAGCGGTTGTACCTGAGGGCGCTTTCCAGAGACGAGCCGTCAACCCTCCCCACCCAGCTCGCCGATGATTACCCATCATTGACGAGAGATTTTGCCTTGCCACCTCAGCTTGGCTTCGTGGACAAAAACTCATTCAGCTCTGTGCTGCGCATCTCCGGCCCGGTGAACATGTGGTTGCACTACGACGTAAGTTGGATCCGACATGGCGCATGATGGACATGGACGTGGCGCCCTACATTTCTAACATCACCGTACCTAGGTCATGGCGAATGTCTACGTCCAAGTCCGCGGCTCCAAGCGCCTCATCCTGTTTCCCCCTTCAGACGTATCCCATTTATCCTTCGCCCCGGGCGCTTCCAGCTCCAGTGTGGATGTCTTTTCGTCACTCGACGCGGGCTCTCTGAGAGGCGTCCATCCGCATGAGGCCGCTGTCGAGCCTGGTGACATTCTTTTCCTCCCGCCACTCTGGCTCCACACTGCCACTCCCACGTCTAACATGAGCGTCGCCATCAACGTCTTCTTCCGCAACCTGCAGAGGGGATACTCGACAGGGAGAGATGTCTACGGGAACCGCGACCTGGCCGCTTACGAGAAGGGACGCCAGGACATCGCCCGCATCGAGAGCAGCTTCTGTAAGCTGCCCCCGGACGCTCGGGAGTTCTATGTGCGGCGCTTAGCGGATGAATTGCTACAGTTCACGACGAGTCTATAGAGCAATAAAGACAGCCGAGCAAAGGCACGAAGGACATGCTGGGTCTGTGTAGATTTGATCCTTGCACACCTTACGGCGACCGCCTGAGCCGCAGGCCTATCCATCTGAAGAAACCCTTGATATCATTGCCCAGTCCCTCCTGGTTCTCTCTCGCCCTCTCAAGCCCGCCCCGTCTCATACCCCCAGGGAGACAAAGCCATAGTAGAAGGATGAACACCAGTATGGCCAGGATGATGGGCTGCAACACCTCGACGCCCTTTTTCTGTGCAATGGCCCCGATGGCGAACGGGAAAATTGCAGCACCACCCCCACCAAAGGCGGCCGCAAAGCCGATCGCGCTGACGTGGTAGTCGTGGGGGAGTAGTTTGGTTGCGGCGACGATGGCAGCAGGAAACAGGGGCCCAAGAAAGAACCCGAGAAAAGTGGCGAATATGACGGATGCGACGAAGTTGGGGACCAGCCAGTAGAGTAGCTCGAGCGCGATAGAGATGAGCAGGTAGATGGCGATGGCGCGTTTCTCTCCTATCCTCCCCGTTATGAACCCCAGCAAGACCCGGCCTATGGTGAGCCCCAGCCTAGAGCAAAAGGTGTTAGTGCAGAGTGGCCAGCACTCGGGTCCTAGAGAAGGGGAGAGGGTTCTTACCAAAACAAGACCACCGTTACACCGGCCAGGAAAGGCTCGGCATTCCTGGCACGCAGCATGAAGGTGACAATCCAACCACCCAGGCTGACCTCAGCCCCAACATAACCCAGCAGGAACAGGGCCAGAAGCCAGGTGATAGGCTCTCTCAGCACCGTCCTCGTGGTCGTCCTCTTCTCCCCGGTCGATGACCGGTGAGTTTCCCTGTGTACTTTGCCGGTGGCCTTCCAGAAAGCTGTAGTGGCAACCAAGAAGTCAACCACCGTCACACCGATCATGACGTAGTAAAAGGTGTACCACGACAGCCTCTGGCCCCTGGTCACCATGGCTGAAGCGACGAGCGGGCCGATGGTGGCGCCCAGGCCGTAGGCGCCGTGCAGGATCCCGAGCAGCTCGTTAGCGTTCTGCATGTTTCCGATCCAGGCGTTCCAGGCGCTGTCCTCCAGACCGTTGCCGAAGCCGGCAAACAGCAGGACTACAGGGAGGGCCGGGTACGGAGGATGAAGGGCAAGGGGAATATAGCCGACCATGCGGCTGACAGGGCCCAGCACGGCGACGCCTCGCTGGCCAAACTTGTGGTGGATCAGGTTGTTGGAAAGGGCCGCCATCAGATAGCCGACGAACGGCGATAGAAAGAGCAGGGCCACGACGGTGTATGTGATGCTGTAGTAAGCCTCAATCTAGAAGAATGGTATTAGCCATACCAAGTTCCTCGAATCAGCGCTCAGTCTCGTAGACTCACATATGGGATCAGGGCCTAAGCAGGAGCTATCAGTTGCCGGTCGTAGGTAGACCTTGGACAGACGGGGCAAACTTACACCGATGGCGGCATCGTTCATGCCCATGATTATGAAGCTCCAGAGAGTTACAAAGAACCGATACGAGTTGATGCGAGTTCCGTTCCATCTCTCCAGTTGTATCTCCTCGCGAGGCGTGGACGTGTCTCCGTCCTCAGCCACTCCTAGTACAGGCGCCTCAACGGCTTTTTCGGTCATGGCCCAGGATCTCCAACGCTGGGCTCTGTCTGGTAGGTGTTGTTCTTGTCTCCGCAAAGAGAGATAAACCGAAGATTAACGAAAAGTCGTATGAAATGAATCTAGGTGAGCCGTGTCGTCCACAAGGCTTGCCGACACTGGTGGGGCTGGTACAGCACGACGCTTCTTATTGCTGAGATGAACACGGCTGGATGGGTATTGACCCAAGATCAGCAAACCCACGGCAGACGCAGCAGCGTGCCGCACCGTTGAGATCGTGGTTCGCCAACGGGCGGTCGCTGGGCCGGCGGGGTCACGCACAGGTTGCCCAATGGCGTCGGGGTACCGTAGTGGTGGCGCCTTTCAAGAACGAGGTGGGCCGCTCGTGTTCTTCTGAAGCGGCATGCAGCCGACGATTAGCCAGACCGGCGCGGGCGACCCGTCGATATCGCGATTGAGAAAGAAAGCTCCCGTCCGGCGGGTGGGGGGGTTAAGGGCGGGTCAATAAGGGATAGTTGTGGACTACCTATCACTTAGGTACCTGTCTATGATGCACTGTGGATGTCCGGAGTTTGCACCCCGCTGTGGGGCCGAGTATCGGCGACCGGCACTGCCTTTCTCCGACATGATGCTGCTGCTCAATTACAAGTAATTACTTCTTCCTGCTCATCGAGTCTCGGAGTGCCTCGTGGAAAGCCTGCTGATGTCGCACCAACTGGAAGCTTCGTGTGTCAGGCCAATGAGGAGGCCCGGTGCAGGGTCATGCTTCCTACATATTAGTACATGCGCAGAACAGGAAGCTAGGGGGGAAGGCAGCGTTTGACGGTTGTCTAGCCCCGCACACACATCGCTCTGCCACGTCTGACTGACTCTCCTTCTCACGCAGCACCAGCCCGCCCTCCACAGCCATGTTCGCGACGTGGAGAGTAAGACGATTGCCGAAACATCCCATGAGTCGTCGATATGGGTGAGGCTCAACCCGAGAAGTGCAGACGAGTCTCGCCATCCTGTATTATCTCGAAGCTTGCCTAAGCCATTGGCGGGCGATCTTGGTCGATTTCCCTCCTTATCAAGGCCGTTTCCCATCGTCACCACCACCCACACGAGCGCGATGCACTTCGACCGCGTTCTACGACGTGCAAGATCCATTCTGTGTGCCGGCCTGGCGATCCATCATCATGCGTGACATCATTGCCCACCACACCTCGTGATAGGGGGCAACCCTGACCAAACTAACATCTCGCAAAGGATAGGAAACTGCAATTTTTGTGACGAGGCCTCAAAAAGAATTGGGTGTCGACCCCACCCGATTCTTTCGAGAACAACACCAAGAAGAGCCTTCAACTCCCGACAAGTCCAGGGGCTGCGCATTCCCGTCACAAACGACACAGATCATTGTACCCCAAGCCGTCCCGTGTCCCGTGCCAACCCCGGTGCAGGTAATAGCCGGCTGCTTTGCACTTTCCGTTTCGGTGACCTCACGCTGCGTCTGCATCTGTGGCCCTTCTCTTTTCCTGCGAGTCTTTGACCCGGCCCTTAGCACCGAGCTTACACGAGCTGAAGCTGCCGAGAGTACCTACTTCGTCTTTCGCACCCTCTCAACCACTTTTCCTTCGGGGTTGACGGCAGAGAGTAAGCCTTGAAAGGGAGCCTTGACCCCGGCAGCCTTCGGCCTGCGGTCGTCCTCGCCTTTCCGCCTATGACTCCTCTTGGCCATATCAGGAAACATTTTCCTTGTTGCCATTTTGTATCACAAGGCTCCTGGCTTTGTTCTCTGGTCTTCTGGGCCGACGGGCAATTTTCCGCCAGCAGTAGGCCAACAGGGTTATTCCATTCCACTCCATTTCAACCCCCCTTGACATCGTTTTGGTTCTTGTCGAGACCTTGGCCGCCCACGCGCCACACCACCTGGCACAGCCATGTCCAAGTACTATGAGCAAGAAGTCCGTGGGGCATACGTCCGCAGCCCAAGCCACCACCATCGCGGCGAACCGCCCCTGCTCTCCCGGGCCCATTCCCCCGAATACTACTCGGGCGGCGGCGGTCCTATGCAAGCGGTCTACCCGGACACCCGGGGCCATGTCCCCGTTGGCGGACCCTACGTCTCGGGCGCCATCCCTGCCAACGCCTCTTCTCCGATCTACCCATACTACGGTCCCGAATCGCCGTTCTCGCCCCGCAACGCAAACGCCCTCCAGATCCCGCCTCAACCCCGCCATCGTCCTCGCTCTCTGCCTCCCCAGGCTTTAGCACTGGGCCGGCTCCGATCCCGCTCGCGGCCCCGGAGCCCCATCGGCAAGGCCCGCCACGCCATCGACAACACCTTCACTCAGTCCTCCTCTGGCATCGGCGTGGGCCTTTTGGGCGCCGTCGTAGGGGGACTAGCTGCGCGCGAGGTCTCCGACGCCACCATCCGGACCCGCAACCGCAAGGAGATGGAAAACGGCACGTACCGCCCGCGGTCGCCCCGCGAGACCGAGAAGGCGCGCGTGATAACCACCGTCGTCGGTGCTCTCGTCGGCGGGCTTGGCGCCAACGCGCTCGAGAGACGCTTCGAGGTGGCCCGCCAACGAGACAGAGAGCAGCAGGAGGCCTGGGAGAGGAAATGGGGGAAGGATCGCGACCTTCCGCACTACGACACGGGCAGGCACCACGAGCTGGACTATGGCAGGGGACGTCCCCGCGATCGGCGTCGTGATGAGTGGGACGACGGCTATCCTCGGGACCACCCTTACGACGACCGACGTGCAGGGAGATTGAGGAGCGAAGAACAATACACACACAAGAACTGATGATCAGGCGTTGGGGGTTCGGTTTCGCCTAATTGTACTTGTTTGTTTCCCATCAAGTCTTGCCTAGAGACCTTGTGACGATTTGGTGATTTACGGAGACATTTCTCAGAAAGCTCCCGCAATCAATAGGCGGCGGCAGTTTGGAGGGGGTTGTTTCCGGGCATCCATAACCATGTTCAATGTCAGATACCAACGTTCCATATCCCCCGACGGTGTTCATGTGTCCCTGGTCCGTCTTGACAAGGCGTTCTCATATCTACAGCAGGACTCATACATCATACCATCATTCACTTACTGCCACGCATGCGGCGACTGCTAATTCCCCCGTTATCGACTCTTTCCCCGAGAGCAAGATGCAGCACGGCCATCCCGAAGCCAGGTAAACCAGACCCTCATAACGCAGGTTCCCTCATGTAGTGCCCTTGTCAAAGAAGGCTAGCTCGCCTGTAGCCGACTCTTTGCCGGCCTCTCATTAGTTGGGCTCATGTATTGTGTGCCTCTATTCCACTTTCGCTCGAGAGCCCCACCGAAGATGCCACGACAATCGCCTCACATGAAGCACTGAGAAGGCAGAGACCGTGATATCTCTCTCCCTCAATTGCTGTAACGGAGGGTCTCCCCATTGATGTCGTAACCTTCGGGTATGAGGTGAAGACCACCGCAAGAATCCACGCCCTGCGCTTGGTTTCTCGGAGGTTCCCACTGCCGGTCGCCTTGGCCATGCAGCAACGGCTGGGCCGCGTTTTCGCGCTCTAGCTGTGCCCGGTAGGACTGCTCTCTCTCCACAATGACCTTGAAGAACTGGGCTATCTCGGCAATGGCAATTTGCTGGGCCTCAGAGCATCCGATGGTGTTACAGAGAGATTGGGAGTCGACGAGCTGCTTGGCAATCACGGAATCCGGCTGGCAATAGGTGCGGATGCGCAAGGACCGAGCGTTGACCTTCATCGCGTGAAGCAGGCCAGCAATCTCCAATGGTTTGCTTTGACGACGACCGAAGAACCGGAACTCATCGATGTGGAGGTGGACAAGCTCGAGCTGAGTCTCCAAGTCGTATCGGAAGCCCACGACTCTCGGGCGACCCTTCTGGTTCCATCCATCTGCAATCTTCTTGAGCTTGTCTGGGTTGAGCCGGCCGTGGTTCAGCTCATTCGTGATGTAGCTGTGCAATGCGTTGCTAATGTGGAACTCGAGCTCGCAGTAAAGAAGACTCTGCTCGCGAGGATCGAGTGAGATTGTGACTCTCGGCACTTTCCCCTCCCGCCCCGTGTCTCGCGGTCGACGGCCTGAAGATTTGCCCTCCGTCTACCACAGTGTTAGCCTTAAGACTCGAAAACGTGGGCGCCGCCAAGATGCCTACCATCTCCCTAGCAATCTTTTTGAGGCTGTCCAGAAGACCTGGTTTCTTGGGCGAGCTATCCTTCTTCTTGCGGTCCGGGGACTGGTTGGGCCGCTCGAGCCACCCTTGCTCCCCGATCAAAGTCTTGCCGGCGATCTTCTGCACAGGGAGCTCTTTGTAGGCGAAGTAGGGTCTTAAGGGGGAGTAGATCTGGCTGGCGTCCATCGCCGGCTGCCTGAGGGCTTCCAGTCTGCCCTTGTGCGGGCTGTGTCCTGGGCCGTTTCCTGTCCGAATGGCCATGCCAGGAGCCGGCGCAGGAGTGTTTAGATCTCTCCAGCCACTGCAAGACTGCAGCACATTCTTAATGTGCTGCGGAATGTCGTCCCTTTTGACGTGGAGAGGACTTGGCATGCCTTCGCTCTGAGAGTAGATAGAGGATGAGTCTGCCGGTTCGATGCTCGCGGGAGACCGCATGTCCGGTGTCCTAGGCTGTGGGACAGGAGGCACGCTCTCGGGGTTGCCCAAAATAGTTCCGTATTGCCGGTGGTCATTGACGTTGACAGGCGTCGGCGTATTTTGTCGGCGACGCTCGGCCAGACTCGACGCTAGAGAACCCTTGGCTTCGTGGTTCGAGGTCGGCATCAACTCCGAAAAGGTTGTTGAGTCACCATCGCAGGGGGGCATCTCATATTTGCTTCGGCCGTTTTGGGATTGCGAGGGAGAACCCCCGGGGCCGGTGCCTTTATGGGCCTGGGCCCCATTAAAGCCGTTATTCCGCACAGGTGATCGGACTCGACTGGAGTTGTCGACTCGTCCGCGACGGGATGGAGATTCGCTCTTGTTCGAGAATCTGGCAGTGGGTTAGCTGCAAGCTATGCATCATCTCGGCGTCGGTACTTGCACGTCTGTTAGTCGATCCACCTGGTTCTCTGTTAAATTTAGATTGATCTGAACCGATTTGTTTGTCTTTTGTTTCTGCGGCGACGGCGACTGATACTTCCTGGGCGAGACTGGGATGAAGTTGCCTTTGATCGCAGAAGGCACCGACCCTCGGACATGGCCTCCCATTTTCTCCGAGTCCTGGGTCATGATAGGCAGGCTAGTCGACTTCGTTGAGGTCGTGTTTCGAATATACCGTCGTCGGCTTGTAGTACGAGAACGCGCGGACAGCGATGTACGACGGTCTCTTGATGCGACGAGATGCCCGATCCTTGAGCGGAACGAATCGTTGTGAAAGTCGGGCGCGTCCCGTTGGTGGATGTGCGGTGGCGAGAACAGAGGCTTCTGGAAGACGAGCCCGGGAAACGGTCCGACCAGTTCGGGATCCTCGAACTGGTTTGTCTGAAGTTCTGCTACCCAAGACTCGATTCGGGTACGATAAGGCGACGGATCTGTGATGAAAGCGAATTCCCCTTTTAGTGCGTTAGCCGCCTGGATGAAGCAAAGCAAGAAGGTGATGGTGGGGCTGGAGGAGGGTTTGTGCGGTTCTTTCCCGGATGGGTGAGTAAGGCAAACGCGTCTGTTCACTGACCTCTTTGCGGAAAGTCCGCCTCGAAATCAATTCTATCTCCAGCCGGGTTCGGTCCTGTTGGTTGGAATATATGAACAACATAGTCTGGTTTGACGGGACGCGTCGGGACGATGAGGGACGAGGAACAACAACAAGGCAAGACAAAACCGTGACCGCTCGACGTACCTCCCTTTGGAACTTGTAAGGCACCCTGCTTCTCGTAACTCCAGCCTGACAGTACCGAGTCTCCGCCACTACATGGCGGACTGCATTTATTTGGAATACCCAATCCAGTCTCATGATCGCCAACTAAAAGTCGACAACAACATCATCAGTCCAAGGCTCTCATACTCAGTTCTCAAGAGCCTCACAGTATCGACCCGATGACCTCAAACTTCCATCTAGGTCTTGACCCGATGGAGTAGATACTCCGTCACAACTGAGCCCGGTGTCTGATCGCGGCTTTCCTTGAACGCTGCGTGCCTCTGGTGCTTGATAGTCACTGTATGACTCCCAAGAGCCGTTGGAGGAGCCCGGCAGAGAACAGTCGCTTTGAACGTAGGCGTAAAACTCCGAGAACGACGGTTGATGCCGTGCTTGAGCATCGCATGTTAGTGCCAAGAGCGCCGGCCTGACCCGACAAGCAGGCAGAGGGAGAGTGTATTCCTACCAGAGTGGGTAGCATTTTGCCTCAACGATGAAGTCGGCCTTGAAGACGCCCGAGATTGAGATGTCTTCCCCGAGCGGTCGCTTGAGACCATTCCGCTGGAGCGGGACGCCCGTCCGACGTCGCGGAGGACGGGGTGCGGCTTTGTGATGGTCAGCTCGCGGGCTGTTTCGAGCATGGCTTCCGTCAAGACTTGCTGTACTCCGTCATCATAGGAAGTGTTCCAAGATTGAAGCAGAGCCGGGTCAGCGGGCTTGGTCGAAAGAGTTGGGCCGCGAAGTTGATCAAGCGATGGAGCATGCCGCAGTCTGTGGGTCTGTACATTGGCGATGCGGACAGGGTGTATCCTTGGATCATCGTTTACCAGCCATCGATGATCAGGAACACCACGCTCTGCGCCCGCGTTGGAGAAGCTGACTGGTTTGTACTTCTCTGAATGAAGGGCAGCAGACCAGATGGACAGAGTCTTCGAGCCAAGGTTCGTTGGCGCGTGAGATCCGTCTTGCTTAGCGGCAACCCCGCATTGGCCGCGCACCATACTCCCACGATCCACGCGAGACAACTCTGACGGCCCCGGATCGACACAGTCGTCCACGGTGCCATCGAGGCCAAACCAGTTGTTACTTGCCGCGGGATGGGGCCGGAAGTCACGCTTCGTCGCTTCGCCGTAGGCGGTGCCTGGTGAGCTGTCGGCGCCGGCACTTCGCGTATGAGGGATACGCTTCGATAAGTCCGAACCCGAGCGAGCGGTATTCAGTCCAAACCAATCGTGGCCACAACGCGACCTCAGAGTCCTCGTTTTTCCGGGGGATTCAACGTCGACCTGTCGGCGAAGACTGGCAGCTCTATGGTGGGCTGCTAGGCCGTTTGCGCGGAACGGTGCAGCACAAGGCCCAAAAAAGACTTGACAATGATCCAACCCGCCATCGAAGCCGAGTTGAGGGGTGAACGGGCCGCGAAACTCCTAGGAAGAGCCCATCAATCCCTGCACCGCGGCATCTGCCAGAAGCCTTCTGGCTTTAATATCCGCCGTAGGCATCATCTCGTGCGGGAGCGAAGGCGGTAAAGGCTGGTTGTCAGCTACCAAGGAGAACTTCCGGGCGAAGATCGGGTGCGGCGTCACGCACCCTTCGGGCAGCGGTACCGGCTTCGGATCAGGGGGTTCGTGCAAGGACGGGACAGTCTCTAGACCCAGAATGTTGGTAAGCCAGACACAACGCCTGTTCTCGGACCAGCGTTCGGACTCCCGGGTGTACAAGCGATTTCTTCTGGTCTTGAGAGCGCGGAGCACAGACATTGGTGTCCTCGCACTCGGGTCGACCCGGCTTCCGTCGATATCGGCGATGTCGTTGCAGTTGCTCGTGTCCGCCTCTTGGGATGGTGGAGCGGCTGAGACAACTTGCTCCTTCTTGATCAACCTCCCCGCCCGACCGGTGTCGATCTGCCACTGCATTTCGTGCAACTCTTTGGGGTTGGGGCTGCGAAAAGCACTGGTTCCGCCCTTGCGGGTCGAAACGTACATGGTATGGTCAATCATCCAAACCTTGCGGCTGCGGATGCAGCTCGGCTCGTTCGAGCTTACACGGCTCGAGGGGTAGTAGTCTGATAGCCGAATGGGATACCGCTGCGGATGCTGTTGTCGCCACTGTACGAGACTCAGCGTAGGTCGTATGGTCGTGGTAATCGTAGTCATGTGAGGTATGTGAGGCAGTTCAAGATTCGACTGTGCTAGCCATGTCAGTGGCCAGGAGGAAAGCGTAACGTATGGCCGACTCACGTGTCGATTTAGGTGATCGTGCTTCCAGCGTTGAAATTCAGCTCCTGGATCGTCCGAAAAGTCGCAGTCGATCTCGATCAGCTCATAGAGCACGCCGCCCGCCAGGTCCAAGTTTTCGTCCCCTAGATGCTCGCGCAGGACCAGAAACACCTGTCCAATCAATGTGTTACTCGTCATCCCAGCAAGCAGGACACGACTGAAAGCAGCCAACTCACAAGCTGGATACCGTCCCGGTATTGATAGTTCCGGGGAATGTGAGCACAGTATCTGACAAGAACGTTGCGGCACTCTGCGAAGCCTCAGTACACATGCCGCAATGGGGGAATACAGCAACCAATGAGGAGCGTACTTTCTTCGTCATACCCGTCTCGCGTCGAGGTCTCGTGAGAGAGGGCGCCCGCTATGTCCGCAAGCCTATGGCGCCATTCTTCATCGTCTGCCTGGGCCGCGGTTCTGATGGACTCAATCCACGTCTGGAGGCTTTGGCGATTGCGCATCGTGAGGCAAATCGGGTAAGGTGGCACATTGAAACAGGCAGAAGAGTTCTCGAGCAAGGTCGTTGTGTAGGGATGATATGGGACGGCGCGCCAGTGCCGCTCTTGGTGATGCTTAATGCTGCGAACGAGAGCTTCGCTTCGTCTGTCTGGTTTTTGCCGTGGTAGAGACCGAAAACGCAGGTTGCAGGGCAGCCTGATCTCCGACACATCCAGAAAGGACAGAGAGGGGACGAGGCGAAAAAGGATATATTCTAGCTGTTCTCCATGACAGATCACATGAACGTTCCAACAGGCAGCTGCGAGGCAAGGACTTGCCCGGCTTTGAAAATATGCCTACCTATCTACCTACCTAGGTACACGGGGAAGGAAGGACAGACGACAGCGCAAGGCATCGACTGCAGTAGGATAAGCAGCTACCGCCATGGAAAGGGGTATCACGCCGTATCCTCCTGCCGCGTTCCTTCTCTAGTTTCAGTGAGTATGGACAGAGGAAACCGAGTAGGTACTTTCCGTTCTAGATGTATGCACGATGCTCCATGCACTAGAGCGATCGTCATGTCCAGGCAAGCTTCCCTAGGCAGCAGGCTCCTAGGCTGCCAAGCAGTTCCGGCACTTCGCTCCTCAGAGAGACCTCTGGACGCAAATGTCCCACTCATGGGGTTGAACCGATTTCCTCATGCTGGCCTTGATTCTTTGGCCTCGCAACTGTTGTTCGCTTGAAGCCAACAAGCAGAATGCCAGGCGGGTCCATGACGCCTGTGCTCATTTGACGGCCCAGCTCCGAAGGACGGCGGTTCCAGCCCGCCAGCCACGGGCGTAATCCGACATGAGAAACACCGGACGCCAGCCAGCTTCGGCCTGCCGGATGTGCCACTAGCACCGGCCTCTAGCCGTACCATCGGCTCAAGCAAAATCGACGCAGCCCGGCCCTTGCTTCGTGCTCATTGCAGACTCGAGAAGCAAGGACGGCGCATGGATGCGCGGCACTGCACCTCAAGACTTGAGCGCCTGGATGTCAGAACCCCAAGCCTCAAGCTAACCGGGTCACACTGCGGTGCTGCGCCTGGAACCGGTAGATAGCGCTGGTGTCGTCCACCAGCCGAGCACGCGCCTTGGCCCGATGTCGTGCTGGGTGGATCCCACCTCGGGACAGCTGGCTAGCGCATTGAAAGCCACCATGGTGCGTTGCAGAATCTACAATGGTGTTCCCCAGCAGGGATACGCGTGCGATGGTGAGGCCTACGGGGCTAGCGATAAAGCTGTCTGTGGAGGTTGAGGAGGGTATTGAACCTGGCTTCGGGGCATGGCCGGAGGCTGGTGATGCATACGTTGACGCAGTGCGCATTCCCAGGGGCAGGATAAGCGATGGGAAGTAAGTTCGGACGACGGCCGTCTCGGCTGGATTTCGCATGCGGCTCCAACTCAAAATGTACGAACCGTTCAGCTGATGTTCATAGACGTTGCGGCCATACTGGGTATGCCAATTGCCTCGAGTCTGCGCAGCGAGAGACCATCACGTGGACTGGGCAAATGCCAGTTAGGTAACGTAGGACTCATAATTCGGTCGGGGGTCCTCGCAGTCGTGCACCTTCCCCGCACCTTGGCTTCTCCGACCTCCAAGAACCCCAAGAGGTCGAGAATGTGCGTGCCTTACCTCATCCAGGGACCCCTGGCCAGAGGCCCCGCACGTCATGCTGGGCCAGATGCCGTTTCCAACTGCCTTTTCGCCTGCAATTTGGAGTCCACCCCCCCAGGCCCTCGTTGTCAATGGCGGGCCCACCACCAAACTTACCGACTCGACTTCCCGAGTCCCTCTTGTCTGGATTGAGCTCCCCCACCATGCAGGGATCATCAAGCCAGGCCGGACAGCGTCTCTCTCTCTCTGTCTCTTTTCCTTAGCCCCGAAGGCCAGCGCCTCTGTCAGGTCTGGCTGGGCACGTAACTGTTCCAGAATGGTAGTAAGAGCCCCCTTCCAGTGTGGAGACTTTGGGGTTTCCGGCCTGCTTTGCCGTCCCTAATCTGCTTCCCGATGTCGATGCCGGCCTCTCAGGCCCTGTTGATTGAACCATCTCCCCGCTGACCATCCAAGCCGTCCATCCTAGCCGTGTTCCACTTGAGAAGTTCGTGTCAGTCGGTAAACAGACCCGTCGATATATATATATATATATAACCTACTCATTGTCTCCTTTGTCTCTCGTCGCCGGCTTTTCCTCGACATCATTATTTCCCCAGACCTCTTTGTGATACCCCTGTACTGTCAAATCCCCTCCAGTGTCTACGTCCTTCGACCTCACGAGAACTCGGCTCTTGGCAGAACCACGCCTTGCGCCTGCTGTCTTTGTAACATGGAGACGCAACCCGACCACCAGTTGAGCACTCATTATGACATTGGTAAGGGCCTGTTCCTGGCAGCCACTTCATCGAGTCGCGCGCTAACGTGCCCATGTCCACAGTTGTAGTTGGCGCCGGGCCCGTGGGCCTGATGCTGTCGACCATCCTGGCCAGATGGGGTTACAAGATCAAGCACATTGACAACCGGGCGGAGCCGACGCCGACCGGAAGAGCCGACGGTATCCAGCCGCGTTCTCTGGACCTTCTCCGCAACATGGGGCTCAAGTCGGCCATCATGGCGCATAAGCCCGCTAGGGTCTACGAAGTGGCTTTTTGGGATCCGCCCAAGTCCGGCAGCGGAATCGCCAGAACAGGCACGTGGGCCAGCTGTCCCGACTTCATCGACGCCAGATATCCCTTTACGACCCTCCTGCATCAGGGGCACATTGAGCGGGTTTTCATCAGCGACCTCAACAAGAACGGCGTTCAGATCCAGCGACCCTGGACAATCACGGGATTCACCTCGGACGAGGCCAAGAACCCCGAGTACCCCGTAGAGATCCGCCTGGAGCACGTCGACGGGACCGCTCAGGAGACGCTCCGGGCCAAGTATTTGTTTGGCGGCGAAGGCGCCCGCTCGTTCATCAGGAGCCAGCTGCAGATCGGCATCAAGCACAAGGACCCCATCTCTCATGTGTGGGGTGTCATGGACGGTGTTGTTAAGACCAACTTCCCTGATATCAAGGTGAATGACGTCGCGGAGAGCCATGCGCCAACAAACCCACGGCTGACAGCATCGCAGATGAAATGTACGATCCACAGCAAGCACGGGTCCATCATGGTAATCCCCCGCGAAGACAACATGGTCCGCCTGTATATCCAGATCGCGTCCTCGACGGACCCGGATTTTGACCCGCGAAAGACGGCCACCGAGCAGGAAGTGCAGGAATCGGCTAAGCGCATCCTCCAGCCGTACTCAATCGAGTGGGAGAGAACGGAGTGGTACTCGGTCTACCCCATCGGCCAAGGCATCTCTGACCGCTACACCCTGGACCAGAGAGTCTTTCTCGGCGGCGACGCCTGCCACACCCACAGCGTGAGTACTGCGCCGTCTCGGCATCGGCTCCCTGTCGCTGACAAAACAACCAGCCCAAGGCCGGCCAAGGCATGAACACGGCGTTCTTGGATGCACAGAATCTGGCCTGGAAGATCCATGCGGTAGAGTCTGGCTTCGCGCGACGCGACATCCTCAAGACGTATGAGGAGGAGCGAAGGGACGTGGCTGAGACGCTGCTCGACTTCGACAACAAATACGCCAAGTTGTTTTCGCAAAGGCCCGACGCAGCTAGCGAGGCCCAGGCAGCGGCAACCGACAAGGCCGCCCCAGGGGAGCAGTCCGAAAACGAGTTCATTCAGACTTTCAAGGAGTCCTGCGAGTTCACGAGCGGTTACGGCGTGGCGTACAAGCCAAACGCCCTGAACTGGTCCGAGAAGCACCGCGCCAAGTCATCTCTGATCCACCCCGAGGGTACCAAGCTCCGTACCGGACGCCTCTTCATGAACGCCGACGTGACAAGGGTTGTCGACGCCAACGTCGTTCATCTCGAGCAGGAGATCCCGCTAAACGGCTCGTTCCGCATCTTCGTATTCGCGGGAGAGCCCTCGACCACGCGTAAAGCCCTTGAGGATTTTGCTAGGCACCTCAACAACAAGCGATCGTTCTTCGCTGCGTACCTCCGGGATGACGTGAGCAGCGTGTCGCACCACGAACAACATAACCCGCATAGTTTGTTCTTCACGTTCTGCACCATCTTCGCGGCCAAGCGAAGTAGCATCGAGATTTCTCGCGACGTGCCCGAGCTGCTGGCGCGATACCGCGAGCACATTTACGCCGACGACAGGTGGGACCGCCGTGTACTTGACGCCCGGGCGGCAGCCCATGCCAAACTGGGGCTCGATGAAGAGAAGGGCGGCATTGTCGTCGTGCGGCCCGACGGCTACGTCGGTATGGTGGCCAAGCTGGAGGAGGGCAGCGGCACGGTTGACGCGCTCAACGAGTACTTTGGCGCGTTCTGTACCAAGGATCTCGGAGTGATACAGTCGCAACTGTAACGCCCATGGAGACGGAAGCATGCCTGTGTTATAGTGAACCGGTTTGTACTTAAAGGCGTCCTGGGACAGGACATGGCCTAGATACCGGACTGGGCGTGTGCAATTCCCTAAGCGTACAACTACATGTATAGCAATACCCAGAATACGAATCTAGTCGTCCATCAGAAACCAGAGACTGTTGGGTGACCCTCCATATCCTTGGTAATGGCGGCAATGCGCTGAAATACTGGATTGGTTCGGAGGCGTGCGTGGTTGTCATTCCTGCAGACTGTTTCGCTCGGTTGCTAGTCAGGAATGTATGGCGGTGGGGCGACCCCTGCAAAGTGCTCTGTGCCTGAGTCCAATTGCCTTACCTCATTCATTTCCTTTGGCCGTTTCCTCTGACGCTGTCAAAAAACTGTAGTGTACCTACCTAGGCGTTCTTTCCTAAACCCCATAATAATTATCCATTCCACCTACCTACCTCCCCCCCCCCGATGGGGATTTCGCAACTTCCCACCGCATCATCCGCGCCTTCCCTCCCTCCGAAGTGCGATTCTTTGATGCGCTTGGCGATTTAATTGCTTTTGTTCTCTTCGCGTCTATTGCCGCCTAACAGCGCCTGCGCCTTCTTGTTCTTCTCCAGAGGTTCCGTTCACTAGACTGACCCACGCCTCGCCTTGCGACTGCTTCCATAATACAACCCGTCTCGACTTCACATTACGATAACAATCGCGACTCAATCCAGCAACGCGCCTTCTCGACAGTTTTGGACCGCGCAACTGCAGGTGCATTGTAAAACCCCCGGCATTTTTTGTTCTCGCCCATCCGTACCTTTTACTCACGCCTGTTTTCCTTTGTACCCATGACTTGATTTAGAAGCTCCCTGCTCGACTTTTGGGCCTCGCACCTTCTTAGCTAACGATCATGGCGGTAGAGCAGCAGCAGCAACAGGGCCGACCTCGTTTCTGTCCCAAGGGCAAGATTGGCGGCTACTACGGTTCCTTTGAGGAGTCTGTCGCAAGCGGCAAACCACGACCCAGCTCCCCTGCGTCGGGGAGACGGACGACATTCGGATACGGCTGGGAACCCCACCCGACCAGTTCTAACCTTCTCGTCAACCCGGGACTCGACTCTCGCGACCCCCTCGCCGGAGCTGCCGCTCCCCGTCAACCAACTCACTACCTCGGTCGTCATCATCATTCACAATTCGGCCGACCCCAGGCGGGACAGAGTTTGGAGTACAGACTCAAACCGTGGCCCGCATTGAGGGAGGAGGAGGAGCTTCGGACTGATCGCCACAATCACCGCCTCCAACGGAAGATCTGCCCTACGCGGAGGAGGGTTGTGGAAAACGCCCGCGGCTTGGCCGAGCGACCGGAACGGCGCATATTCGAACCCTGCCTGGATAGGGCCGGACCAGCCCCGGAGTGTACGACAGTCGATCACGGCAAGGCGAGCAAGTCATCGCACCAAGACCCCTCGGTGGACAAACCCACGGTCACGGACATCACTGGCATTCGTGGCCCTTCATTCTCGGGTTCTCAACAAGCCGAGTACCTCGGACTTGCGACTGCCTCGAAATCGCGTATAATAAAGCCTGCTCGTACTGCCAAGCCCTCCCGACAACTGCCCGCCCTGAGCGACGTGTTCAACGAGGCGTCCATCGTCAAAACGAGAAATCGGTTTCGCGAGTTGCAGAGCTTCGGATCTCGACTGAAGGAGGCGCGGAGAGGCCTGTCTGGCTCAATTGGCGCAACGAGCACCAAGATTCCAGCCGGGCAAGCGGGAAATACGACCCCCCGTGTCGAAGGCGCGCGTCCTGCCGATACCGCCACCAACCCCCGTATACCTCGAGATTCCCATCTCGGCGAATCAGGGCGCTCGCTAGCCTCGTCCCTGACGGCGCCGCCTGCAGCGAATTTGTTGTCTCCTGGCCACCATACGATTTTCACCTCTTCCGGTCAACCAACACTCGTCCAGGTGACCAATAGCTTGGATACTCGGGGGTTCATCGTTCGAGGGTTGGAATTCAAAACGATCGCTGCCCAGCGTGCGGAACGGAAGACGCGGTTCTCTGCCGGTATTGAGCAGAATTTCTCTCCCAGCAGCAACGCATCCCACAAGCGACGGGCCGAGGACTCGGAGCTGGACTTGAACGAGACGAATGCGGCTGGGCAGAGCCAGCCCGAGCAGGAGCCACTCAACTTCGTCCCGGGTGCTGTCGCAAGTCTGGCTTCAGACGAAGGGATTGTAAGTTGCTGACTCGATTTCCCTGGAAGTCATGCTGATGCGTGGCAACAGGTACCCCAGGGCCGCGCTGCTTGGCTCATTGATATCATGACCTCAGTTCGAGGCGCTGTCAGCAAGGTCTCGAGTAGCATTGCTGGCTATGGTGAGTTTATTCGTGGCAGCTGCACCGGCCAAGTCTAACTATCGCCCCAGTGTACCCGCGCAACTACAACGTCGTTGAACGACACTCTCGCGACCAGCAAACCGGCAATATTGGCACGAAGCGTATCAAACTGGAACTCGCCGACGACTCTGTCGATGAGACCATGGCTGCACATCAGTCTCGGGCCGTTCACTCGGCTACACCCAACGCCAACCTCGTGTGGGTAGACGAGTCGACAAGAGTCGCTCATTGGCACCAGGTAGCACCGCTTGTCCAAGCGCTTCGAAGCATCAGCCGCCGGATTGAAAAGGGTCGGCTGGGTTCCAGGGACGGCTCCCCTGCTTCTCGAGTTGACGAGGATGCCCGCTCGCAGCGCATCTACACCCTCGGAGCCTACGTCACTATTTTCCAGCAGACGGCGTTCGTCCTGGAGACCGTCTATTCTCACACATTTTTGGCAAAGCTGAAGGACACATTCAAAGTTCCCCAATCGACTATGGACTATGATGTCAGCCCAGACGAGCTTATGGCCATCAAGGCGGCCTGTAAATTTGTGGATGGCTTCCCTGACGAATGTTCCCCCGTCCTGGCCGAGTCCGGTGTTACTCAGCGGGTTCTCAGGGGTATTGGTACGGACCTGGAGGCTCTTGCTAACCGGAGGCCGATGCCCAACCTTGTACAGCGAGCCGGGCTGGTCGGCAAGGTTATCAAGTTCTTCCGGGGACGCGATAGCTTCGGCGTGGAGACTCTTGATGGTCCCGTCACCAAACTGACCGCTGAAATGCCCGGAAGTTTTCCTGGCGCGACAGATAAGAGCGAGTCCATGAACGAAGAGGCCAAGGCCTCGAGAGAGGCTTCCGAACATCGACCAGTCGAAAAAACTAACTACCTGCCACCCGTCAGGACCACTGACACATATACCTTTGTTCGGGAGCATTTGGCCGAGATCGCAACCAAACGACGGGCCGCCCACAAGGATGGGCTCTCCGACATGGGCCCAGTGGACATGCTTCCTAGACCGAGCCCCGTCTCCATCTTCAAGAAGGACAACCAGTCTCCCGTTGTGTTGAAGCGCCTCCAGAAGGCGCGGGGCTTGAAGAAGGTTCATTTTTCACCATCGGTGGAGCCGTCGACTCTTTCGCCGGCGAAACCGGCCCGCTTCTTCAACAAACTGTTCGGCTCGCCAACCGTCATTGGTTCGCCGCTTCGGCAGGCCACCGAGGACAGCTCCCTCAGCGGCGCGCAGACTGATGGCTCGCCCGAGAGTCGTAGCTCTGGAAGGCCAGGGCAGCTTGCGGGCACCGGGCAGGAGACGGACAACACATCGGAGGACAGTGACGGGGAGGCCATTGCATCGAGATGCCGGCCCCGCCTCGTGCAGCATCTCAATAAATCCCTAAGAGGCCTCGAAGCTAAAGGCTTCTTCGTCAAGGACGAGCCGCGGGATGCGTCGTCCTGCCCCCCAAGCCCCCCAACCCTCGCAGGTCTGAACATCTCTGACGATAAAGAAGAGGAGCTCGAGGACCTTTCTCTCGCTCTTCAGCTGCTGCTCGACGTGGACGAGGCACGCCGGAGAGAGGAGGAGGAAAGAAAGGCCAAGGAGGCCGAGGAGGAGAAGCTGCGCAAGACTGGCGGGCTCCGCGTTCCTCGAAGGCGTCTGATTACCTCGCTACCGACGGACTGGTCCCAGAAGGTAACGGCTTCATTGCAAGCCCACCCTTCCAAGACGCTCGCCACCACGGCCGAAAACGTCGAGCTCAGGAGACACGACTTCGCCAAGGTGGTCCCGGAGACTGAATGGCTCAATGACGAGATTGTCAACGGGTCACTGCAGTGGCTCGACCGTTTTGTCAACGCGGCTGCAGGCGCTACAGACGTCAAATCTCCAAACCGGGTCTGCTTGGCCATGGGATCCTTCTTCTATAAGAGACTAGAGGACAATGGCGTGCAAAACACCGAACGAGCACTTCGCCGGTATGGTGTGACCAAGGCCAACTTCCTCAAGCTGGAGACGATCCTCATGCCTATCTGCAGAAACAATCATTGGACACTGCTCGTAATCCGGCCGCAAAAGCGGACCGTGTCGCACATGGATTCCTTCAACCCAAAAGGGTCGGCCATCCATACCAACAGAGCCCTGGCCTGGGTCGAGGCTTTCTTGGGCAGCGATTACAAGACAAGCGAGTGGAGTACGGTCTGTCACGAAGCCCCGCTGCAGAGGAACGGCTACGACTGCGGAGTTTTTACCATCACGAACGGTATGTGTCTGGCTCTCGGTCTGAATGCAATCGACACCTACGCTGGCGAAGACCTGCCACTGCAGCGTCTTAGAATAGCCGGCATGCTGCTGAACAAAGGCTTCAGCGGGGAATTCGACCTCGCTGGCCTTTGAACAGCGACCGCTCCCGCCCTTAGGCTCTTTGCACGACGGGCAATACAGCAGAGTTCTGAGTACCTTGGCCGGGCTTTAGATATGATTGAAGAAACCCTGTCAGGGTTAGACGGGGTCGAATAGGTGGCCACGGAAGGAGAAAACGCCACTAGAGCTAGGGCTTGCCTGTCCCACTTGCTTGCTTGATCAACCATTCCCATCATCATCATTTTCCTGAAGGGAGGAGAGAGGGTTACAGGCAACCAGCTGGGCATCGACACAAAGTGCTGGGAGTTCTGGGATACCACAATAGCAGGTTTCTTGCCGATATTTTTGTATGAGTGTTTCTATCCTGTTCCACTGCGGTTTCTCGGCATTCATCTCGGAAGGACCATTTGACGAAAGCACACACATCTTTTTGCTCTTGAGAAGAAGTCCGATGCACAACAAGATGGTCACATGCGGCCGCCAAGTAAAAAAGTCATCCATGTCTATCATGCCAGCTAGGCTTTGTCGTAAGGGGCATTTTCAACCCAAACTTGCTAATCCAGCCCAGTTCAGCGGATTCTGCATTGCCCAAGCTTGTCACTTCAACTATCCCTACGAGGCCCGGAAATCGATACGGGCAAATGTGCGTTGTCAAAGCGAGTAGTTGGGTGGCGACCGGCTCACCCCTCAGAGTCGCTTGGCTCAAGGGTCTGGTGTCTGGTGTCGTTTAGGGTCCGGTGCCAACCGAGTAGTAAGTTGGTTACCCTTGGGCAGGCGATCGGTGCCTGTACCACGATTGTCGCCATGAGATACAGCCTGCTTGGACCAGTATCGTCGACCCACTGGGAAGAGGCGTGGGTTCGTCTACTGGAGGGCCATGCTCTTGGCCCTCTGGGTTTTCTCCAGTCCAGATTCTGGCGGCAGGCAAAAGTTCGGTTTCAGGTGCGGGGCGCCGAGCATCTAGACGGGTGGGCAACACCTGGCCGACGGGGTACCTATTCTTTGGGGGCTTCTCTTCTCTGCCCCTTCTCAACCTCCTCCATTGTTCATAGCTTGATCTTACGAGACTCTGACCTAAACATTCGAGCCCATTATCAAGGGCCCAGTTAGAGAGGCTAGTGCAGAACTGGTGGGGGGGGGGCGGGGTTTGCTTACTTGGTCCCAAGAGGGAAAAAAGCGCGACGCTAGAAAAGTACAACGTTCCATGCCTCTCGTAGTTCAATTATTCCACGTGCAACCCTGGAGAGGCAGAACGAGGCTGGCTGACATTTCTTTTTGACAGGAGGCCCTCAAAGCCTGAGGGTCCACGATCGGCCCAGGGGTTCAGGCGCTGTCCCGTCGGACTGATACTGGCGAAATACATAGTAGGCGCCAAGGGTCGGGCGGGAGGTCGGAATAGGGAGCGGTTGTGGTGCCAGCCCCCCTCCCCTCAATGGCCTTTCAAGGGTACCGTCCCAAGGTTCGGCGACTCAGGTAGATGCATTACGGATGAATTGGCACTCCCAGGGGGGTGGCAAGTCGCCAATTTGCTTGAAAAGGGGTTCATGGCGGGTGGGGATTGTTCCCTTTGCAAAACATGGCAACGGACATTCCGCGCGATGGGCAGGCACCAAGCCATCAACCCAAGCGGTTGACAGGAGGCGAACGGGGACATGCATCGATTCGCGCCCTAACCCTGCCATATCGCCGCCTTGCGCACTAACACCTACCTCCGTCAGCTCACCTTTGAGAGACGCGGCAAGGACTGCGAGGTGACGAGAGAGAGTGAGAGAGATTGCTGGAGTAGAGCAATGCTTCTCGCTGGGCTGTCCACAAGCATCGACCATCAGTGCCGCGCGAGATAGGCCATTGGCCCACGTCGTGTACAGTGGGGTGCAGAAAGTCCCGGTACACCCCACCCTCCAACGCGTCACGTCGCGTTCTCCTACCTACACCTCTATTTTTTATTTCTCCCATAACTTTATCAAATTATGGTCGATTTACAGGCTTTTTATTCTCAGCTTTCGGTTGGCAGGCAAGCTAACCATGAATTAACCAGGGATCAACGTGTGGCAATAGTTGCCCTTGTGTTGGGCGGGCGAAGTTATCGCGACGCGGCCGCCCTCTTTAACTGCTCCGTTAACGCGGTTGCCCTCACACTTCAACGATATAGAAAAGACCAAACCCTTGAGTCTACACCCCGAAAAGGCAGGCCAGAGAAACTGTCACGTACCCAAAAACGGGCTATAGTAAGATCAGCAAAAATCAACTACCGGTATACCTACCGGCAGCTACTTAATGAGTATGGCAATATCGTTAGCATCCGAACCCTCAAGACTATCCTTCGCAGTGCCAACTATTGCAAATAGAGGGCTATGAAGAGGCCATTTATTACAAAAGAAGCAGCAGCTACTAGGCTTTAATTTGCATATATGTAGCTAAATAATATTGAAGAGTTGATGATGGTACTCCTTGTTATAAACTAAGTCTTTATGGAGCTCTCTTAGCTAATTTATGTGGTGAAGTCTTAGTTTTCAGATAAATCCTCTTGCTAGAATAACACAAACGATCCGACCACTTAGGTATTTAGATTACCTTACGAAAGGTGGCAGAAGGAGTTTATTAACCTCACAACTCATGTGAAGGCAAATATCTCAATAATGGTTTGGGCAATGGTGTGGGAGGATGGGTGAAGTGACCTGGTCTTCCTTGAGAGGGATGACACTGCAAAAAAGAAGGGATATAGCACAAATAGCTATATCCAATGCTTGGAAGATGGATATATCCCTTTTGGTGATGATACGAGGCATTTTATTCAAGATAATGCCCCTATTCACACATCTACAAAAACCACTGAGTGGCTCTTAAATAAGGGCGTTTCCTGGTTAGAATGGCCACCCTACTCACCAGACCTTAACCCAATTGAGCATTGTTGGCGTATGATGAAGTCTAACCTGAAAAGACTATACCCTGAAGCATTCTTTCTAAAAAAAAACCAATTAGATATAGGGCTATTCAAGGAGAAAATCATTGAGGCGTGGAAGGCTATCCCACAGGAGAAAATCAAGGCATTAATTCAATCCCTGCCACGACGCTTAGAGGCAGTAGTTAAAGCACAGGGTTGGTATACACGATACTAAAGAGCAAACTTTGGGCTTTAATTTAACTATACTTTTGCTACCTAATTTATAAATTTAATGGTTTGGCAGCTGGATAAAGTGAGGTGGTGGAAATGTTGGTGGCTGGGGAATTAGCAGGTGTACCGGGACTTTCTGCACCCCACTGTATTCTACGACGGGACCAGGGACAAGCAGCAGATCTGGGGACGGAGGCGATCTACCCGTTGTTCCTGCCGATCGTCGTCTGTACGATCGTGCCCTACTTTGTTCAGTGTGTCTCGGCAGTGCTTGAAGCAAACCGAGAACCTCGGGCTCTAGGCCTGATGGGCGAGAGCGCGAAAACAAAAAGAAGCAGCAAAAGCGGTGGTGGGCGTGTTGCCGCGAAAACGTCGGAACGTGGTACAGCCACTGCAGCCAGCGATGGGTGGAAACGGGGCCGAACATGACGCTGGCTGTGGCATCGCGGTCTGAATGCCGGCGACTACGCCGAGGATGAGCTGTACTCGACCCCTGCCTTGTCGGTCAAATACTGGTAGACCCCGTCGGTGCGGCCGAGGAAGACCAGCCGAGGAGTAATTTGAGAGTCAGTTGCACGCGGTGCCAAGTCGGTTCTTGAATAGCCCCAAATGAATCTCTCCCCTCGTCCCGACGTGATAAACTTTTGAAGCCTGTCCAGGTCCATTAAGCGAGCGGCCAAAGTCCCGGCGCAGCGTTAACGCGCCATAACGCAGTTGGGCAGTTGGGCAGTCGGGCAGTCCTTGCAATGGAGGTTGGCCATGTACGCCGTTATATTTCTGGGCGACGCGGCGACGGTAATTAAGTTTGTTGGACCGGCCGGCCAAGTTGACTCGCGATGGTGCAAAAGTAAGAGCGTGGCGTGGTGAGTCTCGACAGCATTGAGCTGGACAGGTGGTCTCTCGAAAATAATGAAACTGGGCGGACCCGGGATGTCGGTGGTGTCAGATGGACATCGGCGCCTCGGGAGTGTATGGGATGGGGATGGGGATGGAGAAGAGGAATCGGGCTCCGGCGACGCCGTCGGCACCACGGAGTCGTCTCGGCCGACCGAGTGCCTGTCAGCTGGTATGCACTGCTAGGACCCGTACCGCTTCGCCGTACTCGTAGGGTGTACAGATACTTGGTGTGCGTACCTACGGCACTTAGGTCCCGGCTGTGGCCAGAAGAGAGCGAGGCCGGCCAAGTCCGGCATCTGGTGTTTCGATGCCGTGTTCTTGTTCCACCATACCATGCGTGCTTCTGTATCTTCAAAACACTACAGTGCAGGTGCAAGCTGGCTCCATGGTCCGTCCAGCCGGCGATGGCGAGCTTCCAAGCCACGAAGTGCGCGTGACCGCCCGCATTGTGTTCTGGTGGACACGATGTCCCGGCTTGCACTGAACAGGTTCCCCCTTGTCAGAAGTTGTTCGCCGGATCCAGCTGCGTCAGTGATGCGTTCCACCGGACACCGCCGTGCACAGGATATCCATGAACGGTGGCCGAAAAGGTTCAGGAATGCTTGGAACCTCTTCAAGATCATCCAAGATTGATGGGACGCTAGTCTGGATAAAAAAGGATTCCAGAAGCGGGTAACTTTGCCACGGGGTTAGGAATGAATGGCCAACAGGGTACCCAGCCAGCCGACAAACCCTGCTTTACTGGCGCCATACCTGGGTGCCTGGCTCAGGCAGGTGAGTAAGGCGATGTCACAATATGGATGAGGGGCAATTTGATTTTTCGGATTGCTGGCAAGATTACGTGGAATTTTGTCATTTACTGAAGGAAAAAATGAGACGCACGCAAGGAAGGAGGGGAGTAGGTAGCAAAGACGATGTCAGCGCGGACGAATATGCCAAAAGGAGGAACCTTCTTCGCGCATTCCTATTTCGCCAATTACGACATCGGGTCGACGCACATTGTACCTATGTACTTCATGTGCCCTCCGGTCGTATTCTTTTTTTTTTCTCTCTTTTTTTTTTTTTTTTTTACCTATTTGGTCGTGGCTGAGTTTTGGGTTCGATGTACGGATACAGTTCGCATGGCTATCCATCACAACCTGCCCCCGATGCCTTGCATCCGCATGTCTGCCTCTTTCACCACTTCTCAAATCCAAAACCCGCCCCTCTGGGCGTCTCGGTCTCTACGTTTTATTATACACTGAATTCTGCATTTCAGGCCAAGTCCACTTCAATGTGGCCGTCTGGGCCCTTGTGCGGCGTGCCAAAACACATAGGTACTTGGCCCCTCTAAACAGTGTTTGCTGATCGTTCCGGGGCGAAAAAAGCTTGAGAGCAGCCAGTGGAACGACGGACAGCACGACGTCACTGCAATCCCGGGCAGACAGACTGCTGCTCTGTGGAGTGTCATAAACAAACACCTGACCGGTGAACCGCTCATTCCATGAACCCCCTTACCTCCCTCCACACATGCCGGAGGAAGCAAGCGAGAAAGGGAGAAAAGGTGCAGAAAGGGGACTGTGCAAGCCGTGGTTACGGACTCGCCGTTGGACGTACACGCACACGCGCACTCTAGTGGAAGCATATCGGTACTGGCAATAGGAATTCCCCAAAAACCATGCCGCCCTTAGCAGCAAACACCCGACACGTACAAATACACGTGCACCCCTGTCGCCGTGTGAGCGGGAGAAATGTTCTGGAAATTAAATCGACAAACAAGGTGCGTCGCACGTCGGACGCTGGGCCAAGATGCATGCCTGGATGATGGAGGCGATAATACCGCCGCATGCGTGCGTGCATGGCCTGCATGGAAGAGCGGAAGAATATCCACAAAGCCCAGCCGCAGCAGCAACTTCTGCAGCGCACTGAGCATCAGCGTCAGCGGTCAATCGACCTTGCCCAAGATGGATTTGGCTCTCTCTGACCTTGCAAAGCTTAAGCTTTTAGCAGGTTCCAGGATGACAAGGCTCAACAAAATCACAAAAAAAAAAAAGGACCCGGCCATCAAACATAGCCTGGCCTACACATCGGTGCTGCTTCACTGAACCGTTTCTTCTGTCCAACCTCGACCTTTTTACTCGGTCGGTTTTGGCGAAAGGCAGACACACCTGACTAGCCCGCCTGGCCTTTGTCGCCTGGCCTTGGGTGGCCTGTCCTTGCCGTCGCGCCCAGGGAACTCGATCAACTGCCGAGCTTCTCTGCAAAGTGTGCATTGTTTCCATCGTTGCCGTGCCTGCCTTGTCTTGGTGCAATGCCGAGTGTCCATGCCGCCGCCGCACACCGCCACAGCGCTCGCATCTGCCCTGCTCAGCTCGTTTGCCCGTAACCATGACGGCCCCAATCAACGTGACCGCCAGCCGCCTCGTCGCAAACGGTCGGTGGATGGTGCGGGTTTGGAAGCCCAGCCATGAGCTGCACTATCCATAGCGGCACGGGACGGTAGAGCGCGCTCGGTTGAACAGACAGCAGCAGCTCTGCCTACCTAGGATTGGGCATTTGTGACTCGTACTGCTGTTCGGCACCTCAGTAAAGATCTCGGGCAGCCTCCAAGAGCCAGGCGGTTCAATCACACAAGCCATGTTCAAACTGAGGTTAGCCGGGCCATCGCCAGAGACATGTTGAGCGGTCAGATCAGGCTCGTGTGCAAACGTCCGAGACGGTCTTGGCGTCAACCAACGAAAACACCGACGTCGTCAATGGTAAATGCAAAGGAAACAGACCCTTGCAACCTGGTCTGTCAAGAGTCCAAGACCCAAGACCCTTCGACTTTGCTTCTTCTCGTCCCCCCCCTCACCCGCCCCCTCGTCACACTGATCGGCGGCCGCTCCTTTTTACTCTATTTGCATCCGGAACGGCTGCGACTGCAACCCTCTCGGGGCATGCGCTGTAACACATCGACTCTCTTTCTCTCACACAGGAAACGGGCCAACGACACTCGTGATCCTGACTGCCAATCACACGCGGCTCCCCCGAGAGCCCATCCAGGGAAGAGAACGGCCACACAAGCCCGTTGTCTTGGCCCGGCCTTGGTAACAGTGCTTATTTTGCCACCCACCAAGGAGGTCAAGGGCGCCAAGCGGACGAGGCCTCTGGCACGGCGTTGGCAGTCCATATATATTACCAAGCCGCGCACGCCTTTCACCTCCACATCGGGATTGCACGGGAAGTGTTTTCGGATGCAAATGCCCTTGAGCAAGGCGGGCGAGCGGGTACCGGAACTCACTCGCCCGATGCCCATCGATGCCATGGGCACATATTGAGAGAGAGAGAGAGAGAGAGAGAGAGAGAGAGAGAGAGAGAGAGAGAGAGAGAGAGGACGTGCCACACCGTCCATACGCTTGGCGTACAAAGTACGGATAGTGCACTTGCCCTAAACAGACACCCCGGAATGGTGGCCATCTCCAGCCACATATGTCCCCAAGCACAAGCATCACTCCTCTCCCAAAGCTTGCAACTTAACTTGTTCGCAATTCGCAAGCAGCTATCCCTCCACGCCTGCAAATCTTCTCATACAGGATAAGTAAGTGGCTGAACCTCGTGGCGGAGCTCCATCTGCATCCGTTTGCTATTATTCTTTCTCCTCCTCAAACCCAACCGTCACCGGCAAGCTTGGGCCGAGACATGCATACGTAATCTACCTTTGCCAGTCCCATAGTTATTGCCATTGATGTGAGCGGCCGGCTGCCAAGGCTTGGGTGGAAATGTGGAGGGGAGGGGGAGGGATGGCGGCTTGCAGCGGCAGAGGCTCACACTACTTGCTGCAGACCATGCTGTAAAGGGATCTCGCTCGCCTGATGATGCGACGAATCCGACTTCATGCCGCATGCCACTTCACAATCGGACTCGTCCCTGCCCACGAGGTCTGATGTCAGCCGCGGCCTTCTAGAAGGCGAGCCTTCGAGAGGAGAGATGCCGTCATCGAGGTTCTGGACCGGACGAGGCCGGCAGAAAAGAAAACGATAAACGGCAGGTAATCAGAGGCAGGCGCCCCTGCTATGGTTTTATGCATACGGGCCTAGGTCTCACGGGACCTTGCTCTCACAATCTGGGCGGAGCCTCCCTGCATCCTCATCAGTCGCTCTCACAAAATGCCCGCATCAGCAATAAAGACACGTTCATCAGCGGGCCGGAAGCGAGGCATCAAGCCCCAGATTTTCTATAGACTTTCAGAGCTTCTGGGGGGGGGCAGTCTGTTGGGGTTCCCTGGGATGGGCCGGATTGAGGCAATTGGGAGGGAGAGAGCGAAAGACACAAGGAGCGACGAAGACCTCACGGGCCCTTTAAGCTCGGACACTCGAGAGTATAAATACCTACCAACCACGGCTTGCACACCACGCAGCAGCTACGTAGTACTACTTCTTCAAGGATGATTCAGACAAATCGCCATCACGGCCGTGGCACCGTGGGTAGCTCTCTTTCACGCGGTTATCATGCACGGAAACGATGGAATCCGAACTCGGTAGCCCTCCTAAACCTTCGAGAATGTTTGGGGCAATGTAAGCACGACACGGCAATGTCTTGGAGCGCTTGAAGCTTAACCTGTTGCCGCTACTGGGTGTGGGCACCGGGGTGCGCAATATTGATTGTGCTGTGCCGTCGTCCCGGGCAGATAATCGCATACCAAGCCAAGTCGGATACTCCTCTGGCATTGGTGCGCTGCTATGCTGTGGTGGAGATTGTAGAGTCGTTTCTGGCCAACGGTACGTAATAAACCGCTCGTTCGCTTGCCCCCACCCCAGCAGCATCCATCCCCTCCTCATGCGGGCGCTGTGACCCCCTCCCCAGACGACATTCGAGTGTCACTTTCTGCTTTTGGAAGGCTGAGTGAGAGCCGCGGCACGGAGGATGCCGTAGGCTGGACGGACTCGTTGGTTATTAATCCAGGAACAAGAGTTGCTTGCGCAAAGGATGCACCTCACCATCTTCTTATTTGACGTCCAATGTGAGGATTCCGGGGATCCGGGGGATGACGGCATGTAGTTTACTGGAATGCGGCACATTGCATCACGGTCTCCCCCCGGCCTCTTTCTCTCTCTCATTCTTTCACAGGCGTGACGAAGGAGCATCGCAACCATCATCATTATTATCATCGTCATAGTCACACGGGGCTGTGCCGCGATCGGAAAGTCGAACAGTAGCATACATCCCGCTAACGCGTGTTGGTCGGACCGCAGCCCGTACAGTGAAAGTGAACACCATTATGCTACACTGCTGTTGCTGATCCACGCGATATTAGTTGGGCTGTGAGCAGCGCCGTAATTTCCGAGGAGAACTGCGAGGTGGAACATCTTGAATGTGTGTGTGTGTTTGATGTGTTGAGGTGGAGAGCAACAGCAGGACAGTCATAGCAGAAGTAAGGCACTAGGTATAGCAGCTTAGAGGAGGTATCTCCTAAAGCTCTATCTAATAGCCTTGGTTAATTAGGAGGTTTAGTTATGAGATTCCATGGTATTGTATTTCTATCTATCTAGAAACTCTATTATCGTGTTGAAGTATTGGGCATGATACTTTTACTGTGTTTTTCTAACTGTGTTAGAGTATTATTGTATACCTGTGCGACCTTAAGAGGGACCGCCTGGACTACGTACCTCAGTTGCTGATCCACCGCACTAGGTAACAGTGTCCCCAGACATCGCACTAACGAATTGATACAAACCTAATACGTCCAATACAGGCGTGCCCGCGTGGTGTCCTTGTAGCTGGGGTAATTGGGGGGGCGGTTATGAGAATATTATACCGGTATGCACGGAAAAAGGGATGAGAGACTCGGAAAGACGGGCGTGGGGCACGGAGGAATAATGCCAAGCACGAGATAGGCCGGGGAAGGTGAGCATCGTCGCATGGGCATATACTTGTCCTGTACGAACTACGAAACCCGGAGAGCAAGCACGCCAGGAATGGCGCTGACGCTGACGCTGTGCCGGCCGGCCGCGATCCACACGGATGCTCCGCTCCAGGTGGTATGGTGCGACTCGGTGGGCTGGCTGTACTTCACCCTAACCACAGTCAAACATGCCAGAAGCGAGCACACACACACGGATTTATCAACTCGGCCATTTAATGAACGAAGAAGAAGAAGGAGAATGAGAATGAGAATGGCACGACGCGCAATCCCGGCAGCGGCGGCCGCGGCGATGGCCGGGTACCTATTCATCATCATTCTCTCCAGGTCCTCAAGCCCCTCCTTCGAACCGTTTGACGATGAGCCGGAGAGCAACGACGCAGTGGATACGTACGGTGACGTGCGGGAGAGGAACAGCAAGAGCCCCCTGTCATGGCCCAGGTCTCGCACCCTTTTGGCTTGTTCTCTCAGCTGCTCCGTTGACCGTGAGGAATGGCGGCGAGAAGGCAAAGGGGCACGCGCACGGATGGCGTCTCTTGGAATGACGCGTGTCAAAGCTGTGAAAGCCTTGTACCAATACAGGTATTCGTACGCGTAGGGGAACCGCATACCATACCCGGGACGGGATGAGAACGTGGTGTTTGTCGTCGGGGTTCGGGTCCTGCCACGAAAGCAATACCTACACCAAAAACGGCGGATTGGGCCCGAGGGCAAGGGTTGGGTCGTGTTCAGGCGGACTCTGCGTCCCACACCCGCAGGCTGTCGAAAGATACCGGATCAGAGGAAGAAGAAGAATAACAATAATAATAACAAGAGGATATATGGTCCTGGGGCGATGAGGGTTGTGCTCAGTGGAATCCGTGACATCAAATTACGCCATTGGCAGCGCCCGTCAGAAGCAACGGATGAGATGGAGCACAGAACGAGATGGGACGCAAGGGGCTGTGTACCGGTAGATAGATGGTCGTCGGTACGAATACATAGGCCGAGTGCTTGATTGGGCGTTCCGGGGGTAATGAAACGGAAGAAACGGAAAACGGAGGGAAACGGCCACGGGGCCAAGCAGGCGGGGTAGCCGGCACCACGATCATGATGACGGTCTGGAGTCTATTCCCCACGGTTTCCCTTCTCTCACGCGTCCAGCGTCCAGCGTGTCAAGTATGCGGGCGACAGAGTGAGGCTGTGAGCCACAACGCTGGGCTTGGCGGCGCGGATGAAATAACCGTCTGTCATGCACGATATCGTGACCCAGTGTGGGTCGTCGCGTCGTGGAGGGTGAAACGGTCAAGCAACACAGATCCGTGGTGATGAGTTGGTGGGAAAACGGGGGGGGCGGGGAGGGGGGAGGCACAAGTTGCTGGCCGGCGAGGAAGGGATGGCGGCGTCTAGACCACTAGCTTGAAGAGAAGGAAGGCTCAGACAGCAGACACCAATGCAAAGTGTTTCCGTACAGTGGGTACTCCGTACCGAGCGGACAACGCAACGCAGAAAACGCAGGCCGAATACGCAGTAGAGAATTTTTTTCCCTCGGATGGGAAAATGCAAAAAAAGAATCGTGCCTAGACCTCCACATGCCTCACACACACCCCCTTGGTGGTTCCGCGGGTTGCCCGTTCCCAACACACACCCACCCGTCTCGGGGCACCTTTTTCCAAGGGAATGTTCCATCCGCCTTCCATTCTGGCGTCTGCTTTTTTCTTTTTTTCTTTCTCTTTTTCTCTCTTACCTACTACCTACAGTACTCCGTAGTGTACTGTTCAACTTTGCTTGCCGGCTTTCCCCAAATGGGTATAACCATCCCGCACGGCGTCGTCATTGGATCACTCGACCCACCCCGGTCGATTCCTTCTAGCGCGCTCTAGAGTGCCTTCTCCACCCACACTGTGGTTGGTCGTCCCACCCCTTTCCGTTTGCTTTGGCTGCTCGCACACTTTTGCCAGGCCCAGCTCCTATGTTTTTTTTTATCCCTCACTTTCTTTTCTTTCCCTTCCCACCATCCATCCCGTCTTCCACCAGTCTTCCATTCCTTCTTCCCGCCGGCTGTTGTGCATCGTTCGGCTCACCTCACTTGCCCCCCCTCCTGATTCCCCCATGCCCTGTAAGAAAAAGGAGAGCAGCCCAAACCGCAACCCCTGCGATGACGCGACCCCATATAATAACGGGTCACATAAACCCATCTCATAACAGCTCGGCTACAATACTTAGGGCGCTCTGTGGCTCTTTGGCTTGTCTGGACTCGTACCCCGAGGATTGGGCTTTTCATAGGTAGCCCGACCATAGCCAATCCTCCCCGCCTCTGTGCCACTCCATCGTCGCAAGAGCAACGCGTCACTTGTTAGTCACGGCATGCCTCCACTGGTACCCGCCTACGCCGCCGTGTGCTCACCCGTGCTCTATACAGCGCCTGTAAATATACATACCTAGGTACACAGGGACGTCCCCCCCTCTCTCTCTCTTCAATCGCGTGTCTCACTTTGTAGTCAAACCTTGACATTGTCTGCCTCGTCTGGTACCCAAGACACGATGGACAGACGGGTACAGGGGGCGACGGGATAAAAAAGACCAAATAGATGCAATGCACATCCCCATCGCTTGGTTACAATCAAGCCGTCTGCTGCCTTCTCCGTCCAGTCCAGGCAATCATGTACCACCTCCCTCGTCTCGTCTCCTTTGCCCGATATACCCCTGCTAGACCATAGGCATTTCCGTCCAGGGTGGGGCCGGCGCCATGCTACGGGTACTTGCGTGGACCCTCATCACCACGTACCACAACCACAATGCATGCTCATAGTCGGTACCTTTTCTGCCGCCTGGCGCTATGTACCACACCCCTTGGCATCAAGGGCTTGTTCTCGCATCCCCCCTGCTTCGCATCCCTGGCCCCGTCCAGCGCGTTGTCCGGGTCTCCTCCCAACAGGCGAGAACGATTGACTACGCTGGGGCCGTCCGTCCTCGCTGATGCTGGTCTGGCAGATGGAGAATGGCCATGGGTGGTGGCATGGAGATGTGTAATGGATCTGATTTGATGTGCTCCCCCCCCCTGAAGGCTTCTACTAGTACGGAGTACTGCGTACACTAGGTCTTTTCTATCCCCCTGCTTTCCTATCAGTGAGGGTCCCTCTTGCGGCGCGCGTGCATGTGGGTGGGCGGGCGGACTTGTATTCTTACAGGGGCCGTGGCAAGGTACTCCTACATGGTCTGTACTGCGGTAGGTAGGTAGGTAGTGTGATGTCAAGCAGAGGCAAAAGGCCGCGGGTACGTATCCCAGTCTACCTACAGCAGGTACCTTGTGTACATGGACCAGAGCACGCTAGCTGGGTGCGGAGCACTCCTTCTCACCTGCCCCGTACCATTCTGACCTGACCTTGCTCCAGCATTCCTTGCCTTCTCTTGTCGTCTGCAGTACGGTACCGCCGCCTCCCAAAAGATACCTCGTCCTCTTCCTCCTCTACAAGGGCAACGCTTTTAGCTATCTCATGTCCTCTCCTCCTACCCGTTCGTTCCCATTCATTCATTCCTACGTAAATGCTTCACCTGCTCTCTCCTTCTCACACGTGTCCGAAGCCACTGTCGACATTTCTAGCCTTCTCCGCCTTTCTCACACTACATCCATTCTCTTACACGACATCCCACTGTTTACCTATTCAGTCATCGACGACAACCGGTTAACCTTACCTGCCTGATACACACCTACACACAACACGCATACATACAATCGTCGTCAACTTCACCCCCGACTATTCTTTGGATTTTTATTTGATTTCATTTTACTTGACTCTCTCGCCGCTACACCTCTTCTAGGCCATCGTTCCCATCAACCACCAGCTTCAAGAGTGACCTACTTTTGTACAGTACCGACGGTTTCAACCACCACCCTCCGCCTCGTTTCTTTCGATCAGCGTCCGCATCCTGGATTCGCAGTTGCCTAGCCCCAGCAAGACGTCACGCCCCTTTTCTGGAAGCCTCGAACAAAAGGCGAGTGAAGAGGAACACCGTATCGAACCTTCGATTGTGCTGGACGACGACCATAGAACGTGTGGCTTGGTTGCATTCCGCAGAGATCTCCGACCTTGGTGGCTCACCTGAATTATTGCTGTGGACTCGCCGTCGTCTGCGACATTCTGCAAGCAGCTTTTCCCACACCCACTGCCGATTGCGACGAGTCAATTCCATTCCCGTCACCAAGACACTCATAGCGCTCCCAGATCCGTCTTAGTGCAAGCCTCTTTCGAAGCCCGCCTCTAGGAATCGCTCTTATCTGCAACGCTCTGGGCTATTTACCCTGCGTGGGCCCCAGTCCTTCAGCCTGCCATTCTTCTCAAACGATAGACAGTTGTGCTGGATTTCTTGTGATCCGACGCTTCAAACAACGAACCCGCATGAACACTCACCCAAATTCGTACATCGATTCGCGATAAACAGCCTCCAAATCCCAATCGATACCTTGTTGAAGACGTGCTGACTAGGAAATCCGAGTGGCATCGTTGAGCTTGACCCGACAAGTCAAGGGACGCAGTTGGTGGACATTCGACTCGCCGCTTTGAATAGCAGCATACCCATCTTACGGGACGCCTTCCATGAGCTTGCCGAGACACGTCTAGGCAGAGCAGACTGTCCTCCAACCACCCGCCCCGTTGCTATCTCACGGAGTAGCACATTTGGCACCTTTTTACTTTTTTCCTCTGACTCAGCGTGGAGATGAAAAGGTCCAGGATAAGAACACATTCCCCCGTATACCTGAGCCCATCGCCATCCCCCGAGAGGGAATTGTCACCGCCCAGCCCGGCCCCATCCGTCACGGGTTGGGAACGCACCACCATCATGTCGAGGTCGAGGCCCACCAGCGGGGCCTTGATGCCGGGCGCCGTTATTTTGACGCCGCCTTCTCTCTCGGAGATCCTATCCAACGCCTCGTCCCCGCCATGGACGTTGACCGCCTTCATGGCCTACCTCTCTCAGAACCACTGCTTGGAGACGCTCGAGTTCACCATGGACGCAGAACGATACCGCACCGCCTACCAACAGATCATCACTAATCAAGAGTGGGCCGGCGACGGCACGGAACACGTCTGCTCGCTGTGGGAAAAGCTGATGCAGGCATACATCATCCCCTATGCCCCCCGGGAGGTTAACCTGCCTTCTCGCGTGCGGGATCGCCTTATGGCGCAACGATGCCCCCCCACCCCTCCTCATCCTTCCGAGCTGGATGAGGCCGTCGGAATTGTGTACGAGCTTATGAACGACTCCGTCTTGGTGCCATTCATCGAGTCTGTCATGCCCGGCCACGGCGACGTGCGCATGGAGGATGACGGCCACGACGCACGACAAGGACGTTCTCGCCTGCAGGTAGAGGGCGCCGGTGTCCGGTTCGACGAAGCCAAGCGGTCTCCAAAGTTCCTGCCCCAGCTGATTGTCGGCCGCAGCGGAGCCAACAGTCGTTCGGCGTCCGTGTCGGGTGTAGAGCGTGAGGGCCTCACGGACGATAGCGGGAGCGCCGCCTCCCCCGGCACAGAACCCATGACGCCCCCCACCACCCCACCCACCTCTGACTGGACTTTCAGCACCTCACCCGGCGGCCTCCAGCGGGCTTTGACGGCCCACAACAATGGCTGGAAGAAGGTCGGCGCGAAACTGGGGCTGCACCGTAGGTCATGGGCCAACCGTCACAGCCACGCGCCGTCGTCGGCGCCCATCAACTACGGAGACGTTGCCACGGCGGAAGCCAGCGGCCAGAGCAACCAGTTATAGGAACTAGAGGTCATGCTACCAACTACATCCACCACCCCAGCGACATCATCCTCCCACCTCCCGTTGGACGGTCTCTCGCGTGTCCGTCACCTCTTCAACCCCTGGGAGGAGCCTCATCCAGGCAATCGACTATCCCTCACGGCGGCGGAAGAGGCGAGCAGGGTCCCGGAGAAGGTCGCTCCCGCCGCTTCACAATACGTCGAAGGTGGATGCAATGGTGGCATGGCCGCAAAGGAAATCAATCCGTACCGCAGCAGCCGCCCCTGGCTAGTACGACGTCCGATCCGCGTTCGATCACGTACCCCGGCCCCGCTCAAGATCTCAACCGAGATCGCAGAGAACGCGAAACTCGTGGAGACGCCTGCTTTCAGAAGTGTCGGCGTTCCTTCTCCCGCACCGGTCACTCCCGGCGCGCCAGGAGTGTCGAGCGAGAAGACAGAGGGCGACGTCAGGCCAAGCGAGCTGCCACTACCGATGTCCCCATCGATCGGCTGCCATTTCACAGATTTCTCTAACCTGCTCGGCATCAGCGTGCAGCCTCCGGTCGAGCAGAAGCCTGCCGTCGTTGCCGACAACGCGACCAGGTCCTACTGCCGCGCTGCGCCCGACGAAGACATCTACGGCTGGGATGCTGAGCTGGAGCGACAAAGCCAGCACACTAGCCCGGTCCCTGGTTGCCCGTACGATCAGGACTACCAATACCGCCGGACTAGTGTAACGAAGCGCAGCCTCTTGCACCGTGTTTTCAGCATGGGGAACTCCCCTAGAGATCTTGATGACTTCGAAGCGCGCCGTGCTAGCAGCACCTCCAGCTAGATCACATACACACACACAACACACACACACACACACACACACACAGCCGCTTACGACATCTATACGTACGAATGGGGCAGTCTTGCTATTCAAGATCTGAACTTGTACTATTCAATTTTCGCATGAAACCATGATACCATCTTCTTCTCTCCACATTTCCGACCGGCGTTACTCGGTTCTTTTATCTAAGTTTCGATTCTTGTATTTTGACACCTGGTCACATTTCGAGGTTCATGGCGAGAAGATAGCATCACGACTGCATCATTTGGCTTTTTGTTTTATTTTGGAAAAGAAAAAGGGAATCATAGACATGGGCCCAGGACACTTGCATGAGGAGTTATTGTGGCATTTACAAGGCTTCGGGCCTGGAAAATCTCACGATGCATGGCGAGGAGCTATGGTGGGAAGCGGTTGCTTTTATTTGAACGCAAAACATGGGGCAAAAAGGCATTTTGAAGCCCCTTTTGTGTAGCTCGATGGCATAGGCATACATGAAACGGCTGAGAAGACGAAGCTTATGATTGTGATTTATAGACGTGGTATCCCACGTCCTTTGGTAGGATCTAAATGTCTTACATATCAAATAGAGGTATTCGATCCTCGTACTTCTGACTCATATCGGATGCCAATTCCGCCGGTGATGCCCTCGACTGGGGCGAGAGCACAACGCATGACATGCCACCAATATACGATGGCTCACCCAGCGTTACGGACCCCGGTTGCACCGGCCATTTCCCGGCGCGCTCCCTAAGACTCGTCCATGTGCTTCCCATGCCCGCCCGATTCGCATCTCTAAAAACACGGTCGATACCACGCCAAACACGCTTCTTATGCCAACCCTACTACGATCCAGGCCAATCCAGATTTATCGATCAATTGGATTAGAGACAGTCTGTCCGGGACAGCTCCACTACTGATAGAGTCCTCTTTGTTGTCGACAAACTTTGTCCGGCTTCCACTTCCCTCCGCCACCATTGCTCGCCTTACGGGCGTTATGACATGCCGTCTGTGTGTGTTTAGGGGGGGGGCAGTGCCGTCGCGGCGCGGGCATATTTGGTACTCTGGCGAGCCAGTGAGGTCCCTTTGGCGCTGCTCGATCTGCTTGCGGGTGGTCGAGAGTATCGGCCAGGTCAAACCCCCCATGGACTCGAAGAATGCGACGGCTAGTCGGCAGAGGTTAGCATCCGGGCGAAAACGAAGAAAGGGGCGGTCGGTCCGCTAACCGTCCCGATGTCGATGACCTTGGGCAGAAATTTGAGCGAACCCTGGGCGGATTGGGGAGTACCCAGACGAGGGAGGGCGGTCGTGGAGTTCGTACGATCTCTCGATAATACAATTGCAAGCTTGTCTCTGCGCGTCTAAGCCCAAGGCAGTTAGCAGCCGGAGAAGTAGAATGAGTAGGTAGTAGATGACGACGTTTCCGCTGCGGGATAATTGATAAGCTTTTGTCCAACATACCGAGCCAGCCAGCCACAGTATCATGGCGTATCGTGGGTCTCGTTCACAGCCGCATGCATTCCAGTCTTACACTTTCCCCCATTCCTGTCGGCCTCGAAGCGAACGTCTCGAGGACCGTTCACACAGCATTTCCCAGGTTGCATCTGTAGTTACAGTCTGTTGCGTTGGCAGCGTCAGAAACCTATTTTTCCATCCATGCATTAGTTGTCAAAGTGGGTGCAATATGCCGGCGAATGGCACGGACCTCCAGGCCCATTAGGCCGGATTGGGAAAGGTCTGCGGCGAAATGTCGGTTGACATCTATGGGATGGATTTTGCCAGTCAAAATATCCAGAATCCAATAACCACATATATTTAGATCCTAAGGCAATACAATAGCCATAAATATATAGAGAATCCTATAGAAAATAGTAATATAGTTATATATATATATATACTAATAATTAACTAGAGATTATTATTATAATTATTTATATACTTTAATAATTAATAATCTAATTTATAAGTATTAATTAATATTACTTAAAGTGTTATATATAATATATATAATATATACTATAGTTATTATTATAACTAAAAATAAGATAGCTATAATATTAGTAACTCTAAGTAATCTAGCTAATTAAAATAATTAGTATATCTAGTTATAATAATAAGTAATAGCTTTAAATCTATAGAAGTTAATTAACTTAAATACTAATAATATATAATATACTACTATAAAATAACTAATAAAGCTTTTAATAGCTTTAGATATTATAGACTACCTAATAATACTATTTATAATAACTAAGTAGGTAATAAATAATATAGTAGATAGCTAATATATTAGTAAGCAAGGTATTAGGTTTCTAGTAATAAATAAGGGGTCTTAATAAGGATTAATTATGCGTGTAGAAGTATAACTATTAAGAGGGCTGCTAGGTCAAGCTAGCGGTGAAAGGGGCTCCCGCGGGTGGGCCCGCAAACAAGCTCAGACCGGTTTTACGTAACTAGTAGGATTAGAGTTAGTAAGTAACTCCAATAGATCCTAATAATAGGCTGGTATTGTAATACTGGTAACTCTCTATTTTAACTAAATAGTAGCTAGCTAGCCTGTAGTCTAAAAAGCTCAAAAACGTAATAAAAGCCTAAATCACAAAGTATTTAACTTCTCACTACTAACATAATATCTGTACGTCCCATGCGCGAAACCCATCCATTTATCCATATCTTTATCTACCTAGTGCTAACAAGCTTCTCTAGTGCCTTATTTAGGAATAACTTTATAAAATTATTAGCTAGGTTATCTATGCTGTAGATCCATCATACCTCATAAATCTCACAGCATTCATACAACTACTAAAGAGCTATAATATTAATTATAAGTTACTTTTCCTTTATAGTACTAAGCTTTACTAAACACTTATATAGTAAGTATAAATCAGTGTATATGGTTATAGGGATCTAAGGAACCTTGAGGCAGTTAGAGACCATTACTAGCGTGGTCCCAATTACGTGGGCTATATTAGCTCTAGTAACTATTGCGTATATCTCAGAGGCAAGTATGCTATAGGTGACTCTTTTACACTTTATAGAGCTGAAATAGATAATATTACCTATGAGATTAAAAGCAGTATCTCTACTAGTAGATAGGCACTCTTTGTTATTACTAGACTTATTAGTAAGTGTAATAATAAAGCTAAGTTATAATATTAAATTACTATTATTTATAAAAGAGCTATTAATAAATATAAAGAGTTTAGTACTAGTAAGATCTAGTAGTTAAAATTACAGCCTGTACTTAAGGTTATCTATCTACTACTTGACTTACTAGTTAAGGTCCTTAATTTTAGCTAGGCTAGGTAACTAGTACTAGATAGTAATTAAATAGTTAAAGTATGCCTTAGGTTAGTAAATAGAGGTAATATATATACCTTAGGTATACTACTTAATATACTACTGCTTTGTATTAGGCGTACTAGGGTTAACTAATTATAGCTTCTTGCCTTAGTCCTTTTGGTAAAGGGTTATCTTACTATTATTACTAAGGGTTAACACGCTACTATTAAAAGTAATAGGCTTATTAACTTTAAGAAATTGCTTTAGTTTAGCTATAAAAGTAGCTTCTTTTAGTACATAGTTTTCGCAGTTAGAGAACAATTTATCTATAAGGCTAATAGTATTGTCTATTTGTATGCCTATTATTGCGAAATCGTTGTTTTTAGGTGCTGAAATAAGTAGGTAAGGGTTAAACGTAGATAAATCTATCTAGAGGCTCTTTTTATAGTAGTTATTATACATAGCCCACCAATAAGTACCTGCCTTAGGTATGCTATAGAGTAGCTATTTAACCTCTATAATCATATCTATTATATAGAGGTAGCAAATTTCAAGGGGAAGTTAAGTAAGGATAGTATATACTAATTCAGTTACTAACTAGGTATATACTTGTGTTATATTACATAACTAGAGGATGTGACCTTGTTGTAAAAGCGATAGTATAATAGAGAGTATCACTTATTAGGCTATTTATTAGATAGTTAGTAACTGGGTTAAAATTATAGCTTTGCTATTATCTATATAACCTTAGATAACTAGTTACAATTTTTTATAGAGTTACTTATTTTTACCCTTAACTTTGCATACTAACTGTAACTTAAAAATCTATATACTACTGTGCTTTTTCTTATTATATTTGATAATAAAAAATATACTATAGTCTATAAGTCCTTGGATTTTACTAGTATCTAACTATTTAAATAGCTTGCTAGGCATGGTTATTATACCCTTCTTATATAGCTTAATTACTAGTACATAGTTAGCATCCTCTTTTATGGTAAAAACGCAGTTAATTATAGAGACTATAAGTATAACTTCTGTAGCAAAAATTTAAGCTAGATTCTTTCTCAGTTAGCCTAGGCCTCTTCTTACTAGTAGCAGTTATATAGTAACTATAATAGAGTTACATTTAATTAGAGTATTTGTAGGTACCTCTGCTACAGTAGTTACTAGTAGTCTGGGTTGCGTGGGATTAATAGGGTCCTCTACTCTAGAGGGGTTATACCATAGCTTAATAGTAGTAATAGAGAATTAATATAGTCCTTATGGGGTCTTAATAGTACCACTAGTACTATTATTAGTAGTTAATTAGTAGGGTTCTTTCTAGCCTTTACCTTAATAGTATACCCTAATAAGTAATTATAGAGAGAGGGCCGCGCTTATTATAGTGTTAGGTCCGTTGCGTGCTGCAAGTGCCTTATTAACCTGCCTTTTTACGTGGATGCTGTGAATCTCCTCTATTGCCTTTTGTATGGCTTCTGTGTGCTGCAGGGTTGAGGGCGATAGGGCTAAGTTATCATTAATATAAGGGTATATACTAAAGACTAACAGTATAGGGACAAGGCTATCAAAGCCTGCGGTGTTATTAATTGCTTTTATAGTAAGTTATAGGGTGACTTTAGGTTTAGCCTCTGACTCCGCGCGGACTATCTTATATACTTAGTATAGTATTATATAGTACTATTTAACCTTACTAATACTATAATAGGCCTTAATAGAGACCTCTTTTACCTTAATAGATAGTATATAGGTAGCATGCTTAAATTTAGCTGTGTGAAAATTCAGCCTAGTATCTATAATAATCTAGTCTAGAGAGCTAAGATATATATCAATCTAGTATATCTGTAGTGCTTCCTATGTGTGCTCTGTAGCAACAGAGTATAAAAATCGCGCTGCGTTAAAGGAGGTTATGCTATTAATAACGTAGAGTACTAGTTTATTGCTATCTAAGTATATTACATTAACAAAGACCTCACAGTTAAAGTTATAGTTATTATAGAGTGTAAACTTAAACCTTCCTAGAGCTTTTAAATTTAGCTAGTAATGCTAGTAAAATTTATTAATTTCTTTAATGTTTGAGATTGCTATTGTATAGCTAGCTTGCTAGAGCACTTTGTGTAGCTAATGGACTGAGGGGTAACCAAATTAGTAATATATTTGCCATAGCTCCACATCAGTAAGATGGTGTTATACTATGTTACACTCTGGCTACTCTAAAAGTATCTATAGGTAGCCCTATTTGTATACCACTAGTACTATAGTTATACCCTTAATAAGTATATTAGTAAGGTTATTAAATTACATACTATTAGAGTCTATGTCTTTTAGGTATAAAAGAAATAGAGTACTAGAGGTTATTATATAAAAAGTAAGCTTACTAATAGAGGTAGGTATAGTAATAGCTCTAAGTAAATTAAATAAATCACTGCTACTAAATTTAATACTTACTTTACCAGTATAGCTCATATCTAGTAGCAACTCTACTCTAAGATACTTATAAAGGGCTGTATACTATTGGTAGCCTGTAGTTAACACTTGGGCTACCCCGGTATCTAGTATGATACCCTAGAAAGTTATAGTAGAGTATTAATTGTTAAGTATAAAGACTTTGTCTAACCCTTATTCTTAGCTAGGGTCTTATGTAAAAGAGTCTTCTTTTATTAAAGCATATAAAGTAGCTTAGTTACGTAGTTATATATAGACCTTCTAGCTATTAATGCTCTCTTTACTAAAAAATACTATAGATGTGAAGAAAGTTATATTCTTAAAGAGCTCTTTACTATTGTCTAGTATATACTTATTATTAGTTATATCACTAAGAGAGTTAGGCTCTTTACCCTTGTAGTTAAGAAAGTATTATTTAAATCTTTTAGTAAAGTAGCTTCTTTAGAGTTACTTATAAGAGGTATCTCTTTCCTCCTTTAAGTGTATTATTAACTAATATCCTTCCTTGTTGCAGATAAAGCACTTTTTTACTTAAAATATACTACTTTGTAGGTGGTTGTTTTAGGGCCTTGGACTATACCCTTATTACAGTAGGTAACTGCTGCATTAGCTGTTATAGTAGCGGTTAGTGAAGTACTGCCGGTCTAGCTCAGGCAGTCCTTCTATAAGGTACTATACCTTTTGCTTATATATTACTGCTGCATTACTTATACTATTTCTTAACTATATATAAAGTATATTATAAGTTATAGGTAGATTAAGTAGGGTAGCTATATACTTAGGTATGCCTTAGTAATAAGTAAGTAGAGTGTTGTAGTAGTTACTATTAGTAGGTATACCTTGCTGTATTATAGCTCTAACTAGCTTTATAACTTTCTTAATAAGTAAGTCTAGCACTTTAACTCTTGTTTTACTAGGTAATTCATAAGTAACTTACTTATAGCTAAGCCTTTATAACTCTATATTATGTATATAGTAGACTTTATCCCCTTTAAATTATGATTTAATATTTACTATAAGTATATTAAAACTAATTAAATGGTTATAGAGATCACTAGTATAATACTCCCGCGCATTACCTATAAGCATAAACAAGATAGTAGACCTATAGTGGTCACTAGAGATACCAACCCTCATATAAAGGTTATAAAAAATCAAAAGCTTTAAGTTAAGGGTCTTATAGTTACCGCTACTGTACTTTGATATTAAATTGTCTAAATATAACTTAATAAGGTTAGTTAATTAACAAGCAGTTAGCCTATTAGTTAGGGGAGCAGTTATACTTAGTAACTGCCTCTTGACTATTGTGGCAGTTATAAGCAAACTTAGCATGAGGGAGGCTTTGTTAGTTTGCCTTTTAAACAGGAGAGGTTTAAATAATAGGTTACTATATAAGGTATATTATTAATAATCTAACTTATCGCATGACTTCTGTAAAAAATCCGTATTTTCACAGCTGTTATATACCTCATTAATTAATAGTAGGGGAGTAGCTTGCAGTATCTGTCTAATATTTCTTACGAAGTCTAGGTTGTTGAGGTAATCGCAAAAGACCTTATACTTAGCTTCTATTTTACTTATTATCTTATTATCCTACCTTAAAAAATACTTATTATTAACTAGCTTCTTTAACCTTATACTAATAGTACTTTTAATAGATTCTTTTATTACCTATACACCACAACTAATAATAAAGTTACAAAAGGTAGTTATAACTACCCTTAAGGTAGTATTAAAGTCTATATTAGACTAATCCTTAAATTTATTATAGACTTATTACTATAAATCTCTACTATAGTAGCCTTACTTCTTATAAGTAGTTAAGTAATATAAGATAATTATATCTAATAACTTAATATAGTTAGAGAGTAGGCTACCCTCTAAGATTTAATCTAAGTACTTAATACCCTAAATTAATAGGTTAACGTACTTATAGTATCTATTAGGTATGGATTTATAATATCTATGCGCTTTGCTGACTGTATGCTTGCTTGCGGTCTCTTTAGTAGCCTCAGGGGCATACTCTGTAGCAGTTACTTCTTCTTATATTATTATAGTTACCCTCTATTAGCCTAATAACCCCTTAAACATAGGTATTTCTTCTAATAGGCTAGAAGGTATATACATATATTAAAGGGATTACTACTAGTAGTATAGGTAACTACTTAGTTAACAGAGTCTTACTTACTTTCTTTGCTAAGGGCTTAGTAGTAGTATTACCTATTAATATAAGCCTTCCTCCTTTATACTAAACTTGTTACTTATTAAAAAGAGCCTTTTGCGCGGTCTCATAACTCTTATTGCTTATTAAAAAGAGCCTTCCTCGCACGGCACTCACTGCTCATCAAAAAGAGCCTTCTTCACACAGGCTTCCTCAGCATTAGTCACTCAAGGGCAATCAGAGGTATGTTTTAAGCAAGAAAAGAGTATAAAAGAAGGTTAGAAAGAGGGAAGGAGTAAAAAAAAATCATAGAAGTTAGAGGAGAGAAAGGGGGTTTATTATACTCCCATAAGCCTATTAGACTATCTAGTTATTGAACAGCCTAGTAAAGTTACTTTTCAGGTAACTGTAATAATAGTCATAAGTCTAAAGTTAAAGTAATAAAAAGGTAAAGTTAATAAGGTTATATTAAGTTAGTTAATAGTAGGTTATTAACAGTTGTTTTAGTATGTAAAGTATAGGACTTTGCAGTCTTATAGTCTAATGATTTTTAGTAAAAATTGTTATCTTATAGGTTATAGCTTCTTATAACATAACAAAGTTAACTTATATAAATCAAGCTTGCGCACTTATGGTACCCTTTATGGGGGTACCATAAGTCTGCTATAACAGTATTCTAAGCTAGTTATCTATATAGAAGAAAGCACAGAACTATCCTACTACTACTATAGGGTTCAGAGTAGTTCTATCTCTTCTTAAAAAACCTTACTAATCTACAGTATCTTTTAGTAAGTAGTTACTATATTTAACTACTAATCAGTATTAGTAAGCAAGGTATTAGGTTTCTAGTAACAAATAAGAGGTCTTAATAAGGATTAATTACACGTATAGAAGTATAACTATCAAGAGGGCCGCCAGGTCAAGCTAGCGGTGAAAGGGGCTCCCGCAGGTAGGCCCGCAAACAAGCTCAGACCAGTCTCACGTGACCAGTAGGATCAGAGTTAGCAGGTAACTCCAATAGATCTTAACAATAGGCTAGCATCGCAACATAATAACTATTAAATCTAAAAAATATATAAGCTTTAAAGCTATCTTAGTTATTAAGTAAAAGCTAAAAGTAACTTAAATATAATAATAATATATATACATAAAAATAATAGTAATATAAGTAAGACTATAAGGTAGTTAATAACTTAGTTACTTAGATTTATATAATAATAAATCTAATAGTAATTATAAAGTATTATTCTACAAGTAAGTTAATATATATATAGATATATAATATTAAGGTATATATTAATCTACTTCTATATAAGAAAAAGGAAATTACTATAGTAAAGTATAAGAAAGTTATAAAAAGAGCTATAGATTATAAGGTAATAGATATAAAAGAGGTAGAGAAATAGATATCTAAGAGAAAGTACTTTCTTATAGTATATAAGTCTAGTAATATTTAGCTATAAAGATTAATAAATACTTTCTATTACTAATAAAGGTATTAAGGTATATACTACTAGTAGTATAAGTAGAGGTATATAAGAGTACTAACTATATAAGAGCTATTAATAACTAGCTTCTATATTATAAAGTAATATTAGTAATATAAGCTTATATTACTATAGAGCTAAAGTATTTCTAAGTAAAAGCTATTTATAGTACTTTTAGCTTACTTACTATAGTAATAGTTACTAATAATATTATAGAGAATTATATATAAAAGAAGCTAATAAAGAAAAAATAATATAATAACTATTATAATAACTATAATAATAAAAGTAATAACTATAGTAATAAAAAGTACTTACTATATATGTTAAGGATGTGATAGATCTACTAGAATAACAGTAGGGCTATGCTAACATCACATGACTTCTATGTTATATGACATCCCTCCTTCTACAGCTGCCTTACTTCTTTTAGTACTGCTAGTAAATACTAGTAAATTCCTTCTCTTTTGTTTATTATTAATATATAACTACTTTACCTACTTAGTTAATTAACCTTACCTATAATACTAATATTAATTAGTAGTTAACTTTATAGTAACTACTACTATAATAACTATAGATTAGTAAGGATTAGTAAAAGAGATAATAATACCCTTACTTATTTACCTAACTTATAGAAGGCTAGTATACTACCTAGTAAAAGGAAGGTTAATAACTAAAATAAATACCTAGTAAAAGGTTCTTAAGCTTAGTATCTATTATATAAATATTACTTTCTTTAACTTTATTACTTTTTAAGAAGTTATTATTTATAACTTATAACCTTATTAATTTTGTTACTTTTAACCTATTTAAGAAAGGTAATATAGCCTCTATATTCCACTTCTTATAACCTCTTTTTGTTATTATACTTATCCTATCTCTACTATAGCACTCTTACTAGTATCATTTTTTATTACTATAAATAATAAAGAATCCTATCTTAATAGACTATTAGCTAGCCTATAAGCTTATATATTAAACAGAGCTTATCCTTTTATAGAACTTACTACTATATCTATTTCTAATATCATAGTTAGAAAGAGTTAATAAATAGAAAAGTCTACTCTTATAGTCTATTAACCTATTTAACTTTACCCTTTTCTGCTTTATAATTTCCCTTTATTAACTTTAGTAACTTTATCTACCTACTTAATTAATAGTAAAGATATAAGTAGTTAGAAGACTTTATCTACTTACTTATATAGTAGATAGTCTTTTATACTCTTTAACTATCTATCTCTTTAACTACTTCTTCTTTTTTTATAAGTAGTACTTACCTTTACTCTCTTTACTCTTTTTTATTACTCTTTTTACTATTTATTATAACTCTTAAGAATCTATTTTCTTTTCTCCTTTTATTCTAACTTTTATTACTTTATTTACTCCTTTTATTTATTATCTATACTACTAGTAGTAATTTCTCTAATATATAAATTTACTTCTAAGCTTATATAGTTAGAAGTAAGTACTTATATTTATAAAGGTTATAAGGCTGATAAAGGGTAATAGGATCTATTCCTATATAATCACTACTATTATAGTAAAAGTATTTAGCTTAAAGTAAATTACTACTAGGGTCAATTATAATACTAAGAGGATTTTTCAAAGATAATAAAGTATACTCTAAAAGTATTACCTACTCTTACTATATCTCTAAAGTAAGCTATAGGATTATTATTCTCTTATTATAGAGTATTATTACCCTATTAGAGTTCTCTAATAACTTAAGTATAACTCTTTAACTTTAAGCCTTAGCTACTATTATTAACTTCTAAATAATAAGGTATAGTATCTTATAGTAATAAATAAGTATAACCTTATAGTAAATAGCGAAGAATAACTTTAAAGAATAGTTACTTATAAACTTTAAATAAGCTTATTATAATACTATTAAGGATTTTTATAACTTCCTTATATAAAGAGATATCCTAGTATCTACTTTATTAAGAATAATAGTTATTAAATAAGTATATAATATACTTAAAAGTAATATACCTAGAGTATAGTCTAAGACCTAGATTAAAGCTTTTACTATTAAGAATAATAACTTTAGAAATAAGCTAGTTAACTCTAAATTTATTAATAATATCTTAGGTATTATACTAACTATCTTATTTAATTAAAGCTTAATTAGACTACTAGCCCTAGTACTAGCTTATATACCTATACTAACTCTAATACTAGCTTACTTAGTAACTCTAGCCCTAGTAGCTTTAGTATTAGCTTATATATCTATGTTAGTTATAAACTCTATAATAACCTACCTCTCTAATAATACCTCTCTAATATATTAGATTACTAACCTTATTAAGATATACTTAGATAAGGTAAAGTATAGAAAAGAGGTATATAAGTTACTTAAGTTAAAGCTTACTATCTTTTATAACTAATATAAAAAGGTAGGTATCTCTTAGAAATACTATATAGGTACCTTCTTTATTATACTAAAAGAGGCTATATCTAACTTTTATACTAACTACCTCTATAATCTATTCCTTACCCTTAACTTTTATATAATAGTCTCTTAAGTTAAGGCTAACTTTAAGATAGAGAAGATATACTAAGTATACCTTTTAAAGTTATAGTAAACTAACCTAATTACTATTATTTATAATAACCCTAATAAGAGTAAGACTAAGGCTCTAGAGATACTTATTAAGAGGATAAGTATATTAGTAAGGGTAGTTACTTAAATTAGTATCTCTACTAATAGTATTTTTTAAGATTATCTTATTAATAGCTATTAAGGGGTTAAGGATTATTTATCAGCTCTCTATAGCCCTTCTAGTATATTTACTAGAGTTTATAATTAATTATAATTAGCTATTAGTAATATAGCTAAATTTAAGTAGCCTACCTATTAGTATATAACTAAGAAAGATTTTACCTAGTAATAACCTTAAGGTAATAAGGCTTTCTAGACTAACTATACTTATAATAGTTAATATAATTACTAGTAGAGGTATAGTAGTAGTACCTACTAAAATAATTATAATAACTATAATAACTAAGGCTTATATTACCTTTTTAATTAAAAGTATAATAATAGTAATACTTTTAAGAAATACTATATCTACAGTAAGACTAGCTATTAGTTAATAAAATACTTGGAAGAGAAATAATAATAGTTATACTATAAGTATAAGAAGTAGTACTCTATAGAATCTTCTCTTAAAGATTTTTACTACTTTATAACCAACTTAAAAGAATTTAAACCTTTTAAATTGGATAATAAAATTAATAATAAACCTAATACAGTTAATACTACTTTCTTTACCTTAACTACTTACTTTAATTCTACTATAGTTAATAGTCTAATACTTTTTAATACCCTTTATAACTAGTTAACTACTTACTTTATTACTAAAGAAGATTTATAAGGTAATATAACTAAGAAAGATACTATAGTAAGAGATATCTTTATACTTAAAGATTAATACTTAGTAACTACCATTTAGAGTATTATACTAGATTCTAGAGTAGTAAAATATTTAACTATTAGTTTTAATTAATACCTTATTTTATAATAATTTCTTTATAGCTAATTAATACTAAATACTAATAATACTAGTTAAGTAAGAATTTAATTTAGTAACAGTAAGTACTTTATTTTAAAAGGCACTATTAATATCCTAATACTATTAGATATCCTTATATTTTATATAATACTCATAAATATACTATTTCTGCTATACCTTATAGATATAAACTATAATAGTATATACTTTAATAACCTAATAAAGGTGCTTATCCAAGGAAAGACTATTATACCTATTATTTATAAAAAGGGCTATGTATAGATACTATTAAAGTAGCTTATATAAAATATAGCTTAGCACTATCTTATAGATACTAAATTATAAAGAGTCTACTAATAATTTAACTATCTATTAGTCTACAGACTTTATAAGGTACTAATATAGTCTAGTAATAATATTAAAATTACTACTTTAGAGTAATTAATAAAACTCTACTATTATTACTAGATAAATAGAAAGTTACCTAGTTACTTTAAGTTTACTCTAAGAGATAATAACTATAACTTTAACTATAAGATTATTATTAACATAGTTTACCTTAATAAAAGCTATCTTATTCTATATATTATTAATACTACTATATTATTTTAAGTAGCTTGCTTTCTTAACTCTATTACTATAAAATATATATAAGAAGCTCTATATATATATATTAAATTAATATATATCTTAGCCTACTAGACTAGATAGTTATAGATACTAGCCTTAACTTCTACTCTTCTAAATTTAAGAAGTCTACTTAATTACTATTAATTAAGGTAAAAGAAGTACCTATTAAAGTATATTATAGTATTAGTAAGGTGGAAAGATACTATACTTCTTTATAGTAAGCTTATAAAATACTTTATAATAAGGGTATTTTACTAGAGGTTACTCTCAAACTTACTATTAAAACTATTAATAATACTACTAGCTCTAATAGCCTTATTCTAACTCTTCTTATTTTTAATATATACCTATAGATAATAGATAATTTACCTCTATTACTAACTATAACTAAGAGAGCTGAAGTAGTTAGAAAAGTAATAGAAGTAGTCTATTAAATCTATATAAAATAGTAAGTTAATAAAGTAGTTAGAATATATAACAGCTCTAATATATTATTAACTCTAGTACTACCCTTATAATCTAACGTTTATATATAGTATAAAAAGAGTAGCTAGTAAGGCTCTTTTTAACTTATTAGTATTAATAGAACTAAATATATTATTAACCTTTTTTATAGTTTATAAACCTTTAGATATACTATAGTTAAACTATATTATTATAACCCTTCTAATAATAATATAAGAGATTAAGAGTAGCTTATTAATATATTACTAACTAGTGTAGCTAACCAGGGTCCTCTAGAGACTAATAATAATAATAAAGATAAGCTAGCTACTATAACTATTAATAATAAATAAGGTATTATTATCATTAATCTAAACCTACTAAAAAGAGATAGAGGCTACTCTTATAAATACTACTTCTTTAATAAGACTAAGTAGTAGTTAACTATAACTTACTATATAGCTAATACTCTATTAGCTACTACCTTTCTATCTATAAAAGAAGAATTAGACTAACTACTAGTAATTAAACTATATAAAAAGAGTATTATTACTACCTCTAGTAATCCTTTTAAATACTCTAATAAGCTTAAGGTTAAGGCCCTTCTTACCTATAGTATATTTTACTTTATTATATATAATAAAATAGAGCATACTAGTATATAAATCTTTAAGACTAGAATAATTAATAAGGTTAAAAGTAATAACAAAGTACCTTATAAAAAGTCCTACCTTATTATATAAGAGTATACTAATAGTAGAAAGAAGGCTATTCTAACCTAATTACTAACTATCTAAAAGGCTAGCTAGTAACTTATTCTAGCTCTTACTATACTACTAATATAACTTTATAGATTTTGGCTATAGCTAAGAGATATTACTTAAGTATACCTATAGTTTATTATCTAGCTAGCTTAAATAATTCTTATATATCTATTACTATAGATCTAGTATCTCTACCCTAAGGGGACTTTTATATAGGTAATCTAACCTCTATATAGTATTATAGAGGTAAGTACTTACTAGTAGGTAATATATAGTATCTACTATAGAGAAAAGCTTTAGATAGAATTATAATATATAACTTATACTTACTTATCTCCTTAATAGTAAACTTAGATTTTATAGTTATTAGTATATAAACTAATAATATACTTAGTCTTTTAAATAACTAATTTACTATATATAAAGATAAGACGCTAATTAAGGTAGACTTTATAGCTAAACTAAAGAAAAGACTAACTATTAATAACCTACTTACATTTAATAGAGAAGTTATCTCTTTAACTAGTAATAGAAAGCTAATCCTTAAGTAGAAAGGCTAGAGTAAGAAACTACAACCTATTAACTATTAAAGTGGGTGCAATATGCCAGCGAATAGCACGGACCTCCAGGCCCATTGGGCCGGATTGAGAAAGGTCTGCGGCGAAATGTCGGTTGACATCTATGGAACGGATTTTGCTAGCTAAAATATCTGGCATCCGATGACCACGTGCATTTGGATCCTAAGGTAACACAACAGCTATAAATATGCAGGGAATCCCATAGAAAATAGTAATATAGTTATATATATACTAGCAATTAACTAGGGATTTTTACTATAATTATCTATATACTTTAATAATTAATAGTTTAAATTTATAAGCATTAATTAATATTGCTTAAAGTACTATATATAATATATATAATATATACTATAGCTATTATTATAACTAAAAATAAAATAGCTATAATATTAGTAACTCTAAGTAGCCTAGCTAACTAGAGTAATTAGTATATCTAGCTATAGTAATAAGCAGTAACCCTAAATCTATAGGAGTTAATTAACCTGAATATTAATAATATATAGTATACTACTATAAAATAACTAATAAAGCCTCTAATAGCTCTAGATATTATAGACTACTTAATAATACTATCTTTAATAACTAAGTAAGTAATAGATAATATAGTAGATAGCTAATAACTACTAGATCTAAAAGATATATAAGCCTTAAAGCTATTCTAGCTATTAACTAAAGACTAGAAGTAACTTAAATATAATAATAAAATATATATATAAAAATAATAGTAATATAAGTAGGACTATAAGGTAGTTAGTAACTTAGTTACCTAAATCTATATAATAGCAGATCTAATAGTAGTTATAGAATACTACTCTATAAGTAAGTTAATATATATATAGATATATAATATTAAGGTATATATTAGTCTACTCCTATATAAGGAAAAGGAAATTACTATAGTAAAGTATAAGAAAGTTATAAAAAGAGCTATAGATCATAAGGTAATAGATATAAAAGAGGTAGAGAAATAGATATCTAACTAGGAGAAAGCACTCTCTTATAGTATATAAGTCTAGTAGTATTTAGCTATAAAGACTAGTAAATAGTTCTTATTACTAATAAAGGTATTAAGGTATATACTACTAGTAGTATAAGTAGAGGTATATAAAAGTACTAACTATATAAGGGCTATTAATAACTAGCTCCCATATCGCAAAGTAACGTCAGTAATATAAGCCTATATTACTATAGAGCTAGAGCATCTCTAGGCAAAAGCCGCTCATAGCACCTTAAGCCTAGTCACTACAGTAATAATTACTAACAATATTATAGAGAATTATGTATAAAAGAAGCTAATAAAGGAAAAACAGTATAATAATTACTATAATAACTATAATAATAAGAGTAATAACTATAGTAATAAAAAGTACTTACTATAAAATATTTCTAAGTACTTACTAGTAGGGTATTACTTTATAAGTAAAATATACCTAAGGTTTCTATAGTAACTATATAAAGTAATTATTAACTATATAAAGCAAGCTCTAATATAGTAATATATAAAAGATAAGCTAAAAGAGAAAGATATATTACTAGCCTTTATATATACCTACCTAGATAAATTTACTATAGTAGTAATAGTAGTATCTCTAGTAAAATAATAGTTAGAAGATAGTAAAGGTAAGGTATAGTTAAAGAGTAAAGAAGCCTTATCTATATAGTTAGCTACTTTTATAATATCTAACTATCTACTTAAAGACTTTGTTATTTTAGATTTAGAGGTAACCCTTTATATCTTCTACTCTTATTATTACTTCTTAGAGATAACCCTAGTAAAGTTAGATAACTTTATCTAAATAGGTAATACTACTATTCTAATTAAGAGATAGGGTAACATACTTATCTATATAAAATAAAGTAATTACTAAGTATAATTTATACTTAAAAAAGTTACCTATTATCTATTACTATTATATAACTTAGTATTATATATAATACTTAAAATAAGAAATAATTAGTAGTAAGATAATAGTCTAACTAATAATTATATATATATAGTAAAGGATTACTCTATAGTATTTGTTAGAGGCTATAAGGGGTAATAAGGTTAGAGATAAAAGATAAGAGATAAAATAAGATATATATTGTTTTTAATATATTAGAAGAGCTTTCTGTTCACCTTGCTGTCTAGCTAGATATAAGGGATATAAGGGGTTTATTTATACTTATTTTCTATATATTCTAAGGATTTCTTAGATATTCTAGGTTATTATCTAAAACACCTCAGTTATATAGTTTATAACTATATTCTTATAGGTTGTTTTCTAAAACATCTCAGTTATATAGTTTATAACTATATTTTTATTTCCTAGATTTCTCCTTAGGTAGATAGTTCTTGCTTAAAGGAACTATTCTTTGTATATAGATATCCTAGGTATTTATAATATATAGGCGTTTTCTAAGTACATATATAGTTATCTAGTATATATAGTATATACAGTACTATTAATACTGTGTTATATAATTCACTTTATTATTATATATACTATCTTTTATATATAGATATAAGGTATTTAAACCTTAATATCTAATAGTATTTAATATAGATAAAATTGCTAGTTAATAGGTTATTAAGGCTAGTAAGAACTATAATAGTCTTCACGCTATATTAGTAGCATACCTAGTAGTAGTAAATGCGGATGTGGTTATAGTAGCTTTAGTGCTAATAGACTACTACTAAAGGAGTAGGCTAGTTAAAGCTAACTACTAGTATAACTATCTTAGCTACCTAAGTAGCTATATACTCTACAAAATAACTGTCTAAGCCTGTAGTATATAGATAAAAGGAGATATACTAGAGATATCTATTATATTATGTAAAGTATATATAATAAGTAAAATATAGTAGTAAATATTATATTAACTACAAGAGTTAATTAATTATATAGAGGTAGGTAATTATATTATACTAGATTTTTACCTATTTAAATAAAGCTATAGTAGATATAAGTTAGCCTTGCTACTTAGTAACTAAAAATCTAGCTTTATATAAGACTATTACCTATAATAGTATACTTCTAAGGCTATTAAGATAGCTTTAGTAGACTTTATATAGTTAATTAAAGTATATAAATTAATAGAAGTATAAGTAATTAAGTATAATAATAAGATCATAACTACCTATCTATAGGCAAAGGAGGCTATAGAAAGTATAGAAATCCTATTCAAGGCCTTAGCACCTAATACATAAGCATAAAACAGCAGTATAGAGAGGATTGCTATAGTAATTAAGGAGAAAGCCTATATAATAAGGCTAAAGTTAAAATTACTAGTATTACTATAGCTAGAGATTTTAAAAGTAGCGGTATACTTATATAACTAAATACTAGCTAAATCTTATAGCTAGAAATCTCTATATTAGACCTAGTATATAGTAAGAGAGCAGCTATTATCTATGCTATACCTTAGCTATTTATAAGTATTTAGCTACTATATATATATAATAACTTTAGATACTTAACTTAGTTATAATTATTTTTAGTGCTTTAAAGTAAAGGTATATATTAGCTATTTAGTTAATTATATATTAACTAACTAATACTATATATATATTCCTTTAAAGAATAAAGTTATTATATCTTATAATATAATATTTAATAAAGATAGATACTTCTCTAGACAAGAATATAAATAAGTAGATAAGTTAAGTAATATGAATAAGGCTATAATTAATAAATAGATCTAAAAAGTAACTAAAAAGAACTTTATAAATATTACTAATAGTAAAGATATTATAAAAGAAGATATAATAAAATTTCTAAACTAAATTACTAATAAAATACTAGAAGGAGTCTATAAATATATAAAGTTATACTTTGTATTAATAATGCTACTAAAATCTTTAAATACTTTATTTATTATATTACTATTAGATATACTTAATATAAGAGAGTAAGAAGACTATGTATATTATAATAAAATCTAATGTGTTAACTGTATTATATATTAAAAGTAAATATATCTATAAGAATCTTAGAAAGCTATGTTTATAGCTAGAACTATTAATAGTCCTTGCTACAGTACCTAGAACTAGCAAGCTACTTATATAGCTAGGACTATTAATAGTTCTTACTATAGTCCCTAGAAAATCTTAAAGTAAGACCTCTTACCTAGTAAAAGTACAAGCTAGCCCCCTAATATTAAGAAGGATAATATAATAAGAGAGGATCTATCTAACTCTAGTAATAAGATAACAGTACCTTAAAATATAGCTACAAGGCTGTACTAGAAGGATTTGCCTGGGTTACTTAAGGTATATACCAACCTAAAAACCACCTATTTATAGAGGATTTTTAAGAGGCTGAGAAAGCTTATTTATAGAGCTATAATACTATAAATAGCTAGGTTAAAGTTAGTATAGAGGAAGCTAGTAATAACTAAATATTTAATTACTAATAGGTATATACCTATAAGCTAAATAAATATGGATTTCTTATAAAGTTTAAGGTATGTGTTGCGATGCCAGCCCATCGTCAGGATCCATCGGAGTTACCCGCTAACTCCGATCCCACCGGTCACGTGAGACCGGTCCGAGCTCGTCCGCGGGCCCACCCGCGGCAGCCACTTTCACCGCCAGCTCAACCTGGCGGCCCTCTTGATAGTTACACTTCTTCACGCATAATTGACCCTTTTTGAGACCCCTTATTCGTCGCCCGCTGGTTATCACCAGACCCCTTTCGCCTTGCTTACCAACAGTATGCCTTATTATTTATAGTGATTAATAGCTAAAAGATATAATCTATAATATATATATAGTAATACTAGTAGGACTTTTATTTTAATTACTTATTATAATTATAGCTAAGTTAGACCTAGAATTACTTTAATTTAATATAGTAAATATATTTATATATACTAATATAGATAAGATAGTATTTATAAGACTTCCCCTAGGATATCTAAGCTATAGTAGTAGTAAGATTATCTACTTATAAAAAGCCCTTTCTGGGTTATAATAATTATTACTACTATAGTAAAAGTACCTAGAAAAGGGACTTTAAGAACTTAGATTTATACTAGTTACTAGAGAGCTATACTACTAGTAAAAGGGAGCTATTACATTCTTCTTCTATATTAATAATTATATCTTTGGGTTCTCTAAGTTATTATAATAGAAAGCTAATAAGGTAATTGATAGTATAAAAGAAAGATACTACTTAGAGGGTAGTAATAAAATATAATAGTTTCTTAATATAGAAATTCTCTATAATAAATAATAATAAAAGATATAGCTATTATAGTTAGTATATATTAAAAAGATAGTAAAGCTGATTGATAATAAAACCTAGCTACTGCTAGATAATACCCTAATAGGTAATAAAGAACTTCTACCCTTATGGTAGATAGTAGTAAACTATGAAGTTATAAGATACTAGTAAAAAGTTAGATTAATCCTATATATAGTAGTAATAATAAGACCTGATATTATATTTGCAGTAAGTTAGCTAGTAAGATTTAATTATAACCTATTAGTAGCTTATTAGAGGGCAGTAAACTAGGTGCTGTAATACCTTAGGTATATAGCTAGCCTTTGCCTTAAATTTAGACCTAACAGAGAGCTTATTATTGCATTAGATATAAGCTTTAGAGGTAACTTAATTAATTATAAGAGCAGAAGGTATAAAAGGGTAGTAATTACCCTATCCATTAATTAGTTAGATTAAACCTATAAATAGCTTTAATCTAAGAGGGTATATCAAAGTAGGTATAATATACTAGCAAATAGTATAGACCTCTAGGCCTATTAGGCTGGATTAGGAAAAGTCTGTGGCGAAATGTCGGTTGACATCTATGGAATAGATTTTGCTAGCCAAAATATCTGGAATCCGATAACTACGTGCATTTGGATCCTGAGGCAATACAACAGCCATAAATGTGCGGGGAATCTCATAGAAAATAGCAACATAGTTACACATACACCAGAAAATAACTAGAGAATTTCACTATAATTATCTTTATACTTTAATATTACTAATACTACTAAAAGAAGTAAGGTAGCTATAGAAGGAGAGATATTATATAATATAGAAGTTATATAATATAAGTATAGCCTTACTATTATTCTAGTAGATCTATTATATCCCTAATACTAGTAACTATCTAAAGTAGTAGTATTTCTCTATAGTAACCTAGCTACTATATAAATCTACCTTTTTACTAGAAAGCTTAAAAATATAATAAAAATCTAAATCTAAAAGTATTATAATACTTTAAATCTATATAACCTATTATATAGCTTATAAAACCTATCCTTTTGTTCTAATTACTACTATTCTATTACTAACTAGCTTCTCTAATACCTTATTTAGTACTAATTTAGTAAATCTATCTACTAGGTTATTAGTCTTCTTAATCTATTATACCTTATAAACTTTCTATCTCTTATATAACTACCTAAGAGTTATAATATTTATTATAAGTTACTTCTTTTTTATAGTACCTAATTTAATAAGGTATTTATATAAGAAGTATAAATCTATATATAAAATAGTTAGAATTACTAGTATCTTTATTGAGTTTATTACTTACTAGAGAGTAGTTATAATAGTATATACTATATCTACTCTAGCTACTATTTTATATATCTTACTTACTAGTATACTATAGGTAATATACTTATACTTTATTAAGCTAAAGTATATAATACTTCTAATAATATTAAAGTAGTTACTAATATTATTATTACTAGTTTTCTTAGTAATAAGGATAATAAAGAAGCCTAATTATAATATAAAATCCTTATTATTTGTAAAGAACCTATTTATAAAGATAAATAGCTTTACTATAATAAGATTAATAAGGTAGAAAGTTAGACCTTAGTTAAAATTATTTATCTACTAAGTAATTTAGTAGTTTAGAGCTATAATATCTTCTTTAGTTAGAGCTTAATACTATATAGTAATAGAGTAATTAAAGTATACTTCTAGCTAATAGACTAATATAATATAAGCTCTTTAAGCCTATTATTTAATATACTATTTAAGAGTCTTAGGGGTAGTACTATTAATATTAAAGTATATAGATAATTATAGTGAAAATCTCTAGTTAATTACTAGTGTATATATAACTATGTTACTATTTTCTATGAGATTCCCTACACATTTATAGCTGTTGTGTTACCTCAGGATCCAAATACACGTAGTCATCAGATTCCAGATATTTTAGCTGGCAAAATCCATTCCATAGATGTCAACCGACATTTCGCCACAGACCTTTCCCAATCCAGCCCAATAGGCCTAGAGGTCCATACTATTTACTAGCATATTACACCTACTTTGACATACCCTCTTAGATTAAAGCTATTTATAGGTTTAATCTAACTAATTAATAGATAGGGTAATTACTACCCTTTTATACCTTTCTTTTATATTCTTATAGGTCCTTATAACTACTAATTACTTATTATAAAAGGTAGTAATTAACTAATTAATAATAAATAAAACTAGAGTATATATAGTCTAGTAGTATTACCCCCTACTAGATAGTTATAGTATAAGATAGTAACTTATACTAGAGCTCTAGGGTTTAATCCTAAGTAGAGGTAAAAAGACTTAATAGTAGTTATATCTATAAAGCCTACTAGCTCTCTTATATAAGTTTAAGCTTAATAATATAAATATATAGTAACTAAGGTCTTTTTACTTAGTAAAGCTATATTATACTTATAGTAATTTTAAGCCCTATATACTTATTATTATATTTAATATAGCTCCTATAGGTCTATATATATAATTATTCTTAAAGTATAGTTTTAACTATACTTTTATCTTTTATTATAACTTTCTAACTTAAAATAGTAGTGTTAAGGATGTGATGGATCTACTGGAACAACGGTGGGGCTGTGCTGACGTCACGTGACTTCCATGTCACGTGACATCCCTCCTTCTACGGCTGCCTCACTTCTTTTAGTAGCGCTAGCAAACGCTGGTGAATTCTATCTCTTTTGTTTATTATTAATAGACTATTTTGCCTACTTAGTTGATTAACCTAACCTATAATACCAATACTAATTAGTAGTTAACTTCATAGTAATCACTACTGCAATAACTATAGATTAGTAAGGATTAGTAGAAGAGATGATAATACCCTTACTTATTTACCTAACTTATAGAGGGCTAGTATACTACCTAGTAGAAGGAAGGTTAGTAACTAGAATAAATACCTAGTAAAAGGTTCTTAAGCTTAGTATCTATTATATAAATATTACTTTCTTTAACTTTATTGCTTTTTAAGAAGTTATTACTTATAACTTATAACCTTATTAACTTTATTACTTTTAACCTATTTAAGAAAGGTAACAGTAGCCTTTATATTTTACTTCTTATAACCTTTTTTTATTACTACCCTTATCCTGTCTCTGCCGCAGTACTCTTGCTAGCATTATTTTTTGCTACTGTAAATAATGAAGAATCCTATCTTAACAGACTGTTAGCTAGCCTGTGAGCTTGTATATCAAACGGAGCTTATCCCTCTATAGAACTTACTGCTATATCTATTTCTAATATCATAGTTAGAAAGGGTTAATAAATAGAAAAGTCTACTCCTATAGTCTATTAACCTATTTAACTTTACCCTTTTCTACTTTACAATTTCCCCTTATTAACTTTAGTAACTTTATCTGCTTACTTAATTAGTAGTAAAGATATAAGTAGTTAGAAGACTTTATCTACTTACTTATATAGTAGATAGTCTTTTATACCCTTTAACTACCTATCTCTTTAACTACTTCTTCCTTCTTTATAAACAGTACTTACCTTTACCCTTCTTACTCTTCTTTATTACTCTTTCTACTATTTATTATAACTCTTAAGAATCTATTACTTCTGTCCTCCTTTTATCCTAACTTTTATTACTTTATTTACTCCTTCTACCTATTATCTATACCACTAGTAGTAATTCCTCTAACATATAGATTTACCTCTAAGCCTGCGTAGTTAAAAGTAAGTACCTATATTTATAAAGGTTATAAGGCTAATAGAGAGTAATAGAATCTATTCTTATATAATTACTACTATTATAGTAAAAGTATTTAGCTTAAAGTAAATTACTACTAATACTTATTAATTAGTAATTAGCTTTACTAAATTCTATAACTACTATAGCCTTTAACTACCTAAAGTAAATTACTATTACTATAGCCTTTAACTACCTAAAGTAGATTATTACTAGTACCTATTATAGTACTAGGAAGATTCCCTAAAGATAGTAAAGTATACCTCAAAAGTATTACCTACCCTTACTATATCTCTAAGGCAAGCTATAGGATTATTATCCCCTTATTATAGGGTATTACTACTTTATTAGAGTTCCCTAATAACCTAAGTATAACTCTTTAACTCTAGGCCTTAGCTACTATTATTAACTTCTGAATAGTAAGGTATAGTATCCTATAGTAATAAATAGGTATAACTCTATAGTAAATAACTAAGGATAACTTTAAAGAATAGTTACTTATAGACTTTAAATAAGCTTATTACAATACTATTAAGGATTTTTATAACTTCCTTATATAAAGAGATATCCTAGTATCTACTTTATTAGAAACAATAGTTATTAGATAAGTATATGATATACTTAAAAGTAAAATACCTAAAGTATAGTCTAAGATCTAGATTAAGGCTTTTACTATTAAGAATAATAACTTTAGAAACAAGCTACTTAACCCTAACTTTATTAATAATATCTTAGGTATTATACTAACTATTTTATTTAATTAAAGCCTAACTAGACCACTAGCCCCAGTACTAGCTTATATACCTACACTAGCTCTAGCGCTAGCTTACTTAGTAACCCTAGCCCCAGTAGCTTTAGTATTAGCTTATATATCTATACTAGTTATAAACTCTATAATAACCTACCTCTCTAATAATACCCCTCTAATATATTAGATTACTAACCTTATTAAGATATACTTAGATAAGGTAAAGTATAGAAAAGAGGTATATAAGTTACTTAAGTTAAAGCTTACTATCTTCTATAACCAATATAGGAAAGCAGGCATCTCCTAGGAATACTACGCAGGTACCTTCTTTATTATACTAAAAAGGGCTGTATCTAACTTTTACGCTAACTACCTCTATAACCTATTCCTTACCCTTAACCTTTACATAATAGTCTCTTAAGTTAAGGCTAACTTTAAGATAGAGGAGATATACTAAGTATACCTTTTAGAGTTATAGTAGACCAACCTAATTACTATTATCTATAATAACCCTAATAAGAGCAAGACCAAGGCTCTAGAGATACTTATTAAGAGAGTAAGCATATTAGTAAGGGTAGTTACTTAAATTAGTATCCCTACTAATAGCATTCTTTAAGATTATCTTATTAATAGCTACTGAGGGGTTAAAGACTGTTTATTAGCCCTCTATAACCCTTCTAGTATATTTACTAGAGTCTATAGTTAATTATAATTAGCTATTAGTAATGTAGCTAAGTTCAAGTAGCCTACCTATCAGTATACAACCAAGGAAGATTTTACCTAGTAATAACCTTAAGGTAATAAGGCTCTCTAGACTAACTATACTTATAATAGTTAATATAGTTACCAGTAGAGGTACAGTAGTAGTACTTACTAAAATAATTACAATAACTACAACAACCAAGGCCTATATCACCCTTTTAATTAAAACCGCAACAGCAGCAATACTTTTAAGAAGTACTATATCTACAGCAAGACTAGCTATTAGTTAATAAAACACTCAAAAGAGAAACAATAATAGTCATACTATAAGTATAAGAAGCAGTACCCTATAGAATCTTCTCTTAAAGATTTTTACTACTTTATAACTAACTTTAAAGGATTTAAACCTTTTAAATTAGATAATAAAGTTAATAATAAACCTAATAGAGTTAATACTGCCTTCTTTACCTCAACTACTTACTTTAACTCTACTATAGTTAATAGTTTAATACTCTTTAATACCCTTTATAACTAGTTAACTACTTACTTTATTACTAAAGAAGATTTACAAGGTAATATGACTAAGGAAGGTACAATAGTAGGAGATATCTTTATGCTTAAAGACCAATACTTAGTAACTACCTTTTAGGGTATTATACTAGATTCTAGAGCAGTAGAATATTTAACTATTAGTTTTAATTAATACCTTACCCTATAATAATTCCTCTACAGCTAATTAATACTGAATACTAATAATACTAGTTAAGCAAGAATTCAATTTAGCAATAGGAAGTACTTTGTCTTAAAAAGTACTATTAATATCCTAACACCATTAGGCATCCTCACAATCCATATAATACTAATAAATATACTATTTCTCCTATACCTTATAGACATAGACTGCAATAGTATATACTTTAATAACCTAATAAACAAGCTTATCTAAGGAAAGACTATTATGCTTGTCGTTTGTAAATAAGGCTATATATAGATGCTATTAGAGCAGCCTGTGTAAAGTATGGCCTAGTACCATCTTATAGATGCTGAGTTGTGAAGAGTCTACTGATGATTTAGCTACCTGTTAGTCTATAGACTTCATAAGGTGCTGATGCAATCTAGTAATAACATTAAAATCACTGCTTTAGAGCGATTAATAAAACTCTGCTATTATTACTAGATAAATAGAAAGTCGCTTAGCTGCTTTAAGTTTGCTCTAAGAGACAATAACTATAACTTCAACTATAAGATTATTATTAATATAGTTTACCTTAATAGAAACTACCCTACTCTATATGTTATTAATACTGCTATATTATTTCAAGCAGCCTACTTTCTTAAATCTATCACTGTAGAACATATATAGGAAGCTCTGTATATATATTAGATTAATGTGTATCTTAGCCTACTAGACTAGATAGTTATAGATGCTAGCCTTAACTTCTACTCTTCTGGATTTAAGAAGTCTACTTAATTGCTACTAATTAAGGTAAAAGAAGTACCTATTAAAGTATACTATAGTATTAGTAAGGTAGAAAGATACTATACTTCTTTATAGTAAGCTTATAAGATACTTTATAATAAGGGTATCTTATTAGAAGTTACCCTCTAACTTACTATTAAGACTATTAATAATACTACTAGCCCTAATAGCCTTGTTCTAACCCTCCTTATTTTTGGTGTTTACCTATAGATAGTAGACAATTTACCTCTATTACTAACCATAACTAAGAGAGCTAAAGTAGTTAGAAAAGTGATAGAAGCACTCTACTAAATCTATGTAAAATAGTAAGTTAATAAAGCAGTTAGAATGTATAACAGCTCTAATATATTATTAACTCTAGCACTGCCCTTGTAGTCTAAGGTTTGTATGTGGCGTAAAAAGAGTAGCTAGCAAGGCCCTTTTTAACTTATTAGTATTAATAGGACTAAATATATTATTAACCTCCCCTATAGCTTATAAACTTTTAGATATACTATAGTTAAACTATACTATTGCAACCCTTCTAACAATAATACAAGAGACCAAGAGCAGCCTATTAATATATCACTAACTAGAGTAGCTAACTAGAATCCTCTAGAGACTAACAATAATAATAAAAATAAGCTAGCTACTATAACTATTAATAATAAACAAGGCACTATTATTATTAATCTAAACCTACTAAAAAGGGGTAGAGGCTGCCTTTATAAGTACTACTTCCTTAATAAGACTGGGCAGTAGTTAACTATAACTTACTATGCGGCTGATACTTTGTTAGCTACTACCTTTCTATCTATAAAAGAAAAAGTAAACTAACTGCTAGTAATTAAACTATATAAAAAGAGTATCATTACTACCCCTAGCAACCCTTTTAAATACTCTAATAAGCTTGAGGTTAAAGCCCTTCTTACTTATAGTATATTTTACTTTATTATATATGATAAAAGAGAGTATGCTAGTATATATATCTTTAAGGCTAGAATAGTTAATAAGGTTAAAGGTAAGAACAAAGTACCTTATAAAAAATCCCACCTTGTTATATAAGGGTATACTAATGATAGAAAAGAGGCTATTCTAACCTAATTACTAACTATCTAAAGGGCTAGCTAGTAATTTATTCTAGCCCTTGCCACACTACTAATATGACTTTGTGGATTCTAGCTATGGCTAAGGGATATCACTTAAGTGTACCTATAGTCTACTACCTAGCTAGCCTGAACGATTCTTACGTATCTACTACTACAGATCTAGTACCTCTACCCCAAGGGGACTATTATATAGGTAATCTAACCTCTATATAGTATTATAGAGGTAGGTACTTACTAATAGGCAATATATAGTGCCTACTATAGAGAAAAGCTTTAGATAGAATTATTAATATACAACCTATACTTACTTATCTCCTTAATAGTAAATCCAGACTTTACAGTTATTAGCATATAGACTAATAACACACTTAGCCTTTTAGATAACTAATTTACTATACATAAGAATAAGAAGCTAACCAAGGTAGACTTTATAGCTAAACTAAAGAAGAGACTAACTATTAATAACCCACTTACATTTAATAGAGGAGTTATCTCTTTAACTAGTAATAGAAAGCTAGTCCTCAAGCAAAAAGGCTAAGGTAAGAAGCTACAACCTATTAACAGTACTACCCCCAAGGCTCTTAAATAGTATATTGAATAATAGGCCTAAGGAGCCTATATTATATTAGTCTATTAGCTAGAAGCATGCTTTAACTACTCCATCGCCACGCAGTACTAAGCTTTAACTAAAGAAGATATTATAGCTCTAAACTACTAAATTACCTAGTAGATAAATAACCTTAACCAAGGTCTAACTTTCTACCTTATTAACCTTACTATAATAAAGCTATTTATGTTTATAAATAGGTCCTTTATGAATAATAAGGACTTTATATTATAATTAGGCTTTTTTATTATTCTTACTACTAAGAAAACTAGTAATAATAATGCTAGTAACTACTTTAATATTATTAGAAGTATTATATACTTTAGCTTAATAAAGTATAAGTATATTGTTAGAGGCTATGAGGGGTAATGAGGTTTGAGGTAAAAGATAAGAGATAAATAAGATATATATTGTTTTAATATAATTCAAGAGCTTTACGTTCACCTTTTTATCTAGCTAGATATAAGGGATATAAGGGGTTTATTTATACTTACTTTCTGTATATTCTAAGGATTTCTTAGATATTCTAGGTTGTTATCTAAAACACCCCGGTTATATAGTTTAGAACTATATTCTTATACGTTGTTTTCTAAAACATCTCGGTTATATAGTTTATAACTTTATTCTTATACGTTGTTTTCTAAAACATCTCGGTTATATAGTTTATAACTGTATTCTTATTTCCTAGATTTCTCCTTAGATAAATAGTTCTTGCTTAAAGGAACTATTCTTTGTATATAGATATCCGATGTATTTATGATATATAGGCGTTTTCTAAGTAAATATATAGTTATGTAGTATATACAGTATATACAGTACTATTAATACTGTGTTATATAATTCACTTTATTATTATATATACTATCTTTTTATATAGATATAAGGTATTTAAACCTTAATATCTAACAGGTTATATAGATTTAAAGTATTATAATACTTTTGGATTTAGATTTTTATTATATTTTTAGGCTTTTTAGTAAAAAGCTAGATTTATATAGTAGCTGGGCTGCTATAGAAGAATGCTACTACTTTAGATAGTTACTAGTGTTAAGGATGTGATGGATCCACTGGAACAACGGTGGGGCCGTGTCGACGTCACGTGACTTCCATGTCATGTGACATCCCTCCTTCTACGGCTGCCTCACTTCTTTCAGCAGCGCTGGCAAACGCTAGTGAATTCCTCCTCTTTCGTTTATTATTAATAGACTATTTCACCCACTTGGTTGATTAACCTGACCTATAATACTAACAAGTAGTCTTTTATAATTAGATTTTATATTAACTTTTAGTTCTAATTAAGGTAATTATAATAATAAAATTACTAACTATATATATTACTTAGTTATTAAGAAACTTATAGTTAAAGTTTTACTAGTTATATTAATAATTAGTTATAATATTAGGGTTTACTAGTTATATCTCTATAATAATTTACTTTTACTAACTAGCGTAACCATGTAATTTAACCCTCTTAGTTAGAGGCCATACCAGCTAACTATCTATTACTACAGCACTTATTACTTTAATTATATTAGTAATTCATCCTTAGTTAATTCTTCCTTATGGTTTTATATTAACCACGCGGTTTGATTGCTGAGATTTAATTACTATAGAAACGTAAGCTGTTTTTACTTTAGTAAGGCTTTTATTAAACCATCTACTATTAGCTTTACTAATAGAGTATATATAACTTTAATATAACTATCTATAATCTCCTAATATAGCTAGTAGTAATATATATCTACATAATAAAGGTATATTTATAATTAAACTAACTTCTTAATTATAAGGCTTATTATCTATGAATTATTATATTATATTATAACCTTTAGTAATATATTTAAAGTATTATTACTAGTAGTAAGCTTAGTAATCAATTAGCTTATAAATATTAATTCTTTTATAACTTATAACAAGACTAATAACTCTACTTTAGTTATCAAAGTAGTCACTATCTACTACTTATTTACCCTCTAGTTAATAAGTCTACTATATAGCTTAATAGCAAAAGCCTATAAGCTCTTATAATTAATTAAGTTATCTCTAAAGCTTGTATCCAATGCAATAATAAGCTCTCTGTTAGGTCTAAATTTAAGGCAAAGGCTAGCTATATACCTAAGGTATTACAGCACCTAGTTTACTACCCTCTAATAAGCTACTAATAGGTTATAATTAAATCTTACTAGCTAACTTACTGCAAATATAATATCAGGTCTTATTATTACTACTATATATAGGATTAATCTAACTTTTTACTAGTATCTTATAACTTCATAGTTTACTACTATCTACCATAAGGGTAGAAGTTCTTTATTACCTATTAGGGTATTATCTAGCAGTAGCTAGGTTTTATTATCAATCAGCTTTACTATCTTTTTAATATATACTAACTATAATAGCTATATCTTTTATTATTATTTATTATAGAGAATTTCTATATTAAGAAACTATTATATTTTATTACTACCCTCTAAGTAGTATCTTTCTTTTATACTATCAATTACCTTATTAGCTTTCTATTATAATAACTTAGAGAACCCAAAGATATAATTATTAATATAGAAGAAGAATGTAATAGCTCCCTTTTACTAGTAGTATAGCTCTCTAGTAACTAGTATAAATCTAAGTTCTTAAAGTCCCTTTTCTAGGTACTTTTACTATAGTAGTAATAATTATTATAACCCAGAAAGGGCTTTTTATAAGTAGATAATCTTACTACTACTATAGCTTAGATATCCTAGGGGAAGTCTTATAAATACTATCTTATCTATATTAGTATATATAAATATATTTACTATATTAAATTAAAGTAATTCTAGGTCTAACTTAGCTATAATTATAATAAGTAATTAAAATAAAAGTCCTACTAGTATTACTATATATATATTATAGATTATATCTTTTAGCTATTAATCACTATAAATAATAAGGCATACTGTTGGTAAGCAAGGCGAAAGGGGTCTGGTGATAACCAGCGGGCGACGAATAAGGGGTCTCAAAAAGGGTCAATTATGCGTGAAGAAGTGTAACTATCAAGAGGGCCGCCAGGTTGAGCTGGCGGTGAAAGTGGCTGCCGCGGGTGGGCCCGCGGACGAGCTCGGACCGGTCTCACGTGACCGGTGGGATCGGAGTTAGCGGGTAACTCCGATGGATCCTGACGATGGGCTGGCATCGCAACACATACCTTAAACTTTATAAGAAATCCATATTTATTTAGCTTATAGGTATATACCTATTAGTAATTAAATATTTAGTTATTACTAGCTTCCTCTATACTAACTTTAACCTAGCTATTTATAGTATTATAGCTCTATAAATAAGCTTTCTCAGCCTCTTAAAAATCCTCTATAAATAGGTGGTTTTTTAGGTTGGTATATACCTTAAGTAACCCAGGCAAATCCTTCTAGTACAGCCTTGTAGCTATATTTTAAGGTACTGTTATCTTATTACTAGAGTTAGATAGATCCTCTCTTATTATATTATCCTTCTTAATATTAGGGGGCTAGCTTGTACTTTTACTAGGTAAGAGGTCTTACTTTAAGATTTTCTAGGGACTATAGTAAGAACTATTAATAGTCCTAGCTATATAAGTAGCTTGCTAGTTCTAGGTACTGTAGCAAGGACTATTAATAGTTCTAGCTATAAACATAGCTTTCTAAGATTCTTATAGATATATTTACTTTTAATATATAATACAGTTAACACATTAGATTTTATTATAATATACATAGTCTTCTTACTCTCTTATATTAAGTATATCTAATAGTAATATAATAAATAAAGTATTTAAAGATTTTAGTAGCATTATTAATACAAAGTATAACTTTATATATTTATAGACTCCTTCTAGTATTTTATTAGTAATTTAGTTTAGAAATTTTATTATATCTTCTTTTATAATATCTTTACTATTAGTAATATTTATAAAGTTTTTTTAGTTACTTTTTAGATCTATTTATTAATTATAGCCTTATTCATATTACTTAACTTATCTACTTATTTATATTCTTGTCTAGAGAAGTATCTATCTTTATTAAATATTATATTATAAGATATAATAACTTTATTCTTTAAAGGAATATATATATAGTATTAGTTAGTTAATATATAATTAACTAAATAGCTAATATATACCTTTACTTTAAAGCACTAAAAATAATTATAACTAAGTTAAGTATCTAAAGTTATTATATATATATAGTAGCTAAATACTTATAAATAGCTAAGGTATAGCATAGATAATAGCTGCTCTCTTACTATATACTAGGTCTAATATAGAGATTTCTAGCTATAAGATTTAGCTAGTATTTAGTTATATAAGTATACCGCTACTTTTAAAATCTCTAGCTATAGTAATACTAGTAATTTTAACTTTAGCCTTATTATATAGGCTTTCTCCTTAATTACTATAGCAATCCTCTCTATACTGCTGTTTTATGCTTATGTATTAGGTGCTAAGGCCTTGAATAGGATTTCTATACTTTCTATAGCCTCCTTTGCCTATAGATAGGTAGTTATGATCTTATTATTATACTTAATTACTTATACTTCTATTAATTTATATACTTTAATTAACTATATAAAGTCTACTAAAGCTATCTTAATAGCCTTAGAAGTATACTATTATAGGTAATAGTCTTATATAAAGCTAGATTTTTAGTTACTAAGTAGCAAGGCTAACTTATATCTACTATAGCTTTATTTAAATAGGTAAAAATCTAGTATAATATAATTACCTACCTCTATATAATTAATTAACTCTTGTAGTTAATATAATATTTACTACTATATTTTACTTATTATATATACTTTACATAATATAATAGATATCTCTAGTATATCTCCTTTTATCTATATACTACAGGCTTAGACAGTTATTTTGTAGAGTATATAGCTACTTAGGTAGCTAAGATAGTTATACTAGTAGTTAGCTTTAACTAGCCTACTCCTTTAGTAGTAGTCTATTAGCACTAAAGCTACTATAACCACATCCGCATTTACTACTACTAGGTATGCTACTAATATAGCGTGAAGACTATTATAGTTCTTACTAGCCTTAATAACCTATTAACTAGCAATTTTATCTATATTAAATACTATAGAGTAGTCCTTTACTATATATATATAATTATTAGTTAGACTATTATCCTACTATTAATTATTCCTTATTTTAAGTATTATATATAATACTAGGTTATATAATAGTAATAGATAATAGGTAACTCTTTTAAGTATAAATTATACTTAGTAATTACCCTATTTTATATAGATAAGTATATCACCCTATCCCTTAATTAGGATAGTAGTATTACTCACTTAGATAAAGTTATCTAACTTTACTAGGGTTATCTATAAGAAGTAATAATAAGAGTGAAAGATATAAAGGGTTACCTCTAAATCTAAAATAATAAAGTCTTTAAGTAGATAGTTAGATATTATAAAAACAGCTAACTATATAGATAAGGCTCCTTTACCCTTTAACTATGTCTTACCTTTACTACCTTCTAACTATTATTTAGCTAGAGGTACTACTACTACTATTATAGTAAATTTATCTAGGTAAGTATATATAAAAGCTAGTAATATATCTTTCTCTTTTAGCTTATCTTTTATATATTATTACATTAAAGCCTGCTTTATATAGTTAATAATTACTCTATACAGTTACTATAGAAACCTTAGGTACATTTTACCTATAAAGTAATACCTTACTAGTAAGTACCTAAAGATATTATATAGTAAGTACTTTTTATTACTATAGTTATTGCTCTTGTTATTATAGTTATTATAGTAGTTATTATACTATTTTTTCTTTGTTAGCTCCTTTTACACGCAATCCTCTATAATATTATTAGTAACTGTCGCTATAGTAACTAGGCTAAAGGCGCTATAAGTAGCTTTTACCTAGAGATGCTCTAGCTCTATAGCAATGTGGGCCTATATTACTAATATCACTTTATAATATAGGAGCTAGTTATTAATAGCTCTTATATAGTTAGTACTTTTATATGCCTCTACCTATGCTACTAGTAGTATATACCTTAATACCTTTATCAGTAGTAAAAACCATTTACTAATCTTTATAGCTAAATACTACTAGACTTATATACTATAAGAAAGCGCTTTCTCCTAGTTAGATATCTATTTCTCTACCTCTTTTATATCTATTACCTTATAATCTATAGCTCTTTTTATAACTTTCTTATACTTTACTATAGCAATTTTCTTTTCCTTGTATAGAGGTAAACTAATACATACTTCAATATTACATATCTATATATATATCAACTTACTTATAGAGTAGTACTCTATAACTACTATTAGATCTACTATTACATAGATCTAGGTAACTAAGTTACTAACTGCCTTATAGTCTTACTTGTATTACTATTATTTTTATATATATATCTTATTATTATATTTGAGTTACTTCTATCCTTTAGTTAATAGCTAGAATAGCTTTAAGGCCTATATGTCTTTTAGATCTAGTAATTATTAGCTATCTACTGTGTTATCTGTTGCTTACCTAGTTATTATAGACAGCATTATTAGGTAGCTTATAATATCTAGAGCTATTAGAGGCTTTACTAGTTATTTCATAGTAGTATACCATATATTATTAGTATTTAGGTTAATTTACTCCTATAGATTTAGGGCTACTGCCTATTACTATAGCTAGATATATTAATTGCTCTAGTTAGCTAGGCTGCTTAGAGTTACTAATATTATAGCTATCTTATTTTTAATTATAATAATAGCTATAGTATATATTATATATACTATATATAGTACTTTAAGTAATATTAATTAGTACTTATAAATTTAAACTATTAATTATTAAAGTATATAGATAATTATAGTGAAATTCCCTAGTTAATTTCTAGTGCATGTATAACTATATTACTATTTTCTATGGGATTCCCTGCACATTTATAGCTGTTGTATTGCCTCAGGATCTAAATACATGTGGTCATCGGATTCCAGATATTTTGGCTAGCAAAATCCGTTCCATAGATGTCAACTGACATTTTACTATAGACTTTTTCTAATCCAGCCTAATAGGCCTAGAGGTCCGTGCTATTTACTAGCATATTGCACTTACTTTAATAAGTAAATGCTAGTAAATTCTTTCTCTTTTATTTATTTTTAATACATAACTACTTTACTTACTTAGTTAATTAACCTTACCTATAATACTAATAAAAAGCTTTACTTACTTCTTTAGTATTTTAATAACTATTATTAACTTCTTAAATAGTTTTATAATATAGCTTTTTATAATAATTATATAACTAGCTATAAGCTAATTAATTATTATATTTCTTATTAATAATATTTTAATACTTAATAATATTTTATAAGTAATCTTATAAGCTTATATACTATTAGTTAGTAATATTAATAATATTACTTTTTTATTACTAGAGGTATTTAGCCTCTTTTTTTCTAATAATATATTAGTAATAATAATAATAATAATAATAATTTCTTAAAGCTATTTATAACTATAATATCTATATAAAAGTCTATAGTATATAGCTACTTAGTAGGGTAACCCCCCTATGTAGCTCTAACTAGGGTAGTGTTAGTAATAGTATTTCTAATATATAGATAGAAAAATAGGTTTCTAATGCTGCTAATGTAATAGACTGTAATTATCAAAGTGGGTGTAATATGCTAGCGAATGGCATAGACCTCTAGGCCTATTAGGCTAGATTAGGAAAGGTCTGCGGCGAAATGTCAGTTGATATCTATGGAACGGATTTTGCTAGCCAAAATATCCGGAATCCAATGACCACGTGCATTTAGATCCTGAGGCAATACAACAGCTATAAATATGCGGGGAATCCCATGGAAAATAGCGACATAGTTACACATACACCAGCAATTAACCAGGGATTTTCACTATAATTATCTACGTACTTTAACAATTAACAGTCTGAGCCGCTGGCTGCGTCAGTAAGCGTCTAACGCCTACCCCTACTGTTAAATTCTATGGGCCATGAGTTCAAGTCTTGCTAGATCGAGGGATTAGGTAACCGATGAATCTGCTGAGATCCAGAAAGAGCTGGAAATCCGGAAATCACTGCTTAGATCTGTTGTGACCCGGACTATCCTGAGAGGGTAGATAAGAGCTCATTGGTTGGCAAATCCCCTGGCATAAAAATCAGGCTTAGTATGACGCATAAGCCTGAGGGGGTGTGTCAAAGTAGCCAGAGTATTTAGCAGCAACCAAAGTGTCCTCTAAGCGGGGGTGCCTCCACTTTTATAGGCACTTTGACAGTAATCGATTGCGCGCCTGGGATTCCTCCACCTTGTTGACCCCTGCCCATGTCCAAGCTCAAGCTTACATCCCACATACGCCCAATCGGTTCATCCCCGCATCCCCGGACCGAACACACGTAATTCATCAACATGTTCGCGACGATCAACAACGCCAGACGAAACCTTGTCTCGTGTTAAGGAGAAAGAGTTTGTTTTTCCAAAAAGGCCACCCACCTATCGCCTGACAAGAGCTATTCTGGGTATCTATCCATGCTTCCAGCGCCCCTTGCTTAAAAAGACAAAAGGAAACCTTTCCTGACTCTGGCCAACGTTGTGCCGAAACCTATTTCATCAGCCAGCCTCATCATTACCGACCCTCGATGGCGATGGTGAACAACTGGTCCACAAACGTCGGCACGTCATTGACCCTGTCCAACCCAAGATTTGAACTCTGCGTGCCGCCGCTGGCGTGGACATTGGTCCTCACCTCGGCCACCTGCAGCGTTCGCATCTCGATAGCGCCGTTGCTTGTACTGTTGCTGCGCATATTCTCCCTGTCGACCTCATCAGCCTCACCGCCCGCGCCGCCCACCATAGTCTCGAGCGGCTCGCTCACGCGCCGGTCCATCAATGTCAGCGTCCGACGGTGTAACGTACGCGCATCGTGAGCATCCTTTTGGGTGATGTCATCGGCGTTGGAGACCTCGACCCGGATCTCTTCCGATACCATGATGCCGCCAAAGGGCGATTGCTGGTTGGCCGGCTCGTTTTTTGTGTATGCAGGGGGCGCCGCGTCGAAGCTGGAGGTGCCCGGCGACATGGCGACGCTGTCACGACCTCCATTCCACAGCTTGAGGGTCGAGCTCGACTCGTTCGAGTGTGCTCCCATCGAAGATCGCCCGAGCATTGTAGGAATTGGATTCCCTTCCGAGTCCACCGGGTGCAACGAGCTCGGCCTGCTGAACCTGCAAAAGCGGGACGACAACCGAGACTGTCTCTTGCTGTTCGACGCCGGGCTCGGCTTTTCAAGAGGGACGGACTGGATGACAGGCGCCAGCTCTCGATGCACTGACTGCGCAAAGGCAAGGTGCCGCGACGCGTCGCGGCCAACAAGCTGATGGACCTTGAAGAAGCTTAATGGGATGAATTCGCACTTGGAGCTAGTGAAGTTAACATGGATCGGAATCACCAGCCGAAAGGTAATCAGGCTCGTCGGAAGCGGCGTGGACGCCTCGTCGGAGGCCTGGTTCGTCGGCAGCGTAACGACGGTGCCGGTGAGGATAGCCTCGTTGAAAATACGGTCATCGATCCAGGTGCGCAGTGCGTCGAGGCTGTCCGTCAGCTGGGCAGCGAAGTGCGCCTCACGAGTGCCCACGTCGCTCAGGGAGGCCAACACCCTGATCAAGTTTTGGGCGGACAGGCGGTCCAACTGCCGGAGGAAGTCGATGTGCCACTGCTCGACGCGGTTGAGAGGCATCTGCACGCTGGGCAGCAGATGCCTGGCTCCCCTCTGGACGGCGACGTCGAATCCGTAGCTGCCAACGCGGGCGCGGATGCCGAAAAATGCCATGTGTACGCCTGGTTCCAGTTGGTTGTTGTCGTCGGCGTAAGCGGCCATGTTGCGCAGCTTCGAGTCCAGGTCCGCCGCTTTGATTTGCATGCTCGTTCCGATGATGTTGCTGACCTGGCGGGGCTCTGCAAACCGGTACCCCGCGGCCTCCAGCCTCTTCACCTCTCTGTCGGTTTGCACGCGACGTACCAAGAACATGAGGGACCCTCGTCCGAACTCGTGGCTCCGCCGTTGGCTTGCCCCCTTCTCTGCGAGATCGACGCTGTTGCTAGACACCTCATCCTTCCTGGTCGTACCATTGGACCGCGTGGCGGGTCCTTTCTCGTGTCCCGGACGTCCGCCGCTAGCGCCGGTCGGTAGGATCTCGTCCCATAGCAGGCCAACAGACGTAAGGTGTTCCTTCATCTTCTCGGCAAGTCCGGCGGCAGCGACGCAGAAGAGCTCGCGGAAGATGACGTCGTAATTCTCGATGAGCTCTCCATGCTCGTTGATGAGCTGGATGCCCGCACGAGTGTCACGGTCGCGGCCACGCCTCGGGAGGTGAGCCAGATGGTTCGCCATGCCGCCTACAAGCGATGAGATGCCGGACCAGTTCCGTGATGCCTGAAACATCCATACGAATAAGGGATGAGCGATGTTGAAAGTGTCGCTGGCGTTCTTCTCAAGAAATGCGTCGGTAATCTTCTCCGTCGGGATCAGGCCGTCGGGGTTGACGAGGATGCGATTGTGCTTGTCAAAAACGGCGGCGGCGAGGACCACTTGCTGTGCTTTACTGGCATAGCGTTTCATGATGCGGGCAGTATAAACAGCCGTTCCGCCCATGACGAAGCAGGCGCCAATCGACTGTGCCGCAGGCGTCAGTGACCTACGAACTTTCCCAAAAACGGCGGCGTGGTCGAACTTACGAGGCAAATAACGACAATGACGGTGGTGTTGCGGGACAACTCATTGGTGCCGGTGTTCAGGCGCACAAGCTGGTACTCGGTGCCGGTGGCGGCGCACCAATGCATTCCGGAGACGGCACCAGCCAGGACAACGGAGCATGCGGCGCGCTTCCACCAAGACGTGGTCCAGGCGGCACGGAAGACGAAGAAGAGGGCGAGCGCGACGATGCTCGCGGCTACGGCGATGAGCGCGGCGCCGACGACGTTGATCGGATTGTAGATGCAGATATAGTTGTCAATGGAGTTGTTACCGAGATAGTGCATTCCGCAGATGGCGGCCCCAGCCAGCACGCCTCCTACACAGACCCGCCACCAGGAAACGGTGTTGTTGATTCCGACGGCGACGAAGGCGGCGAGAAGCACTGCGATGGGGACGAAGAAGGACAATGCGGTGAAGCCGCTCGAATAAGCGATCTGCATCTCGGGCTGTCCTTGGGCCAAGTCAATGGCGCGATTGCCGATAAAGTGCTGGGTGGACATGTAAGTTTGCAAGCCCCTTTCCCGGCGGGCGATGGAACTCGGCCGACTCACCATGCACCAGATGGCGATTCCGCCCATCGTTACAGCAGAGCTGACCAGGAGAAGACTGTTGGAAGTGTAAGCCGGAAGCTGCCCCCAGAGGGCGGTTAAATTTATACTGGTTGAATTTGCCCTTGGGCGATGTTCGCCTGTTCAGCAGCTCGAGAGTGGACGCCGCGCCGATGAGACTGACGGCAAAACTGAGAGTGATGAAGCCGCCGTTGAAGGCTCTCGGAACCACCTGTCCATTATATCTAGAGAACAGGTCCTCGTTCGTTGTCGACATATTGGCGGCTCTTGACTGCGGGAAGCTACCCAGATAGATTCAGTCCCGAATGTCTCTCACTCGCAAAGCCCGGCCGACGTGTGAATATATCTTTGGATCGCGCGTGGTAGACCGTGGATACGAGGATTCCTGTGGCCAAGTTAAAGGGAATCAGAGGGGGGGCGTGGTTCCTCATGAAAGACTGGGGGGGTCTATCCAGGACATATCATGGGTGCCAGAGTGAGACAGAGAAGTGGCGGATCGGAACTGGCGGACGCATTTGGCGCGCGACGCTGGCTCGCGAAGCGTAACTCTCGATGCGGTCTAGCTGAGGAGGGGGGGGGGGGCGTGTTTTCCACCTTTCTTCAAGCTTGCCGAACGCGACTATCGTCAGCTATTTCGGAGCCTACAATTGTAGAAATAATGGATGGAGCCATTCCTTATCTGTTCAAGGGCCGGATGTCCCAGGGGTCCCCTCAGGGTCTAAGCTGGTCAATTCGAGGAGAGTGGTTTGTCAGTGATGAGCAGCTCGGCCGATCAAGATCAGAACAAGGCTCGTCACCCACGGTGTTAGTTCACTTTGAATGTCGCCGACGCTCGCCCTCTCGTCTGCCCAGCTCGGATCCCGTTCTTGGTCACTTGCTGGCAGTGATGGCCTAGCGCGCAAAGAGTATCTGGTCGCAGTAGCGGGGTGTTCTACTTGAAGGGCGTGGATTATGGTCTGCTTCCTGATCCCAATGAAGGGCCTTGACTACACTCTGCGACGCCCGGCGCGCGCCGTTTGGGGGAGGGGGGCGAGGGATTCGGCAGAAGAAACAGGAGCTCAAGCTCTGCGCGAAACGTCAACCCGAAAGCAGTCCTGTGGGCCACTGGGAGAAGAAACGACAAATTTAGTCACTGGTGGCTGGCGCGATGCAGAGAAACTGTGTGCTGCCAGCCATAGCCAGTCATATCCGGTCCGAAGTCGCCGTCTTGGAAATTGTCGTAGACACGCAGGAGGAAGAGACACGGACCAGTGGGTAATAATGAGCTATCAACCGGGGACCGCCACCGAGGGGCATGCACGGCCGGCATACATGGTGGAATTCCAAGACCATCAAGCGACAGCAGAGAAGTAGCACGAGAGACACTGCAGGATCAAGGGAGATGGTGGATGGGGAGGGACCAACAGCCCATGACCGCCGCCCTCGGCAGGACCACAGTTCTTGTCCGACAATGACTCTCACAGGTTCTCTCTGGGAGGCGCCGCCTCGACGACCAAGTCTGACGCCACGGCCGGACGCGTTCGGGCAAACGGTTGGCTCAGAAATGTGAGCCTACCTAGGTTCCTGGATCATAGATGCCGCACCCCGCTGCACGACCGACCCCAGAGGCGAGAGACAGATCGGTGGTGGTTCTGGCCGGTGCCGATAAGGGATTCAAAGAGAGAGAGAGGGAGAGAGGGAGAGGGAGATGTGACGGCCTTGAGTGATGCGTTCGGTCCAGGCAAGTGTTCGCATGCTCCCGACGGCAAGTATGAGGGGAAGGGATTCTGGACGAGATGGATGCAGTTGGACGGCATGATCTGCACCAATCCCCGCGAACGGACAAGGGGGCCTCGTCCGTCTTCGGGACAGCATATGCGCACGACACGCTCATTGGCTAGAATCGAGGCAATCTGTGGGCAACACCTGACGGATCCTAGCTGATGGATATCGCTTATCCCCTTTTGTTTCCTTTCTCTCTCTCTCTCTCTCTCTCTCTCTCCCTCTTCTTGCAGTGCCACTAGTCTGGGCTTTCAGCCGAGCCCCAGATGCAGCAGCAGCACTTGCATCATCATACTCGTCAACCATGGCCCAAGAGGTTCCAGCCGAACGCCCAGCTGGGCTGCGTTGGCAGGTCCATTTCTAGTCTCGATTCGGATCGTGTCGACCAACACGGGGCGGGCAATGCCTTTTCATGTCCTGTTTTCAATCAACTTCTCGACTCGGGCACCTGTCCGGGGCCGTGTGCCTGGGAGGTGACAGGAAGCAAAAGCGAGCAGTGCCGATTGTTGGGCGCATGTCTATTTTTTTCCCCCCTTGTGGGACACGGATACATACCAGCTGGAACACCCATCCCAAAGTCAACAAACTGATTAGCAAGCGCCACAGATGTAGACTTGGGCCCCAATGGAGACACACCTCTTTTGACGACGCGCACAGGACTACAGTCTCCCCCAATGGAGGCACACACACACACACACACACACACAGACACGCATATGCAGTACAGGGGCAAGGGGTGTGGTGCACATCATCTGCGGCTAGGTACGCCATTCCGCGACGGCATATTACTGCATCTGTCCATTCATCTACCTACCTACCTGTCCAATGACTCCAATCCTGCAACCCTGCGGCCCCGGCCCTGGTTCTGGGGAACACCCCAGCGCCTCAGGAAGGCAGGGGAGCGGATGCGCATGGTAATTAGGGAGCACCTAGGTACGAATGTAGCATATTCGAGAGGAATACGGACTTGGACGACCTCGCGATGAGATGTGCCAGTAGCATGCCATCAGTCAAGCAATCCGCGGGAAAACCACTCGTCCGCACCGCTATCACGGTTGTGCTAAGGCACTCTGTTTCTTTTCTTGTCTTTTGCCTTTTCTTCTTCTCTTTTTCCTTTCTTCTTCTTCCCTGGATGCATTCTGCGGGCCTAGGCACGCAGTATCGCAGCTCGGCCATGCGCCCGACACGAGGCCGTAATCGGTCTGGTATGCAAGGACGAAGGTAAAAGGCAAGGAGGAGGACGGGGTACACGACGTACGAGGGTCATTCAGAACGGCGCCCTGAATCCAATGTCTCGGTTGTCAGCCCTGCTGATTCGGGCAACGGACTGGGAGACGGACGTATCAACGACGGGCCGCGCCTACGGCCCCTTTGCTGCGAAAGGCCGCCCTCTACTGATCTCTGTCACGGGACTGGTGATTTCAGGTGGGAGACGTGCCGAGTGAGTGGCCGAGGCCGATGACGCACGGGAGACTTCCATGGCGTACCTAGGTAGGTAGGTAGGTAGCGTACTATGTACATGTTGTTTTCTGGGCAAGAAGCCATCCGGAAGGTCGCCCCTGCTGGTGAAAGTGCACGCACCATGGACGGAACGCCAAGTCGTCGTGCTCTCTCCACAGGCAGTCAGAACTCATATTTTGCCCACAATACGCTCATTCCACACTATGGTCGTGTTTCTCTCCCTTTCTTTTAACAAACGGCAAGCGCGCGCGCCACTATGTAGGGAGAGAGGCCAAAACATCGGCTGAGAGGGACCCACGCACCATGTGGTCGTCGCGCTGAAACGGCTAGCACTTTCCCTGTCTGTCTCTCAATCGAGCTAGCATAGGGAAAGAAGAGAGACGAAGGGGAGGCATCGTGTGCGTGCACCATGGCTCTCCCCGCCAGTCAGGACGAGCTGCAGAGTTCCCATTGTGTGGATGCCATGGCCGGAAAGATAGTCCGGCAGCGAGACTTGGGCGGCTGCCTCTGGACTAATGAATTAGCGGCTGGCCAGCAAGAGGTCTGACTCCAAGGCGGTGGTGGGTGCATGGGATGAAGGTGATCAGAGACGCCAACACGGACAAGTCGGTGCGCCAGCACATCTTGCGGTTCGCGGTGACGCACTGACTGACTGACTGGCTAGTGATTTTCGACGTGAATTGGTCCTCGCAGCTCCCACACGTCAGCCCGAAGACACTGTTGTTGCATCTCAAACAACGGGCTGTTATTGAATACCTCTTGTGGCGGAGAGACTTGGTTGCTTTGTCTGACTCGGCGTCGACCAACGGCGGGTGTCTCGAGTCGCCCACGACGCCAGTATTCCAAGCCAAGGCAAACAATAGCACCAGAAGAAAAGAAAGACAGAAGCACGTCAGTCGCCCCTCCGGCCCGCTAACGAAATCAACAAGGTCGTGCATCTCGAAACATCCTACAGCCTCCAATGATTTGTAAAAGAAGAAAAGTAGAGAGAGAGAGAGAGAGAGAGAGAGAGAGAGAGAAAAGAAAGCAAGCCGTGGCAGGTGGGGTGTATTGTCATAAAGGGCCTATCGAAAAGTCTAAGTAGATCTGTTGCTGTCCACATCGACCAGCTTGTTTCTCAATGATCAGTCGATGGTGCAGCCACAGCCATGTCGCAAAAGCTTGTTCCTTATTGTTTGACACGGAAAAGAATTGACAGAAGGATATCGGATGATGATGACGAGACAGTCTAGATGGCACAACTTGCCCCTGATGCCATGTTTTGCTCGATTCATTGATATTCCAAGTGCCACAGGTTCCAGATCCATTTGCTTGAGACGACCTTTCGTCGTCGCACAGGAGAGCCATCGCGATGCTCTGCTGCGTTCGTACTCGCCGGGCAAGCGTTTCTGTTTCGTCCCGCTTGTGAGAGGTTGCATGTCGGCGAAGCTGATGCTTGATACCCCGACAACGACAGGGGTGTGACGGATGGCATCCCGGAGAGGAGGGGGGGCTTCTACTTTGGGCCCGCTCCGGGGCCGGCCGCATAGAGGAGTCGCCCGCTCCCGCTGGATTAACGATTGCCCGCGCACTGATGAGAGCCCCCCCCGACGGCGGGGCAAAAGGTCCCCCACCCGGTCCCCCCCACTATGTAATAATGTATAGCCCATTTGCTGAGAGAAAAAGTATCGCAGGTCAGCGGGTGTAGTGGGGGTATGTGTTGCATCACCGATGATCTTGTACGAGCAACAGACCACACCCGAACTCGTCAAGGGAATTTGCAAGTCCGATTCGACGGTTCCACGCCAGTCGACTGAATATTGTCGCCGATTTCTTTTCCCAGACCTCGCTCGACCCGTCCCTCCCCCGACCACGCTTGGTAGGGCGAATCCAGCTTTCGATCGAGCAACCCCGCCATGGAAATGCCTCCATCCACAGAGGCGCCGTCTTCGGCGGTCCGAGTGCTCCCTCTCACGCCCTTCACACCCGACCTCTACGAGCGCGCGTGGTGCTCCGTACCCCATCCGACCCTCCCGCTCATCGCGACAGCCTACGGCAAATCAGTCAGGATCTTTTCCCTGTCCTCCCTCTCCTCCCACAGCGTCCTGACGGGCGGCCACACGAGGTCCATCCGCTCGGTGGCATGGAAGCCCAACCTCCCTCCCCACCAACTGTGTCTCGTCACCGGCAGCTTCGATTCCACCGCCGGCCTTTGGCGCTGGGACGGCGAGCTCCCCTTCGCGGGCGGCGACGAAGTTTCCTCGGCCACAGAGCCCCTCGAGATCGACCTCAGCGGCGCGGCGAAACGGCGCCCCTCTGGCGACGGAGACGGCGACGGCGACAAGGACTGGGAGTTCACGCTGGTCCTCGAGGGCCACGACTCGGAGATCAAGGGCGTCTCCTTCGCCCCCTCGGGCGCCTACCTCGCCACCTGCAGCAGAGACCAGACCGTCTGGGTTTGGGAGGACGTGGGCGCCACCGAGGGCGACGACGAGTGGGAGACGGTCGCCGTGCTGAACGAGCACAACGGCGACATGAAGGGCGTCGCGTGGTGCCCCGACGTGCCTGGCCGCAACTCACGGAGGCGCTACAGCGCCGACGTCCTCGCGAGCGCGAGCTACGACAACACTGTCCGCATATGGCGCGAGGACGGCGACGGCGAGTGGGTGTGCGTCGCCGTGCTCGAGGGCCACGAAGCCACCGTCTGGGGCGTACAGTGGGAGCAGAAGCCGAGGGACGACGGCGGCTTCCCGCGGCTGCTCAGTTATTCGGCTGACCAGACGATACGGATATGGAGCCTGCAGGCCGAGGACGACGACGACGAGGAGGAGGGGCCCGGTGCGGCCTTCCGGGGCGGTCTGGGTGGCATCCCCAACACGATGCGGAGGTCGCTGCGCGAGGAGTGGACTTGCACCGCTGTCCTGCCCAAGGTCCACACCCGCGACATCTACTCGGCCACCTGGAGCGCCACCTCAGGCATGGTGGCCAGCACCGGGAGCGACAGCGTCGTCGCGGTCTACCGAGAGGACGAGAGCGCGGCGGACGGCAGCACGGAGCCCGCAGCATCGGCGGAGACGGGGTCGACCGCAACCAACGAAGACGGCGCGACAGCTACGCCAGGGAAGCCTCGCGAGCTGCCAGCGGGGTCGGGCCGGTGGCGCGTCGTCGCCGAGGTGCCCAACGCCCACGGCCCGTACGAGATCAACCACATCACCTGGTGCAAGAGGTACGACGCGGGGTCGGAGAGGAAGGGGGTTGAGGAGATGCTCGTCACCACGGGGGACGAGGGTCTAGTTAAACCCTGGCAGGTGGTCGTGTCTTGAGGATACCGCAGCTGTGTCGAGAGTACGAGGACGACCTGCATCCAGAGGGTAATCCAAGCAGCATCAGTAACGGACTGCGTGCTGTCTCGTTCGAGGCGTCGTCGGCTTGGCCATGGCTACGGGTTGCGATATCTGCCATCCGCGTCCGGACCTATAACACCAATTGGTCATGGCATGGCGGTCGGGATCTAACTAAGGCGGCCCTCGTTGATTGACGAGCAGGGCGAGGCTGGAGTCGGCGGGCAACAACGAGAGCCGCGCGGTGCAAAACTTTTGGCTGCCTCTAGCATTATCGGGGCGGGAGACCAGGGCCAACCAGGTTTGTCTGCTTCTTTGTGGTGGAATTTTGGTAACCCTCTCTGCGGTCAGTGACAGACAATACCCAGGGTACGGTGATAGACATGTAAAGCAGAACAGGGCGAGGCCGAGGTTAGCCAGGAGTGCGATAGAACAATGAACAGCAGGTCAAGCACATGTAACAAAGTCAATCGGCCGCTCTCTCTTTCTCTCTCTCTCGGCTTCCCGCAAGACTCGACGATACGGAGGTAATAATGGAAACGACCGAGGGGAAGGTACAAGGTGACGCTTCTTGGGCCCTTCTGTACTAAACCACAACCAAATAGTCAAGTAACGATCATGGTCGTACCGCTGCCGTTCCATGTGCCGAGAACAACTCAAGGCCTATGACGGCCGCCAACGGCGGCATCGGTATCCGGTTCAAGCATGGCGTCCATCAAAACATCCCACTCTCCGGACCGTCCCCCGGCCAGGAAACTGCACTTGGATGTGCTGGTGGTCTCCTTGCAGGTATCTTAATGCTCCCTGGTAGCCGCGCCACTCCTCCTTGCAGATGCAATTTTGGATGGCTTGTTTCTGGAGCTCGCCCATTCCTGTCTGGATCTCGTCCCCTTTCGTCTGAAGCTCGCCTTCGAAAAGGCTCCCCCCTCAGCTCGAGACTTGTTGCACAGGTCCTGATAATCACAGTGGGACTTTATCACGGCAGACAAGGCCTTCCGGTCTTCGTCGTGGTCGGAGCTGCAGTTGGCCATCAATGAGCTCAAAACCATGCAACAGCAAGAGCCCGAGCAAATACCCGCACCCAGCAACGCCAGTCGTGACATTCTCTCCACCAAGGAGCGGCAGCCAATTGACCTTGTCATCGATCACCCTGATTGGAATCTTTATACAGCTCACAGCGACGCCCTTGACGGAGCTTCTTGATCCTTATGATGCTAGTCGCAGCAGAAGCTGTGGAATCCTTTTTTGCCACGCGACGCACTTTCCTGCTCCTTGTCGTCCTCGTCTTCGGACCGGTTCTCTTCTTTCTCGGACGAGAACTCATCTCTGTCGATACTAATCGGAGCCATCACCGACCGAGAACCGTCGTCTCCGTTCTTGGCTGTTGCCTTTTTTGCTGCATTGGTTCCAGGGACTAGTCGTTCCACTCTATTCGTTGTACTGCACCTGCTTCCTATTTCCCCGGGAAGCTATGGTGATGGTGCTGGTGGTAAAGCTCTTTTGTTTTGCACTGTTGTTTTGGAAGTTGTAAAGGTTCGGTTTCCTCACCAGGAGATGGAAAGAGATTTATTTCTTCGACGTGGTGGTGGAGCCTGTTCTTCCTCGTCGTCCCTGGACACACTTACCTCCCGGAGACATCGCCCAATCGGTTACACTCACGAGAACTCCTTCTCAACGCACTCATTGTGTGTGTGTCCTCCCTCAAATAAAACACCGCGGTCTCTTCGGTTCGAATTCTCCAAAGCTTGACCAGCAAGAAAGCCGAACAGGCATGGCTGGTCTTCGGACCGCCACCCTACCACCGCTACCGGCGATCCTTGCGCCAACCTCAAATACGTCTGTCATGAGCGGAGTCAGAGCTAAGGTCGTCCAAACACTCGGCCGGGGTGACACCTTCTACGCCGTGATGCTTGCACTTCCCAGAGATCCTCCATGAACCGCGGCTATCCCCTTACGAGCCAAATTGACCAACACATGCCATTCTCAATGATCCGGCGAACAAGAAATGGGAGATGTTCTAGGTCATTCATGTCATTTCAAGAAACACTCTGCGCTCCATCCTTTGCGGGATTATCGCATTCGATCCCCAAGCGACCAGTGTTCCGCAATACGACGCCGACGGTCCCGGGGTTTATACTAAAGATCGGCATAAACGGCAGAACCGGCACGTTCCTCTCCTGAATGGAATCCATAATGATCGTCTTGTACCTGCACAAGTACGTGTCGACATATGAGATTGCCGGCAAGCGAGCGTTCACCTTGACAACAGATTAGCGGCTCGACAGGGAGACCGTCGAGCAACCATATCTGGCCAACAGCAATAGTTTGGATGATTGCAAGCCGTTTATCGAGAATGATGCCGATGCCGATAATCCAAGGCGATTTCATCGAGCGTCTCGTGGGAAGAGCATTGGAGAGCAGCAGCCCACCACAGGACGTGGGTATCAAGTGCAATCGCTGCTATACTCTGTGGTTGGTCCAACAACGCCGCCGGCCGCTTGGAAAGGTACACGACCACTGGAAAATGGAGCGGCCTCGACAATACCTGTACTGGGGTTGGTTCTTTCTGTGTTGAGGCACGGAGAGAGAGTTTGTGATCACAAAGCAGATGGTGCTGGAAGCCATGCCAGCTCCCAGTCGCCAAGGTACCCGTCACGGTCCTTGTGTAATCCTTTTGCTGGCAGAACTGTTTCAACATTCAAGACCCCGGCCGCCTGGCAGGTCTTCCAGAATCTTGTCCAGCTTCGTGGTCCTCTTTTTGGTCTTCTCGACGCTCTCTTCGATAACGCTCGAGGCAAATACGTCAATGATCTCGGCAAACTCCTCCCTCAACAACCCAGTCTTGCGGGTGCGTGGACGCTCGGGCTGAGGCTAGGTCTTGGCCTCAGTCGCTGGCTCAGTCGTTGTCTGCTTGTGCGCTTCCATTGCTTTATCGGCAAGGAATCGGGCACTCACCCATTGCTGTCCGGTCGAGAACTCGTCGAGATAACATTAGTGCTTGGCGGTCACCATGTGCGAGCAGAACGATCGAAGATTCGTCCACAACAAGACAGAGTCGAACCAGATAATTCGCGTCAGTCGGAAATCCAGTTCACGTAAGCCCAGGACACTCGCAAGAGCTCATATACATGTCCTTGAGGCCCAAGAAGGCAGAGTACTCTATGCTCGATCTCGTGAAGCTCCCCTTGTACATTCCTATTGTAGGCCAACGTTGTACAGTTGGCTCACTCCTCATGGAATGTTTCTTGAGCTCCTGTTGAGTAGCTTGGTCGTCGGCGAGCCTGTTTTCCCTCTCACGTATCATGAACCGCAGCTGACTGGTAGGCCAGAAAGTTCACTCAGTTGCATGCGTCCAGGCGCTTGGGGCGTCCAGTCGGCCGCCCTCGTCACTTGGCTGTACTTTGCGCCAGTCGCCGTATAGGTCGAGGGTGTGATCTTGGGGTTGCTGCTAGTGGCAGCTGCCCCGGCGTCGGGGTCGTCGTTGGTCGCGCTCATGACGCCGCGTGTTGAAAGTGATCAGCTGGGCATCGTGAACCTCTTTTGGGCTGTTAGGAGTTACTGGTGAGATGACAATCCAAGTGTTTAATGGTGAGATAAACAAACTGTTCAAGCGAGTGTGTAAAAGGCAGGTAGCAGGGCGTGCCTTGGAACGGAAGGGGCTCCCGGTGCGACGGCATATTGGTGATATCCCGTTTTCTTCGAGCCTAGACCGCCCTGGAGTAAAAGGAGTATGTCGAGTGTTTATAATACTCTCTCTCTCTCTTTCTTCTTTTGATCCTTCTAAAAGAAATACGTTCTCTAAATAATACACACGTGGGTTTTGTTCACGTTGAGATGCCGCCACCTTCTTCAAAAATGTTCCTATTTCCCACATCTTTGTGGCTCTACTTTCCCGTCCACGAATTCCTACCTCGTCCCATCACCAACAAGAGGAGCGGACGGTGGCAACCACAGCCGAGTTGGATCGCAGGAAGAATATTAGTCATATCGCCCTGCGTGACGCTCTCGAGATCTTTTTTGCCGTGAGACACCATTCTGAGAGACAGGCATCATCGCATGCCTCGTGGTCTTGATGCCGCACATCGATGTTCAACTCCAATGGGCGGCGCCAAATGGACTTTCCTCTGAGGAGACCGTGTGACCGCCGTTCAAATTTGTCTGAGAGAAGGCACTACTTCAGCCACAGGATGCGCACAAACTACTTCGCGACCAGCTGGTCCAGTCAGGCATGGTCAAGGGCAACCAATGATTTGGCGACATTCTCGTTCAAGCATATCGAGCACAGCGACATGTGGAACAGCACGTTCTGGCCAAAGCCAGGATCTGGAGTGTTCGACTTGGGAGCTCAGAGGAATTATCACGGCCAAGTAGGTCCCAGATCAAGTCGTCATGCTTCGATCGTGCACGCTCGCCATTGTCCGGAGCAGAAGTGATCGGCGGGGAAAGTAAAGGCGAACGCTACATGTGTCTCAACAGTTATGTAATATACCTGCGCTTACATTTCGAACATCTGTGTAAAGGCAGACTAATATATTGATATGACGCGTTTGATCAATCCGTCTTACGCACAAGGCAGCCGGATTACTGTACCTGTGCCTGGGCACCAGTGGCGAACGCACCGGCCGCTGCCCGGCTGAGCCCTGGCCGACCGCATGCCTCCGACAACCACCCCCGAGGTCATTGATCAGACGACGTCGTCTCGCGGCCCGCAGACCGAAAGCTTCGTCCGGACGGCTCAGATGCCGTGGTCCTCGCACGGCACAGACCCTCCCCTCGAGGAAGTCGCTCCCCTGTCGGCATCGCGCCGTCCCACGGTCCCGGCAGCCCACCCACATCTCGTCTGCCACGCGCAGTCGGTGCGCCGGGCTTCCGATTCTTCCGGATGCCGCTGCCCGATACGAGAGCGACCGAGAAGCTCAAGCTTTGGCTCTGCTCCTGAAACGAGCCGTATGCCCTGGCAAAGGCAAAGATACAACGACGGGGTTTTCCGCTGCGTACTCGCATGGGAATAGTCTGTGCCCAGCGACGACCAGACGGTCAATTTCTCATCAGTCCAACAGGGCCTGTCCTGGCATGCTTGGCTAACACGAAGAGGCGTACCGAAATAGACTAGGTTATCGCCGGCCGCCCCAACCGGATCGAGCAGCCGATGCTCGGCAGGCAGCCCCCCGGTCGAGGCACTTGATTTAGGTCTCAAAGTGTAGCAAACATCGGGCCCGAAGGCTCGACGTGACTGCCGAGGCCCTCGAGTTGTCAGGGTTTTTTATTCTTTTTTTTTTATTTTTGCCTTCACCAAGAAAAAACTTTGTTTGACTGTTCCATCTCGTCCCATTCCAAGGGGTTCGTAGCACAATACGATAGGCTTTGGCGACCCTGCCCGCAACACCCCGGGAGAGCACGGCACGCACGTACTACTGGTATGTACGCAGGCTGCGACGGCAAGGTCTGGCTTGCCGTCGTGACGCTGAACAAAAAGCATACTTTTTTTTTGGTGGCTGCGGAAGCAGCGAGACTGTCACAGGGACGGCGGCGTCACAACGCATGCGAGCCGGCGATGCTTTGCCATACACGGCAAGCCCTCCGCGCCGGTCATGTCCGCCGGCGCCCATGCAACGCGACGACGGAAAAAATAAATAAACCTGCTTTCGGCGGTGACATTTCTTTCGTGGGTTCTGATTCTGAACATACGCAACCCACCGCCCGCCCGTGTGCTATCCGCCAGCGAGCGATTGTGCGACAGCGCGGCCCGCCGATCGCCGCCCCAAAGCAAGCCAGCCAAAAGGTGTCCCCCCTGGTCGTCCCGCAATCGCCCGCAAAACAGAGTTTGACCTCTGCCGGACGTCCTGGCCGTGTATGGCAGCGATGTGCAAATGCCTCTTGGCCGCGGGGTGCGCCGGGCCATTATCGTTGAGCCAAGACGGCGGGCCGCTGAAGAGCATCGTGGGCCGTCTCGACGTGGAGGCGGAGGATGGAGTCAACGAATCGTCTGCCAGACTTTTGACCGTTCCACTCCAATAACCAGGAGCAGCACTTGTCTTGGGCGCGCTTGCATCGACGGACGCCCCAGGAGTCCCCATGTTGGTTCCGAGTCAGTCTGACGGCCGAGGTTCTAAACAAGGCCCAAGTATGTCCCCAATCGCCTAGATAGTGCAGCGATCGACGGCCTGCTGCGCCTTGTCAGATCGGAGAGGGAGAGCACCCCTAGGTTCAAAAGCAGGTTTCCCTTATTTTCTCTCTCTTTTCCCCCCCTTCCTTTGCTGCCTCTCGTGCGGGTGGCTGGCGCAGATCGTCGGCGCTACCATGCCTTGGGCAGCAGCGCCGCCGGTGAACAAAAGTCGGTCTTTGACGTGTCTCAACAGGACCGGTCGAAACTGGCCGATCCGATCTTCTTCGGCCCTGGGCCCCATGTGCAGCATCCCATCCCTCGAGGACTCGCCGGCGCCGGGCATAGTTCACCACTGGCCAGCTCCAGCGTTCGGTTTGAGGTCCTTGGGGGGCGCTCAGTACGTAAAGGAAACTCGGCCAACATGTAGGTACGCTTGTACGATGTACGCAGGGTAGACACGGGGGGGGGGGGGGAAGCGAGAACAGGTTTCTTGTTTAGTGGGCTATCCCCAGGATAAATGCGCTAAGGAAGCTGTGTGATGGCAGTGCAATTGCACAAAAGGTGTCGCTCTATCGAGGACTGGACTGGGAGGTTGGGCTGACCCTGTGTCTACAGCAAGAGGGGCCCTTCATGACTACACGCACGCCCGTCGATACGTGCACTCCACGGAGCGGCGGGAACCCTACCACACCCGGCCGCCGCCGCGGGCTTGCCAGTCTCCGGTGCTCGCCGGCACTCCCCGACCTATGACGGTGGTCTTGGACAGCGCATCTGAGGTACGTAGTCCAGGCGGCCCCTCGCATAGGTACACAATAATACACTACTCCAACACAGTTGGAAAAACACAGTAAAAGTATCATGCCCAATACTTCAACACGATATTGGACAGCGCATCGTGCTGTAGGCCCCCCACCCACGGTCGCTCGCTCGATTGAGAGGCCGTTGCTCCTTGTGGAAACAAAGGGCCGGATAGACCGGGGAAGGGGAGGGGCTCACAAACAATCCCACAGCTGCCAAACTTGTTTCCTGTCAATTGGCCTCCGGCGCTGTGAAGCATCTGGACTCTTGGTCGACCACGGCCGAGCTTAGGTAAGGTACAGCCGCCGATGTTCCACGACGCTTGCAGTCGCAAAAGCGCCATCGTCCAAGGGCCCAGACTCTTCGTCCCTGAGGATCAAGGTGCCGCCACCGCCTCCCCCTCCTTCCCCTGAGTGATGGTGACGCAGCAGAGGGAGCAGAGTCGTACAGCATCGTGCCGCCGCGAGGGACGATTATGGCACGATCTGGAACCAAGGATCCGCATCCGCCGTCGCACCGGGACGTGAACGTGAGGGGGACCAGACCATCTGTATTGCGCAACCCCCGTCCAGGTACGCATTACATACATTGCCCTACGGAGGAACGACACATGCACTGCCGAGCCGCCCTGTCCCTCCGTTTGGCCTTGTTTGGCGCAAAAGGGGGAGGGAGGGTTCTGCAAATTGACGAGGGGAGGGGGGGGGGGGGTGGTATCGATCGGCCTGCCAGATATCGCGCGGCTTTCACACGAGAGGCCACCTGCACAACGAACGGGACGGCGTGAAAAGGCCGGTCACCACACAATTACGGCACAATGACGAGCGCCGGACGGTGAGACGGCGTGGTCTCGGCCGCGGAATCCTAGCTGGGCCGGCGGTCCGCAAACAGAACCCTTAGAGCGGCAACCTGGGACTCCCTTGATAGAGTCTGGTTTTAGCGACGTCCATGTTTTTCGTTGAGGGCTGCATAAGGGTGGTGGATATTGTCGACTCGAGTCTATGCTGCACACACAGAGAGAGGGATACACACGCACATGCTCGATCGAGATCAAAGATGATTGATTGATCCTTAACGGGAAAACGACGGGGAACCTCAGAGCCTTCTAGGTGAGTGGGCACTCATGACGATGAGTCAACCTCAAACACTATGCCTTGGCAGCCCGCCTAGCTTCCAAGGCATTAAACACAGACGCATACGGTACACATAGTAGTGCAACGTATGGATACCGTGCATATTGTGCCTTGATGCCACGGGTAACGCTAACCGGGGATCGAGACGGTGATTCTCCACGTCTTGGGACGAAAAAGCTGGAGACTTCAAGGTTGACGACGGGTACCGTCGATGAAGCCAAGCGAGAAAGTCAGTACTACTGATGTAGGGAAGAACCATGGGGGTCTCGTTAGTGACAATGGGACACACAGAGAGAGAGAGAGAGAGAGAGAGAGAGAGAGAAGCAGGAAAGCAGGAAAAGTGGAGGGAGCCTGGAATTCCAAAGAGTCACAGATTCACGAGGAAATTTTCTTGGAGCCAGCAAAAAAGGAAACAAGAATTGGACTAATAAAAGTAAACCGGGTCAGGACTCAGGAGTCAGAATGTTTTGCTGTAGTGGTCCCAGCGCCGCGGCATCCCGCGTTGACAGCTCCGGGATCCCTGTTCCGTATCCCGTCTATCCGCCCCTCCCTTAGCCATTTCCAGGTGCCCCCCCCCCCAAACATACGATGTGTACATACACAAACACACATACACATACTATGTACACACACATACACACATGCACCGCTTTTCCCTGGGCTGATTCGGGCATTTTCTGTCTCGAATCGTATGCGATCGAGCTCATCATCGGCAGAACCACAAAAGAGCTTCCATCCCCAAGGGGGGAGTTGAAAAGGGGGGGACGATACTCGTCACACTTGCTTTTGATGCGTTTATGTACCTACCATGCAGTTCTTACTGAGGTACGTAGTCCAGGCGGTCCCCCTTAAGGTCGCACAGGTACACAATAATACTCTAACACAGTTGGAAAAACACAGTAAAAGTATCATGCCCAATACATGCAGTTCTTACAACAGCCACTGAACCCGCCTTCCCCCCTCACTCTCATTTGGATCAAAAAGAAATCCTTCACCGGAGACACTCTGCACAGCAAGCGTGGGAGAGACAGGACACACTCCTTTGCGTCGGCGGATCTTGTGTCTCGATCCAGCTGAACGAAGTCTCCCCCGTGAAACCTACATTCCAGTTGCGTCCGTTAAACTTACAAGCCCCCCTCACCTCACCTCACCATCAACGACCTCTCTGCCGGAGCATCTTTCCGCTATTGTGCAACCGACCGTCTGTCCGTCAGAGTCAAGTCAGCCTTGCACCGATGAGCCGGGAGGGCCTTCTACAGATAGTCACAACCTGCCCCTAGAAGGACATCCAAGACTTGGTGTGTTACACACGATTGCTGCGTATCCCGTAGAGCCTTTTCTCTCGCCCTCGCCCCGATATGAGATGAGTGGGGGCCCTGAGGCGAATCGAAACCGAACAAGAACGCATACCCGCAACTGTTCCGAGGCCACCAACATGTGTTGTGTGTTGCGAATGTCCTCACGAGATTTCCTGATGCCGACCGACCCCCTTCATTTGCCAGTTCCCAACTTGATGTTGTACGAACGCGCCGTGGCCCCCTCCCCCCCTCTTCCTTGCCCCATCACACGAGCTGTGGCTTCCAGCCTGTTCAAGGGCCTCTACGCCTTCATGATACCCAGAGAAGAAGAGCCCTGGAATGCCGTCCGTCCATTCATTCATTTGGGCCCAGGCACGGCATTTCACTGGCCTGTCCTGTCATCGTCGTCATGTGTAAGGGTGTGTGCACCCGGAAAGAAGCACCGCCCATGCCCCTGGAGATCTTCCCTGAGATCCACCCACACCAGCCCATCCCAGGGCGAGTGAGCTTCTCTTTCCAGGTGCGACGTGCCCCACCGGTGTACATCCCGCCCAGCCAACTATTCACAGAGCTTGGGGCGTGCGGCCGCCTACTCGGCTACACCCCCCTACCTCGCCTCGAGACCTCGAGACAGGAACTGACAGTAAGAGTAACTTGCTTCACTAAGCAGTGCGTTGGCCGCCTTGAACTACATCCTGATGCGCCTTCTTTTGAGCCGTCTCGTCACCCTGAAGGGCATGCTTCAGGCTCCGCTGTCTTGTCTGTCCTAGGACGCCCATGTAGGTAATCGTTGACTGATGGGTGGTACATGTGGGGGGGGGTGAACCAACATACAGAAGTCTGCCGCCGGCCCGCAGCACAACGCTGATGTGGCCATGCCCGACCCGACGGCATCAGGCCACGCTCAGTTCGTCTTGTCTTGTCCCGTTCCCGGCCGCCGCAAACCGGCCAGCAGCCCATTGGTTTTGAGAATTTTCACAGAAGTCCACATCTTTACTGGTGTAGCTTGCAGGGTATCCACGTCTGCTAGCCCGAGAAAGAGCCCAACGTTGCAAGACGTCGGGAGGGTGTGTGTGTACGCGCGTGTGCATATAGCGTAGTAGAGTGACAGGCCG